>JAUPFT010000017.1:25733312-28305812 GCA_036936625.1 Parnassius smintheus behrii
CTTATGTTAATCTACTATTAGTATTGTATATTTTATTATGTATTTTCCATAGTATTTTATATATTAAATATTATAAAAAATGGGTAGCAGTTATTGTATATGTGATATAATACAATTTTATGGAATTTTATTTATCTAATATTTTGTAATACCAATAAACAAAGCTTGCAAACTACAGGTTTTATCTGTGTTATGGAAGCGACGCTTTCGCAGGAATGCGGCAGAACATGGCGGCGGAATAGCTTATTTATTCATTAAAATAATAAGGCAGGTGGTTAACTACAGGCGTGGGTGTTGGCTCATGGTGTTGAAAATAGAATAACTTGTGAAGTAACTTTTATTCTTAGTCGCCTATTTTTGAGATTGTGTCAACAATATTTTAATATAATATATAGCTAATGGGATAAGTGCTTACCTAAAAAATTTGTAGTATTTTAATCCTAAAAAATAAGGGCGCCATACGCGTCACAGTTGTGAACAGGTGATGCTCGTGGAGGCTGGTCTGCTCGGGTTTGCTATGCAATGAAATGATGAGTTCTTAATTTTTAGGATTTTTTGAGTGAAAGAAGGTCATGCCTCAGTTACCGATGGCTCTGTTATTCCATTGTATATAATTGTATCATCTTATTGTAATAATAACATAAATTAAATGACAAAAAGGGAATACCCGCCGAGATTAGTTTGCCGTTTCCTCTACTGCTAGAGAACTTCAATTGTAGATTTAGTTGATTAAAAAAATGTAATTTGGCAAATGAAATTTTATTTTCTTACGTCGAAGAATGAATATATATTTAGTTTCATATCAAACCAAGTTCAATCTTTGTACGTTGGCAACAATGAAGTCTTAGAATAATTTTACTAAGAATGAAGTTAGTTATTGCAATTTTAAGTGCTGATTTACGTGCTCAGCGGTAAGGGATAAATCCTAGGGAAATTGCATTGCTTGGAAAAGTCAGAGTAATTGACTACTACGACGTGGGTCCTGAACTCAATTACAGCCGAAGTCAACGTTTTTGCAGAACACAAATACTAAATGTAAAAATCCATTGCACAATTGATAGCTTGGTCGTGCCATGTTGCAGCTCTAACCAGTCGGAACGACCAGTTAAGGCTCACGCTTGTGCAGATACCAGCGTGAAATACCAGCATTAATGCTGCCACAAATCGTATATTTAGTGATTTTCATTTTATCTTGGTTTAGTTTAAATATGTAATTAATACCCTTTGAAACAAAGCGTAAGACTCTAATTTAATCCCAGGCCACAGTTACACTGCACTACTTTACTTAAATGTCATGATTCAACAAGCGTGTGACCCTCTTTCATTGTTGAAGTTTGCAATTTATTTCTGTCTTTAGAATATACAATCATAATTCCTATGCACTTGCATTAAGAATTAAGTGAAGTGCAGACTTAATTTAGCTTCCTTTAATCCCACGCGGGGCGGTCGCCCGACAACGGTCAATGGTTTCTGCTCTGCGGGTAGAACATATAACTCAGGTAGGAACATAGAACTTAAATTATTCACACAACTATAGGCCGTATTCTCATCATAGTAATACGAAAGTTCTGCGATAGTTACGGCCACAGTCGTTTACATTTATACGCTCCTTGAATTTTAATTAAATAGTGATTTCTCTACTTCGTTCCTTTGCATCACTTTGCATTTAATGTGCCAGTGCTAGTGCTAATTTCGTCGTGACGTCATCGTGAGCATTGATCTTCTGGCTGTTTAGATGTTAGAGATAAATTATTTACGCAGTTGTTATATTGGATGCTATACAATACAATCTATTATAAGTATTGATGTATGCGCTATTGTTATTGGTTTGTAAATTTTGTAATCTTTTTAAGACGGCCTGACAGTCACAGATAAAAATAAGTGTCGTTTTTCCTTTTTAATCATTAAACTGACAAATGAACTGACAGCCTTTCTGATTGTGTGAAGTGGCAACTGTAGCCTGTGGAAACTTGCAACCAACTTCAAATAAAGAAGGGTTTTTTTTATAGGTTGCATGTGTGTTATCAATTTAATGGACTTAAATACCTCTACCTATACACTGGATTTCTATACCCTCAAACAACCTCTGCTGTATAATATTAGACAGTCAAAAATATAAAGTTATAATTACAAACGGTAATTTTATAATTTTTTTTGTACCTGCCTGCATTGCACTTCCTAAGGCTGGGCATAAGCCTCCTTTTCTTACTGACAGGATTTTGGAGTAGGGAAGAGACGCACGTTGCCACAATGCGTGTTGAAGGACTTCACATGCCTTTGAAATTGAAGGACTTCACATGCCTTTGAAATATATTTGATAAACGATAGTTTTCTCATTTACTTTCAATTGATATCAGTATTTGATAAAATGCAGTTAATCATTTAATTGGTGATAATGACGAAATGAACTCCAGTTGCTTACAATATTTGAAATTTAAGATTAGCATTTATGCTCTAAACTTAGCTCACGGCATAAATGCACAATTTTAAATCATCAATATATGTGCTTACAATGTCTGAGGTATATAAAATATTTATATAGATAGTAGATGTTAGGAAAGTAGAGTTTAGTTAATAATTCAGTAAATTGGAGGACCTAAAACAAAACAGAAACGTTAAAGTCCGACTTTTACACTTCTTATTTAGGAAACTGTTAAGTACAAAATTATATAATAAGAATAATATAGAGTACACCTATATGTATTCTCGATTAAGAATCAAAATGTAGACGTGTAGTCACGCTTGAGGACAAAGACAGTATTCGTCGTTAGGGGGTAAAGTAAAAGGGTCTCCTGTATTCCACACTTATTATAGGAAACAGAATAGGTACAATGGACATAAACATTCCTTGAAAGCCTGGTATTTCTCTGGCTGGGCCGACTTATTCGTGCTGCAACCATTACACGAGTATAACTGCAGCGTGGGTGTACCACGTTCAAAACTTATACCTTTTTAGTATGTTTCTTCTCACATTACTTAACTTTATAAATACTCTTTTAAAAGATCTTTATTTTAAGAAGTGTTTAATATATCGCAATTATTTTTTTGATACGTAGACATTGAGTGCACGTAGCAAGCTAGAATAGGCCAAGGTCAAGTTTCCTTTGTGCGTAACTACAGACTGTTCAACAGATAACTTGGCAGACAGAACGTCTTCTTTAGAACATTGTTTTTAAATGCTATATATGTAATGCTATTTATTGTCATGATCTCATCAGACTGTTTACATACGAAAATTCCTCAAGTACAAATACTTTGTAGGCCATACAAGTACTTGTTCCGTGCACGATAATTAATATAATTTAGTATTTTGCTAGGTAATAAAACTTCGCTCCTCCTTCAGTAATTCTCTTCCCCATAAAGTAACAGTGCTTGCACAGCTGTGTTTCGGTTTGAAGGGTATAGAAAGCCAGTATAATTACGGGCTTTTTGACGTGACAACGTCTAATAAATCGATGTACGCCGGCTGCACGCACTAAAAAGGATGACTCATTGTAACGTTACGCTCATTGTAACGTTACGATCGGAGCGAGAACGCTGCACGAGCGACCGAAAGGCACGATCGGCTTGAGCGTTTGGCTTGCGTGGCATTTATCTATCTTCCACAAAGTATACAATCATTTCATCAATGTTTTGTTGTGACGCTGTCACGTTAAACTATCGTCCATAAACCGACTTTACAGACAAACAATTTTTTCAATCCATCTTATTAGTCCTCAGAGGTGAGAACGCATCTGTGGTCTTTTTTGTTTGATTTCGGGCTACAGGAGTCCACGGACTGCAGTAGCCACTTAGCATCGGTTGAAAGGTAAATTAGTTTATTGATTCAGTTTTATAAAAAAAAATCAAACCCGCGGCCTAAAAGGACGCACCTCAATGTTAAGCCACTACGCCACAGAGCCGTCGCACTCGTCGCTACCTGCCTTTCATTGGCTACCTTTTCAAAGAACGACGACCACAAGACGTAACAAGGAAGTTTTCCTATATCCTAGAAACGTTTAATATAATACAAACACCCATTTTTTTAAATGGGGAAATGCCTAGGCATACGCGCCTCAAGTGGGCACGGACGGGTTATGTCGGACTCGCACCTACTAAAACCCCATGGTGTTTCACCTTCGTCGCATATTCCCAGGGCCACGGGAACGCTTTCGCACACATCCGCGGCTCCTTCAGCGCTGGCCGTCCAATGGCGGCCCCTTCTCTGGAGAGGACTACTCCTCCCCCATCTCCTTCTCAAGTAAAGCGCACCAAAACACATGGCGCGCCTTCCTCCGCGGCCTCCATGTTTACATGCGTAACAGACGGCCCGTGTCTGATGCGCGAAGACCATGGGGCTAGGAAAAACGAGCACTCAGAAGCACTAGCCTTCCTGACCCCAGCGACGGATCTGGTCTGTGGCTTCGCCGCCAACCAATATTCGGCTGCGGAGGGTAGGGAGAGCGGTACCTCGCAATACCAACACTCCTCTCCCCCGGCAGGCCCCATCAGATTTGCGGAGGATAGGGCGAGTGGCGCATCACTATACCAACACTCTCCCTCTCTTCCCCCGCGACTCAATCTCGACAGCGGCGAGAGGGCAACCCGCTCGCCGCACCCCACCAACACTTTTCCGAAGTGGGCTCGTCAAGCCCACTCGGAGTGACCAGTGACCTCCTCGGCCCGAACCTACACCTCTGGCCAGCCGTGTGGGTTCTTAGTTAACCGCGGGTGAGCAAGCCACGGCTCCTAAGCCTCCCCGCCACGAGAACCCGTTCGGGGGGACATGTACAAACATCCACACCTAGAATAAATATTTTTAAGCTATATAAATACAAATACCTAGAACCTGAACAAGGGAATGTTATTCACTGCCAGCAGAGCCGAAGCCAAATGCTTGCACATGCGCATTATATACTATAATATATCTGAATATAGTTATTATATTATACCAAAAAGTTCTACGAATTTTGAATAAAAATATGTTTTTATTGTAAGTTTTATGTAACTCTATAGATACATTGCAATAGGTAGGTAATATTTTGAAATGTTAAAATACTGCAAGGTGGCAGGAGAACGTCAAGATGTAGAGTTGAATATTGGCTTTGAAAAGTATTAAGTTTGAGAAAGGAAATTTGTTGCTTTTAAAAGGAATACGGTCTTAGAGCTTTTTCTTATACAATAATTTAACCTGTGTATACAACACCTTACATCTATACAAATAAATTTATTTGAAGTGTCAGTTTGTAATATCAAAATAGCAGCTTTTTACTAAATGCATATGAAAGTATTTATACGGTACTTATGACAAAAACACAATTTTTAAATTTTTTGTCTGAAAGACGGACGTCGGTCTTTTTGTTTGTTCCGGCTAATCTCCGAAACTGCTAGACCTATTATGATGGGACTTTCACTGGCAAATAGCTGATGTTACAAGGAGTAACTTAGGCTACTTCTATTTTAGAAAAAGAATCAGGGTTCCGCTAAAAAATCTCCAAAATCCCTAAATTACACGCGGACGAATTCGCAGGAAATAGCCAGTCAAAAATTAATTTAATTCCTATAAACTAATTTTGCAAAATCCAACACCCTTTTCCCTATAGGCCTATCCTATGGAAGTAAACAACTCCGATTCTTTAAACATACTTAAAAATAATTTATTAATTATAATTTAACTTTTATTAACAGTAGTTTATGTTCTATAACATGAATAACATTATTATTTAATGATTGTATGCCTTGACTATCAGTTGCTACCAAGAGCCTCTATTTAACATTGAAATCTCTATTTAACATTGAATTGTAAATTACAAGATTGGAATTGATTGGGCTAAAAAATGAATTAATAAAGTAATGATATCGGAATATATTTAACTTGCATTGCATGATGAAACAAAACGTAAACAAGCATAAATAAATGAATTTCTTAGCACTTATAAATGTTTATCTTTTTTGTACGGTCTTAAAGATTCTTCGCATCATTACGAATTCTCGGAAGCCTTTTTTTGACGTGAAATAGTTTAAGGATGACGTAGTGAATACAATAATAAACAAATTTGTTCTTAAAACTTTGTTCGATACGAGTTAAAACACCTTGTTCTTTAGTAAGGAATTCGTGTTGCGATACTCCATAATCATGTAATTATAGCTTGAATTTATTACGTAGCTGCTTTGTAATTTATTTGTACATAAATCTCCGGCTTAATAGTATATAATTGCCATTTTTTCAAATTATATTAAGCAATACGAATAAGGCGACTTCCTGGTGTAATGGAACAGAACATAGTGAGGCTATTGGGTATGAGCAACACGGGTTTAATTCTTGCTGGCACCAATGAAATTGCTAATTTCAATTTCGAGTGCTGTTTACCGCGCGTTCGGAGGTGAAGGAAACCATCGTGAGAAAGTATGATGAATAAAATTTTTTCTAAGCCATATAGGTATACTCAACATGCACTGGCATACCGCAGAGGTCTATTTCTCAAGAAGGGGCGGAGCCCGTGCTCAGTGGTACGACGTTTATTTAGTTTAGAACGTGTATTAGCAACTTTTAGTTTCGAACTTAGATTTTTAGTGATTAAAAATATTAAATATAGTTATTATTTTACTATAATAACCTATGACGTCACTACTCTATATTCTCATGCAATGTCTACAGAAATGTGTTCTTCAACAACTCTTAAAAAGTATTTTATTAGACTACTGTAAATTGGAATGTTAAATACCCATTTGACATTTTATCACGGATTTGTTACAATTTTAGATACAGGTTAAAGGATTCTATACTCTTATATATTCTTTCATATAGGTACCTCTATATTTATTAAATACTTAATAAGTAAAAAAGATAAGACTTTCTTAAACTTTATTTAGAGCTTTTTTAAGATAATTATGGAGTTCTATAACCATTTGGTATTTAATTTTAGTTTCCCGTATAATTAATTCAATTAATGCAATTGAAAATTGGGAAAAAATTGCTTTGTAGCATTTTATCCTCCTCCTCATAGCCCTCATAGAATATTTACATATTCTAGTTTTTTTCGCAATTGATGCTTTTGGTAAATAGATGATGTCATTTTTGTCCCTGCTTTCTGTATCTGCATTTTATTTCATTTAGTATAAATTTGAGATAATATTTCCACTATCAGTCGCAGACTAGAATGTCTCTGGTCATTTCCCTAGTATCTAGCAATTTGTGCAGTGGAAACTTACGTTTGCTCCAAAATCATCATCATCATTACAGCCGTTCACAAGTCCACTGCTGAACATAGGCCTCCCCCAACGAATGCCAAAAAGCACGGTCCTGAGCCACCTGCATCCATCGAATTCCTGCATGTCTTACCAGGTCGTCATGCCACTTAGTGGGGGATCACCCTACACTCCGCCTACTGGTACGAGGTTACCACTCGAGAACCTTTTTTCCCCATCAGTTGTCTGTTCTTTGAGCTACTGTCCGGTCCATTGCCACTTCAGCATACTAATCCGTTGGGATATGTCGGTCACTCTGCTTCTACTGCGCATATTCTAATTTCTAAATTTATTACTCAGAGAAACTTTACAGCACGCTGAGTGACCTTGAGCTCCCTCATACTGCCAGCAGTGATGGACCACGGCTCAGATCCATCACTCATCACTGGCAATACGTAATGGTTGTACAATCTAGTTTGTACCTCAAAACTTAACTTGCAGGTATACCTGACGTAAAAATGGGTCGTAATTTCCCAAAGGCTGCACAGCCGTGTCGAATCCGCCGTTTGACCTCTCGGTCGAAGTTGGATTTACCAAGTGATGTACTTGCCATTGATGTTAATACCGTATTCGTTCCAAGCCATTAGCTTAGAAACGTCTTACAATGCAGCGGAGAAGAGTTTCGGGAATATAGCTTCACCACGTCTAGTTTGTCCTACACCTCTACGCAGTTGTGTTGGGCTGTTGCGCAATTTTATTAAATATAATGTCCAGAGAAAGAAGGATAGTCACCATCGATGAGGTAAATTACAGGCGTATTTCATGCTGTGAATATAGCTGCCTACACACTAATGAGCTGTTAAATTTTTTATGGTGGGTGCAAAATGCGTGACATTTATAATTTATTACAAATACTCACGCGAACGTCACTATGTGTCAGATTCACTTTTTAATAATTATATCAATGAAGAAGTGAAATTTGTCTGTTTAATGTTTATCTGTGAATAGTTTAAGATACATAAAGACGGTTTTTTCAATCGGTATTAAGTAGAAAAAAGAAACATAAAGGAATATATTCTAAAAAGTATTTTTTATTAGCTTAAATAATAAATTTGTTATGAAAAAGTTCAAAACGATTTAAACAAATAGTGGATAGTTTAGTAGAGCTTATTGAATATTTCGGTAGAGTGAAAGAGAGGGACAGTGTCCAGTTATAAATTGACATCTTCGCATCCATAGTTCGTGCGTGCTACAAAATAAACGAGCATATCGTATAGTTTTCTTGTTTCAATTAACGATGTAACGGATAGACTTGACAACGAACCCTGAGTAGCGGTGTTGTCGTCACACATTATTAATAATTAATAATTAATTAAAAATATCATGTGTCTTGCTGAGAAAGTTAACTTATACAGTTTAACAAAAACTATCTAAATAGTTGAATATATCGTAGGATCAACAAAATGTCAGCTATTTATGAAAACTTAGTGGCTTAGGTTCAAATTCTAGTGCCTAATCCACTATAAAACACAATTCGGAAAGCTGATGGTATTATTGTTATAGTGTCTATGATATTCGAAATAAAAATAATTTAAACTCTAACATTAAAAATAAATAGAGATTAAGTTATTTTTCGTGTTAAATTTCTAATATTGCTTAAGCAAACTGTCGTACCCTTGTTTGTTAAGAACTTTCAAAGTTTCTATGATTTTTGAAAGCGCAAAATACATAAGTGTGACCAAAGCAAATATGCCAATGCACAACAATACACGCTTTTACGACCGTAGTATTGGTAGATATAACATTACACTAGCGCACTCTTAGAAAAACTAAAAGTCAAAAAGATAACAAACAAACTGTATAAAATTAACAAACTAATCATACGTAAAACTGTTGTTGGTGTACATCAAGATTGTTAGGGTCTCTGTAAAGTATTATTCATAGTTTAATAGTACATAGTTTAAGTAAACACTCTGTGCCTACTTAAATTATCTATAGACGTGACGTGACAGAATCGTTAGCTTAGTGACCGTAAACACGACAGCTGATCATGAAGTCCCGAGTTCGAATCCCGGCTCGGACAAAAAGACATTAAGTTTTTCTGCCCAGAAATAGCATTAGTTGCAGCCAGTGTCAGGAAGTTGACGGTGTTTTACCCCCGTGTATAGTAAAGCCGTGTCTCGGAAAACCTGTAAAGTAGTTGTTTTCCGTTGCGATAAGCCGCCGTGACCGAAATTTGCTTTGGAGGACATTATAATAATATACTTTCATATGCATATAATATGTAGGTAATATGTTATGTTACGTGTAGTATGGTTTATGAAGAACATAGTTTATAACACAACATTCAAAATAATAATGTATATTATATATGTTACACGCACCGTGATAGCTCAGTGGAGAACCGCTCTCCGTAAATTTTACGGCAAGCGAGCAACCAGGATTCGATCCTGGCCTATTGTTAATTGAAATTTTAAGTTCTGATTTACCACGACTTCGGTGGTGAAGGAAAATGTCGCAAGGAAACCTGTGGATTGAGGAGTATAAAAAATATTTTAAAGACACCAACACGCATTAGTATAACCCAATGTACAATTAAGCCGGGTAGTAGAGGTTTTAGAATATCCACTACCCCGTATAATCCCGTGGGTGTCCTAAGAGGCTACAAAAGGAAACTTTACTAGGAGAGGGACAGCAGCGTCTTTCAGCAGCGTCGTCTTTCGCCTGCCACCGTCGTAACTATGGCAAATATTCCTGTGTGGCAATCTTTGGATGACACCTATATTCAGCAGGGGAATTTTGATAGGATGCGATGATGATGGTGAATACTTTCATTCTCTACCTTACTATACTTTTCTTTTACAGAGGACGGACAAATATCGTAGGTATTAAATGAAAGGACCTTTAATACCGTATCCTTTCCAAACCAGTAGCTCAGAAACTACCCACTACCCCATTAAGAGTTGGTAGTGATTATGAATCAGAGTACAAAACAATAACTTTGGTGTGTCACAAGGCAGTATATTGGGTCCATTATTATTCATTATATACATAAATGGAGTGTGTACTTAAGAAGCTTACGGTATGGACATGTCAACAATAATTTATTTATATGGCAGATGTCAATATTATTTTGTATGTTGTGTTAAAAACTTGACAAGAGATATAGAGAATACGCTATCTATATTCAAGGCAGTGAAAAATTCAGCTCGAATTATAAATGCCTGCCTACGGGGCAGTCATATATTATAAATAGTTTAAGTAAGCATAAAGTATTTACTTAAACTATGTATATGTACTATTAAATTATGAATAATACTTTACAGTGACCCTAAAAATCTTACTACTCATCATCATCATTTTTATGTACGATGAGTATATCAGTTTGTTGTTGTTTTTTCGCTTTTTGTTTGTAAATTGCTCGTACAAACTTATCTCACGGCATACATCAACTTATATAAAAATTAACGTTAATGATTACATGCACGTTGAGGATAAATCACTGTGGCTATCAGAACAAAAACGAGAAAGCAAGAAAATATCGTGACATTTTTATATTAATGGTAATATTCTTTACAATCTTTGAAAGTAGTCACCTTTCGTTCAATTTATGTGCCGTTATTTTATAATATCGTTACGTGTATGAAAAATTAGTAATATTAAAGACGTAATGTAAAGCTGCATAGTATTCGTGCTCAGGCTCATAGAGTTTTATTTATAAAACTCTCTCTGTCATGAATGAAGTCCCTAGACCGCAATGACACTGGTGGTGGGGTGATATTTGCTGTCAAATTCTATACTTTAGCTTCTTTACGTTTTCTAATAAGACGAACTATTTATTATATAGGTAACAGAGTTTCATCAAATCTATGTATTTAAAATACTGTATTTAAGGTACAATTTTTTATGTATTATGTTTTTGAAACAGAAATATATCATGACTGCATTGTTATGTTATTTCATAATACTTTCACAATACAAAATCGAATCGAATTCTAATACTGTCGATCATGGCTCGTTACCAGTTAAAGGGGTCTTCGTTTCTCGAACCATACAAATACAGCAGTAGTTTTCTGGTATTTTGTACAAGCGTAGTCTTTTCCAATCAAGCTAATCTATTAGTTCTGCAGTCAAAATACAGTTGCAGTGAGACTTTACCACGTTAAATATTGCAGTACATATTTTCCCTCCCTTCATTTCGTTAAAATTTAAACATTATCTTCTTTATTAAGTATGCTACCGGCAAAATGTTGTGACACAAGTGCCCATTTAAAAGTTTTTATTTAAGCTACATTAATATAATACTCAGTACCGTTCTTTATAAGAATTTTGCGTCTTGTAAACTGGCAATTATTTAACTTCATGGGCGGCTTAGCTGCCACCTGGCATTAAATTGTATTGTTATTGAATTGGACCCAGAATATTTTCCAAATTTAAGTTGCGTTACTTATTGAACAAGCGCATTACACATAGAATACTATAATACACAATAGAATGGCTTTCAACCTTATTTTGTACGAGGATCAGAGTCGCCGGGAGCACACATACAAGCAATTACGTCGTATTATCAGTTATCACTACTACAAACATAGTTTAGATTTTTATTAATTTATTGTATATATATATATATATATATATATATATATATATATATATATATATATATATATATATATATTTTATTTAATTTTTGTTTCTAATATTCTTAAAATATAAATAGTTTCGACCTACTGGTTGTTGAATATGTCTCCTTTATTTAAATTCCACTTCCTGCTGTTCTTTCAACTCGTAATTATTGCACAATTAGCCATTTTTAAAATTAAAGAAAATTGAAATTAAAGAAAATTGGAAAGGATTGATTGTGTTGACATTTGTAGGTGTGAATTGACATGTTAGTGACAATTTAGTGGCTACACGGGTTCCACCCACTCCCCTGTTCTATTATGTATGTATTGTAGTACTATGGAATTATAAATGTAAAAGTAATTCTTGCTATTATGTGGCGACAGAACTATATTTATTTTGGCCTAGCGACCCGGACTGCTTCTGCTTCTTCTGCTACTCGAATCCCGGGTCGGGCCAAAAATTTAATTATTGAGTTTTTCCGTCAAGAAATTCTTAGTGGTTGCCCGGAGTCAGGAAGTTGGCGGTGTCTCACCCCAGCCCTCGGAGAGCACGTAAAGCCGTTGGTCCTGCGCCTGATCTTACTCCGACCTTGTCGGTTTACCGTCCCATCGGATTATGAGAGTGAGGGAATAGAGAGTGCACCTGTGCTTGCGCATACACTTGGGCACTATAATCCTGTCCTGCGCCGATGGCTAGCCTCCGTTGAAGCAGGCCGCCGTAGCTGAAATTCGGTCTGGAGGACATTATTACTAGATATAAATATGAATAAGCGTGTGTTTATTTATATATAAATACTTAGTTGCACAAAAATGTACAAAGACGGACTTACCTTACCCAGTCACACCATAAGCTATCAGAAAACACTACTTCGAATATGCAATATAATTTTTTTATAGAGTAAGGGTGACAAACGCGCACAGAGTCCACCTAATATTAACTGGATGCTAGATGCTGTAGACATCTGCATTTATCCTCGATTAGGGATCAAATGCAGATGCGTTGCCACCCTGAGAAATAGGATGGAATGCTTCGTTTCCTGCAAAAAGGGGTTTGAAAAAGAAAGAAGTAAGGAGCCAGAAAATAACTAAGATATGAAAATTAACTAAGAATATAAATTACTTACCTAATTATAAATTCATAAACATTATTATAATTAACATAAATGTATCTTATGATTTTGAAAATGAAATAACGTAATAGCATAATTAGTGCATATCTGAAATAAGTAGCTGTAGATAGATACTTCTGATGTTCTAAACAAAATGAAACCTGGTGCAATGGCAACATATATGACATCATATGTGAGAGAGAGAGAGAGAGAGGGAGAAATGAAATAAGTAGTAAATAAATAAAATAAGTGAGACGAATCAATACTTGAATGATGATGAGCATCTTATTGGTCACATGGATATCATAAGTGAAGACTTTAGGAAATTCCAGAGAAGTCAGGGCTTTCGACTGATACCATCTATTTTACTCCAGATTTTTGATGATTTACTGAAAAAAAGACCACGTTTATATATGTTGCGTGCATTGGAACAACTCCAATGATTATGTGGTTTCAAAGATATATATATATATATATATATATATATATATATATATATATATATATATATATATATATATATATAGAACGATGAGTAAATGCAGGGAATAGAGTGAGTGGGGCACTACACTCTATTATGAAGAACCAGAATGTGTCAAAAAAGCCACGTATGGTAATTCATAATGCTGTGTTAGTTCCTACTTTAATGTATGGTAGTGAAAGCTGGGTGTGGCAGAAGAAGCACGAAAGTAGAATAAATGCTGTAGACATGCGGTGTTTAAGGAATATGCTAGGGTTGAATCTGAATGACAGGGTGAGAAATTGCGTGATAAGAGATAAATGTGGTATGCAAGATGATGTTGTGACCAGTATTAAGGAAGGAATGCTTCGGTGGTTTGGTCATGTAGAAAGAATGAATGAGGAAAGGGTGACAAAGCAAATTTATATGGCAGATGTGTGTGTGTGTTCTTCAACATCTTCTAGCGCTTCGTTTATAATATTCTCCGAGTACAGATTAAATAGCAGAGGCGACAAAATGCATCCCTGACGTACTCCTCTTTGGACAGCGATTGAGTCGGTAAAACCTCCCTTCACCCTTACGTTTGCGTTCTGTTGCCAATACAGATTTTGGATTATGCGTATGTCTTCAAAATGTGTATAAGAACGTCGTGCTTAACACGGTCAAAAGCCTTCTCATAATCTATGAGATAGAAAAAAGTTTATCAACCAAATTGGCGATATTTTGAAAATGGGCCACGTTAGATGTACCCTTAACCGACGAGCATGTATGCGTAGATATATGGATGTAAAGGAGGCGAAAGAAGTATGTCAGGATCGTGCCAAATGGAAGTCCGTAGTCTCTGCCTACCCCTCTGCGTGACAGGCGTGGGTGTTTATGTATGTATTATATACTATAGAGCGGACATTGGGAACATTTGCATACAAAAATAGTGAGCACGCGCGTGTGTAAGCCCTCTAAAAGCCCGCAAAAATAGCAATACAATGGTAAAAATCGGTTTTAGGCACGTCGTCAATTACTAACATATTTGTAAATAAATAGTGACGTTACTGGATAACAGAGGGCACTTATTACAATCATTTTTCTTTCTTCTAGAAGAATCTACCTGAAGTATTAAAATTGAAAGATTATTTGGTAAATATACATTATTCTTAGGACAATAAACCGAAATCATGTAAATTTTTTGCTCCATGTCGTGACTTACTATGCCTTAATGCACCACCGGGCATATTTTCTTTAAAAATGTTTTTTAAATTAATGAAACGAATAGGTGAATGAAAATGACCTTTCGACGGTGTCAATAAGACTAAATGACAAAAATCGGAGATGATGTCCGGTCTATTACTACTACATACTTAAATGTCCTTGTATAGTTTACATTACATTGATTGTAATACGGAACCTTATATCAGGTAATATCATCCACAGTAGGTTAAGGTTGGCAAAGCCGCAGAGGTTTAGTTATTTATAAATTTTTCGGACAAATCGAATTCACCTAATTTTTTCCAACCCTATTCCGGCTGTACTTTGTTCTAAATCTAGTTGTAACCGTATTTTGCTTTTTGGCTGTGAATACAAACTAAGCGTATTTTGTGCTTCAAAATCATGATAGACACCCGAGATTGATCACTTTCATTACTTGTATTATTAAATCGATCATTGCACGCTAATACATTACAGCTTCATATTCTTTTAATTATTACCATGTCTTTCATAAGAATGTAAAACCAACTTTATGCTTGCAAAATAAAGTACTGTTTTCTTTATTCCTCATGGAGTTTTCACTATGGTTAGTAAGCGCATTATTTCAAATAGACAAGTTTTGCTCAAGCATGCGTGGCGACTACGTAACAATGTCGTAGCATGTTACGTGTTGCATAGAATATTTTTGCTTTAATTAATTAAATGTCTTAATTGCGTGAGAAAAAAAACGTAACAAAAATAAAAGAAACGGAATACGGAAATATTGTATATATATTAAATAATTTCAAAATGTCATATATTTTATAAAAGTTTTTATATAACCTGTAGCAGTCGAAATACGTATTGAGTGTGGTGGCAATGCTTTACATTTCTTTTTAAATAAATACAATATTACGTTGGTAGAGCCACTTTATAGCTATATTATTGTGGTAATACGAATGAGTAGGCTCGACTGAATAGGACCACTTTCTCACAGAATACCAGCGTAAAAGAACATCTTAATGGTGCTGTTTCGTATGGGGAGTGTAGAGAACTGGAGACCTTTTTTACTGAAAATGCATTCTGCATTTTGATTCTTAGTCGAAGATAAATGTAGATATCGATGAGCTACTGCATCCACTTGCAATCAGATGGACTTTGTGCTCATTATCACCCTTATTATATAAAAAATACAGCTAACAAGGCGCCAAATTGCTTAATACATCAAAGAGGAAAATCACGATAAACGACAGGTGCTACAAAATACTTACTACTACTAAATTTTATCTCTTAAATGCTAGTTAATATCGTACTTTGCGACAGTACTCGAAATTTTATTCACATCGACTCGATGGTGGCGGTCCTCAATCGTTCATTTTACACACAATTTTATTACATTGTCACACAAATAACACGAATCTGATCACACTGTAGAATTTACTGTCGCCAGCGGTTTATCCGGACCAAGACGACTTAGAGACCTTCAAGACAAGAGTCTACTCTTGTTTAAGTCCGGAAATTTCTCCGATATTGCAGATGTTCTTGAACGACGGAGGTCACCATCAAGTGTGCCTCCGGTGTGCCGGTTTTAGCCATTACTCGATGTCCTAATCACTTCACACCTTTATCTTATGCCAATATTTACTGTTCAGGTTGGAACATCATTCAACATATTAGAAGTACTGTGTGGTCTAGGGTTGGTAGTTTTTTACTTGCGAACTTCTAAGTTCAAAAAGTTTTTAAAAACTAAGTTCATGCATGTTTCTGGTGTCAATCTGTGAATAAAAATTTTTCACCAACTTAATGCGTTTTTTTAAATCTTATTAACTCAATTCCAGGTAGTGTTTTGATGATACTCATGAAAGCCCCAAAGCAGTCACTTTCTTAGCTTATAGGCTGGAACTGTTTAAAGATTGGAATCACCGACATGTTATACCGAACTTTATAGTTTAGTTATTTTTGTTTCATACAGACGGACCTATCTACTCTAAGCAAGGGCCTCAATAGGGAATTGTAGTGTAAAATTTTAGGAAATATTTTTCATCTTGTACATTACTTTTAAGTATTGCAAATAATTCTTAAAATTTCTAACCTTTTTTCTTTAAAATTTATATACACTTCAACTGTTTCCTACGTGCATAAATTTTCATTAAATAGCAAAGTCGTATGCCTTTAATTATAATTAATAGATGCGTTGCACATATTAAATCAACGCGTTGTGCTAAATTTTTGTTCGTATGTCGTTAGGATCGCGCGATCGCTTTAACGTTTTTATTACAACAGTTAAATTGAATTCTATTCCACTTGTAATAGAACTTGTACAGAACGCAATGGATTTCCATATCTTTATGTAGGCTCTGACTTAATGCAAATGTCACGCAAGTGGCACGTTTCGATTGGAATGCGGGTTTCGAATGAACCCGCTGCGTTCCGAATACTGCGGAGTATTCGAAATTTTTTTTTAAACTTTTAAACACTTAAATATAATCTCTAACTGGTTTTTGATAAGCGCCAATGGTTGTGCAGGAATAATTTATTGGTTAAGGAGTTACAAAAGAAATAACTGACCTTCGAAAACTTGCTGCATTATTTTATATATGTATTTAAAACAAAAAAAATTTTCTTTGAAAACGTTACCTTCCCACTAGGATTTTCTCGTGTATCGTGGGGCAATTTACATACATAAATTGCACAAGAACGAACAACCAGACCCGGAACAATTATTTGTAGGTCATACAAATACTTGTGCAGTGGGGATTCGAACCCGCGGCCCACAGCGCGCCATTTATATTTATGTATACCGTTTGATTGGGGTCAAAATCACAATCAAGTTTAAATAAATTTCGAGACAAAATAAACGAGAGTGCGTACGTAAAGTGACACATCCGTATCCATTGTCAAACCTTACGTCCGAACGCAAAATGAACAAATGAAGTTTTTCGTAAAGTTAACAAATTTTCCTGAAGTCTCACGCAAGCTTCAACAAAATATTGTTTTTGTTACTTGTTTTATTAGATGAGTTTCAAATCATTACAATTTGGACGTTTTAGTGCCAACACACGGTTAGCCGTACCTTGGTTAAAAAAAAGGAGGACCACAGTATTTCCCGGGTTCAACATGTCGGGTGGGTATTGAATGTCAATCGGTCAGTGACATCGGTTTTGGCGGGAGAAACTCGACGGGCGACTTTTTGTGTATTTTACTTTCTCGATGCCCAAATCTTGGGAGCGTGCGGCTGTCGTGATTGTTTTATAAAGACATGAATAAAAAGTATTTAGGAAAATAATTCGGAAATTTTTTGTGGTGTTAGGTCACAATGAGTAAAAAACCTTAGGTTCTTCTCTTCTGTTTTTGTAAGTTGCAATTTTTGTAGTTTTATTTTATATAATCCGCTATTCATTTTAATATATTATTATTGAACATGTTATATAAAATTATAATTCACTACAAACAAACTAACTTTTAATCTCTATGGCACCATTCCTTTCTATAAATTATAATAACTACTTTAACTTTACACACTTTACAGTTTTAGGTTTTGTAATAGAATTTATAGTTTTATTATATTGCTCGTTTACGCTTACTTGGTTTTCGGTGCATGTAACAAAATAATTATATATTGTGTTAGATTTTTATATACCTACCTAATATCCAATTATATAAGCATTACCCATAATTATCTTAAAATTTTATGTTATACAAAAAATGACAAATTTATTTAAAGTAGGCACTTTTATGCATCTGTAATTTAAGCATACCAGGGTGGTCTGAAAAGTTTCCGACTTCAACGTGAAGCTGGCAGCACTCGTCAATAAAAGCTAATGAATGTAGTTAAGCATCTTTTGACAGTTACACACCAATATTTCAGTTGTTATTTAACAGTCATTTGAGTAACTTATTTTTGTTCCCTCGTCTAAAATTTGCACTCGGAGGACAGAGAATTTCGTCAAATGACGTGACATGAAATGACGCCGAATACTATTTGGACAGGTTAGAGAGATGGGAGCATCGCTAGGAGACGTGTGTAGAGTTGTAGAGTTACAAGGAGACTATGTAGAAAAATAAAAATTAAATTTTAAGAATAATGTTCACTTTTGAACGTTCCTTTTTAACCGTGCCGTGCCCGAAACAGTTATGTTTTTGGGTAAGTGCATGTATGTATGTTTGTTTGTCTATTATATTTTACTTATTACACTATTATATTTTACGACGATATTTACAAAACTATAGTGTTTTGCTTGCTGTTAATGTTGTTGCTGAAGCAGATTCTCAGGAGAGTTTAATTGTTTTGTTATTCAAACATAACTGCTGGTAGATTTTTAACCCCCGACGAAAAAGAAGGGTGTTACAAGTTTGACCGCTATGTGTGTCTGTCTGTGACACAGTAGATCTTAAACGGTTGAACCGATTTGGGTGCGGTTTTTTTTTAAATTTAAAAGCAGGTTTTCTAGCAGTGGTTCTTAGACATGTTTTATCAAAATCGGTGTAACCGTTTGAAGATCATCAGCATTTTTGTTTAGTGGGTTTTTGAAATTTTCAATTTAAATTATTGTAATAACTAAATTTGTTTTTTTTTTAATAATTTATATAACTTACACAAAGGTTCTTTGTACTCATTTATAATTTTTTTTTATTGTTGCGATTGGGTTCGTCAGAGCTAGCACAATCTAGACAGCTGATAGTGTGAAAGTTGAGTGCAACCTTGAACGGGCGGTGGCGTGGTCATGCCTCTAACGTGAATGGTTGGTTGCATCGACCTATAAACGTCATTAGTGAACTCTATTCGACATGAATGCAGCGGTATTTAGGAATATGGGTTTGGTATTCTATTTAATGTAGAAATATTAAAGGGGGCACGATTATGTTAAGAATACTGGTAGTTTCAAATCTTACTCTGAACTAAAACTGATCGATTCTAATAATTTTAATATTATATCATATAAATCTTATATTATAAAATATTACAAGATTTAGAGATACGTATACTTAAATATTTACAAACACATAATAATGATTTTACCTATTTTTAAATTTCTGTTTCGAGGGAACCTACAGTTTTTGTGCGATGCGTATACTGTCCATCGTAAGTTTTTTTAAGATATTTATAGATATTTACTATTAAATTTTAATTTTAATTTGTTGGGTATTAAAATAAAATACGTGCTCAATGAGCTGACTTTCGCGCTTTTTATTTTGTATTGTGTTTGACACGTTTGGATTGGATGATGTGTTGTGATTATCCTCGAGTCTAGACGCTGCATTTGAATATAGACAGTTATGTTACTAATTTTGTTGCATAAGTGTGAAGCCAAATACGGGTATATAGAATGTGGCTATTTTTAATAATATTTGGTATGAATAACCTAGGTTAAAATCTACAAATAAAGAAAAAACACCCGGTTAACTTCATTTATGTACAACGTTAAAAGCCCAATGGTACGGATCGGGAACGTAAAAGTCGTGGTGAGATTCGCTATATATTGTTGGATCGCCACGTCACTACGTTCGGGAATCCTTTACATAAGCATTGTAAGCTTGGAGAGGTTTTTAACCAATAAAAGGAACGATATGTGTAATCTTAATAGCATTGCTTGTGTTTTCGTCATGAAAAAAATAATAAAAAATTATGAAATTTTATTTTACTTACTGACATCGTGTTATAAGAGCATCCACTACTTTATGTGTATTCCATATGCGAATATCTTTTAATAGCTATGTAGATTTTAAATTTTGTAATAAGTGAAATGTATCAATGCTGCTGGTGTTCCGAATTAAATAAAATAAAATGAAATTCCCGTGGGTGCCGTAAAGGGCGACAGAGAGTAATGAAACAGGGAAATGGGTCGCTGGTCTTCTTGATGACGATTCAAAATAATAAGTAATGCTCGAATTGAGGGGGGGGGGGTGCTGCCGTGCCCCCAGACGCGAGAAGGCGTATGTTCTTTAGTTGATTTGTGAATGACTTACGTAAATAAGTGAAAATGCAAACATTAAAGATGTAACTATCTCGTTTACATGGGCGTAAAATACCCAGAGCGGCGACGGGTAACAGTATCAAATGTGTGAGATCAGTCGACATAGCATCATTGGTCTTATACAGAGTTCTAAAAAACTTCATAAGCAACACTTAGTAAAGTTACAGCCTATATACTATATATACGTCCTACTTCGTGTAATACGTAATCCTCCAGACCGAATTTCGGTCACGGCGGCTTGCCTCAACGGAGACTAGCCATCGGCGCAGGGCACGATTATAGTGTCCAAGTGTATGCGCAAGCATAGGTGCACTCTATATTCCCTCACTCTCATAATCCAATGGGATGGTAAGCCGACACGACCGGAGAGAGATCAGGCGCAGGATCAACGGCTTTACGTGCTTTCTGAGGCACGGGGTTGAGACACCGCCAATTTCGTGACTCCGGACATCAACTGAGAATTTCTTGACGGAAAAACCCAATAATTGATTTTTTGGCTTGCCCAAGGATTTGAACCCAGGACCTTATGATCAGTAGTCGCACTACAGCAACCACTAGACCACCGAGGCGGTCATAATACGAAGTATACGTAGTACGACTACCATTACCCACTGGCTGGGCACAAACCTCAAATTTATAAGAGGGTTTTAAGGCAAAGAAATATCCGCCGTGTTACCCCGATGCGTGTTGGCGGATATTACGTGTTTTAATTTTTTCTTTATTTATATTCGTTAAGGAGGCCGCTTGCTTTTTTCATCCATATAAGACACACTGGATGTGCAAGTATTAGTAGTGGCGACTTTCTTTTCTATTGCACTAGTTAGTTATAACACAGTAGCAGCAACATTGCTACGGTGCATACCAAGGCGTAGCCGGAGAGATATCGAGTAACAAACATAAGTATAAATACTTTGCTTTATATTAAATGCAGTGCCGCTGTGTACTTGTAACAACAAAAGCTATTGAAGACTGATACGTGACTCAGTAGCTTCACACTGAGTTGAGGCGGTGAGAGCCGCGGGTTCGAATCTTGCACGGAATAACTATTTGTATTGCCTACAAATCAGGATGTTACACTCGAAGTATTTTAGCTTTGCATTGCTGTTTATGTCTAAAGGCTGATTTCACGACACAGAAGAAAACAATAGTGTGGGGTTAACGTTTATAAAATTACGGCGTCTATGTGCTAAGAACACTAATATAAGTAAAGTGATTTATTTAAACTTTGAGAACAAAATAGCTGTGGCAGACTTAATACCTTAGGGCGTTTATACCTTCCAAGCGACCATCAGTTTAAGCTGATTAGTAATAATATTGGATGCAGAGTAATAAAAAAAACATGATAAAGAAGTATATAAAGTATAAACATACTTATATGAGTAGTAAAAGTATCATCTAACCCAATGTCACATAGGTTAATATTGTTATTTGTATGCATTAAGATTAAGAAAGAAAGAAGAAAAAAAGAAAGATATATTTATTTGGCCATTTCTTAACAAATTAGCACTAAATACTTAAAACAAACATTTTGTAATCAATCAAGGTAATCTTATAACTAGACTTAAGTATACACTTACAATGAAAAATAAATCGTTTTGACAAAACAGATGGGTTCGAAATACATATAACAAATTGTATAGCTAACTAAAAAGAAACCTTTTTATGGGAAATGGTCCAAATAGGACTGTCACGCAGGAAACGCAAAGATGTGTCATCCTGGCCCTGATTTTCAGTGGCAATCTTACATTACACACACAGTACATTACATACACACATAATATATATATATATATATATATATATATATATATATATATATATATATATATATATATATATATACACGCACAGGCACATGTTTTCTATATATACGGTGAACATATGATACACACTTACTTATTATACTTATTTAGATTTATAATATAAGTACATACACAATTTAGTTTGGAACAACATACAAACATACGTTTTGAATATTCTTTTTATATTTACTTTTGGGCCACAACTGCCTTATATTTGTGGTGCTGTCCCGGATGTTTATGAATGTGCATTTCATTGCGTAACTAGGTCCGGGAGTATAAAAATAATTTAAAATTCGTATAAAAAACACTTATACTTATACCCGAGAGATATGCTCAACATAACATGCTACCGCATCCATCTAACGTGTTTTATCACAGAACCTGGGGGATATCTACACCACGCGTGCAATGGAAAGAGAATAGTGTAATTAGATTGTGCACCTGTGACGTATGAAGGAAAGAAAAGAAAATGAAAATTATACACACTGGAACATACATAGATGTACATGTAATAGCATAAAACATTAATTTTTTTAGGAGAAGTAATTAACGTCACTATAATCATCATTACAGTGTATAAACTATAAAATGTCTACTACTGAACACTACTGGACACCGCCCAATAAATTGCCTCATAATATTTGCCACGTTTAGCAACTGCAGTTATTTTCATTGTTGTTGAGTTGTAATCAGGAAGATGCTACCGCTCATCTGTTCCCCACCGGTTTTAGTCACAAGCGAAATGGCATAGGCACACTGTCACTTATCGTAGGTAAGGAGTAGTGATTCTATCTTTTTCAACCGACGCCTCTTACAAACTTACAATACTCACGGGAGGAAATCGGTTTATGAATTCTCTTACAACGGCGCCGAAACCACATTGTATTAAATTTCCAAACATTGTATAGCCACTCTGCAGCTTTATATGGATGCAATACGAATGGTTTGGCTTGACCGGGGAAGTAGAATACTCTCACAGTAGAGACTGGGGATGGTTGACTATAGGGGCAGTTTGACTTACTGTCAATAACTTGATTTACTCGAAAGTGTTGCCTCATCTAACTAGAAACGAGAAACCGTTTTATTCCCCGCTCATGTAACGGAAGCATGGCATCGCGGAGGCACGTCGTTCGGGAGACGGAGCATAATATCGAAATACAAACCATGTAAGTAATTGTTTTCCTCACAATATTTTTGTAGTAACGTCTTAATACTCATTGGTATTAACTTTCAAGTCATTTAAAGAAAAGTTTGATTGTTAATATTTTTCTTACGTATAATCCTTTTTTAATTAGCCCTAGTTTTGAGGATATACTATGTGGTTAAAAATTAAAAAGCGACCCGGGGCTAGTAGACCAACTTATTTTTGGACTCATTTACTTAACATAGAATAAAGTCAGTCTTTTTTCAGTTTATTAAGTGCCTGTTATTACAGAATCATGCGAACTTACAAAAAAAGACTGATCGAGGAAGGACCTACCCCTAAAGATGCCTTCGAGAGAGTATATTAATTCTACGGCCAAAGAATTTAATATACCATATAAAACACTTCAATGCAACGTGGTAAAAATGAAGAAAGTGTTATAAAATAATCCGGAAATGACGAGATCTAAATTTGACTTTAAATTTTTGCGTATTTATATATTTATTATTTATTATTATTTTTTGCGTACATCGAGAGCACTAAATTAGCACTAAATGAGCACTAAACTTTTAGCAAAAATTTTAGTGATTTGTCCATTGTCAGTTCCAAATGACCATTCCAGCTGTAATAGACGTGAATTGCCATGTGAATTACCATTAAATAAAATTTTATTTTATTTTTCTCTGAAAAGTATTACTTAAACAGAAACATGTCACAATATTTCAGTATTTTATATCCCGGGAAGCCGCCACGACTCGGACAAGTTTTTTCTTACATATTTTATATAAACATAAAACTAACATATTGAGTAGCAAAGTAAATATATTTTTAACATATGCATGCTTTTCTCATTCCTCTTAGCTCAAGGCTAGAATAAGATTATAAACCAACACACACGACGAAAGCTGGCGACCGTGAAACTTTAATGCACGATGCACGATTCTAGGCGCGCTAGTCAACATCGTGTTAACCAAAATTATATTATAGTCATTAAATTTGTCACATTCTTCGTCAGTCCATAACAGTTCAAATACCTTTGAATAGGTTTTTTTTTATCGTGAAAGCAGGCGCGTAAATGGTGATCGCAGAACGGCATGCAACTTTGATGCTGTTCTTCGTCGCCAATTTTACATGATAGTGGCCTAGATAACTTTTTACTTAAAGACTAAGGGTGACAAACGGGTACACATTCCACCTGGAATTGTGTGCTGTAGACCTACATCTATCCTCGATTGAGAATCTATATGTAGATACGTTGTCGCCATGATACTAAGATTGAATGCCTCGTTAGATACTGGGAAAAGGGTCACCGGTTTTCTACAATCACTATATATACACAGCAGCGCTAAACTACTATTTTAGGGGACACTGGGGGATAACTGACCAAATTTATGTGAAGACGCTTGTTTTTCGTGGATTTAGTGTAAATTATTCTAAAAACTATTACATATGATATATGAACTATTAAGCCTCTGAAAAAAAGGCTTGCTATCAATTTTGATAAAGTGCACAAGCATCATTTTGTAGAACACGAAATACTACTCCACCTAATGTATACTAATTATCTCATAGGTAAGTTGACCTTTGAAATAATTAGTGCACATTATAGGAATAATTATGAAAAAAAATATATAAAAATTATTTCTAATTGCAATCTTTTTTAAACGAAATTTTTAATCCTGACAACCAATATATTGGTATGTTTATTTACATATATATACACAATGAACTTTAATTTAGAATAAGCATTTATATATATTTAAACATTTGTCTACTAAATACTTAAAACTTAACTTCCATCTTCCATGTAGTGCACTGAATTCATTTCTCTCCAGGAATACTCAAACCTTTGTTTTCTTCGTCATTATTCATATTATTTCTCTCATGAATAGCTTTCCTTATCCTTTTCCATTACCCTTGCCCTTTTAAATTTTCTTTGTATTATCTTTTATTTCTCTGATTTCTTGTTTAGCGTCTTACAGGATTGTAGTTTATTTTGAGTTCCTTAACATTTTCTTTTTCAGGTGTATCTGTATAAATAAAGCAAACTTTCGTGTTTAATAGGAAGTGTAATTCCGTAGTAAATATCAGGTCCCTTCTTATGGTATTTTTCTGATGCAAGTTATTTTTAGTGTAGCCAGCGCTCTCCAGTCTTCTTGTTTTATTGGGTTGCATGGTTGCAATCAACCAGTCACAGCCTGTTTCACTGTTTAAATACCAGTCGTCAAGATCACTAAGGTGACCCTTTCAACTTTAATCGATGTATAAAAATGACTTAAATAGTGAAATAAATTGTACGAGAATATAAAATAATATATTCTATGCCTAATTAATAGTAATTGCGAATTTATCAAATACAATAGCTGCATAAAACATCTTAAAGGTTAAAGACATTATGAGAGTCATTTTTCACTTGTAGCTTAAACGTACGTCGTGTAAGAGTGCACGAAATTTGAATCGAAAGCTTTTTTTTTTGTAAAATAATTATAAACATGTGATAATACACATGGACGGATCAAAAGTTAACTTTGTTGTGAATAAAACTAGGAACCTGAATTTTCACAAACCAAGCAGGCATTGTATAAAGATAGTATATTTCAAATTTCATTCAATTTGAACAAGTAGTTTAATAATTAGAACTAGTCAAAGTTTCTTAATTTTGTCACTCACTGACTGACCGATCATCAAAACTCTAAGACACTTCTAGCAGACATAGATGCTTCAAATTTAGAATACCATTAGTGTTTAGTGTATTAATCAAGATAAAGTTAAAATATTTTTCAATTTCGATCCAGGTTTTTAGATACACCAACTGCATAAATAACTTTGTAATCCCATATAAATATATAGGATTACAAAGTTACATTTGCAGTGAATGGATCAGTGTACCTGTATATGTGTAATATATGTAGATAGTTACGTTGTTGGTATTTAAGAAGTAGAAGGTACCGGAAAGGAAAAAAGTAAAATTATCGACAAAAAGAAATGAGATGCCATCAAAAACATAACTCCTCTCGTTTATAGTAGTAGTACTAGTAGTCTCGCAACTCAGTTCTTCTACCGTAAAAAGTTGTGAGATCCATGTAATACCAAGTCGGTTAATTTATTCAGTCCTTGCTTAAGGGTCCTTCTGTTTTAAGTTATTACGTAATTAGCTAACCTAACAACATCTTATAGAGACCATATCAATGTTAAAAATCTTTAATGTTAGTAGTTCTTTAATGTAAGTTTTGTTTTTGATGGCATATGAATTTCTCATCATATACTCTGCTAAAAATAACAAAGTAGCAGTTTATAGTATTTAAAAAAATAATTTCCAGTCTTTATTCGCACGTGCTCGCAGCACTAATTGAACACTAATTTATCATCTTGTGACACTAGGCGATGATTCACTTCGATGGCAATTTTTTCAGTATTTACTCTCCTAAATATATCAAAGTAGCAGTGATACGATAACCACTTAATGCAACACCAAATAAAAGCATCAATAATTTAGTGCTCATTTAGTGCTGTCGATACACGCAAAACATTTTGGGAATATATATATATATATATATATATATATATATATATATATATATATATATATATATATATATATATATATATTTATATTCCCAAATTGTTTTATAGTGTATGTGTAGCAGTTTTATAATTTTTGATCAAGCTATTTCGTGAAATTTTATTTTGGAGCACTAAATTAGTACTAAATCTTTAGCAAAAATTTTAGCGATTTTGCCCAAATGACAAATCCAGCTTAATACATGCGGTGCGGGCGGCCGTCAGGTTGCAATTCCGCTACACGTTCAAAGATACGGTCACTGATTAAGGTGTTGCCAGATTTTCTACCTTTTGCAGATTATTAATTCCACATTCTAGCAGAGGCTACGATTTTGGGTATAAGTTAGGAATTTAGCATCCACGATACGCATGGTGATGATACTAGATTTTTTTGAGAATTGGCACTGAAAATCAGTAGTGGGTCAAAATAGGTTTTTTGATGCAGTGAAACGTGTAGTCGCTCACCTTGTTTGCGCAAATACCATTTTTAATATATGTAATTAATCGAGTTACATACCTAATTATGATTAGTATTTTCCTCTATATTGTATTCAAATTTTAGTTTAGCCTAGTACCTTCAATATGTTATGTCCATTTCTCCGCTCAAAATAAGAAGGTGAAACACTAGAGTAATGCAACCGTGTTTCATATAGTGAGTGACGAAAATTGGAAACCCTTTTGACTCATAACAAAGTGTTTTGTCTTATTATTCAGAGGTAACAAACCATTTTTATTTTTATTCCTAATCCAGAATAGATGTAGGTGTCTATGGGCCAAAGTATCTACTTACCATACAATTGAAATTATTTATTACTTCACTATAAAACAATTAATCTTTCAAATATCAGAATAATGATTTTCCATACAGATACGAGTATATATACCTATATGAATATATAAAAAGCACTTATTAGCACCTGCATGCGTAAGCGATGTGCAAATAAGCCTTATTTACGCGGTTACTTGTAGAAAGCGAGTTGCCCCAAGCAGCTTCATTAACAACTTTGTCTCTGAAAATGAAACAAAAGCTGTAACACGTACTATGTAGTTAATAATTTGTGGCTTATAATATTAATGTGGGTGTCGTATGAGGCAGCAGCGGAAAATTGAACAGAATATGGGCAGCATCTTCCTGATAAAACGCAATACAATAAAAAAAAACCGCTGTTGACAACGCCTGATATGTGCAGTCATGGGAGAGGTTAGATGCCATGGAGGAGGCCTATGTTTAGCATGGTATTTTTGTGTAATGAATGAACTCAGGAATGAAAGGAAGATATGATTTGAGTTTTTAATTTACTCAATGTCATCGCGACCAGATTTGTTAACTTGTGTTAAAAAAATTTATACAGTAAAAAAATATGTTCAATACAACTAACCTTGATGATTTCATCGCACTAAATTGACTTATTATTAGTTCTTAACGTTTCGAGTGCTATAAAACAGTGTAACGGTAATTGAAATAAGCCATATTAAACGCAATAAAATCTGCAATATTCGTGTAAAATATAAGAAATGTATTAAAAAAATTAGTGTTATAATATTAATGTCCAAGGAAAAGTTTCAGGTGCCAACCCCAAATAGATAAGGCGACAGAGATGTTATCATGTCTAAGGAGAATGCTTCGCAGCTTGTCATTATAGTAGCTCTATAATTTATATATATATATATATATATATATATATATATATATATATATATATATATATATATATATATATCCTTCATAACGGGACAGAAGTGCACCTATTGCTGCTTGTCGGTAGAGATAGCTAGAGCCAGAATAAAAAGAGGGTGATATATATCAGACGGACTCAGGCAGAAAATAAATTCTAACACCTATTGCTGATGTAGATTACTCGATATTGCGCTGTGTTCCTGCCACCCATCCCCAGTCGGTAGAATTTGTGTTCATATTTTGCAATAAATGAAACAATAAATGATGATTAACTTACTTAAAAATACCACTTATTTTATTATGTTCCCAATTCGTATTTTGTATTGGTCATGTGTGATAACAAATGAAAAAACAAAAGAAACATAAACACGTTTAGTTTCTTCATACGACAGGAACGTTGTTTAGTGATTGTTTTGTTACTTACAATACAATAACGCCTTCAGAGCGCAATGAAATGTTACGAAATGTCAACTTTGTTAAAAGGTGTTCGCTTGAAGGCAACAATTCTCTACGAAACTGCTGTAAAATATAAATTTAATTTTCTATTAAATAAGGTGGACGAACGAGCATTCAGTCAACCTGATGGTAAGTGGATGTTGTGACCCATAAACATCTACATCTATCTTCAAATCAGTGAGTTATGAATCAAAATACAGTTGTGTCAGCTCTGATGACTTAGGTGGATTGACTCGATTCCAGTGAAACACGAAACAGCTTTTTCTGATCAAGCAGACTCGTTCGTGCTACAACCACAATGCAGCTGGGGCATAGTTCTACCACTTGTTATATGCAATAGTTACACCATTTAACATCTATACTATACATAGTATTAGTCCCTGGCAAGCGTCTGTCCCTATAATCTCATTAACCATTGAACGAATTTGAATGCAGTTTTCACTGCCATGATTTGCATACCTCCAGTAAGATATACGTATGTTAAAAATTGCCCTAGTTTCAATAGCAGCTTAACATTAACGACATTATTAGTGAATCGATTGGGAATTTTTTTTATAGGATTGGGTGACAAACTAGCACACAGTCCACCTGATGGTAAGTTGCTACGGCCCAAAGACATCTAGTGAGGACTAAGATGGAATGCCTCGTTCCCAGTAAAAAGAGTCTCCGGTTCTCTACACTCACCATACGAAACAGAGCAGCATTAAGCTACTATTTTACGATGGTATCCTGAGAGAGCGTGGTCGACCCATTCGTGCTACAACTATACTACAATATAACTGCAGCATGGATCTACCACGTATAACGTATAAGTTTGCCGCTCACATCTCTCATTATTTTTTCTATATATTACAATACTTTAAAAACAATATTTTAATCGGGCGAAGCCGGCCAGCCCGGTCTCTAGTATGTAAAAACCAATTGCTGTCCGGTCTCGCTAAAACTCGAAAACAGCTCGAACGGATTTTCATGAATTTTTTGTTGTCTGGATGGTTTATATAATAAATAATTGGACGCTGTTGTCGAGACCCAGAAATCACGCATGCTAAGCCTAGACGGATCGCTAGTAATATATAAAAATAGTGCGCAAAACCTGAAAACAAGGGTGTACAAACAGTGATGGCATATGGATCTAATAGATCTTTATGTACGGTCTTATGAATACTGTATTTTAATTAATTAATTTATTTATTGTTAAGTCCACTAAGGTGTACAAAGGTTGCAATAAACGAAGACACGTGTCGTGTAAACGGGGATACATTTGGGACTAATTTTTAAACGTGGCGGACGCAGCCGCCACACCTGTAACTATTATACATATTACACATACATATAGCTGTTATACTTAAACAAGTCTAGTATCTAGATGTTTGAGAGAAGATGGTTGGGTGCTACCATCTGCTTGGGATCCTATAATTAACAAAATTAAACCCAAACCCAAGCATACCACTGCAAGACTTCATGATACTATAAGCTCGTTTTGCGTAAATCGGACCAAAAATTAATATTAAAAAACTGAAGGTAGCCGGACTAACTATGACATTGGGACGTCAAACATCTCAGTCCCCCCCCGTGACCATGGGTGCTGTAAAGCACCCGAAACGTCGGGATAATAATAAAAACAAATTAAAGTAATTAAACGCGATAAAATCCGTAAATAATAGTTTTATTAAACAAGTATGGATATGACGTAGGACACCGGACACGCGATCTATAGAGCCAGTATATTATATATTAGGTATATATATATATATATATATATATATATATATATATATATATATATATATATATATATATATATATGTATGTATATATATAGAGTGTCCCTACACTTTATCGGGCTTTTTTGAGGAAGGAGGCAGCTAAGGAGAGGGCTAGGTTCAGAGTTTATCTGCGTGATATAATTTGTAATGAAGATATCCAATGGATCAGTAAGTTAAAGTGGCAATGGACTGACCTATAGCTCGATGAATCAACATCCGGTGGGGAAGAAAGGTTCTCGAGTGACAGCCGCAAAAGTGAAATGTAGAGCGTCTCCGTAATAGATGGAATGAAGACCTGGTAAAACACGTGAAAGTCGATGAATGCAGGTGGACTGAACGAGTTTTGTGGCATTCTTAAACATAATGTCAGCGGTGAACTTATGAAGCGATGTAATTAATGATAGTAATAATAAAAAATAGTGTGCTTATATACGAGTAAAGTCTGATGATATACTAATAAGGATATGACATAACTTTGATCAGTTTCTCTTCTTCCGGAATAATATCCTAATTTTTATGTATAGCTCAAATTTTAAATTATTTGCAGTTTTGCAGATTCGTTTACAAATTTCACTAAAACTTGCATCGTGCCTCATAAAAATTGTGGTTTTACTTGCTTGCTACCTTCAATGTCAACAACTACTTTCTACCTACAAACTACCTACATACGGTTATTAATCACGCTTTTTACATTTTACATTTATTTAGCTTATGTTAATTTCAAATACATATTTACTTAGTCATCTGTGGAAATATCATAAAACATATTGTTTTACTAGCAGTCAATAAAAAAATAACTTGGTGGTGATGATTTCTAATCAATTTTATGCTTACCAGTGTTGCTACTTGATAAAATCAATTAATTAGCGCTGTGTCATTTATAAAGCTATATATTTTACGCTATGGCAACATCAGCTTAAATTGTTGAATGTATTTTTACGATTAGGCATGTCCAATAAAGCATATTCAATCATTCATTCACAATAGCGACTATGGATTAGCGGTTTTTAGGTCTTTTCACTTTTAACGCTTTCTTTTGTGTTAATGTTATATAATGATTAAAATTGTCTACACACAATCTACCGTTAGTAATTGTGATTTATGTTTACTGTAATGTGTAGTGATCACCGCGCTTGGAACTAGTCACCATTTTATTAGCAACAAATTAAACCGATAAAAAGTAATTTGCACTGTTTTCTTATATTTTTAACTTCTCCCGATATTTTTGAGTGTATGTATGTATTCAATTATGTATTTATATGTATAAATAATACAACATTTTAAATGATAAAGCGACAATTTGACGCGCAATCTGATTATCATGTCATAATAATAAAATCCTCGAGACTGAATTTTGGTGGCTGGTCCCAACGGAGAGTAGTCAACTGCGCAGTAGAGGACTATACTAGATGAGTAGGTATTATAGTGTTTGCAGAAGCACAGGTTTCATAGTCCGATGGGAATTTCCGAAGCATGGATGTGAAACACTCTCAATATTTCATTACGCGCTGCTGAAAATTTCTTCAAAGTAAAACCCAATAATGGATTTTTGCCCGACCAAGGATTCGAACACGGATCCACGTTATTAACAGCCGCGCTTACGACCACCATACTAACGAACGTCATTTTATAAGGTTATATTAAACTACTAATATTGTTGTTTGTCTGTTTTTAAACATGATTTATTTTCTATGAATTACAAAAAATTACAGAATTTTCGGATCGGATGTTATTAATGTTGCTGTGATAGATTAGCATCTGTAGTTAGTGACGGGGAAGACGCTTCGTAAGTTTTATGACAGTATACCTATGTAATTATTACCGAAGGGCGCTTAATGGTTAAGTATAGCTATTCCGCAAGGAAACACAGCCATCGTTCTTGGCACTTTATCGTGGGGAGCAGAACTGAATGATAATTTAAGCTTTTAGTTTGGTTTATTATCATAAAAACATTGTAGATTTGAATATTATTAAAATAACTTATTACCGCCGTAGTGTGTAGGAGTGAGGCGTATTTATAGTAACAGATAAAAAACAGGTATCTTAAAACAGCAGACTGTAACTGTGAAAACAATCTGAAAGAACATCTCCTGCTCCACGAGATAACAAATCCACTAAAAGACAGTCACAATTTTTTCTTTATTCATACATGTAACAGTTATCTTTATTAGAATAACAAAAATGTTATTGTGAGACTCCGTTACTCGTCACAAGCTCTTTCGTTTTCTCGCATAGGTTCAACACCTTAGAAAGAGAAGTACCCTATGGAAGTATCTTAAAAAATCAAACTGTAACTGTGACAAACAAACTGAAAGAACAACTGCTGCTCCACGAGATAACAAATCCAGTAACAGACAGTCACAAGTTTTACTTTATTCATACATAATACTGTGGTAACAGAGTGGTATTTTGTCTTTTAGAATTGTTATTTATGTGGAACTGGAACAGGCGGAACAGATATGCGATTTTACTTGTTACAGCCCACTCTTAATTGCGTGTCAGAAAACTTGTGATGAAAACAGAGAACCGCTCTATAGAAAATAATTCTGAGTAGTGATTTCGATTAAAAATATTGCCGTAATATCGAATCGTATCCCTATGAGTTTCTATTGAAAATAGCAGATCGATACACTTGCCAATGGTTTTATATGTGGAGTCGAAACCAACGAACTAAGCTACATGGAAATAAAGACAGCTTATAAAAATCTAATTACCTTTTAATTTTAATTTATATTTATAGCGGACTAGGCTCACATACATAGTCTCTTGGATCGTGTCGATTCAGCCGAATGCTGCATTAAGAGAAGTGAAAGAAAAATCGCGTGAAAATTTTATATTAAAATTAGAAAGTACTGAGGAAATAGCATTCTTAACGTAAAACGGAGAAAACTTTACCCACAAGCTCATAATTTCATGATTTTTTCTGCTTAGGAGACCGTCTGTTTACCTTACCTTAGTTGCTTCTTGCATTTTCATTACGTAGGCATTGGAAATTTACTTACATGCTCATAATTTCAAGATATTTCTGTTAAATTTTTTATTTTACATTAACATATTATGAAATTAATCTATGAATAAATATTGCTAATTGGGTAGTTTTAAATTGATTGATTTATTTGGTTCATGAAATTCTGTTGTTATTTTGTTAGTATATATATTTTATACGTGGTAGAGCCATGCTGCAGTGATATTAGTAGTATAGTTGTAGCACGAATTGGTCGACTCGACCGGGGAAGGACCACGCTCTCACAGAATACCAGCGGGAAATAGTAGCTAAATGCTGCTATGTTTCGTATGGTGAGTGTAGAGAACCGGAGACCCTTTTTACTGGAAACTAGGCAGTCCATCTTAGCCCTTACGGGTGACAATGCATCTGCATTTTTATTTGTAATCGAGGATAGATCTAGATGTTTATGGACCGCAGCAATCACTTACCATCAGGTGGACTGTTTGCTCGTTTGTCACCCTATCCTATAAAAAAAGTACCGAACATTTATTTAAAATAAGTCGTATTTATTGATAGGTCTATTTCATACACAGAACACTTAACTTGAACACTATATTAGGTGTTCTGTGATTTCATAATATGCTAATGTAAAATTAAAAAAAAATGTTAAATACCAGTGCCGTAGGCTTATATTGCGTTCACCTGTTACACCCTATTTTTTCCAGACGATAAAAAATCACCCAGTGTATTAAAAAAAAAAACTTGAACTAATTTCCATCGATTCCGTGAATCACATGCCTCGTGATCGGTTTTCTGCACTAGAAATTAATCGGTCTATAAGGAAGCAGTCGCCGTATAGCCTGTATCGGAGTGTCAGCTGCTAAACGTGTTGTGCAATAAGTTACGTGGCGTCCTCTCGTTATACGCAGCCATGATTGAGAGCGCTCAGCGATTCTACGTCTTGCCAATTCGTTTACCGTTGCTTTCGTACACGAAAACGTGCACGAAAACGCGTCTTCGTGTTGAACTGGTCAGTGACCAGTGGCTTTTACTGGCACTTCGCGGTTTCCAAATTCTTCACGTTACCTTCAATACATGACTAGAGTTGAGATTTTTTTATGTAAACTGTGTCAAATGTTTCATTAAGATTGTTTTTATAACGGATATTCTTACACTGTGTAGTAGCGGTGTAACATAGAATACTATAATACGTAATAATAGAACGGGGGAGTGGGTGGAGGCTGTGTAGCCGCTAAAATGTCACTAACATGTCAATTCACACGTATAAATGTCAACACGAGATACGTTTTGACGTTACAATCGCTTCCGAATTTCGCATGCAAATTATTTAGAAAATACCAAATTGCCCACTATTTACAAATAAATATGTATTAAAATTTAAACGATATATTTAATGATGATTTTGATTAATCAAAAGTCTAAAATATGTAAATTCACTCGGTCTGTCAACACAGCGAATCGGGTTTATAGTAGTGATAATACGACGTAATTGCTTGTATGTGTGCTCCCGGCGATGCCGATTCTCGTACAAAATAAGGTTGACAGTCATTCTATTGTGTTATGACATATCATGCCGTGGGTGTCGTAAGAAGCGACAGAGGGAAACAAATTAGCAGATGGACAGCGGCATCTTCCTAACAACGTCTGAAAAAACTGCGTTTGCCAACCCGCTTTCCAGGTGTGGTAACTATGGCCCTGTATATCCCCTTTGAGGTAATCCATGGGGGAGGCCTACGTTCAGCAGTGGATTTTAGTATGCTGTAATGGTAACGGTATTTATAAAGGAATCTTTCTTTTAACACTTGCGACCGAATTAGGAAGGCGAAATATAGTCTTTCATATTTGATTTTTTAGTCAGTCTATAGAAGATATAGTCATCAGTCTATAGAAGACCACGACTGGGCATGGGCTTCTCCTATTGTGGGGGTATATGCCTTAATAGTCATGATTAGCAGGTGGATTAATGATCGCAGTAGGTACGTTTAACGCTGCTGCCGGTTGCCGCTTTGGGTATTTACGTGGGTATATTTGGTTGTTCTCATAAAACTTACGTACTCAAAGAGGCTGCGTATGAAAATGTATGCAAAGAATGTATATGTGTAGGTACACGAGAACATTTAAACACTTTACAACTGTTTAACTTTATTTGCACTTGACAAATATGACGACAAATATGAAAATATGATCACCATGTTGTCCCTGTCATACGTACATAAATACTTTATATTTATAAACACTATTTTTTTATTTTATTCTTAATAATTAGTAGTTTTTTTAAATGCCTTAATTTAAATTATATTAGTTTGTTTGGTAATGAGTAATGAGTCTCATCACGGACTTTTTCTAGTGTAAATATAAAATTTATTTTTGGATCCTAGCAAAGCTATATTCTATCGTGTCGACAAAAATCAGTGAATACGATCCGAATTGGTCAACTCCTTCAGAAGCTTCATGAACACTAATAGACGCACAAACCATTATATAATATATAAGGAGTTTTACAGATATACTGATACGTTACCCAACAATATTTAACTTAGTTTTAAGAGAAAAATGTTTCGGAAGATGATGCTGTGACCAGGATAAAGAAAGGAATGCTGCGGTGATGTGGTCGTGTTGAAAGAATGAACTCTGTAGTCTCTGCCTACCTCTCTGGGTGACAGGCGTGAGTGTTTATGATATGATGAAATTGTCGACATTCTACGCATTCGGAATTTGAATCAAACATTTTGCTTATTCTTTCGTAAAACGAGTGCAATAATCTGGCGAAGTCTAAATAATTTGACCTACAGCATTGCGGACGCACAAATGCATTCATTACAAGGAATTTTAGGAATGACTTAGTGGATTATTATATTATTTCTGTTGAATTAAAAGTACCACGAGCCTTTTTCGTAAAGGTTAAGGAAGGTTAGCAGCACAGTACTTCTGTGTTTGTACTGGGAGTGACAAGACAAGTGTTTTTAACGATAGGATCAATAACAATAAGTTTTTCTCCCGTAACGTGGTTAGTAGTTCTGTAACGTAGTCTACATACATAAATTGCATAAGGACGAACATCCAGACACGTGTGAATGACAGAGTCGGGAAGAGACGCCCTAGACGAAAGTTTATCGACCAAATTGGCGATATTTTCAAAATGGGCCACATTAGGAGTACCCTTAACCGACGAACGTGTATGTGTAAATATATGGATGTAAAGGAGGCGAAAGAGGTATGTCAGGATCGTGGCAAATGGAAGTCCGTAGTCTCTGTATATCCCTCTGGATGGCAGGCGTGAGTGTTTATAAATGAAAACATCCAGCATCGGAAAAGTTATTTGTAGGCCTTGCAAATATCTGTTTCATGAGGAATTCAAACTCGCCACGGAGCAGTCAATTCATTTTAAGCTTGTCATCAATTTCAATTGAATGCTTTTGTGTAAATTGGTTTATTTTTTTGTATCTTAACTGTCCTGGGACCTTATCGAAAAATCCGTAAACGAAATTGCGCACGTGTCAGTTTACGGTTTCATACAATAGATGTCGCTGTAAATATGAAAAGGTTTGAAATTGAAAAATGTATTTAATTCTCACCACTAAACCACAAAAATGTCTTAATATTAAACTTAATAGCTATTAAACAAGAATGGTTGTGGATCGCTGGTGCCCGAAATATAATTCTTGGTTGGGTACAAAATTCTCTATGGGTACAAATCGATATTTTCACAGTATACAGAACATATATGTAATTTGCCAACATCTGTCTTTACATCCAATTATAATGTAGGTGTCTTCAAGGCAAGAGTGAATAGACTTTTGTTAAGCTAAGGCAGTGCGCTTTACCATCTTCGGCTGCATCAACACTTACCATCAGGTGTAATAGTAGTCAATTTCTGGCTTATAATAGGGTACGTGAGGGCAATATGGCAAACCCTAAGCTTTGCAGCCCTATAAAACCAAAACTAGGAGGAGGACAGTGGCATAAACACAAAGTAGTATACCATAACTATAGTCAACCAAATTTAAGAAATACTTTTTGACGTTTCACATTAATCATTCCGCTATAACTTTGTACAAGCATACTCACACGATTTAAAATAACTATTTACGTAAATCCGAAAAATTATGAAGTTATCTATATTCCATTACAACGTGTATAGTTTTTTATCACTAGTTTCAATTCGAATCTTTCAAACAAAGCAATATATTTTAAAAAATTACTAGTATCAACTATTTTTCTTGACGTCGTTTCAATAATATGTCGCTATTTACCTAACCGTAGTGTTTAGATGATTAAAATTCATTGTTATGCGAATAATCGGCAAAAATATTCAAATAATCGAATCATTAATTTTTTTAATGTATTATTTGCTTAACAAAATTTTTATTTTTAAAATTCTTCAAATTACATGAATCATGAATAAAACACGTTATTTTTTTACTACGTGAACGCAAATGTGTGTAGGCAAAAACCTCATATTCAAGTCCGCGCTGAAAAAACCACTACGTAATTTCAATCTCCCGCCATTTCGGTAGCTTACTGTGCGTAATTTTGTGATTTTGTGTCTGTCTTCTTATTTTGTGACTCGGCTTTAACTTTTTAGACCGTTTCTTCTACATATATTCGTTGAAGTATGTGCCCATGTCACAAAGGATGATTGGGCAGAAGTGGTAGAAAAACCAAAAAAAATTGATTATAGATGACTTTGAAAGAGACATTAATTTTGACTGCACTATTGAAAATCAAATAACAATTAATCTAAACAATGACAGCTGAACTAATTGTACTGAAAGTGATTGAATAAATTTATTTTTAATCTAGATTCAATCTTAAATTTTTATAACTTTGCTTTTAGAAATAAGCAGTAACAACAAATACGAAGAAACTGATAAATATTGTGTTTTAAATTAACTGTTTTTAATTTATTTTGTTATTATTCAAACCAAACAGTAAATGATTACCAACTCTAAATAATCTATATCGATTTTTTAAGAATCGAATATTTTACGTTTCCATTTTTTTGTTGGCATGCTTGGCGCAATAAGTATAACAGCTGTCAAAACCTATTTCTTAGATTTGGTTGACTATAATATATTTAAAAAAAAAACAGAAAAGCTTTGGCAACAATTATGAACACTTCGAGAATGCAACTTAAAAAAACTAACTACACTACATCATAGTGAAATTGACTAAAATATTTACTATAATGACAACTGTAAAAATAACGTCGATAAAGCAGCGCTCTTTTTACTTGATTGACTGATGAAGAGCTATTGTATCACAAAGCCATATTACCCGGATTACCATATTACCCTCAGGTACTATAGTCAATAAAATCTTGCAGTAGTATGCTTGGTTAAGGATTTAATTTTGTTAATCATAGGGACCCCAAGCAGGTTACTATACACAGCCATCTTCTCTTTTGAAATTAAGATATTTGTTTTAAGTTCAATAGCCTAACGAATCATTCTTGGTAGGAATTGGTGTTTTTTATGAGGATTTTTGGTCTATTAAATCTAGTGTAACGTAACGATTTTTAACATGTTAAGATATTGCAGACTTACCGAAGCGTTGGTGCTTCACATAAGCGATAAATGTTCTTTTACGCGGGTTTTTATGGATTTTTTGTCCTACGTAGAAGAGACCACATTCAGAAATCAAGTTTGTGTATGCCTGCGTTCTGTAGAGAAGTGTTGACACTTGACGGATGGTAAGAACTGACTAATCTTTTTCAGCGGCTTGTAATATATTCTTATGGAAGCTCGCTTCAAGATGTAGCCCGTGATCATGGTGTTGTATAGTGCCCGAAACGTCGGGAATCATAAAAGTTAAAATTAAACGAAACACGTCCAAAAAAATTTGTTTTATCAAGCATCGTTATTTCCTTCGACATTCGTCATTAAAGCTTACGATTTAAAATAAAAATAGTTCGAATACGAGTTGGTTCGCTTAATATACATAGCCTAAAAGCACGATAGAAATCTTGTTTTTGATTGCCAACTTTGATATTGAATTATAGTTTCTTTTTATTGAGGTCATTCAATGACTAATCGGATATATGAATAAACGAAATTCGTGAGCAAAATCAATTTACCAGAACACTTATATTCAGGATTTAAAGAATAATTTATAATCATGTTGCACACTATTAACTAAACAAGCCTATTTAGAAATAGCTTATTAGTGATAACCTCATTCTGTTTTCTATTTATCATCCATAAATCCCTTAATGTTATAATAATCCTCTTTTATGCAGTTTTTGTTGAATAAAGTTTTTGAACTTGCCGGTGGGAATTTTTATATTTATTGACATTTCAATGTAAAAACGTATGTGTATGTACATTGCCCCAAGAACGAATTACTCTGTAAAGTCTAGCAGCTGGTACTATTACTATTAGCTAGTGTATATTCCTAGTAGGTATTTACAAAATAAATATTATTATTAAAGTAGATCATTATGATTTCCAGGTGGAGACAGACCGTGAAGAGCTTAAGAAAGAACGGGAGATAATGCAGTTGGTGGCAGGTCTGCAGCTTAGTTCAGACGAGCTAGAACGTCGCGAAGTGCCACCGCATATGCTGAGATCTAGGCACGCACCTAGGTAATTACTTGAACACTACGTATATGTATATGTGTAGAGCAAAGAATGACAGTAGGAAAATATTTTATATTTGTCTATTCATTTAAATAACGAAGAAAAAAACTGAGAAAGAATGATTTGTCTTGTAACACATTGCTTACAACTTTTTAATTTATATAACATACTAGCGATCCGCCCGGTTTGGCACGGGTTATTTTTGGGTTAATATTTCCAATATGGACCATCGATTTCAAAGCCCATATTTTTTTTGTAGATAGTACTCACTAAAGAAAGAGTTTTGCAAAGTTTTAGGTTGCGGAAACTTACGGTTCATGAGATATATTTTTTTAAACTTTTCATACAAATTGGCAAATATCACGCAATTACACCAATTACAAAATGAATTTGACAAATCATTGATGTCAAACGTCAATTAGTGTAGGGTTCCGAATATTTTGAAAGTATCGATACGTACTCGATACCAAGTATCGTATCAAAAGTATCAATACTACTTGGTATCGAGTACATTTCGTTAATTTTGGAGACTAGGGGGGTTAAGAAGTCGGGAAGTTGTGCTCCGGCGCTCCGTGGCAGACCTGGGCTCGCCTTAGCAGCTTCGGCTTTTTGGTCGCCTTCGGCGACCAGCCTCAGCCGCTACGGCGATCTCGGTGCCTGCGCTTTCCTACGGCGGGCGGGCACTGCTCTCCCTTCGCGCCTCCGGGCTCTTATATACACTCTAGGGGTAAGGCAGACAAGACCACGTGGATAGTGAGGTGCTCTGATTCGGTTTTGGGTACTTTTTGAATATTAAATAAGTAAGTCAATAAGTCAGTAAACACTTTATTGTAGTAAGAATTAGATAATACAGAAAGTTGCAAACAATAAAATAAAAGTACAAAAGCTGTACTAATTAAGATATACAAACAAGTTGCAAACAATGAAATACAAGTACTAAGGTGGAACTTAAATAGAGTAAACTTTATTCTACTTTATATACATCTATAATTGCACTTATCAGCTCTTCCTATGCATCTAATTGGTTTGTCATAATTTTTAGTCTCCAAAATTAACGAAATGTACTCGATACCAAGTAGTATTGATACTTTTGATACGATACTTGGTATCGAGTAGGTATCGATACTTTCAAAATATTCGGAACCCTACACTAACTGACGTTTAACATCAATCATTTGTCAAATTTATTTTGTAATTGCGTGTTATTTACCAATTTGTATGAAAAGTTTAAAAAAATATATCTCATGAACCTTAAGTTTCCGCAACCTAAAACTTTGCAAAACGCTTTCTTTTAGTGAGTACTATCTACAAAAAAAATATGGGCTTTGAAATCTATGGTCCATATTGGAAATATTAGCCGATTTTTGGATTTTGACAACATAGGCATGTATTTTACATATAGATGAAAACCGCATCAAAATCCGTTGCGTAGTACGAAAGATCTAAGAGTACAGACGGCGGGAAGCGACTTTGTTTTATACTATGTAGATATTAGTTCGAGAAAATGGTCATCAAAATATGTATATTAGCACATGTATATTATTATTTGATAGCTCCAATAATTACAGTACAATAAAAGTTATGACGTGCACTATAACATAACAACGCCGGATGCTGCCAAACTCATGCGGTCGGATAACAAAACGTGGTTTTCAACCGGCTTCAAAAAAGGGGGAGGTTGTTAATTCGTCTGTATTTTTTTATTTTATTTGATTTTGATGATTCTTTTTTATATAAAAGCTGGTGCTTTTCATGTAGTCCCATATAAATTTGATCAAGATCTGATCAGTCGTTTTTGAGTTATCCTTAATAATGCGTATTTAATTGACTTTTGTTTATGTTTATTAATGTGGGTTGTACAATATTTTTAGTTTTACCACCTGTCACAGTCTTAGTTAAGGTTTAAAGATATAAAAAGAATATTAATAGTATCCATTTATAGTATTATAGTTCGAATGCTGTGTCGCTGTTACAGGAGTATCGGTCTACCGTTAATGAAAGTAATTTTAAGAAATTAATTGCGGAATGTAAATAAAGGTTTCTTAATTTTTACATAGTACATCTTTTTTTTACATTTATTAAATATATAAAGATTTAATTAATTAAAAGGCAACAATTTTATTTTATTTACACATAATATTAAAAAAAAACTATAATGAAGAACAATTAAAACTAAAAATTTAAATTGTCGTAAAGTCCTGCTCCCGGTGGTATCGTGCCAAGAACGCTGGCTGCGTTTCCTCGCTGAATAGCTATAATTATCCTTTGAGCGAGAAAAGAACCAGCACAAATAAGGTGCTAAATATTACTAAGACGCCGAGCGTGCTATTTGATAGATTTAATGGTCTTTTTTAAGCATTTAGTCTGTGTAGTGTTGAGTTGGTAGTTGGGCTCTTATTTCGACTAAGCATTCGTCGTAGTAGCTATTTTCCTCTTGCATATTTTTTCTGCCAACAATGTTTATTTTTTTCTTGTTATGTTTTTAATTTAAGGTAGTAAAATGTTGGACCGCTCTTTTATTACGTGTTATCCTTCTTGGAATACAACTCCATAGCTTTGTCTGCGAATCATGTTTAGTTCTTATTTGTTTTTATGAAGCATGTAAAGAATCACTATCTTCGTATTTGATTTTGTAAAAATCATGCATACATCGTATTGATACAGAGTGGCAAAACGCATCACGTACTCTGAGCTTGAAGCGCAAGCAAGGCGAGCAGCTTCTAAGATATCAGCCCAGATATAATCAGTGCAGACTGAAGTTACTGTGTAGCGAACAAGTTACGGCAGTGCAATTGACCTGCTCTAGCTTAGTTAACGTGTAACAAGATCAAGATAAGGATGTATTTAAAGAGGGCATGAAAAAATTCAATGTCGAGCCTTTTTCTTGGTACCTTGCTAAAACCCGGCAAAAATTAAAGCGGCTTGTTAAACAAAATATCAACACTTTCGAAGCCAAACGAGAACAAGAACTAGAATCTAAATGCAGGGTACTTAAAGCCCGAACACCTGTGGCTATACAATATAATTACTGCGACGGTGGTCTCACCCACCCTAAGGGTGCTCGCACTTCTCTCGCTAAGATCAGCTATGCAAGTCACATAAACGAATGGAGCGGCATGCCAAAAATAGTCGCTGTATCCGAAAGCGATTAGGGATAGTGGTAGTAGTGTATAATATTATAATAACGAATATAATATACTTACGTTCATGAGTATTTGGTTAAGTACTTCACATATTTATTAACGACCTTAAAAAAGGCGCAGGTTCGATTCGACTATGTTTTTTTTCTTTCTGTTTTTATTATGTGATTGAGTATTTGAAGTGTGGATCTTTTTTGATAAAAAAAAATTTATTAAGTAGTTTATATTCCAGCTTTCTTTCTTTGTCTTGCTAGATACAAACTCACGAGCCACCAGGCGGTCCCATAATGAACTGGCCTGATATAGTTCAACGCGACATGTCGCTACATGTTGTGTTGCATTAAATAGTACGTTTATCGTGCACTTAATATAAGAAACATGCATCGACATGAAATGCTTAGTCTTAGTTTAACATGCATTTGAATAACGAGAGTCGCGTATTTTTTCAAAATGTCGAAAACTGAGTATCGAAGTGTCATAAAGTTTCTGTTTAAAGAAGGTTTATCCCCTGCCCAAATAAAAGAACGATTGGATGGCGTGTATAAGGAGTCTGCCCCCTCCTATAGCACAGTGAAAAATTGGGTGAAAGAGTTTCGCCTCGGGAGAGAAACCGTCGAAGACTTTGGCCACGACGGTCGACCTGTGGAAGTGCTCCCGAAACGATTGCTCTTATCGAAGAGGAGGTTCTGAGTGACCGCCGTTTGAAGATTAGAGAAATTGCAGCAAGGCTTGGGCTCTCTAAGAGTACCTACCGTTCATCGCGCGATCCATGAACATCTTCACATGAAAAAAGTGAGTGCAAGATGGGTACCGAAACTTCTTTCAGCGGTACAGAGACAGGAAAGAGTGCGTTGCGCTTCGGAGTTTTTGGATCTTTGTGGCGAAAATCCAAAGACTGTGATCGAGCGGCTAGTGACTGGTGATGAAACTATGATCTTGTATTATGATCCACAAAGCAAGCGCGAGTCAATGGAATGGCGTTATAAGGGTGAAAAGCCCCCTAGAAAGGCAAAGGTGCAACAATCGACTAAAAAACTGATGTGCACAATATTTTGGGATTTTCAAGGCGTTTTGATGGTGGATTTTAAAGGACGTAATACAGTCGTGAACGGCGAATATTATGCTTCTTTAATATATAAATTACGAGACAAGATAAAGGAAAACGAAGAGGCAAGCTGTCTAAAGGTGTGCTGTTGCTCCATGACAGCAACACACACAGTCAGTCAGTCAGTCAGTCAGTTACAGTCCAGACTCCAGACATGGCCCCGTCCGACTATTATTTATTTCCAAATTTAAAGCGGGACTTAAGAGGAAGAAAATTTTCAAGCGATGAAGAGTTGCAGGCGGCCGTCTTCAGTCATTTTGAGGATAAAAAATGTGATTATTTTTATAAAGGTTTAGAGATGTTGATTCACAGATGTCAGAAGTGTGTTAGTATTCATGGTGATTATATTGAAAAATAAAATTGGTTTCGTTTCATTTCCTTCATTGGTTCATAGTTAGGCCAATTCATTATGGGACCGCCTACGTACATGATATTATCATGAGCCTAAAATCAAACAGTGCTCTTGGATGGGATAATATTCCAGCGCACTTTAAAAAACTTGCAGTAACTCAAATTACTCCTATAATCTGTCTCTTTGTAAACCTTTGTTTTAAGCATGGCGTTTTTCCTCAACCTTTAAAACAAGCTATTATAACACCAGTGTACAAGAATGTGGATAGAGGTGATGTTAGCTACTACAGACCTATTTCAGTACTATTTTCTAATCTTATCAACACAAGATTTTTAAGTTATCTTACTAAGTTCGATATCATGTCTAACTGTCAGTATGGATTCAGGCAAGGTAAATCCACTGAAGATGCAACTGCAAGATGCAGCTGCTCGTTTATGATTAACAACTTAGATCAGGGTAAAAAATGTCTTACAATTTTTCTAGACCTGAAAAGGTCTTTGATGCTGATCTTTGTCGCCATCCTTTTACAAAAATTAGAAAACATCGGTATAAAAGACACAACCTTGACAGTGTTTAAGAACTACTTATTAAACCGTACACAAAAAGTTAAAATGGATCAGTTTATTAGTGAGGACACATTATACCACTTACGGGGTGGTACCACGAGCCCGCAATGTTGGGCCTAAAATACAAGGTAGTATTTTAGGCCCTACATTGTTTCTAATTTATATCAATGATATTTGTAATCTGAAAATTAATGGTGCCCGTGTGTTCACATATGCCAATGACGCAGCTGTAGTTTTTACTTGAGCATCATGGGATGAGATTCGTAAAATACAGAATCTGGCCTTACTAAAATTGCAAGCTGGCTTCAATCTAACTTTTTAACGATTAATGCACTTAAAACTAATTATATTTGTTTTACTATTAAAAACCGGGCTTAACCAGGAAATAACTTTAACATAAAGATTCACACTTGCAACATCGACGAAGTTCAAAATGGTAACTGTTGTGTCATTACGAAAGTTTCTTCAACCAAGTACTTGGTGATCATTCAACGTTTAACTTGGCATGAACATATCGATGTACGATAATAACATGTAGATTTAGAAAACTAGCCTGGATTTTTAAAATGCTTAGACATATTACTTCAGATACGCTCATTAACAAAATTATTGTAGCATTAGCTCAATCGTTAATAACTTACTGCCTTCCGATATGGGGTGGGGCATCAAAAACAAAATGGTTGCATTTAGAAAGAGCTCAACGTGCCTTAGTGCCTGACAATGTACTTTTTGCCTAATAAATTTACAACTAAAAGCCTATTTAAAATGTGATGTACTAAGTATAAGAAAATTATATATTTTACACACAATATTAAAAAAGCATAAAGATTTGATTTTTGACCCAAATATTTTGAACAAAAGAAGAAAAGACAATACTTAACTCATTTTGTGTTAAAACTGCATTCGCTAGACGTTAGTTCATTAAGCAATCTATCTATCTGTATAATTTTGTCAACAAAAAGTTTAATATTTACTGTAGAAATACCAAGGACCGCAAGTTTTTGATTATAAATTGGCTAAAGACACTGTCTTACGAAGACACAAAAAACTTATATGTTTCAACACATAGGGTGAAAAACAAAAATATTTATTACTCACATTTTTTTTGAATAATTTAAATTTTTTTTTGTATAATATATAATCTCATGTCTCTAGAACGTTTTGTATGGCTACGAAAGAGCGGGAGGGAGTCTCTGACACAAGTGCCTTAGGCCTCTTTTCCATTACACGGTTTCTCGCCGTGAAAATCTACGGTTAATTCGCCGCGTGTAGGCACGGTCGTCAGTGTGGTATGGATCACTATATGAGCTTGTCGACATGCACGGTGGCGCCAAGGCACGGCGCCGCGGCCGCGTGCGCCGTGACTGCCCCTCGGCGCGCCGCGTCTACGCACGGCGTGATTTTCACCAGTGTTGTATGGCAGTCTATCGGGGTGTGTCGACGGTGCCGGACGTACGCACGGATTCGTGACCGCTTATATACGCTGTTTCGCGATTTTATTATAAAATGAACATAAATCAAGAATTATTAATTACGTTGATTCAAGAAAGGCCTGTAATATGGGATAAGACCATCGACGATTATAAAAATAAGCGGCTTAAATATGATTCCTGGAAAGAAATATTTATTCATTTCCAGCCCACATTTGAAGATTTAAGTGGTGATGAGAAAAACAAGTTTGGTAAGTTACAGATATTTAATTATTAACTTTTTACTTATGCATAGTTGTTTTGATAGGAGAGGCGACCTTCGTTAGATACAAAATATTGTGCAAATCTGTTGCGAACTTCATTAGCCGCCAAACTTCCGCGAACTGCATTCGTGATAGGTAACTGGATTAGTTCCGATTCTGAATCAAGGGTGGACTCATTTTCACTCGCATTGTGAAACTGAAAGTTTTCCTGCTTATGTATAAAATTTTGCAAAACACAACATGTTTTCACAATATCAACTGCCAAATCGATGGACACATTCATTGGCCGGTGAAAAATTCGCCATTTATTGGATAAAATACCAAACGCACATTCAACAAATCTTCGCGCTCTTGTGAGTCTGTAGTTAAATGTACGTTTTAATTGATCAAGCTGATGACCACCAAATGGACGAAGCAAGTGATAATGCAAAGCAAAGGCTTCGTCCGCAACGAACACATATGGCAAATCGTAGTCAATTCCAGGCAAACGTGTTGCATCGGGTAGATTTAATCCGTTGTTTGTTAAATTTTTCCAAAATGGGGTCTCTTTAAACACACTTAAATCACACTCCTTTCCGTAGGCGCCAACGTCAACAAATATAAAGTTGTAATCGCTATCTACTACTGCCATCAAAACTATAGAAAAAAAATGTTTGTAATTTAAAAACATCGAGCCACTATCAATTGGCTTAATAAGTCTGATGTGTTTTCCATCGACCGCTCCTAAGCACAGCGGGAAGTTGGAAGATTCTTGAAATTTGCTTGCAATGTGTAGCCAGTCTTCTTTAGATGGCATTTTCATATATTCTTTATACAGTTCTAACCAAATGTAGTGGCATACTTCACGTACGATGCAACTTATGGTTTTTATTCCAATTCTATAGCTGTAGTATAGGTCAGTAAAGGTATCTCCTGTTGCTAGATACCTGAAATATAAAACAAAACGGTTCAGGTTCAAATACTAAAACCCCATTTTAGGTCGGGGTCGATTCAGTTTAGGTCGGGGGTTTTCATAAATTTTGAATTTAATAATTATTATTTATTTATTTTCAGGGCAAATGGTGATGAAGAAGTGGACCAATATGAAAGATAGCTGGATAAAATATGACAAAAAAATTAATGAATGTAAGTCTGGTTCTTCAGCAAAAAAAATAAGAAAATATATGTTCTATGATGAAATGATGTTCCTAAAAAAAAATGTTGAGCATCGCAAGACCGATTCTAACATGACTGAACATGTTCATGATTCTAGCCTCAGTAATGAAAATTTTGATAGTGCAGTCCCGAATCAATCAAGCTCGGGATACACTGAACGGAGTGAGACGCAAAGGGCTAAAAAAAAAAGAAAAAATGAACTAAGTGAAGTTGACATTAGGTTTATGAAGTTTATGTATTCAGCAGAACGAGATGAGAAAAAGAAAAGCCGTAGTATGAACTTCTTTATGGGAATCGCTGATACAGTTGACAAGTTCAGTGATGAAAATATGATAGACTTTCAGTTTCAAGTAATTTCAATAATTAAAAATATTCAACAAAGACAGTGTACTCAGTATATACCTACATCAAGAAACCAATGGGATCAAGGCCATCAAGGATATTTAAGTGGTACAGCATCCTCAAATGCGCAATCGTCAACATATGGATATTCTACAGCTGCTAGATCGAGCTATGGAATAAGTCGTCCACAGACGTCTTCTCATGATTTTGGACACGGTTCTGGTTTAGAGCCAATCCACTACCGACCCGAATCACAATTATCTGTACATAGTGTAAATGCGGAAAGTATCTCGGCAGATTCTCAAGTTTCTATTGAAGACGAATTCGATTTTAGTACCGCACTTGAGTAGCATTTTCAGCGTAGTGTATTTTTTGATTTACTTGTTCTTAAATTAATAATTATTAAAATTCAATTACATGTAATAATTTTGTTTGTGTGCAATAAACAATTTTAAACTAAAATATGTCATTTAATTTTGTACCTACTTACCTCAGAGTTACAGCCAATCTTTCTGCGGGCGATATACTCTCTCGCATAAAAGTATCTTGATGTTTTAGTTCCTGGGATAATTTTTGGAGCAAGTTGTCGAATGTAGTTTTCTGCATTCTAAAATAATTGTAAAACTTGTCTTCATCTTCTCTCAATTGATTCTTGACAAGTGTATGAAACGCGCCATATTCCTCCCTTTTTTCTAAAATCGGATGTATCCAAAACCTTACTTCCCTTTTTTTTTTCTATTTTCTTTTTCCTATATATGTAATAAGCAACTATAATCTTTTTTTTCGTAAGAAAATTCATGACGCAGCACGTCCTACACAGCCCGAGTAAAAAGCGCTACTAGCCAGTACTTACCAATGTCTCGCGCGGTGATTTTGCCGTATCATGTACAAGCTAGCACGTTTTTTCAACCGTACGGCTTACACACCGTACGTTTGAACAACCGTGTAATGGAAAAGATGCCTTAAGGTACTTAAAATATGCTCCATACCCTATGCAAATTATAAAATACCAAATGAAATTTAAAAAAAGATTATTTAAGAGGAGGTCTCAATTAGTTTGGAAAAAAATTCAAACCAAAGGCTGGCATAATAGATAATGAAGGAAACAGACGAAATTGAGATTGTAAAAATATTTGAAGAGAAATTAAAAAGAGAATGATGAAAGTGCAGTTTTTCATTTTAAAAACAAACCTTTTTTTATTATATTTTTGCATTGTCATCCAAATTTGAGCTATATTCAAAATTTCAAGTTTTTAACTCATCGGGAAGTTAGTTTTAAATCAATTACTAAATTCCACCCAATTATTAAGTCTAAAGAAAGAGACTTAATAAAAACGTGGTAAAATGAACTTTAAAAAAATATAAATAAAATATATAATAATATTATTATAATAATATTAATAAAATAATTATACAATATGTACAGCACCACCTTCTGAATGTAAAATTATTTCATTTTGTTAGTTCTTTAAAAGTCTGTTTTAACTTTTAAAAATTAAAAGTTAATTTGTTAAATCATATTGTTTTTATCTGTCTAGTGTCTACCATACTTCGATTACGTTTACGCATCGTCAACGGTCTAATGGTCGCCACACACGGTCAGTTCAACTGATTATTCCAACTAAAACTGTTGATATTCTTTAAAATATCGGATTTCGGTATATATCGATAAATAAAGTTATATATATAAAACTCAGATATTAATATATTTATAATAATCGCTATATTGAAAATTCAATATTTTAAGAAATATCAACAGTTTTAGTTTGAACTGATCAGTTGGAATGATCAGTTGAACTGACTGAGTGTGGCATCCATAACTCCAACCAAACATGTTTTTGCTCTCTTGAGATTCTATCAATGTAAAGGTTGTTTGTATAACATTAGCATAAAAAGCCTCTTAATAAATATTTACAATATTTTTGGTACTTATAAGTATTCTTGATTTTTCTTTTCTTTTAGTTCAGTTGGGTTTGATGTTTAATTGCATGTAATCCCTAAGATACGAGGAATGCTGTTGTGCTAAAATAAGTCACATAAATATACAAAAACATATATAAATATTCATGATTCATAACTAATTTATATTCTTTTTTTATTAACTATGATCCGTGAATTATTTTCCTACAGCCTATGAAAATTCCTCTGCTGAAAATAGGATTCCCCCATAAATTATTTGATTATTGATTTTTTTTTGTTGTATATTAGGAAGATGATTTACGTGGTAGAGCCATGCTGCAGTTATATTAGTAGTATAGTTGTAGCACGAATGGGTCGGCTCGACCGGGGAAGGACCACGCTCTCACAGAATACCAGCGTGAAATAGTAGCTTGATGCTGCTGTGTTTCGTATGGTGAGTGTAGAGAACCGGAGACCCTTTTTACTGGAAACGAGGCATCCCATCTTAGTCCTCAAGGGTGACAGCGCATCTACATTTTGATTTGTAATCGAAGACAGATGTAGATGTCTATGGGCCGCAGCAACCATTTACCATCAGGTGGACTGTGTGCTCGTTTGTCACCCTATCCTATATAAAAAAAGATGATGTCCATCCCATGTTTTAGTTTCCCTCTGTCGCCTGTTACGACATCCACGGGACGATATGGAGTAGATTTTCTTGCACCATCACCACACGGTCTGCGCGTTTCGTTTTTAATTAAAGTAGAAAACGACTATTTTTGCCATTAAGCATTTTTTTATTGTTTATTAACATGATTGTATTTAATCATTTCAGATAACATCACGCCATGAGAACCTCGGTGCCATCGGCCAAATATAAGCCTTCCATTGCACGTGCGGCTCCACCGGAAACGGCAATCGCTTTACCTCGATTCATGTTCGATTTACGATTTATTGCAAACGTATCGTTTACAGTAGCCACAGTTTAGTTGTCTTCGACTTACGGGCGACATTGTATCGAACTGGCTGCAACGATAAATTTGTATGTCGGAGAGTTCTGATTGCTAAATCGTAATCGATACTTACTAACGTACATCGATTTGTCACGAACGTGACAACTTTCGAATTACACACCTTATACGTTTGATTCTAAATATATGTAAGCCTTGTAAAATCTTTAAACTTATCACGAAATTAATGATAAGTTTTTGGGATTGTTTCTTTATTTTGATGAAATAATTATTGTTCAAAAATTATATGGGTTTTAATTAAAATAATTTCATATAAGTATATGCATAAATGTTAAAATTTTGTCAAATGTGTTAGTTATCATAGTATTATAAATGTTAGCAACGATGAAGTAAACTTATATAAAAATATTATCCATGAAACGATTTGAAATGTGGTTATTTAATCTTCGATCAACAAATACAGTAAATTATTAACGAATTCCCAAATATCTTTCTCTTTGACAAAAGTAGAAAGTATTTAATTGGTGGAAACAATATCTCATATAAAGTAAACTCCGGGTAAGAATATTTTAAGAATATACTCGTTATATCAATCTTTATGTACCTGTTTTGAGTATGAGTATAATATGCGTAAAATAAAAAAAATATCATAGGCAACAATTAAAGTAGATGACAGTAAAGATTTTTAAATCGAAATCATTTACAGAAATGTAAATTTCCTTACAATGCAGTAATTAAAAATCAAACGAAATCAAGTTAATTGATCGTGAAACGAGTAACTAATTGCCTTTGATTTTAATCGATTCTACATTCCTATAACTAAGTTGTTAGTACCTACATAATTATTTTTAACCTAGATAATATTTTTATTTGTAATTTCCTTTAATGGCCTTGTTGGTTCATCAATGGAACGAATTTTGAAATGATTAGTTTTTGTAATTTAGTATTTTTAATTTTTTTCTTAAAAATGTGTTACCTATGTAAACAGATTCCATTTTAATTTTGAAAGGGTCGCTAGCTGAGATCGATGACGAATAAAAACTATATCACATTTTACGGTTAAGTATATATGTTACATACATATACATCTTAAAAGGTTGTATAATGTAAGGAAAGATTATGATAGACACTGCTCAGACATAGAAGGAATTATAAGAAACATAGTGTATGTAATAGGACCTAAAGTAAACACATTTTATTATTTAAGGATGTAATCATACTGATGTCGGTCGATTACAAATAGGTAATAAAACGGATACACTGAAAGTCAAAATTAATTATCAGTGTCATTACCGAATCAGCAAAATAATGTTTTCATCTCTCCTTTTTACAATATGATTTAAATAATAAGAATTTCTTATTATATCGTCTTTATAGAATTAAGGATCGAGAAAGAGGGATCGATTAAACATAATTTGGTAAAGTAGGAAGTTGAAATGTATTAAATGCAATATTTTTACGTTAGTTAAGTGATAGTTTTGTCATAAATAGTTACGATACTATACTTCCCATATAAACCGATGGACCGATGAAATTTAAACCAAATATGTTTAAAATTAATCAATTATGTAGGTATATTAGTTCTGTCACAAATAACACTTAGCTATTATTTTATATATTTGTGTCGTGGCATTGCTTTCATTTCATTAAACTTTAACTAAAAAAATCGGGGAATTTAAGGTAAAGTATTAAGTACTTCATTTAAACTTTTTTAATTTATATTTATTTGAGCGCGTTCCTTTTACGTCGTAAGTTTTTATTTAGTCCTTTCTTGTAATTATTCACAGAGAAGTTTTCGGTCTTTCCGCCAACGAATTATAATTTTTATTTTGTTCAATACTGTGTGAAATCTTTTGTGAAAGTTACTTTCATAATCTTATTCTAGCGTAATATATATATATATATATATATATATATATATATATATATATATATATATATATATATATCTTTTATCATAAATGAAGACGAAGACCATTGTGTAATAATAATATTTTCTGACAAAGATAATCTTTTCTCTGGTCTTCTTTAGGAGTTATATAAATTTATCTTTTTTTATTTCTGAAACCAATAAAACCTCTTAGTAAAACAATATTTTTGATAACTAAAATACTAGAAATGGTAATGTATATTATGTGTTCATATGAGTGATTCCACAGCCGACACGATCAAATTGGTAAGTGAAAGTAAACAAAATAAGTAAAAGTTTATTGAAGGATAACTTGAAGCAAATGGGATCTACCCATTAAGAGTCAAGCACTTAAAATGTTATCTAAATATATAATTTCGTTAAAACAATAAAAAATAGAGATTCTTATATGTTTTTATGTTTTTCCATGACCCAAAGATAAAACCTCTGTATTACTTTGGCTATGGCATATCTTTTAGTATCAGATTAAAATAATCAATATACTTACTTTTCTTTAGATAAATAAGGCAATATAAATAATGATTTTTCCATAATAACTTTAATTACTTAACACAAAATATAGATTAAATGGCATACATATCACAATTCGGTTTCCAAACCTTAAAGCTTAACATTAATAGATTATAAGAATCTAATGTAAGATATCTAACATGATAGAGTCACGTTGCAACTAAATTATGGTTGCAGCACGAGTGGGTCGGCTCGAACGGTGAACAATCACACTCGTATGGAATACATCACACTCTTATGGAATACCAGCTGTAAGCTTTCGCAGTAAAACAGCACCATAATCCTAGCAGTGTTTAGTATAGAGAGAGTTGAGAGCCGAAGGTTTTTTTTACTGGTAACAACCCTATCTTAGTTCTCAGCGGCGACAACGCATTCTACATATTGATTTTCAGTCGAGGATAGATCAGGTGGACTGTGGGCGTGTCTGTCACCATTATTCTTTAAAAAGGCCATTAGGTTTAGCACGAATTTTTCAGATTAAAAAGTTATCATCACAACATGTAAGCTTTCAATATTTTTAATCACCACACTAAATCAAAAGCTTTTTTTGTACATAGGGCAAAGGCTTTATCAGCGATATATCCGATGTTACGTTATATAAAATATTACTTTCAATTATCAAATCAAAGTACATAATAGAACCTCATATTAATTAAAGTCTACGCGTATGCGATTTGTACATAAGAGTTTGTACAAATATAGATGGATAATAATAATTTTTAAACTGGATTAAGGAAATGTATAATATAGGTAGGGTTGTTTCTGTATTTTTATATTAACTACATTTATTTTAATACGTATCTTTTAAATATAACATGTTCATACACCATATTGTTTTTATATATAGTATTATTAAGTTCAAAAGAAACACACGTGACATGTAAATAATAAACAAAGTTTACATTCCACATAAAAATATTTTAGGCTATGCGTGCCATTAATTTTACACTGTATTTAATCTATATCGTTTAGCTATTGTTAAAAAATTGTAATACATATGTACCTAATGCTATAAAATATTTTTATTAAAAAATTGTAATAACAAATCGATTCATACATAATTATTTATGAAGCTTTTCCGCGGTAATTAATATTTCAAGTCTCGAAGGTAACAACGATGTATTTTATTAATAATGTTTGTTTACGTACTTTTTAAATATAGTCTTCAATTATGTACTTAAAGGTTTTTATTTCGGTTCATTGATTTTTCAGCTATGAGGAATTTTCGTTAAATAATTTTTTGGAGTCGTGGTACTTTAGGCGAGCACTCGCATTTCACAGTATGCGAGCAACCCGGGCTCTTCTCCGCCGCTCCGGTACCAATGAAATTGTTAATAGCAATTTCAAGTGCTGATTTACCACGTGCTCGGCGATGAAAGAAAACATCGTGAAGAAACCTGCACGTCTAAGAAATAAAAAAAAATACATGTGAAGTTCGCCAACACGTATTAGGGCAGCGCGGTAGACATTTTCTTGCCCTAAAACTTTCTCATAAATGAGAAAGGGTCTGTGCCCCGCAGTGGGACGTATATAGACCGTAACTTAATTTTTTTTGGAGTGGATTTTATGCGTAAAAGTCTACGCATGTAAACTATTAATTGAAACAATGTAACATTGGCTCCGACGATGATATAGGTCTTTTGTCCTTTTTGTACCTGTTTCTTTTCTCTCTGGGTTAAGCTGTCGTCTTTTTCCTTTTTCCGGCATCGCCGAGCACTGAGATATTTGCCGTCATTAAATAATTACTACTAGCTGAAACTACTTTAGATGCAAGTAACTGTTAAAGAACACTATCAGGATATGACGTTCCTGGCGCTTAGGTCACTTTATGATTAAAATAAAATCAGTTAACACAATTGCTATACAATCAACCACCACTACCACTACAGCTCATTACATATCTACTGCTGAATAAAGATCCAACCCATAGGTTGTCACAAAGTACGGCGCTGGGCCACCTGCATCCATCGACTGCCTGTGTGTTTTTTCAAGTCGTCCCTCCATCTAGCGAGGGGAGGAGAGAGTTCGTCAATATCTACTAGCCTCCTTATTTCAAGACGTTACGTGATACCAGCTAACTGTACAAGCTGTTAGACTTGGTAGAGCCATGCTGCAATTATATTAGTAGTATAGTTGTAGCACGAATGGGTCGGCTGGACCGGGGAAGGACCACGCTCTCACAGAATACCAGCGTAAAATAGTAGCATAATGCTGCTGTGTTTCGTATGGTGAGTGTAGAGAACTGAAGACCGTTTTTACTAGTAACGAGGCATTCCATCATAGTAGTAATACGCCTCGGCTTCGCACGGGTGATTTCTGGACTGGACTCAAACACACAAAAAATTTAGTCACAATCAGTCGCGCCATTTTCGAGTTTTTGCCAGATTAACGGACAGCAATTAATTTGTATTATTTATATTTTATATATTATATTGAGAAGGATACCGAAACTAATTTTTGAATTTCCATGTCAAGTGTATCATTAAAAATAGCATATAATGTTTACATTACATTGACTTTACATACCCTGTGCACGTAATATAAATACTTTAAGAAATTTGTGTAACGTAGGTATGTAATGTAAAATTGCTGGCAGACTCAGGAAAAATAAATAAATAAATTATTCACAGGAAAAGCTTTTTAAAATAGTAAGGAGGGTCTATAAATTATTTTTAACATTTAAGCTTAATTTTTGTAATATCAACCTTCTAAGTAGTGTATACACACATTAGTCAGATTCAATCTTTCAGACATTCGTCTGCCTTATTTATTATGGGTATGTTCCGAAACGTTTCCAGTATACTGCCGTATACAAATGATGTCATCAATTGACACCATATTGTACTCCGCCATATTGTGTCGGATATCCGGCCAGATTAAAACAATTTTTAATTGTGTGTACGCTGAATGAATCATGTCAGAATTTATTTTAAATTATCTGTATACCTAAAATTATAGAATAATTGCTGGTATCTCCATAGGAGGATATAATGATTTTTGGAGCACAAAATGACAAAATAATCGCCAACACTTTTCCAATATGGCGCTAATGTATGACGTCATATACTGTCCTATGTTTTGGAATGAATCACCAGTATAGCGTCGATTCATGACGTCATTAGCACTGGACAGTACACTGGGTTCTATTTTGGAACATACCCTATATATCAACTAAAACAATATTTCTGCTGTTTGACACGAGGCTTTTAGAGCTTTACCGAACTCAGGAAGGTACGCAAGCTTCACGACAGATTAATTTCTTTCTGTTGATTTGTGCGGCCAGAGTAGACAGGCAGGTCCATTTCACCATTCTGTGTGTAGAATCAATGTGCGATGGACCCGCGAGGTTGGGGCTGGGCCACTAAATTGTTTTCAACTTATATGCGATTTACAACATTAGCAGATTTGGATTTAGATATAAATACTACAGTTACCACGTTTTCACAACATAACGTATATCTAAAGTAATTTATTTAGTATTTTCTGAATAGCGAGATGACGTGTATATTTGAATAAGTATTATTTGTCACCTAGGAAAGGTATAGTTAAAGTTAATAAAGAAAAAGTTTATAAGTTAAGTTATAAGTTTAAAGACTAAGTTTATAAAAAAAGCCGCAAAACATCGTAAACTGACTTTAGATTGTAGTTTCACACATCCTACTTCCCCAAGCATTGTTATTCCCTTCTAAACACAATGATAACGCTTGATTCGTTTATTGCAGTCTGCTAAAGTCCATTGATAAATAATCAACGGCTTCCTTCATAGATAGAGTGGATATTTGCCAAAGTTACAACGCTTCGCAGGCGGGTTGGTAACCATCACCAAGGCTTCATCACCAATTACCACCAGGTGGAATTTTAGTGAAGGATTGGCTTACATAAGGCTAAAATATAATTTTTTATTATTATTATATTTTGAGATGATATCAGGAAGACGTTTCTGCCCATCTATTGTTTTATTTCCCTCCATCGCCTCTTACGGTATCTACGGGAATTGTGACACAATTCATAATTCCATCCACATCAGCTCATCGCTAGAATTGGTAATTAGTAGAGGATTACCAATTCTATCGATGAAAGGAAATAAAGCATCAATTTTTCTATAAATTTCTTCTCACGCAAGACCTCATTGTGAAATTTGCTACGGTCAAATGTTACCGTTACCGTTACCTGTTGAACATAGGGCTACCCCACAGACTGCCTTATAGTGGGGATATTTACCATAGTTGTCACGCTTGGCAACACCGTTACTATACGGTTAACTACTATGGACAGTATATATATATATATACATATATATAGTAGCTTGACTTCCGGATCAATGTGTTAAAAACAAAAATTGATCTTCAAAAATACCGGCAAGGTACCTAATGTTCATCGTCGTCGGTGCTGATGTAAATGGATGGATAACTACGGGCTGTTTTCCAAATCCACGTCTAAGGGCGTATTAATGCGAGCAATAACCACTAGAACGACAGGCTTGTTGGTCTAGTGGTTAGTGACCCTGACTGCTATGCTGGAGGTCGTGGGTTCGATTCCCACCCAGGACAAATGTTTGTGTGATGAGCACGATCATTTGTTCTGTGTCTGGGTGTAATTTATCTATAATATTTATGTATTTAGAAATATATAAGTATGTTTATCAGTTGTCTAGTACCCATAACACAAGCTCTGCTTAGCTTGGGACTAGATGGCGTTGTGTAATAGTTGTGGAATATTATTAAAATAAAAATAAATGAAATCTCACCCAAGAAGTTTAACAATCCTTTGATGAAGCGAGCAACTTCGGGGAGTGATACCGGCGTGCCGAGATGTTTAGCCCTGTATGCAGCGACCTCCAGACATGTTAGCAACAATTGGGCAGCCGTTTCCTCCTCCCCAATACATGCATTTGACTGTCTGTAACACCTATGGTAAATAAATTTTTGTTAAAGGAGTCATATCCTGTGATAGCATTTGTTACTGTTCTGATTTGTGACTTGTTCAATCTCATTAGAACCTTAAATCTTATTGAAACGGAGTCAAACGACTGTTTATTTCAGACAGGGCCTCCCTAGCTTGTCTACAGTCTACTACGAGTAAATTTTTTCAAAGTTGAACGTGTTGATTAGTAGAGTTTCAATGTATCAGTGAACGAACGTTACCAAAGGGGATCGGTATGATTGGTTCAGGCCCACAAGTAGCCAAAGCCGATCCTTTTCTGGACAGTTTCAACGACGTGACGTTCACTGCATCGTTGCCCTTGCATTTCCTGTGTCCCTTTATTCATTGTGGAGTCACATTATTGTGTTTACATACCTCATTTAGTCGTTGATGGCATTCATATATTAGTCCCAAACTTACGACATTGTAAATCAGAGCTTGTAGTACCGCCATGCTGTCGGTCCGTATACTGATGGAGATGTCCTTTGCCTTCCTACCATCTATTGCTATGGCCGTTTGTGCAAGACCCCTTATGGCAAAAAGTCTGATTATTAAGACTTTTCTTCTCGCTCACTGTAGGAGTGCCGGGAATATGCCTTCGGGTCCTGCCGCCTTTTAGGGGAGGAAACTGTGAATGGCCCAATGGATTTTATCCATCATTACCACTCTCTGTACTAAATTCTAGTATATTCTCATGCTAGTTTACCTCTTGAGTTACGCAGCATCCTGGGCAGCGCGTTTCAATTAGGATGCGTTGGGTTTCATCGGACGATGTTGAGTAGCTTCCGTCGGATTTCTTTAGAGTGATGGTTCCCTGAGTGTTTCGTTTAGCTAGGATTTTCCTCATTCGATTTGCTTGTTCACAAGTCTCTATGTTACCAAAGAACTCATGCCACCCTATCAAGCGTCGATACCTGATACATTTTTTGTACTCAGAATTAGCTTTCTTGTATAGTAGCCAGTCTTTATACACTGAGGTTTTCATTATCTTTTAAAGGGCTTTTCTTACCTTCTTAAGTTTTCTACCTAGTTTCTACCCCAACACTTCTCCTCAGCAAGTCTTGGTGGAATGATTTCTGAACATGATTCATGGTAGCTATCCATCATGGCTTTAGTAACAGCTGCTACCTGTTCTTCTAGGAGTGACTGATCTGCTATAGTATTTGTCCCTTTAAAATCCGCGAGCGAAGACGCCTATTAAGGTATTTTGTTTTATCCGTCTTGCGGGGATTTAACCATGATAGTGTAGTGGGGATATCGACCTGTAGTACGAAAAAAATCCATCTATGGTCTGAGCACCTCTCTCGACACATGCCATTTCGGTATTAGTTTAGCTGCTCCTTCTGTTGCAAGTGTAGGGTCGATTATTGTTCGACAACGTTTGTTTATGAAGTTTGGTTCGGAACCTGTATTTAAAATGGTTAGGTTAGTGCTAAAAAGACATTCAGTTAACACCTTACCTCGTTCATTGGGTTTTTCCATTCTTAAGATGGGATGATGCGCGTTGGAGTCCGTCCCGATTTCAACCTCTAGCCGACTAATGGTTGTGCACAGATGTCTTTAGTAGTGTAGATACACGCTCTAGGCTTGTCATAGTCAGAGTTGTATAATAACTTACCTTTTAGGTTGTTAAGGCATTAGATTTTACCAGCCTCGAACCACTTGCGTAATTGAGCTGACGTAGTTTCACTGTGACTCCACCACAGTGAATCTGCGATTGCCTGCCTGAGGCTAGTTCGATCTCCGATGGTGGACGTCTTGTTTGTGCAGGCCGTTTTGTCACTGGTCTTGAAGTCCAGTGATCATGCTGGCTTCTGGGTTGTTTCCCGCCTCTTTGCTCGGTGGAGTATCGTAGAATTATCATCCGTGACCCTGGAATTTTACGTAGACCACATACACTTGCGAGGCAGCATCTGGCTTTCAACAGGGTGGGATATGGTCCTCCAACACCGAAACAATGAGGAAGGCAGGCAGCTGAGAAGAGGTGATCCGTTCTAAGGGGCCCCACCAGGGGTATTGCTGCTCGCGGTCCCTTATTCCTTATTTGCGTCCAGCTTCGAGGAATTGGTTTAAGGAGCCTCCAGCTCGGAATTTCCTTAAATAGGGCCACCTACACGGAATGACGTCTTCTGTTGAATCCTCATTTTACTGGCGGTTTCCCCATGCGTTTGGTGCCTATTGTAGTCACCTCTGCCACATCTACTTTTTATGTCGCCCCCCCCCCTGGCTTCTCGCGCTTCATGGAGCCCGTACCTTTGAGAATGCCCTACTTTAAAATAAAAGAAATTTAAGGCATTAGGATTACCGAGGAATATAGGGACGCGAAGTTGGCTCACAACGCGTCTTGATCCAGCGTACACAGGGCTAAAAAGACCCATTCCCGCTGCCTAAATGCCTGTAACTTGACATGCTCCACCAGCATGGCCTTTACTACCACCTAGCCATAAATTGTAATAATAAAACAATAGAAGTCGCATAGACGCGTGAGCTTGTCGCCGCTTATATGGGTTGACGAATATAATTCACCATTTTGTGATTTAGTTGTGCGGGGAACGTCGTACGTGAAGTGTTGTTATTATAAGTTTATAATGGTGCACTGCAGCATAATTAGTTGTAAAAACTCACCAAGGACGTGTAATTACACTAATAAAGGCATAAAATTTCATCAGTAAATTGAAATTTGTAAAATGTGTGGTAAATGTTGAAAGTTGTAAGTTGAATTTACTAGTTATCATTGTTTTAATTAATTTACTTCTAGATGAATACTTTACTATGACATTTACCTTTGTAAACTCATTTATTACTTTTCGTATTGTACAATTACCATTGCTGCTTTTGTTCTACCGTAGTACGCGACACACGCGACGTTGACAAACTCAATGTAATGTGAATCATTAGATATCATTGTGCTTTGCGTATGTTTATAATACGGTAAGATGTGGCGACATTGGTTTTGGAAGTAATCGAGCGCTAATTCATTTCACCTACACCTAGATCATTTCAGGAAACTAGGCAGCCCCCAAGTCCCTTGCCTGCAACCCTCTGACGGGGTGCTTGACTATTTCCCTACCTGTGGCTAGCAGATAGGGTCACCGTTTGGCTTGAAATCTGGACCAAAAAGACCGTGTTGCCTCTCGCCACAATATACACCAGTGATAATTTGCTCAACTCTCCAGGATTTCTTCATCGTCGCGTACGGCGCTCGACTGCGCAGGTCCTGTTGCGGGTGGGTGGGTGTGTTAGTCCAACGGATACACCCACTCTCTTCGGCGGAATAATCAGTCTTTTAGAGGGATTTAGTCCATCGCGGCTACTGAATTACCACACCAAGATCAATGGAAAAATTTTTGAGTCCTGGTGTTGGGTTAATTAACCGCAAATCCAAGCAAACGCAAGGTTAGGCGTTGACACCTTTTACAGCTGCATTTGTCTCTTCTAGCCAACCCTTCTCTTTTATCCTGGCTTGGGACCGGCTGCACTAAAAAAGTACAGGCAGAGTTGTACTCATATTCCATCGGGTGAGCCGCGTGCACATTTGCCAATTCTGATAAATATAAAAAACCGGGGTGATGAAGTCTCATAAACTGTTACCACATGACATGACACTTGTTAGAAAATAATATTGTTACGAGCTTGAGGTTCGTGACAATAAAAATTGCCGATAAAATTACCTAAATTAACACTTTAATTTACTTTACACAAATTAAAGTTAAAAACACTAATAATTAAACACACTAATTCACTTTATTCCGCGCCGAAGCTTCGCTTGTCGCGCCGAAGCTTCGCTTGTCTCGCCAAATCAACACTGCCCCGATCGCATCTTGCAGTGCCTATTTATACAAATTAGCATTTTCTAGAAACTTAGTTCTTCGGATGGCGCTGTCGGTTGAAACATTTGTGATGTCATTTTCTGCAAAGCTACCCTCGCTCTCGTTCCTGACACTAGATGGCGCTAGTTGACTTATTCACGCAACACCGCCCCCTCCTGAGACATGCTCGTACCGAGCATTATTGGTCCCATAATAACGCGCCAAGCGATCCACATGGACGATCTTAGGAGTCCCCTTTGCGCTTTTCTGTAACCACTTCGCAATGTCAAGGGATGTCCTATCCCGTGGTGCACCAACATTGTACAATTTCGATGCTCCTCTACTCCGTGTCTGAGGTCCCCTCACAGCCGCACGACTTCACGTGTGTTTAAACTTATTTTTTACATTCTCAGACATACAGGTTTCCTTATAATGTTTTCCTTCAAACTTAAAATTGCAATTATCAATTTCATAGGTGCTGGCGGGGATCGAACCCAGGTTGGTCGCGTACTGTGAAATTTACATTGAGCGCTTAGCTCCTGAGGTACGATGGCGCTGCAGATGCAAACGTGGCGCCATTTCATTCACATGGCTTTCTAAATCCTCCGCATTGCATATACTCCCTTTAAATATGAGATTTTTTTTAAATGATAATTAGAATATAATATAACGTTTTGTTTATTTATTCATTTGTTTACAAATATCTTATAATCTACAAAAAGTATCCAACCGAAAATCGGTCTCATAAGATTAGATAAACTGTAGAATCTCATTAAAATTATTAATAATTTTTGTACAAAGCTTGTCTCCGGCGTTTATTCGAACCTAGCTAGTATAGTAACTTGTATAGATATAAATTCTATTCGAAGAATAATATAAAAATACATATATAAATTTATCATCGTAATTTAAGGGGAAATATAACCTCAAACGGCTTAGCAAGATCCTCCCTTATGCCGAAAGTATTGCAGTATAAATTTTGAAATAAATATATGGTAAAGTTGAGGATTAATGTTAATGACTATGTTAGACGAAAACACAATTCCGTAAAATTTTCTCGATAGAAAAAAAAATCCAAAGTTACCTCCAAACTGAACAATAAACCGCTGTTATTCATAAAATACCTTAAATAAGATCATGAAACTTTGCATACTAACTGTGCCGGACGGGCGAAACTCTCCGGAGTAAATGTTGTCGAAGATACTTCGCGAGTCGCTCACGTCCTACACCTATAGGTTCCGGTGGGTACTTTCACTGCCGTCTTTGTGGGTGCCGCTGAAATATTGTGGACTGTGGTTCAAATCAAAATGCACGATTAACAAATACAAATAGCAAGGTAGTGGCCAGCGGTTCGACTGATTGATTAGTCGCGAAATTTTATAACTATAACTATCGATCACGGTTGTTAAACTACGGTTGTTCACTATTGGTTGGTCACTGTATATTTCGAAAGATTTCTTTAAATTGTACGGTGGTATCAAAGATCTATTGGTAGTAGCTGGTTTTCTAACACTACTGACTAGCAGCTATTATCAACTAAACTAGTTGATTTTATCACTTGTGTAACTGCGGATATCAGTTACCACTTTCACTATAATATGTAACTGCGAATATCAGTTACGGCCTTTTTCGGCTAGTTAACACTTTCACGATATGTAACTGCGAATGTCAGTTACGACCTTTTTCGGCTAGCTAACACTTTCACTATTCACTATATACTGCTACTAGTCACTTCAGCTACCACCGGATACCACTCACTTCACTTCACTGTCACTGGTAGTTCTTCACACTACTACTCGTACTGGGTCCCGAGCCCCTAAGGTAGACTTGGGCAATACTTTGCAGTGAGCCGCTTGCCATTTTCCGTTTGCCTCTTTATTGCATAAACTTTTCACTATACAAATGGCATAAATTGCAATATTTTCTATACAAAACTAATTGCTACACTAACATGCTATACATCATTAAATCGGTAGTCCGGCACTTTATTAGTATATCATAAAGGTTACTCAAAATATTAACATTGTAAAAAGTTATTAAACGAAATGTCCAAAATTTTCATAATATTTGGGTACATTAATTCTTTGATTTTTCTATAACTACGAAATGCGTTTAATTATACAAAAATATCCCTACACTTCTTTAATCTATAAGCCATATGCTAATTGAATGTCATATTTATAACTCTTTTAGAACATAAAATTATTTTCCTTATTTTAGTATGAACTATTACGCAGTTAATTAAAAACTTTTCCACGATAAGACGCGCTGTGATTGGTCGATTTTTTGGTATATAATAAAAGTTGTTTATATTACTTGTTATCAAAACGACATTCTATACAAATATACTAAGAGTTATAAACATGCTACACAACTATATTAATACACGTTTTCATCCAGTTTTGTTGGTAATTTCATTATTAATACAAAAAACAATATTCTTTATAACTTCGTTTCTTAGCGTTGTTAGGCCGTCGCGAACATCTCTCCCGCCGTGCAGCGTCGCGACGATTTTCTCACAGCGGCGCTGCATCCATTTCGGTGAGCGACGTTGCTTCTACTTCGGCAGCGGCACGAGTTTCCTGGTTGGCCTCTTGATTAGACCGTTTGCTGTGCGTACTTCCACAGTGCGGATCTGTCCGTCCGCACCGGGGTAAACAGCTTCCACCCTCCCTCGTGGCCAGGTGTTACGAGGTAACTGGCCGTCAGCTATGAGGACTGGATCGCCCACCTGGAGATTGGGACCTTGTCCATGGGCCTCCCGCCGGTTTTGAAGTTCCGGTAAATACTCTCGGACCCAACGCTGCCAGAACATGTCAGCGAGTATTTTGGAGCGTCGCCAGTGTCTTTTGCTATTCATATCCTTTTCATCAAATACTCCAGGTGTCGGCAATCTCGCAGATCCTCCTAAAAGGAAGTGATTTGGAGTGATGGATTCGTCATCGTCGATGTCTACAGAGATGTGAGTCAATGGTCTGCTATTTACTGTGTACTCCACCCCGCAGAGCAGCGTGGCTAATACTTCCTCATGCGGATGTCTCTCATGAAGGACGGTGTATAGTGCCGTCTTCACGCACCATATGAGACGTTCTCTCTTGGTTGGTGTTTCATGCAGCAAATTGATTGGAAGTCGAGCGAGCTTTAGGTTGAAGCTCAGCTGATCGGTACCCGGTTTCCAGATTAATCCGAGTATCTTTTCCTCGGTTCCTTTGTTTCCCAGATCGACTGACTCAGATGCTTCATGGTCAGGTTTTAATTCTTTTACAACTTCTGGTGTGTTGGAAACCCATTTTCTTAAGGTGAAGTGCGCGTTTTTGTGTATGTCGCGTACTTCCTTCGATATTCGCATTGCCTCTTCCAGAGACTGGAAACTGTCGAGATAGTCATCCATATAGTGGTTTTGAATGATAGCTTCTACGGCTTCTGGATACTTGTCTTTGTATTTTTTAGCGTTCCAGTTCTTCGCGAATACGCGGCTGTGCAGGGCGAACTGGCTGCACCGAAAATGATCGACGTCATTCTATATTCCTGTGGAGCTTCATTACGTCGATCCCCTCTCCAGAGATATCTTAAGGCATCTCTGTCTTCGGGTCTAACTTTAACCTGCATGAACATTTCGGCTATGTCCGCGGAGACAGCGATTTTATGGCGGCGAAAACGCATCATGACCCCTGGTAGTGATTGCAGTAGGTCTGGACCCGTGAGCAGGAAGTCGTTCAACGACACCCCCTTTGTTTTGGCTGCGGCATCGTGTACTATTCGAAACTTCTCTGGCTGCATTGGGTTATGGACGTCGAAATGGGGTAGGTACCATGTTCTTCCCGGTGTGCTAGTTTTCGGTGCTATCTCGGCGTATCCTTTTTGTACAAGGGAATTCATTTGTTCATCATACTTCCTTTTTAGATCTTCGTCTCGATCTAATTTTCTTTCAATGGAAACGAGCCGTTTTATTGCTCTTTCATAATTACCAGGCATCTCGATATCCTTTTCCTTCCAGAGAAGCGCTGTTTCTATGTACCCGTCTTGTAACTGACGGGTGCTGCTATTTAGTATATCTTCAGCTTTCTTCTCTGGGTCGGAGTCTGGTCTTCTCGGATTGATAATGAGAGATTCCAGCGCGAAATATTCGCGGAGTTGGTCATCTATATTTCCCTCGCTCTTGTGCAGCTCATTGACCGCGTGGACGCGCTGATACGGGGCTTTAGTGTGTGCCCCGTGTAGCACCCATCCTAATTCTGTGAGCGAGGCGATTGGCTGGTGCGGTGGACCTCTACGGATTTGAGTGGCTATCAGAAGTCTCCAATTGTCCTGTCCTATTAGGATCCTTGGGTTGCCGGAGTCATATATTAGCTGCTCCTTTAGGTCTTTCAAGTGTTTGCACTTGGCTATGTCTACTGCACGCACAGTCTGTGGCCCCAAGTTTAGGCTTGCGACCGTGCGTGCTCTGAATGGCACCCTTTTGCTGTGGAGACTCTTCAGCGATACTTTAATTCTTCGGGATTCCGGTGAATCGAGGGTGGTGTTCCCGATAGCGGTGATCTTAAACGGGTCGAACCGCCCTTTAGCTCCGATTTGTTTGGCGATCTCTTCATCCATTAGTGAAACTGTTGACCCATCATCCAGCAGGGCGTGTGTGTTTACAGCTCCCGCCAGTCCAATTACTCGCACTGGAATTATTTTTAAATAGGCTTGATGCTTTGACACACCGAATGAGTTAGCAACAGTTTCTTGAGGTTCTTTTTGTTTGACCTCAGTCTTCTCCTTTGTATTACTATGGAGAAGTCGATTGTGTGTCGCGGTGCATCCTTCTATTCCACACTTATTTGTTTTGCATTTGTGTGTCTGATTTCTATAGCGTAAACAGCGGAAACATAAATTATTTTGCTTTGCGAGTTCCCATCTTTTGTTGATATCTGCTTCCTTAAATATTTTACATTCGGATCCGTAGTGACCCTCCTTTCCGCACACTCTGCATTTCGGAGATGGCTTAGTAGTAGCCGCGTGTGCTCTATGTACTGAACAATTGCTTTGTGCTTCGTTTATAATTTCTGGAGGCGCAAATGCACTGCAGAAGCGAGCTTACTCGGTAATAAAATCGCTGAAGCAGCCGAGGTCTGGTCTAGAGTCATATTTTTCGGTGTAGATTCTATACCACTGGGCACGTATAGAGTTTGGCAGTTTGTCGGTGAGGTGTCGTAGCAGCTCTGCGTTGACGAGGTAATGATCTCGCTTTAGGGCTCGAAGAGTGACGACGCTTCCCCTCACTTTACTCGCGAATAAGCAGATGTCTCTGGGCGCTTCTGTACAGCGTGCTAATCCTCGTAACTTCTCGGTTTCTGCTTGCGCAATTGAATCTGGACGCCCAAATTGTAGCTCCAGTTCTCGCATAATCTCATCTGGCTTAGCATGCCCAATAAGTTCTGAACTGACTGTTTCCAAGGCTCTTCCTTGTAGACTTCGTCTTAGTCTAGCAGTGTTTTCAATGTCATTGAAGTAGCCTCGGGTTGTTTCGTAAATGGCACGGAATGAAAGCCACTCGGTATGTGCTCCGCTAAAGCTTGGCAGTGTCATTATAGCTTTCGACGCTGCGAAAGTATGCGACGATAGTGGCGCACTCTCTAACTTTGATTTGTCAGCGAGCGCGGCTATAGCGGACGTGAGCTCCGATATAAATGGACGGAGCCCCCTGTCTTCACTTATGACAGGTTCCTGGCTAGCTTTATTTGGCTTGGGATCCTTTTGTACATCTTCCGGATAGGAATCCTGGTATGTGAGCTCTGATACAATCGGTAGGAGCCCCCTGTTTTCATTAACGATGGGTTCCTGGCTGAGCTTCTGTGGCATGGGATCCCTTTGTACGTCTTCTGGATAGGAATCCTGGTATGTGAGCTCTGATACAATCGGTAGGAGCCCCCTGTCTTCATTAACGGTGGGTTCCTGGCTGAGCTTCTGTGACATGGGATCCCTTTGTACGTCTTCTGGATAGGAATCCTGGTTCGTGAGCTCCTTTTGGGGCTCACTGAGGTCGACAACGTCCGGGGTTGGCTTTGTGACGGTGTTATTAAATGGGGCCTTCCCTCCGGTGGTTGCGCCTTGATTTGACTTTTGTTTGGCTACCGAATTTTCGAGCCAAGATCGAACGTACTCACTTTTGGAGTGACCATCTTCATCATAGTCGTCCGATTCGTCTTCTTCTTCAGCCATCTGTAAGGAGATCTGCGCGAGTTCTAGTTTGATCTTCAATACTTCTTCACGAGCCTTCAAAACTCTTCTATTGGGCCGAACAGTCTTCTTTGACTTCTTACTGCAATCGGTGTGGCCCCTCGGTGGCTCTTCGGTGTGGGTGTCTTCCCGGGCTGTTGGCGATGATGCACGGCTAAAGTCATCGTTGCCTTCTATATGTTCCCTCTGCTTCGTTGTGCGGGCCGTAGTGGACGGCGCGGGCAGGGGTATCCCCCCCTTGGGGGGGCAGCATGGCGCCTCAGCGCCCTCTACCGTTGACGGTGAGCGTGGTGGCATCTGGTGGTGGACGGCGGCGTTACTGGCCGACGAACCTCCTTCCAGACCGACGGTCCACGCCTTGGCTTCCCTTCCTTGCGAACGGGTGATCGGCATCTTGAATCTGAAAAATTCTGCGGTTTAAATACGGTGGTGACTATTTACCCGGTTCCGAAATACAAACGGATATATCCGGCTCGAAGGACCAACGAATGTGCCGGACGGGCGAAACTCTCCGGAGTAAATGTTGTCGAAGATACTTCGCGAGTCGCTCACGTCCTACACCTATAGGTTCCGGTGGGTACTTTCACTGCCGTCTTTGTGGGTGCCGCTGAAATATTGTGGACTGTGGTTCAAATCAAAATGCACGATTAACAAATACAAATAGCAAGGTAGTGGCCAGCGGTTCGACTGATTGATTAGTCGCGAAATTTTATAACTATAACTATCGATCACGGTTGTTAAACTACGGTTGTTCACTATTGGTTGGTCACTGTATATTTCGAAAGATTTCTTTAAATTGTACGGTGGTATCAAAGATCTATTGGTAGTAGCTGGTTTTCTAACACTACTGACTAGCAGCTATTATCAACTAAACTAGTTGATTTTATCACTTGTGTAACTGCGGATATCAGTTACCACTTTCACTATAATATGTAACTGCGAATATCAGTTACGACCTTTTTCGGCTAGCTAACACTTTCACGATATGTAACTGCGAATGTCAGTTACGACCTTTTTCGGCTAGCTAACACTTTCACTATTCACTATATACTGCTACTAGTCACTTCAGCTACCACCGGATACCACTCACTTCACTTCACTGTCACTGGTAGTTCTTCACACTACTACTCGTACTGGGTTCCGAGCCCCTAAGGTAGACTTGGGCAATACTTTGCAGTGAGCCGCTTGCCATTTTCCGTTTGCCTCTTTATTGCATAAACTTTTCACTATACAAATGGCATAAATTGCAATATTTTCTATACAAAACTAATTGCTACACTAACATGCTATACATCATTAAATCGGTAGTCCGGCACTTTATTAGTATATCATAAAGGTTACTCAAAATATTAACATTGTAAAAAGTTATTAAACGAAATGTCCAAAATTTTCATAATATTTGGGTACATTAATTCTTTGATTTTTCTATAACTACGAAATGCGTTTAATTATACAAAAATATCCCTACACTTCTTTAATCTATAAGCCATATGCTAATTGAATGTCATATTTATAACTCTTTTAGAACATAAAATTATTTTCCTTATTTTAGTATGAACTATTACGCAGTTAATTAAAAACTTTTCCACGATAAGACGCGCTGTGATTGGTCGATTTTTTGGTATATAATAAAAGTTGTTTATATTACTTGTTATCAAAACGACATTCTATACAAATATACTAAGAGTTATAAACATGCTACACAACTATATTAATACACGTTTTCATCCAGTTTTGTTGGTAATTTCATTATTAATACAAAAAACAATATTTTTTATAACTTCGTTTCTTAGCGTTGTTAGGCCGTCGCGAACACTAACTGAACTAGCTATAAAGCAGTGCTTATGTTATTTACGTTTTTTAAAATACCATTATTTTCACTGTAAGAAGAAATTACCTAAACTATCGGCGCGTAAGCTTGATACCTGTTGCCCCGTTAGTATCGCTCCGGCTTTTGAAGGCAGAAGTTGTGCCGCTTACGATCAGAATACACATTACGCAACAGGACGACGTAAAATTAAAATGGGAAATAACCGTTATAAAAATAAGAAGCGACTGGGTTGGCGTTAAGAAACAGGCATAAATAAGATAAACCTAATGAAATAAGTATCTAACGACCTATCTACTTACAGTATTAGTGATTACAAACATGTCGGTACATAGCATACGACGCGCGGGGAAGTGGGGGCGAAATTAGAATTTGAGCTGACTTACTATATCCCCTTAAGAGCTAACCGCACGCGGTAAATGTGACACGTATGAAATTGCTGATTTATTACGTACTTGGCGGTAAAGGAAAACATCACGATTCACGAGCAATTTCGCATGACAGGAATATTTCGAAGACATTTTGTAAACCACCAAGAAGCAAATGAGGCGGACTACCATATCTCTGTATGCAACGAGGAGAGGCCTACGCCCACTGATAACACGTAAGAAGGATGCAGCTTTACTTACTTTATATCCATTAAATATTTCGTGAAAAGGTTTTCCTCTACTAACAAACTCATATGCACGTCTCGCCTTGGTAACTATAAATGATGCGGAGGCCAAATCTTCGTATAATGCTTAGGCAGTCCATCCATTATAACAAAATTAGGACTGAAAACTAGTATTATTAGTGCTTAGATGCTATCAACTAGATATTAAGTACGAATCTTTTTAAAATGAAGCATTAAGTATCATATTGAAAAGTATCAAAAATATAGAGTATCATAGAGAAAAAAATCTATTACTACCCAACCTACAATCAGGTTTAGGAAAAATTATGGAACAGCAACAGCTCTTATTAACGTCTTTTTTTTTATAGAAGAGGGGGCAAACGAGCATGCGGCTCACCTGATGTTAAGTGACTACCGCCGCCCATGATCAACCGCAACACCAGAATTGCGGGTGCGTTGCCGGCCCTTTAGAAAGGAGTAAGCTCTTTTCTTGAAGGTCCCAGGTCGTATCGGTCCGGAAAAATCGCCGGTGGTAAACTATTCCACAGAGAGGTTGTACGTGGAAGAAAACTCCTTGTGAAACGTACAGTGGTGGACCGCCAAGCATCCAGATGGTGTAGATGGTATCGAGACGTTTGCCGTGTAGTGCGTTCACGAAATTTGGCGGCTGGGATTAATCCGAACAATTCCTCAGAGCACTCCCCGTGATAGATGCGATAAAATACGCAAAGAGATGCAACATTTCTTCGCAGCGCCAGTGAATCGAGCCGATCGGAAAGCACTCGGTCGTCGACGATTCGAGCCGCTCTGCGCTGGATGCGGTCAAGTGGAAGGAGCTGGTACTGGGGAGCCCCAGCCCAGAGATGGGAACAGTATTCCATGTGTGGCCGAACCTGCGCCTTGTAAAGTTGCAGGCGGTGTGCCGGCATGAAATACTGTCCCGCTCTGCTGAGCACGCCAAGCTTTTTAGAGGCCAATTTGGCCTACCCTTCCAAGTGACCACGAAACTGCACGTCACTCGATATGTCGACGCCGAGGATTCCGATACTGGCTGAGGCAACAAGGGGAGTGCCTTGAAACTGAGGGGATACGACAAAGGGGTTCTTTTTAGGGGTTAACGCGCAAACTTGTGTCTTCTGGGGGTTAAACTGGACTAGATTTAGTCGTCCCCAATCTGAGACTCTGTTCAGCAAAGACTCGACTTCAGACACAAGTTTGTCCCGGCACTCGGAGACGTTTTCCCGAGAAATATTGGCTCGGCCGGTGTAAAGAGCATCACCAGTGCTGTCATCTGCATAGCAATGAATGTTACGGGTATCCAACATATCATTGATATGCAGAAGAAACAGCGTTGGCGATAGCACGCAGCCCTGTGGAACACCAGCATTAATAGGCTTGCAATCGGAGCTTGCACCGTCTACAACGACCTTGATGCTCCGATCTGCAAGAAAGCTGGTGATCCAATCGCACAACTTCTCGGGAAGCCCATAGGAAGGGAGCTTCGAAAGAAGCGCTTTGTGCCAAACCCGATCGAAGGCCTTCGCAATGTCCAAACTAACGGCCAATGCCTCCCCCTTGAACTCTACTGCCTCCGCCCATCTGTGAGTGAGGTAGACCAGAAGATCACCAGCTGACCGACCACGGCGAAAACCGTATTGGCGGTCACTAATCAGCTGGTGATCCTCATGGTACCTCATGAGCTGGCAGTTTACAATGGACTCCATTGTTTTGGAGAACAAGGAGGTGATGGCGATTGGCCGGTAGTTGGACGGGTCTGAGCGGTCGCCTTTTTTAGGGATCGGGTGGACGAAAGCCGTCTTCCATGATTTTGGGACTACGCCTAGGGAGTAGGAGTACCGGAAAAGACGCGTTAAAACCGGTGCCAACTCTGGAGCACACGTCCTCAGCACAATTGGGGGGATTCCGTCAGGCCCACTCGACTTGTGGATGTCCAGGGAGAGGAGTGCTTTGTCGTGAATGATCTATTATCATTTCCGGATTCTAGAGAAAATACTATTCTCACATTAATAGATTTTTCAAGGGCCTTTGACTCAATTAACACAAATTTAATGATTCCTAAGCTTTCATATTATGGCATATTTCATATTATAAAGAAACACTTAAGTGTTTCAAAAATTATTTAACTGAACATTTTCAACAAGTGATTTTAGAAACAGAAACAGAAACTTTTTTATTCAATGTAGATCATATTTACAATACTTATTGAAAGTTACTTTTTTCATTTACCACTGGTTCGCAAAAAAAAAACCTCTGTCCTGGAAAGAACCAGCAAGCAACCCAGCGGGACTATTTTTTTCCAATAATAGCTTACAATCATGTTTACAATCAACAACACAAGACAAATTAGAAATAGCTTGGTAGCGATCACTCTTCCCAGGGGTTATTATCAACCATAAATTCCTTTACTTACTTTACTTATCTTCACGCACAATCCCTAACGGGGTAGCCAGAGAGAACAGATCGCCAAGTGTCACGATCCTTACATAACTCTTTCGCTTCTTTCAGGTTCATTAACTTCTTCATACATGCACGTCTAGGTATCCGAGTACTCTTGACCCTCCCCTCTTCGAGCAATTTGCTCACATGGTCTACGAAAGTTAGTCTCGGTCTACCTCGACACCTTTTAATATTTACTTTCGCTTTATATATTTTCTTCACCATTCGGTCTTCACTCATTCGTTCAACGTGCCCAAACCATTGGAGTACGCCCCTATCAATTTTTGTGATAAGATCATCTTTCAATCCTGCCATATTGCGAATCTCTTCGTTTTGCTTTCGGTCGGCTATGGTAACGCCACACATTTTACGAAGAGATCGCATCTCAACTGCATTCAACTTGCTTTTATGCTTCTTCTGGCATACCCAGGTTTCTTTCCATATAACAAAGTCGGTACCAACAGTGTATTGCAAGGCGTGCACTCTTCACCACGCCTTGCCTTTTTACTAATGCATTCAGGGTACCATTGACTTTGTTTCCAGCAGCGACACGCCTATCCACATCTAAATCACATCTTCCATCCCGGTTGAAAGCACTCCCCAAGTATACTATTTCATTTACCTGTTCTAGACATTCCTGATTTACCCATATTTCACATTTCGTTCTCTCTTCGTCCTTTTCAAATACCAGAACCTTAGTTTTATTAGCATTCAAACGGAGACCTTTAATTTCACATTCCTCTTTCATACACGTGACTAATGCCTGCAGTTCTGCTTCTGATAGTGCAATAAGCACTGCATCATCAGCATACAGCAGACAATTAACTTTAATGTCACCCAATTTCACACCCAAACAGCTATTTTTCAGCTTCTGTAAACAGCTGTCGAGATACAGTATGAACATCCAGGAAGACATGACACAACCCTGTTTTACGCACGCTTGGACGCTAAACATGGGTGACAGGTCATGCCCTACCCGCACACAGGCTTTACAGTCAAAGTGACTGCACAGCCCTTAACAATCGACCATCCACACCATATCCCGGCAACAGTTCCCACATTTTCTTCCTTATAACCTTATCAAATGCTTTCTCCAGATCCACAAAAGCACAAAAAATCCTCTGGTTAACACTCAGAAGCTTCTCCGTGATCATGCGGAGAGAAAACATTTGATCCGTGCATCCTCTTCCAGGTCTAAATCCGCATTGTGCCTCCCATAAGAATTTTTCCGATTTCTCTTGCATCCTACGTGTCAAAACCTTCGAGTAAACTTTACTTGCTAAACTGGTCAAGCTGATCGCCCGATAGCACCCGCAGTCAAAATGTGAACCCTTACCTTTATATAAAGGCACAATGACCGCGGATCGCCAATCATCCGGGACATCTCCCGTCCGCCAGCACAAATTGCACAGCAGATGAAAGCTGTCCCAGACGCGAGGCCCATCGTACTCGACCATTTCAGCAGTAACTCTGTCTAGTCCGGCAGCCTTACCACATTTCAAACTTCGAATCGCACGTTCAATCTCTTTCATGCTGATGACCTCAGTGTCATCGAAGGACGCGGGGGTGACGCCGTGTCTGGCGTGCCAGTCACGGCGTCACCCCCGTGACTGGCAATATTATAATAACCCTTTTTATACAAACTTAGTTTAATAACATTTTTGAACTTTGTGTATAACAAACTTTGTGTATTTTCTGGAATTTTGTTGTAAAAGCGTATACATCGCCCCAAGAATGAATTACGGACTCGGTGGAGTCGAGTAACTGATACTACTAGCTTGTGTCTGTTCCTAGTATTTACAGAATGAATATCACTTATTTTCGCAAAACTACTTTTATTTTTGTGTACACACATTACATTTTCATAAATGTATTGAGAGGCCAGAGTTAATATATTAATTTCCTTTAATTTTTGTCTCAGTGACTCTTTTTATTTAAAATTATATATTGCACCAATGGCCCTCTTCTGTAAAGTAAATATAATTTCAGTGTCAGTTGCGTGTCCTCATAGCGAAATACCATACGACATAATGCTACGGAAATAACTAAAGTAAACTATTCTAGCTGTTTCAAAACTAGTAAGAGTTCTAATCTTTTTACAGCATATGCTGCAGAACTAAGTCTGCTAGCTAGTTTTGATATATGGGGGAGCCATTGAAGCTTTGCGTCCAGTGTGATTCCAAGAAAAATGGTAGTATCAACAAGACTCAGTTCCTCCCCATTTAAAATTACATTAGTATTGACATGTTTAGCATTAGGAGTTACGAATTTCATACATTAATTTTAGATCCATTCAAATGCAAATTATTAACATTAAACCTAGCATAAAGAAGCATATCAGTTTGCCGATGAGGGTTATTATTATTATTATAGCCTTTATTGCTGAGGGTTTAAACTTATTGACAAAATAATTATTTAAAAGTTTAAAATAGAGGTAAGGAAACAAATTAACTAACTAAATCATGTTCTCGGAATTCGGTTCGTTTACCCTCATAACAGCTTGTCTTTCGACAAAGACCTCCTCTAAGGCTTTTCACTTGTTTCTGTTCTTTGCTGTACGTAACCATTTTGGGCCTGCTACTTTCTTAAAATTATATTCCCGACGCTTTGTCAAACCAATTGACTAACTTAGCTATAGCATTACTTACTTCATCGTAATTTAATAACTGTCGTTTTAATTTGAAAATTAATGAAGTATCATCAGCAAATAATACTATATCATGGTTATACCCTACTATGTAAGGTAAGTCATTAATATATACAAGAAACAGAAAGGGGCCGAGAATTGAGCCTTGAAGCACGCTCATTTGTACAATCGACCCGGAAGAACTCATACTATTGATGACAACTTTTTGCATTTTGTCGCTTAAATATGAAATAATTAATTTAAGAGCATCGCTTCTTACACCGTAGTGTTGAAGTTTCCTGATTAATGTTTTATGGTGAACAATTAGGTTAGGCAGGCACAATGGTATAAACTGTGTATTTAAGTGTTTCTCAAGGTTTTGTGTGGTACTTTGATTTTTATCATTTACACCGCTGATATAATAAACTATCTCCATAACTGTAAATATCATCTATACACCAATGATTTACTGGTATATATACTCGTAGATCGAAAAAATGTTAACACATATTAATATCGTAAATAAGTTAAATCAGGATCTTCAACTTGTTTGCGATTGGTCAGAAAATAACTCCATGGTTCTTAATCCTTCAAAGTCAAAAATCATGAAGCTCAAAATTTAGGCATTCTTTTTGACAGCAATTTGAGGTTTGAAAACCTGTCACTAACTAACAGTTATACAATAATTAAATTATTGTATAACTGTTTAACCAACTCGTTTGCTTAAAAATGTCAAAAATTACCCAGAGGGTACAAAATGCTTGCGCACGCTATTGTTTTTACATACAATAGCGTGAAGAACAAATGAGAAGATCTCATGTTACGTCATATCTCAAATATATTAAAAATGCAGGGGCGTCTGAATTTTTTTATGCTTCTTTGCTATGCGGCGTGATAAATACAAAGAATCCAGAATATTTATACAAAAAACTTAACTGGAGAAATGACCAACATTTGTAACAAATCCGAATACGCTCTAATGTTTTAAATTTACGGCAACTATGTGTTAGAATTAAAGTTGTTCAAAACGACTATAAATCAATAGCACGCTACAGACTATAAACTATAAATTTCTAGCGCGCTATTAAATACGCTATGTTATAGCGCGCTATTTATAAGAAAGCGTGTAGGAGGCCGGTAAGCGCGTTAAGTTTTACAGCACGTTATATCTCTTAGCACGTTACATTACATGTCGTTCATTGGATAGATCGCGTGCTATGTAAGAACATTATTTCGTAGTAAGTCGCATTTTAGACTAAAATAAAATAAAGCGGTAAAGAAAAACCAATGCACGCGTTTTCATACTTTTCAGGTTTACTAATTTCTATAATCCTAAAAATATTTTTGAGTTATGTACTATTTAAAATAGAATTAATTTTATTTTTAGAATCGAAATAAAATTAATTATTTTTTATTATAATTGATGTAAACATTATTTTAACCCTAATATAAATTATAAATCAAGTAAAGGTGTATTTAAAAGTTTATTTATTGTATTTATAAAAATAAATTATTTACATTCACTATTACATACACTTTTGTACCTATATGTTATTTACAATTAAAAACATTAGGCTTCTTTTATCACAACTGTGTCCTTTGATCATTTATAAATATACAGTATACACTAACTAAACAACGTCTAACATTAAATTAGGTCGCGCGCGATGAACAGCGCGCTACGAGATCACAGATCAAATTTTCCTCACACGTCCTCTCCCAACAGTGCTGCTGCTAGAACTAATTGCCGCTAGAATTAATACTTAATAGCGCAAAAGCGCCATAGCGCAATAGCGCCGTGGCGACTACTTACATAACACGCGCTATGTGTTATGAAGAGATAGCGCACTATAATATGGCGCTATGCGCTATATTAACCACCATTAGTTAGAATGATCTCCCACCACCACTTCGCACTATGACAAGTTAAACTAGTTTTAAAAAGAATTATAGAAGCCACTTTCTAACAGAACAAATACTGTCACAATAAATAAAATAAGTAAACATTGCTAGTACGTGGGGGAACTACTTATAAGATAAAGAAATTTGGCTCGATGAAATCAATATTATTCTGTACTTTATGTTTCTTACTGTTAGTTATATTGTTGTAGATAATAATTATTTAAAAAAAATATGTAAAAAAGAAATAAGTAATGATAACTAAAGATATATTATATTTAATTACTAATTTGAACTGGCTAATACTCGCTAATACTCGGGAATCCACGATGTAGCCTAATGTGAACAGTTATGATTAAATGCAATATGAGCGGGATGCGCACGTACTGTTCATTACCTGCAACTTGTTCATTTCCAATTACCGTAACTGCAACATTTATGCTGAGCTAGAGCCCATTCATTACTACACTATGTAATTTTGGTTATTTCTGTGTGTACTTCTTATTGTAACTATATTGGTGGTAATGAATAAATGTTCATTGTTATTATTAAGTAAAAGAAAACAAGTGGTAAAAGTAAAGTAAAAAAGTAAAGTTACAGCCTATATACGTCCCACTGCTGGGAACAGGCCTCCTCTCATTTCTGAGAGGGTTTTAGGGCAAGGAATAGTCCGCCGCGCTGCCCCAATGCGTGTTGGCGAACTTCACATGTCTTCGAAATATTTTTTTCCTATTTCTCAGACATGCAGGTTTCCTCACGATGTTTTCCTTCACCACCGAGCACGTGGTAAATCAGCACTTAAAATTGCAATTAACAATTTCATTGGTGCCGGCAGGGATCGAACCCGGTTTGCTCGCGTATTGTGAAATTTACAGCGAGCGCTAACCATCTGAGCTACCACGGCTACAAACTAAACAAGTGGTAATATTAAAAATATTGTACAATCGAATTCAATATAAAAAATGAGAACATCATCAATGTAATCTAAGTAAATAATTATTAAGGGTAACTTTAAAACAGTCAGACGTTGATGAGATCTTGATAAAATGCGACCACATGAGAAGCACCAGCTATCAAATAAAAAAAAACAATCATCAATATCGGTTCACCCAGAAAAAGTTCTGAGGTAACGCACATAAAAAATACAGTCGAATTGAGAACTTCCTTTTTTGTAGTTGGTAAAAACTACATTCCCGATTTTGCCACCCAAAGAGATAAAGTGCAATTTTTCTGGAAGTTTATATGGGACCCCTGAAGTATAATAAACAATTTAATAAAAATGAATCGTCAAAATCGGTTTACAATCGACGAAATTAATATATAATATAAATTACATTTATAAAAAAACTCAGATAAACTGAATCGCTATGTCTAACCTCAAAACGCTCGACAAATACTAATATTTTATGAACTAATAGTTAACTCATTACAACAAAAACCATTCAAGCAGAAACTTCAATGTTCTTAAAAAAACATTTTCTCGATTTTTTTTGACAACGATAACTTTTTATTCCTACCTCTGTGGTGCCCATCAGAGGCAAATATCAGCCATGGTTCGGTCACTCCTATAAAATAGTATCATGCTATAAGCAGGAGTGCTACCAAGTCTGGGCTGATGCATCAGCGTCCCGGGATATAAACACCAGCACTCTAAAAAAGAAGTATAATTCCGTTTCCAGGTCCTTTAAAAGAGTCATTGCCAAGGCAAACTCAGAGCACATAGGCAGAATTGGCGAGAATCTATTTCGCCTTCCTTCTGGAACCCGTGCATTCTAGTTTCTCGCCAAGGACAACCAAGGGAATTTCTGTCAGCCATCTCTTCCATTTCTGCATAGGGTGGACGACTTACTGGCCCATGCCGCAAAGGAGAAAGCCGATTTGACGGGGGGAGTACGCCGCCGACCATCCCGCGGTGTGAGTGCTCCATGTCGGAGGTGCGGTTCACACAGCGCTCGGTTCGCAAAGCTCTCCTCTCCCTGGATATCCACAAGTCGAGTGGGCCTGACGGTATCCCCCCAATTGTGCTAAGGACACGTGCTCCAGAGTTGACACCGGTCTTAACGCATCTTTTCCGTACTCATACTCCCTAGGCGTAGTCCCAAAATCGTGAAAGACGGCTTTCGTCCACCCAATCCCTAAAAAAGGCGACCGCTCAGACCCGCCCAACTACAGGCCCTTCGCCATCACCTCCTTGTTCTCCAAAACAATGAAGTCTATTATAAACTGCCAGCTCATGAAGTACCTTGAGGATCACCAGCTGATTAGTGATCACCAATACGGTTTTCGTCTGGGTCGATCAGCTGGTGATCTTCTGGTCTACCTGACTCATAGATGGGCGGCGGCAGTAGAGTCCAAGTTGCCCCAATTGGCCGTTAGTTTGGACATTGCGAAGGCCTTTGATCGGGTTTGGCACAAAGCGCTTCTTTCGAAGCTCCCTTCCTATGGGCTTCCCGAAAATGTGTGCAATTGGATCACCATCTTTCTTGCAGATCGGAGCATCAAGGTCGTTGTAGACGGTGCAGGCTCCGATTACAAGCCTATTAATGCTGGTGTTCCACAAGGCTGCGTGCTATAACCAACGCTGTTTCTTCTGCATATCAATGATAATGATATGTTACAAACCGGCAACATTCATTGCTATGCAGATGACAGCACTGGTGATGCTCTGTACACCGGCCGTGCCAATATTTCTCGGGAAAACGTCTCCAAGTATCAGGACAAATTTGTGTCTGAAGTCAAATTTTCGCTGAACAAAGTCTTGGATTGGGGGCGACTAAATCAAGTCCACTTTAACCCTCTGAAGACACAAGTTTGCACGTTAACCGCTAAAAAGAACCCCTTTGTCGTATCTCCTTAGTTTCAAGGCACTCCCTTTGTTGCCTCAGCCAGTATCTGAATTCTCGTCGTCGACACATTGAGTGAAGTGCAGTTTGGTGGTCACTTGGAAGAGAAGGCCAAAGCCGTTAAGTCGGCCAAAGTTCATGCCGGTACACCGCCTGCAACTTTACAAGGTGCAGGTTCAGCCGCACATACTGTTCCCATCTCTGGGCTGGGGCTCCCCAGTGCCAGCTCCTTCCACTTGACCGCATCCAGCGCAGAGCGGTTCAAATCGTCGAAGACCGAGTGCTTTCCGAACGGCTCGATTCACTGGCGCTGCGAAGTGATGTTGCATCTCTTTGCATTTTCTTTCGCATATACCACGGGAAGTGCTCTGAAGAATTGTTCGGATTAATCCCAGCCGCCAAATTTCGTGAACGCGCTACGTGACAAACCTCCCGATACCATCCACACCATCTGGGTGCTTGGCGGTCTACCACTGTACGTTTCACTAGGACTTTTCTACTTTTAGACTTTTCCGCGTACGACCGACCTTTCTGTGGAATAGTTTTCCACCGGTGATTTTGCCGGACCGATACTACCTTGGGACCTTCAAGAAAAGAGCTTACTCCTTCCTAAAGGGCCGGCAACGCACCTTCAAGTGCTCTTGTGTTGCGGGTGTTCATGGGCGTCGTTAGTCACCTAACATCAGGTGAACCGTATGCTCGTTTGCCCCTCTTCTATATATAGAAAAAAAAACAAGTAATTTGTGAAAATTTGTGTGTATTTAAAATACTGTAAAATTTGACGTATTACATGAGCGCTTAAGGCATGCACATTTGGATTTACAAAAAGTTTTTTCAAATTATAATTACAGCTAGGTGAGGTACTTAGTGTCTAGTGGTTGATGGTATCTTGTAAGCTTCATGCTCGCGTGCTATGTACGGTCGTTTAACGACATAATTGCAAACGAATTAATTATCTACATTTGCTATTATCTGATGTTTATTATATTTAAATACTAAAATGCTATTAGTTTTACTAAAATGCTACTAGCATTACTAATACATCTGTTAACCAATTCATGTAAGCTTAAATGCTTGTGTTAGGAGTGCTTCACAATAATAGTCGAATGGTGTACTCGAACCCACGACTTTAGAAAATCGCTCTGCGGTATGCCTTGGTAGAGGCCTGTATTGAGCTGTATTTAGTTCACTTGAAGGTAATAGATGGTGTGGCCCGTAGACACCTACATCTATGCTCGATTAAAAATCAAAATAAAGATGCATTGCCACCTCTTGGAACTAAGTTGCTAGTTATTATGCATGTATATAATGCATGTTTAACAGTAAAATCTAATGTTTTCTTTCACAAATCATATTGCACCGCTAAAGTAATTTCTGTTGGTGGGTAGTGCGCCAGAAGGCGTTACGTCTGTCTTTGTACTTTTTTGTGTAATAAATTTTAAATAAATAAAAGATATTCCTGTTCTCGTCATTCGCCAAAACTGACCCATCATTCATCATCAATCATTCAAATCAATTAGCATTATGAATCAGCTGCAGCGTGTTGTACCACATATACATTATTTTTATTATTTATTTTAATACACTATGACAAAGTAACAAATTAACAAATAGCCCACCTGTTTACGCGATTCTTTAAAAGCTCAAAAATTTGTCAAATTTCAGAGAAGTTTTCTTTATTTTATGATGTATGTAGCCTTTGTAACCTTGAACCAAAATAAAGTTATACGATTATTTACGTATACAGAATAATATCAAAACCTAGTTGTTAGTGATGCTTTGAATACTAATTGTTTCTGAACAAATATAGGAATCCAAATCTATGAAGATGTGTTTTCGTGATGTCTTTCATAAGATTTCATCTCTTTAGTACATTATAATAGCACAATATACGTCTTTGTGTAGTTCTAATATGTAGGTGGTCGTGTCTGGGAAAATGTACCTGGTACTCGACACCTACTAGTAGACGGATAAGCTTTTCCAGTAAAGTTGTTCAACCAACTATAAAATACAACTTTCTTTGGCAATTCTCTAAGTCGAATTTTACGATACCAACGATGATTGATTTTATTCCTATGCTATTACAAAGCGGTTCTCGGTATTACAGATTACCTAATGATAAATAGGCACTACCGTTCATGGACATGGATGGTTTTTTGTACAGCAATCGAGTTATATCAAAATTATAATTGATACATTTATAAATAGATTGCTTATATTTTTTATAGTTGTCATACATACATGATTCAAAACTATCAATTAAAGCTCGAATATATAATAATGACAATCGATTAGAAATAATTAGAAACATTAATTATATGGTTAAATACATTAGCTTGTTGAAGATGTAAGCGCACTGCGGTATAAAATTTATTGCCATATAACAGATTACGAATACGCTATAACCATGTAGAGTAGATAGGCAACTCGATCGAATAATAGATAAAACTTATTGTACCTACTTTAAGACGTTAAATTATGTACACTTATTTTCAGTTAGCGACGTTTCGGGTGATGAAAACTACAAACAACACAAGTCCACTGAACATAGGCCAATCTCAAAGATGCCACAAAGCACGTTCCCGAAACACCTGCATTCATTGACTTTCTGCATCTCTTATCAGGTCGTAACTCCATTTAGTGGGATTCCGCCACACATTTTGCTTACCGGTAAACTTTCTTCCCCATCTTCTTCGCCCATTGACGCTTCTGGACGATGTTTGCGAAGGCCGACATTTTGCAATTATAAAGTTTATCCATTAAGGTGATGAGTAGTATCGACGAAAGACAATCCCTCGCGGCATTTCGTTTCATGGGTTTTGAAAGAAGCGACTGTGGAATATATCGGCGATTTTAAATATATATATATATATATATATATATACATATATATATATCGGATCGTCGTGGTAGCCCAAAGGCAAAAGCTCGGTTTTGCTTTATAGTACGTGAACAATGTGAATTTTTAACTGATTTTAACAACGAGAAGTTTCTTTATTGGACATGTGTGTTTTACCCCACTGATTTCTTGGAAACAGATGAGCAATTAAATACTTTAGGGATGGTCCCAAATAAATTTCGATGAAAAATTTCACCCTAGACGAATTATTTAGACGAATTTTTAGTTGTTATTTTGAACTTGTGATATTTATTGGAGAACATGGTGGGTCGAAGAATTCCGTCTGATTTAAGCTATTTGGTAGAAATTTGGACTGCCTCGTAGGTTTAGTGCCCATAAGTGCACTACTGATCATTTGGTCCTGTGTTCTCCCGTGTGATCAGTCCCGAGCAGGGCCAAAATAATTTATTAGTATTTTCATAGAAGTTCTCAGTAGCAGCCCGGAGTCAAGAAACTGACGATGACCCCCTGATACCTCTTTGGTCTTGTCGAATTGCTTGTGGACTATTAGCACAGAGTAAAGAGTTTCTTTACTTATGTTCTATTCGAGTGAGTAAATAGAGAATTTATTCATTCTCGTGCACTACTATAGTGTTCTGCGCAGATGGCTAGACAACGCTATTATTATTATTATGTGAAAATTATTTTGTTCTTTTGAGTTTTTGAAGTTTGTTTTTATTTTTTATTAAAACTTAGATTTTTGACAACTGAAATTGTTCATTCCAATTATAAGTATAAAATAGCCCCTTGTTTGAACAAATCCCAGTGTTACCACACACGTTGAATAATCGTGGTTTTACTACCAAAATTAGATACGAAGTTTATAACTAGTAAATAAAGGAAGTATACGTGTATGTTACAAATAGGTTATAGTTATACTTATTTATGTATTGTTATACATATACGATAGTTTCTCCGTTTCTTTAATCTTTGGTATCATCTCTACCGCAATGCAACGTGCGCGTTGATATTTGCAGTGATAGCGGCAATAAATGCGCGCGATTTCCTACGTTGACCGCTGGATTTAGTGTTGTTACAACGTATCGATATGATTCATATATCGTTGACCGCTGTTAATGGGGTTTGTTGGAACAAAGTGTCGATATGATTCATAGTATGTAACGCGTGAACTTTAATATCAATCTCCTGGTCCACCAAGTAAAACCTAAAATCAGAGACTCTAGAAAGCTACTATAGTTATTCTATTTCACGATAAAGGTTTAACTTTGGTTGTTGCTAGCTGTGCACATACAAATTGTGTTAGTGTGCGTAGACCTCGGGCACAAGAGTAGATAAACGGAACATGTGCCTCGAGAGTGCTCAGTCATGATCGCGAGTCGAACGAATCGCAGTTACACACACTAACGCGCCTGTCGTTACACGTCACTACTACAATGAAGGCCAAGCCTTCATCTTGAAATAGAATAACTATATTAGCTTTCTAGAGTCTCTGAATTTAGGTTTTACTTGGTGGACCAGGAGATTGATATTAAAGTCTAAGTCTAAGTCTCCACATATTACAACAGATTTATTCTGTTTATTAAGCTTAGCAAAAACTTCCTCCAAAAATTTTTCAAAAGCATCATATAAAGAACATGGGGGTCTGTAAACGCTCACAACAATGGGGTGCTCAAACTCAACACATGCCATTTCTACAGTTCGCTCAATAGAGAGGCTCACAATATCTTTACGTTCTTATCATGATACTAATTTACTAACTAAAATTAAGGAGCCACCTCTTAAAACCGTTTCTCTATTGAAAGAACTGACCACCTGGTGATTACTGAAGTTAAACATAAAATTATGAGCTTTTAACCAATATTCAGTAATACATAAAATATGAATATTGTTGCTATTTAATAACAATTCAATTTCTAGCTCTTTGCCTATCATGCCTTGTATATTCTGATGCACCAGGTGTAAACAATTTTTATTATCATTTTGTGGAGTTATACAATTGCAACTATTAAGGGGAAATATAATCTCAAATGGCTTAGCAAGATCCTTCGTTATGCCGAAAATATTGCAGCATTAACTTTGAAATAAATATATGGTAAAGTTGAGCATTAATGTTAAGGATTATGTTAGACGAAAGATTTCGTAAAATTTTCTCGATAGAAAAAAATCCAAAGTTACCTCCAAAATAAACAATAAACCGCTGTTATTCATAAAATACTTTAAATAAGATCATGAAACTTTGCATTCTAACTGAACTAACTATAAAGCAGTGCTCATGTTATTTACATTTTTTAAAATACCATTATTTTCACTGTAAAAAGAAATTACCTAAACTATCGGCGCGTAAGCTTGATTCCTGTCAGTGTTGCCGTTTTAGCGACTTTCTCGCTAGATCTAGCGGATTTTAACAATGTTTAGCGGATAAAAAAATCGTTTTAGCGAGAAATAATTATTTAGCGACTTCTAGCGACATTTGGACTTTTGAGATGGCGACTTTCTTTTATGAAGTAATTCATTTCAAATAAGTAATTTATCATATGTCCAATTTTGTAATCTACCGTTGGTAGCACTCTATATATAATATAATTTCACGGGAATTCCCGAACATAAACTAACAATTCAATGTCGTTAATTCACTTTCTCTGTTTCGACCTGAAACCATGTTCTAAGGTTTCGACATACAAAAATGCAGCAGGAGTAAACATATTCGAAGATTTATGTAATTTTGCAATAGTAATATTATCACTACCGCACTCAAATGCAGAATTTGAACGCGTATTTGGTGCCATGAATGTAGTTAAAAGCAAACTGTAAAACAAGCAATCAGAAAAACCTTTAAATTCCATTCGTCTAATTAAAAATCAGTTAAGGATTAAAAAAGAATTGCGCAACGTATGATATTCCCGAAGATCTTGTCAACCAAGTCGGTAAAGATAAACCAAAGATGGGAACTGGAGACATTGGCGAAGCTTCAGCTTCCGCTGAAGTTCTTTTTGAAGATCTGGATCCATACTTCGCTATTAATTTTGAAATTTAGGTACAAGAACATACTGAGCTAATTGTTTTATTTTTAATAAGATGACTAATGTTTAAACGTGGTTTAAAGAGATTTATTTTTTTACAATATTTTTTATTTTGTACATGAATAGTTTTTGTTTTGGTTGTTATGTCATTAACCTACACTATATATAAGTAATTTATATGAAATAGAGTCCGCTCTTTTTAAGGTTTTCTGAATTTATAGATTTAGATTTTCGGTATTCATTGTATGTATATATATATATATATATATATGTATATATATATATATATACATATATATATATATATATATATATATATATATATATATATATATATATATATATATATATATATTGTATACCATTTGGCAAGATTTTTCAGTTAGACAGTTAGTTTAGTTAACGGTACCACGAAAATGTACCTAGGGACATCTAGCGGATTTTAAGAAAAAGAAAAATCCTGTTTCTGGCGGATTTTTTCTGTTAGTCTAGGGACTTTAAAATTTATAGAACGGCAACACTAATTCCTGTCGCTCCATTAGTATCGCTCCGGCTTTTGAAGGGAGAAGTTGTGTCGCTTACGATCAGAATACACATTACGCAACAGGACGACGTAAAATTAAAATGGGAAATAACCGTTATAAAAATAAGAAGCGACAGGGTTGGCGTTAAGAAACAGGCATAAATATGATAAACCTAATGAAATAAGTATCTAACGACCTATCTACTTACAGTATTAGTGATTACAAACATGTCGGTACATAGCATACGACGCGCGGGCAAGTGGTGACGAAATTAAAATTTGAGCTGACTTACTATATCCCCTTAAGGATTTGTAAGCTACATTCTAAATTATTTAAATTATTATAACTGCTAGAGATTACCTCTATTGCCTCATTTTCTAATTTAAATTACTTGGAACGGATTCCAAATTGCATGTCAAATCATTATGTTGCTCAATAGGAGCAGATGTCTGGGTAGCCAAGTCCTTGGCTGAGTTAATATATAAATAATAAAATAGCACATTTGCTATCTGTCTTAAATTATATTTGGATAGGTAATACCTACCTGTAATAATAATAATAATAATAATTAAATTATTAATGTCTGGTAAATTAATTCTATTAGTGTAATTATTACAATTAAATGTCAAATTTAAATTACTGTTATATGACAAATTATTCATTAATAAATTTAAATCATATCTTATTTTATTCTCCTGTGGACAAACCTGTATGTAAGGCAATGTAAACAAGATTATTTTATGTACATTTAAAGTATTGAGGTAATCAATATATTTTTTGGAAAATTTGGTGGTTTTTCTATTTAACATATTTTTTTAAGTTTCATAGATTATAAACCAAAATTTTGGTATATGATTTTTGACTATATGATCTTGGATTGCATAAAAGGAAAACACGATATCATGAAATTTTCTCGATAGAAAAAAATTGCAAAGTAGGCTCTAATTATTTACATTTCTTTATGAGACCACAATATTCTTACGAATAATTTCATGGAATTATTTTAAGGCATAGTAAATAATCATATCTAAGCTTCTCATAAACCAGTTTTTTAATCCATAACAAAGTTTTGTTAAAATAAATAAAAATTTTGTTTGGCGCTTAGTTAGTTTTTTTCCGAGCGCCTGCTCGGTATGGCTATCTCATAATTTGCGTACTATGAAGTCATTGCATCACTTTCATTTTGACTTCCCTCAGTCGTCCGTTAGCTTCACCGACAAAGGAATAAGCCACGCCCCCAAAACTTCGATTCATTTTCGAGGTATCCTCTTAATAATTGAATTTCGTTTACATTGCCTCTTATCCCAACAAGAATTATTAATGTGCTATTAGGACAAAACTTACTAGTTAAAACTTTATTCATTTTATGATTAAAGGATGCTCTAGGCATACAATAATTACTAATCACTTGATCTTTTAAATCGTTATTTAACATCATGCCCAAATTTTTACCTATGTCATCACAATACATAATAATTTTATGTATTTTCTAATATTTAAATTACTTTTTAAAATTTAAGTATTTTATGTAGAATGGGATCTTATTAAATTCGTAAATTTCAGAAGCTTACCGTCATCATTCACGCTAAAGTCAATCAAAGTTCACTGCAAGTTTAGGGGGGGGGGGGGATATTTTCCATAGTTTCCACGCTTTGCAGTCGGATTGCAATCGCACCTTTTTTTGTTTAAAGAACCGGACACCCTTTTTACTGCGAGACATTTCATCTTGGTCCTCGGGGGTGATCGCGCGTCTGCATTTCGATTCTTAATCGGGGATAGTTGTAGATGTTTATGGATCACAGCATTCATTTACCATGATGTGGACTGTGTGCTTATTTTAAATATATAAAAAAGATTATATTCCCGCTATTCCGCCGCCGCTACACGACGTCCATCGATGCACGGCCTACGACGTCGACTATTAATAAAAACAGATTGTAAGCTTCGTATGTAGTATACATATTCTATTTTACGGGTTTAAATATTCAACTTAGAATACACCGAAAATCATACAAAAACTTTAAGTTAGTGAGGATTTGCTATAACCGACATGCTTCGTAAGCGAATTACGAATAACGCACACTTAAACTTACAACGTCGCTGGTTCGAATCACGCACGAAATAAATATTTGTATGTTCTACAAGTAATTGATGTCTGGATATTTGTCTTTGTGCAATTTATGTTCATAAACTACGTCCACGATATAGGGCAAAATTCAAAGCCTTTATTAAAAAGAATACATATTGGATACATATCAGAAGTGCAGACAGATTTATTAAATTTTACAAAATGTAACTCTAGTTATTAAACTAAAACTAATGTAACCTATGTCCGTCGTACTGCTGGCCATAGGCTTCCTCATTGCTAAAAGAATTTTAGGGCAAGAAAGAGTATGTCGTGTAGGTTTCCTCACGATGTTTTTCTTCACCGCTTGGCATGTGATAAATCACCTCTTAAAATAGTAATTAAAAACTTTAGTGCAGGCGGGGATCAAACCCGGGGTGAAATTTACGGCGAGCATTTACCCTGAGCTACCGCGGCTTTTGCTATGGTTTTATATTATATTGTAAAACCAAATAAAATTATTGTTTTTTTGTTTCGTTTTGGTTAGTTAAGCGCGTTATTTTTCGCATCGAATAGCAAGTTATGATTGCAACACTTGAACGTAAAAATCTTTTAATTTAATTCACAAAATGTTATGGACTAAGTGTAAAAAACGTTTGAGTTTTAAAAGCAATGTTGGTCTTTTAAAGAAGCGCGCACTTTCACAACCTTATTACTGTTTAGTACAAATGTTACGGATGTAATAATATATTATATAACTTTATTACCATAATTTAAAAAGAAACTAAAACTATATCTTAAATTATCATAATATATGTAGATATACCTACTCCCTTCCGTATTGTGGTAAGAACGGTGGATGCGCTTCCTCGGTGAATGGTTTTACCCAGACCGTGAGCGAGGAAAAAATCCAGCCTTCTTATCACCTGCCATCAATGTACAGTTACAACGGATACAGTTCCTTCGGGAAATTCACCTCACGTTAATCCCACGGACTGTACGGCAAATGCCACAAATATCTTACGATTTATAAGAGATTTAAGAGACTTATTTTGCGCCCTCCTTTCTCCTAAGGAGGGTCGCGTCCGTGTACGGCTTAAAGATCTCTCGTCAGATTGTTAAGCCAATCCCAAAAGGTGGTGTTTAATGGGCAAAAGTCTCCACATAAGCACGAACCTGGCTGCGGGGTATGCTATGAGCATTTACCACCTCCCTCCCCCGTTACCGGAGGGATGCCCTTAATTGCTTCGGGCACAAAAAAAAGAGACTTATTCTTGCCCCTGGCTCCTATATTATAATATCTATATAAATACTCGTATCATTTAAACATAATTTTATTTAAGAATATAAAAAATAAAAATGTTATATACTACCATGTTTTTGATATTAATGCTAAAGAGTACTAATTATTACCTGTGTATACGTGATATTGCATTGGCATATTTTTTTATTAAGAAAATATGCCTAAAAAGAAAGTTGTTGCTTGGCTGTAAATTGGAAATATAGTTTTTAAAATAGAGCAGCAGTAGTAATAAATTCGCCACAGTCCTCTTTCTAACACGTAAATGAAAAATAAAATTCAATTTCTTATTGTACGAGACATATTACAACTGTCTCGAGCTCATACTAACAGCATTGCACATCTTACATGACACGCCACATGCGTCCGTGTCTTCGACAGTTGACCACCGTCCGGCGAGTACATAACACGCGTCTTTACCAGCAAACTTAATGCCTCTATATCTTTCATTTCATTGTCACGCGATTTACGAACTACCAATTTTAAAAAAAACCGCGCGCGCTCTCATTTGCTAATGCAGGAATTTATATGTGATGTGCTTTCAGTGATGATAAGATAACTGAACGTGATTTGAAAAAATATATTTTTATTTTTATGTATGTTTTAAAAACAGTTTCTGATAGTTCTACGTTTAACTTGATAAATATCTGTTTTATTAACTCCTGGATTTTGGTATTGCGCTGTGACAGGATTTGATATTTTATTATGGTGAGTTTAAGTTTTCTTTAATTTTACAGTTTGCATTCATCATTATCTTACATTTACGAAAACAAAGTAGGCAATTTAAATACGAAATTATTAGAAGAAGACAAATATTTTAGTGAATATTGATAAATTTGAAATATTTTGTCATTGGAAGAGTGTTTTGAAACTTTTTTAATTGAAATGAAAACAGTGCCTATTTAACCTTGTACCTAATATACATATTGAACGGTTTTATTAAGTATCAAAATTAATTCAGTAAAAAAAGAGTGTAAAGAACCGGAGACCCTTTCCTACTGGGAACGACGGCATTCCATCTTAGTCCTCACGGTGGACAACCCATCCGCATTGTGATTCGTAACCGTGGATAGATGAGAGATCTATGAGGCCACAGCAACCACTTACCATCAGGTGGACTGTGTGCTCCTTTGTCACCCTATCATATATAAAAATATCAGGAAGATGTTGTTGCCTATCTTCTGCTTTAGTTTCCACACCCACGGGACAATGAGTTACGAGTAGTTGATACACCCTAATATTTCTTTATTGAAAATTAAGTATTTAAATTATCGGTGGTCTTGAATCACTGTATTATTACTACTAATGACTGCACAGTAAGGGTGCGTTGCATTTGTATGATTATATACTTCCAGTATCATACATTTAGTTTGATCGATAGCTAGGTAACTTAAAATGATCTAGGCGTTTTTAATAAACATTCACCGCACAAATAATGGAACGAAAGCACACGCAAGACAGGAGATGAGAATTAAAGTTTAAGTTATTATTCGTTTAACGTTTGCATTGATCATTACAAACAGGTAAACGTCCAACATTGAACAAATACCTCCCATATAGATAGACATGAAAGTTGCCTAGCTTGGCAGCGGCTTGGCAATCTAAGTTATTTATTATTTTATATTATTATCAGGAAATCACTGCTGCGCATGTTCTGTTTCCTTTTCCTTTGTCGTCTATTTTAACACCCATAGGATAATATAGGCTAGTGGATGATCTAACTTCGCCACCACATGGTTAGCTATGTTCTATTTATCATTTTAAATTATTATTAATTTATATCTTTAGTATAAAGAAGGAAAAAGGTGCAAAAGTTCTAAAGTCATAATTGTGAAAATAAAAATATTTTTTTTTCGTTTGTTCGAAGCTTTCGTCCTCGTTTCGCAATTTCTTTTACAGTATCAGAGACCACTATAAGAACGAAATTTTAGTCTCGTTTTGCAATAAAAAACAAAATACACAACGAGAGATGCTGTTAATTTGGCGCGTCCTTGGTAGAAAGTAGTTACAGTTATTTAAAGAAATTTGCTGCAAGAGAAGATTATTTCTGTTATCATCTGCAGTTATATTTTTTGCATATTTTCTAAATAACAATATTCGTGCATATACTATTTCAGATGTTCTTCTTTCTCAACTGTCATTTATTTTCAGTTGAGACTACTTTCTTTCTATCTATAGATACTGGAATATTTTGGATTATTTAGACCTAAATAGGTCTGCACCTTCGAGAAAGATCATTAATCGTGTAAATAAGTGATAAATAGTGCAGAACATTCTGTAAATCTTAATTATAAATTACGTGTCACGTTGTTTCTCCGCGTTGGACTCCTAAACTACTTAACCGGTTTTAATCAAATTTGCACACCGTGTGCAGTTTGGTCCAACTTGAGAGATAGGATAGTTTTATCACCCATGAGTGACTCACAATTTTTATTTGCGAATTGAAGGATTTTTATAGGACATGACAAAGGGTAGTCGAAAAGGACCGAACAACGTCTGCCTAGAAAGCTAGTAAAAAGTTTAAATTTCTGGTAACACACTCAACTAAGACGTTTATCTTTGACCTTCGGAGTGTCAACGCACCTATTATATATATATATATATATATATATATATATATATATATATATATATATATATATATATATATATATATATACAACACATCTTGATCCTTTATGAAAGGTGGGTGTTTATGAGTTCATGTATCCATTATGCCAAGTAATTGTGTGCTAAAGTAAAGTAGTAGTAAGTAAAGTAAATAGTGTAGTAACAGTGTCTATTTTGATGATGGTGGCCTCTCAGCGGAGACTAGTCATTTGCACAGGACGGGATTACGAGTATAGTGAACAAGCGTGTGCACCAGTACAGGTGCTCGCTTGATATTCCGATGGGATGGCGCTTCGTCATGATAGGAGAAAGATCAGGTGCAGAACCAACGATTTTATATTTTTTCCGAAATACAGAAGTGAAAAAAATTAAGCCCAATAAATGACCTGGCATTCGAACCTGGGACCACATAATTCGTAGTCGCGTTCACAACCACTAGACTATTCAGACATTCGATAATATTAAGCTAATTTTGATTGCAACAACTTCTAGACAAAACTTTTCTCGCGCCGGAAATAGATGTAAAAGTTCCATTCGCCTCTATTATCCCATAAAAAGAAAATTATACTAAACTTTTTAACTTTTTAGATAGTATAATTTAAGGGTGTTGGTGTAAATTTCTGTAACGAGGATTACAGGAAGAATTCACCGACTTATTCTCTATCAACTTCCCCTAATTTCACACTAGACATCATCAGTGCTCACCAACCCATGTGTTTAACGTAGTGATTAACGGGTATTTTTGGTGGCTTTTGGTGTAAAATTCCAAACGAAAAAATGTGTCAGTAAATATTTTGTGTTAGATGTTATTAGTGTTTAAGCTTACAGAGTTACGTTGAAGGGACTTATAGGCAGAATTCCATGCAAGAGGAGAATCCCGCCATGCTTGGCATACGGATCGCAAGATCGCAAGATACTCGCACCATTACGCTATATTTTTGGTGCTACCTGTACGCTATATTTTTGGCCTGTGCAAGATTGATCATATAGCACAATTTCGCTCAAGACAAGTAGCTCGACATTCGTTTTCGCTGGAGCACACTACCTTCTAAATACTTTTAATGGTATTCTTCACAATCCTTGTTACTCATCTTATTTGAAAGAGCGTTTTTCATACTAATAGTCCAGTTAAATTAGTCCTTAAATTAGAAGTAAGGTTACAAAAATATGGGAATTTTTGTAACCTTCAAAGTCTTATTTGACTGGACTATTGGGCTTATCCCGTTGGATGACCAACAATACTAATAGGTAGGGCTCCTGATAGGTATTATGCCGATGTATAAATCTGCATATTCCTCAATTTAAAATTACTTGATTAAAATTATTGGTTTATATTTATTAGAATCTAAGTATTTATTGATAAATTATGTATTTTATTGTTTTTTTTAATTTAAATTTAAACATATGTACATAATATGTACTTTTGTGTATGTGTATAATATGAGTGTATGCGTGTATAAGTGTGTGTATGTATAAACTAACATATTCATATTATAATTATAATGAGTTTTAAATAAGCTAGTTTTTTCTGTTGCAGCTCTACCCATATAGCTCTGACCACAATACCAAAGATTAGCTGGCAAAAAATGCCATTTGGGCATTAAGTTCGCCCTTGTACCAATTTGTTTTGAGTGCAATAAAAAAACCATCTATCAATCTATATATATCTACGTGTCGTCAGTTTGGGTATTTTCATTCTATCATATATTTTGTGATTACCTCATTGGTCTAGTGGCCATAAAAATAGATTGCTGATCATGTGGTCCTGGGTTCGAATCCTAGGTTGAACCAGAAACTAGTTATTGAATATTTCGGTTGAGAAATTCTCAATACCAACCTGGAGTTAGGAAATTGGCGATGTTTTACCTCCGTGTCTTAGAAAGCAAGTAAAACCGTTGATCCTGTGGCTGATCTCTCTTCGGTCGCGTCAGAGTGCTGTCTCACTGGACTATTAGAGTGAGAGAATATAGATTGCATAATGCTAAATGCTAAATATAACACTCGTGCACTATACTCCTATCCCGAGCAAATGCCTACACTTTCACACTGCGTTACATACTTGATTGTTTTGATAAAATATCTTAAACGTTAAAAAACTTAAGAAATAATTATAGTGGTTATGTTATGTAACTTGTTATAAAATTATTTATAAATTATAATTAAGTCATTTAAAGGCAAAGTTAAACCAGTATATAAGTATACGTTTTTCCTACCTTTCTCCATATAGTTCCAAGTTCAACATAAGTAAAAGTGAAGTTATTGCATCATAAGCGAAAACTGGTTAATAATCAGGCAAGTTTGACTATTCTTTATTCAGTTTTCACTACCTACAGGTAGTAAACGGTATTGCTCGTATTATCTTTATATAATACATTTCTTCGAAATCGTACCTGTAGTTATTACTGTAGGGTTATACATAACATATATGTTATAATGTGTTATTAGACGATAATATTGTTGTCATAATATTTATATGATAGATTTTGAGATATCTTTTTTCTTTTCATGTTTGAGAGTCCGAGATACTCTCGTTAATTTTTTAATGTCAAAATGAGTGAAAATGTAATTTTTGGTATTAGTTATGTAGTAATGCTCTTTTTAGTTTAGTCTAACAAGACTAGATCTATACCAAGATATATACCAAGTCACTAATTACATCCTTTGTTTGGTTTGTGGAATAAGCAAATGCTTTTACTTATTCTACAGTTGAGGATAAATATTTATGATTTTTCCATACGAACGTTTAGAAACAGCCGTTGCTTCCGTTTTTAGCGCCATAACAGAATGGGGTTTTCGCTATCAATCAATCTCTAAATTACCCCTCTCCCCCCAAAAACTGAGCAACATGTAAACGCGGGAAGTCGTTGGATGCAGGTGGTTCAGGGCAGTGCTTTGTGCTAAACAATACAGGAGGCCTTTGCTCAGCAGTGGACTTTTTTGTGGGCATAACTGTAAAGATAATATTGATGATTTAAGTAAATACATTAGGACTGTAATATAATAGGCTCACGTTTAGTAGTTGATTTTGTAAGGGGTTGTAATGTTGACGAAAGCGGGGTAAAAATATCGTAATTTTACGAATTAATCTTATATGCTCTCTTAAAGTGATTCATCACGAAAGTGCATTTTATTCTAGAAGCAGTTGTTCTAAGTACAATTTGTTTTAAATGTGAACATCTAATTGGCATGAATTTTGTATGACTTGGCATCAAACGAGCATGCTTAAAAGAAAAAGTGTCGGTAAGAAAGATCGTGTTCACTTAGTAATGCATCGAGAAACTAAAATTATGCTCTCTGAACCTACTTCGAATATTAAATGAACGCATGAAAGTGAGGACGGTGTTTCTTGAAATACTCGAATAACTTTTACGTTTAGATGACATCATTTAACAGTTGTGCTCCGTTTTAATAAATATCGTAAATGCTAATCTTGTAAAAGTTGTTTGAATTATTACTGGATTTGCTTGGAGGTTGTTTGCATTTTGGTTTAGTTTTCATTTATTAAATCGCTATCTGAGTTCTCCTGCGTGTAATTCATTACGACTGGATTTCATGGGTTTTTACTCTGAATCCTAATAATTTTTCTAAAATAAAAATAGTACTTAGTTAGTCCTTATAACATCAGCTATCTGCCAGTGAAAATCTCGTCAAAATCGGTCACAAACACAGGACAGACAGACGGACACAAATTTTAACAATTGTGTTTTTGTTAAAAGTACCGTAAATACTTTTATACGCATTTAGTAAAAAGCTGTTATGTTGATATTACAAAGAGGCACTTCCATTTTATTTATTTGTAATAGATTATAATATATAGCTGACCTTGAGGTATAGTTAAGAGGGTAGACAGGCTGCATTTTTTCCATACAAATGTATATCCCTATTTTGTTCCTGGATAATGCCTCTAGAGTAATCGTTTTGTTTATAAAAATCTAGATCTATTGAAGGCATGCCCCTGTAATTTACTTTTTTTTTCAAAAAATTATTACAAAATAAATATGACTTTCCAAAAATCTAAAAAATGCCCCGTCTTTACATCCATAATCAGACGACTACCAAAGAAATTTGAAAAGTTTTTAAGATAAAAGCAAATGATGAAGCATAGATCTATTCTTCCTTTAAATTTTGATACCAAAAATAATTTAATTGGCTTAGTTTTCGAGGAGAAAACAGGGGAATACGAAACGATGATCGGTAATGGTTTTTGTAGGTAAAATCGTTTTGAGCCGCAGTTGTCCCTATCGCACTCTTCGGCTGGAGACCAGAGGTGAGGGACAACAATAGTTTCTTCGAATACCTATTTTTCAATTCTCGCGCAGACCGTCTACCTCTTAATGCAAAAGCTAAAACATAAATTGACTCTTATATAGTTAATGGTTAAAACGAATTTGCTAAGGACCGCTTGCAAAAGTTTTATCGAAACTTTGATTCCATTACATTTTGTATAACTTACCATCAAAGGCAAATCATTATCTTACATAGAGATTTTACTGCGCATGCATACATTCGTTAGGGTTGATCAGTAGGCAAACACGTTGTTGCCCGTAAATCACATTCAATTTGGGATAATTTCAAATAAAATTAGAATACTAATTTACTCGTATTTTCAAAAAATGCAGTAACGGTATATCATTATTTATATATTTGAGCTTAATTTTAGGGGTGACAACGCATCTGCTTTTTGGTTCTTAATCGGGGATAGATGTAGATGTCTATGGGCCACAGCATCCACTTACCATCAGGTGGACTGTGTGTTCGTTTGTCTTATCTTGTATAAAAAAACTTCAATACTATTGGCAGTATTTTATTTGCATTCACTGATTTGCAGATATTAAAGCGAAGATAGAAGTCAACTTTGGTAAAGTGATGTTAACTACTTGAAAATGGTTTGTGGTGTTCGTCCAGAATGATTTTCTATTGATCTTGATCGTCAAATATTCGTGTTGAAAGGTCTTTTATATAACTTAAAAATGTTTTCACAAAAAGGCAAGTCTGGAATGCAAGGAGGATGATATATTCTTCTAAATTCGGTCATTTAAAAACTAACGACGAATGTCGCGTCATCTGAACTTCGTATATAGGTACACAGTTTTACCAATGACGATGGAACATACAACGATGGAACAGAGAAGGTGTATACTTTTAGGGTGAGAGCATATTTGTTAACTTACTTTATAAAAAAGGTTGCATAATACTTTGCTTTTATTGTAGTGTCCCATGTTTTTGGGACTTATAGGTCCCATGTCTATATAAGACTTATAACCATTACCGTTTTATTTGTTAGCATGGCATAAAAGACAGCTAATGAAATATTGGATACTTGATTGTGAAAGCGATAGGTGATGATTCTGTAGAAATTTCTATTATACTCATATAGGTTTTGGCCACGTGGACCTATCCAAGTACTTTACTGATTTGTGTGCACTGCTTACTTCTTTGGAATTTGCCGTCGTGAAGATATGTACGTATTTATTGAATTAATTATAGGGAGGTAGTATATAACCAACAGGATTCCAAAAAATTAGTGATGTCATGAGGTTCGAAAAGGCATTTAAAAATTTTAACTATTCTATATTCAGACCGAAACTTTTAATTTACTACATTAACTCTTATATAGGCACTATATATAGTCTATAATATGTCTTTATTTATTATACGGTGGTTTATGTATGTATGTAAATACTTGGATGATGAAGTAAATTTCAACTAAATTTTATAGTAAAGTTCGTAGGTTTAGATAAATTATTACTTGATTCATTTTTGCTATAAGTACCTATCTAACAATAAAAATTAAATAAATTCATGTTTCATAACTTCCTACTTAAAGAATGATATATCTTAAACATTTTGTTGGTCATTTAGCGTCTATCCATCCAACAATTATAGTAGGAACGACGTTTTGTCATATAAAATTTTTTCAAATTCCATCAATTTGAAAAATTTTTTTTCAAATTGATGGATTTTTTTATATTGTAATTTTAAAATTACGTTAAAACTTTTTAACTATATTATTCCACAATTAAACAAACTAAACACTAAATAAACAATATTGGTAATTTTATACTTTCGCGGTCCCCTCGTTTTTTGGCTCTAGAAAATAGAAAAATCATCCGATTTCGACGATTTTTTTAAATCTTCGTTTTAAAAAAATGTGGAAAATATCTCACTTGAAGATTTCATATAGTTTTATGACTTTAAATGTGATCATAAACGCACTTCTTCGAATATAATCGTTCATAACTTTATTGCAAAGCATTAAACGAAGTTTATATATTTTTTGGTTAATCTACACAATAAAACGAACATTTTAAAAATAAGACATTGAAAAATGTTTATTAATAAATTTTTATCTCAATTTTTAATGTTTTTATGTAGTTTTCTGACTTTAAATGTTATCATAAATTCTTTAGAAAATCGAAATAATTATAAATGTTAATATTTTGGTGTTTGGTGTTGAGTGTAAGATCGAACGAAGCTATCTCGGGACTTAGGGCATCCCGACTCCTACAGGAATGCGAGTCGGGATGCCCTAAGTAAAAAGAATATGCATAATTGGTAAAGACAATTGGTATTATATAATTGAGTAACGTGGCCTTTCCAATTATGCAGTTTTTTCTCACTTATATTCGGATGGAAGAAATATAAAATAGAACAATAAGTATATAAAGAACACTGTGTATCATAAAAAAATTGGTTTTATCATACGATATCGTTTTGCGATAAATAACGGAAATATTAAAAAGTCAATAAAAATTATTTTAATAGAAATTTTTGAAAGTGAAATCTACACAATATCGAGCAATTCATCATCATCATTACAGCCCTTCACAAGTCCACTGCTGAACATAGGCCTCCCCCAAGGTATGCCACAAAGCACGGTCCTGAGCCACCAGCATCCATCGACTTCCTACATGTCTTACCAGGTCGTCACTACATCTAGTGGGGGTCACCCTACACTACGCCTACTGGTACGAGGCTGCCACTCGAGAACCTTTTTCCCCAACGGTTGTCGGTACTTCGAGCTATTAGGCCGACCCATTGCCACTTCAGTTTACTAATCCGTTGGGCTATGTCGGTCACTTTGGTTTTACTGCGGATATCCTCATTTCTAAGTCGAGCAATTATAGAGCATTAATTGGTAGAAATATGAAAAAAAAATTAAAGTTTTACACTAACTAATGCACTGTACCGGAAATCCTGACTGCAATACTAAAAGTCCTGGTGAAAGAAAAAAATGCCTTTATCTTGACGCCTTTTTGATGTTGATTGCCACGCGTTTTAAAAGTTCGGTAATGTCTTATTCAAAAGTTTATATTAGCATAAAATTTACATAACATAACAGTTTATATAGTGCATAAATATTATCGAATATCAAGTCCGTTATTAAAACGGCATAACTCGTTATGTTAAAATTCCAGTCGGTATCGATACAGACTAGCTTTTAAATGTACATGTGAAATATATTATGATTGTCTCATACCCTCCAAAACGATCACGACCACTGCGAAATATTTCAAATAATGTCGGATATGCTATCAGCTGCGGAGGACATAAAGTGCCGCCACAGAACACCTAATATAGCGCAATAGAAATGCCTTTGTTTCAATTTACTTGCGGTACCACTGCTGCCGCTAGTCTCCCCACTCCTTGCAGGTAGTTAACACACTCAACTCATATACGCTAGTGCTTGACAAAAAACTATCGATAAAATATCGACACGGAATAATGTAGGTAATAAATATGTGATAAAATAAAACAGTAAAATGATATAATATGAAACGTAAATTTAATGAAATAAACTTAATGCTATAAAAAAAACGTAAAGTAGAAAAAATAATTAATTACAAGGAGTAAAACTTTACAGTAAAATAGAAAAAAATTAAGACATTTTCATCATTTCAAAAACAAAATATTTATTGAAATATTTATTTATTTATTGTCCTATAAAATGCGAATATTTATTTAAAAGTCGTCTTTTTGATACTTTTTGTGCTGAGGTTTTCATCAAATGGTGAAGGCGAATATCTGTATACCTTTCTATAGTCCATACCATTAATTCACCATCGTTTAAATTGTTTCCGAAATTGACATAACCATGCATACGAATCGCCATCTCATCCAACACCAAATTACATAATATTGGATATTGTGTAGATTGAACTTTAGATTTTATAGCATCAAGGGACTCTGTGGTAAAACCAGGTTTTGCGTCAAAAGATTGATACCATTTTTTAATGGTTCTGGGATGAGGCAAGCAGGTCTCAAACTTGCGCCTTACGTAAGGATATGCCTTCGGCGAATAAAAATGTAGCGTCATCGCAAAACTCCGAAGGCTCGGTGAGTATTTTTCCCGTGTTAATTTTTTAGATTTTAATTTCTTCTCACATCTTTTAAATAACTCTTTTGTGTTAACGTTGGTGTTTTCTAAAAAAAGGCTTGATCGCTATTAATTAATCTATTTGATTGTAATTCCTTTATTATTTCTTGCAACTCTATAATTTTTTTCTATATCTCCGGTTTTTACCTTGTAAACTTTTTATTTTCGATCGTTGAGTTTTTATAACTTCCTTTTTGTTTATAATACGTTGCATTTTTCGTTTTCTGGGAGTTTCCATTATATCCGGATCTAACTGTATCGCTCGTTTAGCAGATTTGGATGACATAGAAGGTGACTGAGATTTTGATGGTGTTACGTTAACTTGGATATCTGAGACCCGAAATAACATTATTAACTTAATAGTTATTTTGCAAAAAGTAGCAAGGTGACAATTATAGAATTAAAACATAATGATTAACAAACATTTTTCCATTCATCATTCTCAAAAAGGGGTTTTAAAGTGGTACGACACGCACATTAGCGCCGCAAATAGAAATGATTTTAGTTATATTTAGAACATCAATCGACTTCTTCGAGTATTTTGTGAGCAGTTACAATGAAGTAACAAGTTACACTAACAAAAACAAACCAATCATTTGCGAGCTGAAACTATCATAAATAGATAGAATTTTGTTTGTTTTGACTTTTTTTTGTAGGATAAGGGTGACAAACGAGCACACAGTCCACCTGATGGTAAGTGGTTGCTGTGGCATAGACATCTACATCTATCCTCTATTACAAACCAAAATGTAGATGCGTTGTCACCCGTGAGACCTAAGATGGAATGCCTCATTTCCAGTAAAAAGGGCCTCCGACCACCTGCACTCACCAAACGAAACGCAGAGGTAAACCGCTACTTCACGCTAGTTTTCTGTGAGGTCGTGGTACCACCCCAGAGGCCAGCCCATCCTTGCGACAGCAAGACTGACTTCATTTCAGTGTAATTACACAAAATGTCGTAAATCGTTTTGTTTTCGAATTATAAAGTATCAAAAATGTACTAGTGGCGCCACATAATTTCTTTACTGTTTTGCATAATAGAACCACGGGATGGTTTGTATTTTACTAAAATACTTTATTTATTTAGAACAGGCCTGTTGGTCTAGTGGTTAGTGACCCTGACTGCTATGCCGGAGGTCGTGGGTTCGATTCCCACCCAGGACAAATGTTTGTGTGATGAGCACGATCATTTGTTCTGTGTCTGGGTGTAATTTATCTATAATATTTATGTATTTAGAAAATATATAAGTATGTTTATCAGTTGTCTAGTACCCATAACACAAGCTCTGCTTAGCTTGGGACTAGATGGCGTTGTGTGATAGTTGTGGAATATTATTATTATTATTATTATTTAGAAGGAACTTACATTTTCAAAAGTTGTCCAAACGTGAATAGTCAGATAAGCATGATCCAAAAGAACACGGCGTTTTCTTGTAGGATTAAAATCCTTTTCTTGAAAATGTGCTGAACATATTTTGCTATGCTTAGAAGGAAACCAATTTTTTTCACTGTCGCCACAATCCATTTTTCCTTAACTTCTGCGTTTATCGGAAAACTAAAAAAATATAAGAATATTGATTGAATAAAAAAAATTTACTGTTAAATAAAAACTTACGCTTTTTATTTAACAGCAAAATTTATTTCTAAAAATAACCTGCTAGAATTGATTATACAAGGCATAGAATATCGATAGCGTCGATAAACTAAAATCTAAGCACATCCTTAATTGGCGTCTGGGACCAGCGGCCATACTGCGATGCGTTGAAGGGTAAAGTATCGTTCAATAAAATCGATGTAAAATGTATTATTTTACTCACCAATGATAAGAAATTCCTTTAGAAGAACAATAACCATTTCCTGAATAGTTTGAACGGTTGGAAACACTGCAATAGACCATTTTTAACCACTTGCACCACGACTAACACGTGACGACGGTTTGTTTCGAACTGAGTCACGAAATTCTAGTAGTTGGCTTTCAAGCCATATACACGGCGCGCGTTCCCGGCTCGTATAACATTTCTACTAGCTGTATTAAGTGTTCTGTGAGTGCCGCAATAACAACATGAGAAGACGCAAAACACCACTATATATAAAAACTAAAACTTGAGCTTCGCAGAAATGCTGAGTTCGGCTGGTATTCTAACCTAAAATACGCAAAGAAACAATCGGTTTAACATTAATAAAAGTTCATACGTTCTGGCAGAATCAAAGGTCGTTTCTCTATTATGTTGACTTTAATTTTTCTTATTCTATTATTAATTAATTACTTAAACTATATTTTACTAAACTAATTTAGAATTCTAGCTTTAAATCAAAATTCAAATAAAGTTGAAATTTCATATAAACTTTCAACGTCGATAACGAACACATCATTCAAATAATTAGTATAGATACACTACTAGTATAAACACTCACGCCTGTCACCCAGAGGGGTAGGCAGAGACTACAGACTTCCATTTGGCACGATCCTGACACACCTCTCCTGCCTCCTTCACATCCATACACCTACGCATACATGCTCGTCAGTTAAGGGTACTCCTAATTTGGCCCGTTTTCAATAAATCGCCAATTTGGTCGATACATTTTCGCCTAGGACGTCCCTTTCCGACTCTGCCATTCACTTCTGCACCATAAATTTTCTTTGTCACTCTTTCCTCATTCATTCTTTCCACATGACCAAACCACCGTAGCATTCCTTTCTTAATCCTGGTCACAACATCATCTTGCAAACCACACTCTTCTCTTATTACACAATATCTTACCCTGTCTTTCAGATTTAGCCCTAACATACTCCTTAACGACCGCATTTCTACTGCGTTTATTCTACTCTCGTGCTTCTTCTGCCACACCCAACTTTCACTACCATAGGTTAAAGTAGGGACCAACACAGCATTGTGAATTGCCATACGTGCCTTTTTCGACACATTTTGACTCTTCACAATAGAGTGCAAGGCCCCATTTACTCTATTTCCCGCATTCACTCGTCGTTCTATATTCTTATCATATCTCCCATCCCTGCTAAATATGCAGCCCAAATATACAAACTCATCTACTTGCTCGATCAACTCCCCTTCTATTTTAATTTCACAAATCGTTTTACTTTCTTCTCTTTCAAAAACCATAACCTTCGTCTTACTTGCGTTCACTTTCATACCCCTTTCTTTTAATGATCCGTTCATTAATGTAACCATCATTTGCAACTCGGCCGCCGACGACGTAAGAATAACTTGATCATCGGCGTACAAAAGGCATTTGACGGTTAGCTCACGCATTCTTAATCTGCATTCTTCAACTTTCAAATTTTGCAAACAACTGTCCATAAATAGGTTGAACAGCCACGGGGAAGCTACACAGCCCTGTCTGACACCTTTATGGATGTCAAACCAGTCCGAGTAGACCCCGATGATCCTAACACAAGCACTAGAGTCCCTATAAAGAGACTCCAATGCCTGTATCAAGCCAGCGCTCAACCCAAATGAATTCAGTGTTTGCCATAGCAAATCCCTATCCACTCTGTCATAGGCCTTTTCCAAGTTCATGAACGCACAAAAAACCTTTTGGTTTTTGGCCAGAAACTTCTCCGCGATCATGCGCATGGAAAAGACTTGATCTGTACATCCCATTCCCTTTCTTAATTCCGCTTGCACATCCCAAATTTTTCCATAAGTTTCTTTCATGACCCTTTCAATCAGTACCTTAGCATACAGTTTTCCCACAATGTTAAGAAGGCTGATGCCACGTAGTTTTTACAGTCCTGCTGCGACCCTCTTCCTTTATATACTGGGACTATCACGGCTTTGCACCAGTCTACCGGTACCCGCTTCAGTTCCCAGCATAAATTAAACAAGGTGTGCAGCAGGCCTGCCACCACTTCCTCTCCAGCCCTTAGCATTTCGAGTGAAACTCTATCATATCCGACAGCCTTACCTGCTTTCATGCTTTTCATTGCTTTCATTATTTCATCTATACTTATCTCGCTACCTCTTTTCTCTTCTTTCGGTGTTTCTACTTCATTTAGTACACACGTTGTCTCCTCACTCATAAACACGCTTTCAAAATATTCCTTCCATCTCTTTAAACTCAAAACTTCATCATTCAGAATATAGCCATTCTCGTCTCTTATAGCATTCATCATAGGCTGTTTTGAATGTCCCCTGGCAGTTCTTACAAGTTTCCAGAACATTTTAATATTTGCCTGGAAGTTATCTGATATTCTTCTATCATTCTTATCCGTTCTTTCTTGCTTTTTTTTCTTTCAACTACTTCTTTTACTCTCTTATTAAGATGTCTAAAGACTGTCTTTTTTCTTTCAATATCACCATTCGTACCGCTAGAATTAGCAGCCTTTGTTGCTTGTAAATCTAGCCATGCTCTCTTCTTTGCTTCAACTTCGATACGTATCTCATCATCTCACTATAACGTATTATTTTTCTCTTACTAACACCACATACTTCGGTAGCTGCATCCACTAAACCTTTCTTTACATTTTTCCATATATTCTCCAAGTCTAACTCCTTCATACAAAATTCATCCAAATCACTTATATTTTCTTTCAGTCTACATTTGAAATTGTTTTTATCACTTTCATCTTGTAACCTTTCTGTTCTAATACGCTGTAACGCAGTGGTAGATACAGACGATCGATGGCGCCAACGCCTGAATAGACCATTAATTCGGCATAAAACTAAATAATGATCCGTTTCTACGTTAGAACCCCGGTAAACCCTCGTATCTACCACTGCGCCCCTCAATCTTTTATCCACAATTATGAAATCCATCATGCTTCTATCGTCACCTCTTTCCCAAGTATATATGTGAATCCTCTTGTGGCGAAAGCAAGTGTTCGTCACAAAAAGATTTTTTTCCATACATACGGTGAGGAGACTTTCACCATTCTCATTTATACTTTCATCACCAAACGTTCCCAATATACTTTCATAACCAAGCCTCCTCACCCCAACCCTTCCATTAAAATCTCCTAGCATAATAATATTTTCATTTCCCTTACACTTTATTAACACCATCCTTACCATTTCCCAAAACTGCTCTCGTATATAAGTGGGCTTAGACATGTCTGGGGCGTAGACCCCTAACACAAACAACTTCTTTAAGCCCACTTTCATTCGTATCCATAGCAGTCTTGGGATTACACATTCATACTCTTTCACACATTGGCCCATTCTTTCTGAAAGGATGATACCTACTCCCTGGCATGCCCGCTCGATCTCGTCTACACCAGACCAGTATGCGGTATACATGCCATGTATAGTGACATCCTTCCCCTTCCTTTTCGTCTCATTTACGCATAACACATCTATTCCTCTATCATACATCATATCGCATACTTCATCCATTTTATCATTCATTGCCCTACATACATTCAACGTAGACAGACGGGCCTCTGCAATCCACTTTTCGCCTCTCCGGGAGACAGAACGTGACGGGTGGCGAACCTCGTCGCCGGTTTTCCTCCCGGAGATTCTTCGCACCCCTGCCCCATTAAAGGGGCGCCGGGAACTCGGGGCCATTTCTTTAATTCGATTCCTCATGGTGCGAAATGGGGTGGTATATTTAACGCCGCTACCACGGCGTGGATCTGAGTCTGTGGTATCGGCTTGTCGCTAATTTAGCACCACCCGGGGGACACGTGTAAGGTGGGCCTAGGAACAGGTGGTCAAAGCCTACGGACGCGAGCGACTTATCCCTTAGTATAGACTATTCAAATTTTATATCAAAATATTCACATTAAAATACATTCTAAGTTCAGACTTGATTAATTATTTCAATCTTTTAATATAACGTCGTCATATTATTTATTGTAATATCAATATCATAAATAATATAGTTTATCTATCATTTTGTTTTCTTTAAAACATTTCATGACCCTTTCGACACGTAAACAAAGTATATTTTACCCTATGATCCTTGTTGATTGAAATAAATAAATAAATAAATAAATTAACACTTTGCTAACGTTTCATGGGCTGCGGTAGCCACTTATCATCAAGTAAACCGTATGCTCGTTTGGCCCTCTTCTATAAAAAATGACGGAATCAAGACGTCGTGAATAAAAATAAGTTTACATATAAAATTACTGTTTAATTTTATATTGATTTATTAATCATTAAACCTGTTTGGATTGAATGTGTAGTTAGTCGCTTAAATAAAGAAGGAAATGAGATGAAAATGGATTATGTAGGTACGTAAAATACAAAAACGTGGAAAATTTCACCGTTAGATAGATGAGCGTGACTACGATATGAATGATTTTATGGCGCGTGCGAGTGCGTGAACGGTAAGGTTTTTCATTCAAAGCATACTAAAGGAAATGACATGACATAATATAAAAAATAATATTTTTGATGAATATTTATATGTGTAATTATTTTAAAAGATTAATTTTAAAGATAATTAGGTATGTAAATAGCACTTCTAAGTTTGAATTTAATTCTTCTATTTTAAGTTTTAAATTCGAGATATTATCATCTATATATATCATCGATATATCATCGATATATTGGCAAAAGTGGTATAAGATACCACTGTATTTAAACAAATAAAACATTTTAAAAAAACATACGTTGTACGTAGAGAGCGTACGTAGATAATGACACCGATATAAAATGTTAAGATGAAGTAAAACGAACGCTTTTAGAAGCGATTACTGTCCGAGTCGGGGTGCCCTAAGTCTCGAGCTCGCTTCGTTCGATCTTACACTCAGAAAAAGGCCTTCATTCATTTTTCATCAACACATTTTTCAAAGTTTTCTTAATGTTCGTTTTTTGTGTAGAGTATGAAAAAAATATAACAACTTCATTCAATTGTAAAAAAGTTATTAACAATTATACTTTTTTATTATTTATTATTTAAAGCCCTGAAACCAATATAAGTCTTAATTTTTTATTCCTGTAATTTTTTCCTAAATCCACCTTAAAAACAAAGATTTTAAAATAAAATCATCGAAATCGCACGATTTTTCGATTTTCTAGAGCCAAAACCGAGGGGACTGCGATAGTATAAAATTACCAAACTATTTCAACAAGTATTTACAAAAAATTATTTACGTAAACAGCGTTAAAAACTTTAATATTCAATTGTCTACAACGCGCTAGCCCCGACTGCATATTTCACCCTGGGTGCGTCGCGATTTAACTCAATGCACGCAGGTAGCAAGAGTGACAGTGGCCTGGCATTAGGGTATTCAAAATATCTCTTATTCGTTCTTTATTTCTCAAAAGATCCTTCCTTATCTGTCGCTTTTATATTCTGCTGTTTTGCAATACAAATGCTTAACCTGGGCGATGCTTTTTTCAGCCGTATATCGCCGGCTTCACATAGGATTTTTCCGGGAACTTTGAACTTTCTGGAACTACCATATTTAATTGCTGTAGAGAATAGTTATTTGTATGAAAATTTATTTTGTAGACTTTCCTTTTTAACATGGAGCTTTATATCGGTGCAGTGCTTTAATTTCGAAAAGTTGCTATGAGTCAGACATGGTGACGTTGACAATTCAATTACTAGGAATATGGTGATATGAATATATATGATAATGATCAACAACACATTCTTCAAAATTTTTTTAAAATTAATTAGATATTTATCAACTAGTGACGTTTCAAACAAGTGTTTGTTGCGATTTGAATTTTCAGAAGTCGTCAGACTATGTTTTCGTATATGAACATAAATAATAAGGAATATATTTAAGTAAACGTAATGTTTGCAGAATAATATATCCACGGAGACAATAGAATACATAAGAATTTTTGGGAGATCTGACAGCTTCTGAACTATGATGAGATTATTTTAATTTCAACCTGGTTTCTCCGGCACAGAATGGAGTTTAATAATGTTATAAATACACACTTGCTATTTTTCTGTATATATAAATAATATACCTAATCATCATTTATTTGCATAATTATAACGATATTCAAGAAACTGTTAATTACATTGAACAACCATTACATTAATAACAGCCATTCCACTACTTTCAATTTAAATTCAAATAATCAAATGTGTTTATGCTTTTTTATGTTCAAAATTCAGGAAAAACACACTCTGATGTGTTTAATCGTGTTCCTAAAAGGTTTATATCGTATTTACACATAATTTTGTAAATACGATAATATAATTGACAAAGAAAATAAATTTATATTATTGTAAAATATTATTATTATTAATTATCAGTTGACACTAGCATTAAACATTTTCAATTGATGTTCGGTTCTTAGATTACATACATATGAGCAAAATAGTAGCTTAATACTTCTGTGTTTCGTATAGTGAGCGTAGAGATCTGGAAACAATTTTTACTGGAAACAAGGCATTCCATCTTAGTCCTGAGGGGTGACAACGCATCTACATTTTGATTTTTAATCGAGGATTAGTGCAGATGTCTATGGGCTACAACATCCACTTACCATCAGGTGGACCGTGTGATCTTTTGTCACCCTTATTCGAAAAAAAAGATCGGTTGTAAGAAAATAAAAAAAAAAAAACAGAAAAAGAGACGTTGAAGAAATTAGAATTTAATCAATTGACTTCTAGTACCTGCCTTATTTGTTTGCTTCCTTACTCCTAGATATATTTGACACTTTGCATAATATTTAAACTGCATAGTCAAATAGATTTTTTGTAGAAAGATTATTTAGAGCATGTAGTGGCGGCATAAGAATATCTCCTACCACATATCGTCCCGTGGTGAAAGAACGAAATAGGAGATGGATCGGTAGCGCATTCCTAATAAATAGAAAAATAAAAAACTACGTTTGCCAACCCGCCCGCCAAGCGTGACAACTATGGAAAATCTCGATTTTGGTAATTTTATACTATCGCGGTCCCCCCTTTTTTGTGGCTCTAGAAAATCAAAAATTATCAGATTTCTGTATTTTTTTTAATCTTCGTTATTACGGCGGTTCTACGAAAAAAATTACAAGAATTAAAAAAAATAAAACTTATATTGGTTTGTTTAAATGTTCATGAAAATGCACTCATTCACGTATAGTTGTTGATAGTTTTTTTTAATAATCGAATGATGTTGTTAAATTTTTTTTCATAACCTACACAAAAAAAGATAATTGAAAAAAATGTTTGTTTAATAATTTTTTATTTTGGTTTTTATTGAGTATGAGATCGAGCGATGCGAGCTCGGGACTTAAGGCTTTCTGACTCGGACAGATTACGTTGAGTGGCGTGGTCCTTCTCTCCCCCAACTCTCTCCCGTAGCGCAGTCGAGGGAAGCCCGGAGTACGGGAAAGCGGGGCTCCTACTTCTGAGTGGTTTATAAAAAATTTACCACGAAGGAGATGGCGGCTCCTTCTAACCTAACCTGTCCGAATCGAGATGCCCTGAGTCCCGAGCTCACTTCCTTCAATCTAATACTCAATAAAACACCAAAATATTAACTTTTATAATTACTTCGATTTCCTAGAGCATTCATGATAACATTTAAAATTAAAAATCCGTATAAAAACTTAAAGTGAGTTAAAAAATTAATAAACAAACTTTTTTAAATGTATAAACGAAAAAAATATATAAACTTCGTTTAACGCTTTGCAAAAAGTTAGAACGATTATATTCGAAGAAGTGCGTTTATGATCACATTCAAACTCATAAAACTATATAAAATCGTGGTGAGATATTTTTCATATTTTTTTCTATAAATCCGCCATAAAGACGAAGAGAGTTTAAAAAAAATCATCGAAATCGGGTGAATTTTCGATTTTCTAGAGCCTAAAAACGAGGGGACCGCGATATTATAAAATTTCCTCGATTTTTGATTGGCTCAGTTGTTATTCAATGAATCTTTTTTTTAAATTCTTACATAAACTATACAATCGCTTCTAAAAGCGTTCGTTTTACTTTATCTTAGCATATTGTATCGGTGTCATTATTTACGTACGCTCTCTACGTACAACGTATGTTTTTTAAATGTTTTATTACACAAAAATACAGGGGTATCATATACCACTTTTGCCAAACTGCAGGGCAGTTTGTTGGCGAATAAGTCTCACCCAGTTACATTCCATGTACCTACTGTAATTAATATATCGGATTTAAGACTTAAAATAGAAGAATTAAATTCAAACTTAGAAGTGCTATTTACATACCTAATTATCTTTAAAATTAATCTTTTAAAATAATTACACATATAAATATTCATTAAAACTATTATTTTTTATATTAGGTCATGTCATTTCCTTTAGTATGCTTTGAATGAAAAACCTTACCGTTCACGCACTCGCACGCGCCATAAAATCATTCATATCGTAGTCACGCTCATCTATCTAACGGTGAAATTTTCCACGTTTTTGTATTTTGCGTACCTACATAATCCATTTTCATCTCATTTCCTTCTTTATTTAAGCGACTAATTACACATTCAATCAAAACGGGTTTAATGATTAATAAATATAAAATTAAACAATAATTTATATATAAAGTTATTTTTATTCACGACGTCTTGATTCCGTCATTTTTTTTATAGAAGAGGGCCAAACGAGCATACGGTTTACCTGATGATAAGTGGCTACCGCAGCCCATGAAACGTTAGCAAAGTGTTAATTTGTTTTATTTATTTATTTATTTCAAACAACAAGGATCATAGGGTAAAATATACTTTGTTTACGTGTCGAAAGGGTCATGAAATGTTTTACAGAAAACAAAATGATAGATAAACTATATTATTTATGATATTGATATTACAATAAATAATATGACGACGTTATATTAAAAGATTGAAATAATCATCAAGTCTAAACTTAGAATGTATTTTAATGTGAATATTTTAATATAAAATTCGAATAGTCTATACTAATTATTTGAATGATGTGTTCGTTATCGACGTTGAAAGTTTATAATATGAAATTTCAACTTTACTTGAATTTTGATTTAAAGCTAGAATTCTAAATTAGTTTAGTAAAATATAGTTTAAGTAATTAATTAATAATAGAATAAGAAAAATTAAAGTCAACATAATATAGAAACGACCTTTGATTCTGCCAGAACGTATGAACTTTTATTAATGTGTATGTGACCGATTGTTTCTTTGCGTATTTTAGGTTAGAATACCAGCCGAACTCAGCATTTCTGCGAAACTCAAGTTTTAGTTTTTGTATATAGTGGTGTTTTGCGTCTTCTCATGTTGTTATGCGGCACTTTATGTCCTCCGCAGTTGATAGCATATCCGACATTATTTGAAATATTTCGCTGTGGTCGTGATCGTTTTGGAGGGTATGAGACAATCATAACATATTTCACATGTACATTTAAAAGCTAGTCTGTATCGATCCCGACTGGAATTTTAACATAAAAACGAGTTGTGCCGTTTCAATAACGGACTTGCTATTAGATAATATTTATGCACTATATAAACTGTTATGTTATGTAAATTTTATGCTAATATAAACTTTTGAATAAGACATTACCGAACTTTTAAAACAACTTTTAAATGACGGTGGCAGTCAACATCAAAAAGGGTCAAGATAAAGGCATTTTTTTTCTTTCACCAGGACTATATATATTGCAGTCAGGATTTCCGGTACAGTGCATTAGTTAGTGTAAAACTTTTTTTTTTCATGTTTCTACCAATTAATGCTCTCTATAATTCCTCAACTTAGAAATGAGGATATCCGCAGTAGAACCAGAGTGGCCGACATAGCCCAACGGATTACCGGCCATATAGCTCGAAGAACCGAGAACCGTTGGGGAAAAAGGTTCTCGAGTGGCAGCCTCGTAGGCGTAGTGTAGGGCGACCCCCCACTAGATGTAGTGACGACCTGGTAAGACATGCAGGAAGTCGATGGATGCTGGTGGCTCAGGACCGTGCTTTGTGGCATACCTTGGGGGAGGCCTATGTGCAGTGGACTTGTGAAGGGCTGTAATGATGATGATGAATTGCTCGATATTGTGTAGATTTCACTTTCAAAAATTTCTATTAAAATTATTTTTATTTACTCTTTTTAGGGTTCCGTAGTCAACTAGGAACCCTTATAGTTTCGCCATGTCTGTCTGTCCGTCTGTCCGTCCTCGCTTAATCGCTGTGACCGTTAGCACTAGAAAGCTGAAATTTGGTACCAATATGTGTATCAATCACGCCGACAAAGTGGTAAAATAAAAATTGGAAAAAAATGTTTTATTAGGGTAGCCTTCCTATATGTAAAGTGGGAAGTAATTTTTTTTTTAATTTCAACCCTTACGTGTGATATATTGTTGGAAAGGTATTTAAAAATGAATAGGGGTTTACTAAAATCATTTTTTGATAATGTCAATAATTTCAGAAATAATCGTTCCAAACGTAAAAAACAATGTGTCCCCCCCCCCTTTAACTTTTGAACCATAGGTTTAGAAAATATGAAAAAAATCTGAAAGGTAGAACTTTATAAGGACTTTCTAGGAAAATTATTTTGAACCTGGATGGAAACAGTTTTTGTACAAAAAAGACAAAAAGTTGTAGAAAAGAATTTCTGGACTAAGTTTGTAGTATAATCGTTTAAGCAGGCATTTTTTTTAACTTCGTTTACATATTTTATTATCCTGAACGTATCTTTTTTCAAACAAAAAAAGAATTATTAAAATCGGTTCTCGCAATCCAAAATTACCACCGAAAACTTCTGGCACGTCTATGTATTAATTAGTAACCCAATTCCCCGAGAGATGGCGCTGTAGGTACTTATTACATTGGGTCGGGTATTATCGAATTGTTCGGTTGGTCTCTCTGCAATGTTGCACGCTCCATGTTCGCGCACGTACCCACTACCGGGAGCAGTTGCAGGAGCGCGGAGCGCTGCTGGAGCGCGAACATAATGGATACCCACCTTTCAACTCATAAGTGGGAACACTTATTGTGACGGACGGGAAACTACGGAACCCTACACTGAGCGTGGCCCGACACGCTCTTGGCCGGTTTTTTTTAAAATTTCCGTTATTTATCGCAAAACGATATCGTATGATAAAACCAAATTTTTTATGATACATAGTGTTCTTTATATATTGTTCTATTTTATATTTCTTCCATCCGAATATCAGTGAGAAAAAAATGCATAATTGGAAAGGCCACGTTACTCAATTATATAATACCAATTGTCTTTACCAATTATACATATTCTTTTCATTTTCTTGGGTAGAAATTTTATGTTTCTCGACTCCACGGAGTCAGTAATTCATTCTTGGGGCAATGTATATGCTATTACAACAAAGTCCCAGAAAATACACAAGGTCTTTTTGTTGCCAAGTTTAAATATTTAATTAAACAAAACATAAAAAGGGTTATTATAATATAAATGAATACATGATTGATTGGCCCCTGGGAATGAGATGGTCGCTTCCAAGCTGTTTCTAAAATAAATTTTGTAAATATTTTGTGACCATTGACATTGTTAAATTTATTTTCCCGCTGGGTTTCTCGCTGGTTCTTCCCAGGACAGAGGTTTTTTTCGAACCAGTTGTAAATTAAAAAATTGACTTTCAATAAGAATTACTTGTAATCTATATTGAATAAAAAATTATTCTATTCTATTCTTATTCTATTCTATGACTATTTTATTATTTTATGTCTTACTACGACCACTGCTGTAACCCTCAATACTGTCGAAAATTAGTACGTCGGCTCTATTTTATGAAAATATGGTTTCTGATTAAGTTAATGCGGTTAGCCTTTCGGCTTTTACAGCTTCATAGGTCTCAGAGCTGTAAAAGGGTGAATTTAAATCATTCCGCATCGTTACTTCCGTAACGATGACTCATATGAAAGTATACAGTATCCGTGGGTGAGTTATCTAACGACCGTCAGGGGTAGGCGGGTCCTGGCTGTGACGGATAATTCGTGTCGTTCGATGTTCTGGGCGGTGAGGACCGCCCAAGGACGGGTGTATAATGATGTACGGTGTGTATACGGTGTGTAGGGGTGTGCGGCGCGCTTTTCTGCGGACTTGCTGCGTTCCATCCGTTGTCCTAACAGTGTTTGTGGCACCAGGTGTATGTGCAGTGTCTATGTGTGACGGGCCGGCGACATTTGGAATCTAACGGAACGTTTTATGAAAATAAAACTAATATTTTATTCCATAAAATATATATTTTAAAAATAATGAATCAATTAATTAATAAGTATAATATTGGAATTGTTTTTGTTTTCTAAAATGTGATTATGTAATTTAATATGATAATGAAGTTATCTATAATATTGTTAAATAATTCTATTTCTTTTTAATAATTTATTTCTTCATGATGTAATTCAAGTTTTTTTTTTCTTATAATTCTTTCATTTACTAAATAATCAATTCATGTTGTGATTACCTATAAAAAGAAATACAATTATAATGTGTTGTGTTATGAATAATTTCACAACACATTATAATATAATTATAATGTGTTGTGAAATGATTATGTTGTTTGTTATGAAAATGATCTTTGTATTACTGTTGTAATTTCTGTTGGTGATCCTAATAAATAAATAAATATTGAATATGGGCTACGGTAATTGTACCCTTAACGAATGAGCATATATGAGTTAGATATTAGGATGTTAAAAATTATCCATATGTCAACCAATTTACATAATCTTTGTTCATAGAAGAGTTATCATGGAGAGTAAATTGGTAGAAACGTGTAAATGGTAGGTTTTAGTGATTAGAACTAATCGCTTTTGTAAGATTGTACGTTCGATTCTCACCTTTATAGTAAAGTCAAAATGGAATCGATTTTAATTTCTGTTTCGAGAACTCGCGTTCGACTATTAATAATGTGGAGTACATACCAAAAGCACTAAGATCATGTAAACTAGCCATTAGTGAGCAACAAGTCAAAGCAAACGTCTCACATTTTATGATTAACGCCCTAGTTTATAGCAAACACTTTCAAATGTATCGCTTGACAACGTTATTATTTTTAACACTACCACATACATGTAATGCATATCAAAAAAATAGAGAGACCCATGTTTTTGACATGTTTTTACTTTTCGTGCAATTTATAATATTAATATGAACAGTAAAGATGCTAAGAAATGAAGGAACTTTCTTCTCGGCTAATCATCTATTAAAAAGTTATATTATGAATACACGACCTTTCTTTATCGTTTAGGTAGAGCATGAACTTCTTGATGGTAAAAATCATAAAATTTTCACTGAATGCCTTCTGGTTCTCTTCGATAGCCGATATATATTCGTTACCAGAAAAGATGCAAATCTTTGCTGAGTAAGGAGGTATGGTAATGTTTCTTAGTAAAATTCTAAAGTGTAATTTTTGCCACATGTCCTTAGACGTTTTCGTTACATTAATAAACGTGGTGATATTGTGAATGCCTTAATATTTTCAGCTAAACACTAACAGTTCAGCGTATAGTCGTCATTGTCGAATTTTAAGGCAGGCATGCAAACTTTCTTAGCATCTCACCAAATGTGAGATTTTTTTTTTTCAGATATACTTGTACTTTATTTTGGGGTGGATTTGTTATTTTGCTTTTATTCATTCACTATTGCGTGTAATGTTACGGTTAAAATAATGGGTAAAGTTAGCAAAAACATGTTCCATCTGTTTGAAGAATATATAATTGTGTTACGAGCTTAGAGTTCGTGACAATAAAAACTGCCGATTGAATTGCCAAAATTGACACTTTAATTACTGAACACCAATTAAAACTTAAATCACACTAATAATTAATCACACTTAACACTTAAGTTCACTTTAATTTACTCCGAAAGCTTCGCGCGTATCGCCAATTCAATACTGCCCCGGTCACGACCCCAAACGGCCTTATATAGGCCTTTTCCAACATCTAGAATGTTCCAGCAAATACCGGTCCCGACCGACTAGATGTAGAAAATTCGAGTGTGGAGTTATCTAGAAAGCTTAGTTCCTCTGTTCGATAATAGATGGCGCTAGTGCCATCAACTGTGACGCGCAACAATAGCTTGTTCCAAGTGTAGCCATTTTTTGAACAGTAGCTGCTTGTGGATCAGGAACAGTTAGGCTTAGATACGACAGTTCTAATCTATTATTTTTAAAAACCTGTTCTCTTTCCCTGTTCGATAAATACCTCTTACGCCTTATTCGTAGTCCACACGTAACAATCGCTATTCTTGTGATATTCTATAGGGAACTCAATAGTTTTTTTTATTGGCATATTCTGCCTATGGCAGTTATAGGTGTTAGATTAACGTATAATGTACTTAATGATTTCTTAAATTTACGCGAACACTACACATTGAATAAAACTATTATTTATGGATTTTATCGCGTTTAATTACTACTTTAATTTATTTTTGCGTAATTGGACCAAAAATTAATATTCAAAAACTGAAAGTAGCCGGACTAACTATGACATTTGGACGTCAAACATCTTAAACCTCCCGTTACCATCGGTGCTAAAGCACCCGAAACATCTGGATAATAAAAATAAATTAAAGTAGTAATTAAACGCGATAAAATCCGTAAATAATAGTTTTATTCAATGTATAATATACCTTCTAACTCTCGACTATTCAGGAATGATTCCTTTTCAAAAACCTAAAGCATTCTGTCGTCATCTACCGACGACCGGACCAAGGTTGGTCTTCGGTCTTGTAATTACCGTTTCAATTTATCAAACCAAATGCCTTTAATTTATCATATTTTCACCAAACGCTAATCATATTCGCTTAAAAGATGCACTGACCTTCAGAACGGAAGTTGTAAAGTATGCAACAATGTAGTTGTTGGCTCGTAAACGTAATCAGAAACTTCTCGGCCAATATTACAGCAAACAAATAGGACTGCATAAGAAGCTTTCCATACAACTACTTGATTCATGTACAATCTTTTACTTTTTCACCAACGAATGTTGCCTTATGTAACAACACAAAATAAATAAAAAAATAACAATAGTTACGTATAAGGCCCTTATACTTTTAAGTCATACTTTTGTGTAAAACTTTATTACTTAATCTATTGCTTATTATTAAGACAGACCTATCAAAGTCCTCTGCTGGTCATAGGCCTTCTCATAAAATATGTCATAATGGGGGGGGGGGTCCCCACATTTGCTATAGTTGCCACTTTTGGTAGTAGCTGTTTTGATTTAAGATGATGCTACTGCTCATTTCTTGTTTAGTTTTTCTGTCTCGCCTGTTATAACATCTACGAGATGCTGAGAGGTATGAGGTAGTGGGTATTCCTACTCCGCTACTACGCTAATACTGCTGTGTAATTTATTTTATTAGTCGCCAAAGTTATTTGTTATAATAAAGTTTTCACGTGTTGGATCAACGAGATTCTGTTTCTTCCTCGTCTCCAGTCGGTATTTACATTCGTGCACATGGGATTCTTTTGTTGTAGGAAAAATCGACGCGGTCATAATCGCCATACGTGTGGTGGATTAGCGATCACAACCTAGACGCTGCTCGCCTTTCTCACCCCAGTCTGTGTATTTTGTCTGGTGTAAGGCTGATGAAGACTTATAATTCAAATTGCTTTGACTACGCAAGTAGTTACAATGTCGCTAAGTGTGGCACTAGAATTTGAGCGTGTGCGTAAAGGTTGAACACATATTTGCCGTTTGCCATCCAGTGTTGGTATCAGCGCACATCAAAGTAAACAAGGTTGAACGTTTGAGTGGTATGCCACATTTATTACAAAATTTGCAAATTTTGGTAATAGCTGTGAGCCTGTGAGGTTATCGAATTCCATATTTTATTGTCTATTATATTTATTTCTATTCTATAACCTATATTATTATATTTTATTGTATAAATATATTGAATTTATTGAGTTTCTTTAAGCAAAACCAATGAAGTAATTAAAGGCAAATTTATTTGGCGTAAATTATTATTACGGCGTCCACTAATTAGTTGTCCGTTCTAGGAGTCATTTTTGCGACAAATTTAGGTTCCAATGTTTGACAACAAGTCTAACAGGTGCATTTATGTTCCTATTAGTGCACATAAAAATATTTTTATGTACTGTTTGGAACGCAAATTGGCTATTGTTTAACCTCAGGAAATTAACCTTCTGCAAAGATAGACCACAGGTCTTATAAGACCTCTAATATGGCGTATTTTAGTTTACCAGTGTCGGTTATGCCATCATAGATAAAAAACTCACAGTTTTTGTTAATATTGCATCTGGTCTGGTATTAGTGTGCATTGATATTAGAGTTCAGAAACAGATTTTATCAGAATATATGATTAAACAATATTCTGTATTAGCAAAATTTATTAATTCTGGGCTGGGCTTTGATTGTTGTAATCGATTCAACGCCCATATTTTTTTTAAAAAAGGGTCGCAAAATTATCCAACCAAGTATAATACTCATGGTTAAATCATACAACATATTTTATTATAAATAGATATGTCCTTAAAAATTGTGATTCATCTAGTGTATTCAATTGAAAGTCAGGTCGTTATAATGGAACTTTAAATATTCTTACATATAAATTTCAATTATATTTGTTTCCAAACATAGTCATACCCTACTTTATAAAGGTATTTACCAAATGTTTGTGCCCATTTATTTGGCAAGATTACTAGAAAAATATAATACACTCATCATAATGCTCGTGAGCTAAACTCGCATTCACTTTGAAATCTAATGTGTAAAGTGTGTTAACTTTCGGCATGACTGGTAAATTTCGGTGCGACCTGTTCGAGTCACATTCACCGATGTCAATTGATATTAGTATTTGTAGGTACAGTTGTTCAATATTAAGAGTTCTTAGCAATGGCTAGGCGGTGCTGGTGAAAGTTTTTTATTAGCAATACAACAGAAATTGATAACAATATAATCAATTTGTAGTAGCAATTTTAAAATTACTAACACTTGGTTAAACGTTATTGTATTGCTATCACAGAAACACTAAAAATATGAAAAGATATTCTTAAATTGTTATTGGGAATAAATCTCCTTTTTATCCGATGTCTATTTTAAACGGTTTTGAGAATAGGCTTGTATTTAAATGACTAATCAAACTTATATTAATGATACTAACCTTTTGGATTTTCGAATACGTTGGGTTGTGACAGTATAAAAGTAAAAAAAAATATTCAAAACGTCTCAAACGGACAGTAAAAATGAGGTTTTTAATTAAACTGTATGTTCTTTTATAAATACATTTGTTACAGGATATATTCGACAGTTGTTAATCGGTTTTAATAATAGTACTTCTGGGGGTGCTCCCCTGTTAATTTGGAGAAAAAATCCACCCCCAAGTGTGTAAAATAGCGGTTGAAGTTTTTATTGTAACAGTAAAAGCCAGTTTATAGGAACTAAGAAGTGTTCTTAAGTCGGAGCTTTAACTCTTCTATACACTATACACTTAGCACTGACTTGAGAAGCTTTTGCCTTTACCGTTAGGATCAGTTCATACCGGGACGTAACGCGACGCGACGCTGCGCGCACTTTGTAAGATAATGATACAAGATATAACTTTATTTAATACAACATGCACCCCGGCGTCGCACTACGGCTCGCTGCGTTCTAGGTGCCTCGCGGCATAGCGCGACGCATCATAACGCACGTCGATGCATCAAGACGCAACGACGCTTCGTTGGTAAGGGTAGCGTGCAAGAACGCACTGCCAGCGACTTCATGATGCGCCTCGCGACATTGCGATGCGTCTCGCGGCGGCGCGCTGCTCATTGCGAAACCATTGGCCTCTTCAAGCATCGTCGTGTCGCGTTTGTGTGTGAACTGACCCTTACAGCTTATTAAAGGCCGCTGCTGAACATAGGCCTCCCCCATAGATTATATAGATAGATATTTGCCAAAGTTGCCTCGCTTGGCAAGCGGTTTGGCAACCACAGGTTTTTATTTTTAGTCGTTATTAGAAAAACGCTGCCACCTATCTCTTGATTTATTTCCTTCTGTTTGCGGAGTAGCGGATATTCGTACACCGTCACTACACGATAACTATCCCTACACGGTAAGAAGTTATAATATGGAAAATATTTCATTCTTATGAGTTGTTTGAAGTCAGTTTTAAGTTTTTAATAAGTTCTAATTTCTTTATATAAATTTCTACGAACACTAGATGCAATATATTCACCATGTTATGTTTCCACACAGTGATTTTAAAACGAACCATGGTTTGACGTTATGTTTCTGTGTCTTTATATGGCATATCATTATTTAAGATATTAAACAAATCTACTTAAGTAGAAGCAAATCTACTTAAGTACTAAATGAAAGTAGAGAGTTAGATGCCTATGTTATCGTAATAGTGTTAGTGTTGATATTGTTGATCGAAGTGTTAGTCGGCTCTAGCTTTTTAATTACTCAGGCAGTTGTACCACATGAGTAAAGAAGTCCTTACTCTTTACTCTGTGGTTGTACCATAAATAAGTTAAAGATGGTTAAATAATAATAATAAATAATAATAATAATAATATTCCACAACTATCACACAACGCCATCTAGTCCCAAGCTAAGCAGAGCTTGTGTTATGGGTACTAGACAACTGATAAACATACTTATATATTTCTGAATACATAAATATTGTAGATAAATTACACCCAGACACAGAACAAATGATCGTGCTCATCACACAAACATTTGTCCTGGGTGGGAATCGAACCCACGACCTGCGGCATAGCAGTCAGGGTCGCTAACCACTAGACCAACAGGCCGGTCAAGCCCACAACGCAGGAGCCTTAGAATTTTTAGCACTCTGTTCACTATTCTTAACGATCCATTGGCCCCAGAGTATTTGAAATGCAAGTTTCAATACCTGGGTTCTTCCCATGATTGCAATCTTCGCTCTCGTAACAATCTCGTGCTCCATACTCCCTCTCACCGTACTGGTTTCCTCTCAAACTCTTTCGCTGTTACAGCTGTAAGACTCTGGAATGCGCTTCCCCTAGCAATAAGAAAATCCCCCAACAAGTGGATTTTTGAAACAAAGGTAAAGGAACATTATTTGGGTTCATCTGACACATAAATATATCTATAAATAATCTATAACATTTAATCTATTGGATCCTTATATATATATATATATATATATATATATATATATATATATATATATATATATGTATATATATATATATATATGTTCAATTAAGTTTGAGCTATGAGTATGTATGTGTGGTGGTTGTGTGTGTATGTGTGGGGGGGGGGGTGTATGTGTATATGAAATTTATCAATTTTAGGTTTCATCCTAGCCCACTGCAGTACACACATCTCCCACTAACTTTCCGGTTGGCTGGTAGAAAATGCCATATGGCATTAAGTCCGCCGTTTGTACCTTTAGTACAATAAAGTGTCAATAAATAAAGATACTACGTACGTTGTACATACAAACACAAGCTAGTGATACCAGTTTCTCGACTCCACAGAGTCAGTAATTCATTCTTAGGGCTATTTATGCGCTATTACAATAAAGTACCAGAAAATATACAAGGTCTCTCTTTTACCAAGTTTAAATATTTAATTAAACGAAAACTCTATAAAAAGGGTTATTATAATATAAATGAATACATGGTTGATAATAACCCCCGGGAATGAGGTGGTCGCATCCAAGCTGTTTCTAAATTAAAGTAAATATTTTGTAACCATTCACATTGTAAAATTTATTTAAAAAAAGTTTAGCTGGGTTTCCTGATGGTTCATCCGAGGACAGAGGTTTTTTTTCGAACCAGTGGTAAAGTAAAAATGACTTTCAATAAAAATTATATGTAATCTATGTATATTGAAGGAAAAATTATTCTATTCTATTCTAGTGTGTATGTACAATATGTATGTTGTACATACATGTTGGATATAATATGTGATGTTAATAACAATAAAATATTTTTATAGTTAATATTACTTCACTGCGAGTGCTAAAGAACTATAGAATATGATGATATAGTGTAACATATTAGTTTAATAATATTAAGACGTTGTTTAAAAACTACAATCCCCTGAAAAGTGAGTACAAAAAGCCCGCCAGTACAAAATAACGATGCTACGCTTAAATCATTAGATAACTAACTATTCGGGAATAGTTCAATATATTGTTGATTTCATGCATTCATTTCTCAACATCCAGATCGAATGAAGACACCCGTTACAATGCCAATTTAAAAAATGACATAAAATAATTATCAACACATAATTCCTGTAACATTAATTATAGGTTTCTGACACGCGATGACCTACTTGGTTGGCGTGATGCGTTGAGAAATGTAACTGGGTTAGCGATGTGTGATCTATTAGTTCTCGTATTGCTTAAATTCGGAAGTTAATTGTGGCCGTAGAAGGAATAGGGCAGAAGGGAGATTTCCCGCCGGGCAAGGTGTTCTGCCCGGGGAGCGGTCAACACTCCATGTGTTAGTTTTTTTTTGCGCCTGAAGCCATTATGGGCAACCCTCCGGAAAGCGGGGGAGGGAAGTGGGGAATGCTCATAGCATACCACGCAGCCGGCTGCGTAGTTATGTGGAGACTTTTACCCAATAAACCCCACCTTTATGGATTGGCATACTGATCTGACCAGAGATTCCTAAGCCGTATACGGACGCGACCCTCCTTGGCAGAAAGGAGGGCGCAAGCGGCGATAAGCCGCTTAGAAGTGTGCCTAACTAAGGCTTCGGAATTTTGATAGCGTGACTTAGGCTTCGGTGTGTTTCGCTTGCGGCGCGACGACAGCGCTGCCACATTAATGGTACGGCACCCACCATAAATTTCATTGTGCGCAAGCAGCTAAAGTTTTCCGAGCCGAATCAGACTTTCGTCAATGAAACAATTTATACGTTCATTGTATTACTAACGCCGCTCCGTCACGGCTTCGTCTATATATATATATATATATATATATATATATATATATATATATATATATATATATATATATATATATATATATATATATTATAGTATTATCGGTAATTTGTAAAGTATAAATTTATAAATTATATTTATTTTTGTGTCTAGAAATCTATATTAAGAAAGAAAGAAAGAAACATTTATTGCAACTCGTCACAGACATCATTAAAAAGAAAAAAAAAGAAAAATTTGACGGATATAACATTTAAAAAGTATATTAATTTGTAAATTCCGCTAAAACTACGTTCCTCGTGTTTTGTGGCGCGTTAGACAAACGGACCTCACTCAGCATAATACAATGACGTATTATATATAGACACGTCATGAACGAACATCGCGGCACTTAAAAACGGCGAAAATACTAGAACTACTTATACGCGTGAAGAAAGAGAAAGAAAATATGACACCGTACGGCGGGATGCCTGTTGCTTGACTACTAACCGCGTGCGCCGGCCGCCATTAGACAACGTCGTCGAATAAAATAAAATGAAAATAGGTAGTTTTGTGAACTTACGCATGAAATGACACATTTTTGTCTTTAACTTTTGGGTTATAATTTGTACATCGTCTGAAAACATACGACGGCATGTTTTCCTTATGTTTTGCACAGGTTTATACACACACGAATCGCGATATAATAAATTAAAAACAAACGTAGCGTCGCGCGACAGGTTGGTGCGTGACTAAGCGCGATGTGGCCAATTGGCTTCATTTCATCTTGCCATTTTAGAGTGCGGACAACGTATCTACAAGTTTATACATCATTGGCATAATACGAGTATACTGTCACCGAAACAACAGCGCTGATTTACATATTAAAACTTCTTTCTTTTGACATTTTAATTCCATTAACCGAAACAATGCTCCAAGAACATTATTTTATATTTTATATTATATATGAGCATGAAGTTAGCAGCAAAAATAGTCTTTTCAAAATTGCGAAATTTTCATCGTCACGCACACCCGCATTAATCTGGCAACGTGACAAAATGGCGGCGTAGCGCGGTCAAGTATCGTCTGCGTTCCATTTATTTTCAAGTTCATAATGGTTACGCGGAAGTTTTATTGTTATATATTTCTTTATTGTAAGCCCCAGTGAAAGCTGAGGTCAGGGTTCGCTTTAAGTGAAAATAAAAAATTAACAATGAAACTAAGAGTGTCGATGCTTGCAAGATTGCTGGACAATCAAGGAAGATACAGATGAAATTTATGACACGTTTCTGTTGACTTTATTGAATAATTCTTTTTTATTTAAATTTCACCAAGATTTAAACTCTCACAAGTGGTAAAATTAAAAATTTTGTACAACAGACTTCAATATAAATAATTTATTGTTGATTTTTTTAAAACCGCTTGACAAATATCGATAAAATTTAAATGGGACAACTTGGGAAGTTGACCCTTTGAAAAAAAAGAGGATTTTCTAAATTGGTTAAGGCGTCTTCGAGTAATCGGTGAACATACATAAAAAAGATTCCGACGAGTTGAGACCTCCTACATTTTTGAAGTGTGTCAAAATAATATTTATATTCTAATTCTCTGAAAGTCTCTCTGAATTGACAAACTAATCACTACGTTGTGTTATTGTTAGTCTAGTGATCGATGATGGCTCCATTAGTTGAGCCGCTTGAGCAAAATTTCCATGAAATGTACTCGTATTCCAGCTGGCGCACCTTAGTACTAATTTGATCGTCATCCTAACTAAGCCAAGCTTTGAGGTTTTGTCACAATCGTCGCGCTAGACTGTTAAATTATTTTGCGTTCGTGTTTCACAACGTTGTTTATGTAATTAATTTTTTCTTCGTAAAATATTCAAAAGAAGAGACACGTTCTTGTGAGTTCCTAGATAGGTATACAGTTCTTTTCCCTGGTTCATGATACAACTTAACATATCACTCAGTCTTTGATTTAACATATTATCACGTTGACTGACCTGACTAGAGGGCTAGTCAAAGGAGACATCACTCGCTTTTTAACATAAATGAGCTCTCGTCTTTTTATCTAACGGTTGTTATATTTCAATTGAAAAATTACTCGCTTTCTAGGAACTTCTTTATATCATGCAGGCGTCATACTTATTTATAGAGCAGTTAACGTGTATAGTTGCAAACAATATACTGTGCAAGTATTTATTGCGTATTGGAATTGCACATAGAATGCGCTGATAGTATCAAATGAAAAAGTAACATAGTTATGTGGCAGAGTGGACAAAGGGACGCACTAGATGGAATGTTATCGACCAAATAGGCGATATAGATGGGCCAAATTAAGCCTTTAACCGACTAACATGTCACTCGTATGCGTAGGTTGGATGTAAGGGAGGTGTTTCAGGATCGTGTCAAATTAAAAGTACGTAGTCTCTGCCTAGCCCATTGCGCGAAAGGCGTGAGTGTTTACATATGTATGTATGTTTGTTGTAATTTGAATTCTTATGTTAAGCATATTTCTTCCATTTGATTATGACCTTACTCGAGTAAAATGATCGATCATGTCAGCAGAGTATTGAATTTCTTAGATTTGTGTCAAATATACAACAAAAACACATTTTACTTTAAAGTAATTCTCAAATAAATTATTAATTACATAAATTAATTCTTGTTATTTCTTAAGATTAACCTCTTTTAGGTTCAACCAACAGAAATATCAAGGTACATTTCATGCGTCAAAACTTTAATATACTTTATGTTTTCATAAGGATACATAAATATTAATAAAAATTGCAAGAAAGATAGGAATAGAAAGAAGTACACCGTGCTTTCACGTTCAGCCTTAGGCCACACTAGATATTCTAAGGCTGCAAGACGAATGGGTTGGCTTGACCGGGGAACGACCACACTTTCACATAATACCAGCATAAAACCTCAAAAAGCAACGTCTTCATAATAATTAAAAAACTGCGATTGCTAAACTACACGCCAAACGTGGTAACTATGATAAATGTCCTCTCTTTGAGGTATCGATTGGGTAAGCCTTTTCAGTTTTTTGATGGACTTTGATGAAACAATGACAAAATACATTTTATTTTATTCTTTAGAGGTGCATATATACTGTGTACACACCAGTGGCAGAAGCAATTAGCAGTAGAAAATTATCTTCAAAAACAAATAACACACAGGAATACGTACGTTGGATTTAATTTAGTTATTATAATACGAGTCGTTTCTAAAATTTAAACGTGATTTACGAATAATTAAAATCATACTAAGTGACTGTCAGAGCCATTCTCCTAGATATTTCTTTAACCGTATTAACCCTGTACCAAGTGTCCAGACATGCAACTTTCTAGTGCGTCGGGAAATTAATAGTTTTCGCCAATACCCACAGCGTATAAGCTGCCCCCGTGTTCAAGCGATTCGATCTAATATAGCGATTAATTTGATCTATAGATTATGTCTAATGTGAATTTAATTCTAGATTAATAGAATACGTACAAATATGTGCATGGTAGAAGCGTACTTTAATCATGAAATTAAAACGTGAAATATAATTATATTATCAACATAATTCATCATTAAAGCCTAAGACAAGTCCTGAGCTGAACATAAGCTTCCACCAAGGCATGTCACAAGTCACGTTCCTGGGTCACTTGCATATATCGATTTCCTGCATTACTTACCAGGTTGTAACAACGTCTAGTGGGTGGCCACTCTACATTTTTCTTAAAGGTAAAATGCTGCCACTCCAAAAGCTTTCTACTAAATCGGTTGTCATAAATATATCTACACTCATATTATAAAGAGGAAAGATTTGTTTGTTTGTTTGTTTGAATTGAATAGGCTCTGAAACTACTGAACCGATTTGAAAAATTCTTTCACCATTAGAATCTTACATTATTCCTGATGAACATAGGCGATAGAACGTTTTCAGAAAATTTGGGGATCCGTATGAAAACTTCGTTAATGTAACCCAAGGTGTGAAAAAAATACCAAAAAAAACCTTATATCGCGTACGCTGCGGAAACTATTGACAATAGAGCAAAGTGATGTGCTACAGTTTTATGGAGGACATCAATATCTACATAAAAGTCTGCAATACCATATGTCCAACTATTATAGTTATCTCACAATAACTACTTTTCCATGTTAAAATATTCAATAGTAACGTCGAAAAATCCTTATATTGCGTACACTGCCAGCACCATGCGATGCGGGTGTCACTGGGGTGTGGAAGGGGAGTCTATGTCAAAAAATAATTTAATTTTGCAAATTTTTTAGCTAAAATGATTGAACTAAATGAGCGAGGTGTCATATCATGTCGCGCGGCAGAGACGCGTGATATACGCGGGTAAAACCGCGGGGTACAGCTAGTGTACAATAAAACGAAAAAGAATGGTTATTAACATACATAAACACTCACGCCTGTCACCGGGAGGGGTAGGCAGAGACCACACACTTCCATTTAGCACGATCCTGACATACCTCTCTCGCCTCTTCCACATCCATATACCTACGCATACAAGCTCGTCGGTTAAGAGTACTCTTAATTTGGCCCATTTTTAGTATATCGCCAATTTGGTTGACAAAATTCCGCCTAGGACGTCCCTTTCTGACTCTTCCATTCACTTCTGCAACATATATTTGCTTTGTCAGTCTTTCCGCATTCATTCTTTCTACATGACCAAACCACCGAAGCATTCCTTTCTTAATCCTGGTCACTGCATCATCTTGCAAACCACACTCTTCTTTTATCACACAGTTTCTCACCCTGTCACTCACATTCTGCAATATTATCATGTAACATCGTATATGTATTCTCGTGTCTTTGACTGGGCGACACATTTAATAACAAGTACCCGGATGACCGAGCTTTGCTCGGTTTTTTTTTTGAAATTACATGTAGATACAAATTTTTACGAAAGAAGGGAATTTGAAAAAAAAGGAAAAAAATCGGACCGAAGACAGACGCGAACCTAGGCCGGTTTCGCGACCGCTCGATATCCACTTGAGCTATTATGATCATTACACATAACACAGTGTCAAAATTTACCTTCCTATATTGTAGCAGTATTTCATTGCCTGAAAACACGGACAAAAAGATATTTTCTAAAAATAAATCTCAGCTAGATCGATTTTTTTGCCCCCGAAACTCCATGGACACAAAATTTTATGAAAATCTTTGAAGCCGTTTCCGAGTTTCCGATTATATATATATATATATATATATATATATATATATATATATATATATATATATATATAAGAATTGCTCGTTAGGGATAGGATTTAGAAATGCGATTGTATGTTGGATGCATGTTTTATTTAAAAATGTTTTTTAAATGCAATACCATTTGAAATTATTATGCAACAATTCAGTTCAGATTACCTAAATTAAATGATAACATAAACTAATATAATATATATAAAAATATATGACATTTAGCTTTACTATTAACATAAAACATGTGGATTTTTTAATGTTGATTTTTTTGCTTATATGTAATTTTTAATTATTATTATTATACAATTTTATTTTATTTTAATTATTAATATTATACAAATATCAAAATTAAAATTAAAATCAAAATTAAAATTGAAATTAAAATAATAATCTCGTACTTATACAATTCAATCAGTAGAGTAATCAATAAAGTAATATTTAATTCTAGAATTTTATAAATATTATAAATAGCATGGACCCCTCTCATGTAAAGGCCTCCTCCAAGGATTTCCATTTTTCTCTGTTTTTTCTAATTGTAACCAGTTTGTTACTGCAATCTTCTTTATGTCTTCCTCCCATCTCATGTAGGGTCTCCCTGCTCGGCGTTTGCCTGACGGGCCCTTCCATGTGGTTACATTTATAGTCCACCTATTGTCATCAGACTAACCGACATAGCTGAACAGACATAAACACACGGTAAGCAGAAGTTGCGATAGGCCAGCCATAAAGCTCGAAGAACGGACAACTGATGGGGAAGAAAGGTTCTCGAGTGGCAATCTCGTACCGGTAGATGAAGTGTAAGGTGTCCCCCCGCTGGATAGAGTGACGATCTGGTAAGACAGTGTATACATACAGTGACAGACAGTGTATATATACAGACAAACAGGTTTCCTGACGATGTTTTGCTTCATCTCTGAGCACGTGGTAAATCAGCACTTTAATAAAACTGATGGTTTGTGGCCACTGAATTCCATGAATACCTGCAGCCAATTTCAAACAACGAGGTGTACTACAGATGTGTTTCCTCCTCAGTGAACTGTGATGAAATGCCTCACAACCTGTAATTTTACAGGCCCTCTATACTCTTCAAACCGTAATATACCTGTGGGACCTTACTTGACGCACTTTAAAGTACAAAAAGAGTCCTAGTCCTAGTGTGTATTAACAATTAGCAATCTCGTTGGTGATTACGGGAATCGAACCCAGGTTGCTCGCGTACTGCTTTGTAATTTTCAGGAGCACTTAGACCAGGTAGTGGTAGTAGTGGTAGCACAGGACCTTAGCGCTTGCTGTAAATTCAAAGTACGCAACCAACCCGGATTCGATCCCCGCCGGCATCAATGAAATTGTTAATTGCAATTTTAAACACTGATTTACCACGTGCTTGGCGGTGAAAGAAAACATTGTGTGGGAGCCTGCATGTGTGAGAAATAAAATAAGAAAATCGAAGAAATGTGAAGTCAGCCAACATGCATTGGGGAAGCGCAGCGGATACTTCCTTACCCTAAAACTCTCTCAAAAGTGAAAGGTGGTCTGTGCTCAGCAGTGGGACGTACATAGGCTGTTACTTTACTTTTTTACTTTAGTACCTGGATTACGGACTCTTGTTTGTTGGAGCGCACACTCATAGTATCGAATTATCTCATTTGCAAATACAAGATAGCTTCCTACAGCATCATCATCATCATTATCATTATTATCATTACAGCCCTTCACAAGTCCACTGATGAACGTAGGCCTCCCTCAAGCAATGCCACAAAGCACGGTCCCGAGCCACCTGCATCCATCGACTTCCTGCATGTCTTACCAGGTCGTCACTCCATCTAGTGGGGGGTCGCCCTACACTATGCCTACCGGTACGAGTCTGCCACTCGAGAACCTTTCTTCCCCATCGGTTATCGGGATTATTTTTATTATTATTTTTATCCTTCAGCATTAAGGAGTTGTAATCGTGGCTAAAATTGGTCAGGAAGAGATCATCATCATCAACCTTACAATGTTATTATGGCTCAATGCAATTTATTAGAACATTTTGGAACATAACGGACTGAAACCATTTCCTTTCTCATAGTCGCATCATCGCATGACTAGCAACAGGTTTTTGGAAAGTCGGGCTTATTGACCGTTTCAAGAAAATTAACTGAATTCATTTATTAATTACCACTATTAATATAGGTTTATTTATTGTAACTATTTATTAAGACTGTAAAGTGTACTTGTAACAAACTATAAATACCATGTTCGTTGATTGCAACGTAAATCCAATACCTTTAAACTAGCAATTCTTGTATATATATTTAATCGGAATCTCGGAAACGGCTCCAACGATTTTCATGAAATTTAGTATGCAGGGCGTTTCAGGGGCGATTCGATCTAGCTGGGACTCATTTTTAGGAAATGTCGTTTTATCCATGTTTTAGACAATGAAAAACTAATATACAATATCATTAGAATACGAAAGTAAATTTTGCCGATGCTTAAAACGTTATAACAGCCCAAATGGGGGATATTGGGCGGTGCTGAAATTATAGAATTTTCGGTTCGAGTCCAAATGTCTCCGGTCTGATCCTTTTTTCCTTTTTTTCAGTATATTTTTTTAAAACACGAAAAATAATGGTCGAGAAGATCGAAAAATTTTATTCATACATCATCCGTATGTAATTTGTATCTAAATATAATTTACAAAAAACACGATTTACAAAAAAATACCTCGGTCATCCAGGTACTATTTTTGTCTAAATATGGTTTTGAACACCACTTTACATTATTACTTCTTAAATTTAAAATAAATTAGTTTGTTACAAATATTTACATTTTTTATCATTTACTAGCGAATAAACTAATAAACAAATATAGAACAAAACATAGACACACCGCCTATAAACGTGCTAAAGCATTAGTTCTTATTTTACGGACTATATTGAGGAATATAGGAAACGTGTTATTAATTATTGCATATTCGTTGAAGCTTGAAACTCACCTACTATATGTTCAGCGATGAAACGCTCTTTAAGCTCTGTAGTTGAAGACTGATTAAAAACCGATTTTAATTTATTGCTGCGTACTCAATGTAATGATGTCAAGTAACTGCTCTTGATATGTACTCTTGATAGCTTATATAGCTTAAACAGTTACCTACCACTACATATACTCTTGTATATTTTATTCAAGTAATCGAAAAATATTTTTCTTATTTCTCAGACATGCAGTTTTCCTCACGATGTTTCCTTCACAGCCGAGCACGTGCTAAATCAGCACTTAAAATTGCAATTAACAATTTCATTGGTGCCGGCGGGGATCGAACCGGGGTTACTCACGTTCTGTTATATTTATAGCGAGCGTTAACCACTGAGCTACCACGGCTCTATATGCCGCGCTGCCCTAATACGTGTTGGCGAACTTCACATGTCTTCGAAATATTATTTTCTTATTTCTCACACATGTAGGTTTTCTTACGATTTTTTCTTTCACCGCCGGGCAGGTGGTAACCCAGCACTTAAAATTCTCATTAACCATTCCATGGGTGCAAGTTGAGATCAAACCCGGGTTGCTCACGTACCTACTGCAAAATTTATAGCGAGCGCTTAGCCCATAGAATACTATAATATATACATAGTAGAACGGAGGAGTGGGCGGAGCCCGTGTAGCCACTAAAATGTCACTAACATGTTAATTCACACGTATAACTATCAACACGAAATGTGTTTTGACGTAACATAATTATATTTTCAAATTTCACATGCAAATTATTTAGAAAATACCAAATTGCACACTATTTACATATAAATATATATTAAAATGTAAACGATTTTCTTAATGATGATTTTGAACATTAATCAAAGTCTAAAATGGGTAAATTTGCTCTGTCTGTCAAAACATCGGATCGGGTTTGTAGTAGTAATAATACGACGTAATTGCTTGTACGTGTGCTCCCGGCGACGCCGATTCGCGTACAAAATAAGGTTGACAGCCTTTCTATTGTGTATTATAGTATTATATGGCTTAGCCCATGGCTACCACGGCTATAGAAGCTTGTGGTTGTTCTTGGAAGTGGGTTTCTCCTTTTCTTTATTAAAACATCATTTTGGGGGACTAAACAATATCACAACCGCAATGTAACATCTAGAATGTCGATTAAATCTTTAGTTACTTTAGAAATTTTATCCCCTATTTTTCTACATTGAATTTCTTCTGCAATTTTAAATGGTACCACCCTAAGTAAAGTTGTTATATTATTTAGTTTATTCTAAATAATATCACAAATATAACATATATATATATATATATATATATATATATATTATATATATATATATATATATATATATATATATATATATATATATATATATATAACATATGCTACGGTATAAAGTATATAGTTGTATTTAGCAAACTAGTTAGGTTAGTTGTTAGTTGTAGTGTGTTGTGTATGTAGTAAGTTGTTATATTTGTGATATTATTTAGAATAAACTAAATAATATAACAACTTTACTTAGGGTGGTACCATTTAAAATTGCAGAAGAAATTCTATTTAAAAACACAGTTATTCTCATAATTTTTTGTAGAATTTTTTGGCATATAAAACAAAAAATGGTTATCTTCTCCATTGGCCACCACATAGGCGATCTCGCTTCCGCTTTAGTTTTCACAATTCCAAAATGGGAACTATGAAGTTCATTTAAAAGTTTAAACACTATAAAAATATATTTTTATCAGCACGCTTTTCTTGTTTGATTATTTCGAACTAGTTAAATACAGATATATAGATTTTGAACATTACAGTGCAAGCATAGCAAAATATTTTTGAAGTGAAAACTTCTTTAGCGGCGTTGTACTCGTACACTTTTTTGTAATGGGTAAAATATGTTAAACTCGCGTTAAGGCGGTACCCTGACCAAAACCTTGCGAAAGTGCGTTTTTCAGAGACTATTATCTCATTAGTTATTAGAAATAAGCTACATCTAAAAGCACATTATTAATGTTCGATATCCTATCATCACATTCCACGTTGTAATTTGTTTTTATGTGTTATGAATACATTTAAAATCTACTTTTAAAAAATGACTAAAATTATTGATTACATGCATCTGTTGCTAAAGGAAATGCTCTAATCATTTGGGGATTACACTAATGGATAGATAATTTAAAAATCTATATTCTACACGTTTTATTTAATTTCTTAAGTTCGCTTATCTTTTTTTTTTTGAAATAATTTCAAATATTCGGGCGTATTTTTACGCGATATATTGTAGCGAGAGCGCGTGGATTGTATGGGACCGAACGCTCAAGGTCTCTCGCTAGGGGAACCGTCTTAAGACACGTGACCCTGATCGAAAATGCGTAAGACGGATGGAGATAGAGAGAGACAGCCGGCGCACCGTAGGAGAGGAAGTATCTTCCTCTCTTTCTACGGCGCGGTGAAAATGTATGCCCGCGCCTGCTGTGTCGTTTAGGCGGCGCAGGGCGCTTGCGTGAATGTACCTAATATAAATTGTCATGTTTGTGTACGAAAGCGCAATAAATAAATATTGTATTCTACCACATAAATTATAGTACTTTTATACTGATAATTAAATAAATTCGTGCAAAATTATTCTCTAACCATTCCAAAATATCAAAAATTCACAACGTTAATATTCAAGTTTTCACTTATGCGGCACTTCCGGAGTGCAACCCGTCGTTTTTAAAAAAAATATTGTTACCTTAAATCGATATAAAATCTGCTAACCACATATTGCGTCTTATATAATTCATTTTATAAGACGTTTTCGTGAACCTTATGTATATTATATTTTGATTAAATAATACATTTTTGGAAACTTACATTCACGAAAGAAACACACATGACATGCACAGGGATACAAGGTATGTTCATTAAACCCGGATAAAGTTTAAAAAATACAGGGTTAGCCATCAGTTCATAAATCTTCTCATTTCTGATTGAGGCTGTACTGACTGCACCCTGCTTGGTTTGACGTGAAAAGATTGTTAAGCAGTAAGTAGTTGGTGCTTATGATTAGGAGTCTTTTTACGTGTAAGGATGGCAAATACGTCAAACATTCTTTACTATGGATTTGGTTATGTTACAAATCAAATAATAAACCTATAGGTTAGCTATAAATAAGTATTTCCAGAAAAAAGGTCTTTAATGGTTAAGAAACAGTTTCTGTTCCGTGACATTTATTTTTCTTTTCTTTTTGTAAAAATCACTTCCCCCCCACAGACTTGGATTTTGTCCTAGATTGTAGAGAGAGTTTACAAACATAAATTGTACAAGAAAAAACATCCAGAACAATTATTTGGAGCCCATACATAATACTTGCTCCGAGCGGGATTCGAACCCGCGTCCCTCAGCGCTTCAACTCAAGTTAAGCCACTGCGCCACGGAGCCGCGACTTTCAAGGAGCCATCATTTGATACATTAAATTACAACCAGCGGCGTACAATTCTTTTCATATATATTTTCGTTAGTGCCTAGGTTAGTAATCGTGTAACTCTTGAACGATTTGGCCAATTGAGGTCATATTTACACAGTATATTTATTTAATCGAGACGATCGTTTATTTGCATGCTAGAATCCGTTAGGTGGAACCGCTGTCAAGTTATTATTAAATTCTCATATTTATTGACCAAAATGACTCAAATTCACAATATATGTATATACGATTAAGTGCAAAAAAAGGAAATCACAAAATCTGGATCTTTGGTCGAATAATACATTTTATATTTCATCTGTAAAGATATTTATTGCCAATATTTTTGAGGTGCAGTAATTAAGCCTTTTAATTAACTAAATAAAGGAGCAAGCGTTCAGTGCTTATGTAAATGGTTGTCTTCGACAACTATACTTATATAGGATCTGTTTTCTTCAAATATAATTAGTACAAATACAAAGTAACTTAGTTTCAGGGTGTCCGTGCCGATTCAGTGTTGTTCAGACCCACAGTTCCCACGGGAAGAATAAAGCGATTAAACTTTTCCTTAGTATAGCGAAGTTTCAATTGATTGAAGCAATATTGGTATAACTTATAAGTGCTTTTTGACGTTTGGATTCCGAGAACATAAGTAACTAATTCTTGTTAAGCCTCAAATATCGTTTACGCTAACGCTATTAACTTATAAACGCATGGTTTATTATATTATATTACGAAGTAAATGTAGTTTGACGCCTAGTAGCAACTACATTTACTGAACTAAAACAGAAGAAAGGCAGCAGTGCCTTCCTAAAAACAACTCAGAAAAATAAAAAAAACTTTTGTCAAACTACGTTTATCGAGTGTGACAACTATGGCAAATAGATTCGGAATCACCTCCTTGTTAAAGCGCACGCGCAAAGCCAAGTTTAAAAACTAATATTTTAAACACTTTCACTTACATTACAAATTAAAATACTGGCGATAGATATTAAAGGAACTTTTACTTATTAAAGAATTGATTTTCGAAAACTAATCTGAATATATTTTCTCTTACGTTATATGAATTTACATATAAAATAACCAGTTTTCTACGTATTATACGAGATTGGTAATATTACGTCTTTCATTCTGTTACGAATCGATAACAAAACATCCATGACTACTTCTTACTAAAGTACAGCAAAAGTGATTTGAATGGTTTTGTTTGTTCGAAGTATTGTAAAGTGAGTAACTATTTATATAATAAAATGAAAAGTCTGAAAAACTGTTGACCCTACAGACCATCCCTGAAACTTCTCGTTTATTTTCGAAAATCTATATTTCATTTTTGATCTCAAAACGATTACTTTTCTGCGATGATTAGGAATTTTGGATGAAGGGTTATAATAAATATTAACGCGTCTTTCGACTTTGACTTGCTTGACGGCATTTGACGCATTTTTTTAAGTACAAAAAAGTGTTTTTGTGTCTGGAGTTCATTAATCAAATACTAAAGATATCGTACGACAAAATTTATATTGACAAAAATTTGTATTGACAAAATTTTATCTACATACACTCACACACACACACACACACGCGCACGCACGCACGCACGCACGCACGCACGCACGCACGCACGCACGCACGCACGCACGCGCACGTACGCGCACACACACACACACACACACACACACACACACACACACACACACACACGCACGCACGCACACACGTGTGCACACGCACAATTGGAATTGGAACTAACAATTTCGTTGGTGCTGGCGGGGATCTTTCTTATACATTGCACTAAAACGTAGTCATAAAAACGTTTAATTTGTTGATGCAGTTTTAATATCGTGTATTATCGTATACGATATTTAATTATTTTAAATTATTTGACATACTTTTTATTTATTATGTAGTTATAACATTAGAGAGCCATATAACATAGCTCAGATTGTTAGCGCTCGCTGCAAAGGGGAATGACCACTCTTCATAGACACTTCGGCCATGAGTGCCCACATATAAAAGCATATAGATATGATAATATGTAATTAAAACAATGAAATGGTAAAGGAATTGCTTTAAAAAAAGTCGGGGTTTTGAAAATATTTGAAGTTTTTATTTTCACAAATGCAGTTTTTTTAACAACTATTTTTATCGATTTTATCGCGTTTTATTTCTTTGATTTTTAATTCCAGACGTTTCGGGTGCTTTCCAGCACCCATGGTTACGGCAGACTGAGATGACCGACGTCCCAATGTCAGTGTTAACCCGGAGTACCTTCAGAGTTTTAATTTTTATTTATGGTCCGATCTACAGAATGAACTTACTGTGTCTTGAAGTCTTGCAGTGGTATGCTTGGGTTTAATTTTAATTTCATTAATTACAGGGTCCTAAGCAGGTGGTAGTACCAAGCCTCCTTCTCTATTGAAAAAAAAATTATATATAAGATATTATATAGAATTTATATAATAAAATACACTTTACGACTAATAGTGATGACTTGCAATTCTAGCCCTAAGTAAAGATCAGCTAGGGCTTAACTTTATTCCTTCCATAATGCTGCTCCTCTGGTTATTACAGAGTTCTATCCGGTAGCAACCATTAAATCTTATATGCTCACCATAATAGTAGCGAGCTTGCTTTAATTGGTATGTGACACAAGCAATTAATATTAAGTTGCTGTAAGTTAAAACAGGAAATTCCCTAACATTTTAAAGTCTTCATTTATATTTCTAAAGTCTGCCTGCCCTAGCTCTATTTAGATTGTTTTCCCTAGCATACTCAGAAAAATCATTATTTGTCTCCATATTTTGATGAACTATTTCAAGTATTTGAGCCGCATCATCCCTGTCCCTTATTTTTGTGTGGAATTTATTAACTATAGCAGAAGCCACAGCAGTCTATCATCAAATGTGTAGAAGTCCTGTTAAAGTAATTTTGATGAAATATTTTAAATTCAGTTTTAAAAATGCCATTCACCCACACACAATCTACTACCCATATCGACACATAGTCACGGCTCTGGATTTATTAGCATATCTTGTCATTAACTGAGATTCACCATCTGCTGGAGACATTGCTGCGACCCTTAGACATCCACATCTATCCTCGATTACAAATCAAAATGCAGATGCGTTGTCACCCGTGAGGACTAAGATCATTTTCTCGTTTCCAGTAAAAATGGTCTCCGGTTCCCTACACTCACTATACAAAACACAGCAGCATTAAGCTACTATTTCAAGCTGGTATTCTGTGAGAGGGTGGTCCTTCCCCGGTCGAGCCGACCCATTCATGCTACAACTATACTTCTAATATAACTGCAGCATGGCTCTACCAAGTATAACACACATACATAGTAATTGTCACTATGTATGTTTGTTATCGCAAAATGTAGTTAATCACAAAAGAGACATACTCGCAATGCTGATGGAACTGTTACAACCGGGTAAAAAACATTGTGCTTTTAAATAATTAGTTAGCAGTACACTGTGTGATGTATGATCTAAGCTTTGTTGTTCTGGGTGCAATACATTACTCACTTCAGATTGCAACGAGGACGGACTAGATGATTCAGATGGTTCCCGTTCTGCAGTTGAACATGATGTTATTCTATCAGTTCATTGCCAGCAATTATGATATGCACGGCATGACAACTGAAATAATGTAAAATACAAAAAATGAAGTCAAAGTGAAAAAATAAAAATAAAATAGATTTGTTTATTTCAAACTCAAATAAAATATTTATCAAGTTAAATGTTACTGCACAAGGACGGATTTAATGCCCTATATTATTTAATAATTAAGGCCTGACAGACTACCAGCAGTCCAAAAACAATGAAAAATCAACTGTCTCCTTTCTTGGTAGTTGATAAAACTGGTCAATCTCATAAATAAGCTAGTATGTTTGTCAGATAGAGCTAGGGCAGATGTGAAAAAATAAAACAAGTTTTTGAGTTGATATACAATCAGTGTAAAAACATGTATAATTATCAGATATATGGATCACATTCGATAAATTGAAAAATGTTAAACACTTACCTCACGTAGCGCAAATAATTCCTCACGTCGAAAATCGAACCCAAACAATGTGTGTGATCTTATTCTCATAAGTGTCAGTGCCACAGCTGATGTATAGATGTTCAAGACGAACTATTGGTGCATTTTGCGAGTGCCACACTACACGTTCACTGTACTCGAAACTTGTACCTAATAAAGAAGCTACAATTATTATATTGATATTATTCAAGTAAACTCAGTTTTAAAGCATTTCTTAGAAGAAGACATGCCACATCGTGATATGTACCAACTATTTACCTGCTGTGTTCGAACCAATTGTTGAGAGATCAACAATTGCATTTTCCAACAAAATAAAATAACACAACACGCAATTGAATTCTTGTGACATAACAGTGACAGCGGCCTACATGTCAGATTCGATGTTGCCACTTAACTATCATAAAATCTATGAAATGATATCGATTTTTATTCGATTAATAATATCATAAAAAGAATAATCTTTGACGCGTTTTAAGTTCTGCACGCTTTTTAAAATATAATTTCCTTTATTTATTGAAACTCTATTTCAAATGTATTTTTAAGAACAGTTAGCTTGTGCTGTATTGTTTTGTTATGCTTTAGAGAATTCGTGGTAAATCAGCTGGAAATTAACTTCTTGAATTATCATAACATGATTCCATTTTAAATGTTATGTTAAAAACAGATAAGAATAACAGTTAACTTGTGCAGTAGCGTTTTGTTATACTCTAAAGAATTCTTAGTAAATCAGCTAGTAATTCGCTTGTTTAATTATCATAACTATAAATGTGAAGGTTGTCAATGAATTCAACCGAGCCTATAACAACGGTTGTTTTAGTTTTTAACGGTTGACTGCCGCTTTTGATGACTTAAAATGGATAAAAACCTATTTTGCGCAATAAGTTTTTTCTCTTTGGTAATGAATAAACCACAGAAACCCCCATAATGTATTATAGTCCTTTTTTTTAGATACAAGTAGCACATTTTAAAGAACCGCAAAAACAACTTTGTTATTTATACAAACACTATGAAAAACAAAATAATTTGTTGCTGGCGATAATGATAGTGGTATTTTGACTCGATTTAAAATATATGCTTGTTACTACTGAACTCTTCATGGGCCTGCGAGTCCGACTCGCACTGAACCACTTTTTTCAACATTTAGTTTTATTCTAATAAATAGTGTTTTCGTTTAAGCGGAACACTTTTACTTTAGATTTATTACCTCTTTATCTATAATAATCAATCTGTATAATAAGTATATATATAAATAATCTGTAAAATAAGTAAAGTGTGTAAATACGATTCTTAAATTGTAAAAATAATAATTGAATTTGAACATCTTAGGTAGGTATTTAGTTTTATTTATTTAGAAAATATTAATCTCACAATCATTTATTGTAATAATATAAATTTATCACACAGCTAACGCCCTCATTAGCAATGTAATGGTGAAAGAATTTTCAAAATCGGTCTAGTAATTTTTGAGATTAGCCAAAAAACGTATTCATTGAAAGTAGCGCCCTCTATAATAAAATTAACCCTATATTGGATATCTAAAATTATACATAACAATCTAGTGGTGAAAGAATTCTCAAAGTTGGTCAAGTACTTTACGAGTTTAGCGAATAAAATATTCTTTGATAGTAGCGCCCTCAATAATAAAATGCATCCTACGTTTTAAGCACCATAGCAAAAAACGATTCAACATAGCCTAACCCGCACACACAGTAAAACATAACCATCCTTTTTCGTCTGTAGTCGGATAAACAATTGGTTAATAACGGTTGCGTATCGACTACTTTGGATAAATATCCATTGTCAACGGTTATTTTAAACGTATATCATAACATCGTAATAATTATCGAAAAATTATATAAGCATTGTAATAATGACACCATAAGTAATCGATTGAAAAGGGGAATCGATTTTTTTAATGATTTTTGTGATTGGCAACATTTTTTATTTTATTCACAGACTAATGAATTACGTATTTACCTAATTTTATTTTTATCTTTTCGGTACTTTTAATTTGTGCAAAAATATTCCCATTGTTTTAGGATAAATGAATACCGCGATTTATAACCATAAATAAAGATATATTTTTTTAACAAATGCACATTGTTGGGCGTTCCATGGCCTAATATGGGCATCCCCCTTTCACAGTACGCGAGCAAACTGGGTTCGATCCCCGCTGGCGCCAATGAAATATTTAATTTCAATTTTAAGTGCTGATTTACCACGTGCTCGGCGGTGTAGGAAAACATCGAGAGGAAACCTGAATGTTTGAGAAATAAGAAAAAAAAAATCGATACATGTGAAGTTCACCAACACACATTGGGGCAGTGTGGGGAACACTTCCGCGCCCTCTCAGAATTCCTATACCCTCTCATAAATGAGGAGAGGCCTGTGCCCAGAGTGGGGCATATATGGGCTGTAATTTTACTTTATAACATTGTTTACTACACGTCCCGGGTTGACTGGGAGAATACCAAAAGGCATTAAGTCCGTCCTTTGTAAACTTTTATTAAGGTGTACAATAAAATGTAAATAAATAAGTAATAGCTGTTTAATTGTAGATTCTACACTTTCGACAAACCTCAGTGGAATTTATCGGTGTCATTTACATGTTTATTGTACTAATTTTGAAAAGTGAAAAAGAAATAAAAAAGACGTTCTAGATTTTCTAGAATTATTAACTATTACTTTCTTATTTATGCCACCACCCACCAAGCAGCAGCTAGATGTACTAGATGGGTGTTCCGATTTAAAAATCAAATAATTTATATTTGCACTTTTTATAACTTTATTTGATTTACCAACAGTTTTTGAATCTGCAGTCAGTTTTTCCACGGCATGGACTGGGGTCTGCAGAAGAAAATTAATTTTCTTTTCATAAAATATACTTGTGAGCGTGAAATAATAATGGATTTGCTTACACTGATATTACTCGTAAACTCGTAATGGTTAGTTTGTCATAGATTGGACAGGCTTTCATAAATTTTATAGCGAATCTGTGATCAGCAAAGGAAAACTAGTTTCGTTTCACTTTGCAAGCAATTCATCATCATATCTGAAGATAAACTAGACAGATACCTGATTTATTCATTTAGTGTCAGTGAAATTCAGTACTTCAGTTATTTCACATACAAAAAAGAAATTTATTATACTTTTTCTCTTATTTTTGTCAATGTTCTGATGTCAATACGTCCCTTAATGGTCATGGATGTCATGACCATGAAGGGACGCATTGACCTAAATCAGCATAAAATTAATTAGATAAAATCTAAAATCCGTAAAAAATCCTTTATTAAAAGTAGTTTTATTCAGTGTGTATTGTTGGATTAGAAAAGTTAAAAGTAAAGTTACAGCCTTTACTGGGCACAGGCCCACCGCTGGGCACCGCTGAGCACAGGCCTCCCTTCAAGTTTGAGAGGGTTTTAGGGCAAGGAAGTGTCCGCTGCGCTGCCCCAATGCGTGTTGGCGAACTTCACATGTCTTCGAAATATTTTTTTCTTATTCTTCAGACATTCAGGTTTCCTTACAATGTTTTCCTTCACCACTTCAGCACTTCATTTTCAGCACTTAAAATTGCAATTAACAATTTCATTGGTTCCGGCGGAGATCGAACCCTGGTTACTCGCGTTCTGTTATATTTACATCGAGCGTTAAACATTTGAGCTACCACGACTCGCGTAAACATAAGTAATTATTAATTGATTGTTATGTATTTTCAGAGCATTAGACTAAGTTTGTATTATATTATGCACTTAGCTTTAACAATATGGCTTAATAAGTAAAGGTTTATAAGTCAAAGCAAAACAGAACACGCACACCGCACACCTGTTATTCCTTGTGGCCTTTTCTATTTTTGAGCAGGAGCAGAGCAAGATGCGCTAATACAACGTGTGCTGGTGGGATTCACATGTTGGAAATATCACGTGCAATTGTGATGTTATGGTAGCTAAAGGCTTTTCTACATGTATAGTAGATTATGAACATAAAAGCATAATAATAAAATAATCGTTTATTTCCAGTCACAATGGCTCAAATATCAGCGTTTTAATAAAACTAAACACTTACCTTTTTTATAGAAAGGGTGACAAGCGATCCATTTGATGGTAAGTAAATGCTGCGGCCCATAGACATCTTCGTTTATCCTCAATCAAGTATCAAAATGTAGATGCGTTGTCACCCAAGAGGACTGAGATGGAATGCCTCGTATTCAGTAAAAACGGTCTCCGGTTCTCTACACTCACCATACGAAACACACTAGCATTACTGTGAGAGCGTGGTCTACAACCATAATATACCTGTAGTGTGGATCTACCACGTAAGATGGGTCATTGTAAGAGAGCGGAACCTGATCTAGGCTTCCCTGTGTTACAGTTTACCGACCTCTCATACGGAATATCAAAAGCTTTGTTACATTTAGTTTAAAACAGGAAAAAAATCGTGGGTCTCATTCGCCACTCGGCTATTATAAACTACTCCTAGCATAGCACTTAGCTTACTTGGAGTGGTCAACGAGAATCTTAGTAGTGTTAAGAGTGCTGCCAGTATTCTTTTCTAAAATATATACGAGTACTCGTATAATAATAGCTGTTGCTCGCGTCTTCATCCGCGTGAAATTTATTACAAGGATTTCATGGGTTTTCATTTTTTCCGCGGAACCCTAATTGTTTTTCTAAAACAAGAGTAGCCAAATTTATTCCTTAAAATCTGTTATCTACCAGTGAAATTCCCGTCAAAATTTTTGTTCCGTTGCAGAAATCAGGAACAAACAGACAGGCCGACAAATATTTTAAAAATTGTTTTTTTGTTATAAGTACCGTATAAACTTTCATATGCGTTTAGTAAAATGCTTTTATTTTGCCATTACAAACAGGCACTTCAATTTTATTTATTTGTATAGATCAATAACTTTTTAGTGTGTATATCAAAGTAAAGGATGTGAATGCCATTTAATGTATCATTCTCATTTAAGAATGTAAATTATTTCAAGACGAAGTTAATCGCTTCATACGCAGTAATGGATAAAGCGCAGGTAAACCAGTACGGGTGTAACATATAAACCTAGATTAAGCCAGATTTACTGTACTTAAGCTCACTGGCATCGCGTAGTTCATTTTTTGTAACGGCACAAGAATTATAAAATGCTTTTAGCTTTTGATGACCGCATTAATTTTAACAGCTTGCTATATTCAATAACGCAAGTATTACTTCTCCATGCAAATATTCATAAAATATTAAAAAAATAAGTGAATTTTATGTATGTTCACCGATTTTTCCTTAACGGTTTTTTTAATTGGTTCTAATTCAGGGGTGGTCCCATATAAATTGAAAGAACATCTCTAAGGATGTAAAAATAAGGAAAGAAATTATTGAGGGCAACTATTTAGACGCCATTTTTGGTATTTATTTAGATATCAGTTTTTACCTTAAACCCGTGGTATTCCATAGATCACCCAAAAAGGTAAAATTATCTTTTAAAAAAAGTAAAAAAAGGATTTCAAAAACTAGAAAAATAAAGTATTTTTTTATAGGATAGGGTGACAAATAAGCACACAGTCCACCCGATGGTAAGTGGTTGCTGCGGCCCATAGACATCTACATCTATCCTCGATTACAAATCAAGATGCAGATACGTTGTCGCCCGTGAGGCCTAAGATGGAATGCCTCGTTTCCAGTAAAAAGGGTTTCCAGTTCTCTACACTCACCATACGAAACATAACAAAATTAAGCTACTATTGTAAGCTGGTATTCTGTGAGAGCGTGGTCCTTCCCCAGTCGAGCCGACCCATTCGTACAACAACTATACTACTAATATTACTGCACCATGGCTCTACCTCGTATAATAATTTCACATAGTCGGTTTTTTATAAATCATAACTTTTCACTTTCTTACTGTTCACTGTTCACTTTTTATAAAAATTTTATCCAAATTGAGTGTGTAGACATATAAATAAATTATATCTTAATTTATAAACATAATGCAGAAAACTTTTTAGCTATTTAAGGAGCTCATCAAGTGCACTGCTGAACATAGGCCTCCTCGCCTATGTTCAATAATTTCATGGCCTATGAATCGTATATGAACATTTCGATTGTTTTACTTTTGTGCCTATTTCCTTGGAACCTGTTAACGGTGTTGGTTGCCACTCTGAGCAAGCAGTTGATATTGGAAAGATACTATTTCTCATATCCTGGTTTGAATAGAATAGAATAGAATATTTATTATTCAATATCTGTGGGTACGGTAGTGCCCTCGCCAAGACGAGCCAACCAAATCAAATCAAAGCACTATCTACTTTTCTAGAAGCGCTTCGTCGTTTTTTTGAACCCCCATAACTTGGATTTGGATTATACCGGATAAAAAAAATTCTCGAGATATGACGTCAATAGTAGACTTACTACCTAAACATGTAAAGTTTCATTTGCAAAACTTTTATATTTTAGATTTTATTGATAAATAAAAAAAACTCCGATTTCGTCACTAACTCACTTAATTATGATCATCGAAATTCTTAGGGTACTTTCTGAAGTCCTAGAAAACTGACATTTGGTATGCAAGCTAGTATTAATACACAAACAATAAAAACATTCTAAAACTTGCAACCAACTCCTTACACTAGGGAATGGAAGTTTCTATGAGACTTCTGCAAATTTTCGTGCTAGAGGTCTGAAAACTGATATATGGATTCCTTATTACTCCTTGTTATAAATAACAATAATAAAATACATATTTCAGGATTTTTAATAAGTTTAAATAATGCTCTCATTGATATTGGGTAATCCACGTCCAGACTTATGTAGCACTCTCTAATGTGACGAGTTTGCACGTTGTTCACCTTCTAAGTATTGATTTTAGTATTTAGTAGTATTAAAGCACAACAGTCAGCTATATTTTAATATAATCACCTACGAGCCAAGTATCACTCTAATCTATCGCTTATTATAAACAGTAAACCAATAAGCAAAAAAGTCAAAAATAGAGAGAAACACACCTTTTTATTTTTTATTCAATAGAACTATTGTATATCAGAATAGTAAAGAACAGTGAATAAATTTTTCACCTTAAGCCCATGTGTCGGTAGCGAAACGGCCAAGTCACTATAACTTTTTGACAGTGCGAGCCATATGGTCTCGTCTTAGAAACATTTTACACGAAAATGTTCTTGTTAAATACTTTTTTTATAGAATAAGTGTGACAAATGTGCAGTCCACCGATGGTAAGTGGATACTGTGGCCCACAGACATCTACATTTTTTCTCGATTAAGAATCAAAATGCAGATGCGTTGTCACCCCTGAGTGATATAGTAGCAATGCTTGGCAGGCACGTTGCCAACCGCTGACAAGAGCTTAGCTTTTAACGATTTGTAAGGTGTTTGCATCGGGAATCGAGGATAACATGAAATGGACCGCTATGAAGTTCAATAACTTGTAGAAGGGTGTAACACACCCTTTTCAAATAATTTTTTCTTACGGACGGACGGACGGACAAGGCAAGGCTTAGTAATAGGGTCCCGTAGGTAACCCTTTGGGTACGAAACATTAAAAACTAGCGTAATATGATATCTATCTGGACCCAATGTTGACGCAAGCGTCATGAGTGAAAGCGGCTTAACTACGTCACGATGCGTACTCGAGAAATCTCGTAAATATTAACTTGTTTATGTTAACTTACTTATATTTAGACTTCTCGTGCTTCACGGATTTACCTTAGACTTTAATGAAATAAATAAGGTTAAAATAACACACTATAGATTATACGTTTCCCTACCCTTTTCACGTAGTGTATATTTTCTTTGCCTTTTTTTTCCATAGATAAATATAAACACCAAAAGTAAATGCAAAGAAAAATATTCCACGTTATTAGAGAAAACTGTTACATGTCAAACATAACAGTTTTGTAAAGAAATATTAAAATATTTTCTGTTTCAACACAAATGTATAAATAATTATAAGAATTAATATAATTTCATTCAAATAAACACGCTTCTTGTCCGTTTCCTATGTTTTTAGGACAATTAAAGTTTAGTTTGGAATAAAATTTATTTTCCTGTTTATTCCTGTATTAATCCCGTTTATTTTAAAATATGCTTTTAAATTTTCAAACTTTATTTAAGCTATAACCTTCACTATGTGCCATGTGCCGTCGGCATGTGTGGTAATTTTTTTTATAAAATTAAACCGACAAGCGAATTGACAATCCACCTCATACTTAGTTACCATGAAGTGGATAGTAAATGAGCTTATTATTGGCTAATGCAGCACAAGGATACCTGTAACCAGCCTCAAACAAAGAAGGTTATTAATGCGTACTCTTTAAACCTCTCGGACCGGAACACGGCAGTGCGAGCACTCCTATTTGGCGGACTGTTTTAAATAACTTAATAACAAGAAACCAATTTTTTCATATAAACGCACAACCTACATTTTTATGTCTTTAAGGAGAACACGAACAAGTTATACACAGTAAGCAGTTTAATAAAATAAAATGGCCAGTAAATGCTCTTTTTAAAATTAAGTTGTTACACTTTTCGAAGTATTTGTGCTACTTTTAAATTCACTGCGAAGCTCAAAGTATATTACATATAAGCGGAACATTTCGCTATTCTCACCATGTCATACAAACACTAGCGTGCAAACGATCCGTCATTTTTGACCACTTACATGCTACCTAGAAGCAGTCGATGTGACATGTGAACTTTCCGTCCGTTATGTATAGCTACAGTTGTTAACAATCAAGAATTGTAACTGAGTTTTTAGTTGTGTAAAACTTGAACCGAAATTAGAAATCTGTTTTAGTATATATATATATATATATGAAGTGTTCACTGTGAAGAAAGGATTCGGATTGCATGTTGCGATCCTCATATTTATCATCATACTTTCACAAAGTCTTACTCATAATTTTACTAAAAAGTTATTTAGATAATTGTTCGTATTTTGATTTCAATGACTTTTTTGCCACCAGTACGGCGCCACTTTCGAATGATGTGAAATATTTGGCAGATTTTATAATAGGGAATTTAATTTATTAGGAAAATGTAAGGGTTAATGTTTCTCTCTGTTAAATTAGTTATATTTTACATTAATTCGTTTAAAAACGAATCCTATACCTTTAAACGAGCAATTCTTTTACATGTATATTTCTTGTATATATAATCGGAATCTCGGAAACGGCTCCAACGATTTTCATAAAATTTTGTGTCCAGGGAGTTTCGGGGGCAATAAATCGATCTAGCTAGGATTTATTTTTAAAAAATGTCTTTTTGTCAGTGTTTTCAGGCAATGAAAAGCTGCTACAATATAAGAAGGTAAATTCTGACACTGTGTTAACGATCGTAATAGCTCAAGTGAATATCAAGCGGTCGCGAAATCGTAATGCCTTGGTTTGCGTCCTGTCTTCGGTCCGACTTTTTTCCTTTTTTTTTTCAAGTTCCCTTCTTTTGTAAGAAAATCTATTATTTCGAGCCCTTTTTTTAGTAATTTTCAAAAATACGAAAATTTAAATTAAACTAATTGCAATCACGATTTTTTATTCAAATAACCAGTTCAGTTTTTCTATTATGTCAATAAGATCAAAAAATATTATGCATGTAATTTTATCTAAATGTAATTAAAAGAAAACCAAACAAAGCTAGGTTATCCGGGTACTTCATTTAAAAACGAATAAACGTTGAAAATTTAAAAAAAGAGTTAAACATTAAGGAACAAACAAATGTAGTATTGTTTTGTATATTAATATTAAACTCTAGAAACTGATAAACATTTATTCAACACTAAATTCTCAATTAAATGAGATTGTGTAACAAAAAACTTTGCCCCAGTCGCAACGAGCCACATTTGGTTAGTGGTAGATTAACATATTAGTCTCATTTTTTAATATCGGAATATTATAAATAGCTGTGGTAGCTTTGGGGTTGACACTTACCCATGGATGTTTTCTCTGACCTCCATGCACTTACCATCAAAATTGGTGAGTACAATTTTAAGTTTTTTCAGCTTTAGAAGAAGAAAATATATTTCACGAGACAAGCTTATCGATATCTACAAAATATGCCGTATTATAAATTATTCAATTTATTTTACACTGCACATTATTTAAGTACGTAACAATTTGTACGCAAAGTAGGTTTCACTTTAAAGGCCAAACCACGGCGCATATGACAGTGAAATTATCCACTGCATATCGTAACTGTAGTTTGATGGAACGGCTGTACCAGGGTAGGCAGTGGATTAGCGGTGTTCTTCGCGCCGTTATATTACGTTTGATGTGATTTTATGATTGAATTTGATGCGGGATCGGCGCACTTTTACTTTAACATATGACCATCTGCTATCTTGACATCAATTTATTTTATAATGTCGGACTAACAGTCCAGCTTTCAGTTCCCGCGGTACCAGGTGAAAACTGCAGAATGTAGCCTCTGGGCTCCTGTATCAAGTTTAACAAAAGAAGGTACAGTTGTTCCACATATATTCAGCATAGCCAGACGGGCCTCCACAATCCAATTTTCGCCCTCCGGGAGACAGAACGTGGAGAACCTCTTCGCCGATTTCACACCGAAGATTCTGAGGTTAAGATAGAGGTGTTTCAGGATCGTGCCAAAAGAAAGTCCGGTAAGTCCGTAGTCTCTGCCTATACCTGCCTATGTGACAGACATGAGTTTATATATATATATATATATATATATATATATATAAGGTACAGTTGCGTATTCACACCAAAAGACAAAGTTGAAATGTCTAACAGTCAGTAATTATACTGGTCCTAGAATTAAGAACATAACCGAGCAATGTTAAGAGTGTAGAACCTGAACATTGTTCTTCATAATTCTTAGACGTGTAAAAGTACGACTCGATAGTGACTTTTTTATTTTATCAAAAATATTCAAGTAATTTGCACATGAATAAGTGTTTGAAGAAATTCTTTAAATTTTGGCGTAAACTGCATCAACCATCATATTCCATATGGCTATCATATTTTAAAGTTTTACAGAAATAAATCAGACAGACGATGGTGATTTTTAAAATTATTGCTATGGTATAGTCTACCTGCTGAGTATAGTCAAAAAACACATACGTAAAGATCAAGAAGAGCACAGGAATTGTAGTGCGACTGTAATTGTGACTTATAACTATATAATCTATCTTTCATTGAAAAGCGGAGACCCTAAAGTTGGGATGTATTGTAAGTGTCAGAAACGGAAAAATCATAAAAATTACCAACTCGACTAGAAATTTTGCTTGTATGCATAATAATGTGCGTCAATTACTTTCCATGAACTCATGACCTGTGTATTTGACCACTAGACACACAACAACACAACAAAAGAATTATGCTGCTATTACCCTGGTATTGTTCACGAGTCTGGACTTCTTTGGTCGAACCGATCCATTAGTGCTTCAGCTATATTACGCTCCAGTGTGGTTTCTTCTTTTTTATTTGATTATTTTTGTTTTGTCAATTTAATGTGTATAATATAAAACGGCAAACTCTATTCAACTAACGGGATATAGTAACTCAGCTCAAATTCTAATTTCACCCTCACTTCCCCGCGCGTCGTATGCTATGTACCGTCATGTTTGTAATCACTAATCACTTTTACTGTAAGTAGATAGGTCGTTAGATACTTATTTCATTAGGTTTATCGTATTTATGCCTGTTTCTTTACGCCAACTCAGTCGCTTCTTATTTTTATTACGGTTATTTCCTATTTTAATTTTACGTAGTTCTGTTGCGTAATGTGTATCCCTGACTTAACTTCCCCCTTCAAAGGCCGAAGCGAGACTAACCGGGCGGCAGGAAACAAGCTTCAAGATGCCGATAGCTTAGGTAACTTCTTTTTACAGTGAAAATAACGGTAATTAAAAAAATAAAAACATAAGCCCTGCTTTATAGTTAGTTCAGTTAGTATGCAAAGTTTCATGATCTAATTTAAAGTATTTTATGAATAGCAGCGGTTAATTTTTCTGTTTGGAGGTAATTTTGGATTGTTTTTCTATTGAGAAAATTTTACGGAATCTTGTTTTCGTCTAACATAGTATTTAACATTAATCCTGAACTTTACTATATATTTATTTCAAAATTAATGCTGCAATATTTTCGGCATAACGGAGGATCTTGCTAAGCCATTTGAGGTAGTTTTTTTAATATTTCACCTTAAAGCGAAATTCAGTATTAGAATAACATTAATTGTAATTATGCTTATCACATTGTAATATCATTTCATAAAGCCTTGATTCCATCGTGCAACTGTAACATGTGATTTCGAAACCATTGCGCAATGTGAAGATTGCAAAAGGCGTTCAGCGCTGAAGTTAAGACGCGTCTTTCGTGTGAACAAACATTATAAACATTGGCACGCGTATACCGTAGTTTTAAGTACTATTCGATAAAACAAAGAGCATATAACCCGTTAGAGAGTTTGCTTTCAGTATTTTTGCCTTACGTACGTTTTCAAACGATTTCAGTTATCTTGATTAATATTTAAAATTTTAACATATTTATTTTAAATATAAGTTTTTTTTAAATAACTATCGTTGTAGCGTAAAAACAAATTAAATACAGTACATAAAGTGAAAAATATTCAGGAGCAAGTTATTTTTATAAATTACGGTTTTAAAACACCACCTACAAAGTTTCCCCTTTATTCGTTCCCTATGAAGCTAATTTGAAAAATAAAAATTTATTAAAATACGTTTAGGTATAACGTTTGGTAATTATACTTATGTGTATAATGATCAACTTTGTGATGTGTCACTTTATATTAGTTTATATATTTTTGGCTTTCCGTAATTTTATATAAACATTTTGTATTTTATAAAATGTGTACACAATAGAGGTAGTGTTAGAATATCTATACATTATATTCCATATTTCTGTATATCATCCCGTGGGAGTCTTAAGAGGCAACACAGGGAAACTGAACCAAGGGATACGCAGCAGAATCTTTCTGATAAAAGCTTAATAAATATAAAAAACTGGTTTTGCCAACCACCCAAGCGTGACAGCTATGGAATTATCCCTCCCGTGAGGCAATCTATAGGGGAGGCCATTGCTCGGCGGAAGACTTTTGATAGCCTGTAATGGTAATCATACGTAGATAACAATTTTCAACTTTACAAATATAAGATTTTTATCAATGATTTCAAAAGGAAGGATAGGCCCATCTAAATATTTTACTCATAACTTTTTTATACAAGAAAAAGTAGCGCATCTGTCATAATACAAACGTCATACCATAACACGACGTAACCAGGGTCGGATTTCGTAGTATAATTATCCTAACTGTACCATTATTTCATAGTTTGTATTAAATAGTATCGTAATAATACTAAGCGCAAATGCCATCATTTTACCTAAAGATCGACTCGTATTATTATTGAGTCCCTTTACTTTTTGATATTAACCCTACGATATCGAGAATTTCTCTTTTGTACATGAGTACCGCGTTTTTTAAATAAAATTAGAATTAGCTCCCTTTGTGGTCAATCGGTGCTCGATCGATGCATTTATGTTGCATCCTTGATACAACTATAATGAGGGGCTACCACGATAAAAACTCTATGCTCCAGAAGCAATCGGTTTGGAAACAGAATTTCAAAATATTTTATGAATCAGATTTTTAGATTCAATTAAGCAGATATGGTTTCTTTCATACTCTTTTCATTTTACCCTTATTGAATATAGAATATATTTAGGTACCAATATTCAAAATAAAACTTGTTCTAAGTTTTTTAGACAAAAATAAAACAGAAATACAAATAAAACCGTCAAAAACGAAACGTATATACGAGTATAAACTAGACGCATGACGCCAAATCCCGCCACATGGGAAAAAAGAAACATGAAACGTCAAACGTGATATAATTTTTTTTAAATAGTATAATTTTATTTTTCATGTACAATATTTTTGAGGGTCTGAATGCAACCCTGGCCGTAACATATTGGTAACGTAACTAAACTAACTGTAAAATAAAACTTTAAAAATGCGTTCATATAATAATTTAATTGTAACAAAATTAATACAGGGTTATTAACCGATGATGCGATATCCCATGTTCCTTTTCAATCACCACGCAGCTTGACATACGAGGGTGGATTGAAAAGTACTCGGCCTAACCAAGAAAATAAACACATACTAAATCAGTTATATTTTTATTTTTCTACATAATCACCATCAAGTTCAATACACTTTTGCCACCTCCCCTTCCAAGCATTTAGACCGTTGAAAAAAAATGATTTTTCCTTAGAGTCAAAATATGCGTCTACAGCTGCTTTGACCTCGTCGTTTGTCGAAAATCTTTGACCTCCCAAGTGCTTTTTTAGGTTAGGGAACAGAAAGATGTCTGATAGTGCCAGATCAGGTGAATACGGCGGATGCGGTAACAGTTCAAAGCCACAGTTGTGAATTTCAGCCATTGATGTACTGACGTGTGAACACGGGCGTTATCTTGATGAAACAGGACTTTTCATCTGAGCATTCCTCGATGTTTTTCTTTTATTTCCTCTCGTAAACGACGTAGTAAGGTGCAGTAGTAATCAGAGTTTATAGTCTGACCCCTTTCAAGATAATCAATCATAATCACACCTTTCGAGTCCCAGAATACTGAAGCCATCACCTTATTTGCCGACAAAATCGACTTAGCCTTTTTAGGGGGTGGTGAACCAGGTCTTCTCCACTGTTTTGATTGTTGTTTTGTTTCCGGTGTACAGTAATGAACCCATGTTTCGTCCATAGTAACAAAACGATTCAAAAAAATCATCTGCATCGGCTTCAAATAACTCCAAACAGTCGCGTGAAATAGTCAATCGCGTCCTTTTTTGTTCAACTAAAAGCGGTCGCGGAACCCACCTCGCAGACACCTTGTGGAAACCCAACTCGTTGACAATGATGTTTTGAGTTCGTTCGTAAGAGATGCCTATAATCTCGGCTATCTCTCTAATTTTTAATCTGCGGTCTCCCATTATTAAATCAAGTACTTTTTTAATATTTTCGTCAGTAGTTGACGTCGAAGGCCTTCCAGAGCAGTGTTCATCTTTCACACTCTCTCTACCACGCTTAAATTCTGCTATCCATTTTTTGACGGATGAATATGACAGAGCACAATCGCCTAATGTACTGACCATGTCATCATGGATAGCTTTTGATGATAGCCCCTTCTTATGGAGGTACTTAATGACGGCACGCTGCTCGATTTGCTCCATTCGCGGAAATTATGTCCGATTACTTTGTTAATAAATTTATAAAATCACAACTAATTATCGCACATGTTTCGAACTTCACACAATGAACTAGTCTGAACTGAACTAAATAATGTGGGTAGATTTGATTTTTAGAATTGAATGGATCTGTGTTAGGCCGAGTACTTTTCAATCCACCCTCGTATTTATGACAGACAAATCTATCCTGCGCGCGCACAAATGTCGACCGATTCGCGTTGGCCCTAAACTGTAATTATTTTAGGGCCAGCGCATTGGTCCGTTTTAGTTGTTCGGTCGGCCCAGTCCTTACGCTAGTAATATATAAGTCAATGATTTTTATACGGATTTACTGTTTTGTTGAACTGGCCAGTTTGAACTGTATTAGCTATGGTATTATTTGAGATTCTAAATACGAGTAAATTTTATTCTAAAGGCGTGTATATGCCTTTTACAAAATCGGTTATTCATTTGTTTCTTTGACTTATGTCATTTCTTTTCTGCTCACCGCCAAACTGGCTTCTTCTGGCTAATCTTTCCTGTCGGGCACTTTTTTGATCGTTTGGCTTGAGTGTGCTTACGATTATCGTATAGGATCTATTTAAAATTCCAAGTCAAATCGTAGCAAATTATTTACTGTTCAAAATTGTTAGTCCAACAATACTGCAATTTCATAGGTAAAAACCTTAACATATACATTTATAAAAAAATGATATTCATGAACGAAACGATCCGGGAAGCAAGATTTTTTAAGGAATATAAAACTGTTTTAATGCTGATAATAATAAATTATCCAGATCTCGAAAAAATATTTGATAAATAATATTTGGTGAACTAGTGCATATGGGTTTTCTACATAGTATTGAGGCACTACTATTACAAAACAAAGATCATGTTCAATGTCCATGTCACACCTATGCTGGTAGTTGTTGGGAGCACTATGCTCGAAGTTGTTGACGAGTACGTTTACCTGGGACAAATAGTCCGACTAGGTAAGTCCAACTTCGACCAAGAGGTCAATCGACGGATTCAACTCGGCTGGGCAGCGTTCGGGAAATTACGACATATATTCTCGTCAGGTATACCTCAATCTCTAAAAACTAGATTGTACAACCAGTGCGTGTTGCCAGTGATGACTTACGGATCTGAGACGTGGTCCTTCACTGCTGGCCGTATGAGGACGCTCAAGGTCGCTCAGCGAGCTATGGAGAGGGCTATGCTCGGAGTTTCTCTGCGTGATAGACTCAGAAATGAGGATATCCGCAGTAAAACCAGAGTGACCGACAGACTCAGACATGCAGGTTTTCTCACTTTGTTTTCCTTCACCGCCGAGCACGTGGTAAATATGCACTTAAAATTGCAATTAACAATTTCATTGGTGCCGGCGGAGATCGAACCCGGGTACTTGAGCACTGTTATATTTACAGCGAGCGTTAATATTCTGAGCTACGATACTAACCATACTTGTTTAATTTTAAGAATTATATTTGTACATTTACTTTAAACTTTACCATCATAAATATTTTCGTAATTCTACTCGTGGCTTTGAAAGTATCAAAATTTGATTTGAAAATAGCCACAATAATATTCGTGCAGTACCTATTGTTCATTTATTGAAGAGTAGAAAACAAGTAACTTGAACAATTTAGGTACTTACGTATATTACTATTCCCCGTTCACCTTAGCTCAAATTTCTCAAACATTTTCGACCTCCCTAGTAGGTACTTGAATTAATGCTTCGTTATATTTCAATAATTTTGATTATATTTTGAAAACAAAATACTAAATTATTTTATAAGATTTATTTATTTTTTATTTATTTGTCTAGAATGTGAGTCCTCTGGAGAACAGAGATGAAAGCAGATAATAATAAATATAAAATACCTTTTATCTTTCTTTTATTAGGTATCTAGGTACAACGTTTGGCGTCACTTAGGTCGTATACTGCCATCTATAGGAAGCCATAAGATCTAGTGCCATATTCCATAGTCGCTTCTTACACCAATTCAGCAAAATAGGGTGATGTATTATCTAACGCCATCATTACACATCAGTATATTTTTGAATTCACGAAATTTTAGGGTTTTATTGAGATCTGTAAAATAACCTATGTTCACAAAATAAACTGATTTGATTTTATTTTATTTTTATACACACAATCGCGTGATACTTTTCAAAATTAAGATATGTAGCTTCGTATAAGTTTAATATTTATTTTCTATAAATAAACAAAATAAGTAAATAAAATTTATTTGAGCATGGTATTTATCTACACATGAAGTATTATTTGTATCCAAAAGTATTCCAATCATCACTGAAGAACATCCATTGTTTGTTTTACTACAGAAAAGTGTTATGCTAAAATGAATATAAGTAAAGAGGCAGCAAAGTGTTCGTAGGATTAAGAGATTGTGTTAATTAATAGTAATTTAATAACAAGTTGATGTGGCATTGACCCAGAGGATTCATTTAGGCTGGGCAGCATTTAGAAAGCTCCGTCGGGTTCTCTCGTCGCCCATACCGCAAAGTCTGAAGACAAAAGTCTTCAACTAGTGCATTCTGCCCGTACTCACTTATGGTGCCAAAACGTGGACACTGACGTACGGCTGCTCCAAAAGCTCAAAGTCGCGCAGCGAGCAATGGAAAAAGCTATGCTCGGAGTTTCTGTGGTAGACAAAATTAGAAATGAAGAAATCCGCCGGAGAACCAAGGTTACTAACATAGCCTTCCGTGTTTGTGAGCTGAAGTGGCAGGGACTGGTCATGTTTGTCGCAGAAGTGACAACTGGTGGAGTAGATGTGTTATGGAGTGGAGACCGCGAGATCTAGGGAAACGTAATGTGGAACGCCCCCTGACCAGATGGAGCGACGATCTGCGCAAGGTGGCTGGTAGAAACTGGATGCGTGTAGCCGAAGATCGGGCTAGGTGGCGCGCCTTGGGAGAGGCCTACGTCCAGCAGTGGACTGCCGCAGGCTGATGATGATGATGATGAGGCATTGTTAAATTTTCTGCATATTGTTTGCATTATTTTAATAGCAGATAGTTTTTCGTTACTTTATTAATTGGTATAGTATTAATAATTTGATTTTAACTTATTTCCAGAAAATGAAGTGATAATTAACTCGATGGTTAAGGTATGAACAGGTGGAATGTAAGTTTGTTGGTCACTTTTTGTAACACAGGTCACAGTTTTGTCAGTTCAGTCCTGAGATTATTTCGATTAAGTTTTAAATACCGGCAAAGAGCCTTTCAAAAGATAATTTAAAATTTGTACGTTTTTCAAACTCTGCTTACAGTTTTATCTTGTCAACTAAATTTAAAACAAAAAATATAATTTGTTTGTTTTTCAAAAATCAAAAGGTGGCGTTAAAATTTCTTAGCTGAAAAAGACGAGTAAAGTTAAACTAATTGATTTTTAGTAACCATTTAACCCCGGCAATACAAGTAGGCAAAAGGACAGACTAGCCAAACGAACCGTGTACACGTTGGCGCTCGCCTGCATTCGGCCAGCTAGGCGAGCGTCGATGAGCTGGTGTGGCTGGACAAATGGGCTGTCTATACGATGGTGCGCGCCTTCGCTCGGCCAACATATATAGCAGGCTTTAAATATATTGTAATTTCAATAGGATCAATAGCTACACTATTGCCTTACAAGACTACATTCGTGTATGGCAATTTACACACATGTTAGTTGGCCATTTAGTATGTTCACTTGCTCAAACTTGACCAACATGTAGACTGCAGCACTCGCCTTTTGCATTGGCTGAGGCTTCGCCAACATGTATCGCAGGTTTTACGTTTTAACATAATGATGTTCCCGTATTGGGAAATTATTTTAATATGCTGTTAAGCGTCCTTGCTTTCACATGTGTGTTTCGAAAGTTTAGAGAGAAGAACGAACTTATTTTAGAATATTGAACTTAAATTATTAAAAAAATAAGAGATAAGGTATATAATGATATTTTTAAACTGAAATTCTAGGAAATTTATGATAAAAGAAATTATAATTACCATCAATTCTACAGTCAGTAATTAAATGAACATTTAGTAATTTTCTCATACTGTGTTCTATCTTGCACATTTAAAATGTGAAACCATTATGTCCTCACCTGTAAGTGTTAATTAGATGCATATGCAATATTATTTTATTAGTAATCTCCTTTTACAAACATCTAGCGTTTAAGAAATACTAAAAACGGGGCTTAGTGGTGAGAGTAACCGGCTAATGGCATTGATACTTTTTTATAATTTGTAAACTCCATTTATTTGTTCATTCATTTCAACCTTCGCAAAGTCCATTTCTCTACCTAGTGTTTTTTAAATATTTTTATATAATAGTATGATAAAGCGAGCGCATTCCAACTCATGGGTAAGTGGATGCTGTTGCCCATAGAAATCTACATTTATCGTCAATTAAGAATCAAAATGCACATGCGTTGTCAACCCTGAGGAGTAAGAGGGAATGCCTCGATTCCAATAAAAACTTCATATCATTCCCTGGGAATGATGTGCGCTATAATGATGATGATAATATATGCTTAACGTGACCATACGTCCCACTTTAGGTGGGACAGTCCCAATTTAAAGGTTTGTGTCCCACTGTCCACAAAATACGTAAAAATGTCCCGCTTTGACAAACAAAAGCGTAGCATCATGCAAACTCTGTCACCCGTGCCATCATTATGACACCGCGCGTACCAGGTATGCCGGCATGGCCTGACTAGTTACGTGATTATTCTGAAAACCTACACTTTTGAACTTAAAGTTACGAAGTGACAATTTTTAATTAATCTACAATAAATTATCAAATAACATAAGTTATTTCTAATTAGCCAAGAAGGCAGTCAAAGGTTTAAAACTTTAATAATTTTAAAGGCGTTCCGCTCTGAGGAAAAAAATAAATGGTCACTTTATGTATTCTATGTATTAATTGCCTTGGCTCATAAGCATGTTCCATACAAAAATAATCGTACTGTCACCAAAAGTATCTGTTGCGTAACACACTCTCTATTGGACTTGCGAAGATGCGCGTCAGCTGCAAACAATAAAAAAATACTAAAGACTCATGTCCACAATGTTTTGACTCAAAAAGCGTATAAGCTCGACGTTCAAAGAGGAATCAATTTAATCACCCACATGTCATTCCGTGCAAAACAGCCGCTTTATATTGATGTATTTCGTATGATAAGTGTAGAGAACCGAAGACCCATTTTACTGGTAGCTAGGCTCAGGGTGATATCAGGGATGACGATCAGATCAAGATCTTATAATCAAGGATAGCTGTACAAAATGATGGTATAAATAAGTTTCATATTATGGATTTCATACGTAAATTAGTGCTCAAAGTCAAGAGAATTATTTCGAACCAATTTTTGCTGCGAAACGCAAAATATTTAACTGAGGTATATTGTGATAGTCGCATTTATTATATTAAAGTTTTTCAGAGTTTATCATCCTTTCGGAATTTGGCGGATACGGGACAGTAAGAAGCACCACCATAATTCTCTAATCATACAATAAATTAGACTTAACACGTGGTAGACCCACGCTATAGCTATGTTATAGTTGTAACACGAACAGGTCGGCTCGATCGGGGCAGGATCACGCTCTCACAGAATACCAGCGTAAACATGCGGGAGGTCGATAGATGCAGGTGGCTCAGCACCGTGATTTTTGGCATTCTGTGGAATGTGAAGAGCTTGTACGAGAATAAAGTTACAGCCTATATGCATCCCACTGCTGGGCACATACCTCCTGTCATTTCTGAGAGGTTTTCAGGGTAATGAAGTGTCTGCCGTGTTACCCCAACACGTGTTGGCGAACTTCACATGTTTTCGAAATATTTTTAAAAAATTTGCAAAATTTTGGGTTTCCTTGCGATGCTTTCCTTCACCGCCGAGCACATGGTAAATCAACACTTAAAATTGCAATTAATAATGTTATTGGCGCCGGCGAGGATCATACCTAGGTTGCGCGCGTACTGTGAAATTTACAGCGGGCGCTAATCATCTGAGCTACCACGACTCCCGCACATAAATATAAAGGAGAAACTAATTTCTATGGGAAGTGGCTGCTGTGGTTGATAGATACCTGATAGACATCTCGACTACGAATCAAGATGCAGATGCGTTGTCACCCTTAAGGACTTAGATGGAATGCCTCGTTTCCAGCGAAAGGAGTCTCCTGTTTTCTACACCCACCATTCGAAACACTGCAGCATTGAGCTGATATTTTACGCTGGTATTATGTGAGAGCGAGATTCTTCTACGAGCGAGTCAACCCGTTCGTGTACCACGTAAAAAATGAATTAAATATTACTAATAAACATTTGAATTTTATTATTTTATTGGATTCGATATAACAGTGCTTTCAAACTAAGAGTTCATTGCTGTGAATGTTTTCGCCTTGGTATTTGAATCTTTTTGAATGTTTCGCATTTGAGTAGGCATGTTTTATTGCGGAGAAATTTCAAACAAATTTATTTGCTGAGTGAGACTGGTCGATCTTATTTTTAGATATATACTTAAGATTTGATTATAACGCATTCACTATAGCAAAATTTAACTAAAAATTTGAATGGAAAGGTCGACCCGACTCATTCGAAGACCTTTTCCATCGAATTTATTTCGCTTACGAAGCTATTCGTGTGCAATTATGAATAATGATGAGATAATTGAGTACTTTTACATTTTAATAATAATGATGTCCCTTAGACCGAATTTCGGTCACATTTGCGCAAGACAGGTATATAGCTCAGGGGTAGAGGGGAAGAGGAGAGGGGGAGACTTTCATGAGCTATTAAAGATTTATTTTAATGACTTGTTAACTAGACGACTGCTAATCATATGGTCCCGGATTCGAATCCTGGGTCGAAGAAAAAACAGTTAATGGCTCATTTCTGGCAAAAAATCGGTTAGTTGGACTATGAGAGTGAGACAATAGAGAGTAGAAACCTGTGCTTGGGCACACACTGGTGCTATATAATAATACATTATTATGAGATACTAGAGTACTATAATCCTGTCCTGTGCTGATGTCTAGTTCTTCGGTAACAGCTACTAGTTTCCGATGAGACTGGCCACCGAGATCGAAATTCGACCTGAAGACGTCGATATTAAAAAAAAACATTAAAATCGTTCAACCACAAATATTTTGCCCTGCCGCGGTCTGTATATGAAAATACGTCGTCAAGAATTGAAAATGCTACGTGCAAAGTCCAAATAAAATTCCTCAGATCTGGATATATTATTACAGTTATCAAACGGGCACACATTCCATCCGATGGTAAGTGGATGCTGTGGCCCATAGACATCTATATCTATCCTAGTTCGCTACACTGTCCATATGATACACTGCAGCTAAGTTGCTATTTCACGCTGGTATTCTGTGATACCGTGGTCCTCCGAATGGGCCGAACCATTCTTGCTACAAACATATTATAGCTGCTACATGATTCAATCACGTTTATTTTTTTAAATTACAATTACGTTATGTAACAAAACTTATTTTCGATAACGCTTTTACTTGTTAGACCGCGTGAGTTTGTTATGCTGCAAGTCCGCTTGAATTAGATGGCTATTTTCAGAATGCTAGATAACGCATTTCTTGAACGATTTATCCGTAACAATTTGATTTACTGTACAGTAATCAAATCAAATACTGTCAAATCAAATTAATGTACAGTAAGCAAATAATAAATCTTATACGTGGTAGAGCCATGCTGCAGTTATATTAGAACTATAGTTGTAGCACGAATAGGTTGGCTCAACAGAGACTACCAGCGTGAAATAGTAGCTTAATGCTACTGTAGTTCGTACGGTGAGTGTAGAGAACCGGAGAACCTTTTTATTGGAAACGAAGCATTTCATCTTAGTCCTGACAGGTGACAACGCATCTGCATTTTGATTCGTAATCGATGATAGATGTAGATGTCTATGGGCCACAACAACTACTTACCATCAGGTGGACTGTGTGCTCGTTTGTCACCCCATCCTATAAAAAAATTGAACAGCGTCACTCTAATAACAGCGACTTGATTCATGGCAGAATTTGAGATTGAGATATTATGTGCCTCACATCTTCTACGAAATCAGTAACAAGGTAAAAATATCTTTGAGACCAAATTGATTGTTTGCATAATGGAATCTTTTGATTAAACCTTGGATGGAGATTAGCCTCAAAAGTGCCTAATATTTGGTACTGCGATTGTAAATTCACCGATCAAGCGCGACGATTTGCATATCTGCTCTTCATTGGGCCATCTTCAGCAGTGGACTTTCACAATTCCAAACAGAAGATTACCTTGGATACCTTGGAAGACGCGTCAAGCCTTTGTAATTAAAGCATAAAATTGCATCTCACGATTATTTGCTTCGCCAAGTGTTGGCGGAGTAAGAAAACTCTATTTAAAAAAACTTTATAAACGTTGTCCCGACAGAAGGAATTTCTCTTGTATCGTGGAGAAAGTTTAATACATATATTGCACGAGGACACACACCCAGACCGGGAATAGTTATTTGTAGTGTATGGCCTACAAATATTTATAACTATTAATTATCACTTGTTCTGTGCGCTGGTAAAATAATGAACCGCCAGTCGATATCCACGGTCTCTAGTGTTTTAGTTTGATATATTTGCATAGATTTTTTGCTACTAGCTAGTTGCACAACCTGCCAGGTTGCATCGAATGCAGATGAAGTTAGATAAAAAGTTGGTATATTCCCCTAAAACACCTAATCAACGTTTGCATCCAATACGTGAATGAGAAACGCGATAAGTTGAAATTTCGTTTGTCAGACATCTTTTTTAATCGATTATATAGACCAAAGTGTCAAATTAAGTTTGCTTTTTTATTTTATTCTTATTTTTATTTTGTTTTTTGAATTAAAATCAGCGTCTGTCACCAACATATACAAATATACTATGCCCTAAGTCACCTGCATTCTTCGACTCTGTGAATGCATTGTGCAAACGTAGATTAGAATAAATAAAATAATTTTTATTCTATATAGATTACAAATTATTCATAATCAAAACATTTTTTTATTTTACTTCTGGTTTTTAAGAAAAAACTCCTGTCCTACCAAGAAACTCAGCGGGACCTTTTCTACAAAGTAAAATGTACAATATAAACGGAGGTTTTACAATTTGCAAAATTACTTACAAAATTTATTTAGAGTAACAATAACTTGTAAGTGTATTAATTTGTATTATGATAATAGTTTTATATTCCATGTTTAATAAAAATAAATAAACCTGGTAATAGAGAGAATATACATACGTATTCTGCGACTTTATTGTAAATGCGTATGTTGTGAAACCCCATGTATGAATCACTGACTGTGAAGTCGAGTAACCGGTAACACTATTATAATAACTTATTTTTTCGCTGAGTGACTCTTGGATTCAGGTCGTAAATAGATCTTATAAAACTTCATAAAAGCTTCATACTGCAGTGGAAAATTGTTTTTAAATCAGTTGCGTTTCCCCATAATAAAATCTCATAAGGAAATATGGTATGTAAATAAAATAAACTAATCTAGTCTAACACTATTGAGATTTAAAATTTTATTACAGCATAAGCTGCAGAGCTTAGTCTGCTTGATTTTATTTCAATTTAATTTCAGGTTTTCAAACTGAAGTTTTGCGCCGAGAGCATTACCAAAAAAAAAAGAGTAGTCATACGTCGGCTTTAAATTTTGTTAAACATGTGGAGTTGCAAATGTGATACACCTAATATAAAATGTAAATTATTTACGTTAAGCCAATTAATCCTATTATTATTATATTAGAGCCGTGGTAGCTCAGATGGTTAGCGCACGTTGTAAATTTCACAATACGCGAGTAACCCGGGTTCGATCCCAGCCGGCACCATTGTAATTGTTAATTGAAAATTTAAGTGCTGATTTACCACGTGCTCGGCGGTGATGGAAAATATCGTGAGGAAATCTGAATTTCTGAGAAATAAGAAAAATATTATTTCGAAGACGTGAAGTTCGCCAACACGCATTGAGGCAGCGCGGCGGACATTTCCTTGCCCTAAAACCCTCTCAGAAATGAGAGGAGGCCTGTGTCCAGCAGTGGCACATATATAGGCTTTAACTTTAACTTTAATTAATCCTATAAATTTTTAACAATTTTGATATATCATTATTAACTTGGTCATTAAATATGTACAAATTAAATATGACAAAGTTTAAGTTTAAAAATTAATGAGGTAGCATCAGCAAATAATTCTATACCGTGGTTTATTGTTTTAATCCTTCAGAACGAATTTAGATAACTATACTATACCGCTGTAGAGTTGGGAAATATACAAGACTTAAATTGTGTCCTGAAATTTAATTTATACAATTTAATATGATTTTAAATAAAGTATTAGATTATTTTGTTTGCTTCAGCGGTGTGATGGATAATTTTATAAAATGTAAATAACTCTAACTTTAATAGTAAAGACTCGAGTTAGATAACTCTTATATATTCTTTAAGTAAGTATACTCGTACTATCTACACGAGAGTTCCACATCCTGTAAACTGCAGATGTAAGCAAATAGTAACGGTGATATTGAATTTTTTATATTCTGTGTTTGATAAAACTAAACAGCAGTTATAAAAACAATTAAAGTGGACAATTCAATTGAAATCACTACATAAAATTCTTCACCTAAAAACCAACTTAAAATCAAGTTAAAATAAAATTAGTAAAGTCGTTTTTAACCGACTTAAAAAAGAGGTTCTCATTTCGACCGTATATTTATAGTTATTCCTTTTTTACGTATGATACGCGGCAATTTAGTCAATTGTGAACCGATTTTAATAATTCTTTTTTGTTAAATAGGTTCATATACTTCAGATGTTATCATATAAATATTGAGAAATATTCCATTTCTAAGAAGGTGGAAAGTACGGGATGAAATGAAATGCAGTTATTCAGACGAGATTTTAGTTGATACCATAAGTAGCAACGATAGCAAATATCCCTCTATAAGGCAATATATGAGGGGGGGGGTCTATATTCCGCAGTGGACTTTAATATGCAGTAACGGCAACGGTAAATACATCGAAGCTTCTTCGGGACAATTCTTCATTTCTTCGTAAGCCTTAGCACCAACTTCCGAAGTTATTAAGGAAATCATTTTATTGTTCTTAGTTGTTTGAAGTCGGCTTTGATTTTATTAGAAGTTTTATTTTTATCAATCTTGTTGCATCAGGTTGGCATAACTATCATACAACTTTATGACACCGACATAGATGAACAGATAAATACGTGATTTACTTGCATTACAAGCTAATGACGTTTAAGTGTATATTAAGTCACCTTACGCAGAAAGATAAGATTAAATTTCATTAATAAGTAACTGTGGCCAATTACAGGGTTCACACATCGACATCTCAGGATGCAAGTACCAGCGCTCCTAAAAAGAATTATAATTCCGCCTCCAGATCCATGAAAAGTGTCAGTGTCAAGGCAAAGTCAGAGCACATCGGCAGAATTGGCGAGAAACTAGTTCGTCTTCCTTCCAGAACACGTGCATTCTGGTCTCTCACCAAGGCTGTTCAAGGGAACTTCTGTCACTACTCTCGGACTACAATTCCAACTGGTTGTAAGTGGTGATGAAGCCCTGGACGGTAAATCGTTATGTCTCAGCCTAACAAACTAGAGAAGTAGTAAAATTACAGGCTGTGAGGCGGTTCACCTTAGTCCTCACTGGTTGCAGGTATCTATGCTAATTGCAAGTGAGATGGACTATAATGTCGTTTGGTAACTGTATTTTATGAAAAAAGTATTTACATTAACTGTGTAGTGGCAGTGTAAAAATTTGCCCACTACCCCATATCATCCCGAGGAAGTCGTAAGAAACGACAGAGGGAAACAAATCAAGAGATAGACAGCATCTCCCCCTCATTACGACTAATAATTTTAAAAAAAAACTGCGGTTGCCAACTGTGGCTAATTTCCCCTATAAGGCTATATATGTAGGGGCCTATGTTCAGCAGTGGACTTGGCTGTAATAAAAATATCCCATCTTTGCACAGGGAAGACGATTCACTGGCCCATGTTCCGGTACTCCTACTCCCTAGGCATAGTCTCGAAATCATGGAAGACAGCTTTCGTGCACCCGATTCCTTAAAAAGGTAACTGCTCTAATTCGTCCAACTATAGGCCTATCGCTATCACCTCATTGTTCTCTAAAATAATGGAATCCGTTATTAACAGCCAGCTCATGCGGTACCTTGAGGATCACCAGCTGATTAGTGACCGCCAGTACGGTTTTCATAGCAGTCGCTCGGCTGGTGATCTTCTGGGTTATCTAACTCATAAACGGGCGGAGGCAGTAGAACCCAAAGGGGAGGCGTTGGCCGTTAGTTTGGACATAGCAAAGGCCTTTGATCGGGTTTGGCACAAAGCGCTTCTTACGAAGCTTATTTCCTATGGATTTCCCGAGAAATTGTGCAATTGGATCACCAGTTTTCTTGCAGATCGGAGCATCAAGGTCGTAGTAGACGGTGCATGCTCCGATTACAAGCCCATTATCGTTAGTGTTCCACAAGGCTGCGTGCGTTTTTTCTTCTGCATATCAATGACATGTTTCAATGACATGTTGCAAATCGGTAACATTCACTGCTATGCAGACTACAGCACTGGTGATGCTTTATACACCGGGTCAAAAGTGTGTCGGAAGACGAGACTTTGACTGGGGGCGACTAAATCTAGTCCACTTCAACCCCCAGAAGATACAAATTTGCGCGTTTACTGCTACAAAGAATCCCTTCGTTGTATCGCCTCAGTTTCAAGGCACTGTCCTTGTTACTTCAGCCAGTATCAGTATCCTTTGCGTCGATATATCAAGTGACGTGCAGTTTCGTGGTCACTTTGAAGAGAAGGGCAAATCGGCCTGAAGCTTGGCGTGCTCGGCAGAGCGCGACAGTATTTCATGCCAGCTAACCGCCTGCAACTTTACAAGGCGCAGGTTCGGCCGCACATAGAATACTGTTCCCATCTCTGGGCTGGGGCTACCCAGTGCCAGCTTCTTTCATTTGATCTCATCCAGCGCAGTGCTGTTCAAGTTCCAATCGGCTTGACTCACTGGCACTGCGAAGAGATGTTGCATCTCTTTGCATATTTTATCGTATTTACCACGGGAGTGCTCTGAGGAACAGTTCTAACTAATTCCAGCCGCACGATTTCACCATTGAACATCGCGACAAAACTCGCGATACCATCCATACCATCTGGATGATTGGTGGTCAACCCCACCGTGCGGTTTAAAAGAATTTTTCTTCCTCGCACAACTTCCTTATTCAATCGAATACCACCAGAGATTTTTCCGGACCGATACGACTTAAGACCTTCAAAAAAAGACCCTACTGTTTTTTAAAGGGATGGCATCGCAATTCCCCTGGTGTTGCAGTTGTTTATGGGCGGCGGTAATCACTTACCATCAAGTGAGTCGTATGCTCGTTTGCCCCCTCTCATGTAAAAAATAGTAATTCCGGCAAGTATAAATACACAAGTACAATTAAGTATAAATAACCATGTTTATGTCTATCATATTCCGTGTATGAAATTGTCCTATCCTATAATATATAGTTTATAATATAACCTACAATATATCGTTTTTTTTATACATTTTTATAGGATAAGGGTGACAAACGATCACACAGACCAACTGACGGTAAGTAGTTGCTGTGGCCCATAGACATCCGTACATCTATCCTCGAATACGAATCAAAATACTAATGCGTTGTCACCGGTGACGACTAAGACGGAATGCTACCTTTCCAGCAAAAATGATCTCCGTTTATCTACACTCACCATACGAAACACAGCAGTGTTAAGCTGCTATTTTGTGCTGGTATTTTGTGGGAGCGTGGTCTTTCCCCGGTCGAGCCGACCCATTCGCGCTACAACCATGATATAGCTGCAGCGTGGCTCTGCCACGTATTCCATAATTTAGTGAAATATCTCATTTATTATTTATTTTTACTTTACTTAAATCGGTTAAACCAATTACATTAATTAAAGATAACGTATTCATTCTTCTCGCTCACAAAACTTCGGGTATTCGTACAATATTATAGAACATTTGTCCCCAAACAAGTTGCACTCAAGATTTTTGTCTATTGGTGCCTTAAGTGGGGATAAGGATTGTGTCTATGGGTGCCTTAAGTGTAGTGAGGACACGTGGAACAGGCGAGTTTGCGCGCGCAACGGTTCGTGATCGTGCCGATGCCATGGTACGGAAAAAAAAGTTGTTCTGATTACAGACCAAAGTTTACAATGAATGTTTGCCAAAGTTATATGTATAGAAATAAAACGACCTTCATTGTTGATTCCATAATTAAAATGTCACAATGGAATCAAAATGTCTGACGCAGCCCATATTATATTAATCAGTAAGCTGAAGCTAAGTGGACATAATGTGCTTTCTTAAATTTTTCTTATTAGTGAAAAAAGAAAGGATTGGAACAATTAGTCAGCATCAGTATTTTTTTTTTCTAAATACCATGCCCTTAATAGAAACGTGAATATCTAGTGTATCTTATTATCCAAATCAGCATCACCAAGTAACATCTCATTAAAAATTCAAACACTAGTTTATAAAAGTAAAAGTATAAAGTAGCAATAGATAGGTCTTTCTGAAGTGTGTTGAACTCAAAACCATTGGAGACATGGATGTGCGCAGCTTTCTATTAGCAAATTAGATACGTTATGACAAATTTACTAAGAAAAAGGTATGATGGCTTGTTCCGAAACCTTTACGTGGTAGAGCCATGGCTAACCGGCATAGGATCACGCTCTCACAGAACATCAGCATAAAACAGCAGCTTAATGCTGTTATATTTCGTATCGTGAGTATAAAACCACTTCAGTTTACTAATCCGTTGGGCTATGTCGGTCACTCTGGTTTTACTGCGGATATACTCATTTCTGAGTCTATCACGCAGAGAAACTCCGAGCATAGCCCTCTCCATAGCTCGCTGAGCGACCTTGAGCGTCCTCATACGGCCAGCAGTGAAGGACCACGTCTCAGATCCGTTAGTCATCACTGGCAACACGCACTGGTTGTACAATCTAGTTTTTAGAGATTGAGGTATACCTGACGAGAAGATATGTCGTAATTTCCCGAACGCTGCCCAGCCGAGTTGAATCCGTCGATTGACCTCTCGGTCGAAGTTGGACTTACCTAGTCGGACTATTTGTCCCAGGTAAACGTACTCGTCAACAACTTCGAGCATAGTGCTCCCAACAACCACCGGCATAGGTGTGACATGGACATTAAACATGATCTTTGTTTTGTCCATGTTCATCTTAAGACCTATCCGTTGGGAGGCACTATTGAGGTCATTGAGCATAGTGCTTAAGTCCTCCAGCGATTCTGCCATAAGGACTATATCGTCGGCAAATCGAAGGTGAGTGATGTACTCGCCATTGATGTTAATACCGTATCCTTTCCAGTCCAGTAGCTTGAAAACGTCTTCCAAAGCAGCGGTGAAGAGTTTCGGGGATATAACGTCACCCTGTCTTACACCTCTCTGCAGTTGGATAGGTTTCGAGCTCTGGTTCTGTACTCGGATAGCCATCGTAGCCCTACTGTACAAACACTTCAGCACTTCGATATACCGACAGTCAACTTGGCACCGCTGAAGGGACTGCAGCACCGCCCAAATTTCGACGGAATCAAAGGCTTTCTCATAGTCCACATACGCCAGGCAAAGTGGCAAATTGTACTCTTCAGTCTTCTGTACAATCTGCCGCAGGGTATGTATGTGGTCTATGGTACTGAAGCCTTTTCGGAAACCGGCTTGTTCGGGAGGCTGGAAGTCGTCGAGTCTGCGTGCGAGACGATTCGTAATGACTCTCGAAAACAGCACGTAGACGCGGCTCAGAAGGGAAATCGGTCTGTAGTTCTTCAAGAGAGCGTTGTCGCCTTTCTTAAAGAACAAGACCACCGCACTTCTGCTCCACGCCTCTGGAGTAGTGCCACCATGGAGGACGGAATTGAAGAGCTTCTGAAGGACTTCAAGTACCGGTGTTCCACCCGCTTTCAGAAGCTCCGCTGTAATTCCATCCTCACCTGGGGCCCTGCCGTTTTTAAGGTGCTGGAGAGCCATTCTAATCTCGCTTAGACTGACGTCCGGGATATCATCGGAATAGTGTCGGATAAGACTTGCTCTTGGATCGTTACTCACACTTGCGTGTGGCTCCAACGATGATGTAATTAGTAAACTGAAGTGGCAATGGGCCGGCCATATAGCTCGAAGAACCGATAACCGATGGGGAAGAAAGGTTCTCGAGTGGCAGCCTCGTACCGGTAGGCGTAGTGTAGGGCGACCCCCCACTAGATGGAGTGACGACCTGGTAAGATATGCAGGAAGTCGATGGATGCAGGTGGCTCAGGACCGTGCTTTGTGGCATTACTTGGGGGAGGCCTATGTTCAGCAGTGGACTTGTGAAGGGCTGTAATGATGATGAATGATGATGATGAGTATAAAACCCAAGAGATCTTTTTTACTGGAAACGAGGCATTCCATCTTAGTAACAACACATCTGCATTTTGATTCTCAATTGAGGATAAATGTAGATATCTATAGGCCACATTATCCACGTTCAGGTGGACTGTGTGCTCGTTTGTTATCTTATTCTATAAAAAAAACTCCTTAGGTAGACAGTACATAATTAAGATTTGGAAATAAACATTAGTACTTGTATAATGATTTCTTATATTTACGTGAACTCTACACATTGATTTTATCGGTTTTAATTTTAATTATTTTTATTTTTAATTCGCGATGTATCGGGTGTTTTCTATAGATCGATATCTTTCCATAGTAATTTGCATAGATCAGACCATAAACAATAATTTAAAAAGCTGAAGGTACTCCGGGTTTAACAATGACATCGGGACGTCAGTCATCTAAGTTCCCCGTGACCATGAGTGCTGGAAAGCACCCGAAACGTCGGGAATTAAAAATAAAAATAATTAAAATTAAAATTAAACGCGATAAAATCCGTAAAAGTAGTTTTAATCAAATTAGTACTTGTAGTAGTGAACAAGGGCGAAGATTTAACATTTTCACTACAAAAAGACACAAACCAATGTCAAGTAGTGGACTATAAGAATTATAAAGATAAACGAGCAACCCGCCCCGGCTTTGCATGGCTGATTTCTGTATCTCGACAACAGCGCCACCTCCCGGCACAAAATGTGAAATATAAACCATCCACCCAATAGGGACCCATTCAAACGCACACAAAAAATTTCATCAAAATCGGTTACATGGTTTCAAAGTCTAAAACTGACATAGAATTTTTTTTTCATGTATATAGATGTAAATATATTCGTAAGTAACGAACGTTATAAAAGTAAAATAAAATAATAACTACTCTGTGAAATTTTATTAATGTATTTATTTAAAATATAAAAATTAATCAAGGAAACAAAAACCAATAAGATAAATCAAATATTTTAGGAATCCACAAGAAGAAGTTTGGTTATTTTTTTTTTAAAATATTATACATGGCTGTTTGCGTGCCGTGTGCTGGTGGCTTCGCAGAAAAGCGGCTGGTCTGGCTCTTTTACATTGGCAACGGGCAACAACATCCATGGTGCAAGACGCCTGGCACTGCAGTCATCAATCCACTTACCACGCGTGTTAAGGCATTTTTTTTACTACAGCCCATGTTAGCAGCAGTTATGCAGATTTTTACGGGGCGAAAACGAAAGAAAATAACAAATGATTTTTACCAATTTTTCTTTTAGATTTACCTGTTTTTCGATCTATAGTAGCTTTGATGTTTATAATTATTAATATATTTCGTAATTCCACTATTGGATTTAACAAGGAGACTCCAACTGAATGGATGCCAGAAATCTTAGTGATTATATACAACATTACGCTGAGCGTATTAGTGTCGATACGCTCAGCGTGATTTTGTATTCTCGTCGACAGACTAATTGACACATTTGTAATGCAACCATAACACGCTGCAGTATGGTATACCACATCTAAAAATTAAAAATACAAACGTCTCGTTTGTAGACATCATTGTGGCCACCCATGGCCAATAAGTTACTACACAGTAGTATATCTTTAAAAGTCGGTTAAAGGCAGGCGATGACTCAATAATTGAGGAGGTTAGGATCAAAAGGTAATATTTACATTTTTAGCCTTAGCGTTTTTTTTTCCTTCTTTGTAATCTTTTTCTTAAATTTTTAGGGAATCTGAAATAATTCGCATCAAAAGATGATAAATTCGATACAAAAAAAGCTATCAAAACACGAGTTTGAGGCAAAAGTTAACAATTTTTGCAAATCTTGATGGAGCTAAATGGTATCGGAATAAAAAGTTATATTTTAATATGAGGTATAGGTAAAGTCAGAATCAAAAGCTGACATTTTTCTATAATTTGCCCATAAAATTTTTTAAGCATAATAATTTTGTCATTTAAGATATTATGATGTAAAATATTAATATTGAAAATTACCGTTTATATAATTTGTTGGTAAAAGCTAACTAATGAAATAAACGTTAGAAACATTCAATTCCCATAAATAATCACTAGATGTGATAATGTTCGAGCTGATTTTTTAATTAAATTAGAAAGTTATTGACTTATCAGACTCAAATGAAGTATTTATGAGACAATTTAAATTAATTTGTCATTAAAACAATCACCTTTAATTTGCAACAATTCGAACGCGTAAATTTATTATATCTTTTCCGGCGCGCTTTCACTTTTGCTCATTTGCATAGTTTACTAAACACTGAAACGTTTTTACATTTGCTCAACGTTCTTTATAAAATTTGTGGCCATTTGTTTCGATGACGTGAGGTAAGTACATTAAAAGTTTTAAATAGTATACGTCGTTTTTTTATACACAATAAATAACGGGGAAAGATTACGTGGTTTTTAGTGTCACTTTTTGTGGTCTGTGCTTAAGTGAGGTTACTGGATATCGTTAAAAATGATGTGTAATTGTGAGTGCAATATTATCATTAAATAGCAAGGTAAAAGTTGTTAGTCATTATATGTATAGGTTATATATATATATATATATATATATATATATATATATGTATATATATATATATATATATATATATATATATATATATATATATATATATATATAAAAGTTCTTCCGAGTGGCCCATAAAGAGGCACAATTCTTGGCTCATTCATATTTTTAGTGTATGTTAATGACTTGCCTTCCTTTATAGGAAATAATCATGATATAGTATTATTTGCTGATGATACTTCTTGATTTTTAAACTTAAACGTCAAACACTTAAATGCGAAGAAATGAGTAATGCTATATCAAAATTAATGCATAGGTTTAAGGTTAATAATCTACTTTTAAACGGCAATAAAACTAAATATATTAAATTTACAGCAACAAATGTAAAAATCTGAATACCAATGTGTTTTAAATGGGGAAGAACTGAGCCCTGTTGAATCGTTTGTTTTACTTGGTATCACTCTCGACGCTAAGCTTCAGTGGGGCAGTATCTAAATTACGAGTAGTAAGCAGACTAATCTTCAGCTTATGCTGTAAAATGATTAGAGATCTCACTAGTGTTGTGACAGCTAGATTAGTTTATTTCTGTTATTTACATAGCATAAACTCGCGAAGGATAAGGCATTTGGCGCATCGCCTTACCACTTATCTTCCTCCGTGACTGCACCTCGGCTGCAGCGGTAGAGGAAGGGGACACCACTCTCGCTGCAGCCCACGAGCACACATCCGAAGTTGTCTCACCTCGGGCTGGCCCTTCACCTCGGGCAAGCCATGATAATGGATTCCTCTTTGTTTACCGTGGCTGACCAAGCCACGGCTACTAAGCCCTCCGCCACGAGAAGGCGGGAACCCGTTCGGAGGGGTCCTTGGGAAGGCCTATGTTCAGCAGTGAACTTATGATGGGCTGCCGTTATGATGAAACAGTGTTTAAAAGAGAAGAATAAAAATATTAAAAAAAATGAAAGTGTTATTAATTTTTATAAACTTCTTAGAAAAAAATATGTTGGTTACGTGAACGAATAATTTTAAATAAAGAATTATATAATTACGTTTGAATAGTTTATTAATATTAATGATCACATTAATATATATATATATATGTGTTATAAAATATGCAATTAAGTACATGCTGTATTATGTAAGTAAGGCTTAAAAGATCAATTATAATATTTTTTGTCCTATAACCATTATTACACATAACGGAAAGCTGACATAATGATAATATAAAAGCGGATAGACAACAAGAAATTAGTTTGTGTCGAAGTCGCATTCAGCCCATGCTATGTTTGTGTAGTGAGAGAAATGAGCGTTAATACACTTATTTTAGCAAATTTGAAAAGGAGGGCTTACGATTCGACTGTATATTTTTGTATGTATGTATATTACGCGATAAAGGAAGGTACATCAATTATTACTTAGACATCATTGATATTGTGATATATCTTATCAGCTTATTACTCAAAAGTGTTAAGAACTTAAAAGGATGAAATAACAAGAAACTGAAGTCTCGGCTTCAATATGTCACTATGGCCTACCAACACTGACCTATATATATATATATATATATATATATATATATATATATATATATATATATATATACATATATATATATACAATTATGTTGGACCGGCTATACCATATAAAATGTCTGTGCCGATTTGTAGCTCCACTATTTTACGTACCGGAAACTAAAAGTGACATAATATGCCAAAGCATATAAGTGAATTTGCAGCTAATACTAAACAAATTGAAATTATTTGAATATATGTACTTAAAAATTGATTACATCGTAATTACCAACATGTTTGGCTTTACATTACTGAGTTTTGATAAACAATAGAATTTAATGGGGTTGTCAAATCAAATGTTTATTAATTAACCGGTTTAAATCTGAACCTAGACTAAAATTATGGCAGCATAGCATAACAATTCTGAATTGGCGTCCGAAATAAAATGATTTATTTTGTTCCAAACATTTCACTTACTGTTTTATTAGATATGATAAACGCACCACTTTGGAAAAGTGCAGTATATGGACAATATTTTCTGGTAGTACCAATACCAATAAGTATAAAAGTATTAGATTATTATTTCGAATGTTTTTTTATTTCTTCTCTTCTCTATTTTCCCCAAATTTAAAGGGCCATAGTCAAATGTAGAAAGGTCGCCTGATGATGACTTTGTGTTTACATGACGTAAATTTGTTAAATCTGTTTAAATTTATGCCCTTGATATAGCCAATTTATTATATCAAGCGAATAAATTTATATTAGGATTACAAAATAATTATTAATGTCTTTCTTAGTGCTCTCTAGTGTTAGGGCTCTGGGAGTCCGTTGTGCAGATGAAGTTAGAGGCGATCTGAGAAGGAAAAGGGGGAGGAGAAGTCCGCAACTAAGGACACTCCCATTGGGCGGCTGGGCGCTGGTCAAGCTGCAGATGGATAAAAACGTAGATAGACCAACGCAGCGAGAAATATATTAGTTGTAGTATATGACTTTGCGTTTTTGTCTTTGTCCTCATCTTAGTTTTGATTTTATAGGGCGGCAAAGCTTAAAGTGACCACATTACCCTCACGTACCTTAGTAGATCTCCTGCCACTCATTTTTATTATATAGTTATCAATTTTCACTAAGAATAACACAACGAAATACTTTTTTTTCTCACAAAAATAGTGAAAACATAAGAATATACCGGCAATTTTTTCAGTACTAGATGATGCAATAACATGTCAGGTGTGGCGGGGGAGCGAGGGCCAGGGTCCGGCGCTAATCCTGCGCGCTTTACGGTAACAAGTATCGGCAAAAATTGGTTAGGTACCGAGGTGATCTGGTCGAATAATGTTCGGCCGAATATTCGGTTCGGTAAAAAAATTACCGAACTTTTGGCCGAATATTGGTACTCGGTGAAATCCATATTCAGTCCATCTCTATGATATTAATATATAATGCCATATAATAAATTATATATATTTTTTATTATATATTTGTTCCGTCATAGTAAAAACAGAATAGTAGGCAATCTTATAAGGAATGTACCGAAAGCCGCTAATATGTGCGCGTGCCTGGCACGTCACAATACTGACTCGCACGTATGCACGTGAGTGCGCACTAGCCACAGCACGCACACAATGATACTTGCTATGTTACTATATCTATACATAAATACATACCTCATAAGTACATTAATTATCATATCACACCACATCAAATTAATTTTAAATATTAAATCTGAGCTGACACCATATGCTCAGTGTTAATTTAGTCGTATTTTAATTATTTGGCATTTGTTGTAATGTCAAGCTGGATTTTTTTGACAGACGTTGATTCTTTGAGAGGAAACTAAAGAAATGATTACCAAATATGATGCATAAGTATGTATCTGTGTGTATTATGTTTGTAAATATTATAACAATTTGAAACTTAGACTTAGCTGTTAAACAAGAAGTCAGTAACAGCCCTGCAACAGTAGGCATTTAGATCTCGCGCGGCACGGGAGTTATCATACTATTCTGTTTTTATTATGGTTCCGTGGACGTTCACTTCTGCTGTCAGCGCCAAAATCGCCTCATTATGTCACGGTGTATAGCTAGTCCATATATAGAGGTCAGTGCTTACCACCGACTTTAGAATGTGAAATTATTTTATGCCTTTTGGTTCTTTGAAGTTGGTTTTTACTTTTTCTGTAAAAAGTTAGTTTTTTTAGGCAACAATTACATGATGTTGGTGTAATTTTTTTTAATGAACACGTTTGAATTTACGCTTCGTTGTTTTAGCCACGGTTAATCCGATCTAATCCATAAACACATAATACTACTATTCTCTACTCTACTATTCCTCATTACCGAAGGCCTAAAAAAATTAATGCCTTTTAACTTGAGATATAGGTATATTTATACAGAGCTGCGGTAATTACAGACAATTTCCACTACAACGAAGAATACACACATGACATGTTTAGCAGTGGAATAAAAAGAATATGATATAAAATAGAAGGCGATTCAATCAATCACTAAAATTTTACTTAATGATAAATATAAATGTATCACCTATGCAAACTCAATTCATTTGCTTATTTATTAAACAAGCGTCTCTTATTGTTTCAGTGTTTCTGGACTATTGATGGGATTGCGCTACAATGCTAAGAAATATTGGGCCCAGGGCCCATCAACGGTATAAGAAGTGAGTTTTTATTATCAATTATATATTTTATTGTAACATACTTCATTAAATAAGACACCAATATATAAAGTTAAAGTTCCTGCCTATATACGCTTCACTGGAGAGCACAGCCTGCCTTTCATTTCCGAGATGCTTAAGATTAAATTTTTAAACGCAACTATGAAAGAAAGTTGTTTTCTCAATCCTATTGAAGATAAATCTTAAAATATTATGAGAGAAGCTTTGAAAATATTGTAAAGTGTAAGCTGCATGTTGAGATGAGGTTAAGATGATGATAGAGGTTGGGATGCAAACGAAAATACTTTAAATATAAACATAACATAATATAAATTCTCACGAGCATACCAGAGGCATAGGCAGAGACCGCAAACTTGCATTTGACACGATCCTCACACACTACTCTCACTTCTTTTCTATCCATAAACCTACGCATGATATGCTCAACGATTAAGAGTACTCTTCATTTGGTCCATCTTCAATATATCGCCAAATTGATCGATAAACTTTCGTATATAAGGCTTTAAATATACAAGTTACCCAATATCAAAAAAAAAATTTGTTTGTTCGTATTTTACACGCTGCCATACCATTCATCAGATTGCGGTAAAACTTTGTCAACATGTTGCTTGCACTTCCGTTAAGGTTATAAGTATAGTTGGACCTGGAAGGTCTGTTGTAGAGCGCTGTTGTAGAATCCAGATATCACCCATGCAAAGCCGAGGCAGATTGCTGGTAAAATATAAATAAGGTTTGACCAGAATTTTCTCTGTGCTGAGTGGTTTTGTTGCCTCTTACGTCACTCATGATATGGTATGAGGTAGTGGATTATCTTATGCCGAAACTACACGTCAGACACGCAACATAAAATTGCCATATGGTAGCGGCATAAGGTAGCCATCACCATATTTTATGCCATGGATGTCATGACGCCGGCTGTACACGCTCGTCTCGTCGCCTCGCGTGCCTCTCGTCGTGTTGAGGCTCGACACGAGAACACACCATGTACACACTCGTTGTATCATTTGAACTCCGTATGACCGCTAAGATGGAAAAATAAAATTAATGAGCCACGGCGAAGAAGAAGATGGTGGATGGTTTCTATTTACCGTAACTGAACTATGTACGTTGAATATAATACAGTACGCTCTCATTTTCATCGCGAAACTCACGAGACCCTTTGACTCGAGCTCAAAAAACCGACACGCTTCCGAGAGCGCACGAGGGCCACAAGACGCGACGCGACGCGACGAGAGCACCATGTACACACTCGTACTCGGCTTGTCTCGTGGTGTCTCGACGAGCGTGTACAGCCGTCATGAGAGACGACTACGGGGAACGCCAGAAAAATCTTATGGCTATCGACAGATGGCGGTATAACGTCTCGTTTACGGACGTAAAATACCCAGGCGGGCTATGGATTAAAGCGTCAAAGACACCATACATCTGGTACTTATTACTATCAATCTGCCCATAATAACGTAAGATAAGTAACATAAGGCCACCTTAAGTTGCTGTGTTTCATATTAATACTAGCTTGCCAGGCAGACGTTGTTCTGCCCTTTTAGACGACCCTTTGTCATGTCCTATTAAAAGCACTTAAATTCGTAAAAAAAAGTTGTGGGTCACTCATGGGTAAAAAAAAACTATCCTATCTCTCAAGTTAGACCAAACTGCACACAGTGTGCAAATTTGATTAAGATCGGTTAAATAGTTTAGGAGTCCATCGCGGATAAACAACGTGACACGTAATTTATATAAATTAAGATATTGCAAAAATTAAACGATAAAACACTATCATCAAATTTTTGACCCAGGTACTATATGATACAAATATTAGTAATAACCTGGGCTATATGCTCGATTAAGTAATTAGTCCAATTTTATTTGTCCAACAATAACGAGAAATTTCTAGAATTTTTTTAATATTGTCTTCTTCACTTAGTTCACTTTAGGTACCTGCAATATTAAAGAAAATATTTTTTTAATTCTTAGAGAAACACAAGAAAGTACACATATTTGGCGGAAGGCAAAATTAATCAGCAAACGTTGGTACAAGCGTAAACCTTAAAAAAATTGAAATTATTTACGCAGTAAACCTTAAAATATTCAAAATTATTTACGCAAGAGGGAAGTAAAAGTTAAACTTGTGAGCATTCCCACTAGAGTTCATTATATAAAACACAAAAAATATTCCTACTTATGTACGTTATAGACTTTCAAACTATCCAACCGATTTTGATGAACTTTTTTGTGTGTATTTGAATGGGTCAGTAAATGGTTTATATTCACATTTGGACCCGGTAGTTTTTTATTTTTATAGAATAATGATGTCAAAGGAGCACAAAGTCCACCTGATGGTAAGTGGATGCTGTGGCCTATAGACATCTACATTTATCTTCAGTTAAGAATCGAAATGCAAATGCATTGCCAGCCGTGAGGTCTGAGATGAAATGCCTCATTTCCAGTAAAAAAGGTCTCCGGTTCTGTACACTCACCATACAAAACTCAGCATCACAAGTCTAAGGCTGAACATAGGCCTCCTATATAGATAGCCTCAGAGTACGGTCCTGAGCCATCGTGGTCCATCGACTAACTTCTGCATGTTTCATTTTAAGTCTTTACTTTAACTTGTGGCAACATCAGAAATGCCACTATCGTATATCATTTCGCGGTTTACACATGAGGCAATAGAAGGGAAACCAAATCAGATGTGAGCAGCAGCATCTTCCTGATAACAACAGAATAGTAATAAAAAACTGCGGAAGTCACTGCAGTGTTCAGCGCAGAGGACTTTTTGTATGCTGTAAAGAATTAATAAAAAAATCGTGAGGATACCCTCCATCCATCCATCCATCTGAGAAATTAAAACAAAAAAATTCAAACACATATGAAGTCCTCCAAATGTTCATAAGGACAGCGAGGCGGATATTTTCATGCCCAAAAACCCTATCAGATACAAAAGGAGGCTTATGGCCAGCCATGGGACATTTCTAATCTAAATTCTTGGAACTGATAATCTGTTATAAAATTAAAAAAGTTTTTGTGTAGGTTTGGTAATTGTTTTACCGAAAACTATCTGTGGTGTAACAAGTGCGGTTTTGTATTCGCGATAGTGCAGTAAATATGTATTCAAATATTGCATTAATGTTTATTTCGTCTATGAAAACATAGAGCATGTTTTTTGTTTCACAAATTGTACACGTTTGTTAATATAGAGTTTTAAAACTTCATTTTCTGTTATAGCAGTAATGAGAAAATATTATATAATGCTCAATACATCGCCGTGAGATTGCTTTGTTTATTATTTCTTAATTAAGTTTAAGAAAAAAAAACGAGATTATATATTTGACATAAGCGCACATAAAGGTAGATTTATAATATAGGAAAAAAATTAAATTTTAATTTTAGCAAAATCATCACAGATCATCCACAACAAAAGAAAAAAATTATCATAGTCTTTAATATTTTCAAAATAAAAAGTTGTTTAAGCAAAAACAAGATATTTGATGATATGAAAATATAATTTGTTTTTGTGCTAGCTAGTACCACATTTTTTTACATATTATAGGTCAATGCTTGACGGTAACCTGATGGTAAGTGATGATGAAGCCCTAGATAGTAAATCAGACGGTATTAGTGTCATTATCATCATCATTACAGCCCTTCACAAGTCCACTGCTGAACATAGGCCTCCCCCAAGTAATGCAACAAAGCACGGTCCTGAGCCACCTGCATTCATCGACTTCCTGCATGTCTTACCAGGTCGTCACTCCATCTAGTGGGGGGTCGCCTTACACTACACCTACCGGTACGAGGCTGCCACTCGAGAACCTTTATCCCCCATTGGTTATCGGTCTTCGAGCTATATGGCCGGCCCATTGCCACGTCAGCTTACTAATCCGCCTTAGTGTAATTAAAGCTTATTTACTCTTGCCTTGAAGACACCCAGATTATAATAGGATGGACAGAAATACTCCGGCAAATTACTCCACTCCTTTGTTGTACGCATTACTAAAGACGAAGCATATCGTTTGGTTCATGTGCGTGTAATATTGTTTATATCGAATACAGTTATAGGTATTTACATGTGATTATATTTCATCGGTCCTTATCAGTTGCCAGATTTTTACGAACTATCTAGTTGGCCTGCAATATTACTTTGGTATCGTGGAGGCATTTTACATAGATGCATAAGTAATAATTCTTTGACAAACATCCAAGCCGGGAACAATTTTTTGAAAAACTTACAAATTCAAACATCTTTATTATTGATTACTTGATCGAAAATTTTTATATTAAAAAATCAAAATGTTTATTCTTCCGTAACTGATACTGATACATTAAAATTATATTTTGTTTCACAGATGGTAACGTGCGAAAACGAAGGATCGTCTCACAGCGGATTCCATTTGGGCAATCGCGATGATGAATCACGTCGATCGCGTGCGCCCAGTGTATCCTCCCTATCACTGCATAAGCAAAAGATTGATGCACTTTTCGATGACAGTCGGTCAATTACAAGCTCACCTCAATGCGGTACTATGGCAGACGTAGGAAGAATGGACAGTAAGGTAAAAAAAAACTTTTGGTAAATCTTAAAAAAATTAAAGTATTTTAAATACACACAAGTTTAGGTACAAGTTCACAAATAACCTTGTGACTATGACACCTAATTTTTCGATAAATTTATGTCAAACGTCGTAAAAAAATGAAAAAAAATCCTCAATCAACAATAGAAAACATTTTAGGGTTCCGTAGTCAACTAGGAACCCTTATAGTTTCGCCATGTCTGTCTGTCCGTCTGTCCGTCCTCGCTTAATCTCTGTGACCGTTAGCACTAGAAAGCTAAAATTTGGTACCAATATGTGTATCAATCACGCCGACAAAGTGGTAAAATAAAAATTGATAAAAAATGTTATATTAGGGTAGTCCCCCTATATGTAAAGTGGGAAGTGATTTTTTTTTTATTTCAACCCTAACGTGTGATATATTGTTGGAAAGGTATTTAAAAATGAATAGGGGTTTACTAAAATCATTTTTTGATAATGTCAATAATTTCGGAAATAACCGCTCCAAAATTAAAAAACAATGTGTCCCCCCCCCCCCTCTAACTTTTGAACCATAAGTTTAGAAAATATGAAAAAAAATCTGAAAAGTCGAACTTTATAAGGACTTTCTATGAAAATCATTTTGAACTTGGATGGAAACAACAGTACCCACTACCGGGAGCAGTTGCAGGAGCGCGGAGCGCTGCTGGAGCGCGAACATAATGGACACCCACCTTTAAACTCATAAGTGGGAACACTTATTGTGACGGACGGGAAACTACGGAACCCTACACTGAGCGTGGCCCGACATGCTCTTGGCCGGGTTTTTTTTATTATTATTGAGATTCAAATTTTTTTGTCAAAAATTATTTTAACAGAATTATCTTAACCCTTCAAGCACCATAAAAATCCCAAGCAGTCGCATGCGCCCGACATATCCCGAGCGGTCGCATGCGACCGCATCCACCCACAGCACTTAAAACCATTAAAACTTACATTTAGAGACTACTTTTCGATGAAGAAGCTTTATAAAATCTTTTAGCATTATAAAATCTTGTGGTCTAAACAAAAGTCAAGTTTTACTTAATTACAAAAAGATTTTATCGTATTTTGATATAAAAATAAAAATACCAAGCGAATCTCGGCAGCGTGAAAATCACGATTATTTCAATATATAATACTCGAAATGGTTTCCGTAAAAAGATAAATTATATTCACACTAGAGTATTTCATATTGATATATATATATATATATATATATATATATATATATATATATATATATATATATATATATATATATATATATATATATATATATGGGTTAAAGTGCGTGCGGTTTGAGAGGTTAAAACGATCAGAAATCAACTTTAATATTTCTTAAAATTTTAGTTGCACTCAGGCATTATTGTAAAAACTAGTCTTTTTATGTGACTCCTTACCTAATAATTTTTTTCTCATCGTTTTCAAAAAGTTTTTCGTCTAGTCATAACCAGTATTTTAATTTAGCATTCACCAAAGTACACCTTCAGGTCACTCCATAAAGTCTAAGACGTACTCTTATAAGTATATTTATTTATAAATCCTACGTACTTTTAGCGAAACAATACATTGTAATGAAAACCTGTGATTATAAAAACAATTATATGTTACCTAGGTCCAGTATGAACCAAATTTAGTTTTTGGAATATTTTGTATTTATACAGCGATCGACATTTTTCATCATGAGCCACTGTAAACAAACGATATTCCACGCGGCCGAGCCAGCAATGAGTCAAAATGTATCTGTATTTAGTAAAATATATTTTAACAAAGCAGCTCAAGCACCGAAAATTTCGTATTTTCTCCACCAAAAAATAATTAATTTAACTAAACAAAATAAAATTAAATAACCTTCCATGGCTTCCCACATGATAGATGAATAGATTAAAAAATAGATTGAGTTGAACCATTGATATTTTCAAATGTTACCGTGTTTACCCCTACGTGCGGACGTGATAAATCGTCACCATAGGCCACTAAAACCACTTTTTAATGTAAAGTGGCAATTAGTCGATTTAAAAACAAATCAATGGTCATTTATCTTTCTGACAATGTGCTTTTAATATGATTTATTTGTTTAATATGATTTTTAGATTCGATAACACGGAAAAACATTGCATTCTTGATTTTTAGGCGATATAAGAACATATCTACGCGCTTTGCGCTTAAGGCATGCAATATCAACGTAAACATTCGCTGCATTATGCAACGAAGCAAAATTTACAACTATTTTAGCAAATTAATTAATTTTTTTTATTTTTTAAGGTTAGCTTAAAACACGATAGCAAAGCGACGATATACGAAGATGAAAACAACTATTGCCAAACAAAGATTAAAAAAATAAATAACACGGTGCAAGACCGTATAGAAAAAATGTTTGCAGATATGGCAGGAGAGTCTAGACAAACCAATGAGAATATTGGTGTTCACATATTTAGTGTGCATTATTTAGGATCAACACCCTTACAAAATAAAGTGACTAGTTTGTCTGGACTGCAAACTCCACTTAAAGATTTATATTTTGCATATAAAAGAAATGTTCGCCACAAAAGTGCATTAACAGGTCGTTTAGAAATATCCAATAGTGGTTTAAAAGTTAGATACAGAGGAGAGAAAGGAGACTTAGAACAACTAAATCCATTCCCAACGATAGCTGTTTGGTCTGCAGTGAAATTCGTTGTGCAGCAATCTGAAGATCATGATAAAGATTTATGTTACGCATTTGTACCTCTTATTACTGATCCTGATAATATAGATCGCCATGCATTGTTTAGAACATTGGAATCGACTGATAAGAAATATATCCTCTCCCACAACGAAAATTCGCACTCACCACTTTTCGCTGTAGTGATGAGGAAAATTGGGGTCGCCAAGCAGCTAGAGTGTCATGGTTTTGTATGTCAAACGACAGAAGACGCTATTGTAATAGCGGCCACGTTATACAAATCTCTTATGTCACATATGAGTCGGCAAGGACATACTGATAAAAAAAGGTTAAAAAATCGAAACGGTGTTAGTTGTATAAGTGTTGCCAGTAGTTTGCCTACGCATGAAAGACCGGTAAGACCACCACGTAAAAAGCGGAGTACGTCTTCGTTAAGTGGAGATAGTGACAGGGCAGACGGTTTTTCAGCAAGTGGGTCATTTATTGAAAAACCGAAATCAGAAAGAAACTCAACTTCTCCAGAGAACATATCTATAAATACTTCTCAGCATGCACAAGTAATGCATGCATTTGAATCAAAACGGATAACAGTAGAAGAAGTGAAAGCTAAATTAGATTCAATTAAACATGACAATAGTGGAAGTGATACTCAGGAACTACACATACCTTTAGTAAAAGATGTTCTTAATTCTAATAAAGCTCATTGTCTGAAAAAACCACAGAGCAGTACTGAATCTTCAGTGAGAAGTAAGGTGTCGGAAAAGATTGAATTATTTACAGAATTGGAGAGACGAAAAGGTATACAGAGACCACGAAATGTACCTCCTCCTGTTCCTTTAAAACCACAACAACCTCCACCAGATCCTCCTAAAGAAACTTTAAGAAGAACACAGAGTGGAAGAAAATCCTTAAGTGAAACAGGAGATATTTTGACAAAAATAGCTATACCGCGCTCGGGCAGTTTTCTAAATGCTGGTGGGCTTACTCGATACAAGTCTATAGGACAAAGGTACATATTTAATTGTTTCTTGCTTGTGCTTTATGCTAAAATTCTTAATAATTCCGGTGACCTATAGTGACAGTGTAGGAATATCCACTGCCCGTTCAACCCGTTGGTGTTGGACATCAGCGTCTTCTTAATAACAACTAAAGAAACTGTTGCCAACCCGCCTGTCAAGTATGTTAATTATAACAAATATTCACTCTATGAGACAATCTATGGGTGCGCCTTTGTTCAACAGTGAACTTTTGATAGACGGTAACGGTAACGATCCCATTAGGTTTAGATCAAATAATATACGATAAATCTTAAGTAGTCTTCACTATCTCTGTTTTATAAAACGAAACATACACAAATAACATCTTATATTAATTATGATTTATTAATTTTACACTTGATCAGCAAACTTAAATAAAATGTAAATAACTAAATATCAAGAACGAATAAAGCATGCTTAGCCAAGTGTTTCGACATGTTGCATGCTAGTAATTGTGCCAATGCAACCGCATCCGCTACATTCCTATGATCCAATATAACTGTCTTATTTCATGTCTATTGTTTAATTAAATTTTTATATTTATTTGAAACTATTAGTATTAAGATATTTATAATGAATGTTTGGATTACAGAAACAACGGAAAGAAAGGAGGTGGCTCACCATTAGGATTTAACGAACTGTTTAACGAATTCAAGGTTCAGGAAAATTTACATTCGATGGATGAAATATTAAATGCTATAATTGATCCAGAAGGAATGTCTTTTAATGACTTGAAACCGATTTATAAGGAATTTTTATTAAAATTAGCTGTAACATTAACGAAAGATGAAATATTTCAACACAGTAAAGCTATTATGAAAAAGCAAAAGAAAAGATTTCTGAGAAGGAGTAACACTTTCCAAAACAAGAAACGAAAAATTTGTAAAGGTGCAAGCGGATTGAAGATGGTTTTTAGGTTACCTTTCAGTAAAGATGATCGTAAAAAAGAAATTAAAAAGCAGGTTAGTTCAATAGATTTAAGTGCAGGCAATAAGGAACCAGTGTCTGAAAGTTCGGTGTCGACGTCCAGTTATGATTTGAGGCAGTTTCGACCGAAGGAGCCACCATCGATGCCACCACCGAAACGACAAACAATGAGACAAAGGAAACGATCAGATAAAGTAGTTCATGTTTCTAAGCGAAATGGAAAAGTATCAAGGCCGGGAGAAAGAACATCAACATCGGAAGATTCTGATTTTTTAACACTCAGTAATCGACTTGGCTGCCAAAATCGAAATAGTTCAAGTGGATATGTATCTTGTTCGGAATGTGAGTCGGAGAGTTGCGTAGATCGTTGCTATTGCTCTTTAAAAGAAGATTGTAAATCAAAATGTTACTGTTCTGCAGTTGAAACTAGTAAACACTTTCCTAAGGCGAAGCTTTTAAGTAAAAGCTGTAAGGATTGTACCAAGTAAGTTAATATTTTATTTAATTTTAATCTACTGTGGCAACAAGAATCTGTCCAATTCCAAGGGTTCTGCATTGATCCGGTATCCCATATTGAGATTAAGAAATATTGAACTTCTTACCCTTAAATTGATTTCTCGATCTTAAATCGACATACTTGGCAGAATAAAGTATAATTTTAAGGACATTATCAAATTCAACTACATGGATTATTTTTCGTTAGTTCTAATGTCTTTTTTAAACTTTATTGAGGTAATTTATTAGTCTAAAATAACTACATATTCCTCTACTTTCATCCGTCTCCGTTTTACAATAAATTTAATTCCAGCGGAGATGCGTTTCAGTGAAAGAGATTGTGTGGATTTAATTACAATTACTGAATTGTTAGCAGTTTCTGCAATGGAATTTGTACCTTGTTTATTTTATATTTATGGTTTCTTATAGGTATATGAATAATAGCCACATGTAGAAATGAAATGTGTACGGTGATTATCAGAGCGTGGAACGTCCATAGCTCACGTCGCCTTGTGAGTAACTGAACCGAATTATAATTATTTACCGTTGACTATGAATTAATAATTTCACTAGTTTTGCTATCCTCGTTATATACTCTGTTGTAGTATTTTTGATAGGTTTTAATTATTTACAACACTTTCCCTGTCTAATAATACAACTGTTCTTAAATTAACATTTACTTGTTTACGGTCGTGGTTCGTGATACAATTATATTACAATTTAATTCGCGATTTATAAACACAAAGGCTTCAATAACAGATGATCAGTGTTTACGGCCATTATACCAACGAGGCAGTTGACCAAGTTGATTGTTATACGAAGTATAACAATATCATTAATTTTAATAAGTTAATAAGTATCATTAATATATTAATAAGTTAGAAAAATAGGTTTGTTTAAAAAGTTAAGGCAAGTAGGCGCTACTGTAGATTATTAATATGCTTATCTGGATCATATATTAGAAGGAAGGTAGTAGCAAGATTTTATAATATAATGTAATGCAGTGGGTAACAAAAATGCATTTCGTATAAAAGTTAAAAGATTTCAGATTAAAATTCGTAACTTATTTACAGCTTAATATTATTATAAGTCGATGGATGCAGGTAGCTTAGGACATTGTTTTATCGCATTGCTTGTATTTCATGGCATAGACTTGTAAGGGGCTGTAATGATGATGATGATGATTATAGAAGTCGATTTATGATAAAATTTTCATGTTGTTTCACTTAATTAATAGAAGAAGCATAATAAAGTTACTGTATTTCAGAGAGGTATACGACGCTGACTACAGCTACTGTTCCTGTGATTCTGAGAGTTGTGCTGATAGCAACAAATGCTATTGCACTAGCCCTCGTCGACCTGCAATGAAGAGTTCTCAAAGTTTAGAGTACTTACGAAGTCCATCGCAAAGGACGTACTCAGATCGAATGAAACGCGCCTTTGATAACTCAGATACTAAAGTGACAAGAGCTCGGTAAGTTAAAGACAAATTAAATTTTTATCACAATAACTTATTTCGTTTTTAAGCACGTTCGCCACGGAGCATTCACGATCGGCCCGATGTAGTTCTAAAAACATATGTGACTAAAAAGTTCGTAATCTAAACAGTTTTTTGACTACAGCTGCAGTGAAAGTCGAAAAACTGATTCAGTAGTATTCAGTAAGTGGATAGACTGAAAGGTTTTTGATACATCGGTATAACCGTATTGTATAACTTAATCTTACATCAGCCCTTTCGAATTCATTGTACGATAGAAGAGAGAACAAACAAGCATGCGGCTCGCCTGATGGTAAGATACCAGAGCCGCCAATGAATAAGTATAATACCCGAGAAATTGCAGGTGCAATTTCACGAATGTACCGGTAACATGTACAGGTACATTTAACTTGAAAGATTTGCTTATACTCAGGACGCCGGATGGACAAGCGCGGGCTTGGGTCAAATATTATATGGCTATAGTCGGTCGTAAGAGACTCGTTCTTTAGCCAACAGGAACTGCCGCGTGCAGTTTCATATATATATATTTTTTAAAACGTTACCCCTATACTAGGATTTTCTCCTGTTTCGTGGGGGCAGTTTACAAACATAAATTGCACAAGGACAAACATCCAGACCCGGAACAATTATTTGTAGGCCATACAAATACTTGTTCCGTGTGGGATTCGAACCCGCGACCCCCAACGCAGCCACTCATTGCTAAGCCACTACGCCACGGAGTCGTCAAATATATCCTTTACATCTACTTGAATTTAATTATCAAATAAAAAGAAAAACACCGCCTATTGCAGATCAAGCTCTGCACTGAGTAGACGTCGTGAGGATCGCAGTAGACGAGCTCGCAGTTCCGATAGTCTAGCGCTGGACTATGAGCTGCTTCTGCAGAACAAGACCCGCGATACCAGGCCGAGCAATATGCAAAGACTTACCGGTTAGTGAATTACCAACTTTATATAACCATAATTAAGTTCAAGTGATTTTAACAACAAGCTCGAGTTCAAATAATTAGAAATTGTAGTGCTTATAGGAAAAGGATGAAAATAAGTAGTATATTACTCATGTAATATGAACAAGTTGGAAGGATCTTACTTACTAAATATTAACAATATTTAGTAAGTAATTAAGTCTCAATATTGTTAATATTTAGTAAGTAAGATCCTTCCAATGATATCCACTGCTTTTCTTTTTTTTTCGCTAAAAACGTATATAATAATTCGAACATTTGAATTTTTTTTGTTTAAAATGCGGATCTATATTAGTGTTTTGTGGGCAAGTAGGTCAATTTCTGAAAAACCACCATGAATTCTAGTTTTTTACTATTACTTCGAAAACTATGTGCATTATGGGTAAATCTTCATTATAAAAAAAGAGATATAAGATAAAGTTTACTTATCAAGGGATATGCTCGAAGTTTACTCTTGCTCGAACTTATAACAACTGATGATTTTGCATTAATTCTTATATACATCCTCCTTTTTGAAGTCGGTTAATAGATATGCTAAAAAACTTATTTACTATTATTTTGTTTCAGTTAGAAGTACTGGCGCAGGTTCCCACGACGCGCTAAGTGTCAAAAAATCAGCAGAAATGGCGGCACTTTTCGCAGACGTTCGTCTTTCCCAAAGAACTGACGTACGAGCCTTGGCAGGAGGTCGAAGGTCGCGACCTCCGCCATTACCACCTTCTCCACCTCGGCCTGCGCCTCAATTAGCTCGTATGTTCGACCACCGGCCTTTAAGCAGAAACGCTAGTCTTGAAGACACTTTGGGATATTTACCATAAGGCGTAAGAAGATCAATATTAAATGGAATAAGAAATGTTAATACATAATTATCTAATTTATATATATATATATATATATATATATATATATATATATATATATATATATATATAAAACTCTACGAAAATTTATTTAAAATTGATGTTAAATTTTTAATTTGCTAGGAAGCAGCCGCCAGTTTTTGCCAGCCATCAATTTGGCATGCATCTATTGATTCATCCATTTTCTGCATCTCTTACCACGTCGTCATTCCATCTAGTGGTTGGCCTATGTTCAGCAGTGGACTTGTGGTGGATTGTAATGATGATGATGATGATTATTATTTGATTACAAACAAAGATAGTAGAAATAAAGAACTCTTCGAACGACTTCGAATTAATAGTTATAACTGAGATACTATATCAGCCAGCATGCAAAAGAAACCCACGCTCTATTTGTATGCTGATGATATTGCGTTGGCAAAAAGGGGAAAAGATAAACTGCAGGAAAAGGTCAACACTTAGAATAGCGGTCTGTAACTTAACTTACCCAAAACGTAGTACATGGCATAATATAATAGTGTAGACTGCATCCGCACAAGGTCAGAAATCGTGACCAAAGCAGATCAGCTTAGGTAAATATTTTGAGTCTGAATTATACGCGTTCATGAAAACTGATATTCAAGACCGAATTTTAATAGTTTGAGCTAAATAGAAAAAATAGTGATGGAAGAAATTTGTAGACCTGCAGTGCCTGTTAATCTAATTGACCTGGTGTATAAAGAAAAAGGTGTAAAAGTAGTCAATGGTGTCAGTGTGGTTACCAAAATAAAGATGTTTTACTAGACGTGTGGATTTATGAGGAAGGATTAGATTTGCACTTACGAATATGCAAGCCAATGCATTACCTAAATATGCTCAAGGCAGGAAAAGTGAACCCCGATTTAAGCCCAGATAAACGCTGTCGCTGGGACAAAGAAAAAAATTAATAAAGATAGCAGAATTTTTCATTTAACCCATTAAATAATTTTTATTCGCGGGTTGAATAAAAATTAGGATGAGAAATTGATGTATTTTCCACATATGTAGGTACTAATTGCTATAAATATGAAATCAAACCGCTAATTTTTTACAGCAGCCCTGAATAGATCGTAGATTTTCTGCCAAAAGTTGCTTCTCGAATTCTCACGGTTGCTGGTGCGCGTTTTTAATGTCACGAAAAAGTTCAGAACATTCTCCAAAAATAGAATACATTTTGGGTCGGTTTTTCATTTTTGGTCCAATAGGCAAAATATTTTATCTTATAATCATGAGGTCCCATCTTGAGTGCAATTCGATAGCTGACATTAATCTTTTTTTGCAGTTATCTTAGGTAGTAAGGTTTTTCAATGTTCCGTAACAATAATGTTCGCAATACTGCGTTTCTGGAAAGTTCTCATGTAAACGTGATCTTAAGTTTGATTAATTGCCTTAACAGTATAATGTGAAACTTAATTCAGTGCCAGCGAAAAAGTTACACTCTAAGATACATAAAAATTATTTGAAAGTTGGTTTAATAATTAAAGCTATAAAACTGTCACTAATGGAAATTGGTATGATGTTAATAACAATTTTAATAACAAATTTGTTGATCCTTGTTCTCAAAAAACAAAATAAAGTAAAATCTTTTTAGGCAGAATTGCACTAATTCCTATAGTTACTGATTCGTTGATTAATACACACGTACATGTAATAGGAAACTTTCGGTCAATATAATTGTTTAACCGTTATGAGTTGCATGTCTTAAGAATTTCTTAGAAGGTACCGTCTTAAATCGTGAACGTGTTACTGTAAGGTTGATAACATGCTTCGGTTCAATTTGTCAGAATCGAGGTTAATTCGGTGAAGCAAGTTAATTCAATTTGGTTCTTGATTGTTTCGATCTAATAGGTGTTTATTGATTTGGAATTTCTTTATTTGTTCCATATTGTGAAATTACGCGTACATTTTAAACTTATCATTGAACGTCAATAGTTATTTATGTAATACTGATTTCTATGAAGCGTAAGCATACTTCGAATATTATTAATAATCTTTATATTAATTTTCTATAAAATAGACAGAACCAAGCTTGAAAGGATCGCATTATATAAGAATTGTACAGTCTACACTTTGCACATGAGAAAGAAAATGTATTTTACTTCCCATTTCTCAACTGGTTATTTAAAAATAATTTAAATCTAAGCTTTATTAAAAGACAATGTGCAAGTGAAATACGAAATGCTTATTTTAACTACCAAATATCAAAACTTCACCACCAACACTGGGTTCCTAAATGATCTACGGTAAGCTTACACCAGTAACTAATGAGCGTTATATTAACCTTTTTGTATCTCAAACGTATACCACCTTATTATTATAAAATAAGGATTTCAATTAGGTATATAGATAACTTTTAAATTATTAATCTATGTATGTAGTTATTTATTTATGAAAAATAACCTTTATACATAGGTGCAATATATCGAGTCAAGTAATCAACAATTGCGACTAATACTTAAATTTTATTTATTTCTTTGTTAATCGATTACGAAACGGTCCTTAAAACTGCAACATAATTAATAAAGGACCCTTACAGTTTTACTCGAAATTGAACATAAAAAAAGTATTGGAATTAATTTACTTTGATAATAAAAATATTGATCAATGAATAATAAATAAGAAATTCCGGAAATTATTTTAGGTTTCCATATGGGTTAAATATTGTCTTAGCTATACCAAATGTGTATCCAATATACGTAGCTAACATCTAACGAACAGTGAAAATAAAAACTGTAAATTACGAACCCATTTAGTTAATGTCGGTTGTAAGATCGTTTCGTAATTTCATCACTGTTTTCATCAGTGTCTTTAAATTATAATTTATCGTTAGGCTACTAGGTTATAACTCACTTGTATTATTAAATGTGCAATATTTTAATTATTTGTCTCACTAGACTATTAAAAGTTTCTTGTAGCGTGCAATAATATAATAATGAACTGTAAATAGACGTCTAATGGTGTAAAATAAATTATATACAATGTTTTGTGGTTTTTTTAACGTTATCTTCACACTAGGATTTTCTCCTGTATCGTGGAAGTTTACATACATAAATTTCACAAGGACAAATCCCTAAAAAGGCGACCGCTAAGACCTGTCCAACTACAGGCCTCGTTCTCCGAAATAATGGAGTATATTGAAAATTGCCAGCTCATGAGGTACCTAATCACCAGCTGATCACTGACCGCCAATACGGTTTCCGTCGTGGTCGATCAGCTGGTGATCTTTTCATTATTGCTAATCGGAGCATGTCATTATGGCAGAATCGCTAGAGGACCTTAGCACTGTGCTCAATGACCTCAATAGTGTCTCCCAACGGATAGGTCTTAAGATGAACATGGACAAAACAAAGATCATGTTTAATGTCCATGTCACACCTATGCCGGTAGTTGTTGGGAGCACTATGCTCGAAGTTGTTGACGAGTACGTTTACCTGGGACAAATAGTCCGACTATGTAAGTCCAACTTCGACCGAGAGGTCAATCGACGGATTCAACTCGGCTGGGCAGCGTTCGGGAAATTACGACACATCTTCTCGTCAGGTATACCTCAATCTTCGAAAACTAAAGTTTTCAGTGCCGTTGCCAGTGCGTGTTGCCAGTGATGACGTACGGATCAGAGACGTGGTCCTTCACTGCTGGCCGTATGAGGACGCTCAAGGTCACTCAGCGAGCTATGGAGAGGGCTATGCTCGGAGTTTCTCTGCGTGATAGACTCAGAAATGAGAATATCCGCAGTAAAACCAGAGTGACCGACATAGCCCAACGGATTAGTAAGCTGCAGTGGCAATAGGCCGGCCATATAGCTTGAAGAACCGATAACCGATGGGGAAGAAAGTCTCTCGAGTGGCAGCCTCGTACCGGTAGGCGTAGTGTAGGGCGACCCCCCACTAGATGGAGTGACGACCTGGTAAGACATGCAGAAAGTCGATGGATGCAGGTGGCTCAGGACCGTGCTTTGTGGCATTACTTGGGGGAGGCCTATGTTCAGCAGTGGACTTGTGAAGGACTGTAATGATGATGATGATGATGAATCGGAGCACAAAGGTCGTACTAGACGGTGCATGTTCTGATTACAAACTTTTAACGCTGGTTTTCCACAAGGCTGCATGCTATCACCAACGCTGTTTCTTCAGCATATCAATGATATGTTGCAAACCCGTAACATTCATTGCTATGCAGACGACAGCACTGGTGATGCCTTTTACACCGGCCGTGCTAGTCTCTACAACCAGCATTTGTAAGTTACTTAAAATTTCAGATGTAATGATGTTATAAACTGCAATTTTGTAGATAGAAAAAACATTATAGAAAAAAATATTAGTCCAATTCAATCCACAGAAGTCATAAGTTTGCGCGTCAACCGCTAGAAAGATCTCCTTTGTCGTGTCTCCTCAGTTTGGAGGCACTCCCCTTGCTGCCTCAGCTAGCATCGGAATCCTCGGTGTCGACATATCGAATAGTGTGCAGTTTTGTGGTCACTTGGAGGGGAATGCCAAATTAGCCTCTAAAAAGATTGGCGTGCTCAGCAGAGCGAGACAGTATTGACATGTTGCAAATCGGAAGCATTCATTGCTATGCAGATGACAGCACTGGTGATGCTTTATACACCGGCCGTGAAAATATTTCTCGGGAAAACGTCGCCGAGTACCGGCGACAAACTTGTGTCTGAAGTCGAGACTTTGTTGAACAAAATCTCGGATTGAGGGCGACTAAATCTAGTCCAGTTTAATCCCCAGAAGACACAAGTTTGCGCGTTTACCACTAAAAAGAACCCCTTCGTCGTATCTCCTCAGTTTCAAGGCATTCACGTTGTTGCCTCAGCCAGTATCGAAAGCGTCGACGTATCGATTGACGTGCAGTTTCGTGATCATTTGGAATAGAAGGCCAAATTGACCTTTAAAAAGCTTGGCGTGCTCAGCAGAGCGGGACAGTATTTCATGCTGGCTCACCGCCTGCAACTTTACAAGGTGCAGGTTCGGCCGCACATGGAATACTGTTCCCATCTCTGGACTGGGGCTCCCCAGCGCCAGCTCCTTTTATTTGATTGCATCCAGCGCAGAGCAGTTCGAATCGTCGGCGACCAAGCTCATTCCGATCGGCTTGATTCACTGGCACTGCGAAGAGATGTTACATTTCTTTGCGTATTTTATCGCATCTACCACGGGGAGTGCTCTGCGGAATTGTTCGGACTAATTCCAGCCGCACAATTTCACCATCGCACATCGCGACATCGCTGCATGCGGATGTTGCATCCCTTTGCGTTTCTTCCGTATCTACCATGGGGAGTATCCTGAGGCATTGTTCAGATCAGTTCCAGCCGCCAAATTTCACGAAGGCACATCGCGTCAAAAATCCCGATACCATCCTCACTATCAGGATGCTTGGCGGTCCATCACTGTGCGTTTTACTAGGAGTTTTCTTCCTCGTACAACTTCACTGTGGAATTGTTTACCACCGGCGACTTTTCCGGACCGATACGACTTAGGGACCTTCAAGGAAAGAGCTTAGTCTTTTCCAAAAGGCTGGCAACGCACCTGCAATTCCCCTGGTGTTGCGGTTGTTCATGGGCGGCGGTAGTCACTTACCATCAGGTGAGTCGCAGGCTCGTTTGCCCTATATAAAAAAGGTCATACAAACATACGAGTATATATATATATATATATATATATATATATATATATATATATATATATATATATATTTGTTCCGTGCAGGATTCAAAATCACAGCCCTTATCGCTGCAAGTGATTGCCGAGCCACTGCACCATGGAGCCATCGAATTTAAAAGTATAATGTTTGCTATTTTATTACTTACCACAACTTCTTCTACGTGGTAGAGTCGGGTTGCAGCTAAACTTACTCGTTTACGATTTAAACACGAATGGGTTGGCTTGCCCAGACGTACATTTTCTAGAATACGAGGTTGAAATAGCAGCTTAATGCTGCTGTATTTCGTAAAGGGTGTGTACGTACTGGAGACCCTTTTTACAGGAAACAGGGCACTGCATCTTAGTCTTTAGGGGTGACAACGTATTCTACATTTTAATTTTTAGTCGACGATAAATATAAATGAGTGCTATAGCATCCACTTACTATTAGGTAGTGTGTGTATACGTTAGTCACTATTATTCTATAAAAAACAATATAGGATTATTTTTCAAAGAATATCCTTCATATTTAAATTCAATTAAATAATTAATGATAGACTCTTATCGCAGTATTTGAAAATACGAGTAAATAAGGCTTCTACTTTTATTTAAAATTATTCCAAATTGAATTTGGGCTCCTCTGTGTCCGAATTAGTTCACAACTTTTTTGCCGACCGAGCGACAATTATGAATATATGCGTGCGTAGTAAAATGTTCATAAATGACAATCAGTAAAATTAATACATTACTCTATTCTTAATTTAAAAGATAAAAGGACTGAATATTAAAAAAATAATTAATTTTACTTCACCACGCACCTTTAATACTTATTCTGAACCTTCTCTACAAATTTGGGCGTATATTGCAAAATAGCCCTGTAAAGTGAAAACGTATAAAAAATGTTACCCCATTTCGGTCCATGGTTGTTAGTAAGAATTTTTTAAATGATTAAAGTTTCGTATTCTTGTATGGCTTTTTACAGCACAAAAAGTGCACGGCAAAACCACTTTATAAATCAAAAAAGGATACTTGCTTAATTACTTACGATAACCCAAAAAGGAAAATTTTTAACCTGCCCTTCAGTTTTTAATAAAAATGATCTTTGCTTGCACTAAATTAAATATTAAGAGTATTTTAATGAAGGACAAAACAATTCTTTAAAAAAAGTTAAATCCGACTTCAAAGGAATATAAGAGTAATAAAATAATTTCGTTTCAATACAATTTGTAATAAAATAATTTTACAATCTAAAGTCGGCGCTAAGATATTGTCTATAGATGTATTAAAAATCCGACTTTAGAATGTGAAATTCTTTTTAGTTTTTTGAAATCCGATTTTACTCATTAACAAAAGTTAATTTTTTATCCTTTTGAGTGAACTTAGAAATATTAGAATCTCAGTTTTGTCTACATAATTACATTAAAAACTTTATCCTCTATTTATTATCACCAAATGCTTGTACCCTGAAATACTTTTTAAATAAAAATTGACAATTTGTTGCTTACGCTACAAACGGGTAAACTTTAATTATTTAAAAATTACAGGAGAGCAAGAAAACATTTATTTTCCATAATTACTAGCTTTTTTCATCAGAAAATTAATTTTATTAAAATAAGTACGATTAATCGTATTTGTAATTTTTCATTAAATCTAATATTTGTAAAGATGAAAAAAGCTAGTAATCGGGGAAAAAAAATTTCTTGCACTCGTGTCAATCAAAAATAATTAAGGGATGCCCCTTTGCAGCGTAATCGACGAATTAACAAAAATATTGCGTAACATACCTTTATACAAAACACACATACAAGTAAATAAACGTAAACCTCCTGTTTTTTGAACTCGGCTAAAAAGACCCACCCAAAAATTTTTCAATTCAGAATTTGAGTCTACATTCTAGAACATATTATGTTAGACAGAGACAGGTAAAGAGAGAAATACGATTGTTTCTGCTACCAAACCGCGGGCATCTATAGTGGTATACCAGTTTCAAGGACAAGTGAGCCAATATTATAAGAAACTATTAAGTATTCTGTTGTAGTTCCTTGTAGTCACAGCTTACAATGTATCTTTGCATGTGTGGCTTTCTTTACATGAAGTTGAAGTTAGCCGTAGGATATAGCAGCCATTTAATATATGGTGGACTGTTATTTTTTTAAAACGTTTCCTCAATTCAAGGATTTTTTATATCGTTGTGACAATTTCATAAAGACAAACATCCAAACTCGGAACAATTAATTATTTGTAGGCCCACAGATACTTGTTCATGCGGAATTCGAACCCACTGTACTACGAAGCCGTCGATTTATCGAGTTATAAAATGTGATAACATAAAGGCTTTCTATAATTGTAAGTTGTCGTCATCGATTACAGTAAAGCTTTGGACCCTACCGCACAGTATCCTTAATGAATGTATAGTACGAGGTCCTCTCAACAAATGGTGTCAGAATTATATGCAATTCAAAGCCTTCTATATCAAGGTCGTAAATAAACTTAGCACTAAGGTAAGGTACCTAAGGGCACAGCACAGGAGTGGAAGGAGTTGAGGGAGGCCTACGTCCGAGAGACGCCTATTACCGAGAGTATCATTCCATTATTTAATTTAATTTATTTAATTCGTTTTTAAATATTTTATTTTATATATACGTTTGAATATTTTATATAATATAGCTATTGTCAACATTTCTAGGGATCCGAAGATAAACAACATGAAGCCGTTACAGTTTAGCCATTTCCGTTCGCTGTCCGGTCGTTGTCCGCAGTTTTACTCAGACACTACTAGGTGCTACAAAGTCGTGATTTTGCATAGTTATAGATATTAATCACGCCTACAGTCATGAAATAAAATCTTGAAAAATTATTAATGTAGCTCTAGCTACGAGGCCAGTGATATATATATATATATATATATATATATATATATATATATATATATATATATATATATATATATATATATATATATATATAGGGGATGTAGCTCTAGCTACGAGCTATATATATATATATATATATATATATATATATATATATATATATATATAGGGGATGTAGCTCTAGCTACGAGGCCCATACATTACAACTAGCATGCTTACCGCAGAGGCAAATCTACGGAAACAGCCCTGATCAGTGTCATAGACAGGGTCGAAAAAGCACTTGAGGATAATGAAATAGCTTTTTGTGCCTGTCTAGATATTGAGGGCGCCTTCGACAGTAGCCCTACATCACTGCTGATTGGGGGCCTAACATCTAAAAATGTTGACCCCGCGACTATCAGATGGGTGAAGTCGATGCTCTCAAACAGAAAGGCAAAAATAGCGCTGTTTCAAACTTCGATTAAAGTCGCAACTACAAGAGGCTGCCCACAAAGAGGTGCTTTGTCACCCCTTCTTTGGACTCTTGCGGTTGACCAACTATTGTACAAAATGGCAGACCTAAGCATTGACACACTGGGTTATACTGATGACCTTGTGATCATTGCGAGGGGTTTTAGCCAAAGTATTTCATCAGCAATCGTACGAAGAGCCCTAAATACTATAAATAACTGGTGTAGGGATAACAGTTTATCAGTTAATGCTGATAAAACTGTTATAATACACTTTACCATAAAGAGACGGTTGGACAAATTAGTCCAACCAAACTTAATGGTAAAGAAGTACCATTTTCCACGGAAGTTAAGTACTTGGGCGTAACAATCGACCAAAAACTATGGTGGAACTCTCACCTTAGCAACGTATGCCATAAAGGCAAAAATTGCTTTAGGTACGTGCAGTCGTTTGGTTGGGAGCATCTGGGGCTTGCGTCCCAGTATGGTACCTATTGCTGTACAGCAGCATAGTGAGGCCGATTCTCACCTACTCCTGTATTGTCTGGTGTAACAAGGCCAACTAAAAGACGACTGCGGACAGACTAAACAGTCTACAAAGGACTGCCTGTTTAATGGCAACTGGAGCTATGCGATCATCGCCTGGAGCGGCTTTTAATGTACTTATATGCCTAACGCCCCTTGATCTTTATCTAGACAAGAAGGCGAAGGCTAGTTTGTATAGGATTAACGCCCAGGGCGGTCTGAGATTGCTTTCCTTCAGATTGAGATCCATGCTCGACACAATTAAGGATACAACGGTCTTATGCATGATCTCAGATATTATGCGTCCCTTCCCTCCAGAGAAACTGGCTAAGGTTATCTGTGAGGTCGGTAGCCTCATAAGGTATACTATAACGATGGATCTAAAATGGGCCTCGACGTAGGCTTTGGAATTTACGGGGAACGCCCCAAATTCAAACTTAGTATTAATTTGGGTAGATTCACCTCTATTTTCCAGGCACAAATTTTCGCCATACTTCAGTGTGCGTAAATCAGTCTGCAAAACACTTTGTCAACCATATATTTTGTATAAACTCTGATGGTCAAGCAGCACTGCTAGCCCTGAGGTCAAACTTAGTGAACTCGAAGCTAGTTGGAGACTGCGTGAACCGTTTAAGCGCCCTGGGATGTAACAACATGGGTCGTGTTAAGATAGGTTCCGGGTCACGCGAGTATTGTATGCAACGAATTTGCCGACAAACTTGCATGGGAGGGCTCAAAGTGTATACGATTTGGACCTGAGCCATTTTGTGGAATCTCAATAAGCCTAGCCCGATTGACTCTTGCAACTCTTTATCACAATAAATCTCTTAAGACCTGGTCTGACACACTAGGCTTAAAAAATCTAAAACCTTAATCCGGGTTTTTGATTGTAAACTCACTTCAGAAGCCCTGTGATTAAGTAAAAATAAATTACGCATTCTGGCAAGTGCCCTAACTAGACATTGTTGTCTTAAAAAGCACATGTCCATCCTGGACTAAGAAACTGAAGGATGTATATGTATAGGTTCTGTTCCATAACGGAAGAAACGCCTCTGCACATCCTAACCGATAGGGGACCCTTAATGCGCAAACGTAACACTCATCTGGGAAACTATGTACTCCGCCCAGAAGAAGTGAAATTGCTCACGGTTAAGCAACTCCTTCTATTTATTGAAGACATAGGGCTTAGCCGTGAACTATAACCATGGCAGCGATCACAATAGATCTTTTAGGTCGCACTGCTACTGGTCTCCTTCCCTAGACCCGCATAGCTACGCGGACATAATAAAAATATGGTCTATTCCAACGTGTGCAGTGTCGTTGGATAGGTCTTTCAAAAATATTGGGTGTATAAAAAAACATTTTTTTTTCGGTTCATGTAACCGTTTCAGAAATATTTAACTTTAAAGTGGTATTTTTATTACAGTCATGTGTCCCCCCACCCCTACAAATTAATCTGTTGTTTTTGGAAATGTAAAATGTACGCACAATAATACTATATTTTATAATATATGTAAAAAGAAAAATATCATAGCTGTGTACGTAGGTATTAGTCGTTAGTCGACCAAAACATAAAATGCGCTTGGATAGGGCACTATGACCACTTTTGTACAGACTTCGCATGTGAATCATGTAAATAGTATCATTTTCAGAATCAAAAGTCTTACTTTGACAGGGGTTGGACAGCTCGAAAACCATCCTTATAGGGAACTTGAGAATAATCTTCATCATCGCCATTCCCTTTTTATATAGCTGAGTCAGATGAAGCTGTAAAAGCCAAAGAGCTAACAGCACTAACATCTCAGAACAAAGACAAAGAGTGTAGAACAGACCTGTGTCTAGGTAAACTATTTGTGAACTGATGATGATGATAAGTCTTTTTAAATTTGATAGCAATATTCATCATCATCATTCATCATTTTGTAAAATCAAATTCTGGTTCTAAAATCATACGTTTTTTTTAAATCTAAATAGAAAGTCATAATTGAAATATAGTATAATGGTTTATTAACATCCCACAAGTACAGTGTAATCGTCAAAACGTTACGGGCCATCTAACAGCCAATTTTGTCACTGGTATATAAAAATCCTAAAATAAAATAAAACAAAATCGAGCGTACAATCAATTATCTTATTTACTATCTCATAAAAAATCTCATCTGTTATATTTTCTTTTATAATATAAATGTTTCAGAATGAATAACAATTGTTTTACTTAGTGATTAATCATGTTAGTAACAAATCTCTCCATAATATAATATAAGAACATCTGTTATATAGTACACACCTTATATTCTACTTTATTATGGATTGCTTAGGACTTTCACATAACTTATATTTACAAATATATATTTCAGTGACCTCTTGAGTATTGAGTGTATTAATAGTAACGCTACGATTCCATGGAGCGATATCTACCCGCGTCCGCAGCGATAGCGGAACCGTGACATGCGTGAAACGTGACATGCCTGTCACCCAGAGGGGTAGTATATATATATATATATATATATATATATATATATATATATATATATATATATATATATATATGACATATTAACATAGATGTTACGGTCTCGTGGATTTTGAAATATAATCGCAGTTCGTCTACCGGAGCAGGTGTGAAGAAATATCGCTTCGTGAGTTCATAGCCTAACAATTAAAAGTCTATGTATACAGATTTTAGACACTATCTCCTATCAAAAACACATTACACATATGTATTTTATAACTACTGTATGTCATTTTTGTAAAATATAATTTGGCAAAAATTAATTCCCAACTTTGAAATCAAATAAAAAGTATTCACAATTTAGTTTGCAAAAGAGTTTTCAAAAACAGATTTTATACATTTAGACGCATTTACAAACATCTCTGTTTTAAGAGGTTCTACACGACATTTTTTTATTGCACCATCTTATATTAGCATAGTGTATGATAATGTAAGAGGCTTGTTTGATAATAATCTTTATAATTATAATAATTAAACTGAACATAATATACATGTATAACAATCAATGACTATAGAAACTACCTTTTCATTTGTGAAACAAAGATATAACACTTTATGGCAAGCGGAATATTTATGGTTCCGCACGCATTACAGGCAATAGTTACATATAGTAATTATGCCAGTTACTCTCAAACTTTATAATTGATTCTCATACACAAACGCAGGCAGTTATGAGCTTGGTGAAATCTGGCCAGTTGTCAATCATTTGGGGTATTTAAAGATATAGTATGGCATATCAGTAGGGTCGTACGGTACCGAGGCGACCCCTAGATATCGGTTCCGCATAACTGTGGCGGAACTTTGTCGGTTGTCGATCGGCCAGGTCACGGTATTCTCTATATTCTCTATCATAGTATCTGTCTCTGTCGCCTTCAGGGTACGACTGGCGCTGCTCGTCTAGCAAACGTGAGCGACTAAACGCGCGTTGCCTGTCCGTCCATTCCCTTCGCCTTTCTTCTATAACGGGTTCAATGATCTCATCCTCTTCTATGCGCCGATCTAATTCTCTCCTTTCTCTGTATCGGTCGAATTCATCTCTGTGAGGTTTTGGCTCGATTCTGTTTAAATACTCCTCTGTGCCATATTCGTAACGCTTCAAATCATCGCGCTTTCGACCGACGCGCGGGAGTCTTTCTATTTCCCTGTGGCTCATCTCTGTTGTATCAACATCACGGACACGTTCAATATCCTTGCGTCTGTCCGGCTCCCTGTGGGAACGCTCCAAATCTCGATGAGAACGGTCAGGTTCTCTCCTGGAGCTCAATTCACGGTGGCGCTCCTGACGCTCGTCCCGTCTTTCTTCCTCCGGGGAAGAAGTCGAGCGACTGTTTCTTTCTAGCATGCTTCTCCGTATGGCCATATGCTGTTCTAGTTCTTGATTAAATCTCTCCCTCTCCAAATTCTTGAATTTCTCCTTTGCGACGTTAAAACGATCTTTAGGTGACGTCTCAGCGAGCTTAAGGCTACCTTCACTTGCTCCTCGTTGGAGTTTACCAAAGCGACGATCCTCCACTCTGTCTATACTCCGATTGGAAGGTTTGGTGTCAGTTATATATCTACGTCTGTAGTTAGGGACTTCTTCAGTAAACTTGTCTGGTTTTTCTTTGTTGACTCGTTCAAGAGACTCGTGACGGAATCTCCGTTCAAAAGTGGCGTCTCTGAAGGGAGCGAGTTGGTCACGGTAGGGTTCGGTAAAGTCATCGTTGTAGACGGGGGCACGCTCGTAGTTTCGCGGGGATAAAGTACGACGTGGAGGCGAAGTGCATCGTGGTGGGGAGGCGCGATGTGGTGACTGCGCTCGGCGGGGCGGTGACGTCTCAAAGGCCTCGTGCATCATATACGCCGTACTCTCTGCCCAGTCTTCCTCTGAAAAACAAGGGGTAAGATTAAAAGTTTTGCAAAACCAACTCCAATATAAACAAAATGAGAACATCGTCAATGTGGTCAAAGTCAACTTAATACGCATTATTGCGGATAACTCACAAACTACTGGTCATATCTTAATCAAATTTATATGGGACCACATGGAAAGCACCACGTTTCAGCGTAGCAATGAAAATTTGCTATTGTGGTGGAAATATTAAGCGGTTGGCAACTAAGTGAGATAAAACTCGCCTAATTTTTACAGAGCTTTACAATTGAACCTAATGCCCCGGCTACACGCACCGTCTTGCCTGTGAGCATGCCTGCACAAACCAGTTTGCACAGGTAAGCGCGTGCGTGTGGACGGTAAGACTGTGGCTCGCGCAGGCGGCCTGCGTAATCGTTGACGTGCTGAAGATTGGACTGCGCGGGCTTGGTTTGCACGGTTTTGCCTGCGAGCTTACTTGAGCGTGTGGCCGGTTACTCAAGCCGCGCTTCAGTCCGTCTAAATTATTGTTGACGACACATCTTATGTTATTAAATCTTAAAAATGAGTGATGTACGCAATTATTCCAGGGATTTGTTAACTGTACAAATCGTTGCCGGCGTTATGGAAAATTAAAAGTAAGGAATATTCCGACAGGAACAAAAAAATGAAGGTTTTCATTTATTAATTGAAAAACTAACTTTCTTATTTGTTGCTTTTTTACAAGTAAACAATAATATAAGGCTCCGTTTAAAAAACCTCTTCTGGTCACATCGTGACGTGACTAGCTCTCAAAACACTTTGAGGTTTGCACAGTTCAGTTTGCACAGTCCAGTTTACACAAACTTAGCTGCACGAGCCACTGTACAGTCATGACTGCACAGGCCTGGACTGTGCAGGCAAGACGGAGCGTGTAGCCGGGGCACAAGAATGTAACAACCTAAGGAAAGGTATGTTCATGCAAATAATGTAAAATGATATTTTAATTTTATCATGATATGCAACCATCTTTGTGTTTCATTGTAAAAATCATTTTAGGCTGGGGCATTGGTCTGTTAGAGGCTGTTATATGTAAGAGAATAGGATATACGTCTCTTACATATATACGTAGGATATGTAAGTATACATATTTTGCGTGTGTATATATGTCACTTAGTAACGGAGCATCGTCCATTAAAAATTATAGTCCTGTTATAATGACAAGTACGCCAGTATAATTATTTTGTGAGTCATTTCAGCCTAGTTCCCAGGAGGTCGGCGCATCTATTGCGTACTTTTTTTAATGTCTTCAATAACGTGAGCGTAAAACATGATTTTTTTATAGGATAGGGCGACAAATGAGCACACAGTCCACCTGATGGTAAGTGGTTGCTATGGCCCATAGACATCTACATCTATCCTCGATTACGAATCAAAATGCAGATACGTTGTCACCCGTGAGGACTAAGATGGAATGCCTCGTTTCCAGTAAAAAGTCCAGTTCTCTACACTCACCATACGAAACACAGCAGCACCAAGCCACTATTTCACGCCGGCATTCTGTGAGAGCGTGGTCCTTCCCCGGTCGAGCCGACCCATTCGTGCTACAACTATACATCTAATATAACTGCAGCATGGCTCTACCACGTACAAAAATTGTGATGGGAGTGTTGAAAAAGAACTTATGGCCTGCAATAGTTGGCAGCATACTATCTCTTAGGTATAATTTTATGTAATTTTTTTACTTGGTAGAGCCGTACTGCAGCTATATTAGTATAGTTGTAGCACGAATGGGTTGACAGGGGAAGGACCACGCTCTCACAAAATACCAGCGTGGAATAGCAGCTTAATACTGCTGTGTTTCGTATGGTGAGTGTAGAGAACCGGAGACACGTTTTACTGGAGACGAGGCATTCCACGTTAGTTCTCAAGGGTGACAACGCATCTGCAGTTTGATTCTTAATCAAAGATAAATGTACCCACTTACTTTCAGGTGGATTGTGTGCTCATTTGTCACCTTTATTATATAAAAAAGAAGTAATTGAAAAATAACAATAATCTCTCAGAACGGAAAACCAGTAATTTTTGTATTGCATAGATACCATCGCCCTGGAAGATGCTAATGTCCACCAGCAGAATGTGACAGGCTGGTTTACCAGTATGATTGATACTATCGTCATTTGGATTTTACAGCCAGATTCACTATGACTTAAGTAACAGGATTACAGTGTAATTTGACTGCCTCGTTGGTCATGTGATCGTTAACGCGGTTGCTGACGTTGAGATCCCTGCTTCGAATTAGTGCTGAAATTGTTATCGGGTTTCTATGTCAAGAAATTTTCAGGAGCAGCCTAGAGTCGGGAAGTTAGCGGTGTTTCATCCCGATACTTTACTGCTTTTGCTTGGTCCTGCGCTTGATTTTTCTATAGTCGTATTGTATAAAACTATCCCATCGGACTATGAGAGCGAAGGAATAAACTTTATTCCCCCGTTCACATAGTCATAGTTTTAAAATGAAAATTTTGTCATTACTGGTTTTTTTTTATAATACAACTAAAATACATACTAAACAAAGTCCATAAATACAGTGCAACATAAACCTATGTAAGATTTTTCTGCACACAACAGTTCGCCGTCTTTCGAGCGCAAACATTTTAATATTATTTAGAGTAAGAAGGTAGTTTGCTCGTTTCTATAACAATAATATGAGGATGAGTTGTAGTGGCTATTTAGTTAGAGAGAAATATAGGGTGTATATGTATAGGGCGCACATGGTTAGCGAAATTAGGTTTGGTTTTTAATAAAAACAAATTACCATTATAATGAGTTTTGACAACGCAACAATATTTCACCGCCTTCGTTTTAAATATTTTGCATATTGCACATATAGTTAGCTGTTCTAATAACCTACTTAATTGACTAAGTCGTTGTCGTTTGAGAACTTGTTTTTACTCGACCTGTTGTCAAACTTCACTTTTACGAATAACGGGATTCGGACTCATCTTGAAGACGACTTTTACAAGAAAATATTTTTGTAAAAAAAAACGAAATTGACATAGAAAGAAACCTGTCATACTCCCACGTAAAGTCAGTTGTTGTTCACAATCATTTAAATATTTAGGGTGTGTCTTTATTATAGAGGTTAAGAGAAGAAAAAGCCATTAAATTAGTAATAGCGACAACTTGTTCTCGCGAATGTTTGTATTGGACAGGTTGATTGAACTAGCACACAAAATACTGCCAATGGTCTCTGCGGCTCATATATAAAGATGTTATCCGTCTACAAAACACTTTTCTATTTCTTACTAAAAAAATATAAACTACCCTCCCCCAGGCCCCGTGCGAGCTTGTCAGATTATTTCCAACAATTCTCGGATGTCCAAAAACCTATCCAAGAACGCCCCTAATGTTGTTATTTCACGTTAGTAGTTTTTATGGTAGCTGTTCCGTATTTTTTAAATTGACTTGATGTGACTTGCCTCGTTAGTAATTAAATTCGCACCGCAATCACTGCGACGCCGAGTTCTCAGTTCTTGCTGCAATTATCGTAGGAGGCGACTGTGAGAAATGCTAAAACAATCTTAAGCCCTTCAACGTAATCATCCTTTTTATAGAAGAGGAGAAAAACGAGGATACGGCCCACCTGATGTTAAGTGATCATCGCCACTTATGAACATCTGCAATATCGGAGGAATCGCAGGTCTTTAAGAAAGAGGGAGAGTCCTTTTTTGAATGTCCCTAAGTCGTATCATTTTAGAAAAACCGCTGGCTACGGTAAATTCCACAACGTGGACGTGCTTGGTGGAAAATTCCTAGTAGCACGGTAATGGATTGACGACGACCAACCGTCGAGGTGATTTGGATGTGAATGGAATTTTGAGTTCTGTAGCAGTGTACGATATTGGAATTGGGCTGCAACAATCAACCTAATCTCGTTGACGGAAGTCAAAAAATCCTGACGGGCGACGGCAAATCTTCTTTATTGTGAAGGAAGGAGTTCAGTATGGGATGGTATACAGAATATATCAGATCTAATATCAACTGATGCGTCAATATTAAAAAGGTTATATATATCTTATTACACTACATACCTAATATATTTTATCCACATATTTTCGTTTTCGCTTAATAGTTAGGGTGCTGACTCTACTCATAGCTGTACTCATAGCAGCTAGCTCATACGTTTAATGCCGGCTATACATGTTGGCCGAGTGAAGGCGAGTACCAGCGTATAGACACCCCATTGGTCTAGCCTCGCCATTACTCGTCGACGCTCGCCTAGCTGGCCGAGTGCAGGCGAGCGCCAACGTGTATTACGGTTCGTTTGGCGTGCCTTGCCGCCACTCGGGATCGCTCGCTACGGCTCGTTCACTTCGGAAGGGTGTCGGTTTTTCTGCACAAATCAAAGGCGCTCGCTTATGCTCGGCAAATCGTGTCCACATGTTGACGGCCATGTCAGGCGTCCGTGCCGGTGATATATTGTTTAATTAAATTGCAACTTTAAAATCCTATATAAAAAAGTACTCTGTGTTTAAATAATTTCGACAATGTCACTGTACTAACGAGGACACCTTTAAGTTTTTGGAAATATACAAAAATGAACCCGTTATTTGGAACCCCAAAGACTTTACTACGGAGTACACTGATATAATAATTATGGGCACTCATTAAATAAATTGCAGATGCGGCAATAATTTCTACGTCGTCCATATCGTCCCATTTCTCAATGACAACTAATTACGGCCAACATGTAGACAGCTCCACAAAACTCGTGAACATTGGCCTTGGAATTGGTCTCTTTCGAACTTGACCAACGTGTAGACTGTAGCACTCGCCTTGTATCAATTTGCCTACGCTCGCGTTGGCTGAGGCTTGGCCAACGTGTATTGCCGGCGTAATGAACGCATTAACTGAAGATTTAGTCTTTGCGATTCTTTTGGTTTCTTAACGTATATTGTTTTAAAGCGAATTCCCTGCAGAGTCAATTAAAATAATTACCATTTTTATTCTATTGTTCCGACTAACAATACTTAAGAGAATAGGTCGACTTCTAAATGAAACTTAGATAACATAAAGTAGTACATCAGAAAAAAAAATCTTACGATGGTTTTGAATGCGTAGGCTCGACATTGCTTAAAAGTACCACAAATTAACACATAATTACCGAGAACGATTATATGAGTGTAGGGCAATATAGATTTTTATTAAAAAAGGGGCGATTAACGTGGACCATTAACATCTCTTATTAATAACGATTTGTATATTTAAAAATTAATAAAAAAGGTTACTTTGATTCAACATCATCGCACACACTAGACGTATTTAAATAAAGAATTAAGTAAATAAGTACATTAAAATAATCAAACATAATTGCTTTATCGTATGTGCGGTGGCCTCTATCTATTCCAGTATGTATCTTGTTCTTATTTTATGAATTTGGTGTTTTCTAATACTTGCTAGTTTTAATTTCCATAATACGCCACGCTCTCACAGAATACCAGCGTAAAATAGAAGCGTAATGCTGCTGTGTTTGTTATGATGAGTGTAGATAATCGGAGACTCTTCTTACTGAAAACGAGGTATTCCATCTCAGGGCTAACAACGCATCAGCATTTTGATTCTTATTTGAGGATAAATGTAGATGATTATGGGCCGCAGCATCCATTTATCATCAGGTAAACTGTGTGCTGGTTTGTTACCCTATCCTATAAAAAACCCATCACCCTATTTCATCCTCTGGGGGAAGTAAGAAGCGACTATTGGGAATGGCATAAAAATGTTATGGTTTCCAACGGATGAAGGTATAACCATCTTATTAACACCAGCAGAAAAATAGTCAGATCGGTGAGATTAGCATCAGCGCTAAAGGTGTACCAAATGGGAATGGCCATATCAAGCAGTTGACTTTTACGAAGAAGATGAAGATAAGAACATATTGTATGGATCAAAGTGAAGTAGTGTTATACTATTCAAACAAAAATCTACCGATTTTTGTTTGAATATTCTGTGTCCATGATCATGGATAAATAGACACAAAATTTTTGATTGTTGTTTGTGGCGCCAATGCTGCACTTTTTACGCACCCGATATCATACATTATGTACGACGCATATAGATTAGGTATCGCACACGGTGCAGTTTTGGTGTGATCAACTCCGTCCAGGAAGTTTTGATCTAAACAAAAACCCCGTAGTAAACAAAGCCTTAAGTCAATAGTGACCATAATAATTATTTATAATAGAATAAGGGTGACAAACGAGCACACAGTCCACCTGATGGTAAGTGGATGCTGTGGCCCATAGACATCTACATTTATCCTCGAATAAGAATCAAAACGGAGATGCGTTTTCACCCCCGAGGACTAAGATGGAATGTCTCGTTTTCAGTAAAAAAGGGTCTCCGGATCTCTACATTCACCATACGAAACACAGCAGTATTAAGCTGCTATTTTGCGCTGGTATTCTGTGAGAACGTGGTGCTTCCCCCGGTCGTTCTGACTCATTTGCGCTACAACCATAACATCAATGTGTGTGTGTATTGTGTTAATATTATATTAAGAAAGAAAGGGGAATGAAAGTGAACGCAAGTAAGACGAAAGTGATGGTTTTTGAAAGAGAAGAAAGCAAAACGGTATGTGAAATAAGAATAGAAGGAGAGTTAATTGAGCAAGTGGATGAGTTTGTGTATTTGGGATGTGTATTTAGCAGGGATGGTAGATATGATAGGGAAATAGAACGACGAGTAAATGCAGGGAATAGAGTGAATGGGGCACTACACTCTATTATGAAGAACCAGAATGTGTCAAAACAGGCACGTATGGTAATTCATAATGCTGTGTTAGTCCCTACTTTAATGTATGGTAGTGAAAGCTGGGTGTGGCAGAAGAAGCACGAAAGTAGAATAAATGCTGTAGAAATGCGGTCTTTAAGGAATATGCTAGGGTTTAATCTGAATGACAGGGTGAGAAATTGCGTGATAAGAGATAAATGTGGTATGCAAGATGATGTTGTGACCAGGATTAAGAAAGGAATGCTTCGGTGGTTTGGTCACGTAGAAAGAATGAATGAGGAAAGAGTGACAAAGCAAATTTATATGGCAGATGTGAATGGCCGAGTCGGAAAGGGACGCCCTAGAAAAAAGTTTATCGACCAAATTGGCGATATTTTGAAAATGGGCCACGTTAGAAGTACCCTTAACCGACGAGCATGTATGCGTAGATATATGGATGTAAAGGAGGCGAAAGAGGTATGTCAGGATCGTGCCAAATGGAAGTCCGTAGTCTCTGCCTACCCCTCTGGGTGACAGGCGTGAGTGTTTATGTATGTTTATGTATGTAGATTGGCCGTTTTTATTAACACGATGAATTCTCCAACTTTTTTCTAGATGTGCATAACTGTAAAAATTATCAAATTAAAAGCATTTTGATTTCTTATATTTACGCGAACACTACATATTGATTCAAACTACTTTTACGGATTTTCTCCCGTGACCATGGGTGCTGGAAAGCACGCGAAACGTCGGGTATTAAAAATAACATAAATAAACGCGATAAAATCCGTAAAAGTAGTTTGAATTAAAAGAATTTGTTTCTGTCAAGTTACACTTCAAATTCGAACGCGTATGTGCACAAAACAAATATTTTAGCCAACGCCTACCACCATCATTACGTAAGTTTTGAATGTCGGGTCATGACTCCGATGACGCCATCGACTGAAGAAGAATCGTGTTCTTTCTACGTTTTAAGTATACATTTATATATTATTTGATTATAAGTTTATAAGATTTGATTATTCTTAATAAACATAATGTTTTATATACTTTGATACTATGATGAATTTTAATATTAGCGTAATTTATTTCAATCATTCAGTGAGTTTTCATTTATAATTCATTAACTCGTTTGTCGTACAGGTTGTAAAAAGACTACTGCTGAACATAGGCCTCAAAGTTAGGATATTTTTTATAGTTCTACGCATGCTTTGGGGGGCGGCTTGCCAACCGCAGCTTTTTGTTATTTTGAGTACTTGTCAGGACGATGCTTTTGCCCATCAATTGTTTTATTTCCTTTTATGTTCTTTCTATGTTTTATTACCCACGTGACGAGCAAAAAAGGCAACATATGTCTTTAACCATTATAAAGTTTTCTTTTTCATTTGTAAAGCTGTATTAAGTAAGATCTTATGTAAAATAACTGTCCCTTAGCTAGTCTCTATTATAAGCGGAAAAGTTCATCACAGCGCTCCAGTATGTGTTGACAGACTTTATAAATCCAGTAATTTTACTTCTAATTATTATTAATATTTGTTCATTATTACTATATTTAATTAATACTCTAAATAGGTTGTCTTCGAATCTTCATGTATGGGTACCATAATGAAATGGAATATAAAGGTCGGGAGGTGCTTTTCAAAATTGGTATCACTGTACACACGGATGGTAATTTTTTTTTAATCTTTAGTATAGTTAGTTTTTGCATTTTCTTTTATTACCTGTTCTTTCTTCCCGAAAACCTAATTTGAAATATTTTTTTAGAGCTAACATGAATATCTATAACGATATATAAATGCGTATCACGTATCGCTGTTTAAATATTTCACACAATATTTGACACATTATGTTTATAATGTTATTGTTTTCAAAACAATATTTTATTATTACACGAGAATATGATTAATTTTTGCCAAATTCAAATCTATGAGGGCATTGAATACTGTAATCAATCTTTGATTCAATACTAAATATAATAGTCGAGTATGCGGCATGACGTGTGTACTAATGCCGCCAAAGATAAATATATTAGAATAATTCATATTACGAATTCGGGATTGAACATCAACAGTGAAATGTTATAAATTTTTTCTATATCAAAAATTCATAGATCATTATCTCACGGTCAGTATAAGACAACTGAGTATATAATAACAAAGATAATTTTAACAAAATTACACATTTGACATTTGCTAACGAAATTGTAACATGGCACAACAGAGTTAAAATAAAATACGAAATTCTGTCCTGATGGAAACCAGCGGAGCCAAATAAATTTAAGCATTTAGTTATCACTATCTTATAAAAGGAGGATGAGCTGTGTAGGAACCGACTGCTTCCTCTTTTGATGAAAATCTGTCAATGAAAGACGAAATTTAGCAGACTGGCTCATTTATTGTGTGCGAATTATCTTCAAGAGATAATCATCAACCCCACAAATACTTAAAAAGCCCTTCCCTTTTTAAAAAGTAACCAAAAAGATACTAACTCAGAAAATTAACAAAAGACGCTAAATCAAACGGTAAACTTTGGTTCATTAGGGACGAGGTAAAGCTCCCAATGAACCAAAGTTTACCAAGTGTGCGATGCTATTTGCGTAGATACTCTGGCAGCCCGTTATCTCAGGGTTCCTCGTTTAGAGCCGGGGCGGCATCAGAGACAGCTGAACTAAGTAAGTGGCGCAAATATGAGTCTCTGAGTCTACATATTTATGCCATTTGCTGTAGAGACTATCGGTCCGTGGGGTCCACATGCGGTGAAGTTCCTAAAGGAAATGTATTCGTGACTGGTCTCGTTAAAAGGCTAAGTATAGCCATTCAGCGGGGAAACGCCGCCAGGGTTCTTGGCACGATACCACGGAAGTAGGGTTATATCATCTGCATCTTCAAAAGTGTCATGGACAGCGATATTAGAGATCATCATTTATCATGAGACAGACAACGGGCGACTTTTACAATTAACGGGTATCACTTGATCCTTATGCCTCATTTGCGTTTTACGATCCTATAAAACCGGTTCAATTTTCCTCATTATCGTTCCCTCGCGCCACACACACACTTTTATATTACTATGAGCAAACATCTCAGATCGTTAAATCTCAACCCTCACTCCCAGCGTTAACTAAGCATTCGAAAGTTCTTCGAAAATTCCGTTGGATTTCTTTCTCGTTCTTTCTAGGATAGAGGTTTTTTCCAAACCAGGTTAAAGAAAAAAAAAACTGAAAAACGGTTGACCTTGCAAGCCATCCCTGGAACATCCCGCTTTTCTATTCTATCTATCTATTAAATTTTTGTGCTCGAAACGATTATTTGAAATGTTTAATGGGCTGTAACTTTTGAACGTGTCGTTCGATTTTGACTTGCTTTACAGCATTTGACGCAGTTTTTAAGTACAAAAATTTTCTGTAAGGCCTTGAGTCAATGGATCGAAGAAACAAAAAGTTATCTCAGAAAAAAAAAGATTATTTAGAAATTTTTGAACGCGTCGCTTCTCGCGTTGCACTTGCTTCGTGGCATTCGACTCAATTTTTTAAATAAAAAAAAAGTGTTTCTGATGTCTGGAATTGATTAATCAAATATTCTGAAGGTTATTTAGGAAAAACTTAAAGAATTTTTTTGTGTGTTTTTTTTTTAATTTTTAAAAGGGCTCGACTAATTGACTTGAAAATCTTATCAGCTCCAAGTCTCAATGAACAGTTTCGAACGCTCATCTCGATCGGTTGTTTCGTTCTAAAGATATCGTACGACAAAATTTTATTTACATAGTCTAGCCGGGAATAGTCGGTCAAAACGTGGAGATTTGATAATAACTCGCATTCTTAAAATCGGACTTAAAATCTATAATTTCCTACTTTTGAAAATTATTAATTTTCAGGACGAAAAGTTAAAAGTTACGTAATAAGCATTATTTGTAATTAATATTAAATAAATATTACTCTATTTCATACTAAAACTGCGTAAGCGGCTACGTAATAAAGCTATCGCAGTCCGCAATTAAGATACTGAAATAAATTTTTATTCAAGGCTTGCGAAATATAAAGTTATTCTGTGAATAATATGCAATATTTACGGAATGTACGCACACCAACCTAACCACATTTTTAATAGAACCAGTTGAGTTGAGGCTAGAGAGAGAAGGCATAAAGAATATACATAATAGGTCGGGGGAAAAGTTTCTTCGTATTTTGTTTATATCTGGCTGGTTATCATATCTTTTTCCCGACCTTATATTATAATGTTATTACGAATATATCGTCCTATCTCAGTTTTTACTGTATTCAAAAGAATTAACAGAAAGTAGAGAGATTTCAGATTATAAAAGTTAAAAAAATAGTAATTATAATAAATTCAGGACCACGTTCTCACAGAATACCAGTGTGAAATAAACAGCAGCTTACTGTGTTTCGTATGGTGAGTGTAGAGATCCGGAGACCCTTTTTACTGGAAACGAGGCGTTCGATCTTAGTCCTCAGGGGTGACAACGCATCTGCGTTTTGATTCTTAATAGAAGATAAATGTTGATGTCTATGGGACACAGCATCCACTTACCATCAGGTGGATTGTGCGCTCGTTTGATAACCTAACTCTATATAAAAAGTACTAACCACTTGTGCTGTGATTGTCATGCTGCCTTGTGTAGTCATTTCTCTCAGGCGAAGGTGCTAGGTCACTGCCGATACCAGAACTGCCCCCAGAAGACTCCAGTTTGCGTCTCGCGTTAACTCCAACGATACTTTGGTTGAGACATCTGCGGGTATCTATGTTGCTGAGGTTGCCTTTCTGACGATGTACTGTATCGTAATCCCGTGGGGGAAGCAGGATGGGACTCTTTCCTGGAATTGGCAGATCTGTTTTTAGTGCTTAGAATTGTTTCTAAACATATAGATTTTATCTACTGCATAAAGCTGGCAAACTTGATAGAAAATACTAAAACTTGGTATTGTATATTCTTTAAATCAATATACATAGTCTATAATCATCCTACTCGTGGTCGTAGAATCCATTTCACTAAGAGTAGAGTAAACGCAACAATAGAATTTTAATTATGTTTAAATTATTATTTTTCTTTATCTCTACAATTAATAAATTAATCATACTATAACAATATATCAACAATATACATATAATATTTAAGAGATAATTACACGTATGTATAATATTAATTATAAATATGTAAAATGAGTTATTATGATACTACAGTTACATACTATATTTCATAAAATACTATAATACACAATAGAATGGCTGTCAACCTTATTTTGTACGCGTTTCGTAGTTGCCGGGAGCACACATACAAGCAATTACGTCGTATTATCAGTTAATCACTGCTACAAACCCAATTCGCTGTATTGACAGATGGATTTTAATACATATTTATTTGTAAATAGCGTTTCGTCGTAGCAATTTGGCATTTTCTAAATAATTTGCATGCGAAATTTGGAAACGAATGTAACGTCAAAACACATCTCGTGTTGACATTTATACGTGTGAATTGACGTGTTAGTGAAATTTTAGTGTCTACGCGGGCTCCGCCCACTCCCCCGTTCTATTCTATTATATTATAGTATTCTATGTTATATTTAATATGTACATAATGAAATATAAATATCAATTATTTTATAAGAAGCTTTAAATATAATACATACGAATACAAAAACGCTAAAGTGCGCAAACTAATTGCGTGGAAGCGATCACAAGCTACTCAAATCAGAAAATCGCACTAACCTAGTCCCTTTTTACCTGTTGACAGCTTCTGTTTCAGTTCGGCGGCCAAACTGTCGTAAAGATTAGCAACGCATCGCTCTTCAGTGCTGCCGGAGTCTGATTCCCTTGAGACTTCACTGCCTAAGGAAGAGTCTGGAGGCTTCTTCGTGGGCAAAGCGCCGCGCATTTGCAATTTCCGCTCAATGTCAGCAAATTTCTTTTGGTTTTCGGGTCGCTCGATCAATGCTTGAAGGTGCGTGAAGAGCATCTCTGCGGTGTGATCCGAATCGCATCTGTGAGAATAAAACTGATTTTAATTTGTTGAAACTTTTTTGTTTATAGAATAGGAGCATGCAACAAACGAGCACACAGTCCACCTGATGGTAAGTGGATGCTGTGGCCCATAGACATCTACATTTATCTTCAATTAAGAATCAAAATTCAGATACGTCGCCAGCCCTGCGGAATGATTAGGAATGTCTCTTTTCCAGTAAAAAGGGTCTCCGGTTCTCTACACTCACCGTACGAAACACAGTAGCATTAAGCTACTATTTTACGCTGATATTCTGTGAGAGCGTGGTCCTAACCCGGTCGAGCCGATCCATTCGTGCTGCAATACCACAATATAGCTGCAGTATGGCTCTACCACGTAAAATAACTTCATGGTATTAAAACATTATGTATGTGTAGTATGTTGTATGTACGATATTTATTTATCTAGTTTACTATTTAACTTTATGAGCGTGGAGCAGCGGTGTAAGAATATGCCATAGACCATATATATAGTTTCGTGGGTGTCGTACGATGTGAGAGAGGGAAACAAGCTAAGTGATGTGCAGCGGCATCTTTCTAATAACAACTAAAATATGAAAAACTTGTGTTACCAAACGGCTTGCCAAGCGTGGCAACTATGGCAAATATCCCTCACGTGAGGCAATCTATGGCGAAGTACTGAATATTCAGCTGTATAATTATCGTAGGCCGTGTTAGTGTAACGTAATTTTATCCCCATAAAATTCCCATACAGTTGCATGCATCCGTCAAATCCCGAGCGGTCGAATGCGACCGCACCCACCCACAGCACTTTAAACCATTAAAACTTATATTTAGAGACTACTTTTCGGTGAAGAAGTTTGGCATTATAGAATTAATACAAAATTTTCTAACCTGTTGTCTCAACAAAAGTCAATTACTCTATGTATTTTTGTTTATATTCTACTGTCAATTTACGACATATTAAACCATAAAATACAGCACTTTAAACCATAAAAACTTATATATATATATAGAGTACTTTTTTCTATAAAGACGTTTGGCATTATAGAATCTCTACAAAATTTTCTATCCTGTGGTCTAAACAAATCAATTACTCTATGGATTTTTATTTTTAATCTACCGTAAAATTGCGCCATTTTCGTATGGTCGGCAAATGTCGTAAATTGACAGCAGAATAAAAATAAAAATAAGTAGAGCAACTGACTTTTGTTTACACCACAGGATAGAAAATTTCGTATAGATTCTATAATGCCCAACTTCTTCATAGAAAAGTAGTCTCTAAATATAAGTATTTATGGGTTAAAGTGCTGTGGGTGGGTGCGGTCGAATCCGACCGCTTGAATTTTGACAGAACATCGCCTTGGTCGGATCCGACCGTGTGCCCATTGAAAGGTTAAACCACTATCTAATGTGTAATTTATGTTTCTGTCCACTCAAAGGTGGCCTGCAACAGATCGCTTTTAGCGATAAGGTCACCCATTGTATAATTAATTTAACACATTTTTTGTATTTTGTAATTTTCGTTCATGGTGGTTTGTAATTATTGTTATAAACTTCCGACATGTTAGGTACTAATTTGGATGTCATATTTGGGTATACTTGTTTTATAAATATGCATATTTTATTGTTATAAAGTCCTTATAAGGACTGTCCGACCTTATACGGACCTTATAAGGTTATTAAGGACCGCAGCAAAGAAATATAGTATTATTTAAATTTAATTATCGTCATGAATGCATTTTTTTAACATAATTATAATCGACTATAGTCGTTTTTCTCTAATCATTTTAATGTATAGTGAAAGTAAGCTTTGCTAAATGAAAATAAAGTTTTGTTGTTTACAGATACAGTATTTTCTATATTAAGCTTGTATTTATTTATTAAATGTAATATTTTACTATGACTGTAATGAAGGTATATTTGGTGTCAAAACTGCACAAGTTAGTAAAATGACGCTAAGTTAACGATTAAATGTTGTTATTCGCATTGAATGCTCATTCCTTAGTGCAACTGGCGGTTTTTACCAAATCAAGTACAGCGACAAAATAGATTAAGTTGGATTACTAAATAGCACATTTTAGTTGTTTTGCAATAGTGTCGATAAATATAATTATACTATATTAGTTGTATCCCTGAAGTCCAAACTTATCGCAAAACTGTGAAATCGGGCCCAGGTAGGTTAGGATGAGAAACATCCATTTCCCGAACTGGTTCCTGCGTTGTCGTGACGTGGGGGGGAGGGCTTAGTAGTCGTGGCTAGGTCACCCACGGAGAACTAAGAATAACGCACATGGTTGGCCCGAAGTGGCCATTCTGAGTGGGCTCGGGAGCCACCTTTGGCGAGCAACTTGCGAAACAATTATAGCTCGAGACAATCTATATTGGTCAGGAGAACTTCATCATATTTTTTTAAATACATACACATTTTGGAAATTACTGACACTATGTAACACCTTGAGTGATAAACTGTTGTAGATTACTGCCCGGATGCTCGCCTAAAAAAAGGTATAATATTATACCCGGTATATATGTAGCATTTTTGGCACTTGTTAGCTTAATTGTATTTTAAAGCCGTGAAGGATGTTTAATACAGGTTTCACATTTTCTAAAAATATTTTAAGGAGGAGCAAAGCCTCCCGATTCTCATCTTCGCAGCGTTCGCAGCTTCACCTGTCATCTTTTTAAAAAGGCAGGAGAATGCCGTTTTCCGTCTTTATTTATATACCAGTTGGATAATGTCGATTGTTGATCGTGGCGAGCCCCGCGTGCCAAAGTGCGGTTGTGCGCCTATAAATGTCGAAGTTGAAACATTTTGAACAAGGCCAATTGTCACTTACGCTTAGTTATGCTTATAGGTACATCATTTAACGCGTCGTTCAGATGCAAAACGTGTGTATAATAACGATGATAGAATGGTTCGAATTTTTTACGCATTAAGGTATCCTATAAACTAATAATATCAATGGGCGTTTTTCTTGGTTCTATGAGTAGCAATTATTTTTAATTTGTTAGGCAATATCAGCACCTTTCAGTCAAAACAAAGCGAAAAATATAATTTCATATAGTATTACGGAATTCGGTAAAATTATTTAATTATCCTTATTATGTTTCACTTAAAATAGCATAGTTAAGTAATTATATCATTAAAGTGTTAAGTTATTATACAATGTACATATAAAAAGTACCTTCTCAATATTTTAAGAAAGGTACGCTTAGATGCCACCTTATAAATTAACAAAGATCGACACACTTTTTTCTGTGTAAATAAATCTCTAAAAAACGAGATTTAAATTTTTTACAAAATTTAGAGAGTTTTAATTTTATTATATCTACTCTCAATTTGGCTACTTGGAGCAGCCCCAAAACCAAGCGTGGCGATTATATCAACGCGAGAGAGGTTTACAACTGACAGGGTACTTTTACGAACTTATAAATTAAGAAAGCCAAGTTATTCATTGATTTGCTAATTCAGTATCTTAAATATTTTTATATCGAAAACGAAAAAACCTTGACCAAGCTATTAATTAAATTTAAAAAAAAAATCGATAGGTCGAAATATTAATGCCATCACTAGCAGCTCAAGCGACTGCTTTTGAGTGATGTGATGCAAGCTTCAAGTACTGGCTGGCACACATGGGCGGAGCAGCCCTCGGTCTAGTACTATGCATGCATTGCTAAATGTTTTGTGGCGTAATCCATATGCATTGTAATTCTATCGTCTCAAAATATATTTTGTACGACCTACAATTTGTTTGTATTCACGATGACATTCTTTGTAATAAACACGGTTCTGTAATTGTCATGCACTACTTAGTTATAGTTACAGACTTTTTATAGTAAATTTACCCCAACGATTCATTCCTATAATTATTAAAGCTATGTCGCTTTTACAAACTTACAAAATTACATCTAAAGCATAAAAATCAATGTTTGTCATTTCATATTTATTTTATGCTTTGCCATAACGTTCATCAGATTGCGCCAAAACTTTGTTAACTTATTGTTTTGCATTTGCGCGAAGATTATAGGCATAGTACAATTGACCCTTTTTACTGGAAACGAGGCATTCCATCTCAGTCCTCACGGGTGACAACGCATCTGCATTTTGATCTTTATTGAAGATTTATCTATGAATTTGTTATATATTCCTGAATTTATCAATATATTTCTTTTCTTTGTTTATTTCTTCTGTGGCAGCAATGCGATCCAGCTAGCTATTAAACATTACTCTTAAATACTGATTAAATTGATCTAAGATATACACGTGTATATAATATTATCATCGTCCTGGGAATAAACCCTTGCCGAAAGACTATTTTAACTTTCGTAAACAGTCCAGCCGCCATACACAAATATGATATTAGTGATGCAACGAATACTACTTTTACGGATACTGATACGGATATAAACCTACTATTTGGCGAATACGAATACGAATATCTTCGCCATGGTAATGAAAAACTAATTTATTTGATGATTTTTTGTTCTAATAATTAAAAATTACAACAGGCAAAATTTTGTTTAATAAACATGAAATTTGTAGATTTTCTGGTTTTAGGCGATTTCTTTTTTCAGTTTTGATGTTCCCGGCCGTCGAGAAAGCCTTTCCGAGGCGACTGTACATGGTTTCTGTGAAAATATTTTTGGGCGAGTATTTTCAGCCTCGGAAAATGGATATCTTCTCACCAAATAAAAGTCCTTTGGATCAGAGACAAGATTTAAGACTTTGTATTATTGGGATTGTTTGAGATAGTGTCGTTGATTCTTTGCTTAGTTTTTTAATAGTTTCTTCAAAATTGACCAGAATATCAATAATTTTGTTCATAAAGAGCCCATTGCCTTTTTCATGACGACAATTTGGTAGAGATGGTAACACATCTTGAATTGCTATGCGTTGTTCATGTAATCTCCTCAACATCCGATATTTTGAGTCCCATCTAGTATAAACATCTTGAAACAAAACATGTTTCGGTATATTGCGTATAATATCGTGGAGAATCCTCCAGTTGTTTGAGTGTTAAAATGAGTAACAACTATTTAACCTGCATTTGCCCCTGCCCTTGCGTAGCCGTCGTTGCGGCTAAGGCGCGTAAAAATACGACGAAGCATAGGCACACGTCGTTTTCATAGTCGGCCAGTAATTATAGTTGCGTACAAAAATATTAGTTTTTAAATATTCATGATTAGTATTCGCCGAATACGAATATTCGGTAAATGTCTACTATTCGGCGTATACGAATATTCGTATTTATATTCGTTGCAACACTACACGATACAAAATATCATTATAATTATGTATGGTCTATATATGACTGCCTCATTAGTCAAGTGGTCGTTAACGCGACTGCTGATAATGAGTATTCTAGGTTTGAATCCCGGGTCGGGCCAGAAAGTTAGTAACTTGTTGAGTTTTCCTCTCAAGAAATTTTCTGTAGCAGCCGGGAGGCAGAACGTTGGCTGTGTATCGTTGAGTCTCGGAAAACATGTAGTACATGGTCATTGGTCCTAAGCCTGATTTCTCTCCGGTCGTTTCGAATTGCTATCCATCGGAATATGTGAGAATACAGAGTGCACCTATTCTTGCGCAATTCGCATACGCTTGAACACTATCACTAACTATTTGGTTCCTAATTCCGAGTGTAAAAATGCAAATCGAAAAAAAGGGTGGAAGAATAACACATGATGTTTATTATCCTAAAATCAAAATTGTAGTAATTTACAAAAATGTGAATAATAATCCCCGTGGATATACACCTGATAAATATATTTTATTTTTAATAATACAGTTAATTAATTGACAAGGAGTTGATGACCAATTTTTGTTTTCCTTCACAAACCTCTCGTTTCCTACAGCGAGAGCAAATTTTACAGGAGTAATATTTTTGTACTATTATGTAGAGATGTTCAAATGTGTGGGGATAGATGGTTTGATTGCATAATAAGCATTCATCCTCATTATTAATATAAAAATTTAATACTTTTTAAATAAAATCGTATTATTACCTAATATATGTACATAGCTAATCTACTTTATTTATTGTAATACTCGTTGTATTATTGCAATAATATTAAAAACAATATGCAGTTCTCTCGAAAGCAAGATATTGTGTAAAATATTATTAAGTTGATTTAGTTGAGAACTATATCCATAAATACTTACAACTACGTATCTAAGTTTGTCAAAATTATTATCAAGGAAATAGGAACCCACGCGTTACTGAAACTAAGGGAAAGTACATAGCAAGCTGCGTGAAATTGTGAACACTGCATTTTGTGTGTGTATATGCTGCAAAATTAAGTGGCCATAGAAACTTATACAGACCCCGATAACGTACATCGGAATAGCGTTTTTTAACAAAAAACCTCGTTTCCTAATTCCGGGTATTAAAAATTCAAGATTTATACCTTCGATCAACAATACCAACTAGATAACGGGTCACGTACAAAAGCATAGCTAAATACTGTCCGCGTGAATATATACTTATACAGCTACATTTGTTTATACTAAATAAATGAGACAGAAATTAAAATAGTTTCAAGTTCAACCTAATTACAACCGTCGCATCTAGTGATAAAGTCACAAATATTACGATCATTAGCTCATTAGTCACAAAAAAAGAACAAAGCTATACAATACTCCTATCACTTGGAAATAAAAAGACATAGGTTAAATAACATTTTGTGTGAAATCAACCTTAAGTTATAACAAATAAAGTACTTTTTCCCGTTATTGCCTTGCGAGCTACGTCATTCTGTTATGTTTCAGTTTTCTTCTTCGAATTTGGCCCAGGAAGTATTGAGTCGCATAGAACACTAAAATAATTTATAATATGATCATAAGTTTAATTAACATTATTTTATGTTTTGGGCATTTATGATCGTTGGTATACATACTTTCAGTCAAAAAATAAAATATAGTATGTAGTATATTGATTGCATTTAATTAACTAATTAAATATATATATATATATATTTGAGTTTTTGTATGTATTTATGTTCGTAGTATGTATTTATCTATGCAGCATATATATATATATATATATATATATATATATATATATATATATATATATATATATATATATATAGTGCATATTGAGATATTGTGTAGCGCGAGTTGTTACGTAAAAATATGCATTTCTTTCTACAATACAGAGGTCATAGGTGGTACGGCCACGCTGCAGCTATATTATGGTTGTAACATGAATAGGTCAGCTCAACCGGGGAAGGAACACGCTGTCACAGAATACCTGCGTAAAATAGTGGCTTAATGCTGTGTTTCGTATGGTGAGTGTAGAGAACCGGATACCCTTTTTACTGGAAACGAGGCATTCCATCTTAGTCCTCAAGAGTGACAACGCATCTGCATTTTGATTCGTAATCGTAGATGTCTATGGGCCACAGCAACCACTTACCGTCAGGTTGACTATGTTTGTCTGTCACCCTATCCTATAAAAAAAAAACTTGTTTGTGTTGGTGTACAATAAAGAAAAATGAATAAATAAAATACTAATTATTTTATTATTTTGCGTAAAATAGGATTTTTTATTTATAAGTGTTTTTATGTGTTGTACACAAAAAGTAATAAACTACGAGTACGCTTTTTGTTTTTCACATGCACGTAATATTGGCGGCTGCCAAAGGTGTCAATAGCTGTATGTTACAAATAAAAATATCACTAAATTCCATGAACACATAACCGAATTCTTAGCTGGCTTATAAAAGTCATCTCTTCTTTCTCTGGCGAAAATCGAGGTCCATTCTGCACACTTAAGCGGATTGTTAGGAAAGCTAAAATAAAAAAGCTAAGAAGGTATCTAATGCCCATAAAATAATAAAAAATTTAAAGTTTTGGTACCAAATTATTAAAAATTATTACAAGTCTACTTCATGCGTCTATGTTCTGTTTCGCAAATGTTTGCCCGTATATTGGTCAACCTTGGCAAAACATTTGTAGGGGTGATTTTGATCGGTAATTTTGTTCCAAATATGGAACATTATTTGTTAGCTTAGAGCTTAAAATATAACATTTATTATACATGTACTTACCGAAAGTAAGACACTACGGCCGTTAAATTACTTTTTCGGGCATTACTCTTGCAACTTTTAAATACACATTGCGGCATTGTGAAACCTGTATACATTGGCTGTGTTTCAAGTGAACTAAACGAAACAAGAGCTCACGTCTCATGTGCGCTGTTATATACTGAGATGGGTTTCTTGCGCCGATCCGACATCTAGTTGGTATTGTTGATCGAAGATTTATACCTAATTGATATATAGATTTATACTAAATTACAAAATCTCTATGAATATAATATGATACTTGCTAAAAATTTCATCGAATTTTGTATGAAATTAAATTTTCTTTCATAGCTTTCCCATACAATGAATGAATAAAATACCTAAATAGACCTTTGACATGCTATAATAGTGAAGCAAACGCAAAAGTCGAAATAGACTGTTCCTCGAAAATAGACTGTAATATTCATTGTCCTTTTAAGTTGTCGAACCCAAAACAAGAAGGACCTAATGATAAAAACCTTGAAAATTAAAAAAGAAATCAAGTATCTGAAATCGCTATTACGCGCTATACATCGGAATAAGGAACCGGCTGAAATATTTGACACCTAATGTCGCGGTATTTTTAAGAGGTATTTTCACCTTCATTTATTCAGAAAAACATACAAAAGTTAAGTGTTTTCGATTAAAAATATAGTCCTTGAAATAATTTATCTCAAAGAATTACAACTACGGTACAAAAATAATCAAGTAATCACTATTTAAAAAAAACATGGTACTTACGTAAAAAAGGTCCAAAATGTACGAAGCGTGGGTTCGAACCAGCTGCTGATGCAAAACTAACCAATTATTTTAAAACGTATATATACACATTACTCCAGACCTTTGATGATATGACTACGCAATGTTATATTATCAATTGAATATGACTTTTAAAGACAATTGAATAGACGTGTATGTACATCGGTTTCTCGGAAACAATAGAACTGATTTAAATGATTTTTTTTTAATAAAAACAGGAGTGTCCCATATAAATTTTAATGTGCCTGTACCCATTTAAACGATATTCTAGTTGTATCTTAATTAAACTATAAAAAGTAAAACAGTTTTTTCAACGTATTAGCTTTTATCGAAATAACTCGTTATTCTTCGATACACTATGTCTAGGCATCGATTTTAGAAGCTATTATGTGAAAATTATTTCATTTTATTTTTAGTTACTAATGTCAGTTTTGAACAGTATAATTGTTACATCTGCGAATTACAAAATGTACGACTTTAGATAGAATATGTTTAATAGTTTTTTTGAAACTAATCTCAGACTTACCTACACGACATATCATGCATCCTCTGATTCATCTCCTATAGCAACACTACATAAATGTCAAGGACTGGTATACGATTGCTATTTATATAGGCAACTAATTTTTGAATAAATTATTATCGGACACTATTGAATATGTATACCGAATATGTAAGCCACCATTGACGCCATACGGCCAGATATGTTGGAATAAGAAGTGAAAAATTGCTGTGTGGCGAATGTACTATGTAACTCGTAGCCGCGGCGGACATAATATGCAGTAAATCATATTTAAAAAATAAATGCCATGAAGTTATCTACCGGATTATAATAATAAAAAATTAATTGCAACAATATTTCTGTCTTGTATAATTATTTAAAGTTCTCAAGCTCTTAAAAACATCCTTTACTTTTTTTTAATTATATGCGAGCAGCTATTCAGGTATAGGTAAAGAGACCCGTATCACTGCGACCTAAAAGATCTATTGTGATCGCTGCTATGGCTATAGTTCACTGCTAAGCCCTATGTCTTCAATGAATAGAAGGAGTTGCTTAGCCGTGAGCAATTTCACTTCTTCTGGGCGGAGAAAATAGTGTCCAAGATGAGTGTTACGCTTGCGCATTAAGGGTTCGCAATCGGTTAGGATGTGTAGAGGCGTTTCTTCCGTTATGGAACAGAACCGACACATCCTTGAGTTGCTTAGTCCCAGGATGGACATGTGCTTTTTAAGACAACAGTGTCCAGTTAGGGCTCTTGCCAGAATGCGCAATTTATTTTTACTTAATCCCAGGGCTTCTGAAGCGAATTTACGATCAAAGGCCCGGATTAAGGTTTTAGAATGTTTGAAGCCTGGTGTGTCAGACCAGATCTTAAGTTATTTATTGTGATAAAGAGTTTCAAGAGTCAATCGGGGTAGGCTTCTTGAGATTCCACAAAATGGCTCGGGTCCAAATTGTGTGCACTTTGAGCCCTCCCGTGCAAGTCTGTCGGCAAATTCGTTGCCTACAATACCCTCGTGACCCGGAACCCATCTTAAAATGACCGTGTTGTTACAACCCAAGGCGTTTAAACGGTTCACGCAGTCTCCAACTAGCTTTGAGTTCACTAAGTTTGATCTCAGCGCTAGCAGTGCTGCTTGACTATCAGAGTTTATGTAAATTTTATGGTTGACGTAGTGTTTTTGCAGATTGATTTCCGCACACCGAAGTATGGCGAAAATTTCTGCCTGGAAGATAAAGGTGTATCTACCCAAACTCATACTAAGTTTGAATTTGGGGCGTTCCCCGTAAATTCCAAAGCCTACGTCGAGGCCCATTTTAGACCCATCTGTATACCATATGAGGCTACCGACCTCACAGATAACCTGGCCATTCAGCCAGTCTTCTCTGGAGGGTAATTCCACTATATACTTTTTATCAAAAGTGTGTAGTGGACGCATGATATCTGAGATCATGCATAAGACGGGTGATTCCTTAATTGAGTCAAGCATGCATCTCAATCTGTAGGAGAGCAAGCTCAGACCGCCCTGGACGTTAATCCTATACAAACTAGCCCTCGCCTCCTTGTCTAGATAGAGATCAAGGGGCGTTAGGTATAGAAGTGCATTAAGATCCGCTCCAGGCGATGATCTCATAGCTCCAGTTGCCATTAGGCAGGCATTCCTTTGTAAACTATTTAGTCTGTCCGCAGTCGTCTTTTGGTTGGCCTTGTTACATCAGACAATAGAGACGTAAGTGAGAATCGGCCTCACTATGCTGCTGTACAGCCATAGGACCATACTGGGACGCAAGCCCCAGTTGTTCCCGACCAAACGACTGCACGTACCTAAAGCAATTTTTGCCTTATGGCATACGTTGCTAAGGTGAGAGTTCCAGGTTAGTTTTTGGTCGATTGTTCCTTTACTTACAATTTTTATAAATTATTTTTTTTGGTCAAGTATTCTGAAGTTATTTATATATGTATTAATACTCATTCTGATGACGCACTTAACGGGAACCACAGAGTTTTTGATACGTGTTGTATAACAAGTTATAATACCTACTTGTTATATAACATGCATCAAAACTATATTCTCTTCAAAATAGCTTAGCGATTATATTATATTACGTTAGTTCAACCTTGATTTTAAAGCAGCAAAGGAACCATAATGATACGTTTGAAGTAATGAATACACGGTCGTTGTAGTAAAAAAAAGTTTTTGTATTGTTAAAATATTTCCGGGTCAAAAAAATATAAAATTTTATTGCGTATGTTGTATCAATTCGAAAAGGTCGACGCCATATTCCACGGATATAGACTGTGAGCGACGTGAGGCAGCGTTATTAGTGCGAAGGTAAATACTACTATACTACTAACAAGCAAATGCCGACTCATCTTCATTACAGATTACAAATTTTGTTCTGACATTCGTTCCATTCGTTCGAAAACCATCATACATATATGCAGCATGGCTCTACCATGTTATTTACTGAATGACCTTTTTACCGTCTGGAAAAAATAGGGTGTAACATGTGAACGTGGAATTTTGAATTAAATAAATACCTAAATTAATTAAATGTATGATGAAGTTCCTAAAGGAACTGTATCCACGACTCGTCGTCGCTGCTGGCGATAAGAGGGCTAGTTCTTTCCTCGCTCGAAGGCTAAGTATAGCTATTCAGCGAGGAAACGGAGCCAGCGTTCTTGGCACTATGCCACGGGGAGCACGTCTTTTTGACTATTAAAATTTTTAGTGTTAGTTTTTCTATATTATAGTTTCTTTTTTTATATTGTGTATAATTAGTAATAATTGTAAATATTATAACTTTAATAATTATTTTTATTTACTGTTATGTATATAATATTGTCTAATTTAATTTTCTTTAATTGTTGGTCATGCGTTGAATAATTAATTAAAATCAAATAATCAAATTGATATTTTACAAAAAAAAAATGAAAAAATCGTTTCTAATTTTTTTGCAAATCAGTGCCATAGGTTTCTACTCCGTTCACAATTACATCCCATTTTTTCCAAATGGTAAAAAAGGTCATTCAGTATAGTCGTATAAAGAACGCCCAATGACAATTTTATTATACCTACCTACCGTTGAAGTATCACATAACTACCTATTATTATAAATAGTTCCAATAAATGTATGTGTTTGTAAAATAAATGTGTGTTTTATATCATAATTTGAATTTCACTATTACAGTTAAAATTTTAATCGAACTAAGCACTAATTAAACGTAATTAATACTAAAAACGTAGAAATAACAGACTTCGAAATTTTAGAGGCGGACAAAGTTATAGAGCCTACCTATTTAATTTCTCCTCCTTTGAATGTTAACAGACTATTCTTAAGCTTTCTGCGCCCAAACATGTTTTATAGTCTGTTGACAAAACGTATTTTTATATAAACTTGCTTTGCGACAAACATCAGTGAAAGTTCTTCGGTTTTTAACTGTCCACCGCCATATTTAAACAACTGTCATAAGTGGAACTGACAAAACGCGCGAAATATTGCAGGTGTTTTATAAGCGCGAGGTGAAAGGCCAGTACGCGCTATGTTGTAGGCAGGTGAGATGTGCGAGTAAGTAAAACGAGTACATTAACATGCCTTTTACGGTCGGGCCATTCGACACCGTCAGTTTTCCATTATGATTTGTAATTTATAATTACGTGCAGGCGTGAAGTCATTACATTTTAACGTAAGGCACAAGTCAAGGAAGTTGCAAACTTTATGAATTCACGCATTACTAATATTATATATTATATTTGGATGGCTCCGCAGCGCAGTGATTTTGCATTGAGTTACGGGACAGATGACCGTGGTCTCGAATCCCGCACGGAACAATTATAATATATATATATATATATATATATATATATATATATATATATATATATATATATATATATATATATATATATATATATATATATATGGACTACAAATAATTGTTCCGGGTATGGGTGTTTATCCTTGTGTAATTTATTAACTATTAACTGCCTCCACGAACCTCCCCACTCGACCTACACTGAACAAAATCGTTGTACGGGAATAACATTTTATAAACAAAAATATTAGAATAAAACTACTTTTAGGGATTTCATCACGTTTAATTCTGCTTGTTTTTAATTCCCGACGCTACGGCGGAACCCACGGTCACGTAGGAGTGAGGTGATTGACGTCCCGATGTCATAGTTAACCCGGAGTACCTTCAGCTTTTAATTACCACTTTTATTTCATTTAATTTAAATAAGTAGAATTCAACGCGATAAAATCTGTATTTGTAGTTAAATTTAATATATAGTGTTCGTTTAAATAAAAGGGATCAAAAAATATTAGTTTGATGAATTCTCAGTTTTTATAGGATTCTAGATTTCTCACATAAATTTCTGGTGTTTGTAAATAGTGTACTCAAGAACAGTTTTAACACATTCCTGCTTGCTTTGAAATTTGATTAATTAACTTTGGTATACTAACCCAAAACCCAACACTCGCCAGACTGGTACGAGTACATCGATTGCTAAAACAATTATCTATACTATATTATTATAATATTATAAAGAGAAAGTGTGAATTTTGTGAGTTCGTGTACTTATATGTAAAGGGTAATCTCCGGGACCATAGCACCAATTTGAAAAATTATTTCACCATTTGAAAGGTATATTCTTCCAGACGGCCATATATTATGTATATACATATATAATGGCTAAAAGTTATGATGTATTAATCAACAAAGTCGGCAAAAGTCTCTCTTGAGAGCTTGTGCTGCTTAAATAATAAAAGTTTCAAATGTATGGCTGAATTATTCTTCTTGAAAAGTTCTAAAAAAAGCCCGCGACGGCTCAATATAACTTTCTTCTAAGGATAACTTACGATAACCACTTTTATATTAAAACTCTCGCGCGATACAATCATAATAATTGCGTATAAACTTGGTCGGCGCGGCGATGGTAAAGATAATTGTAACCCGGCCAAAGCCGAGGCGGGTTGCTAGTTAATTTATAAACTGATTAAATTCCTGATGCATTTCCCACATAATCTTGTCATTTTTGTGTTTCGTTTATTGTGTGATAGAGCCATACTACAGCTATATTATAGTTGTAGCACAGATGGGTCAGCTCGACTGGGGAAGGACCACGCTCTCACTCATTACCAACATAAAATAGCAGCTTTATGCTGTTGTGTTTCGTATGGTGAGTGTGAAGAGCCGGAGATCTTTTTACTGGAAACGAGGCATTCCATCTTAGTCCTCAGGGGTGACAAAGTACCTGCATTTTGATTCTTAATTGAGGATAGATATAGATGCCTATGGGCCACAGCATTCACTTATTACTTTGTGCTTTTGTGTCACCATTCTTCTATAAAAATATTATTTTATCAATATAAATAAAATGAAAAATAATTATGCACTAACTTTATGCAGCGATGATGGAATAAATAATTATTTAAAATATTCTTTGTTATTTTCCTGTAATTAGCCTGAAATTTTCGAAAAATTTTCGACGGGACGTGAGCATTTTGTTGACAATGTTTGCTTTAATAGTCACGCTTAGCAGGCAGACCGACGAATGCTCTTGTCACTATTATCATCTAATATTTAAAAAATCAAATGCTATCCTAAACTCAAAAACGGCTCGACCGATTTCGATGATTTTTTGTGTGTATTTGAATGGGTCCCTGGATGATTTAAAAACTTAATTGGATGCGATAGATGGCGCTGTTGTCGAGATCCAGAAATCACCCGCGCGAAGCTGGGGCGTATCGCTGGTTCTTAATAAACTAACGCAATATGAATAAATCTAATCTGATAATAATAATAATTGAGAGTTGGATTGAAAGTTATTCAACTAGCAAACAAAATGTAGCCTGCCATCAGCAGAAAATTGCTCGACAAAATTCTTAAATAATCGTTTTTCGAGGTAGGTAATAATTCTCCTCACAAAATATGCTCGAATGTCGCTGCACTGCGGCAGTGATTGTTTATTTTGTATCATGGTCACAATATGATTTCGCTATTTTTATATTTAGGTAATGTTTTTCTATTTTTTGAAGTTATTATTTTAAATTTTCCAGTAACCAGTTTCTCGACTCCACATAGTAATTCATTCTTGCAATGTATACGCTATTACAACAAAGTCCCAGTAAATATACAAGGTTCAAATTTAAATATTTTATTAAACAAAAATGGTAAAGAAAGGTTCTTATAATCTAAATGAATATATTGTTGATAATCATTGATGTATTTGCCCCTTGACATGAGGTAGGTAGTTGCTTCCAAACTGTTTCTAAAATAAATTTTGTAAATTAGTTTCTGTTGTACAAACTAATTTACAAAATTTTATATATTATGTAATTTACCTTTGACTTTCAATAAGAATTACATGTATTTAATCTATATTGAACAAAAATATATTCTATTTTATTCTAAAATTTTAACTCTTGTCTCAGTAAAATTGCCAACAAAATATTTGTATCTTTTAAAACAATACATTGTACAAGAATTTTCCGCAAGTAGAATAACCTGATCTTCGCGCTCGATCTCTGGTCTAAGTAATGGCATAGAGTAATGGTAATGTGGCGGCGCTGTCGTCGCGCCAAAATATGAATACCTATAATAATTAAAAATTGCTTCACGGTTTTACTACTATTCCTAATTTTAGAAAAAAACATGATTTCAAACACATTAGATTCGCTTCGTAAGGTTTCATATTGGCTAGTTATAGTCAAAAGGTGGGTAAGGTAGTTATAGTCAAATGTTTGCTTACTAATTTATTTATTTACACTTTATTGTTTACACCTTTGCAAAAGGGTTACTAAGGGCGAACTTAATGCCTTGAGGCATTCTCCCACAGTAGACCTCGCGCGTAGTGAGGAAATATGATAGATGTTTTTTGTTTTTATGTGTATAAATAAAGTTTTACATATTATGTTAAATTTAGGGTATTTTATTGGATAAGAGGTACATTAAATGAAGCGACTGCGTCACTTCAAAACATAGAAATAGAGCATTAATTATTCATTTTCACTAAATACGCGTGTGTATGTGATTTTAATCTTATAGCATTTTTGTGTGAATAAAAATCTCTACACGTCACATAAGAATAAATGATAGACATATATTGCCGTATAATAGGGTTTACGATAAGTTTATGCTTAAGATTCAACAGATTATTAAATTAATGATAACTTTTCCTGGGAGAATTGCCAGTTCCTTTTATCGATTTTAAGCTACATTTGTTGCAGGGCTTATAAAAATGACAAAAAAGAAAACTGTAGTCTCTTCTCCGATTACAGTAAGCTTATTTAATGTGGTGTTATGTTAAAAATAAATTTTCATAAACGAAATTTAAATTTCTTACGTCGTTACACAAAAACTACATAAAATACTTATATTTTCATAGAAGTGTTGAAGATCTAGGTAAGTTAAAAAAAATGAAATTGTTGCAAGTAGTTAGTTGAAGCAACTCATACGAATTTTACTTTCAAAAGTTAGTAGTAGAATAACCAGTATCGAATTGGCAAAGGCCAAGTTAACTCTAACACATAGAACGGGCCTTGTCACAAATACTTGGCGAGTCGGAGATAGATGTCGCTACCCGACCCCGCCGCGCTGGATGCGCAACGTGATATGCCAACAGAGGGTTGCCAAATAGTGTATTTCACATTGGAAGTAAGACAGGTAAGGCGACCAACAAACTTATCTATTGCAGTTCTAACAGTAAGCAGCAGTTTTTATTTAAAATAGAATTTATCAAACTTTTCAAGAATGCTGGCACTTACCACTGGCCAATAACTGCTGATGAGGGCGAATCCGACCAGAACTTTGATACTGTTACTGGTAATAATAATAATGTCCTCCAGACTGAATTTCAGTATACGGCGGCAAGTCTCAACGATAACTAGCCAGCGCAGGTAAGATTGTAGTGCCCAAGTGTATGCATAAGCACAGGTGCACTTTCTCTTCCTTGATTCTTTTATTCCGATGGGAAATTCGACATGACCGGAGAGAGATCAGGCAAAGGACCAATGGCTTTACCTGCTTTCTGGTGCATGGCAGAGGCAAGGGTGACTCCGGATTACTACTGAGAATTTCTTGACACAAAGAACTTAACTGATTTTGGCCTGACCCAGGATTCGAACCCAGATATATGATGAGCGATCATGTTTACTGCCCATTGACCAACGAAGCAGTCAAGGCTACTAGTACTATACTGCGATTTTAGTTCGATACTTTCAAATAAATATTCTGCTATCAGTCTGTCGTCAGAGCATTGTTTCTTTATAAGCAGATAAGTTACAATTTATATCCCTTAGTAATTTTTAATTACGATTATCTAACGACACACGTGGAATAAGTTATAATACTAGTTTCTTTTGTGCATCCATCACTGTACGGAGAAAGTAGGAGAAATATACATTTGGTAAAATTGAATAAATAGTACAAACGTTCCTCAGGTTGGTTGCGAAAAATATTAATTCCTTGAAATAAACAAAACTCAGTCACGTAGAGAGTGAAGGTTAACCGCAAATACAAGGGGTTCGCTTTGCACGCTGTTCATTGAACAGAACCTTGTTTCTGACAAATTTGAATTTTGAGTCAATCGAATACGATTCGAATTCGATTCAAGGTAATTCGTACTCCGAATCGAAGCTACATTCGAATGGTGGCTGATCTAAAGTTACCAACTTTATTTCAAGTATTTTGTTAAAATTAAAAAATTCACATTCCTCACTCGGTCGAATAATTGTTATTATCTACTCTTTAGTGTCATCCAAGTAACTCGATCGATGCTAAACGACAAAATGTACGATAGTAAAAATGTAGGTTTTTTAATTGTTTACTAAAACCAGATAAAATAGAAGAGGTACATATAAATCGATATTAAAACGTCCGTGAAGATGAAACTGCCGCTGTTGTATTGATGTAACCACTTCACCAATACAATAGCGGAAAATGTCAGGCGTTTGTTTTGTATATAAAGGGCTTCCCAGTGTTTTGTGCTAAATACTTTGTCACCTTGAATGCCATGTAATAAAAACTATGGAAATATGTGTTTTGAATATTCATTACTCTATTTAAAATTTTGCAATAAATTGCTGTTGAAAATGGGACGTTAACGGACGGAAGCGTTATTTTTCTAACATGTTTTTCTGTTATTTCTTTTGCAAACACCTTAAAATAAGTATATATACAATACTTAAAGCCTTCTGGTAATCTCTCATAGTCACCAAAAATGAAAAAATGTTACCAAAAAAAGGTAAATTTAAAATAAACCTCAATTTTCTCGTTGTTTTTAATAATAATTTTGATTTCCAAATATGACCGGCTGATACACTTTTTTATAGAACATACTTTATGTATACAGAAATAATTTTTAAGAGAGCACAATTCAGTAATGTCGCGTTAACCTCGATTTCATGATTACTACTTTTATTTTGGAATATATTACCTCGTAGCTAATTATAAGACGAGAAAATAACCAAGGAACTATGCTCTGGTATTAAATTGTATTTTATACGTGGTAGAGCCATTATGGTTGTAGCACGAATAGGTCGGCTTGACTGGTGAAGGACCACGCTCTAACAGAACACCAGCGTAAAATCAATGTAAGTGATGTGTTTCGTATGGTGAGTGTAGACAACCGGATACCCTTTCGACTGGAAACAGGGCATTCCATCTTAGTGACAACGCATCTGCATTTCGATTCCTAATTGAAGATAGATGTCTATGAGTCACAAGATTCACTTACCATCAGGTGGACTGTGTGCTCGTTTGGACCCTATTCTATAAAAAAGTATTATCTACAAGTAGCAATGTATAGTTTACGTACGTGGTAGCGCCACGTTGCAGCTATATTACGGTTGTAGCACGAATGGGTCGGCTCGACCGGGGAAGGACCACGCTCTCACAGAATACCAGCGTAAAATAGCAGCTTAATACTGCTGTGTTTCGAATGGTAAGTGTAGAGATCCCGAGACCCTTTTTTACTGCAATCGAGGCATTCCATCATAGTCCTCAGGGGAGACAACGCATCTACGTTTTGATGCTTAATCGAGGATAAATTTAGATGTCTATGGGCCACAGCATCCACTTACCATCAGGTGGACTGTGTACTCGTTTGTCACCCTTATTCTATAAAAAAAGTAGCAAAGCAGTCGATTTTTGTGTGTTAGAAAGAAATATAAGGATTGGAAGGCTAGTATAATAAAAGGTTGTGAAGCAAATACTTTTAGGCTGTACGTGAAATAACGCCTGTAGCCTTCTTTAAATTTGATTGTGATTGTCGATAGGCGATAGTAGCTTATGTTTTAAACGTTTCCTAAGCATTTTAAGCTTACTTAGAATGATTAATGGGAATATCAGTAATGCTAATAGTATATCAATGCTGTATTAACTTGTAAAGAAAGAAAGAGAACTAATGGGACACTACAAGTAACTTGCCAACATGTAGATAGTGACGAAAAATACGATAATGAGATACGAGCTAGTCCACTGACTAGCTCGTATCTCATTTTAATTTTATTAAGAAAATAGAACATTTTACAAAACTGATGTGTCAACCCAAATAACAGTGTATTTGATGTTAAGTTATTACTGTAATCCATGAACGGCTGCATCTAACTATAAATAAAGAAGGCTGTTACTGCCTCATTGATCCAGTGGTTGTACTACTTCTACTGCTGATCATGAGGTCTTGGCTTCGAATCCGGGGTCGGGCTAAAAAAATCAAGTTTTCCGTAGAGAAATTCTCAGTAGCTGCCTAGAGTCAGGAAGTTGACGGTATCTCACCTCCATGCCTCGGAAAGCACGTAAAGCCGTTGGTCCAGCACCTGATCTCTCTCCGGTCGTGTCGGTTTACCGTCCCATCGGACTATGGGAGTGAGGGAATAGAGAGTGCACATGCGCTTGCGCATACACTTGGGCACTATAATCCTGTCCTGCGCTGTTGGCTAGTCTCCGTTGAGGCAGGCCGCCGTGACCAAAATTCCAGCACCAATGACTAAGTTTATATGCTCCTTTACACCGAAACACAGCACTACAAGCACAGCTGTTTAGCAGAAATAAGCAAAAGGGTACCTACATTAACGGACTCCTAAAAACAGCAAATGAAAGGAGTCCTATTAGTGTAGTTTACCTTATTTTGTTTTCCTTCTGTAATAATTTATTATACTTTTTATATATAATTTTATTGGACATTTTTATATGTAATGTAATTTATTGTACTTCTAATCTATTATACGTTTTAGGGCTCCGTACCCAAAGGCTAACCAACAGGATTCTATTAATAAGCCTCCGCTCTCCGTCTGTCCATCTGTCTGTCAGCGGATTGTATCTCATGATCCGTAATAGATGGACAGTTGAAATTTTCACACAATGTGTGTTTCTGTTACCGCTATAACAAATAAAAGTAAAATTAATTGAAATTTAAAGGGAGTTCCCCTACTAGAAACGCGTTTTACGATGGTATGGAACCTTCATGTGCGAGTTCGACTCGCACTTGGCCGCTTATTTAACTTTGCATAATCATCTAAATATTATTATTTCCGTAAGTGTTATTAAAATCGTGCACGGAATTAAATTAATAAAATCCACATACACTATCATGCAACGTTCAATCTTGCATTCAGTATAATAAAAAAAGTAAAATAAACCTTTAAACTATTTTAAAATATTTCGGTGATATTATTAAGATAAGCTAGATGTATGCGTCTATTAAATCTTCTGCAACCGGTTGTTACTATTTAAAACTAATAATAAGATATCTTAATTTACAATTCCAAAATTAATTGACATTTACAAAGGTTGAAATGCCAAATATGAAATATCATACGATTTAATTTGACATTATATTATGCAGTTTTTCAAGTAATTTTACGAATTATGTCGTATATTATAACAAATGAATTCTAAAATGCAATTAACCACAAATATATATGTCATAATAATGGAATGATGTTTTTAATGGAAAGCTTTTGATTTGATATCGTCCGTGTATTTTATTTCATCCGTTACAGCCTATAAAAGTCCACTGCTGAAAATAGGCCTCCATCACAGATTGCCTAGTGGGGGAGGGAGGATTTTTAAATTATTTTGAGTAGTTATCAGGAAGATATTGCTGCCCATCTCCTGTTTCATTCTCTGTCGCCTCTTACGACACCCACGGGAACATTTGGGGCAGTGGATATTCTTACACCGTCACTACACGCTTATTTAATTTCAATGATAGCTTTTGACAAAGGCATTCAATGTTTTCTGTGTGACATATCTATATATAACCCGATAGTCCGTTGGGAGTCGCTAGATGCAACGGAAAGTGAAACAAAAGTTAGGCAGCATCTTTCGCATTGCAACTCAAAAGTATAAAACTTTGGCGGGAACCTCCCTATGAGGTATTCTATGGGGGAGGCACATGTTCAGCAGTGGTCTTTTATAGGCTGCGATGGATGGATAATGGCTATTTAAATACACAAAGAGAAAATTGTTTGCTTTTCATGAAATATACGAATAACGTAAACTTAAACTCTTTATTTTGAATAGTAATATAAAGTTCATAGCCAAAGTCCCGATGGGTGACTTGAAACCTCAGCCAGTCTGGTAAACCAACAACAGTTGTGGTGCTGAATATAGATATTCTTATTATGCTAATGAAACCCTCATTAAATAAGCGTATACAAAGAACAGGTACAAGAACGAAACAAAATACAAATTGATAAAAATGAATAAATTTCGTCCATAAAAATTAATAATTTTAAGTTTTAATTAAGACTATTGAATATATAAACATCGAAAATAAAATATGAGTTTTAAAAATACTACAGAAACACGTTTCAATTATGAGCTGTGATTTCCCTAATGAGAATACGAGTACCACGTTGTAGTCATGATATTATTATATTGTCAATGGTTTTTAATAAGTCTACAAAATTTCAGATTATTCAGACGTCCGGAAGTGGTTGAAAGCTGAATTGAGTAATCTCATTACACGCACACAAAAATACAGATTAAAATAGTTTGGTGTTATGAATATCAAATGTTTGAAAATTACGATATTAATGAAGATAATTATGTTTAAGAATTTACTTCAACTTACCGGAAGCAACTTACTTCAACTTACCGTGCAGTGGCGGTGTAAGAATATACACTACCCCGTGGGTGACGTAAGAGGCGCAGTGGGAAAAATCAGAAGATGGGCAGCAGAGTCTTCCTAATAACGACTGAAAAAAATTGCGGTTGCCAAACCGCTTGCCAAGCGTGGCAACTATGGCAAACATCCCTCCTATGGGGCAATATATGGAAGAGGCCTATGTTGAGCAGTGAATTTTAGGCTTTAACTGCAATAATGTTATTTCATACTGCATGGTATAAGCTTATAATTATAGGTAAAATCTTCAATTTGTCAAACGAAAAATAAGTAGGGGAGACCGGGTACAATAGTAACATTTTGTACTTTTACCTTGGTTTCTGGTTAGGTGTAATTATTTTAATGAAATTAATATAGCCATATATACATTCCGTTTATATTCTTTACATTAGCATCTTATTTTACCTTATTATTGTGTATTTTATATGAATAACAGAGACTTCAAAAAATTTCGTAAGTTGTTACTTTCGACCACGTAGGCAGGTCGAAAGTAACACGTTGTGGGTCGAAAGTAACAGGACAATGGCGTTTGTAATTAATGTAATGTGACATATTAAATCAGCTAATTATTTATTAGAAAACTTTGTATTAATAACACAGATAAACATTTGCATTTTAAATACTCCAAAATTATATATTTTAAGAAAACATAACAAATTATTCTTACATTAAGTAATGAGATCAATTATTATATAATAATCATTTTTTTATAATCAAACTATTCAGTATAAGTCTTTTACTCCAACTCACAATTATGGCACTCATAATTTGCATCATCGTTGACGCATTCAGCATGTGACCACATTTTACATTTGGTACATTGTATCCATTGCTCATTTGGTCGACTGTTGCTAAAAGTTTCTAAACAAACGAGACAGAAGCAATCTTCGTCGTCAGATTTATTTTCCTTGCTGCCTTCTTTGTCTTTTTTCCTTTTCCCTTGCCTTTCGTAGATATCAACTTCCCCTTGCCATTTCTAGTATCCGGTTGTAAAACTGTTTTCTTGGCTTTATTTCTTCGTTGGTATTCTTCTTCAATTGCATTTTTTTCGGGCGTGTCCGTCAATATTGCTGTCTTACGTTTTTTACGTCCTTTATTTGCTACAGTTCTCGGACTCGCTTGTGGTAAAGGTCTAAGATCTTTCGGTGTGAAATCAAACGGCTGAGAAGAATTTGCTTGCTGTAATCCGCTAGGTCCTGGTACTGGCGAGTTGGGTCTTTGATTGTATGAGTTTTTTGACAAATCATTGCTAACTGTACACTGGACAGTCTGGTCACTTGATGTTGGAAGATTATCAACTAGAGTCTCCGGATCAACTTGGATGAAGGATGTTACATCAAAACTGGTCAACAGATCATTTGGTGGAATTTCATCGTTAACTTGTAAAGGCCGGTCAGTGACAGATGATGGTGCATAGTCAACAGCAGTAAATATATTCCTATTAAATGGACTTATACCGGTACAGGTAAATCCGGCAATTGCATTTCGATCAGTGACAGAAAGAGGAAATGCTTCTCTAACAATTCCAGGAATGTAATGGATAGTCATTGTTCGACCAGAATGATTCCGCATCCAGTTGTCTGTAGCGGTGTTTATCATTTTTTTGAATGGTCCAAATACTGCTCTATCTAAAGGCTGAAGTTTGTGCGTGCAATGGGGTGGAAACGGCAGCAGTACTATTCCATTATTTTTACAAAAATCTAGTGCTTGGATAGATATATGCAATGCATGGTTGTCGAGCAGTAACAAGCATTTTTGATCAACTTTTGGCTTGACTTGTTTTATGAAGTGTTCTAGAAACAGTAAAAATTCTGCTTCCTGCATCCATCCACTAGCATTGCCAGCTCCGGCACAACCAACAGGACCTTCACGTATCATGTGGTCTTGGTATCGCTTCAACGGGAATACAAAAAAAGGAGATATGTGTCCTCCTTGAGCATTAATCGCAATAGCAACTGTTACTAATCTCCCACGTTCTGCTGAGGTTACTGCGCCTACTTGTTTAATTCCTTTTTGAGCTAAAATCTTACCAGGTTTTTGGACAGTGGTCACCCCTGTCTCATCCATATTCCAGATATCTTTTGGCTCAAATTTATACCTATCCATTACGTCAGCAAGATTATCAAAAAACTTACTCACATTATGTTCGTTGAAACTCGAGGCCCGCGACAGGCTTGTTGCTTGAGGACACCTCAAAGAGAGCCTCGGGTGTCGTTTTAAAAAACCCGTCAACCATTCCTTACCCGCCATTTGAGTATCGTGCCACTTTTCAGGAAATGTTTTTCCATTTTTTATTGCCAACTCATATGCCAGTTTACGTACTTCAGATGGAGATAACCCAAAATAAACTCCAGAGCACTCGATTAAATAGTCCTGTAGACATTTTTCCTCATCAATGGTAAAAACACGGTTGACGCAACGGTAGCCCACAACTGCGCTAGTATTTCCTGCTTTAATTTTTTTTATATATCTATATAATGTTACATGACAAACATTATATTTTTTTGCCAGGGATCTAATTTTTGTACCATCTTTAGAATGCTCTTCAGCCGCTTTTCGGTACACTTCCGTGTCAGTAGTTCCTCGTGTGGTAGTTCTGATGCGTTATCGCGGCATTCTGTTCAAATAAATACACACATAACATTATTAAGTAAATAAACCAATACGGGGACAAAAGTAACATGTTACTTTTGTACCCATAGGGCTATGTTACTTTTGTACCCATAGGGCTATGTTACTTTTGTACCCGACCACGTTTTTGTTAAAACATCAAATATAACCTTAAAACGGAACGTGCTAGACAGAAGCGAATAAAAACACTGTGTAATCAATCTGATCACGAATTAATATGCAAATATTCAGACTGGTATCATCCTTTTAAGACTACGAAAACCTTAAATAAGAAAACGTCAAAAAACTTACTTTTGATGTGTGAAATCATATAGCGTCTTCTCACACAACCTAACAGCGCGTGGCGCGTGCGGCGACTGAATGCAAGTGAGGGGGGGTGCCACCGGCTATCGCCTTATGGAAGCGAAGCGGTGTTTGGATATTGGATAAACCTACAGAGTATTTGTTACTTTCGACCCGCCGTTACTTTTGTACCCGGTCTCCCCTACGTGCGTTATATGTTAGGCACGCACAAATCGTAAACAGTGTGGTGAACGGGTATGTCACTGTAAATGTAACTCTAGAAATTGTATGAACATTTTTATAGTGTCATAGTAGCCTTACTTTCTTGAGCGTCTAATTTAAAGACAATCTAAATGCAATCAATAGTCTCCTAATGATCTAAGACACAATTAATAGTCCCCTAAAGTCAGCCGTAAGCACTTTTTTTTATTGTTTATTAATCAAATAAGTATTTTTTTAAATCTTTTTTTGAATACAAACCTATACGCGTGCACGTGAACAGGGCATCCAGTAATGGGGTTGTAGAGTAGCAGCACACACGCCACTACGTCAGCCTGTACCACCGCGCTCGTGATACTTCCATGAGGTATGAAGTGTTTGATCGTTTGTTGTTTGCCCTTCGCTGACACATTCTGAATAATCTTCAGTCCCTTGTGTGAGACCTGGTCGAAACAAAAAATCATTTTTTTTAATTTGAAGTATTTGGTAGTTGGATTTTCTTAATATAATCTGACTTTTACGTCATTCGGCAAATCAACTAAACTGATTAATGTACCTTTAAAGAGAGAAACCATATTTTTTTATTTTGTACTAAATAAATTGTCATCTGATTCTGAATCTGAGCTATGTTCAAAATTTCAAGTTTGTATCTCATCAGGAAGTGTTCGAAATTTGAGTTGAATGATTCCATACGGAATGACATTGCAGACAAACAGATTCACATTACACAGACAGATAGAAAGTAACTTAATAAAAATGTGGTAAATAACTTTTATAATTCATTAAAACTACTTTTACGAATTTTATCGCGTTTAATTTTAACTATTATTAATTCCCGACGTTTCGGGTGCTTTCAAGCACCCATGGACACGGGGGACTGAGGTGACTGACGTCCCGATGTCATTGTTAAACTCGGGGTACCTACCTTCTGCTTTTCTAATTATTGTTTATGGTCCGATTTATGCAAAATGAACTGACTGTGTCTTGAAGTCTTACAGTGGTATGCTTGGGTTTAGTTTTAATTTTATTGATTATAGGGTCCCAAGCAGGTGGTAGTACCCAGCCTCCTACTCTATTGAAATTAGGATGTTTTTTAATTTAAATAGCCTCACATATCATCCTTGGTAGGAATCGATGTTCTTTCGCCAGGGTTTGTAGTCTATCAAATCTGATGTAATGGTTGGAGCCGTCTAGGATGTGATCACAAACTGTAGACTTCCCCGAACGTTGATGCTTCACATCAACTATATGTTCTTTTACGCGGGTTCTAATTGATTTTTTTGTTTGCCCTATATAAACGATCAAATCTATAAAAGTAGTTTTAATCAATGTGTAGTTTTTGCGGAAGTATAAGAAATCATTATAGTTTTTATAATTATAAAATCACCCTATTTATATATTTAAAAATTTAAATTACCTTAAAATGGAAAATCGATCAAGTTTCAAAACACAAGAAAAATTAGCATTTCAGATCTTGTGATGATGCTATTCATTTATGGCCAACAACTCAATTATATGCCTCTAAAATTCGATACATGAAAGTAAAATATAATAATTAATCTATAATTGCCATCGCATATATTTATTGCAAAATTGTAAGCCCCTACCTGCAGAGTAACCTTGAAAGGTTCCAAGTCCCTTGCTCGTTCCTCCAGAAGCCTTATAGCGGGTAACGCGAACTCCTCTCCCCGCAACCCGCGCGACTCCTGGGCCCCCAGGAACCACACGTAGTACGAAGCCTTTTTGATGTCTTTTTTAAGTCGTAGCGCCATTTTGTGGGGCTCTTATGTCATTGTTAGTTATCTGTAACAAACAAATTTTTCAATTATATGAGATGAGAGATATGTTTTGTACATCAATAACAATATTTTACTTTCACGAGTAGAAATTAAATCCATTTGTTTCTCTTTTTTTTTTACATTAACAGAATAAGCAAAATATTCAAAAATATATATGTATTTATTTTAGTTTTTTTTTTTGGTTTATTTGGTTCATACTTCAGGCCAATGCCAGTGATGCATGCATGATATGCAATTTTAAGTCGAGGATACAACTACTGCCATTTAATTATTCCATAACTCCACTCCACAGAAGCCACAAAGTGGTATTGCAATCGCCGATCCCCCAAAAGCGTTGCTTCCACAGTAAACTTCTACACTGGGAGATACTTCTCCGAGTGCCGGGACAAACTTGTGTCTGAAGTCGAGTCTTTGCTGAACAGAGTCTCGGATTGGGGGCGACTGAATCTAGTCCAGTTTAACCCCCATAAGACAGAGGTTTGCGCGTTAACCGATATAAAGAACCCCTTTGTCGTATCTCCTCAGTTTCAAGGCACTCTCCTTGTTGCCTCAGCCAGTATCGGAATCCTCGGCGTCGACATATCGAGTGACGTGCAGTTTCGTGGTCACTTGGAAGAGAAGGCCAAATTGGCCTCTAAAAAGCTTGGCGTGCCCAGCAGAGCGGGACAGTATTTCATGCCGGCACACCGCCTGCAACTTAACAAGGCGCAGGTTCGGCCGCACATGGAATACTGTTCCCATCTCTGGGCTGGGGCTCCCCAGTACCAGCTCCTTCCACTTGACCGCATCCAGCACAGAGCGGCTCGAATCGTCGACGACCGAGTGCAAACGTCCCGATACCATTCACACCATCTGGATGCTTGGTGGTCCACCACTGTACGTTTCAAGAGCAGTTTTCTTCCGCGTACAACCCCTCTGTGGAATAGTTTACCACCTGCGATTTTTCCGGACCGATACGACCTGGGGACCTTCAAGAAAAGAGCGTACTCCTTTCTAAAGGGCCGGCAACGCACCTGCAATTCCCTTGGTGTTGCGGTTGATCATGGGCGGCGGTAGTCACTTAACATCAGGTGAGCCGCATGCTGTGGACAATTACGGTCTTATATAAAAGTGCAGGAAGAGGAAACTTAAAAAACCGTACCTAATGGCCATGTTTAAAAAATACAGCAACAACTAAATAGCTTATAAAACAATAGTTTCAGTATAAGAAGGAATCAATAACCTCTGGTCGTTAGTATTCGTTATTCGCCGCCATTAAAATTCTGTACCGCGTGCATCGTTGGCAGTCGGCAAATTGTCGATAACATTTACTATCGCACGTAGCATAATTGCAAAATAAGGGCAATGGACACCAGGTGCTCAGATTGATCAGTGTACGCTCGCGACGATTTGTTTATATTTACGAATTCTCTCACGCGCTCATTGCTTTACTCGTTCTTAAACCTTGACACCTTTTTTTTTAATTTGCAAACGAAAATGAACGAGTTTAGCGTTTCAGTTATATTTAGTAATCATATTAATGTATGAACTATTTGAGTCACTGTTTAATGTTTTAAAATGATATTCTGTTTAAAATTCTTTTTATTTGAACACACTTTTATGATCTTGAACTGAATGCATGTAGAAATGTTATGGAATTATAAAATTCAGTTCCGGACCACCATTATGTAGTTGGTGATCACTACAAAATGGAGCTTCTATAAGTCACAAAATCACAAAATTTTATATCAAATAGAATGCAAAAAATATCAATAATGTAGGCGGGCGGCATGATGAGAAAGAATAACCATCGCACTTGATGGGATTTTTACTTTAAACGCTTATTGCCCGTATTACGTAAGCGTTTAATGATTAATTTACCTTTACGTGATGATCCGTGAAGCTGGTACTTTCGTATTTTTGTAATAAACACTATACTACTACTGGACTATAATTCGTAAAGCGACTTAATATATTTACTCATAAAGAAAGGAATTATTTATATTTGGGCTTCTAATTATATATTTGTGGATTAGATATTTAACGATCTATTGCTGTTGTGTTGTGTTCGAAAGACCGAGCTAGACAACGTACATAATATAGAAAAAAAGTGCTATTTATCTACCCACTATAAGATAACGAGTAGTTATGCTTTCAAAAGAAAGCATAACTACTCGTTATCATATTCTTTATTAGGTTCTGTCAACAAATCGAGATATTTTGTAGAACGGTCATTAGCCGGATATATTTTTTATTCACGAAGCACAGTTGTATTTATTAGTTTTTTATTGTTCGCGTGTGTACTTGCTGTGTGCTGTGTGTGTTAAGCCGTTTGATAAAAACCGTTAGAATATACTTGATAATATATTTATGAACATCATCGTTCTTACTATTAACGGATAAGCAATTGGTCAAATTAGTGTTTTAAAATCATTATACATCATGCATAAAAAGTACACATCAATAAAATGTAGATATGTCTGACAAGTAGTTTTTTATACTATTATCATAAGGCCGCGGACACACCTGGCGAGCTTATTTCTAATTGTCTATTTTCTATGGAGCCGCAATTTGCGTACAATTATATGTAAGTGTACGCGAAATCGCGGCTCACTTGAATAGTATACAGCGCTAAGGCCTTTTCTTAAATTGAAACTAAATTAATTTTACTTAACTGGTGATAAGAGCATCTGAGTTTCAACCTCACCCAGAAGCTAACTTACCTCATCAGCCTGTTAACATTCAGCAGCTGGACATGAAATTTCCTAAAATAAAATATATCAAGTGAAATTACGAATTCAGTAAGACGTGTTATTTGAAACCTTCATCATGATTACCATCATTACACCCGTCACAAGCCCCAAAGCATGGTCATAGGTAACCTGCATTGAATTTCATTCCAATTGAATTCTAGGACTATAAAATTTCATCTCTTACCAGGTCTCCCCTAACGGCTATCGGTTTTTCAAGCTATACGATAAGGCCATTGCCACTTCAGCTTACTGATCCGTTGACATCTAATTATTTTAAAACCATCTCTCGGAAACAACGAAATCTTTATGACATTTCTCATAGTCGATTCTTACGACACCTACTGGAAGAAATAGAATGATGGAAAACTCTTTATAGATTCAAAGTCATGACGTCAGGCGTCGTACCACTCCATCTTAACTTAACAACTTAACGTAACCATTATTTATGCAAATTTAAATTGCTAGCCACTTGACAATATGTCATTGTATAATTTCTTACGTCATAATTGTCAATGCATAAGCACTGATAAAAACAATAGGAAGATAATTGTTTTTTTTTTGTTGTCATCAGATAATAACAAAGCGTTACGCGTACGTGTTTGATTGTTTCACAATATAATAAATATTTAAAAAAATTTAACCCCTCCCCAATACATATATGTATGTATGTAGTATATATACTTATACTAGCTTGCCAGGCAGATGTTGTCCTTCCTTTTTCGACGACCCTTTGTCATGTCCTATTAAAAATCCTTAAATTCAATCCAAAAAAAATTGTGGGTCTCTCATGGGTAAAAAAACTATCCGATCTCTCAAGTTGGACCAAACTGCACACGGTGTACAAATTTGATTAAAATCGGTCAAGTAGTTTAGGAGTCCATCGCGGACAAACAACGTGACACGTAATTTATATATATTAAGATATATATAGAAGAACCTAATAAAGCTTACTCATGATTGTCATTGTGCTCCCGAGAAGCCACTTTCAAAGCGTGGAAACAATGGCACTGGGTAAACCCTCAAAGTTAAAACTTTATAATTGTCAACAATGCCATTAGAAATTAGTCTAATTTCAAATGTGTTCACATAGTCAAGAGCAAACAATAACAGATGAATAGGAAATAACACTGAACCAAATATTAACAACACTCAAATTACAATAACGCGTACCGTCTATTGTACGGGATTCTTTATTTAACAATGACAGTGTAATAAGCAATTATTGTTAACGATAGCTTTAAAGCGCTCTCAGTTTAACAAAGAAACTTGAACAGTGAAATAAAAGTGATCCCGTCGGAAATGGGTTACACGGTTATAATTTTCTCATACCTTTTAGTTGACGGTAACAGTTAAAAAGTCAGTTTTTATTTTGCTTTCCAAGGCAGCATCAAGTATAAAAGTTGTTCTGCTATTTTGAAACGATATTTAAAGAATAAATATTACTGTATTAAAGAAGTTCATAATGTATCAGATTTATAATTTTTTATTTATTACAGTTTACTTTTTCATTAATATACGAGTATGTAAAGCCAGCTAATGGTTCTGTGAAACTAAAAACTAGACTACTGTTGTGAACCACTCATAACACAAACATTTTAAGCTCAGTTGAAAACATTAAGAAAAATCCGAACAAAAGCGAGTAGGACTCGCAACCCTGAGGGTTCCAATTCCAATTAAACTTAATTAATTATCTAGAAAGTTCATCTCTCCCAGGATTTTTTGGCAGTTTTCAATACAAATAAACAAATAAAAATTATAATATTAGGTATAATATCTACAAATTGCCCGTTTTCGGATCTTTTCATTTACTAGTGAAAAACAAAAAAAAATGGCATTTTGCCAAATGTCATGTTTCTAGGTCAACGGGAATTATTTAGGTTTTGACGAGAGAGTTTACGAGTACCGTAGTATGCGACAAAAATAGCAATATGTTTTGGTTGCGCTGATTTAGAAACTTGATTTTTATTACAACTCTAAGGGACTGTAGACATGAGTCATCATCATTACTGCCCTTCACAGGTACACTGCTAAATATAGGCCGAGGCACAAAGCACGGTTCTCAGCCATCTGCATCCATCGACTTCCTGCATGTCTTACCAAGTCGTCACTCCATCTAGTGGGGGGTCACCCTACACTAGGCCTACCAATACGAGGCTGCCAATCGAGAACCCTTTTTCCCCATCGGTGGTCGGTTCTTCGAGTTATGTGGCCGGCCCATTGCCACTTCAACTTACTACGCTTACTAATCCTTTGTGCTGAGTCGTTCACTCCGGTTCTACTGCAGCTATCTTTATTTCTAAGTTAATCACGCAGAGAAACGTCGAGTATAGCCCTCTCCATAGCTCGCTGAGCAACCTTGAGCGTCCTCATACGGCTAGCAGTGAGGAACCACGTCTCAGATCCATAAGTCGTCACTGGCTAGACGCACTGGTTGTACAACCTAGTATTCAGGTTTTGAGGTATACCTGAGTATTTGGTATTAATTTCATTTTGATATCTCTACCCGTTCCCGACAAAATGGTTTCTGACAAAATAACTCTTAGACAGATGGACGTCCGGACATCAAAGTGATTTTATAAGGGTAACTTTTTTCCTTTTTTCCTTTTGTTATATATATATATATATATATATATATATATATATATATATATATATATCATGAAATATATTCCTCAAACAATAACATAAACAAATAAAAATGGTTTCTGACAAAATAACTCTTAGACAGATGGACGTCCGGACATCAAAGTGATTTTATAAGGGTAACTTTTTTCCTTTTTTCCTTTTGTTATATATATATATATATATATATATATATATATATATATATATATATATATATATATATATATATATATTGAAGATGTTTGTTAGCAAGTCATAATTACTATCCGGTTAAGCGTTGAGCTCATTATGGATATTATATATTTTTATATTATTTCCAAAGTTCTGCTAGGTAATTGTAACTTAGATTACCTGTTAACGTTATTGAAGTTTTTGTTACATTATTTGTCTGTACTAACATCTGTGGAAGTCAATAAATTACCATTCCGAAGTTTGTCTTCGTCCCGACGAAAGCGGTCACTGCCCCGCCGCTTGCGGTGAGAGCAAATTTAAAAACAATTGCCGGAATATACCGTTGCAGATGCATTTTTTACTGTCGTACCTGTGAGCGCGGCCTTGATCATACGTTCGATGCTACTGACGTGCAAATGTGGGTACGTTCTACGTACAGACAGCCGTCTTGTAATGACTGATTTCTCATGAAAAAAGTAAGTTTAAAATTAATATAAATAACTTATCACCTGACATGTGGTCTTACCTTATGGGTCTTTAAATTATTATGGGAATCATTGGGTACATTATTCATATTTTTTTGAATCTCTTGTCTTTTAAAACATGACTAATATTTAAGAAGTTATTGACTTCATAAATAGTTCACGAATAAAATATTTTACTATCAGAAATAAGGCATGCCTTGATTGACTATTATGCGATTCTTTTGTATTCACAATTTAAGTTTTTTAAACTTTCAAAACTTATGCGACAATCCTCAAGTCTCTACTCAGGTCTTCATAACATTGTGGTAGTTATGTATGTTATAAAACATGTTATCTACTCCGGTACTAGCTGTTTATTGCTCGACTTTTATCGATATAATTAATCTAGACTTAAGACTGGTCTTGATTCGAGTCAAGTTACAAGCTAAGAGTTGTTAATATTAATAGTTTTACTTCCTTAAAATGTAAATTTAATGGTGCATAAAATTAAATATATTTTTTTTCATATTATCTTTGAGCAACAATGAAAATAGACGAAGCACTGGGTACATTGCATGTAGGGATGTTACGGAAGTGGTTATATCGGAACTGAATTCGGAAGCAGAGTTCTGCTACTCGACACTAGAAGGCGCTAGCGGTAGCTAGTGCTGCCATATACCAGGCATTAATTAAGGCGCGCAACAATATTTTTCATATTTTGTATTGTCAAAGCTGTTAAGAATAATTTAAAAATTAAAAACCGGAACCGGAATCGGAGGTGACGGCAGAAGAGATATATAGAGACCGAATATATGTGTGCCCTTAACAGGCTGTACGTGTTAAGGGCACACATATATTCGGTAAAAAACAGTCTTCGCCTGAACTGATAATTCGGTACTATAAACTGCATAAGTTATATCTGAATCCCATACATTCCACGAAATTAAAGGGAAGATCTTGCAAAGCAATTATTTGTGGGAGGTTCCACTGATAGCGGCCGCTACCTCCGCTATGCATCGACCTCCGATATAACTTCCGGTTAAAATTTATCGGAACCGTAATCGGAATCAAAGGTGTAAAATCGATTCCGATTCCGGAACTTCCGGACTTTCGGAATCGGAATTGAAACTCCGTAACATCTCTAGTTGCAAGTGAAAAAATCAAACTAAAACTGTGTTTTAGCCACAACTATACATTGAAAATCATTTGTGACCAACAACATGGTTTTAGGTGCATATGTGTACGTCCAGCAGTAAACTTTTATGGGCTGAACAAGAGACAAAGAAGAAAGGTGTGTGCGTGAGTGCGTGTCAAAAAGTTCAGCATGGAGTCGGCATCACTTAAAATGTAGTCAGCGCTCCGTCAATCTTCTTTTTGGCCTGAGCATATTACACACTAGCTTTAAATGCATTTTATGTATGTATTACAGATCATTCTTATATTTTTAGAATTAAAAAAAGGAAAAATTATTAGTCATTTTTAGGATTAGGTTAAACAATTTTTCTTGTTTTATTGCTCAATTTAAAAACACATAGCCGTAAATTAAAATTCAACATTTAGTTTGTAACATAATATGCTCAAAATCAAATAGAAATTTGAATGCAATAGATTATTTATTTATTTTCATTTATATTTCGCTGAAAATACTAGAAATCTAAGTATATACAAAAATCTATCGTCCAATTGAACTACAGTCAGATCTGGAATGCCATAATTTTCTTTCACTGATTAAAAGCCAGATGCTCACACCTCGAAGCTACATCATCATTAGTTATTTATTTATATAATGTGTCTGTTACCTTATCTTAACTACCTTCTGTTATCTAGCCTTAAATTTAACATTTGATGACAAATTAATGGTAATGTAAATATTTTCACTGATATCTAAAATATCTAATTAATTTTGCAGCTAAATTTCACATTGTTTGATTATAAATATTCAATGAACTCAATAAGTTTAATATATGCAGATGTTACTAACGGTAACCATATTCGAAAGTGTAATTATTAAGAAATTTCGATTAATTCCCTCAATTTGACCGAGCAAAAAGTTGTAACCAATTTGTGAAGAAATTACCCGCTATTTTAGCATAGAGGTCAAAATTTTACACACGTCGCGGTTCGCACGTAGAAAAACTAATAATCGTAAAATTGCAGCCTGTAGAGGTACGCGACCTGCGCACACCGTTAGTCGCCAAGACGTGCCTACCGTTAACGTCGCAGTTAACTGTTACGTAACTACGTTACTGAAATAACCTTGGATTAATTAGAGCTTGTTATGCAATGTGTTTAGCAAAATTTAAGGAAATATGGTCGTCGTTAAAAATTTGTTCATATAAAATGTCAACACTCTCGTAGCTAGAGGCCAGCACCTATGTGCATAATGTATATACATAGAACTGTTTTAGGACTAAGGTTCATGTTGCCCACCTGATGCTTTATGCCTCTGTACTTGTATTTCAATTTTTAATATTATTTTATACACATAAATTCGGTTTTAGGCAACAAAAAATTTTCATAAATTTGTGTTGCCTAAAACCGACTTTAACAACAATATTAATTATGAACTGAATTTAATAATAAATGACGCCACACACGCAGTCAGGTACTAAGGGTTTATTTTAAAAGAGTTACCCCACACTAAGGATTTCTCCTGCGACATGGAGGAGTTTTAAATGAATAAATTGTCACAGATTAATTTTTTATATATTCAGTCTTTTCTCTGCGGAAACCCATTCATTATACTAACTAAGGATGTTAAAATTTATTAGATAAGATCCGTGGGAAAAATAAAAATGATGTGACTTACATAGTCTGAAGAGCACTTCCCTCCTGCCCTCAACTGTGCACACTATCTCCTTTGTTACTCCCATCACCAATACTCTCAACAAAGAAAGTTTTGAAAATGAATTATCTAAGAAGCTTATTCCATTCCATACCATACAGGTGACACACGAGCACACAATCCACCTGATGGTAAGTAGGTGCTACTGCCATCCCCCCCGAACGAGTTCCCGCGGTGAACTAAGAGGAACTCCATTGAATGGACCGAAATGAAGGTTGCCACTCCGTGTTGGCGAGCCCACTTCGGATGTGAGTTGGCGGACTGCGGCAAAAGGGATGTCCTCTCCCCCTACCGCCGCAGACGAGGTGGAGTCGAGGCGGAAGTAGAGTGTTGGTATGGCGATGCGCCACTCGCCCTATCCTCCGCGACTCTGGCGGGGCTGCATCGTTAGTGGAGAGGAGTGACGGTATTGCGAGGCGCCGCTCTCCCTACCCTCCGCAGACGAATTTTGGTTGGCAGCGGAGCCATAGACCGGATACGCCGGTGGGGTCAGAAAGACTAGTGCTTCTGAGTGCTTGTTTTCCCCGGCCCCATGGCCTTCGCGTATCGGACACGAGGACGTCCGGTGCGCAGGTAAAGTTAGAGACCGCTGAGGAAGGCGCACCTTGTGTTCTGGCGCACCTTACCTGAGAAAGAGATGGGGAAGATATTGTCCTCTCCCAACGAGGCCTCTTCCTGCCAATATGCGGCAAAGGTGGAACACCATGGGATTTTAGTCGGTGCGAGTTTGGCATAACAAATCCTTGTCTCGCGAGGTGGATACTCGCATGTGTAGGCATTTCCCCATCATTTGGCAGCTGCGCCACTGAGTCCTTTATTTAATACGAGTTTTTTTCGACGTTAGAACCGGTGTCAACTCTGGATAATACGTCCTTAGCACAATGGAGGGGATTCCGTCAGACCTACTCGACTTGTCGATGTCCAGGGAGAGGAGTGCTTTACGAACCGAGCGCTGTGTGAACCGCACATCCGGTATTTAGTACTCACACCGCGAAATGGGCGGCAGAGTGGTCCCCCCGTCATCGAGAGTCGAGACCACAAAGGAAGGAATAAAAATGTCCATACCCTGAAGTACCACGTGAACGATAGGATTAGCAACAACGTTGTTCTAGTGAGCTAGGCTAGGGTCTAGCGAGAAGCCAACCTGCCCCAAAGGGTAGGATGCAAAGAAGGACCCCAACTTATCCCAATCGGCTGACCAATAGTGCCAAACACGGCGGCAGCCTGCAGAATGCAACCGCGATTTCAGCGTGAGTGGCACCACATTCCGGACTAGACAATGGTCCATGGCACCAAGAGATGCATCGACGAAGATCTGACATGTGTTCCAACGGGAAAAGAAGACATGATCCAGTTGTGTCAGACCATATGTCAAGGCAAAATCATGAACAGATCTCCCAGCATTGTAATACCAGTCTTCCTTGATGACGACGTCTTCCAAGTCAATTTTAGACTACGGCAAAACATCTCGAATGTGGAGATATTCAGGTGACTAGATCTTTTTTTAATAGAATAAGGGTGTAAACGAGCATACAGTACACATGATGGTAAGTGGATTCTGTGGCCCATACACTTCTATATTTATCCTTAATTAAGAATAAAAATGCACATGCGTAAACTGGGCACAGGGATAACCCCGAAGACTGAGATAGAATGCCTCATTTCCAGTAAAAAAGGGCCTCCGATTCTCTTCAATCCCCATACGAAACACAGCAGCATTAAGTTGTTACTTAACGCTGGTATTCTATGAGAACAGGACCGCGTTCCCCGGTCGAGCCGACCTATTCGTGTTACGACCATAATATAGCTGCAGCGTGATTCTACCACGTAAAAGCCTTCTAAACGTCATCATTTTTAAAACCGATTTCATAAAGTGTGCTGCGATTTTAGGACTCAAAAAATATGACAGCTAAAGTTATAGTCTAGTTTAAACTGCTATTAGAAACATGACGTGTAGAACTTTGCTCCATATAAAAGTATTCCGAAGCTATGTCTTTTTTCTGATACTTTTTATTTAATTTTATTGAAAATAAAAACTATGTTAATAATAAGCAATATACTGAAACGTGCTTTTAAGGGTCTTATCAGAAATTTGAGCATATAAAATGTCACGAAGTTGAGCACGGTTTCGCCATCCCTTGAATTGTAAGTACGAAGCGCTCCATTTATCTTTCTTGGTTGGTGTGAGAATTTCCTACGTTAAAAGGCTTTGCCACTTGGGAGTGCTACCTTTTCCGCTACATATTTGATCAACACGAATAAAACTTGCGACATTCGTTGAACAAAAGGTTACTTTATTTGGAATGTTTTGCTCATTATTAAAAAATTAATAATTTAGATAAAAATGTAGCTACTTAAGAATCTAATTGTATAACATGCCTCCCATATTATCAAAAATTAATATGTTTGGCTGGTTATCTCTTTAAAAAAAAAAAAAAAACGAAAACTCGAACGTTAAAATATTTTCTCGACATAAAAATTATTATTATTAATTCTTGAGCATAAAAATTGTAGCTAAAACACGATATTTTTGTCCAAATTCCGTTAAATTTCAGGTTCTAATGTGATTCTATCAGTCAAATTTTCACAGAATTTTCAATTTATGTATATATTACAAAACTAAGAAAAATACTTACAAAAATTAGATTGAGGGAGGAAACTTAAAAATTCACATAATTTCGTTTTAAATTATTTCATTCATTAATGATTCATAGCGCGCTAATACAATAATGCTCAATGTAAACAAATCGTTGGACACAGTCGGGCGCGTTGATGTTTTTATAGCTTGCAAAGCGAAATGAGAGCCGGAAATTGAGAGGAAAATTCAAGAAATTAATAATACAATTTATTATCGTGCTGCATTAACGATGTCTATATACTTAATTGGTTGGGAACGTATAATTAGTGTATATGATTTGTTGCCTGCTTGATGTTAAATAGCCTTTTCATTTTTCCTATTCTATCCGACAGTTTTACGGGTACGTTATAGGAATTCACAAACTAATTATTAGGCTATGTTTATCTGCAATATTTTTACAATTACTGCTGTGCCTGTTCCAGATTTTTAATATATAGCCCTTTACCGCATTCAATCTAAACCAGGATAATTTTGGCCTATATTTTAGAAACCCGTGAAAGGTTTATAGAAAAAATAAAAGAAAATTGTTTATGGTCAACTAAACCACGTTTTTTTACACAGTTATGCTCTGCGACAATTTAGTTTTAAATAATCTTGAAATTAATAGACTGTCTCCACAAACGTTTCCGCATAATTCTCCCGTTCCCTATACCTATATTCATGGTTATCTCGTTCCCTAATATTAGTCCAGAAACTAGCACAAATTACGATTCTGTAACTTTATAACGTAACGGTATAAAATAAATTTATCTTTAAAATAATTATAAAATTATAACTGAGTGTCGTAAGAGGCCACTATAGAAATTTTCAGAAAAATGTCATGGTTTCTGAAACAGAAACAGAAACTTTTTTATTCTACTACTAACACTACTTTTTTTATTTACCACTGGTTTGAAAAAAACCTCTGTCCTGGGATGAATCAGCAAGAAACCCAGAGGAACTATGTTTTAAATAACAGCTTACAATCATGTTATGTTACAATTAACAACACAAAACAAATTCGAAATAGCTTCGTAGCGATCACCCTTCCCAGGGGTTATTATCACCCATAAATTCATATAATATTATAATAACCCTTTTCATACAAACTTAGTTTAATAAAGTTTTTTAACTTTGTGTTTGTCAAATTTTGTATATTTTCTGGAATTTTGTTGCAAAAGCGTATACATCGCCCTAAGAATGAATTACTTACTTGGTGGAGTCTATATATGAAACATGCCAACTCATTTACGTCAGACGTAAAATACCCAGACCGGCGCGGGCAGCAGCTTCAATGAAGTGAAACGTCTGTTACTGTAATCGTCCATCCGCCTGTAAGCGTGACGGTTATGTCAAATCCTTCGAACACAATTCCAGCTGACTTATTACAAAATTACGTATAATTTTCACAAATCATTAAAGCTATTTCTGGTTGCTGTTTCTACTTCGCTCAGAGTTGATTTGTAGAGAGGTATATGGTGTCTTACAACAAAGTATCAATAAATGAAAAGTAGCGTTTCTATGTTTCTAGAGCGAAAATCGTACGCCTCCGCGTTTTATGATTTGTTTTTATTGCAATCTTTTCCAGGCGGAAAGGCGCACGCTACTTTCGAGTGTCACCGTCAGTATCTTTAGTAATTTGGATGTAATAGTTGGGCTGAAAAGTTCGTATCGTTTTATAGAAAAACACATTTTTTTGGCAAAATTCGATTTTATTATTCCACATAGTTGCCATCGAGGGCGATACACCGATTATAGCGATCTTCCAACTTTTCAATACCATTTTTGTAGTACGATTTGTGTTTAGCCTCAAAATAGGCCTCTTTTTCGGCGATTACTTCCTCATCGGCTTTAAATTTCTTTCCAGCGAGCATTCTCTTGAGATCTGAGAACAGGAAAAAGTCGCTGGGGGCCAAATCTGGAGAATACGGTGGATGCGGAAGCAATTCGAAGCCCAATTCATGCAATTTTGCCATCGTTTTCATCGATTTGTGACACGGCGCATTGTCTTGATGAAACAACACTTTCTTCTTCTTCAAATGGGGCCGTTTTTTCGCGATTTCGTCCTTCAAACGCTCCAATAACGCTATATAATTGTCGCTGTTGATGGTTTTTCCCTTTCCAAGATAGTCGATGAAAATTATTCCATGTGCATCCCAAAATACGGACGCCATAACCTTACCGGCCGACTGTTGAGTTTTTCCACGCTTTGGATTCGGTTCATCGCGTGCAGTCCATTCAGATGACTGCCGACTGGACTCCGGAGTGTAGTGGTGGATCCATGTTTCATCGATTGTCACATATCGACGCAAAAATTCACTTCTATTGCGGTTGAACAGCTCCAAACATTGCTCTGAAGCATCGACACGTTCTTGTTTTTGGTCGATTGTGAGCTCGCGCGGCACCCACTTAGCACAATACTTTCGCATACCCAAATATTCATGGACGATATGTCCAACACGTTCCTTTGATATCTTTAGAGTGCCAGCTATACAAATCAACCTCAATTTACGATCTTCCAAAATCATTTTGTGGATTTTTTTTATGTTTTCGTCCGTAACAGCCTCTTTTGGACGTCCACTGCGTTCGTCGTCTTCGGTGCTCATATGGCCTGTACGGAATTTGGCAAACCACTTACGAATGGTTGCTTCGCCCGGCGCAGAGTCCAGATAACACTCATCAAGCCACTTTTTGGTATCAGCAGCACTTTTTTTCATCAAAAAATAGTGTTTCATTAAAACACGAAATTCCTTTTTATCCATTTTTTTCAAAATAACAAAAGTTGCTTCACTCAAAATGCTGTATCTCACAAACTAATAATCAGACAGCTGTCAAATTTATACACGTTTCTTTTGAAGGTTGGTACTACCTAAAAATGATATGGATTTTATTCTAGTGGCGCCATGTCATAGAGACGATACGAACTTTTCAGCCCAACCAATATTTCATTTTTTTAAAGGAAAATGGTGACAAACGAGCCCACAGTCCACCTGATGGTAACTGATTGCTGTGGCCAATAGACATCTACATATATCCTCTATTCCGAATTAAAATGCAGATGCGTTGTCACCCGTGAGGACTAAGATGGAATGCCTCGTTTCCAGTACAATGTATCTTCGTTTCTCGACACTCACCATACGAAACACAGCAGCGTTTAGCTGCTATTTTACGATGGTATTTGTGAGAAATTTGGTTTATTTGTTTAAATTTGTTGTTTCATCTTCAACCCTGTCGTTACTATATTTTCGATTTAGGTAGGTACGGAAATATACTAGATATGTTCAAGTTTAAAGAACTTGTTCAGTTTGAAAGTTTTTGAACAGCGATCGTTCATTAAAATATAAGTACACAATAAATGAATTACAATATAAATATCAGTTACCGCTGACCGTTTAAGGCGGTGTAGGATCCACTACCCCATGTTGTCCAAAAAGTGTCGTAAAAGGCAATGTAGAGAAATAAACTAGAGTGTGACGTTTTTCTTATAATAATAAATTAGAAAATAAATACCGCCTGTCGAGCGTGGCCATTAGGCCAAATGTTTCCCTTATAAGACAAAGTTAGGGGGGGGGCTATGTTCAGCATTGGCCTTAAACAAGCATTAATGGATGGACGGCATAGTAGATATATGGATATCTAAGACAGCACTAAAGCGCAAGTGTCTGCTGCATGGCTCCAGTTATAAATGATAAAATACCTAAAAGTTGGAAAGAATTACCGCTATCGATATTAAAATACACTCACCGGCACGGAAACTTGGCCAAGCGGTTATCTCGCGATAGCAAAAGCTTTAAGTGTTTCTGATGAATGTTTGTTATGCAAGTATGTCAAAAAATGTTTACCCTCAAGTTCAAGAGGGTAATTCATTATGTTTAAGTGCACCATGACGAATTATTTAATTTTTAGTTGAATCGGGTCATTTGAGCGACTAAGTTCACATTTTAAATTTGTGTGTTATTTGTTTACTGTAAGGTTATTCAATTATTGTGATCTTGTGTCTTAATTAAATAACTAAAGGTGCTTTAAAGCCAATAAAAATGCCATTAACACCAGCACAAGTTGCACAAGCAGTAGCATTAATTGACCAAGGGCTGACACAGCGTGAAGTTGCTATTGTGCTTAACGTACCACGGTCATCAATGCAGTATTCACTGAAACGATACCAGGAGACAGGCCGCTACACCCGCAGGCCAGGCAGTGGGGGCGTAAGGTGCACATCGGCCCGGGACGATCGTTTTATTGTTATGGAGATTTTGAGAAACCGCTACCTGACCGCTGTTGAGATACGCCAGCGGCTCCAAATCGCAAGAGGCGTTAATGTTAGTGAGCGTACGGTGAGAAGACGAATGGAGGAAGTGAATTTAAAAGCTCGTAGACCAGCACGAGGTCCAGAACTTCTCAGACAGCACCGAGTAGCCCGACTTCAGTTCGCAAGAGAACATGTCAATTGGACCCACGAGCAATGGGTTAGAGTGTTGTTCACAGATGAGTGTCGAATAGCTTTACGTGCTCCAGACGGTCGAGAACGAGTGTGGAGAAAAAGAGGAGAGAGGTTTCTACCCATTACTACCACCCAAACTGTGAGTTTCCATGGAGGCTCAATAATGGTATGGGGAGGTGTAAGTTCCGACGCACGTACAGAGTTGGTCATCGTCGATAATCGGCTTACAGCTACTCGATACATCGAGGAAGTTCTTCAGGAGCACGTAATGCCTTATTCGGGATTCATTGGACACGACCAATTCCTCCTCATGCACGATAATGCACGCCCGCACGTCGCACATTGTGTAGAGGAATATCTGGAAGAGGTTGGAATACAAAAATTACAGTGGCCAGCTCGTAGCCCGGACTTAAATCCAATTGAGCATGTATGGGGTATGCTCAAAAGAAAGATAAAGTCCAGCTCCAAACCGCCACAAACTCTAAATGAGCTCCGAAATGCAGCGCTGGCCGCTTGGGACAGCATACCGCAAGTTGATGTCAGAAACATCATTCAAAGCATGCCAGATCGAATGCAAGCGGTTATCAGGGCTAGAGGAGGAAACACCCGATATTAAAACTGATAGACAATAAAGAAACAGACTTAATTTTTAACTTTGTAGTGTTTTTAAAGTGACAATGGAAAGATGTTAGTTTTAGTGAAAACATGTTATCTTGAAAAGAAAAATTTCGGTGAAGTAAACATTAAATTTCTATGTTCTAAAACCATTAGAGACACTTATTGAATGCATCTACCCTTAATTTACTGTTAAAAAATGTTTCAGTGCAAATAATCAGCAAATTCACGAGTGGCCAAGTTTCCGTGCCGGTGAGGTATAAAGGCCTCTTGACGGTCAAAGCATACTATAGCGTAATATTCTTGACTGAAATTTTTTTTTCTTTTGAGATTAAGACTGTATAATGTTAAAAACTGAATTACGTTTGGTTTTGTTTTGTTTTTTTTTTCGTTAAAGTTTAGATTAGTTTATAATTCTGTATTTTTTGCATGCCTACTGGTAAAATATGACTGAAATCACTAACTATATTACCATTTACCCTACCCATATTTGCAATATAAAATATCTTTTATTTTTATCTTTTAGTGTCGTTACTCGTTACTAAAAAAGACACCTATAATTTAACATACTTTGCATTAGCGTAAAAGTAATGTTTTCCATATATTTTGTTTTAATTCACGAGAGCAGCCATTACAAACAATTGTGTTTACTTTCGTATCAACGAATGACTGTTTGCGGGATTGTCACTCCGTAGAAGTAGGCATCCATAAATTTCAATATATCTGGGTCAAGTTTGCAAAAGCGAGTAAGTCATGTTGACTACTATCAGACCACTGCCACATATGGGTTGGTAGGACCCGTTAGATTGTTATGGCGCTGAAGGTTAACGCGTAGGTAGATTCTTTGATGCATAAACTATCGCGTAGAGGTAAGTCGTTTAATTATTTTCGAGTTACACGAACCCAGCATTAGATACTTCGGTTACCAAATAGCAGCACTTGTACTGCTGCATTATGGTCCGTAATTAAAGGCTATGAGGTATTTTATCTTAGTCCTCAGGTGATAACGCATAAGTAGCCTTATTTGTTTGAAGCTGGCTGCAGATGGTGTTGCGGTTTTACATGGGCGGCGGTAGTCGCCTACCATCAGGTAAGGCGCATATGCTCGTTTGCCCCCTCTCCTGTTAAAAAAAGATATCCATGGACTTAAATTACAGGTTATGAAGCATTTCGTATTAGTCCTCAGAGGTGGCAAAACATGTGTAGCCTCCTCTGTTTGCTGCAGACGTCCATGGACTACAGTAACCACATACCATCAGGTGGACTGTAAGTATGATTAGAACGTGTTTTTTCATAGGATAAGATGACAAACGAGCACACAGTCCACCTAATGGTAAGTGGTTGCTGTGGCCCATAGACACCTACATGTATCCTCGATTACAAATCAAAATGCATATGCGTTGTCATCCGTGAGAACTAAGATGGAATGCCTCATTACCAGTAAAAAGGTTCTCTGGTTCTCTACACTCACCATACGAAACACAGCAACATTAAGCTACTATTTTACGCTGGTATTCTGTGAGAGCGTGGTCCTTCCCCGGTCGAGCCGACACATTCGTGCTACAACTATACTACTAATATAACTGCATCATGGCTCTACCACGTCATAAGTAAAGTATCGTAATGAAACGTGTATTGCAAACAAAAATTAAGTATTCCTAACGGCTTCCTTTTATATGATAAGTTGTTGCTGTGACCTGTGTCTATAGACGCCGACATCCAACCTCGTTGTCATTTCAGAGGTTGATGGAATCTTGTTATCAGTTAACAGCGATTTCGGTTCTTTACACTTATCATACGTATCACATCAACATTATACTGCTAAGTTTACGCTAGTATTCTGTGAGATTTTTACGTGATTATTACGTGGTAGATGCAGCAGCTATATTATGGTTGTGGCACGAGTGGGCCGGCTCGACCAGGGAAGGACTACGCTCTCACAGAATACTAGAGTAAAATAGTAGCTCAACGCTGCTGTGTTTCGTATGGTGAGTTTAAAGAACCGGAGACTGACCCTTTTTATTGGAAACAAGGCCATTCCGCCTTAGTCCACAGTGGTGACAAGGCATCTGCATTTTGATTCTTAATCGAGGATAGATGTAGATGTCTATGGGAAACAGCATCCACTTTCCATCAGGAACTGCTGCTCGTTTTTCACCATTATTCTACAAAAAAAGCGTAGTCGTTATCATATAAGAAAACATTTTATGGGTTTGAAGTTAATAACTTCTTTGGTCCCTTTTGTGTTAATATTACACCTCATAAATGCAAGAAGTAAAAAAATATCGTTATCTCACTGGCCGCGTGCCATTTTCTGTGTAACATCTACTCGTGTATTTCCTTCGACGCGACGTACAGTTAAGAAATTATACGGTATATTGGCGAACATGCACTTGGCTCTAATCAGAATAAATCTACATAAACGGCCTTATCTGGAGGTCTTTGACCGAAGATAAGCTGCCGCTAACTTACAAGCACACTTGCTATCCGGCTTATAAAACACGTGAAAGTAACAGCGAAATAAATGTAAGCCCAGAGAATTTTGCTTTGTGATTACTGATTACACTAGACATACTTTAAGCTACATTTTAGTCTAAAACTGTGCCTAATTGCTCTAATTCTTTAGATACATTAGGCACAGTTAATATTTAAAAATATATGAATTATAATAATGAACCATCAATACTAGATATACGAGTTATACACAATTTAAGCTTTATCATATAAGTTTTTCCTGGACTGGAAAGGATACGGTATTAAAGTCAATGGCGAGTACATTACTCACATAACATCACAAACATCAGTTTTACACGTGGTAGAGCCATATTAGTTGTATAATTGTAGCACGAATGGGTCGGCTCGACCGGGGAAGGACCACGCTCTCAGAGAATACCAGCGTAAAATAGTACCTTAATGCTGCTGTGTTTCGTATGGTGAATGTAGAGAACCGGAGATACTTTTTACTGAAAACGAGTCATTCCATCTCATTCCACAGGGCTGGCAACGTATCTGCATTTTGATTCTTAATTGAAGATAAATGTAGATGTCTATGGACCATAGCATCCACTTACCATCAGGCGGACTGTGTGCTCGTTTGTCACCCTATCCTTCCTAGCCTATTAAAAAGCCTTCGATTTGCCGATGATATAGTCCTGATGGCAAAATCGCTGGGGGACCTAAGCACTATCAAGTTCAAAAGACGGATTCAACCTGGCTGGGCAGCGTTCCGGACATTACGACACATCTTCTCGTCAGACATACCTCAAAACTAGATTCTACAACCAGTGCGTGTTGCCTATGGATCTGAGACGTAGTCCTTCACTGCTAGTTGTATGAGAAAGTCGCTCAGCGAGCTATGGAGAGGGCTATGCTTGGAGTTTATCTGCGAGTTTATCTGCCATTCCTTGGGGAAGGCCAGTGTTTAGCAGTAGACTTGTGAAGAGTTGTGATGATGATGATGAAATAAGTTTTCATTAAATGTTTAGTCGTTGCAAGGTCCAGTTCATTAAGTTGCCATTTTGAAATTCTATCTTTGACAATCTTTATTCTCTGATCACGGCAAATTCTCGTTCAAATCTTCTAGTGGAAAGGAGCAAACTGTGTATGGTCTGATTAAGAAAATGAGAAGAAACTGTATAATAAAGGTATTATAAGCAATGTACTAAAATAAAATTTTCACTATAAATTTCTATAATCCATATCTGACAAGAATACATTATGACAAATATTCAAAGACAAAATTTTAACCTTCAACAAAATTAAGAAATACGCTCGAGTTTGAAACAAATTGTACAGATTAAAATTACTTATCTGGGGTTTCGAAATTACTGAGCAACCTCTTATTACAAAGACAATAAAGAAAAATATAGTTAAGGTTGCATTTAACATGTACACGCCATTTTGTTACTGGCTACAGTCGAAGATCTATAGAGCGGCATTGTGAAATTAATTGAAACGCTCGTGCGTGTACAGACAGCAAAAATATTTTGTGTACAATAAATGCAATATATTAAATATATAAGTAGAAGACAAATAGAATATAAAATTCGACTCATTGCTTCCTGATTCAAATAATGTCACATATAAATTATTCGATAAAATGTTCGTGCTACTCGTAATTATATCCATGTTAATGAATTGAGACTGTTGATGATGCGTCAACTGAATATCGGTGACTTCAAAAATGACATAACAACTAAGACGGGTATATTGTGTGTACTGTATATGATGTACTCATAAGTGCTTTAAAATTAACACTAATCCAAAGGTTTCTATCTTCCTGCATTATATAATAGTATTACAATTATTTAAAATTAGTATAATTGTATAATTAGAATTGTAAAATTTGTAAATGTTTTGTTAGTTTGTTTACAAACCAATTATACTTAAACACTTTTTAAAGTATGGGTATGAAATTTATAAAACTCGTACGAACTAAGTCTGGAATTATCTTAGTTTTTATTTCAGTCTGATTACACTTAATTAGAAAAAAAAATTCAAATATTTTATTTGAATAGGTTTTCTTTTTAAATTAATTCAAAAGTTCGTTACACACAAACGATATCGCATCTAGTACCTATGCAAGTTGAATCTAAAAAGTTGTAGTAGCTTTTGTGTTTTGTGCGTTACTATGCATCTATTTTGACCTTTTTTTAACAGTTTTCACACCACAACATTCATCTGATTTGATAATTTACTAATTCATAAAAAATTTAAAAAAAATTTAAATGCAATATAATGATTGTAAATTTATAGATATAAAACTAAATAAGACTCTCAAAATATCTCTCGTAACTTCTTACCTACTGTTTTTATGCTAACCCTATTCTGAGAATAAAAAACAAGATACGAGAGCGTTATGCACGTAATTCAGATGTTTGTATCAAAACTACAATTAGTCCAAGGTTCGGCAACTGAGTACTGTGTGATATAAGCAGTTAACATTTTATTGTTGGTTGTTCGCACACCGAATTAGCAGAGAAACAACAACCATTGCATTATTTTAAAGATTGAAATTGAAGTAATAACTGTAATTAGTAATAAGATAGTTATAGTATGTACTACGCGTTTTATTTACATCAATTACTCCTTTAAATTCGGTGTGGCTTTGATTTCGGTGAGATTTGAATTTCTAAATACGCGAATATCTCTAGTTCGATTTCCACGGCAACTACTGAAATTTTAATAGTTATATTCAGTTATAACTGATAACCTATCATAAATTCATAATGAACAATAGTTAAATGTCATTAACTTTTCATACTTAACATGCTAATTATCAGAAATATAGAAAATAATAATCAGTAGCACGCCGTGAAAATCGTTACAAAATAACAATACCGGCAACACAAATAGCAAAGAGCATCATAAAAACTATTGAAATGAAAGTTTTCGATCGAATAGAGATATTTTGACGGCTGTAAAATATTGCTTGCGATATTTTGACATGTAATTATTTTTACTATTATTTTCCCTCCAATAACTACCGCAACTAGCGAATGAAACAAGTTACGAGTAAGTGTATGCCGAAGTCATTAACGAGTCACATTACGCACTGGAACTTTGATATTTTAATGTGATGGCCAGCGAAAGTACTGAATGAAGTCTTTCATTGGTTCATTATTTTTGTCAACTCATTCTACGTTTAAGTATGTTATTTTAGGGTTCCGCTTACAAATATTCTTAAAAAAATTATTTACACAATTTTTTTATTTAAAATATTAAATTTTGTTAAGTAAAAAAGTTTGTATAAGATATTTAAATACATATTATTTGATAATTTTAGATGGTCAGTAGTTAAAAACTACTGGTATCACATTTAAAAAACGTGTTTATTTTCATAACTGTATCTTATAAAGATCTTATAACAACTTTTTTATGTTATCATTAATTTTATTTATGTATGCTCAATGTACTTAAGAAAAAATTAAAAATAGCTAAATGTTCGAAAAGTAATGAGGCAATCGATAGCATTTTCGTATAAGATATACATTATCATCTTAATTTTTGATCGATTCATAAAAGTTCATCAGAATATGGACCTCTCTCCAAACGTAGGGCAGATTTGTTTTGTCACTCTTGGCAGACCTGACGACTAGAGATGTGTTAATCATGCATGATTCGTTCGTTTGAGCTGGTACACTTAAAAGTATTGATTTTATATAATATAATAATGATTTTATGATTGTTAAGTAAAAAAGTTTGTATAAGATATTTAAATACATATTATTTGATAATTTTAGATGGTCAGTAGTTAAAAACTACTGGTATCACATTTAAAAAACGTGTTTATTTTCATAACTGTATCTTATAAAGATCTTATAACAACTTTTTTATGTTATCATTAATTTTATTTATGTATGCTCAATGTACTTAAGAAAAAATTAAAAATAGCTAAATGTTCGAAAAGTAATGAGGCAATCGATAGCATTTTCGTATAAGATATACATTATCATCTTAATTTTTGATCGATTCATAAAAGTTCATCAGAATATGGACCTCTCTCCAAACGTAGGGCAGATTTGTTTTGTCACTCTTGGCAGACCTGACGACTAGAGATGTGTTAATCATGCATGATTCGTTCGTTTGAGCTGGTACACTTAAAAGTATTGATAGTTCATTCATTTGTTTTTAAATGAACCAGTATAACCAATCACAAACAATTGGCGGTATCTTTTTAACCCGCGATTTGTTTGAATTGTGAATGAGCCGCAAACCGACCGAATCCCGAATGATCTGAATAAACAGGCGACTCGTATTAACAATGTATACTGCAGAGTATCAGGAGTATTCATTATTTAAGGGTTTTTGAATTATAATATTGTTACCTAAATTAAAAATTATTTTACATTTTATTATATTTATTTATTAAATCTATGAGTTAAAAATATCATTTCGTAGAGTTTACTAAAAATAACACTTCAAAAGATTTCATGATAAATGATTTATTTAATGATAATTTTCAACAACCATATATAAGTATAAGATAGGTACAGGTTTAATTTTTGTAGCAAATAAATGTTATAATTTTCGGTTCCCGATGGATCTCACACAGTACCTACTGGAGCCTGAAATGATCCATTTGAATGATCGATCCAAATGTACCAGTACGCGTGACGAAATGTACTAGAATGATTCGGTCGCTAGAAATGAATGATTGACACATGTCTACTGACGACTGGTACAGCGTCATCGCCAGTCTAGTTATTTTAAACGCAAACTAGTTGATTATAGAGCCATCTATCGGTAGACAAAATATTTTTCTGAGATTCTCATCGTTTCTTAGGAGCCAACAGGACGAAAGAGGATGACGGATTCTCTTTTTCCAAGTGGTTCAGAAATTTGAACGGAAAAATAATATTGAATGGTAATTTTTAACTATGGGTACACATTATTAAAAAAATAAATAAAATATTAGATATCTTTAAAAAAAATCAAAAACAGTTTTCTTATAGTTTAATGATATTGAGCAATTACAAAGTACTGGCAGCAGAATATATTCGAAGTAGTGATGTATTTTTTGGTTAAATATAATTATGTACATAGTAAAATATGGCTTGTGATTTTTACCCAAGGTATAGCGGAACGGCGATAACTACAACGATGCGACCAGCTGTTGTAGCACATGCCGAAGCAGTGACCAAAAAATGTTGTTGCTTTTTTATTATTTTGCTGTGGATACGTTTACTATATTTTTTTAATCAAAAACGAAAAGTTATGTCTTTCTTTTTAGTTATAACCTCGTATATTCAAAGCCAAAAGAGCTTGCTATTTTTACTTTAAATGTAAACTATCGAATTCGCTTGCGCCACCACTAAACGCAATAAGTAATAATACCATACAGTTTTTAAAAGCAACTACAGAACCCTACCCTTTAATACGAAACAGGTATATTTATAGAGCTTTTTAGTTCGAATTCTTTCCTTAACCCTCGGGCATTTTAAGTAAACCAGTTAATGACGACCTGTTATTACACAATTTCTTATCTCTTACTGTACAATAGTATTGAGAAACTATGTAGTTCTTACTTGTTGGTTAGTATACGTAAAAGCGAAAGCGATTACGCAAGAAGGGTTCGGTGTTATTAAACATCGAATTGGGCGGAGAGAAATGATTGTAAAATCATATTTTTTCTTATTCTTAAATGAGTTTGTATTCTGAACCAGTCTACGAGTACTTGATAGTTCAACAAGTTCGTGGCTCAATTCAGAACATAAAACAGTGTACTCAATATACTTGATCGGATAGTAATTTGGGTAATGGTTTTGATTATTTTAATAAACATTATTTCCATAATATTATATTTACAACAATTAAAATATATTGTCTAAAATTACTATATAACTCCAATCGTAGAAGTATAGCACTAAGAACGCAGGATACGATTCCTTACTGAATTGTTTTACGTAGCCTCCCGATGAGGAAAGAACGAACCCTCTTCTCACAAGCAACGATGATCAGTCATAAATCTAATTCCTTTAGAAAGTTCACTGCGCATGAACCTCACAAACCAACAATCACTGCAACAATTTGATAATTATACACCGTGTAGTTGAGGCGTAAGAGAACTCACTACACTATATCATCTTGTGGGTGCCGCATGCGTGGCGTAGTGGGACAGAGGGGGGAAGGGAGATAGGGAGCAGTATCTTCCTGATAACGACTCAATTAAATAACTGCGGTCGTGAACTTGCTCACCAAGCATGGAAACTATTACAAATATACCCCACTTTAAAGTAATCTATAGGGTGGGCCTGTTATATATTGAATTTACAAAAGCGACGAGGTTCAACGTCAAGGGTGTGATAAACGGCACTGTGAACGACCGCGTAAGCGTGTAGATTATGACATAATGGTTCCGGTTTTGCAGAAGCCTCCTTGATTAGTACCAATGCAATCTACAGGCTTATTTTGCAATAACCGGCAAAATTAGCAGAGAAAATTCAGAATAAGTAATACAAGCAAATGGTGAAGAAAAGTCGAGTCGGGAAGGGACGCCCTAGAAAAAAGTTTATCGACCAAATTGGCGATATTTTGAAAATGGGCCACGTTAGAAGTACCCTTAACCGACGAGCATGTATGCGTAGATATATGGATGTAAAGGAGGCGAAAGAGGTATGTCAGGATCGTGCCAAATGGAAGTCCGTAGTCTCTGCCTACCCCTCTGGGTGACAGGCGTGAGTGTTTATGTATGTGAATAAAAGTTAATTTAAAAAAATCTCAAGAGTTCTGTTTTAATTCAAAATGCGTGGTAATGCATTATTTTGACAGAATTTACTGCGCACGTACACATTCCAGTCCACAAACCACATTCAATTTGGGATGATTTCAAATAAAAGTAGAAGCCTTATTTACTCGTATTTTCAAAAACTGCAATAAAGGTATGTCATTGTTCATATATTTAACTTAAGTTCAAAATTTGAGTATTCTGAAAAATAACCCTGCATACTCTGCATACCGAGCCAATGTCGAGCGCATATTAAATATTATAGACAACTTTATAAATCGAAGTTGACGCGTCCTCGAGAAAAATCGAGCCAATATGAGTCGCTTTGTGATTTAACGTACGATATTTGAATAAATATCTGACTCTCTATTAAGAATAAAAAAGCAAATGAGTTGCTACCCTTGAAAACTGAAATGGAATGCCTCTTTATCAGTAAAATAGTTACCGGTTTTCGTCACATAATACTATTCGAAATACACCAGCACCTGCTAAAATATTTTGCGCTGGTATTCTATGTGAGCTTAGTCCATTTCCAGTTGATGCAATATTACGTCACAGCTTAACTCTACCACGCAAAAGACATTAATGATTAAATAAACTATGATTTAGGAATTAATACGAGGACTTTGTTCATATAACTTTTGCTTTTTAAATAGAATAAGGGTGAGATATGAGCATAAATCTTACCTGATAGTATGAGGATACTGTGGTCGATAGATGTCTACATCTACTGTCGATTAATAATCAAAATATAGATGCTTTATCACCCCTGAGGACTAATAAGGAATGTCTCGTTTCCAGTAGAAAGGGTCTCCGGTTGTCTACACTCATCATACGAAACACAGCAGCATTATGTTGTTATTCTGTGAGAACGTGGTCCTCCCCGCTTGAGGCGAAATTATTTCTGCCACCATAATATAGATGCAGCATGGCTCTAAAACGTATAAAAATGCTTGCTTCTGTTACGCCAGTAACATTATTTGAGCAAATTTTGAGTATTATATGAATTTTTATAATAAATAATTACACTTTCACACTCACTAATAACCATTAAGTTTCGCATAATTTATACCGACAAAGTATACCCATATTGTCTCCGTTAAACAAGAATTAAATAAAGAAAAGACACAATTATTAACTGATGATAAAAATATCACCTGATTCCTGAATAAAAAGATGGTTTACAAGTGGTAAAAGTAAAAATTTTGTTCAACCGACTCCAATATAACAACTTTGATAGAAATGAGGGTGTGCCGTGGTATAGTGAACATATCTGCGTATCTCTTTAGGGGGTATAGGCGTGATGTTATGTTATGTGAACAATGTATATACAACATGTAACATAATTTTATTTTTAAAAGAATAAAAAAAAATTAACGCACTTTGAGAAAGTAGTTTGTTCAGAATCGTTTAACAGAATCGATTCCTATCATTTTTAATATAGGTAATTTTTTATCAAAAAAATAATTAAAATTACGTAAATTACAGTCACACTAAATCTGCACTCATCAGTCTCAGTCAGTATATCAGTATACATGAGTATATGACGGAGTTATACATAAAAAATATACAAACACACAAATTGAGAAACTTCTCCTTTTTTGAAGTCGGTTAAAAACGATTACCAATTGAATATCTCGAACAACAAAGTTGAATTACAGTGTTGAATGTCAAAACAACTTTATCTAATTCAAGGTCTAACTATCGGTGATTTCCTGCCAACAAATCTAGCTCTTGTACTAGCCTAGACCGGTTTAGGGCCCGACCTAGGTAACGGGATGACGGACTCTTATATATATGGTGCATAGTAGAACGAGAATCCTGCTCGATTTCCTGCTAGGCGAGTGTTTTTCTTGGAAATTATCTGTATAATATTAAGTGCTAACTTGCATCAATACTGGCCAAGTTATGTTGATGTTTACGTTCAATAGTTAAAGCTGTATTATAGAATATTTTACATCGCCTCTAATTATAACGCATCCTGTACGTATTAAACTGCTACTTGAAGATGATGAATTTAGAACCAAGTGTCGGGTCAATTTATTAACTTCCCAGTGGGAAGTTATTGTAATGGGTCCGATTTTGAAAATTGGAAATTTTAACATATCTCCACGTTTCAAGGTCTTTAGAGTCGAATAGTATGGTTTTAAGAGGATGTTCGTGTGTGCACATGTATATGTATTTCGGATTCAATTTTCGCCTCGTGTGTATCTCGAGAACAAAGAGTGATATTGACGTGGGACCAGTTTCATTTAACGCATAATATGTAATTGGGAAGTTAGTCGTGTGGATTTTTCGGGTCGCACCTAAACCGCTTTTGTATTTTGTATTTGATTGTCTTATGTTGTTAGCTCGATTTGCAATTATGGCAAAACTTAAGCCTGAACTACCTAGAAGTTTGAAAATTTCATTTAGAATTTCTATTACGTTTAGCTGTCTGTCCAAAATAATCTAGATCACTAAGTAATTTCTAAACTTGTTTAAAAAAACCTTTATTATCATCACCCTAGCTGTAGCACAACAAATGTGTACGCACGACCTGCACAGCAAGAAGCGTTGCCAGACGTCCGAATAAAGCCGGACACAGTCAGGACAAATTAGACGGCGGTGTCCGGCTTTTGTTAGGCTTTTTAAATTTGAACATTTATTTACATTTTTTTGAACTATAATATTATATTATCATTATCCATTACAGCCTATTTCAAAATATATTACAAAAATTATAATAATGAACTTAACTAAAATAATAATTAAAATTATAATATTTACGATTAAAACTAATTATATACAATATAAAGAAGAAACTATAATATAGAAAATCTAAAACTAAAAATTTTAATAGTCAAAAAGACCTGCTCCCCGTGGTATAGTGCCAAGAACGCTATTTATTTACATTTTTCATATACTTACATACAATCTATTACCACTATCGAAATAAATATTGAATAATTGATAATAAAAAGATGATTTATTCAATTGTTGTTATTTCGTAACAACTTAAGAAGATTTTACGGTAAATGATACAAAACATTGTTTTACTTTAAAAAAATGTCTTTTACGAAGACAAAATTAAAGGTGTGTCCGGCCTTTTTACCGAAATGTCCGGCTAAGCTCGCTGGTCTGTCCGGCTTTTCGGTTTTAAGACCTGGCAACCCTAACAACAAGTTGTTATACATGTAAATTTACGCTTTTGAAAAAAAATGTTCTATCAGAATAATTACAAAAAACTATGTCCTGAAAAATAATACGAGAACTGTGTCGATACGACTATTGCAACTGTTGTATTTTTAACTACAAGGAAGGACTAAACGGGTTTAATGTTCTATTACTGTTGTCTAGATAAGATTAAAAGTACAAACTCGACTTTGTCTGTGTAAGCCCATTTAACAATTTTTAACTTTACTTTTAATACTACAAAAATAAGTTAGTGGATAGTAAAAATAAAAAATGTATGGATTTGCGCTGACAGTTCATCAGCCAGCGTACAGATGACTTTGAAATTTGGTCAAAAAGGTTTATATTTTATTTCATCATACATGTGCACCACTACAATTGCTGTAATAATGGCGGCAGTACGAGGTGCGCTTGAGCAGGACTGTCATCGACCGCGTCCGTCAGCACACGCTTAGGTGGTAAGCCAAAGAGTAAGCGAGTACTTAGATAAGACTCGACAATATCAGTTTATTTTCCGGAAAACTGTGTGCAGTGCAACAAGGACGGAGATAGAAAGAGAGGTTTTATGTAATCAAGAAAGAAGGGTCAATTTATTTCATATTCTGGTACTTCACATAATATGAAATAAATAGTTATACTTATAATAATAATAATAATGTCCTCCAGACCGAATTCCGGCCACGGCGGCCTGCCTCAACGGAGGCTAGCCATCGGCGTAGGACAAGTGCCCAAGTGTATGCGCAAGCACAGGTGCACTCTCTATTCCCTCACTCCCATAATCCGATGGGACGGTAAACCGACACGATCGGAGAGAGATCAGGCGCAGGACCAACGGCTTTACGTGCTTTCCGAGGCACGGGGGTGAGACACCACCAACCTCCTGACTCCGGGCAGCTATTGACAAATTTCTGGACAGAAAAACTCAATAATTGATTTTTTTGGCCCGACCCGGGATTCGAACTCAGGACCTCATGATCAGCAGTCGCACTACTACAACCGCTAGACCAACGAGGCAGTCTTTATAATAATAGGATAATAATATTATAGTTCCCGTTGAGATGATACATAGAATAATGATTTAATGAATAATTAATCTTTGAATTATTCATTAAAATGTGCGTGTTTAATATATTTAACATAGAAAAATAAGCTATTTAGTATAACTGTAAGTGCTCCTTTATACATTACTAGTGATCCGCCACGGCTTCACACAGGTTATTTCTGAATCTCGATTACAGGTCCACCTACGGGGTCCAATTATGAATTTATATCATCCAAGGGGTCCCTCCTCCCACTCAACACACACAAACAATCATCAATATCGATTAAGCCGTTCTCAAGTGATGACAGTCAGATGAGATAAAGTCATACATGCGGGAATTGATTTTTATAAACAAAATATCACTACTATTCAAAAGAAGTTACTATTGTAGTCATACAATGAATCTTAGTACGTAGGTGACCTTGTATTTAGTTTGGTTTATTGAGTTTTTGTTAAAAAATTATATATCACCAACAATATTTTACGAAAGTATTAGGTACAATTAACGATATTATTAATTAATTATTTATATAATCATATCTTTGTTTTAATATTACCCACAACTCTTTGATGTACTTAAGTGGCCATAAGCAACAAACGTGATTTGACTTTAACATTTTTTGCTTCTATTAATGCAACAGCACGGTCTGTTGTTGCGGAATATTTAATTTCTGTAATAAAATGACATCGTAAATTCAACGAAAAATGAACTTTATTACCACAGCAGAAGCTTTTTTGTGATTTAACTTGATTATTTAACTTTCTTGTTATTTATTACACAAACTTTAAAAGATTACAAGACTTAACTTTAATAATTTCATGATGGAAAATAATTACGATAAATATTTTCCAGTAATTTAATTCTAGATTTCAACGTCTGCATACTGACTAAAGAACGTGACTTTGGCTGTATCAGTGCAAAATCCATCCATTTTTATTATTATACACCAACTTATTTTCTGTTACAAACTGCATCTACTACCGACATTATCCTATACTATTAAACGAGCAATTCTTGTATATATATTATAAATATATAATCGGAATCTCGGAAACGGCTCCAACGATTTTCATAAAATTTTATGTGCAGGGAGTTTCGGGGGCAATAAATCGATCTAGCTAAGATTTATTTTTAGAAAATGTCTTTTTGTCCGTGTTTTTAGGCAATGAAAAACTGCTATAATATCGTCCTATACTATTAAACGAGCAATTCTTGTATATATATAAATATATAATCGGAATCTCGGAAACGGCTCCAACGATTTTCATAAAATTTTGTGTGCAGGGAGTTTCGGGGGCAATAAATCGATCTAGCTAGGATTTATTTTTAGAAAATGTCTTTTTGTCCGTGTTTTTAGGCAATGAAAAACTGCTATAATATCGTCCTATACTATTAAAAGAGCAATTCTTGTATATATATATATATATATATATATATATATATATATATATATATATATATATATATATATATATATAAATATATAATCGGAATCTCGGAAACGGCTCCAACGATTTTCATAAAATTTTGTGTGCAGGGAGTTTCGGGGACAATAAATCGATCTAGCTAGGATTTATTTTTAGAAAATGTCTTTTTGTCCGTGTTTTTAGGCAATGAAAAACTGCTATAATATCGTTAGAATAAGAAGGTAAATTTTGACAGCTTATTAATGATTACAAATAGCTTAATGGTATATTGGGCGGTCACAAAATCGTAATACCATGGTTCGAGCCCAGACCGGCTGACCGACTTTTTTAAATTTTTTTTCAAGTTCCTTTCTTTTTTGAGAAAATCTGTTTTTTCGAGCCCTTTTTTTAGTATTTTTTAAAAACACGAAAATTTAAATTAAACTAATTGCACTCATGATTTTTTAATCAAATAACCAGTTCAGTTTTTCTATTATGTCGCTACGATCAAAAAATATTATTCGTATTTCATCAGTATGTAATTTGTATCTAAATATAATTTCCAAAACACACGAATTAAAAAAAAAACCGAGCGAAAATTACCGAGCAAAGCTCGGTCAACCGGGTACTAAATATTATCTATGCATACATTTTGGTAATTTCTCATAAGTTGAGCAATCCATATTATTTTATATCATAAGATAAAATGTTGTTTTGGGTTATTTCTAACTTTTGATTTAAATAAAAAATAGTCTTTAAATATTAGTCAAGTTATTTAATACAACCAAAGGTAAGATTAATGACTTTTTAACCATGAAATTCAAGATTGATTATATATAGACAACAACGTACCAAAACCGCCCATCCAAGGCAGGAAATATATGTTTCCTCTACAAAAGTAATATAAGTGCATTAAAACGAAATAAATTATATAAGAGACATTGCGTATTAAAACAGTTATCCCACCAATTGTATATTTAACATAAATATAAATAGCTTTTAAGTATCATTAGACCTGTATAAAATTTATATGGGATCACTGAAAATTGACTATTCCAATGCAAAAGTAAACTCCTTTGTATTACATACTCGGACATTATATACAGTATCGGTCATTTTTAAGCCGGTAAAAAACGTTAAATTTGAATGTCCTATTTTACTTTTTAACCTGTAAATTGTACTTTCTAACGCCGTAACTAAATTGATAAAATATAACCCCTTGTAAAGTTCGATATGTAGTTAACTTGAGATAATTCAAGAATTCGTTTATCTCAAGTGGATCTTAGGCGCGACCAAATTTCAAGAGTGTAATTACGAAACCATTGTAGACTCAAATAGATATTTTTTTATATTAAAATAGCTAACACCCATTACATTGCTGTCGCAGAAGAAATAGTTGTGAATATTTTAAATTTGGAAGAGTTAAATATAGTTTAATTAGGAATGATAATACATTCATTAAAGTTGAATGATTTATGACTTTCAAATAAATTTTTCGTAGGATACACGCGCGTAGAGCCGTGGTAGCTCAGATGGTTAACGCTCGCTGTAAATATAACAGAACGTGAGTAGCCCGGGTTCGATCCCCGCCAGCACCAATGAAATTATTAATAACAATTTTAAGTGCTGATTTACCACGTGCTCGGCGGTGAAGAAAAGCATGCATGTCTGAATAATAAGAAAAAAAATATTTCGAAGACATGTGAAGTTCGCCAACAAGCATTGGGGCAGCGCGGCGGACACTTACTTGCCCTAAAACACTCTCAGAAATGAGGGGAGGCCTGTGCCCAGCGGTGGGACGTATATAGGCAGTAACTTTAATTTATACACGCGCCACTTACTGTATGTTAATTTTACTATGCCTATAACCTTCGCGCAATTGTAAGCAATAAATTGACAAAGCGTTAACTCAACATGTACCTAAGGTATGGCAGCGCGTAAAATACGAACAAACGAACAATAATTTTATATTAAAAGATAGATGTAATATTTACAATATGTTTGTACGATCTGTATTTTCACACCTGTTATATCATCATCATCATAATCAATTCAGCCCATTAAAATTCCACTTCTTGACACAGACCTGATTGATAAAAGGGATATTGCCATAGTCGGCATGCTTGAAAGGCTGGTTGACAACCGCAATATTTTTTTTTTATTAACTGGCTTTACGGCTCTGGGTTCTAGCTCTTCTGAGCCTAACATTTCATTCGGAGGGTTTAAGTATATCGAAATCAAAGCACTTGTTTCGTCGTTTTCTTTATTAGTTCACACGCGCGGACACTTAATTCACAAAATCGCGTCACTTTTACGAATCAAAATCCACTTCAAACCATTATTTAAGCCACAAAACAGGAGCGACAATTCGTCTACGGCCAAGTTCCCACCAAAACTCCGCAGTATTTTGTTATTGTAAGTAGTTATAGAATAATGTTAATGTTATTATCTCCCTTCATTTTCCTCTCTCACTTCTTACGACACCCACGGGATGATATAGGTTAGTTTATTCTCCTACGCCACTATGTATTATATAGGCCTGCTAAATACATTTTATTTATTTATTTATAGAATAGGGTGACAAACGAGCACACAGTCCACCTGATGGTAAGTGGTTGCTGTGGCCCATAGACATCTACATCTATCCTCGATTACGAATCAAAATGCAGATGCGTTGTCACCCGGGAGGACTTAGATGGAATGCCTCGTTTCCAGCAAAAAGGGTCTCCGGTTCTCTACACTAACCATACGAAGTACAGCAGCATTAAGCTACTATTTCACGCTGGTATTCTGTGAGAGCGTGGTCCTTCCCCGGTCGAGCCGACCCATTCGTACTACAACTATACATATAGATGTATTAGCGCGAAGTGTTGCAAAGAAAATGTCATCGTTTCCTTTTGATTTAATAATTTGATTTAGTTTTGCCGATAACAATGATAATATTGCATTTATAACTACTTCCTTTTTGTGGAAGATGTTGGTTAAAGGATCATAGAAATACATTCAAAACAACGATGAGTGGTCATACTAAATAGGGAAGAACATCATAACCACAAATCTATTATCTCATAATAAACATCATAATAATATATAAGACAGTCACTGCCATTTAGGAAAATAAAAAATTTAGGTTATGAACGCGTAAACACGACGATTATAGTCGATCTTTATAGCCTATAAGTGATAATAAATTACAAGATGGCGTGCGTCATTTAAAAACGTTCAATTAAATCAATCAAATCGTAACTAACCCTGATTGCTTATTTGCACTTTTAATGTTATTGGAATAAAAATTTCAACTCGATAGCTATTAACATAACTTTACAAAAGATTTATATTCTGTAATTGCAGAAAAATATACGGGCGATCGTTTATAGCAACACATTAATATGTGATTGAAAAATCAAAAGTAATTGTCTTAAGTAATTATTTCGGGTAGATATATAATAACAAATTCAGTATTTATGTCCTTAACAAAATCTTGCCCGATGTTGACCATTTATCCGACTACGCCACAAAGCACGATTCAGAGTTACTTTTTAAATTATAAGTATCGTAGGTAGCCCTATATTAGAATTAGTTATTCTTCATCATGTACAGCAAAGCAACGGAATAAATGGCCAGTATCTGTTTTCCCATCCGATTTTAATGTGTGTGGTTCAAGGCAAGAGTGAATAAGCTTTTGCTGAACTAAGTCCCGTCTTTAACTAATTCAATTTCATCAATTTACAGTCAGGTACACACCAGTAAGATCGAGTACAGAAGAGTGGTGGTAACTCAGGGGCTAAGCGCTCAATGAAATCGTCAATTGAATTAAAATAAAACTAGTTTTTTTTTACGGATTATATTGCGTATATTAATTTATTTTATATTCCCGACGTTTCGAGCGCTTTACAGCACCCATGGTCACGAGGGTAACCGAGGTGTTCGCATAATATTGTAGTTAACCACGGCTACCACCAGATTAAAATTGTTAATTGCAATTTTTGAATGCTGCTTTACCACGTGCTCGGTGAGAAACAAGAAAAAAAAATATTTCGAAGACATATGAAGTACGCCAACACGCATTGGACAGCGCGGCTGACATTTCCTTGCCTAAAAAAACTCTAGAATTGAGAGGAGGCCCGTGCGGTGGGATGTATATAGCTATATAACACGTGGTAGAGCCATGCTACAGTTATATTAGTAGTATAGTTGTAGCACGAATGGGTCGGCTCGACTGTGGAAGGACCACGCTCTCACACTGTGTTTCGTATGGTGAGTGTAGAGAACCGGAGACCCTTTCTACTGGAAACGAGGCATTCCATCTAAGTCCTCGCGGGCGACAACGCATCTGCCTTTTGATTCTTAATTGAGGATAGACGAAGATGTCTATGGGCCACAGCAACCACTTACCATCAGGTTACTCTCGTTTCGTTACCCTATCCTATAAAAAAGATAGAAGTCAAGCTAGTGCGGCTTATTACGTTAAAAGCCACTACATACACAGCTGGCTATAGGTCTGGACCTGGTTGATCTTTTGTCTATTCTGACTACACTAGACAGGCTGTCTAGTGAGTGCAGAGCTAAAGCCCTCTCATTGATAAATCTGATTCTCATCACCGGTCTATAAGGTTGCGGGTTGGCTGAGCCTTGATCGGTAGTTGAATAGATGAAGCTAGTATTAAAAATATTAAATAGCTGGTCCATTATCCATACTTATTTCGAGAATAAAATGTAATAATTGATGTAATTTAGATTGAAGTAGTAAAGTTAAGTTACAGCCTTTATATGTCTCAAGTCTCGGGCTCAGGTCTTCTTTCATTTCTAAAAGGGTTATGGAGCGATTTGTGTAGGCTTCTTTACATAATATCCTCGAAATATTTTCTTCCTCCGACACGTAGGGTTTCACCGATGCTTTTGTTATTTAAAAAAAAAATAGAAAACCTTACTCACATTCTAGGATTTTCTTCTGTATCGTAGAGGCAGTTTATATTCATAAAGTTCACGAGGACAAATATCCAGACCCGGAACATTTGTTTGTAGGGCATACAAATACTTGCTCCGCGCGGGAATCGAACCCGCGGCTCTCATTGCTGTAACTCATTGCTACATCACTGCGCCACATATTATTTATTAACCGTCGCCGAGAATGTGGTAAACCAGCACCTAATTTCAATTAAAGATTTCATTATGTAATAATTGATGCCCGAAGATCTACTTACAGAATGAACTTAATTCTGTAAGTAGATCTTCGGGTTAACACTGACATCGGGATGTCAGTCATCTCAGTCTCCCGTGACCATGGGTGCTGAAAAGCATCCGAAACGTCGGGAATTAAAAATAACATATATTAAACGCGATATAATCCGTAAAAGTAGTTGTAGTCAATGACTTACTTAATTTCAAATGTTAACAGCGTGCCAGCCACGTGTACGTACCTGTGAACAAAGCATATTAATTATAAATTAATGGAGAGTTTATACAAAAGTAAAATTAAAGTCTAATACTATTGCTCACTAGCGAGCCGGCCCGGCTTTGCTCGGGTGATTTATGAATCGCGACAACAGCGCCACCTACTAAGTCCAACTGAGTTTTTAAACCATCCGGGTCCCTGGACTCAAATACATACGAGGGCGGCACTGAAAATTTCGGGAATCAAGGAAGTGACACAACATTACTATTTAAAAATGTATTTATTGCTTTTCGAAGTATTCTCCGCGAAATTTGACACTTTTCCATACGATGGAACCAATCATTGAAGCAACCATTCCATTCGGAAGTTAGGGTCTCCAAAATGACCGTTCTGTAGGCGTCCACAGCTTCTTCAGGTGATGAAAATCTCTGTCCACGCAATTTATTCTTTATTTTAGGGAAAGTATAGAAATTATTAGGGCTTAGATCGGGGCTGTACGGCGGATGGTCTAATAATTCTATGTTTTCTTGCTCCAAAAACTCTTTTGTTCTGTGTGCGGTGTGAGAACTCGCATTGTCGTGATGGAGGATGATGCGGCGGTTGCAGTTCTCTTTACGGAGTTCATAAACGACTTGTGGCAAACAAATGCTAGCATACCATTCTGCATTAACCGTTCTTTGACCTCAAGAGGAAGAGTCGTAACATGGCCGGTTTTGGAGACAAACGTGGCAACAATTTTTTTTGCAACACTCCGTGAACGAACAATTTTTGTTGGCTTTAACTCATTTTCGAACACCCAAACTCGTGACTGCTTTTTTGTTTCGGGTTCGTACACGTATATCCAGGATTCGTCACCTGATACAATGTTGTAAACATCATTTGAGGATCCTGCGTGGAATCTTTTGAGAGTTCTGACGCACCAAGTAACGCGAGCCGCTTTTTGCTCTTCACAGAGCGAATGCGGTATCCATTGGGAAAACAACTTTTTCACACCTAATTGTTCATGCAAGATTATTTGTATTTGACGCATGCCAATTTCTAAAGTTGCCTGAATTTTGCGGTATGTCACATGTCGATCTTCCTCAATCAGTTTACGCACAGCATCAACGTTTTCTTGGATGACTGCAGTTTTTGGACGACCTTGACGGGGATCATCACTGAGCTTGACACGTCCACGTTGAAATTCAGCAAACCAGCGATAAATTGTGGTTTTGGATGGGGCTTCATCACCAAATGCAGAAATCATCCGCTCAACACACTGTTTTTGTGTTAAACCACTTCGAAAGTCATAATAAATCATCGCTCTTGAATTTTCTCGAGTCAATTCCATTTTCTCAACGACAAGTTTGACAAAACCTTGTGACAAGACCGAGAATCTTTTTTAAAATAAATAAACGGTATTCGATTTTTAAAACCAAGTATTTTTCAATTAAAAAGATTTTAATATGACAGGAACAGTGGAAATATTCCATTCCCGATACTTTCAGTGCAGCCTAGTACAAAATAATTCATCAAAATAGTTCGAGCTCTCTTCGAGTTCTAGCGAGGCTAACGGTTAGCATTGATTTTTATATAAAAGATAATAGATAACAATGCCCTTTAATCACAGTTGTTCCTAATGAAGCTAAAATTACAACCCGTAAATGTTCTAACGTTGGAAACAAGTCTCCTCTCATTACTGAAAGAAAGAACCTTAAATTGGTCATACCGTTCCAGTGTGTGTTGGCGGACTTTTAATGTTCTTAAAAATCCTATACCTAAAATAATTGAACTCATGATTTTTTATTCAAATAACCAGTTCCGTTTTTTCTGTTATGTCGCTAAGATCAAAAAATATTATTTATATTTCATCAGTATGTAATTTGTATCTAAATATAATTTCCAAAACACACGAATTAAAAAAAATCGAGCGAAAAATACCGAGCAAAGCTCGGTCAACCAGGTACTGTTATATTATACAGGGTTATTTTTAAGAGTAGCGAAATTTTAAGTTTAAATATTTTTTACTTAAGTTTAAAACTTATTGCAGTTTTTATTATTGTGGTTTTCGAAAATACAAGTAAATAAAGCTTCTATTTTTATTTGAAATTATCCCAAATTGAATGTGATTTACGGGCAACAATATTTTTGCCTACCGATCGACCCTTACGAAAGTGTGCGTGCTTTGAACTCTTTTTCACCATTTACTTACATAAATTATTTTAAACCTTGAAAATTTGGCGGTTATTGGAAAACAACCCTGTATAGTAGCAAACCGCCCCGGCTTCGCATGTATGTAGCGTAATTCAGATTAAGGATAATCGAAAACCGTTTATTTTATCAATTTGCAGTTGTTTTCAAAAAGATTGTTCAAGTATTTTGGATAAAAGTTTGCCTAGATCCTCCTGTCATTGCACTTTATGTGTTCGTATAGTTTCATCACGATCGGTACATCGTTCCGAAGACTATCCCGGGTACACAGAGAGACAAACCTAAGCTTATTAAAAACCAGTTATTTCGATATGTAGGCAGACACTTCAATTACATTTATATGTATTTAGATACACTGCAGGTTTTACTACACGTAAATCAGTACTTGTGATTGCAATTAACAATTTTATCGGCGCCATCGGACATAGTAAAAACAGAATTTTACTATACAGCAGAGATCTAATTCGGTATCGGTATATTATTATTTGCGTATCGTAAAATTCACAGCGTGTGTTCAGCCTCTGAGCCACTTCGGCTGTAGTTTCTAATGATATTCGTCATTATCAACTATTTAAAATAAAATGATTTCTTCATATTAGCTTCTGAAATCTGAAGTCGGAGCTTCGTTTAAGTATTCCGGGTTTTAGGTTTTTTTTTTTAAATTAGGCCAAATCTACATTAAATATATACGACTAAATATACAAGTTTTATACCTCGTTGAGCTGCAACTATATTACTGGTGTAGTTGTAGCACGAATGGGTCAGCTCCACTGGGATAGGACTACATTTTCACAGAATACCAGCGTAAAATAGCAGCTTGATTTTGCTGTTTCGTATAGTGAGTGTAGAGAACCGGAGACCTTTTTGCTGGAAACGAAGCATTTCATCTACATTTTGATTAATCTAGATCTACATGTAGATGTCTATGGGCCACAGCAACTACTTACATTCAGGTGAACTGTGTGCACTTTTGTCACCCTTATTCTATAAAAAATAGTTAAAAGTACGAAATATAAGTAAATTGTGAAGGTCTAAAAACAGTGGCCTATAGTTAAGAGTACGTTATACATGTCGTTTGTATGAGACATCTATAGTGTTCATTGATTGATATTGGCTACAGATGTCCATAGGCAGCAGTGTCTAATTTCTAGTCAAGAAGACTGAAGGTTCGTTTTATATAAAAAGTAAAAATAGATTTATATTAAAACAAAAGACTAGGATGCGAAAGGCGTAGACTCGAAGCCGCTTTTCGATTACTGTTGGGAATCATTCACAGCACAGGTTTAATTGGAGTGGTTAACGGGCATACCTGCGGAGTTAGCCAAGTTACTTTTAAACATAAAATGAACATGGTATAACATATCTCAATTGTAAGTCATGTGACAGTCACGCGACTGCTGTTATTACTGCTGTTCCCCGCGACTTCGTCCGCGTGAAATTTATTACGATTGAATTTCATGGATTTGAATTTTTTTACGCATACCTCATATTTTTTCTAATATAAAAGTAAACCACGTTACACCTTAACTAAACATCAGCTTAACATCAGCTATCTGTCAGTGAAAGTCCTGACAAAATTAGTTCAGCAATTTCGGAGATTAGCCGATAGCCTATGTTTATCAGGAATAATGTAGGATTCCAATGGTGAAAGAATTTTTGAAATAGGTCCAATAGTTTCTGTTTTTTTCTAATATATATAGTGTAGATTACTTTGTTCGTGTATATGTGACTGAACTCCTCTAACTCCTCTTAAGCGGCTGGACAGATTTTGAAGAAATTTTGAGTGTGTGATTAGGTTGATTCGAGCACGGCTTACATTCGCAATAAGATCCGGTAGGTGGCGCTGTTCTCGAGATCTAGAAATCACCCATGCGGAACCAGGACGAATCGCTAGTTTTTTAAATAGTTTTCTATTTTAATTCATTATTCACTAATTACAGCCCATTAAAATGCCACTTTCGAACATAGAGCTTCCCATAGACTACCTCATAGATATCCCCTAGCTCAATTGCTTTATTAAATATAGTTGCCACGCTTGGCAGACGGGTTGACTAATAAAGCAAAAGAGAAATTAAGAGCGTAGGCAGGCTGCATTTTTTCCATACAAATGTATTCCCCTATTTTCTTCCTGGATAATGCCTCTAGAGTAATCGTTTATGTTTATAAAAATCAAGGTCTGTTAAGCCTGTCATTTATTTTCTCCAAAAGATTATTACAAAAATAAATATGACTTTCCAAAAACCTAAAAAAAATACCCCGTTTTTATCTCCGTAATGAGACGACTACCAAAGAAATTTGAAAAGTTTTTAAGATAAAAACAAATGATGCGGGCATAGACCTATTCTTCCTTTAAACTGTAGTTAACATTCTATATTTAACGATTGCTTATTTAAATCCTAGGCCAACCTCAGCTACTTTGTATGCCACTAAGTAAATAATAAAATTTCATCTAAGTTGTAGTAGTTCTATGTGTCTAAACCAATAGAAAAAATGATGGTAATTAAGAAATCTGTTGGTAAAGCATACAGTTGGGTAACTGACGCATCAAATACTTTTTACGAGCTGTTAAAACAGTCGTTTCTATAGACATGGCATGTTAATACAGTGTAATTGCATCATAGTTTTAAAGATATCTTATTTCTGTATTTCAACTAGCAATCCGTCCCGGCTTCGCACGCGATTTTGACTACAGCGCCATCTACCGAGTCCAATTGCGAATATAAACCGTAAATCAAAATCTTTCGAGCGTTTTTCGAGTTTTGGCGAAACTAACGGACATCAATTGATTTTTATATAATATAGAGATAATAAAACCTAATTTTAGGTAAATTAGATTTTTATTTTGTTTATTATTTAATTTTAAATTAATAAGATTATTTACTATCTCAGTTATAATTAATCGAAAATTTAAATTTATTAATGGTATTTTCAAATTTCCAATAAGGTGAAAGTAAAACCACTAATGAAACCGATGTAATAAACAAACAGAGCTAATTTTGAACATAAAAAGATTAGAAAATTATCTTTTTTAAGGGTGAAAAATGACCACGCAATCCACTTAACGGTGAGTAGATGCTGTAGCTCATAGACCTACCATCTCCGATTGTAAATCATAATCCAAGAGTTATATACGAGCTATTAGTCCACTTGCTTGTTATGTAATATATTCATGGATTATAATCTACTACAGTCTATGGGCATATTTCATAGACTTTAGTAGTCAGTCTTTAACTAATAGTAAGCCTGATTAAAACTACTTTTACGGATTTTATCGCGTTTATTTTTGCTTTTAATTACTTTTATTTTATTTATTTTTTTCGACGTTTCGGGCTTGGATGGGGCTTTCCAGCACCCATGGTCACGGGGGACTGAGATGAATGACGTCCCGATGTCATTGTTAAACCCGGAGTACCTTCAGCTTTTTTAATTATTGTTTATGGACCGATCTATGCAAAATGAACTGACTATGTCCTGAGGTCTTGCAGTGGTATGCTTGGGTTTAGTTTTAATTTTATTGATTATAGGATCCCAAGCAGGTGGTAGTACCCAGCCTCCTTCTCTATTGAAATTAGGATGTTTTTTAATCTCAATAGCCTCACGTATCATCCTTGGTAGGAATCGGTGTTCCTTCGCGAGGATTTGTGGTCTATCAAATCTGATGTCCCCAACCATTACAACAAATTAGTTCATTTTGCATAGATCGGACCATAAACAATAATTAAAAAAGCTGAAGGTACTCCGGGTTCAACAATGACATCGGGACGTCAGTCATCTCAGTCCCCCGTGACCATGGGTGCTGGAAAGAGCCCGAAACGTCGGGAATTAAAAAAAAAGTAATTAAAAGCAAAAATAAACGCGATAAAATCCGTAAAAGTAGTTTTAATCATGTGTAGTATTCGCGTAAATATAAGAAATCATAATAGTAAGCCTCCCACTTTAAACAAAGAAGGGCAAACATGAAATGTTTCATAGTCTATAATACCGGTATTCAAACGAAACATCGTAACGATCGATCCGATTTTCAATTCATCATGATCACCATCATCATTGTAATCCTTCACAAGTCCACTGCTCAACATAGGCCTGCCCCAAGAAATGACACATTTTATTCGATATAATTCCATCGGGACAGCCATTGGAGCCGTATTAGCTCAGATGGTTAGCGCTCGCTGTAAATTTCACAGTACGCGAGCAAACCGGGTTCGATCCCCGCTGACACCAACGAAATTGTTAATTACAATTTTAAGTGCTGATTTACCACTTGCTCGGCGGTAAAGGAAAACATCATAAGGAAACCTGCATGCCTGAGAAATAAAAAAATACTTCGAATACATGTGAAGTTCGCCAACACGCATTGGGGCAGGGCGGCGGACAATTCCTTGCCCTAAAACCCTCTCAGAAATGAGCGGAGGCCTGTGCCCAGGAGTGAGACGTATATAGACTGTAACTTTACAGCCATTACACTAAGTCGCGTCTTACAATACCCACGGGACGAAATTGGGTGATGGAATACTATATGCGGCCACCACACGGCTAACGAGTAGGTGCATTAAAATATTTTATATATAAAGAGGCAAGTCTTTGTACAAAAGCTATATGTGAACAATTATTTTGTCCTTGCCTCTCGACACGAATACCTATCTCACCCGGTCATACGATTTGCATTCGACAGCCTCACTGTTGTTTCGTTAAACATCGTGACCTCAAAGTGAAGGAACGCGAGAGAAAATCTCGTTTTAGTGCTGCCTGTTAACTCTAATGGACACCTTGTTTTATTAGCATAATATGAAGATAGACGTTTAATATTGAATGTTTTAGTATCAAGGTCATTTTAACTCTACTCCCAAAACGTAAACTTTTAAAGGGGTTTTTCCAATCGTAAATAGCATATAGTTAAAAATTAAATTATAACAAAAAAATAGCTCCAGGTGCATCCATAGGATAAATGCTTTTTCAAATACTTCTCACACATACGTCCTATAGCTTTAAACGAGCAATTCTTGTTTATATATATATATATATATATATATATATATATATATATATATATATATATATATATATATATATATATATATATAATCGGGATCTCGGAAATGGCTCCAACGATTTTCATAAAATTTAGTGTCCATGAAGTTTCGGGGGAAATAAATCGATCTAGCTAGGATTTATTTTTAGAAAATGTCTTTTTGTCCGTGTTTTCAGGCAATGAAAAACTGCTACAATATAAGAAGGTAAATTTAATAGCTCAAGTGGATTTCGAGCGGTCGCGAAATCGTAATGCCTTGGTTCGCGTCCCGTCTTCGGTCCGATTTTTTAACTTTTTTTACAAGTTCCCTTCTTTTGTGAGATAATCCATTATTTCGAGCCCTTTTTTAGTATTTTAAAAAAATATGAAAATTTTAATTAAACTAATTGCACTCATGATTTTTTATTCAAATAACCAGTTCAGTTTATTCTATTATGTCAATAAGATCAAAAAATATTATTTATGTATGTAATTTGTATCTAAATGTAATTTCAAAAGAACTTACTTTGCATTACGTGTCCAGTTAAATACACACAGCTTTGTAAACAGCAGTACAAGTTATACAAATATATAAAGCGTCACGTCTGTCTCAGAGGGAGTAAACAGAATCCGAAAGGCAGCTGCTCGGACCACGTTTAGTCAAAAAATATAGTTTTAGATTAAAATGTGAAACAAGTGATAGATGGCTAGCTCATCCCGTTTCGTAGATGTCACAAGAAACGGCAAAAAAAATAAAAAAAAATATCGAAATAAAGATCTCATGGATTTCGATAAGTGATGACGAATTCCCGTATTTGCTCCAAGAATAGTTAATAGGCTTTTTCTAAACTAGTGCGATTACCATTAACATCTTGGACTGCACCACAACTAACACAAGATGGTGTAGTCATACACGTTTTTTTTTAATTTTATGCGCAAGTGAAAAAATAAATTGCCAGAAAAAATTCTTAAACCAGCAACTAAACGCAGCGTGAAAAGAGCGAGACCTATGGTACTGTGCCGTCTGGCAATCTGACTAACAAGCGTTACGATTATTGAAATCCTTCTTTCTACGGAAGTCAGATGAAAGAAAAATGATAAGTCGTTTGTTTTAAGAATTTTTAATTTTACTTCAGATATTTCATAATACATACCAGCAAAAGGCAAAGACGCAGCAGATACTAAAGACGCACTATTATTAACTTAAATTTTCATATGCACATAAATTTAATGTGGATTTAAAATTATCAATTTGTTTCTTAACTTACTAAATTCATCTGTATAGAAATCTTAAGTAACTTCTTAATTATGTCATGCTATAGGCATGTTGTAAAAGATGTTTATAGGTACCGGGTCGTGGCTATATCCTCATGAGTTTTAGAAAGTCGTCACGAACTCTATAGGTGCACGCGTTGATGTAAACACGTTTTAACTTTATTATATTAACGTTGAACTTTATACAAAAACATTCTTTTAACTTAGAAATACTTGATAATTGAATCGAATTCCACAATTTTCCATTATACCTAGTATGGCCATGAATTCTTTAAATAAGCGGTATTATAGTAATAAAACTTATGTGTAGTGGTAGTACATAGTTGTTGAAGTTTATGCGATTAATTAAAGTTACGTTTTACAAAGTAGCGTCAAAAGTCCTTTCGTTTCTTTGGCCACGATTCTATAGATATACATGTGTCTCATCTGTCCCCGTGGGAAATTCAGCCACAGCTAACTCTAGAGTTTTCGTGACGAGGGAAATTCTTCAGCTCTTCTTCTTTTGAAGTTCAGAATATATATATTGATCTCAACCCAGGTTTTAGTTGTTTGTTAATCGTGACAATGAGCATTTTCACTGGAAAGTCTACGGTACTTTATAGAAAAATTTATTACTAAGAGATTCTACAACAAGATCCAAGTGTTTTTCACAAAAAAGTTTCGGCTCTGTGACTCTTTGAAAGGATCCCATATAAAAACGTTGAACTTTAGAGCTGAAAGTGTTCATTTCGTTTGTTTTAGTGCTATACAATCGTAATATTATTTTGTTCAATTTCTTTGTTTTTGTGCAATTCAATCGTATTTATTTCTTCCACTAGTATCAAGACAGCAACCGTCTAATTTGTTTTATTAGATCGATTTTGTCAGATCTTTTCACTATTTAAGTTGCAGGGACCGATTTAAGGAAAAGCTTGTGTATCGGCGGTTAGCACCCAGCTTAAAGTTTTGTCACGACAGGCTGCCAGCTAAAATATTCATTTCACGCGATAATATTTTTCTCTATTTGGAGGGGTTTCATCAAAGTCTGGCTTTAAAAGCGTTCACTGTCCATTTGATCCTAATAGCACGGTGTCGCCACGGTATATTTTAGTTTTTAACAGAGTAATTGTTGGTGTACCTGTTGACAGTGCGATACACAAAGATATTGTTGACACCTAGCTTTTGAAATATCTTATAGATGGCTGACGGAACCATACCCACAATATAATCACCGCAACTCCATTTTTGGACGTTCAATTCAATAATGTAATTTAATATTAATTACTGTATGAAATAGCGACAAAACAATCAAATTTTCTTATAAAAAACGCATTATAAATTTGTTTGGTAACTTGATAAAAAATATCCCGTTATAACTCTTCAAGGGTTATTGGCCCATTCAATGTTTAAACACCGCTCATGAGGCCTCTAAGATACCCTCCAGTTATTCTCACCGGTAAAGCTCAAGCACTGAGTACACAGTGAAGTCTCCCTTTTCAAAATGCGATGGACAGTAAACACTAAGAATCCATTGCAAATTTACCAGGTAGTAGTACTCTCGTTTGTGCCTAGCAGTCTATTTGAGTGGGTCCTTTTAACTATTTCTGCTTCTTAGCAACAATAGGTGTTTGGATGGAAGAAGGACGCTATTTTGACTACACATATTTTTTCTCTTTTTATTATTTGTAAATAAATTTTAGTTTAAAAAAACAAGCACAAAATCGTTTGGGTAAATTAATACTTAACCAAATATTTATAATATAATAAATCGTTAAAAGAAATTACTCTACTAATTTACGAAATTATAAATGAAAAACGTATGATGGAGATGTGTTGAATTTTATAATTTATACATACATAAATAAATATCGTACTTATCACAATAACTTCCAAAAGGGAGGATAGTAATTGCGTTATACAGTAACGTTGTATGCACAGACACATAACGACAAAAGAACTTTGGAAAGTCTGCCGTGCCGTACAAGACTTCGAGATACTACTATTATACGTAGTAAATTAATTAATTTTAATCCGAAGTTAGTCGTGATTAACTATGACATTGGGATGCAGTTCCCCCGTGACCATGAGTGCTATAAAGTATACGGATCGTCAGGAATATAAAATAAGTTAACAAAAAGCGATAAAATTCGTAAAAGTAGATTCATTCAAAGAACTTTGAACTGTATCTTGTATGTAATAATACAAAGAAACAAACATAATCGTTTAGCACTTTTCATTATACCGTGTCCGCTAGCTATGACTATTGTGCAGACTTATGAAACAACCTCAGCATTACGTTTGCACAATATCACATCGAAATGTAAATTATTTTTACTTAGCGAAAATTTGTTAAAATGTTCATAGACGTTTTCTCTGTTATTATCTTTGCTTTAGTTAAGAGAAACTTCATACTAAACTTTAATAAAATTAATAGCTTTACAACAATGTCGATTAGAATTATTAATAATAGCTTGCAGTATAATACAAATGAATTTTATGATACTTCAAGTCATTTGAAATTCAACAAAAAGAAAAAAATAATTATGTCAAGAAGGTTATCATTTCTGGTTGATCTAATCAACATTGTCATTCACACACATCTGGAATTTGCAAATATCTATAGATATAAAAACCAAATAATAGTCTACCTTTTTTACTTCCGATATCATCAGCATCATCGTTATAGCCTTTCACAAATCGACTGATGTCAAGTAATATCACAAACTACGGTCGATTTTTAGGTATAAGATAATTTTCCATATACTTATGCAATCAAAAACTACGAAATTGTTAGTGCAGTTAGAGTCGTAAACACAAAAACTACACACAGATTCGACACTTACTAATTCTGATATTTTTTTAATAAGGTAGTATAGGTTTTTATAAATAAGTTGCGAATCCAAGTGCCATGACTCTGAAAGCCTATACGAAAAACAACAACGTTTACAAACTACGCGGTCACCATAAAAAGCATACTGCAATATGACGGAGTAGTATTGAAACGTAATTGATGATCAATCGCATAAATTTTATGTTTTTATTGGTTCGTTCTTGTTAATCATGAGATTTTTATCTTAGATAACATCGAATTAAATTCCATATGCAGATGAAAGTCAATTAACATTTGTAATATGCATTCAAACTCTCTTCGCGTGTTTACATTCAAGTTATTTCGAATTTATGTTACAGCTTTGATATTAAACAGCCATTTTGATTGAGACAAATAGTTATTGATTAAATGAACGCTATTGCCACAAAATCTCATCACTTGGCGAGTTGACAAGCAGAAAATTTCGACAGGCCTTAAATACGCCCTTTGTTACGCGCTTTATTAAATTGCAAACAATAAATATTAAATAAACATTAATATATCCATTGATATACGTACTTTAACTACGAGGGTGGATTGAAAAGTACTCGGCCTAACCAAGAAAATAAACACATACTAAATCAGTTATATTTTTATTTTTCTACATAATCACCATCAAGTTCAATACACTTTTGCCACCTCCCCTTCCAAGCATTTAGACCGTTGAAAAAAAATGATTCTTCCTTAGAGTCAAAATATGCGTCTACAGCTGCTTTGACCTCGTCGTTTGTCGAAAATCTTTGACCTCCCAAGTGCTTTTTTAGGTTTGGGAACAGAAAGAAGTCTGGTGGTGCCAGATCAGGTGAATACGGCGGATGCGGTAACAGTTCAAAGCCACAGTTGTGAATTTCAGCCATTGACTGTACTTGAAGTGTGAACACGGGCGTTATCTTGATGAAACAGGACTTTTCTTCTGAGCATTCCTCGATGTTTTTCTTTTATTTCCTCTCGTAAACGACGTAGTAAGGTGCAGTAGTAATCAGAGTTTATAGTCCGACCCCTTTGAAGATAATCAATCATAATCACACCTTTCGAGTCCCAGAATACTGAAGCCATCACCTTATTTGCCGACAAAATCGATTTAGCCTTTTTAGGGGGTGGTGAACCAGGTCTTCTCCACTGTTTTGATTGTTGTTTTGTTTCCGGTATACAGTAATGAACCCATGTTTCGTCCATAGTAACAAAATGATTCAAAAAATCATCTGCATCGGCTTCAAATAACTCCAAACAGTCGCGTGAAATAGTCAATCGCGTCCTTTTTTGTTCAACTGAAAGCAGTCGCGGAACCCACCTCGCAGACACCTTGTGGAAACCAAACTCGTTGACAATGATGTTTTGAGTTCGTTCATAAGAGATGCCTATAATCTCGGCTATCTCTCTAATTTTTAATCTGCGGTCTCCCATTATTAAATCAAGTACTTTTTTAATATTTTCGTCAGTAGTTGACGTCGAAGGCCTTCCAGAGCGGGGTTCATCTTTCACACTCTCTCTACCACGCTTAAATTCTGCTATCCATTTTTTGACGGATGAATATGACAGAGCACAATCGCCTAATGTACTGACCATGTCATCATGGATGGCTTTTGATGATAGCCTCTTCTTATGGAGGTACTTAATGACGGCATGCTGCTCGATTTGCTCCATTCGCGGAAATTATGTCCGATTACTTTGTTAATAAATTTATAAAATCACAACTAATTATCGCACACGTTTCGAACTTCACACAATGAACTAGTCCGAACTGAACTAAATAATGTGGGTAGATTTGATTTTTAGAATTGAATGGATCTGTGTTAGGCCGAGTACTTTTCAATTCACCTAGGTATTAATTCTACATCTATTTCGTTCTTGTACAACTTTGACATAAGAGAATATTTCAATCTATCTATTTCATACCACAATACTTACCATGTAGTTTCGGTGTAAGAATATCCATTAACCCATATCAGGAACAGGGCAGCAGCGTCTTCTTAATAACGATTAAAAATAAAAAACTGCGGTTGCCAATCCACTTGTCGAGCGATATCCCCTCTATGAGGCAACCTGTGGGGGAGGCCTGTGTTCAGCAGTGGACTTTAATAGACTGTATAACAGTAACAGGAACGGTATACCACAATACATTTGAAGTGTGGTGCCGGATGAGATTAACCATCACCCCATTACGTTCCAAGAGTGACGTAAGAGGCGACTTAGGGAAAGGTCTAGAAGGCCCGGGCTACCGATATATCCATCTGTAGCATAACCATCTGCATAGTATAACCATCTGTAGCAATCGAGCGATCAGCTACTTTCAAGCGTGACGATGATTCGGAGGAGGCTCATTTATATCACGATATAATTAATGCAATTACAATGATGATGGTGATAATTATTTCTCGTTCACAGCTGGTTGCTCTTACACTACGTAGCAGTCAACAATCATCACGCCTGGCAACCGGATTAGAGATCGCAGTCTATTCAACAGTACCTAGTACATATATTTTTGCCGTATCTAATTTATGTAATTCGTAGATACAATGTATTAAATGTGATATGATTTAGCTGTAATTCCGTTAACTTTTAAGGCTTAAAGTTTTTTAAAGGATTGATAAAAATAATTAAAAATATTTCATTCGTATATCGCATAATTTCATTTGAACAATTTTGTGTACTCTATTGTAGAATCCCTAAAACATTTTATTACACTTAATAATATTATTTGTACTTTAGAAAATAATTTTCATAAGCAAACTTACGATGTATTATGAGCAAAAATGTATTTTTACAACACACGGTAAGAAAATGATTGTTATTAAAATGTAAATTTTCATAGATTTCTACTTTCCTCGTTATATTCATAATATGCATTTTAATTTAGTTACAGCATTCGATATTACATGAAGTAACGGAAATTGATAAGTAATTACAGGTCATTCTTAGCGAAATAGCGAACCAAGGACCAAATTATACCGAGTTAATAAAGTTTGTGGTGTCAACTAATAATATAGACATAGAATAGGATGTAAGTACCTAATAAATAAGTTAAAAGGTAAAATTTACTCTCACTGTCTTATCTCACTGCATCATCATAAACCTATAGGCATAGGCCGTAAGATACATAGCGCTGAGGCCGATGAAGCTGTAAAATCCAAATGGCTAACAGCTGTACCATCACGAAAAATAGAAACCTCGCCCGGGTTTTAATAGACTCTTCATTTCACACGCGCATACACGCGGTGATTACGATATATTTCTTTCATACATTTTATCGTGAGTGTAAGAGCGTGGTTTTGACTCAATTGTAGGTTGCGGATGGGATTTAAGCCCATAGTTCTGATTTAGTGATATTTTATTATATAGCTGTAGCAGGAATAGGTCAGTTCAAACAGGAAGAACCACGCTCGCGTAAAATATTAGTGTATATCGATCCGAAACCTAAACCATGCCATAGAAGTTTCCGAAATACTCCGGTATATACTCCTATATAAAATAGGTCGCTTCGGCAGAGTGATGGACGAGCGTTTGCCGCACGGTTCTTTGACGGGAGATCTCTCCTCTTCCGTTATGTGGCCAAATATCAATATTTTCTATGTTATTCTATTATATATTTATTACTTATATCATCGACAACAGTCAGCGTCTAGACGTGGGACACACCCAAATTCCGATGATGTGTTTTAACACTTTTAGCTTAGCAATCATACAGACATCTCATAGAATGCAATACAACTCAAGAAAGCTGTTAATATTTGAGATGATTATTTGATTTATCCGATGCCCCAAGACCTTTCTAAAAATTTTGTAGTATTATATTATAAGTGTAAGTACACCGGCGATGGATACAGACTCTCTTTAAATATGAAACTTGTTACAAGGTTGAAAAAAAATCACACCAGCACATTTTTCTCTAATGCTACGATCTTTTAACTAAATCAGTAACTGTTACTATAACTACCACTGACCACAAACCGCAGTCAGTTTTCGTAAGCGTGCCAGTTTAAAGTAATCAACACGGCAGTTTCAAAAACATTTCTTCATATCACACGGTGTCTGTATAATGTAAAACCAAAACTAAGTATGGCTCATAATCATTATGTTAATATAGTCTGTTAGTTTGAAAGAACATAGAACGTGATAACTTTTTAAGAATTTCGGTGTTCTACCAATATTTGAATTAATAGAATAGTTAAATTAGTAGTAGTAAGTCAGTATTTTTTCATAGAATCAAGGAACATGATGTGTTGAACATGGAATATGCGTTGTCAACCCTGAGGTCTAAGATATAATGACACGGTATTATATAAATAAAAAAAATAGGTAAATTAATAGGGTCGGGTAATCTGTGTTTCGTACGGTAAATCGCTGCATTTACCATACGAAACACAGAGGCATAATACTGCTATTGTAGGAGTATGCTGGTATTCCATATTTAACAAAACTGTTCATGCTGTAGCTATTATAAAAGTTGGCATCTCTTTTTTTTTCAGCTGATATAAGTTTTTACGTGGTAGAGTCATGTTGCAGCTATATTATATTTGCTGCACGTATGGGTCGGCTCGACCGCGGAAGGACCACGTTCTCAACAGAATATGAGCGTAAAATAGCAGCTCAATGTTGCTGTGTTTTTTATGGTGTGTGTAGAAAATCGGAGACCCTTTTTACTGGAAACGAGGCATTCCATCTAGAGATGTATTTGTATATTTGGGATGCATATTTAGCAAAGATGGGAGATATGATAAGGATATAGCACGACGAGTGAACACAGGAAATAGAGTAAATGGGGCCCTACACTCTATTGTGGAAAGTCAGAATGTGTCAAAAAAAGGCACGTATGGCAATTCACAATGCTGTGTTGGTCCCTACTTTAGCGTATGATGATGAAAGTTGAGTGTGGCCGAAGAAACACGAGAGTAGAATAAACGCAGTAGAAATGCGGTCGTTATGGAGTATTTTAGGGCTGAATCTGAGAGACAGGGTGAGAAATTGTGTGATAAGAGAAGAGTGTAATTTTCAAGATAATGTTGGGACCAAGATTAAGAAAGGAATGCTTCGGTGGTTTGGTCGTGTGGAAAGAATGAATGAAGAAAGAGTAACAAAGCAAATTTATGTTGCAGAAGTGAATGGCAGAATCGGAAAGGGACATCCTAGGCCATCCTAGTTTATCGATCAAATTGGCGATATATTAAAAATGGGCCAAATTAGGAGTACCCTTAACCGATGAGCATGTATGCGTAGGTATATGGATGTGGAGGAAGCGAGAGAGGTGTGTCAGGAAGTCTTTAGTCTCTGCCTACCCCTCTGGGTGACAGGCGTGAGTGTTTATGTATGTGTGGGTAATCACCTTATAAAACCGAAACTAGGAGAAGGACCGAGACAAAACTCAAAATCGTTTACTATAACTAATATATAAAGAAAAAATAACAAACAACCTTTACCAGCTCTTTTAGACATTTTCGTGGTGACATTTAAGCAATGCGAATTTGCGACGTACTAAACGAAAATAGTCGATGACTTAAGCGGAATGCAACCGGTCACTCAACTACCTCACCTTGAGTGGAGGGCGACCGCTCGACTAAACAATGGCGTGTTTGCTAGGCCGGTTTGGACTTTCGATCTAGCCTGTACGTCCGATCATGGCTATACACGATCTTAAGGCAAAGAAACAAATCCTACAATACGAGTATATACACCTATTAAGGAAATTGAATATCTCTTTATAATATAGAAATACCTGCCTTTTATTGAGCTGAGGCGGCATTACATATCATTAAGACATGATAAACCAATTTTAAAGTTTTGTCAGGGCTAATCTTTAGAATTGCTGAAAGATCTAAATTAAAATTACACAGTTCACGTCCTTCCCCGATGTAAATCAAAATTTATAATAAATTACCATAATACCTAAAAGCCGAAACATGTATTAATAAATTCATATGCTCTTTGAAAATAATAATATTATTAAAAGAAGTTACTATTCAATTCATGAATACATTAAGGGAAAGAATTTTTGAGTGACTGCCCCTTTCCTATTCATTGCTATACCTTTCGAGGTACATATTACTGTTATTACTTGCATGTTTTGTTTACTCATGTAACACAATTTGTGAATAAATCGATAAATAAATAAACTTCAATAAATAAAACCAACAGAGAACGATGCCAATCCAAAAAAAACTTAGAGGTTTTATTATTATGAAAAAGGGAAATATTAATAAAATGAGTTTTTGCTTATCTTAAGTTTAAATAACGCCACATTAGATCGTTATTAGATCCCACCCAGAGGAAAACGGGGAGCGTCGCAATAATAATATCGACAACAAGCAGATAATAAAAATACTATTTTTATCGAATTTTGAAGCCTTTAATAAAAAATATATAGTAAGTACACCATCATCATTACAGCCCTTCACAAGTCCACTGCTAAACATAGGCCTCCCCCAAGGTATGCCACAAAGCACGGTCCTGAGCCAACTGCATCCATTGACTTCCTGCATGTCTTACCAGGTCGTCACTCCATGTAGTGGGGGGTCACCCTACAATTTGTCTACCGGTACGAGGCTGCCACTCGAGAACCTTTTTTCCCCAACGGTTGTTGGTTCTTCGAGCTATATGGCCAAGTACATAACTATAACTATATTCTTATACGATGGATGCAGGGAGCTCAGGATCGTGCTTTGTGGCATTCCTTGAGGGAGGCCTATGTTCAGAAGTGGCTTTGTGAAGGGCTGTAATGAGGGTGATATATTTACTTTGAAAAATTGCGTTTGAAAAACCGCCTGCCAAACGTGGCAAATATGGCAAACGCTCTCTATGGAGGAACCTATGTTATGTGGTGGACTTTGACTGTAATGAATAAATACACTTCTTAACAAAAATAACCATATAACCTTATAGCCATGCTCCTGCTGGTATTATGAAAACTAAGTTTAATTAACATAAAAACCAAGGAACAATAAAAACCAATTTTAAAGTTATATCTAAACTTTAACACCTTTAGTAGTGGAATTATTTCGCCAAATATAAATGGGATAACTTCATAAGATACCTATTAAATAAAACCTACACCTGTTTAATAAAAATAAAAACATTAATCAAAATCGGTTTTCAATCATGAAGACATCGCGAAATTCTTCTTTTATTGAGGTCGGCTAAAAATAACGCTAACGTTTCGTCGCTGAGTAGCTTCTTAAACTTTAGACGAGAAAACAAACCAGTCCCTCTTGTTACTCACAATGACATTAAGACTCAGAAAAAATTCCATAAAACCGTAGCACTTCTCAGATAATTTAAAATCTTAATATAATATATAAATTGATGGACTCCTAAAATACTTAACTTTCTAAACTACTTAACCGATTTTAATCAAATTTGCACACCGAGTGCAGTTTGGTCCAACTTGAGAGATAGGATAGTTTCTTTGCTCATGAGTGTCCCACATTCATCGAAAAGGGCAGAACAACGTCTGCCTGGCAAGCTAGTACGTATATAAACGAAGGTATCTAGGAGTTTTACAATGCTAATGGTTAATCTCTATATGTAAAAATCAAATACCGTCCGTTAGTCTCGCAGAAACTCGAAAACAGCTCGACTGATTTTGATGAAGTTTTTGTTTGTATTCGAGTGGATGGTTTAAAAACTGAAGTGGACACGGTAGGTGGCGCTATTTTCCAGACCTAGAAATCACCCGTGCAAAGTATATAAGTACTGTGAACGATATTACTATTTACGATATTATACTAAGATTACGCTCTCATTCACTTGCCGTATCGTGGTATTATTTTGACACTAAAATAAGTTTTACAGTAGTAGTAGTTAGTATAAATGCCATGGCTGCGTTTGGCCGAAAAAAGCGCTAGGAAGTGCTTGTAAGCAAAATGGCGAAACTATACAGTTTTCGGCCAGGACACGTTTGCTAACTTCAGTAGCGCTGACACAATCCGCCATTATGCTTATTTAATTTGTTCGTTTAGAAGTAGAGTTTATAAGTTGTTTTTTGCAATTAGTTTCAAGTAATATAATGAAATGAATAAACATATTATACATCTTATTAAAATTCATGATTGGTAAGTTTTTAATATGAATACTTTACAAACATATATTTAAATTAGGTTAGGTCCCCCGGTTAAAGTTAACTTACTGTCCTAGAGGAAAATAGCTATTTACCATTTGACAACGCTTACCGCTTACGATCGCCATTTTGCTTACAAGCGCTTCCTAGCGCTTTTTTCTGCCAAACACAACTCTTTTTTGATTAGAGCCCGTCCACAGCTGAACAAAGTCCTCCATATATATTGCCTCATAAGGGAATGTTTCCTTTAGTTTCTACGCTTGTTTCCCTTTGTCGGCTTCTTAAGTTATCCACGGGACAATAGCACAGTGAATATTGCACCGCCACTACACGATCACGGATCACGGAAAATTGTTGTTGTAAAAGACAGTGCTTTTACAACAACAATTTTACACTTTCCTTTATGTTATAGTGCGTATAAGATCGCATAAACTTTAACATTTAATATATTATTATGTTGACAAAATATATTCATAATGCGGCATTATTTAAATAAGCCGTTCATAAATCGCAGTGATTTGCATTAATATGGCAAAATGTCCGCATACCGCACGAAGGTCGCCACAGTCGTGATGAATTTATGTAAATAGACCAACATGTCACGTGCAATTTAGATAAAATATACGTTTCGCATCAGTTGTCAGACTTTAGCAAGCGGGTCAAATAATTTTAAATCAAGAACATAGGAAAGAGTTTTTATTTTTAATTTGATGAGACACAATAATATTATTATGGATTTTATCGTTTCGTTTCATAAATTTTTAAGACATACAGGTTTCCTCACTATGTTATCCTTTACCGCCGAGCACTTTCAACATTTCACAACATGTGCTGTGAAAATCACAGCGAACATTTAACCGCAGAGCTACTACAGCTCACTATTACTATTTGGTGACTTGTTAACAAATAGCGTATTAAGTATCATCTTTCATCACCTTCTTCAACGACACGAAAATTACTTATTAGTCCAAGTACCACTACTCCCAACACCACTAGTCCCGGCACCACTACTTTCAACACCACTATTCTGGGTAAGACACACCATCGACGATAATACGACACGAGTTTCGCCTCTACACGAGGCATCCTCAAGTGATGTAGACTCTACTGCGGCTGATCGCTACGACCTAAGGATGCCTCGTGTAGAGGCGAAACACGTGTCGTATTATCGTCGATGGTGTGTTTTACCCAGAATAGTGGTGTTGGAAGCAGTGGTGCCGGGAGTAGTGGTGTTGGGAGTAGTGGTGCTGGGACTAGTGGTGGTGGTGGAGGGAGGGCGGGAGGTGCTCTTCAATCCAGGTGAGTCACATCATTGTATTTAATTAGCAGAAGGTAGCAAATTAATTAATATTTTTATTATAATGGATTTCCGCAAAGTACCGCCTGATTCTATCAATTATCTTAAGAACGTTTTGCCATAATCGTCACTTTTGGAAAGCTTCTAGGCGATCAGAATATCAAACGTCTCGCTGCTTTATGCCGCTCTAGGCTAGGCCGGTTTGGAGGCCCTTTCATCATCATTTTACATCTTAATTTTACAGAATGAATGTAATTGATCCTATCGTATATTACGTAGCTGTCGAGTCGTAACGACAATGGTTTTCATACATTTATCATATGACTCAGAAGCACACCAACCCAAGAATGTAAATCGTAAAGAGTGAAAGTCGAGGAAGGGGGGAATTTCGTATAATCTGTTTGTGACCAGTTTTTGTTTTGCGTATTGAAGTGATCTTTAACTTTAGCTTAAGGTCACAAGTTTAATATCACAAGTTTGAATGGAAAGTAGCCAAATATTCCATTTCACACGTTTTATTTGCGGAGCCGTTTAAGGCCGACTTTTGATAATTTTAATATTATTGTTGCTTAAATGGGTCCGTGTCTCTTCAAATTTAAATATTACTTTATGAATATTAATACCTTAAAAGGACAAATTACAAATTTATGCAATTCTTACGTTGAACTTATACAAGAATATGAAGAAATGTTAAAGAAATTTTAATAGGTATATTGAAGAACATTTTTTCATATTCTTCTTTATATTGGTTCAGTTAATGATAATTTTTTTTCACTACGATTTTACACCGCCAAGAAAGTATTCTATAAAAATTTGATAGGATTTCGATTTGATCTAAAAGTGTAAATAATTTTCTAAAAAGCACCCATAATACAAAGTTAACGCTCACCGTTACAAGTTACTTTTTTTTATCAAACCTAAGTGACAAAATAACTTGCAGTCGTGACTGTAAGTGACTACTGTAGCACATAAAAACAAAATCCACTTCAAAAAAAACTTTAAGAATCAAAATACAAATGCGTGGCTACCTTAGGACTAAGATGGAATATTTTCGCATCAATATTTTTGTACTTGAACTTTGTTAAAGCTCTGGGTTCGGAAAGTAACTGATAAGCTCTCTTTCATAACGCTTTTATTTAAGGTGACTAGCATACGCATAAGGCGTAAATAATTATAGAATATAATTGCGCAGTGCTAAATGTTTCGCAAAATAGTGGTATTATTTATTCGCATGAATATTAATCTAAGTAATCAACTACTATAGCTCAACATATCAGAAGCTATTAACGGAATTAGTCTTTACCATGCGAATTCGTTAAAATAAGTATTGGAAACGTATATAATGGCCATTGCATGCGGATGCATTTTGCATGTGGATTTTAAGCAATTAAAGTTTTCACTAGTAATTTCAAGAATTGCGATTATTTCGTGATACGTTTTTTGATTGATTGTTATTTATTGATTTATTTAATCTTTATGATAAACACCTTAATTAAGGATTACAAACGGTGGACTACATTATAGTATTTTATATTTGAAACATTTAACCTCTGGATCATTTATTTCATAGTCGTACCTATTGGTAATATCACTGTTTTCAAGTTATTTGATTTCGTTTTTTTCAATAACAATTTACTTATTTCTTCTAAACAAGTAGTAAAATTAAAAATTTTGTACAACTGAATTTAATATAAATAAAATTAGAACATCATCAATGAGGTCGAAGCCAATTAAAAAAGCACTACCAGATCTTGATCATAATTATATGGGACCACATGAGAAGCATAAGCTTTCAAATATCATCAAATACAATCGTAAAAATCGGTTCACCCAGAAAAAGGCCTGAGGTACGCATAAAAAAATATCTATAAAAAATCCTTTCTTTGAAGTCTTTTTTTGCAATAAGAGTAACAAATAAGCATACAGTCCACCTGATGGTAAGTGGATGCTGTAGCACATAGACATCTACTTTTATCCTATATTAAGTTTCAAAATGCATATGTGTTGTCACCCGTGAGGACTAAGATGTAATGCCTTGTTTCCAGCAAAAGGGGTCTCCGGATCGCTACACTCATCATACGAATCACGGCAGCATTAGGCTGCTATTTTACGCTGGTATTCTGTGAGAGCCTAGTCCTATCCCGGTCGAGCTGATCCATTCGTACTACAACCATAATATAGCTGCACCGTGGCTCTACCATGTTAAAAAAAGCGGTTGAAAAATACCTAATTATTAATTACATCCTGATTTACTAGATAAAGTAGGTAACTTCCATTTCAAAGAGAAGAAAGAGAAGTTAAGAGTATAACTCCTATAAGACTTAAGATTTAATAAAACTTTTGTTATTAGATTGCGACACCAAGTAGTTGAAAAACTGCGGTAGCCAAGCTGTGTGCCATGCGAGGCAACTACGGAAAATCTCCCATATGAGACAATATATGTGCAAGGTATATGTTCAACCATATACTGAAAAAAAGGAGATTGTAATAAACAGTAATGCCAAAAAATTAAAAAGAAACAGATTGAGACAAGTATTTTTCTTCCAAAGCATCCCAACAGGATACTGACTTTATCTTCGATGGGAAGCTATAAGATAACATATATCTAAAGCTGTCTAGATAGGAAGCTGTACATCACGTGTATATTTCCCCGCATCACTTATATCAGGAAACACAATTGCTTGTTAACTGTTATGTTACCAGCGTTCTAATAAATACGTATAGAATTTCATTCAACGAAGAAAAACAGAGGAAATGTAAATAATATCAACAGATGAACAAGTTGTGCAATTAATCTATATAAAAGGCGTATACGATGAATTAGTCTAGTTTATAACTCTATCGTATAGTTAACATACTCGTAATGGAAGAAAATTTATAAATAGAATACAAACATTTAAAATTATTAGTATATATATGTATATATATAAACTATAAATCCATATATATACATACACACACACACATATATATACAGAGTGTTAGTGTAAATGATACCGCGATAGTGCGGTCTAGGGAGAACAGGAAGAACTAAATTTACTTAGAAAGTTTATTAGCTAAACAACTATGTTTAGCTGTGGACTTTAACAGGCTGTAGCGATAACGGTATATATTAGGAGATTAATCTATGGGGGAGTTCTATGTTCAGCAATTGACTTTTGACGGGTTATAATGAATAAACGAATGAATTTTACCGCCAATATACAGCATGTTTCCAAAAATGTATAATGTACATTGTACAAATTTAACAATTCATATTACCGCTTTTATATAAGTACAGATATTTCATTGTAGTACTTCAAATATATCTAGTATTTATACCTAGATATAAACACTATGTTATATATACTATATTATACTTATAAAAAGGGGTCTCCAGATCTCTACACTCACCATACGAAACACAGCAGTATTGAGCTGCTATTTAACGCCGGTACCCTGTGAGAGCGTGGTCCTTCCCCGGTCGAGCCGACTCATTTGTGCTACAACCACAATATAGCTGCAGCGTTCTCTCCCGGATGGTTACCTACCTTATCTACATCTAAACAGGACAGTCCACATAATTTTGAATGCTTGTGTTTGAAGTTTTATCAAATTCATTTAGCTTGTATGATAAAGTTTCATAAAATGTTAATAAATACTTATGAGTTTGCATAAAAACATGACATCCATATAGTGTACATAATATAAGACCACATAGTACGTGGTAGAGCCACGTAGGTACTCTCTGGTGTTATATTATGTACCATAGCTATATTATGGTTGTGTAGCACGAATAGGTCGACTCGACCGAAGTAGGACCACTCTCCCACAGAATATCAGCGTAAAATAGCAGCTCCATGCTGCTGTATTTTGTATGGTGAGTGTAGAAAGACCGGCGACTCTTTTTACTGGAAACGAGGCATTCCATCTTAGTCCTCAGGGGTGGCAAGGCATCTGCATTTTGATTCTTAATCGAGGATAGATATATGTAGATGTGAATGGCCCACAGTATCCACAAACCATCAAGTGGACTGTGTGTCCGTTTGTCACCCTTATTCTATAAAAAATACATAAATACATAAACACTCACGCCTGTCACCCAGAGGGGTAGGCAGAGACTACGGACTTCCATTTGGCACGATCCTGACATACCTCTTTCGCCTCCTTTACATCCATATATCTACGCATACATGCTCGTCGGTTAAGGGTACTTCTAACGTGGCCCATTTTCAAAATATCGCCAATTTGGTCGATAAACTTTTTTCTAGGGCGTCCCTTCCCGACTCGGCGGTTCACATCTGCCATATAAATTTGCTTTGTCACTCTTTCCTCATTCATTCTTTCTACGTGACCAAACCACCGAAGCATTCCTTTCTTAATCCTGGTCACAATATCGTCTTGCATACCACATTTATCTCTTATCACGCAATTTCTCACCCTGTCATTCAGACTCTACCCTAGCACATAAAATAGTAACGAGTAGTTAAGTTTTTAAATGGAAGAGTCAAGTCAGCAGCTGTATCATGGCTGCAGCATAAATTGTTTGAAAGGGTCAAATCACATTCTAACAGATTACCCACTTAAAATATCCCTTACAAAGCAGCATACATATGTTGCGGCTTCGTTTGCTGAGTGACGAAAATAGGAAATGCATTTTACTGGTAAGATATTCTAACTTATTCCACAGGGGTGACAACGAATATGTGTTTTGAATCCTAATTCAGAATAGATATCGATTGATAAGCCACAGAATCAAAGCTAAGAAATTAAGGCGAATCGAGCAATTTGAGGCAAATCAAATGTATAACTAAACCATACCAATACATATGCATTTTTATGTGAAAACTTTTGCTTTAGCATCGTTGTTTTTAACTAGATGAAATAAAAAATTACAATAAAAAGAGACCAACATATACATCTACAGGATTTATCTTGCGAGAGAACGAGATAGAATACAGTATACAGTGTTTCCTGTTATCTCGGTCTCCTTTTCTGAAGGTTTCACTTCTAGCGCGTGTGAACTACATATATATTTTTTGTTATTAAAATTATCAAATTGAATACTATACTATGCACTTAATTTGAATTTAAATATAAGAATTGTAAAGTTTTGTCGTTTAAATACACAAATTCCACCTTTTTATTCCTTAATCATCACTTTAACGATGTTATTAATTTACGCTTAGTCGATCAAATCGCTTTGTGCGTTTCTTACTACACGGCATTGAATACCTACATTCTTTCGAATGGCTAAGGTCATAGAAAAACAGCAATACAAACGTCGTGTGAATAATCCAATGATGCACGTTCAGACGTTTTACTAAAAGCCTTGGACATATTACTTGTTAATTATAATTGACGCTTTTATTTATATGTTAGCTTTGAACTACTCTAAAAGTATATTGCTCTTACTTTAATGCTAAATTTAGACCATGTTTCATGTTTTGAAAAGGCTGGCAACATTTCGGTACACCAGGATCCTGGTGGTCCATGTCTAGTTTGAAGCACATAATACATAAACACTCAAGCCTGTCACCCAGATATACAGACTTCATTTGGAACGATCCTGACACACTTCTCTCGCTTCCTCCACATTCATATACCTACGCATACATGCTCGTCGGTTAGCGGTACTCCTAATTTTGCCTATTTTCAATATGCCAATTTGGTCGATAAACTTTCGCCTAGAACGTCCCTTTCCGACTCTTCCATCCACTTCTGCAACATAAGTTTGCTTTGTCACTTTTTCAAATGAAGCATTCCTTTCTTAATCCTGGTCACAGCATCATCTTGCAAACCACACTTTTATTTTATCACACAATTTCTTACCCTGTCATTCAGATTCTGCCCTAACATACTCCTTGGTGACCGCATTTCTACTGCATTTATTCTAGTCTCATGCTTCTGCCACACCCAACTTTCACTACCATACGTTAAAGTACGGACTAACACTAAGATAACTTGTGAAATGCCATACGTGCCACAGTTTGAAGCCTCATTTTTTTAAAGTCAGGGTGCCAAACGAGCACACAGTCCGCCTGATAGTAAGTAGATGCTATGGTCCATAGACGTCACATCACACATCACTCACACATCTATATTCGATTAAGAATCAACTGTTGCTGAATGCTTTGTCACCCGTGAGGACTAAGATATAAGAATACCTCGTTTTCAGTAAAAAGGGTCTGTGAAGGGAAATATCTAAAAATGTTATTTTAGACTAGATTTCTTTTTGCGAAGTTCAGTCCAATAAATTAACCCTAGTATATATAATTTAAAATGTGCGTATGATTTCGTTTAAAATCGTTGGTTATTTTATCAATAAAATAACACATAGGTAATTTTATTTTAAATAAATGCCTTGGATTAATCGACGCTGCACGTACGTCATGCTCATGTGAATCAGCCCGGCCTTGCAGAAGCTTTCGCCGGCAGGGTGGAGAGGTCAAGCTATCGCGAGAGATAGAAATTACTAGCTTTGCGAACTTGAGTCCTCATTTCACCGCTGCGATAGACACAGATTTGAGTTGCAGCCAGTACAAGTCATTGAAAGCTGTAATATCTCTGCTTTGGTATATCGTTAAGCCCGTAACTACATACGAAGCAGTAGAAACCGAGACACGTGATTTTAATAATGTATAGTTTGAAAACCTTTATATTAACTATGTCTGAGTACTAGGCCAAGAGCGATACGACAAATAAGGGGTATAGTTTTGAAATTTTCCGTTATATTTAAGAAATTTTAAGAAATTTAATTATTTCTAAATAATTTATGTACTTCTTTGTAGATAATATGTAAAACGTATGATAATGAACTGGAAAAATGTGTTATAATGTGGCTGATATGTACTATCATGTGCCGCTTTGCAAAATGAAGTTAATTGTAGGGTATTTACTTTTACGAGGTTCTAACTTACCAAAAAAAACTGCTCCCGCCTTTTTAATTTTTCGTAAAATACATACATCCAAAATGGTGGGACTAATGCTATGGACATTAGTTTACAATACTCATGCTTTTTTTTAAGAATTTATATTGATATTCTGTGTGTACTCTCCTTCGTCGTACAACCTAAATAATGTTGCAGCCATACTTAGGCAGCAGGTTTGGGTTTACCATACGAAAATTAATACCTAAGTGTTGTAAAGGTCGTTCAACATCACGGCGATATATTATATGGCTGTTGTATTTTTATTTTATCGGTGTCATTCATAACTATATAAGCTATATAATAAATAAGCTTTTAATAAATTATTTAACTTTATATAAATAAAAACAATTATTAAACGTCAATCAATGTAAGTATTAAATAATGCAGCCAACCATCCTAAAGCAAGCAAGAGCAAGGTTCTGTAAGCCTAATTATTGTACGTTGCAATAATTAACAAAATTATTTTAGGAATTTTTATAACTCGGTCTGAGTGTGTCTGCAGATTTTTTTTCTGAGAGAGAACATAAAATATAATGCATTTTACAAACGTTTCCCACATCATCTGCATTTAGGTTCGAAGTTATAAATTCAGTTATAAACTTAATGGTATTTCAACATATATGTAATTAGTGAAAGTAAATATGCAGCGGATTTGTCTTTAAAGACGCTTAAGCTTAACGATAAATACATATGTATAAACGTAATGTATAAACGTATCATCAACTCATAAAAAGTATCATGATATAAATTAAGAACGTCCACCTGTGACTTCAGGTTATTTATAATTGCTCTATTGCGTATTTTCTTAGTTACATAAAATATCATTTTAAGCGTTACAAAATCTCACACTTATATTTCCGTGTTGTTCAGACTCTTTGTATTTGCAACTCAGCGTTTCCTAATATATTATATTTAAAGTATAAACAAGAATGTCCACGAATTTTGAAAGTTCTTTTATTAATGTTGATTGAAGTAAGTTTAAAATTTAAGTTAATTGAAGGAAACGTGGTACTCTAGTTATTTGATAAAAATTTGTCACGATTCACTCACGACATGCAAACATTGCGTTTGATTACGCAACCGGTAACATCGATTTTCCGCAAAAATCGATTCACAGTAATTGGCAACTCTATTTCGATAGTCGGCCAAGTGCCAAACAAATCGAGCGGCGTTTTAGATCTATATGGGTCAGCCAAAAAAAATGTATTTTTTTTTTCTTTCATTCTAACCGCCTCTTATGTGCACAATGTTTATATCATAAGGTCATCTACTATAGTACAACTTGCTCAGTCGTACTTAATAATTATTTATAATATTTACATAAATATAATAATGTTTTGACTGTTATCACTTTATCTAAGTATACCTTTGCAACCAAACCTGAACAATTATTATGTGACAATTGAATAATCAGCCCTTACTCTTCTAACATCTCGCTTACTTTAAATCTTTTTAATATAAGGTTCTGCTTTAAAGTCACATTCCAACGCCTTCCAACTAAATATTTTAATCTTCAAAAAAAGTTAAGTAAAAACTGTAAAGAGAACCTCGAACGCAATATAAAAACTGAAACTCGAAGCACGCGATTGAGAATCGAACCTGCGTCATTAACGTTCCAGACACACCTACCTGTTACAAAAGTACAGGTATGCTCAAAATGATTTACTGTTATGTTGTCTCAAAATATTTTGTTGATGTTTCTTATTATTATAAAAAATATTTCTTTTGTTATTTTTATCGTAATGTAGGTATGTTTAGCAATTGAATATCTTCAGTTAATCAATTCAAATCTACAATAATTTCTTCTTTTCCTAAAATGACAAAATAAAAATCTGTATACAATTAATTATTATAAAAATATAGAGAATTATTTCTACGTATTTAGTGATTAATGCACTGAAGCATGTAGCAGCGTCCCATTTCATCTCATGGGTGTCGTAAAAGACGACTACGAGGAGCGCAAGAAAGACTTTAGTAAGGTAAGGTAGGTATACCATCTTATACATGCAAGATGTAAAATAATATTAAAACACCCAATGAGATATAACATACCCAGACTGGCGACGAGGATCAGCATAATTCCTGACATTTGTCAGGAATTATGCTGATATATCTTGTGTAATCGCCACATTTGTGGCGATTACACCAGATTAAAAAATAAAATTTATACATGATAGAGCCACCTAGAATGATTTGGATCGTCCAAGTCGGACCTAGCTCTTACAGAATACCACCGTGAAATAGCAGCTTAATGGGTATCGTATGGTGAATATAAAAACCAGAGACCTTTTTTATTATATAACCGGCCTGTTGGTCTAGTGGTTAGTGACCCTGACTGCTATACCGGAGGTCGTGGGTTCGATTCCCACCCAGGACAAATGTTTGTGTGATGAGCACGATCATTTGTTCTGTGTTTGGGTGTAATTTATCTATAATATTTATGCATTTAGAAATATATAAGTATGTTTATCAGTTGTCTAGTACCCATAACACAAGCTCTGCTTAGCTTGGGACTAGATGGCGTTGTGTGATAGTTGTGGAATATTATTATTATTATTATTATTATTGGAAACGATGCATTCCATCTTAGTTCTGCATTTTGATACTTAATCGAGAATAGATGTAAATGTCTATAGACCACAGCATCCACTTACCATTAGGTGAACTTTGTACTCGTTTGTCAGCCTTATATAATAAAAAAACGTGCAGAAGCGAAGTAAAAATACCCACCACCCCACATAATAATGTTGGTGGCGTAACAGGGATAAAAAGTAATAGATACAAGAGATAACCATCAGCATCCTTACGAGACAATCTATGAAGAAGTTTATTTTCGGGGGTGGACTTTTGATGGACTGTAATTAATTAATTAAAAAAACCGAAATTTAAAAATATCAAAATGTGACATATCACTTACGCCTTCGGTTGTACCAAAACATTATGATCTAAACGAAACTTGTTTAAGGGGTACATGCTGGCATGGAATGTTTGTAGCAAGATAAATTGAACTCAGCGATATCGCGATATACGGATTGTGTAATAATTGAAAATAAGCCAATAGTCTTGTTTATCACAAGATATTATCTAATATAGATTTAATAAAAACGGCTTAGAGTTTTGATTTCGTCAAAGTCAACGTTTATAGAAAGTCTCCTTTTATAAGAAATATGACTGTGTTAAGTTCTATAGAGTAAGAAATTTAGCTTAAAAATTTCTATATATAGACGTCGCGCTGTTGGTGATCAATTTTTAAGGACAAAAGCGCATTTAAACGGAGATAGAATTTTTTCATTCGCATATAGGGCTCCTCCAATCTATGGGAGATTGCCTAAAAGTACGATCCTGCACCTGCATCCATCGACTACCTGCACGTTTCATCAGGTCGTCACACCATATAGTAGAGGGACACCAAATACCGCAATTACCAGAACTAGATTGCCACTCGAGCATCTTTCTTCGGATAGAGGAGTAGAGGCATATAATTCACCTCAATAATACCAAGTGACTGTCGGATATACGTCTGTGGAACTATCCCACAAATATTTTAGCAAGTATTTCTACCAGGCAATGAGGTAAAAGTTAAAAGAAACATAGAAGTAGGTACGTTCTATGAAAACGAAGACATTTTTAATGTGCAATGCAAGCATAATGTTTATAAGCATACGAGCGTAACCACGATGTAACAGTACCGGTAATAAAGATTACAATAAAAAAAAACACTGAATAAAGGTCTAGTAATTTTTGCTTCCAATTGAATTACGTTTCGCTTTGATGTACTCACATCATAAAATAAGGCTTTTTGATGTTTAAATTATTATCTTCTGATTACCTTCTAAACCAAAATAAACCTTAATGTAGTATATATTTACAGGTATTTGTTTCTTAATGTTGTTCAAATTCAGCTAAACGGAATACGTAGGAGTTGAGCATAGCGTGCATTTGACCGACTTTTGTTTAAACTGTATTAGAGTATCAAAGGAACAAATAGTTCAATTAAAGTATTGGCCACTTTAGGCTATGGACACCCGTAACCGATTTAAAACAAAAAGGTCACATATATGTTATCACTCATATCTGTTTCTTTAAATCGGAACGCAGCAGTGGATTCGAGAAATGGGTAAGTCTAGGGTGTGGTAACACCCCAGGCGGTCAACATTACAAAAAAATACGATTGACCCTACAGGCCATTCCTGCTACTTCTCGCTTTTTTCAAATGCAAAGCGCTTTAAATTTCGCAAAACGGCCGTATAAAAATTTTTTCGAGTTATTTTCGAAAACACTTTTTGGAGATTTATTTCGACAACGATATCACTCTAACAAATCAACCGATTTCGATGCGATTTGCTGCAATCAAGGTCGTTTTTTGAGTAGGGGAGCTGATAAGATCATAGATGTTAATTGATCAAAACAAGGGTATCAAAGTAATTTCAAAAACCCATTTTTTGAAAATATTAAACTCGAATTTTAAATGTTTTAGAATTTACCGTGCCGATTGGGTCTAAATTCACAAGGAATCTAAGTTCAACGAGGCCCTTTCAGATGTCGCAAACCGCTTTTCGATCTGAAGTTACGAGATGTTTACTTGTAGACATACGAACATCATCACCAAAATAGCCAGAATAGCTTCCTAGGACCTCGAAACGTCGGCATGTAATTAAATCTCGATTTTAGAAAATCGAAGTGAAAACAATAACTTAATTAATAAATTTATTTTCACAGCGAGAAGTCAAAAAAATTTTTTTGCCCTACCATCTAAAATAAACAAAATATTATCAGGCGACGACTGTATCGCTCGGCAAGTGATCGTAAGCGCGTTTGCAAATAATATAGTCACGGATTCCAATTCAGGAATTTTTTTATTGCTAGAGTTGTAGTTTATAGCTTAAAGTCGGGAAGTTAGCGATGTTTCGCCTCTGTGCCTAGGAAAGCACTGTGGTCCTGCGCCTTTTTCTCCAGTCATGTGGATTGACGTCCCATTGGACTATGGCAGTGAAGGAATAAAGGGTGCACTTATGCTTGCGCACACACTCGTTCACTATAATCCTATCCAGTTTAGTCGCCATTGAGATTCGCAGCCGGGGTCGAATTTCGGTCTAGAAGATATTTGTATTATTTCTATCAGTGTCAAAGTCACAAATTACAAATTAGGTACAAAGTTGAGTGTTGTATAAAATGTATTACAACAAAGATACACGACTCAAGCACGTACAAACACTGAGCGATGTAATCGGCGTAATACACAAATAGTTATTACAAATTAGTTCTTGATTCTTGATCACGTTTTATTAGATATCACTGGTTAAATTAACCTATCAGCCGCGTTATGTAATTTTATGTTGATGGAATTTTTAAATTTCTAAACACTTGTTTCATACATTTATTCCTTACGGCTTTTCAAAAGTCTCCTGCTGGACAAAGGCCTCACCATGGATTACCACATAGAGGGAATGTGTTCCTTTGTTACCTTGCTTGGGTCATATCCCGTTTCAGTTTTTACCTCTGTCACCTCTTACGACACCAACGGGATATTATGGAACAGTGGATTCTCTTATGCCAACACTTCACAGCATTAAAACTAGATTAAGTACTCATACGATCTTTTCATAATCCATTGGAGTACGAGTATATTTATATTACCGTTATTCATCCATTGTAGCTAAGATGGTTAGCGCTCGCTGTAAATTTCACAGTACGCGAGCAACTCCGGTTCGATTCCCGCCAGCACCAATGAAATTGATAATTGCTATTTGTGCTCGGCAGTGAAGGAAAAACACCTTGAGGAAATCTGCATTTCTGGGAAATAAAAAAAGTATTTTTGAAGATGTGTGAAGTTCACTAACACGCATTTCCTCCTCCTTCCTTGCCCAAAAACCCTCTCAGAAATAAAGAGAGGTCTGTGCCCAGCAGTGGGACGTATAAAGGCTGCAACTTTAATCAGTTTTAAATGGGTTTTTCATCATGATATTTGATAGCTGTAGACATTTCTGGTCGCATGGGTAGAAAAGTTACTCTAAAACATTACTGGTAAGGATAATTTAAAATCTGAATTATTATTTAATCTGCATTATCAAAGTAATATAAAAAACTAGAAGGTCAATAATTGATTAAAACTACTTTTACGGATTTTATCGCGTTTATTTTACTTTTAATTACTTTTATTTTTAATTCCCGACGTTTCGGGCGCTTTCCTGCACCGATGGTCACGGGGGACTGAGATGACTGACGTCCCGATATCATTGTTAAACCCGGAGTACCTTCAGCTTTTTAATTATTGTTTATGGACCGATCTATGCAAAATGAACTGACTATGTCCTGAGGTCTTGCAGTGGTATGCTTGGGTTTAGTTTTAATTTTATTGATTATAGGATCCCAAGCAGGTGTTAGTACCCAGCCTCCTTCTCTATTGAAATTAGGATGCTTTTTAATTTCAACAGCCTCACGTATCATCCTTGGTAGAAATCGGTGTTCTTTCGCGAGGATTTGTGGTCTATCAAATCAGATGTAATGGTTGGGGCCGTCTAGATATGATCGCAAACTGCAGACTTCCTGGAACGTTGATGCTTCACATCAGCTATATGTTCTTTTACGAATTGGATGTAGCCAATCTTGTCTCAGTCGAGCGCGCGTCTGCTGTACTACCGTATGTTATTTTTATTTTTTATTTTATATTATAAGGGGGCAAACCGAGCAGTCGCAGCCATTTTCATGACTACCGACGCCCATAGACATCCGTCTGGATGTTATACAGATGCGTTGCCCTCCTTTCCCCTCCCAACCCTAAGGGCCACCGGATACTTACACACCGCACGAAACGCGACAGCTCAGCTGCCACTTTACGCCGGTATCGTGTAAGCGAGAGGTACTTCCCCGGTTGTGCCGGCCCAATTCGGCTACATGCATGCATGCAGCGCGACACTACCTCTTTCAAAAGTTAGAGGAGTCACAGACAAGATTGGCTACATCTTGAAGCGAGCGTCCATTAAAACGTACTACAAGCCACCGAAGAAGATTAGACAATTTTTACCCTCCATCAAATGCAATATTCCTCTACAAGATGCAGGTGTGCACAAGCTAGATTGTGAATGTGGTCTCTCTAACATAGGTCAAACAAAAAGATCTATTAAAACCCGCGTGAAGGTACATAGGAATATAGCTGATGTGAAGCACCGACGCTCCGGGAAGTCTGCAGTCTGCGAACATGTTCAAGATCGTCCCCACCATTACATTGGATTTGATAAACCACAAATCCTCCCAAAAGAACACCGATTCCTACCAAGGATGATACGCGAGGCTATTGAAATAAATAAACATCCAAATTTCAATAGAGAAGATGGATGGGTGCTGCCAGCTGCTTGGGATCCTATAATTTACAAAATTAAACCCAAACCCAAGCATACCACTGCAAGACTTCATGATTCTATAAGCTCATTTTGTAAATCGGACGTAAATCGGACCAAAAATTAATATTCTAAAACTGAAGGTAGCCGGACTAACTATGACATTGGGACGTCAAACATCTCAGTCCCCCCCGTGACCATGGGTGCTATAAAGCAACCGAAACGTCGGGATAAAAAAAAATCAATAAATTAAAGTTGAATCAAACGCGATAAAATCCGTAAATAATAGTTTTATTCAATGTGTAGTGTTCGCGTAAATTTAAGAAATCATTAAGTCTTTTCGTGCAGTTGTTCTTGAATTATATGGGAAACATAATATTTTTAACAGATACTAAAGTGCGGCGACGATAAAATTATTTCATTTTTTTATAATAATAAGAATTGCAAACCTAAAATCAAAAAAGAACATCCGTTTTACTCCAGGAAAGCATCACCGTTTCTTCTTAACATTATTGTGCATTTCTTCACGTATCAGTGCAACTTATAATTAATATACCGAATTTAATGAAAGCAGGTAGCGTGACCTTGTCAAGTCACTAGTAAAGTTCAAATTCTCTCGCTTCGCGTTTGAGGTGTGCAATATATTTGAGAAACCGTTTTTTCGTGTTAGAGCCAGATTGCGACATGATTGGATTGACTGACGGCTGGACCGGGAATCGACATGACGCTAACAGAGACACAATCGCTGCTTCATATGGTGAGAAATGAGAACCGGAGACTCTTATAACTGATATTAAATTAGAAGGTAGTTATTTCATCTAAGCCCTTAGGGATAATAACGTATCTCATTTTTAGCTGCAGTTTTATATCTAGTTTAAAGGCCAGTCTTCTATTTATTTGTTAAAAGATTTGTAATATAGATTTTTTTTCTTATTCTTACCAAGGATAGAGGATTGATGTAGCTCTATGTAGCATTTACCATTGGGTGGACTATGTCCCCTTAGTCTTTCAAAAACACCTGACGCAGTAAATAATCCAAATTCCTTAAAAAAATTTTATACAGCTTTCTAAATAGTATGCTTTATATACTACATAAGGAATTCTGCATAAGAAGTCAACAAAATCCAATATTAAACAGCATATTTAACTAGATCACGTCTTTGTTATTTCCACAGGCACAAAGTGTGCGGAAAATTTATTTACGCAGCTTACGACAGTAAGTGGATGTTGTCTTTAAAATTGCTGTTAACTCGCTATCGTATAAACGGCAACAAGAAATCAACGAAATCACTATAATCAAGATTTTTCCATCGCATCTCCTTGCGCGGCCTCTTCTGAGATACACGGAACGGTGCTATCACGCCCCGGTTTTATCATTTATGATGTTAGTTAATGAGTCAAGTAATGGTTTATTTTATAATATTTATGAGGTAATAATAGTTTTTTAAGAATATTTAAAGAAAATTCAAATGTATTTCTTGAAACATTATAATATGAGATTACAGAGCTCAATTAGTACAAAAGTTTATTGAGGCGGAAATATTTATTTTTATTTATTTTATTTTAAAACTTTTATTGCATACCCTTAGAAGAAAAAGACACAAAGGGCGGACATAACGGGGAAATACAGCCTGTATAGTGGAGTTACCACGGCCGACCCATTCGTGCTACAACTATAAGCTGCATATAGCTGCAGCATAGCTCTACCACGTCTAAAACTTATTTATGGTTTACTGTTTTTAAGAACAGTGTCTTTAGCGGATTGAAACCATTTGATACCAGTTTATATTAGCTTTTTCTTTATTTTTGAGAACAATGAAAACACAAAAAAATATTGTGTTTTTTATTAATTTTTATACACTCACTGTAATTTATTTTTGTATTTAGCCCGTGCCCAGTAGTGATACGCATATAGACTTAAGTCTGATTTTTTAAATTTAATTTATAACAGTAATTCGAATACATAGGACTCCTTTTAACCTGGGTTAGCATCGTTTTCTTACCTATTTCTGATATCAAACAGCAGTACACCCACTGCAGTACGCATAGAGTAGTAGATTCGAAAGAGAGCCAGTCTCTTTCGCATTGCATAAACGTAACGCGTCTATGGTATTCTTTGTTTTGTATATTGCCACTTCCTCTAGGCTACAAGTAGCCAGTTTCTGTCAGGAGAAATGTCAACTCGTTTATGTTTCAAATATTAAAAAAACTAAGTCAACTATATTATTAACTATACCTGTATGGATTAAAATATTGATGCGTAGGCTTTGAAATGAGATAACGCAGTACTTAAGCGCTTAGAAGGAACAGGATCCGCGGTAAGGTCAAGAGCACATTAATATATTTTGAACGAAACCCAGTGAAAGTGTAGCTGTACGAGTATACATTATACATATACGGACACAATGACAGAGCGATTGTTTTCACCGCATCGCGTGAATGTTAATAGTAAAAGTGAATCAACTGATGTATGACCGAAGTGGTATATTAATTAAGTTTATGCGGAGAATGTTCCGCCGAGTTGTTAATAATGAAGATGTATTGATCGTATATCAAAGTGTGTTCGTCAGTCTTTTCCTGATGGAAGCGTTTATTTTATGCATATATATAAAAGGGGGTAAACGAGCATGCAGCACATCTGATGGTAAGTGACTACCGCTATCCATGAACAACTTCAATATCAGGAGAATTGCAGATGCATTGCCGGTGCCGATGATATAACATAATTGCATACAATTTCGTACGAATCGTCTGAAAACCTTCATCCTGATTGATACAACTACACTTTGGCACTTTCTGGTCGTAATAGTTTTCACAGTAATTGTAAAACTGATGCATTCATGAAACAATCAAGTAACAGCCTAATGGTAAATGTCTACTGTATCATATAGATCAGTAATCAACTTTTAAAAAAGAGGGTATATTTTTTTGTCTTCTCAAGGTTCTAAGATAAAATGTTTCATGGCCTGAATCAATACCATCCCAGACCAGGACAACAGTAAATATACTGTAGCCTGTCGGCGGAAAGGGAAATCAGTTTTTATTTATATAGACATGTATATAGACTTCTAGTAAAAAGGATCCATGAAATTTCGACTGGTTTTTGAATATTTACTACAAGTTTTGTACAAAATACCGACCGCATTTTTGAAAGTCGCAACCCCGACCCCAAGTGCAAGAGGCACTTTAGAAGAAAGAAGGAGGGATATATGATGTGTGCGCAAAACGGCCAAAGGGTGCAAAAATTTTAGCACTACCTTTTGAGGATTTGGCATTATCGATATGAAAGGTACGCGGGTTGATGTTCACAGTATTAGACGGATCAAACCTTTGGCACTACTCGCTATCACCAGTCTGGATAATTTACGTAATGTTGCGTAAACCAAACCTTTTTATTGTCGTCTCTCAGAAGCCACGAGGTCTCAATGGAATTTCTCATAGTCGCCTATACTGAATAACTCACTGCTTTATTGTTTACGCGATTCAAACAATGTAAACAAAAATACTTCCTTCCGATGTTAACTGCCATTGAAGTTTAAACCAGATATGCTTATTACTTCCTTACAATTGTTCTTACAATTGTTCACAACCGCAGTAAAAGAAAGATGGATAATGAACTGAACTGATTCATCGGCATTCAAAGCGCACTATAAGTAGAAATCAAACATTGGCAGTATAGACTGCGTGAGAGATAGCAGTCGTCGATATTGTAAGCACAGTGACTTTCTTGTTACATTTTCATAATTGAATAGTTTATTTACGCATTCCTCGAATCACTGCTGCGTTTGGTATGCATAAGATATTTTGACTACCGCATGGGTTGGTGATCATAGCATCTGACCACTAAAGTTTTCCTAGATTCAGAACTCGATTAGAGCCCGTAGTGTTATCGGATTGTATCTTCGTGTATAGTACGTGAGGCTAATATGGTCATCCGGTTAATATGGACACTTTCTTGTAGCTCAAAAACTACAGCCTTGTTTGTATAGATGGCTATATGATACACGAACTTTTGGTCAGTCAATCAAATAATAAAAAGTCTATAGAACGCTATTTTATCGACTCCATTTTGACAGTTGACATTATAGTAAATATTTTAGTCGATTTTGTAGTTAATTTTTTAAAGGTGGTTTTTAAAAGTGCTCCTTAAAGTTGCCAAAGTCGATTTGCATTTTTTTTTTATCAATATATTAGTTATACTATACGATTTTGTGTTTTTGTTCCTGTTCTCTTAGTTTTGGTTTTCTGAGACGCAAAGCTTAAGATGACCATATTACCCTCACGTACCTTAGTATGATAATCTTCATCTTTTTGACGTTACTTCCATGTCTATTGTTCTATCTATTATTGCAAAATGATTAAAATTTACCCGTTTTTTTTTTTAAATTAATAGGCTTGTCAAAAGTACACTGCTGAACGACGCTGACGACTGAGGTGTCCCCCTTTCTGTAAAACAGTTTATATTAAAACATAAGACAAAAATATTATACTACGTTAAATTTTGTATGTTATAAATATAACTATGTTATATTTAATGAGTTTGCGTCACGTGAACTAGCATAATTTTTATAATTGTCGAACTATAGCGATTGATTTGCGTAAAACTTTAACGCCAGCAGAAATTTACGGCTGATCTAAACAACACCAAGGGGATGACATAGGGTAGTGATTCCCTTACACCACAAACAACTACATGGCATATAATTTAATCATCATTTTATATAATTGAGTGTAATTCCCACCGGTTGACCCCAATCAAATAAAAAAAACAACCGTGTAAGAATATCCACGACCCCATATCGAGGGTCTCGTAAGAGCCGACAGAGAGCAAATGTAACAGAAGATGGGCAGAAGCGTCTATCTAATAACAACTCAATATAATAAAACACTGCGGTTGCCAACAAGAGGTTTTTTTGAAGTGAAAACTTCTTTAGTGGCGTTGTACACTTTTTTGTAATGGGTAAAAATGATTTGAATGAACTCGCGTCAGGACACCTGACCTGATCGAAAATTCGTAAGACGGATGGAGAGTAGACAGCCGGCGCGGCGTAGGGAGAAGATAAACTTTTTATAATTGTCATGTTTGTGTACGATAACGCAATAAATAAATATTGTATTCTACCACGTAAATGATAGTACTTTTATACTGATAATTAAAGCAATTCGTGCAAAATTATAAAAAAATATCAAAAATGCACAATGATAATATTCAAGTTTTTACTTCTGCCGGTACTCCCGGAGTGCAACCCGTCGTTTTTTTATAGGAGCAAACGAGCATACGGCTCGCTCACTTGATGGTAAGTGATTACCGCCGCCCATGAACAACTGCAACACCAGGGGAATTGCAGATGCGTTGCCGGCGTGTTAAAAAGGAGTAGGCTCTCTTCTTGAAGGTAAGGTAAGGGAGGCCTATGTTCAGCAGTGGACTTTTATAGACTGCAGTGGATGGATGGATGGTTGAGCACCAATGATGTGAAACCGTGTCTAGTCCACAGAACAGACAAAAATATGTCCTTTATGATCGTCAGTGAACATATATAAATCGTGAAGAAACCCGCATGTTTGAAAACTTAAAGATATTCCGAGGACATGCGAAGTCTGCTTACATACGCTAATGAAGAACAATTTTACAGAAATTTATTCTAAATATATTTTTATACGAAATCATCATTTCACTTATATAAACATGATATGAATAATAAAGTGTAGATAAGGTGTTTTCCATTTTCTTGTACGATTTCCAAGACCAAGTAATTTCGGTCGAAGCATTCCCACGTTCATCTGTTTTGATATTCTAAGCATACTCGCATTATGGTAATCGTCTCTGATAGCACAGTATGAGTGTAATTCTTTACTGGCCGATGTCCATTCGAGAGTTCTTCGAAAGATAATAAGTAATAAATAAATTACGAGAAGTAGACATTTATTTCATAACAACAGAAATCTTTTTATAAGAAAAGTATTTCGTGTCGAACGATGATTGTAAAAAGTGGTGTGTAAAATTTCTTGTCATGTGGTGTGGTACAATTACGCGTAGATTTTCTAAAATTTGATCAAATATTTAAGAGGCAAGCAGTTCGAGCTTATCTTTAAATAGCGCTGATAACAATTTCAACGCACGACACGGGAAAAAGTGGCTTAACGTTAAAATTTGTTTGATCAAGAATTATAACGCCTAACCTAGTTTAAACGGCCATTTGTTTAAGGCAATTCCATTTTTTTTCAGTAACTGATTTTATTTTTTGGAACTTTAATCAATTACTTGTGTAGATTGTTTAGATTGAAGCATGTACTTCTTTCATTTATATTTTAATGTAGTCACTATAAAACTACAGGTGATCGGTTTCAGCTTAGGGCATCATAATCAATAGTATCTAGTATATTGCATACAACCAAAATTATTAAACATTGATTGATGATTGTTCTTGGTTAAATCATCATCAACATCATTATCATTACAGCCCTTCACGAGTCTACTGCTGAACAAAAGCCTTCCCAAGAAATACCACAAAACACGGTCCTGTGCTACCTACATCCACGATTGGATTAAATAAATAAATAAAAATAAATATATCTTTAATTATTTTTTATTTTTATGCAGTTTTACCAAAGAGTTTTACAATAGATATATGTGTTTACATGAAACAATAATAAACAAATAGTAACATATTAACAATTTATATTTTTTGTAACAATATTATTTTGAATTTGTAACTTTCTAATTTTTAATATTTTTAAATTTGTTTTTCAATTTATGACTTGATTAGTTAATTATTATCACTATTAAATATTAAATTAAAAATTAGTTATTTTAATGGGAACTATTTTGCAGGACAAAGGCCTAGACTTGGTTTACTTAATGTGAATTATTATTGTAATGCTACAGAATAAACATAAGAATTTAATTTTTTAAACAGTCTATTTATAGTATTTTTTGTGGAAACAATACCACACAAGTGTGAGCTACACCCTGCCATGAGGGTTCTGTACAAATTTAATTATGAATGTCCTTAGTTCATCTATCCCTGTAATTATAGTTAAGAAGATCGTTAGATCGATGTTCCATTCGATAATTTAAAAATATCGACAAAATATCTTAACGTGATATTGCTTCACTGTCGTGTTTCGGTCTCCATTAGGCATGAGCATTTCATTTAAGTCTTCACAGGTGACAACGGAACTGTAGTCATATTTGTTTGAAGTTGGTTGCAGGTGTCCATAGACTGCAGCTTAATCACTTACCATCAGGTGGATTGTAGGTTCAATTTTATAAAACTAATGGTTTGTGAATTTTCTCATTTATTTCTGCTATAGAACCATGTCTCTTGCCAAATTTCATGATTCTAGGTCAACAGGTAGTATCTTATTAGCTTTTGATGTGTAAGCTTGCGAGTATCAAAATATGTCACAAAAATAACCAAATCTTTAATTAAATCGCGTCGTCTTAGAAGCTTGTTTTTTTACACCTTAAAAGGACCATATTCTTTAGTAATTTTAATTAATTTCTACTTAATGCCTCCGAAAAGTTCCTGAGAAAAAGAGTATTGATAGACAGACAGACGGACGAACGTAGAACAAAGTGGTCCCATCCTTTCGTTTTTTTGTTTTCGTACGGAACTCTAAAAATGGACCGAATGCATTAAAAAGCAATTCGTACAAAATGTTAGACTGACATAAAAGTTACTCAAACCCTATTATTTTAAATTTGCTTGCTTAACTCCTCGCAATAGTTTACTCAAGCTTTTATACATGACATCTTTTTGATAATTCTACCTTGCGACAGCCTTCGTAAACGTGCCAAGGTGGACCAAAAATATATTTTTTTTACAATTTCAATAAACCACTTTAGTAAATGTGAAATTGTGGTTTAGTAAGCTAAAGTGGCATTGGGCCGGCCACATACCTCGAAGAACCTTCAACCCATTGGGAAGAAAGGTTCGTGGGTGGCAGTCTCGTACCGGTAGGCAAAGTCTAGGGCGTCCCTCCATAAGATGGAGTGACGACCGTAAGCCATGCGGGAAGTCGATACGTGCAGGTGGCTCAGGACCGTGATTTTTGGCATTCTTTAGAGGAGACCTATATTCAGCAATGGACTTGTGAAGGGCTTAATAATGATGATGATGAAACAACATTAATAGATATCAAAGCCTAATAAATCTCATAAGGTGATAAGAGCGCAAATTATTTACTCGCCTAAAGGTCCACCGATCATAGGAATTATAATCATCATCATCATTACAACTTTTCACAACTCCTCTGCTGAACTTAGCCTCCTCAAGAAATACCTGTCCAAGGCCACCTGCTCCATCGACTTCCATCTCTTACCAGTTCCTCATTCTAAATAGTAGGATACCCTCTCTCTCTCTCGGATCTCCAATGGTCATCGGTTCTTTCGAGCTATATGCCCGACCGTTATACTACATATATTTAGAATATAATATAAATTTAAAAAGGGTATTTGCTTTATATTAAAACATATTTACCATAAAGACCTACTACTCCATCAAACCTTTTAGAAATGCATAGAAAAGCACTAAAAATATAATATAGCAGACTGACAAATTCTATTTTCGTAAGTTTTCACCGCTTCTTCTCCGGTTAGAGAAACCCCTATGTCAAAACGGCAAAGAACATAAAATATTACAGTTTAAGAAAAATTAAACACCACGTATTGATCATGAGCGGTGATGATCCTAGTAGGTCACAGCCATGAAATTATTGAATTGTCATCGGCTCTTATTATGTCTGCTTAATTTCAGAAAATTCAGAAGTCTGCAAGTTGGTGAAAATTGAATTGCAATATTCACTTACATTCATACTTACAGTACCTACACGTTACGAGTAATATGCGTGTTAAAAAAGTTTGACAAACGAAAATTAAAGGTTTTATGTCGCAGAAATAAAGATCATTATTTTTTTACTGTAAGTAATAACTCAAATGCAATAACGCCATTTAATTTCGGGCAAAAGTTTTGTGGTTTGCTGAAGGAGAGAAAAGACTTTCCCTAGTGTTTGCATTTCACACGTTTTCAAGCCAACGTGTTTATAACGTTCACGCAGTAAATCACGACATAACCACAAAAATTCTAGCGAGTATATTTTAATAAAAAGTTTTAACATTTTACTTTCTTACAAAGATTATTAAATAAACGAGCTTAAAGGTTAAAACAGTTAAAAAAGACCGAACGCATAAAAAAGTTTATTGAATAGAGAAAATTTTATATTATTTGTCACACACAGAAATATTTTTTATTTATTTTTTTTATTTAAATTATTAGGCCAAAGAAACAGACATATATATATATATATATATATATAAATAATGGCACGATGCGGTATGTGAATGAGAGGGTAATCTTATAATATAATATCGTAAATAGTAATATCGTTCACAGTACTTATACGATTTTGCAATTTAACCTGCAATACAGCTAAATTCTTTTCGTAATCATCGTAACAAAAACTTTTTAACAAAAACATTAAATTCCCGAAAAAACTGAAAAGCAATAAAAACTTTTTAACAAAAAGATTTAACCGCCGAAAAAACTGTAAAGTAAAGTATAATAAACCTTTTTATTTTACCTTAATAACAAAGTTCTCAAACTAATGTAAGTGTACCAGTTAATGTATATTTTTGAGTTTATAACTAACCTTAATAACTAAGTTCTTAAAGTAATGTAAGTATACCTTAGTATTTTTGAGTCGCGCCGCACATCACGCTTTACGTAATTAATTAATCTGCTTGCTTGGCGCCGAGTAAACAATAAATCACTCCTATTTCACCACCTTTATAGTAGATTTTTTTTTCCCAAAGTTATATGGGATCAATTTCGAAGTATACCATATCCAATAAAGAAAGAATTATCAAAATCTGACTACTCTGCAAAAAGTTATGAGTGGTCATAAAAAAAATAATAATTTACGCGTCGACTTGAGGACCTTCTCCTTTTTTCGTCGGTTAATAAAATTGGTTTTAATTCTCAAATTGGCTAAATACATTAATCCACGCAAATACTTTCAAGGCTAACCAACAAAAGTTTTATATTTAACTGCTACTGATAAGTTCAATGCCATGCGGGTTGTTTCATATAATACACCACTAAGAAGTCTCATTTAATTAGAAACAAAACAATTTGTTGCCCTGAGCACGTCTTTCTCGACCTATCTATCCCCCAGTTTATTCGGTGGAGCGTTTCATTAGATACTAAGAGGCGACTATAAGTGGATGTACAAGTATGTGTTGCGTGAATATTTACTGTATTAACAACATATATTCCGCGTTAATAACGACTCCTAGTAACGTAGAAAATGTAGGTCAAGTTCAATGCCTAGTTGACAACCGCGCAATATTGAGAATGTAGTTCTAATTAGGAAAAACAAGTCGTACAATTTACATTCCTCGTTTCACTTCATCACCGTGAAATCGAACTTTGTCGCGTATTAATTTTGAACGACAGAACTTAATTATTTAAAAAAGGAATTTAAGTGTTCCTTATATTATAGTGCCGGGTGCCATAAAGGGATGTTATAACATAATAAAAGTAACGTAGACATAGCAACGTCATTCACCGTTTTATGGATTTCATTAATTTTTACAATCCCCAATCTATCGTAACCTTTCGAAAATTAGTATAATTTATACAATTTCAAATGTATTTAGTTAAGAGATTTGCAATCAATATATTTCTAGATTACTGTGTTAATAATCTTGCCAAATGATATTTGGAATAATGGTCCAGGAAATCTGAAAAATAAAATATTTAAATTAGAATGAAATATCACATGCCGGCAAGGTTAATTAAACAGGTCGTTGGTTGCAGATCTTGTGAGATGAGTAGCTCAAATTTTAATGGTTTTAACCATGAATCACAACATTCCACTTACATCATCGGTTTACAAGCCGGCTGATATTTTTTGGAACTTTATTTATATGAGGACCGCTTAGCAAAATAGTCGGAGTACCTGACTAGCACTCCCCGAGTCCGAGGTTCGATATTTGTACAAAAATAAATTATGAGTTTTAGGGTCAGGTTGTTTTTATAGAAGTGAGGGTGACAAAGCACACAGTTCAGCTGATGGCACGTGAATGTTGGGCTTCATAATACATTTATTATCACTCTAAGAACTAATATGAAATGGGTTTCCCCAGGTCGGGCCACGAACCATTATCCAGCTTTTTTGTAGCTCAACTACGTAAGTCTTTGACTTTTGATAACTCCAATCTTATCGCATTGGTGTTACATCGGGCACGGGTAGGTTTAAATCCGAAGGAGCTCGTCTCGAGGTGATATTTATAGCGCTAAAATATCACCTGCGCAGTATATAGTATTTCATGCAGTCTACTTTAGTACTTCATTTTTTTAATAAAATAAGTTTAGTAATAAAACCGACCTTATAATTATTTTGAAATACCTCGTTCATTATGGAAAGTTAAAAAATATTTATTTGTTTAACATAATCGAAGGCTTTGGATAGCTCAAGAATTTCCCAAAGCATCCTGTAAGTTCTCTCATGCATTGAAGATATATTTAAACAGCTGAACACCAGCATCGGTTGTCGAGCAACCTCTTGTAAAATCGAATAGATTTTTGCGTAGTTTTATTCGTATATATTAGCGGATACACGCTCGCTTCGCTAAGCGCGATAATAGACGATAATGATGTAGATATAAAATATCAGGAATTTTCATGGGACTGTCGTAAAATCCGTTCCTAGGGAGCGTCTACATTACGAAATGAGTACCTGTACTAAATATATATATATATATATATGTGGTAGGATAATTAGATAAACCGAATTTTCGGAAAAAAATCTAGGGATATCGCGAAAAAACGGATAATTTCACATGGGCGACTGCGCAAGGGTGAAATGGCTGCAGTTCCCGCAGCGCCGAAGCTGTTACAGAAGTAACTTTTGGACAAGATATTCCTGTGTAAAAAGTAAGGTTATCATTTTACAAAAAAAAAACATTACTCATAAACTATACGCTTATAAACCAAAATCAAGCCAATGAGAGTTAAGTATATTCAAAGTTGCAAAACCCCCAATCTTTTTTCAGTAAGATTTACAAATATCATAGCCGTTGTCCAATTATCCGTGTTTGCGCGATATCTCCAGATTTTTCCCGAAAATTTTGTTTATCTAATTATCCTATGACATATATATTTGAAGTATATTCTAATCTTATAAGAGAAGGCTCGAAATGTTATGATGCTGTGATAAATTCGAACTGACAATCACGACGAAATAAAAAAGTATCATTGTGTGATAGCAACCGTAACAACGAAAACTATCGAATTTTTCAGATATCAATATATTATACAAACTGAGCGAAGCAGACCGAGTAGAGGCAGTGTAAGAAAATCCACTACCCCATACCGTCGAGAATTTCTTATAAAACTGAAGCACCAAACGAATTTACAATTCACATGCTGATAAGTGGCTACTGCAGTCCATGGATGCAGAAGATCATCTTCAGACAGAGAAGGCTACAGGTGCGTCGTCACATTTGAAGAATAATATAGAAGTACTCACAGCCTGTAATTTAATTATACTGGCTTTCTATGCACTTCGAACCGGAACAAAGAAGTGCCAGCTCTTGTGGTGGCAAAAATGGGTAACAGGGTGGTAACTATCTGGACGGACTCTTAGGCAGAAAGTAGTACCAACATTTAGAAAAAATGTAGTATGTAGTGATTAGTAAATTAAGTTCTACTTCTTATTTAGGTAGCCTTTTTAATCCACTACTGTAAAACATACCTAGATAAGTCCATCCTTGTACGTTTTTGTGCAACGAACGAATAAATGAATGAATGCCTTTAAGACTGTATGTATAACAGGACTTTAAGATTGCGGCAATGAATATTAGAATGCTTCTAGTCAAGAGTGTGTTAAATTTGAGTCCTACATTAAAAAAAGGATATATCGCTAATTGTCGTTTACCGGATTCTCCTTTGTTAATAAGCGACTAATGAAGGGGGTGCCGTGATAGCTCAGATGGTTAGCGCTCGCTGTAATGACAGTACGAGAGCAAACCGGGATCAAACCCCACCGACACCAATGAAATTGTTAATTGCAATTTTAAGTGCTGATTTACCACGTGCTCGAAAACATCGTGCGGAAATCGTTATTTCGAAGACATGTGAAGTTCGCCAACACGCAATGGGGCAGCGCGGCGGACAATCCCTTGCCCTAAAACCTTCTCAGAAATGAGCGGTGGCCTGTGCCCAGAGTAGGACGTACAAAGGCTGTAAGTTTAACTTTTTAAGCGGGTGCAACAACTTAATATCCAAATGACAACATTACCGGCTCTCAATGTAACCCGTAACAAGTTAATGTTCAAATGTCGAACTCAAGCGACCTTGATGTACCGAGTACATTTTTAAAATTGGAAAAACCATTTTAAAACAGCGAATATCTTAACATGTTCAATTTTTTATTTTTTAGTTCAGTTTAATATTTTATCCTATACTATTAAACGAGCAATTCTTGTATATATATAAATATATATTCGGGATCTCGGAAACGGCTCCAACGATTTTCATAAAATTTAGTGTCCAGGGAGTTTCGGGGATAATAAATCGATCTAGCTAGGATTTATTTTTAGAAAATGTCTTTTTGTCCGTGTTTTTAGGCAATGAAAAACTGCTACAATATCGTTAGAATAAGAAGGTAAATTTTGACGAATTGTTAGTGATTATAAATAGCTTAATTGGTTTAATGGTCGGTCGCAGAATTGTAAAAACCCCGGTTCGAGCCCAGACCGACCGACCGACTTTTTTAACTTTTTTTTCTTGTTCCTTTCTTTTTTGAGAAAATCTATTTTTTCGAGCCCTGTTTTTAGTATTTTTTAAAAACACGAAAATTTAAATTAAAATAATTTCACTCATGATTTTTCATTCAAATAACCAGTTCCGTTTTTTCTGTTATGTCGCCAAGATCAAAAAATATTATTTATATTTCATCAGTATGTAATTTGTATCTAAATATAATTTCCAAAACACACGAATTAAAAAAAATCGAGCGAAAAATACCGAGCAAAGCTCGGTCAACCAGGTACTTATCTTTAAATATACAGTAAAATCTCATATCCATTGAACGAACAGTATTTGTCATTTGTCATGTCTAATAAAATAAGGAATATAAATATTTATTTTTAATTTAATTAAACTATTTTGCTATGATAAAAATATGTAGGCGTAGCGGGACCTACGTCTTGATTGACTCACGCCGTCACGCCGCAACGTAAAAGAACGAATACCCGTTGTCGAAATCATCTCGCTGCAGGTGAAAGCAGACGAACGCGTTTTACGCACAGATTTGTTCACAACGAGTTAGCGATCGCGCTTGATTGTGACAAGTTAGCACGATTCGTGTGACGATGTATTAACATTCTTGCATATTTAAACGGTTTCTGACTGTGAGAATCTGATGTGGGTGATAAAGTGTACAACTATTAGCGAATGAGTAACTTTCTAGCAATAGTAAAACGATAACTTAATAGAATTTTTAGAACCTGTTTACATATTTAAAAAAATGTGGTCAATTGTGAGCAGCGTTGAAGCCCTGATCGTTTATATATTTATACGTGGTAGATCCATGCTGCAGCTATATTAGTAGTGTAGTTGTAGCACGAATGGGTCAAGACTATGCTCTCACAGAATACCAGCGTAATATAGTACTTAACGTTGCTGTGGTTTGTATGGTGAGTGTAGAGAACCGGAGACCGTTTATTACTGGAAACAAGGCATTCCATATCATGAGGACTAAGAAGTCCTCAGGGGTGACAACGCATCCGCATTTCGATTCGTAATCGAGGATAGATGTAGATGTCTATGGGCCACAGCAACCACTTACCATCAGGTAGTCTGTGTGCTCGTATGTCACCTTATCCTTTAAAAAAATCTTATAACTATTAAAATTCTGTCTGCGCCGCAGATTGTTTAAAAATAAACTCTCTTATGTAGTGCATAATGTGTATAATATACAAAATATAATCTTTATTCGTATCAAGTTATTTTATAATAATTGTGTATTATTCACTTGTTTCAAAAAACGAGAAGTTTCTATATTCGAGGCGTCGATGTATTTTTATGTATGAGTATATATATATATATAATATGCTCTACCTATCAATATTATTTAATAAAAAGAATTATTAAAATCGGTTCTGCTGTTTCGGAGAAATCAGTGATCAATGATCATTGATTTCTCCGAGAATTAAACATTCTATATCTAGGCGTGGATAGATAGAGGATGAAGACTTTAATTTAACTATTTAAACGATATTATAGAATTTTAGGATATTGCTTAGACCACTAAAGGGTAATACATATAGTTAATATTTTATTAAAAAGTACAAACCGGCTTCAAAACCGCATGTTGAATTATGAAAATCTGTACTTAGGCTACCACCGGAGTTTTCTTTATTTATTTATTTATTTACTTATTATGACACATCAACAGCATAACACACAATACATTTATATGCAAATCTTACATAAAACAAAGGCCTGGTATGTACGCCAATAAAAGACGTGTACAACATTCTCTTAAAATCTAAGACATGTTATTATAAATACGAATATTAGAAAACAAAAAAAGCACAAAAATAGTACGCAGATTATCAAAATAATTTTACAAAATTTTAAGAAATTTTAAGAACCTGCTTAGAGAGCAGGTACACAGATAACTTCTTTCTCAAACTAATGCATGAGTCATGAAAAATGTCAATGTCAACAAATGCACATACCCGGTTGTATTCGGCGCAGGTTTTTGATATAGGCGAATTTTTTAAGAGGTTTGTTCTACTGGCAGGGATGTAAAAGATTTTAGTAATAGGATGGCGTGGATAGTTGCATGGAATGTTAAGATTAATGCACTGAAATAGGTTATTACAATCTACGGCACCAGAATTTTTTTTTTTTAAAAACAATATATTCAGCAATACACGACGGTTACAAAGTGACATCATTGCGAAATGTTTGAGACGAACGTTATAGGTGTTACGGTGGGAAATGCCCGAAGAATAGAACGCAAGATGTCTAGTAAATGAACGCTGTATGCTTTCAATGCGTTGGGAATAAGTGATAAACTGAGGACCCCAAACCACCGATGGAAACTCTAGGTGACTTCGAACCAAGGCGTTATATAAAATTATTTTGGTTTTGGCTGACATAAAACCTTTAGCGTTTCGTTTTAGGAAGCCAAGCATTCTTCCAGCTTTTTGGACGGTAGCGTCAATGTGAGACTTAAAATTTAATTTGCTATCCACTATTACGCCTAAATCTCGAACTTCTTTAACCTGCTCCAAGGTATCAGAGTTCATCTTATAGGAGGACGTGAAAGGTATAAACTTTATGCCAATATGAACGAGAGAATTGAAGAAATTCAGTATCAAAATATATTTTAAATGGGTTTTTATCTTATATACAATATTTTAATTTATTTACACATAAGGCCTATCAGGAGAGTGGCGAGAAAATCTTGTGGTCTCTGATAGACTAGGAACAGTAATATGAATATTATACAAATATACGAAAATGTTGTGAGTAGTATGGATATGAGAATTCTACAGTATGGCAGATAGACCATTTTAATTGCATTGTTTCGTTTTTAACTAAAACAAGATTCTTGTTACATAATTGAAACAAAAAGATGGTAACTAGCAATCTTTTTTATTTTTATTTCGAATCTTTTTGTTTTTATGACAAGAAACTTCTGACTTATCAAATATAAATCTTTTAATTGCCTTAGTCATAATATATCTTTTTCTTATTTCATTTCGTTAGTATGGAAGTAGAGAAATTTAATTACAGTTTAATTAGAGCTCGAAAGCCAACTGCTAATACAATACAAAATAATTTGGTATATTCGGTCCAACTCGGACGAATGCTGCGCACAAAAATTGGAACCGAGACCTACATCTAAATTCTCGACACTTTTATTTTTATTCTGTGGTTATGTGGAGCGAGACCGGTCGGTAATGAGAGCCGATGTAGACCTCATATACAATAAAAGCCAAATATAAACGGCTTATTTATAAAAATAAATAAAAGAAAAATATTTTACATACAAAATAAAAGCGCAAGTCTTAATCGTCGTTAGCCTTTTTAAGTCTACAGTTGAACATAGTAGTTCTTGCAATTTATCACGCTAGGCGCAATACCGAAACTCTTAAACTGATTACTCTGGTTTTCATCACCAATGTAGGAGGGCGTACCATTAAGTTGATTTGATCCATCAGACAGTTTTTGTCAGAGCCTAGTTCGCAGGGTAATGCTGAATTTTTAAAAAGTTACAATATCCACTGTCTTACGGAGTGTGAATATAGTGTTATGGAATACTTTTGTTTTCATATCAATTCAGAAGAATAGTATTTATGGTAAATATGGTGAACAACGATAACTTCAGACCCTTTCCACTGGTATCAAGGTATTTCATCTTATTTTTTAGGTATTTCATCTTATTTTTTATGGATGACAGCGCATTTACACTTTGATTCTTAATCGAGGATAGGTGTAGGTGTCTAAATGTCACAGTATCCACTTATTATCGAGTAGACTGTATTCTCGTTTGTCAACTTTCATCCGTAATAAAATTGATATAGCTGAGATTGTAAGGATATAAGAAATTATAATTATGTATTTTGTTGGACGTGTGGTGACAATATAATGCATTATCCTAATTGCTTCGTACGTCGTATCGTTGGATGTATCGAAATGTAGATTAATTGAAGTGCCGTGAAAATCTTGAAGTCATCTACATGTGGCCGAACAATTTAATTATACCGATCCAAAAATACTCAGACATCAGAGCTGCGTCAGAGGTCACAAAAACCCAGTCTCGTAGGCAGTTTACAAAAAATCGTAAGTTTAAAAAGCCCATGTCCACACGTAGATATTACGTTGGATAAGTCTACAACGGCTAATATTTTTAGTAACTGTTTTTTTTAATTCTAACATCATATTAACATTATTCATACTTCTTTTAACAATTTTAAGTAAACTTCAATGCAAAGAATGTAACGAGTGATTTACCTCAGTATTCGATTGGTGCATTCGAATACAAAACTTTGTAAGTTTCTAGTCCGCTCTTTTATGATTAGTCTACTGATACTCATAAATCTAATAAGTTAAAAAAATTAAACTGTGACACACAGAGTGTATGATCATACTATTGATCCAAAAAAAAAATTAATTTTCACAAATTAGTAACTTTACATTACAAAAGTTGAATTCTAATTAATTTCTTATCAATGACCTCAATGATAATATAAAATTAATAAATTAGGTTTAAATTATTGTTAAGATGGCATCCAAAAGTGATAAGACTGCATTGTAAGATTTCGTAATCGAAGAAAGCTTCACCATACAAGTAACGAGGCATTTGAGTACACTGACATAACAGAAATTCACAGGAGTTGAATGTCGTCTTTGTATTTTTAAAATTGCCAAGCAGAAATTAGAAGAACTATTTAAGTTTTTTTTTTATTTAAAGTTAATTAAGCCATGTTTTCTCAGTACGCAATTCTGAATCCATCCCTGCCATCACCAATGAAATTATAAATTTAATTTTTTTCCGGTTTATGAATGAATGAAAGAAGGGATACCCTTATATTATACGCCATAAAAAAGGCACATAAAACATTAACACATTACTGCAAAACGACTACTAAAAGATTAAGTTAAGTAAAAGATTTCAATTTTGCGGTCTTATCGCTGCGTAGCGATCTTACCAAGCGACTAAAGGCGGAAAAATACAACAGATACAAGGTAAGTAGTTCAACATAAATATACACACTATACAACTGAAACCTATACATAGAATAAAAATCAATAAATAATAAAATTACACATATTTATATTAAAATAAAATAAACTATAAATATTAAGTATTCATAAAAATAAACATATTACATACATATATATTTACGTAATATATAAATAACTGAAATAAAAAATCTTTAAGCATAATAAAAAGCTGTAAGTACGATATAATAATATGGTAGAAATTAGGAATAACTGTGCCCGAGAGATTACGAACAAGAAATGCTCTATAAAAAGGTTGATGATAAAAACGGTTAAATACTTTAACTATTCTTATGGTGTTTTATATATTGTAGATATCGCCATTAAACCACGAGGTGAAATAAAATTGAAATAATATTACAAGTAACATTTTCAGTGGTGCCCGTAGCTAGACACGAACTTTTTTTATGAAATTGGATGTGTCCAACGAACTTACAGCCCACCTCAGTGATAGTTTTTTAATAATTTGAAGTCTGCTTTTACTTTTTATTAATATATATATATATATATATATATATATATATATATATATATATATATATATATATATTTATATTTTTGTACACTTTTGAGCAGACTAATGGACGACACACACGGTCAGTTAGTAACTGATAATTCCAACTGATCAGTTCAAACTAGGACTGTAGATATTTTTTAAAATATCGGATTTTCGATATATCGATAATTATAAATATATCAATATCGCAGTTCTATATCTAAGTTTATTTATCGATATATCGAAAATCCGATATTTAAAAAAATATCAACAGTGCTGGTTTGAACTGATCAGTTGGAATGATCAGTTGAACTGACCGTGTGTGTCGTCCATAAGTAATAACATAATTTCATTGCCGTCTAAATAGTTACAATAAAAATTTCATCTCCTATTTTACCAAATTAAAAGTGGTTACTTATTCTCAAAATTTATATGGGACCACCCCCGTAGCTTGCCTACCTATTTAGTTAAAAAAACCATCGAAATCAATTCGCAAAAGACAAAATTATCGTAATATACCTACAAAAACATACATACATGTATAACAAATAAGCCTTGAAGAATTTTTCATCTAGTTTTAACATCTCAATAAAATGTATTATGGTCCTTTATAAATATTTTACCAAGGCTTCGACGAATTTCAATGTTTCTACTGATAAATATTATAAGCGAAAGACCTTGTTGTCACCGGATGTATTTAAGGCAATCAATACCCTAAATGTATCCGGTGACGTGCGTCGAAAATCATATTATATATTAGGTTTTAATAATTATGCGTGATAAAATTACGTAATTTTTATACTCGGAGGTATAATAAATATTAATTAAAGAAGTATTTAACTTGTATATCAAACTAGCAGGCACGGCAGATGTTGTTCTGCTCTTTCCGGTAGATGGTACCAAAATTTTTATCCAAACTTTTTAAAAAGTAAATATATAATTTATTTATAAGTCGCCCTGGAACAAACCTGCCAAGTCCAGATTTCCTTTTTTGGAACTAAACCAAAATACAAAGTCATGAATATGTGTCATTTTGATCCGTATATATAAAATTGGTAATAATTTGGCTACAACGCCATTTTCGGATCCTAGCATAGCTATAAACCATCGTCTCGATAAAACAAATATTAAAATTTACCTACTACATATTATAACGGACCAATGATTATATATAAATAGATTATTTAACATACATTATTTGTAATTATACAAATAAACTGGAACTGAATTTATCTAGTACTACTTAAATTTGAGTTGAAACTAGTTTTTATAAAGTAACAATTTAAATTTTATTTTCCAAAATCAGCCGAAATTTTGTTGCATATATTATAAAAGTCCGTTTAGTTTTCGAAATAATTAGTAATTACAAATTTTTCTTTCATCATTAATTGGCACCAAATTCAGTCTGCTCAAAATGATTACAATACCCCTAGAAAATAACCCTACAAAATGCCAATCCCTTCCCTCTAATATGGTCGCGGAGTGTGATGTTGCCACATGCGTCGTACTTGTGAACAGGTGCTGCTTTTGAGAACGAGTCTGATTGAGTCGCTATACACCAATAAGCTCAAACGTCCTTTTTTTAAAACATCATTAAACATGATCCAGTTACTGGTGGGTATTTCCCACTCTTACTATATACTTTTATAACATAAACCTCAAAAAAATACAAACTCTAAATATAAAATACAAAATTTTTATTTCATACGTCAAAGAAATAGATATATTTCACTTCACTTGTGTCTCGAAAAGTCGCAAACGTTAGCGGTCAGGGAAGACTGCCGCAGGTAAAAATTCCAACCCTCAACTAAGCGCATCAAAAATTATTAAGCGTATCGCTTTGTACTTGTTCGTGTTACGTTAACAACGTAAAGAATTCGAGTAGTTCTAGGGCAAAATGGGGATGGAGGAACTGAACCGTGAACTAGAACTTATGAACGCTCTTCAAAATATTCTACGTGATACATTGACAAACTAGCAAGCACCTGTGTTCCAGACTGAGCAATTTAGCCTCAAAATATTATCATACACGTCTCATCACATGTTTTTCAACTAGTTTACTTGATAGTCCCTGTAATGTGGAACGCTTTTTAAGAAATTGTACAATGTGCATTATTGTAAACTATTTGGGGAAAAAACGTAGCTAGGGCTAGTTTTTATATGGTAAACAATAAGTCCTCGATTTGTTTTTTAATTTCTCGCCTATCTAAGTTTATTCACGATTTCTTCCTTTAGCGCTGAGTACGTAGTAAATCTACACTAAAAATTACAACTAACAATTTTTATTATGCCGGCGAAAGTCGAACCTGGGTTGCTCGCGTACTGTGATATTTATGCTGAGCTACCTAACACCTACATATTTAAATCCTATATTAAATAAAAATTATTGTATTGTAATCATGAAAAATTCTTAACATGATTATAAAAGAAGGTAATAAATTTTGCTCGAGTCCCAATAAGGACAAGATTTTCCCTATAAAAAATGATTAAACATTACATTTTGATTGCATTTTATTGTAGTTTATTTAATTGAAATCTAGCCTATTCTTGCCTAAGCGTGGTGCAGTGTAGGTCTACTTGGCGGTGTTTCTATATTTAGCTTGACCGAGCAATCACCTCAATGCTACCAGTGTTTCGCTACTGCAAAGATTTTCAACTTTTACATACGTATATACCTATCTAATTTTAAGTGAGCATATAAATGTTCTCTGAAAGAAGTAAATTTCTAAGAACTTCTGTGTCAGCAGTCAAACACTAAATTGTTTGGTTATTCTATTTTCCTTGTTGAGCCTTACCGCCAGAAATATTTCATAAATAAACAAAGCTATGCTGATGCTGATGTGGAATTCAATATATCTGATCTAATAGATGCAATGTGGTTTGTAGAAGATACATAAACGGCAGTATTGAAAAAATCTAACGCCTTTTTAAGTGTGTATCTTTTTTATACATGGTAGAGCTACGCTGCACTTATATTATGGTAGTAGCACAAATAGGTCCGCTTAGCCGGGGAAGGACCACTCTTACACAAAATATCAGCATAAAATAGCAGCTTAATACTGCTATGTTTCGTATGAGACCTTTTTTTTACGAGAAATGGGGCATTGCATCTTGTCCTCAGGGGCGACAACGCATCTGAGTTTTGATTCTTAATCGAGGATAAATGTAGATGTCTATGAGCCACAGCATCCACTTACCATCAGGTGGACTGTGTGTTCGTTCGTCACCCTTATTGTATGGAAAAAAATGTCACAAGTACATTATTAGCATTAGTAGTGGCGTAGAATTTGAATTTGACGGTGTAAGAATATCCATTACCTCGTTCGGTGTAGTAAGGGATAATAGAGAGATATAAACAAGGACATAGGGAACAATTCCTTCCTGGTAAGTGATAACAATTAACAACTAAAAAATAAGAAAAAGTGCGGTTGTCATCCCCTGCCAAGCAACTATGGCAAATATCCTCCCCTATGAGGAAATCTATGGGGAGGCCTTATTTACCAATGTACTTTCGTAGGTAATAATAGTAATTTCTACACTTTCAATTCTAATTTCACTATGTGGGCAAGTCATAATATAAAATGATGACAAACATGCGGTTTATGATGACGTCATAAGTACAAATAGTGAAGTCATAGTTGCTTTATCAACATTTTACTTGTTGTAATTCTATATTATTCTTCAGAGGTGACGACTACCTGTAGCCTTCTCTGTCTGAAGTTGATCTTCTGCATCCATGGACTGCGGTAGCCACTTATCAGCATAAAAGTAAAAAAAAGTAAAGTTACAGCCTATATAAGTCCCACTGCTGGGCACAGGCCTCCCCTCATTTCTGAGAGGGTTTTAGGGCAAGGAAGTGACCGTCGCGCTGCCCCAATGCGTGTTGGCGAAATTCACATGTCTTTGAAATATTTTTTTAACTCCTCGCACACAGGTTTTCTCTCGATGTTTTCCTTCACCGCCGAGCATATGGTAAATCAGCACTTGAAATTGCAATTAACAATTTCATTGGTGCCGGGGATCGAACCCGGGTTGCTTGCGTACTGTGAAACTTACAGCTAAGCCCCTAAGCTGCCACAAGTCGAAATAATAAATTACAGTTAAGTAAAATAATAACATACAGTGCACTTAATAGTAAAGGACAATCAATGAACACCTGCAACTAAAAAAAAAAACTTAGACAAAGAAGGCTTATGGCCTATTTTGTACTGACTCTCTATAACCCTTTAAATGAATACAGCTATGCACGTATCTCTCAGAGTCTTAGATAGAAAAGTGCAGTACCATGTAGTAAAATCCAAATTAACGTAAAACATTATGTTATATAAGAGTTAACATCATATAATTTGTCATTTTTTGGAAACTTTGGATTGAATATTTTGCATTAATACAGATAACCCTAAAAACCATAGAGTACTATAATACATACATAATGGTAAAAACCATTCCAAACTTGAAATATCTAAATATTTTTTTTTTAATTTGTCAAATAATAATTTAGAACAGTTACTACAGCATTAATATTTTCCAACGAAATTTATTGAATTTCGTCACACTGGCACAAATGTCGAATACATAAGCATTCTACGTATAATTAAGTAGGTTAAATGAATATTTTGTAACACGTACACAACGACTCCTCTGTTGTCACACTTCAACATTATTTAATAATATAATTAGGTGTACACGACCAATTAAGTTTCAGTAAATATAAACGATGTGACGGAGGCCAAGGGGCGACTATGGTAAATACAAGCAAAGCTTTGAGGAATAGAATAGAATAGACTACAATAATTTTTATATTGAATATACAGGGTTATTTTTTTAAAGAGTTAGGCATATTTTAAACATAGGTTCAAACATATAAATAATGATATATCGTTGCTGTATTTTTTGAAAATATGAGTAAATAAGGCTTCTACTTTAATTTGAAATTGTTACAAATTAAATGTGACTTATGGACAAAAACGTTTATGCCTAATATATATATATATATATATATATATATTTATATACATATATATTGCACTATCACATTAAAAAGGACGGCGGAATGTTAAAGATTTTTTTATTAATTTTTCTTCACCATTTGTCTATATTACTTATTCTGAACTGGCTAAATTTGCGGAGAAGGCTCTGCAAATTTGACTGGTTTTTACAAAATTACCCTGTAGATTACATGTAGTTCTTAGTGAAGTACATTTTTCTACTTTACCATAGCTTCAGATAAATGGTGGTATAGCCATCCCGTTTAAATTAAAAGTAAAATACGCAGACCGGCGCAGCGATGGAGGTGTACTATTAACAGCGACAGATACGATGCAAGACGTATGGTGGTACTGCGATTGTAGATATCGGTCTGTACATGCTTACATGTAAGTGTAAGCATGTACAGTTTAGACATTAGACGGGACTACAATAAATAATAAAAACAGAACTTCCAAAAAACAACCTAATCACCTAAATGCTCACTTAGGCAAACAAGCCGCACCTCATCATGGTGCCGTAACGACCCATTGAAGATGCGAGCTGAACAATAGCTCTTCCTGTCTCCTAGTACTTTCCGATTTATCTCGTTTCACTTGCATTCTGTGGCGTAACACTTTACGTGATTAATTCCGCCTTCAATACGAACTGCAAGTCGCGTATTGCAAATACAAGTTATTAATATTCCATGATGTAATATACGCTTTTTGAAAATACTTAATTTCAAGTTTAATTCATTTCACACCATGGAGTAGCTATCTCATAAAGAGTTTTAGATGGGATAGATGGAGGTCATAAACTCTCTTGTATTTATACTAGATATTTTTTAAAGAATATGGGTGACAAATGAGCACCGTGTCCACGTAGCACGTAGTCTACCTGATGACAAGTGGATGATGTGGCCCATGAACATCTACGTATTTGAGGGTAGAAAAAGGTAATAGGACCCAGAACACCCAGACCTGGGTAGAAAAGAAGAACTAGTAAAAATATAACATGTATCAAAATAAAAAATAATGTAAAACAAAATTTTAAAAAGTCTAAAAATATAAAAATCGTCTAATTATATAACGAATTTTATGCAAAGTTAAGCATCTTTGTGAAGAAAAAAAAGTTACCACACGGATTTGAGAAAACTTAATAAGCTTCCAATGGAGATATTATACATTTTACTCAATAACTAACAACTTTAATATCTTAAAACAACTGGCTACAAATGGTCCAAACAACAAACATGCACTTAAAACCTACAATATATCGCTCTAATAGTAAGGAACACCGGCTCCACTAGTCATTGAAGTCGAAATGACTACGTGACTAGTTCCGATGGAGCCATACCAGTTAGTGCAATAACTCTATACTCGTAGTCGTGGGTGTTTTCGGAAAAACATCAGTAGTATCAAGTTAGGGACACTAACACAGGTAGCAAGTAAGTGGGATAGTTTATATATTATTATATCATATTATAATTGGTCGATGGACCCAAAGATACCTGTGGCCTTGGTGAAGTCAACCATAGAAGGTGGATGTGTTTGATTACACATTATATTATGCGAAAAATATATTCCATTCAATCTCTCCGCACTGCCAATGTAAATTATTCGCATTAATTTTTTTTAAATTAAAAAAAAATTAATGCGAATAACTACCATAATTTTATAAAAAAGACACAAATTGCACTGTAAAAATAAACACGGTAAAAATATTGTCATATGCATATTTTACCATGTTAACTCAAAGTAAGTTACCGGTTACTAAAATACTACATGACATAATTTGAGAGTTATGCTTTTTAAAGACTAATATTAGTGCTATAAAATAAATTCACTGCTGTACGTACCTATATACTCGTATGCCATAACTTTTGAATTCCATAAAGCACGGTTTTGTGTGATCTGCATCAATTTACCCCTGCATATTTCCTTAAGGTCGGCTATTCACCAACCTCAAACAAAGAGTTTTATTGCAGAGGTTTTGTTGCCTCTGAGGACAAAAAAAAATGCCTCAGTCTGAAATGTACCAATCTGGACGGTGGACGGACTACCAGGCAAAAAGGAAACCAAGCGCCTTAAAAGTTTGATCTAATTCTATTCTATCAGTTTTAGTTAACCAACGGTCTAAGTCAAAAAGGCAACGTTTACACGTAAAGGCGTGACAAATTTCAAGTCTTAGCGGGCAACTGATGAATTTCAATGGCCGTATGTAGGCCATAGACAATAATGGAACGAACTGTTTAAGTACATACCTAAAAGTAAAATAAAAACCAGCGTTCTACTGACGTCTAGATTCAAATGTCAGCATTTACACCTACTGCAAGTGAACTAGAGATCATTTGTTCATTTTTATACACTATTTACCGGCTCGGTAGCGCAACGGTTAAATGATTGGTAGCGGCGTTGCGGCGTCATGCGTTCGAATATCGCACCAGACAACTATTTGTATGGCTTACAAGTAGTTGTTTCGATCCTGAATATTTATCCATGTGCAATTTGTAACGTTTATGGTAAAGAAAAGAAAAATGAATGATACAAAAATTAAGTTGGCTTTTTTAGTTTTTGTCATTCATCACCTTTCACCATCTTTCACCTTTCATCACCTTTGTTACTGAACACATGGAGCCATGGATTACTAATAAATAGTAGATCTAGTTCTTCACTGCTTGCTATTTATTGAGCTTCTTGCTCAATTTCGCTAACTGAGTAATGACTGTGAGATATGCCTGGAATGTTTTTGTGTGTGACAGAGTGCGTATTGAGGATATCTGAAATAGAGCCATTTGTTCAATGGTTCAGGAAACTAAAATTACAAAGGACCCGTCATATAGCTCCTAAAATCGTTAGGGAAGAAATGTAAAATTAGTAAAAGTGATAGCTAGCTCTTGAATAATATATATTTTTTTTTTAATTATGTACCCTTTTTTAAAGGTGATAATGATTTTCTAATCAACAAGTTGCCCACAAAATATCATCAAAATATATTTTGTAAGAAAGTTTCATGAAGAAAGAAAGAAGAAATAAATTAAAACCATTCAGCATAACATGTTTTCTATATTAAAAAATTACGATATGACTTAAAACAACGGTTATGTATTGATATCATGAAATGATTCGTGATCAAAGTAATCTTACGAAACCCGTTGATGTCTTTTATATCAATCTATGGCTTCGGTGATAAATATTTTATGTATATTATTAGTCATATACAGGATTATATTTAAATATTTTATGTAACCAAAATAAACTTTTAATTTAACAGTTTCTTTTTCAGTTAAATTTAAGAATTTCAAATAACATTTCGTTTCATTTACCGAAAAAATGTTAGCCACGTTCATTATCCGATAAGAGATAGCGTTGGTAATGTGAAATGTTATTGTTTATAAGTTTATAACCGACGCCGGCGAGGGTATAAACAAACAAATATTTCACAATTCGCATTCAATAGTTGTTGTATTCGTAATTGTAACGGAGAAAACAATGCATAATAAAAACTTCTGATATCGACAGGCTAAACAACATTCTCTTCGCTGGCTTAACTTATATTACGTTTTCATCTTAATAATCATTTAGAAACACTAAACGTATAAACGTAATGTTATTAAATGTACTTGTAGTTTTTTTATAAATAATATTATGATACGTGGATGCAATAGCCCATAACACCTAAATCCTCAATTAAAAACCCGTATATTTTATAGATTGCAACAGATGAGTTGGTTCCTGAGGTCTAAGATTGTATAACTCGTTACCCATAAATAAAGAGGGTCTTCGGTTGATACTGTGTGTATGGCAATCGTCAAGCACCTGCCATGCAAAACACAACAGCACTACTTCTTAATATTTTTTATTTTATAGAATGAGGGTGACAAACGAGCACATGGTCCACCTGATGGTAAGTGGACGCTGTGTCCCATAGACATTTATCCACGATTAAGAATCAAAACGTAAATACGTTGAAATCCCTGAGGACTAAAATGGAATGCCTCGTTTCCAGTAAAAAAGGGTCTCCGGATCTCTACACTCACCATACGAAACACAGCAGGATTAAGCTGCTATTTTACGCTGGTATTCTGTGAGAGCGTATTTCTTCCCAGGTCAAACCGACTTATTTGTGCTACAACCATAATATAGCTGTAGCATAGCTCTACCACGTCGTGAATTGGCCCTTTCCTGGTCCCACGGTACCAAGTACCAAAATTAATGTAGAAATCTCATATTTATGTCACCATATATTATAATCATGTTTTTTTATCAAAAAAATTAAAATAACAAACGAACTTACAGTCCAACTAATTGCAAGTGGATGTAACTGTAGTCCATGGACAGTAGCAGCTAAGTCATATAAAGAAGTCTACAAATACGTTATCATCTCCGGGGATAAAGATAAAATGCCTCACAGCCTATAATAATACTGGCACTCTTTAACCTTCAGATTGGATCACAGAAGTGCAAGTACTGCTACTTAGCAGTAGAAAGAAGCGTGGTATTGATCCAGACAAGGTTCCGAGGCAACAACGAACCCCTACTAAATACTACCAAGACGTACTTCTAGGCATAAAAGAGTCCAAACACCTTGAAATTCTAATTTAGTATTGAGATTTATTTATAATTAATTCACTAACGTCAACTTATATTAATCATCAGTAATTATACGTTTTTATTTCTTTTTGCTTATGATAAGTCATTGCGGAAATCTATACGAAATTATTTTTACTGTTTTTTTTTAATCTTTACGTAAATAAAATACACACACATACACACTTGTTCGTCCGACTTTATAACCTTATTTTTTATTTTAACAAAAACTCTGTATATATTTTAAAACATCTAAATTTGATAATGTTAAACTTGTATATGTGAATTAAACTCTTAGTAATAACGGTTACCTGCTAGGTTGCAATATCTCAAAGAAGTAAGTAAGTTTAAACGATGTCAAGAATCTAAAGAATCGATATTAACATTTTATGTTATTAAATGATGGTTTAGGTGTTGTGAATAAATCATTTAATGAAAAAATACTATGATGATGAATTAGATTTACGATTATGCTTTCATTTATTAGAAACTAGATAAAAATAAGTAGTAACGTGGAGTATTCCTTATTACCTACAAGGTACGTTTATTAGCAATATGATATGTACGGCATACAGAAACCTGCTCTATGTAAGCATATCCAAAAGAAAGTATTCTATGAATATAAGTAAAAATGTTTATGGCAAGTACTTAAATTTTAAGTAGTATACCGATTAAAATATTTAAAATATATTTTGACTCCGTATATGCATATTGTATAACATATTGTAAAGTTGCGATATGAAATATCTGAAATAAACTGGGCATTAATTTTACATGCCACAAGCGATTTCAATTAAATTTGCGTTGATAAAAATATTACGCCACTTTTTTGTGATAGTAATTCGAGCTTATAAAATGCTGGCGTCATTCATTATCCTAAATTAGTTCCGAAACGTCGATAGTGCACGCAAAACGATCTTATATATTACATCTGTTAAATCGCAATTAACAATAACACCACTCACCCAACGATCCGTTAGGTTGCACGCGACAATCCCGTAACACACCAATTTGTAAGAAAGACACTTTATATCTATCCCGCAATCGAAACTTTCAAAACATAGTCCTTGCGATCAAAAGCTTCACCGTGAAAGCGAAAAGTTTGAATTCCAAATGCGATAGAACGAATCTTGTGGAAGTTGACGTACGCAATATCACACACAGTTTAATGTAACACCAATTAGTAATTACTTTACAATTTGATGCGACAGTACTTTCAATACGTCTTACGTGCACCGTGGTTCGCGGTTCACTGAAGGAAGAGAAGTGAGAAGAGACACGTCACTCGCTGCGCCCGCGTCGTGCTTACCTTTACTTCGCTATAAGGCCGCTTGCAAAATTTGATAATTTAAGAATAATAATCCAGTTACTATAACAATTACTTTAGTCATGCTTTAAAAAAGAAAAATGATACAAATGGTAACATTCCTAATATATTACGGCTTCTAATGTGAGTACTTTTGTAAATACATACGCAGTGGTTTTACAAAAATCTATCTTCCGTATATCAAGCTCCGGGTATTAAATCTTTTACAATTAGCATGCAATAAACATTCTTTGTCAACAGGTAAAATGTTTAGTTTAAATATAAAATCGTTAAGTTAAAAAATTATTTCTTTTTAAATAGGGGATTTTTGAAGTTAAGCACCTAAATCTAACCTATAATGAAAATATTTCTATATTTGCCATCATATTTGTTATATTTTAATAAAATCAATAACAAAATAAGTCATCTCAAGTATCTAAATCACTTAGTCCACATACAACACTGACATCTCGTGGTACGGCCTCGATATTCGGACAAGCACGCACACACTTGCACATCATACCTCTCTAGTCTCTACGCTTCATCTAACGATTCTACATTCATTCGTTCAACTAGAATAATTGTTTTGCCGATGTACGGGGCATGCGAAAAATTAAATGTTACATTTTCAACGGTAAAATATATTTGATAATAGCATATTATATACATACTTGTATGCGTAGCAAGTGTATCTAAATATAGTGATCTAGATACAGTAATCAATATGGTATAACTTCCATGGAAAGTTTCGATACATTAATTATTATAATTTCCGCTAATACGTAACTTGTCTTAAAGATAAATATAATTGCACGTCATGTTTCCTTTGAACTTAATGTCTTACAACACTTTCACTTGAAGCGACTTATACCTGCTGTGATTAAACGTCGTATTTTAAACATTTATCAACCTGTAATGCCTGTTATACTGCACCTGTAACAAACTGATGAAGGTGAGTTTAATTAGTACATCGAATAATCAATTCCGTTCAGTATGAAATTTTTAAAAGTCGACATTGTATGCAACTCCACCAATACACTATAACAACCACGATATACTATAACCGTAATAATAGAATGTAAAGCGAGGCGAACTAGGAGCGTCTTTATAATACCACTAAAAATAAAAAACTGTGGTTGCTGACGCGCCTACCAAGCATGGCAGCTAAAACAAATCCCCCTGTGAGTCAATCTATGGGGGAGGCCAATGTACAGCAGTGGACTTTTTGACTTTTTGGTATGCTGTAACGGTAAATTATTATAAATATTTGACGAGCGAGAGAAAAAATTAAAAGATTTATATAGAATATTAAGGAAATAGAAATATTAAAAAAAGAAAAACAATTATGATTAAGAAAACTGTTCGCATGATTATATAGCTTGGTCCTTAGCTACAGTCCTTGATTGATTCATCTTCGAGGGAGAACATCATAAGAAAATCCTATCAAAGTATAAAATAAATTGAACAGTCTCAATTTTCGCAAAAGATAGTCTTTTTAAGGTGAAACGTCGATTAAGGACACGTTTTACAAAGGTAGTAAAGATCATAAGAAATATGATTTATTATATAAATGTAAGCGAAAAAATTTAATGTGAAACGACATGCAAGATATACCAGGCGGTCCCATAATGAACTGGCCTGATATAGTTCAACGCGACATGTCGCTACATGTTGTGTTGCATTAAATAGTACGTTTATCGTGCACTTAATATAAGAAACATGAATCGACATGAAATGCTTAGTCTTAGTTTAACAGGCATTTGAATAACGAGAGTCGCGTATTTTTTCAAAATGTCGAAAACTGAGTATCGAAGTGTCATAAAGTTTCTGTTTAAAGAAGGTTTATCCCCTGCCCAAATAAAAGAACGATTGGATGGCGCGTATAAGGAGTCTGCCCCCTCCTATAGCACAGTGAAAAATTGGGTGAAAGAGTTTCGCCTCGGGAGAGAAACCGTCGAAGACTTTGGCCACGACGGTCGACCTGTGGAAGTGCTCACTCCCGAAACGATTGCTCTTATCGAAGAGGAGGTTCTGAGTGACCGCCGTTTGAAGATTAGAGAAATTGCAGCAAGGCTTGGGCTCTCTAAGAGTACCGTACATCGCGCGATCCATGAACATCTTCACATGAAAAAAGTGAGTGCAAGATGGGTACCGAAACTTCTTTCAGCGGTACAGAGACAGGAAAGAGTGCGCTACGCTTCGGAGTTTTTGGATCTTTGTGGCGAAAATCCAAAGACTGTGATCGAGCGGCTAGTGACTGGTGATGAAACTATGATCTTGTATTATGATCCACAAAGTAAGCGCGAGTCAATGGAATGGCGTTATAAGGGTGAAAAGCCCCCTAGAAAGGCAAAGGTGCAACAATCGACTAAAAAACTGATGTGCACAATATTTTGGGATTTTCAAGGCATTTTGATGGTGGATTCTAAAGAACGTAATACAGTCGTGAACGGCGAATATTATGCTTCTTTAATATATAAATTACGAGACAAGATAAAGGGAAAACGGAGAGGCAAGCTGTCTAAAGGTGTCCTGTTGCTCCATGACAACGCCCCTGTTCATACCGCTGGTGTTTCGAAGGATGCAGTTCGTCAATGCGGGTTCACAGAAGTTCAATATCCACCTTACAGTCCAGACATGGCCCCGTCCGACTATTATTTATTTCCAAATTAAAGCGGGACTTAAGAGGAAGAAAATTTTCAAGCGATGAAGAGTTGCAGGCGGGCCGTCAGTCATTTTGAGGATAAAAAATGAGATTATTTTTATAAAGGTTTAGAAATGTTGATTCACAGATGTCAGAAGTGTGTTAGTATTCATGGTGATTATATTGAATGCGAACACAACAGCTCCCATTAATCTAGCATTAAAACACTATTGTATTAATTTGGAAAAATCCAAACATGAGTTTTGACATTTGTTATTGTTCATAAAAGCTTGCATCTGGCTGCGATTGATACGAAAGCTCGTGATTTATATAGTTAAATAAGAGAATAAAAATAAAAATTAATTCCCATTTTCTCCTATATTTACAAATCTAAATTCATGGTTGCAAATCATAAAAAATGTGTAATTTGCTAATGGCGTCACATACATGCATATGCATAGAACTCTTAATTTCGTGATGTGAATTGCAAAACGCCTGAATTTCACTAAATATTATTAATTTAAAATGATTCGTACTCTAAGAGATAGCGCGCACGGGTAACTTTTGTCACCGTTAAGTGTTCATATACGCAAAAAACGCAATATTAGATGTTTACCTACAATTATATATACAATTTCCATTTTGTTGAAGCGGCCGATCGTTGGACTGGTAATTCTGAATATTGTATTTAAGGCATATGATAGGTATTATATTACTCCATATATAAATTTAATGTCATATTTAAGGCATGCTGCTCCTTTTTCAAAAGCTAATAAGCTAAAAGTTATACTCATTTGTTTTTTTTTGGGTTTTATAACCACGAGATCTTAGAATATTCGTGTGATTTTTGAATATAAATTCCGACGTACAAATCCGATCCCGAACCCAAACGGCACGCAATATCAATGTTATATACAGGCCTTACACTACTAACAAACGGAGTGTGCTTTCGTTCTTGTAATTTCGATCTAACAAATGAACCTCGTAACCGCCCGAAGACGATTGTTGTAATGACAAACTGATAACTATCGAACTACAGGGTAGACACCTGAATCAATCAAGCTAAGCAGTATACGAAATGGAAGATCAGCTAGATAATGCTCATTGTGACAGTTTAGTGTTCTGGTTTCGGTGTTATTCACTACAGTTTCTTGCCATCTGATGCCACAGTTGCTGCCGAACGCAATTGTTAAGAATCGCAAATGATGGAAGAAACCGGCATTAGAACAACCGTGAATGGTTGACTCTATTCGCCATTTGTTCCTCATGAATACACCCGGCCGCACACTGCACAATACACGTTGGCTAAATTAGCAGAGTTAAAGCTAGAACTATACTCTCCCGACCTTGCATATATTTCCACACCAACATATTTCCACTTTTTCGAACTTTCAATAGCTTTTTAATAATAGTAAACATTTAAAATTTGAAGTAGACAAATGTACATAGATTAATACGGATTAAAAGGCTTTTACAGCGCCTTTATTAGGATTTATTTTTATATAGGATAGGGTGACAAACGAGCACACAGTTCACCTGATGGAATATGGTTGCTGTGGCCCATAGACATCTACATCTATCCTCAATTACGAATCCGTTGTCAACTATACTTTTATGTAAGTTTAATTGTTTGAACCCTTTGAGTACCTAAACTAAGGTGGTAGATATCACAAGATCACGGGAACAGCTAAAATGTCGTCTAATTAACAACATTAAAAACTTCATCCCGCTATTCCGCTTCATTCCCTATTTCCAGCCTCAGAGGTGGAATTGTTTATACAAATTCACATGACCCTTGAAGTATAACTATTGGATAAAAAATCATTCAGATATTGACGTGGATGTCGCGTAAAATACACACATACTAAAAAAGAACATACAGTCGAAATGAGAACCTCTTCCTATTTTGAATTCTGCTAAAAAAGCGATGCTTATATAATTAGGATTTCCCATGTTTAAGCAAATTAAGAAACGTCTACATATCAGCCGGAAGTGAACAAAGCACTTATTCGTAGATATTCCGGCGTTTAGCAGCTCATTGCATAATTACTTTGATTTTTTACAGCTGTTGCGCTTGCTACTTACATCCGTGCAGTTCCTTTAGAAACGCTTTGCCATAGCCATTTTTACCCAGTCATTACCCATGGAACAGAAGTGCGTATAAGTCTGACCATACCTACGCTTAGGAGTACGTTTATTAATATTCGTAATATATTGGCGTTCAGGATATTGACGTAATCATCTACTGTTAAAGTTAAAGATATATACGTGGCACTGCTGGGCATAGGCCATCTCCATTTTTGAGGGGGTTTTATCATCTACTGTAAATACAGAATAGTATACAAATGATCTATGAATTGCCTTTTTTTTCTCCAAATCCTTATTGAAAATGAATCATGATAATAAACAAATTTTAAATATTTGATGCTGGATATGTATCTAGTAAGTTTAAGTCTAATTTAATTAATTTAATCTTTCAAGACCTCAATTTGATGTTCTAATAATATATACTGTTTCAATTCAACATTGCTTTGTTAAGTTACTTTTAGGTTTACTTTGTCACAACATCTAATTGTAGTGTGGAGTCTAATGATATGCATATTAACTAAATATTATTATTATAAGATAAAAGTTGTCATTTTTTTAAGCATTGGGTGATAAACGATCATACAGTCCACCTGATGGCAAGTCGATACTGGGGCCCGTAGAAATCCACATTTATCCTGAATTAAGAATCAAAATGCATATGCGTTGTCACTCCTGAGGACTAAGATGGAATGCCTCGATTCCAGTATAAAGGGTCTGCGGTTCTATACACCCTCCATACGAAACACAGCAGCATTACGCTGCTACTTTACGCTGCTACTTTACGCTGCTATTCTGTAAGAGCGTGGTCCTGTCGCGATCGAGCTATCCATTCGCGCTACGACTATAATATAGCTTCAGCGTGGCTCTTCTACGTAAAAAACGTTATATAAAATGTTACGTAGCAGTGTTTTGAAAATGTTTTATATTCATAAATATTGATTTCCTTTTTGTTGAGGCTACGATGTAAGCAATTTAATTGTCAATGTCGTTGCAGAGTTCAGTCGATTAATCTTGCTCACTTTGCCGGAACGTTGATGCAAAGAAAATAAACTCGATTTTGTTATAATTGTTTCTTGCGCTACTGAATGCACAATTACATAAGTATTTTCGAAATATTAGGTAAAACAGGTATACTATTAAGTTTTTCGTTTTTTTACACGCTTTAAATTATCTTGCAATATCTATGTATGTTTGTATGAATGTAATGGAATTTTGTAATTAAATTTTCACCCACTTCCAGACGTCTAAATAAACAGAAATTTTGCGGACGTAATAAGAACCAATTATTACAATAGAATAATTTCATGACTGTGACCTAGAATTCTAACTAGGACCATCAAAGGTCAAGATCAATGTTTAAGTTTATTTAAAACTTATTATTATTAGAAATTCTTGTAAACTTTAATTGGAAACTTAATTATCGTCAGCGACATCCTATTTAAAAACCAATGCGAAGTCAGACATAGGCCTGTTTTGGTTTTTCCACTACGTTCAGCTGACGGATTATAAGAGCGGCAATACGAATATCGCATCACATCTAGTGAGGATCGTGGTTGGCTTTGTTGTGACGTTTCGTTTCATCGTATTGTGTAAATGTGTCAGTATCGATTACAAGCCGATGTCTTTAATATTAATATGTATCTAATTTCAGATTACAAATGTAACCATTATGTTATTTCATTTGAAACTATATGGAAGGATTGTAAATTTCGAAGTGCATTAATTGGCAGCGAAGGTATGAATATCATCCACGTGAAATACGTGAAATATTTAAAAACAGTAATCCCAATACTAAACTTGTAATTACTGGTGATCTGAATATTAATACTCTTAAGCCAGGAAAATCCAACACTTATCTTCATGATTTATGTCATAATTACTGTCTTCATTTCATATTATTATTAATGTTTCAACTAGAAAGGAGACATGTAAAGACTTTATTCTAAGTAATGTAGAGAATGTCTCTTCAACAGTATTGTTTTGTTTCTATCAGACCATAATAGGGCGCATTTATTAAGCTTCCAGAAAAATAAAATAAAAAAATCAATAATACGATACAAAAGGGATTATAATTTAAGTAATGATCGGAAATTCAAGGAATGTCTAAATAATCTATCATGGTTTGAAACTTATTTTGAAACTGAACTAAACATTGCATTTAATAACTTTTATGATTTATTTTGCTTATTTTATAATCTATGTTTCCCAAATAAAAATACTAATACAATATAGTAATCAAAATAATTGGATCACTAAAGGTTCGAAAAATAGTTGTAGAACAAAAAGAGCACTGCGATATCAATATAATAAATATAAAACTGAACTTAATAAGGATACTTATAAAAAAATTCTTATTTATTGACAAAATGTATCTTACCAATCCAAGAAAATTGTAATATAAAATTCATAAGTAACAGTAAAAATAAATGTAGGGCAACATGGTCCGTCATAAAAAAATAAATTTCAAATACAAAATTGGATAATATTAAGGACCTAAAAATAAATGATAAAAACCTAACGAACCCATACGATACCGCAACCGCTTTTAATGACAATTTTATTGACGTGACTAATTAATAATTATATTATAACTAATAATAATAACACGGAAAACATTACACCTAAAAGTACAATATCATTCTCAAATTCAATGTTTCTTAAGCCCATGACGAAAGATGAGGTGAGTAAAGAGATTATGTTCTTAAATAAAACTGCCTCGGAAAGCTACGACGGAATTAATACGAGTACCAGAATAATTAAAGCTTGCATATGCGAACTTTTACATTATGACTATTTTAATTAATTTATCACTTTTGACGGGAACATTTTCCGACAATTTAAACATTTCAATTGTAAAACCATTTTATAAGAAAAGTCAAAAAGACGATATCAACAATTATCGACCGATTACTCTTATAATTATAGGTAGGTAAAGACCTATCGATGCGTCTGTTCGATACATGTATAGTCTATCTAAAATCAATCGATTGAAAACAGGAAATATCAAATAGGCAGGTAAAGATTAATATATTGTATTTACACTCACACAAAACATTGGGTTTCATTCATGTAATACAATGGCATATTGCATTTTAAAACTTACGTGGATATTTCTTTGTATCAACATCAGGAGGAAGGGAAGTAAATAAACACACAGCATTCATTCTCCAAACATCGTTTAATAGCTAATGACATAATCATAAACACAATTACGTAAATGGTGACTTTGTCATCATTAAAAGCTAAAAAACTAGCACATTAGATAATGATTTCTTGCGAACGCGAACACTACATATTGAATAAAACTACTTTTACGGATTTTATCGTGTTTAGTTTACTTTAACGTTCCGGGAAGTCTGCAGTTTGTGATCATATCCTAGACGGCCACGGCCCGCCCACATTAGATTTAACAGAGCACAAACCTCGCGAAAGAACATCGATTCCTTCCAAAGAAGATACGTGAGGCTATTGAAATTAAAAAAAAAACATCCTAATTTCAATAGAGAAGGAAGCTGGAACTACCACCTGCTTGGAATCCTGTAATTAATAAAATTAAAACTAAGCCCAAGCATACCACTGCAAGACTTCAAGCCACAGTAAGTTCATTCTGCCTAGATCGGACGGGTTAACACTGACATCGGAACGTCAAACACAGCAGTCACCCGTGACTATGGGTGCTGAAAAGCATCCGAAACGTCGGGAATTAAAAATCAAGTAAATTAAAAGCGATTAAATTCGTAAAATTTGTTTTATTCAATAGCAAATTAGATATCTAACTTCCCAGTTTACGGTTAACAATAATAATGATAAGTAAAAATGTTTACTACGGAACTAGATAATGAGATAATCTTTTTTTTCAGGGTTTTTAAGTTATCGTAACCGTTATAGCCTATTAAAGTCTACTGCTGAACATAGGCCTCCCCCATAGATTGCCTCATAGGGGGGATATTTGCCATAGTTGCCACGCTTGGCAAGTCCAGTTTTTTTTTTACTTTCAGTCTTTATTAGGAAGGCGCTGCTGCCCTGCCCATATGTTTCACTCTGTCGCCTCTTACGAAATTCACGGGATGACATGGGGTGGTGGATACTCTTACAGCGTCACTACACCCATAAGTTTTAAGTCTTGTATTAAAAATAGTAAGTAATTTCGAGAGTGAGCAAATGACGTAGTTGTCAAAATATTTGTCCCGTTCTCCTAACTCAAAGCAGGCGGACCGGTGGATGTTGATGCAGTTGTGCTATTCGCGCTTTTAAAGCTGCTGTGGTAAACTGATGATAATTTAGGCTTGGTACCTTTCAAATAGATTCTTCCCCATCTATTTGTGAGATAATTGGGAGTTATACAAACTTCTCAATCTACGAACTCTGTATAGAACTCCCGAAACCACCAATTGCGATTGTCATTGTCCGTAAGATTGGAGGTTTCATATGTAGTAATATTGACAATTGCTTCAAATGCGTAAAGTTTTTACGGAATAGAGTCATGCTGTCATGCTGCTGTTATATTAACAGTGTAGTTGTAGCATGAATGAGTCGGTTCGACCGGGAAAAACCACGCTTTCACAAAACTAATGTGTTTCGTATGGTGAGTGTAGAGAACAGGAGATTATTTTTACTGGAAACGAGGCGTTCCATCTTAGTCCTCACGAGTGACAACACATCTGCATTTCGATTCGTAATTGAGGAACTGCTGGTCACGTAGATTGTGCGCTCGTTTGTCACCCTTATACTATAAAAAAAAGTGAACGTCCAATGTACGCATCAATGAGCGTCGTTCTCGTAGTTATTGAAAATTGAAAATATTACCGTTTTAAGGACTCTAATGAGAATATAACATTTTCGTTATTTTATCATAGGTAAGACTAGTCTAATTTTAGTAAATAATGTCAGTTAAAAAGTTATTGTTACCTACTTAAAATATCGTACCTATGAGATAAAGAACATATATTGATAGGACTGAAGCAACTAGGAATCAAAAAGCAGTAAAACTGTAAGGAATTATACTTTTACATAAAAATGTTCCCTAATTTTGTTGAAGTGTATATTCGCGTTGGTTTTAAATAATTTAAAATATTGTCAGTAATATGCTGACAGCTGATCAATCACCATATAATATATCAATGTTTTGAAAACATTGAGTAAATATTATTTAGTTACGTGTTTTACGTGGTAGAGCCACGCTGCAGCTATATTTGTTGTAGCACGAATGGATCGGCTCGACCGGGGAAGGACCACACTCTCACAGAATCCCAGCATAAAATAGCAGCTTAATGCTGCTGTGTTTCGTATGGTAGGTGTGGAGAACCGGAGACCATTTTTACTGGAAACAAGATAGTCCTCAGGAGTACAACGTATCTGCATTTTGATTCTTAATTGAGGATAAAGTCTATGGGCCACAACATCCATTTACCATCAGGTGGGCTGTGTGCTCATTTGTCACCCTTGTTCTATAAAAGAAGTTATTTTTTTCATCAACCCTTGAAATTTTACTGCCAGATGATATAAATCTTCCTCATCGATAGGTAGGTGAAATTTTGATGATTATTTTTTTATTGCATAGTTTTTACTTAAAGGGTCCCAAATTCCACTCCTAAGGGTAGCAAGTTAAATAAAACTACTTTTTTACCAATTTGCAGTCGGTTTTTACTTTTTGTTATAAGTTGTAATTATATATGTTGCTAATACGCAAAAAAAAACGTATCTACTTTAACCACATAAGGTGGTAGATATTTTCGAATTCTACGCTCTCACTACGTAAAACAAGATGGTGGATCTTTTTGTGCCAGACGTTAGTTTAACACGTCCGTACAGCAGATACAAAACTTACCTAAATAAAAACACACGTACTAAAAACATGCACACATATTTCATTTTACACAAAATCTATACTTTTAGGAAAATATAATCCTGACAAATCCAGACCCATATGAAGGTTATATTTTCGACATCCGAAGTAGTAAAATAAATTCTACGCAAAAATCAAACATAAAATCCGAAAATATCAAAATCTACTCTTATGAGACACCCTAACAACAATAGTATTGGAGCACTCTGAGACAAAATGAAACGGTAATTAGATGGCAGTGAAAAAGATTTTACTATAAAATATGTCAAAGATAAACATAAAATTACGAAAATCCAACCAAAAAACTAACAATGCATCTTGCACAACACCAGATGACACAACTCCAAACACTACTCACGAAGAAACTAAATTATATCTTGACAAACTAAAATATATTGTCTTGAAAGTGTAATGTCGGTAATATCGAAAAAATCAGTCTTCTTTTAAGCTCAGGGTTATTCGCATGCTATTAAAAAATGAACATTATTTAAACACGTTTTTATGAACTGACTTTTTTTAGTAACTGGCTTTACGGCTCTGGGTTCTAGCCCTTCTGAGCCTTTTATGAACCGATAGTGATGAAACTTTACAGGCAAAGAATAATGCCAGGAGTGATATAGGCTATATTTTATCCAAAAATCATGGAAGATTTTTTGTGAAAGCAAAAAACTGATAAACCATTTTTCTACTTCTTTCTCTTCTCTTATATTTTTTATAGAATTAGGACGATAAGCGAGCACGCAGCCCACCTCAAACACCCGCGCTCCAAAAAAGAAGTATAATTCCGCCTCTAGGTCTTTCAAAAGAGTCATTGCCAAGGCAAAGTAGAAAGAAAGAAAGAAAGAAGAAGGCTCATACCGCAAAGGAGAAAGCCGATCTTCTAGGCTCTTTCTTTGCGTCCAACTCGACCCTCGATGACGGGATGACGGGGACCTCGGGGACGGTGGGGAGTACGCCACCGACCATCCCGCGGTGTGAGTGCTCCATGCCGGAAGTGCAGTTCACACAGCGCTCAGTTCGCAAAGCACTCCTCTCCCTGGACATCCACAAGTCGAGTGGGACTGACGGAATCCCCCCAATTGTGCTGAGGACTTGTGCTCCAGAGTTGGCACCGGTTTTAACGCGTTTTTTCCGGTACTCCTACTCCCTAGGCGTAGTCCCAAAATCATGAAAGACTGCTTTCGTCCACCCGATCCCTAAAAAAGGCGACCGCTCAGACCCATCTAACTACCGGCCTATCGCCATCACCTCCTTGTTCTCCAAAACAATGGAGTCCATTGTAAACTGCCAGCTCATGAGGTACCTTGAGGATCACCAGCTGATTAGTGACCGCCAATACGGTTTTCGCCGTGGTCGGTCAGCTGGTGATTTTCTGGTCTATGAATGAATGAATGAATGAATGAATGAATGAATGAATATACTTTATTGCACACCACAAACAAATTTACAAAAAACATAACAGAGAGCAGATTACATGTACAATTTGGCGGCCTTATCGCTACATAGCGGTCTCTTCCAGGCAACCAAAGGTGTAAAGGAATAAAACAGTGAGTACTAGGTAGGTGGTGCAATATAAATATACCTAATATAATATCAATACATGCAATAAAATAACATATAAATAACTAATACATTAAAAAAATATGATGCACATATACATACGTATATACATGAACATACACACACATGTATACACATACACATATATATATATACATACATATACATATATATACATACATATACATATACATACACACATACATATATATATACACACATATACATACATATACATATACATACATATATCCTCAAATATATACCACTAACAATAACATAAACAAATAAATACAAAACTACATAATCACATAATTTATCCTAATGATTTTCGAATGATTGAGACAAGTAATGCTCTTTAAGAAGTCGCTTAAAGACTACAATAGTCTGAGCTTCGCGTATATATACAAAGGTAGGGCATTCCAGAGCTTAATAGACTGTACAGTAAAAGATTTATTAAAGAAAGATGTATTGTGAGTTGGTACCCTTAAAATGAGTTTTCTTGAAGAGCGTAAAGGTTCCCCTGGAAGCCCAACAAAACTAAATTTCTCCTTAAGATAAGGAGGAGTAGAAGGGTGAAATAAGCAGTACAGAATAGAAAGAATATGCATGTTCCGGCGAAATTGGATAGGTAACCACTTGAGACGTGAGCGAAATTGGGAAATGTGGCCAAATTTGCGCAATCCAAATATGAACCGAATACTAGTATTTTGAAGTCTCTCAAGCTTAGTTAGCTGGTCTTTAGTTATGTCTAGATAGCTTGCGTCAGCATAGTCGAGAATCGGAAGGAGAAGAGACTGTGCGAGCATAATTTTTGTAGGAATGGGAAGAAATGATCGAAGGCGACGCAGTGAACTAAGAACGACAAAGGTTTTCTTACTTACCTCATTCAGTTGGCGTTTCCAATTTAAGGAACTATCAAGGTAAACACCAAGATTTTTGACATTGTCAAAGTAAGGGATCACAACCCCATCGAATACAACAGGTGGTATGGAGAACCAGTCAATTCTTGAGATAAAGCTCTGACTACCAAAAATGATCGGTCTACCTAACTCACAGATGGGCGGAGGCAGTAGAGTAGGGTGGCATTGGCCGTTAGTTTGGACATTGCGAAGGCCTTCGAATCGGGTTTGGCACAAAGCGCTTCTTTCGAAGCTCCCAAGCTTCCTATGTGCTTCCCCGAGAAGTTGTGCGATTGGATCACCAGCTTTCTTGCAGATCGGAGCATCAAGGTCGTTGTAGACGGTGCAAGCTCCGATTGCAAGCCTATTAATGCTGGTGTTCCACAAGGCTGCGTGCTATCGCCAACGCTGTTTCTTCTGCATATCAATGATATGTTGTAAACCCGTAACATTAATTGTTATGCAGATGACAGCACTGGTGATGCTCTTTACACCGGCCGAGCCAATATTTCTCAGGAAAACGTCTCCGAGTGCCGGCACAAACTTGTGTCTGAAGTCGAGTTTTTGCTGAACAGTCCAGTCCAGTCCAGTTTAACCCCCAGAAGACACAAGTTTGTGCGTTAATCGCTAAAGGAACCACTTTGTCGTATCTCCTCAGTTTCAAGGTACTCCCCTCGTTGCCTCAGCCAGTATCGGAATCCTCGGCGTCGACATTTCGAGTGACGTGCAGTTTCGTGGTCACTTGGAAGAGAAGGCCAAACTGGCCTCTAAAAAGCTTGGCGTGCTCAGCAGAGCGGGACAGTATTTCATGCCGGCACACCGCCTGCAATTTTACAAGGCGCAGGTTCGGCCGCACATGGAATACTGTTCCCATCTTTGGGCTGGGGCTCCCCAGTACCAGCTCCTTCCACTTGACCGCATCCAGCGCAGAGCGGCTCGAATCGTCGACGACCGAGTGCTTTCCGATCAGCTCGATTCACTGGCACTGCGAAGAGATGTTGCATCTCTTTGCATTTTCTTTCGCATATACCATGGAGAGTGCTCTGAGGAATTGTTCGGATTAATCCCAGCAGCCAAATATCGTGAACGCACTACGCGGCAAACGTCCCAATACCATCCACATCATCTGGATGCTTGGCGGTCCACCACTGTACGTTTCAAAAGGAGTTTTCTTCTGCGTACAACCTCTCTGTGGAATAGTTTACCACCTGTGATTTTTCCGGACCGACACGACCTGGGGACCTTCAAGAAAGAGCTTACTCCTTTCTAAAGGGCGGGCAACGCACCTGCAATTTCCCTGGTGTTGCGGTTGATCATGGGCGGCGGTAGTCACTTAACATCAGGTGAGCCGCATGCTCGTTTGCCCCCTCTTCTATAAAAAAAAACCTAATGGTGAATGGAAACTGTGGCCTATAGACATCTACATCTATCCTCGATTAAGAATCAAAATGCAGATGCGTTGTCACCCCTGAAGACTAACATGGAATGATATCCAGTAAAAATGTCTCTCGTTCTCTAGATTTACTAAGTTTTGTGCAGTTATTAAAATGATAAAATCAAATCAATAATGGCAATTGTAATCGATATCTAACAATAGAAGGGAACATACCAGTAGATTCCAAATACGTATCGACCACAGAGATAGCTCGATGCCGTAATGTTGAACAATCACGTGGCCACAACAAAACTCGTAATTAATAATTAATTATTAATACGTACGTGTTCAAAAATGGCAAAATACCTAACATTACTGAACCTGTTTAAATTTAAAAATCCATTAAAATACAATTATAAAAAAATAATGCATTTATGATTATAATGTATTTCCAACATGTAAGTAATAACGGTTCTATTTCTTAATTAAAAAAGTTTTCCCAATATGAGGTTATTAGGCAATACGTAGGGGAGGCTTATATTCAGCAGTGGATATTTGCTATTAATGAATGAAACAATGTACAACCAGTGCGTGTTGCCAGTGATGACTTACGAATCTGAGGTCCTTCGCTGCTGGCCGTATGAGGACGCTCGAGGTCGCTCAGCGAGCCTTGGAGAGGGCTATGCTCGGAGTTTCTCTGCGTGATAGACTCAGAAATTAGGATATCCGCAGTAAAACCAGAGTGACCGACATAGCCCAACGGATTAGTAAGCTAAAGTGGCAATGGGCCAGCCATATAGCTCGAAGAACCGATAACCGATAGGGAAGAAAGGTTCTCGAGTGGCAGCCTCATAACGGTATGCGTAGTGTAGGGCGACCCCCACTAGATGGGGTGACGACCTAGTAAGACATGCAGGAAGTCAATGGATGCAGGTGGCTCAGGACCGTGCTTTGTGGCGTTACTTGGGGGAGGCCTATGTTCAGCAGTGGACTTGTGAAGGGCTGTAATGATGATGATGATGATGATGAATAAAAGAAAAAAATAATACTTAGTATAGGACTTCTTCATGACGTAAAAATGTTTCCCGTACATAAATTACACGCCTCACAAAACTTGTCTCAAGAGGAAATCGTGTCCACGATTGTTTTTGTTTTATGAAACCTCTGAGGACCAAGATGAAATACCTCAGCCTGTAATTATACTGACTCTTTATACACTTCTGACGGGAACACAGCAGTGCGAGCATATTTATTGGTAGAAATACGAGTGGATTTAGTGACTAATTCGTGACTGGTGATTTGAAAAAAAATTGATTTATCAGGTATAGAACTTAGAGAAAATTTTACAGCACTAGTCCGTATGTGAAAGAGGTACTCTCTGGGGTTAGTCATAGCATCGAACGAACTGCCCTTGATAACGACTCCGAGAAACTATTCATTAAGAAAGTCCTTCACCCAATCAATCAGACTGGAAAAAGCCGTACGTAGGAAGGATCGGCCGCCTTTTTGGGCAGAAGCTGCAAATTGGCCAGCTGCCAAGATTTGTCTTTAGAAATGTACCTACTATGCCAACTGACTACATATATGCCAACTGAATACATATACTTTGTTCCGGGCTGGACTGCGTTTTAAGAATCTCATTGTTGGTGATTGCGGATCTTTGATACCTACCACGATGGGATAATTGAGGTTGTATGTTATTACGAGGGCGGCACTGAAAATTTCGGGAATCAAGGAAATGACACAACATTACTATTTAAAAATGTATTTATTGCTTTTCGAAGTATTCTCCGCGAAATTTGACACATTTTTCCATACGATGGAACCAATCATTGAAGCAACCACTCCATTCGGAAGTTGGGGTCTCCAAAATGGCCGTTTTGTAGGCGTCCACAGCTTCTTCAGGTGATGAAAATCTCTGTCCATGCAATTTATTCTTTATTTTAGGGAAAGTATAGAAATCATTAGGCCTTAGGTCGGGGCTGTACGGCGGGTGGTATAATAATTCTATGTTTTCTTGCTCTAAATACTCTTTTGTTCTGTGTGCGGTGTGAGAACTCGCATTGTCGTGATGGAGGATGATGCGGCGGTTGCAGTTCTCTTTACGGAGTTCAGAAACGACCTGTGGCAAACAAATGCTAGCATACCATTCTGCATTAACCGTTCTTTGTCCCTCAAGAGGAATAGTCGTAACATGGCCGGTTTTGGAGACAAACGTGGCCACCATTTTTTTTGCAACACTCCGTGAACGAACAATTTTTGTTGGCTTTAACTCATTTTCGAACACCCAAACTCGTGACTGGTTTTTTGTTTCGGGTTTGTACGCGTATATCCAGGATTCGTCACCTGATACGATGTTGTATACAGCGTTTGAGTATCCTGCGTGGAATCTTTCGAGAGTTCTGACGCACCAAGTAACGCGAGCCGCTCTTTGCTCTTCACAGAGCGAATGCGGTATCCATCGGGAAAACAACTTTTTTACACCTAATTGTTCATGCAAGATTATTTGTGTTTGACTCATTCCAATGTCTAAAGTTGCCTGAATTTCGCGGTATGTCACATGTCGATCTTCCTCAATCAGCTTACGCACAGCATCAACGTTTTCTTGGGTGACTGCAGTTTTTGGACGACCTTGACGGGGATCATCACTGAGCTTGACACGTCCTCGTTGAAATTCAGCAAACCAGCGATAAATTGTGGTTTTGGATGGGGCTTCATCACCAAATGCAGAAATCATCCGGTCAACACACTGTTTTTGTGTTAAACCACTTCGAAAGTCATAATAAATCATCGCTCTTGAATTTTCTCGAGTCAATTCCATTTTCTCTACGACTAAACAAGTTTGACATAAGCTTGTGACAAGACCGAGAATCTTTTTTTAAATAAATAAATGGTATTCGATTATTGAAACCAAGGAGTTTTCAATTAAAAATATTTGAATATGACAGGAACAGTGGAAATATTCCATTCCCGATACTTTTGGTGCAGCCTAGTACAACTGTTTAGACCCGAAATGTAAGAAAAAATAAAATCAAACAAGTTAGTCTTCTTTTTAACTGCATGCCAGTTAGTTAATTAGTTCTACCCCAAGTCTAAAACCAAGTTCAAAACTAAAAAACGCATGTTCTTTAAAGTATTGGGATATGTCAGAAACAAGGAAATTTTCAACTATGGTACGTACAATTAAATAATCAGAGTGTTGGCGACGCATTGTTTTGTATGTAATATTTATTATACATTTTCTAATATGTTGTATCTTAGGTTAAGGTAGATAAGAGTGGGCGATTCCCGCTAGCATTTCTTGGCAGTCAGTCGTCGCCGCAGTCTCCGCTGGTGTGCACATACATACGTTTAAGTCGTCCCGCGCTTTGAAGAATCTAACGGTCAATTTGTATTTTCACCGTGTGGCGCAATAAACACTTTATGTAACCAGCACGAGTTCTTGATTGGCTATCGATCCACTTCAGTGGTCACTTCGGCCGGATCATAAATTGTAATGTTATACAGTCCACCGCGAATAATGACAAAAACTCGTGCTACAAGAAGGAAGGAGTTGGAAGGCACACAAGACCAGGGACAGTCAACGGCTCCGCAACACCCATATGAGGTTGAAAACAAACGGGATATAGAAAGTGACTCAAAGCCAAAGAGTTTGCCTGCTAAACCTTCGGCATCGTTGAAGTCCATACATTCAACATCATCGTCAGTACGTGCTCAGAGAAAAAAATTAGAGCTAGAAGCAGCGGAAGCAAAAGCACGTATACAAATGGAACTTATTGATAAAAAGCTTGAGGCTGATCTAGTCGATTTGGAACACAGTTCACGCTCATCGAGGTCGCACACCAACGAGGAAGTTGAGAAGTGGTTGGAGCGCAGTCAACAGCCTGAACATCCTGCCCCCGAGAATGGATTTACAAAGGGTGGGCCAAGTGCGCCGGCAGCAGGTGACGCCGCCGCCGGTAACGATAATGGTACAGTGCAAATGTTGGCCAGCGCACTCAAGAATTTAGCCGCTGCCTCAACATCTCAGCAGAATAATGGTAATTTATTGAGCCGTATATCCACACCGCAAGATTTACCAATGTTTAGTGGTGACCCTATGGACTGGTTACAATTCAAGTTGGCATACGAAGAATCCACACAGGTATGTAACTTCAGCCCTAAAGAAAATTTATGGCGCCTACGAAAATGTCTTCGTGGGCAGGCAAAAGAAGCAGTTACGGCTCTTCTTATCACAGCTTCATCACCTGATATAGTGATGTCAACTTTAGAGTTGCAGTTTGGTAATTCAGACATCATCATAACTAGAATCATGCAGGATATAAGGAAGCTACAGCCCATATCACCTGATTACCATAAAGATATTGTGCCATTTTCTATTAAAGTAAAAAATTACGTCGCGGCTGTACGCGCATTAAACAGACACGAATATCTTCAAGATACAAGCGTCACTACAATAATATTAAGTAAGTTACCTACAGTACTTATTTCTAAATGGGCAGACTATAGTTATGCATTTATTGCCGGCGGCGTTAAGGCGAAACTGGATATTCTGTCAGAGTTTTTAAATGAAGAAGCCGTAAAAATTTCTACATCTTCGGTGCAGTTAATCAGCAATGTTCACAACATTAATAAATTTAAATATTCTGAACGCTCGCATAATACATTGTTAGTGAATAGTGAACAAAATAAAATCGCTATGAAGTGTCAATACTGCAAAAAATCTCCGCATAAATTAACAGAATGTAAACAATTCAAACGGTCACTACGCAAGGACAGATGGCGGTATGTAAAACGTTACGGTATCTGTTACAAGTGTTTATTATCGCGCCATAATAGGGATACGTGCCCAGCGCCGGTGTGTGACACGGACAACTGCGGAGAAGCACATCATCGGTTGTTACACTATTCGGTAAACAAGGAACAAACTGTAAGTAACTGTGAAAATCCTAACTTAGTGCCTGAGTTTGAGAATGTAAGCCAATCCGAAACGATTACAAATATTAATACAAATTGTAAAGCGTTATTAAAAGTAGTCCCTGTGAAAATTCACGGTCCGAACGGAACAATTAGGGCAAGTGCGCTGTTGGACGATGGTTCGACGATATCGTTAATAAGCAGCGCGCTCGCTAAGCGCGTTGGACTCAGCGGCCAGCGCCAAACGATGCGCGTGAGTGGCGCGTTCGATTCTAGTGAATTAGTGTGTGAATCGACTGTAATGAACTTTAAGATATCTAATTGCAATGGCGATGTGTATACTTTAATTGCACGTAGTGTAGATAAACTTAATTTGCCTAAATATAACAATTTCTAGAATTAATTGTAATAAATTTAAGCACCTTTGTAATATTAAAGATCAACTTTGTAATGTTTCTACTGCACCTGAATTGTTGATAGGCCAGGATAATTGTAATTTATTATTGCCCTTAAATGTAATTGTAGGTAAGGCTAACGAACCATGTGCGACCCTCACTCCGCTCGGTTGGTGTGTGCATGGACGTGTACCTGCTCATTTGGCTTCGGAGATGACCGGTCACATTAATTTACATCTTGGTGAGGTCTTGGAAGCAGCTCAGGTGGAACAGCGCATGTTGGCGGAACTCCATGATGAGGTACGTCGATCCTTTAACTTAGATTCGTTGGGGGTGTCACTACAGCCACGACAAAATAAAGAGGATGTCCAAGCGTGGTCACATCTGGAACGGACAGCGACCCTGGTTGAAGGCAGATGGCAAGTCGGCTTACCTTGGATCAATGAGAACAGTAAAATGCCTGAATCCTTCTCCAACGCCATGTTGAGGTTAAGTGGTGTCGAAAGGAAAATTAAATTAAATAGCGATTACGGGGAAAGGTATAGGGATAGGGTGGCTCACCTGTTGAATAATGGATATGCTGAGGTAGTGTCCAATCCAGCAGCTGCTCAAAATAGTCCCAAGACCTGGTATCTACCCCATTTCGGAGTCGACAACCCTAATAAGAAAAAGCTTCGTTTGGTCTTCGACGCGGCGGCCAAATCGAACGGATTGTCACTAAACGATTACCTACTTAAAGGTCCAAATCTATTAATGTCATTACTCGGGATCATGTTCCGCTTCCGGGAATATAAGGTGGCATTAACCGGAGACATAAAAGACATGTTCCTAAGAATAAAAATTCGTCCCGAAGACAGAAACGCTCTTCGTTTTCTTTGGAGAGACAACCCAAAAGATCCAATAAAAACATACGAAATGTCATCTTTAATTTTCGGTGCAAACTGTTCACCCTTTATTGCACAGTTTGTAAAGAATAAAAATGCAATGTGTTACGAGTCATCGTTCCCATCAGCTGTGGATGCGATTTGTAAACAACATTACATGGATGACTATATAGATAGTATGGAGGATGAACACACTGCAATGAAATTAGTACAAGATGTTTCTTTCATTCATAAACAAGGCGGTTTTGTTATCCGAAACTGGACAAGCAATAGCTTAGAGGTTTTAAACACCGTACCAACGTAAGGTTTAAAATCGGTCAGCACGAAGAGGGTGAGAGGACACTTGGATTGTTTTGGTATCCAGATAATGACACGTTAGGGTTTGATGTCTCGTTCAAGCGCATTCCGGAGAACATTAGCAGTGGTAAAACGCGGCCTACTAAGCGGGAGATGCTCAGAATAATTATGTCAATATTTGATGTATATGGAATTTTATCTCCAATCACTATAAAAGGAAAAATAATGTTACAGGAAACTTGGAAGGCTAACATTGGATGGGACGAAATAGTTTCAGACGCTATATACAAAAAATGGTGTGAATGGATGAAACAATTAAAATGGATAAATAATTTGCGCTTACCGAGATACTACCAAGCAGCCGCGAGTGGAAGCGAAACGGCAATAGGATCGATGGCGGATACATGCGAGTCGCGGGCGCAACGGGCTGCCATCGGTTATAGCAACCTACAGTTACATATATTTTGCGATGCATCTACGCAAGCTATGTGCGCGGTAGCGTACTGGCGTTGGGTTCATAATAAGAAAATATATGTATCGTTTATAGCTAGCCGCTGTCGTGTAGCGCCGGTGAAGTTCGTTACGATTCCGCGCCTGGAACTTCAAGCCGCAGTACTTGCTGCTCGTTTATCGCGTACAATAATTACCGAACATAGAATCAAGCCTCAGAGGAAAATATTCTGGAGCGATTCTAGTACTGTCTTACATTGGATAAGGAACAATAATAAAAACTATAAGACATTCGTAGCTAACCGTTTAGGAGAAATTGACGAACTTACGAAAACAAATGAATGGAGATACATTCCTACGAAGTTAAATATAGCCGATGTTGCCACCCGGGAAGCAGTTAATTGCAATTCAATTACTACAGAGTGGCTCAATGGCCCAAAGTTTCTGCAAAGTTCTGAAAATGCGTGGCCCGTAGGATCTTTTATGCCCGAAGTATGCAGTTCGCAGTTGGAGTATGTGAGTACAATACGGGAACATTCTGTAGTAGACTTACCCGTGCCAGATCCAACTAGGTTCTCTTCTTGGCTTCGCCTGCTGAGGACTACCGCTTTAGTATTAATATTTATAAAAAGATGCAGAAGATTTACAAGTAACTGTCAGATCAATTGTACCGACATGGTGGAAGCTGAACGACTTCTGCTCAGATACGCTCAGCTGCAGTCTTTTCCGGAGGAGATAGCTGCAATTAAGATCAGAAAACCGTTAGAACGAGTCAGTAGGCTACACATCTTAGCTCCGTATCTTGACGATTATGGAATTTTGCGCGTTAGTGGCCGTATCGATGCTGCTGCTGATTTATCTCTGGAGATCAAGAGACCTATCATATTAGACGGACGGCATTCCATATCGCGACTAATCGTTAAGCATTACCACAAGAAGGCAGCGCACGGATTAAATGAGATGGTGGTAAACGAGCTAAAACAAAAATATTGGATCTTGAAGCTACGACCCACTGTACGTACCGTCGCATCCAGCTGCATGTTCTGTCGCATGCAAAGGGCTAAGCCAGAACCACCACGAATGGGGGACTTACCTCAGCCCAGATTGGACCACCATCAACGACCATTTACAAATTGTGGCGTTGATCTGTTCGGCCCACTCGATGTGACTATCGGACGAAGAAGAGAAAAGAGGTACGGAGTACTTTTCACTTGCCTCACCGTGCGTGCTGTTCACATAGAGGTGGTCAATTCTTTGACTACGGATTCTCTTATAATGGCATTAAGAAGAATGTCAGCACGTAGAGGTTGGCCCAAACATATCTTCTCTGACAATGGTACTAACCTCAGAGGTGCAAACATGGAGCTCTTAAAATCCATTAAGGAACTGGATGAGGTTGCATTGAAGGATCAAGCACTAAACTTCAGCACAGAATGGACATTTATTCCACCTTCCAGTCCACACTGGGGTGGGGCTTGGGAGCGCCTTATACGGACTGTAAAAAATGCTCTAAAGGTCGTACTCAAGGAACGTGCACCTCGAGAAGAGGTCCTTATAACCTTGTTAGCTGAAGTCGAAAACTTAGTAAACAGTCGACCGCTCACTCATGTCTCCGTAGAGCCAGGAAGTAATGAGAGCTTAACTCCCAACCATTTCCTGCTGGGAACGTCCTCCAATTTGCCTACAATTGGGGTTTATGACGATTCAGACATCTACCTCAGGAAACAGTGGCGTATCGCACAACGCCTGGCGGACAAGTTTTGGGAGCGATGGGTTAAGGAGTTTCTGCCCGAGCTGTTACCAAGACGTAAATGGAATCGCGAACAAAGGTCTTTACAAATTGGGGATCTAGTCCTAGTCGTTAGTCCAGGTGAGCAGCGTGGCATATGGCAGCGCGTGGTCGAAAGGGTTTTTCCTGGCAAAGACGGCAGGACTAGGGTGGTTCAAATAAAGACTCCATTCGGGACACTTGTACGTCCAGCAACACGCGTCGCCAGAATACCCATGGAAGATGAGTGTCGCTGAGGCGACACTGGGGTGGGGCGTGTTGGCGACGCATTGTTTTGTATGTAATATTTATTATACATTTTCTAATATGTTGTATCTTAGGTTAAGGTAGATAAGAGTGGGCGATTCCCGCTAGCATTTCTTGGCAGTCAGTCGTCGCCGCAGTCTCCGCTGGTGTGCACATACATACGTTTAAGTCGTCCCGCGCTTTGAAGAATCTAACGGTCAATTTGTATTTTCACCGTGTGGCGCAATAAACACTTTATGTAACCAGCACGAGTTCTTGATTGGCTATCGATCCACTTCACAGAGCAAGAACTCTCTCACAGCATTTTTAAACAAATTTTTTGACTTTGATAGGCTGAAATGGATGGATGGAAAGATAGACAAAATCGCCGTCATTGCCCCCGCAAGACGGGTATGTGTAAGAATGTTCCTATAACAATGGTACCTATTTGATTTATTGATAGTACGGATAATGCTAGAAGAAATAATAAGGCAACCTAGGTTTAGTTATAATTACCCACGCTTTATGAAAAAAAAAATATGGATGATATAAATATCAGCGGCTTTACGAGTGGCCCAAAGGTACAATCACACCAAATCTACTTTATAGCGTACCGAGATAGTAAACCACAATCTTTCGAAAGTCTCCCTAAAAATCTTTGTGGCATTTTCTAGTATTCTATCATATATATTAGCTCATTTTATATATCTACTTACCGTGTAATCAAGTGCAAGTAACAAAGCTTTCTCCGACAACCTGCAAGCCAAATATTTGATAAGCAATTGTTGCACCAGATAACCTACTTAGAGCCACAGAAAGTTTTCGGTATGTACTTACCATAAGTCGAAACATCAACAAGTCATTAAGTTTAAGTAACTTTGTTATCTTGAAATGCTTATCTTTAGTTTCGACATTACATACTCATTTGTACATTAATAGGTACTGGTACACATTTTCTGATATTCTTAATTACTTTGGCTAAATTGGCTGTTCCGTTATTATAGTTGCTTGGACAGATCAAAGTGATAGACATGTGACAATCTCGTTACTTTTTTATAGAATAAGGCTGACAAACGAGCACACAATCCACCTGATGGTTAGTGGATGCTGTGGCCTGTAGACATCTACATTTATCCTCGACTAAGAATCAAAATGCAGATGCGTTTTCAATCCTGAGGCCTAAGATGAAATGCCTCTTTCCACTAAAAGTGGGTCTCCAAATCTCTACACTCAAAACACAGCAGTATTAAGTAGCTGTTTTACGCTGGTATTCTGTGAGAGCATGGTCCTTCCCCGGTCGAGCCGACCCATTCGTGCTACAACTATACTACTAATATAACTGCAGCGTGGCTCTACCACGTGTAAAACGTAACGCCTCACATATAAGATTTTTCTTGAAAATTATTAAGTATCATCGTCATCACTGTCCGTCTCTTTAGTCTCAAGGTCTAAATGTTAGACTTAGATCCTTTCAAGACCAAGCATTCACGGCCTTGCTCATAAAAAATTTTAAGAAATACCTTAAGCTACTCTTTCTTTTTATTAAAATACAATAGCAAGAGACAGGTATATAGATAATTAATAGTACCCGGTTGACCGAGCTTTGCTCGGTACTTTTCGCTCGATTTTTTTTAATTCGTGTGTTTTGGAAATTATATTTAGATACAAATTACATACTGATGAAATATAAATAATATTTTTTGATCTTAGCGACATAACGGAAAAAACGGAAATGGTTATTTGAATAAAAAATCATGAGTGCAATAATTTCAATTTAAATTTTCGTGTTTTTAAAAAATACTAAAAAAAGGGCTCGAAAAAATAGATTTTCTCAAAAAAGAAAGGAACTTGAAAAAAAAATTTAAAAAAGTCGGTCGGTCGTTCTGGGCTCGAACCGGTGTTTACGATTCTGTGACCGCCCATTATACCAATTAAGCTATTTATAATCATTAACATCTGTCAAAATTTACCTTCTTATTCTAACGATATTGTAGCAGTTTTTCATTGCCTAAAAACACGTACAAAAAGACATTTTTAAAAATAAATCCTAGCTAAATCGATTTATTATCCCAGAAACTCCTTGGACACTAAATTTTATGAAAATCGTTGGAGCCGTTTCCGAGATCCCGATTATATATATATATATATATATATATATATATATATATATATATATATATATATATATATATATATATATATAAATATATATATATATATATATAAGAATTGCTCGTTTAATAGTATAGGACTTTATTTTAGTAAGCAATAATTAACGATTTAATATGGACGTTGGAGGTTAATTATTCTAAAGAAATCACCTGTTCACCACACTGGATGAAGAAGTTGATGAGCGCATAGCCGGAACACTAACACTCGTAATGCTGTTCTCATCACCATCACCACAGACTGTTTTGGGGATTTTTGCGTTCGGCGCTTTTAGATGGCTTTATCCTTCAAAAATAGTTCATCAAAGTATCATAATAGCAGTAGAACTGAATTATCTATATAAGGTTAAGATTTCAAGAGAAGTTTTGTATATTCTCACCTACACATAAAATTGATTCTATCGCATCTACCATAGGAAGTACTCTGAGAAATTGTTCAGACTAATTCCACTCGCTAAATTTCATCATCGCACATCACAACAAAACTCGCAATACCTTCCACACATCACACAACTTGTGTGAATGCGATTTACTAAAAGTTTTCTTTCTCAAACACCTTTGTGGAATCAGCTACCATTAGCGATTTCTCCGGACGGATACGACTGAGGGACTTTCAAGGAAAGAGGTGTCTCTTATTTAAGAGGCCGGCAACGTACCTGGAATTCCCCTGGTGTTGCAATTGTTTATGAACAGCGGTAAACACTTACCATCAGGTGAGCACCATGTTCTTTTGCCTCTCTAATATAAAAAAAACAATCCTCTTAAGAGGATTGTTTTTTTTTTTGAGGTTAACCTCAAAAAAATAAAATACTAACTTCAATGATCAGTCGTAATACTGACAAATTTATTAGAACATAACCGAATAAAAAAAAATATACAAAGCTAGTGACGACGTATAAAACCGAAACATATTCCTTTACTGCTAAGAGTTTATGAAAAATTTACAGGCAATGGAATACGAAATTAATGGCGTATTTTAACACAATTCAAAAACAACTGATATAAATGTGCTACTTCTCTAACAATTAAGAAATTTGCGTCTTTCGAAACGTTTTGTTGAATTTTAATGTCATTTAGTAAACTTTTAAAACGAATAAAATGTTTGATTCGACGATCTGAATCTAATCAACAGTATCATTAAATATAATAGAATTTAAACAAGCTTGCTATCTCGTGACGGCGTAAGAGTTCATCACCCCATTTCATTACGCAGTGTCAATAAAAGGCGACTATCGGAAATGATAGAATAAAAGAATGAAATTAATAAATGCCAGAAACTGTCAGACACTGATAGTGTCAACGAACCATCCGTTACGGGTAGTTGTAAAATACCCAAACCGGCGATTGGGAGCAGAGACAAAGGTCAAAATATCACCTAATAGACGAAAAAATTAATTGATTCAGGGGACTCAGAATCGCACTTTATAGCACAACGCTAATATATGATTATTGCAGATTTGTAATATGATGAGGTGACTTAAATACCTATATAAGTACCTTTATCAAGTCTTTCTTACACTTACTAACGATAACAATATTTCTACTCATGAATGCGTTTACTGAGCGTGTTTTAGCAAACATATCGAGAACCTCAGGTCTCCTGAAAAATGTAATATTATTGAAAAAGCCTGCAGTGAACTTGAGGGCAGAGACAAAGATTAACAAAAACAACACTTACCTACTCTCATCATTTGCTTAAATGATACATACAATATTCTGAAGCGAAAACTTAGCTTACAACCATTGAGGTATTACTACTTACGTTAGTAATATAGTTCGATGCTTACAACAGGTAAAATATAAAAGACAATGTCTAATGATTGAGCAACAACTATTCTTTATTAAGAAAGGATAATGACCATGTGGTGGCGGTATAATAATAATTAACCCAGGTAGAAGAAAGTCGTACCATGGGTGTCGTAAAAGGACACTGAGGAAAACAAACTAGCAAATAAAAACTGCAATTGATAACTGGCCTGTCAAGCGTGGCAACTGTGGCAAGGATCCCTCATATGACAATCTAACAGGCAGATATTCAACAGTGAACTTTTATAGGCCGCGATCATCGATCACTAATAAAAACTAAAAAAAACTAAAAATAAACTAAAATTATTACATATTTATTATTATAACTAAACTAAAAATATTAGTGATCGATGGCCGCGATGGTGATGGAAGAAAAAATAATAATGTAATCCAGACCCAATTTCGGCCACGGCGGCCTGCCCCAACAGAGGCTAGCCATCGGCGAAGGACAGGATTATAGTGCCCAAGCGTATGCACAAGCACAGGTGCACTCTCTATTCCCTCACTCTTGTAATCCGATGGAACGGTAAACCGACACGACCGGGAGAGAGATCAGGCGCAGGACCAACGGCTTTACGTGCTTTCCAAGGCACGGGGGTGAGACACCGCCAACTTCCTGACTCCGGTCAGCTACTGAGAATTTCTTGACAGAAAAACTAAACAATTGATTTTTTGGCCCGACCCGGGATTCGACCCCAGGACCTCATGATCAGCGGTCGCAATAATACTATACTAGACTAACGAGGCAGTCAATAATAAATAAATATAATCTGGTAAGTATTTATCAAAGTTTTTTTTTAAATCGTTAAAAAATTGTACAGGAACGGTTATAAGGTATAGTATTAAGGAATACATGAAATAATATAAACCCTAGGAATGAGGTTATCGCTACCATGCTGGTTCCGTTATATTTCATATTAAAAATTGTACAAAATGATTGTGGTTATTTATATCCCAAAAGGCCCTGCCAAGGACAGAGGTAACTATTTTTTTTTTTTTTTTTTTTTTATAGAAGAGGGGGCAAACGAGCATGCGGCTCACCTGATGTTAAGTGACTACCGCCGCCCATGATCAACCGCAACACCAGGAGAATTGCGGGTGCGTTGCCGGCCCTTTAGAAAGGAGTAAGCTCTTTTCTTGAAGGTCCCCAGGTCGTATCGGTCCGGAAAAATCGCCGGTGATAAACTATTCCACAGAGAGGTTGTACGTGGAAGAAAGCTCCTTGTGAAACGTACAGTGGTGGACCGCCAAGCATCCAGATGGTGTGGATGGTATCGGGACGTTTGCCGTGTCGTGCGTTCACGAAATTTGGCGGCTGGGATTAATCCGAACAATTCCTCAGAGCACTCCCCGTGATAGATGCGATAAAATACGCAAAGAGATGCAACATCTCTTCGCAACGCCAGTGAATCGAGCCGATCGGAAAGCACTCGGTCGTCGACGATTCGAGCCGCTCTGCGCTGGATGCGGTCAAGTGGAAGGAGCTGGTACTGGGGAGCCCCAGCCCAGAGATGGGAACAGTATTCCATGTGCGGTCGAACCTGCGCCTTGTAAAGTTGCAGGCGGTGTGCCGGCATGAAATACTGCCCCGCTCTGCTGAGCACGCCAAGCTTTTTAGAGGCCAATTTGGCCTTCCCTTCCAAGTGACCACGAAACTGCACGTCACTCGATATGTCGACGCCGAGGATTCCGATACTGGCTGAGGCAACAAGGGGAGTGCCTTGAAACTGAGGGGATACGACAAAGGGGTTCTTTTTAGCGGTTAACGCGCAAACTTGTGTCTTCTGGGGGTTAAACTGGACTAGATTTAGTCGTCCCCAATCCGAGACTCTGTTCAGCAAAGACTCGACTTCAGACACAAGTTTGTCCCGGCACTCGGAGACGTTTTCCCGAGAAATATTGGCTCGGCCGGTGTAAAGAGCATCACCAGTGCTGTCATCTGCATAGCAATGAATGTTACGGGTATGCAACATATCATTGATATGCAGAAGAAACAGCGTTGGTGATAGCACGCAGCCCTGTGGAACACCAGCATTAATAGGCTTGCAATCGGAGCTTGCACCGTCTACAACGACCTTGATGCTCCGATCTGCAAGAAAGCTGGTGATCCAATCGCACAATTTCTCGGGAAGCCCATAGGAAGGGAGCTTCGAAAGAAGCGCTTTGTGCCAAACCCGATCGAAGGCCTTCGCAATGTCCAAACTAACGGCCAATGCCTCCCCCTTGAACTCTACTGCCTCCGCCCATCTGTGAGTGAGGTAGACCAGAAGATCACCAGCTGACCGACCACGGCGAAAACCGTATTGGCGGTCACTAATCAGCTGGTGATCCTCAAGGTACCTCATGAGCTGGCAGTTTACAATGGACTCCATTGTTTTGGAGAACAAGGAGGTGATGGCGATTGGCCGGTAGTTGGACGGGTCTGAGCGGTCGCCTTTTTTAGGGATCGGGTGGACGAAAGCAGTCTTCCATGATTTTGGGACTACGCCTAGGGAGTAGGAGTACCGGAAAAGACGCGTTAAAACCGGTGCCAACTCTGGAGCACACGTCCTCAGCACAATTGGGGGGATTCCGTCAGGCCCACTCGACTTGTGGATGTCCAGGGAGAGGATTGCTTTGCGAACCGAGCGCTGTGTGAACTGCACTTCCGGCATGGAGCACTCACACCGCGGGATGGTCGGCGGCGTACTCCCCCCGTCATCGAGAGTCGAGTTAGACGCAAAGAAGGAGCCTAGAAGATCGGCTTTCTCCTTTGCAGTATGGGCCAGTGAGTCGTCCTCCCTGTGCAGAGATGGAAGAGATGGCTGACAGAAATTCCCCTGGACAGCCTTGGCGAGAGACCAGAATGCACGGGTTCCAGAAGGAAGGCGAACAAGTCTCTCGCCAATTCTGCCTATGTGCTCTGACTTTGCCTTGGCAATGACTCTTTTGAAGGACCTAGAGGCGGAATTATACTTCTTTTTTAGAGCGCTGGTGTTTACATCCCGGGACGCTGATGCATCAACCCAGGCTTGGTAGCACTCCTGCTTATAGCATGATGCTATTTTACAGGAGCGACCAAACCATGGCTGAGATTTGCCTCCAATGGGCACCACAGAGGAAGGAATAAAAAGTTCCATACCCTGAAGTACCACATCAGTAACAGAATCCGCAACAACGTTGGGATCATCCGGCGAGAAGCAAACCCGCCCCCAAGGGTAGGATGCAAAGAAAGACCGCATCCCATCCCAATCGGCTGACCTATAGTGCCAAACACGGCGGCAGCCTGCAGAATGCAACCGCGATTTCAGCGTGAGTGGCACAACACTCCGGACCAGACAATGGTCCGAGGAGCCTAAAGGGGCGTCGACGGAAATCTGATATCCGTCCGGGTGAGAGGTCAGCAGAAGGTCCAACAGGGAAGGTGCATGATCCTCCACATCTGGAATCCGCGTAGGCGAAGTAACCAGTTGTGTCAGACCATATGCCAAGGCAAAATCATGAACAGATCTCCCCGCATGATCGGTTAAACGTGAACCGAGCCATTCGGCGTGATGGGCGTTAAAGTCGCCGAGGATCACGATCTCTGCAGAGGGGATCTGCTGTAGCAACGAATCTGCAGCCATTTGGACGTGGTCGAAGAGTCGGTCTGTTTCGGCATTACCGCTGTGGGACCTATAGAGGCACCCGTAGACGCGCGGATGGTCGTCGCTGTCTACGCGTAGCCAAAGGATGGACAGGTCCGAACCTTCAAGTCTGCCGAGGCGTCGAGAACAGATGTCCTCTCTGACGTAAACGCAAACTCCAGCCCGAGGCACAAAGGAGTGTTCCAGTTTGTACCCCGGGTAGGAGAGATACGAAACATCAGCCGGAGAGGACACCTGCGTCTCGGTCAGAAAGAGCAGAGCCGGCCTCGCCGTCTCGAGATGGTAGTGGACGGCGTTTAGGTTAGAGTGAAGTCCCCTGATATTGCAGAAATTCACGGACAGCGTGGCAGGGGTCGCCTTGGTCTTGTTGCTCCGTTTGCCCCGAGCAGTTGTAGTCTTGAGCGGAATTTCGCCCCCCCCAGAATACGCGGGGCAGCCTGAGCACCCACGCTCAGAAGTGGAGAAACATGGTCGTGGATGCTCAGCGAGGGATTCTCCAGGGGTGCTGGTACCCTCCTGGGGTAGTCTATCTTTATTTAATTCCGCTACCATGTTGATGGGGGGGGGGGGATTTGGGCCTCCGGCCACCTGCACTCACCGACGAAACGCGGAAGCAGAACTTCCACTTCACGCCGGTATTCTGTGAGGTCGTGGTACCACCCCGGTTTGAGCCGGCCCATACGTGCAACAGCAAAGCTGCCGCATGGCTCTACCACTGTTACATATACTGAACAAAAACAATTATATTCCATTCTGTTAAAGTATATAATTAAAAGTTAAAGTGAATAACCATGTAACACACAACGCAATAATTTATAAAATGTACATACTGCGAAGCTTAAGATCTGCGCGACCAACAGTAGTTCATGGCTTTCAATCTACTATTTTAGTTTTGTATACCCCTATACAGAAAATAGCACAAATAATTGAAGCTTCAATGGTTAACGAGAATGGGGCTAATGTAAACAGCATTAGAATGGAGATCCCGTTACGAAAATCCTCAAAAAATTTTCATTTCAGACGTCTCATAAAACTCATAATGGAACATCTCACAGAATACCTGCGTGAAACAGTAGCTTAATGCTGCTTTGTTTCGTATGGTGAGTGTAGAGAACCGGAGACCCCTTTTACTGGAAACGAGGCATTCCGTCTCAGTCCTCACGGGTGACAACGCATCTGCATTTTGATTCGTAATCGAGGATATGTAGATGTAGATGTCTATGGGTCACGGCAACAACTTACCATCAGGTGGACTGTGTGCTCGTTTGTCACCCTAACCTATAAAAAAAATCAAACTTAGTAAAGTTACAATTCAAAGGTTTAAATTAGGAAATATGTTAATTCTTTAGCAAAGCTTGTTAAATATTTTTAAGGCTAATATACATAATATTAGGAATACAAATAACACAAGACTCATGATCATAAAAATATTTATTCTTTGTTTTGTTTAAAATCATTACATTTCCATTCTCTATACTTCATAACTTTGTGACTCTGAGTATCTAGACATCAATTTTGATGTATTTTGTAATTTTCTTATAATGGCAGTAATTGCGGGGATTAGATTTTTTTACTTTCCTCCAGAGGTTATACCACCTCCACAGGGTCTGTATTGTCCAGTTTCACAATTGGCTTAATTCAAGACACATATTTTTTAATAAATGCAATCCAAGCGAAGTAATACAGATTGCCTGCGATTTGATACAAGCAATGTATAGTTAACTTGATGACGACTCCGTGGCGCAGTGGCTTAGCAATGAGTGGCTGCGCTGGGGGTCGCGGGTTCGAATCCCGCACGGAACAAGTATTTGTATGGCCTACAAGTAGTTGTTCCGGGTCTGGATGTTCGTCCTTGTGCAATTTATGTTTGTAAACTGCCCACACAATACAAGAGAAAATCTTAGTGTAGGGGTAACGTTCTTTAAAAGAAAAAAAATTAAAAGAAAACTTAAATATTATACAAAAGAAAATGAAAGAATTAGAATAATAGAAAAAATAAAAACAAGGCAAAAATATGCTTAAGCTAAATATAACAATTATTATAAACGACATATTGTTTAAAAAAAATTATTTACAGTTTAGCGACATACTTAATAAACAAAAGGTAAAAGAAAATATAAGTTAATGTAAATCAACTTAATCTTAAAAATAAACAAAACAAATTAAAATATAAATAAAAACATAAGAAATTAATATATTTCTATAGTTTGCACACTGTCTATATAAATTTTAATTTACAATTTTACTATTTTACAATGACACAATAATTATTTACAGCAGTCTAGTCGCCACATTAAGATATTGTAACATTTAATGTATTGTACATTATTAAAGGAAAGGCATGAAATAATAATTTAAACATTTATGTTAATAATGTTAAAAGAGAGAAAAAAAGGTAAGTATATACAAAAACGAACTATCAGCTATATAATGTCTACTATAATTAATTAAAAATATAAAGTGGATATTACACTTCACTTCTTTCTTATATCTATGGGATATTATTACGTTAGCGTTGACAAGTAAAATTTGTAACAATAGAAAGAAGAATGCAAAATTAAAATAGGATAATAAGAAAGTGGACCTTATAGCTATACTACATCTAATATGTAAAATTAAAAATATGCAGAGATGTTACAACAAATATAGAATAAAACAGGTTGGGCATGAAATTAAAGTAGAGAGAAAAAAAAAGTAAAATGAATATAAATCAATGTATTTCTAAATTTCTAACTAATAAAGTGAACGACAATTTATATACAAAAAAATGAAGGGGGGTCGTTACTCCGAAAAATGAAAGTTATTAGTGTCAAAACTTACAAGATGTGGGACACCAGATGCAATAGTGTGGTTATTCCGAGGATACACATTTCCGGCTGATGATGCATATATTTTCGGAAAGAGCTTTCCGAAACCCCGCAAGCGACACCTTCAATTTCAGCCGCAGACTTCTGGTTCACGAAACCACCTACCACGTGGTTTTCGTTTTTCCTCTAATAACTCAGGTGTCCTTTATCCAAAAATTCCAAATTTTTGGAGGATGACAAGTCTCCAGGTGGCGCACAAAATCACTAATAAAGTAGCAGGTTGGGGCGACTAATCGAGCGCCGCAAGCGATTTACTGTTTTGCTAATATGAGGAAAAACGGTTTTTCACTTAGAAAATCACTAAAAAATGTTTAGCTAAAAAAATTACACCACTAGATGCGTCTCGTTAATACGCAAATTTTGAGACTAAGTACACCGAAATCTGTTAACCTTTTAATGCTGTTCGAATTTTTAACTGCGGGAGCGTCACAATTTTGTAAGCATTCCGCATTGTTTCCTTGTACGTACTACGTACCTTTTATAGTTTATAGCTTTATACTATGGTATCTTCGATCAATAATGATCGAAGTATGGTATATTATCTATGCGCGGGGATAAGTTTATCTCCTATATTATCTACTGTCGATATTATATCCACCATAGGTCCATGCTCGCCGGGTGGATAAAACTTTGGCATAAGACAATTTTATCCCTTGTCAGTGGATATAATCGGGGGTTAAAATTTTTATCCCCTGCCCATGCTAGCCTGGGGACGGGATTATAATGCCCAAATTTATGTTTGAAAACTATCGATGTGGAGGATTTCCGATCCGACGTAATATTTTTAATACTGGTATCGAATCTAGAGTTTCCTGATTTAATAAAGCATAGTAAAGCACCTTTATTTAAATCTCATAGTACATTGGATACCGTCAATTTTAACCTATTTCCGAGCTGCCAACACTTTTCTGCACTGCACTTTTCTGCTGCACACAATTTTCGAAAAAAATATTCTTGATCAAATGTTAATTTTTTTTAATGTAAATAATTTACTACATAAGAATCAATTCGGTTTCACAAGGGGTCGCTCGAAAACGGAAGCTGGTGTTGAGCTGGTTAAATATATCTTCAATGCATGGGAGAATTCAGTGAATTCACATGATGCTTCGGGTATATTCTGTGACCTATCCAAAGCCTTCGATTGTGTTCACCATGAAACATCAGGAAACTCAACACTACGGTGTAAAAGTGATGGTCTTAAATTATTTATTTCATATTTAAGTAACAGAATGCAAGAAGTTGTCACTAATAGTGTTACGAGCTTGAGGTTCGTGACAATAAAAATTGCCGATAGAATTACCTAAATTAACACTTTATCTTTACACAAATTAAAACTTAAAACACTAATAATTAAGCACACTAATTCACTTTATTCCGCTCCGAAGCTTCGCTTGTCTCGCCAAATTCAATACTTCCCCGATCGCGTATTGCAGCGCCTTTATATAGGGCTCTTCCACGAAAACATCCAGAATATTCGAGTAAATACGCGCGCCAACCGATCAAGCGCAGAAAGATCGAGTGTAGAGCTTCTAGAAAGTTTAGTTCTTCAATTTGATACTAGATGGCGCTAGTGCCATCAACTTCGGCGCGTAACAATAGTAAGAGTTCTTCCGGGTCGAAAGTACAAATGAGCGTGCCTCAGGCCCTTTTCTGTTTCTTGTATATATTAATGACTCAACTTGCATAGTTGGGGATAACCATGATACCTATAGTGTTATTTGCTGATGATATTTTATTAATTTTCAAATTAAAAAGACAGTTACTAAATTATGACGACGTAAATAATGCTGCCGTGTAGTGGCGGTTATGAATATCCACTAACCCATGTCTTCCCGTGGTTGTCGAAAAAGGCGACAGAGGGAAACAGGCAGGAGATGGGCAGCAGCATCATCCTGATAACAGCAATTGTACCACAAAAAAACTGCGGCTGCCAATCCATTCGTCAAGCGTGGCAACTGTGGCAATGTACACCCCATGAGCAACGACACAAATAAACGGCCCCTGGTCCCCGGAGGCTCCGTTAATCCCGGCTACGGTGGCGAACCATGGTAACGGCGGGGCAGGGGGTGCTAAGAACCTCCAGTGGACGTTCGCCGTTATCACCACAGACGACTCGACATGGCAACATACAACGCACTCACCCTGAAGATTGACGAGAAGATCCTGAAGCTGGAAAGAGATAGACAAGTTGCACTGCAATATTATAGGTCAAGGTCCGAAGAGAGGGGAGGACACGGTGATTCTCGAATCAGGCAACTTGTTCTATCATCGGGAGGGCGACCATCTGTCCCAAGGTGTTAGATTTACCGTCCACAAGACTCTCGTTAACAACGTTGTAAAGATTGGGAGTGTGTCGACGAGGTTCGCGTACCTTATACTCAGAATCACCAAACGGTATTCGCTGAAAGATATACAGGTACACGCACCAACCTGGGCACATCCCGATGAGGAGCTGGAAGAAATGTATGAGGATATTTCTCATAGAGTACAGGCATCTGAATAGACAGATCTCCAAATACATTCAAAAGCGATCGAGCGGCACCAGGGCTTCAGTCTTTGCTATAGATCTGTCAGCCAGAAAGAGCCAACTGTCGAAGCTGAAGACCGAATTTGGCAGCATTGTTTGCTTTTTGTTTGGGATACAAGAGATTTTGAGTGAGATTGAGAGGTTTTATGGGCAGCTGTACACATCTTCGTTGGAGCCACACGCAAGTGTAAGTATTGATATTTTCATTTTTTGAAAGAAACTTTAGAAAAGAAACAAACATTTTCTTAAGAAATTATCGTCCCCGCTATGAAATCTGTCAAATATTTTACCTCATTGTAAAGTGGCGCCGCCCTGTTGGCAGAAAAAGCCGTGAATGCCCTCATTAATGACAAATTATTTTATTTTTACCAATTAACTATAATAAATACAATATGTAACGTAATTAACGCACACCCTCAGACACCCCAATTAGTATATTATGTTATAATCATAATACATACAATGAATTTTTAGTTAAACATTTTTTTTAACTAAAAATTCAGTGTATAGTATTAGTTATATGTACCAATTCCGGAAGAATGTTGTGGTCACAGTACAAATCCACGAACGCAAAGACTTTAACGTGCTTGAAATAAAGTTTGTTTTTCTTTATTTTCATTGAATGACAGAATTAGTAATAATACAAATAAAACTGCACTCTTAAAAGTCTTATTGCCTTAAGAGGATAGAGTATGTCAGCTCAAATTCTAATTTCGTCCCCACTTGCCCGCGCGTCGTATGCTATGTACCGACATGTTTGTAATCACTAATACTGTAAGTAGAAAGGTCGTTAGACACTTATTTCATTAGGTTTATCATATTTATGCCTGTTTCTTAACGCCAAGCCAGCCGCTTCTTATTTTTATCACGGTTATTTCCCATTTTAATTTTACGTCGTACTGTTGCGTAATGTATATTCTGATCGTAAGCGACACAACCTCCCCGTTCAAAGGCCGAGGTGAAGTGACCGTGCTGCAGGAATCACACTTCAAAAGGCCGATAGTTTAGGTAATTTCTTTTTACAGTGAAAATAATGGTATTTAAAAAAAAGTAAGTAACATAAGCACTGCTTTATAGTTAGTTCAGTTAGTATGCAAAGTTTCATGATCTTATTTAAAGTATTTTATGAATAACAGCGGTTTATTGTTTATTTTGGAGGTAACTTTGGATTTTTTTTCTATCGAGAAAATTTTACGAAATCGTGTTTTCGTCTAACATAATCCTTAACATTAATCCTCAACTTCACCATATATTTATTTCAAAATTAATGCTGCAATATTTTCGGCATAACGAAGGATCTTGCTAAGCCATTTGAGATTATATTTCCCCTTAAGTTACGGTCCATTTCAGTTTGTTTTGACTGTACAGATTTAGTGTGACTGTAAATTACGTAGTTTTAATTATTTTTGGGATAAAAAATTACCTATATTAAAAATTATAGGAATCGATTCAGTAAACGATTCTGAACAAACTACTTTCTCAAAGTGCCTTAATTATGTTACATGTTGTATAAGAGCATAGCAGAAAATGTTTTTGTCATTCAGTTTATTTACTTTGTGTAACGACGGTGAAGTTATTTAGTTATTATATAGTTAAGTTATAACCCCGAAACTCTTCACCGCTGCATTGGAAGACATTTTTAAGCTACTGAACTGGAAAGGATACGGTATATACATCAACGGCGAATACATGGCCTCAATAGTATGTCCCAACGGATAGGTCTTAAGATGAACATGGACAAAACAAACATCATGTTTAATGTTCATCTCTAACCTATGCCTGAATTGTTGGGAGCACTAAGCTCTAAGTTGTTGATGAGTAAGTTTACCTGGGACAAATAATCCGACTAGGTAAGTGCACCTTCAACCGAGAGGTCAATCGACGGATTCAACTCTGCTGGGCAGCGTTCGGGAAATTACGACACATCTTCTCGTCAGGTATACCTCATAACCAGAAAACTAGATGGTACAATCAGCGCGTTTCCCGTGATGACTTAAGGATCTGAGACGTGGTCTCACTTCACTGCTAGCCGTTTGAGGACGCTCATGATCGCACAACGAGCTATGGAGAGAGCTATGCTAAGGGAATCTCTGCATGATAAACTTAGAAATGAGGATATCCGCATTAGAACCAGAGTGACCGACTTAGCCCAACGGATTAGCAAACTGAAGTGGCAATGGGCCGGCCATATAACTCAAGAACCGACAACCGATGGGGAAAAAAGGTTCTCGAGTAGCAGCCTCGTCCCGGTAGGCGTAGTGTAGGGTGTCCCCCTACTAGATGGAGTGACGACCTGGTAAGATATGCAAGAAGTCGATGGATGCAGTTGGCTCAGGACCGTGCTTTGTGGCATTACTTGGGGGAGGCCTATGATCAGCATTGGACTTATGAATGATGAAATAACGTTATATCTAACGACGCAAAGCACCCGAAACGACGGGAATTAAAAATAAGTTTATTAAAGGCAATAAAATCTGTATATATAGTTTTATTAAATTAATTTATGGATGATAACAACCCCTAGGAAAGGTGATCGCTACGAAGCTATTTTTGTTTTGTGTTGTTAATTGTAACATACACGATTGTTAGCTGTTTTTTTTAAAGTCCCACTGGGTTTCTTGCCGGTTTTTCCCAGGACAGAAGTTTTTTCCGAACCAGTGGTAAATAAAAAAAAAGTGCGGTCAATAAGTAATACTATAAGGATTCTATATCTAATATATCTATATTTAATAAAAAGTTTTTGTTTCTGTATGCACAAGAACAGATGCACTCTCTATTCCCTCACTCTCATAGTTAGATGGGATCGCAAGCCGACACGACCGGAGTGAACAGGCGCAGGACCAACGGCTTTATGTGATTTTCGAGGCACGGGAGTGAGACTACGCCAACTTCCGCCGTAACAACTACGCCGACTCCAAGGAGCTACTGAGATTTCAATAACTGGCTTTTTTTGGGCCGATCCGGGATTCGAACTCGGGATCTCATGATTAGCAGTCGCGTTTACAACCACTAAACTAACGAGGCAGTCAAAAAACGTATTTATATGACAAGCATCGAAAGCTGGACATCGAACTTCTGACGTTAACACTATCGTTCTACCAGTTGAAACTTTTCTCCACCTTGAATACCTTCTCATCGGTGACTAGGATACCTATTTTTCTTACGCTTACGTCGCTTAAGTTGTGCACTTTTCTTCGACAGTAAGCCTTCAGTCTAAGATCATTAAGTATCCTATGCATCGATATTCACAATATGTTAATCCGAAGAACCTATTTCTTTTGAGTTCGACATTATCATTTCATATTGACGGGAATCCTTTCGCCCCGCGAACAGCCACAGGAGCTGATTTCCAATTTTCTACAACTTAAACTTCGGGTTTAATTAAATATCTCCGTTATTTTTCCCAGCTTCAAACAGCGAAACTAAGGTTGCGAGAATATTTTATGGTGGCGTTTCTCTATCAGAACCGTGGTAGCTCAGTGGTTGACACTCGCTGTAAATATAACAGAACGCGAGTAACCCGGGTTCGATCCCCGCCGGCACCAATGAAATTGTTAATTGCAATTTTAAGTGCTGATTTACCACGTGCTCGGCGGTGAAGGAAAACATCGTGAGGAAACCTGCATGTCTGAGGAATATGAAAAAAAAATATTTCGAAGACATGTGAAGTTCGTCAACACGAATTTGGGCAGCGCGGCGGACACTTCCTTGCCCTAAACCCTCTCAGAAATGAGGGGAGGCCTGAGCCCAGCAGTGGGACGTATATTTAGGCTGTAACTTTACTTTAACTTTACTTTCTCTATCTAGTCTGTGGTTGGCGCCATTATCTCAAATAATTAAAAACTACTATAGTTTTTTCAACCAAATCTAAGAAATACATTTTGACAGCTGTTAGACTTATTGCACCAAGCATGCCAACCAAAAAATGGGAACGTACGATATTCGATTCTTAAAAAAATTGATATCGATTATTTAGAGTTGGTAATAATTTACAGTTTGGTTTGAATAACCAGAATAAATTAAAAACGGATAATTTAAAACATAAGATTTATCAGTTTCTTCGTATTTGTTGTTACTGCTTATTTCTAGAGGCACAGTTATAAAAATTTAAGATTGAAACTAGAGTAAAAATAAATTTATTCAATCACGTTCAGTACAACTAGCAGAGATGTCGTTGTTTATATTAATTATTATGTACTTTCTTTAGTAGTGGAGTAGTGGTGTTGGGAGTAGTGGTGTTGGGAGTAGTGGTGCTGGGATTAGTGGTGACGGGATTAGTGCACGCAATTGAGGGAGGGCGGGAGGTGCTCTTCAATCCAGGTAAGACACATCATTGTATTTTTAAGCTGATGGTTGCGAAGTAATTAATGTCTTTATTAAAACTAGCAGCCCCTAACAGTTTTGTAAATAGCAAGTATAATGTACTTATAAGTCAGCCTTTGGATTTGAGGCATCTGGTGCTTACGATGCCAGAAGATCTACTGCTAAAAGCATTCTAGAGACCGCTTAACACTAAACTTTGTGGCACTACTAATTTCACTTAACACAACTTTGTGGCAATACTAACTGCCAAAATAATTACAGGTTACAGTAAATTCTCGTCAGAGGCCTCCTAGCACTAAATTTTGTAGATTAATCAGAAATGGAGGAGTTACACAAAGTGTAAACATAATTTGAATTTCAATCAAATCTTTTTATTTATCTGTAATCATTCAAACATAAAAAGCATAAAAAAATTATTAATACATTTTCTTCAAATCTTTATTTATTTTCGTCTATGATTAAAGATGACAAATGTCAACAGTCCGGTTAAAGTCCGGTCACATAACGGATTGTATTTTTGCTCTGGGCAAAAAATGAAACTTTTTCAAACTCTTTCAACCGATTTGGGACAATTTTTACTGACTAAAGAAAGCTTTCGAATGTGGGTCACAACCTGCCATGAACCTACCGGAACCGGTTACCTTTGGACGATGTTGATAAGTGATAATTCCAAAAGTTAAACACACGATATTATCAATGCGGCGCTCGAAAGGCAATAAATAAATTACACGAGTTTTTATCCGTAACGCAAGTGTGGAAAGGAATTCAAAAGTTGTTCAGTGTTTGTTTCCTCATTTAGGCATAACACTGAACTCAGTTTGTGAACATACTTGCTGTAATCACCATTCTTAAGAGATTGCAAGTACATTGATGAACACATTAGCAAACTGATCGTACTTTCGACGCTCCTCTCTGTTATTATTTATTAGATACATGAAAAACAAGTTTTACATCACGTAGGTACTTTATAGCCTCACTTTACCCGTGGGACGATGTATGCTCGTGAATACTACATACGATACGCCACAACTGTAATATTTACTGATACCCAGTGGCGTAGCAAAGGGGGGGCGGCCCGCACCGGGTGTCACCATTTTTGGGGTGACACCCATCCGGTCTCTCAACTTTAAGAACAATGTACAAACAAAAAATAAATAAATCGCTAGCACAAACATGTCTTTTTCGGGGATTCCTCCGCTAGCACTAGCTCAGCTCTATGTATAATTCGGGGATTGCCGCAAAAGAGCCTGACGCTGTCGTGGGGGATTCCCCGTCCCATACTCGCGATCTTTGACGTCTCAGTTGCAAGTTGCAACATTTCTCATTTGTTTCGTGAAGGTAGTGTGTTGTGTGTGGTTGGCGTGAATTGTTAAACGTGTATTACTAGCCCAACTTACTGACGATGTACTAACCGCTCAAGATGAAGGAAAAGGCACAATACTAGTATTACTAGATTTTTCTCGTGCATTTGACTGTATAAATGTTTCCCTTCTCTTATCAAAGCTTCATTACTATGGATTCAGTAGCAGCGCCGTACAATGGTTCGATAGTTATTTTAAAAACCGACTACAAACTGTAGAACTGAGCGATGACCGAGGAACATTAATACGTTCGCAATCAAAAAAAATAAAAGCCGGTGCGCCCCAGGGATCGAACCTGGCTCCAATATTGTTTTCAATTTACAGTGCCGACTTAGTAAAAAACATTAAGCACTGTAAATTTCATTTATACGCAGATGATTTGCAAGTCTACATGTCATGTAATCCGCGTGATACTCAAGAAGTCGTTAATAAAATTAACGAAGACCTCGAAAGTATAGCCGCGTGGTGCGACTCAAACTGCCTTGTACTAAACGGAACTAAATCTAAACTACTAATTATGGGTTCTAAAAATCAAATAAAAAAATTATCAGAAAGAGGGGCATGCATCCAAATTCGAGGGGAAATCGTAGAACGTGTAAATGAGATTCGCAATCTGGGCTTACTAATGGATGACAAACTACAGTTTGAGAACCACATACTAAGTACTAGCAGAAACTGCTTTTATAGGCTTAAAGTTCTTTATCAAATAAGGGAGTTTTTAAATTCGGATATTCGGGTAAAACTGTGTGACACACTTGTCCTTTCGAAATTTAATTATATGGACATTGTATATGGCCCGAGACTTTTAGCGCGGTCGCGACGTCTAGTGCAACGTGTTCAAAATGCATGTGCAAGATTTAGTTTTACAATACCGCCCCGCACGCACGTCACCCCTTACATTAACAATGCCAAAATGTTAAAAATGGAATATCGCCGAAAACTGCACATGGCAACTCTCCTATTCGGGGTATTAAAAAATAAAACACCTCCTTATCTTGCTGACAAATTCATATGGTCACGTGATGTAAAAACTTATAATACGCGCATCAGTGGGAATACTCTCGTCGTGCCTCGTCACCGCACTCACGCTTTCCGAGGAAGTTTCAAATACGCCGCATCCAAGTGCTGGAACGATATACCGCCTCCTTTGCGAAATCTGAAAGCAGTACACACATTTAAAAATAAATATAGAACACAATTACTGCAAAGTCAGATTGACTTTGATCAAAGTTTATAACGTTTTGCACGATTACGTACCTCATCGTCGTAGATTATTAACAACGGAGCAATAAAAATCGTCCTCTTGAATGCGGCTTTTGTCTTCTTATATACTTTTATATTCTTCAATAATTACATAGTGTAGTATATAGCTCTATATAGTATTTTAATAATCTCCCCTTTTGTGGTATTCGTATAGACCTTCTAAGAGCATCTGAAAGCAACATAAACGGGACGTGCTGTGTCGAAGTGGCATTCGACCTTGAACGCTACTCTCTCCCTCTCACTTAAAATAGTTACTATCTCTTTCCCCCTTGTTGTGCATAATTCTGTTTAAAAATAATAAAATGAGTATACATATAGCACTGATTTCGGTAAGTCACTGGTTGGACACACTGAAAATCAGCGCCATGGAAAAAAAATTCATGGCATTATGCTGAGTGTGCTCCTGTTCCCAGATGACGCCTTGACACATACTAGTATAGGTATTGTATAGTTTGTAATATGTAGTATATTGTAATTTGTATTGTATAGCCAACATTATTTGTAAATTGTGTGTTTTTTTTTATGTTATCTGTGATGGCGTCATTTTGGAGAATAAACCTTTCTTTCTTTCTTTCTTTCTTTCTTTCTATTATTCTATAGTGATATGAAATATGAAAAATATTTTAGAAACTTAAATGCCGTTTTGCGAAGATTAAAAAGATTGATTGATTAATATCAAATATTTTACAGGTAAGATAATAAAATAAAGTACTTCTATGGACGAAACTCATAGGGTTATGCAAAAATGGCTAATGTCATATCAGTCATTTTTGCGTGAGTACGTATGGACTGGCACCATAAAGTCAACCTGGGCAAATACGACATAATACTCTTAATATGAGTCAGGAAATTTTATCTACTTTCATATTTTAATATCATTTTATGTTGTAAATCGCACGTTTTGCACAATAATAAATCGAAATTTACATTTGGACAAGTACGCGACTATGAATGATTTCATTATTCGAATGAAACCGAATTTGCTAATAACTTTATTCGAATGCGAAATTAGTAATTTACTAATCTTGTTAATTCGAATAATTTTACTAATTAGTATAATTAACTAATTTCAAATTTTTTTTTAATAAAGTTTTTAGTAAATTCGTTTCATATTGTTTAACTATACAGAATCTCTTCCAAATCTTATGATTGCACTGAAATTGTTCATGACGGTTTGCGTGTCCATAGCTTCATGTGAGAGTAGTTTCAGTAAATTAAAATTAATAAAAACGATTTGCGGGTAACAATGACCCAATCGCGGCTCAGCAATCTTGGTATATTAGCCATCGAACACGAGGCAATACAAAATATAAATTTCGAAGAAGTAATTGCTGAGTTTTCAGCTGTCAAAGCTATGAAAAAGAAATTTTAATTGTATAACAATTCCTTTTCTGTCTTAGTTATTATTGTGTTTTGTTATTTCTTCAATATTATAAATAATAAATGATCCATGTCCTTTATCATATAAAATTTATTGCTTTTTACTTTCGATGGGGTGACACCACCAACTTCCGCACCGGGTGCCACCCAAGGTAGCTACGCCACTTCTGATACCTACTAACTAACTAGCTTACTGGCTGGCACACAGTTGTAGATCTGTTCAACACTGAAATTCCTAGCATTCTATGACCAAAAAATAATTCAGTATAGGTGGTACTCACATCGTAGACGGAGAGCAACGTCTAAAGTGCAAGACGTCAGGTACCGGCGTGACCATTAACCCATGTCCGGCAATTGACTCCTAATGACTCATGGAAATTTTAAATACACTAACTACCGACATCTGCCTCTATTTCAAAAAAGGTTGTAGCTGCCCAACTGGGCGACAATCCTTTAAGAAAGATCATAATTCATAATTATTTCCCCTTGTTACAAGTCATCGACCGTCAATTAATGGTGTAAAAATATCCACTACTCCATTTCGGTCTCGTAGGTACCAAAAGAAGCGACAGACAAGTCAGATAAATTCCTTGTCTTCCCAATAAAAAAATGATGACACGAATACTACGCATTGAATAAAAATAAATTTACGGATTTTACCGCGTTTATTATTAATTATTCCCTTTATTATTTCAATTTTTTTAATTATTTTTATTATTTAATTATTCCCAAAGTTTAGGGTGCTTTTCTGCGCCCATAGTCACTGGGCGGAACGACGTGTTTGAGGTTAAGATGTCGTAGTTAACCCAGGCCACATTCAGTTTCTCCCCCCCGAACTGGTTCCCACCTTGTCGTGGCGGGGGAGATTAATAGAAGTGGCTTGGTCAACCTCGGTGAACAAGAGGAACCCACATGGCTGGCCCGAGGTGGCCACTCCGTGTGGGCTTTGCGAGCCCACTTCGGACTGTGCTGGTGGGCTGCGGCGAGAGGGGTGTCCTCTCCCTCTACTGCTGCAGCCGAGGTGGAGTCGCGGAGGAATAGGAGTATTGGTACGGCGATGCGCCACTCGCTCTATTCTCTGCTACTCAAACGGGACCGCACCGTTGATGCGGTGGTGGTGGTGGGGCTGCGGGGGGAGAGGAATGTCAGCAAGGCACTGCTCTCCCTATCCTTCGCAGCCATCTTGATTGGCAGCGGAGCCATACCCCAGATACACCACTGAAGTCAGGAAGGTTAGTGTCCTTCTGAGTGCTCGTTTTTCCTAGCCCCATGTCCATCGCGTATCTGACACGGGGTGTCCGTTGCGCAGGTGTAGTTGGAGGCGGTGAAGGAAGGCGTGCCATGTGTTCTGGTGCACCTCACTTGAGAAGGAGAAAGGGGAAACTAGTCCTCGTCCGAGGAGGCGCCGCCATGGGCCGGCGCTAACGGGGCCGCGGATGTGTGCGAGAGCATTCCCGTGCTAATATGCGACGAAGGTGGAACACCATGGTGTTTTAGTCAGTGCGAGTCCGACGTAACCCGTCCTTGCCTCCGCGAGGCGGGTATGGGTACGAGGGCGGCACTGAAAATTTCGGGAATCAAGGAAGTGACACAACGTTACTATTTAAAAATGTATTTATTGCTTTTCGAAGTATTCTCCGCGAAATTTGACACATTTTCCCATACGATGGAACCAATCACTGAAGCAACCATTCCATTCGGAAGTTGGGGTCTCCAAAATGGCCGTTCTGTAGGCGTCCACAGCTTCTTCAGGTGATGAACATCTCTGTCCACGCAATTTATTCTTTATTTTAGGGAAAGTATAGAAATCATTAGGGCTTAGGTCGGGGCTGTACGGCGGATGGTCTAATAATTCTATGTTTTCTTGCTCTAAAAACTCTTTTGTTCTGTGTGCGGTGTGAGAACTCGCATTGTCGTGATGGAGGATGATGCGGCGGTTGCAGTTCTCTTTACGGAGTTCAAAAACGACCTGTGGCAAACAAATGTTAGCATACCATTCTGCATTAACCGTTCTTTGTCCCTCAAGAGGAATAGTCGTAACATGGCCGGTTTTGGAGACAAACGTGGCCACCTTTTTTTTTTACAACACTCCGTGAACGAACAATTTTTGTTGGCTTTAACTCATTTTCGAACACCCAAACTCGTAACTGGTTTTTTTGTTTCGGGTTCGTACGCGTATATCCAGGATTCGTCACCTGATACGATGTTGTATACAGCATTTGAGGATCCTGCGTGGAATCTTTCGAGAGTTCTGACGCACAAAGTAACGCGAGCCGCTTTTTGCTCTTCACAGAGCGAATGCGGTATCCATCGGGAAAACAACTTTTTTGCACCTAATTGTTCATGCAAGATTATTTGTATTTAACTAATGCCAATGTCTAAAGTTGCTTGAATTTCGCGGTATGTCACGTGTCGATCTTCCTCAATCAGCTTACGCACAACATTAACGTTTTCTTGGGTGACTGCAGTTTTTGGACGACCTTGACGGGGATCATCACAGAGCTTGACACGTCCACGTTGAAATTCAGAAAACCAGCGATAAATTGTGGTTTTGGATGGGGCTTAATCACCAAATGCAGAAATCATCCGGTCAACACACTGTTTTTGTGTTAAACCACTTCGAGTCATAATAAATCATCGCTCTTGAATTTTCTCGAGTCAATTCCATTTTCTCAACGACTAAACAAGTTTCACAAAACCTTGTGACAAGACCGAGAATCTTTTTTTAAATAAATAAATGGTATTCGATTTTTAAAACCAAGGAGTTTTCAATTAAAAAGATTTTAATATGACAGTAACAGTGGAAATATTCCATTCCCGATACTTTTAGTGCAGCCTAGGTAGGCATTTCCCCATGTTAAAAAGGGGGACAATCAGCTTTTGAACATTAATAATTTCATGATTCCGTCTACGCAGAGGTCTTGCAATAGTATGCTTGGGTTTGGAATTCATTACATTAATTATAAGAACATTATAGCGACAGTAGCCTAACGGCAGGGTTTGTATCGTGTACTCAAAAGGTCGTGGGTTCGAATCCGCCATTTGACCACTGTCGTGAACCACTCCTAACACAAGCGTTTCAAGCTTACCAGGCGTGATCAAAAGGAATATTAGTAATGTTAATTAATAAGATTACTATTACTTAGACCCTTTTTACTGGAAACGAGGCATTCCATCTTAGTCCTCACGGGTGACAACGCATCTGCATTTTGATTCGTAATCGAGGATAGATGTAGATGCTTATGGGCCACAGCAACCACTTACCATCGGGTGGACTGTGTGCTCGTTTGTCACCCTATCCTATAAAAAAAAAAAAAAAAAACTTGCAATAGCGATGTAAGAATATCATCTATTCTACCCCATGTCGTCCCGTGCGTGTCATAAGAGGGGATAAAGGGAAACCAACCAGAAGATAGACAGTAGCGTCTTCTTAATAACCAGAAAAAAAATTACCTACCCACCTACCAAGCGTGGCATTTTTTTTTAAGAAAAGAGGCAAACAAGCATGCGGCTCACCTGATGGTAAGTAAATACCGCCGCCGATGAACAACCGCAACACCAGGGGAATTGCAGGTGCGTTGCCGGCCCTTTAAAAAGGAGTAAGCTCTTTTCTTGAAAGTTCTTATGTCGTATAGGTTCGGAAAAATCGCCGGTGGTAAACTATTCAACAGAGAAGTTGTACGAGGAAGAAAACTCCTAGTAAAACTCACAGTGGTGGACCGCCAAGCATCCAGATGGTGCGGAAGATATCTTGAATTTAAACGCGATGTGCGTTCATGATATTTGGCGGCTGGGATTAATCCTAACAATTCCTCAGAGCACTCCCCGTGGTACATGCGATAGAAAATGCAAATGGGTGCAACATTCCTACGCAGCGCCAGTGCATCGAACCGATCAGAAAGAACTCGGTCGTCGACGATTCGAATCGTTCTGGGGTGCCCCAGCCTAGAAATGAGAACAGTATTCCATGTGAGGCCGAACTTGCGCTTTGTAAAGTTGCAAGAGGGAGGCGTATGTTTAGCAGTGGACTTTGATGTAAAACAACTGCCACGCTATGTTATCCTTCATTACTGAAAGTGCCTTAAATCTGCCATAACATAATAAAATAATTAATTTAATAACAAAATTATGTGACTTAGAAAAAAGCCATCATGCAGCAATTAAGAGTGGTTGGTGAGATGATAACAGCAGCGAGTACATTATTATTTAGGTAATTACCGTTACAAAAAGTTTACCCCTTGCAAAATCATTACATAGCAGATTTTTTCAAATGTAAAAGGTACTAACAAAATAAAACAGCATTTATAAACATAGATAATTATTTTGACACCGTCAACTTATAAATTTTATTAGGTACCAATGATGTCTCTTACATTTAACGTGTATAATATGTGATAACATAAAAACATTTAAGCATGGAGTATAGATAGATACAAATAATATTATATTATGAACATTAAACGAATAAAATTGTGTTCCCTTTGCCCAAGAATATTACAAACTTATTTAAATACGAAATGCTGGCTGTTTATAACAATTATTTAAAAGAACCAAGCTTGACAGTAGGATAATAATTTAAATATATTAAAAAAAGTTGCCAGCATTTCTTTTTGTATTTCATGAATGTAAATAGTGTCTTATAATCTAGTACCCAGCAGGACTGTGACTAGAATTAACATATAAACAGATATTGAATATTATTACATCTTAAAACAGAATCACGACAGTAAATGGAATGAATTTATCTTAAAACAGCGAGGGATATAAACTGATCACCGTTACAATCAACAACTTATTATTAAATATGCATATTACAACACTACGAACATGAAAATAATAAAATTGGGGCAACAGGCCGCCGGATAGAGGCACATTTAGTTTAAATGGTCTTATACATTCTGTACAGGTGTTCACAAATTCATTTAGTCAAAAATCGATCCTTATGATGACAAAATTGACACACTCCATAATTTGTTTTATTTAAACTTCTATCAGGTAAAACATAGGAACTACATATTTAATTTAAACCAAAAGTTGTTATGCATGTCAATTTGACATCAGACAGATCTATTGTGTTGTTATCAAAGTGATAATCGTTTTAAAAGCAACTATTTTGGAATGTGCCAAAGTAGCGACAACAAGTCTTTTATAATGTCTTTTTAAATGTTAACAGCCTGTGTTAAAATACTACTTATGAATTACACTAATGCAATGATTAAATCGTCTATTAGTCATATAGATCTACTTGTTCTAAGCTCTAAACTTAGATTTACATCGTGGATTTCATTCAATTTGGTACTATTATCTAAATTATTTAACAAATCCTACTAACTTCGTTAATTTTCAGTCCAGCATTATTCAAAGATGTTTGTGACTTTAACAGAAGTAATGATTTTTTTTATATAAATAATATAAATTATGTAGAAACTAATTGTAAATTAGGCGTTCCATTTAAAAACTTAAATACTTTAAAAATAACGAGTCTATGACTCCAATTTAATGTATTAAAAACAATAGATTTACAAATTAGGCCACAATAAATTAAAATAAATAAATAAAGTGGTATGTCTGCTTTAGAATGAATTATTGTAAAATAATATACAGTAATGCAAGAAAATGAGTCATTAATATATTTATAAGAAAGTAAAATAATTATTATTTTATAATTTTGTGACGGTCTAGAAAATGTAAAATAATTTAAAAAATGATTTCTACAGCTGATGTAAATAGAAACAATTTTAATGTGATAGATTAAAAATGGCACGCAATCGCGAATCAAAAACATATAAAAATACGCCGTGCATTCATCCATGATCATATTTAAATTGAATATATTCTTAAAATTAAATCACCTATTGCGATGTACTGTAACACTTATCAAGCACACAGCCCTAATTACTGTAATCTTAACTAAAATGTGTGAACAGGGTCCGGAATCTAAAAACAAAAATTGAAACAGTCATTTAAATATCTATAAAATTTAAAGTTAGATGCTCAAGCACTTCAGAATACCTTCAACTGCACCACATCATTGTAATATTTTTTTTTTGTGAAAGGTTAATTATAATATCAATTTAGAGTATAATACTCTTAATTTAGAGTATTATTAATTTACGAACCCTTAATAAAGTTATGTCATGCGGTAGCCATGTAACGAAATTCATTATCACATCCTCTCGTTATGTCGTAAAAATAACTAATGGAGTATTCTATACACATAGCGTAACTAAACAATCATATCATATCAATAAATGTTAAGTTCACTGTTAGACATAGGCCTTTCTAAAAATGCACAAGCTAACATGTATTTCTTAGAACTTATAATCACTGCGCTAGGCAGAACTGATTTTCTTTTATTAAGATTTTTGGCTTGGTTGGTTGTCCTTTAAGCCATGTCTTCATTTTATTCGGGATCTTCGTTTTTATAGATTCTTTTCTTCACAATACGCTGATGCGTCACATTGCGATATTTTTTGAGAGATTTTGACAACTCAAACTGGGTTGAACTCAGCCAACAGTTATTTACGAGTACCTAAAGTTCATAAGGCGCCTAAGGGATCACAATAACTCGAAGTTTATAACAAGTGCTTGTTTTATCGTTTTCTCTAATAGTTCACATGCGTAGACACTTAATACATAAAATCGAATCACTTTTACGTATCAGAATCCACTTCAAACCATTATTTAAACGATAAAACAGCAGCAACAATCCGTCGACGGTCAAGATGGAGCCGAGCTGATACCCTCGCACAGATAATGTGGTTCACTATCATACGTTTTTAAAAAAGGGGTACAATTTTTTTAATATCCCGTCATGAGTCTGTATATCCGTAATCCGAACCTCGTACGTCAATTAGCAATTTATGTCTTTAAGGTGAATTTGGAATACAGCTACTTGTTTTTACGATAAAACAAGCATGAGATCTTACCTGCTGTCGACCGAAATTTTAAAATGGACCATAAAGTAAATTCTAGAAAAATTTATCTCTAGCAACACTCAGTAGATGACGACTTAACCCTAGATGGTAAAGCGTACTGTTTTAGCTCACTAAAAGCATTCCTTTCCTGTCCTGATATTAATTGCCGTCTTCCTCTCTCTAGCAAATAGAAATCTATCAGATTGCGGAGTCTACCAAATGTTTAAATAAAACCGGCCAAGAGCGTGTCAGGCCACGCTCAGTGTAGGGTTCCGTAGTTTCCCGTCCGTCACAATAAGTGTTCCCACTTATGAATTTAAGGGTGGGTATCCATTATGTTCGCGCTCCAGCAGCGCTCCGCGCTCCTGCAACTGCTCCCGGTAGCGGGTACTGTTGTTTCCATCCAAGTTCAAAATGATTTTCCTAGAAAGTCCTTATATAGTTCTACTTTTCAGATTTTTTCATATTTTCTAAACTTATGGTTCAAAAGTTAGAGGGGGGGGACACATTGTTTTTTACTTTTGGAGCGGTTATTTCCGAAATTATTGACATTATCAAAAAATGATTTTAGTAAACCCCTATTCATTTTTAAATACCTTTCCAAAAATATATCACACGTTAGGGTTGAAATAAAAAAAAATCACTTCCCACTTTACATATAGGGGGGCTACCCTAATAAAACATTTTTTTCCAATTTTTATTTTACCACTTTGTCGGCGTGATTGATACACATATTGGTACCAAATTTCTGCTTTCTAGATCTAACGGTCACAGAGATTAAGCGAGGACGGACAGACGGACAGACAGACATGGCCTAAAAAACCAGAATGATGACAGAAAAAATTATCTTCTAAGGCCTATGTAAAACAGTAGATTGTTACTGGTCGATAAGAAAGACAAAGGTTCAATTGAGGACTACTATTTGCTTAGATCTGATATCAGAAAGCCTCACAATCTAAATATCAAACAAAACCACAATAAGTAAGTTTTAAACATGCCACTCACACAGATAAACTAAAAAATGTAACAATACTGATTGACAATCATAATAAAGATACTGTCTCTAATACTGCAGTAAATAACCCAATAATACAACACAACTTGACATTTCAAATCATGTTAATTATAATAAGTTTTCATAAGATTCGGCTAAGAAAGTATTGTTACGCGCTCCAATCGACGATATACTAGCGCCATCTAGTGTCAGGAACGAGAGCGAGTAGAGCGTGTAAAGAATGACATCACAGATCTCTCGACCGACAGCGCCGCCCGAAGAACTAAGTTTCTAGAAACTCGATTTCTCGGTACCTTGCGCGCATTTACCTGAAGATTCGGGATGTTTCTTTGCTAATTTAAATAAATAAGCGCTGCAATATGCGATCGGGGCACAGAGTTTAACTCGGCGACACAAGCGAAGCTTCGGAGTGAAATTAAGTGAATTAGTGTGTTTAATTATTAGTGTTTTAACTTTAATTTGTGTAAAGTAAATTAAAGTGTTAATTTAGGTAATTTTATCGGCAATTTTTATTGTCACGAACCTCAAGCTCGTAACAATTGGTGTCAGAAGTGGGATAAAATAATGCCGATTTTACCTAAGGAGGAAACGGAGGGTGTCCGTACCCGAAGTCAACGCCAGCAGGAGACGGACCAGAGGAGATTTGGTGGTGCAACGCCGCAGATGTCTGAGGGCCAGCCGCCGGCCACGGAAGCCGGTCCGTCAGCAGCTTCTACGTCTGTGGCACCTGACTTAGGTGCTCTGATGGTGATGCTGCAGGAGCAGGCTCGCCGACAGGAGGAACAGGTCCGTCGGTTGGAAGAGCAGCTGCGGGGCGGACAGGAGGAACAGGCTCGCCGACAGGAGGAACAGGCTCGCCGACAGTAGGAACAGGCCCGTCAGCAGGCGGAACAGGCTCGTCGGTCGGAAGAGCAGATGCTCCTCATGAAGGACCTTCACGCTACCTTTGGGAAAGAGATAAGGCAGGTGAAGGATAGGGTTGCTCAACACGACAACCGCCTGTCGGAAGCTGAAACCCGAATCGAAGAACATGAAACCCGAATCAACCATGTGAACAATCGGGTTGACAACGTGATGGCTGACGTGAAGAAAACGCTAAACGACCTCAAACTTGGGGATGGAACTACAGCTCCCGTAGTAGCTGCAGCACCTTCGCTACGTGGATTCAAAGTGCCGCCGTTCGATGGGACCTCTTCCTGGTCGGCCTACAAAATCCAGTTAGAGGCCGTCATGGAGGCGAACGGCTGGAATAAAAGCCAAGCCATGACTGCACTCACCCTAGGCCTGCGCGACCAAGCCTTAACTGTGTTGGAAGCTCTCGGTAAGAAAGTAACCTATGAGCAGCTTCTTGAGGCCTTGGAGGCGAGATATGGTGACGCTCACCTGGAACACGTCTTTCGCGCGCAGCTTAAAGATCGCGTGCAACGCAGCAACGAAAACCTGCAGCAGTGGGCCCTTGAGGTGGAGAAGATGGTTCGTAAAGCATACCAGTCTGTACCTGCGCTCATTGGAGGGAACCTGGTGCAAACATTGGAAACATTGACTGGAAGTCAGAGCTGCTGTGAGGCTCGGGCACCACGAGACGCTTAAGGACGCCTTGGCCCATGCACTGGAGGTATAAGCCGTGCGGCAGGATCATCGTTCCCATCGCGTCAGGGAGGTTGCAGCAGCTACAGTTCGCGACCGCAACAAAGGATACAGCCCTAGGTGCTATGGCTGTGGGGAAAAGGGCCACCTTCGATCCAGCTGCCCTAAGCGAACCGCAGAAAGGGAAAGTGAACGATATCAGGAGGGTAGTGCAGCTAACGGCACTGCCTGGCGGCGACAGGATCATCGTTCACCTCACGCTAGGGAGGTTGCAGCAGTTACGGTTCGCGACCACAATAAAGGATACAGCCCTAGGTGCTGTGGCTGTGGGGAAAGGGGCCATCTTTGGTCCAGCTGCCCTAAGCACACCCTAGGAAGGGAAGGTGAACGGTCTCAGAAAGGAAGTGCGGCTAACAGCACCGCCCAGCAGCAGCAGGAATACGACTTTGAGATCGAACATCGCAGCGAGAAATCTCATGGCAACGCAGATGCATTGTCAAGAAGACCTTGTCCTGAAGATGGTAACCATTGTAGTGGGCAAGGTAAGGAAGTGGTATCCGTGAGGATGCTCAGGACAGACCACCTCAGTAACGGGTGGAAGGACAGCCTACGACGTGCACAGCAGGAAGATCCAGACATCAAGCCGATTCTGGGATGGATGAAGGCCCGTGCTACCCAGCCTAAGTGGAGGGACGTCTCAGCGATGAGTTCAACCACGAAAAGCTATTGGGCCCAATGGGACAGCTTGCTGCTTCAGGATGGAGTCCTGTGCCGTAAATGGGACAATGGTCGAGGGGACAGCTGTCGTTTGCAAATGGTTGTCCCTAAAGATAAAGTGCCGAATGTTCTACAGCTGTGCCATAATGGTCGTTCAAGAGTCCACCTGGGAGTTAAACGAACTCAGCTGAAGGTCCGAGAACAGTTTTACTGGGTCCATTATCGTGACGATGTCGAGGATTGGTGTCGTACATGTACAAGTTGTGCGGCTGTGCGGGGACCTCAGACACGTAGTAGAGGAGCACCGAAATTGTACAATATTGGTGCGCCACGGGATAGGACAGCCCTTGACATTGCGGAGCCGTTACAGAAAGGCGTAAGAGGGACTCCTAGGATCGTCCATGTGGATCGCTTGGCGCGTTATCATGGGACCGATAATGCTCGGGACGAGCATGTCTTAGGAGGGGGCAGTGTTACGCGCTCCAATCGACGATATACTAGCGCCATCTAGTGTCAGGAACGAGAGCGAGTAGAGCGTGTAAAGAATGACATCACAGATCTCTCGACCGACAGCGCCGCCCGAAGAACTAAGTTTCTAGAAAATCTATACTCGATTTCTCGGTACCTTGCGCGCATTTACCTGAAGATTCGGGATGTTTCTTTGCTAATTTAAATAAATAAGCGCTGCAATATGCGATCGGGGCACAGAGTTTAACTCGGCGACACAAGCGAAGCTTCGGAGTGAAATTAAGTGAATTAGTGTGTTTAATTATTAGTGTTTTAACTTTAATTTGTGTAAAGTAAATTAAAGTGTTAATTTAGGTAATTTTATCGGCAATTTTTATTGTCACGAACCTCAAGCTCGTAACAGTATTAAGACTTAAAATAGCAACGATTTTATTATTACACGTTCAAAGAATGAGGTTCCGTTTCATTAATTCTGCCTCAAGATCCGCTGCAAAAGTAATACAGCTATTTTGTAACTTTAAAACTGTAACATACAAAAAAAATACTTGCCCACCGCCACCGCTACTTTCGTGTGTCCTTGCGGTTAGCACTTTGACCATTCCACAGAAAATTAAATTTACGGATTTTATCGCGTTGTTTAATTAACTACTTTTACTTATTTTTTAATTCCCGACGTTTCGGGTGCTTTACAACACCTGTTGTAAAGCACCCGAAACGTCGGGAATTAAAAAATAAGTCATCATCATCATTACAGCCCTTCACAAGTCCACTGCTGAACATAGGCCTCCCCCAAGTAATGCCACAAAGCACGGTCCAGAGCCACCTGCATCCATCGACTTCCTGCATATCTTAACAAGTCGTCACTCCATCAAGTGGGGGGTCGCCCTACACTACGCCTACCGGTACGAGGCTGCCACTCGAAAAACTTTCTTCCCCATCGGTTATCGGTTCATAGAGCTATATGGCCAGCCCATTGCCACTTCAGCTTACTAATCCGTTGGGCTATGTCGGTCACTCTGGTTTTACTGCGGATATCCTCATTTCTGAGTCTATCACGCAGAGAAACTCCGAGCATAGCCCTCTCTATAACTTTGAGCGTCCTCATACGACCAGCAGTGAAGGACCACGTCTCAGTAAGTCACCGTAAGTCATCACTGGCAACAAACAACAAAAAAATAAGTAAACGGAGTTAATTAAACGCGATAAAATCCGTAACTTTAGTTTTATTCAATGTGTAGTGTTCGCGTAAATTTTAGAAATCAATATTGAATTGTATAAGTTTAGTTATATCAACGACTAGTCTTCATATGGAATTTAGAAGTTATGATTGTAATTTTTAAATACAATTAGACAATCAATTGTACCCTGACGCAACAAGCAGTTCGTTACTACAAAAATTATATTGAAATTAATAAACGTAATTGAATACTCACACAATTATAAACAAAATTTCATCGTTATCTTTGATTTTATACAAGAAATTATCGTTTTATTAAGCTGTACTAACATGATAGAGCGTGAATAAAGCTAATTAAACATTGTAAAAAAATTATTTTTTCATCGGGATCGATTATCTTTTTATACCATTATCAAAGTTATCCTTCGTGCTATTGTATGTCTTCGTTTTCGGGAGCGTTTCAAAAATACCCTGTATATACGACATATTATTACAGACGATAACTTTTATGCGCATACAACTTTTAAAATACAACGAAATTATTGAATGAAATCATTAAATGAAACTCTTAATAGGAGACTCGACTATCTTAATTTTTTTTGTATTTCACTGTTCTAAAGTTACAAAATATAGGCCAAATAATGAAATATTCCGTATTTTCATATTTTATACTCTATAAACAACAACACAATATCAGGGACAGTATCTGATTATTGTAAAGCCTAATTATTATTCAAATAACATTATATAAAAATGATTTCAAAATTATTGGTCTGTTACGAAGTTCAGAATAATAGATTTAAATAATACCTCAAAATTATGTCAAAGGATAAAACAAACTTATTTAACGATTCGCCATCTTCTACAAAATGCATTCAACATAAATGACATAATACCATAAACCTTATCGATGCACTTTAACCTGAGGATTGTGATCTAAATGCCTTAACCAAAGACCAAACATCAACTTCAAAACATGCATTATACAATTGTACATTTCACCTTCTCGTATGTTATTATTCTCATCCCAAGAAGTCAATTTCTTACCGAACTCGATGAAGGAGACGATTTTCATAAACAATTTGCTAAGCTTGTTACGTAAGAAAGATTTACTATCGTCTTCTTCATCGTCGCTACAAATTCGACAGTTACAAACCCTTTCAGCTTCTATAATATTAAAAGAATCTACGGAGATATCTCGTTTCTTAATACTATCACCGATGACCAACTTGTCCACACAGATATCGTCTCTAGGATCAATATTACTGACCTCATTATCTACAAAGTTCGTGTCTGTTACTACAATTGTGGGGACTATAAGTTTCTTATTATTTAAATTGCTACGGGTCTCGTAACTCCTTTGGAGTCCAGGAATATCCAAAATGCTGTCTTTACTAATGTCACTCTCATCACGATGAACGAAAGTAGTTTCTTTTGACTGCACTAAACTTTTGAAAGATCTGCTGAGGACATTGCTAGTTTTTTCAGCTAGCTCTTCCCAACTCTTCAACTGAATATTAGACATGCTACGTTTTATCAAAACTTTCTTTCTCAAATCTGTGTCAACATTTCTAGCCTCTTCATAATGTAATTTTTGTGTGGGACCAGTACTTTTTCGGCCTGATGGTCTCTCCATTTGTTTATCTTTTTTCACAGTTTTCGTATCTTCCTGAAGTTCTAGGCTTTCGTCGGTAGTTTTATCAGATTCCTTGACTTCATCTAAAAAGTTCTTGAAAGAAAATGTTTTTTGTAAATTTTTAACTTGACGAGAAAGGTTTCCGCTTTCCACTTCCACCCCTTTATAACTGTTTGGTACATGTAAAGCCAAGATATTTCCCTCATTTTGCGTCGCCAAAGATGCAAGCCTGCTTTTCACTTTTATCTGAGATACTGGAACATCTTCAAAACTCCCACACTGTTCAAAAATGCGACTCTCACTCTCACCTGAATACAATGTCCATGACGACGAATTATTCGACCAATCCGAACGCAGAGGGTTCATATGTTTAAAAATCTGAATGCCGCCATCCAACGATATCGACCGTTGCAACGGTGTATCGTGACTGAATCTGTAGTCTGAGACCTCGCCGTCCGCTTCACTCCCGTCAAATTTGATTCCCAGCCAGTGGTCCACTTCGCAGTTGTCGAGGTTCAGACTTAGTTCCTGTCGGAGATCTAGCTCCAGCTTGGATTTTTTGATCTGTGAGTGGTGTCTGGGTCTGGGTTTGTGTGTGAAGTACGCGGTGGGGTCGGAGTGCCTACGCGGAGGCCGAAGCGGCGCCACCAGCCGCGGCCCGGCCCAGCGCCGACAGCGGCCGGGGGAACGCACCCGCGGCGAGATCAGACTCAGCAAAGAGCTTGCGAAAACTGCCGGTCGGGGGACAATGTTTCAGTTGAAGCCGCGGACGGAAAAAAACACGGACGTAATGTTGCACTAAACATGTGTGAAGCGAAAAGCAGGATCAAGTTGATGCTATGTAAATTATAAAAAATAATGAATTCAACATAAAACCACGTCACTTAAGGTATGTCAATACTATGTAATTACCATTCTAATAGAAAGCCATATTGACCAACCCCGCAGGTCCTACAATTTTGTTTGTAGTACGCGAAGACACACTCACACAAATGACAATCGGTGCCAGCGTGCAACGCGCGTCAATGTTAGAGCTAACGAGCACTGACTGCATACTGGCGTCGATTGTGCAGACCTTTACGTATTTGTGTGTATGCATCTCGTGTATGATAAACAAAATTTTAGGACCTAAGGTGCTCCCACATTTTATTGTAATATTACGTCCGTATTGTTTTACATCCGTGGATAAAAGTTGAAACTTTTGCATACATAACTAATGCGCTAATGTGAATCATTAGGTATAAAGACTGCTGCTGTTTTATAGCTACAGCATGCATTGGTTTGTTTCATCGGGAAAAGTTAACAAAAAAAAGACAGGAAAAGGTCGCTAAACAATACTGGAATGGGTAACTCATATATATATATATATATATATATATATATATATATATATATATATATATATATATATATATATACATTATAGTCTCGACGTTGGTTTATTAGAAATCTCGGCCCTATGTTAAAATATATAAAAAATAAATGGGCGTTACAAGTTACTTATTTTTTTTCTTTTTCATAAAACCATTCCGATGTTCTCAATACAAAGAAACTTTAGAGCGCGAATGCACTTGGAGAACGATCGCATGCGGTTTGTGGAGAATATCCCGTAGCTGAAAATAGCCGGATAAATGACCAACTGCGTCGACTGACCGTCTGTTTTTTCGTGAATATATATCTGTAACTTGAGTAACTTCAACTTAGTAGTAAATTCAAATTTTAACCGACTACCCCGGAAGGAGGATAACATTTTTTGTGTGTATATATATATATATATATATATATATATATATATATATATATATATATATATATATATATATATATATATATATATCATACATACACATGTATATGTATGTGTTATGTATAAACTTATGTATGTACATGACTATTTCTTTGGAAAGCTTTATAGCCTTGATTAAGGGCTTGACGGATTTAAACATATGGGATATCATTAGCTCGTCTTGGTTGTAGAATTGACATATGAAATGCATAAATTTTACTTCTTGCAGTAAACTTTTTACGCAATCGGGTTTTTTTTTAAATTACAGTTTTAACCATTGGGCTTGTTTATTTTGTATTTAAAACAGGAATTCATTATAAATAGCAAGATTTGTAACTGAGTAGTTATTTTTCACATTAACGCATTATATTAATAATTAACAGATTTTAGAAGAGAATTAACCTTACAAGTTCTTTTGAACTTCTTGCTATGCTTATGTTGTTTCTTTTTAAGAAATATTTTATATCAAAATCACCATGTTAAATGTCAAAAAAGGACTAGAAAGATATTACCTAAAAGTATTTTTTACTATTTATATATACCGCATTTAAATTCGTGACTTTTAGAGCGCTATTTACGCTGAGATGACTGAAAACGAAATCTTTAACGTCACGGAGACTTTAACGAAATTTATAATCAATTAAGCTTCTACTTATTCTGGTATAGCGGAAATCCAATAATATTCGTATGATTGTATTGTGAAATGTGATTGACACGAGAACTCTAATAGAAACAAGCTAAGGTTGGCAAGAAGTATTGTAAAAATTGATCTTTTAGCCAAAAGCCAAATAAATATAAGTAATTCTATTTGCCATGGAATAAAAGACACGTAATTTTTTATTCCATGGCAATAAAGAGCGCTTTGCGCCCAGCAGCTGTGATATATGTTAACAATTACTAAGTGTAATAAATATAAATGCAAAAGTTATACGATATTTTGAAACTGAAGTACCGATCCGCTACTGTAGCAGTACATAGTAAGTAATCTTGTTCAAAAATTAATGTAATATTACATTATTTTATTACATTTACGCAGGACTTTTGACACTGAATTATTAATAGTCACCGGATGAATGTTAGGTATAATCATCGTTTTCTATCTTTTTAACTGACTTCAAAAAAAGGATGTTCTCAATTCAACTATATTTTTTATGTGTGTTACCTTAGAACTTTTTTCTGGGTGAAACGACTTTTATGATTAGTTATGCATTGAAAGCTGATGCTTCTCATGTGATCCCATATAAATTCGATCAAGATCTGATTAGTTGCTTTTGAGATATCCAATAATAACTTAATTGGCTTTGACTACAATGATAATGTTCTCATTCTTTTTATATTAAAGTCGGTTGACAAAACTTTAATTTTACTACTTGTTAACTACTAATAATGTGTAAATTAAAAATAACTTGCTTGGCAGGCAATGCACCCAATCAAACAATGTATTTAACAATTGTTAACAACAAATCAAGAAATTTAAACTATAATCTTATAAAGCCTCTAGCTAAAAGAGCAATCAACCACAATTACATATTATAAACTTGAAAATGAAAACAATTTCGCGTCATCTGGTGTCGCCTATCGTAGAGAACAAATACCTTAGTGTAGGTCGCAATTAGTACCAAGGGCCGAAAGAGATCCGCGCCGGCGGCGAGCGGCGGCCGGCGTCGCGTGACGTCATCGCCAGCCAGAACCTGACCGCACACACGCAACCACAACACTTGAGGAGGGGTTCAACCAAAAATGACAAACACTCGGACGAAAAAACAACGGGATAAAACTAAATATGGTATAAAAATAATGCGTTTAAAAATGTTCAAAACGCGATATAGAAAAATAAATACATTTCAATTTATAAGGAAAAGATTTAAAAATTATGTTAATTAGGTTGTTTTCTGTGTACATTTAATGTCAGATTTTATATTTTATTTCAAAATTAATATTTTATATTTCTTATTTTTTCTGTCCGTACATTTAATGTCTGATTTTATATTTTATTTCGAACTTAATATTCTATATTTCTTTTTTTTTCTGTCTGTATATTTAATGTCATTTAATATTTCATTTCATAATTAATATTAGGTTTTTCTTTTATTCAATAAAATTTTATGTAGTTCGAAAAAATAAATGTTTCGAAACAACTGTACATAACACATAATTGTGCAAAAGTGAAAGTTATGCACGCACATTTAATTAATTTAAAGGTGAAAAAATAGTAGAAGGAACGGATTTAGGATTGCGGTTAAGCAACGTAAGCATTGGTCACCAGTATAATTTTACAATCGATAATTCATGCAATTCCGTGCGCCGTGTCTAGTGTTACCGATGATCTCTTTCGGCCCTGGTCTCATTTTCCATTCATTATTTTATATTAGGCACCTAGAAAAATCAAAAATTTTGAAAGAAAAAACAAATAGCCAAATGGTTTGGTGTCAAACAAAAACTTAATTTTATTCATGCGATTTCTACATCCCCAGTAAATAAATAAAATTATGGGAAAAATGTACCAGAACCAAATAACAAAGCGTAGTGCGAGTGTGACAAAATTAAATAAAACAGAAAAATATATATAATATCGGGTTACTTGCAATACAAAACATTCCAATTCACCAATTGTTAATGACACTTGATTAACAAAACCACTAACAAATAATTGGACTTTGATTCAATTTAATAATGCACCAGGAAACATTTAAATATATGAAGTTAAAATGCAAATGAAAACGTAATAAGCCAGCGTGATATTAATAACAAGATTAATTTAGATGCTAGTATGTATAACAGCAATATTACGCAATTATTAAAAAAATTCTACTATTCAATAAATAAAAAGATCACATTTAGAAATATAACGCTCGATCAGCAATTATAAGTTTATCTAGTTAGAGCATTATATTTTTAAAAAAGACTTCATATTCAAAACAAATACAATTTTTTCTTTAAATTGAAGGAGTAGCTTTAAGTCAAATCTCAAATTTGTATGGATTAGTGTCATACTCGTTAATCCAATTTTATAAACTTCTAATGAATATACCAATGGTTATGGTATAAAGACATAAACGCCAGTCACTTCCACTAGTTAAGTGCTGGCTTAAATTTCAGCTTTAAACTAGTCTTAACTCAAAAGATCATATTATTGTTGATAAAATCATGATAACATATTGACAACAAGACTTAGAAATAAGTCATTTTAATAATTTAATCTCAAAAATGGTCTATCAAAAAACTAAGAAAAAGTGTGTTATGTATAAAACAAAGTATTAAAATAAACATTATAAAGTATTAAAAAGTATGTACCTACGTAATCTAAAACTATCAATCTTATTATTGAAGGCGTCGTGTAATTTCAATAAGAACGACTTGCAAGCAAAAAGCAAAATGCAACATGCATGCCATATTAGCCTGTCCATCTCCCGCTCGCATACCTGGTAAATAGAACGTAATTAATTAGGACTTACAACTTCCTGATTCCGCTGTTGCGTTTCCACGGCGCGTCGTCAGGCTCTGCGGGCAACGGGCCTTGGACAGGCGCCTCTTCCCCCTCATTGACCGTTGTGCTCAACGATGGAGACGTGTCTGAACTTGTACTATAATAATATATATGTATGATGACCTCAAATCAAGAAATTACTAAAAAAATTAATAAACACAGCCAAACTTTACAAAGTTTTGATTTCTGTTAAATTATTACTTAAAGTACGAGGCTGCCACTCAAGAACCTTTTTTCCCCAACGGTTGTCGGTCCTTCGAGCTATGTGGCCGGCCTATCGCCACTTCAGCTTACTGATCCGTTGGGCTATGTCGGTCACTCTGGTTCTACTGCGGATACTGCGGATAGGGCGACCCCCCACTAGATGGAGTGACGACCTGGTAAGTACATGCAGGAAGTCGATAGATGCCATCTGTCATCTGCATAGCAATGAATGTTACGGGCTTAGGACCGTGCTTTGTGGCATACCTTAGGGGAGTCCTATGTTCAGCAATGGACTTGTGAAGAACTGTAATGATGATAATGATGGTTAGTTAAAGTAAAAGTTACAGCTCATATATGTCTTACTGTTGGGCACAGGTGTCCTCTCATTTCTGAAAGGGTTTTGGACAAGGCAATGTCCGCTACACTGCCCCAATGCGTGTTTGCGAAGCTATTTGTAATCATTGTTAAATTATCAAAATTTACCTTCTTATTCTAACGATACTGTAGCAGTTTTTCATTGCCTAAAAACACGGACAAAAAGACATTTTCTAAAAATAAATCCTAGCTAGATCGATTTAATGCCCCCGAAACTCCCTGCACACAAAGTTTTATGAAAATCGTTGGAGCCGTTTCCGAGATTCCGATTATATATATATATATATATATATATATATATATATATATATATATATATACAAAAATTGCTCGTTTAAAGGTATAGGATAACATCAATATTCGTAATTTACTTGCTTATTATTTTGATTACTTAAAATAATAATTTTTAAGATTCTGACAATTTTTAAGCGGTGTTAATCGTCACGGGCGCTACGCAATTTTAGACCTATGACGGCGTTTTTTTAAATTTTTTATGAATTTACTCGGATCAGTACGGCGTTAGCCCGGAGCCACTTTTTCGATGTAAGACGACACATCGAAAAAGTGGCTCCGGGCTACACATTTGCTTTTATGCCAACACCATGCACAGTAAAAGCAAGAACTCACCTATCCGGCTGCGGCTCGACCTGCAGCGCTTGTAACTGTTCCTCGGCGCGGTTGAGTTTCAACTTCAGTTCGTTCCGCTCGTGCAGTATGGCACGCAGTTCCCGTACACTGAAAGTCGGCTTCGACGACTGGTCCTCGTCGTCCGTTCCTTCAGCGAAGCCGGCGCCACACGACGTGCACTTTTGCTAAATTATAAACATTTTTGGTGTTGGAACAGGCCTCTCACACAGTGGTGAAGATTTGTCATATCAGATTCGCGAATATATCTAAGGTTAGTTATTTAACGTCTGGCATATATGAATACATTTATTATTTTAAAATAATATTAAATTGTATTTCCATATTTATAAAATTTGAATTTCTATATTTATTAACAGGTATCTTACAACAAAATACAATGTGATAATGTAAAAAATACGTGTGGCAGTCGGGGACTGCCGCAGTAAAGCTATAGCATAGCATTTTTTATCAACTTATGCAATTATAATTATTTATTTATGGAGTATTTTTTATTTTGTTTTTTTCTTTGATATTAATTCAAGTTACACTTTTTGAGCGTGGTGACCGACAAGAAAACAAACTTTTTTCTTTTATTGAATTAATGAGAAGTTAATATTGTTTAAAATATTTTTATTATCTTACAATACATGTAAATTATTCAGGAATGCTCATCATTGAAATTATAGCTACACGCACACGTCTAGTAGCACGCACACAAACACCGTGCCGAAGTCTGCCGAAGTGAAACGACGTTAGACGATGCACGGCTTTCAACGCCCGCACCGCTGTTAGGTTTAATTTCGTTACGGAATTTCTTGATTCGGTCGCCGCGCTCTAAGCTATGCAACAGCTTAATAATTATAATAGGCAAAATTACCTTATTCCGAGCATCGGATTGCTGTAGCGCGGCGATATCCCTCTGTTGTGATTGAACTATAGCGGTCAGTTCAGTGCGTTCTTCGCATACTAGGCGCATCTGAAACGCATGAATAACAAATTATATTTGCTGCAATGACCTCTCTAACTAACATGAAGAATGCATAATTAATAGATTAAGCAAAGATAGCACCTGTATCAGCAAACTTCAACGAAGTTTTTTTTAAATATAGAATAAGAGTGACAAATGAGCACACAGTCCACCTGATGGTAAGTGTGGCCCATAGATACCTACATTTATCCTCGATTAAGAATCATGCGATGCGTTGTCCCGATAGGACTAAGGTGGATAGCTTCGTTTTCAGTAAAAATGGGTCTCCGGATCTCTAAACTCACCATAACGAAACACAGCAGTATTAAGCTGCTATTCTGTGAGAGTGCCCCGGTCGAACAAACCCATTCGTGCCACAACCATAATATAGCTGCAGCGTGGCTCTACCACACATAAAAAGTAAAAAAGTACATGCGATAAATATATATATATATATATATATATATATATATATATATATATATATATATATATATATATATACCAATGACGCTCCGACTACCGTTTACATTCGTACAGGCGTAACTACCACGTATACATTCACAAAAACACCATAAATAGGCTATTGTAAGTGGACTTCTTTTTAACTGAGATGCAAAACGTACTTTCAGTTTACCTGGTGGTAAGTGACTACTACAGTACTTAGAAACCTGCGGGAAATTTTCAGATGCGCTGTCACCGACTAAAATAAATACCTCACAGCTTGTAATCATCTGGCTCTATATACCCTTCAGACCGGAAAACAACAGTTAGCAAAGCAAACTCAGAAGTAGGTAAGTGGACGGTAACTACCCACCCCTGGGAACAAAAGGAGTCCAAGCAGCAGTAGACTTTAAAAAGCGTAAGAGTCTGTATGTATGTGTAGTGTAGATATAACATTAAATTAAAATTCTTTTTATAGTATAAGGGTGGGAAACGAGCACACAGTCCACCTGATGGTAAGTAGTTGCTGTGGCCCATAGACATCTACATCTAACTTCGATAACGAATCAAAATGCAGATGCTTTATCACCCGTGTTATACCTCGTTTCCAGTAAGAAGGGTCTTCGGTTCTTTACACTCACCAAACAAAACACAGCAGCATAACGCTGCTATTTGACGTTGGTATTTTGTGAGAGCGTGGTCCTTTCCCGGTAGAGCCGACCCATTCGTGCTACAAATTACAAGTTACAAGTACAGGAAGTATACAATTGTGAGTCAACTTTATCGTCTGGAATCTGAATAATTTAGGATTGAAATCTAAATGGCTTAATCCTAACAGTGCCCTACTATCAAGGAGCGATCTGGGAATTCAATAGTTTAGAATACTGCCAGTTTCGTCCAAAAGATAATGTATTTTTGGATTTTCTTTCGTAACGAGAAAATAAAAAAGTGCCCAGAATGAATAGAAATGTTGTCATAAAACCCTAAATTAAGCAGCCTATAAAATTGATCGGGTCACAATTTCAGCTGGGTCGCAACTTGCTTTAATAGCTTTTTGCTGTATTTTATATAAATAAGGGTGATAAACGAATAAAACCACATGATGGTGGTGAAGTGTATGTTGTGCCCCAAAGACAGCGTATGTCTATGGGGCACCTATAGACAACGAAGACGTCAGCTAAGTTGACACATCTAATAACTAGAATCACACAGTCGGCGTACAGGCTTTACATACTCTTTAGAGGTAAACATCAGCGGATGCACAGGTGCTTAGCGACAGAAATAATATTCAAATATGTAAGATGGTACCTAGAACACACCGAAGAAAAGACACCATACAAATTCAAACATGTATAAAAATACCCTTCAGACATTTATAATCCAGAATTTTGGCCAAGGCAGCCAGTCTCAACGGAGACCAGCTATATGCGCAGGAAAGAATTACAAGTGTGTGCGCGCAAGCACAGGATACACTCTCTGTTCCCCTACTCTCTTAATCCGAAGTGATGGCAATACTAACGACCCAATAGAGATCTGCTATGGCTTTATGTACTTTCTAAAGAACGCCGCGTTGCTACTGAGAATTTTTTGACAGAAAAACCTGAGTAGTAATTGATTTTAGCCCGAACCGGGATGTAAATCCGCGACCACATGACCAACGAGGCAGTCAGATCACGAGCTTGTTACACTCACGAGCTACTTAGCAATTGTGATAGTTCCTACTCCGAAAATAAAGGAACCCTTCCAACTATGAGCTTTAAATTGGAAACAAGACAGGACCTTAAACGAAATAGCTATAGTGCCTATGCTGTATCTAGCAGATAGGTTCCGACGGTACTGGGAAGTTATCGCCGTGGTAAAAATAGTCAAAAATCTTCACGTAACGTTTTATTGTCTCTCCTTAGGTTTTTCCCCATTTTTTTTAAATTGGGATAATCGTAAGATTGCTTGAATTTTATTTTGACAAGCAAGGGTACAAGGTAAAGAGAAAGCCAATTACAGCTCGATAATAATAATGAAGAAAATTACAGACTATATATAATACCAGAAAGATTAGAAGTCAATTACAGGCAAAAATTTAAGGAAGGAAATATTATATTTCTTATAAAAAATAGTTACAACCCATATCACAACGACCGAAAGTAACAAAGTAAATTAAGTAGAGTAAAGTTAACGCAAGTAAAACAAAAGTGGTTTTTGAAAGAGAAGAAAGTGAAATAAGAGAAGAAGGCGAGTTAGTTGTGCAAGTTTTTTATAGAATAAGGGTGACAAACGTGCACATATTCCATCTGATAGTAAGTGGATGCTGTGTCGCATAGAGATCCACATATATCTCAATCAATAATCAAAATACAAATGCATTGTCACCCTTGTAGCCTCTCCGGTTCTCTACACGCACTATACGAGACACGGCAGCATTAAGCAGTTATTTTAAGCTGGTATTCTGTGAGAGTGTGGTCCTTTCCGGTAAAGCATTCATGCTACAACCATGCGCCATGCAACCATGCGCTGCAGCTATATAATATAGCTGCAGCTCTACCACGGGTTCAATTTTATGGATGAATTCGTGTATTTATAATGTTTTTTAGCAGGGATGATAGACACGACAAAGATATAAAAAGAAGAGTAAATGCAGGTCGCAGAGTGGATAGGACTCTTCACTCTATTGTGGGAAATCATGATGTGTTAAAAATCACGTATCGCAATATTTTAGTATCCGAATTTTATACTTAAATAAATCTATACGAATAATAACAGATACAATATGCTGTCAAGACTTAATGATATCTTAAATTTACGCGAACACTACACATTGAATAAAACTATTTTTTAAGGATTTTATCGCGTTTAATTCAACTTTAATTTATTTTTATTATCCCGACGTTTTCGACGTGGTCACGGGGATGGGGGGAGGGACTGAGATGTTTGACGTCCCAATGTCATAGTCCGGCTACCTTCAGTTTTTGAATATTAATTTTTGGTCCGATTTACGCAAAATGAGCTTATAGTAGATATCATGAAGTCTTGCAGTGGTATGCTTGGGTTTGGATTTAATTTTGTAAATTAAAGGATCCCAAGCAGCTGGCAGCATCCATCTATCTTCCCTATTGAAATTTGGATGTTTTTTAATTTCAATAGCCTCGCATATCATCCTTGGTAGGAATCGGTGTTCTTTTGCGAGGATTTGTGGTTTATCAAATCTAATGTAATGATGGGGACGATCTTGAACATGTTCGCAGATTGTAGATATAGAGATAGAGAGAATAACTATTAAATATGTTTTACAACGTTGCAAATGTATCCGAACGTTTCTTTTTCGTAGTCCGTGTTTTATCTGTGGAATAATTTGGCAGTAAACAGTAAGCTTGTTGTGAAAGTTCCGCAGTCAACAAGAACGAGACAGATGTAACAGGGCCCGAGGGATAGTTTAAGACAGTTAATGAAACTTATTGCACGATAACAGACTGCTATTAACAGGCGACTGGAACTGGTATTTTAATGGAATAGGACACGTTTCTAACTTTACCTAGTACTGCCTAATAACAATTTTAGCGCTTGTTAAACTGAACCAGAAAATACAAGGATATTAAAAATGTTGCCTTAAAAGCAAGCAAAATATTCCGCACATTTAGTTTGCTTCTGTAACATTTATTGCGAAAGTTTAAGCTTGCTGTGCCTAAAAGGCTTTGCTGTTCTGTTTTCGTGCCAACTTTTAAAGTTTGATTTTAAATTGGAATCGTTTTAAATGCAACTTTAACTTCATACTCCAAATACTTTAATGCATTTTGAGCTCAATTACACTTTTATGTAAATCAGGAAAAAACTTACTTAACTTTAAGAAACCAATGAAAACCAATAGAAACCAATGTGTGGCGTATTTTAATAAAATAGTCCTTGACTGAAGTAAAATAAGGTACATTGTTTTCTTTCACTGCCAAGAACCTGATAAATCAATTTTTAATATTTCGATTAACAATTTCGAAACGGCCGCCACGAGCTTATGCACAGTCGTTCTTTGGTACTAAACTAAAAATAATCATATCGAACATTTAATTGCTACAAGTAAATTAAGGAAGAGGGTCGCAGCAGGACTGTAAAAACTACCGTGGCATCAGCCTTCTTAGCATTCTGGGAAAACTGTATGCTAAGGTACTGATTGAAAGGGTCATGAAAGAAACTGATGGAAAAATTTGGAATGTGCAAGCGGGATTTAGAAAGGGAATGGGATGTACAGATCAAGTCTTTTCCATGCGCATGATCGCGGAGAAGTTTCTGGCCAAAAACCAAAAGGTTTTTTTGTGCGTTCATGGACTTGGAAAAGGCCTATGACAGAGTGGATAGGGATTTGCTATGGGAAACACTGAACTCATTTGGGTTGAGCGCTGGCTTGATACAGGCATTGGAGTCTCTTTATAGGGACTCTAGTGCTTGTGTTAGGATCAACGGGGTCTACTCGGACTGGTTTGACGTCTATAAAGGTGTCAGACAGGGCTGTGTGGCTTCCCCGTGGCTGTTCAACCTATTTATGGACAGTTGTTTGCAAAATTTGAAAGTTGAAGAATGCGGAGTTAACCGTCAAATGCCTTTTGTACCGATGCCGATGCCGATGATCAAGTTATTCTTGCGTCGTCGGCGGCCGGGTTGCAAATGATGGTTACATTAATGAACGGATCATTAAAAGAAAGGTGTATGAAAGTGAACGCAAGTAAGACGAAGGTTATGGTTTTTGAAAGAGAAGAAAGTAAAAGGATTTGTGAAATAAGAATAGAAGGGGAGTTGATCGAGCAAGTAGATGAGTTCGTATATTTGGGCTGCTTATTTAGCAGGGATGGGAGATATGATAAGGATATAGAACGACGAGTGAATGAGGGAAATAGAGTAAATGGGGCCTTGCACTCTATTGTGAAGAGTCAAAATGTGTCGAAAAAGGCACGTATGGCAATTCACAATGCTGTGTTGGTCCCTACTTTAACGTATGGTAGTGAAAGTTGGGTGTGGCAGAAGAAGCACGAGAGTAGAATAAACGCAGTAGAAATGCGGTCGTTAAGGAGTATGTTAGGGCTGAATCTGAATGACAGGGTAATTGTGTAATAAGAGAAGAGTGTGGTTTGCAAGATGATGTGGTGACCAGGATTTAGAAAGGAATGCTTCGGTGGTTTGGTCATGTGGAAAGAATGAATGAGGAAAGAGTGACAAAGAAAATTTATGGTGCAGAAGTGAATGGCAGAGTCGGAAAGGGACGTCCTAGGCGAAAATTTATCGACCAAATTGGCGATTTATTGAAAACGGGCCAAATTAGGAGTACCCTTAACCGACTAGCATGTATGCGTAGGTGTATGGATGTGAAGGAGGCAAAAGAGGTGTGTCAGGATCGTGCCAAATGGAAGTCTGTAGTCTCTGCCTACCCCTCTGGGTGACAGGCGTGAGTGTTTATGTATGTATGTATGTATGTAAATCAACAAAATTAATTGCGCAAATATAAAAATACTTTTATATTTAAAGAAGTAAATACAGTCTTACTGTGATGTGTAATGATAATAATCCTGGTCAAAACTTTCACAAGTTTATGGATACTAAGAAATAGATGTGGCAAATTTGGAACTACTTCTCTTTTATTTAAATAATGTAACAGAAAACTTGTCTGCTAACGAAGGATTTACACTAATTCAGATTTTTTACGTCAACAATATTACAAATATTTTCACATAGAACCGCTTTATGATAGTGTTCCTTTAAATTTTTCTACACCAGTTAGGTAATCTTCTTTGTTAAAGATAAGCTTCCTGACTAAAGTGAAGTGCTCTTTAGCTGTCATCGAATTACGTACATAAGGGGTTTAACGACACTAGTGGCTATTAAGCGATGGTGATGATATTATGATAGGCTACTTTATATTGAAGCTTTGCACTTTAACTTGTTCAGTGCATTTTAGCACAAGACTCATACCCATCTAATTACGTATATGTATATTGTTTTCTTAATTTTATTTTACATGAAATAACATATTAAAAAAAACATTGAGGAACTTTATATTGCCTAAAGGCAATGTAAACCTAATTGCTACCGGTATCCTTACAGCTTATTAAGTCCACAGCTGAACATAGGCCTCCCCCATAGATTACCACACAGGGATCCCCCCTATGTGGCAAATTTTTCACACTGGCAAGCGGACTGGCAACCGCAGTTTTTTTTAGACGTTTTAGGATGAAGCTGCTGCCCACCTCCGTGATTTGTTTCCCACTGCGCCTCTTACGACACCCACGGGATGTATGGGGTAGAGGATATTCTTACATCGCCACTGCACGGTTACTTAATTACTATGAACATAATTACTTAATTCTTAAAAATAAGTTTTCGTATGTAGGTTATATTAAACCTGTCCACTGCTGAACATAGTCATCCCACAAGTAATGCCACAAAGCACGGTCCTGAGCTAACTGCATCCGTCGACTTCCTGCATGTCTTACAAGGTAGTCACTCCTTCTAGTAGGGGGACGCCCTACACTTCGCCTACCAGTACGAGGCTGCCACTCGAAACCTTTTTTCCCCAACGGTTATCGGTTCTTCGAGCTATATGGCCGGCCCATTGCCACTTCAGCTTACTAACCCGTGGGGCTATGTCGGTCAATCCGGTTCTACTGCGAATATCTTCATTAAAAAATAAATTTATTACAATTTTTTTCCTAAGTCATCCACAACACAAGACGTAATATTTTGGAACACCGTTTGTTACTTCGCATCATATGCTGACTCCTTATGCTATCTATCCATCCATTACAGATAAGTCAAAGGAGAGATTTTGCCACAGTTGCCACGCTTATTTTGAGTTGTTATCAGCTGCTGCTGCTAACGATGTCCATCACCCATGAGATATTCCTCGTGATACGACACTCGAATTTCAACACTGAACCACCTCACTCACTTGTTCACGTCCTCACATGACAATACGAATCGTCTTGCGGGTGAATGATCGAATGACTCGACTAAAACACTTCAAGTAGGTATCCAGATTATGTATTATACTGTAATACGGTATGTAATACGCTAGTACCTAATGTATAAGTCAATGGCAGCAATATAAAAATGTGTGAAGTTTTGATATTAAAAAAAAAACTCAAACCAGTCCCCGAAAATTAAAAATTTATGTTTTTACTAGATGTTACTTCCGACTCGGACTCAAGGAATCCCCAGAAACTGCTAAGGTACTCCGTCCAATACACAACATGATACGTGTTGTAAGGGTTGCCTTATGCATACTTATTAGACAAATTCTATATGGCTAATGTCCTAAGGCCTTGTAAAATATCAAAAAAATTTGAAGAACCATCTAATTGTATACGTCGCAGAGGTCGTAGGACCACGCTCTCAAATACCAGCGTAAAATAACAACTTAATGCTGCTGTGTTTCCTACGATGAGTGTAGAGAACTGGAGACCCTTTTTACTGAAACTCATCTGTATTTTGATTCTTAATCGAGGATAAATGTAGATGTCTATTGACCACTGCATCCACTTACTATCAGGTGAACTGTTTGCTGGTCTGTCAATCTTATACTATAAAAAAGTTGTGTACTAACCTGGTTTTTTAGCTTTAATAATAAAATAATATAAATACATATATATGATACTTGCATATCTAGCACGCCAGTTTAAACTGATTGTAGTCGTTAGTGCCCCGCTTTAGCGACTACAGCTAGACCGAGCATTAATAGAATAAATGGTAATTACCTGGTTTTGTAGCTGCTTGTGCTTCCGCCGTAGATCGCGACTGACCTGCGCCAACTTTTCCACTTGGTTCGTCAGCTGCAACGTATCGAAAATCATCGTGTTACTAAAAGTATTTCATATTAGCTTTCGAAACAAAACTTCCCTTAAATTTTTACGGAAAATGAAAAGTGTACTGTAATTATTAATTAAGTATGTAATTATCCTTTCATAATATAACAAAGCTTGCACTTTAAACATTAAATAGTATTGTGTATAAGTAATATAGATTTTAAAAAATCAGTTTAAATGTTAGGTAGGTTTTCCCATCACGGTTCTCTAAACTATGTTTTCCGAACTACTCTTGTCTCTAAATCTATATATGTCCCATTGGTTTTAGAATCTTGTGGAATATTTAGTGCCGTTTTACAGTGACGCTTACCGTCAGCGCGGGTGGTAAGCGCGCCAACGACCCGCTCGAAACTATAAAACGAGCTTAAGAGTCGCGAGGTATGCTGCCTCGTACAGTCATAATCGATCTGTCATGATGAGACTTCTCGCATTTATTATTCTATATTACATATGGAAAAAAGGCAACGACGACGACGTATACACACATCCTTACAATACCACTAGACGGCTGAGAGGCGCGTTCTCTACATCGTTTACTGTTGAACCGCGCGGCGGGCAATCCGCGCGTGTTGGTTAAACCATGTAACGATACAAGAGACGCAACGTTCGTGGCCCGCGACGCTTACCAACCGTGCTGACAAAAACGTCACTGTAAAACCATACTTAGAGACGATGGCAGGAGACCAGACGGTATGACTTTGTTCCTTTGTAGAGGTAAAGCCCTAGTGGTGGATGCATCGTGCGTAAAAACTTTGGCAATCTCTTGTCTCAAGTGTATCTCGATTAGCCGATGCGGCACCGGAGGCGGTTGACTCATACTTACGTTACGCCACTTAGTATGTTGCATAAATATGAGTCTGAGAAATAACAACATACTTCTGCAATTTGCTGTTGAGATACTGTTGGTCTGCAGGGTCCACGTACGGTATAATTCCAAAAGAATCTTCTTATCACCGCTGGTGATAAGAAGGTTCATTGTATTATCGCTCAAAAGCTATGTATAGTATTTCAGTAGTATTTCAGCGAGGGAACGTCCTTTTCTCATTGAAGATAAGAAAGGACTATCGGAATCGAATGAAAGGAAAATAACAGATTATTCTGTTATTTTTCTTTCATTCGATGTCGTTTTATATTAGATATTTCATTTGTCGGAACGCTTTGGTTCTTTGACGGGTGATAAAAGGAAATAAAAGCACAAAAGAGAATATAAGATTTTCTTTTCATTTTATGCTTTATAAGACTTGGTATATAACTGTGTATAACGTCTTAGTGGTAAATTTGCGTTCAGAACCACACATTTATCAAAGCAATAAGTCGTTAGTGGTGGGGGTATGTTTGCTATAGTCGACCCGCTCGGCACGCGGATTTGCACCGGCGGTTTTTTTATTATTAGTTTGTTATCAGAAGAATGCTGCTGTCCATCTTCTATGTCTTCCCCCTGTTGCCGGTTACGACGCCCATGTTTATATTTATGGATAACAAATCAATATTATTAAAAATAACTGCGGCCGTAAACTCGCGCGAAATCAAGCGTGGCAACCATGCCAAATATCCCTATTATGAGGCAGTCTCAGGGAAGTCCTATATTGAGCTGAGGACTTTGATAGGCTGTAATTTCATGTGTGAATAAAATAATTAACATGCTGATGTAGAAATGATATTTTACTTTATACGTGCGAAACCTTCAATCGAAGTTTATTAAGTAGATATGAACAAATTAATGTGAAACTTGTTCATGTGTCAAATCCATATCGAAATCGTTCAAATTCTTTTTAAAATTCGAACTTTTTTTTATTGGATAAATGTCACAAATGAGCTCACAGTCCACATGATGGTATTGGAATGCTATGGCCCATAGACATTTACATTAATATAAACAATACAATAATAAATGCACATGCAGATGCGTAGTTATCGGGGGTAACACCCCCGATAACTAAGATGGAATGCCTCGCATTACGAAACACAGCAGCCTTAAGAGGATTTGTGGAGCTGTAAATTTTCATACAAAAATCGATAACGGCAAGGAAACAGTCTAATATTCATAATTTTTGGAAATGTTTTAGATATAATGAAAAACTAGGTCCGTACTTTTTAATTTTAAAGAAATATTGCGCATGATATGTCTTTAACATCAAAATCTCTTTGTTTTTGACTTAAAAACTTCATCGAATATTTTTTTTTAATTAATCTAAGCAGAATTACTAAAAAAAATATAGAAACCTAGATTAAGGGGTACTGAAATGACCAAAATTGTTTTATTTCTACAAGGTTTAGGAGGGTGAAAACGTTATCGCCCGAAACAGCATTTCAAAAAGGAAATGTAGGCAATTGTCTCCAAGACTTGCAACTCTGTCTGTCGCACGAGGAGGGAGGCAGAGGAGGTATGAATCAAATAATATTTTTAAAAATACACACTGGCACCGTGTATTCTGCCTGCATTGCACTTCACAATCCTCTAAAGTTGCTACTTTAGAGAGCGTGGTACTTCCTCGGTCGAGCCGACCCATTCGTGCCACAACTAATATGGAGGATCTACCACGTATAAAACTTCCGTATTATCTGTACATATGCACGCAAACGAACGAACGAACGTATTGTATTTCAAATTGATACAATGTCCAATTAGTCTTTGAATTCGACGCTGTAGTAGCGATGCGACGTTGATATGCGGCATTTTTCTGTATTTTGAAGAGGCATTGTATATCAAACACTTATTTTTCAATGCGGGTTCAATCTCTTTAATCAGCGTCAGCTGATGTAGCTAACGCTTCGATAACGTCTACTTTAAGTACAAATGCAATATATAGTTTCTTACCTCTATACAGTACTTCCTGATCAGCTGATTACCATTTAAAACAAATAAAATCGAAGGAATTAAAGAGCAAAGAATGGTAATGTATTTGTTTATTGTAAATCCCCTTATATCTGCTTCAGCAAGTTTTTTTCTCCTAACTTCATGAGTGTAAAACTTACTTAGATAAATTTACTCTAGCAAAAATTTAAACAAGAAGAATGCTCCAAGATCTTACGTTGTTATATAAAAACTTGCATAATTATATTGATTGTAATTAACTTGTTAAAATGTATATTCACACACTTAATTGTTGGCATCCCATCCGACGCAAACGAAAACTTTATTTTTTTGCACCGACAATTTGCTAAGCACATGATGCTAAACGCTCTTTTCTATAATATAGAATCATGAAGTTATACTGTACAAGTTTGCCGATGTTCTCTATCTCTTCTAATACACTTCAATCGTTCAAAAATCATGTAGAATTATGCTTGCATAATAATAGAATATACACAATATATTTAACTCGTATCATATTATGTAAATTTAACGGACTTTAAAAAAGAAGTATTCAATTCGACTGTATGTTCTTGTTTTAGTATGTATTTATGCGAAATGCTTTCATCGCTCAAAAATACATAAAACAATTATGCTTGCATAATAATAGACTAATACAATCTAAGTTTAACTCGTATCATGTTATTTAAATGATTTTGATACTGCCGTAATTCCACTATTTTTAGCAGACTACAAAAATAGAGGTTTTCAATGCGACTGTATGCTCTTTTTTATGTATGTTACACGATATCTTTATCAATTGTGAGCCGATTTTATAGGCCGATTTATAAACATATTGCATTAGATTTCATACAGAAAACAAGCACAACCATCAATAGAAAGAAAAAAATAATTAAAAATATCATCATCGATTTGCGATAATAAATTGCTGGAGCAGGTATCTCCACTGGCTAGATGGAACAACGACTAGCGCAAAGCGGGTCGCTTCGATCAATAAATTGATCGAAGGATCGAAGGCGGGTGGTAAAAAAACCTATCTATAATAATAAACATAAACTAAAATTTTTTATTGGTATTTTACTCGTAACAATTATTAAGTTATCGTACAGTTATCGTCTTTTTTAAACATGCTGCAACTACCTTTAAATGGAAACATGTATATCTTAGTTCCTAAGCCTATTGTCACATTTTTTTTTCAAAACAACGTGTTATTCCGTTGGTGGTTCTATCAATAAAATAAATAAACTCTCACGGCTGTCATCCAGAGGTGTAGGCTGAGACTACGAACTTCCATTTGGCACGATCCTGATACACCTCTCTCGCCTCCTTCACATCCATATACTCGAACCTATGTACGCAAGTATGCTCGTCGGATAAGAGCACCTGTATCTAAAATATGTTAAATATAATCATACAGCCCGTTTGTTAGTTTTGTCAGTCTAGCTCCAATGCGCAGTGAGTATCATTTCGCAATCCATGCTATCGGGTTTACTGAATAACAGTACTTAATCAGTTACGCTACAGTAGTTCCATAATTTTCATTGCTTAGAGGGCACTTGCCAAGAACTTACCTAAAACTATTTTTGTGTGTTAGTAACACGAGTACTAAACTCGTGATCGGGGACTTATATGATGACTTCATGGCATGCGATTAGTTGATCGATAATAATCAACTAGACTAAATGGGCCTCTATAAATATTCCAGGTCAAATCTGTTGTAATGGTTGGGCGTGGGAAGTTTGAAGTAAGTCAATATGTCCAAGATTGAATGTTGACATTCTGCAGATTTCCTAGAGCGTTGGTGTTTCACATCAGTTATATGTTCTACTACCAGACTTTTTACTTATTTTTAGTATAAGTACCTCAACTATTATCATTCCTTAATAAAAATCTATAAAATGTAGATGTTTGTGCCTTCCTTATCATTTTTCATAAATCTTTGCGGATTTGTTTTTGATATTGGATATTAGAAATAATCTCAGTTCTATAACATATTTTGATATTAATTCATCTTTATGATACACATAAGAAAATGGTTAAAAAATTCCATACAACAATCAATGATTATCAAGAAGCTCACCATAATATCAATAGTAGCAAAAACAAATATTTTGAGTTGTTATTTAACGCAAACATATTCGACATTGAAAATATCCAATCGTTTGAATAAGTTCAAAGTCGAATATGTCAATGTTGTGTTAAATTATTCGTATATTTTCTATTTTAATAAACTTACAACGTAGAATATTATAATCAATCCAGTTCGCAGTGAAGTTTTGATATAGTGTGACAGATTCACGTTGACATGATGACAGATAACACCAAGCGTTTCTGTTGCTGATAAATACATATAATAATTAAGTTTGTGGAGCTCAGCAATATGGCGAAGTTAGTACTAATCGGGTTTTTAAGCAAGGATTCATTTATTTGGTAGAAATATCATAACTTTATAATAGAATTTTTATAACATTAAAGCATAACTTTACTACACCTCTAATAACATTGACTTATATATTACAGTAAAGGCTTTTTCTCGTATTAAAATATCGCGTGAGTGATATTATTATTCCAATAATTTTTTAATATTTTTAGGCTGAATCATCATCATCATTATAATGATGATGATGATTCAATTATTATTACTAAAAATTACAATCATCAACAATAGCCTAATGGCTGGGCGCGGACCGCGAACTCAAAAGGTCGTGGGTTCGAATCCACCATTCGACTACTGTCGTGAACCACTCCTAACACAAGCATTTTCAGCTTACCAGGAGGGGTTTAAAGGGAATATTAATAATGTTAATTAATAGGATTACTAATATTTAAAAAAAAATCATTGTCATTACATCTCTTTACTAGTCTACAGCTGAACGTACGCCTCATATCCTGAGCCAGCTGCATCCATCAACTTCTTGCAAATTTTACCAGGTCGTATCTTCATCTAATGAGGGATCGCCCTACACATTGCCTACCGCTACGAGGCTGACGCTAGAGATCATTAGTACTCATCGGTTCTCGGTTCTCCGAAATTTATGAGTCTATTACCATTTCAGCCCACGTATCCGTTTACGTATGTAGATTACTCTGATTCAAATGGATGTATGTATTAGGAACTCATCACGCGTGGAACTTAAAACATAGTCAGCAGCTAAGTTTTGAGAAAATGTTCTTGAGTAATCATACCTTACCGATTAATCATAAACTGGATTTACAAGTATAACTTAGTCAGGTCATAAGTTCTGTCAAAAACTTTTATGAAACTAATGATACACTTTTGATAATTATATATGAAATGAAAGGTAATTTAATTTAGAATAGAATTTTATTTACATTATTCAAAATGCCCTCCTCTATTTTGAATACATCCCCTTAATCAATCAACGCGGCCAATCATCAATCGCAGCACGCACCACACTCATATCTATTTCTGTCGCAGTTTTAGCCAAAGATGCTCGGAGAGATTCCAAATTAATTCTGATGAGGTTAAGCGCAGACTTCTCTTCCAAATGTTGCCAGATCTTATAATCCAGTGGGCTTAAATCTGGACTAGAAGAGAGCCAGTCTTCATGTCCGATAAAGTCAATTCCATAGGCGGTCAACCAGTTTTAAGTGCTTCTTGCCCCATGAGCTCGTGCAGAGTCTTGTTGGAATATCCAATGTCTGTTTTTGAACATTGTTTGAGAAAAAGGTTCCAGTATGTTTGTTAGGACGGCATTTTGAACACCTTTTTCACAGAAAAACACCTCAGTTAAGCCTGAATATGACACTCCAAACCAAACCATAAGTGACGAAGGTTAATGTGCTCGTTGCACACTCGGAATACGCGTGCTGGTTTCTTCACTGCTGTGGGCATACACCTTATCATTTTGTTTATTATAACTTTCTTCGGTGTTAAAAAAAATTTCATCCGAAAACAAAATTTCGCGGTATTTTTTTTCCGCGTATCGCCGTAACAAATCCCGGGATATGTCCAGCCTAATTTGTTTCAAACGCTCGTTAAAAAATGTCCGGAATTCCTACGATTAGCTCGTAGCCTCAGGTCTTCATTGATCACTGTTTTGACCGTGGTTCTGCTTAGGCCTATCTGAAGAGCTCAGATTTTTTGTTTACGAACATGATTTCGTTGGACCTTCACTGCTTTGATGATGGCGGGTGTCCTAACTGTACGAGGTCGGCCGGTCCTCTTACAATTTTCAAAGCTTGAATCTTCAGTGAATCGTTTGATAGTGCGATTAACAAATCGTAGGGATATTTTCAATTTTTGTAAAATATTAAAAATCTCTTTTGGCGCGTAACCACAGTGGTGCAACGCGATAACCGCTACTCTTTATTCTTTCTTCGACCGCTCCATATTTGAAAATGAATGAAAATTACTGTATTTTTTTTTTATTTTCGGAAAGCGCAAACGTTATATTTTTAAAATTGGTGAAGTTCATCCAGCCAGTATTCAAAATTTTTAAATAATAAGGTTGTGACAGAACTTATGACCCGACTAAGTAAAAGAGGAATTGAAATGTGGTAGAGCCATGCTGCAGTCATATTAATAGTATAGTTGTAGCACGAATGGGTCGGCTCGACCGGGGAAGGACCACACTCTCACAGAACACCAGCGTAATATAGCAGTTTATCTCTGCTGTGTTTTGTATGGTGAGTGTAGACAACCGGAGACCCTTTTCACTGGAAACGAGGCATTCCATCTTAGTCCTCTGGGTGGACAACGCATCTACATTTTGATTCTTAATCGAGGATAGATGTAGATGTCTATAAGGCACAGACATCATATGGGCGGTTTTGTCGTTTGTTACCCATATTGTGATTTAATCTTGGCTCAAATAATACATAATCAAAAATTAACTTAAAGTCAGTGTGTTCGTTTTCTATGCATTCCTACAACATGCAATTCGATTAGTTTTGTGAGTTGTTTTGTCAAATTGTTTGTCTTCATTAGGTTCCTTGAAAATTTATCCGTATACGATGAAACTTAGATGTGTCCCATATTTTATTTTTGTATATTTCTTATGATGAAATAAAAATTTTAAGCTCTCCCTTCCATAGCAATGAAATAGGCGTTGAAAAGGTTAGGTAATAAAAAGACTACAGCTCTGTATAGAAAAGCAGTGTAACGTTGCAAGGTCGACACCCACGTTAGTTAAATAGCCCTAAGTTTCCCGGTCGGGTGTTTTGTATACAAGATTGGAATGGTAGCTGTTTTATTTTGGGAAAAATAGCAAAATTCGCGTTTTTGCATCTCTTTGTTTCTAAACATGTTAATAAGTAGTAATAGACTTCCGACTTAATCTATCCATTTATTTCCCTCTCGGGATATCGGATATCTTTAGCCAGAAGAGAGAAAATTAAAAAAAAAAGTTTAAGATGGTTTAAGTTGAAGAATTCGTGTATATAATATAATTATTATTATTTTATTAAAGTGCAAAAACAGAAACTACGTGTCGAAATTTTGATGAGATGGATGAAAACATTGTAAGAACAGCCAGACGTAGGAACGTTATAGAAATCTGTTTATCCGTCAGATTACAATGAGGATATTAATACGTGGTAGAGCCACGCTGCAGTAATATTAGTAGCATATTTGTAGCACGAATGGGTCTGCTCTACCGGGGAAGGACCACGCTCTCACAGAATACTAGCGTAAAATAGTAGCTTAATGCTGGTGTTTCGTATGGTGAGTGGAGAGAACCGGAGACCCTTTTTACTGGAAACGAGGCATTCCATCTTAATCCTCACGGGTGACAACGCATCTGTATTTTGAGTTGTAATCGAGGATGGATGTAGATGTCTATAGGCCGCAGCAACCACGTACTATCAGGTGGACTGTGTGCTCGTTTGTCACCCTATCTATAAAAAAAGGATGAAGGGGTCTTTAAAGCAAGAATAAATAGGCTTTTTTCGCGCTATGACAGTGCAATTTATAATCTACAGCTTAACAACCAATTGTTTGTAGCCAAGCACTGGCTCAGGTAAACTAAAAATGTACTTCCATTTGAAATTTGTTTATGACTATGAAAATTATAAAATCTTTTTAAATATTTTTTTATATGAGAGGGGGAAACGAGCATACGGCTCACTTGATGTAGTGACTACCGCCGCCCATGAACAACTGCAACACCAGGGGAATTGCAGGTGCATTGCCGGCCTTTTAAAAAGGAGTAAGGACCGCCAAGCATCCAGGTGGTGTGAATGGTATCGGGAGTTTTCCGCAATGTGCGTTCATGAAACTTGGCGGCTGGAATTAATCCGAACAATTCCTAAGAGCACTCCCGTGATAGATGCAAAAGAAAATGCAAAGGGGTGCAACATCTCTTCGCAGCGCCAGTGAATCGAGTCGACCGGAAAGCACTCGGTCGTCGACAATTCGAGCCGTTCTGCGCTGGATGTGGTCAAGTGGAAGGATCTGGTACTGGGGAGCCCCAGCCCAGAGATGGTAACAGTATTCCATGTGAGGCCGGACCTGCGCCTTTTAAAGTTGCAGGCGGTGTGCCAGCATAAAATACTGTCCCGCTCTGCTGAGCACGTTAAACTTTTAGAGGCCAATTTCGCCTACTCTTCCAGGTGACCACGAAAATGCACGTCACTCGATATGTCGACGCAACGAGGGGAGTGTGTTGAAACCGAGAAGATACGACAAAGGGGTTTTTTTTAGCGGTTAACGCGCAAACTTGTGTCGTCTGAGTATTAAAATGGACTAGATTTAGTCGCCCCCAATACGAGAAAACTAAGTGACTGTGTGAACTTGTGGCTAAAGTCGAGTCAGACTTTAGTCATAAGTTTGTCTCGATACTCGACGACGTTTTCTCGAGAAATATTGGCACTGCCGGTGCACTATAGCCTCACCAGTGCTGTCATCCGCATAGCAATGAATGTTATCAGTTTCAATATATCATTGATCTGTAAGAAAGCTGGTGATCCAATTGCACAATTTCTCGGGAAGCCCATAGGAAGGGAGCTTCGAAAGAAGCGCTTTGTGCAAAATTCGATCGAAGACCTTCGCAATGATAATGATAATGATAATTTATTACTTTAAAACAAGTAGTAAGTTGTTACAATATTGTTGCAATTATTGTTGCAATGCCCAAACTAACGGCCAATGCTTCCCCCTTGGACTCTACTGCCTCCACCCATTTATGAGTCAGGTAGACCAGAAGATCACCAGCTGATTGACCCCGACGATAACCGTATTAGCGGTCACTAATCAGCTGTTGCTCCTCATGGTACCGCATGAGCTGGCAGTTTTATAACGGATTCCATTATTTTGGAGAACAAGGAGGTGATGGCGATAGGCCTGTAGTTAGACGGATCTAAGCGGATGCATTTTTTGGAGATGGGTGGACGAAAGCAGTCTTCTATGATTTCGGGACTACGCGTAGGAAGTAGGAGTACCGGAAAAGAAACGGTGTCAACTCTGGAACACACGTCCACAACACAATTGGGATCCCCCAATCCATCAGACCCACTCGACTTGTGGATGTCCAGGGAGAGGAGTGTCTTGCCAACTGAGCGCTGTGTGAACAGCACATCCGGCATGGAGCACTCACACCGCCGAATGGTCGGCGGTGTGCTCCCCCCGTCATTGAGAGTCGAGTTGGACGCAAAGAAAGAGCCTAGCAGATCAGCTTTCTATTTTGCGGCATGGGCCAGTGAGTCGTCCTCCCTGTGCAGAGATGGAAGAGATGGCTGACAGAAATATCCTTGGACAGCCTTGGCAAGAGACCAGAATGCACAGGTTCCAGAAGGAGAGCGATCTAGTTTCTCGCCAAAACTGCTTATGTGCTCTGACTTTGCCTTGGAAATTACTCTTTGAAAGGACCTGGAGGCGGAATTATACTTATTTTTTAGGGCGCTAGTGTTTACATTCCGGGATGTTGATGCGTCAGCCCAGGCCCGGTATCACTACTGCTTATACCATGATGCTTTTTTACAGGAGTGACTAAACCATGGCTGAGATGAGCACCACAGAAGGGAAACAAAGTTCCATACCTCGAAGTACCACATTAGCGACAGATTCAGCAACAACGTTGGAATCGTCCAGCGAGAAGAAAAACCCGCCCCAAGGGTAGGATGCAAAGAAAGATCGCATTCTCTCCCAATCGGCTGACCTATAGTGTCTAGCACGGGGCAGCCTGCAAGAATGCAACCGCGATTTCAACGTAAGTGGCACCCACCACACTCCGGATAGCGTTATACTCCGGACTAGACAACGGTCTCATCGGTAACTCATCTCATAATCTGCCTTAGGCACACTTCTAAGCGGCTACTCGCCGCTTGCCCCCTCCTTTTAGCCAAGGAAGGTCGCGTCCGTTTACGGCTTAAAGATCTCTCGCTAGATCATTAAGCCTATTCCAAAAGGTGGTGGTTAGTGGATAAAAGTCTCCACATAACCACGCAGTCAGCTGCGTGGTATGTTGTCTAATTGAGTGTCCAAACCATTCTTGAATCAACTTAATCACCTCAACAAAATCGGTCAAGTCGGTTTAGGAGGAGTTCAGTCACATTCACACAGACAGAAGTCTTATGTAATATACATATAAAGACGAAAAGATTATTGAGTGGAAAATCATATTTAAATTCGTATTTACATATTATTCTAACTACAAATATGAAATGATAACACAGTAGTTGGCCGATGCACGCCACTGCAGTGAACCAAGTGGTCAGTGCAGGAAATACGAGCGTCTCTTTTAAATTTCTCAAGCGAATTACATTATATTTAAATTCAACATTACAGCTCGTAGTTTTAGTTTTATTTAACGAAACTCCAACAATTATTCATAGAGAAACTATGAAAGAGGATATAAAAAAGTGAAAGTAATTGTTAGATAAGCCGTCTGCAATCAATATTAATATACGAATACAGATGTAAGTACATTTCATCTGTTACTATCTGTACATGATCCATACATATTTGTTATGTTAAATTAATGTGTAATATATAAATCTATACATCTAAACATATAATTAAAATTGAAATGTCTACCTGTATATCGACATAACTGCCTTCAATCGAGCTCGAAAACTTTTCGTGTCATTAAAGATTTAATATCAATAAAAAGTACCTGGATGACCGAGCTTTGCTCGTTATTTTTTTTTAAGGGCTCGAAATAATAGATTTTGTCACAAAAGAAGGGAACTTGAAAAAGAAGGTAAAAAAGTCGGAACGACGACAGGACTCGAACCAGGGGACTACGCTTTCGGAACCGTCCGATATCCCATTTACCTTCTAAAATAAAATTACCTTCGTAGCAGTTTTCCATTGCTTGAAAACAGTGATAAAACGACATTTTCTAAAAATGAATCCTAGCTAGATCGATTTATTGCCCCCGAAATCCCCTGGACACTAAATTTTATGAAAATATTGGATGTTTGTCTGTCTGTCTTCATGTTCGGGTTAATCTTCAGAATGGCCGAGCTGTTTGCGATGAAACACATTAACAAACAATGCGAAATGTCGGGAGTGATTTAGGCTATATTTTTTCCGGAAATTTTTATATCTCTTGTAAACTATAAGAGATATACAGAAATGTTTCGAACAAAACCTATTTGGTTAGCAATTTTTCACAAAATAGTACCTTTTACGATATTCTATTTCTTAGTTTTGATTAATTTTTAATATTTTACACCAATCCTATTTTCCTACAAACCTAAAAGTAAATGTTAAAGATAAAATAATTACATATTTTTAAGTGCAAGTAATTTATTTTTAATTTTCAATTCCAAATTTTACCCATATTACACATGGATTTCGCAATAATAGCAAAAAACTTAATTTAAAGTAGTCCTTTTCATAGTTGAACTACGCAAAGAATGTAACTTGAATTTTTTATTTACGTTATACGCAAGTAGTATTACACAGTGTTACAGAGAGCACGAGGGATCTGTGACAGCAAACACCTGGCCGCCGAGCTTCAGCACGTCAAGCAAGTTCTGCACGACAACAAGCTTCGGGTCCCGCGCCTACGTCACAGTGACCGAGTGAAGCCGGCCACAGTCGAGCGTGTGCCTGCTGTACTACCATATGTCAGAGGTGTCACAGACGAGATTGGCTACATCTTGAAGCGAGCTTCTATTAGAACATTCTACAAGCCACCGAAGAAGATTAGCCAGCTCTCACCATCCGTCAAGTGTCATATTCCTCTACAAGATGCAGGAGTGTACAAGCTTGATTGTGAATGTGGTATTTCTTATATAGGACAAACAAAAAAATGAATAATTAGAACACGCGTAAAAGAACATATAGCTGATGTGAAGCATCAACGTTCCGGGAAGTCTGCAGTTTGTGGTCATATCACAACCAGACCACAAATCCTCGCGAAAGAACACCGATTTCTACCAAGGATGATACGTGAGGCTATTGAAATTAAAAAACATCCTGATTTCAATAGAGAAGGAGGCTGGGTACTACCACCTGCTTGGGATCCTAATCAATAAAATTAAAACTAAACCCAAGCATGCCACTGTAAGACCTCAGGACATAGTCAGTTCATTTTGTATAGATCGGACCATAAACAATAATTAAAATAGCTGAAGGTACTCCGGGTTTAACAATGACATCGGGACGTCAGTCACCTCAGTCTCCCGTGACCATGGGTGCTGGAAAGCACCCGAAACGTCGGGAATTAAAAATAAAAATAATTAAAAGTAAAATTAAACGCGAAAATCCATAAAATTAGTTTTAATCAATGTGTAGCGTTCGCGTAAATATAAGAAATCATTAAGTAGTAACACTTTAATAGATTCCCCTAATTGAATTAAATAATCCAGTATAAATTAATACTCGCTGATCCACTAAAATCCCTTAAGAGGATTCTAAGAAGCCACAATTAAACTACTAGTATCACTAAATTTTGAGTTTAAAGAAGATTGTACCAGTTTTTCTCCACGTGCTTACCAACAAAAGGTACTGGCAACCCGCCCCAGCTTCGCCTTATAGCGTAGGGTTCATTATTGTGATGGTATTTAGATTTAAGATAATCATAAATATAAAGCTCCAAATTTTTTGATAAAATAAAGCACATCACTCAGGTAATTGCTATCTATCTGTTCGTCAAGTATTATTACAATCAGTTCAGTCATTCCAAAAATTAGTCTTAACCGACCAACCGACAAAAAATTTATAATTGTGATACCGATACCGATATGTCAGCGATACTCGAAGTATGCCAATATATCGGCATCGGCGATATTTTTATGGTCGATGCCGATATATATATTAATTTCAAATAAAATTTTAAATTAATATTAATTTGCTTTTAAATTCATTTAGGTAGGATAATCTTCTTTCTTTATAATATAATAATAGATATAGGGCCTGTAAAGAATTTCGCACTCGGCACACTTATCTTTCACTCTGATGATGTATGTAAATATAATAGTATAAATAATAAATGTAATAAAAGGATAAAAATGAACCTAAAAAAAAGATTGCTTACCCTGATGATATCGTCAAAGATCAATGTACTTTTTTCCGCCTGCCCTAGAAACGTACTATAGAACCATGCTTGCAGCTATAATAGTAGTATAGTTGTAGCAGGAATGGGTCGCCGCAATCGGGGAAGGACCACGCTCTCACAGAATACCAGCGTTAAATAGCTCAACGCTGCTGTGAGTTTGGAGAACCGGCGACGCTTTTTACTGGAAACGAGACATCCCATCTTAGTTCCCACAGGTGACAACACATCTATCTGCAATTTGATTCGTAATCGAAGATAGAAGTAGATGTCTATGGGCCACAGCAACCACATACCATCGGGTGGACTGTGCGCTCGTTTGTCACCCTTATCCTATAAAAAAAGAAATTTATTTTATTGCGACTTAAAGTGACTAACAAAAATTTTACAACTGGCAACTTATAAAATTTATTAATTTTTAAAAGTTGAAATATGTATGATGCGCAAAATAGAAATAATATAAACACAGATTTCAATATATAGTCCACGCTACGATAAGCAGCGTACCACATCTCTAAATTAGTTACCATGCCACTATCGCAGAGCAGCACGTAAGTCGGGCTCGTTTACGTTAATTGATAACGGTATCATATCTGGAAAATCAAAAATAATACCTGTATTTTAAAAACAGTTTCTATAAACTAACAACTACCTGCCACACAATACACCTCTATTGTAAAATAACGCTATCTCAGCTCATATCATATTCAGACAAAATAAGGACTAAATGTGTTTGATTTATCTTATATTTTATACTCGTATAGCGTGTCCGTACAATGGCTCTGAACGAATCCTTTCCATAAATAATGTAACTTCACTGCTGAGAATACTTTTACTGACTGTATCCGAATCGGCTCCATAATTCTACATTTGATTTCGTTTGCAATCAATAATAGAAAACAGCCACATACATCGGAATTCAGTTTCGTAATTCGGATTTCGATTCTGTTCAAATTTTTTTTAAGTACGAAATTCCGTTTCGGAATTCCGAGACGGAATTTCGTACTTAGTGTATGGCGAGCCTTAGAGGTACTATAACCGTTACGTTTTTATCAGGAAACGAAAATATTGCGGAAAAATATAATCATTATCTAACTGATAAAGATACAAAAGTCATTATTGAAATAACATTTTGCTATAAACTTTATCACATTAAGGTTATTTATAAAATAAATTTAATATAAGCACAATCGCAAAACGTAATAAGTTTATTTTTAACATTTAATAAACTCATCTTCGACCAAAAGAATTATTTTACCTTGTTCCTGTTGATGGTTCCAAAAAACGGGCATAACTTTTCGTGGAATTTGTTAGCTGCCAAACGTTGATAACGTTCTTTTCTTAATTAATAGAGACGACATAAAACCACTCTTATGAAAAAATATCCCCAATGAGGCGAGTTACCGTGTACGTGTCTGATGCTGCTCCATATCACAGTCGAATTTACAGTTAAGTAAAAGTAATACACGAACCTACATCCCACCTAATACATAGGTAATGAGCGCTAAAACTTTTTTATATAGAGATAAGGGTGGCAAACGAGCACACAGTCCACCTGATGGTGAGGAGATTCTGTGGCCCATAAACATCTACATCTATCTATCCTCAATTAAGAATCAAAATCAAGATGCGTTGCCACCCCTGAGGACTAAGATAAATGCCTCGTTTCCAGTAAAAAGGGTTTCTGGTTCTCTACACTCACCATACGAAGCGTAACAGCATTGAGCTGCTATTTGACGCTGGTATTCTGTGAGAGCGTGGTCCTTCTTCGGTCAATCCGGTCGATTAAAAAGTATGCCGATAACTGTAACTCATATGCGCTGGCACTCACATAACAAACCCTAGCATGACGTCCATCTATGACGTCATGCTAGGGTTATAGTATACAACGTAATGCCATGTAATACTAATAATATTAGGTTTAGTAACTTTTTGTACGACACTTGCAGATTGTACCACGTGACTCAGTGACTAACACCAAAGTGACTAATGTACGTCCTTCATTAAAATACGAGCAGAAGCCAAAGTTAGTGCAAAATAAAGATGCAACAATTTGCCGCACCTCCCTAATTGTGGGCATAATATAATATATTTTAAGAAAAAAAAAACTGTCGAACTTTAACACAATTAATCCAGACAGAAGCTTATATCGAAGCATTACCATGATTTTACAACACACAAGGAAAAACAAAAACAATCCAGTAGCTTTTCTGTACGCTTTGAAAAAAGGGAAGGATATAAATTAGACTGTATTTTCCTTCTTAATGTATACGCACTTTATCTCGGCGGTCAGGTAAACGATTTTGCTTTAATTCCACCACGGACTTTATAAATTTCAAATATTAAACATCAAAGATCCAAGAATAGCTAATAATTAGCTAAAACATCTTTACGAGCCAATCACGTTTACGATTCGAGTGACTAGTAGTGAAAGGAATGAGATGTAGCAAAATCTTTATACGTGAATTGATTTACTCGACCGGGGAAGGACCACGCTCTCACAGAATACCAACGTAAAATAACAACGTAGGTGTGTGTGTTTCGTATGGTGAGTGCAGAGATCCGAAGACCCTTTTTTACTGGAAAAGAGGCATCCTATCTTAGACCTCAGGGGTAACAACGCATCTGTATTTTATTCGAGGATAAATGAAGATGTCTATGGACCACAGCATCGACTTACCATCAGGGGACTGTGCTCGTTTGCGACGCCAATTCAATAAAAAAAATATTTGCGTAACCTTCAAGTGTCTACTTTAGCTGTAGGTACATTGTGTACAGCTGAAGATAATATTTTGAAAAAGGAACTGATCAGTCAAAAATATCGTTAACCTTACCAGTGTGAGGGTGTTGACTCAGTGTTTACTAACTTATGCGTGAGCATGGTAATTGCATTTTTGAAAAGGCCTGCTTATGTGTGTAATTGACTTAAAAAGGCAAAAAACTAACAATAGCAGTGGTCAAAATCGTCCAAACAGAAACGGGAATTTTCCAGCAGGTCGATGTACTCATTTTTGGCAAGATTAGGTGTTAATTATTGTATAAATTATTATCATATTTTTGAAGGAAAGGGATATGGAAGACAATTACAAGGTATTATTATAATACGTTATAAAACCAAGATACACAAATCACCACATAAAACTAAAGCAAGGGGAGTTAAGCCAAAGCAATTTCACATGAAATGACAGGGGAACCTAGAGGAAATGGGGTAACATGGTATAATGACCGCTATAACCTATAACACTTGCTTAGACTGTTTGCAGTTCGACGTCATCGCGACAGGTAATTTGTCTGAGATCATCGCTCACGTTTCATATCGTGTCTTGTAACTCTATATTTAGACATGTACAAAAGTTTTGCAATAATATACTTTTTAATATTTCGTTGTTTAATATTTTGTTGTTTAATTTGTAAACGGGCCACGTTTTTTTGTTATAGAAGAGGGGGCAAACGAGCATGTGGCTCACCTGATGTTAAGTGACACCGCCGCCCAAGATCAACCGCAACACCAGGGGAATTGCAGGTGCGTTGCCGGCCCTTTAGAAAGGAGTAAGCTCTTTTCTTGAAGGTCCCCCGGGTCGTATCGGTCCGGAAAAATCGCCGTTGATAAATTATTCTACAGCGAGGTTGTACGCGGAAGAAAACTCCTTTTAAAACGTACAGTGGTGGACCGCCAAGCATCCAGATGGTGTGGATGGTATCGGGACGTTTGCCGCGTAGTGCGTTCACAAAATTTGGCGCCTGGGATTAATCTGAACAATTCCTCACTCTCCATGGTATATGCGAAAGAAAATACAAAGGGATGCAACATCTCGTCGCAGTGCCAGTGAATCGAGCCGATCGGAAAGCACTCGGTCGTCGACGATTCGAGCCGCTCTGCGCTGGATGCGGTCAAGTGGAAGGAGCTGGTACTGGGGAGCCCCAGCCCAGAGATGGGAACAGTATTCCATGTGCGGCCGAACCTGCGCCTTGTAAAGTTGCAGGCGGTGTGTCGAAATGAATACGTTAGAAGTAACCTTAACCGACGAGCATGTATGCGTAGATATATGGATGTAAAGGAGGCGAAAGAGGTATGTCAGGATCGTGCCAAATGGAAGTCCATAGTCTCTGCCTACCCCTCTGGGTGACAGGCGTGAGAGTGTTTATGTTATGTATACTTTTATACATATAACTATACGTTTCCAGATACATAATTGATAATAAAATATATCAAAAGTTCAAATTATATTACAGTTAAATACATACAATTATATTTATTTATGTATATACGTGGTAGAGTCTAACTACAGGGAATTATTGGAAATTATCAAGAAAGTAATAATAAATAAAGTAATCGAAAATATTAATGATAAAGTTATGGTGATTCAAAAGCTACTTTCTACTAAATCACTGTAGTGTACCATCTATGACATACAGTCATATAGAGTACGTCGTTATTTTTTGGAGTCAATAGTCGGCCAAATGGAAAAATGTGATCCTATAAGGGGTTCGTTTGTTCTTTGGAAGTACGTAGCCCCAAAAACAAGAAGTAAATCTTGCAAATATATTGAAAATGTAGGAAGGTATCCCATGATAATATAATTTACATTTAGTCTACGTTAAAAGCCTTTTCACAGAGCGGTACCCATATTCGGATACCTCCACAGAAGCGGGAGAAATTAATTCGTGAAATCAAATTTTAAGTCTTAAACAATAAGAAGTAATGGGGTAATTTATAAAACCAAAAAATACGTAACTACTAACGTTTTTAGTATAATATATTTATAAGGACTCAGGTATTTGTTGCCGCAGCAGCATACGTAATTATTCATTACTCTAAATGCAACAGAATTAATACTTTTCACATTAATAAAGAAAGACGTCAAAACAGAAAGATTAATATAAAAGATTTATCACAAACACGCACAAACGTGCGCACACACGTGTGCGCACGTTTGTGCACATACGCCTGCAAGCACGCATGCACGCACACACGTGCCCACGCACGCAAAGATATTAGAGACAACCACACTCTAGATCCAACAGCAAGAGAACTAAAGACCCCTTTTAGCCCAATGTTTGGGCGCTAATCTAATGAGAGTAGAAAAACACTTAATTCACTCACGTACCATATTTATTTCCTAAAACTGACACAAAACCTTCGTAAACTCGTATGCACAGTTCGCTACTTATTAATTTTTTGATACTATAGGTCTTTCATAATGAGCCATTTATACTAAGCTATATTTTTTTATTTAATTTATAATATTAAATCAACGATCTTTTAAAATTACCGATTTTCAGACACAATGTGAAGACAATAGCAATAATCTATATATGTAGAACAAGGGATAGATTAAGTCTCCACACACAGATTACGGTAATCTGTGTCTCCACAGCTACGTAGGTTTTAAAAATTATTAACATAGAAAATGATTTAAGTTTTTAATTCCAAAAATAACCTTTATTAGAGAGCGCAATGGAGGCATAACGATTACATATTATTGTAGTAAACGTAGAAAATGTGGTGGTGATATTCATCCCGTGGGTAGAGTACAAGACGAAAATATACGCAATGCCAAAAAATATTACGATATCCGATTGACTGCGACGTCACATCTTGTGTAAGGCTAGATGTAAAGTACCTAGACCGGCGACGGGCAGCAGCTTTAGGGGATGTATTTGGTACTGTAATCGAACTTAGGTACTGTACCAATTACGACGTTAATCGCATGTGTGCTACATTGGTGGGGCATGTCCACATAGCAGTAGACTCATACGGGTGATAAAAATAATACAAAATTTAGTAAGTAGTCTAGTTTATAAAATAAGTAATTTTTGAAACAAAAATATCATTTAATTTTCTTAGTCTAACGTTCCGACCTACATACTTCTAGAAATATATTTCCGAGACCTGAATATGATTCTTTTATATGAGTGAAGCTTCAGCCAGAGTAAAGGTCATGACTATATTCAGATAAATAAAAGCAAATTGCAAGCAGGTGAAAAACATACTGAATATCCAAACGGTTTGTTTTTATGGAAAAAATCTTTAGAATACATCATTTACATTCATGTTTTATACCATACAAATGAAAATATTTACATTTATGAAAATATTTTACAGAATATGTTGTAAACTTTTATATAAGAATACTTTTTTCATTACTTATTCGACTATAGAATTGCACATGAAATAAAACAATTCCTCTACTTACTAGTTTACAAAATTGTTTTTTTTTAAATATCTATAAAATAGCAACGTTAAAAATACTTTACCGCAGACGTTAATAAAACCGCCACAGTGAAGGAAAATTTCAATAGAAAATTAACATATATTATAATATTTCTAAGGCACGTGTAAAAACATCTTACTGAAATGCAGCGAAGCTCTCGTCATACTACCTATTAGAACGCGTGTGCCTCTGCATAATTAATACAATATTATGATAATTTCTAACTAAACTCGTAATTGGGTCAAAGTTCTTCAGAAATTGAATTTTATTCTAATATAAAAATAGATAAATCACTAAACTTCCTGCTCAAATGTTAATTTTTAATATATGTAATATTTGCGTAAATATCAGAATGATTTTTTATATTAACGCAAATATTACACATTCATCATCATCATTACAGCCCTTCACAAATCCACTGCTGAACATAGGCCAAGAATCATCCCCCAAGGAATACCACAAAGCACGATCCTGAGCCACCTGCATCCTTCGACTTCCTGCATGTCTTACCAGGTCGTCGCTCCATCTAGTAGGGTATCATCCTACACTTCTCTTCTTCTACCGGTATGGGACTGCGGCTTGAAAACCCTTTTTCCCCATCGGTTGTCGGTTCTTCGAGCTATATGGCCGGCCCATTGTCACTTCAGCTTACTTCTTAATCTGTTGGGCTATGTCGGTCACTGGTTCTACTACGCATATCCTCATTTCTAAGTTTATTACGCAGAAAATCTCCGAACATGGCTCTTTTCATAGCTCGCTGAGCGACCTTGAGCTTCTTCATACGGCCAGCAGTGAAGGACCACGTTTCAGATCCATAAGTCATCACTGGAACACGCACTGGTTTACAATCCCGTTTTTAATGCTGCTCAGCCGAGATGAATACGTCGATAGACCCCTCGGTCGAATTTGGACTTACCTAGTCGGACTATTTGCCCTAAGTAAACGTATTTGTTAACAAGTTCGAGCTTAGTGTAAATTAGTAGTAAATTTTCGACGGAATCAAAGGCTTTCTCATATTCCACATACGCCAAAAATATTGGCAAATTGTAATCCTCGGTCTTCTGTACAATTTGCCTTTTGTCTTTTCGGAAACCGGTTTGTTACGGAGACTGGAAGTCGTCTAGTCTGCGTGAGAGACGATGGATCTCGAAAACGCGGCTAAGAACGAAAAACGTTCTGTAGTTCTTCAAGAGCATTGTCGCCTTTCTTTAAAAACAAGACCACCGCACTTCTGCTCCACATCTCCGGTGTAGTCCCACCATGGAGGACGGAATTAAAGAGCTTCTGAAGAACTTCAAGTACCGGTTTTCCATTCGCTTTCAGAAGCTCCGCTGTAATTCCATTCTCGCCCGGGGACTTGCAGTTTTTAAGGTACTGGAGAGCCATTATAATCTCGCTCAGACTTCCGGAATATCATCGGAATAGTGTCAGATAAGACTTGCTCTCGGATCGTTACTCACACTTGCGTGCAGCTCTAACGATAATGTGTATAGCTGCCTATAGAACCTCTCAATCTCACTCAAAATATCTGGTGTCCCGGAAACAATGCTGCCACATTCGGTCTTCAGTTTCGACAGTTGGCTCTTTCTGGCAGACAGATCTATTGCAGACTTTGAAGCCCTGGTTCCGCTCAATCGCTTCTTCAATACGAGTGGTATTAAAGTTGCGTAATTTCCGCCACATACATTTGGAGATTCTGGCGAATCTGATGAAGTCTGCAACTTCATTTCCCGTCTAACAGCCATGAGATTAAAAGTGAGATTGGAGAGTTTTTGTGTTCTGTCTTCAGGGTTTTGCAGAACTTAGCTCCGACAGTTTCCACGAGCTTGGCGTTCATATCGTCCATTGCAATGCAGTTTTCTAGGCACTGGAAACGATTTTGTAACTCGAGCTGAAAATTTTCGGGATTCTGGATTAGAGCACGAGGGGACCGGAGCGTTAACTTCATTAGACGTGACTTCTCCAACCTATGGTTTAGGTTTAGTGTGCCTCGCACCATTCGGTGATGGCTGCCAGTTTTCACCCTCGCTATCAATGAGACATCACTGAACAGTTGCCTTCTGGTCGTCATAATAAAGTCTATCTCATTTTTCTTCCAGCTCCAGGATCTTCGTGTCAGTCCTTAGGGTGCGTGCGTTATATTTTGCCTGGTCGAGTCGTCTGTGTGTACAACTGTGTGTGGCAACTGAACCTCCACCGGAGATTCTTAGCACCCTCTGCCCCGCCGTTACCATGGTCACCACCGTAGTCAGGAATAACGGGGCCGCCGGAGACTGGGGGCAGTCTGTTCGTAACTCTCATCATGGGGGGTATATTGCCATAGTTGCCACGTTTGGTGAGCAGGTTGGCAACCGCAGCTTTTTAATTATTTTTAAATTAATATTCATTGCACACAATACAAAAATTACAGAGATTATATATACAATGGGCGGTCTTATTGCTGACAGAAATTTCTTCCAGATAACCAACGACACACACACACAGGAAGATATGGGGTAGTGGGTATTCTTGCCTGCCACTACATGGGACTACGACAACACATTGAATAAAACTATTATTATATTTCGACGTAACATATCTTGAAGTCTTGCAGTGGTCCAGGATCACTTTATCAAAAGCTGAAGACAACCCGGATTAACCATGACATCAAGACGTCAAATAACTCAGTCTTCGAGTGGGTGCCAAAAAGCACCAGAAACATCGTAAATTAAAAATAAGTTAAAATTTAATTGTAAATTTATTATAACTGATTTTCAGGTTAAATGCTTTCGTAAATGGATAAAATGTAGACACTCAAAGATATTCGTTAAAATAATTATAAAGGTCAAAAAAAGTTTTTTATATTTTTCTCCAGTATCCAATTTGCATGAAAAAGCTATGAAAAGCTGTTTTAATTTTATCGTCCTAGTGCATAATAATTAATGAATAACAGGCTGAATCTCCATTTATTATTACTGTATTATTTAGTTTTATTATTCAAATTTATCATAATCATCATCCTCGTTATATTATAGCCCACAGCTGTTGGCCACGTTCACCCTAACAAAGACAATTGAATAGTTAACTAAATAAAAAATGATTATTTATTGATTACTTACTGTCTTAAGGTTGGCTAACTTTGACAGACGATACAGAGCGAACACAAACCTGTTAATCCTCTGGCATACAGTTTCAACGTGATTCTGCCATGTGAATTCGGAATCAATTACAATACCGAGATAGGTCGCTGATGCGGTCATGGCAATGGGATCGTTACCAGGGTGTAGCGATAGTTGCTGAGGTTTACCATTTTTATTGTAAAATTGTATACATTTTGTTTTACTAATTTTCTTGTATTTTAGCCAATTCGTTATATTTCTTATTTCATTATTTATTTCAACATTATAGTTTTTTTTTGTTCTAAAAAAATATTAGTAATCCTATTAATTAACATTACTAATATTCCCTTTAACCACTCCTGGTAAGCTGAAAATGCTTGTGTTAGGAGTGATTCACGACAGCAGTGTTAGGTTTCTTATGTATAGTTATAGAAATATCATCAGCAACAGGATATTGCGTACATTTTGGAAGGTCATTGATGTCGTGTTTTAAAATATAAAAATTACAACATAGTTGTCATAGTTTTTTTGTAGTCCAATAAAACTACAAAAACTATGACGTTATTTTTAGTGTAATTCGCTAACTCCCCAATATAATAATTTAATCAATATCAAGAATTAAATTTCATGATGAAAATGAAACAATCTCCAAATTGCGATACATGCAAAACAATAGAAGACGTACAACACTTGCTCGCGGAATGTTCCAAAAATCATCATGAAAGGAAACTATTAGTTGCTAAAACTGATATTAAAATTTGTAACCTAGGGGAATATCAAAGCATTATGTCTGAACCATTATCTAATGCTGCTCAAATTGTATATAACTTAGTTAATATTTTGTGTAACTTAGTAAATAATTTAAGAAATTGTAGTTTGTTATTTAGTTATAAGGTACAATAGGACTGACATGTTTAAAATAACCTAAGTCCCCAAAATAAAAAAAAGAATTAAATTAATCATTTCTTGAGAATAATAAAATTATTATAATCGATGTCAAGAATCTATATATTTATTTATTATTTATGGTACTGGACACTAGAGAAAAATATTAAAAAAAAAACTTTTATAATTTTAACAAATACGCTATGAGTATTTGCATTTTAAAAAGTCAAACTTTATCATTTTTATTAATACAGCCCACAAACAGATTGAAGACAATACATAACGCAGTTACAGTAATAAATATTATTATAACTACACTCGACGTCAAAAAAATCGCACATCCGAAAAAAATAATTTAAATACTATTTTAATACAACAGGCCAATGGCAATGTTGTGGTTTGAGGGTCAGTGCCGTCTTTAGGATCAACGAGGCTATGGGCCAAGGTACTGGCTGGGGCCTATGTAAGGGATGGAAAATCCTTAAATTTTATATCTAATTTTGCTGCGAAGAAATCGAGAAAAAAAGTTTTTTAAGCTGTATATAATTACTGTTATTTTAGTGCAAAAATAAATTTTTAAACAAATTTTCTAAATCTTGTTTCTATTTTACCAAGTGTGTGATTTGATATTTTTCTTATTATGTTATAAAATTTGTTGTTGTATATCGAAAATTTTCAGAATTGTGGGGCCCCTGCCTACCTCGGGGCCTCGGGCCCGGGCCCTGCGGGCCCTGCCTTAAAGACGGCACTGTTGAGGGTATCATTCGAAAGGTAATTTCATTAGCTTTCAGGAATTTTAATTGAATTTTACTTTTATAACGAAACAAAAGAGAAATTAAAGAAAAAGACAGGGTATGTACAAATTCGCAAATTAATAATTATAAAAAAAACTTAATAAATACAAAAAAGTTCTTAAAACCTAGTGTTACCCCACCCCCCTTGCCTTGATAACGGCTTCCATGCGATCTTTCATGGACCTTACAAGGGTCGCAACAGCCTCCTGGGGTATTTGTTCCCACTCTTCAAGTACCGCATCTTGGAGCTCCTGAAGAGTGGTTGGAGCTGGATCTCGAGCTCGCACGCGCCGTTTTAGGTCATCCCAGAGATGTTCTATTGGGTTAAGGTCTGGACTTCGTGCTGGCCAATGCATAACAGGGATATCGACCTCCTGTAAATAATCCCGTACAATAGCCGCGGTGTGGCAACGAGCATCATCATGCATTAACATGAATCCATCACCGACATAACCAGCATACGGGACCACATGTTCCTCCAGGATTTCAGTAATGTACCGACCAGCATTTAATGACCCTTGCCCACGGCCACCCCGAGTCCGGGAAACGCACACAAGTTCCGTTTTCCCGTCGACGGAAATGCCGCCCCAAAACATACACGAGCCACCCCCGTATTCGACGGATTCTTCGAAGCAGGGTTGTGTGAACCTCTCCCCCTGTCTTCTGTAGACCCTTCTACGTCTGTCATTGCAGAAGAGACAGACCCTCGTCTCATCAGAGAAGAGTACGGTCCGCCACTGTTCTAGAGTCCACTCGCAATGATTGCGAGCAAACTCTAGGCGATCTCTGCGATGTTGTGCAGTAAGTTTTGGACCTTTAGCAGGTCTATGGGCTGTTAAACTCTTTTCGTGTAACCTTCTTCTTATCGTAGAAAAACTCACAGATGTTCTCCGAGTTGATCGAAGCTGTTGTTGCAACTCAACAGCATTTGTAAAACGGTTCCGTAATGATGTCGTAACGATGAAACGGTCACCTCTTTCTGATGTGCATCGTTTTCTTCCAGATCCCGGTTTTCTAACATAACCACCAGTCTGCTGAAAACGTTGGAACACCCGTCGAACTGATAAACGGGAAGGTTCAACTGTCGAGCAACTTCACACTGCCGCATCCCCAACTGCAATAGGGCAATCTCTTGAGCGGCTTCTTCAGAGCTGGTGTCCATCTTTACTTGTTCTTACTTGGGTTGCTTGTTCACGTGTGTTCACTGCAAAGCCTAAATTACGTCTGACTCATATTTCATCCAGATCGACCCTTTTATACCCTTTTTAGGTGGTGTAACTAGCGTCCTTAGTCCTTATATATGTTTTAATGATTTCATGATTTTTTATTAATAATGTAAAGCTATTCAAATACCCATTTCAAACATACCAATATTTATATAAATATAATTCGTTTCTAGCCATTACAGCCATTTTTCGCGCTAACTGTGAGGTGCGATTTTTGTGACGCTGAGTGTAGTATATAGTCCAATAAAGTGTGCACAGCGAAACAAAATACGACAAGTATTAAAAAACTAACAATACATAGTATGAGTGTCAGTTAAAAAACAACTTATTAAATGATAGTCGTGAAATTTACATATTTAACGTAGTAATTACAGATATTTTAAATTGTGAAATGTTAAAATTAAAAATGTCCAGATCACAGTTACGATGACTCAGCTTGTCAAAATCTGGACACATTCTAATGACCGAATTAACCCTTCAATCCCCATAAAAATCCCATCGAGTCGCGTGCGTCCGCTGCCATGGGTGGTAGTACTGTGGGTGCACAGGATTTTAAATCGTTAAAACGTATATTTAGAGACTACTTTCTATGAAGAAGTGAAGTGACATTCACACGAAAATGGCGTAAGAAATGAACGTAGATTATAAATAAATATCCATAAACTAACTGACTTTCTATTCCACTAGAGGATATAAAATTTCATATTGATTCTATAATGCCAAACTTCTTCATAAAGTAGTCTCTAAACAAAAGTTTTGATGGATTAAAGTGCTGTGGGTTGATGCGGTCACATTTCACCTCTTGAATTTTGACGGAATATCGAAGCGGTCAAATTTGGACGCTTGCCGGTTGAGAGGATAAACATTTTTTCAGTACATAACATACTTAGGACGATCCGTTATGCAAGTCTGATGGAAACACCGCGTCTACCGCGCACGAAAGCATTTCTACGTCCCTGCTGATTTGCCTGCTGATTTGACTGACTTTCAATCGGTGCAAGCACACATAAACCTTACTTGCCCTCGTTCGGCGCAATATGTATTCGCCACGAAAACTTAAGAAATATCTGTTAACGTTCAACTATTTAAAACTGGCATTACCATAACACAAACATTATACTTAATCACATACTTGACCAAAATATAAACCTAGTACAAAGTAATAGATAATTAAAATGTAGTGCAAAAAACTAGACAATTTTTTTGATATTTCCGTGAGAGAATATAATTTTGCCAGCGTTCATTCCCAAGTGGAAGCGCGATGGTGCTTGAAAAATATAAATATTCAACATAAAAATCTTGTGTTTTATCGTTATAAGTTTTCCTCTACTATTTTTTCATGACTATACCTACGTAATATCATAGTTATATGTAGGTACTAAAAGGAAATGTGATGGTATTTACGTTAACTGAAAATGAAGCGTATACAATTATTAAGAAGTCGATCCAGTTTCTTTAGATGTTCTTGCGAGACATTAGCATAGCAAATATCTTCATAGTCTGGAACATTCAACACTAGTATTAGCATTGCCTTAGTCTATATCGGTAAAAAATTCTTGAGACGATACAGATAACGCAGAGTGGTAGTGACCTTTTTGCTCACTTTATATATGCGGTCGCCATTTGAGGGTGGTGTCTGTAATTAAGCAAAGACCTTTAATTGAGTAAGGAACAATAACATCATTAAAGATTATTGGAGATAGCATCTTCATATCAATTTTTGGTAATCTACGAGAACTACCAACCACAATAGCCTGACATTTTAATGGATTAATCCGATATAAAAATCTGTCTGACCAATTGGAAATACGGTTGAGATCACAGTTCTGTGATGACCTGTAAGAGAAACTGAATTACTAATATATTGTTACGAGCCTAGGGTTCGTGACAATAAAAACTGCCGATTGAATTACCAAAATTGACACTTTAATTGCCGAACACCAATTAAAATTTAAAACACACTAATAATGAATCACACTGATCACTTTAGTTCACTTTATTTCGCTCCGAAGCTTCGCTTGTATCGTAAACGTCCAATATATCTATCGATTTTAATCATTTTGCAAGCCCCTCAGAGACTTGAATAGTCAAAAATTAAAACTAACAATTAAATTTTAATTTAATTGAAAATTGCTAAGAGTAAAAAATGAAATAAATTTATACATAAAGCAAAACACAACTTTCAGTTTTGTTTCGTGAATTATATTTTTTGATATTCCAGTTTATTCGTTTACAAAAGTGACAGTCATATATTCTCGGTAATATCCCAAAAACTAAACAAAGCGAAAATTTTAAACAACGAAATAGGTGGGGAGATAAATAAGTTGCATTGTTATTGTTCTAGTTGGTTGTATTTTAAAATTAAAAAGAATACGTATCCATTTGCAAAAGTAAACATTTTGTAAAACAACACCGAAATCACTTTTGCAAATGCAAGAACTTAATGCCCACTTGAGCCTTTTTTTTTCACAAGGGTTTTCGCCCCGTTCTAGATTTCTTTACCACTGTCGTAAATGTATTCCAAACGAATTTTACTCACGGCAAGTCAAATTTGATTATTAACCTATAGCTTTAAAAGGCAATTAATGCCCTTTCCGAAAATGCCAGATTTATTTATTAGGTTTCTGGCCTTTGCAGTTGACATATATACGGTTTTACTGTAATATTGTATACTTGGGTAATATAGTATGTAAACATTATATATTTATGTATAGCTCATGTAGATGATCTCACACACACACTCGCTCACTAATCCTATCCCTGCACAGAACTGAGACTAGCCGCCGTGACCAAACATCGATCTGGAGGATATATGGTGGCACTAAATCCCGTGATTACTTCCATTTGTATTGTAAAAGACATGAACATTACACTGGACACAGGTAAAAAAATTATGTTTACCAAGATTTCACTTGAGATAAATAACAAAATATTTGCCCTTATTGTTCTTCTATATTTAGCAGGGACTGCCATCGCAGACAACTCTAGCATTTTTGATTCGGTTTCATGTCATCGATCTTCATATTGCAGATCAAGTAATTTTGAGATGGTAGTTTTTTTTTAACGTTACCCCTACACTAAGATTTTCTCTTGTATCGTTTAGTAGTTTAGTTGTTTAGTTGCAGAGCTTTCCTGCCCTGGAATACGTGTAAATAAGTACCTACCACCCTCTGACATAATTCTGAGTCACAGCAATACTTAATTGTTGCCAGTACGAAGGGTTTTAAAGAATCCGTCTTCGTTAATACGGGCTCTATAAAACGCTATAAAACATGACGTGAGCGTGCTAGCTCAGAGACGGTAAATTTGACTGTACGCTAGTAACCCGGATTCGATCCCCGCCAGTACCAATGAATTTCATTCTTAATTGCAATTGAAGTGCTGATTTACCACTTGCTCGGCGGTGAAGGAAAACATCGTGAGGAAACCTGCATGTGTGAGAAATAAGACAAAATTATATTTCGAAGACATATGAAGTTCGCCAACACGCACTGTGGCAGCGCGGTGGACATTTCCCTGCCCTAAAACCCTCTCAGAAATGAGAGGCCTGTGCCCAGCAGTGGGACGTATATAGACCAACTTTTTAAAGACTTTCTACTACTACACTTAAAAAGTGAGATGCGCGCTACACCGTAGAAGCCTTGACATTTTATTACAAAGACATTTTCAAGCAAAAGTTAAAAAAAATAGAAATTATAAAATATTTGGACAGTTGGTGATTCAGGATCTTGCTTTGTGGCATTATTTGGGGTAGGGCTGTAATAATGATGATGGTAATATACCTTTACGATGGTAATAATATATTTCTTTTATATATTTTAACATAATTCATTTGTATATATCGGCGGCAGGTAAATCAAGCTGGCTGCTTGGCTGGCTGACCTGCGCGTCTACCAGTCCGCGCTTGTTTGGTAGTTTCAGAATTTAATAAATTAAATATCAAAAGCCATTTTATACGTGGTAGAGCCACGCTCTCACAGAATATCAGCATAAAATAGCAGCTTAATACTGCAGTTTCGTATGGCGAGTGTAGAGATCCTGAGCACCTTTTTTTCCAGCATTCCATCTTAGCTCACAAGACGTGACAATGCATCGGCGTTTTGATTCTAAATCGAGGACAAATGTAGATGTCTATGGGACACAGCATTCATTTTTTTACCATCAGGTAGAGCCACGCGGCAGCTTTGCTGTCGCACGTATGGGCCGGCTCAAACCGGGGTGGTACCACGACCTCACAGAATACCGGCGTGAAGTGAAATTTCGCTCAAGACTAAAACTGCTCGGGGCAAACGGAGCAACAAGACCAAGGCGACCCCTGCCACGTTGTCCGTGAATTTCTGCAATATCAGGGGACTTCACTCTAACCTAAACGCCGTCCACTACCATCTCGAGACGGCGAGGCCGGCTCTGCTCTTTCTGACCGAGACGCAGGTGTCCTCTCCGGCTGATGTCTCGTATCTCTCCTGCCCGGGGTACAAACTGGAACACTCCTTTGTGCCTCGGGCTGGAGTTTGCGTTTACGTCAGAGAGGACATCTGTTCTCGACGCCTCGGCAGACTTGAAGGTTCGGACCTGTCCATCCTTTGGCTACGCGTAGACAGCGACGACCATCCGCGCGTCTACGGGTGCCTCTATAGGTCCCATAGAGGTAATGCCGAAACAGACCGACTCTTCGACCACGTCCAAATGGCTGTAGATTCGTTGCTACAGCAGATCCCCTCCGCAGAGATCGTGATCCTCGGCGACTTTAACGCCCATCACGCCGAATGGCTCGGTTCACGTTTAACCGATCATGCGGGGAGATCTGTTCATGATTTTGCCTTGGCATATGGTCTGACACAACTGGTTACTTCGCCTACGCGGATTCCAGTGATGAGATGTGGAGGATCATGCACCTTCCCTGTTGGACCTTCTGCTGACCTCTCACCCGGACGGATATCAGATTGCCGTCGACGCCCCTTTAGGCTCCTCGGACCATTGTCTGGTCCGGAGTGTGGTGCCACTCACGCTGAAATCGCGGTTGCATTCTGCAGGCTGCCGCCGTGTTTGGCACTATAGGTCAGCCGATTGGGATGGGATGCGGTCTTTCTTTGCATCCTACCCTTGGGGGCGGGTTTGCTTCTCGCCGGACGATCCCAACGTTGTTGCGAATTCTGTCGCTGTTGTGGTACTTCAGGGTATGGAACTTTTTATTCCTTCCTCTGTGGTGCCCATTGGAGGCAAATCTCAGCCATGGTTTGGTCGCTCCTGTAAAATAGCATCATGCTATAAGCAGGAGTGCTACCAAGCCTGGGCTGACGCATCAGCGTCCAGGGATGTAAACACCAGCGCTCTAAAAAAGAAGTATAATTCCGCCTCTAGGTCCTTCAAAAGAGTCATTGCCAAGGCAAAGTCAGAGCACATAGGCAGAATTGGCGAGAGACTAGTTCGTCTTCCTTCTGGAACCCGTGCATTCTGGTCTCTCGCCAAGGCTGTCCAGGGGAATTTCTGTCAGCCATCTCTTCCATCTCTGCACAGGGAGGACGACTCACTGGCCCACACCGCAAAGGAGAAAGCCGATCTTCTAGGCTCTTTCTTTGCGTCTAACTCGACTCTCGATGACGGGGGGAGTACGCCGCCGACCATCCCGCGGTGTGAGTGCTCAATGCCGGAAGTGCAGTTCACTCAGCGCTCGGTTCGCAAAGCACTCCTCTCCCTGGACATCCACAAGTCGAGTGGGCCTGACGGAATCCCCCCAATTGTGCTGAGGACGTGTGCTCCAGAGTTGGCACCGGTTTTAACGCGTCTTTTCCGGTACTCCTACTCCCTAGGCATAGTCCCAAAACCATGGAAGACGGCTTTCGTTCACCCGATCCCTAAAAAAGGCGACCGTTCAGACCCGTCCAACTACCAGCCTATCGCCATCACCTCCTTGTTCTCCAGAACAATGGAGTCCATTGTAAACTGCCAGCTCATGAGGTACCTTGAGGATCACCAGCTGATTAGTGACCGTCAATACGGTTTTCGCCGTGGTAGGTCAGCTGGTGATCTTCTGGTCTACCTAACTCACAGATGGGCGGAGGCAGTAGAGTCCAAGGGGGAGGCATTGGCCGTTAGTTTGGACATTGCGAAGGCCTTCGATCGGGTTTGACACAAAGCGCTTCTTTCGAAGCTCCCTTCCTATGGGCTTCCCGAGAAATTGTGCGATTGGATCACCAGTTTCCTTGCAGATCGGAGCATCAAGGTCGTTGTAGACGGTGATGCTCTTTACACCGGCCGAGCCAATATTTCTCGGGAAAACGTCTCTGAGTGCCGGGACAAACTTGTGTCTGAAGTCGAGTCTCTGCTGGACAGAGTCTCGGATTGGGGGCGACTAAATCTAGCCCAGTTTAACCCCCAGAAGACACAAGTTTGCGCGTTAACCGCTAAAAAGAACCCCTTTGTCGTATCCCCTCAGTTTCAAGGCACTCCCCTTGTTGCCTCAGCCAGTATCGGATTCCTCGGCGTCGACATATCGAGTTACGTGCAGTTTCGTGGTCACTTGGAAGGGAAGGCCAAATTGGCCTCTAAAAAGCTTGGCGTGCTCAGCAGATGTTGTTTGTTTGTTTTGAAGTAGAGTTTATAAGTTGTTTTGTGCAATATTAGTTTTAAGTAATATAATGCCATGAATAGACATATACATATTGTTACGAGCTTGAGGTTCGTGACAATAAAAATTGCCGATAAAATTACCTAAATTAACACTTTAATTTACTTTATACGAATTAAAGTTAAAAAACACTAATAATTAAACACACTAATTCACTTAATTTCGCTCCGAAGCTTCGCTTGTGTCGCCGAGTTGAACTCTGTGCCCGATCGCATATTGCAGCGCCTATTTATTTAAATTAGCAAAGAAACATCCCGAATCTTCAGGTAAATGCGCGCAAAGGGACGAGTTTGCGAGTATAGTTTTTCTAGAAACTTAGTTCTTCGGGTGGCGCTGTGGGTCGAAAGATCTGTGATGTCATTCTTTACACGCTCTACTCGCTCTCGTTCCTGACACTAGATGGCGCTAGTATATCGTCGATTGGAGCGCGTAACACTGCCCCCTCCTAAGACATGCTCGTCCCGAGCATTATCGGTCCCATGATAACGCGCCAAGCGATCCACATGGACGATCTTAGGAGTCCCTCTTACGCCTTTCTGTAACGGCTCCGCAATGTCAAGGGCTGTCCTATCCCGTGGTGCACCAATATTGTACAATTTCGGTGCTCCTCTACTACGTGTCTGAGGTCCCCGCACAGCCGCACAACTTGTACATGTACGACACCAATCCTCGACATCGTCACGATAATGGACCCAGTAAAACTGTTCTCGGACCTTCAGCAGAGTTCGTTTAACTCCCAGGTGGACTCTTGAACGACCATTATGGCACAGCTGTAGAACATTCGGCACTTTAGCTTTAGGGACAACCATTTGCAAACGACAGCTGTCTCCTCGACCATTGTCCCATTTACGGCACAGGACTCCATCCTGAAGCAGCAAGCTGTCCCATTGGGCCCAATAGCTTTTCGTGGTTGAACTCATCGCTGAGACGTCCCTCCACTTAGGCTTGGTAGCACGGGCCTTCATCCATCCCAGAATCGGCTTGATGTCTGAATCTTCCTGCTGTGCACGTCGTAGGCTGTCCTTCCACCCGTTACTGAGGTGGTCTGTCCTGAGCATCCTCACGGATACCACTTCCTTACCTTGCCTACTACAATGGTTACCATCTTCAGGACAAGGTCTTCTTGACAATGCATCTGCGTTGCCATGAGATTTCTCGCTGCGATGTTCGATCTCAAAGTCGTATTCCTGCTGCTGCTGGGCGGTGCTGTTAGCCGCACTTCCTTTCTGAGACCGTTCACCTTCCCTTCCTAGGGTGTGCTTAGGGCAGCTGGACCGAAGATGGCCCCTTTCCCCACAGCCATAGCACCTAGGGCTGTATCCTTTATTGTGGTCGCGAACCGTAACTGCTGCAACCTCCCTAGCGTGAGGTGAACGATGATCCTGTCGCCGCCAGGCAGTGCCGTTAGGTGCACTACCCTCCTGATATCGTTCACTTTCCCTTTCTGCGGTTCGCTTAGGGCAGCTGGATCGAAGGTGGCCCTTTTCCCCACAGCCATAGCACCTAGGGCTGTATCCTTTGTTGCGGTCGCGAACTGTAGCTGCTGCAACCTCCCTGACGCGATGGGAACGATGATCCTGCCGCACGGCTTCTACCTCCAGTGCATGGGCCAAGGCGTCCTTAAGCGTCTCGTGGTGCCCGAGCCTCACAGCAGCTCTGACTTCCAGGTCGCGGATGCCGTCGATGAATGTTTGCACCAGGTTCCCTCCAATGAGCGCAGGTACAGACTGGTATGCTTTACGAACCATCTTCTCCACCTCAAGGGCCCACTGCTGCAGGTTTTCGTTGCTGCGTTGCACGCGATCTTTAAGCTGCGCGCGAAAGACGTGTTCCAGGTGAGCGTCACCATATTTCGCCTCCAAGGCCTCAAGAAGCTGCTCATAGGTCACTTTCTTACCGAGAGCTTCCAACACAGTTAAGGCTCGGTCGCGCAGGCCTAGGGTGAGTGCAGTCATGGCTTGGCTTTTATTCCAGCCGTTCGCCTCCATGACGGCCTCGAACTGGATTTTGTAGGCCGACCAGGAAGAGGTCCCGTCGAACGGCGGCACTTTGAATCCACGTAGCGAAGGTGCTGCAGCTACTACGGGAGCTGTAGTTCCATCCCCAAGTTTGAGGTCGTTTAGCGTTTTCTTCACGTCAGCCATCACGTTGTCAACCCGATTGTTCACATGGTTGATTCGGGTTTCATGTTCTTCGATTCGGGTTTCAGCTTCCGACAGACGGTTGTCGTGTTGAGCAACCCTATCCTTCACCTGCCTTATCTCTTTCCCAAAGGTAGCGTGAAGGTCCTTAATGAGGAGCATCTGTTCTTCCGACCGACGAGCCTGTTCCGCCTGCTGACGGGCCTGTTCCTCCTGTCCGCTCTGCAGCTGCTCTTTCAACTGACGGACCTGTTCCGCCTGCTGGCGAGCCTGCTCCTCCCGTCCGTTCTGCAGCTGCTCTTTCAACTGACGGACCTGTTCCGCCTGCTGGCGAGCCTGCTCCTCCTGTCGGCGAGCCTGCTCCTGCAGCATCACCATCAGGGCGCCTAAATCAGGTGCTGCAGATGCAGGAGCTACGGACGGACCGGCATCCGTCGCCGGCCGCTGGCCCTCCGACGTCTGCGGCGTTGCACCACCAAATCTTCGTTAGTCCGTCTCCTGCTGGCGTTGACTTCGGGTACGGACACCCTCCGTTTCCTCCTTAGGTAAAATCGGCATTATTTTATCCCACTTCTGACACCAATTGTTACGAGCTTGAGGTTCGTGACAATAAAAATTGCCGATAAAATTACCTAAATTAACACTTTAATTTACTTTATACGAATTAAAGTTAAAAAACACTAATAATTAAACACACTAATTCACTTAATTTCGCTCCGAAGCTTCGCTTGTGTCGCCGAGTTGAACTCTGTGCCCGATCGCATATTGCAGCGCCTATTTATTTAAATTAGCAAAGAAACATCCCGAATCTTCAGGTAAATGCGCGCAAAGGGACGAGTTTGCGAGTATAGTTTTTCTAGAAACTTAGTTCTTCGGGTGGCGCTGTGGGTCGAAAGATCTGTGATGTCATTCTTTACACGCTCTACTCGCTCTCGTTCCTGACACTAGATGGCGCTAGTATATCGTCGATTGGAGCGCGTAACAATATACATACATACATAAACACTCACGCCTGTCACCCAGAGGGGTAGGCAGAGACTACAGACTTCCATTTGGCACGATCCTGACACACCTCTCTTGCCTCCTTCACATCCATACACCTACGCATACATGCTCGTCGGTTAAGGATACTCCTAATTTGGCCCGTTTTCAATAAATCGCCAATTTAGTCGATAAATTTTCGCCTATGACATCCCTTACCGACTCTGCCATTCACTTCTGCACCATAAATTTTCTTTGTCACTCTTTCCTCATTCAGTCTTTCCACATGACCAAACCACCGAAGCATTCCTTTCTTAATCCTGGTCACCACATCATCTTGCAAACCACACTCTTCTCTTATTACACAATTTCTTACCCTGTCATTCAGATTCAGCCCTAACATACTCCTTAACGACCGCATGTCTACTGCGTTTATTCTACTCTCGTGCTTCTTCTGCCACACCCAACTTTCACTACCATACGTTAAAGTAGGGACCAACACAGCATTGTGAATTGCCATACGTGCCTTTACGACACATTTTGACTCTTCACAATAGAGTGCAAGGCCCCATTTACTCTATTTCCCGCATTCACTCGTCGTTCTATATCCTTAACATATCTCCCATCCCTGCTAAATAAGCAGCCCAAATATACAAACTCATCTACTTGCTCGATCAACTCCCCTTCTATTCTTATTTCACAAATCGTTTTACTTTCTTCTCTTTCAAAAACCATAACCTTCGTCTTACTTGCGTTCGACATATATATACATGTTATTAAAAATTCATGATTGGTAAGTTTTTAATATGAATACTTTACAAACATATATTTAAATTAGGTTAGGTTCCCTGGTTAAAACTAACTTCGTGTCATAGAGGATAATAGCTACTTACGATTTGACAGCGCTTACCGCTTACGGTCGCCATTTTGCTTACAAGCGCTTGCTAGCGCTGTTTTCTGCCAAACGTACCCAATGTGTACACTTCATTTACAGTTTTAGCAACTTTAAATATTTTATAGACTAGGTCAAATTAACAAGAACATTTTGCAATCGATCAATTAATCATGATCATAACACGGTTTGCTTTGCGGCTTCTTTATTTACTACTTGGGGAGTATGAATCAATAAACGAGCTGGAAAATATTATTGTATGTAAATATAATATATACTAGCTGTATAATATATAATCGCTCGCTTGGCTAGCAATATTTTTTTTTGTATGGGACTATCGTAAAATCTTCTTATATTGATAGCGTCTACATTGCGAAATGAGTATCTATACTAAATTTCAAGTCAATCGGGTGTATAGTTTTAGAGATCTCGTGATGAGTTAGTCAGTGGTATTTCGCTTATATATTATATATTAATTTATAATATATAATATAAAAATAGTAACTGGCGAAAATATCATCCATTATAAAATAAATACATAATTATTCCCAAACCTTTAAGGAGATACCTCGAAAATTTGGTGGTTTTTCTATTTAACATATTTTTTTAAGTTTTATAGATTACAAACCAAAATTTTGGTATATGATTTTTGACTATATGAACTTGGATTGCATAAAAGGAAAACACGATATCATGTAATTTTCTCGATAGAAAAAAATTGCAAAGTAGGCTCTAATTATTTACATTTTTCCATGACACCACAATATTCTTACAAATATGTTCATGGAATTATTTTTAACGCATAGCAAATAATCATATCTAAGTTCTCATAAACCAGTTTTTAATCCATAACGAAGTTTTGTTAAAATAAATAAAACCGTTGTTTGGCGCTTACGTAGTTTTTTTGCGAGCGTTTGCTCGGTATGGCTATCTCATAAATTGAGTACTATGAATTCATTGCATCACGTTCATTTTGACACTCCCTCAGTCGTCCGTTAGCTTCACCGACCAAGGAATAAGCCAGCAAAGAAAAACTTCGATTCATTTTCAAGGTATCCTCTTAAACAAATATGCTAAAGATATCTAATGTTACTATAAAATAGTGAATCTTCATCTGAATATTGGTAAAGAGCTAGAGGCACGAACTTGGATCCGGAACAGATTTATTGACGCTAATACAAAAGCAAACGATGTATTAAACGCATTTAGTAGAATTACAACCTTGGTGTCTTAACATAAAATGCGTTTAAACATTTTGCGTTGAGCTCTGTACTGATACAAGAAACGATTTACTTAATTAGTTCTAATTAGATTGCTGCATCAAAACACATTAGCGAATGCGAACAACTACGTCGAAATATTTTTTATTTTATTTTATATTTAATATATGGGTAGTATCATGATTATAGATGTATCTTGCTTACTAAAACAGTTTTTTAAAAACAGTTCAGTACTTACATTTAATGTAATTTATTTCGAAATGAACACATTATGTATTTTTACATAGAAAATGAGGCATCACAATTTAGTCCTTAAGGGTGACAATGCATCTGCATTTTGATTCATAATTGTGAATAAATGTAGACGTCTTTGAGCCTCAGCATCCACTAACCATCAGATGAACTGCATGCCCGTGCACCTAATAATGGTTTCTTATGTGCGTACACCAGACTAAAAATTAATATTTAAAAGCTAACGGTAGCCCTGGTTAACTATGACACCAAGAGATCAAACACCTCTGTTTGTTTAACATTTTATTTAAAAATTCATATAATAGAAACTGGGTAACTATATTATTTAATAGATTACACGTCCTTTACATAGAAGTACCCAAATATATAAATATAAAAAACAAATATGATTCTTTCATGTCTTTGAGAACCTAAGTTTCAGTTAGTAGGTTGCATAGTAGTAGTTTTATCCAAAATACAATGTTTATACATACATCATATTTCATCACACACGAAACTGCCGACTAGTGGCGGCTTAAGAAGATTCATCACCCTATTTTGACCTGTTGGTGTAGTAAGCGGCGGCTATGGGACATGACAAAGAGACTTCCTACAGATGGCGATACAACCATCTCGTTTACGCCATACGTAAAATACCCAGACCAGTGACGAGGAGCAACGTCAAAGGTGCGGGACCTAGTACTGTGAACGTCTAGTGCTGCGAACGTCTAGTACTAAGAAAGTTTAGTACTGCAAGCATCTAGTATTGCGAACATCATGCGGCCTGCGAAGCGTAACAGTGACTAGAACAGATAAAAATGCCAAAAACCTGTAGCAGATAAACTTACACTTTCAATAAGCTGCTGTTTCTCTTGCAACTGTACCTCCTGGTGTCGCAATGTGGCACGCTGCTTCTCCGCGGTACTGCTCAGTCTCGAGAGCACTTCCTGGTCGTGCTCACGCGCTGGCGATGGTGGGGCGCTTGTACCTGTAAAAAAGTAATGCATTTAGATATTTTAATACTTACACGATTTAGACGCATTTTGACCTGCTTTTATTTAACTTGCTTTCTTCGTATGTTTTTCCGGTTCAAAGTTTGTAATCAATTTTCGAAGCACTTGCGGACATGTGATTAAGCTGAAATTTAGTATACTTATCTAATGTTACATAAGCATTGACAATGCAATAATATGGAGCTGATCTGAAGGGGACCCGGAATCTGGCCCCTGCAACGTCTATAAAAGCTTGTTTATAAATATACTTTATAACTATATTATTCAACCGTTTGATGGAGGCGTAAAATATTCAACACACTTTTCTTCCGTAAAAGCCGACTCTGGAAAATTCTTAGGACGCCTACAAATGTTTCCGATTCAGATGCTTGTCATTGCTTAATTTAAGTGTGTAAAACGCATCTATGACGATGAGAAATTATTAATAGGTAAATGAAATTATTAGAAGAAACAAGTAATTAGGTACATACCAATGTACTTCGAAGTAAATTATTTAGATTACCACGTACTCGGCGGTGAAGGAAAACATCGTGAGTTTCCCCGCAAGGCCTCCGACATGCCCACAGATTAGGGGGTAATCTGTGGACATGCCTGAGAAATAATATAATTGCATACGCCCAGCAGAGGGACCGCATAAAATTTAAGGCTGTAAATTTTACTTGAATTTTCACCACATAAGTGGTGTTAAAGAAAGATTTATTTTACGTAAAAGCTTAAAGATTAAAATTTATAAAATATACGATTTGTGTCGCGTAGCTAGGAAAAAGCAGTATATATATATATATATATATATATATATATATATATATATATATATATATATATATATATATATATATATATATATATATATATATAGGAAAAGGGTGACAAGCGAGCACACAGTCCACCTGATGGTAAGTGGTTGCTGTGGCCCATAGACGTCTACATCTATCATCGTCATCAAAATGAAGATGCGTTTTCAGCCTTGTGGACTAAGATGGAATGCCTCTTTTCCAGTAAAAAGGGTCTCCGGTTCTCTACACTCACCATACGAAACACAGCAGTAAGATGCTATTTGACGCTGGTATTCTGTGAGAGCGTGGTCCTTTCCCGGTCGAGGCGACCCATTCGTGCTACAATACATACAATTAATATAGCTGCAGCATGGCTCTACCACGTAATAAGTGATGTAAGTGAGCGACGTGACAAGGGATAAATAAAAAATTCTAAAACTTCTTAAAGTAACTATCACAAAATTGGTAATGTCAACAACGGCTAAGCGATACGTATGCATACGTTTTTATATTTTTTTCAGGTCTAGTGAACATGAATATCCACTCTCTACCCAGTTGAAAAGATAAATCTCTAGAAATAATTTTATCTAGTCAGTAGTAAATGTATTAAATTAACTATTAAGTTAATTTCATTTGTTCCTACAGGAAGCAAACTGAGATTGCACGAACGCAGACAGGTTCAACACGACCGGACGTAATTGTATTAATGCTACAATGGCTTCAATACCCCTACGAAGCTCATGTGTCGATTAAGTAAAAACCTATTATAACCAAATTGGAACATTCATTAGTAAACTAAAGACTTGCGTACAATCCGCTGGGAAGAAAGTCCTCTCCTGCAATCTAAAAGGATTATGGAGCAGGAAAGAGTCGAAAATTAGGAAACTTCACAATGTTAATTTACCGCCATGAAAAAGGCAAATCAGTACATAAAAAAGGAATTACTAATATCAGTGGTGAACTCCGGTAGGCTCAGGAAAATGACGAGAAATGAATATTAGAGATGGCCGAATATTCGTTTCATGTTCGGTATTCGACATATTCGACAGCTTTGACATCTAATATTGACATTAATTAATGCGGGAAAAAGAAAATTACGTTATTTAAGAAATTCTTTTAAACCATTGACTTATATATTACTAGCGTAAAGACCGGGCCGACCGAACAACTAAAACGGACCAGTGCGTTGGCCCTAAAATTACAGTTTAGGGCCAATCGATCGACATTGGTGCGCGCGCAAGACAGATTTGCCTGTCACATATATGTCTAGTTGCGTGGTAAAAGAATGCAAAAATTACGATACAAAGATTTCAAAAAAAAACATGGGATGTCGTATCATCGGAAAATAACCTTATATTAATTTTGTTAAAATTAAATGATTATATAAATGCATTTTTAAAGTTTTATTTTTTATTTTTAGTTTAGTTACGTTACCAAGATTAAGCCAGGGTTGGATTCAGACCCTCAAAAATATTGTACATGGAAAATAAAATTATACTATTTTAAAAAAGTTATATCACGTTTGATGTTTCATGTTTCTTTTTTCCCATGTGCCGGGATATTGGCGTCACGCGTCTAGTTTATCTACACGTTTCGATTTTTGACGGTTTTATTTTTATTTCTGTTTAATTTTTGTCTAAAGAACTTAGTGTAAGTTAAATTTTGAATATTGGTACCTAATATATTTTATATTTTACAATAAGGGTAAAACGAAAAGAGTACATAAGAAACCATATCTGCTTAATTGAATCTGAATATCTGATTCATAAAATATTTTGAAATTCTGTTTTCAAGCCGATTGCTTCCGGATCATAGAGTTTTTATCGTGGTAGCCATTCATTATAGTTGTATCAAGGATGCAACATAAATGCATCGATCGAGCATCGATTGACCAGAAAGAGAGCTAATTCTAATTTTACTAAAAAAATGCGGTACTCAAGTACAATACAGAAATTGTCGATATCGTAGGGTTAGTATTAAAATGTAAAAGGACCTAATAATAATACAAGTCTACCTTTAGGTACAATTATGGTATTTTCGCTTAGTATTATTACGATACTATGAACTACAAACTATGAAATAATGATACAATTAGGATAATTATACTACGAAATCCGACTCTTGTTACGTCGTGTTTTGATATGACGTTTGTATTATGACAGATGCGTTACTTTTTCTTGTATAAAAAAAGTTATGAGTAAAATATTTAGATGGGCCTATCCTTCCTTTTGAAATCATTGCTTTAAACAAGTTTAATATTATTTTGAAAATTACCATTTTATTGTCATGGCAAATCGATGATTAAAAAAAGTCAATAAATATTTTTTGATTGTTTATAATTGTTTTTTTTAATATTTCGATTGTTTAAATAGGTAATTAATTATGATATTTTTTCTTAAAAAATCATAATTGGCATTTCTCCATAGGTTAACAATTTTATTTTAATAATGGTATTATTAAATAAAAAATATATTACTAATATTACAAAAAAATAAGTATGAAAAGTCAACTGATCAAACTGAAACGCGATGCCTTATTTGCTACGCATTATCTTCCCAAATACTGAGCAAACAAATATCTATTTTCTATATGCCCGAAACATAACCACGAAGTAAAGTGGGCTTCTAAAGCTAAGTCTATAATAATATTAGCCTACGGTCTATGCAAATATCATGAAAAGATACTTATGTATATATTAACTATGAGAGTAAGTAGGCGTTTGGGTTAGTATCATGAATTAGTCGCGGATACCTGCTAAATACATCTATTCATCCAGCTATTGCAGCCTAAAGTCCACTGCTAAATAATGGCCTCTCGTAGATTGCCTCACATGGGCGATTTTGCCACAGTTCCATCGCTAAGCAAGCGGGTTGCCACCCGCTGTTTTAATTATTTTAAGTTGCTATATGTTTCAGTTTCCTTCTTTCACCTCTTACGACACCCACGGGACGATTTTTTTTTATTTATACGATAGGGTGGCAAACGAGCACACAGTCCACCAGATGGTAAGTGGTTGCTGTGGCCATAGACATCTACATCTATCCTCAATTATTTATTTACTTATTTATTTATTTAAAAACTTTCACGTAACACCTTAAGCTAAAGGGTACATAGGGCGGACTTAATGCCATGTGGCATTCTCTGCCAGTCAACCCTGGGTGCCAAGGATAATTGTTGGCAGGTGCGACCATTATACGTAAATAATTACATTAAAATATATACATACATTAATATATATATATATATATATATATATATATATATATATATATATATATACATGCTCATAAACTTCGTAAATAAATATCCAAATGAATGATATATATAATACGATGTTTGAATAATATATAATGAAATAAATATTTGAAGTAAAAAAGAAGAAAAGAAAGACAAAAATTAAGGAAAATAATGTTAATTAGTAGTTTCCTTCAGGTAATGTTCTCGGAGAAGAACTTTGAAAACTTTTTTATTTGTGGCATTCTTAATATCGTTGAGGAGGGTGTTTCCAAGTTGTATAGCTTGTATCGTAAAAGACAACTTAAAAAAATTTGACTTATGCTGTGGAAACCTTAACCTCAGACGGTTTGACTGTCGGGATGTTCGACCGTCGATCGGATGAAAAAAATAAAAATTATCCTTAAGAAGGCGATCTTGGATCGTTTAAAATTGAATAAAGTACAAGTAAAATTCTAGAGCATCGCCTTTGTCGTATAGGTAGCCATTTAAGCTTTGAACGATAGGATGATATGTGGTCATACTTACGTAAACCAAAAATAAACCTTGTGGAATTATTAAGAAGGCGCTCCAACTTGTTTAGAAGATTTTCTGATAGATCTGGGTAACATACATCGGCATAGTCGATAATAGGTAGAATAAGGGAATGAACCAGCGTAAGCTTGGTTTTGAAAGGTAGGAAATTTTTAAGACGATAAAGGGAACGCAAGGTAGCAACAACTTTACGACTAACTTCCGAGATCTGCAATTTCCAGGTCATAGTTTTATCCATGTACAGGCCAAGATTTTTTATAGAATCACAATATGGAATCAAACTTCCATTATAAATTACAGGAGAGAGATTTCCATAATCAACCTTAGCCAATAATTGCGAACTTCCGAATATTATAACTTTGCATTTGGCAGGATTAACAGAAACGCCATATTTACATGACCATTCTCTTATGGCTTCCAGGTTATCATTTAGTTTGTGTATTACAAAGTTAAGATTATTTAAGCTTGACTGTACATAGAGCTGGAGATCATCCGCATACAGATGGTACGAACAATCTAAAACTGAGGAGATAGAATTTATAAATAAGGAAAACATAATAGGAGAAAGTATTCCGCCTTGCGGCACACCAGATTCAATTTCAGCCCATGCAGAAAACCGCTGACCTGAGCGAACCGATTGCTGGCGACCGCGAATATAAGAAGAAAACCATTCCAAGGCTGGGGATGAAAATTTAAGGTGTTTAAGGATGGATAGGAGGATACCATGATCCACTGTGCTGAAAGCGTTTGAAAAGTCAATAAGCACCACCACTGTTAATTTTTGCTCATCTAAGCCCTTTCTTATATCGTCTGTGACTTCGATAAGCGAAGTGGTAGTACTGTGACCTGAGCGAAACCCCGATTGAAATTCATTCAGCAGGTTATGTTTTGCAGCGAATACAGATATTTGCTTAAAAACACAGGCTTCCAGAACTTTAGAGAGGTATGGGAGAATTGAAATAGGACGAAAATGGTTAAGGAAAACAGGATTAGGTATTTTAGGAAGAGGTCTTACAAAAGCCCTTTTCCATGCAGAAGGGACCTGAGTCCAGAGAATAATTTATAATGTGTGTTATAGCTGGAATAAGGTACTCAAGAATCATAGACACTATTTGCTTACTAATTTCATCAAAACCCACAGCCTTGGATTTAATGGCTAACAGAGCTTTTTTAATTTCATCCTGAGTAACAGGGGAGAAACAAAAGTCAGGGATCCGGAGAGGCTGCATTGATTCTATAGAAGCAATAGTTTAAGAACGGACTTGAGGGTCCAATGAAGTAATAGAAACAAAGTGGCGATTAATGTCATCCAAATTGAGAGAGGCGCCATATTCCGGAGAATTAGATTTATTAATTCCGATAGACTTCAGGAATTTCCACAAATCAGTGGGCGAAGAATTAATTATTTTGTCATGAATGTAGCGGCGTTTAGCATTTCGTACCACCTGATTGCATCTGTTTCTTAGCGTTTTAAAGTTAGACCAATTTTTTTCTGAGCGATTCTTTTTAAACTTCTGGAAAGCCCGATCTCGCCGTGCCATTGCCACTTGTACCCCTTTATTCATCCAGGGAGCAGGAGGACGCTTAACTTTTACATAATGTACCGGAGCATGAATATTATACAGATTCAGGATGCTATTATTTAGAAAGGATATTTTATCATCGACGTTAGAAGCTGCCACCAAAGGGCCAAAATCAATTGAAGACTGAGACTCTCAATATTTATTCTTGAAAAATTGCGTAACTGCAGAAAAATAGGTTTCTGTTTTGGAGGTTTAAGTTTATATGAAAAATAAATCAAGTCGTGACGTGAGAAACAAGGAGCAGAGAGCTGTCCAAACTGAATCACGCGATCAGAAGAGGAAGTAATGATGAGGTCAATCAAGGAATCATCAGTGTCAGTATTTCTATGAGTTGCTGCTAATGGGAGAATGCAGAGTTCGATTGATTCAATGATTGATCGAAGTTTTTGAGAGCGAGAAGCATTTTTAACAAATAAGTGTTGAAATCACCCATTATCATGCAATGTATGTACTCAGATCCAATGTTGTCAAGAGCCGTCTCAAGTGAGGTAAAATAATGCACAGAAGGAGGACAATATACAACACCTAAAACTGCCCTAGCACCCATAATGTTTATTTCTAGAAATAAAAAATCAGCAGTGGCAGAAAATGGGGAGGGGAAAGATAGAACAACTTTATAAGGAATATTTTTTCGTAGGTATATAGCGACACCACCTCCCCCCTACTCAGTCCGATCATTGCGTATGAGAATGAAATTGGGTAATGGGTACAAACTCGACATAATAGATGGTTTAAGCCAACTCTCAGATATTAAGATAGCATCGACACAGTCTAGTGAGAATGCCTCTTCTAAGTAGGAAAAATGACTTAGAATGCTCTGTGCATTAATATGACAAACATTAAAACATTTTTTATGAGGCAGAAAAATATTACTTAACTGATCGCGTAAGGGAAGTAAATTATCTGTAAGATCATTACCAGAGGCGTATGAGGAATCTGAACTATAAATGGAATAAAAAGATTCATTATCAGACATTATTAACTTCTAAATAGATTTATATATATAAGATAATAATAAATAATAAAATATTAAATATATTAAGAGATAAAACAAAGTCTAAGTATAAAATATCTACAACGCTATACGTATAAACCTGAAAATCAACTACTCCACTATCACTGCTCTATCCCCTCAGTTGACTGATAAAGATAACAATCATTGTTTTTTAAAATAACCTTAAATTAATAGAACATTAAAATACACTATTATACATATATTACGATTCAAAATGCAGATAAAAAGGGTCTCCGGTTCTCTACATCACCATACGAAACACAGTAGCATAAAGCTACTACTATATTTTACGCTGGTATTCTGTGAGAGCGTGGTCCTCCCCCGGTCGCGCCGACACATTCGTGCTACAACTATACTACTAATATAACGGCAGCATGGCTCTACCACGTATAATATGATATGGGGTAATGAAAATAATTACAGGGCCAATACACTGTTTACATGTTAAATCAAAAAGATGAAAACTTACATTTCAATAACATTCTTTTTTGGTAGACTGTATCCGACATTTTATCTGTCTTGGCCTGAGAGCCAAAAGAAATGATAATGTTAAACGATGTGTAAAACGTAAGCACAAGCACTAGTCGACTCCAAGTAAAACTTATTTATACTGATCGCGAAACCAAAACACACCTATCTAGTGATCAACGTCACAATAACGTTAATAGTCAAAACAAAGTAATTAAAAGTACATCACTAACTTATCTTTGTAAAATTTTTGTTCTTAAAATACAATAATTAAATAATTTGCACGTACGGTTAAAAAGATGGATATACTGAACGACCGTTTCATTACCGTCTGGGAAAAAATGGGGTGTAACATGTGAACGGAGCAAAAACTTATGGCACTGATATTTTACAAACAAAACAAAAATTTTAAATTAAATAAATAAATAAATTAAAATCTATCGAAATTCAAATTAATGATCAAAGATACAGTAAATTTATTGTTTAAGGCGCTGTCCTACTGCCATCGCTCGCGCGATCATGCGTGCGTCTGACAAAAATGATCGTGCGACCGTGCGTTTAATTAAACATACTCATATCTGCGGAACGTCCTATTGAACGTTGTGCGATTATGCGATGCGACTGAAGAATTCGCGCGTGCGGATTCATCGGACAATTTGAATTTCGATAGATTTTAACTAATTTATCTATTTAATTCAAAAATTTTGTTTTTATTTTTTGTAAAATATCAGTGCCATAGGCTTCTACTCCGTTCACATGTAACAGCCTATTTTTTCCAGACGGTAAAAAAGATCATCCTGTATAGATAGAGTGATGTCCTGGTAAACGATGTAGAAAGTCGATGGGTGCAGGTGGCTCAGGACCGCGCTTTGTGACATTCCTCGTGAGAGGCCCATGTTTAGCAGTGGACTTGTGAGAGGTCGTAACGATAATGAATATTGGCGTTTAGTCAATACAAACGTCATCACCATCATCATCAGCCTGCGGCAGTCCACTGCTGGACATAGCCCTCTTCCAAGGCTCGCCACTTAGCCCGATCTTCGGCTACACGCATCCAGTTTCTACCAGCTACCTTGCACAGATCGTCGCTCCATCTGGTCAGGGGGCGTCCCACACTACGTTTGCCTAGACGCGGTCTCCATTCCATAACACGTCTACTCCAGCGGTTGTCACTTCTGCGACACACATGACCAGCACATTGCTACTTCAGCTTACAAACACGGAAAGCTATGTCAGTGACCTTGGTTCTCCGGCGGATTTCTTCATTTCAAATTTTGTCTACCAGAGAAACTCTGAGCATAGCTCTTTCCATTGCTCGCTAAGCGACTTTAGGCTTTTGGCATATCGTCAGTGTCCATGTTTCGTCGTGGTAGGTTCCTAGTTTATAAAATAATTAATTTATGCAAATAAACAAAACATAGGTGGCTATAGTAGATTTAAATGGCAACGTAAAAAATATTTACTCTAGTCACATTATCCAGGGAGAAAACAGAGAAATTATGCGTTTGTATTTCTAGCTACGCTTCCATCTAGAACTTAAAAACCGATTCGATGCCCTGAGACCCACTTTGGATATTGACGAGGAGCTTAAAAGCGTGATTAAGAGGGTTGAGGGCAACAGGTTTCGTGGCAAGCAACATACGGCCGAAAGTTGAGGTTCTCAGATGAGGCACTTCAGCTTATGAAAGAAGGCGTGAGTTAACAACATCACCTTTGGGACAGGTGACACCAACCAGGCTTGTGAGGAAAGCTGTGGGGCGGGACCTGCGTCACTCTAATGTAATTGCTATACAAGCAGCAATAGAGCGAAACAAGGGATCCAAAATCTTTGTTCGGGAGCTTGGAAGAAGTCACAACGCAAAACTCCATACGCATGATGGCAAAGTCTTCACGTCAAATCCTGAGGTTCTCTCTGAGATCGAACACTATTTTGGCAAACTATACGCCTCACATAACCTTTAACCTGACCCTAAATGTGATGATCCCAGAGCCACGCTGACCCGCCACTATACCGACGAGCTGCCAGACATCTGCCTTGGGGCGATTGAGCTGGCCCTAGGCCAACTTAAAAATGGAAGAGCCCCTCGAGAAGATGGAGTTACAACAGATCTCTTAAAGGCTGGAAGTCAATCCTTGCTGAAAGAGCTCTGTCGAGTTTTTAACTACATCTTACGTGATGGGAGAACTCCAAAGGCGTGGAGCAGAAGCATTACAGTCTTGTTTCACACGAAAGGTGACAAGACTATGCTAAAAAATTATCGACCCATCTCGCTTCTGAGCCACGTCTATAAGTTATTTTCGAGAGTCATCACAAATCGACTCGCGCAGAGACTTGACGACTTTCAGCCTGTGGAACATGCTGGGTTTCGAGGAGGATTTGGCACTATAGACCACATTCACACAGTGCGGCAAATAATAAAGATGACAACAGAGTATAATCAGCCCCTGTATCTTGCATTTGTGGACTATGAGAAAGCCTTTGACTGTATTGAAACTTGGGCCGTTCTAGATTCTTTGCAGCGGTGCCAAATTGACTGGCGGTACATCGAAGTGCTGAGATGTCTTTACAACACCAGTAGGTACCATGTCTGTCCAAGTACTGGACAGTCAAACAAAACCAATCCAGTTGCATCGCGGACTGAGACAAGGGGATGTTATATCCCCTAAACTGTATACAAATGCACTGGAAGATGTTTTTAAGACGTTAGACTAGAAAGGACGCGGTATTAACGTAAACAGTGAGTACATCTCACACTTACGCTTTGCTGATGATATCGTCGTCATGACAGAATCGCTGTAGGAACTCCAGGATATGCTGAACAACCAGTTCCAATTACTGCTGATGGTGAAATTCTCGAAGTTGTCCAGGAATATACCTACCTCGGGCAGATATTGCAACCAGGTAAGAATCTTCAGGTAAGAAAACTTCGAGAAGGAAGCCGATCGGAGGATTTGGTTAGGCTGGGCAGCATTTTTCAAATCAAATAATTTATTTGTAAAACATAGGTAAAAAGTTACAAACTTGGTGAAAAAGGTATGATAAGTAACACTATGTTTCGCCTACAAAGGCATATAAATATTTGTTTAACACTATCACCTGGCAATATGAAAATTAATTTTTAATAAAATAACGATTTCAATTATAATTAGTATGTTTAGAAATAACATTAATTATTATCTTAATTATTGAAGCGACAGTAGCCTAATGGCAGGGCGCGGACCGCGAACTCAAAAAGGTCGTGGGTTCAAATCCACCATTCGACTACTGGCGTGAACCACTCGTAACACAAGCAATTTAAGCTTACCACGAGTGGTTAAGGAAAATATTAGTAATGTTTATAGCATTGTTAATATTCTTTAAAAAAATTATCAATTACAAAAATATAAACATATAATAAATAAACCGTCCATTAACTATTGTAGGTACTAAAAACCATTCATTTTATCTTCAAAGTATTCGTTGATACAGTAGTATGCTTTATATATTAAAAAACTCGAAAGCAATTTCTTAAATTTGTCTATATTATCAGTTTCTTTGATGCTTTTTGGGAGTTTATTAAAAATTTTAGGAGCCATACCCAGGAAACCTTTATTTAGAAAGCTCCGACGGGTTTTCTCGTCGCCCATACCGCAAAGTCTGAAGACAAAAGTCTTACACCAGTGCGTTCTGCTCGTACTAACTTATGGTGCCGAAACGTGGACAGTGACGATACATATGTATGCTCCAAAAGCTTAAAGTCGCTCAGCGAGCAATGGAAAGAGCTATGCTCGGAGTTTCTCTGGTAGACAAAATTCGAAATATAGAAATCCGCCGGAGAACCAAGATTACTGACCTAGCTTTCAGTGTTTGTAAGCTGAAGTGGCAAGGGGCTGGTCATGTCTGTCGCAGAAGTGACAACCGGTGGAGTAAACATGTTATGGAGTGGAGACCGCGTCTAGGCAAACGTTGTGTGGGACGCCCCCTGCGCAAGGTGCACGAAGTGGCGCGCCTTAGAAGAGGCCTAAGTCCAACAGTGGACTGCCGCAGGCTTATGATGATGACGATAACGTTTGTATTGACTAATCGCCAATATTCATTTTCATTACAGCCCTTAACAAGTCCACTGCTGAACACAGGCCTCCCACAAGGAATGTCGCAAAGCGCGGTCCTGAGCCACCTGCACCCATCGACTTTCTACATCGTTTCATCACTCCACCTATACTGGATGATCTTTTTTACCGTCTGGAAAAAATAGGGTGTTACATGTGAACGGAGTAGAAGCCTATGACACTGATATTTTACAAAAAATAAAAACAATTTTTGAATTAAATAAATAAATAAATTAAAATCTATCGAAATTCAAATCATATATTCATCCTACTTTACGAACGGCAATAAAACAATAAATTTACTGTAAAGGCGTCTTTGACCTTGTCACTTCGCAGGGTCGTCGGCTAGGGTGGATATCATTTGAATTTCGATAGATTTTAATTAATGATTTCTTAAATTTACGCGAACACTACACATTGAATAAAACTAAATTTACGGATTTTATCGCGTTTATGTAGCTAGAAATACAAACGTATAATTTCTCTGTTTTCTCCCTGGATAATGTGACTAGAGTAAATATTTTTTACGTTGCCATTTAAATCTACTATAGCCACCTATGTTTTGTTTATTTGCATAAATTAATTATTTTATAAACTAGGAACCTACCAAAATTACTTAATTAAGGAAACAATTTTCCTACAAGTTTACTACCACATTCCCTGGATTCCTCAAAAAAAGAGAATATGATTTCGTCTGAGTTTTTGAGGTAGAGACTACAGACTTCCATTTGACACGATCCTGACACACCTCTGTCGCCTCCTTCACATCCTTACACATGCTCGTCGGTTAAGGGTACTCCTAATTTGGCCCGTTTTCAATAAATCGCCAATTTGGTCGATAAGTTTTCGCCTAGGACGTCCCTTTCCGACTCTGCCATTCACTTCTGCAACATAAATTTTCTTTGTCACTCTTTCCTCATTCATTCTTTCCACATGACCAAACCACCGAAGCATTCCTTTCTTAATCCTGGTCACAACATCATCTTGCAAACCACAATCTTCTCTTATTACACAATTTCTTACCCTGTTATTCGGATTCAGCCCTAACATACTCCTTAACGACCGCATTTCTACTGCGTTCATTCTACTCTCGTGCTTCTTCTGCCACACCCAACTTTCACTACCATACGTTAAAGTAGGGACCAACACAGCATTGTGAATTGCCATACGTGCCTTTTTCGACACATTTTGACTCTTCACAATAGAGTGCAAGGCCCCATTTACTCTATTCCCCGCTTTCACTCGTCGTTCTATATCCTTATCATATCTCCCATCTCTACTAAATACGCAGCCCAATTGTACAAACTCATCTACTTGCTCGATCAACTCCCCTTCTATTCTTATTTCACAAATCGTTTTACTTTCTTCTCTTTCAAAAACCATAACCTTCGTCTTACTTGCGTTTACTTTCATACCCCTTTCTTTTAAAGATCTGTTCATTAATGTAACCATCATTTGCAACTCGGCCGCCGACGACGCAAGAATAACTTGATCATCGGCGTACAAAAGGCATTTGACGGTTAACTCACCCATTCTTAATCCGCATTCTTCAACCTTCAAATTTTGCAAACAACTGTCCATAAATAGGTTGAACAGCCACGGGGAAGCCACACAAACCTGTCTGACACCTTTATGGATGTCACCTTTATGTATGGATGTCAAACCAGTCCGCGTAGACCCCGTTGATCCTAACACAAACACTAGAGTCCCTATAAAAAGACTCCAATGCCTTTATCAAGCCAGCGTTCAACCAAAATGAGTTCAGTGTTTGCGATAGCACATCCCTATCCACTCTGTCATAGGCCCTTTCCAAGTCCATGAACGAACAAAAAACCTTTTGGTTTTTGGCCAAAAACTTCTCCGCGATCATGCGCATGGAAAAGACTTGATCTGTACATCCCATTCCCTTTCTAAATCCCGCTTGCACATCCCAAATTTATCAGTTTCTTTCATGACCCTTTCAATCAGTACCTTAGCATACAGTTTTCCCACAATGCTAAGAAGGCTGATGTCACGGTAGTTTTTACAGTCCTGCTGCGACCCTTTTCCTTTCCTAAATTCTTTAAAGTCGGTTAAAAATCAAATTAAACATTGAGATATGTTGCCTCATTTACAAAAAAGTTAACAATCCCATTGCTATTATAGAGTACAAAAATTGCAAGTATAAATAAACTTCATTAATACTATCAATATTTTATTATCTTGCATCTTTGAGCATAGACCGCCTTCTATAGATTACGAGTATTAAACATACAGAAGTGCGATTATTTAACTCTGGTGGAAATCGTGGTAGGCTTCAGTTTGACGATTAACATTCCATCAATTACCGTAACCGTTACAACTAGTGATCGGATAATCGGATGCGTATTTACCTAAAGTTCATTTTTGGTTAGGGAATTATGGAAGCGGCTTCTTAAAACATATTTTTTTAAATATAAATCCCGGGATTCCAGAAGATGCGGTACGAAAATAGTCTGTATCGTGGTGAGGAAACGTGTCTATAGCATGTGGTAGTTATTAAAGAAAAACAGAGAATTATTAATGTCTATTTACTTGAAGTAAATTTTAAGCTCCCCACCCATTTATGAGTATGTTGAGTGTAAGAGAAATAGTAGATAGTAAAGACGAAGGTGTCAATATCACGGAACAATATTACGCTAGGCTATTAGAGATATAAAATTAAAAAAGGCCAGCATTTTTCAAAATGACAACCTTACCCGTCTCATTGCAGACTTAATGTTTCCACACAAGTTACTGCATAACAAAATCAAAAGTTGCGTACCACCTCAATCACATCAAATTAATTATCCCGTACAGATATATCCCCAATATCCAATTCGCAAACTATTTAGCATACCTTGCCACAAAACAAATTTAGGCGCGCATTATCCCCTGGCCAGAATATGTAACATACAATGAAATTAGGACCAAGATACCGGACATTGACATTTTCAACGACTCTGCCCGATGTTTCAAAAAAAAGTTACCAATTTCTTTTCACCCTCTCAGCACACACTCAATTAGTTAGCTTTTTTTTAAAATAAGTTATTTTGTATTCAGTGCCATTGTAATATTATTATATTATAGCTACACATTACGGTGAATGTTGTGTACCTGTAATTGGCAAGCATATTTAACCATAGACATTTGTTATCGTGTTGTTTTTAATGTTTCATGTATTTTGCTGTTGGTATACCTTATAAATAAATAAAAAGATGCTATTAAAGAAAAAAGAAGATAAAGCGGTTTTCGAGATATTTTTTATATTTTTTGATTCCTTTTGCAAAGCACCCGTTCACAAAAGTCTAGAAAGTCTAGTCAAGAAATTTTAAACCATCCTTCCCATAGTTTAGATCAGGCCCCTTCGGATTATTATTTGTTACCAAATATAAAAAAAGAGCTTTACACACGACAAAGAAGTGAAGTCGGCAATTTCTGCCTATTTTGAGGGCTTTGGCAAAACATTTTTTTTTTCGAAGGTAAAAAGAAATTATTTGTACAGTTAGAGAATTAGTACCTGGATGACCGAGCTTTGTTCGGTATTTTTATTTTTTTGGAAATTTTTTGTAAATTATATTTAGATACAAAATACAAACTAATCAAATATAAATAAAATTTTTCGATATTCTCGATCATTATTTTTCGTATTTAAAAAAATATACTAAAAAAAGTGCTCCAAATAATATATTTTCTGACAAAAGAAGGAGAAAAAGGAAAAAAGAGTCAGACCGGAGACATTTGGACTCGAACCAGCGTTCTATGATTTCGGCACCGACCGAGAGGTGACTTCAGCTGTTATAACCTTTTAGGCACCGGCAAAATTTACTTTGGTGTTTTAATAATATTGTAGCAGTTTTTCATTACCTAAAAACATGGATAAAACGACATTCCCTAAAAATGAGTCTTAGCTAGATCGATTTATTGCCCCCGAAATCCCCTACATACTAAATTTCATGAAAATCGTTGGAGCCGTTTTCGAGATTCCGATTATTATATACACAAGAATTGCTCGTTTAAATGTATTAGATATTAAGGTTAAAAGAAATTTATATCAAAAAAGAAAAATAATTGTATGTTTCATTTCACCCCCTTTCCTTTTTGACCTCTCCTCGTATGTGTTCTATATCAGTTTCTCTCTGTCGCCTCTTAGGATACCCACGGGATAAAATGAAGTAGTGGATATTGTTACACCGCTACTGCACGGTTCAATTATATGGATTTAACGTTCGGTTTCATTTTACCGTTAAAGTTATATCAATATACTAGCGATCCGTCCGGCTTCGCACGCATGAATTTTGAATTTCGACAACATATGCATGCATGTATCATACATATAAACCTTTCTCTTGAATCATTCTGTTTATTGATAAAAACCGCATCCAAATCCGTTGTGTAATTTAAAACATCTAAGCGGGCAGACGGCGGGAAGCGACTTTGCTTTATGCTATCTATTAAAAGAGAAGCCGTTTTTTTACATTAATATACGGCTACAATATAATATAAGAATAAAAAACAATACACAGTTGCGGAGTGATTTCTACAAAAGTTATATAAGCGCATTACAGTTTTTTATTCCCTTCCCTCTGAAAGCATCCACGGGGAAAGAGAAGATTATCAACTCTCCTAAGCCACTACCGCTTTTACGTAAGCCGTTTTACGTAATAATATTAATATATTCTCGACCGACGAAGCATATTTTCATTTTTAAATGGAGTCATGGGAATATTTAAATAATAAATACGAATGTTTCTTCTAAAGACACATACTTAGCGTTGTAGTGTCGATAATTTGTCGATGTCACACAACGATGAACAACCGCCATCATTACAGCCCTGCACAAGTCCACTGCTGAACATAGGCCTACCCCAAGGAATGTCACAAAGCACTGTCCTGATACATCGACTTCCTGCAAGTGTTACCAGATCGTCACGCCATCTAGTAGGGCGTCACCCTACAGTAATTTAATTTTAATATCTATAAAATAGAAACGTTAAAAATACTTTACCGCAGACGTTATTAAAACCGCCACAGTGAAGGGAAATTTCAATAGAAAATTAACATATATTAGAATATTTCCAAGGCACGTGTAAAAACATCTCACTGAAATGCAGCGAAGCTCTCGTTATACTACCTATTAGAACGCGTGTGCTTATGCATAATTAACACAATATTATGATCATTTCTAACTAAACATTAACACTCGTATATGGGTCAAAGTTCTTCAGAACTTGAATTTTATTCTAATATAAAAATAGATAAATCACTAAACTTCCTGCTCAAATGTTAATTTTTAATATATGTAATATTTGCGTAAATATCAGAATGATGTCCTAAATTTACGCAAAAATTACACATTCATCATCATAGCCCTTTACAACCACTGCTGAACATAGGCCAACCCCAAAGAATGTCACAAAGCACGGTCCTGAGCCACCTGCATCCATCAACTTCCTGCATATCGTCACGCCATCTAGTAGGGCGTCGCTCTACACTTCTATTCTCCTACCGGTACGAGGCTGCCGCTTGAGAACCCTTTTTTCCCATCGGTTGTCGGTTCTTCGAGCTCTATGGCCGGTCCATTGCCACTTCAGTTCATTCATCCTCATTTCTAAGTTTATGATTATAATAAGACCTTGAGCTTTGCTTGAATCAACAGCAGAACTAAATAGTAATTTTATAAATTTTTAAGGCGCAGGTTCGGCCGCACATGGAATACTGTCCCCATCTCTGGGCTGGGGCTCCCCAGTACCAGCTCCTTCCACTTGACCGCATCCAGCGCAGAGCAGCTCGAATCGTCGACGACCGTGTGCTTTCCGATCGGCTCGATTCACTGGCGCTGCGAAGAGATGTTGCATCTCTTTGCATTTTCTTTCGCATATACCATGGGGAGTTCTCTGAGGAATTATTCGGATTAATCCCAGCCGCCAAATTTCGTGACCGCACTACGCGGCAAACGTCCCGATACCATCCTCAACATCTGGATGCTTGGCGGTCCACCACTGTACGTTTCAAAAGGAGTTTTCTGCCGTGTACAACCTCTCTGTAGAATAGTTTACCACCGGCGATTTTTCCGGACCGACGACCTGGGGACCTTCAAGAAAAGAGCTTACTCCTTTCTAAAGTGCCGGCACCGCACGTGCAATTCCCCTGGTGTTGCGGTTGATCATTGGCGGCGGTAGTCACTTAACATCAGGTGGGCCGCATGCTCGTTTGCCCCCCCCCCCCCTTCTATTAAAAAAAAAGTAATAGATGACCGTTTCAACTTAAGAATTAAGTATACTTGAGAGCCTTACTTCGAAAAAAAATTATTCGGCTATCTAAAATACACAGGTCCTATTGAGATTATGTACCTATCATGATAATATATTGTCAAGCTCATATCATAAATGATATATTATCTAGTAAAAAGAAAATACGTTATTTTTTAACAATATATTTTTTATAATTATAACTTATTCTTTGATCTAAAGCCTTATCAATAAATAATATTACTGATTAGATTATTTTATTTCTTGACTGATAGTAGGAATAATAATTAAGCATGCTGATATTAGATTAATTAACAAATAGCGCAGATTCATCACCTGATTTGTTATGAATTGTCATTCATATCGGATTTTTATCAAGTATATAATGTGTGAGACAAATTTCAGTGGATTTATTTTACTGATTTTTTTGCCTTTTAAGTATAACACAAATATATCTAAAATAGGAAAACAAGCTTTAGAAATGCAATAACTGACATAATGTATTGTATAATATATACAAGATATTTATATTTATAACAATAAATATCGGTTGTACATAATAGATCAAATGGAATTGGATTTGTTGACAACTTCACTTGCTAAACGTTCAATAATGTCAAATGACCAATTATTGTCTACCGACATGGCACATTTCTTAAATTATGTATTTCATTTCTATGGAAAATATATCAGTATGTTATACAACATACAATTAACGAAAAATTAAATATTAATTTGTATTTAACAAATGAATACATAATTAAATGTATTTTAGTTTGATTTTTTGCATATCTCGCAGAATGCAGTTGGAAGTAAATTATGTGCGATGCGAAGCGAAATGCCAAACTATAAGTAAAAAAAAACCGGCCAAGAGCGTGTCGGGCCACGCTCAGTGTAGGGTTCCGTAGTTTCCCGTCCGTATAAGTAAAGTGTAAAACTAATAAGTGTTCCCACTTATGAGTTTAAAGGTGGGTATCCATTATGTTCGCGCTCCAGCAGCGCTCCGCGCTCCTGCAACTGCTCCCGTTAGTGGGTACGTGTGCGAACATGGAGCGTGCAACACTGCACGCTCCGCGGCAGGCGATGCCAAGGAGAGACCAACCGAACAATTCGATAATACCCGACCCAATGTAATAAGTACCTACAGCGCCATCTCTCGGGGAATTGGGTTACTAATTAATACATAGACGTGCCAGAAGTTTTTTTAATTCTTTTTTTGTATGAAAAAAGATACGTTCAGGATAATAAAATATGTAAACGAAGTTAAAAAAATGCTTGCATATACGATTATACTACAAACTTAGTCCAGAAATTATTTTGTACAACTTTTTGTCTTTTTTGTACAAAAACTGTTCAAAATGATAGATAGATAGATAGATAAAAAATTCTTTATTGCACTCAAACAAAACAATTTGGTACAAAGGCGAACTTAATGCCAAAAAGGCATTCTCTGCCAGCTAACCTTTTGTAGTGTGGTGAGAGCTATGGGTAGAGCCGCGAGAGAAAGAAAAACTAACTTATTTATTCATACTATTCAAAACGCATTATATAATATTATGTATACATATATACACTCATACACATACATACATATATATATATATACATGCATACATATATATTTAAATAAAATATATACTAAACCAATAAAGCATACAATATAGTATACGAAATTATAATAAACATAATCAATAAAATTAATCAAGTAGTTTTAAATAATATGCCTCAAGCTTACGTTTAAATGTATTTATTGAAGGAGCATCTTTTAAATCTCGTGGAAGGTTATTCCAAAGTGTAATTGAATATACCGTGAAGGAATCCGAGTAGTATGCAGATTTATGCATAGGGATAGTTAGAGTTTTGTTGGTCATCGAACGGGATAAGCTTAAATATGAAAAACGCTCTTTTAGATAAACTGGGGAACAAGGATTGTGAAGAATACCATACAAAGTGGTTAGAAGGTGTGTGTTCCGGCGAAAACGGATGTCGAGCCACTTAAGTCTTGAGCGAAATTGTGATATATGATCAAACTTGCGCAGACCAAAAATATAGCGTATGCACAGATTGAGCAGACGGTCGAGTTTGCTAAGCAGCTCCTCAGTTATATCTGGATAGGCAATATCGGCATAATCAAAGATAGGAAGCAACAGAGAGTTGACTAGCGTAACCTTGGCCGTCTGAGGAATAAATTTTTGCCAGAGCTTTAATGAATGCATAGTTTGAATTTTTGCCAGAGCTTTAATGAATGCATAGTTCCAAAAATACGTCTTCTGACCTCATTAACCTGTAGCACCCAACTTAGATCGTCAGCCAAAATTAAGCCAAGGTTCTTAACCTGCCTAACATATTCTAAATCTACACCGTTTAGAGTGACCTTAGGTAGGTATTGATAGTCAAGTCGACATGTTATTTTTCTGCTCCCTATGATTATAACCTGTGTTTTGGCAGGATTTAATATCAGCCCATGACATCTTGCCCACTGATGAACTGCAGCAAGATCAGAATTCATTCTGTCAACAGATGAATTTAGGTCATTTAAACTAAAATGCTGATACAGCTGGACATCATCTGCGTACAGGTGATACTTGCTGAAATTTATTACGGAAACAAGTGCATTGATAAACACAGAAAAAAGCAACGGAGATAAAACACCGCCTTGAGGAACACCAGCAACAACGTTACACCAATCGGAGAACTTATCATCAACACGTATGCGTTGCCGGCGTCCCCGAAGATAGGAACTGAACCATTGTAGAACTGACGATGTTAAATTCAGGGATTTCAAAATTGCTAACAGGATGTCATAGTCAACACAGTTAAAGGCGTTACTGAAGTCCAGAAGGACAAGAAGAGTGAGTTGACGATTATCCATCGCGAAGCGGATATCATCAGTTATTTTAATTAAGGCCGTGGAAGTACTGTGCAGAGATCGGAAACCAGACTGATAAGGATTAAAGAGGTTGTGTTTGTTTAGAAATTTTGAGAGTTGGCCATGAACAACCTTTTCAAGAATTTTGGAGAAGAAGGAGAGGATAGATATTGGCCTATAGTGGCTGAAATTAGTAGGAGAACTATTTTTGGGGACAGGAATCAGGAACGCTTCTTTCCACTTGGTAGGGAAGGTACTGGAGGCAAAGGAGAAATTTATTAGGTGAGTGATATGGGAAACTATTTGGTCCAAAATCGGCAAAACCATGTCACGTCCAATATTATCTGGGCCGACAGCTTTGCTGGATATGACGGATGCAATTTTTTTTACTTCATTATCTGTCACTGGTTCAAAACAGAAAGGAGTACAACATGGTAAAGGGAAAGAAGTGATATCTTTAATAGTATCGCTTTTGACTGTTGAGTCCAACGAAACTGGTAAAGAGCAAAAGTGTTTGTTGAGCGCTGTTAAATCAAGGGACTGACTAACATTCTGTTTGCTTTTACCAAAGCCTAGGCTGCGCAAAAACTTCCAAAAATTCTGGGTTGTGCAAGTCTCAATAGTATTGTGAATATGTCGGCGTTTGGCATTTCGTATCACCTGGTTGCAGCGATTTCGTGCTTTTTTAAATCTTTCCCAGTTCTCATCACTGGGCGAACGTTTATGTTTTCTTTTAAGGCGGTCCCTACGTGCCATAAGAGATCGAATATATGGCGTTAACCAAGGTGCTGGTGCCCGTTTCATTCTTACTGGTCTTAAAGGCGCTACTTTGTCATAAGCTTTTGATCCATCCAAGTTCAAAATAATTTTCCTATAAAGTCCTTATAAAGTTCTATTTTTCAGATTTTTTTCATATTTTCTAAACTTATGGTTCAAAAGTTAGAGGGGGGGGGGGCACATTGTTTTTTACTTTTGGAGCAATTATTTCCGAAATTATTGACATTATCAAAAAATGATTTCAGTAAACCCCTATTCATTTTTAAATACCTTTCCAACAATATATCACACGTTAGGGTTGAAATGAAAAAAAAATCACTTCCCACTTTACATATAGGGGGGCCACCCTAATAAAACATTTTTTTCCAATTTTTATTTTACCACTTTGTCGGCGTGATTGATACGTATATTGGTACCAAATTTCAGCTTTGTAGTGCTAACGGTCACAGAGATTAAGCGAGGACGGACAGACGGACAGACAGACATGGCGAAACTATAAGGGTTCCTAGTTGACTACGGAACCCTAAAAATATTCTAATCTTACGCGCATTGCTCGACGCTCCAAATATAACAGCAGCGAGTGGGGCAAAAACTTTCTACAACAATTCCTAATATCGGTGACACTATCCACTGTATGCATAGAGGCACTTTATTTCAAATGGATACTTTATAATGAAATTGATTCCTATTTCAATACAATGTGTACTACGCTGTTCCACCTTTCCAATACGCACTTCTTAGAAAGAGGTTTAATTAACTAATTGTAAGAATCCGCTCCATCGGGGAAGGACCACGCTCTTACAGAATACCAGCATAAAATAGCAGTTTAGTGCCGCTGTGTTCCGTATGGTGAGAGTAGAGAACCGGAGACACTTTTTACCGGAAACGAGGCATTCCATCGTAGTCCTCAAGGGTGACAACGCATCTGCATTTTGTAAATGTAGATAGATGTCCATGGGCCACAGCATCCACTTACCATCAGATGGACTGAGTGTTCGTTTGTCACCCTTATTCCATAAATAAATAAAAACTTTAAAACAAAATAATAACATTAAAAAACAAAGTTCAGATTGCAGCAACAAAAGGCTACCGACTCAGCATAATGAATTTTAAACTTTGTACGTTGTAGAGCCATGCTGCAGCTTTATTATGTCTGTAGCACGAATGATTAATGGAAAGGTCTACGATCTCACTGTATACCAGCGTAAAATAAATATACGACCGGAGACCGTTTAACTTGAAAATAAGCATTCCATTTTAGTCCTCAAGTGGCAACGCATGGAGATGCGATTCAAAAATGTAGATTTTGAATATTAATCTAGGATAGACGTAGATATCATGGACCACAGTATCAACTTGTCATCAGATGGTCTGTGTGTTCGTTAGTCACCTTTATAAAAAAAATGCTACATCAATAGAGTTACAGCAGGGCTGATATTCTGTCGAAGCAAAACGATTCAAAAACAATCGCTGGATATAAACACTACTACTTTAAATCAATTACCAGGTGCAAAATTCACAATTTTTATCTGTAAGTTACATCTATTTCAACATATAAAAGTCCACTGTTGGACATAGCGCTCCATAGATTTTTTCATAGAAGGGATATTTACTACACCATAGTTGCCAAACTTGGCCAGCAGGTTGACAACCGCAGTGTTGCGCGAAGAAAAAGAGATCTCCCACTGGACAAGGTGTTCAGCCCGGGGAGCGGACAACGCTCCAGAGCTGAATGTATTCTAATTTTATGACGTTTTTTTTTTGGAATTTTTTACTTTATTGGCACGGCTTATTATTAACAATCATTTAAAAATTATTCCATTTTGATAGTACATTCAATTTAAAAGTTATAACAATTTATTTAAATAGGGTTAACAGCTGCAATTTCAAATTTTAAAATATACATAAAAAAATTATAACTTTTCCGTCGATGAAATTATATGTAGTTTACCTGGTTTTGATATGTGCACTTTATAAAGACTCACACTGTATAGGGCGGTAGTTTCGGAACTTTGATAACGCGATTTAGGCTTCCTTGTGTTTTACTTGTGGCACGACGATAGCGCCGCCACATGAGTTTTTTATTTTATTGTTTTCATTAGGAAGATGCTGCTGCTCATATCCTGGCAGATGTCCCTCTATCGCCTCTTACGACACCCGCGTGATGATATGAGTTAGTTAATATTTTGAGACCACAGAAAATTTTTGGGTACTCTAATAACTCTATAATCTTCCTTCATCGCTAGAAAATTAAAGTGTAAGCAACAATTTTACCTTTTAAAGCCGTTTGAAAATATTTTTTTTACATAATAAGGGTGACAAACGAGCACACAGTCCACCTGACTGGAAGTCATAGCTGTGGCCCATAGATATCCACATCTATACTCGATTTAAAATCAAAACGCAGATGCGTTGTCACCCATGATGACTAAGATGGAATTCCTCGTTTCCAGTAAAAAAAAGTGTCTTCGGATCTCTACACTCATCATACAAAACACAGCAGGTATTAAGCTGCTATTTTACGCTGGTATTCTGTGGTCCTGCCCCGGTCATGCCGACCCATTCGTGCTGCAACCATAATATAGCTGCGACGTGGCTCCACCACGTATGAAAATTAATTACATAATACATTTAGGTTGTCCAGTGGCCATCACTTTGACTCTAGAAAAAAAGCTAAGGCAAATGTGTAAGAATTTTTTAATTATCATCCTATTAATTTTCTTATTATAAAACTAAATATGAAACTGGAACTGGTTTATGAAAATTAAACTGGTCTTAAAATCTTAAAAACAAAGAACAAGTATAGGTAACAACTTACCGTCCGCAGGCGCGTTTATAGTCCGCCTCAGACGTTTATTCTCATCCTGAAGCCGCGCTACGGCTGTCACCAATTCAGCTGACTCAGTACGCCATTGCTCTTCGATAGCTTCTATTTCCTGTAAGATAAAAAAGAAGATAAAAATCATTGTACTTATATTTATAAAAACTTCATAATTTTAATAAAAAATTACGAACGCCATTATTTATTTTTGTAGGTTATTACATAGCTAGTAAAAATAAAATTAGTGTCTCTTTATAATGTCAGAATAATAGCTTTTTTACTAAATGCATGTTAAAGTATATACGGTACTTATAACAAAAAAAATTTTGCCTGTCTGACTGTCCAGCCAATCTCCGAAATGACTGGACCGATTATAACAGGACTTTCACTGACAGATAGCTAATGTTATAAGGAGTAACTTAAGATTACCTTTATTTGACAATAAGAATGAGTTTCCGCGCAAAAATATTAAAACCCATGAAATATAATTGTAATAAATTCTACGCGGACGAAGTTGCGGGCAACAGCTGGTTCAAAATATAATTGCGTCACGCGATATTTTTTCCTTTATATATTTTTAAACTACATCAATGTTTTTTCAAAGATTGTTGATTATAAGAAAGTTGATAATGAGTACAATTTAGCGTTACAAGAACTTCCTTTCAGTCACGGAAAATGAAAATCCTCGAAAATATTCGAGTTAATTTTGTAAGAAAATTAAAAATAATATTAATTCCATTGCCAACATATATTTTTATAAAATACGGGTGAGAAACGAGCGCACAATCCACCTGATGGTAAGTGGATGCTGTGGCCAAGAGACATCTACATTTATCCTCGATTAAGAATCAAAACGCAGATGATTGATGTTGTCACCCCTGAGGGTTAAGATGGAATGCCTCGTTTCCAGTAAAAAAAGGTCTCCGGTTCTCTACACTCACCATACGAAACACAGCAGCATTAAGCTACTATTTGCCGCTGGTATTCTGTGAGAGCGTGGTCCTTCCCCGGTCGAGCCGACCCATTCATGCTACAACCACACTACTAATATAACTGCAGCATGGCTCTACCACTCATAATTTTTGGCGTTTACCTTCGTTCTTATCTAAAAATTTAAACAATTTTCAGACTACTAAGGTCATTGAATGATACGATTAGATCTTTTTTGAATTTGCGTCGTATCTGTACGGATAAATTACGAACAAAATTGCAATAAATTACAAGACCCCTTAACAAAATGTTAGTTTGAAGGAATCGAAGAAACTACAGAGATAATATAGACGGATAACAAAAGAACCTTTGAGAATAAAACGCCTTTATTGAAAATGTTTGTGATTCCGAAGTGTCAATTCGATATCCTTTATCTGAGAAGGCAAATTTTCTCAACTTTGCTGATGCATGCATTTGTACTTGTCGAGGAAACCAAACGCATACGAAACTTTGAAACCTATTTTAATGTTGAAGCTTGAAAGTTCAAATATGAAAAGAATATTTCCCAAGTGATTTAAACTATTCTACCAGATATGATGAAATACAAAAGATAAATGTTAAAAATAACATATTGTATAGTAAAAAAAAATTATAAAATATTTCGTTTTGAAACACTTTTTTTGAATAAGTGAAATATTAAAGAATTGTACGCCATATTTTGTTTATCACAAAGTAACAATAATATAATATAATATTAATAATACAACATTATTAAATATTTTTAAAAGATACAAGCTCCATCGATATAGATAAGTTTGTTAAACTGAAAAAGAAAAATTTAAGAGACCACAGTGAAACTATGCTTTTTCGAAAAAAACTGCATAATAATCGATTCTAATTCTCGAGGATGTCATTCTTACACTAAAAATACAGTCATATTCAGAATCTTAACCTTTGTGCCGTGTCCGTTTTTAACCTTTGAGTGCGTTTAATATAAAATTCGTAAGTCTTTAAAGTCCTTCAATGCACACTTCCAAACAACACCTGCCAAATGCATAGGATGATTGGTACATATCAGCCTTTTTAAACGAGGGGCTTTATGAATTCTACGCTTGTCAACTCGCTTTTCCTATCGTTGTGACTAAATTACAAACGTAACATAAAAATTTTGCCAACTAGGGCATTATAGATAAGAATATGTCCAACGGTGATCTTAAAAAGGCCGTTGGTGATGATACCAATTAAATTAAATCACATTCCAATACGGCCGTAAATTGAATAGTTTAGTGTGAAGGCAGATTAATGCATTTGAATTCGTAGTAGTTACGTTGGTCATTGACGGTTTCATTGTCATTATTCTAGCTGGTCAAAAAGTCAAAAAGGAAGGATTGTGTTATGATTTAGATGCTAGTTTGCCTTCAGCTCTTATAACTATCCTCAAAATATATATTATTTCCTGCAATGCGGAAAAATTAGCGTACAAGGCCAAGTTACATCGAAACAATTTCTGTACAAAGATTTTTGAGGTACGCTTAAGCAGGCTTGGATGGATCTTATTAAGCTTATAATTTAATATGATTTGGGTTTTAGACTTCTTTGTATATAAGCACAACCACGCATAAAGCATTCTTAAACACTATGTGAATCTGGAGCAGTTGTTAGTACACTGCTAGCTTCAATACAATTTCAATAAAATATACCAATATGTGTGCTAACGCAATGCAATACGACAACTCCATGGCGCAGTGACTTAGCATTATTACATGTTTGTGTTGATTTCCTCACTTCAATATTTTACCATAAGAATATTAATTGTATTTAATGCATCTTTCTTCGGATTTTTAGTATTATGACCTGTACTACTCGTAGTGCGACACCACGCTTCATCATTGCCACGAATTTCAGAGCTAAAACAGAACGCATCTAACGTTCCCTCAGAGTAATTACTAACATAGAGTCCTAAAATAAGAACAAAATTCTTATAGCTGACTTCTTCATACACATAACTTTTAACATGGTACAAAATAAGATAGCTATATTATTCTCACCTTTCTTTTTCAAGGTTCTTGCCGTTTTACCAATCCAGACACCTCTCTATTGATTGCCATTAGCGAAAGAAAAAACGTTATCCATAAATTCACTTAGACTATGACGTAGTAAAATTAAGAATTTTTATTAATCCGGTTCATAATACTTATTTATGTCAATGAAAGTTTATCGAAGTTTATCTGACATCTTGCAACAAAAACGTAGTCGAGTAATGGGGAATTCCGAGCCATCGTTGTATAATTTAATATATATCGTGAAAAGGTCACTATGAAATCTATTTAAATTCAGTCCGGTATATTTCCGTCAAATTATCCTTAGACTTATTTTGGATTTCACAGGTACAATAACTGTGTTTGTTTCGTCGACGCTGGGCTTTGCTTCACGGAACGTACACAGAAGGCACTGCTAGTACCATAGAATACTATAATACATACTTAATAGAACGGGGGAGTGGGCGGAGTCCGTGTAGCCTCTAAAATGCCACTAACACGTAAATTCACACGTATAAATGTCAACACGAGATGTGTTTTGACGTTATAATCGTTTCCAAATTTCGCATGCAAATTATTTAGAAAATGCCAAATTGCACGCTATTTACAAATAAATATGTATTAAAATCCGTCTGTCAACACAGCGGATCGGGTTTGTAGTAGTGATTAACTAATAATACGACGTAATTGCTTGTATGTGTGCTCCCCGCGACGCCTATCTTCGTGCAAAATAAGGTTGACACCCATTCTATTGTGTATTATAGTATTCTATGGCTAGTACAATAACAGCACCACGACCGCAGTCTGCCTTCCCGTTTTTCGCTTTATCATTCACAACTACTAATAAATCGATTACGAACGTATTCCATTAAGAAGAACTGAAAACTATATTGGGTAGGAATTCCCCTAATACCAGATTCTGAAAAAATATTAATGGATACAGCGATCAAGTCGATATACACTTTGAATCATCCAAAACATTATTTCAGTGAATGTACAAGTTAAAAGCGTAAAAAAAAAGATTTAAGTTTTGTTTTTAAGTTTATGTAGCACTATTCTTATTAATAGATATTTTTAATGTTAGTTGAGGATCAATTTATTGTTTTTTCAGTTTATATATTTTATAGTTATGCATGCAGAGTTTACCCTAACGAATTTCCATCGAAATTTGAGGCGGTCCTTCAGCGGTGCCAAGTTGACTGTCGGTATGTCGAAGTGCTGCAGTGTTTGTAAAGTGGGGCTACGAGGGCTATCCGAGTACAGAACCAGAGATCGAAACCGATCCAACTGAAGAGAGGTTTTTTTATAACATTGGGTGACAAACGAACACACAGCCCACATAATGGTATGTAGATGTTGTGGCCCATAAACATCCACATTTTTCCTTAACTAAGGACCAAATTGCAAATGCGTTGTCAACCCTGTGGACTAAGATGGAATGCCTCGATTCCAGTAAAAAGGTTCTCCGGTTTTCTACACTGACAATATGAAACACAGCAGCATTATGCTGCTATTTAACGCTGGTAATTCTGTGAGAGCATGATCCTGCCCCGGTCGAGCCGCCCCATTCGTGCTACAACCATAATATAGCTGCAAGTAGTTACGTTGTACCAGTTCTGGCGCACTGAGTCAGAAGTGGTACAAGTACGACGTTCGTCGACACACGATCCCAAAAAAAAAAGTTTTGGCATGCTCTGATCACGAATCTGCGGTCCATTTTTGCGTAGGATGCACGGTCCCGGAGATGTGCAGATCAATTAACTCTTATCTAATTGATATCCGGTGAAGGCCTCCACCGTCATTAGCGTTCCAATATTCTTATCTATTGTTTATTGAATACCGTCATTATCTATTATTCGTCAGCGTGTGGGTCGGCTTATGCTATTGTATTATACTCCTTTGTTCCTATCTACAACAGTAATCTGAATCATCAATAAAACACATTACCTAATTTTGTTAAAATTTTTATTTACAAAATACAAAATCTTATTGCTTATCCTCTATACCTTTAAACGAGCAATTCTTGTATATATATATATATATATATATATATATATATATATATATATATATATATTATATATTATAAAGAAGAGATGCATGGTGGAATGACGAAGTGAAAGAAGCTGTAAAAAAGAAGAAAAAAGCATGGTTAGACTACTTGGCCTCTAGTAACGATGAGCATATGAGAGAGAAGATGAAAGAAAGATATAAGCTGCAGAAAGTTCATGCGAAAACATTGATTGAGGAAGTACGTGAAAGGTGTAGAATAGAAGCGGACGAGAGGTTGTCGCACAACTTTAGGGAAAACTCCAAACTCTTCTGGAAAGAGGTTGGAAGGTCCCGGAGTGCTGCGACAGCTTTAAGAATGAACAAAGTGCTTTCGAGAACCAATGACGTCCTCTCAGAAAAATCGGACGTCATGCAGCGATGGAGTGAATTTTATAGAGAATTGTATGCGTGTCATGATCTTAGTGAAGGATCCGGGGGTGACGCCGTGACTGGCACGCCAGACACGGACCTCGATGACACTGAGGTCATCAGCATGAAAGAGATTGAACGTGCGATTCGAAGTTTGAAATGTGGTACGGCTGCGGGACTAGACAGAGTTACTGCTGAAATGGTCAAGTACGGTGGACCTCGCGTCTGGGACAGCTTTCATCTGCTGTGCAATTTGTGCTGGCGGACGGGAGATGTCCCGGATGATTGGCGATCCGCGGTCATTGTGCCTTTATATAAAGGTAAAGGTTCACATTTTGACTGCGGGAGCTATCGGGCGATCAGCTTGACCAGTTTAGCAAGTAAAGTTTATTCGAAGGTTTTGACACGCAGGATGCAAGAGAAATCGGAAAGATTCTTATGGGAGGCACAATGCGGATTTAGACCTGGAAGAGGATGCACGGATCAAATGTTTTCTCTCCGCATGATCACGGAGAAGTTTCTGAGTGTTAACCAGAGGATTTTCTGTGCTTTTGTGGATCTGGAGAAAGCATTTGATAAGGTTATAAGGAAGAAAATGTGGGAACTGTTGCCGGGATATGGTGTGGATGGTCGATTGTTAAGGGCTGTGCAGTCACTTTACTATGACTGTAAAGCCTGTGTGCGGGTAGGGCATGACCTGTCACCCATGTTTAGCGTCCAAGCGGGCGTAAAACAGGGTTGTGTCATGTCTTCCTGGCTGTTCATACTGTATCTCGACAGCTGTTTACAGAAGCTGAAAGATAGCTGTTTGGGTGTGAAATTGGGTGACATAAAAGTTAATTGTCTGCTGTATGCTGATGATGCAGTGCTTATTGCACCATCAGAAGCAGAACTGCAGGCATTAGTCACGTGTATGAAAGAGGAATGTGAAATTAAAGGTCTCCGTTTGAATGCTAATAAAACTAAGGTTCTGGTATTTGAAAAGGACGAAGAGAGAACGAAATGTGAAATATGGGTAAATCAGGAATGTCTAGAACAGGTAAATGAAATTGTATACTTGGGGAGTGCTTTCAGCCGGGATGGAAGATGTGATTTAGATGTGGATAGGCGTGTCGCTGCCGGAAACAAAGTCAATGGTGCCCTGAATGCATTAGTCAAAAGGCAAGGCGTGGTGAAGAGTGCACGCCTTGCAATACATAACGCAGTGTTGGTACCGACTTTGTTATATGGCAGCGAAACCTGGGTATGCCAGAAGAAGCATAAAAGCAAGTTGAATGCAGTGGAGATGCGATCTCTTCGTAAAATGTGTGGCGTTACCATAGCCGACCGAAAGCGAAACGAAGAGATTCGCAATATGGCAGGATTGAAAGATGACCTTATCACAAAAATTGATAGGGGCGTACTCCAATGGTTTGGGCACGTTGAACGAATGAGTGAAGACCGAATGGTGAAGAAAATATATAGAGCGAAAGTAAATATTAAAAGGTGTCGAGGTAGACCGAGACTAACTTTCGAAGACCATGTGAGCAAATTGCTCGAAGAGGGGAGACGTGCATGTATGAAGAAGTTAATGAACCTGAAAGAAGCGAAAGAGGTATGTAAGGATCGTGAAACTTGGCGATCTGTTCTCTCTGGCTACCCCGTTAGGGATTGTGCGTGACGATAAGTAAGTAAGTAAGTAATATATATATATATATATATATATATATATATATATATATATATATATATATATATATATATAATCGGAATCTCGGAAACGGCTCCAACGATTTTCATAAAATTTTGTGTGCAGGGAGTTTCGGGGGCAATAAATCGATCTAGCTAGGATTTATTTTTAGAAAATGTCTTTTTGTCCGTGTTTTTAGTTAATGAAAAACTGCTACAATATCGTTAGAATAAGAAGGTAAATTTTGACAGTATATTAATGATTACAAATAGCTTAATTGGTATTGTGGGCGGTCACAAAATCGTAATACCATGGTTCGAGACCAGACCAACCGACCGACTTTTTTTTTTTCAAGTTCCTTTCTTTTTTGAGAAAATCTATTTTTCGAGCCCTTTTTTTAGTATTTTTTAAAAACACGAAAATTTAAATTAAACTAATTGCACTCATGATTTTTTATTCAAATAACCAGTTCAGTTTTTTCTATTATCAAAAAATATTACTCCTATTTCATCAGTATGTAATTTGTATGTAAATATAATTTCCAAAACACACGAATTAAAAAAAACCGAGCCAAAAATACCGAGCAAAGCTCGGTCAACCGGGTACTTATCTATAAAATAGTAGCGAAACATCTCATCCACTAAAATATCGTTGTACAATGAATGTGTTCCCTGTAAATACACTCGTAAAAGTATGCATTGAACATCCCTGAAACTTATATAGCAAATACATTAAGCAATATTCGCCACAAACTGAAGTCCACTCATTCTGAATCCTATCAACATTCCAGTTCCATCTTTTACAATTTCTTTTTAAAAAACTTTACATGATATCGTACAGGTGCTCGTCTGTATGAATCAAAATATTGACCGACGTCATTCGTATCGATATATAAAGCTACCCAATGTGACCCTGGTTTATCATCTGTACCCAAATTGCATATTACCTAGTCAGGTCATAAATTCTATTACATGTTTAATATAAAATAATTGAAACAAGTTTATTCATTACGTAACCATTTATATACCAAAATGAACTTAACAAAACATAAATTCTTATGACACTATTGTTTATTCAAAATGACCTCCGTGATTTTGAATACAGGCCTTCTATCTGCGCGGCCAGTCGTCTCTCGCAGCACGAACGAAGTCCATGTCAATATCGGCTGCCTTAATCAAGGATGTCTTGAGTGACTCCAAATTGGGATGAGGCTTTGAGCACGCCTTTTCCTCCAAGTGTTGCCATATCGTGTAATCTAACGGATTCAAATCTGGACTGGAGGAGGGCCAGTCTTCGTGCAGGATGAAGTCGATTTCACGCGCCGCCAGCCAGTCTTGTGTGCTCTTCGCTCTATGAGCTGACGCCGAATCTTGTTGGAATACCCAGTGCTTGTTATTGAACATGGTATGAGAAACTGGTTACACAAGGTTCGTCAGGACTGTATTTTGATACACAACTGCATTCGTTTTTACACCTTTCTCACAAAAATGTACCTCTTTTAAGCCCCAATAAGAAACTCCCAACCATTCCATGAGCGAGGATGGAAAATGACCTCGTTGGACACGCGGAATACGGTTGCTCGCTTCTTCACTACTGTGTGCGTACACCTTACCATTTTGTTTGTTGTAGCTCTCTTCTACGGTAAAAAAAATTTCATCCGAAAAAAGAATTTCCCGATATTTTTTTCCTTACGTACCGCTTCAACAAAGCGCGGCATCTCTTCAGTCTCAGGTCCATTAGATGAGCATTCCAACGATGTCCTGTTTTTCTTCGATATGCCCGAAGCCCTAAGTCTTCATTTAACACCCTTTTCACCGTGGTTCTGCTTAACCCCATCTGAAGGGCCAATAGTTTCTGCTTACGTTTGGGATTTCTTTGAATTCGCGCCTTCACAACTTTTATCACTGCTGGAGTCCTTACAGACCGAGGGCGACCACTTCTTGACCTGTCATCTACACTAGAGTCTTCATTGTATCGTTTGATGGTACGATAAACGAATCTTTTGGTTATATTCAAATTTTTCAGTATGTACCAAAAATTTGAATCGGCGCGGAACCACAACGATGCAACGCAATAACTGCAACACAGTCTTCTTTAAGCGTCCACTCCATATTTAAAGATGAGTAAAATTCTAAAAAGTATACAGTTTTATTTTCATGAACAATTCGAAATTCGAATTCAATAAACTTTTTTGTGGCCAATATTCTAAAAGAAAAGTTTTTACTGTGTGACAATACTTATGACTTGACTAGGTATATACGTTGGTACGTGGGTGTACATGGGCAGTCTATTAGCAGCATAAACATTATTGTCTAGACTGGGGTGAATCTTTTTCAGATGTTGTTGTACATCTAGTGTATCCATGATATTACTGCTATTAGTAGATTATTACTGGTTGCGCGGAAAAAACCATTGGATTATTATATTTGACGGTAGAGGTGCCAAGCCGCTTGTTCCTTTCCGACAAAATGATATCATTCATACCCTCCTCGATCCTCCATCGACACATCGGGGTGGTGGGGTGGGAGGGGCAAGAAGATGATTCTAGAATGTCACGTAATCATCGGGGCCGAGGACATATAAGGCACGCGCGACCGTTGCGCGGCCTCTTTCCTACCGCGCCAGTCATTGGAACAACAGCTCTTTCCGTCACAGTCGTCGTTGAAACCACACCGCTAGTAGAAACCGCTTTAGCCTGGAAGCAGTCGAGCTCCAGGAGACCCACCTCACATCGTGTGAGATATAGTCGCGCACCCGGAGTGTTCCAGAAGAAGTTCCAGAAGTTGCAGCTATAGTGCTCAACAGGATAGAAGAAACCCCGGTGAGTCAACACTCCTTTATTTACTGCCTTATATAGTTTAACCCGCTCCAATTTTGTTGTTCTCCTAATAAGGCAGGATTCCTTTTCAGCGATTTGGCACCATAATAGTTTAGTTTTAGGGAAGAGCGAGTGCATTATACCGCATGCTATAGTAGTCGCTTTTACGTAAGCGTAGAAGCATCCGCATATACAGTCCACTTTAGTTAATATCTCGCGTAGTAGGTTTAAGGTTCGACCGGGGAACTAGACTTCGGCAGCCTTAAACACGTGGCTCCACCATTTTATGGTCCTTCGAGCCGGATTTTGGTCGAATTGTTGAATTAATTAATTAGATAATGCACTCCAATTTATAGAATAGACTTAAATAGTGTTCGTTTAAATTTAAATTTTGATTAGGTACTCGCAAACAGAATTATTCGTTTTATAGCGCTCGTATTTGATTAAATTTAAAGGCTATTAAATAATTGAAACAGTGTAATAGGAACCGTTTGATACGCTTACCCACAATCTTGATAAAATTATTGAGTCTAGCAAATGACGCGTCACCTCGACTCGCTGCGCAGGTGTTCGATTTAATTACGTAATACGGCATACCGAGTGTCCATCCTTTATTGTTTGTGCGTTGTGAGATTAATTGTGATTGATATAACTTTATTATAATAGTTTAAAATGGCAGTTAGTGGAAGTGAAATCAAAATTAAAACGCTTTATGCTAAGAGGGACATACTCTTTTCGCGTATGCAGAATATAAGTGATTATATAAAGAACATTCATATAGAAGCAGTGCGGGAAACTTTTTTGACCGAAATCGAAACGATAGATTCTCTACGAATAGATTACGAAAAAATATTAGACCAAATTAATCATTTGGAATTACAAATCGACCCGAAATACATAGTGAACTACCAACCGCTGCTGGCATTCGAAGATATGTTGTGTCGCGTGAAGAGAATTGCGAGATCCCTATCTCAAAACGAAGCAAAGCCGGAAAAACAGGTACGTCCAAGCGACTCGATTAGGTTGCCGCCAATAGATATTCCGGTATTTAATGGTGATATTAAGACGTGGCCCTTCTTCTTCAGTAGTTTTCAAAACAATATACACAATAACCCATCGTTATCGGACGCCGAAAAATTATATTACTTAATCAGTAAACTTAGTGGCAGGGCACAGTCGATCTGCTCTGGTTTTACACCTACAGCAAACAATTACTTATTAATATTCGAAACGCTTAAAACTAAATATGAAGATAGGAGAATGTTAGCTTCCGAATATTTGAACCAGATATTCGATCTTAAACCTATATCATCCGCGAACATCAACGGCTTAGAGCAATTTCTAGATAAATTTGTGGCATCGGTGGCTGCACTTAAGAATTTGAAATTTAATGATCTTATGGACGTGGTGTTTCTCCATATTGCACTGAAGAAGTTGGACCCCGACACCGTGCGTGCGTTTGAAATGGAGCATCGTAGCTCGGAGATGCCTTCCTTTCATTCATTAGCATCGTTCGTGCGAGATCAAATAAAGGTGATGCAGCGCTCTCTGAACGTTAAACAGGACAATAAAAGGTGCGTCGACCGTAGACAGACTCAACCATCTAAAATAGCAGGGTCGTTAACTTACGTAACCGCTACGCCAACATCACTCCAGCATACTTGTTTAGTATGTAAAGATAGACACGGTAATTTATATAATTGTGCGACTTTTCGTAAATATTCACCAAGCGAGCGTTATAAATTAGTAAAGACAAACAACCTATGTTTGAACTGCTTAAGCGATAAGCATTTAGTTGCAAAATGCAATTCGAGTTCCGTATGTAGCAAGTGCGCCAGGAAACATCACACGCTATTACATTTTGAAAATAGCAATATAGCGGCGTCAAGTAAAGCGGATAAGGAATTCGCCCCTACTAAGGTCAACGATTCTAGTGGTCGACCTGGTGATGTCGCTCTGTGCTCATTGGCAAATATGGGAGCACAACCTCCTTCAACCGTGTTACTGGGTACGGCACGTATTTTGGTTAGGGATTCGCGTGGAAACGAACAAAGCGTCCGTGCACTGCTGGACAGCGGAGCCCAAAATAGCTTTATAACGCGACAATGTTGTCGGCGCTTAGGCTTAGTAATAAATAGGTCACTTTCATGTCCTGTAATTAAAGGCATCGGAGGCACTAGTAAATCAACACAGGGATATATAAATTTAAAAATTTATTCTCGGATAGATCGTAATGTTAACTTTGATATAAATGCACTAGTAGTAGATAGGGTCACTGAACGGTTGCCAACCGTTTCGGTTGACACCTCGGCAATGATTGAATTTAAGAATTTGACTCTGGCGGACGACACTTACGCCGTTCCTGGAAACATAGACATGCTCATTGGAGCATCGCTTTTCCCTTATCTTTTGTTAAACAATAAGGTCAGGGGCAACTCTTCGCATACCGCGCCTTACGCGCTGGAAACCGTATTGGGCTATGTGATCCTTGGCTCCGCCCCCATCATAGATAGTATTTCGGCAACCTCTTATTGTGGTATGGCTGTCGAACCGCTCGAGTCGTTAGTCCGCAAATTTTGGGAGATGGAGGAGGTGAACGTCCCACCCATAGCTAGCTCAGATGACAGGTTATGAGGAAATTTACGTCCGCACGACCATTCGTGATCGCGACGGTAGATATAGTGTGGCGCTACCCTTTAAAGGAGATGTTTTATCTCTCGGCGATTCGCGTCAAATGGCGGAAAAACGTTTCTACAGCTTGGAGCGTAGGATGCTCGCTTCACCCCAGTTAAAGGAAGCTTACGACGGCGTCATTAACGAATATATAAGAGAAGGTTACATATCACTTGTGGCTTCGAAATTAGATAACTACGAAGACACACCGTCGTATTTCATACCACACCACGGAGTCATTAGAGAGGACAAACTTACATCTAAGTTACGTGTAGTGCTCGACGCTAGTGCTAAAACTAGCACTCACCTGTCGCTTAACGATATCCTCTATAGTGGGCAAAATTTACAGGGCAGTTTATTTAATATAATAGTCAATTTTCGTTTGTTTAGTATAGCACTATCCGCCGATATTCGTCAAATGTTTCTTTGCATAGGGGTCCGTGAATGCGACCGTAGATTCCAACGCATTTTATATCGTTTCAACCCAAAGGAACCTCTAATGGTGTTTGAATTTAACCGCGTTTGTTTTGGTTTAAAGTCGAGCCCATTTCATGCGTTACGCACGGTGAGACAGCTCGCTCACGATGAAGGTCCCTCTTATCCTAAAGCTAAGAGGGCAATTGAGAGCGGATTATATATGGATGATTTTGTGTACTCGGTCGATAGCGTGGAGGAGGCAACCCTAACCACCGCCGAGGTTATAAGGCTCATGAAATCGGGTTTCATTCGGGCTCATCAATTCGATCTTGTGAAGTGGACTAGTAATTCGCGTCCGGTTTTGGATACAATCCCACTATCACACCGTCTTTCGGCGATAAAGGAATTCGACGATTCTGATACACACAAGGTGCTCGGTCTATGTTGGTCACCAGAGTCCGACGTGTTTAGCCTTAAGGTAAATCCGCCCGTAGAGAAATGCACAAAGCGCACAATACTGTCATGCGTTGCTAGATTATGGGACGTCATGGGTTTCGTAGCTCCAGTGGTATTATACGCTAAGCTTTTAATTAAACAACTTTGGTCATTGGAATGCGACTGGGATGACTCGCCGCCTGACAGCATTGTTCGGTTGTGGCAGCGCTTTAGAGAGGAACTTCCTTTATTAAGAGAAATTAAAATACCGCGTCATATAAACGTAGATAGGAATAGCGCCATAAAGGTCGTTGGGTTTGCAGACGCCAGCGAGAAGGCTTACGGGGGCGTTGTATATTTCCACGTCCAGAATAATGGTAGAAATTCGATTAGCCTCATTAGTTCTAAGTCGAGAGTCTCCCCCCGTAAGGTTGTCTCTCTGGCGCGCTTAGAGCTTTGCGCAATATTAGTACTCGCCAAGCTTATTACCGCAGTTATCAGCGCATGTAGGGATAGAGTTCACATAGAAAGGATATTTGCCTTTTCCGACTCCACCGTCGCCTTATGCTGGGTTCATTCTTCACCCCACCGTTGGGATACGTTTGTTGCGAACCGAGTGGCCAAGATACAAGACGAGTTAGAAACGCGGAACTTTTATCACGTGTCCGGTACGGAAAACCCCGCCGATTGTCTATCCCGTGGACTCACCCCGATGCAAATAATGGACCACCCGCTTTGGTTCCACGGACCTGCTTGGGTTCATTTGGATCCCTCGCAATGGCCAATAACCGATTTCGAACCTTCGTCAGTGTCACAACCGCCGGAAGAGAAGAGACACGCTCTAGTGGCGAACGTTTCGAGCGAGGTTTCTCCAATAATTGCTTTGGCGAACCGCTTGTCCTCTTGATCGAAATTATTGCGTAGCGTAATTTACGTTTGTCGATTCGCGAAGCTGTTACCGCGACGTTCGTATGTCTTAGCATCCGATTACAACTATGCCGAGTCGCTAGTATTACGTGAACTTCAACGTGCGCACTTCTCTGAAGAAATTAGAAGATTACAATCGAATAGAGCTTGTAGTCGCGCCTTTCAACGCCTTAAGCCATTTTTACAGGATGGGATTGTAAGGGTAGGTGGACGCTTGTCCAACTCGCAATTGAGTTTCGACCAACGGCACCCTATTGTTTTACCGCGTAAAGACCATATCATGAACTTATTAGTCGATTACCATCATAAATTGAACTGACTTGTTGATGTCGATTTTGCGTCAGAATTATTGGATTCTTTCTGCACGTAGTTTAATACGCAATCGGGTGCACAGATGTATAGCTTGCTTTCGGGCACGCCCCAAGCCGTCATTTCCGGAAATGGCGGAACTTAGATCTTGTAGAGTAATACAATCAGTAAAGCCCTTCACGCACACCGGGTCTGATTTCGCTGGTCCGTTTAAGGTCACGCTCACTCGCGGGCGTGGTATAAGATCCACAAAGGCTTACGTCTGCATTTTCGTATGTCTAACTACTCGAGCGATGCATATAGAACTCGTTGGTGATCTAAGCACAGCAGGCTTTATGGGTGCATTTAAAAGATTTCTTTCCCGCCGTGGCCCTGTAAGTAGATTGTATTCGGATAACGGTACGAACTACGTCGGTGCAAAACGTATTCTATCGGAACTACATGAGCTCTTAGCTAGCAAATATTATAATTCGGAGTTCGCTCACATTCTAGCCGAGAACCGCATTGAGTGGTCTCTGAACGTCCCAGCCGCGAGCCATTTTGGGGGCAATTGGGAGACTAATATCAAGAGTCTAAAGAGTCATTTATACCGAGTAATAGGAGATCAAATTATGTCCTTCGAAGAGCTAAGTACGGTGCTCGCTCAAATTGAATGCGTAATGAATAGTCGCCCACTTTGTCGTACGTTATCTAGTGACCCCTCGGAACCGCTGGCTCTAACTCCAGCACATTTTTTGAATTTAACGCCTTTAAAGTATTTGCCAGCCGCAGATATGGATGAGAACAGACTTAGCATTTCCGCACGCCACAAATTATTAGATCGGTTAGTGCAATCGTTTTGGAAACGATGGAGGATGGAATACTTGCATACTTTGCAGTCTCGGCAAAAATGGAACACAGCAACTGAGCCTTTAGCTGTAGGAACTGTAGTTGTGCTCACCAAAGAGAATACGCCGCCTCTCCACTGGCCGTTAGGAATTGTCGAAGAGGTCTTTCCCGGTTCCGACGGAGTAGTTAGGATAGCTCGCGTTAAGACCACGGTTGGGTCTTACTTGCGTCCGGTTGTCCGTTTGTGCCCCCTGCCTCTTCCATAATTTAAATTAGCTTTCTACATTAAATTGTAGTTGAATTTAGGTAATCTTAGCGTTAGTTAGTTATTTTGTTAGTTGATCTTAGCTCTAGTTGTATTAGTTAATTTTGAAGGAAATCCTTCAAGGGCGGGGGAGATGGTTGCGCGGAAAAAACCATTGGATTATTATATTTGACGGTAGAGGTGCCAAGCCGCTTGTTCCTTTCCGACAAAATGATATCATTCATACCCTCCTCGATCCTCCATCGACACATCGGGGTGGTGGGGTGGGAGGGGCAAGAAGATGATTCTAGAATGTCACGTAATCATCGGGGCCGAGGATAAGGCACGCGCGACCGTTGCGCGGCCTCTTTCCTACCGCGCCAGTCATTGGAACAATAGCTCTTTCCGTCACAGTCGTCGTTGAAACCACACCGCTAGTAGAAACCGCTTTAGCCTGGAAGCAGTCGAGCTCCAGGAGACCCGCCTCACATCGTGTGAGATATAGTCGCGCACCGCCTCTCTCCGGAGTGTTCCAGAAGAAGTTCCAGAAGTTGCAGCTATAGTGCTCAACAGGATAGAAGAAACCCCGGTGAGTCAACACTCCTTTATTTACTGCCTTATATAGTTTAACCCGCTCCAATTTTGTTGTTCTCCTAATAAAGCAGGATTCCTTTTCAGCGATTTGGCACCATAATAGTTTAGTTTTAGGGAAGAGCGAGTGCATTATACCGCATGCTATAGTAGTCGCTTTTACGTAAGCGTAGAAGCATCCGCATATACAGTCCACTTTAGTTAATATCTCGCGTAGTAGGTTTAAGGTTCGACCGGGGAACTAGACTTCGGCAGCCTTAAACACGTGGCTCCACCAATTACAGTACAATCTACTCAATGACCAACATAGGAATGATCAATTATAGTGATTTCTAAATATTAAATTGCATTATTTTGTGTTATACAAAACGTATTTGAGTCATCGATACACTGAACAAGACGACACGAAGTAACGCTGAGATAAACAACAGAATGTTAGATAAGCTTGTTGACGCATAAAGTTATTATCAATTCCACTGTAGAAATTCTTTAGATTAGAATTATTACTTACTGGTACTATATAAGACCAAGCAACTGCAGTCATGGAGTTAGTGTATGGTCGTTTGACCTCAGTGGGTCTATCAATACCATATTTATGTTACTTCAACGCATCAAAGGCCATAGATGTAAGTGTTTATTCTATTGCCAAACCTACTTTTCTTTCTGTTATTTTCTTACGCGTGTATGATTTAGTGTTAACAATTTATATTTAAATATTGTGTGTGTATATGATTAAGCCGTGGTAGCTCAGATGGTTAGCGCAAGCCTGAAATTTCACAGTACACGACCCGGGTTCGATCCCCGCCGACACCAATTAAATTGTTAATTGCAATTTTAAGTGTTTATTCTATTGACAAACTTACTTTTCTTTCTGTTATTTTCTTATGTGTGTATGATTTAGTGTTAACAAATTATATTTAAATATTGTGTGGGTGTATATGATTAAGCTGTGGTAGCTCAGATGGTTAGCGCAAGCTGTAAATTTCACAGTACGCGACCCGGGTTCGACCCCCGCCGGCACCACTTAAATTGTTAATTGCAATTTTAAGTGTTTATTCTATTGACAAACTTACTACTAATATACCTAGTCAAGTCATAAGTATTGTCACACAGTAAAAACTTTTCTTTTAGAATGCTGGCCACAAAAAAGTTTATTGAATTCGAATTTCGAATTGTTCATGAAAATAAAACTGTATACTTTTTAGAATTTTACTCATCTTTAAATATGGAGTGGACGCTTAAAGAAGACCGTGTTGCAGTTATTGCGTTGCATCGTTGCGGTTCCGCGCCAATTCAAATTTTTGACATACTGAAAAATTTGAATATAACCAAAAGATTCGTTTATCGTACCATCAAACGATACAATGAAGATTCTAGTGTAGATGACAGGTCAAGAAGTGGTCGCCCTCGGTCTGTTAGGACTTCAGCAGTGATAAAAGCTGTGAAGGCGCGAATTCAAAGAAATCCCAAACGTAAGCAGAAACTGTTGGCCCTTCAGATAGGGTTAAGCAGAACCACGGTGAAAAGGGTGTTAAATGAAGACTTAGGGCTTCGGGCATATCGAAGAAAAACAGGACATCGTTTGAATGCTCATCTAATGGACCTGAGACTGAAGAGATGCCACGCTTTGTTGAAGCGGTACGTAAGGAAAAAAATATCGGGAAATTCTTTTTTCGGATGAAAAATTTTTTACCGTAGAAGAGAGCTACAACAAACAAAATGATAAGGTGTACGCACACAGTAGTGAAGAAGCGAGCAACCGTATTCCGCGTGTCCAACGAGGTCATTTTCCATCCTCGCTCATAGTATGGTTGGGAGTTTCTTATTGCGGCTTAACAGAGGTACACTTTTGTGAGAAAGGTGTAAAAACGAATGCAGTTGTGTATCAAAATACAGTCCTGACGAACCTTGTGTAACCTGTTTCTCATACCATGTTCAATAACAGGCACTGGGTATTCCAACAAGATTCGGCGTCAGCTCATAGAGCGAAGAGCACACAAGACTGGCTGGCGGCGCGTGAAATCGACTTCATCCTGCACGAAGACTGGCCCTCCTCCAGTCCAGATTTGAATCCGTTAGATTACAATATATGGCAACACTTGGAGGAAAAGGCGTGCTCAAAGCCTCATCCCAATTTGGAGTCAATCAAGACATCCTTGATTAAGGCAGCCGATATTGACATGGATCTCGTTCGTGCTGCGAGAGACGACTGGCCGCGCAGATTGAAGGCCTGTATTCAAAATCACGGAGGTCATTTTGAATAAACTATAGTGTCATAAGAATCCATGTTTTGTTAATTTCATTTCGGTATATAAATGGTTACGTAATGAATAAACTTGTTTCAATTATTTTATATTAAACATGTAATAGAATTTATGACCTGACTAGGTAATATGCAATTTGGGTACAGATGATAAACCAGGGTCACATTGGGTAGCTTTATATATCGATACGAATGACGTCGGTCAATATTTTGATTCATACAGACGAGCACCTGTACGATATCATGTAAAGTTTTTAAAAAGAAATTGTAAAAGATGGAACTATAATGTTGATAGGATTCAGAATGAGTGGACTTCAGTTTGTGGCGAATATTGCTTAATGTATTTGCTATATAAGTTTCAGGGATGTTCAATGCATACTTTTACGAGTGTATTTACAGGGAACACATTCATTGTACAACGATATTTTAGTGGATGAGATGTTTCGCTACTATTTTATAGATAATAATGCTACGCGCTCCAGTCGACACAACTAGCGCCATCTAGTGTCAGGAACGAGAGCGAGGGGAGCGTTGCAGTTTATGACATCACCGATCTCTCGACCGACAGCGCCACCCGAAGAACTAAGTTTCTAGAAAATCTATACTCGAACTCTCGGTACCTTACGCGTGTTTACTTGAACATTCCGGATATTTTGCTAATTTAAATAAATAGGTGGCGCATGATGCGAGCGGGGCAGAGTTTAACTCGGCGACACAAGCGAAGCTTCGGAGCGGAATTAAGTGAATTAGTGTGTTTAATTATTAGTGTTTTAACTTTAATTTGTGTAAAGTAAATTAAAGTGTTAATTTAGGTAATTTTATCGGCAATTTTTATTGTCACGAACCTCAAGCTCGTAACAATTGGTGTCAGAAGTGGGATAAAATAATGCCGATTTTACCTAAGGAGGAAACGGAGGGTGTCCGTACCCGAAGTCAACGCCAGCAGGAGACGGACCAGAGGAGATTTGGTGGTGCACCGCCGCAGATGTCTGAGGGCCAGCCGCCGGCTACGGAAGCCGGTCCGTCAGCAGCTTCTACGTCTGTGGTACCTGACTTAGGTGCTCTGATGGTGATGCTGCAGGAGCAGGCTCGCCGACAGGAGGAACAGGCTCGCCGAAAGGAGGAACAGGCTCGCCGACAGGAGGAACAGGCTCGCCGACAGGAGGAAATGGCTCGCCAGCAGGCGGAACAGGCACGCCAGTTGAAAGAGCAGCTGCAGAGCGGACAGGAGGAACAGGCCCGTCAGCAGGCGGAACAGGCTCGTCGGTCGGAAGAACAGATGCTCCTCATGAAGGACCTTCACGCTACCTTTGGGAAAGAGATAAGGCAGGTGAAGGATAGGGTTGCTCAACACGACAACCGTCTGTCGGAAGCTGAAACCCGAATCGAAGAACATGAAACCCGAATCAACCATGTGAACAATCGGGTTGACAACGTGATGGCTGACGTGAAGAAAACGCTGAACGAACTCAAACTTGGGGATGGAACTACAGCTCCCGTAGTAGCTTCAGCACCTTCACTACGTGGGTTCAAGGTGCCACCGTTCGACGGGACTTCTTCCTGGTCAGCCTACAAAATCCAGTTCGAGGCTGTTATGAAAGTGAACGGTTGGAATAAAAGTCAGGCCATGACTGCTCTCACACTAGGCCTGCGCGACCAGGCCTTAACAGTTCTGGAAGCTCTCGGTGAGGAAGTGACTTATGAGCAACTCCTTGAGGCATTGGAGGCGAGATATGGCGACGCTCACCTGGAACACGTCTTTCGTGCGCAGCTTAAAGATCGTGTGCAGCGCATCAACGAAAACCTGCAGCAGTGGGCTCTAGAAGTGGAGAAGCTGGTGCGAAAAGCATACCGGTCTGTACCTGCGCTCATTGAAGGGAACCTGGTGCAGACATTCATCGACGGCATCCGTGACCTGGAAGTCAGAGCTGCTGTGAGGCTCGGGCACCACGAGACGCTTAAGGACGCCTTGGCCCATGCACTGGAAGTGGAAGCCGTGCGGCAGGATCATCGTTCCCATCGCGTCAGGGAGGTTACAGCAGCTACAGTTCGCGACCGCAACAAAGGATACAACCCAAGGTGCTATGGCTGTGGGGATAGGGGCCATCTTCGATCCAGCTGCCCTAAGCGAACCGTGGAAAGGAGAGTTGATCGATCTCGAGAGGGTAGTGCAGCTAAAGGCACTGCCTGGCAGCGACAGGATCATCGTTCACCTCACGCTAGGGAGGTTACAGCAGTTACGGTTCGCGACCACAATAAAAGATACAGCCCTAGGTGCTATGGCTGTGGGGAAAGGGGCCATCTTCGGTCCAGCTGCCCTAAGCACACCCTACTCTGCACTTCCTTTCTGAACGGTCTCAGAAAGGAAGTGCAGCTAACAGCACCGCCCAGCAGCAGCAGGAATACGACTTTCCTATTAGACACTGCAGCAGGAAATCTCACGGCAACGCAGATGCATTGTCAAGAAGACCTTTTCCTGAAGATTGCAACCATTGTGGTAGGCAAGAGAGTAAGGAAGTGGTATCCGTGAGGATGCTCAGGACAGACTACCTCAGCAACGGGTGGAGGGACAGCCTACGACATGCACAGCAGGAAGATCCGGACATCAAGCCGATTCTGGGATGGATGAAGGCCCGTGCTACCAAGCCTAAGTGGAGGGACGTCTCAGCGATGAGTTCAACCACGAAAAGCTATTGGGCCCAATGGGACAGCTTGCTGCTTCAGGATGGAGTCCTGTGCCGTAAATGGGACAATGGTCGAGGAGACAGCTGTCGTTTACAAATGGTTGTCCCTAAAGCTAAAGTGCCAAATGTTCTACAGCTGTGCCATAATGGTCGTTCAAGAGTCCATCTGGGAGTTAAACGAACTCTACTGAAGGTCCGAGAACAGTTTTACTGGGTCCATTATCGTGACGATGTCGAGGATTGGTGTCGTACATGTACAAGTTGTGCGGCTGTGAGGGGACCTCAGGCACGGAGTAGAGGAGCGTCGAAATTGTACAATGTTGGTGCACCACGGGATAGGACATCCCTTGACATTGCGGAGCCGTTACAGAAAGGCGTAAGAGGGACTCCTAAGATCGTCCAAGTGGATCGCTTGGCGCTTTATCATGGGACCGATAATGCTCGGGACGAGCATGTCTTAGGAGGGGGCAGTGCTACGCGCTCCAGTCGACACAACTAGCGCCATCTAGTGTCAGGAACGAGAGCGAGGGGAGCGTTGCAGTTTATGACATCACCGATCTCTCGACCGACAGCGCCACCCGAAGAACTAAGTTTCTAGAAAATCTATACTCGAACTCTCGGTACCTTACGCGTGTTTACTTGAACATTCCGGATATTTTGCTAATTTAAATAAATAGGTGGCGCAAGATGCGAGCGGGGTAGAGTTTAACTCGGCGACACAAGCGAAGCTTCGGAGCGGAATTAAGTGAATTAGTGTGTTTAATTATTAGTGTTTTAACTTTAATTTGTGTAAAGTAAATTAAAGTGTTAATGACAATAAAAATTGCCGATAAAAAGGTAATTTTATCGGCAATTTTTATTGTCACGAACCTCAAGCTCGTAACAATAAGTAATAAGATTTTGTATTTTGTAAATAAAAATTTTAACAAAATTAGGTAATGTGTTTATTGATGATTCAGATTAGTGTTGTAGATAGGAACAAAGGAGTATAATACAATAGCATAAGCCGACCCACACGCTGACGAATAATAGATAATGACGGTATTCAATGAATAATACATAAGAATAACGGAGCGCTAATGACGGTGGAGGCCTTCACCGGATATCAATTAGATAAGAGTTAATTGATCTACACATCTCCGGAATCGTACATCCTACGCAAAAATGGACCGCAGATTCGTGATCAGAGCATGCCAAAACTTTTTTTTTAGGGTCGTGAGTCGACGAACGTCGTACTGGTACCACTTCTGACTCAGTGCGCCAGAACTGGTACAACTTCTGACTCAGTGCGCCAGAACTGGTACAACGTAACTACTCAGTGCGCCAGAACTGGTACAACGTAACTACTGCCGCAGCGTGGCTCTGACAGGGTGACGTTCTATCCTCGAAACTCTTCACTGCTGCATCGGAAGACATTTTCAAGCTATTGGACTGGAAAGGATACGATATTAACATCAATGGCGTGTACATAACTCACCTTCGATTTGCCGACGATATAGTCCTTATGGCAGAATCGCTGTAGGACCTAAGCACTATGCTCAATGACCTCAATAGTGTCTCCCAACGGATAGTACTTAAGATGAATATGGACAAAATAAAGATCATGTGTAACATCCATGTCACACCTATGCCGGTAGTTGTTGGGAGCACTAAGCTCGAAGTTGTTGACGAGCATGTTTATCTGGGGACTAGGTAGTGTTAACTTATACCGCTGATGTAGATTCGATAGACCTTGGGATACAAAATGGCAAATTAATTTGACTTTTGGCATTATGAAAAGAAGTTTCGGAAAGCTAAATATTGATATAGCTTCAGAAGAGGCCTGTGTTCAGCAGTAGTGGTGACGATGAAGTATTGATGTGTTTACAAGTAGAGAATATTATTAATGCACAACTTGTGTATCCTGGTATAAGGACTCAGGAGTAGTAGCAAAAAACACATTTAAACGCAACATGGGGGGAATTGCAGGTGCGTTGCCGGCCTTTTAGAAAGGAGTAAGCTCTTTTCTTGAAGGTCTCTACGTAGTATCGGTCCGGAAAAGTCGACGGTGGTAAACAATGCCACAGAGAAGTTGTACTTGGAAGAAACTCCTAGTAAAACGCACAGTGGTGGACCGCCAAGCATTTAGATGGTGAGGATGGTATCGTGAATTTGGACGCGATGTGCGTTCGTGAATTTGGCGACTGGATCTAATCGGAACAATTCCTCAGAACACTCCCTATAGTAGATACGGTAGAAAACACCAAGGGATGCAACATCCCTACGCAGTGCCAGTGAATCGAGCCGATCAGAAAGAACTCGGTCGTCGACGACTCGAATCGCTATGCGCTAGATGCGGTCAAATGGAAGGAATTCTGGCACCCCAGCTCAGAGATTTCATGTGAGGCGAGAGAACTGTTTCCTATGTGAGGCCGAACTTGCGCTTTGTAAAGTTGCAAGCGATGTGCCGGCAAAAAATACTGTCTCGCTCTGCTGCCAAGCACGCCAAGCTTTTTAGAGGTTAATTTAGCCTTCCCATCCAAGTGACCACGAAACTGCACACTATTCGATATGTCGACGCCAAGAATTCCGATACTGGCTGAGGCAACAAGGGGAGTGCCTGCAAACTGAGGAGATACGATTAGCGGTTAACCCGCAAACTTGTAACTTCTGGATTGAATTGGACTAGATTTAGTCGCCCCAATCCGAGACTTGTTAAGCAAAGACGCGACGTCAGACACAAGTTAATTCCGGTACTCGGCGATTTTCCGAGAAATATTGGCACGGCCAGTGTATAATGCATCACCAGTGCTGTCGTCTCCATAGCAATGAATGTTACCAGTTTGCAACATATCATTGATATTGTAACGCTCCCCCCCTCCCTCTCTAAATAAATATATATAATTAATTTACCCCTTGGTTAATATTTTCAGTATGGACCATCGATTTCAAAGCCCATATTTTTTTTTTGTAGATAGTACTCACTAAAAGAAAGCGTTTTGCAAAGTTTTAGGTTGCGCAAACTTACGGTTCATGAGATATATTTTTTAAACTTTTCATACAAATTGGCAAATAACACGCAATTACACCAATTACAAAATAAATTTGACAAATGATTGATGTCAAACGTCAATTAGTGTAGGGTGCCGAATATTTTGAAAGTTATACGATACGTGCTCGATACCAAGTATCGTATCAAAAGTATCAATACTACTTGGTATCGAGTACATTTCGTTAATTTTGGAGACTAGGGGGGTAGAAGCCGGGAAGTTGTGCTCCGGCGCTGCGTGGCAGCTCCGGCGCTGCGGGATGAGTAGTGCCTCCGCCCTAGCGTAGGGAAGCACAGGCACCTGAGCTCGCCTTCGCAGCTTTGGCTTTTTGGTCGCCTTCGGCGACCAGCCTCAGCCGCTACGGCGATCTCGGTGCCTCCACTTCCCTACGGCGGGCGGGCACTGCTCTCCCTCCGCGCCTCCGGGCTCTTATATACACTCTAGGGGTAGGGCAGACAAGACCACGTGGATAGTGGGGTGCTCTGATTCGGTTTTGGGTACTTTTTGGATATTAAATAAGTAAGTCAATAAGTAAGTAAACACTTTATTGTAGTAAGAATTAGATAATACAGAAAGTTGCAAACAATAAAATAAAAGTACAGAAGCTGTACTAATTAAGAAATACAAACCAATTGCAAGCAATGAAATACAAGTACTAAGGTGGAACTTAAATAGAGTAAACTTTATTCTACTTTATATACATATATAATTGCACTTATCAGTTCTTCCTATGCATCTAATTGGTTAGTCATAATTTTTCGTCTCCAAAATTAACGAAATGTACTCGATACCAAGTAGTATTGATACTTTTGATACGATACTTGGTATCGAGTAGGTATCGATACTTTCAAAATATTCGGAACCCTACACTAACTGACGTTTGACATCAATCATTTGTCAAATTTATTTTGTAATTGCGTGTTATTTACCAATTTGTATGAAAAGTTTAAAAAAATATATCTCATGAACCGTAAGTTTCCGCAACCTAAAACTTTGCAAAACGCTTTCTTTTAGTGAGTACTTTCTACAAAAAAAATATGGGCTTTGAAATCGATGGTCCATATTGGAAATATTAGCATACCCCTTTTCAATAAAATTATATATATGTATTAAATATATATCTTTTGGAAGAATGAACATTCACTAGAGTAATTGAAAGCTGTTGGTAGTGCCTTATAAGCTATATGAACCCCGGTCACGAAGACAGGGCTCGAGAAAGTTAACAACATAAAACGTCCCTATTCCATTTGTATCAGGTTTACATTATTAATTTATTATTAATTATCCCTTCATAAAATACCCGGTACAAGGGCTTCGCTCTCCTATATTTATTAAAAAAATGTGAGGGAAGCACACGGCTCCACACACGCCGTGCACGGTGAGCGCCAACCATTTTGATGCACTGAAGGGAACGCTAATTCGGGAACTGGACCGTAGTCCACAGCAAAATAACCGGCGAACCAGTAAAAGAGGCTTGACCCCTTGTTAGTGCGTAAGCACAAACATCGACCGAAGTCGCGCATGTCAATGCGTGTAAACGCCATACAGAATACGAACGAATCCAGCCACAGTGAATGTACGTGGCCGTAAACCCTCCGTGAGCGCCACCACCTGCCAGACCGCCGCTCCTGAAGACGCGATGTAAGTGTATGGCATCACCACCAATTGCATGACCAGCACGGCTACTAGCCGCAGAACATGTCATGTGTCTACCGCTCACCTCAAGGGAATGGGATACCACGTTGTGCGGCTTTCGGCCGCAGCCTTGAGTCTCCTCAGATCCTCCTGCCAGCTACTCCCGCATGAGGTCGACACAAATGCTTCACCAACCAATACAACGGCAGATAAAGCCAAAAGGCAGTTATAAGATGTTAGTAATAATTTGCCTTCAGAAAGGTTTTGTGTCACTGACGTTGAGTAAATGCATTTTCGATCATGTTTGTCTCACCCACCAACAAGTTGCCTTCAATCATTCAAAGGTTGGGAAAGTTACAGTGATATAATATTATGTTGTTATATAAAACATCATGGAGGTCAGTCTGCAGCCCCGTAATGAAGGGACCCGACTTGGAAAAAGCTACTTAGGTGTGAGTCAAACCAAGACGCAGAGAGCGCCATTGAGAATAGCGTCCCACCAAACAACCATCGCAGAGACGCAATGCTGCAGAACGCAACAAGCATCAATACGACTATCGTCGGGCTTACACCATCCAAGGTCCCCCATACATCCCAGCAGACATCATCACCCGCATACCTCCATCGACCAGAACTACAAGAATGCGTCGAATCAGGCACAGCACATCCGCAGATCCATCACAAGACGCAATACCACAAGAAGCAGTAAGCATCAATGCAACTATCATACAGATACTCACAACACACCCACATGATTCCTATCGACTTTGGTAACAAAATTTGTATTGTTGTTAACTAAAAAATATCACCAACGTATCATAGTAGCACGCTAATAAGACGCCAGTGAACAAAACTCCACGTATCATAGCGCTAATACACTAAGACATGAAGTTGAGTATGCCTGTTACACTTAAAAGTGCTACCAAACACACTCATCATCCCAATCCGAAATATAGACGACGCATCGCTATGCGCTACGACGCCGCTCACAAACGGTATGGGTGTGCGATGTCCACGGGAAAGCCATATTGCTACAACAAACCTGCTTACCACCAGCACTAAGATGATATGTCTAGGACACATCGGTTAGCGAGTCCAAGTTTACCTCGGACCGATTGCTCGTGAAGCAGCATACACGCCACCATAATAATCCTTTTGAAGTCCCTAATAAGGACTAGTCATTTTGCCACAGTACTAAGAGCAGTCGGTCACGCGACCACCCCATATAATGCTTATGCATCAAGGAGACCTTCTATAATAATGCTTTTGTATCATAGACCTTACTTTCATAAGTCATTAATATATAGGACTTGAAACCACGACCCTACTATTGTAATGCAAATTCATCATAGAGACCTTCTATAGTATTGCTTTTGTATCATAGACCAAACTTTCATAAGTCATTAATATAATAGGTCTTCAACCCACAACCCAACTATTTATTGTAATGCAAATTCATCATAGAGACATTCTATAGTATTGCTTTTGTATAATTGAGTTTACTATCATAAGTCCCTAATATAGGACTAGTCATTGTGCTACAGTACTTCAAGCAGTTGGGCACCCGACCATCCCATATATATGTACAACTGCAGGTATGCGTCTCCAGCAGCTCCTCCATACAAGCCATCTATACACGGACACTTTCCACAACTTAGGAAAATTTTCTATTATACATGAACTCCTTATAAAATTTGTTAAGACTTAGACAATTTTTAACAAATTTTCTAATTATCTTATAAATGTTATTTATCTTTATTTTTATAATATTTTTGACTTGTATTTCTATTATTTATCGTACTTTAAATATTTTTACAAGTTTTTAAATAAATTTATTTATTCTGAAAGACAATATTTTGCCTTAAATTTACTATAATATTTGTCTAATGTCTGAAATGTATTTATCTTAACTTTATGCTTATTAATGTAATTTTATTGTTTAATATATATATATATATATATATATATATATATATATATATATATATATATATATATATATATATATATATATATATATACTATTTTTGATGCCCCTTTATTGAATTTAATTATTAATAATAATATTGGGCACTCACAATATGTAGAACAAACAGTGTTAGTGATATCACGCAGCCTTGTGGAACACGAGAGTTTATTGGCTTGTAATCAGAGCATGCATTGTCAACTACGACTTTGATGCTCTGATTAGCAAGAAAACTAGTGACCCAATCGCACAATTTCTCGGGAAGCCCATGGGAAGGGAGCTTCGAAAGAAGCGCTTTGTGCCAGACCCGATCGAAGGCCTTCCAAAAGACACATTAAAACCGGTGCCAACTCCGAGCACACATCTTCAGCACAATGGGAGGGACTCCATCAAACCCACTCGACTTACTGATGTCCAGGCAGAGAGTGCTTTGCGAACCGAGCGCTGTGTAAACCACACATCCGGCATGGAGCACTCACAACGCGGGATGGTCGGCGGTGTGTTCCTCCGTCATCGAGAGTCGAGTTGGACGCAAAGAGAGAGCCTACTCTTTTGAAGGACCTGAAGGCGGAATTATACTTCTTTTTAAGAGTGCTGGTGTTTACATCCTGAGGCGTTGAGGTGTCAGCCCAGGCCCGGTGGCACTCCTGCATATAGGCTTATAGTGTGATGCTATTTTACAAGAGCGCCCAAACCATGGCTGGGATCTGCCTCCGATGGACACCACAGAGGAAGGAATAAAAAGTTGCATACCCTGAGATACCACATCAGCGACAGAATCAGCAACAACGCTAGGATCGTCCGGCGAGAAGCAAACACACCTCCAAAGGTAGGATGCGAAAAAAGACCGCATCTTATCCCAATCGACCGACCTATAGTGCCAAACACAGTGACAGACTGCAGAATGCAATCGTGACGTTAATGTGACTGCCACCACACTCTGGACAACACAATGGTCCGGACAAGCCTAAAGGGTAGTCTACGGAAACATGACATCCGTCCGGATGAGAGGTCAGCCGAAGGTCCAAAAGGGAAGGTGTATGATCTTCCACATGTGAAATCCGCGTAGGCAAAGTAACCAGTTGTGTCAGTCTATATGCCAAAGCAAAGTCATACACAGATCCCCCCACATGATCAGTTAAACGTGAACTGACGCCACGGGCTGCATAAGGACAACACCAACAGCAGCTTTGGAGGCTATGCCGGAGCTAACACCGCTTCATCTATATATAAACAAGAAGCAACTTTTGCTGCCATTAGACTCAAGACCCTAAATCTTTTAAGTAAGAGTAGAGTCCCCCATACAGATATAATCGATAGAATTTACTCAAAAATTCCTATCTTACAAGCCAAGTATGATGGGATCCCAAAACAATTTGTATTTGATAAGAAGTACAGGATACAATTGAAGGAAACTGACCATCTGGAAGGATTGGGTCCAAGAGAGCTCAAAGTTTTCACTGATGGCTCTAAGACAAATGAAGGTGTGGGGTCTGGGGCTTTCTCTGAAAACCTTAATATCCACATATGCACACTGCTGGGTACCCACAACACAGTCTTCCAGGCTGAATGCAAGGGTATCATCCAAGCGACCATAGCAATAGATGCTAGGAAGGTGAAAGACTTCTCCATCAGAATACTGACCGACAGTATGGCGGTACTACAAGCTCTGAGTTGCAATGTGACGAACTCGGGACTGATATATGAGTGCCATCAACGATTGAATGAGGTATGTAAGCACAACAATCTGACTCTGCAATGGATCAAGGGACACAGTGGATCTAGAGGCAACGATGCAGCAGATGAACTGGCCAGAAGGGGATCGGCCCTAGCAACTATAGGGCCGGAACCAATAATACCAATCCCCTTTGGCTACATTCATTCACTGGTACGTAGATACTTCAATAATTTACACACTCAGCTTTGAAAAAATTTAGTAGACTGTAGACAAGCTAGGGAGGCCCTACCTGAAATAAACAGTCATCTAACCAAGGTTCTAATGAGACTGAACAAGCCACAGATCAGGATAGTAACAAGTGCTATCACAGGACGTGGCTCTTTTAACAAACATTTGTTTACCATAGGTGTTACTGACAGCCCCCTGTGCAGGGCATGCATGGGAGAGAAAGAAACGGCGGCTCACGTGTTGCTGAAATGTCCAGAAGTCGCTTCATACAGGGCTAAACATCTCGGCACGCCGGGATCGCTCCCCGAAGTTGCTTGCAACATCAAGGGACTGCTGAGCTTCTTCGGGGAGATATCATGGCTCGAATAAGCATATTATTCCTGCCCACACTCAAAATACGCGCTTAGAGGTGGAGTTGCGGAAAACAGCCCGTCGTAAACTAAACTAAACTAAATGTGAACCGAGCCATTTGGCATGGTGGGAGTTAAAATCCCTAAGGATCATGATCCCTGTGGATGAGATCTGCTGTAGCATGGAATCTGTAGCCATTTGGAGATGGTCGACGTGTCGGTCTGTCCCCTGAGGTTGCAAAAATTCACAGATAGCGTAGCAGGGGTCGCCTTGGTGTTGTTGCTCCGCATGCCCCAAGCAATTTTTGTCGCGAGCGGAATTGCGACCCCCCCCCCCAGAATACGCGGGGCAGCCTGAGCACCTACGCTTAGGAGTATGATAACTTAGTTGTGGATGGTCAGCGAGGAATTCTACATCACCAGGGGTGCTAGTGCCCCCTGAGGTAGTTTTTTTTATTTATCTCTACTTTACGCTGGTATTCTGTAGTCAAGTCGTGGTACCACCCCGGTTTGAGCCGGCCCCTCCGCGCGACAGCAAAAGCTGCCATTGCAAATTTTACCTGGTGGCAGGCATTTTATACAACAAACATAGCGTTAGGTGTAATATGAGGTTCTAATGTCAACATTACATTGATGCAATATAAAGCATGCTAGCATCAATGGTGTAATTGTGTCAAAATTCGTAACTGGGGTCAAATGGAACCTACTTTAGCAAACAGACTTAAATTTAACATTGTCATTCAAAGAATGTGTGAAAGAGTTAACTATGAATTGTCAGCTTTTTGCAATATGTCTAATGAGAGGATGTCGAGTATTGAAGAGCACAGTTCCATGAAAAGATTTTTAAAGGGTGCATATCAAATGCTCATTCAAATATACTTTTAGATGGGATTCATAAAGTTTTAAATTGTTTACATAACTTTTACCTTTAGAACAGATTTAAGCTTCAATGTTTTATCTCAGAAGTCGGTCAATCTTGTGGCATTAGTAACTGCATACATAGTATAAAACATAATCATAAAGGTTTGGAACTCCTACGCGGGCCCCGTCTTTACCCACGCAAACCCTAACATTATAAATGAACTCCAAATAGTTCAGAACCTCTTCTGCCGTCAAGCTGTGAACGCACCTTGGTACGTCCGTAATGCCGACATTCATCGGGACTTAGAGCTCCCAACAATTCAACAATTCCTTAAAAAACTCTCTGAGAACTTCTTCAAAGCCTCAGAGTCGCACCCAAACCAATTAATTCGTGAGGCAGCTTCTTATGCAGCCCCACCGCCCTCTCGCTATTGTGTCCGCAGGCCGAGAAACTCTCTCTCGGACCCGCCTAATAAACTGTCAAACGACCTGAACTGTCTCCTGGCGGCTCAGGCCAACTCTAATTAATCTAAATTATTGTATTAACTAACATTAATTTGCCTTCGTAGGCACTCCCTCAGCGGCTCTTAGCTGCCTGCGCCCTCTTTTCCCAAAAGAGGGTCGCTCATGATAAGGCACAATACAGCTTAATTAGCCGGTTGCCTATCCCCAAAGGCGGTTTTTAGAGGGTATCACTTAGGGTCCGCGGTAGGACAGTGAGTCCCTCATAACCACGATAGACCGGCTATCATGGTATTCGTAATACATTTTCCGCCTCCCTACGTATAGGGTAGCCCTTTAATTGCTTCGGGCGCAAAAAAAAAAAAGGTTTGGAACATAGAAATTTTCTTTAATAATGTCAGCTAAACAGCCGCAATCTGCTATATTATCACAAACCTTTATTACATAGAAATAATTTAACAGATGTCGTAAAAGGGTGGTGTTTACATTTAAATATTAACTGCGCATAGCACCAGGCATGCTGCCTCACCATTAGCTCAAAGAGCAAGAATTTCTATAAATACTATGGGGCAAACAGTTGGGTAGAGTAATACTTCTTTCTTTATACGCAAAATTTTACAGGAATTTTTAACAGAGCCCAGGACTTTTTCTATATTTTATACTAGACAGTCAAGCTTTTTCATAGTTGTAGGTAGGTTATGTATAAGTTTATCACTTAGTAAATTATTACTGCTCTTTAAAAAGGTGGACAAGATTGATTGTTATGATTTGGTTTGTAGTAAAACAATAATAAAACACATAGGCTGATTAGATTATTTGGCAATTTATTTCACATTTATTAACACTACTTATGTGGATTTTATCCGTAAAGTAGTTATAATCAATGTATAGTGTTCGCATAAATATAAGAAATCATTATTTCACATTTTCTTAACTCTAAACCGTTACAGGTCATAATATTAATGATGTAATCTGAAGAATGATGCATTCAACACAATTAATAACCAAAGTTACCTTGTGTGTGAAATTCAATTATAATTTTGTGATATCCATTGTTCGCAGATTACACAAACTCATCATAACCTAATATGAATCCATTCATAGATATGATTGCCCTAAAAATGTGAAATAAATACCTGACTATCTCTAAACTAAGTGACAAGTATAAATTAGAACTTGGAAGGAGAATGTCAGATGCATTTTGTTTTAGTTTCTTTTCTTTAGCTCTAAAATTCATGGCAATGGTGAAGCATTGTGTTACACTACAACAGGTCATAATACTAATATAATCCATGAATGATATTTATCACAAAATTAAAACTGAACTTCATACATGGTTGAGCCATGCTGCAACTACATTACTAGTATAATTGTAGCATGAATGGGTCAGCTTGACTGGGGAAAGACCGCACTCTCACAGAATTCCAGTGTAAAATACCAGCTTAAAGCTGTGTTTCGTAGTGAGTGTAGAGAACCAGAGACCCTTTTTACTGGAAAAAAGGCATTCCATCTTAGTCCTCACTGATGACAACGCATCTGCATTTTGATTCGTAATCAAGGATACGTGTAGATGTCTATTGCCCATAACAACCACATACCAACAGGTGGACTGTGTGCTCGGACCCTTATTCTAATAAAACATAAAAGGTAAGTTTTCTTGATCATAATTAATAATGTATTATAAAAAATTATCACTTATATATAAAAGGAATCACAAGACTTATACCCACCTATTAATTTTAGATGTTTTGGGGTTTGGTCTACTTGGGTAACATTTCCTAACATTAATTCATTAAGTTGGCTAATAACCAAAGTGCAATGCTAAAGTGTTGGGACTGGCACTTGTAATAAAGATGACATATCACATCTTTATTACATTTGGTATTTCCCTTGATCCAATAAAGCACTTAAAGTGATGTATTTGCATATTTGAATGAAGCACAGCTTCATTCAAATATTAATTATAACCATACATACACCACTAGGTTACATTCAATCCAATTAAGTATCAAGATACAATCAAGAGTGCAATGCTATTTTCTGACACTAGGAAGATAAATAATTGAAATTAAAACATGCTTTTCATATTTGTACAGTGTAATGATAAAAGATTTGTTACAAACATCAAAATAAATTTATAACAAATATGCGGAATAGTAGTAACATCAATATCAAATTTCGAAAACAATACAATCTAATAATCAATTAGCGATGATGTCAACGTCGTGCAATATTAGCAGTTACAGGTTAGCAGAACGCTATTGCAAGTGAGGCAAATACATTCTTAGGTTTCGAAACTAACAAATATTTCGTGCGTTTAGTACATCAGATACCAATAACTTCATCGCCGAATAACAATGACCTCAACAACTTACCTTCTCGAACCGTTGTCTGTATTCAGCCTTTTCTATTTTGTCGTTTTCCAACTGTGAAATTTTAGCCGTCAGCTCATGTAAAGCTTGATTTTCTTTTTCATTTCTTACTGCTAAATTCTCCAACAGCTCAAGAGCATTGATAACTTTCGGCAATAGCGCCGTTACAGCATCAGGGCCGTATTTTTCAATTATAATTTCGCATTCTTTTCCTATATCTGACGCCAAGTCGTAAACGTCGACGACGGTAACTTCGTCATCGAAATCTGGCATTTTGGCAGAGAAGCGCCTGCGGTACGGCATTAATAATCACTTTGTTTTCACTTCACCACACAACATAAACTTGCGTTATAGAAAAGTATCCACCTTTCGCAAGTGCGCCATTATTACTAAAATTAGTGGAATGTCAAATTGTCAAGTTTGTAATACTAGAGATGCTCCGGACATAGCAAGAAACATAACGTTATGTAGTACAGCGTAACATAATAGCATTAGCTGCTTTTTTAAACTAGAAGGGTTAATAGTTAGGAGTTCAGTATATTTTTACAAAAATTTTATGTGTTAGCAGTTACTCAAGGCTCGTAAAACTATCCTCAACACATATTCAACAATACGTATTAAGGTCTGTGTCATTGCTTTGGGCTTATAACTAATAATTCATAAGGCTTTAGGTCCCTAGCTATGGTTCATAAAATATAGCTTGATCTCTGCGACAGCTGTCAGTAAAAATCACGCCCATGAGGTCCTGAATTTTTTAGTAATACAGACACATCGATCACTAATAAAGAACTAGATACACAATCCGTAATTCTAGTTTAAATAAATATACATTTATGTAAATTCAACCTTAAATACATTGCTATAGTTGTATTCACAAAGATACGTCTACGAAAAGCAATAATTTTTTATGACCGAGGCTCGTAGCTGGGGCAAGGAATCGTTGGAGTCGAACTGCCCAATATTTTATTATTGTTATTTTAATTTTAAAATGTTTCAAACTTGTTTTAAAAACTGGCGTATATAAAGCATATTCTATTCTTTTCTATGGTGAATTATATGTAATGGTTATAATTTACCTGAATGTAAATACGTTTTTGGATAGGACACCACATTCATTTAGTAACGAAAGTACTTGAAACAGTCATAATTATTTATTTATTCTTCATCTTGTGTCAATAAATTAAAAATATTGCTTGTCAAAGAACTTAAATTTAAATTCAATAGTTACTTAATATAAAAAGTATGTACGATCACTTTCTAAAATATGCTTCGAACATACAATGCTTCCTTGGGTCGGCTTGAAGAATTCTTCGGACCTTTGACATGCTATGACTGAGGAATATATGAGGAAAGCTGAAAAATTAAAAATAAAATCTCACATCTTTTAATTTACTACATACACATATTCAAAATTAAGTCTATAAAATGTTACTATAATATTTAGAGAAACTATAGTAGCCTCATTAAACAAAAAAAAAAACAATCATACTTTAATAATACAAAAATAATTCAACGCACATACTTCGAACAATTGTGACTTATTTTATTAAGACTTAATTTAAAAAATATTTTACGGAGATTTCTTGACAAAATATAAGTATTTACAATACAGTGACAAGAATTGAATAATGATAATATTAATACGTACCGAAATTAGAAATTTCAATCCCTTTTTAGCGTCCTGGGTGTGTAATTTTTACACTTTTTAAACGAGCACTGAGGCATGTTTGCCGTCGGGGCGTTCGAATGTAACTAGATTAATAGCGCACCCAAATGTTCGAATGGGTGCTCATTCGGTGAGGTCGTTTTTTGTCACTGATTGACTGATTGACTAGTTTTGATGTACACACAGTACCCGTCAATGTCATACTTTATGGGCATGCCGACCTAATTAGTGCATGCCCATAAAGTATGACATTGACAGGTACTGTCTGTACCACTAGGAAATTCAGGACTTCATAGGTGTGATTTTTACTGACAGCTGTCGCAGAGATCAAGCTATCTTTTATGAACTATAAGCTCTAAAATTGCAGTAAAGTTACATAAGTAAGCCATTTTAGAATGTCAGTACTGGAAAAAAATCTTTGCATGATTTCACCATCAAACTTGAACTATGTTTAATAGTTACCATACTCTTTACATTGAGCAAGCAACTTAGTAAGCTCAAAATCAGAATTCTAAGAGTTGGTAAGAAAAAAGTTTTATCATTTTATTCATATAAAAAATGTGCGTGTAAAATTGTGTGCACACGTACAAAGTGGATCTTCTTTACGGATTATCATTTATCTTTTATTTTATATTATAGATTATTAGGTTATATAATTATATATTTATTTCCAGCGGTGAATAGTTACGAGAAAACATGACTTTTTTATTTTCAATACCGTACTTAATTTTTCCACTACGTCGATAAATTTCACTTAGATAAATTTGTTGATATAAATAAATGCCTTGATCGATTTTTCCTGCGTTTACGCTGCAATATTATCATTTTTAGGGTTCCGTAGTCAACTAGGAACCCTTATAGTTTCGCCATGTCTGTCTGTCCGTCTGTCCGTCCTCGCTTAATCTCTGTGACCGTTAGCACTAGAAAGTTGAAATTTGGTACCAATATGTGTATCAATCACGCCGACAAAGTGGTAAAATAAAAATTGGAAAAAAATGTTTTATTAGGGTAGCCCCCCTATATGTAAAGAGGGAAGTGATTTTTTTTTAATTTCAACCCTAACGTGTGATATATTATTGGAAAGGTATTTAAAAATGAATAGGGGTTTACTAAAATCATTTTTTGATAATGTCAATAATTTCGGAAATAATCGCTCCAAAATAAAAAAACAATGTGTCCCCCCCTCTATCTTTTGAACCATAAGTTTAGAAAATATGAAAAAAATCTGAAAGGTAGAACTTTATAAGGACTTTCTAGGAAAATCATTTTGAACTTGGATGGAAACAACAGTACCCACTACCGGGAGCAGTTGCAGGAGCGCGGAGCGCTGCTGGAGCGCGAACATAATGGACCTTTAAACTCATAAGTGGGAACACTTGTTGTGACGGACGGGAAACTACGGAACCCTACACTGAGCGTGGCCCGACACGCTCTTGGCCGCTTTTAATTCAAGATATAACAAATAATATAAATTAAATATTTTACATTTACACACATACAATTATTATTTTTGTTTTACAGTTTGATCATAAATATGTACCTACCTTCAACAATTTTTCTCGCGTAATTTACTTCGCTTCATTATTTTATAATAAGAAAGATAATGTTAATATAAGTCAATACAATAAGTAACGTAATTAACGCATACCCTCAGACACCCCAATTAGTATATTATGTTATAATCATAATACATACACTGAATTTTTAGTTAAACATTTTTATGCCCTGATTATTAATTTATCAAATGAGTTATACTAATTCCGGAAGAATGTTGTGTCACAGTACAAATCCACGAACGCAAAGACTTTAACGTGCTTGAAATAAAGTTCATTTTTCTTTATTTTTATTGAATGACAGAATTAGTAATAATACAAATAAAACTGCACTCTCAAATGTCTGCCTTGCCTTAAGTTACGGTCCATTTCAGTTTGTTTTGACTGTACAGATTTAGTGTGACTGTAATTTATGTACTTTTTATTATTTTTGGGAAAAAAATTACCTATAGTAAAAATGATAGGAATCGATTCAGTAAACGATTCTGTACAAACTACTTTCTCAAAGTGCTTTAATTATGTTACATGTTGTATAATGTCGACAAAGTTATTTGTGCGGGTAGTTTAAAGTGTGTTTCAAACCAACTAAATAGCGCTATTGGTACTAGTTTTATCTCAGATACCGTTCTAAAAATCTATTCGTTTATTCTGTTAATGTTAACAACAGTGCTAATTATATAGCAGCACTAAAAACCAAGATTAAAAATTAATGTTACCAGCAAAATATACGTAAATTTGCCGTTCTAAAAATCACTTAAAACGAATTTGGTAGGTATTGGTAGATAGTTAAGTACGATATAAATATGTAATTAGATTTATTTCATGGTATTGGCTCGTATGTAGTTTGTTGCTTTATACAATTTTAGGACGTTTTATTTTTTTAAAGTTTAGATTTAAAGCTATTATTTTTAACTGGTCTTTTTTAATTTCTTTTTAATTTTTCGGTCGAATTTACTTAAAGAAACTCAAGTAAAATTATTAAATTTTGTAACATCTGTACATTTATTTTGTTATATTTGAATCCTTATCCCACACTAAACAAATATTAAATTATACAGATTGCTGTTTTCAAGTTCGTTGTTAAATATCGATTATTAGAACTCGCCACGCGCGAAGGAAAGCAACAGTTGGATAGAATCAACAGGCGGGAACGCGCGGTAATCTATTTCTTGTTTGGAGTAAACAAAATTCGTATTTATTGTGCAATGAACTATCAAAGTAAAGCTAACAAATATGTGTGTCCTAACGATAGACAACTTTCTTTACGAGCCAAGTGAGTAAAATATTTTTGTTTTACAGTTTGATCATAAATATGTCAAAGAAACGTCTTCAAGTTTCAAAGTTAAGTTTTCCTCTACTATTTATTAATAATACTCAAAGTAATAATAATTCATAAGTAGTGTTTTATATTTAAAGTAATGTTATATTAATTTTTTAACAGCTTTTGACGGATACTTATAGTTTAACTATATGGAAATTAATGACTAATTGAGAAAGTAGTACTAAGTATCTAAATATTTTTTTTTATATCAATACTTACTTACTTACTTATCGTCACGCACAATCCCTAACGGGGTAGCCAGAGAGAACAGATCGCCGAGTGTCACGATCCTTACATACCTCTTTCGCTTCTTTCAGGTTCATTAACTTCTTCATACATGCACGTCTAGGTATCCGAGTACTCTTGACCCTCCCCTCTTCGAGCAATTTGCTCACATGGTCTTCGAAAGTTAGTCTCGGTCTACCTCGACACCTTTTAATATTTACTTTCGCTCTATATATTTTCTTCACCATTCGGTCTTCACTCATTCTTTCAACGTGCCCAAACCATTGGAGTACGCCCCTATCAATTTTTGTGATAAGGTCATCTTTCAATCCTGCCATATTGCGAATCTCTTCGTTTCGCTTTCGGTCGGCTATGGTAACGCCACACATTTTACGAAGAGATCGCATCTCCACTGCATTCAACTTGCTTTTATGCTTCTTCTGGCATACCCAGTTTTCGCTGCCATATAACAAAGTCGGTACCAACACTGCGTTATGTATTGCAAGGCGTGCACTCTTCACCACGCCTTGCCTTTTTACTAATACATTCAGGGCACCATTGACTTTGTTTCCGGCAGCGACACGCCTATCCACATCTAAATCACATCTTCCATCCCGGCTGAAAGCACTCCTATATCAATAGGTACATTTTATAAAAAATATGTTTAAGCACCGACTTCAGATTATAATTGGATCTAGGTTATATTTATATACTGCCGCTTCCCTCTTAAGTTATAAATACGCTAAGCTAGAAAAATAAACCAAATCGTTAATAAGAATTACGTTACCTACTTAAAAATATGTAGACGAACATTATGACCTGTCCACTCCCTACTTATTTATTTAAGATTGTGGTAAAAAAAATATATTTTGTATTTTTTACGTGGTAGAGCCACGCTGCAGTTATACTATGGTTGTAGCACGAATGGGTCGGCTGGATCGGGGAAGGACCACGCTCTCACAGAATACCGGCGTAAAATAGCAGTGTAAAGCTACTGTGTTTCGTATGGTTAGTTTGGAGAACCGGAGACCCTTTTTAATGTAATCAAGGCATTCCATCTTAGGCCTCAGGGGTGAAAACGCATTTTCATTTTGATCCTTAATTTAGGAAAAATGTGAACAATGTCTATCCATTTCGCAGCATCCATTTACTATCAAGTGGACTGTGTGCTCTCTTGTCACCCAATGCTATAAAAAACATAGAGCAATTGCCTCCTAAAGATTTTTGGGATTTGAGTACGTTAAACGTGATTTACTGCATAAATTATGCATAAAATATATCTGAACGCTGTTTTGTATTTATTTGAGGATACAATACATATATAGTAAATTTGAAAACATAATCGCACTTTCTGAACCTGAAAAAAAAACCGAAACTATACATGGGTTCATATGCAACAAGGCTAGGTTTTATAGCGAAAATACTACGGACAGCGGTATATGGTTTCATATTATAAAAAATATGAGTACAACAAGGTATTAAAATTTAAATTACATAATCATTTTAGTCATGAAAATTCAACTAATAGTGTCGCTTATAAAAACTTGGCATTTCATCAAATGTTTGTATTGGCAAAATCGGCATTTTGGTCGGATTTTTTTGTTGTTCAGATATAATGTTTAACTTTATCGCCCTCACCGAAGACAATGGCAGATTTTGATGCCGGCAGGAAATTTTCTGATTTTGTTTGGAAGAGTTGGTGTTCCAACATTGGGTGGGGCTGGATTTTCGTAACTGGCAAAACTCATCTGGTATTCCATTTCTATTGTGATTTAAAAAGTAAAGATAGCCTTACCAGATTTGCATGTGTTCAGAAATGGCTTGTATAAAATCTGAGACTGGCTGTCCAAAGAATCGAAGCATTGACAACACATGTCTCTTGTACCATTTTTTGAACTTCAAGTGAACTCAATGATTTCTTAAATTTACGCGAACACTACACATTGAATAAAACTATTATTTACGGATTATATCGCGTTTAATTACTTTTAATTTATTTTTATTATTATCCCGACGTTTCGGGTGCTTTACAGCGCCCATGGTCACGGGGGGGACTGAGATGTTTGACGTCCCAATGTCATAGTTAGTCCGGCTACCTTCAGTTTTTTAATATTAATTTTTGGTCCGATTTACGCAAAACGAGCTTATAGTATCATGAAGTCTTGCAGTGGTATGCTTGGGTTTGGGTTTAATTTTGTTAATTATAGGATCCCAAGCAGATGGTAGCACCCAACCATCTTCTCTATTGAAATTTGGATGTTTTTTAATTTCAATAGCCTCGCGTATCATCCTTGGTAGGAATCGGTGTTCTTTTGCGAGAATTTGTGGTTTATCAAATCTAATGTAATGGTGGGGACGATCTTGAACATGTTCGCATGGGAAGTCTGCAGTCTGCGAACATGTTCAAGATCGTCCCCACCATTACATTAGATTTGATAAACCACAAATTCTCGCAAAAGAACACCGATTCCTACCAAGGATGATACGCGAGGCTATTGAAATTAAAAAACATCCAAATTTCAATAGAGAAGATGGTTGGGTGCTACCATCTGCTTGGGATCCTATAATTAACAAAATTAAACCCAAACCCAAGCATACCACTGCAAGACTTCATGATACTATAAGCTCGTTTTGCGTAAATCGGACCAAAAATTAATATTAAAAAACTGAAGGTAGCCGGACTAACTATGACATTGGGACGTCAAACATCTCAGTCCCCCCCGTGACCATGGGCGCTGTAAAGCACCCGAAACGTCGGGATAATAATAAAAATAAATTAAAAGTAATTAAACGCGATATAATCCGTAAATAATAGTTTTATTCAAGTGAACTCTTTACAGATCCATCTTAGAATCCAATAAATTATATATCACATTCTCCGATACATTTTTTTGTACACAGGGTAGAGTTAGTTTCGTCAACAGAGGAATCTCTCGCTCGGGGATTAAAATAGTTTTTCTGTGATGTTGAAATTACCCAAAGAACATATTCACTATCGGAATCGAATATATAATTCACTATCACCAGGAAAGTCATCACCAGGTATTAGATTGGTATGCTTATCAGTAACTTATTCTGCAAGCATAGAAATACTATTCTTTGCACATCACTTATAATGCCCTAATGCATACCTACTAAACCGTAAAACATAGTTTCTATAAAAACCGGTTAATATACGGATGAATACGGAACAGTGTAAGGTTTCATAGAAAAACCCATATACAGATATAAAATAAAAAACATTATAAACATAAAATAGAACACTAAAAACAAAGAAAAATTGAATGATTATTTTAGAAACCAATTCAAAAAAGTAATTTACAGATACTCAGTGCAACTTGACACATTCGCATGGAAAAGTATGGTTGTTAGTAAACTGACATTAGACCACGGTTAAAAAAAATTAAAGACCCAAAGATATTACAAAGATTATGTTTGGTTCCTACTCGTTTATTATTAATCCAAACAAAATGAACCATATTAGATGTTTCTATGTAATATAGGATTAAACTGTCCGATTAATAGGTAGGCTTCCATACAAATAACTTATTTGACGTAATTGAGTAAGCCGACGAAGACCAGCTTTATACCCACTTTCATTAAATTAATCAAAATACATACGGTGTACACTTTTAGATAATTTTATTCGAAGCTACGTTTATTTCTATTCCTATTACAATTATATATAGCAAAATGGTTTTCCCTCAAACATCTCTTCCAAAATAGTTTGGCTAGTAAGAGACAATGATAATACAAATGTGATTATTAGTATGTATTGATTAAAACTACTTTTACGGATTTTATCGCAAGACTTCAAAATACAGTTAGTTCATTCTGCGTAGATCGGACCAAAGACAATAATTAAAAAGCTGAAGGTACTCCGGGTTAACTTTGACATCGGGACGTCAGTCACCTCAGTCCCCCGTGACCATGGGTGCTGGAAAGCACCCGAAACGTTGGGTATTAAAATTAATATAAATAAAACGCGATAAAATCCGTAAAAGTAGTTTTAATCAATGTATAGTGTTCGCGTAAATATAAGAAACCATTATTAGTATGTAATTTGCTATTTATATTTTTTTAAAGTATTTTTTATTATTTAGGGCTTTTACCAAAATCCCCATACAAGAAAGTGTTTTTTCTTTTACAAAAGTATTTAAAAAGTACCTTTATAGTGTTAACTCTTGTACGACGGTACGGAACCCTACACGCGCGAGTCCGACTCGCATTGGCCGGTTTTTTATTATTTAGATTCGTAATCAGGAAGATGCTGCTGGCAGTCTCCTGGTTCATTTCCCTCTGTCGTTCTTACCATACCCACGGAATGGTGGGGGGGGGGAGAGGATTATCTTATGCCGTGCCGCTATGACACTGCACTGTACGAGTTTATTGTACGTGTATGAGTTTATACAAAACAAAAAAACCGTCCAGCGCTCATTATCAAAGAAATTATCTTTAACTCAGGAGAGTAAGAAATAGTTTTTTTTTGAATTTTTGCTTATTGCTGTCCGCGATTTCCTAAAAAGGACTGGTTTGTTAGTGCAAACTGGAATTTTCCATAATAAACCAGCTGTTTTTTTTAGGGAATTGTTTTAAAAACAGTCAATGCAAATTTAAAAAATATATATTTGTCTTGTTATTTAATTTGCCAAATATCTAATCCTTTGCATGTTAGACGTGATCCTAACGACAAGGGACACCGGTGTACTTAGCAAAACAATAGTAACAAATAATCACATTCTCCATTTAATCTTCTTCTATTTTAAAAATCAAAACGAGATTGGTTTGCTGGAATTTTCAGTTTACTTATATGCTGTAAACTAATTGTCAGCAGTTACCCATTAAAAATAAATACTAAAAATGTTATTGTAGTAAGAATTTCCATCAAAACATCATACAACAATACTCGTAGAGGGAGAGTACGTGCTATGAATATAGTCGTATTTGACAGTGAACGTGTTAAGTACTACCGTAAGCTATACTAACGCCACTTTCATAAAACTTATCATATTATCCCCAGATAAAATACTGCGATTTCATATAAAAATAGCAAATTAAATTTCATTAAATTTCTGGGGAAGTCAAAATGAATTTGAAATCGTTATTACATTCTATTGAGTACTATTTAAAGGATACTGGCTGAAGCCTAGAAACTTTTCCAGAAATCAAGACTTTAATCACCTGCAACCGGATCCCCAAATTCAGGCCCTGGTAACAATAAATGTGATGTAACTTACGACAACTTAAAACACAAAGTAATTTTTTACGTGGCACAGCCATGCTGTTATATTAATAGTATGGTTGTAGCACGAATGGGTCGGCTCGACCGGGGAAGGACCACGCTCTCACAGAATACCGGCGTCAAATAGTAGCTTAATGCTACTGTGTTTCATATGGTGAGTGTAGAGAACCGGAGATCCTTTTTACTGCAAACGAGGCATTCCACCTAAGTCCTCACGGATGACTACATCTGCATTTTGATTCGTAATCGATGATATATGTAGATATTTATGGGCCACAGCAACCACTTACCATCAGGTGGACGGTGTGCTTGTTTGTCATCCTATCCTATAAAAAAAAACAAAGGAAATATTTCTTTCCTTTTCTAAAAATAGACAGCGAGGTCACATTGGTAATGATAGCTTACACCATGGCCTTGCGACGCAGCGACAATCCCTTATCTCATTGCGTTCACATCCGCTTCCCGCTTTGCTTCGTTTTTCATTAAAACTTCAATTCCAATGTGTATAACGTACAAATTCGACATATTGTTCTGGTGGGGTTTGTGCTACCAGCTGTGTCCGCGAATTCACACTCGCGAATATGTATCATTCTACGCATCCTCCTATATAGAAATTAAACTCCATTTAATATTAGTTATAACTACCTCGTACGTGTCACGTTGTTTGTCCGCGTTGGACTCCTAAACTACTTAACCGATTTTAATCAAATTTGCACACCGTGTGCAGTTTGGTCCAACTTGAGCGATAGGATAGTTTTTGTGCCCATGAGTGACACATAATTTTTTGCGAATTTAAGGGTTTTTAATAGGACATGACAAAGGGTCATCGAAAAGGGCAGAATAACGTCTGCCTGGCAAGCTATATATATATATATATATATATATATATTAATTGCTATCCGTTAGCCTCGCTAAAACTCGGAAACGGCTCGAATGATTTCGAAAAAATAATTTGTGTGCGTTTGTGTGCGTTTGTGTGGGTCCCTGGATTGTTTAACAATTAGACATGATAGGTAGCGCTGTCGAGATCCATAAATTACCAGTGCGAAGCCGTGGCGGATCGCTAGCATACAATATTTATTACCATGGTAAAAATACTAAAACTACAATTTAAATTATCAATAAATTCTACTGTCAAAAACATTAACTGGATTTCCTCGTTGAATGGTTATAGTTAGTCTCTGAGCGAGAAACTTATTGATCTTAAATAACATACATACGCTCTGGAGCAGCGCGTTGCACAAATAGTTCCATAACCTTCTCGGTAAGGAGACCATTGTGTTTAGCTATGGAACATATATTTAACGTAAATATGTATGTTGTGTTTAGTTGTGAAACGTATATTTATATAGGTTGTTTTCCTGATAACAATTACAGAAAATAATAAAAAACTGGTTTTGCCAACTTGCCTGCCAAGCGTGGCAACTATGCCAACTATGACAACCTCCTCTATGCCAGGAAATTTAAGGGTGAGATTTAAGTTACGCATTCTTAATAGAATGGCTGAAGACATTGACCTGTTTCATTGCTCCTTGAGTGAATTTACTAGAGTGGGATTGTTTACAATTTGTTACAGTTAATTTCTACATTTTTGTTATGCATAATAAGAACTACACAGTCGCATTAGCTTATTCCTGTCATGATAGTTGTTCATTAAATAAATATATAAATAAATAAAATAAATATTCAGCGGAGGATTTTTAATTGACTTTAATGAATGAATTAATGAATAAAATAATATTTTATAAATAATGAATACAGGCTTAAGAACCAATGAACCAACACATAAAGCACAGCAGTGAACTTTCAAGGGATGTGAAGAAGAAGAAAAAGATATATTTAATTTATGGTTAATTAAAAACGTAGGCTGACATTTTAGGTTTTTAACGTGGTTTTTTTAATAGTATTAGGATGACAAATGAGCACACAGTCCACCTGATGGTAAGTGCACGCTGTGGCCCAGGACATCTACATTTAACCTCGATTGAGAATCAAAATGCAGATACGTTGTCACCCCTGAGGGCTAAGATGGAACGCCTCGATTCCAGTAGAACAGGTCTCCGGTTCTCTACACACACTATTCGTAGGGTAGGTAGGTAGGTGCACAGCAGCACCATGCTGCTATTTTACCATGGTATTCTGTGAGAGCGTGGTCCTTCCCTGGTCGAGCCGGCTTTTTCGTGCTACAACCATAATTTAACTGTAGCGTGGCTCTACCACGTAAAAAAGTAGTAGAAACATTTGGTAGCTGTAGTATAGCTGTAGTGTAGTTGTAGTACGAATGGGTCGGCTCGACCGGGGAAAGACCAGTGTAAAATAGCAGCTAAATGTTACTGTGTTTCATATTCCAAACAAGGCATTTCATCTTAGTCATGGGTGACAACGCATCTGCATTTTGATTCTTAAATGGGGATAGACGTAGATGACTCTGGGCCACAGCATGCACATCAGGTGTACTGTGTGTTTGTTTGATATTCTATTTAATAAACATTTTATAAATTATTTACAAAAATGACACGTGCGGAAGAAGAGTTTGTAATTGTCGAAAAGATAGTCTCTTTTTAATTCCTTCTATTAATCATCATTCTTTACAGTAATGTTTTCCTATAAAATATGATTAAAAATGACCAAAATGAATGCTGTCATTTCTTTTTTAATGCTCCTACAGAAGTCACATCACTCCTTTCTTGAAAAATGCTTCCATACTCGATATGGACTCACGTATGGAGCCGCATTTAAGATGACTTGTTTTCAATGCTATTAAGTTTAAAAACCAGAGTATACATTTGATTAAGATTTAAGAGTAAATTCGCAAAGCAAAATTCCGGAAAACCATATGTCCAGGTCAAATCTCCTGTATTAATGCCAGTTTCAGATATATGGCAACGAAGTGTTGGAATAACATTGCACCATAAAAAAGAAATCTTAGTACTACGTACAATTAAAAGAAATTAAAACATATATTCCAGATAAACAAAAAGTACTTTCTTAATGCACAATCATTATGACTGCCTAAGCCTTTTTTTGCTTTGATTTTTACGCAATCTTATACATTACAAATCCCTTTAGTAATTTTGCGAAATTGAACGTGAGGCGTAAGTCGTAGAGCTAAGGGGACACATCATTCATACATAAACTGATTACTCTATTGAGTATTTTCGTCTCGTCATCTCGATGGTAATTGCCGAATATCAGTGTTTGCTGCCCGAGCAATATTAATTGCTGAGCTAGGATTCATTTCTTCAACTGCAACACATATGCTCTTTTAGATCTTACTATTATGTAATTTTACATAATAAATTAGTAAGTACCTAGTTTTGTCACTATATACACTCGTACACGCATAGAATACTATAATACACAATAGAATGGCTGTCAACTTTATTTTGTACGACGATTGGCGTCGCCAAACCCGATTCCCTGTGTTGACAGACTGAGTAAATTTACACATTTTAGACTTTTGATTAATGATCAAGGTCATCATTAAAAATCGTTTAAATTTTAATACATATTTATTTGTAAATAGGGTGAAATTTGGCATTTTCTAAATAATTAGCATGCGAAATTTGGAAACGATTTTAACGTCAAAACACATCTCGTGTTGACATTTATACGTGTGAATTGACGTAAAAGTGACATTTTAGTGGCTACGCGGGCTCCGCCCACTCCCTGTTCTATTATGTATGTACATATTATAGTATTCTGTGCGTACATGTGTAATTAGAGAAACAAATAACTGATTTTACCTTATTAATAGTTCTTGAATATAAAATCTCTGGTAGAAACTGATTGCCAAAACACACCGGACGAGTCTTTTTATGAATCACGTCGTAAGAATACTGTCCAGCAGTTAAAAGTAGTGGTTATATTAAAAATGTTGTCACATCGATCAACGAGGTAGTTGGTTTTTATATTATCTTGTGCTTATTTAAAAATATTAATTTATTATATATTATTACTCTTAGTATGTAATGTATTCCTACTATACTCCGTTTGCAGGTGCGAGACTGTCACTCTAAAATCTTTCTTCCCCATCGTTCGTCCGTTCGTCGAGATTTAAGGTTGGCCTATTGTATATCGGGTTACCGATCTATTGGGCTATGTCAGTTGCTTTGCTCCTACTGTGTTATTAGTAGACGTTTAGTTTGTAGAGGCACGTTCTTACGTACCTATTCATTCATCCACTATAATTTATAAAGTAGAATTAAGACACACACACATACTCACTACTGCTAAGTACAGGTCTTTTGTCGTATTTGGGCGAGTTAATGCAATTGAACGAGCCACGCTGCCCAAATTTACGTTGGCAGACTTCACAAATCCTCGAAATAATAGGTCGGGGAAAAAATTGAAGAAAAATCTCTTTTGTTGTCTGGCTGATTTTAATATCAATACTTAAACGACATTAAGAAAAAGAAAAATAAAAAGTAAAAAAAACAATTTCCCGCCTTTTTAAATTGTTTTTTCTGTCCGCCAAAATTAGTGAATCTACCGAAGAAATTCGATAGATACATTATGAAGTTTTGTTACAAAAAATTGAAAAATATGACTCGTGCCACGAAAAAAAATTGTGACGTTTTCAAGCGTTTACAATCTGGGAATTTTGATGTCAAAGATGAAACTCGCTCTGGTCGTCCAGTCGTCAAAAGTGGAGCAAGATCGGCATATTAGTAGTTAAGACATAGTCGATTAATTGAGGATTGACCACAAAACAGTTTTGACCTCAGAAATCTAAATAATAAGGCACTAGAAATGCTATCTACTGTCTTTTAATATCAGGACGCGTGTCGCCGGTTCGCACACGGTACACAATGACACCTACATATACCTCTAGCACTCAAACAAAGATTAAACTATAATATGTTTTTATTATACTTTGCTATAAACTATTGCGTTAAGGGATATTTTATAAAAACGCAAAATTTCGGAAGGCGTAGCCACTCTGTCCAATAATTAACGTGTGCGAAAAACAGAGAATGACATTGCGTGCTCACTCTCACTTGTGCTTCTATACTATTAAGCGTCGTTGATCATCCAGGAGTCTCACATCAAGATATATCTAGTTAACTGGAAGTGTCTCAGTTATAGACACTTTTCGTCTTAGCTTTAGCTTTTAGACGTTTTATAAGTAGAGAAAAGGAGATATAATAAAACGTTAAGGATAAGTATACCCATTTATACAGCAAACAAATAAATATATGTATGGGTGACATATTTATCATTTTTTATTAGTTTTAAAGATCTGGAACTGACTTTCTGTTGTTTGTTATTTTTCAGTTACGCGGCTTCTTACAGATTGAATTTAGTCCACTATCCTTACAATACAATTGATTATCGTTACAATATATTAATAAAACCGGCCAAGAGCGTGTCGGGCCACGCTCAGTGTAGGGTTCCGTAGTTTCCCGTCCGTCACAATAAGTGTTCCCACTTATGAGTTTAAAGGTGGGTATCCATTATATTCGCGCTCCAGCAGCGCTCTGCGCTCCTGCAACTGCTCCCGGTAGTGGGTACTGTTGTTTCCATCCAAGTTCAAAATGATTTTCCTAGAAAGTCCTTATAAAGTTCTACTTTTCAGATTTTTTCATATTTTCTAAACTTATGGTTCAAAAGTTAGAGGGGGGGGACACATTGCTTTTTAATTTTGGAGCGATTATTTCCGAAATTATTGACATTATCAAAAAACGATTTTAGTAAACCCCTATTCATTTTTAAATACCTTTCCAACAATATATCACACGTTAGGGTTGAAATTAAAAAAAACAACACTTCTCACTTTACATATAGGGGGGCTACCATAAGAAAATATTTTTTTCCAATTTTTATTTTACCACTTTGTCGGCGTGATTGATACACATATTGATACCAAATTTCAGGTTTCTAGTGCTAACGGTCACAAAGATTAAGCGAGGACGGACAGACGGACAGACAGACGTGGCGAAACTATAAGGGTTCCTAGTTGACTACGGAACCCTAAAAATGCATAAAAATTTATGAAGTAATTCAAAAGTACAAACAAACAAATAATCGCTTATTATAGGCTAACGGTATAAAATATTTACAGAGAAAAGATAGAGAAGATGTAAATAAATATTCAACGAAAAATCACATTTCATTCCCATTTCGGTAAAACTAGGTAAACCAAACATAACAAATTATCGATACAAAATCGTAGTGTCACGTCAGTGACTCGGGCTCGACTCCTGCGGCCGTATTCTTGGAAATTTACGTACACGACAATATTGTTTATTACCCATACTATAAATTCATCGCTGCTTTTAGCTGTCGTACTCGTAAACATGAACTAGCTTAAGAATCAATGGATATCGAAATGTGAAAGCAATTACATTTTCGGAGACAAACGTAGTACTGGATGTGAATAATTTTATAAGAGTATGTTTCATTAAAAACAACATTATTTAAAACACTAAGTACTTATTTATGAAATGTTAAACCTTTATTTGAAAATTTGCAAGTTGTGGAAGAATTTTCGCAGTTGGATAGTATGGTAGTGAAAGTTGGGTGTGGCAGAAGAAGCACGAGAGTAGAATGAACGCAGTAGAAATGCGGTCGAGGAGTATGTTAGGGCTTAATCTGAATGACAGGGTAAGAAATTGTGTGATAAGAGAAAAGTGTAGTCTGCAAGATGATGTTGTGACCAGGATTAAGAAAGGAATGCTTCGGTGGATTGGTCATGTGGAAATAATGGATGAGGAAAGAGTGACAAAGAAAATTTATGTTGCAGAAGTGAATGGCAAAGTCGGAAAGGGACGTGCTAGGCGAAAATTTATTGACCAAATTGGCGATTTATTGCAAACGGGCCAAATTAGGAGTACCCTTAATCGACGAGCATGTATGCGTGCTGTTTTCGAGAGTCATTACGAATCGTCTCGCACGCAGACTCGGCGACTTCCAGCCGACGACTCCCGAACAAGCCGGTTTCCGAAAAGGCTTCAGTACCATAGACCACATACATACCCTGCGGCAGATTGTACAGAAGACCGAAGAGTACAATCTGCCACTTTGCCTGGCGTATGTGGACTATGAGAAAGCCTTCGATTCCGTCGAAATGTGGGCGGTGCTACAGTCCTTTCAGCGGTGCCAAGTTGACTGTCGGTATATCGAAGTGCTGAAGTGTTTGTACAGTAGGGCTACGATAGCTATCCGAGTACAGAATCAGAGCTCGAAACCTATCCAACTGCAAAGAGGTGTAAGACAGGGTGACGTGATATCCCCGAAACTCTTCACCGCTGCATTGGAAGACGTTTTCAAGCTACTGGACTGGAAAGGATACGGTATTAACATCAATGGCGAGTACATCACTCACCTTCGATTTGCCGACGATATAGTCCTTATGGCAGAATCGCTGGAGGACCTTAGCACTATGCTCAATGACCTCAATGGTGTCTCCCAACGGATAGGTCTTAAGATGAACATGGACAAACAAAGATCATGTTAAGTCCATGTCTCACCTATGCCGGTAGTTGTTGGGAGCACTAAGCTCGAAGTTGTTGACGAGTATGTTTACCTGGGACAAATAGTCCGTCTAGGTAAGTCCAACTTCGACCGAGAGGTCAATCGACGGATTCAACCCGGCTGGGCAGCGTTTTTAAAAATTACGACACATCTTCTCGTCAGGTATACCTCAATCTCTGAAAACTAAAGTGTACAACCAGTGCGTGTTGCCAGTGATGACTTACGGATCAGAGACGTGGTCCTTCACTGCTGGCCGTATGAGACGCTCAAGGTCGCTCAGCGAGCTATGGAGAGGGCTATGCTCGGAGTTTCTCTGCGTGATAGACTCAGAAATGAGGAAATCCGCAGTAAAACCAGAGTGACTGACATAGCCCAACGGATTAGTAAGCTGAAGTGGCAATGGGCCGGCCATATAGCTCGAAGAACCGATAACCGATGGGGAAGAAAGGTTCTCGAGTGGCAGCCTCGTACCGGTAGGCGTAGTGTAGGGCGACCCCCTATTAGATGGAGTGATGACCTGGTAAGACATGCACGAAGTCCATGAGTGCAGGTGGCTCAGGACCGTGCTTTGTGGCATTACTTGGGGGAGGCCTATGTTCAGCAGTGGACTTGTGAAGGGCTGTCATGATGATGATGATGATGATGTATGCGTAGATATATGGATGTCAAGGAGGCGAGAGAGGTGTGTCAGGATCGTGCCAAATAGAAGTCTGTAGTCTCTGTCTTCCCTTCTGGGTGACAGGCGTGAGTGTTTATGTTTTATGGATATGCTTCTAAACACCATTTTTACGTCTCTGCGTCCGAAATAACACTGGTGACCGAAACAAACGCTCCTCACGCGCTTGTGGCCTACGAGTTACACGTGCGTGACAAGGTCACGCGCTTTTACGACTTCTATTGCCTTATTATTTAGATTTCTGTGGTTTTGACCCATTTTGAGAAGTCTGGCTTTACAAAAAGCTCTATGTTTAGGTACCACACGAACTCATTGAAAGACACCTTATAAATCGCGTACTCATTTGGGATTGTCTATTGAAACGTAATGAAACTGAACCATTTTTGAAAAGATTGACCACTGGTGATGAAAAGTTGATCACGTGCGACAACATGGTTTTTCAACGCGGTAGAGCTATGCTGCAGCTATATTACTGGTATAGTTGTAGCACGAATGGGTCGACTCGACCGGGGAAGAACCACGCTCTCACAGAATACTAGCGTCAAATAGCAGCTTAACGCTGCTGTGTTTCATTTGGTGAGTTTATATAACCGGTAACCCTTTTTACTGGAAACGAGTAAGTCCTGTGCCTCCCACTTCCTTTTCACTGATAAGTATGGATCTAATCAATTCATCTTAGTCTTCACGGGAAACAACGCATCTGCATTTTGATTCGTTATCGAGGATAGATGTAGATGTCTATGGGCCACAGCAACCACTTACTATCAGGTGGACTTTGTGCTCGTTTGCGACCATTATACTATAAAAAACAAAACAAAAACTTGCGAAAAAGATCATGGTCAAAGGGTAAAACTCCACTGACTGTAGTGAAACACGAATTAACACGCAATAAGTGATGTTGTGTGTATGGTGGGATTGGAAAGGCATTGTTTCTTATAAGCATTTACCGCCGGGCAAAACCATTGATTCGGATCACTACTGCCAACAACTAATAAAACTCAAGCAATAAATTGAGAAAAAACGGCCGGAATCGATCAACAGAAAAGGAGTGGTCTTTCATCATGATAACGCCAGGTCACATACACATTTTCAGCCAGTCAGCAAAAATTGAGAGAGCTTGGTTGGGAAGTGTTAAGGCATCCATTATAATATAGTCCTGACCTTGCACCCTCACATTTTCACCTATTTTGGTCTCTTTAGAATTCTAAATATGTGTCCGGGGAGTTCCGGGGGCAATAAATCGATCTAGCTAGGATTTATTTTTAGAAAATGTCCTTTTGTACGTGTTTTCAGGTAATAAAAAAACTGCTACAATATAAGACGGTAAATTTTTTTATATTGTATATTGTATGTTAGATTACTAACGATCGTAATAGCTCAGGTGGGATGTCTCGTCGTCTGGATTCTTCGTTTAATGTTGGTAATGGGCTTCAGTAGCTATTTAATATCAGGTAAACTTTATCAGATAAGTTCATTTATAATTTTTTTTAAATGTCGATTCTCGAGACTGATAAAAAGAAAAGATTACCGAATGGAATAAATTGGAGAGATTCAAATATTTTTCTTAGAAAGTCTCGACAGAACTTTATAAGTACCTAACTTGAATATCTGTAAAAAGTATTCCACCGACATGAAAAGAAAATTGTGTTTCTGGCATGGATTCAATATCGAAACTGAGCTTAAAAATTAAGTTAACCTGACATTAAAAGAGCTCATTAAAATCAACCGCACTTCAATTTTTACGATTATAAGATATTGACCTGATTGTGTAGATTTATAGCGTGTGATAGACATAGTTAAAATATTGAAAATGATTCTTTGAAACAAAATACTGATTTCAATTATTTTGACAGTAGTCAGCAACTCAGTGTTCTATAGGATACATTGAGTGTAAGCAAGAATTACATGATTTAATTCTTTCCTATCTGTTGACTACTTCGTATTGCAAAATAAAGTACTATAATAAAAAACAGTATGTCGGCATTTTATCATAAGTTAGTGTATGTATACTGGTGGACAATAAAATTAGACTCTTTATTACTACTCTTATTCGCTCTTATTTTTATGATTTATTCGTTAATTAAATCTGTTTAAAAAATAAAATAAATAATACGTTTTTGAACGTTCATTGCAATCGTAGAAGAGGGTATGTTGATACAATTAAAAGCAAATATTTAAATAGTTAGATGCGCCCTTACCGTGGTATGACCACTCCGAAATGTGTCCATTCTCAAATGAGTGAACTCACTCATTCGCGATCAGTGCTCATTTGTGCGACAGAGAAAGTAGTATACACAATTTCTGTAAGGTAATAAGAGATGACACTATTGCATTAGTGTGCGCGCGTCAGCGTCTTGCAAACGAACACATCCAAAAATAATGCCACAGTTTTCAAAGTGAAGGCGCGTCGAACTATTTAAATCTTTGATTAAAAGTGTAACTGTGTCAAAATTCATTAATCAGTTTTTTATAGGTGCCCACACTTTTATAATAATATGTTTATTGTCCTGTCGCTAGGACGCTATTTAAAGCTATAATTACTGATTTAAGTCATGTGCCTCCCACTTCCTTTTCACTGATAAGTATGGATCTACGCGAAGCAGAGGTTGTTCGAATCGAAACGTTGTTACAACATGGATTGAGCCAGTGAAATTTCACTCGATAATGTGAAGTAAGTCGATCAACGTATGTCTACAAAAAGTATCTGGAGACCGGTGGCTACATCAGAAAACCTGGATCAGGCCGAAGAAGAAAGACATCTGAACGGGATGATCGATTTGTAGTGTCAGCAAGCCTCAGTAAATCGTCATCGTTCTGGAATAGAATTGCAACATCTGCTCATAAATGTCCGAGGGGTCGCTATAAGTGATCAAGCCCGCAACAGATACTAAACTAACCACAGCTCGTAAGGCACCAAGGTTAAATTTTGCTCGTGAACACCAGCGTGCGCCAACCAAACTGTGGCACAATGGGGGCAATACTCTTTTCTGATGAGTCTCGTATTAGTCTATATGATGCTCATGGTCGCAAAAAATTATATCGAAGACCGGGAGAACGATATGCACAATGTGCTATTTATCTAAAAGTGTAAGCTTTGAAGGTGGTTCAGTTTTGTTATGGGGAGGTATAAGCTTAGAAGCCCGTACAGAGCTGGTTATCGTAGATAGAGGAACTGTGATTCTGCCGATTCGTACATCACTGACATTCATGAAGAGCATGTAGTGCCATACTCTGGCTTTATCGGTCAAGAATTTAAATTAATGCACGATATTGTGCGGCGGTGTGCGTTAGAGATTACTTGCCAGAATTGGGGATATAGGTTCATGACTGACCATCATGAAGTCCAGAGCTTAATGCTATAGAATATTTATGGCACGGGCTACAACGGTGAGTAAGACAGCGAAATCCAGCCCCGGAGAACATGCAACAGCTGAAAGTGGCGTTATTGGAAGGATGGGAAGACACCTCAATCTACCATTAAAAGTTGATGCAATCCATGAAGAAAAGGGTGGTATGTGTTATCAAAGCCTGAGGAGGCACTACCTATTACTAAAAAAAGATTGACATCAGCGAAACCATTTTACATTTTTGATTTTTCTTGCTTATTGCTAAAACAATTAAGTTGGTTAATTAAAAAATGAATTATTTAATTTAAGAATTAACACAAGATCAATAAAAAAAATTAAAAAGTCATTATTTTGAAACAGTCACGACTCACGACAACCGGTTTGGTTGGCGGTTTAGTAATTTTATTGTCCACTACTGTATATTATACATTTTAATGTTACATTTGTAATAATGTAATTAGTTTTACATATGTTTTAATAATATATTATAATTTTGCGGAAAGCGGCGTTGAGTACAATATCCGACAACTAGACGATCGGCGGGCTTTCAGCCCTTTGTTTTCGATATTCCAAGCATTCGATTGGATTTCAAATCTAACGGTTCACTTTGTCTTTGGTAATGCGTACAGCAAGTTTGCCTTCCGTTCTATTACAATCGAGGTGTCTTTAAAACAAATAGGTATTTGCTATGCGACAGTGACATATATTATCTAGTGCTTCGTCATTGCTTACCAAACACTGAATTGTACTCAAACACTAACTTATAATACGTTAAAAATATTTGTTGAGCATACTGTAGAGAACCGAAGACCCCTTTTGCTGGTAACAATTCTCTATGGTAACAATGCATTCAATTTTAGTTCTCAGGAGTGACAACGCATCTGCATTCTGATTCTTAATCGATGATAAATGTATATGAGCCACGGCTTCCTCTTGCCATGCGGTGCACGTTACGCTCACGGCACTTAAAACCATTAAAACTTATATTCAGAGACTACTTTTCTATGGAGAAGTTTGGCATTATAGAATCAATATGAAATTTTATATCCTCCAGTGGAATAAAAAGCAGTTAGTCTATGGATATTAATTTATAATCTACGTTCATTACGTACGCCATTTTCTTTTGGATGTTGTTGTGTTGATTTTTCTAGTGTTTTGTTCGTGTTTTACTATAGTGTTTTATTAAAAAATTGTAATGAGTTTTTGTGTGAATATAATTTATTTTTTTACGTAAATAATTACGAGTAATATATATAAAAATAATTGTGATTCTCACGCTGCAGACATTCGCTTGATATATTTTTTTTGTTATCAAAATACAGTAAAATCTTTTTGTAATGAAGTAAAACCTGACTTTTGTTGAGACCACAGGATATAAAATTTTGTATAGATTTTATAATGCCAAACTTCTTCATAGAAAAGTAGTCTCTAAATATAAGTTTAAATTGTTTTAAGTGCTGTGGGTGGGTGCACTCGCATGCAACCGCTCGGGATTTGCATACTGCCTGGGAATTTTATGGGGATTGAAGGGTAAATTGCTCTAAAAAGAGGAAAATATACTATAAATTAAAACGAACCTAACAATTTATTGCAAACGAGGCATCCAGGAGATTTACCTATTTTATAAAAAACATTATTTTTTTCATATAATTACCTACTTATGTCAATATGAATTTACAAATATTATGTACTCTTAATACGTACACAAGTAAAGCTCGCGACAAGCTTTTATATCATATAAATTAAGTAATGAAACAAATTGATTTGTTTGATTTAATTTAAAGTTTATTTTCTTCTTTCTTGGACCTTTAAATAAAAGCTTTTTCATAAAAAATTTCTTACTATTAATTTTTTTTTCTTTTAGTTATCGCTGGACATGTTTGTCTGTTTATTTCAATAAATGCATCGTTGTTGGTTTTGATCGCCATCTTCGATCCGCCATCGTGATTTTTTTATAACCGACTATAATTATTTAAAATTGGAATGGCGGCCATCTGGTTTTCGGCCATTTTGAGTTTTTTCACCACCTCTAGAATTTGCCCAGTATGTAAGTCGATATTGGTTAAGTCACGACCCCGCTAAGTCTTACCGTTTAGCCGAGCAGTAGTACACTATCTTCTCGATGAGCTGAATGCGGACGTCATTTTATTCGTACTATTATCAGGAAACCCTTTTATTTGATATGTATATAACATAAAATATGGTCCGCCATCTTTGGGTGTCCACCATATTGGATTTAGAGTAACGACATTTTATTTTCGTACTCTTCTCAACAAATATTTTTATTTGATACTCATATCATGATATTGCATAGAAAATAACCTTAGAATAATTGCATACATACTATGAAAATAACTAATCCACCGTCTGCGGCGGTCCGTTAAAAATATAGTCTGCCGTCTTTGGGGTCCATCATGTTGGATTTAGAGTAACGACATTTTATTTTCGTACCCTTCTCAGCAAACCTTTTTATTTGATACCCATATCATGGAAGTGCATAGAAAATAACCTTAGAGTAATTACATACATAGTGTGAAAATAACTGATCCGCCATCTTCGTCGGTCCGTTATATTGGATTTGGAATTACCACATAAGTAGATAAACGGAATACTCATGTGAAATTACGTCACTTGTTACCATGCGTGGTCATCCAAACTAAACGTGTATGCAAAATTTCAGCTCGATTGGTTGAGCATAACTGCTTTAAAAATGAGTTGCAAGATTGGACCCTAACAAACACGCAATTTAAATAAAAGCTTTTAAAACTAACATAGCTTAGGAATACGCTGGTTATGACTAGCATAATTTCTCAGTTTGTCTGTCTGTCTAATTCACCTGCCAAACGTGGTAATAACGGCTTATTCATATGTTACATTTATTAATAGTAAGAATTCTTGTACTAAATAATATTTTTTTACAATATGTAATGTATATTCAGTAATAATTCAGTGTCAGTTTGAATAAGTTGAGCAAGCTTAGTTAATTTTATTTTCCGCATTAGACAGGAGTAATAGCTTTTTTATCTTTATTTTGCAATAAAATGTCAATTTAAACAAAAGAGAATAATAAATAAAATCTTATAAAAAAATATGTGGAGCCGTGGTACCTCAGATGGTTAGCGCTCGCTGTAAATTTCCCAGTACACGAGCAAACCGGGTTCGATCCCCGCCGGCACCAATGAAATTGTTAATTGCAATTTAAGTGCTGATTTACCACGTGCTCGGCGGTGAAGTAAAACATCGTGAGGAAACCTGCATGTCAGAGAAATAAGAAAAAAAAATAAACCCTCTCAGAAATGAGAGGAGGCCTGTGCTCAGCAGTGGGACGTATATAGGCTGGAACTTTACTTTACTTTTAATTAAAATATGCGTTTTCACTTTTCGTGAAGAAATCAAATCAAATGGATAGTTTTTCCCGTGCAATGTCACCAAGCAAATGCTTTATGGAATTCATGATGCTAAGTTAATATATCACAGTCGATTGGCATCTGAGACTGTTTACCACTTTCAGACTTTTTCAATTCGGACGAATTGATAAAACAACGTCAGTTAAAATGATTTTAGACGAGTTCCGTAACAGTCACTACCCACAGCTGAACTAAGTCCCTCCTCCACGTGGATGGCCTCGTAGTGATATTTGCACTAGTTGCACAGCGGGTTGACAACCGCTTTTTTAGTAGTTGTTGGGAAGACGCTGCTGAAAAATCTCCAATTTTTCCCCTCTGTGACTTCTTATGACACCCACAGAACGATATGGAATAGTGGATTTTCTTACATCCCCTCTACACGGTTTGGACTACCCTCATATAGAATATTAAAGAATATTAATAGCGGAATATTTACTAACCAATATTTTGTCAATCAATATAAAATATTGAATTTGAGCCATTAGATTTAATTTTGATATACTTTACTTCACTATATATATTTTACTAGCTTGCCAGGCAGACGTTGTTCTGCCCTTTTCGACGACCCTTTGGCAATTCTTATTAAAAATCCTTAAATTCGCAAAAAAAAAAATTATGGGTCACTCATGGGCAAAAAACTATCCTATCTCTCAAATTGGACCAAACTGCACACGTTGTGCAAATTTGATTAAAATCGGTTAAGGAGTTTAGGAGTCCATAGCGAACATACAACGTGACATGTAATCTATATATATTAAGATATACGTGTACTTACGTTCCGTACAGGCCCACCCCCCTCATTTCAGAGTTATGGTGCCATAAGTTGCTGCTCCAACGTGTTGGCGGACTTCACAATACCTTAAATATTTTTAATACCGTGCTTATCAACTGAACTATCATGGCTTCAGTAAATTGAAATTAATAATAAAAAATAAATAATAGTAAAAACCCAAAACATCGTTGGGTTAATACAGTTTCATATTTCACTCGACACAATATCGCAAACATATTGAAATGTAGCCGTTCAATTAACGCCTAGCCCGTTAATCAAACAGCGTTACTTTTAGACCTAAATGAAACCTTACCAAACCGAATCGTGATTATAGGTTGTTGCTTAGTGGGCACTATATTTACATTTATTAAAACCTAACTTTAACGCGCTATTGTGCTTGGCAGCCAATTAACGATAAAGCTAAGTGAACAAGTAAGGTTTCTAACAGAATGCTATTGTTCACCTTGCACAGTAGGTATAAAAACAAAAGGAAAGCTCTGGTGTATTACTCGCATATGTGTGAATAATACATATGCGACAGAATAAGACAAAATGCTGTCACGCAAAACATAAATCACAAAGCTCACAAAGCTCACCTATAAGAAGTGTCACAATAATTTATTGCCTTTGAAATAAAAGTAAATACCAAATTTAATAGCAAATTCAAACATAGCATTTTAAGACGAAGTAAAAGTAAGAAGTAAAGTATCAAAGTAATTACGGGCATAGTAATTACTAGCATAGGGAGAGTCCTAAAATAAGAACAAAATTCTTATTGCTCAACTCTTATTTAATACTACTATTTTTGTACCATGTTAAACTTATTGTTTAACATGGTACAAAAAATAATATAAAAAAACGGGGCTAATTTTATAGCGGTTATCTCTACTTTTTACGTTTCCTAACATGTCGAATCAAACGGATATATGTATTTGTATTTATTTTAATTATTTAGATTGTTTTTAATTTTTCGAAAGGAGCGGTTGTTCTTTTATAGAATTGTTAAAAATTCAAATATAATATAAAACTTGCCAATTAGATGATGTTAGAAGCGAAAAATAACAAGTAAAGACTATATTCTTATTATTTATAGTTCATTTTCGCGTGCGAGACAGCACCAACGGCCTTCTAGCTTCCATATATGGAAGGCAAGATTGCCCGGTATTGAGGTACTGGAACATAGTGCATATGGGTTCCAGACCCAATATGTTTAATAGTAAATAATAATTTTTGTGTAGTTATAATTTATGTATTTTGTGAATTTACTAACTCCTAGTTTTTAAGTTTTAAGTTACTAACAAAATAGGTGTAACTTACCTGAATAATGAAATAAAATTATTATTATTATACTCATAGAAGAATTTCCTTTAGATAATGAAACGTATGTGGTGATTTCAGTTTTGAATTGTAATATGATATTAAACGCGAATACATTTTTGAACCTTTATTTGTAGTAGTCTTTCAAAAAAAAAAAAATTCCATCATGGGCGCGAATATCATCGGAGACAAGCCATCTACGTAGAAGAACACGTTTTATAATGTACGATTCTATGCGCAAATAAAGACACATTCTTTTTCCTAATTTATTCACATTAATTTAAAATGTGTATCTATATCATTATATTAATTGGCTTGGTTATTTTAATCCTTTATTTTACTAAATGTAAATTTTCTCATAACCAAGTAAATTAAAGTAATGATCACTTCAATATACTTTACAAACGCGTAGTTTAAAGATGTACAACCCGTAAGGAGGGACCTGGTGACCTATAGAACAGGTATTGTTTAATACCTTTATTACTACAGGTATTGTTTAATACGTTTATAGTTCAACATGTTTGTCATCAAAAACTCTGTACCTGTTTGTGATGAGAAAATAAATACAAATTCTATAAATCTCTATAAACTCCTAACTCTGATAGTCAGATTTACGTGGTAGAGCCACGCTGCTGTTATGTTGTGGTTGTAGCATGGCTGGGTCGGCTCGACCGGGGAAGGACTACGCTCTCACAGATAACCAGCGTAAAATAGCAGCTTAAAGTTTGCTGCTGTGTTTCGAATGGTGAGTGAAGAGAACCGGAGACCCGTTTTACTGGAATTGAGGCATTCCATCTTGGTGACAACGCATCTGCATTTTGATTCTTAATCAAATGTAGATGTCTATGGGCCACAGCATCCACTTACCATCAGGTGGACTGAGTGCTCGTTTTTCACCCTTATTCTATAAAAAAAAAGATGGGATGGCAATCCGCAACGACCGGAGAGAGTGCCTGCTTTCCAAGGCATGAGGGTACAGCACCGCCAAATTCTTGACTCCTGAATGCTCTGTATATTTATTAACAAAATAAACAAAAATTAGTTTGGTCTGACCCGGTACTTGAACCCATGACCACGTGAACAGCAGCCGTGCTAGCGACTTGTAGTGGACCAACGAAGTAGTTATTTGTGGTAATATAATATATAAACATACTTAGAAACTATATTATTAATCGGGACTACTTCCATTCTATTTGTTCAATAAAAATATTTAAAAACGTGAATTTATTTACATTATTTTCAAATGCAAGCAATAGGTGAAATTAGTTGGGAATGAAGACTATGTATATACGATTACGATACGATGGTACGAAATTCCGCATTATTCGATTGCGTTGTAAGATGTTAAATGAAGCTTTCATAAATTTTCGTTGATATAAAGGAGTATTACGAACTGGATTATTAAAATTTTTCGTGTCGCTAATGACACTTCAATAGAGGTATCTATGAAATGGAAAAACGGCAACCTACTTTATAGTGTATTATTTATGACGGCAACCACCTTGTAAAAGAAAGAAGGTGAAAAGAATATAGCTATCTTATTTTGTACTGTTAAACATTATATTGTGTACAAAGACTTAAGCTATAAGAATTTTGTTAATATTTTGGGACTCTCTATGCTAGTAATTACTTAGACTTAGAATATATGTTATCTTAAGTCTATGACATAATATAGTCGTCGTTTTTATACGTCGTAGAGCCATGCTGCAGTTATATTAGTAGTATAGTTGTAGCACGAATGGGTCGGCTCGACCGGGGAAGGACCATGCTCTCACAGAATACCAGCGTGAAATAGTAGCTTAATGCTGCTGTATTTCGTATGGTGAGTGTAGAGAACCGGAGACTCTTTTTACTGGAAACGAGGCATTCCATCTTAGTCCTCACGGGTGACAACGCATCTGCATTTTCATTCGTAATCGAGGATAGATGTAGATGTCTATGGGCTACAGCAACCACTTACTATCAGGTGGACTGTGTGCTCGTTTGTCACTCTATCCTATAAAAAAAAGTCAGCATTGTTTGTCAAAAATTAAATGTGTCTTGAGGTTGGTAGAGCCCCCTTTCATACATTTACTTTTACTAAGGAAGTCCCGCATCTTAAACGTAGATATTATATAATCTTTGTTCAATTATTAATTTAATTCTCACTGTGTCTTTCCAGTTCGTCACTCCATCTAGTGGGGGGATGCCCTATAATTAGCCCGCAGGTACGAGGATGCCACTCGAGACCCTTTCTTATTCATCGGTTGTCGGTTCTTCAAGCTATATGGCCGGTCCATTACCATTTCAGCATACTAATCTTTTGGGCTATGTCAGTTACTCTGGTTCTACTGCGGATATCCTCGTTTTTAAGTCCATCATGCAGAGAAACCCCGAGCCATCTCCATAGCTCGCTGAGTGACCTGGAGCACCCTCCTATTGTCAGCATTGAAGGACAACGTCTAAGATCCATAAGACATCACAGGCAACACGCACTGGTTGTACAATATTGTTTTGCCCATCTCCCGAACGCTGCCTAACCGAGTTGAATCCGTCGATTGATCTCTCGGTCGAAGTTGGACTTAGCTAGTTGGACTATTTATATACTCGATAAGAACTTCAAGCTTAGTGCTTTAAACAACTACCGGCATAGGTGTGGCATGGACATTTTTTTTTATAGAATAGGGTGACAAACGAGCACACAGTCCACCTGATGGTAAGCGGTTGCTGCGGCCCATAGATATCTACATCCATCCTCCATTAAAGATCAAAATGCAGATGCGTTGTCACCCGTGAGGACTAAGATGGAATGCCTCGTTTCCAGTAAAAAGGGTCTCCGGTTCTCTACACTCACCATACGAAATACAGCAGCATTAAGCTACTATTTCACGCTGGTATTCTCTGAGAGCGTGGTCCTTCCCCGGTTGAGCCGACCCATTCGTGCTACAACTATACTACTAATATAACTGCAGCATGGCTCTACCACGTAAAATTTATTTTAAAATTATTAAGGTCATTGAGCATTGTGTTTAGGTCCTTCAGCGATCATGCCATAAAAACTATGTCGTCGGCAAATCTAAGGTGAGCGACGTACTCCCCATTGACGTTAATACCGTATCCTTTTCAGTTCAGTTGCTTGAAAACGTCGCTCAATGCAGCGGTGAAGAGTTTCGGGGATATTAGGTCACCCAGTCTTACACCTCTCTGCAGTTGGATAATTTCTTCTTACTCAGGTTCTGTTCTAGGCTATCAATCGTAGCCCTACCGTAAAACACTTCAGCACTTTGATATACCGATAATCAGCTTGGCACCGCTGAAGAGACTGCAGCATCACCCAAATTTCGACGAAATCAAAGGCCACATATGCAAGACAAATTGGCGGATCGTACTCTTCGGTCTTCTGTACAATTTGCTGAAGGGTATATATGTGATCTATGGTACTGAAGCCTTTTCGGAAACCGGCTTGTTCGGGAAGCTGGAAGTCGTCGAGTCTGCGTGCGAGACGATTCGTAATGACTCTCGAAAACAGCACGTAGACGCGGCTCAGAACGGAAATCGCTCTGTTGTTTTTCAAGGGAGCGTTGTCACCTTTCTTGAAGAACAAGACCACCGCACTTCTGTTTCAGTAGTGTCAACATGGAGAACTGAACTAAAGAGCTTCTGAAGGACTTGAAGTACCGATTTGCCACCCGCTATCAGAAGCTCCGCTGTAATTCCATCCTCGCCCGGGGACTTCCGTTTTTAAGGTGCCATTCTAATCTCACTCAGACTGCCGCCCGGGATATCATCGTTGTGTCGGATCGGACTTCTGTGTACTTTGTGGCATTTCTTGGAGGAGGCCTATGTTCAGTGGACTTGTGAAGGGCTGTAATGAAGACTATGAACTGAATTATCTCTTTATACGTAGAGCCCGCGCCTGTTAATGAGTAATCTATGTATAATGTTATTATTAGTGTTAGTTATATTATACTCTGCCCGTGTTCGTAACGATATCTTTTGATTATCTATATCAAAAGGATTGTGTGAGTCACGTATCACTTTTCTTGTATTGATCGTACATTGTCTGTTTATTTTTTCAAGGATATCATTAACACATTCTTTCTGAAATCTATCGCAATTTTCAAACAATACCAATAAGTAGAACATATAATTATATAATTCAATCAAATCGTGTCATAATGAGGCACCAATAAAACAAACTAGACAAACTACTCCTTCGATATTTGTGTTGATTTGACACACTATACGTAGCATAAAGTGAAGTATTTTGTTTAGTTTTCTGTAACCTGTACATTCGAACGTATTGTCAGTACCTTAAAGTAATATTTGTGATATGGGTGTTAGGCTATTAGCTATCACGGCTCTTTTTCACGTCTTTAAGACAATGATCCTTACAAATTAAACTGCAGTTGCTCATGGACGTTGTCACTTACCATCGGGTGAGTGACGACATATTTTCTTGCGCAAGCTTCTTTAAAAAATAATCAGACAGTTAAAGTTAATATAGGGTTAATACAATTGAATTAGATTAATTATCATGATAAGGATTAGAGGCAAAACTATCCTAAACTGAAGAATATCGACTTTCTGTTAGAGATAGACCAAGGTTGTGATTTTTCATGAAGTAATAAAAGTCGTTATGATATCATGTTAATTTTATTATAGAACATACTTTGATGCGATGCACTTGTGCTATTATTATTATCTATTCTATTTCATTTTTGATTCATCATCATCATCATCATTACAGCCCTTTACAAGTCCACTGCTGAACATAGGCCTCCCCCAAGGTATGCCACAAAGCACGGTCCTGAGCCACCTGCATCCATCGACTTCCAGCATGTCTTACCGGGTCGTCACTCCATCTAGTGGGGGGTCGCCCTACACTTCGTCTACCGGTACGAGGCTGCCACTCGAGAACCTTTTTTCCCCAACGGTTGTCGGTTCTTCGAGCTATATGCCGGCCCATTGCCACTTCAGCTTACTAATCCGTTGGGCTATGTCGGTCACTCTGGTTCTACTGCGGATATCCCCATTTCTAAGTTTATCACGCAGAGAAACTCCGAGCATAGCCCTCTCCATAGCTCGCTGAGCGACTTTGAGCGTCCTCATACGGCCAGCAGTGAAGGACCACGTCTCTGTTCCATATGTCATCACTGGCAACACGCACTGGTTGTACAACTTAGTTTTCAGGTTTTGAGGTATACCTGACGAGAAGATGCGTTGTAATTTCCCGAAGGCTGCCCAGCCGAGTTGAATCCGTCGATTGACCTCTCGGTCGAAGTTGGACTTACCTAGCCGGACTATTTGTCCCAGGTAAACGTACTCGTCAACAACTTCGAGCTTAGTGCTCCCAACAACTACCGGCATAGGTGTAACATGGACATTAAACATGATCTTTGTTTTGTCCATGTTCATCTTAGGACCTATCCGTTGGGAGGCACTATTGAGGTCATTGAGCATAGTGCTTAGGTCCTCCAGCGATTCTGCCATAAGTACTATATCGTCGGCAAATCGAAGGTGTGTGATGTACTCGCCATTGATGTTAATACCGTATCCTTTCCAGTCCAGTAGCTTGAAAACGTCTTCCAATGCAGCGGTGAAGAGTTTCGGGGAAATAACGTCACCCTGTCTTACACCTCTCTGCAGTTGGATAGGTTTCGTACTCTGGTTCTGTACTCGGATAGCCATCGTAGCCCTACTGTACAAACACTTCAGCACTTCGATATACCGACAGTCACCTTGGCACCGCTGAAGAGACTGTAGCACCGCCCAAATTTCGACGGAATCAAAGGCTTTCTCATAGTCCACATACGCCAGGCAAAGTGGCAGATTGTACTCTTCGGACTTCTGTGCAATTTGCCGAAGGGTATGTATGTGGTCTATGGTACTAAAGCCTTTTCGGAAACCGGCTTGTTCGGGAGGCTGGAAGTCGTCGAGTCTGCGTGCGAGACGATTCGTAATGACTCTCGAAAACAGCACGTAGACGCGGCTCAGAAGGGATATCGGTCTGTAGTTCTTCAAGAGCGCGTTGTCACCTTTCTTGAAGAACAAGACCACCGCACTTCTGCTCCACGCCTCCGGAGTAGTGCCACCATGGAGGACGGAATTAAAGAGCCTCTGAAGGACTTCAAGTACCGGTTTTCCACCCACTTTCAGAAGCTCCGCTGTAATTCCATCCTCGCCCGGGGACTTGCCGTTTTTAAGGTGCTGGAGAGCCATTCTAATCTCGCTCAGACTGACGTCCGGGATATCATCGGAATAGTGTCGTATAAGACCCGCTCTTGGATCGTTACTCACACTTGCGTGTGGCTCCAACGATGATGTGTACAGCTGCCCATAGAACCTTTCAATCTCACTCAGAATGTCAGGTGTCTCGGAAATGATGCTGCCACACTCAGTCTTCAGCTTTGACAGTTGGCTCTTACTGGCAGACAGATCTCTGGCAAAGAATTTGGAGCCCTGGTTCCGCTCAATCGCTTCTTCAATACGAGCAGTATTAAATTTGCGTAAGTCTCGCCGCATGCATTTGGAGATCTGTCTGTTCAGTTGCCTGTATGCTGTCAAATCCGTCGACGATTGCAGCCTCATCTCCCGTGAGCCATGAGATTAAGAGTGTGATCGGAGAGCTTTTGTGTTCTTCTGCGGCCGGTCTTGCAGAACTTAGCTCCAACCGCATGGATAGTTTCCACGAGCTTGTCATACATATCGTCCACTGCATTGCAATCTTCTAGGCACTGAAAACGGTTACGTAACTCGAGCTGAAAGGTTTCGGGATTCTGGATTAGAGCACGAGGGGGACGGAGCGTTGACTTCATTAGACGAGACCTCTCCAACTTATCGTTTAGGTTCAGTGTGCCTCTAACCACTCGGCGATCGCTGCCAGTTTTCACCCTTGCGATCACTGAGACATCACTGAACAGTTGGCGTCTGGTCGTCATAATGAAGTCAATCTCAATTTTGCAATTGCATTTTTGAATAAGAATATCTTATTATTTATTTAAAGAATTGCAAAAAAGAAAATACCTAATGCTTCCTTTGTTTTGCCATTTCTATTCCGGACAAAGTTTCATTTTGAAACTGTAGGAGATTATAGTACGTAGACGTTTTAAAACGTAATTTAGATTTTTATGTCGAAAAATAAAGTTTACATGTCAAATAAAGGGTTTTAATTTAATTTCATTTTATTACTTAGTATTAAACAAATTTTAATCGTTCCCTACTGGTCCTACCTAATGGAAAATAAATCAGATAGAGTAGTTAAGACTGATTATTATTTAAATTTGTCTTTGAGCGGAAAAGGTGCCATAAAAGGTAGGCTAGGCTTAAATATCACTTGTGGTTATTGGCGAGTAAACCCAAAAACAATATCTTTAATGGAAAGACGTTAGAAGCGTGTAAAAATTTAAATCTGAATTAAAATTAAGCTAAGACAGACAAGACAAGAGCAATTAAAATAGATTTACGTGCCCCAAATAATATGGCTAAGTATTTTAAAATTTTCTGGAAGTACACCAATCTTATATATCTATAATTTATTCAGGGAGCATTTTGTGTACAATCGTCCTCGAATTCATTGTCGTATAATGTAAATGATCATGGGACCGTTGAAACGAATGTAAAGCGCCTTTGTAGTAAAGCATGTTTCGAAGAAGAGAAATTATTAAAAACATGCAAAGAGGGGCAAATTGCCCGGGCGCGACTGTCTCAGTATGAAGCATTTTAAATATACTGGGGTGCACTTACCGCGCGTACTTGCGATGTTATTGAATTTATGTCTATGTCACTTAACAAACTTGAGAATTTAACGCATATTAATATGGTACCGACTAATATGGTACCATAAAAATAGAATTAAACTGTCTGACTGTAATATCGAAATAGCTTATATTGAGCTGAGGGGCGGGGGTATTTGTGTGCTATTCAGTCATGAAGAATTATTTTTATATTCTTGTCTGTCTGTCTGTTTGTCCGGAATAATCTGATCCGATTTGAGGACGTCCGGGTATTGGTATAAGACAAATTCAAAAAAAATACATCAAAATTTAAAATTAGAAAACTTATTTTCTTTTTTTATTATTTACTACCGTATGTTAGAGGAGTCACAAACAAGATTGGCTACATCTTGAAGCGAACGTCCATTAAAACATACTAAGGTGGGTGGACCATGGAAGGCCATGCTCGAACTCGAACTCATAGTTTTTGTTCCAGCGACAACAAAGTTTTCTAATAGAATAAAACTATTATTTACGGATTTTATCGCGTTTAATTACTACTTTAACTTTTTTTATTATCCCGACGTTTCGGGTGCTGCACAGCACCCATGGTCACGGGGGGAGGGGGGACTGAGATGTTTGACCTCCCAATGTCATAGCTAGTCTGGCTATCTTCAGTTTTTGAATATTAATTCTTTGGTCCGATTTACGTAAAACGAGCTTATAGTATCATGAAGTCTTGCAGTAGTATGCTTGGGCTTGTGTTTAATTTTGTTAATTATAGGATCCCAAGCAGATGGCGACACCCATCCATATTCTCTATTGAAATTTGGATGTTTTTTAATTTCAATAGCCTCGCATATCATCCTTGGAAGGAATTGGTATTCTTTTGCGAGGATTTGTGGTTTATCAAACCTAATGTAATGGTGGGAATAACGCACTTTAAAAGGCTGTTTATGTGATAGAAGATGAAATATGGATATTGTAACATCAAGCTAAGAAAGGAACTATCTTTGTGTATGGGTGTTTGAAGGCGACAGTAAACTACAAAATTGAGGCAAGCAAGATGCGTGGGTAAAAAGTGATTGCGTTTCTTTCCTCCGAAACGAATTCCATTGATGAATTAAAGACAGTTGAGTCGTACACCACCATTTGATTGTGTCTGAAAAAGTTAGGGAAAAAAAACACCAAGAAGTTGTTTAAGTGGGAAACTGTGCAATGCTTTAGCGCACACCGCGAACAACACAAAGTAATTTTTGGTTTCTAAAATGGTGTAGCTCATGAATCACCCCGCACAGATAGTTTTGATATTTACGGAGCCCGTAAAAGATTTCAACCATTACGTGAAAAACCTTGCTAAACATCTTGTGAAAATCCTTATGCTTTGAAAGAAAGAAAGAAAGAATTATTTATTACAACATACATGTTACAAAAGATATTTTACACTTCCATTTTATTTATGTATAGGAATTCTATACATAAATAAAATGGAAGTGTCAGTTTGTAATGTCAAAATACCAGCTTTTTACTAAATGCAAATGAAAGTATACATACTTGTTAAAAATTTTGTCTGTCTGTTTGTTCCGGCTAATCTCAGAAATGGTTGTACCGATTTTGACAGGACTTTTACTGGCAGATAGTTGATATTATGAGGAGTAACTAGTGCTACTTTCATTAAAAAAGAAGAATTAGGGTTGCCAACAAAAAATAAACATTTTTTTTTTAAAAACCAATAATCATGTCAGATGCAGTGAGAGTAGCAAATCGTTCCAGTATTTCAAGGTTGCGTATCTAAAGATACCCCGAAACATCGATCATTAGTGATCGATGCCCCGAAATAACTAAATACGACAGCTTGAAACTTTTAGAGAGCACTTAGACCGCCTTCTTTGGTATCACTCGTGTCACAGGAGTGGATAAGTTGATTTACGAGATAGGGTGGAGTACGACATTTAATAAATTAAATAATAAACAAGCCGACCGAACCTTTAATTAATTTCAGAAATGGTTACCGTCACTTTTGCATATAGCATATTAAAGTCCAGTGCTGCACATAGGCCTCCTCCATAGATTGTCTCATAGACATGGACGTAGTTGCCATAGTTGCCATGCTTGGCAAACTGGCTATTAACAAAAATGGTTATAACGAATGAAAAAGTGCTTAAAACATTTTGAAAAGCAGTAAATATATTATTTTACACATGAAGTATTTTATTTATGAGTTACGCAAATTTCTGTATGCTCCACCCTATGCGAGGAAAAGGACGCCGGTAGACGCGGTCTTCTTCGAATTGTCTCATTTGGAATTTGTGACAGCTTATGGGATATGTTGGAGTACATGAGCGTGCCGCTGAATTTGTAGGGCTTACGAAGAATCAGCAACAGTATCCTGCTAGTAATTTCCGACTGCCACACCCAGAATAATCGACTGGGCGTGGTCAAAGTATTAGAATAAAATGCGACTAACAACACTTATATAGTTAGAAGTTCGTGTAAGTAGTTACTAACTATATTTTAAAGGCCGTGGTAGCTCATAGCGCTCGCGGCAATGTTTTAATACACGAGCAACCCGAGCTCAATCACGCACCAATGAAGTTGTTTTTTTGAACATTGATTTATATGGTGCTCGGTGGTGAAGGGAAACAACTTGAGGGAACTTACATGTCTGAGAAATAAAAAAAATATTTCAAAGAAATGTGATGACTTTCACTTGCCCTAAAACTCAAATAGGAGACCTGTGCCCAGCATTAGGATATATATAGGATGTAACTTTATTTTTACGTTTTTAACAATATATGGGTCTTAAAAAACTATTTATTACATGTTAATATAGTGTTCTCGTCTGGTTGGATTTCATAAATACTTATAAAATATATTCAATAAACTTAAATATATGCACATTCATTGCTATGCAGATGACAGCACTGGTGATGCTCTGTACACCGGCCGTGCTAATATTTCTCGGGAAAACGTCTCCGAGTACCGGGACAAACTTGTATCTGAAGTCAAGTCTTTGCTGAATAAAGTTTCGGATTGGGGGCGACTAAATCTAGTCCAGTTTAACCCACAGAAGACGCAAGTTTGCGCGTTAACCGCCAAAAAGAACCCCTTTGTCGTATCTCCTCGGTTTCAAGGCACTTCTCTTTTTGCCTAAGCCAGTATCGGAATCCTCGGCGTCGACATATCGAGTGACGTGCAGTTTCGTGGTCATTTGGAAGATAAGGCCAAATTAGCCTCTAAAAAGCTTGGCGTGCTCAGCAGAGCGGGACAGTCTTTCATGCCGACGCACCGTCTGCAACTTTACAAGGCGCAGGTTCGGCCGCACATGGAATACTGTTCCCATCTCTGGGCTGGGTCTCCCCAGTGTCAGCTCCTTCCACTTGACCGCATCCAGCGCAGAGCGGCTCGAATCGTCGAGGACCGAGCGCTTTCTATCTATATCTTCGCAGTGCCAGTGAATCGGCTCGATTCACTGGCACTGCGAAGATATGTTGCATCTCTTTGCGTATTTTATCGCATCTATCACGGGGATTAATCCAAGCCGCCAAATTTCATGAACGCACTACGCGGCAAACCTCCCGATACCATCCACACCATCTAGATACTTGGCGGTCCACCACTGTACGTTTCACAAGGAGTTTTATTCCGCGTACGACCTCTCTGTGGAATAGTTTTCCATCGGCGATTTTTCCGGACCGATACGACCTGGGGACCTTCAAGAAAAGAGCTTACTCCTTTCTAAAAGGCCGGCAACGCACCTACAATTCAATCACCAGCTGATTAACCACGATGAAAACAGTATTGGCGATCACTAATGAGCTGGTGATCCTCGAGGTACCTCATGAGTTGGAAGTTTACAATGGACGCCATTATTTGGAGAACAAGGAGGTGATGGCGATAGGCCTATAGTTGGATGGGTCTGAGCGGTCGCCTGTTTTAGGGATCGGGTGGACGAAAGCCGTCTTCCATGATTTTGGGACTACGTCTGACGCGTTAAAACCGGTGCCAACTCTGGAGCACACGTCCTCAGCACAATCGGTGGGATTCCGTCAGGCCCACTCGACTTGTGGATGTCCAGAGAGAGGAGTGCCTTGCGAACCGAGCGCTGTGTGAACTGCACCTCCGGCATTGAGCAGTCACACCGCGGGGTGGTCGGCGGCGTACTCCCCCCGTCACCGAGCGTCGAGTTGGACGCAAAAAAGAGCTTAGCAGATCAGCTTTCTATTTTGCGGCATGGGCCAGTGAGTCGTCCTCCCTGTGCAGAGATGGAAGAGATGCCTGACAGAAATTCCCCTGGACAGCCTTGGCGAAAGACCAGAATGCACGGGTGCCAGAAGGAAGGCGAACTAGTTTCTCGCCAATTCTGCCTATGTGCTCTGACTTTGCCTTGTCAATGTTTTTTTGAAGGACCTGGAGGCGGAATTATACTTCTTTTTTTAAGTGCGCTGGTGTTTTCATCCCGGGACGTTGATGCGTCAGCCCAGTCACTGTAGCACTCTTGCTTATAGCATGATGCTATTTTACAGGAGCGACCAAACCATCGCTGAGATTTGCCTCCGATGGGCACAACAGAGGAAGGAATTAAAAGTTCCATACCCTGAAGTACCACATCAGCGACAGAATCAGCAACAGCGTTGGGATCGTCCGGTGAGAAGCAAACCCGCCCCCAATGGTAGGATGCAAAGAAAGACCGCATCCTATCCTAATCGGCTGACCTATAGTGCCAAACACGGCGGCAACCCGCAGAATGCAACCTCGATTTCAGCGTGAGTAACACCACACTCCGGAAAAGACAATGGTCCGAGGAGCATAAAGGGGTGTCGACGGAAATCTGATATCCGTCCGGATGAGAAGTCAGCATAAGGTCCAACAGGGAAGGTACGTTGTCCTCCACATTAGGAATCCGCGTAGGCGAAGTAACCAGTTGTGAAAGACCATATGCCAAGGCAAAATCGTGAACAGATCTCCCCGCATGATCGGTTAAACGTGAACCAAGTCGTTCGGCGTGGTGGGCGTTAAAATCACAGGATCACAATCTCTTCGGAGGGGATCTGCTGTAGCAACGAATCTGTAGCCATTTGGATGTGGTCTATTAGTCGGTCTGTTTCAGCATTACCGCTATGGAACCTATAAACGCGCCGTGGATGATCATCGCTGTCTATGTCTAGCGTCCTGCTGCACCTGCGTCTCGGTCAGAAAGAGCAGAGCCGGCCGTGCCTTCTCGAGATGGTAGTAGATGGCGTTTAGGTTAGAGTGAAGTCCCCTGATGTTGCAGAAATTCACGGATAGCGTGGCAGGGGTTGCTTTGGTGTTGTTGCTCAGCTTGCCCCAAGCATTTGTCGTGAGCGGAATAGGACCCCCTCCCCCAAAATACGCGGGACAGCCTGAGCACCTACGCTCAGGAGTGGAGTAGCTTGGTCGTGTATGCTCAGCGAGGGATTATCCAGTGGTGCTGGTACCCTCCTGGGGTAGTTTAACATTTAATTCCGCTACCGTGTTGATGGAGGGGAGGGGTATTAAGTGGGCGTCCGACCACCTGCACACACCAGACGAAACGCGGAAGCTGAGCTTCCACTTCAAGCCGGTATTCTGTGGGGTCGTGGTATCACGCAGGTTTGAGCTGGCCTATGCATGCAACAGCAAAGCTGCCACGTGGATCTACCATTGTTAACTAATAACAATAGCAAGCATTACGAAGCATAACTAAGGCAAACTGCAGCTAGGTGTTTTGTATACTGCTGATTTAAAATGTTAGCTGGAACGATGAGTTGGCCGCTCCCACTCGTCCGCTTGGCGCCAATAAAACGATGATGAATGTCCAACGAAAGAAACGTGCATGCGTCTCGCTCGCGCTAACAACTTTCATGCAATAGTGATCGCAGCCTACGCCGCGTCGATTAAAATAATATCACCTATTTTTATTTTCTCTTATAAGATGATGAATTATTTTTATGAATTTTTTGGATATTCAGAAAATTTGACTATTACTTATATTTCGTAAATAGTTTCGAGGATAGATTCTATTCCACTTACATAAAACACCATATTATTTTCCAGACGGTAAAAAAAGTTACAAACGAACAACGTAAAAAGGATATATCGCCATAAATCCGAAAAAAATATTTTATTCGTTTAAATAACTACTTGTGAAACACTAAGCAGCTTAAGCAATTGATTTAAGAGAATGCGTTCACCAAGACGTGGCAATAAGCGTAGATATAATTTAAACACTTTATTACATAATGTCTTGCACGATCAATTCCATTGTGGTGTCACTTATCGGGATAATGAACACAATGAAGTATCTTACACGAGTAACTTTATATTCGCGGTACACAAAATGTAAACAAAATAGGTAAGTAGATTACGTATGTATATATAGTGTTTTGGTAAATAGAAAAACTTATGCCCTCAAAACATAACTTGTAAAAAAACCAAGTCTCGCAACTCAGTTCTTCTATCGTAAAAAGTTGTGAGATCCATGTAAACCAAGTCGGTTAATTTATTTAGTCCCTACTTAAGGGTCCTTCTGTCTTAAGTTATTACGTAATTAGCTAACATAACAACATCTTGTTGTGACCATATCAATATTAAAAATCTTTTATGTTTTAAATAAATAGATTGACTTGGGCCATCGCATGAAAACACAATTTATCTCACAAGTAATACATATTATTCGATTGCTTAGTGCGATTGCCAAGACTTGTAACATGGATCTCACAACTTTTTGCGATAGAAGAACTGAGTTGCGAGACTTTTTTTTTCAAGTTATGTTCATCATATGGCATCTCATTTCTTTTTGCAGAGTCCTACTTTTTTTCTTTCCGGTGCCTTCTACTTCTTGATTACCAACAAAGTACCTATCTACAACTTTTATTCCATTATATTATACACTATAAATAACTTGCCAGGCAGACGTTGCTCTGCCCTTTTCGACTCACTTTGTCCTGCTCTATTAAAAATCCTTATTTTCGCAAATAAATTTGTAGGTCACTCATGGGCAAAAAAACTATCCTATCTCTCAAGTCTCAAGGGCCAAACTGCACACGGTGTGCAAATTCGCTTAAAATCGGACAGTTAACTTGCGTGGGAAAATCTTTGTTTCAGAGAGCACAAAAAATCCATGAAAATATATAGTTTTATTCAATGTGTAAGTTCGCGTAAATAAAAGATTATTTTGATAATTTTCCTATAACGTATTCATTTCTTTCTTCTCATGCTTTCTATTGAGAGTTGTTTATTTTCAGAATTCATTTAACTATAATTTCATAATATTTTTTATAGTATTGACTTGGAATGTCACAACGCACGATCCTAAGCCAAAAATTCCAGTCGTCTGGTGTAGCGATTACTAATCCGCCTAGTACCTTGTACTATACTCGTTAGGAATCCTATCTACTTTACTTATAAAGGTTAAAGAGTTATCTTTGTTTAAGTGTTAGATCCGGAGAATCTTTTTTACTGGAAACTAGGCATTTCATCTTAGATCTCAGGGGTGACAACGTATCTGCGTTTTGATTCTTAATCGAGGATAAATGTAGATGTCTATGGGGTACAACATTCACTTAACATCAGGTGGACTGTGTGCTCGTTTGTCTCCCTTATTCTATAAAAAATGTACAGGCGATCAATCTATCACCATCATAATTAATCATTACACCCCATTACAAGTCAGAGCCATCGGCATCAATCGACTCTCTGAATGTTTCATGAGGTCGTGACTTCATCCACTATGTTGGATACATACCTTTTACATACCATTACCTTTCGGAAGACCTATGTGTATCCAGTGATTCTTAGTTTGTTGCCATGATTTACATGTTTATAAATATTTTTATGTCAGAATGTCATGAAAGTGTATTGTAATTGTAACTCATCAATGACGAGGAAATAATTGAGAGCAATTATTTGATACACTAACCTATAACTTAAACGATTCTTGAATGATATTTTACGGTCCATTAAACTCACAGCCGAACTATTTCGTTGGAATATTCGCTTTACAATTGCTTAAACAATTATTTGAATTGAAATCGATTATGAAAATATTTGACAGAATGATTAATAGAGTACAACATAAAATGCTGTGTTAAGTAGAATTGCAAAAGTCTTTTCGAGATGGGATATATTTGTAATGGAAAATATACTTAAAATTAGGAGGAATATGAAAGTAAAAGTAAAAAACTGCCTACACAAGCCCGGAGTCAAGCACAGGCCTCTTCTAATTACTACGAAGACTGATTTCATTATTTTATGTATGTAAAAAGCTTTTATATGAATAAATAATGGGAACAAGTAAATATAAAATATCTCCAAAAAAGCTTTTTTTCTTATTGTTTGAAGAATGATTCAAAGAGACCAAATCTTCATTATCATCATGATTACAGCCGATCACAAGGCCAATGCTAAACACTGGCCTCCTCCAATGAGTACCATAGACTTCCTCCGTTTCTCACCAGGTAGTAACACCAACTAGTGGGGAGTTACACTGCACTTCGCTAACTGCAACTAGAGAACCTTCCTTCTTATAGATTGTTGATTCTTCGGGCTATATGACCGGCCCAAATGCCACTTCAGCTTATTAATTCGATACATTATCACGATGGATTAATAAACGTAGGCACCCCTTCATTAGAGATGCCTCGAACTATTATAAATATAATACGTATCAACTCCTCCTTCCTTACGAAACAAAGGGGATCATTCCTTTCAATGATACTCCTCTACGTTTTATAATAAATCTTTCTTTGTTCTTAGAGTAAATCTGTAAAAAAATTATTTATAATATGTATTAAATAATAAATTAAATATTTAATGTGGTTGATCCTTATTTGTTTAAGAAATGTTATAAGAGACTATGTTTGACTCTCTAACATCCGTTCTCTCTCTTTGTTCGTTCGCGAATTATCGCTAAAAGTCTGTTGCATTTTTTGTGCATAAGTTGTTGCCGTTTATTATTATAGTGCACCCTACCCCTTGATCACTCTCCACATTTTATTTAGTTATTTTTAGAGTTGACTGGGAATAATTCCTGCTGAGAATCTTAATAAGATCGCCTTTTGTTTTTCTTCTATTAATTATGTATATTTTTGTTATGTTAATCTTTCTTTGCGTATAATTAAATTTACAAAAATTTATATTTGTTTGTTCGTTTTTTTATAGGATAGGGGTAACAAATAAGTCCACCTGATGATTAGCGGTTGCTGCGGCCCATAGACATCTAAATCAACTCTCGATCCCGTGAGGACTAGGATGGAATGCCTTCTTTCCAGTAAAAAGATTCTCGGGTTCTCTTCATTCACCGTACGAAACACTACAGCGTTAAGCTGCTATTTTACGCTGGTATACTGTGATCGCGTGGTCCTTCCCCGGTCGAGTCGTATTTTATTTGCTGCCATACCGTTCATCAAATTGCGGAAAAACTGTCAACATATTGCTCTCACTTCCGCGAAGGTTATAAACATAGTTTGACCCGGTAGGTGGCGATGTTATAGAATCTTGATATTACCCGTGCGAGGCTGTAGCAGACCGCTAGTAAGGAAATTCGTATTGTATTGTGCGTCGAAGACGGTTTGTTAAATCAGCCCTTTAGTTAGGCACGGGCTCTCTCATATTTATTAAAGGGCTTAAAGGCGTTCTCTTACGCTATTTTTCACCAATCGGTTTTGGTAGACTATAGTTTTATAGAATTGAAGTGACAAACAAACCTGCAGTTCACCTGATGGTAAATATGAACTAATGAACTGCTGTAACCTATGAACACCTGCAAACCAAAGAAGACTACCGATGCGCTTTTCGCCTCTGGAGATTAAAAGCACGAGTCATATCTAATCGCAGAAAGTCGCCACCTATATATTTACTATGAAACTGCGTCCATTAGCAACGAGCCGCGGCGCGCCGAATAAATCGCAGCGAATTGCTTGACAGGCGAATTGCTTGACAGGCGAATTGCTTGACAGGCGAATTGCTTGACAGGCGAATTGCTTGACAGGCGAATTGCTTGACAGGCGAATTGCTTGACAGGCGAGTTTCTTCGCCGATGAGATTCGATTCGATTCGGCGCGTCTCAGTCGACGCGGAGAAGTGGATGCGCGCCGACGTATTTTTATTAATTTCTATTTAGTTTTCATAAAAATCCTTTTGTTTAAATAAAAATGCATGAAGAACTTATTCATAGGATAAACGAAAGTACCGAAAAATTCAAGAGGATTCCTTTTCAAATCTGAATATAAATGAAGAACTTCGCCATAGTTATTTCTTTTCATTTAAATGTCGTGTATCCAGTATTTGGAAGCACGCCGTTTCCTTTTTCTATTCTTCTTCATCTTCATCAAAAAGTATTCGAAATAAATCCCACATCTCTTCATATGAGCTGTCCATAACACAAAAACGCCCTAATATGATAAAGAGTTTGCGATAAATGAGCGATTCGATTCGATTCTTCAGAGATGGACGCTTTAGGAATAAATGCGATTCGCTTCGATTCGACGCGTTTCTACTGTATACGAATAACGAGATGGGAAGCACTCGGTCGTCGACGATTCGAGCCGCTCTGCGCTGAATGCGGTCAAGTGGAAGGAGCTGGCACTGGGGAGCCCCAGCTCAGAGATGGGAACAGTATTCCATGTGCGGCTGAACTTGCGCCTTGTAAAGTTGCAAGCGGTGTGCCGGCATGAAATACTGTCTCGCTCTGCTGAGCACGCCAAGCTTTTTTGAGGCCAATTTGGCCTTCTCTTCCAAGTGACTACAAAACTGCACCTCACTCGATATGTCGACGCCGAGAATTCTGATACTGGTTGAGGCAACAAAGGGAGTGTCTTGAAACTGAGGAGATACGACAAAGGGGTTCTTTTTAGCGGTTAACGCGCAAACTTGTGTCTTCCGAGTGTCTTAAACTGGAATAGATTTAGTCGCCCCCAATCCGAGACTTCGCCTTGGCAATGACTCTTTTGAAGGACCTGGAGGCAAAATTATACTTCTTTTTTAGAGCGCACGTGTTTACGTCCCGGGACGTTGATTCGTCAGCCCAGGCTTGGTAGCACTCCCGCTTATAGCATGATGCTATTTTATAGGAGCGACCAAACCATCGCTGAGATTTGCCTCCGATGGGCACCACAGAGGAAGGAATAAAAAGTTCCATACCCTGAAGTAACACATCAGTGACAGAATCCGCAACAACGTTGGGATCGTCCAGCGAGAATCAAACCTGCCCCCAAGGGTAGGATGCAAAGAAAGACCGCATCCTATTCCAATCGGCTGACCTATAGTATCGAACACGGCGACAGCCTGCAAAATGCAACTGCGATTTCAGCGTGAGTGGCACCACACTCCGGACAGGACAATGGTCCGAAGAGCCTAAAGGGTCGTTGACGGAAATCCGATATCCGTCCGGATTAGAGGTCAGCAGAAGGTCCAACACGGAAGGTGCATGATCTTCCACGTCTGGAATCCGCGTGGGTGAAATAACCAGCTGTGTCATACTATATGCCAAGGCAAAATCATGAACAGATCTTCCCGCATGATCGGTTAAGCGTGAACCTAGCCATTTAGCGTGATGGGCGTTAAAATCGCTGAGGATCACGATCTCTGCGGAGGGGATCTGCTGTAACAACGAATCTGTAGCCATTTGGACGTGGTCGAAGAGTTGGTCTGTTTAGGCATTAGGTACCGCTATGGGACCTATAGAGGCACCCGTAGACGCATCGTCGCTATCTACGCGTAGTCAAATGATGGACAGATCCAAACCTTCAAGACTGCCGAGGCGTCGAGAACATATGTCCTCTCTGACGTAAACGCAAACTCCAGCTCGAGGCACAAAGGAGTGTTTCAGTTTGTACCCCGGGCCGGAGAGATACGAGACATCAGCCGGAGAGGACACCTGCGTCTCGGTCAGAAAGACCAGAGCCGGCATCCATCTCGAGATGGTAGTGGACGGCGTTAAGGTTAGAGCGAAGCCCCTGATATTGCAGAAATTAACGAATAGCGTGGCAGGGGTCGCCTTGGTCTTGTTGCTCCGTTTGCCCCGAGCAGATGTAGTCTTGAGAGGAATTTTGCCCCTCCCAGAATACGCAGGCAGCCTGAGTATCTGCGCTCAGGAGTGGAGTAACTTGGTCGTGGGGTGGTGGTACCCTCCTGGTGTAGTCTAACATTTAATCCCGCTACCATATTGATGGGGGGGGGGGGAATTAGTCCTCCAGCCACCTGCACTCACCAGACGACACGCGGAAGCAGAGCTTCCACTTCACGCCGGTATTCTGTGAGGTCGTGGTACCACCCCGGTTTGAGCCGGCCCATACGTGCAACAGCAAAGCTGCCGCGAGGCTCTACCACTGTTAATATATAATTAGTGTCCAAATATATGTGATGTAAAAGTAGTTTCGGAACTGTTCACTCTAACAAATTTTATAACAAGCTTGTATAATATTACTGCCCAATTCAATATTCATACTCATAAAGGCTTAAAAGTCTTAGATGAGTATCCCTAAATAGTCTTTACTCCCAGTGTCCCAGTGCTTAAAATGTCACCCGCCATTTCTATTTATAAGTATGCAGATGTGTACAAGCCGGGTATTGATTAAAAATGATATCAGTAAAGATAATCTGTTGCGCTAATAACATGACGGTAAGCGATATTATCACGTGTAGGGAAAACTGCATAACCTGTCATTAATTTCACGAAACAAAAGTGTGATTAATTAAATACCTATATTGCTGTTTTTGTCACTTTTTTATCAAACATTGACTTATAGAAATACAAAATTTCGATTTGTGCGTTTAATTTGAATTTTTTGTAATTTTGTCACTTCTTGTCTTGTTAAATAATAATGATAATAATTAAAATAATGCATCTACGTTAGTTTTTTTTTAAATAGAATTTAACGAACTATGTTTTAATAACTTTCAAGTAGGAGTTCTCTGTCAAACCGAAAGAATAATATTTCGTTTCTTTAATATTGTGTTATTATCTTAGAAAATTAATCAGTTATTATATAATTTAAGAAATATCATCTAAGAAAAATTGTATGCTATTAATCTGTTATATCAAAATTGATGTTTGTTTGTGCGTATTTTATGCGCCGCCATATCGTTCATCAGACTGCGATAAGACTTTGTCAACTTATTGCTTGCACTCGCGCGAAGGTTTTACGGATAGCGCAATTAACTTACAGCAGGTGGCCGTCGTACCGACAAACTATAATCCGACATGGTCTATTATTTATTACTGTTTTTTTTTTTTGACAATCTTCGCTAATGCATGATTGTGCTCGACGCGTAGACTATTGTTTTGATTCTGATTGAAAAATTTGATACCGAAAATGGTTGAAAGATCATAATTTTTCTCACAAAGCGTTATTGCTTCTTGATAACGCTCTTTAACTTGATGCTTCTGAAATTGATTGATTCATAGTTTTTGATTATTTTAATATGTACATTTGTTTGTACACAATTATTTCCTAATGTAAAGTTATTGCATATTTTTTGTAGGTTCTATATCAGTAATGACGTTAATTTTATAATAAAACATAATCAGTCTATTGTGTTGTTTAATTTACTAAATTTGACATACTAATGAAGAAATGATTTTACTACAGAGTACAAATCATACTTCATTATGTTATATGTAGTATATATATATATGTAGTATATATATATATATATATATATATATATATATATATATATATATATATATCATATAGAATCCTATCATTGGATCTGTACTTTGTCGGATTACAAGGTACTCTTTTGTAAAAAAATTACGGACTAAATTCTTAGACAGTACTCTATAATCCGACAAATTCGATAGATCGACACTGCCCTGCAAAATGTTTGTCGGATTACCTGGGGTCCATTACATATATGTACATAAAATATAAAAATCAATTGCTATCCGTTAGTCTCGCTAAAACTCAAAAACGGCTCGACTGATTTTGATAAAATTTTTCGTGTGTGTTTGAATTGGTTCTTAGATGGTTAAAATTCACATTTGGACCCGGTAGGTGGCGCTGTCGTCGAGATCCAGAAATCACCCGTGCGAAACCGGGGCGGGTCGCTAACATGTAATAAGAATTATATACTATGTAGGTATGGACCTGAGGTTAACAATAATCTTTTTTTATGTTAGTAGAATATTTTATAAGCATTTATTCATCTCAACCAGACGAAAATACTAAAGAATTAGCAAAAGCCTACCACGTAAATTTTTTAATGGCTTGCGATAACGACTTTCCTTTGCTGCATCGTTACAACTTTAACAAACCATCAAATTTTCTTCGTAAATTCTCAATGTTGATATTTATTTTCAAAAATTAACACCAGGTGATTATTAAAAATATATAAAATCAGTTTGTTTCAAAAATGTATTCCACTTTGAGGATAAACGTTAAACGTTACGTTAAAGTTATAAAAGTTTGCAGCCGTCAGTATCGTTATTTTACTCTTCCAACCAGTGAATGCTTCAAGATATTAAAGTAACTTAATAGACTTTTTATTTTAAAGTATTCCCGTTGAATGAAATATACGACGCAATAAAATGGATAAAACTTGCGAGTACAATAAGTCAACTCCTTGTAGCCTCGTAGCTTGTGTGTAGTTTTACAATCAATTGACATTTTTTTACCCGACTGCGGGGGAAATGATTTTATCAGCCTATATATGTATGTATGTATACTTGTTCGTTTGTAGCGCTTGAGAGCTAGAGGCCAGAAACCAATCGCATGGGCTGGTTTTAATGATTCTTACATCAATCGTTTTGTCTTAATCATGTGAATGTTACTAAAGACATTACAGTAATCAAAATTCAATATGACCGCAACCAGACGCCATATTGCTTTAAAGAAAAAATTAAAAACGACGAACTATGTCCACTATGTCAACTTTTACGTGGTAGAGCCACGTTGCAGCTATACAATAGTTGTAGCAGGAACGGGTTGACTCGACCGGGGTACGTACGCTCTCGTAATGCTTATGTAATGCTGCTGTGTTTCGTACGGTGAGTGTAGAGAACCGGAGACTAATTTTATTGAAATCAAGGCATTCCACCTTAGTCCTCAGGTGTGACAACGCATTTGCATTTTGATTCTTAATTGAGGCTATATGTGGGAGTCTATGGGCCATAGCATCCACTTATCCACTTACCATCAACCCGATGGTAAGTGCTCGTTTGTCACAAATGCTATAAACATATTATATAAATGCTATAAAAGAGTGTGGTATCATTGATTAAGTATTTAAATTAAAACAAACTAAAATAATAAACTCAAACTTAACTTCAAACTTATAATGAAGCTGTGATACAGGCAGTAGGTAGGCAGCAGCATCTTCCTGATAACAACAACTATACACTAAAAAAACTGCGGTTGTCAACCCGCTCGCCAAGGTTGGCAACTATGGCAAACATCCCCCCATGGGTGACGAGAAGATACTGGAGCTGGAAGAAGAGGTAGACAAGTTGCGCTGGCATATAATAGGATTATCCGAGGTCGGAAGAGAGGGTGAGGACACGGTAATTCTCGAATTCGGCAACTTGTTCTATCACCGGGGAGCGACCATCTGTCCCAAGGAGGTTTTGGATTTATCGTACACAAGTCTCTCGTTAACAACGTTGTAAAGATTGGGAGTATATCGACGAGGATTACCTTATACTCAGAATCACCAAACGGTATTCGCTGAAGGTCATCCACGTTTACGCACCAACGTCGGAACATCCCAATAAGGAGGTGGAGGGAATGTATGAGGATATTTCTAGAGCCATGCGTTCCTCCAAAACTCACTACAGGGTGTTAATTTGGAGAGGTCTCATCTAATGAAGTCCCCTCGTGGTCTAATTCAAAATCCCGAAACCTTTCAGCTCGAGTTACAAAATCGTTTTCAGTGCCTAGAAGATTGCAATGCAGTGGACGATATAAATGACAAGCTCGTGGAAACTGTCCATGCGGTCAGTTAGTTCAGCTAAGTTTTGCAACACGAAATCTCTCCGATCATACTCTTAATCTTTTGACTGTTAGACGGGAAATGAAGCTGCAGTCTTCAGCCGATTTGCCAGCATACAGGCAACTGAACAGACAGATCTCCAAATACACGCGGCGGGACTTACACAACTTCAGTTTTACGTTATATCCCCAAAACTCTTCACCGCTGCATTGGAAGACGTTTTCAAGCTACTGGACTGGAAAGGATAGGGTATTAACATCAATACCGAGTATATCATTCACCTTCGATTTGCCGACGATATAGTCCTTATAGTAGAATCGCTGGAGGACCTAAGCACTATGCTCAATGACCTCAATAGTGTCTCCCAACGGATAGGTCTTAAGATGAACATGGACAAAACAAAGATCATGTTTATGTTCATGTCACACCTATGTTGGTAGTTGTTGGGAGCACTATGCTCGAAGTTGTTGACGAGTACGCTTAACTGGGACAAATAGTCAGACCAGGTAAGTCCAACTTCAACCGAGAGGTCAATCGACGGATTTAACTCGGCTGGGCAGCGTTCGGGAAATTACGACACATCTTCTCGTCAGCTATAACGGCTCAAAACTTAAAAACGAGACACCTGACAACCAGTGCGTGTTTCCAGTGATGACCTATGGAACCAAGACGTGATCCTTCACTGCTGGCCGTATGAGGACGCTCAAAGTCACTCAGCGAGCTATGGAGAAGGTTATGCTCAAGGTTTCTCTGCGTGATAAACTTAAAAATGAAGAAATCCTCAGTAGAACCAGAGTGACCGACATAGCCCAACGGATTAGTAAGCTGAAGTGGCAATGGGCCGATCATATAGCTCAAAGAACCGACAACCGTAGGGGAAAAAAGGTTCTCGAGTGACAGCCTCGTACTGGTAGGCGAAGTGTAGGGCGACCTCCCAATAGATGAAGTGACGACCTGGTAAGACATGCAGGAAGTCGATGGATGCAGGTGGCTCAGGACCGTGCATTGTGGCATACCTTGTGGGAGGCCTATGTTCAGCAGTGGGCTTGCGAAGAGCTGTAATGATGATGATGACAGTTCTTATATAATCGTATAATGGCTATTATTTGTTGTTTTTTTTTTTGCGCAGTCGTTTTTTTTTTTAAATAGTAGCCATGTTAAACCTTGTTAGAGTTTTAATCATCTATAGAATTAAGGGTATGATTTATTTTTGTCAAAAGTGAGTGTTTAAATCTGGTACTGTTTCAGAATATATGTATATAATAATTGGTGATACGATAAACTGCTAAGCTAAACTGCTTGAAAACAAATGTCTCGTCTAAAATCACACAAACCGGTATGAATTTCACTCTTACTTGTTCCGCACGTTATACGACGTAAACGAATCTCGGACTAAAAGAAGAATTGAAAGAACCTAATCCATTTGAGCTTTCAGTTATTCTCAATGCCACCACACAAACGATTTCTTCCCTATGAAAATTTCGCAAGTGAATTTTTAATTTGAATAAAACTATTATTTACCGATTTTATCGCGTTTAGTTACAACTTTAATTTATTTTTATTATCCCGACGTTTCAGGTGCTTTACAGCACCCGTGGTCACAGGGTGGACTGAGATGTTTGACTTCCCAATATCATAGTTAGTCCTGCAGATTTCTGCAGTCTTCGAACATGTTCAAGATCGTCCCCACCATTACATTAGATTTAATAAACCACAAATCCTCGCAAAAGAACACCAATTCCTACCAAGGGTGATACGAGGCTAGGCAAGGCTATTGAAATTAAAAAAAAATATCCAAATTTCAATAGAGAAGATGGATGAGTGCTGCCATCTGCTTGGGATCCTATAATTAACAAAAATGAAACCCAAACCCAAGCATACCACTGCCAGACTTCATGATACTATAAGCTCGTTTTGCGTAGATCGGACCAAAAATTAATATTCAAAAACTGAAGGTAGCCGGACTAACTATGACATTGGTACGTCAAACATCTCAGTCCCCCCCCCCCCCCGCCCGTGACCATGGGTGCTGTAAAGCACCCGAAACGTCGGGATAATAAAAATAAATTAAAGTTGTAATTAAACGCGATAAAATCCGTAAATAATAGTTTTATTCAATGTGTATTTCGCGTAAATTTAAGAAATCATTATGAATTTTTAAGGGTAAAACGTCAAGAGTACTAACTACGTCTCTAACGACGGTTTTTAAGAGGTTTGTAGAAACAGCTTGACTATTACCAACTTTGAGAACTTCTTTGGAAAATTTTGAGTTTGGTAGCAAATTGAGAGAACCCATCACACAAGAAACGTTCTGTGTTGTAAGAGTTGATGATGATGAGGAATGCCGGAAAGAATCCAAGGTTTAAATGTGTGTTAATGTGGTACAAGCATAGACTTTTCATAGGGCTACTTGTAATCTATATGAATAATTTTTACTTAAATCTGTTTTATTCTATGGTGCAAAAGTATAAGTAAAACTAGAAAAAATTCGTCCCTAATTAACAACATTTTATCTAAACATTCCTGTCGTCTGCCTCTCCCAAGGAATGCCATAAAGCATCGTCCTGAGCCACAAGCATCGATCGACTTCCTGCATATCTTGCAGGTCGTCATTCTATCTAGTGAGTGAATTAGTTACTGGGAAAAATAAAAAAAACATCGCTATTATTGCAGCAAACTTTACATTTTCCAGTAATTTTTTTTGAATAATATTAATGGTGTGGTGTATCCCGTTTAAGTAGATGATAGAACAATAATAAGGTTATGTTCAAAGCAGGCTCCGTACGGGATGGAGTACTGCCCGCAGCGAGCCCCCACTGACCGCGACGGAACGCGAGGCCATCGCCGCTGTCGTCAAGAGGGCTGAAAAAGTAGACGAGGTCGAGGCGAGACGAGTTGGACGAATAGTTGCCAGACTTGAGGGTATATTAATCTATATAATCTATATTTCTATATACATATTAAACATACCTTTAGATTTATAGATAGCTAGAATAGATTTGTTTTACATTCGATTCGAAACCCATTATTAATATTAACAAGGTATAAGTACTTCCGCAATCAAATTGAACATTATTTACATCAGCTGCTTTAAAATATTTATTGTATTTCCGCCATCAAAGCTTAGATTTTATTGCAATGTTTACAAAGGCGGAAACCATTCTCGTGAGGCTGCATTCAATTTAAAATTGTAATGATATCCATTACAATTTACAATTTAAATGTAGAATGCGGCTTAATTTCTTCGTTTTCTACAATGTCAGTGCTGTTAGCCAGTTGGCTTTTACAGCTTCATCGGACTTAATTATAATGACTCATTTCTTTACTGAGTGTCGAATATCTGCTACGGTGTTCCTATACACGAATCACTGGTACATATGAGTTATCCGATCACCGCACCATCGAAGCAGAAAGTTTAATACGTAAAAATCAGAAGTCACACAATGCTTAAAATTAGAATACCTCGTACTTTAATACTTATGCTTTAACCATTATTGGGATTCCACTGTTAAAAACTCTTTTGCAAAATAAACGCGCAACTAAATAAACAACCAATTTTATTGTTATTATTAGATAGTTTAATAGTTTTAGGTTGTTTTATATTCAGAATTTTGTAGAATAATAAGTTAGGAATAGTTTCCATCTGTTTTATCATAACATTTTGATTAATTTATTGATAAGTAAGCTCAAGTATTGTACCTACTCGATAAGTAACAATAAAACACTTTTTTGTTTGTTTTATCTTTAATAAAGTAAGAGCAGATTAAAGTTTTGTATGGAGTTTGGACATGCAAGCGGGTATTATATCTCTTATGGTTTCTTGCGAAATACGTTCTCACTCTGCGGTAATCATCTTATTGAGCTCTGTGATGGTCTGCGGAGCCGGCTGCACTGATTTCACTCGTCGTTTCGGAACGTCCTAGACGTGCTCTTAAGCAGTGTTTCCCAAACATTGTTATGCCATGGCCCGGTAATTTTCACACTGCCCCTTCGTGACCCACTCAATACTTTTAAGCCCAGGCTGGTTTCTATTGTGTAAAATAATACACATTTGTTAATAGTAAAAGTGTTTTATTAATACTACATATTTTGGTATCGCCTATTTAGTCACTTAAATGCTAAGTATGGAGCTGCCGCTTCTTTTTTCACTAAAGAATCCAAGTTCACGGAAAATTACGAAAGTTTTATAATAAGTTCTGGTTTCACTTCAAGTCGGTTTCTATATTTATTTTTAAGGTAAACTAGTAGTAGTGAGTATGTGGGAATGTGGCGACCCAGTATTTTATGTGATTGCCGGGTCACGACCCGGCAAATGGGAAACGGTGCTCTAAGCTCTAAGGGACTTGGGCGGGACTTCAAGCTGGCTAATCCAAATTACTTATTCCGACCTATTGGCGTGAGTGTTGTCGTTCATAAATTTGATTTTCGCAAGAGTTTATGTATCAGTATCTAGACAGTGTGTGGTTTTCGATGAGGACGAACTCTGTACGATACAATGACTTATTTTCTACCCAAAACATAACAGAGCCCCAACCATAACAAAGACTAAAATTTGCGATTTGAGAAGCTTTGGCTTTATCTCCCATTTTTGAGACCGCTAAACAGCAATAACAATACTTTAAAATGTCAAGGAAATGAAATAATTCAATAAAAATGGACTAAAAGTTATTTAGAGTCGATATTAACTTTCGGTTAATATCGACTAGTCGATATTATTTGCGTCGACAGCGGCTGAATTCTAAATAATGATTACATCAATGAACCGGTCATTAAAAGAAAGAGGAATGAAAGTGAATGCAAGTTAGACAAAAGTGATGGTTTTTGAAAGAGAAGAACATAAGACGATATGTGAAATAAGAATAGAAGGAGAGTTGGTTGAGCAAGTGGATGAGTTTGTGTATTTGGGATGTATACAGCATGGTAGCAGGCATGGTAGATATGATAAGGATTTAGAACGACTAGTGAACGCAGTACATATAGTAAATAGGGCTCTTCACTCTATTGTGGGGACACAGAACAACGAAAAAGGCACATGTTGCAAATTACAATGCTGTGTTAGTTTCTAATATAATGTATGGTAGCGAAAGTTGGGTGTATGGTATGGTACACGAAGCACGAGGTTAGAATGAATGCTGTAGAAATGCGGTCATTAAGGAGTATATTAGGGTTGAATCTGAATGACAGGATGAGAAATTGTGTGATAAGAGAAAAGTGTGGTTTTTGCAAGATAGTGGTGTGACCAGGATAAAGAAAGAAATGCATTGGTGGTTTGGTGATGTAAAAATAATGACGATGAAAGAGTGACAAAGCAAATTTATGTTGCAGAAGTGAACGGCAGAGTCGGGAAGGGACGCTCTAGACCAGAGTTCCCCAAACTTTTTGTGTAGTAGACCCCTTGCCATGTTTTTCCGTGTTGGGTAGACCCCTACTTACCTGATATTGATTCCCTGTAAATTTCTAATTGTAGGGAAGTTTAGTGTTAAAAACTTAAAGTAAAAACACATGTTAATTTATACATTTATTAATTGAATTTAAATTAAAACTACTCAAAATAAAATTTCGTATCTGTTATGTAAAATATACGTAGCATTAAATAAACATAAAATAAACTATAAATAAAATAACATAAGCAATAAGTCAATATTTTTAGTGAGAAGGATGAACCTGATGCTTTAGTAATAAATTATCAACATTTGGCGTCAATTTTGTAAGGGTTAGTCTTAAATCTCCTCGGCTAATGATGTCCAGTCTGTTTCTTTTTTTCGTTAGGCGATTGGTAACAGCGCTGAACCCCCTTTCCACTAGGTATGACGATGGAAAGGAAATTAAAAATTTCCTCGCTATATTCCATAATACGGGATAAGTAACGGGTATGTTGTTTTGCAGCCAGAACTGCTGATATCCGTTTTTAAACTGAACCTTAAGTTCTTCGTTTGTACTTAGTTCAATCAGTTCCTCTTGTATTATGACATTCGTTTCTTCTATGTCACTAAATGGATTAATTATCCACGGTGGATTCAAAATCTGTATAGAGGACATTTAAATGTTGAACGTAAGTTGAAACGTCGTCTTCCTGACAGCTTGTCTGTGACAAATTTGGGAACTGAGAAAATTCGCCCCGTCCAATATTTTGCTTCATTAGTTTAACTCTGGCAAGAAACGCTGATAAGATGGACTTTATTTTAATCAAATTTAAACTGTCGCCTTGTAATTGCAAATTAACCATATTAAATTTTGTAAACAAATCTGTCAAATAGGCGATGTCTGTTTTCCTATTCATTAAATTTTCATTTAAAATTTTATCTTTAGTATCCAGAAATTCTAAAAAAGTCTCAAAAAGTGCAAAAAATCTTGTGAAACATAAGCCTTTCGACAGTCAGCGTATTTCAGTGTGAAGGAGTAATTGATGAAAGTGTTCGTCATTTTCTTCACACAACTGCGCAAATAACCGCGTATTCAACGCGTTGCTTCGGATTCGGTTTACTGAATCAATGACTAAATGAAGTGATTCTTGCAATCTAACACTCAAATTTTTTGCAACTAAATGTTGTCGATGGATGACGCAATGGATTGCTAACACCTCTGACACATTTTGTTTTAAATAGCTTATAAATCCACGATAACGTCCAACCATGGCAAGTGCTCCATCTGTAGCTACTGATAGTATATTTTATAAAGGAATTGCTTTTTCAATGAAGTAATCCTTCAAAACATGAAATATTGATTCACCTTTAGTGTCGGTTATCAAAGTTCTTGCGAAGAGCAGTTCTTCGTAGATTTCTTGATTCATAATAAAACGAACATATGCCAATAATAATACTGCATTATCTGGTAAAGTTGACTCGTCCAGTTGTATAGAGAAATGGGTCGTTTGCAAATAATTACATAAGGAGCTTTCAATATCGGAACTCATTTCATTAATACGTCTTTCAACAGTATTGTTGCTTAAGGGAATTCTTTTAATGATATGATATGCAGGTTTGTGTAAAACAGTTTTTAAAACCTCTTCAACGGCTGGCAAAATTTACTTCTCTCCGATAGTACGCGGTTTTCCGGATTTTGCTATAAGTAACGAGATATTGTAAGACGCCCGCAAACCATAATCATTTCTTTGTGACGTCGAAGCGAACATTCTGTCCAGTGTAGGTCTCTTCTGAAGTTTATCTTTGAGTGTTTGAAAGTATTTCAAATCTTTCTCTGTTTTATCATGGTGGCATCTTCTCAGATAATCTTGCAGTTTAGATAGTTTCATAGCGTTATTGCCCAAAACTTTGTTGCATAAAAGGCACATAGGCAATTGTTTGTCCGGCAACGATGGAATGAAGCCAAATTTCAAATAATCGACACTGTACTGTCTACATTTCTTTTTAGATTCGGACATGGCATCAGTCATCTGTGGGCAAAATTAAATTATTTAAATAAGACAGAAAATCCAGCAGCTGTATATTAAAAATATTTTTTGATTTTTCCGAAAACATTCCATAATTCGAACATCTTCTTGCAACAATTAGCTCGAATTACGGAGATTGCACTGTAATTATAATACCGATTGTTCAAACTTTCATAAAGAAACTATTGAGGAGTACTCGTGTAATTTTGCATAATTGAATATTAAACTACTAATAACTAGTCATGTCATGATTGGCGTAATTTATCTATCTTTGGTAACTACGAGTACAAAACTAAAATTTAATAAAAAATAATGTACTTACTTTTCTCCAGCACTTTCAAACAAAATAACACTGACTCACTATAATTTGTGTGATATACTATCTATTTATATTTTTTCAAATATTTTCTTAGCACTTTCCTTTTCAAAATTCAGGAAACAAATAAACGTATTTGTCCCACATTCGTATTTATAGAGTGACGAATTGAACAAGTCAGTGCAAGGTAGCGAAGCTCTGAGACTGCGACTCTCAGGTTTTTACAAGTTCAAAATGTATTGCGACCACAAAGCGAATACCAACATCCTACAACTTACACAATTTTATAAACATATTTAATAAATTTTTTACTTCATAGGTACTTTTATAAATAATGTATATGTTTTGATATTATAAGATAGTATGATGTAAGTAAATAGGTACTATCAGTGTATGTGTTGAGATCCACTATCGTGGACCCCCATTTTCATTTCATGGACCCCCAAATTTTTTTTCGCTGACGTAGACCCTTTGCAGGTTGTCATAGACCCCTAGAGGTCGATATAGACCACTTCGGGAATCACTGTTCTAGACGAAAGTTTATAAATCAAATTGGCGATATATTGAAGATGCGCCAGATTAAATGTATTCTTTACCGACGAGCATGTATGCGTAGGTATATGAATGTAAAGTAGGCGAGACAGGTGTGTCAGGATCGTGCTACGAGTAAATGGAAGTCCGTAGTGTCTGCGTACTCCTCTGGGCGACAGGCCTGATGTTTATTAATATGTTTATCGCAACAAAATATAGTAATGGTTGTTTTTCCTTTTAACCCTCGGGCAAAAAAATTGAATTTGGAACGTATTTTTAAAACACCTCGGTACTTTTGTAACCGGTCAGTAAACTGTTCAGACGATTGAAAGCTATTTAGTGTTACATTTTTTTCTGACCATGTTTTTTTGCAAATGAGTTTAAGGGATCATCATCATTCGAATTTGTTTTTTTAAATAAAATTTTATATTAAACTTAATTTAAAATAAGAACAAATATTTTGTTACTATATCAAGATTTTCGAGTGCCGAAAGAGAAAACAGTCCACTTGATATGGCATTGCCGCCTCTGATATCGCATCTCAGCACTCGGTATAATTTGAATTTAAAAAAGAACATATTTTAATTGCCTAGGAATGCGCCGTTCAGCACAAGGTCCAGCCCCTCGATCCTGCCTACTTTGTGGGGAAACATCAAGACTTCTAGCTCCCTTGAGAACTTGCTCAATTTGTCGCAACACTGCATGTCCGAAATGCGTCATTGAAACGCCTCCGCACAGGTGAATTTGTTGATATTTGTATTCTATGATAGAAAGTTATGACTTATAATTGTGCTTAGAGTAACTATGATTTATAAGATTACCGTACTTTTGCATACGTGTCATACTGTACGGTTCAACTCAACATCCTTGCTGGCGCTATTTGCAGCAGTTTTATGCTGAGTTAAATATATTCTGTTGCTATCACAAGTCACCCCATATCATCACGTGGGTGGCGCAAGAGGTACCAGAAATAAGCTACAATTGGAGATGGACAGTAGCATTTTACTGATGACAGCTTAAACTAACAAAAACTGCAGTTGTAGCCTGCCTGCATAGCATGGAAACTATGAAAATTTCCCCAGTATAAGGCAATCTATTGGGAAGATTTTTTTTTTGAAAAATATTAGTAATCCTATTAATTAACATTACTAATATTCCTTTTAACCACTCCTGGTAGGCTGAAAATGCTTGTGTTTGGAGTGGTTCACGACAGTAGTCGAATGGTGAATTCGAACCCGCGACCTTTTGAGTTCGCGGTCCGCGCCCTGCCACTAGGCTACTGTCGCTTTAATCTTTTTACTGTAGCTTGAGTGAGAATAAATATTATTTGCAACATTAACATTATAATTCAAAGTTTTTGTGATGGTAGCACTGGCTATAAAAATGACGTGAAACGTGAGACTGAACTCCATAATCTTTTTTTTATAAAATAAGGGTAACAAGCAGGCACACAGTACTACCATCGCCTGATGGTAAGTGGATGCTGTGGCCCATAGACATCGGATAGAGGACTAAGATGGAATGTCTCATATCGAGAAAAAGCGGTCTCTAGTTCTCTACACTCACCATACGAAACACAGCAGCATTAAGCTGCTATTTTACGCTGGTATATTGTGAGAGCGGGGTTCTGCCCCGGTCGAGCCCACCCATTCATGCTGCAGCCATAATATAACTGCAGTGCGGTTCTACCACGTATAACCTATGTATAACTGTTTTACAGTCATAAATCTTTTATATAATTAGCTTGAAAATCTTAGATCTTCACCGGAAATAAAACTATTTACATGGATTTTATAGCGTATAATAAATTTATTTTTAACTTATTTTTTAATGCCCGACATTTCGGGTGCTCTACTTCAAAACTGGAATATAAGATTGTATGTACAACACGCACTGGTTGTACAATCATGTATTTAAGGTTTGAGGTATACGTGACGAGAAGATGTGTCGTAATCTCCCGAACGCTACCCAGCCGAGTTGAATCCATCGAATGACTTCTGGTTCGAGTTGTATTTTAATTAGTTTTTCGATATAACAAAAAAAAATAATCTGGCATATTTTTGTACGAAATGTAGCCTAGATCACTGGCATTGCTCTCTATCAGCTCCCGAAGTTATATCACAATCCGTTGAAACATTCTAAAGATTAGAGCGGGCAGTCACACAGACTAAAAATTTAGAAATGTTTATTGGTATCATAATATCATGCATATAACCTACGAACCTAATAAAAGTCATTAACAAAACATACACAACATATAAAATGTTGATATTACATACCGACACCTTAATTTTATTTCTATTTAATGGGGTAATATATGTATAAATGTGTTTTAATTGTAATTATTCCCATAATATTAACATTCACAAATATTTGGATCAGGTCACCAATATATTCCAGAGAGCAGTACATGTGCAACCTCTGTGCTGAGACGAGGGAGATGTGGAAGAAGTCTGGCGCGTGGTTTTACAAGTCCTTACCTAAATATATTCTACCAGAGCGTAAGATAACCGGACGCTACAACGATACCGAATTAGCAAGGTCGTTACAGGTAAGAAAAAAAACGATTTATCTATTTATTTGGTAGAGCCACGCTGCAGTTATATTAGGGTTGTAGCACGAACGGATCGCCTCGACCGATCTTACTCTCATAGAATACCGACGTGAAATAGCAGCTAAATGCTGCTGTGTTTCGTATAGTGATTATAGGGAACCGGCGACCCTTTTTCGGCATTTCATCTTAGGCCTCAGGTGTGACAACGTGTTCTGCGTTTTAAATCTTAATCAAGGATAGATGTTGGGGTTTTTGGCCTACAGCATCAGGCGAACGGGCTGCTCGTTCTAATCCTTATTCTATAAAAACAAAAAAAAACACGCATATATAGGGTTATGTACTTATCCTTTGAAAAATATTTTATAGACGACACACACACACACACACACACAAACGCACGCACGCATGCCGCATATATATATACAGAATGGGTCCCAAATATATGCAATAAATTAAACCATATACTTGTTATCGCCTTTGCTGACGATATACAAAAAATGAACGTAATCGGTCCAGTAATTAGGTCAAAAAGTAGAGTTTTAATTTTAAGCAAATTTGAACACTCTATAGAATTGGGTCACTAAGTTAATGATTCAATGAACTTGAATGAATCCTTGAACATTAAAAAGCGACGTTGCCACGCAATGCAAACTATTGGTATTGCGACATATCACAGCGGTGTCTTTTGTCGGCGTGCCACCCGCGTGCAACGTTGTCACTCTTCCAAGGGGTCAAGGTACGTTGTCTAAACAGAGTGTTCACTTTTACTGAATTTATTTTAATATTTATTTTGTTTGAAAATTTCACTTTTTTATTTTACGGGTTTTAATTTAATATTTAATTTTTCTAGACCTCTACGGAATAGTATTACTTGTGGTTTCATTTATTGCATATATGTGGGACCCATTCTGTATGTGTATATATATATATATATATATATATATATATATATATATATATATATATATATATATATATATATATTAATTTTAATTAATGTTTTATTACTTGCGTATCCGAAGAACGAAACTTTGGAAGGGCGTGTCAGCCAACACGCGCTGTTGCATTGTGGCGGACTTCTCACAAATAAGAGAAGTCTTATTCCCAGCAGTGAAACGTACACGGTTAGGCTGCAACTTTACCTTTCGTACTGCATTTAGTAGAAGGTTCAATAAACCAATCGTAATACTTCTTTATACATAACACTTTATAGGAATACAACCTTACGTTTTTGGTTTTTGAATTTACAATATTATTGTATGTGAATTTGAAAAACGATCTCATTATTTGAACTTATATTATTAACAACTATAATTTAGTCATAATTAGAAGAAATGCTCCAGATAATAACCTGTGCTATTGTGTTACTTTTATAACGCAAGCTATAAACCGAATATTACGGAGAGACCGACGTGTACTCAAATTCAATATCCTCGTATAGCTTTTGTCATGAAACTTGCATTCAGTAGAATGCTTTTAGTGTTCATATATTTATTTCTAAGACGTATAAGTTTAATTTTATGTTTGTGCGATAAAAAAAATTCATTCTTTTAAAACAAAAAGGTAACTTTAATTAAAAATAACATAGCGACCATTTACGACATAGCGTTGTAGTGACGGCTGTAACCTGAAGTAACAATAGGCTGGTTATATCTCGAAAACTGACAACAGATGGGGAAGATTTCTCAAATGGCAGACAGTTAGCGAGGCGGTCTCACACTAGATGAAGTGACGACCTCCTAAAACATCCAGAAAGTCGATGAATGCAGTTGGCTCAAGACCGTGCTCTGTGGCGTTCCTTTTGCTTGCGATGGGTATTGTGTTACTTTTATAACGCAACGGTATTTTTACACCTTTAGTGGCAAATTTTTAAAAATTGTATGTTATATTTGATATCACAAATATCTAATCAAAATGTGTGTATATCGGCTATACAGCTATAGCAGTGGCCAAGCGTTTGGTGGCTCTGCTACCGGCCGAGAGTTCGACAGCACGTTTAAAGTTTATGTATGGTGTACTAATTATTTTTTCGGGTCTGGCGAGTTATTGACCATGTGTAAACAATGTCTCAACAATACCGGAGTAAGTCTTATTTTTATTTAGAGCTAGGGCCCCGGCTTTGACCGGGTAAAATCCATTAATATGGCGTTATTAGGTATAAGATAATCAAGGACCATTGCTTTCATATTTTTTTTAAATCTCCAAATTTTTTCAATAAAGTTTGGTCTAGATCACTCCTGGAATTGCTCTCTGTCTGTTTGTGAAGTTTCATACAATCTGCCCAAAAATAGTTCTTTTACATCGTTTCAAAATGGCCTACGGCTTTCTACATTCATCATACGAAACACAACAGCATTAAGCTGCTATTTATCTCCTCTGTAAACATTGCCGCTCGTTACACAATGATACTATTTTGTTTGTAATATGTTATTTTTTAATATTGTGTTACTGTGTTTTGTTATAAATAAAATAAAATATTTATATACGCTCTTATTCTTTGGCCCTTCACCAGTCAAGTCGAATCGACCCATTCGGGCTGCAACCTACAGCTACAGCGTGACATTTTCATGCTTACTCTAGGCCCTCTCTGCCCTTAGCTGTTTTCGTTGACCTATTACTTATTACACGTGTTCATTGCACAATAATAATATGTTCTTAATTGCCTAAGACTTTAAGTTTCATTAAATTAATATATCATATATTCGTTCTCTTTTGCTTTAAAATGTTTAACGTTGTTTGTCCGCGATGGACTCCTAAACTACTTACCCGATTTTAATCAACTTTTATTTTAATCACCATGTACAGTTTAGTCCAACTTGAGAGATAGGATAGTTTTTGCCCATAACTGACCCACAATTTTTTTGCGAATTTAAGGATTTTTAACAGGCCATGACAAAGGGTCGTCGAAAAGGGCAGAACAACGTCTGCCTAGCAAGCTAGTTATATAATAAATTTTACTAAAAAATACAGACACCACAGAATCCACTGCAACAACGATATACCCTCCTTTTATAAATCCTTAAATTGATAATATTTTTAACAGAAAATTTAAATCGACCGTGGCAATTTTCTCTCTCTTTATATAAACAATGCCATGGTCACTGTTTACTTTATCGTGTTTACTTTATTTATTTTTCGTGCGGGTCATTAAATATTCTTTAAAGTAGAATCGTTGTAATTATTTGACAACGGTCATATCCTGTACAACAATGTATAAAAGGGACACATTTATCATCTTACTCGTCAGTGTTTAAGAATAGGTAAGTAAAATTTAGATAGGTTTCCACGATATATTTCCAAATAGCAAAGCCCTGAGCCAGAATGCGATAATTAGTGGGGATATTATTTAACTTCTTTCTAAAATTTTCTTTCTTTCAAAACTAACTTATACATTTTCTCCTGCAAACAAGACCATACAAACATAATGAATTCTTATATTTACGCGAATTTATACATAAAAAATAGTATTGTACAGAGAACGGTCTGAGGTAGCCGGGCTAACTACGACATCGGTACGTCATTCGCCTGAGCCCCGCTGTAAAGTTCCCGAAATGTTAAAATTAAACATTACAAATAGACGAAATGAAAAATAGATCCGTTAAAATTAGATTCATTTAACCATACAATACAACTTATTCGGTACACAATTTGACCCCACTACTCGCAGCACCGTAGCCAAACTCTGGGCCACTCCGCTACCGTGTTGAGAATAAATGCTTGTAATTTTTCATGATTTCATTTTCCAGCCCATTTGAGAGTAAGTCGCTACTGAAGTCTATAGACATCTGCAGGCAACTTTAAGAAATTATAAAATATGTAGTTGCTAAATGTGGCACATTTAACTGTCAATCACTTTTAAAACATTTTATTTATACTAAGGACGCGGGCAACAGCAGTAACGAAGGGAAGACGGACTCCGAGCCTGGTTCACCTCTCAGTATACACGCGCCGACGTTCTCTAGGCAGCCCAGCAACAACGACAGCAGAAAGTCGATAGTTTCATCACACGTAAGTTCATGTGATTCCTTCATTCGTTTACAGTACTGTTGTGCTTAAGTCTTAACTTTTTTTAAACTTTACCCACACAATAGGATTTTCTCCTGTATCGTGGAGGCAGTTTACATACATAAACTGCACCAGGACGAACATCCGGACCCGAAATAATTATTTTTAGTCCATACAAATGCTTGTTCGATGTACTTGTGGGATTCGAACCTGCGGCTCTCAGCGCCGTAACTCATTGCTATGCCACTGCGCCAGGGATTACATTCAACACGCAAGATGTAAATATGAAGATATTATATATATATATATACACACACATATATATACATATATATATATATATATATATATATATATATATATATATATATATATATATATATATATATTATCCGTATACTGAACATCATATTATGAAATCTCCGGATTTTAATACAACTCCGACATAACTAGTACAAATTTTTAACTCTTTTTGCGTTTCTCTTTTAATAAATACGAGCCAAGTGCGTGGCAGGCAACGCACAATGTAAAGGTATACTAAGTGAGTTTTAACTTCTAAGTGAGACTAAAAATAGGCCCAAATAGGAAGACCCAAGAGCTTATTTTCAAATCAGGCTTGTAGGGAGCGGTATTCAAAATAGATTTAAAAAATTTCCATTTTGAAAATAATACAATTTATATCAAATTATTCACGTGCCAAATCCGTACAAAGATGGTCATATAATACGTATCTATATATGTATTCCCGGCAGTGCAACCCTAAGATATAGGTATATGACCGTAATGAACCTTCCCGTAAACCACCACTGCCCTAAAATTGTCCTGAGGGTCGCCCATGTAAATCAAGAGTACGATGGACGAAACTATGTGAGGCTATATGATTTCGTGAATACTTAACTACCAACTAAAAAATAAGCGAAAGTAGTAAATAAGAAACATCCTCTCTGCTTATACCGCAAATAAAAAAGTTAAGGTATAGCGATTTTAATTTTTTTCCTGTTTGAAAAAATAGAAAACAAAAATGGTTTTGATCATTTGAACATATTACGCAACGGTTATAAAAGTGCTGTGGTATTTAAAAAGTACATTCCAAATACAAATTTTTGCCTGTAGCTTATTTTTAAAGAAAACAACTTTTTACTACATTTTGTAGAGCAAACTCCCAAAAGTTAATATCGATTCTAATTAATATCCACTTTTATAGAATTATCTTATTTCTTTGACATATCTAAAGAGTTCTTATTGCTCGAAAATGGTAGATACACGCCAGCAAAATTGTTGCGCTTCTTGAGGGGGCTTAAAGCCAATGCTTCGTGGCTCAGAGGTTAAATGTAAGTCGCTCCACAGTCCAAAAGGCCTGGCAGCGCTATCAAGAGACCGGTTCCGTCAAGAGAAAGTCTGGTTCTGGAAGAAAATTATGTACCGAACCACGGGACGATCGTTTTCTGGAAAGTCAAGTGTTGAGAAATAGCAAATCTTCGTATTGTTGACCTCAAGAACAACCTCGAAGAAGTAAGAAATGTGCAAATTAGTCTGTGGACTCTCAGGAAGAGGTCGGTGCTAATATAGAGAAGATGAGTCGTATTTTCCTGAAAGCTGCCCAGCCTCCTTGAATCCGTCGATTTACCTCTCGGTCGAACTAGAATTTACCTAGGCGGACTATTTGTCTCAGGTAAACATACTCGTCAACAACTTCGAGCTCTCGTCAACAACTTCGTGCTCCCAACAACTACAGGCTTAGGTGTGACATGGACATTACACTTTTGTTTTGTTCATGTTCATCTTAAGACACTATTGAGGACATTGAGCATAGTACTTAAGTCCTCCAGCGATTCTGTCATAAAGACTATATCGCCAGCAAATCGAAGGTGAGTGACGTACTCGCCATTGAGGTTAGTACCGTATTCTTTCCAGTTCAGTAGCTTGAAAACATCTTCCGACGCAGCGGTGAAGAGTTTTGCGGACATCACGTCATCCTGTCTTACACCTCTCTGCAGTTGGATGGGTTTCGTACTCTGGTTCTGTATTCGGAAAGTCATCGTAGCCTTACTGTATAATCACTTCAGCACTTCAATATACTGACTGCAGCAGCGTCTAAATTTCAACGGAATCAAAGGCTTTCTCCTACTACAAATACGCAATACATAGTGGCAGATTGTACTCCTCGGTCTTCTGTACAATTTTTCGAAGTGTATGTATGTGATCTATTGTGCTAAAGCCTTTTCGGAGACCAGCTTGTTCGGGAGGCTGGAAGTCGTTGAGCCTGCGCGTGAGACTATTCGTAATGACTCAAAAAAAAAGCACGTAGACGCGGCTCAGAAGGGAAATCGGTCTGTAGTTCTTCAAGAGAGCGTTGTCACCTTTCTTGAACAACAAGAGGACAGAGGTAATAACCGCATGTTAAACGCAATGCATTGAGTAGTTTAAACAAAGTAAGCGCCTGAACAGATAAACAGAAATAGCGAACTTGGATAAAATAGGGAATACGATTAAGAAAATAAACAAAGACTTACATTTAAGCCTTAGTTTATGGAAGTATACTTTATTCGATTTCATGTACTACTGTATATATTTTAAAAAGAAGCAATAAGATATTGTATACAGATTATAATAGTTCCTATTTAGCAGTTATTAAAGCACTCAGCCATTTCGTTTTATTTGTTTCCAAAATTAAATGATTACCGCTTCTTTAAATCTAGTCTGAGATTTTAATCTCATTGTTATTCAACGGTTTTTGTTTGTTAAACGTCTATATTTTATCGTATGTAACTGTATGTTTTTCGGATATTAGAGGTTAATAACGGTTCAAGAACTGTATGCAATACGTTAGCACAATAGTGGTTAATAGTGTTCAGAGGTTATTATTTGAATAGTTTAACTTGGTAGGACTACATTGTAACTTATTATAGTTTTAGCACAAATTGATCGGGTCGACCGGAGAAGGACCACGAACTCACAGAAATTCCACGTGAAATAGCCGCTGTGATTTGTTTGGTGATTGTAGAGAAACGGAGATCCTATTTACTGGTATCGAGACATTTTATCTTGGTCCTCCAGGGTCACATCTAAATTTTTTTGCTATTCGAGGATAGATTTAGGTGTTTTGACCATAGCATCCACTAACCATTTAGTGAACTTTGTATTCGACTTTGTGTCCAAATAATTATTTTGGCAGTTTAATACCTAGAAATTCAACTAACGGAATATAAAACAAGCTAAGATATTATTACTAGGAAAACTTATGAATAGTAGCCGCTCATCATAAATCTTTAGCATTTGTTTACTCCATTTTCTATTATGGTGTAGTATGACTAACGTGACCAGACGTCCCGTTTTGAACGGGACTGTCCCTTTTTATAGTTACGAGTCCCGGTGTCCCCGAAATGAACTCTGGGACGCAAAATTGTCCCGTTTTCTGAAACCGCGCGAAAATTTGTATTGTGGTTACTAAAAACTTTTTTGAAGATCCCATATCCGAATTCTGGCTTTATTTTTTATACGCTCAGTCAGCAAGTTTTCATCAAGCTGTATTGAAACTTGAAATTCAGACTGTCAAATCAATCAACTAAAAGACAATTTGACTCAGAAACAGACCAATCAGTTTCTTCGATTTACGGTCCGTCAATTAAAAGTGAAATCGAAAGATATTGTTACTTGCATAGATAAAAAATTGGTGAAAAGGGCAGCTACAGATTTTCATGAAACAAGCCGTGAATATCGCGAGCAGTGGACTTGCTTTCTTACCGAAGAAATGGAGATATTTTATTGGGCAGATTTAAAAAAGTTCCCCGCATGGGAAGACGTTCAAAACTCTCTGAATGTACTTATTAATTGAAAAGGAATATATTGACTGTAATAAAGGTGCAGAAGTTTTTAACGAACTACAAATTTCTGTTCTAAAGACGATATTGATAATTTAGGTGAATATAAAAAAGGTGCCAAGAGTTTTATTCTTACTTAATATCACCACCAGCTATACTAAAGCAAATTTGTTCCTGTAAGAAATATAAATATAACTAAAAGTTTCGGATATATATATATATATATATATATATATATATATATATATATATATATATATATAAATATATATATATATTATATATATATATATAATTATTCGTAACTTTTAAGCTTACTCAATTTTTCTGAATAAATAACTTTAAAAAAGTGTTTTTTTTTTGTTGACTACCTGTTAATTGACCTAAATAAAACAATGTCCCGTTTTGATTCAAAAAATAAATGGTCACGTTAAGTATGACGTACTATATACGTGACGTATGACAAACAGTCGACGCGACAGTCCCTTCATCATCTGCGTAGAGATAACTGAACACATCTATAAAATAAATTTGATGTGATTCCAGTGACTGAATATTGAATTTATATGCACGTTTAATAAATCCTTATGCATTTGTTTAGGAAAAATAACTAAATACAATGTCAATTTCGTTTACCGAAGTGAAGGAGGTTTACATACTACGCATTCGAATCAAACGATTTGCTTCGCCGTTCGTAATACGTAGAACAACGCGTGTGTAGAATAATTTGCCAGCATCTGTTTTTCCATCGGATTACAATGTCAGTCTTCAAAGCAAAAGTGATTTAGCTTTTATTAAGCTAAGTGAGCTTACTTTTCCATATACATTACCACTAAGCTACAAGAGGGATAGTTGTCCAACACTGGCTTGTAGTAGTAAAAAAAATTATTCACATTTTTTTATAAGCAATAACGCAATTTTTTGTAATTTGTTCTCTTTGATGGAGGCGTTTTGCACTTTGCACAAAGAAAGATGTTCATATCTAAAACAGTTATTTGTTAGAGAAAAAATTTGCTGTGTTGAAGTAACTTAATGAACTGTTTAGTTTGATTTTTAAACAATACCAATCGTAGTCAATAACGTTTCTCCATAAAAATATATTAAGATTTTTCTTTTTAAATTGTCTAAAATAAATGATTCTAGCTTTCTAGCTATAAAAGATCCTGCATCTGCTTGGCATCCTATAATTAACAAAATTAAACCCAAACCCAAGCATACCACTGCAGGACTTCAGGATACTGTAAGCTAGTTCTGCGTAAATCAGACCAAAAATTAATATTCAAAAACTGAAGGTATCCGGGCTAACTATGATATTGGGACGTCAAATATCTCACTCCCCCCCCCCCCCCCCGTGACCCTGAGTGCTGTAGAGCACCCGAAACGGCGGGCATTAAAAATAAGTTTAATAGTTAATTAAACGCGAAAAAATCCGTAAATAGATTTTTTTTAAAGTGTAGTGTGCGCGTAAATTTAACAAATCATAATATAACACCTTCCATTTGGTGAATATTTCCGAAACTATCAGAACATTACTGTAGTGATTGAAAACAACCATCACAGACATTGGTAGTATGTTTAGATGCAATACCGGAGACACATCGACGGAGGCTGATTTTTATTGTTCTGTCCAAATATTGATTCCGGCAATAATTCGAACCTGGGCCCCTTAACACAGGACTTATGTGGTTTAGTAGCAAATAACGTATTTTATAATATTGCGTTGAGTTATTTATCTATTACTTAACTATTACTGTTTTAAGGACTCCCACCACGACTGGAACGAGACCGATATCCTATCCCACGGTGTCAGCGGCCTCAGTCTTCACAGAACCGAAAGCCTCAGCCAACGTTCTGTAGCTGGGCTCAAGCGAACTGGCAGCAAGGGAAGCGCTTACAGTAATCGCAGCACGAGGAAAGAAATAACTAAACCACCCACTCAACCGGAGAGACCTACCTCAATTCCCGATGCTGGATTCGGGACGCTGGAAATTAAACTAGCCTATGATAACGGCACTTCGTCCCTCGCAGTGACCGTTTTAAGAGCTAGGGGTCTAATTGGAATGGATATGACTGGATTATCCGATCCATTTTGTAGATTAGAAATTATGCCTAGAGGTATTTCAAGTTTTCCTTATACAATTTCATCTTATAATAGTACGAAATGTCATTTAATGATATTTTGATTACATTATTATTAACTTATATTTTATTAATGTATTATAGCTGCAGCCTGAAGTAGCTCGACCAGGGATGAAGCACGTTTTCCGTATTTCGTTTAGTCAGCGTAGCAAAGAAGTCCTTTAAGAGATCTTCGTTGCCAGTATATCAAGGCACTCCATATTATTCCTCGGGGGTGACAACGCATTCTGTGTTTGATTCCTAATCAATTACTGATGTAGTCGTCCATAGCCTACAGCATTTCCTTTTCTTCTATTAAAATATTTAATAGTGTTGAATATTATAATGTAATATTGTAAAATGGAGTTAATAAAGTTTTCTCCTAATGTTAGGTAGAGCCATGCTGCAGTTATATTAGAAGTATAGTTGTAGCTCACATGGGTCGGCTCGACCGGGGAGGGACCACGCTCTCACAGAATACCAGCGTGAAATAGTAGCTTAATGCTACTGTATTTCGTATGGTGAGTGTAGAGAACCGGAGACCCTTTTTACTGGAAACGAGGCATTACATCTTAGTCCTCACGGGTGACAACGCATCTGCATTATAATTCGTAATTGAGGATTGATGTAGATGACCATGGGCCACAGAAACCACTTACCATCAGGTGGACTGTGTGCTCGTTTGTCACCCTATCCTATATAAAAAAAAATGCACGTGATGCACCCTGCTATATACGATGACCTGTACGAGGCTTGAGCGGTTGACAAAGGCAACATATATATTAAAAATGCCGTAAACTCCTAACCATTGCAAGAATATATGCTTAAGATTAAATAAACGCATTCTTTAAAGGCTTTCAAAGCAAAATCAGATAGGATATAAATTTTTTCCATAAGTTTATTTTCATTAGTTACTTAAAAGTTTAAATTAAATCCCGTCAATACGATTGTGTTGTTTTTTTATTTGATTAAACATGATTAAAACTACTTTTACGGATTTTATCGCGTTTATTTTTACTTTTTATTTTTAATTCCCAACGTTTCGGGCGCTTTCCAGCACCCATGGTCACGGGGGACTGAGATGACTGACGTCCCGATGTCATTGTTAAACCCGGAGTACCTTCAGCTTTTTTAATTATTGTTTATGGTCCGATCTATGCAAAATGAACTGACTATGTCCTGAGGTCTTGCAGTGGTATGCTTGGGTTTAGTTTTAATTTTAATGATTATAGGAACCCAAGCAGGTGGTAGTACCCAGCCTCCTTCTGTATCGAAATTAGGATGTTTTTTTAATTTCAATAGCCTCACGTATCATCCTTAATAGGAATCGGTGTTCTTTCGCGAGGATTTGTGGTCTATCAAATCTGATGTAATGGTTGGGGCCGTCTAGGATATGACCACAAACTGCAGACTTCCCGGAACGTTGATGCTTCACATCAGCTATATGTTCTTTTACGCGGGTCCTAATTGATCTTTTGGTTTGTCCTGTATAAGAGAGACCACATTCACAATCAAGCTTGTACACTCCTGCATCTTGTAGAGGAATATGACACTTGACAGATGGTAGGAACTGACTAATCTTCTTCGGCGGCTTGTAGAATGTTCTAATAGAAGCTCGCTTCAAGATATAGCCAATCTTGTCTGTGACACCTCTGACATATGGTAGTACATGTGGTCAGTATGACATGTGGTCTCTCTTATTTAGGACAAACCAAAAGATCAATTAGGACCCGCGTAAAAGAACATATAGCTGATGTGAAGCATCAACGTTCCCGGAACGTTGATGCTTCACATCAGCTCAACCTCTGGGACCACAAATCCTCGCGAAAGAACACCGATTCCTACCAAGGACGATACGTGAGGCTATTGAAATTAAAAACATCCTAATTTCAATAGAGAAGGAAGCTGGGTACTACCACCTGCTTGGGATCCTATAATCAGTAAAATTAAAACTAAACCCAAGCATACCACTGCAAGACCTCAGGACATAGTCAGTTCATTTTGCATAGATCGGACCATAAACAATAATTAAAAAAACTGAAGGTACTCCGGGTTTAACAATGACATCGGGACGTCAGTCATCTCAGTCCCCCGTGACCATGGGTGCTGGAAAGCGCCCGAAACGTTGGGAATTAAATATAAAAAGTAAAAATAAACGCGATAAAATCGGTAAAAGTAGTTTTAATCATGTGTAGTGTTCGCGTAAATATAAGAAATCATTTTGTTTTTTTATTGTTCACTATATTCTAATGTACTATCTTTCAGAAGGAACATATTCCAACAGGCTACGCACAAAGACTGTACACAAGACCAAAAACCCGGAATTTAACGAAACACTTCATTTCTTTGGCATCACTGAATCCGATCTGGATGCGAAATCTTTAGAAATCGTCCTGTTTGATGACGATAGGTAGTAAATTTATATTTAGTATTTTATTTTATACATAAGATCTCAAGCCACAGTTTTGACTTCTCCGTTTATCACAGGTACGGATGTGACGAAATGGGATCCGCTACAGTTTCTCTTAGAGATTGCGCCAAGTCACCGATTCAACTCAGGCTGGCGTTATCTGGAGCCGCCAGTATTGAACCTGCGGGACCTAGGGTACTCCTGGCTCTCTGCTATAGTACGAAAAAGCGAGCACTCGTGGTGACCATTTGCAGGGCTGCCGAACTCCCACCACGGGACAGTAATGGATATTCAGATCCTTTCGTTAAGTTGTGAGTAGATTTCTATCTTTTTCATAAAAAGTAGTCAACCGAAATTACGAAGTTAATGTTATCTAGCTATCCTTTTCCATTTAACACAAATGTAAAATTATGATTGATTTGATATCGACTAAAGATATCTCTCAATTAGATTTACCTTGATCCAAGTCCTTTCCCTATCCATTTTTATTTAACATATAAAACATTTGATTTATTTGATATTAACTGAAGATATCTCACAATTACAGGCACCTTGATCCCGATCCTTATCATAAAAAGCACAAGACGTCAATAAAATGGCGTAACTTGAATCCGGTTTGGAATGAAGAGTATATATTTGAGACTCGTCCCACTGAGCTTTCCCGCCAAAATTTAACATTGACATTTTGGGATAAAGACTACGGAAAACCCAACGACTTCCTGGGCAGTCTTGTGCTGGGTGCGAGCAGCAAAGGAAGAAGGTTGAAACATTGGATGGATTGCATTAAATTTCCGGATCATAGACACGAGCAGTGGCATTCTTTAACCGATACACATCATTTATAAATACACCTGTGATAAACACAACGCCCTGGCTACGCACGGGTGATTTCTGGATCTCAACAAAAGCGCCACCTGCCGGTCCAATTATTAATCTAACTGATCCAGGGACTCACTCAAACACATCCAAAAATTCATCAAAATCAGTCCAACGGTTTCGAAGAAGTTCAGTGACAGACACGTACAGAAGAATTATATATATATATATATATATATATATATATATATATATATATATATATATATATATATATATATGTATGTATGTATATATGAAGACGTTCAAATTTAACATTTACTTCATAGTCTATTCTATTGTTATAAAGTTGTTGTGTTATAATGGTATATGTAAAAAAAGATATATTTAATCAAAAAATAATAAAATTATTAGTAGTAAAAGTAAAGTCACAGCCTATATACGTCCCACTGCTGGGCTCAGGCCTCCCCTCATTTCTGAGAGGGTTTAGGGCAAGGAAGTGTCCGCCGCGCCACCCAAATGCGTGTTGACGAACTTCACATGTCTTCGAAATATTTTTTTTTCTTATTCCTCAGACATGCAGGTTTCCTCACGATGTTTTCCTTCACCGCCGAGCACGTGGTAAATCAGCACTTAAAATTGCAATTAACAATTTCATTGGTGCCGGCGGGGATCGAACCCGGGTTACTCGCGTTCTGTTATATTTACAGCGAGCGTTAACCACTGAGCTACCACGGCTCTATTATTAGTAGTAATAATAGATAATTAGAGGTGTATTTTTCTAAAAACTTCTTGAAAGCAAAAGGGAGAGCCCCTTCTAGGATGGAATAGAGTTTCAAATTGTCCACAGGATCTTTAGTCTAACCTAAGAGAGGCTAGACTAAAGGTTATTGGAAACCTAAAATTAAAGTCACCAAATGCTGTTCACACTTTTTATTTTAGTACGAAAACACAACAAACCATGCTGCAGCTATATTAATTGTATAGTTGTAGCACGAATGGGTCGGCTCGACCGGGGAAGGACCACGCTCTCACGGAATACCAGCGTCAAATATCAGCTTAATGCTGCTGTGTTTCGTATGGTGAGTGTAGAGAACCGGAGACCCTTTTTACTGGAAAAGAGGCATTCCATCTTAGTCCTCAAGGCTGACAACGCATCTTCATTTTGATTCGCAAACGAGGATGGATGCAAATGTCTATGGGCCACAGCAACCACTTACCATCAGGTGGACTGTGTGCTCACTTGTCACCCTTTTCCTAAAAAAAAAAACATTTAATAAGTTCAAAAAGTAGATAGGTAATACTTGTATCATAGACACGTACCTGTTAAAATAATTACTATTGCATAGTATTTTTGTACATTAAATATTTTGAATGTGCCAAAACGTTGCTATCAATATTTAACATAATATTATGTCTAAAATTATAACCTTGTTGTATTACTTGTTGGAGACGTGTGGCGTTGAAGTTAAAGAACGGTATCGGGCATGTTAAAATTAAGTATTTACCATGTTTTCGCACGCAATAAATAAATATTTTACATAATCTGTTTTTTATTTTTTCTTATCTCCGAATCCTCCTCAAATTTTCATTTAACACAATAAATGAAAAATTGACTTTACACAAAATTATTATCTACCTCTTGATTCGGCTTTTGAAAACAAAACTTTATTCAGCAAAAACACGCTGATCCATTATTTTTAGAGATTTTCCCACACTCACCGTCACCGAGCTTGACGGGTTTGTGAACGCAGAGCCCGCCCGATACGCTTGTAATTATGCCTCTCATAATCCATATCCTGCCGGCGTAAATGGTGTAGCCTGCAGCGTTGTTATATGATTTTTTCATACGTTTTTAATTATTTTGTAGTTTGTGTATACTGTATATTCCTCGCGTATTTTTATGTATGTTAACCGATCTCTCGGAAACAGCTAAATAAAGTTTCAGCGGTGGGCCTATATAAATTTGAGGAAAAATCCTTCCTGCTTTGACGACACACTTATCGGGTACACTCAGAAGGGTATAAAAATTAAACCTTTCTATAATTCGACTTCAAAAATGTCCATTTTACTTACAAGCGGTGCCCCTAGTATTAAAAAATAAGATACAGACGCCAGTTTGATGGTATAATGATGGACTAGGTGGTGGGACTCTAATTCCTACTAGGAATCTGTCTGGTTGAGTATCACCCTCTGATCGAGGCTAAAGGGTAGAGGAAGCCACAGGGCAGGTTGCTGACTTCGAACTCATACAAACAGAGAAACAATACATTTCATTAGTATTACTATTATTGTAAGACATCATTATTGTAAGGCTGATAGGGTCAATTATTGTAAATACGTCTTACAATAATTGTAATCTTCATTTTAGTCTTCAGAGGTAACGACGCAACTGCGGCGTTCTTTGTTTGAAGTTGGCTGCCGACGTCCATGAGCTGCCGTAGCCACTCACCATCTGATGGACATAAGTTCATTTATTAATTCTTCAGTTCTTTTTAAATCCATCCAATTATGTTTAACTTAAATCCTATAGGCAGGCGATGGCCTGATGGGGTAACAAAGGAATAAGCACGAATTTTGAGCGCTTGACAATTAAATATTTGCGTACTTCGAACTCGTATCCTGTGCACCAATCACTGGGGATTCGCGCGCATGGAAACAAAGTGATCGGACGGTTACACTATCGACCAGCTTCAACATAGGTGTTTCATGTATAAGCACGCATGAACGCTTCAATCGGCCGGTAAAATCTATGACGGGGCACAAAATTCCGATTAGATTACCTGCTACATGCCTTTTAAACCTACAAGCTCTTAATTTCGAACCAAAATAGATGAAATCGTCATCATTTCAAAAAATAATAACTTTGGCGTCTACAAGCTTCTGAAGATGTGATCTTAAATCTTTGTAATGCTGAAACCTATTAACGAAGGAAGTAATGTTTTTTCGGCGTATCTCTGTACGCATTTTAAGAAGAGAAATATAATCATACACTTCTAAGAAATCCTTATCGTACTGATTTAAGCGGCCAGTAACAAATTAATCATACAATGCGCACTGAAGTTAATCGCACGATGAAACAAAAGTTTCATGCGTGATCAATTACATACCAGCCGATCAAAACCGGATGATCAAACACCCAATGACATTTTATATGTGGTGGAGCCATTCTGCAGCTGTTTTATAGCTACAGCATAAATAGACTGACTCGACCGGAGGAGAACCACGCATACAGAATATACCAAAACCAATGTAACGCAAACAGAGAACAAATCGGGCGACTTAATTAGGGTCGTAAACTGCACATGTGAACATCAGTGCTCATTATCCGCACTGCTAACTACGATACCTTTACAAGGCTATGTACATGTACACCAAGCAGCCTACTCAGCACAGTGAGTAAAAGAATCTCTTTCGGAAAAAGAAAGTCACTAAGATACGACCTGTATTATAGCAATTAGCAGATAGATTTAGAGCACGGATTCGACGCCGTCTCCACGAATACCGTAGATTCGCGTGGTGTGGTGAATGATATGTTAACTTCTTCCTTCTCCATTCCTCCTGATGGCAAGAGGTCTATTATAGTATTTAAATAGGGTGTTCTGAATTAAGAATCAAAATGAAGATGCGTTGTCATCCCTGAGGATTGAGATAGGATGTCTCGTTTCCAGTGAAAAGGGTCTCCAGTTCCCTACATTTTCCCAACGAAACACAGTAAGCTGTATATTAAGCTATATGTGTATTAAGCTGTATGTGTTATTTTTACAAGGAATTAAAAAAGTAAAAACTTTTTATTACATTAAGTATTTGATTTAAAATCCCTTAACACTGAACTGAGCAAGTTGTACCCTTAACTTATATGAAATTTAGATCCACTTAAAACAACATTTTAACATCGTCAAACGTTTCAACTTTTGCAAGAGTTCGATAATAATTTAATATTACAAAAATACTTGTAACGTATTATTCATATTCTTAGTTTAAACCGTAGCTCATGCTAATAATAATAATTTTACTTAAATAATTAAAAATCCAAACAGACCGAAGCCCTCAGCAGGGGAGGCCAACGGCCGAGGGTTTGTGGGAAAGACAATGAAAGCGGTAGACGATGACGACGGTATCAAGGGGAGCGGCCTTCTGCATTTGATCATGTATTTCTTTCATTTTAAACCGCGAGTACACATTTGTTAGTAACAATATTCACAGCTATGTCAGTATTCGTCAAGACAAGAGAAGCGTTTATTTTATATTTTGTATATGAGATATCTGTGTTATGATGTGTAGTTGAAAGTGAAATAGGTACACAAACACAATATTATATTTAATAATCCGCTGCTTGATTTGGACTCCTCTCATTAAATAGAAGATTCGTTATATTCGCCCAACTTAGCTCGATCGCAGTACTTACGACGCACACCTTTGATGCTCATCTTGTATCCGATAAAAGATCTGGTAAAAGTGAGATGGTTATATCGCCATTTATATTGGAGTCATTAAAATCTTGTTCGCTTTTCCACTTTTTTTTACTTCGCTGTCATAATGATAAAATAAAAAATACGTTTTTTAAATATTTTATTTGTTCAGAAAACGAACACCTTTTAACAACATTTTTTACGTTGTAGAGCCTTGCTGCAGCTATATTATGGTTGTAGCGTGAATCGGTCCGCCCGATCGTGGACGGACCAGGCTCTCACTAAGTACCAGCGTAAAATAGCAGCTTAAAGCTGTTGTGTTTCTTATGGTGAGTGTAGAGAACCGAAGACCCTCTCTATTGGAAACAGGACATTCCATCATAGTCCTCAGGGGTGACAACGCATCTCTGCGTTTTGTAAATTTAGACGTTTATGGGTCACAGCATCCTTTAGCGTCAGATGTACTGTGTGCTCGTGTTTCACCTCCATTCTATAAAAAATATTACATCTAGTTGGATTACCCTAACGTAATGTGAGCCTTATGTATATTATTTATACATGATCAAAAATTAACTTTAGATAAAATAGCAAGTAACAGCAGACACTCTTTCAATTCTGATAAGGTTTTGGAGACTGGAAGAGTCCGTCGCACTGCTCCTATGTGTATTGGCGAACTAAAAATCTAAATGTTTCACCATTTATAGACATGCGAACCTCACGAAGTTTTCTTTCATCGCCGAGTACGAACTGAGATGTTACAGAGAGATTCTGTTAATATGTTTATACAAGATGGTACAAATTTAATAAATAACTACATTATTTATAATGAGGCTAGATACAAACAATATTTATTTGGCTTCTTGGAATTTATTTTGACGTATTTCTATTTCCCTTAGGCGAAAATATTTGCGAGTAGGAGAGAGTGGGGCAAGACGGGGTGCGGGGCAAGACGGAGTGACCGATTTTGAGCGCGAACGAATTAGCCAATCAGGATCGTTTTAGCAGCTGACGTCGCGCCGCCATTACGGCAATCAGTCATCGAAGTGAGCGGACAAAGACTCCACGCGTTTTATTTGTTTTCTGGAAAAATCTTTTTTTGACAAATATCTAGTGATTTTTCTATACTATATAAGGCGTGTAATTTCCGTAAATAATAACACCTCGGAATTGATTTCAATGGTATCAAATGTGACAATAACTACACTAACAGGTAAGAACTTGTTTTTCTCTGTGCTGCGTATTGGTTTTATTAAGTATTTTTTAAATTTGATTCGGCATGCGGGTGCAAGATGGGGTCGGTCGTTCGGTCGAGAACCCCATCTTGCCCCTTAGCCTTTGCAAGCGGCGTAATGTAAATGTCTAATTTTACTGTGTATTTTGTTCTAGAATGGTGAGAAATTATAAAAAAAAACAAGTAGAGGGGATTGGTCAGAAGAAAGTATGAAAGATGCTGTGAAAAATGTGGTTGAAGGAAAAATGGGCTACAAGCTTGCAGCAAAATCATTTTCCGTCCCACAGACAACTTTAGAAAGAAAAGTGAAGCTTGCGCGAGAAAGTTTAGATAAGAATGATCCAATGACTGTTAAATTTAAGGTACCGTTAGGCCCCAAAAGAGCAAGTTTTTACTGATAATGAAGAGGAAGAGCTATGTAAATACATAATAGATATGGAGAGCAGGCTTTATGGACTGACAATGAAAGACTTAAGAGGTTTAGTCTATAGACTAGCGGTAAAAAATAACAAACGTCATCCGTTTAACAATGGAAAAGAAGAAGCCGGGAAAGACTGGGCATTAGGATTTTTAAAAAGGCACCCGGAACTGTCTATTAGACAGCCTGAAAGTACCTCATCCGCACGTGCTGCTGGTTTCAATAAACAGGTGGTAGACCATTTTTAAATTTTTTGGGCAATGTTTACAATGAACATCATCTAACACCTGATCGTATATACAACTGCGATGAAACTGGTATTTCAGTTGTGCCCAAAACTAAATCAAAAATTATCGCAAGAAAGGGCAGAAAGCAAGTGGGAGCCATAACATCTGCTGAACGAGGTACCGAAAGGCGTTCATACAAGCGTCTACGATGTCAACAGCTGTCAATGGTTTTAAGAAATGTGGGATTTGGCCATATGATCCAACAGTATTCTCTGAGACCGACTTTGCTCCATCTTTGATGACAGATATTCAGCTTAATGTATCCGACGCAGCTGCAAGCGATAATAGTTCGTTGATAATGGAATCGTCATCCACAGAACCAGCAACAAATAATCAGAATGCGCCAATTATATCTGAAGCCATTTCTGTTGCGGCAACTTTGACGGATGCAGCAGTGACGCCAGTAACAGTGGAAACAGAAACATTGTCGAGACTTGATACTGCCGCTAGTATATCTGCGAGTACGTAACTATCAACTAATCTGGTTACTGCACTTACTGTGCTACCTAATACAATGTCAACCCCTGAACCAGGATGTTCTTACTGGCTCGATAACTCCGATCTACACGAAAGACCACGAACTCCGCAGCAATCAATATTTGGTGTTGTAAGTCTGCAGCAAATAATGCCCTTTCCAGCAACTACAAAAACATCTCGCTCAACTAGAAAACGAGGAAAAACCGCGGTGATCACATCTTCGTCGTATAAGAATGAGTTAGAAGAAACGATTAAGAAAAAGGAACAAGCGGAAGAGGATAAACAGAGAAAAAAAGAGTTGAGGGAACTTAAAAAATCTGAAAAAGACCCGGCAACTAAGAAGAAAAGAGTAACAAAGAAGAAACAAGGGGCTAAGAATAGATCATTAAACGAGAATAGTGACAGCGATATTGAAAATACACCTTGTTTGTATTGTAAAGGCCTATATTTGGACTCAAATGAAGGCTGGGCTGCTTGTTCAGCATGCGGCAAATGGGCTCACTGCAGCTGTGCAGGTGTGGACGACGAAGATGCAGATACCGTGTTCACTTGTGAACATTGTAAACAGTCCTAAATGCTCGTTTGTTGCGTACCCCATCTTACCCACGGGGTACCCCATCTTACCCTAGGGGTGGGGCATGATGGGGTGAATGGTGTATTTCTACTTTTTGATTTTTTTTAATTTTATTATGTTGATAAGACTGCCAAATACTCGTTAACAATGAAGAATGATTATCTAAGAAGATTATAAGAATAAAACAAATTAATAAAACTCTTTACGGTCAATTTTATTTAACATAAAACCTTAAGGACCCCGTCTTACCCCACTCTCCCCTATCTTATTAAAGCTTATTATTGATAGTTATTTATAAAGGTTGCTTCAAAAGTAGAAAATGTAGAACATCAGTAGCAAAGTTAGCGCTGGTTTGCTAGACATCTAATTATTTACAAAAGGCAATATTTTCTTATTTGATGTGTTTGACGTGATTCATATATTATCAGGGCGAAAACGCGCTTGTTATACACTCTTCTTTTCATGTTTTAGGAATACATTACGAGATGTGTCGAAATCTCCCGAACTCTTATTACGTCTTGTTATTATGCCTATATTTATTTAAATTTATGTACAAAATAATTATGACTAGAGGTGGGCCGAATATTCGTTTTATACTCAGTATTCGGCATATTCGCCAGGTTTACCGAATATTCGTGTTCGGCCGAATATTCGGCTAAATCACCGAATATTCGTTAAAGTGGTAATTAAAGTATTCACTGTATGGAAATGTACGAATTGAGTAATGCCATGTCTTTCATAATTTTACTGTTGAAAGTATATTTATTTGTGGGTTAAATCTACTTGTATAACGATATGTTTTTGAGGCACTGTAGATTTATTTCTAATTATAGCAAATAAAAAGCGTGATAAAAATTTGTTTGGAAACAAACAAAGAAATATTATGTCACAGTCAGTAGATTTCCTGCCACTCATTTTCATCACACACATCAATTTTCACTAAGAATATTGGTGGAGCGACGAGCCTAAGGTTACCGAAGTCTAATTCCCGGTCGAACCTTAAGCCTATTACGCGAGATATTAACTAAAGTGGACTGTATATGCGAATAGCTTCTACGCTTACATAAAATGGCTACTATAGCACGCGGTACAATGCACTCGCTCTTCCCTAAAAAATAAACTATTATTTGACAAATCTATGAAAGGAATCCTGCTTGATTAGGAGAAAACAAAATTGGAGCGGATTAACACAATTAAACACAATTATATCAAGCAGGAAATATTATTTGGAACGTTCACTCACCGGGGTGTTTTCTTCTATGCTGCTTGGGCACTATAGCTGCGACTTCTGGAAGATACTCTGGGTAGACTCTCTGCCTTTCTTGTCCGATGACGCGTCGGAAGAGAGTGCGGTGCGCGACTATTTCTCACACGAGGTGAGGCGGGTTTTCTTGGAGCTCGACTGCTTCCAGGCTAAAGCGGTTCTACTAGCGGTGTGGTTCTAACAACGAGCGCGGCGGGAAGAGGGCGCGCGTCGGTCGCGCGTGCCTTTTATTCCTTCGGTTGCGATGATTACGTGATATTCTAGAATCATCTTCTTTCCCCTCCCACCCCACCACCCCGATGTGTCGATAGGAGGGTATGAATGATATCGTTCGGAAAGGGATAAACGATTTGGCAAATCCCTACCGTCAAAATAAATACGAATGGTTTTTCCGCGCAACCAAATATTTTTTCTCACAAAAATAGTCAAAACATAAGCATGTGCCGGCAATTTGCTCAGTACTAGATGATGCAATAACATGTCAGGTGTGGCAGGGGAGCTGGCGCTAATCCCGCGCGCTTTACGGTAACATTTTTCGACATAAATTGGTTAGGTAGCGAGGTAATCCTGCCAAATAATGTTCGGCCGAATATTCGTATTCGGTGTTATTATTGTTAATGTTAATTACTTTTATTTATTTTGTCGTAATTTGAACAGTTTTTTGAACACGAGTGTTTTATACATTTCCTAAGCACTGCTTTCCTAAGCACATCTGGCATTTAATGCAAGCGTCTCCGTTTACATCACTACCACTCGAAGTAAGATTATAGTGCTTGTGTTGGGAATGGTTCACGACATTAGTGGAATGGTAGATTCGAGCCCATGACCTTCCGAGCTTGCAGTCCGCACCCTTAACCATTCGGCTGATCTTGCTAAATTCTGAGGTATATGCTACATGACATATTCTAATTTTTCGTCAAAAAATATTATTTTTGCTTACACTCTCTACGCTCCACTGCAGGTAGGTTGTTAAGCGAGTTAAACCTTCGCACTCGTAACGGTGTCGCTGAATTTTATGTTCTTGAATACGCAAAACAGGGTCTTTTAATATGCGAAAGAGCCACGCTGCGGCTATATTATGGTTGTAGCACGAATGGGTCGGCTTTACCGGGGTAGGACCACACGCTCAAAGAATACCAGCGTAAAATGGCAGCTTAATGCTGCTGTGTTTCGTATGGTGAGTGTAGAGAACCGGAGACCCTTCTTACTGGAAGCGAGCCATTCCATCTTACACCTCAGGGGTGACAACGCTCCTGCATTTGTATTCTTTATTGAGGATAAATGTAGATGTATTTCTCGTTTGTTAGTCTTATTGTATAAAAATAAATTCTAATAACAACCAAACGTGGCAACTATGGCAAATATCATCTAGGAGGCTTTATTCAGTAGTGCATTGATCGTACGTAGCCTGTAACGGTGGCGGTCTGACTCAAAAATATAAGTAGTCTGGAAGTAGCGACAAGTGCGAAGCATCAAGAGCTTCAATTACCACTTCGTCTGCCGACTGTGAAGATTATAGCAAATACTAAAGCTAGTGTTGCCCAAATGCAAGAACAAGACGAGACTTAGCCAGTCTTGGTCTTGGTCTTGCGCCAATATACCTGGTCTTGTTCTTGGTCTTGGTATTGCGCTCTCAGTCTTGTTCTTGGTCTTGGTCTTGTAGCAAGAGTCTTGCAAGTCTCGCAATTACCTATTAGCCTATTGTTATTTATTAAACGTTACTTTAGTTCTTAGGACAACTTAACAGAGTAGGTACATTTTGAGCTTGAATTAACATAGCCATAGAAAGACCAACCAAATTAATAAATGTCTAAACATTTAATGAGAAATTCGAAAAATCAACTAATACCGGATGGGGCTTAACCCACGACCTAAGCGATCCGTGCCGATGCTCTAACCAACTGAGCTGTCTACCAAGACTCACGGCCACGGGAGTTAGTCCGTTTCTTAATAAATGTTTACATTTAATAAGCTTACATGTGCTATAACTTAGTCAAAACATATAAAAAACAAATTAATGACATTAACTTGACTGTTTTATAAAGAACATTATCTGTCTAGAAAGAGATTGATAGACCCTTGACATTATGAAATGGAATAAATGAGTTATACAATTTTCCATTTGTTTAAATAAAAAAATTAAATACAATACAAATTAAATTACATAACAGTACACAACAGCTTTGACATTACTGTTACTTTATATTAATTCTTTTGACCAAGAATTAATACAAAGTAACCATCTGGCTGACTCATCACTTAACCTATTTCTATGTTTTCTAATTACTACTGATGCTTTAGAAAAAATCTCTCAGCAGGTACTGAAGTCGCAGGTATTGAAAGAAAATCACGGGCCATCTTCGATAAAGTCGGATATGCTGTCTCATGCGCCCTCCATCACTCTAAAATGTCTTCCGAACTGGCGGCTCTGGGTTTACTTAGGTACTCCTCCAACTCGTCTATAACTAAGCCTTGATGAAAAGATCTAGATCCGGATGACGTCGACGGTTATGCATACAATTTCCCAAAGTCTATTACGTCTTCATCTTCATCATATTCACACACTTTCTTTTCATTTCTTGGTGATTCTAGAGATGTATTCACTGAGTGTAGACTTTTATATTCTTTATAAAGTTCATTAAATTGGCGCAGGCTTTCTGTTTTAATTTGCTTCCCCCATAATGTCATGTCAAAAGTCTGAGTCTTATGCCTTGGGTCTAAAATTAAAGAGGTACAATAAATCCAGTTGCTCTTTTTGAAAACCCAGAATGAGCCTTTCATCCACTTCGGATCGATTAGGTTTCTCATCTAATTGTTTTACCATGGATTCAATTTTATCGAGCAAGAGATTGAATGATACAATGACTAGCGGTAATGTAACATATTTTTCTCCACCAAGTTTCGTTGATAGAAGTTTAAAGTTTATTAAACAACTTATGTATTTTTTCGAGTATTTGCCATTCACTATCTGTGATTTGAAAATCGTTCAATTCGGTGACAGAAGTACACAATATGTTAATGCCGGTTCTCACTTATAAACCAAATCCAACCATATCATGTGTGGGATTCCATCTCGTTGGACAGTCGAGTATGGGGTTCAGATTTGATGGCACGCCAGCTGCTTCACAAGCAGACTAAAACTTCCTCTTCAATATCTCACTTCTTTTTATTTTACTGGAAATACTGCGTAATTTTGTTATAGCTGTACGTGAGTCAGCAATATTTGGCGCATATTCTTCATCTTCCTCAGTTTCGTCTTCATTATCTTCATACTGCTGTTCTTGTCCCTTATTGTCAGTTTCACTGTGTAATGCTAAGGTCTTTAATAAATCTTGTACACCAAGGTTCAAAATGTGAGCAAAACACCGGAAATGTTGATTGTCTGAATCAAAGTGTGGCAGCTGTTTGTCTAATTCATACATAAATTTGGTATTTGCAGTTGCGTTGTCGACCGTGATACCCTTTATTTTATCAATTATGTCATATTCCCATAAACATTCGTGGAAAATCGTTGCAATATCTTCCCCAGTATGTCGACAGCGTGTTGGTATAAAATCAAGGACTACAGATCGATACTTCCATTTGTTGTCTATATAATGAATAGTGACCCCGTAGTAACTCCTACCAGCAATTGACGTCCATCCATCAATGGTAAATGACATTTTGGATGAAAATTGTTGTAGTCGTTTTTTAAGATTCAATTGAAGCTCTTCAAACCGTTCTTTGACCTTCCTCCTAAGTGTGGACCTTTTAGGAAACACCATATTTGGGCAAATTGATCGAAAATATACTTGTGTAGCTTCGTCATCGAAAAATGAGAAGGGAAGATATTTTTTAACCATCCAATCAATTGTAGCTGTCGTGATGTTGTCACTGCTATTTTCGGACTGAAATAAAACAGTAAATAATGTGTCTCGCCGATTATAAAACAAATGAAAATATGAGTGAATTATAAATACATATTTAACACTATAATCTATATATATATATATATATATATATATATATATATATATATATATATATATATATATATATATATATATATATATATATATATATATGTGTGTGTATATATATAACTACCACTCACTGACTGACTGACAGTTAAGAAACGGTTTTGAGAAAATCTATCCCTAAGGGAGTGAAATGGGAGTTGGAAGTTTGTATGAAAGTCCTACGTTTTTGAAGTTAGAGACACGAAAATCGGCATTAAAGTTATATGTTTTCAATAATAAAATCCTGAATAAGCTGTTTTACGAAATCTTAACCCTAAGGGGGTGAAATTGGGGTAAAATGGTTACATGCAAGTCCTATATTTTTAAACTATAGTTATCCTATATCTATAGGATAACTATAGTTAGTAGTCCTATATTTTTAATAACTACTTGCATAGTTAAGCTTTACCTATATAGCCTCTTTATACTTAGGTAAGACTTTTGCAGCGAGAAAATTTCAAAATCTCATAGGAAATCAGATATTGTACGCGGACGAAGTCGCAGGCGGCCGTTAGTTACATAATATATGTGTTATGTAATTGTGTGATAAGTATATTTTTTCTTACCTGTCCACTTTTCCGGTGGTTATTAAAAAGCTTGTGATATCTCCACTTAATTTTGGTTTTTCAGGAAGAAATATTTGTGATTCCTTTTTGTGGAAAGATATTAGATGCTTCCTTAAGCCTGAAGTGTTTCTGTTTTTCATTTTTGTTTCAACCTTTTTATGTTGGCATAATTTACACAAAGCAATTTGGGATGCATGAATAATGTCGAAAAACACATCAAATTTACTTTTAGGTCTTTTAGATCTATAACTCCAACACTCACTACTCCGACTAGAACTATTCGACTCTTCGTCACTCATGTCAAATTGTAAACTTATCACTCCGAGAACAACAAGGATTAGAGTAAAAACAATTAATACTTTAGACTCGAAGCAAAGCTCAATTGGGAATGACTGGAATTAAAATAAATACTACTATTTGTAAGTACACACCGAAAGACCGACAAAGGAAAGTTCGGCATCCTGTGATAAAATTAATGATTCTTCAGGAGATTAATAAAGTAACGTAAAAATGAAATGTAAATATGTAAATAAAATTGTGTATATTATGTTCTTCTTGTGATTAAATTGATCTACGTTAATTAAATTAAATTTGCCTTCACTCGTTTGAAATTCAAAATTCAAATATAGATAATATAGTCATATAATCACTGTTTTCCCCAAGTTTTTCTTTTCCATGTCCAGGAGCTCTGATTCTACTGAGAAGAATCATGGAAGAATGTAAGAAACTCAGTAGTTGCTCTTTTCAAAATATTTTTACAATAGTTCTATAATTACGTAAAGCGATAAGTCAAACATAAAATGTCAAATGTATATGTAGATACCAAATCGGTTTAGAAATTTCTAGTTAGTCCTGTGTAGTACGAGAGGTCAGTTCCAAGCATTTTTGTCTGACTTAAATTGAAAAGGTGAAAGATCTAACATTTCTTTTGGAATCTATATATAAATAAAAGCGTATATCGCTACCCAAGAACACATTATATACGTTGTGTAACCGGAAAGTAAGTATTGTGATTTTATTTTTATTTCTACTATTAAAATTGTGCAAATCACTATTATTTACATCAATTCGATGCAATCAATTTCTTTAAACGGTTCTCTAAGAGATACTCGGGCTCCTAAAAAGTACATAGATCTTATTTAACGCTTTTTATTTAATATGCACACTTTTTATATTATTCGATTAGCATTGTACAAAATGTTTACACGTTTCAAGTGTGTTATAAGTGTCTACAATATTTATCAAATGGGTGACGACATATTCGAACACTTTGTGTTCAAAAACACTCACTTCCAAAAAATTGAGATTTGCAGTGAACTTATTGAACATGTTTATCTATTAGGTAATAATAATAATAGTAAGTAATTATTATTAACCCATATGGTTAATATTATAATAATTAATTACTAGAATAAATTATTGTGGTATCTACCTATCCTTACCATTATCTAATTACAATATTCCTTGCGAGATCAGCATAATGTATTCGTGTCCATTCTGAGCACCCGGAAACTTATTTTATTTTTTGGAACACGTACTCTGTGGCGGCATTCAAACAGTGTCAAATGTAGTGCGTGCGGCGCGGCGGCGATGATTGAATGCGACATCAATCGAAGCCGCCGGCGCGTGTATCTTCACCTTGTACTTCCGGATAGCTTCAAAATTTCTTTGACAGGTCAGTATTCGATCTTTGATGATGCCGACAACAAGACGCCGCGCACTATCAAAGTGCCGATGGTCAAACTAGGGATGCACTGTTTTTTCTTTTAATGGATATTTTCATCCGCTACGTATGTTTATGGTATTGTTCGTAATGCGCATAAGTCCAATTTTCCAAAATTTTTATATATTTTTTGCGTCTCATAGAGTCCCTAAGCGTATACCCGAACTCCTATACTCCCTGAAACGACACTCATTCCTAACTGCAGGACGCAAGAGTCTCGCAGGCTTAGTCTTGTTCTTGCTCAAATCTTGCACGGTCAGTCTTGGTCTTGGTCTTGCTAAAATTAGGCGGTCTTGTTCTTGGTCTTGGTCTTGCAAAATGCAAGAACAAAACCAATACCGCAAGACCAAGACCGATTTTGGGCAACACTAACTAAAGTCCCTGTCGGTGTATACGCTTAATCTATAAAAAAGCTTTATATTATATTCTAAAAGAACGTAAATATAAATGACGGAACAAAATAAAACCGTCTTCAATCAAATAACTTAAACAAATAAATAAAATTAAAGTGTCTATTATTATAGTTATATTGAAATAACAGTCATCTGTTAAGCTCAGGGAAGTGTTTTAAGGTTATTAAGACATAAATAGACATTTCCGAAATTTTGACGGTCTGTCTGTGTGTCCAGACTCTCATCTTCAGAATGGCTGAACCAATTGTAATGAATCTTTACGAACAAATAGGAGCCAATGCCAGCTGGGATCTGGACTATATTTTATTCGAAAAACTTAAAGAAAAAAAAAACGAAAAATAAATAAAATAAATGGTCCTTGATTATAATTAATAGACCATGCCCGAGCAAAGCCGGTGCTTGTCCCTGGTATATAAAACAAAACAAATTTAAGGTATATTTTATTTATAATATATCACTTGATCTCCCTGACATACATTGGACAGACATAAGAGCCAGTTACTATCTGGTCTGGTCTGTAGTCCCATGGGAAATTTCGTGCTTAAATGAATTATCACTTATCATATGTGAAATAAAAGTTATTTATGTGACTCTTACCGCTTAGTTTTGTATTTAGAGCACGTTTATGTTTTGAAACTACGCCTACACCAATGTTTGTGTCGTTCGTCCATAAATCCAAAATATTAGTTACTGACTCCTGATCGGATTTCGGTCACGGCGGTCACGACCAGTCACGGCGGTCACTTAACGAAGACTAGCCATCTACACAGGACTGGATTATACTGCCAGAGTGTTTGCGCAAGCACAGGTGCACTCTCTATTTATTTAACTTTCATATTCCGAGGGAACGTTATGCCGACATGACCGGAGAGAGATCAGGCGCAGGATCAATGGCTTTACGTGCTTTCCGAGGCACGTGGGTGTAACACTGCCAACTTCCTGACTCTGGACTGCTACGGAAAATTCCTTGTCAGAAAACCCCAATAACTCATTTTGACCGGGACCCGGGTGCCGAACCCGAAACCTCAAGATCATCAGTCTCGTATAGGACGCCTAAACCATGGAGGCAGTCGAGCTTATAATTAAACTTGTAATAAGCATTAAATAGGACATGTACATCATAATTCCGTGATTATCTCACCACATGCTCGGTATCGTAAGGAAACTTGTAGGTATATGCCTATTTTTAACAACGTTAGGTACCTCCTCACTAGGATCTTTTCCTATATCTTGGGATTTGTTATCATAAATGAATTTCACAAGGACAAAGTGAAACAATTATTTGTTCCGTGCGTTCAGAACAAAATATTTCGGGGATCTGCGCAGTCCGCCAACATGCACTAGAGCAACTCGCTGGACTCGTCGCTCCCAAACGCTTTCACAAATAAGAGGAGACCTGTGTCCAGCTGTGGGACCTATGTAGACTCCACGGTCCCCTGACTTGAACCCAATCGATTTCTTCGTCTGGGGATATTATAAAGAATTGTTTTACACCAAATAAATAAATAACGTAGCTGCATTACGATCAAACTTGACGCAAGCAGAAGAAACAATAAAAAATAACAGAATAGCATTCATACAACTAAAAGAAAACCTATGTAGACTGTAATTTACTTTTTCTTTACTGTAGAGATCGAACTATGGTTAAAATTTACGGTCAAAGCTTCTAAAGCTATTTATAAACATAACTTATGTTTGCCATTACTTATAAAAATTTTACTTAACAAACTTTTTACAGGAGAAAATATAAATTTGGAATTTGCTTTGTGAATAAAGGGACCAAATATTAAAATTTAAAAATATTTGAAGGCAAATTAAAAATATAGGACGAAACTGGCTGTCTTTAATACATTCATTATTTCATTCATGAATCGATTGATGCAATGAATTTCTAAATATTAAGTCTGAATAATACTTACGTTTAAGAAGTAAGAAGTAAGTAAGAACTATCTAAGTCATAAGAACATAGGCCTCCCCCAGAGATAGCTTCAAAGATAGAGTTGTCAAGCGCAGTTTTTCGTTATTTCGAGTCTTTATCAGGAAGCTACTGCTGCCCATCTCTTGTGTCAGTTTCCCTCTGCCGGCTGTTATGTAATGACCCCCACGGTATAGTGTGGGGTACTTAATATTCTGCACCGCCACTATACATTATTAGTTGTTTACTACATGAATATGGGTGGGTTTTTTACTTTGATACCAGGGCTTTCAATTATTCTCGGTATCAGCGTGATTTGCTAATAATGTGGGGTGTTCAAAATTAATGAAACATATTACCTGAGGGTATAAATGTGAAATTGAAACTGACTCGACAGTGTTGAAAGAAAAATCGAAGACCGTGCGGTGTATGCGATGGGATAGTTACGGGAGATGAAACGTGATGAAACTGAGAGGAAACAGGAGTCTTTGTAACGACATAAAAAGGGATCAAACCCCCTCTCCCCCGAAAGTTCAAAGTCACTTCATCGGCCGAAAAATCATGGCTACAGTGTTTTAGGATTGCAAAGCATGGTGGATTCCAATACTATTGATCGAGTACACAAAAGAAAGTTGAAACCACCAACGCAGACAAATACTCAGCCACTTTACACCGTTTGAACGAAGCAATAAAAGAAAAGAAAAGAGGAATGCTGCCCAGGAGAGTGTTGCTTTTTCATTGCAACGCAAAACTACTGTACTGAAAAATAAAAAATATTTCATATCCTATCTTTTTTATTACATACCAATACCGAGAATACATTGAACGCCCTTCGTAAATAGAGTTTAAATGATAAAATTTCGAAATTAAATTTAAATTTAAATAGCAACATTTTCTTTTTTTAACTTTAGAACGCTTTACATAACAAAAAAAATATCATCATAAAAATAAATTTTTAGTTTCAGTGCTTTCATTGTGATAATAAATGTTGAATATACTTGAATGTTATGAAAATAAATTATGATATTAAAAAAATTAAAACTATAAAAACGAAAAAGACCTACTGCCAAGAACGCAGGCTCTTTTAAAAACTTTTTATTCTACTTGTGTTTGTTTTTGTAATATATATCTCTCCGTTCGCTAATAAGAATTTTAACTACAGTCTCTTTTGTACCAGGAACGCAGCAGACAGTACTTAATTGACTGTGTCAGATGGCCAGCCATGACGCACTTTGTGACGTAAAGACGCGACAGCTTGATGTAAAAATGATCGCCACGTTTCTATGTAATATAAAATGTGAATATCGAAAATTGTCGTCCGTTTTTTGGTATTTGTTGTTAAAAGAGGCAAAAGAAAACTACACCTTTCGATAGGTACTGTGTCATAGACGTGCAACAAATGTTGTTTAGGATTACAAACAGATGATACACAAAATCTAAAACAAGATACAGGCATTGTAAGAAACATGCAATGTGCTCACCCAGTTATGGGGAAGCACAGCTAACACAAACAGGATTAGATCTTGCCGCGAGTTCGTGGGGTAGGTTCTACCCTCGTGCCGTGCTGTGATCCCGTCTAAAGAGTATAAAGAGTCAGTTTTATAACAGTTGTATTCACATCCCATCTTACTCCTCAGTGGTGACAATGCATCTATAGCCTTCTTTGCTTAGGGTTGGTTACTGGTGTCCATGCAGTAGCCACTAAACAACACGTGGACTGTTAGTTCGCTTGTCACTCGAATGTTATGAAAAAATTTAGTACAAATAGTTATGATTAATTAAATAAAACATCTTTTATTTAATTAATCATATTTTTATTAATCTTTATATATATATATATATATATATATATATATATATATATATATATATATATATATATATATATATATATATATATATATTTAGGAGCTGACTCCGTAGGGGTGCCTATTGGTGACCATAATGAAAGGTGAATTCTTTTACTAATATATATTTATTATAGCGGAACGTGCCATACAGTTGGCGGGCAACTAGTGACTGCCTGAAAAATCTTATTCACTACATAATATAGTTACAATACAACGTTGCGAAGTTTACATGTGTGTGCGCGGCACACCTACAATACTTCCCCCTTTACAACAATTGAATACAAAAAAACTTAAAACTATACAATGAATATAAACTTAAAACTAACAACAAAAACTTGCTAATGCGCTTGTGCGCAGGGCTGTACGGAGACCCCCGCGAAAGGGGTGGCGGCCGCGGCGGGCGCGGGCACATGCTGCAGACTGGTGCTAGAAGCACCTATCATCTGACCCATATTCTGGCCCGATATCGGAATGCCTGCCATTAACACTTGATGACGAAGCCAGCTTTTGAACTTCTTATTAAACTTTACCCAAATAGTGTACAGGATTATCGCCCCCATAAAACTGGCTATCACATATAACCATGTTTGAAAATTATCCACTTTATTCTCTACAGTATTTTGAGCCTGAGAAACAATAACTGGTTTTTCTTGCAAATTACCCATAGTAAAAATCGTAAAACTTATCGCGCTAATGCTTTCGCAAAGGAAGTATTTCGAATGAAATTATATTAAATACATTATAACTAAACTAGCTACCTGGAACCTATATGAAAGTGCAGTATACGCAAAATACTGAACACGATGCTTCTACAATTACATTCAACTTAAATAATGTAACTTGAATATCCTGAATGAAAATATTATGCACTAGACAATGCAAATAATACTTTCACATCCATAGTAACTAAACCTGATTATCATTTAGACATGTAATTGTATAATATATATTTTATATTAACACTAGCTTATAAATCGTGAAGGTAACTTAACAATCCGACCACTTCGCGTTGTTTTCACGGTTATCGGGTTGCTCGGGCCTGGTAACAACGACGTCAGCGGTGTGGACGGTGGTAACGGGAACCGTACATGCGCAGGTGCAACATCCGCTGCGTTGTCAGCGTTACTTTGGCGTGGCGTTGCTTCGTTACCATCACATTCCTTTAATACATATGCAGGCTTTAATCTGTCGATAGAAATATGTACCTGTCTATCGGGTAATTGAATTAGGTAAACCTTTGAGCCCCTTTTTATCACGCGGTACGGACCGTCGTAGGGTGGTTTCAAAGGTTTACGTATTGAATCGTCCCTAACAAAGACATATTCACAGTTACGTAAGTCCTTGTGCACAAAAAGACTATGACAGTTACGTGAATCGTCGGATGTAGGCTTATAACTACTAATAGTATCTCTAATCTTATCCACTAAACAATAATCATTGACGTTACGGTTGTTCGAAAAGCTGTCATAAAAGTCTCCCGGTAGACGCAAGTTTCGTCCGAACGTTAACTCGGCGGCGCTAACCCCTGAGTCGCTGCGGGCGGCCGCGCGAAGCCCCAGTAATACTGTGGGTAGCTCTTCCACCCAGGACCTATGTGACAGGCGAGCTGAAAGTGCTGCTTTTAAAGAACGATGCCAACGTTCAACTGCGCCATTGCTTTGCGGATGATAAGGAGTAGTTCGAATTCTATTAACCCCCAACATTTTTAACAGCTGGTTAAAAAGACTACTCTCAAACTGGCGACCTTGGTCGCTAGTTAACTTTATCGGGCAACCGTAACGACAAATCCAACCTTCATATAAATGTTTGGCAACAGTTTCTGCCGTAATGTCTCGTAACGGAAAAGCTTCAGGCCACCTGGTCCTCCTATCAATTATCGTAAGTAAGTATCTATAACCATCTGGTGAGATCTCAAGAGGGCCAACGATATCGACGTGCACATGCTCAAAACGCTCTACTTCCGGAAACTTAGTCAGATTCGATACCGTATGTCTGTTAACTTTAGAACGTTGACATTGTATGCACGTTTTTGCCCACAAAGAAACATCACGATTCATACTAGGCCAGAAATACTTTTTGGCTAACATCTTTCGCGTAGAACGAATTCCAGGATGGCTCAAATTATGTAAACTATCAAAAGCTAGGCGTCGAAACTTTTCCGGTAGGTACGGACGAGCTGTATCAGTAGACATCTCACAAAAAATAGACTTATTTAACATAGGTATAACTAGTTCCTTTAACAAAATATTATCGGTATTTAAACCAGACATAACATTCATGATATAACTGTCGCTACGCTGCTCATTTGCAATGTCATCGAAATTCAACGCAGTTGGCATAGTCACGGCTTCGATGCGCGATAAGGTGTCAGCTACGATGTTATTCGCACCGGTTATATGTTTTATATTTGTAGTGAACTCACTTATGAAAGCTAAATGTCTCGTTCTCCGAGGCGTTTCGCTTTCATCGCGTCCTACCTTTTGAAATGCAAAAGTTAAAGGTTTATGGTCCGTATACACGGTTATTTCTTGCCCTTCAAATAATTTCCGAAAATGTTTTATAGCTAAGTATATAGCGAGCAACTCGCGATCGTATGTGCTATATCGCTGTTGGGTGGTGGTCAATTTTTTTGAGAAATAGCCCAATGGTTTCCAGCTATCTCCTTCCTTTTGTTGCAAGACTGCTCCCACGCATATATTGGATGCATCAGTCATTAAAGCGAGTTCGGAACCCACTCTAGGGTACGTCAATGTAGCGGCCTGTGTGAGACCTGCCTTACATTGCGTAAATGCTTCGTTCGCACTATCCGTCCAGACGATGGGAGTCTTATCATTTTTCTTTGAGCTTTTAAGATATTTATTTAATTCTGTTAGATATAAAGTTGCGTTAGGAAGATGAGCTCGATAAAAATTGACCATACCGAGAAAACGTCTTAGCTCTGCAACAGTTTTCGGCTTCGGAAATTCCACAATTGCCTGAACCTTATCTTGCAACGGCCTGACGCCGTCGGTACTAATCTCGTGTCCCAAAAATTCTAGTTTAGTTTGTCCGAAACGACATTTTGCCAAATTAATCGAAATTCCATATTTATTAAGCCTTTTAAAAATAATTTCTAAATGTTGCCTGTGTTGAACTTCGTTGTCACTAGCTATAAGTAAGTCGTCTAAATAACAAAAGACAAAATCAAGACCTTGTAAAATGGAGTTCATAAAGCGCTGGAAGGTTTGTGCTGCTCCGCGCAAACCGAAGGTCATTCGGGGAAACTCGAAAAGTCCGAATGGTGTTATGATAGCGGTTTTCTCCACGTCACCTGGTGCGACAGGTATAAAATGATAACTTCTATTGATGTCTAATTTTGAAAATATCCTTTTATCCGGAAGAATAAAAGTAAAATCGTTCAAGCGAGGAATCGGGTATCTGTCGGGCTTTGTTATCGCATTCAGCTGGCGATAGTCCCCACAAGGTCTTATATCTCCATTCTTTTTAGGAACTACATGGAGCGGACTAGCCCACGCGCTCTTTGAAGGACGACAGATGCCCAGTTCCTGCATGATGCGAAATTCTTCTTTAACTTTTTTATACCTGTCAGGTGGCAACGGGCGCGCTTTCGCGTGCGTGGGCGGGCCAGAGGTCTCGATATAGTGGACGACATCGTGTTTCGCAGTTTCTCGGAATGACGCTGGTTTAGTGATGTCCGGATACTTTAACAATAAATCCTGATATGGATGATTTACATCAATAGTTTTAACACCAGGTTGAGATACATTGACAACAGATGCCGAAACATTCAATTCTGTAGTTTTATCTATTAATTTACGCGCGTTTAAATCAACTAATAATTTGTAGTACGCTAAAAAATCGGCGCCCAAAATTGGTTGTTTGACATCTGCTACAACGAATTCCCAACGATAAGGTCGGCGTAAGTTTAAGTTTAACACTATTGTCTTGGTACCGTAAGTTGCGATTTCATTGCCGTTAGCTGCGTATAATTTATATGCACTACACTGATTTAGACGATCTTTTCTCGCGGCTGGTAAAACAGACACATTGGCACCGGTGTCAACTAAAAATCTAAGTCCGGAGTTACTGTCTGACACACACAAACGATTGAATGGAAAAACGGTACAGACCTGAAGACCCTCGGACTGTACCTCGCTGCTCAGTTTTCCGGCTGTGTTGTTTTCCACGCGCAAGGCTTCGTACACCTGTTGGCCTTTTCTCGGAACTTGTAATGGTAAAAGCATAAGTAGTTCTCCTTCCGGGGACGGCAGGAACTGCTACGGCGCCTGGCCTGTGAACGACGCCGGTTGCGATCCGGGGCGCGGGACCGCGACCTCTGCTGATCGATCCGGTCCACGGTAGCCTTTATTTTAGCCACCTCAGCTCTCAACAGGGCCAAGTCATAGGCGGTAGTAGATGCTGGCGCTGGCACGGTGTAAGTAGCGGTGGCGGCATATGAAGGCCGCACAGCTTCCATGACGTTATCTGCAACTGCTGCTAGGTTGTCCAGGTCCTTGGAGTCGGACACAGTTAGCACGGCTCGGACTTGTGTCGGAAGACGACCCTGCCACAAGACGCGAAGGGTTTCATCAGGAACCTTGTCAGTAGCGAGCTCACGCATCCGCCGAAGCAGCTGAGATGGTTTCTGGTCGCCCAGCTCTAGCTCGCTCATAAGCTTCTCGATCTGCCTCGACATTGACTCCTCATAGATGTGGAGTAGCCGAGCTTTGAGTGCGTCGTACTTGTAGGTAGGAGGCGGGTTGAGTAATATGTCCGTCACTTGCGCGATAACCTCCTTACTTAGCTTAGACACGACCAGGTCAAACTTCGCCTCATCACTCAACCTCTGAGGTGCGAGGATAGCTTCCGTGCGTACGAACCATACGCGTGGCTGGTCCGTCCAAAAGTCTGCGAGGCGAGACTGTAGGGACACTGCATCTACCCCTGGCGCCATGATGGGCGGTTGCGCGGGTGGCTGGATGTCTTGAACGGGTGGCACGTTAACAGGCGGCACGTTCTGTGACGTAGGCGGAAACGGCGCACTCATGTTACTATATCTATTGTCCACTGATCACAACCACGCGAATATTGCCCACTACTGCATTAACATCACATAGACCACTTCAGTCATCTTGATCACGTCGGGGTCACCAGTTTAGGAGCTGACTCCGTAGGGGTGCCTATTGGTGACCATAATGAAAGGTGAATTCTTTTACTAATATATATTTATTATAGCGGAACGTGCCATACAGTTGGCGGGCAACTAGTGACTGCCTGAAAAATCTTATTCACTACATAATATGGTTACAATACAACGTTGCGAAGTTTACATGTGTGTGCGCGGCACACCTACATATATATAATTTTCTAAAAATGAATCCTAGCTAGAATCCTGATTTCGATTCGATATCTAATCGGAATATATATATAATCGGAAACGGCTCCAACGGTTTCATAAAATTTTGTGTCCAGGGTGTTGCTGGGACAATAAATCGATCTAGCTAGGATTCATTTTTAGAAAATGTTTTGTCCGTGTTTCTAGGCAATGAAAAACTACTACAATATAAGAAGGTAAATTTTGGCAGTGTATTAAGATCGTAATAGTTCATGTGGGATATCCGGCTGTCGCGAAATGGAGGTGCCCTGGCGCGTCCTGTCTTCGGTCCGACTTTTTTCCTTTTTTTTCAAGTTCCCTTCTTTTGTTAGAAAATCTATTATTTCGAGACCTTTTTTAGTATATTTTTAAAAACACGAAAATTAAAAGCAACTAATTGCACTCATGATTTTTTATTCAAATAACCAGTTAATTTTTTCTATTACGTCAATAAGATCAAAAAATATTATTCATGTTTCATCAGTATGTAATCACGACTTCCAAAAATAATACCGAGGAAAGGTTGGTCATCCAGGTACTGATTTTTAATTCCCGACGTTTCGGGTGCTTTCCCGCACCCATGGTCACGGAGGACTGAGGTGACTGACGTCCCGATGTCAATGTTAACCCGAAGTACCTTCAGCTTTTTAAAGATTATTTGTACAAACTGCAGACTTCCCGTAACAGTGATGATCAACGTTCCGGGAAGTCTGCAGTTTGTGATCATATCCTAGGCGGCCCCAACCATTACATCAGCTTTGATAAACCACAAATCCTCGCGCAATAACATCGATTCCTACCAAGGATGATACGTGAGTCTATTGAAATTAAAAAAAAAACATCCTGATTTTGACCCTGTAATTAACAAAATTAAACCCAAACCCAAGCATACCACTGCAAGACTTCAAGATACTGTAAGCTCGTTCTGCGTAAATCGGACCAAACGTTAATATTAAAAAAACTGAAGGTAGCCGGGCTATGACATTGGGACGTCAAACATCTCAGTACCCCCCCCCCCCCCCAGTGACCATAAGTGCTGTAGAGCACCCAAAACGCTGTGAATTAAAAATAAGTTAAATAGTTAATTAAAAGCGAAAAAATCCGTAAATAGAGTTTTTTTTCAATGTGTAGTGTTCCCGTAAATTTAAGAAATCATAATATAACACCTTCCTTCCAATTGTTAAATATTTCGGAAACTATCAGAAAATTACTGTAGTGAGTGAAAACGACCATCATGAACGTTGGTTATTTAGATGCAATACCGGTGACACATCAACGAACGCTGATTTTTATTGTTCTGTCTAAATATTGATTCCGGCAATAATTCGAACCTGGGACTCTTAACTCAGGACTCTTGTGGTTGAGCAGCAAATACCATATTTTATAATATTGCGTTGAGTTATTTATCTATTTTTTTAACTATTACTGCTTTAAGGACTCCCACCACGACTGGAACGAGACCGATATCATATGCCACGGTGTCAGCGGCCTCAGTCTTCACAGAACCGAAAGCCTCAGCCAACGTTCTGTAGCTGGGCTCAAGCGAACTGGCAGCAAGGGAAGCGCTTACAGTAATAGCAGCACGAGGAAAGAAATAACTAAATCACCCACTCAACCGGAGAGACCTACATCAATTGTCTAACGCTGGAAATTAAACTAGCCTATGATAACGGCACTTCGTCCCTCGCAGTGACCGTTTTAAGAGCTAGGGGTTTAATTGGAATGGACATGACTGGATTATCCGATCCATTTTGTAGATTAGAAATTTTGCCTAGAGGTATTTCAAGTTTTCCTTATACAATTTCATCTTATAATAGTACGAAATATTAACTTATATTTTATTAACGTATTATCGCTGCAGCCTGAAGTAGCTCGACCAAGGATGAAGCACGTTTTCCGTATTTCCTTTAGTCAGCGTAGCAAAGATGTCCTTTAAGAGATCTTCGTTGCCAGTATATCAAGGCACTCCATGTTATTCCTCGGGGGTGACAACGCATTCTGTGTTTGATTCCTAATCAAATACTGATGTAGTCGTCCATAGCCTTTATAGCATTTCCTTTTCTTCTATTAAAAATATTTAATAATGTTGAATATTACAATGTAATATTGTAAAATGGAGTTAATAAAGTTTTCTCCTAATGTTAACTTCACATGCACGTGATGCACCCTGCTATATACGATGACCTATACGAGGCTTGAGCGGTTGACAAAGGCAGCATATATATTAAAAATGCCGTAAACTACTAACCATTGCAAGAATATATGCTCAAGATTAAATAAACGCTTCATTAGAAGCATTCTTTTAGGAGTTTCAAAGAAAAATTTGATAGGATATACATTTTTTCCATAAGTTTATTTTCATTAGTTACTTAAAAGCTTAAATTAAATCTCGTCAATACGATTGTGTTGTTTTTATTGTTAACTATATTCTAATGTACTATCTTTCAGAAGGAACATATTCCAACAGGCTACGTACAAAGACTGTACACAAGACCAAAAACCCAGAATTTAACGAAACACTTCACTTCTTTAGCATCACTGAATCCGATCTGGCTGCGATATCTTTAGAAATCGTCCTGTTTGATGACGATAGGAAGTAAATTTATATTTAGTATTTTATTTTATACATAAGATCTCAAGCCACAGTTTTGGTAGAGCCATGCTGCAGTTATATTAGTAGTATAGTTGCAGCACGAATGGGTCGGCTCGACCGGGCAAGGACCACGCTCTCACAGAATACCAGCGTGAAATAGTAGCTTAATGCTGCTGTATTTCGTATGGTGAGTGTAGAGAACCGGAGACCCTTTTTACTGGAAACGAGGCATCCCATCTTAGTCCTCACGGGTGACAACGCATCTGCATTTTGATTCGTAATCGAGGATAGATGTAGATGTCTATGGGCCACAGCAACCACTTACCATCAGGTGGACTGTGTGCTCGTTTGTCACTCGTTAAAAGTAAAGTCACAGCCTATATACGTCCCACTGCTGGGCTCAGGCCTCCCCTCATTTCTGAGAGGGTTTAGGGCAAGGAAGTGTCCGCCGCGCCACCCAAATGCGTGTTGACGAACTTCACATGTCTTCGAAATATTTTTTTTCTTATTCCTCAGACATGCAGGTTTCCTCACGATGTTTTCCTTCACCGCCGAGCACGTGGTAAATCAGCACTTAAAATTGCAATTAACAATTTCATTGGTGCCGGCGGGGATCGAATCCGGGTTACTCGCGTTCTGTTATATTTACAGCGAGCGTTAACCACTGAGCTACCACGGCTCTATTATTAGTAGTAATAATAGATAATTAGAGGTGTATTTTTCTAAAAACTTCTTAATAGCAAAAGGGAGAGCCCCTTCTAGGATGGAATAGAGTTTCAAATTGTCCACAGGATCTTTAGTCTAACCTAAGAGAGGCTAGACTAAAGGTTATTGGAAACCTAAAATTAAAGTCACCAAATGCTGTTCACACCTTTTATTTTAGTATGAAAACACATTTTTACGTGGTAGAACCATGCTGCACAGCTATATTAATTGTATAGTTGTAGCGAATGGGTCGGCTCGACCGGGGAAGGACCACGCTCTCACGGAATACCAGCGTCAAATAGCAGCTTAATGCTGCTCTGTTACGTATGGTGAGTGTAGAGAACCGGAGACCCTTTTTATTGGAAAAGAGGCATTCCATCTTAGTCCTCAAGGCTGACAACGCATCTTCATTTTGATTCGCAAACGAGGATAGATGCAGATGTCTATGGGCCACAGCAACCACTTACCATCAGGTGGACTGTGTGCTCACTTGTCACCCTTTTCCTAAAAAAAAAAACATTTAATAAGTTCAAAAAGTAGATAGGTAATACCTGTATCATAGACACGTACCTGTTAAAATAATTACTATTGCATAGTATTTTTGTACATTAAATATTTTGAATGTGCCAAAACGTTGCTATCAATATTTAACATAATATTATGTCTAAAATTATAACCTTGTTGGAGACGTGTGGCGTTGAAGTTAAAGAACGGTATCGGACATGTTAAAATTAAGTATTATTATAGTATATATTTTACATAATCTGTTTTTAATTTTTTCTTATCTCCGAATCCTCCTTAAATTTACATTTAACACAATAAATGAAAAATTGACTTTACACAAAATTATTATCTACCTCTTGATTCGGCTTTTGAAAACAAAACTTTATTCAGCAAAAACACGCTGATCCATTATTTTTAGAGATTTTCCGACACTCACCGTCACCGAGCTTGACGGGTTTGTGAACGCAGAGCCCGATACGCTTGTAATTATGCCTCTCATAATCCATATCCTGCCGGCGTAAATGGTGTAGCCTGCAGCGTTGTTATATGATTTTTTCATATGTTTTTAATTATTTTATAGTTTGTGTATACTGTATATTCCTCGCGTATTTTTATGTATGTTAACCGATCTCTCGGAAACAGCTAAATAAAGTTTCAGCGGTGGGCCTATATAAATTTGAGGAAAAATCCTTCCTGCTTTGACGACACACTTATCGGGTACACTCAGAAGGGTATAAAAATTAAACCTTTCCATAATTCGACTTCAAAAATGTCCATTTTACTTACAAGCGGTTCCTAGTATTAAAAAAAAAGATACAGACGCCAGTTTGATGGTATAATGATGGACTAGGTGGTGGGACTCTAATTCCTACTAGGAATCCGTCTGGTTGAGTATCCTCTGATCGAGGCTAAAGGGTAGAGGAAGCCACAGGGCAGGTTGCTGACTTCGAACTCATACAAACAGAGAAACAATACATTTCATTAGTATTACTATTATTGTAAGACATCATTATTGTAAGGCTGATATGGTCAATTATTGTAAATACGTCTTACAATAATTGTAATCTTCATTTTAGTCTTCAGAGGTAACGACGCAACTGCGGCGTTCTTTGTTTGAAGTTGGCTGCCGACGTCCATGAGCTGCCGTAGCCACTCACCATCTGATGGACATAAGTTCATTTATTAATTCTTCAGTTCTTTTTAAATCCATCCAATTATGTTTAACTTAAATCCTAAAGGCAGGCGATGGCCTGATGGGGTAACAAAGGAATAAGCACGAATTTTGAGCGCTTGACAATTAAATATTTGCGTACTTCGAACTCGTATCCTGTGCACCAATCACTGGGGATTCGCGCGCATGGAAACAAAGTGATCGGACGGTTACACTATCGACCAGCTTCAACATAGGTGTTTCATGTATAAGCACGCATGAACGCTTCAATCGGCCGGTAAAATCTATGACGGGGCACAAAATTCCGATTAGAACGCGGTCGGCCGATGACGAACAACCTGCTACATGCCTTTTAAACCTACAAGCTCTTAATTTCGAACCAAAATAGATGAAATCGTCATCATTTCAAAAAATAATAACTTTGGCGTCTACAAGCTTCTGAAGATGTGATCTTAAATCTTTGTAATACTGAAACCTATTAACGAAGGAAGTAATGTTTTTTCGGCGTATCTTTGGACGCATTTTAAGAAGAGAAATATAATCATACACTTCTAAGAAATCCTTATCGTACTGATTTAAGCGGCCAGTAACAAATTAATCGTACAATGCGCACTGAAGATAATCGCACGATGAAACAAAAGTTTCATGCGTGATCAATTACATACCAGCCGATCAAAACCGGATGATCAAACACCCAATGACATTTTATATGTGGTGGAGCCATTCTGCAGCTGTTTTATAGCTACAGCATAAATAGACTGACTCGACCGGAAAAGAACCACGCATGCAGAATATACCAAAACCAATGAAACGCAAACAGAGAACAAATCGGGCGACTTAATTAGGGTCGTAAACTGCACATGTGAACATCAGTGCTCATTATCCGCACTGCTAACTACGATACCTTTACAAGGCTATGTGCATGTACACCAAGCAGCCTACTCAACACAGTGAGTAAAAGAATCTCTTTCGTAAAAAGAAAGTCACTAAGAAGGTCGTATTATAGCAATTAGCAGATAGATTTAGAGCACGGATTCGACGCCGTCTCCACGAATACCGTAGATTCGCGTGGTGTGGTGAATGATATGTTAACTTCTTCCTTCTCCATTCCTCCTGATGGCAAGAGGTCTATTATAGTATTTAAATAGGGTGTTCTGAATTAAGAATCAAAATGAAGATGCGTTGTCATCCCTGAGGATTGAGATAGGATGTCTCGTTTCCAGTGAAAAGTGTCTCCAGTTCCCTACATTTTCCCAACGAAACACAGTAAGCTGTATATTAAGCTATATGTGTATTAAGCTGTATGTGTTATTTTTACAAGGAATTAAAAAAGTAAAAACTTTTTATTACATTAAATATTTGATTTAAAATCCCTTAACACTGAACTAAGCAAGTTGTACCCTTAACTTATATGAAATTTAGATCCACTTGAAACAACATTTTAACATCGTTAAACGTTTCAACTTTTGCAAGAGTTCGATAATAATTTAATATTACAAAAATACTTGTAACGTATTATTCATATTCTTAGTTTAAACCGTAGCTCATGCTAATAATAATAATTTTACTTAAATAATTAAAAATCCAAACAGACCGAAGCCCTCAGCAGGAGAGGCCAACGGCCGAGGGTTTGTGGGAAAGACAATGAAAGCGGTAGACGATGACGACGGTATCAAGGGGAGCGGCCTTCTGCATTTGAGCATGTATTTCTTTCATTTTAAACCGCGAGTACACATATATTGTTAATAATGTTGTTAGTAACAATATTCACTTAAGCTATGTCAGTATTCGTCAAGACAAGAGAAGCGTTTATTTTATATTTTGTATATGAGATATCTGTGTTATGATGTGTAGTTGAAAGTGAAATAGGTACACAAACACAATATTATATTTAATAATCCGCTGCTTGATTTGGACTCCTCTCATTAAACAGAAGATTCGTTATATTCGCCCAACTTAGCTCGATCGCAGTACTTACGACGCACACCTTTGATGCTCATCTTGTATCTGATAAAAGATCTGGTAAAAGTGAGATGGTTATATCGCCATTTATATTGGAGTCATTAAAATCTTGTTCGCTTTTCCACTTTTTTTTACTTCGCTGTCATAATGATAAAATAAAAAATACGTTTTTTAAATATTTTATTTGTTCAGGAAACGAACACCTTTTAACAACATTTTTTACGTTGTAGAGCCTTGCTGCAGCTATACTATGGTTGTAGCGTGAATCGGTCCGCCCGATCGTGGACGGACCAGGCTCTCACTAAGTACCAGCGTAAAATAGCAGCTTAAAGCTGTTGTGTTTCTTATGGTGAGTGTAGAGAACCGAAGACCCTCTTTATTGGAAACAGGACATTCCATCATAGTCCTCAGGGGTGACAACGCATCTCTGCGTTTTGTAAATTTAGACGTTTATGGGTCACAGCATCCTTTAGCGTCAGATGTACTGTGTGCTCGTGTTTCACCTCCATTCTATAAAAAAAATTACATCTAGTTGGATTACCCTAACGTAATGTGAGCCTTATGTATATTATTTATACATGATCAAAAATTAACTTTAGATAAAATAGCAAGTAACAGCAGACACTCTTTCAATTCTGAGAAGGTTTTGGAGACTGGAAGAGTCCGTCGCACTGCTCCTATGTGTATTGGCGGACTAAAAATCTAAATGTTTCACCATTTATAGACATGCGAACCTCACGAAGTTTTCTTTCATCGCCGAGTACGAACTGAGATGTTACAGAGAGATTCTGTTAATATGTTTATACAAGATGGTACAAATTTAATAAATAACTACATTATTTATAATGAGGCTAGATACAAACAATATTTATTTGGCTTCTTGGAATTTATTTTGACGTATTTCTATTTCCCTTAGGCGAAAAGATTTGCGAGTATCTTATTAAAGCTTATTATTGATAGTTATTTATAAAGGTTGCTTCAAAAGTAGAAAATGTAGAACATCAGTAGTAAAGTTAGCGCTGGTTTGCTAGACATCTAATTATTTACAAAAGGCAATATTTTCTTATTTGATGTGTTTGACGTGATTCATATATTATCAGGGCGAAAACGCGCTTGTTATACACTCTTCTTTTCATGTTTTAGGAATACATTACGAGATGTGTCGAAATCTCCCGAACTCTTATTGCGTCTTATTATTATGCCTATATTTATTTAAATTTATGTACAAAATAATTATGACTAGAGGTGGGCCGAATATTCGTTTTATACTCAGTATTCGGCATATTCGCCAGGTTTACCGAATATTCGTGTTCGGCCGAATATTCGGCTAAATCACCGAATATTCGTTAAAGTGGTAATCAAAGTATTCACTGTATGGAAATGTACGAATTGAGTAATGCCATGTCTTTCATAATTTTACTGTTGAAAGTATATTTATTTGTGGGTTAAATCTACTTGTATAACGACATGTTTTTGAGGCACTGTAGATTTATTTCTAATTATAGCAAATAAAAAGCGTGATAAAAATTTGTTTGGAAACAAACAAAGAAATATTACGTCACAGTCAGTAGATTTCCTGCCACTCATTTTCATCACACACATCAATTTTCACTAAGAATATTGGTGGAGCGACGAGCCTAAGGTTACCGAAGTCTAATTCCCGGTCGAACCTTAAGCCTATTACGCGAGATATTAACTAAAGTGGACTGTATATGCGAAATGCTTCTACGCTTACATAAAATGGCTACTATAGCACGCGGTACAATGCACTCGCTCTTCCCTAAAAAATAAACTATTATTTGCCAAATCTATGAAAGGAATCCTGCTTGATTAGGAGAAAACAAAATTGGAGCGGATTAACACAATTAAACACAATTATATCTAGCAGGAAATATTATTAGGAACGTTCACTCACCGGGGTGTTTTCTTCTATGCTGCTTGGGCACTATAGCTGCGATTTCTGGAAGATACTCTGGGTAGACTCTCTGCCTTTCTTGTCTGATGACGCGTCGGAAGAGAGTGCGGTGCGCGACTATTTCTCACACGAGGTGAGGCGGGTTTCCTGGAGCTCGACTGCTTCCAGGCTAAAGCGGTTCTACTAGCGGTGTGGTTCTAACAACGAGCGCGGCGGGAAGAGGGCGCGCGTCGGTCGCGCGTGCCTTTTATTCCTTCGGTTGCGGTGATTACGTGATATTCTAGAATCATCTTCTTTCCCCTCCCACCCCACCACCCCGATGTTTCGATAGGAGGGTATGAATGATATCGTTCGGAAAGGGATAAACGATTTGGCAAATCCCTACCGTCAAAATAAATACGAATGGTTTTTCCGCGCAACCAAATATTTTTTCTCACAAAAATAGTCAAAACATAAGCATGTGCCGGCAATTTGCTCAGTACTAGATGATGCAATAACATGTCAGGTGTGGCAGGGGAGCTGGCGCTAATCCCGCGCGCTTTACGGTAACATTTTTCGACATAAATTGGTTAGGTAACGAGGTAATCCTGCCAAATAATGTTCGGCCGAATATTCGTATTCGGTGTTATTATTGTCAGTGTTAATTACTTTTATTTATTTTGTCGTAATTTGAACAGTTTTTTGAACACGAGTGTTTTATACATTTCCTAAGCACTGCTACATCTGGCATTTAATGCAAGCGTCTCCGTTTACATTACTACCACTCGAAGTAAGATTATAGTGCTTGTGTTGGGAATGGTTCACGACATTAGTGGAATGGTAGATTCGAGCCCATGACCTTCCGAGCTTGCAGTCCGCACCCTTAACCATTCGGCTGATCTTGCTAAATTCTGAGGTATATGCTACATGACATATTCTAATTTTTCGTCAAAAAATATTATTTTTGCTTACACTCAATGTATTTCTCGTTTGTTAGTCTTATTGTATAAAAATAAATTCTAATAACAACCAAACGTGGCAACTATGGCAAATATCATCTAGGAGGCCCATATTCAGTAGTGCATTGATCGTACGTAGCCTGTAACGGTGGCGGTCTGACTCAAAAATATCAGTAGTCTGGAAGTAGCGACAAGTGCGAAGCATCAAGAGCTTCAATTACCACTTCGTCTGCCGACTGTGAAGATTATAGCAAATACTAAAGCTAGTGTTGCCCAAATGCAAGAACAAGACGAGACTTAGCCAGTCTTGGTCTTGGTCTTGCGCCAATATACCTGGTCTTGTTCTTGGTCTTGGTATTGCGCTCTCAGTCTTGTTCTTGGTCTTGGTCTTGTAGCAAGAGTCTTGCAAGTCTCGAAATTATCTATTAGCCTATTGTTATTTATTAAACATTACTTTAGTTCTTAGGACAACTTAACAGAGTAGGTACATTTTGAGCTTGAATTAACATAGCCATAGAAAGACCAACCAAATTAATAAATGTCTAAACATTTAATGAGAAATTCGAAAAATCAACTAATACCGGATGGGGCTTAACCCACGACCTAAGCGATCCGTGCCGATGCTCTAACCAACTGAGCTGTCTACCAAGTCTCACGGCCACGGGAGTTAGTCTGTTTCTTAATAAATGTTTACATTTAATAAGCTTACATGTGCTATAACTTAGTCAAAACATATAAAAAACAAATTAATAACATTAACTTGACTGTTTTATAAAGAACATTATCTGTCTAGAAAGAGACTGATAGACCCTTGACCCTATGAAATGGAATAAAGGAGTTATGCAATTTACCATTTATTTAAATAAAAAAATTAAATACAATACAAATTAAATTACATAACAGTACACAACAGCTTTGACATTACTGTTACTTTATATTAATTCTTTTGACCAAGAATTAATACAAAGTAACCATCTGGCTGACTCATCACTTAACCTATTTCTATGTTTTCTAATTACTAATGATGCTTTAGAAAAAATCTCTTAGCAGGTACTGAAGTCGCAGGTATTGAAAGAAAATCACGGGCCATCTTCGATAAAATCGGATATGCTGTCTCATGCGTCCTCCACCACTCTAAAATGTCTTCCGAACTGGCGGCTCTGGGTTTACATAGGTACTCCTCCAACTCGTCTATAACTAAGCCTTGATGAAAAGATCTAGATCCGGATGACGTCGAGGGTTATGCATACAATTTCTCAAAGTCTATTACGTCTTCATCTTCATCATATTCACACACTTTCTTTTCATTTCTTGGTGATTCTAGAGATGTATTCACTGAGTGTAGACTTTTATATTCTTTATAAAGTTCATTAAATTGGCACAGGCTTTCTGTTTTAATTTGCTTCCCCCATAATGTCATGTCAAAAGTCTGAGTCTTATGCCTTGGGTCTAAAATTAAAGAGGTACAATAAATCCAGTTGCTCTTTTTGAAAACCCAGAATGAGCCTTTCATCAACTTCGGATCGATTAGGTTTCTCATCTAATTGTTTTACCACGGATTCAATTTTATCGAGCAAAAGATTGAATGATACAATGACTAGCGGTAATGTAACATATTTTTCTCCACCAAGTTTCGTTGATAGAAGTTTAAAGTTTATTAAACAACTTATGTATTTTTTCGAGTATTTGCCATTCACTATCTGTGATTTGAAAATCGTTCAATTCGGTGACAGAAGTGCACAATATGTTAATGCCGGTTCTCACTTATAAACCAAATCCAATCATATCATGTGTGGAATTCCATCTCGTTGGACAGTCGAGTATGGGGTTCAGATTTGATGGCACGCCAGCTGCTTCACAAGCAGACTAAAAATTCCTCTTCAATATCTCACTTCTTTTTATTTTACTGGAAATACTGCGTAATTTTGTTATAGCTGTACGTGAGTCAGCAATATTTGGCGTATATTCTTCATCTTCCTCAGTTTCAGTCAGTTCCTTCATTATCTTCATACCATTTTATGCTGTTCTTGTCCCTTATTGTCAGTTTCACTGTGTAATGCTAAGGTCTTTAATAAATCTTGTACACCAAGGTTCAAAATGTGAGCAAAACACCGGAAATGTTGATTGTCTGAATCAAAGTGTGGCAGCTGTTTGTCTAATTGATACATAAATTTGGTATTTGCAGTTGCGTTGTCGACCGTGATACCCTTTATTTTATCAATTATGTCATATTCCAATAAACATTCATGGAAAATCGTTGCAATATCTTCCCCAATATGTCGACCGCGTGTTGGTATAAAATCAAGGACTACAGATCGATACTTCCATTTGTTGTCTCTATAATGAATAGTGACCCCGTAGTAACTCCTACCAGCAATTGACGTCCATCCATCAATGATAAATGACATTTTAGATGAAAATTGTTGTAGTCGTTTTTTAAGATTCAATTGAAGCTCTTCAAACCGTTCTTTGACCTTCCTCCTAAGTGTGGACCTTTTAGGAAACACCATATTTGGGCAAATTGATCGAAAATATACTTGTGTAGCTTCGTCATCGAAAAATGAGAAGGGAAGATATTTTTTAACCATCCAATCAATTGTAGCTGTCGTGATGTTGTCACTGCTATTTTCAGACTGAAATAATACAGTAAATAATGTGTCTCGCCGATTATAAAACGAATGAAAATATGAGTGAATTATAAATACATATTTAACACTATAATCTATATATATGTGTATATATATATATAACTACCACTCACTAACTGACTGACAGTTAAGAAACGGTTTTGAGAAAATCTATCCCTAAGGGAGTGAAATGGGAGTTGGAAGTTTGTATGAAAGTCCTACGTTTTTGAAGTTAGAGACACGAAAATCGGCATTAAAGTTATATGTTTTCAATAATAAAATCCTGAATAAGCTGTTTTACGAAATCTTAACCCTAAGGGGGTGAAATTGGGGTAAAATGGTTACATGCAAGTCCTATATTTTTAAACTATAGCTATGAAGATCGACATTTACTTTATTAGTTTTAAATAATGACTACTTGCATAGTTAAGCTTTACCTATATAGCCTCTTTATACTTAGGTAAGACTTTTGCAGCGAGAAAATTTCAAAATCTCATAGGAAATCAGATATTGTACGCGGACGAAGTCGCAGGCGGCCGCTAGTTACATAATATATGTGTTATGTAATTGTGTGATAAGTATATTTTTTCTTACCTGTCCACTTTTTCCGGTGGTTATTAAAAAGCTTGTGATATCTCCACTTAATTTTGGTTTTTCAGGAAGAAATATTTGTGATTCCTTTTTGTGGAAAGATATTAGATGCTTCCTTAAGCCTGAAGTGTTTCTGTTTTTCATTTTTGTTTCAACTCATGTTTTGTTTCGACTCATGTCAAATTGTAAACTTATCACTCCGAGAACAACAAGGATTAGAGTAAAAACAATTAATACTTTAGACTCGAAGCAATGCTCAATTGGGAATGACTGGAATTAAAATAAATACTACTATTTGTAAGTACACACCGAAAGACCGACAAAGGAAAGTTCGGCATCCTTTGATAAAATTAATGATTCTTCAGGAGATTAATAAAGTAGATGCGTTGCCAGATATAGTGTGCCTACGTAAAAATGAAATGTAAATATGTAAATAAAATTGTGTATATTATGTTCTTCTTGTGATTAAATTAATCTACGTTAATTAAATTAAATTTGCCTTCACTCGTTTGAAATTCAAAATTCAAATATAGATAATATAGTCATATAATCACTGTTTTGCCCAAGTTTTTCTTTTCCATGTCCAGGAGCTCTGATTCTACTGAGAAGAATCATGGAAGAATGTAAGAAACTCAGTAGTTGCTCTTTTCAAAATATTTTTACGGTAGTTCTATAATTACGTAAAGCGATAAGTCAAACATAAAACGTCAAATGTATATGTAGATACCAAATCGGTTTAGAAATTTCTAGTTAGTCCTGTGTACTACGAGAGGTCAGTTCCAAGCATTTTTGTCTGACTTAAATTGAAAAGGTGAAAGATCTAACATTTCTTTTGGAATCTTATTATTAAAGCGTAAGTATATCGCTACCCAAGAACACATTATATACTTTGTGTAACCGGAAAGTAAGTATTGTGATTTTATTTTTATTTCTACTATTAAAATTGTGCAAATCGCTATTATTTACATCAATTCAATGCAATCAATTTCTTTAAACGGTTCTCTAAGAGATACTCGGGCTCCTAAAAAGTACATAGATCTTATTTAACGCTTTTTATTTAATATGCACACTTTTTATATTATTCGATTAGCATTGTACAAAATGTTTACACGTTTCAAGTGTTATAAGTGTCTACAATATTTATCAAATGGGTGACGACATATTCGAACACTTTGTGTTCAAAAACACACACTTCCAAAAATCGAGATTTGCAGTGAACTTATTGAACATGTTTATCTATTAGGTAATAATAATAATAGTAAGTAATTATTATTAACCCATATAGTTAATATTATAATAATTAATTACTAGAATAAATTATTATGGTATCTACCTATCCTTACCATTATCTAATTACAATATTCCTTGCGAGATCAGCATAATGTATTCGTGTCCATTCATTCAACATGTACTCTGTGGCGGCATTCAAACAGTGTCAAATGTAGTGCGTGCGGCGCGGCGGCGACGATTGAATGCGATATCAATAGAAGCCGCCGGCGCGTGTATCTTCACCTTGTACTTCCGAATAGCTGCAAAATTTCTTTGACAGGTCAGTATTCGATCTTTGATGATGCCGACAACAAGACGCCGCGCACTATCAAAATGCCGATGGTCAAAACTAGGGATGCACTGTTTTTTCTTTTAATGGATATTTTCATCCGCTACGTATGTTTATGGTATTGTTCGTAATGCGCATAAGTCCAATTTTCCAAATTTTTTTATATATTTTTTGCGTCTCATAGAGTCCCTAAGCGTCTACCCGAACTCCTATACTCCCTGAAACGACACTCATTCCTAACTGCAAGACTCAAGAGTCTCGCAGGCTTAGTCTTGTTCTTGCTCAAATCTTGCACGGTCAGTCTTGGTCTTGGTCTTGCTAAAATTAGGCGGTCTTGTTCTTGGTCTTGGTCTTGCAAAATGCAAGAACAAGACCAAGACCGCAAGACCAAGACCAATTTTGGGCAACACTAATTAAAGTCCCTGTCGGTGTATACGCTTAATCTATAAAAAAGCTTTATATTATATTCTAAAAGAACGTAAATATAAATGACGGAACAAAATAAAACCGTCTTCAATCAAATAACTTAAACAAATAAATAAAATTAAAGTGTCTATTATTATAGTTATATTGAAATAACTGTCATCTGTTAAGCTCAGGGGAGTGTTTTAAGGTTATTAAGACATAAATAGACATTTCCGAAATTTTGTCGGTCTGTCTGTGTGTCCTGACTCTCATCTTTGGAATGGCTGAACCAATTGTAATGAATCTTTACGAACAAGTAGGAGCCAATGCCAGCAGGGATCTAGACTATATTTTATGCGAAAAACTTAAAGATAAAAAAAAAACGAAAAATAAATAAAATAAATGGTCCTTGATTATAATTAATAGACCATGCCCGAGCAAATCCGGTGCTTGTCCCTAGTATATAAAACAAAACAAATTTAAGGTACATTTTATTTATAATATATCACTTGATCTCCCTGACATACACTGGACAGACATAAGAGCTACTTACTACCTGGTCTGGTCTGTAGTCCCATGGGAAATTTCGTGCTTAAGTGAATTATCACTTATCATAATTATGTGAAATAAAAGTTATTTATGTGACTCTTACCGCTTAGTTTTGTATTTAGAGCACGTTTTTGTTTTGAAACTACGCCTACACCAATGTTTGTGTCGTTCGTCCATAAATCCAAAATATTAGTTACTGACTCCTGATCGAATTTCGGTCACGGCGGTCACGACCAGTCACGGCGGTCACTTAACGAAGACTAGCCATCTACACAGGACTGGATTATACTGCCAGAGTGTTTGCGCAAGCACAGGTGCACTCTCTATTTATTTAACTTTCATATTCCGAGGGAACGTTATGCCGACATAACCGGAGAGAGACCAGGCGCAGGATCAATGGCTTTACGTGCTTTCCGAGGCACGTGGGTGTAACACTGCCAACTTCCTGACTCTGGACTGCTACGGAGAATTCCTTGTCAGAAAACCCCAATAACTCATTTTGACCCAACCCGGGAGCCGAACCCGAAACCTCAAGATCATCAGTCGCGTATAGGACGCCTAAACCATGGAGGCAGTCGAGCTTATAATTAAACTTGTAATAAGCATTAAATAGGACATGTACATCATAATTCCGTGATTATCTCACCACATGCTCGGTATCGTAAGGAAACTTGTAGGTATATGCCTATTTTTAACAACGTTAGGTACCTCCTCACTAGGATCTTTTCCTATATCTTGGGATTTGTTTTCATAAATGAATTTCACAACGACAAAGTGAAACAATTATTTGTTCCGTGCGTTCAGAACAAAATATTTCGGGGACCTGCGCAGTCCGCCAACATGCACTAGAGCAACTCGCTGGACTCGTCGCTCCCAAACGCTTTCACAAATAAGAGGAGACCTGTGTCCAGCTGTGGGACCTATGTAGACTCCACGGTCCCCTGACTTGAACCCAATCGATTTCTTCGTCTGGGGATATTATAAAGAAATGTTTTACACCAAATAAATAAGCAACGTAGCTGCATTACTATCAAACTTGACACAAGCAGAAGAAACAATAAAAAATAACAGAATAGCATTCATACAACTAAAAGAAAACCTATGTAGACTTTAATTTACTTTTACTTTACTGTAGAGATCGAACTATGGTTAAAATTTACGGTCAAAGCTTCTAAAGCTATTTATAAACATAACTTATGTTTGCCATTACTTATAAAAATTTTACTTAACAAACTTTTTACAGGAGAAAATATAAATTTGAAATTTGCTTTGTGAATAAAGGGACCAAATATTAAAATTTAAAAATATTTGAAGGCAAATTAAAAATATAGGACGAAACTGGCTGTCTTTAATACATTCATTATTTCATTCATGAATCGATTGATGCAATGAATTTCTAAATATTAAGTCTAAATAATACTTACGTTTAAGAAGTAAGAAGTAGGAAGTAAGAAGTAAGTAAGAACTATCTAAGTCATAAGAACATAGGCCTCCCCCAGAGATAGCTTCAAAGATAGAGTTGTCAAGCGCAGTTTTTCGTTATTTCGAGTCTTTATCAGGAAGCTACTGCTGCCCATCTCTTGTGTCAGTTTCCCTCTGCCGGCTGTTATGTAATGACCCCCACGGTATAGTGTGGGGTACTTAATATTCTGCACCGCCACTATACATTATTAGTTGTTTACTACATGAATATGGGTGGGTTTTTTACTTTGATACCAGGGCTTTCAATTATTCTCGGTATCAGCGTGATTTGCTAATAATGTGGGGTGTTCAAAATTAATGAAACATATTACCTGAGGGTATAAATGTGAAATTGAAACTGACTCGACAGTGTTGAAAGAAAAATCGAAGACCGTGCGGTGTATGCGATGGGATAGTTACGGGAGATGAAACGTGATGAAACTGAGAGGAAACAGGAGTCTTTGTAACGACATAAAAAGGGATCAAACCCCCTCTCCCCCGAAAGTTCAAAGTCACTTCATCGGCCGAAAAATCATGGCTACAGTGTTTTAGGATTGCAAAGCATGGTGGATTCCAATACTATTGATCGAGTACACAAAAGAAAGTTGAAACCACCAACGCAGACAAATACTCAGCCACTTTACACCGTTTGAACGAAGCAATAAAAGAAAAGAAAAGAGGAATGCTGCCCAGGAGAGTGTTGCTTTTTCATTGCAACGCAAAACTACTGTACTGAAAAATAAAAAATATTTCATATCCTATCTTTTTTATTACATACCAATACCGAGAATACATTGAACGCCCTTCGTAAATAGAGTTTAAATGATAAAATTTCGAAATTAAATTTAAATTTAAATAGAAAAATTTCCTTTTTGAACTTTAGAACGCTTTACATAACAAAAAAATCATAAAAATAAATTTTTAGTTTCAGTGCTTTCATTGTGATAATAAATGTTGAATATACTTGAATGTTATGAAAATAAATTATGATATTAAAAAAATTAAAACTATAAAAATGAAAAAGACCTACTGCCAAGAACGCAGGCTCTTTTAAAAATTTTTTATTCTACTTGTGTTTGTTTTTGTAATATATATCTCTCCGTTCGCTAATAAGAATTTTAACTACAGTCTCTTTTGTACCAGGAACGCAGCAGACAGTACTTAATTGACCGTGTCAGATGGCCAGCCATGACGCACTTTGTGACGTAAAGACGCGACAGCTTGATATAAAAATGATCGGCACGTTTCTATGTAATATAAAATGTGAATATCGAAAATTGTCGTCCGTTTTTTGGTATTTGTTGTTAAAAGAGGCAAATGAAAACTACGCCTTTCGAAAGGTACTGTGTCATAGACGTGCAACAAATGTTGTTTAAGATTACAAACAGATGATATACAAAATCTAAAACAAGATACAGGCATTGTAAGTAACATGCAATGTGCTCACCCAGTTATGGGGAAGCACAGCTAACACAAACAAGATTAGATCTTGCCGCGAGTTCGTGGGGTAGGTTCTACCCTCGTGCCGTGCATTATATATATATATATATGTATATATATATATATATATATATATATATATATATTCATTTATAGATTCCGATTATATATATATTCCGATTAGATATCGAATCGAAATCAGGAATCTCAGAAACGGCTCCAACGGTTTCATAAAATTTTGTGTCCATGGTGTTGCTGGGACAATAAATCGATTTTAGAAAATGTTTTGTCCGTGTTTCTAGGCAATGAAAAACTACTACAATATAAGAAGGTAAATTTTGGCAGTGTATTAAGATCGTAATAGCTCATGTGGGCTATCCGGCTGTCGCGAAATGGAGGTGCCCTGGCGCGTCCTGTCTTCGGTCCGACTTTTTTCCTTTTTTTTCAAGTTCCCTTCTTTTGTTAGAAAATCTATTATTTCGAGACCTTTTTTAGTATATTTTTAAAAACACGAAAATTAAAAGCAACTAATTGCACTCATGATTTTTTATTCAAATAACCAGTTAATTTTTTCTATTACGTCAATAAGATCAAAAAATATTATTCATGTTTCATCAGTATGTAATCACGACTTCCAAAAATAATACCGAGGAAAGGTTGGTCATCCAGGTACTGATTTTTAATTCCCGACGTTTCGGGTGCTTTCCCGCACCCATGGTCACGGAGGACTGAGGTGACTGACGTCCCGATGTCAATGTTAACCCGAAGTATCTTCAGCTTTTTAATGATTATTTGTACAAACTGCAGACTTCCCGTAACAGTGATGATCGACGTTCCGGGAAGTCTGCAGTTTGTGATCATATCCTAGGCGGCCCCAACCATTACATCAGCTTTGATAAACCACAAATCCTCGCGCAATAACATCGATTCCTACCAAGGATGATACGTGAGTCTATTGAAATAAAAAAAAAACATCCTGATTTCAATAGAGAACGAGGCTGGGTACTACCACCTGCTTTTGACCCCGTAATTAACAAAATTAAAGCTAAACCCAAGCATACCTATGCAATATTTTGGCAATGATTTTGGCAGTTCAGTAACTAGAAATTCAACTAACGGAATAAATCTAGCTAAGATATTCTTATTAGGAAAACTTACGAATAGTAAGCTCATCATACATCTTTAGCATTTGTTTACTCCGTTTTCTATCATGTTTTAGTATGACTAACGTGACCATTTATTTTTTGACTCAAAACGGGACATTGGTTTATTTAGGTAAAGTTATTTATTAGTAGTTATATTTATATTTCTCACAGGAACAAATTTGCTTTAATATAGCTGGTGGTGATATTAAGTAAGAATGAACCTCTTGGCACCTTTTTTTTATAATACTCACCTAAATTATCAATATTGCCATTAGAACTGAAATTTGTAGTTCGTCAAAAACTTATGCATCTTTATTATAGTCAATATATTCCTTTACAGTTAATACATCCTGAGATTTTTGAACGTCTTCCCATGCGGGAAACTTTTTTAAATCTGCCCAACAAAATATCTCCATTTCTTTGGTAAGAAAGCAAGTCCACTGCCCCAGATATTGACGGCTTGTTTCATAAAATTCTGTAGCCGCCCTTTTCACCAATTTTTCATCTATGTCAGTAACATTATCTTTCGATTTCTCTTTTAATTGACGGACCGTAAATGGAAGAAACTGATTGGTCTGTTTCTGAGCCAATTGTCTTTGAGTTGATTGATTTCTTTTGCAGCTTCAATAGCCGATACAGTCTGAACTTGGAGTTTCAATACAGCTTGATGAAAACTTGCTGACTGAGCGTGTAAAAACTAAAGCCATAATTCGGATATGGGATCTTCAAAAAAGTTCAACATCTCAGTCAACTCAATCAACACAAGTTTTCGCCCGGTTTCGAAAAACGGGACAATTTTGCGTCCCAGATTTCATTTCGGGAGTACCGGGACTGGTAAATATAAAAAGGGACAGTTCCGTTCAAAACGGGACGTCTGGTCACGTTAAGTATAACGTAATACGCGTGACGTATGACTTATACAGTCGACGCGACAGTCCCTTCATCATCTGCGTTGATATAACTGAACACGTCTATAAAATAAATTTGATATGATTCCAGTGACTGAATATTGAATTTATATGCACGTTTAATAAATCCTTATGCATTTATTTAGGAAAAATAACTAAATACAATATCAATTTTATTTACCGAAGTGAAGGACGTCTACATACTACGCATTCGAATCAAACGATTTGCTTCGCCGTTCGTAATACGTAGAACAATGCGTGTGTAGAATAATTTGCCAGCATCTCTTTCCATCGGATTACAATGTCAGTCTTCAAGGCAAAAGTGATTTAGCTTTTATTAAGCTAAGTGAGCTTACTTTTCCATATACATTACCACTAAGCTACAAGAGAGATAGTTGTCCAACACTGGCTTGAAATAGTAAAAAAAAATGTTCACATTTTTTATAAGAAATAACGCAATTTTTCCTAATTTGTTCTCTTTAATGGAAGCGTTTTGCACTTTACACAAAGAAAGACGTTCATACCTAAAACAATTATTTGTTAGAGAAAAAAAATTGCTGTTACGTGTAGGATTCTAACCCACGGTTAGAAGTAAATTAGTTAAGTGTTTAGTTTTGATTTTTTAACAATACTTTTACATCTAAATTTAGCAAAGTTTTGTTTCTTCTTCTGTGGCCAATCACGTTTCTCCATAAACATATATAAAGATTTCTCCTTTTGGATTGTCTAAAATAAATTATTCTAGCTTTCGAGCCATAACAGAATACATATAGTCTTGCCATCTGCTTGGGTATATGATCCCACAAAATTAACAAAATTAAACCCAAACCCAAGCATACCACTGCAAGACTTCAAGATACTGTAAGCTCGTTCTGCGTAAATCGGACCAAACATTAATATTAAAAAACTGAAGGTAGCCGGGCTATGACATTGGGACGTCAAACATCTCAGTCCCCTCCCCCCCAGTGACCATAAGTGCTGTAGAGCACCCGAAACGCTGTGAATTAAAAATAAGTTAAATAGTTAATTAAAAGCGAAAAAATCCGTAAATAGAGTTTTTTTCAATGTGTAGTGTTCCCGTAAATCTAAGAAATCATAATATAACACCTTCCTTCCAATAGTTAAATATTTCTGAAACTATCAGAAAATTACTGTAGTGAGTGAAAAGGACCATCATGAACGTTGGTAGTATATTTAGATGCAATACCGGAGACACATCAACAAACGCTGATTTTTATTGTTCTGTCTAAATATTGTTTCCGGCAATAATTCGAACCTGGGACTCTTAACTCAGGACTCTTGTGGTTGAGCAGCAAATACCATATTTTATAATATTGCGTTGAGTTATTTATCTATTTTTTTAACTATTACTGCTTTAAGGACTCCCACCACGACTGGAACGAGACCGATATCCTATCCCACGGTGTCAGCGGCCTCAGTCTTCACAGAACCGAAAGCCTCAGCCAACGTTCTGTAGCTGGGCTCAAGCGAACTGGCAGCACGGGAAGCGCTTACAGTAATCGCAGCACGAGGAAAGAAATAACTAAACCACCCACTCAACCGGAGAGACCTACCTCAATTCCCGATGCTGGATTCGGGACGCTGGAAATTAAACTAGCCTATGATAACGGCACTTCGTCCCTCGCAGTGACCGTTTTAAGAGCTAGGGGATCTAATTGGAATGGACATGACTGGATTATCCGATCCATTTTGTAGATTAGAAATTTTGCCTAGAGGTATTTCAAGTTTTCCTTATACAATTTCATCTTATAATAGTACGAAATGTCATTTAATGATATTTTGATTATATTATTATTAACTTATATTTTATTAACGTATTATAGCTGCAGCCTGAAGTAGCTCGACAAAGGATAAAGCACGTTTTCCGTATTTCCTTTAGTCGGCGTAGCAAAGAAGTCCTTTAAGAGATCTTCGTTGCCAGTATATCAAGGCACTCCATGTTATTCCTCGGGGGTGACAACGCATTCTGTGTTTGATTCCTAATCAAATACTGATGTAGTCGTCCATAGCCTATAGCATTTCCTTTTCTTCTATTAAAAATATTTAATAATGTTGAATATTATAATGTAATATTGTAAAATGGAGTTAATAAAGTTTTCCCCTAATGTTAACATCACATGCACGTGATGCACCCTGCTATATACGATGACCTATACGAGGCTTGAGCGGTTGACAAAGGAAGCATATATATTAAAAATGCCGTAAACTACTAACCATTGCAAGAATATATGCTCAAGATTAAATAAACGCTTCATTAGAAGCATTCTTTAAGGAGTTTCAAAGAAAAATTTGATAGGATATACATTTTTTCCATAAGTTTATTTTCATTAGTTACTTAAAAGTTTAAATTAAATCTCGTCAATACGATTGTGTTGTTTTTTATTGTTAACTATATTCTAATGTACTATCTTTCAGAAGGAACATATTCCAACAGGCTACGTACAAAGACTGTACACAAGACCAAAAACCCAGAATTTAACGAAACACTTCACTTCTTTGGCATCACTGAATCCGGTCTGACTGCGAAATCTTTAGAAATCGTCCTGTTTGATGACGATAGGTAGTAAATTTATATTTAGTATTTTATTTTATACATAAGATCTCAAGCCACAGTTTTGGTAGAGCCATGCTGCAGTTATATTAGTAGTATAGTTGTAGCACGAATGGGTCGGCTCGACCGGGGAAGGACCACGCTCTCACAGAATACCAGCGTGAAATAGTAGCTTAATGCTGCTGTATTTCGTATGGTGAGTGTAGAGAACCGGAGACCCTTTTTACTGGAAACGAGGCATCCCATCTTAGTCCTCACGGGTGACAACGCATCTGCATTTTGATTCGTAATCGAGGATAGATGTGGATGTCTATGGGCCACAGCAACCACTTAACATCAGGTGGACTATGTGCTCGTTTGTCACCCTATCCTATATAAAAAGAGACATCTCCGTTTATCACAGGTACGGATGTGATGAAATGGGATCCGCTACAATTTCTCTTAGAGATTGCGCCAAGTCACCGATTCAACTCAGGCTGGCGTTACCTGGAGCCGCCAGTGTTGAACCTGCATGACCTAGGGTACTACTGGCACTATGCTATAGTACAAAAAAGCGAGCACCCGTGGTGACCATTTGCAGGGCTGCCGAACTCCCACCACGGGACAGTAATGGATATTCAGATCCTTTCGTTACGTTGTGAGTAGTTTTATATTTTTTTCATAAAAGTAGTTAAGCGAAATTACGAAGTTAATGTTATCTAGCTATCCTTTTCCATTTAAAACAAATTTAAAATTATGATTGATTTGATATTGACTAAAGATACCTCTCAATTAGAATCACCTTGATCCAAGTCCTTTCCCTATCCATTTTTATTTAACATATAAAACATTTGATTTATTTGATATTAACTAAAGATAAAGTATAAAGTCCCACTGAGTTTTCCCGCCAAAATTTAACATTGACATTTTGGGATAGAGACTACGGATAACCCAACGACTTCCTGGGCAGTCTTGTGATGGGTGCGAGCAGCAAAGGAAGAAGGTTGAAACATTAAATTTCCGGATCATAGACACGAGCAGTGGCATTCTTTAACCGATACACATCATTTATAAATACACCTGTGATAAACACAACGCCCTGGCTACGCACGGGTGATTTCTGGATCTCAACAAAAGCGCCACCTGCCGGTCCAATTATTAATCTAACTGATCCAGGGACTCACTCAAACACATCCAAAAATTCATCAAAATCAGTCCAGCGGTTTCGAAGAAGTTCAGTGACAGACACGTACAGGAGAATTATATATATATATATATATATATATATATATATATATATATATATGTGTATATATGTAGACGTTCAAATTTAACATTTACTTCATAGTCTATTCTATTGTTATAAAGTTGTTGTGTTATAATGGTATATGTAAAAAGAGATATATTTAATCAAAAAATAATAAAATTATTAGTAGTAAAAGTAAAGTCACAGCCTATATACGTCCCACTGCTGGGCTCAGGCCTCCCCTCATTTCTGAGAGGGTTTAGGGCAAGGAAGTGTCCGCCGCGCCACCCAAATGCGTGTTGACGAACTTCACATGTCTTCGAAATATTTTTTTTTCTTATTCCTCAGACATGCAGGTTTCCTCACGATGTTTTCCTTCACCGCCGAGCACGTGGTAAATCAGCACTTAAAATTGCAATTAACAATTTCATTGGTGCCGGCGGGGATCGAACCCGGGTTACTCGCGTTCTGTTATATTTACAGCGAGCGTTAACCACTGAGCTACCACAGCTCTATTATTAGTAGTAATAATAGATAATTAGAGGTGTATTTTTCTAAAAACTTCTTGAAAGCAAAAGGGAGAGCCCCTTCTAGGATGGAATAGAGTTTCAAATTGTCCACAGGATCTTTAGTCTAAAGGTTATTGGAAACCTAAAATTAAAGTCACCAAATGCTGTTCACACTTTTTATTTTAGTATGAAAACACATTATTACGTGGTAGAGCCATGCTACAGCTATATTAATTGTATCGTTGTAGCACGAATAGGTCGCCTCGACCGGGGTAGGATCACGCTCTCACGGAATACCAGCGTCAAATAGCAGCTTAATGCTGCTGTGTTACGTATGGTGAGTGTAGAGAACCGGAGACCCTTTTTACTGGAAAAGAGGCATTCCATCTTAGTCCTCAAGGCTGACAACGCATCTTCATTTTGATTCGCAAACGAGGATAGTTGCAGATGTCTATGGGCCACAGCAACCACTTACCATCAGGTGGACTGTGTGCTCACTTGTCACCCTTTTCCTAAAAAAAAAAAAAAAACATTTAATAAGTTCAAAAAGTAGATAGGTAATACCTGTATCATAGACACGTACCCGTTAAAATAATTACTATTGCATAGTACCTATTTTTGTACATTAAATATTTTGAATGTGCCAAAACGTTGCTATTAATATTTAACATAATATTATGTCTAAAATTATAACCTTGTGTGGGCATGTGAAAATTAAGTATTTACCATGTTTTGCGCGTAATAAATAAATATTTTACATAATCTGTTTTTTACTTTTCCTTATCTCCAAATCCTCCTCAAATTTACATTTAACACAATAAATGAAAAATTGTCTTTCCACAAAATTATTATCTACCTCTTGATTCGGCTTTTGAAAACCATACTTTATTCAGCAAAAACATGCTAATCCATTATTTTTACAGATTTTCCGACACTCACCGTCACCGAGTTTGACGGGTTTGTGAACGCAGAGCCCGATACGCTTGTAAGTAAGCCTCTCATAATAGATATCCTGCCGGCGTAAATGGTGTAGCCTGCAGCGTTCTTATATGATTTTTTCATACGATTTTAATTATTTTGTAGTCTGTGTATACTGTATATTCCTCGCGTATTTTTATGTATGTTAACCGATCTCTCGGAAACAGCTAAATAAAGTTTCAGGGGTGGGCCTATATAAATTTGAGGAAAAATCCTTCCTGCTTTGACGACACACTTGTCGGGTACACTCAGAAGGGTATAAAAATTAAACCTTTCGACTTCAAAAATGTCCATTTTACTTACAAGCGGTGCCTAGTATTAAAAAAAAGATACAGACGCCAGTTTGATGGTATAATGATAGACTAGGTGGTGGAACTCTAATTCCTACTAGGAATCCGTCTGGTTGAGTATCACCCTCTGATCCAGGCTAAAGGGTAGAGGAAGCCACAGGGCAGCGTGCTGACTTCGAACTCATACAAACAGAGAAACAATACATTTCATTAGTATTACTATTATTGTAAGATATCCTTATTGTAAGGATGATAAGGTCAATTATTTTAAATATGTCTTACATTAATTGTAATCTTCATTTTAGTCTTCAGAGGTAACAACGCAACTGCGGCGTTCTTTGTTTGAAGTCGGCTGCTGACGTCCATGAGCTGCCGTAGCCACTCACCATCTGATGGACATAAGTTCATTTATGAATTCTTCAGTTCTTTTTAAATCCATCCAATTATGTTTAACTTAAATCCTATAGGCAGGCGATGGCCTGATGGGGTAACAAAGGAATAAGCACGAATTTTGAGCGCTTGACAATTAAATATTTGCGTACTTCGAACTCGTATCCTGTGCACCAATCACTGGAGATTCGCGCGCATGGAAACAAAGTGATCGGACGGTTACACTATCGACCAGCTTCAACATAGGTGTTTCATGTATAAGCACGCATGAACGCTTCAATCGGCCGGTAAAATCTATGACGGGGCACAAAATTCCGATTAGAACGCGGTCGGCCGATGACGAACAACCTGCTACATGCCTTTTAAACCCACAAGCTCTTAATTTCGAACCAAATAGATGAAATCGTCATCATTTCAAAAAATAATAACTTTGGCGTCACAAGCTTTTGAAGATGTGATCTTAAATCTTTGTAATACTGAAACCTATTAATAATGAAACCTATTAATAATGGAAGTAATGTTTTTTCGGCGTAACTTTGGACGTTTTTTAAGAGTATAATGTACTAATATAAGCGACCAGTAATAAATTAATCGTACAATGCGCATTGAAGTTAATCGTACGATGAAACAAAAGTTTCATGCGTGATCAATTACATACCAGCCGATCATAACCAGCCAAACATTTTATATTTGGTGGAGCCATGCTGCAGTAAAGAATAGACCGACTCGACCGGAGGAGAACCACGCATACCAGCATATCAGTTTAAATATATATATGAGCTAACAAAAACCCGCTTAAAAAAATTCAAGTAACTTAAATATTAATCAAACGGAGAACAAACCGCCCGATATGTTCTCTGTTTCACATGCACATGCGAACATCAGTGCTCATTATCCGCACTGCAAACTACGATACCTTTACAAGGCAATGTGCTTGTTCACCGGGCAGCCTACTCAGCATAGTGAGTAAAAGCTCTATCGAAAAAAGCAAGCCACTAAGAAGGTCGTAATATAGCAATTAGCAGATATATTTAGAGCACGGATTCGACGCCGTCTCCATCGGTACCGTAGACTCGCGTGGTGTGGTGAATAGTATGTTGACTTCTTCCTCCTAGTCATTCCTCCTGTATCCTCCGGTGTCTATTCTCGATTAAGAATGCGGATGCGTTGTCATCCCTGAGGATTGAGATAGGATGTACCGTTTCCAGTGAAAAGGGTCTCCGGTTCTCTACATTTGCCATACGAAACATAGCAATATTAAGCTGTAAATTTACGCTTGTGTTTTGGTAGAGCGTGGTCCTTCCATAGCTGCAGCGTGGGTCTATTTTTTTTTATGGAAGCATAAAAGTAATAGGCAAAGAAACTGATTCATTAATTAGTTAAGTTCTTAATTTTATTTTTTAAGTAACGGGTTTTAGGAATTTACTTGGAATACATATTTTTACAAGGAATTAAAAAAGCGAAAACTTTTTTATTACATTAAATATTTGATTGAAAATCCATTAACACTGAACTGAGCAAACTGTACCCTTAACTTATATTAAATTTAGATCAACTTAAAACAACATTTTAACATCGTTTAACGTTTCTAACTTTTGCGAAGTTCGATAATAATTTAATAATCTAAATATTGTATTGAACGTATTGAAGCGCCTAAAGCTCACAATTACTTGTTATTCATATTCATAGTTTAAGCCGTAGTCCATGATAATCATAATAACTTTATTTAAATCAATAAAAATCCAACCAGACGGAAGCTCTCAGCGGGGGAGACCAAACGGCCGAGGGTTTGGGGAAAAGAGAATGAAAGCGGCAGACGCTAACGACGGTATCAAGGAGAACGGCCTTCTGCATTTGAGCATGTATTTCTTTCATTTTAAACCGCGAGTACACATATATTGTTAATAATGTTGTTGGTAACAATATTCACTTAAGCTATGTCAGTATTCGTCAAGACAAGAGAAGCGTTTATTTTATATTTTGTATATGAGATATCCGTGTTATGATGTGTAGTTGAAAGTGAAATAGGTACACAAACACAATATTATATTTAATAATCCGCTGCTTGCTTTGGACTCCTCTCATTAAATGGAAGATTCGTTATATTCGTCCAACTTAGCTCGACGGCAGTACTTACGCACACCTTTGATGCTCATCTTGTATCCGATAAAAGATCTGGTAAAAGTGAGATGGTTATAACGCCATATATTGGAGTCATTAAAATCTTGTTTGCTTTTCCAATTTTCTTATTCCGCTGTCATAATGGTACGATAAAAACATGTTTTTTAAATATTTTATTTGTTCAGAAAACCAACACCTTTTAACAACTTTCTTTTAAGTTGTAGAGCCTTGCTGCAGCTATATGGTTGTTTACTAGCTTAACTAGTTGACCTGTTGTCCTGTTGATACACTAATAATAATAATAATAAGAAGGGTTGTTGGTAAATAAAACGATCCGCAACAGTGTATGATCTAATTTGGTCTATATTTTTAACTACATTTTCGGTGCCTTTTATAATAAAAATTGACATAACAACGTCAACGTCATTTCTCAAAAAAAGAACTAAATCTTTTTTAAAATTCAAAAATATGTTTTCTTCATAAATTTGGAATATACTGGCGCATAAGTATATATATCATAAACATACCGCCCACCAAGGACATTTAGTGACGGAATGGCCTTCTAAAAAACTTAACTAAATGTCCTTCTAAATTGTACTTACATCTAAAATTTGCACTGAGTACTTAATAACAAATTAACTTCATAAACTAAGAGGTAGTAATTCTAAACTTAACTAATACATGTTATCGTAAATGGAAAAGTAGGTAAACATTTAATATAATAATATTTTACATAAATTTGACATAAAAAGTAAACAATTCATGGATCTGCTATAGGTAAAATACATAATTTTGATGTTGGCCTTTTAATAACTGATGTTTTCGTGCGCAATGTGACCACACGGGTAACGTTATCATCACCGGGTGTTTCTCTATAACTCGACCCAATAACCAACGACTTGGCAGCAAGTCATCTTCTTTAATCAAAACAATGTCCCCAATGTTAGGTTCCGAAACTTGTGACGCCCATTTGTACCTATTCATGAGCTTTGACAAATACTCCTGGGACCATCGTTTCCAAAAAGACTGTAGCATCCTTTGCACAAATTGCCACCTAGTTAAATAGCCTACGCTTGAACCTTTGTAGTCCTTATCTGGTACATTAACTATCGGTTCTCCTATTAAGAAATTTCCAGGAGTTAAAGGCAGGGGCTCACCAGGATCGGTAAAGTTGATGACGCTTATTGGCCTTGAATTTAGACAAGCTTCCACTTGATTGAGGAATGTGGTCATTTCTTCGTACGTGAGGGCAGAGTCACTTTTAATGTGAAACTTGGTGGATTTTATACCCGCTTCCCAAAGACCACCGAAATTAGGAGCATGCGGCGGAATAAAATGCCACTGGGTGTTGTTTGCTTCCAGATATTCTGCTATGGCTGGCTGAATAGATGCCAACTGTTGCAATTCTTTGGAGGCACCTACAAAATTGGAGGCGTTATCGCAATTTAGCGCAGTGACCTCGTCGCGACACAAATCGTCGAAAAGCAGCTAAAATGCTTGTGTACTCATGTCACTTACGACCTCTAAGTGAACAGCGCGAGTGGACATGCAAACGAAAAGGCATATGTAGCCCTTATAAGAACGATACCCACGTCCTTTGGTCGCTCTTATACTTACAGGTCCAGCATAATCCACTCCACTATATAAAAATGGTCTTGCTGGTGTACATCGAACCGATGGGAGATCACCCATCAGTTGATTTTTGACAGTAGCTCTCTGTTTTGCACAAGTTACACATTTGCGAACATATTGTTGAACTAGAGATCTAGCACCTATTATCCAATAGGCTGACCTTAAATAATTTGCCATTAACTGAGGACCACCATGCAGTGTCTTCTCATGCGAATCTGCGACTAAAAGATGAGTCAAATGACTTGAATGTGGTAGGACTATCGGATTTTTTACTTGGTCATCTAGTTCTGACTTCTCAAGTCGTCCACGAATTCGCATAACACCATTTTTGTCGAGAAAAGGACAGATTGATATTAGTTTACTTGTTTTTAAATTCAAATACCTTTTTACTTTAATTGTTGGTATTCTATTGTGAATGAATCCATTTGTGTTTTCATTATACAAGTTTGTAATGCTGCTTCTACTTCGTGATATTTCAAATATTTACTGTCGAGTTTTTCCCGTTTTAAAATTCTAAGACAATACGCAACAACTCTTACTAATTTTCGCAGACTAGAATAATTTTCGAAAAACATATGCTCTGGAACTACAGTTGTGTGCGCCTATATAGTTTGTTCTAAATTTGTTTTTAAATCCTTTGGCCTCTTGTACTCAATTAATTATTTATCAAAAATGATGGTCCTGAAAACCATAACTCATTACCGACTAATAAACTGGGTAGTATTCCCCTTGAGGCGCAGTCAGCTGGGTTCTCTTTGGTCGGCACATGAAACCATTGTGACGAATTCAAAGCGCCCAAAATTTTCGAAGTCCTGTTGGCTACGAATGTTTTCCACCTGCTAGGGTGACTGTTAAGCCACGATAGCACTACTGTAGAATCAGTCCATGCAAAGATCTTTTCCTTTGAAATATTTAAAACCTCTGCTATCTCTGTCAATAACTCACATAACTCCAATCGAGGAGTACTAATTTGTTTGATGGGAGCTACTCTTGTTTTAGCCACTAACAACGACAGATGAATTTTGCCTGAGACATCAATTATTCTTAAGTAAACGACGACTGAGTACGCTGCTTTAGAGGCGTCACTAAAATCGTGCAATTCAAGGTCACCTGATGAACTTGTACCAAGCTAACGATGTACCTGAACTTTGGTGAGTAATGACAACTCTTCGCGGTAAGTACTCCACTCTGATATTAAATCGGTAGTTAATTCTTCATCCCAACTTACACCTGCGAGCCATAATTTTTGTATGAACATCTTTGCTAATACAACACTAGGAGCTAACCATCCTAATGGGTCGAACAAACGAGCTATATCTGATATTATTAGTCTTTTTGTTACAGGTGCGGTCGTCAGCGGTGTAAGATTTACCGAGTACTGAAAGGAGTCTTCGTGGCGCTTCCAGGTAAGTCCCAAAATTTTTATAGTACTATTTAGCTTAATTTCTATATTCTTATTATCTATTTCTTTTCCCTTAACTACTATATTCCCTTTGTTGTGATTGTCAGTGTACTCATTTTTTATGTTTATTTGACCTGTTTTCTGTACTACTTCACTTGTATATATTGAACTTATTCTATCTAATAGTTGCTAATTGTTACTATTCCATTTCTGCAAGGCAAATCCTCCTTTTCCTAATAAATCTATCATTTGTCTACACATTTCCACTCCCTCTTCGACACTATTACTTCCCATCATCAAATCACTCATATAAAAAGAATTTAAAACTCTATCAGCCGCAAGTGGGTACTTATCTCCTCCATCATATGAAACCTGATGGAGTGATCTAACTGCCTGATACGAAGCAGAAGCTGTTCCAAAGGTTACTGTTACCAATTCATAATCCCTAAGTGGTTTTTCGGGGCTTTCTCGCCAAAGATCCTCTGGAATATAGCATCCTCATCTGCTATTCTGACTTGGCGGTACATTTTAATTATGTCCGCCACAATACTAATAACGTGTACTCTCCATCTAAGAACTGTGTGTCTCAAGTCTGCTTGCAGCGTTGGTCCAACCATTAAAGTATCATTGAGAGAAACTCCCTTTTTATTTTTCTCAGAGGCGTTGAAAACTACACGAACCTTCGTGGTGGTCTTGTCGTTTCTTATCACCGCGTGGTGTGGTAAGTAAACTGCTTCATCTTTCTTATCATCCTCTTCTTTTACAAGTCTCATGTGTCCTAACTCCAAGTATTCATTAATTACTTCTATATACTTTTGTTTTAAATCTGTGTCCTTATTTAATCTTCTTTCTAATGATTTGAATCTTGTTTCAGCTATGTCACGTGAACTTCCGCCTTTGCATGCAGGATCTTCGTCTCGAAATGGTAAACGCACTATGTATCTGCCTGTATCATCCCTCTTAGTAGTTTTAATATAAAATTCTTCCCATTTTTGCTCTTCTGGATTAAGTTTTTTTTGTACTAACTTGTTCTTCTATCTCCCAGAATTTCTTTAGAATATTGTCTTCACTGATCTGTGTACAGTGTACACTTATATCTCTACTGTGGTGTTTTACACTTTCATTACTTGAACTGACTACACCAGAAAGGATCCACCCTAAAGTGGTGTTCTGCGCTATTAAAGAACCAGACGGACTTTTTACTACACCTTCCTTAACAATGCAGCAGTAAACATCTGCGCCCAAAAGAACGTCAATTTTATTGGGTGTTTTGAAAGAAGGATCTGCTAGACACAGACCGTTGAGATCAATCCATTCCATTAAACTGGTATTCACAGTTCTCTCAGGCAAGTACGATGTAATCCTACTCAAAACGTAAGCATTAATTTGAAGTTGAAAATCAAAATCAACCGTGGACTTTATAATCAGATTTACCATGTAATTAGCAATTGTTGACTTGTCTCCTAAACCTGAAACATGACCTCGGACTGGAATTTTCTTAAGCCTGAGAAATTGGACAGTGGACTCTGTTATAAAACAAGCCTGTAATCCTTGATCAAGTAAGGCTCGAACTGTTTGAAATTCACCCGATTTGGACTCAGCTTTTATCAATGCAGTGGCTAATAAAACCTGTCTGGGTTTTAAAACTTCCCCCGAAGATAAGCATGCAATTATTTGATTATCACTTGTTGGGGAACTAGTGTTATCGATAGCAGACTTTGCTCTGGAATCTTGACCCTTATTTTCTGCATAAGGTTCTTTATTATGGTGCAGCAAGGAATGGTGGCGTTTTTTGCAAATTCTACAGACAGTCTGCTTTTTACAGTTGTAAACTGTATGATTGCCACCTAAACAATTAAAACATAGTTTATTTTTTGCTACAAACTCTCGTCTGTTTTCTATGGACTCTTTTGCAAATTGCTTACAGAAACAGAGCTTATGAAGTTCCGAGCAGAATTCGCAACGGATATTCGGCGACTTTGTGGCCAGCAATACTTTTGAACTATGAACATGAGAACTATTATTGATCTGGTGAGCCACAATCTTCCTCAGCTCTATAGATTCTAATGCCCGGAAACGACTTTCAATAAATGTCCTAAACTGATTAAAGGTGGGCAACTCGTTGCTGGAGTCATTAGAAATGCTTAACTCCCACTGCTTTCGCGTTTCATTATCTAACTTGAACGTCACTATATGGATGACAATAACGTCCCATGTGCTCACATCGATTTTCAAATTTTTTAGTGCATTTAAACAGTCACATGTGGTATCTAGCAGCTCCTTTAATGAGTTAGCCGATTCCACATGTAAGCGTTTCTGGCCGAAAAATCGTTTTAAAATACAACTGGTGAGGTACTTTTTATTTGCATAGCGATCTTCTAGTTGAGACAAACATTCGTTATAATTGGCATCTGTGATTGGTGTATGCCTAATTAACTGCTCAGCTTCACCGGTTAGGTGAATTTTAAGATGCATTTTTTGCACATTATCTAAGGATGCATTGTTGTGTACTAGTGAAACAAAAAGGTCGTGAAAAGTTGTCCATTCACTGTACTTGGGCAACTTTACAAATGAACTAGATTGCTTAGAAGAACTATTACTACATCCACTATCTTGTGGTAACGGTTCTCTAATACTTATCTTGTTTAAAGTTGATTTCATTAAAGATTTACATAGTATGTAAGTATCTTCTGTTGCGTCATACATATCGACAATATTTGACCTATATCTTCTAACTTAAACTGACCATAAGTGGTGGTGGAGATTTAGTATTTTTGAACGAAGACCAATCATTTTCTAATAATTCAAGCCTTGTTTGTATATATTCAACAGTAAGTCTATCCTTTGGATACTTTTTAAAATTAGTAAAGCCCTTTTGTATTACTTGTTGAAGGTCTTTTAATATATTAATTTGTCCTTCCATCGTAAACAACAATCGTATAGAATTATTAACTAATATTAAAAATAGTATAATTCAATTATTTGTGTAAAGTTAAATTTATCAATCTGAACGTAACACAATATCAACTTTGTAACAGAAAAACCTAAATTGAAACGTAAAACTTAACAAGTTTCTTTACTAAACAAAGCTTGCGAATTTTTCAAGTCTCAAAAACAGTGAAAATTTATAAGTATTTATAAACAAAAATACACTCGGGCATAGGTTCCCTGTTTTTATAAAACCAGTCTGAGTCCTTAATCTAACATGCACAACTTAAAATCTTCCTTGAAATCAATATTCAAATAAGTAAGAAATTGTCACAGCTCCTATGAAAATAACTAAATTGTACTCATGTTTGCACTTCACTAACACAAACACAGGTTGAGCTGATATTGTACTTGCGGCGTTTCGCTTCGGCTTCACCTTGAACTTCGAAACCCGGCTGCTATTGGCGAACTCGAAGATTGAACCGGCGATGTACTACTGATGGCGTCCTTTGTGACGTCACGTTGAACTAACACTCCCAATGCAGCTGAGTTTGTCCACTTTGCTGGACAAATCTGTTACCGCTTTTGCAGGGTATGCGGTGCTCTTGCAGCAGCGATCCACTTCGAGTACTATGGCGTGCGGTCCAAACCTGGCACCGCTTATTAACAAAAACTTCTTACTAATCTGGGTCTTATATTCGGCTCGACTGGACCAATGTTTACTAGCTTAACTAGTTGACCTGTTGTCGAAGTTGAAGGGTTGTTGGTAAATAAAACGATCCGCAACAGTGTATGATCTAATTTGGTCTATATTTTTAACTATATTTTCAGTGCCTTTTATAATAAAAATTGACATAATAACGTCAACGTCATTTCTCAAAAAAAGAACTAAATCTTTTTTAAAATTCAAAAATATGTTTTCTTCATAAATTTGGAATATACTGGCGTATAGGTAAGTATATATATCATAAACAATGGTTGTAGCACGAATCGGTCCGCCCGATCGTGGACGGACCACGCTCTCACAAAGTACTGGCGTAAAATAGCAGCTTAAAGCTGTTGTGATTCTTATGGTGAGTGTAGAGAACCAAAGACTCTCTTTACTGGAAACAGGGCGTTCCATCGTAGTCCTCAGGGGTGACAACACATCTCTGCGTTTTGTAAATGTAGATGTCCATGGGTCACAGCATCCTTTAGCCTCAGATGTACTGTGTGCTTGTTTGTCACCTCCATTCTACAAAAAATTACATCAAATGGGATTACCCTAACGTAATGTGAGCCTTATGTATATTATTTATGCATGATCAAAAATTAACTTTAGATAAAATAGCAAATTAACAGTATAACTACACTTTTTCTATTCTGAGAAGGTTTTGGAGATTGGAAGAATCCGTCGCGCTGCTCCTATGTGTATTGGCGGACTATAAATATTATCTAAATGTTTCAAAATTTGTAGACACGCAAACCTCACGTTTTTTTCATCGCCGAGTATGAACTGAGATGTTACAGAGAGATTCTGTAATAAATTTATACAAGATAGACAAAACTAATAAATAACTACATTATTTATAACGAGGCTTAGATACATACAATATTTATTTGGCTTCTTGGAATTTATTTTGACGTATTCGTATTTTCCTTAGGCAAAAAATTCGCGATAATCTTGGTAAAGCTTATTATTGCTATTTAATTATAAAGGTTTACTAGACATCTAATTATTTACAAAAGGCAATATTTTATTATTTGATACTAGCTGTGCCCATTACCCTCTTAATCGTCGTGAAAGCCAAGACGCACTTGTTGTACACGTTTATTTTCATGTTTTTAGGAATACGTTACGAGTTGTGTCAAAACCTCCCGAACGCTGCCCAAGCGAATTAGATCTTTCGATTGACCTCTGGCTTATTATTATGCCTATATTTATTTAAATTTATGTACCAAACAAATATAACCGCGTGAGGTGAAGGACACGTAAAACAATGTCAAAGCAGCCTGTTAATAAAGGATTATTGACAGGGTGTTGTGGCGCGAGCGAGACGTGTTGACACACCGAGCGTGAAAACTGTCGCAGCTCCAGACTTAGTGTTAATTACTTTTACTCATTTCGTCGCACTTTGCACAGTTTTTTGAATACGAGTGTTTTATACATTTTTTGAGTATTGCTACATCTGGCATTTAATGCAAGCGTCTCCATTTACATTCCCACCACTCGAAGTAAGATTATAGTGCTTGTGTTGGGAATGGTTCACGACGTTAGTGGTATGGTAGATTCGAGCCCATGACCTTCCGAGCTTGCAGTCCGCATCCTTAACCATTCGGCTGATCTTGCTAAACTCTGAGGTATACGCTACATGACATATTCTAATCTTAAAAATATATATTATAATAACTAAATTAAATTATTAAAAAAGAGGTCCTTTAGGCAAGGTTCCGAAGATACTGGCAGCGTTTCCCCGTTGAATAGCTAGACTAATTCTTTGTCCGAGGTAACTGCCAGCTCTTCGGTCTCCTGTGACGTCGATTAACCTTTTTGCTATTTCCTTAAAAAGGCTTATAGCGCTAGGACCCCACGGACCAAGGGTCTCGACACCGAAAGGGACAAAAATATATTCGGAGCCTAGACCCCTGTATTTGCAAACTTTAGCCTTTTCTGCCGCTTCACAAGCCGCACCAGCTCTGTTGTTGGTTCCACGTAGATGGGAAGGGGCCAGCGTGTCTGAACAGGTTGCATCCCATACCAGCACCCGGCCCATCCTCCATGGAATCAAACTCATACCGTCCGGTCTCTTGCCATCGTCTCTTGCAATACCAGACGGCTCAAGTAGACTTGGCACGTTGACGGTGGCAAGAGACCGGCGTATGATATCGTTAAGTGCTGCATGTCTCGAGAAGCGACCTGCACTTTTTTGGCATGATAGCCCGTGATATCCTAGCTTGTCGACGTCACTGCCACACGGACATTTATGAGGAGCGCAGACCGGAACCCCAAGCCGTAGACAGGTTGCGATTCGGAGCGTGTCAGGCTCAAGAAATGTTCCTGTATTTGACGAAGGATACGCGTGAAGCCAGTAGCCGGCCTCATGCGTACCCACGGCCAAAAGCCTAGCACGCGCCGAACCTGTACTAAAGCTCAAAAGATTGTCATAAGTCAATTTGCAGTTTATGTCGTCCCAGCTCCTCTGTGAATTTAGAGGAAATTGAAAATTTTGACCAGGGCATGTAATTAAGAAAGCGTTTCTAGCTTCTTCCAGGCCAGCAATCTCAAAGTTTGAAGGGGATGCCCTTAAAATTTTACTTATGAGATTTGCTGAACTGTGGACAGAAGATAGGAAGGCTGGTAAAGAGACACTGGAAATTTTGCGAATTCCTAAACCACCATAACGGATGGGTAGGGATGCTTGGGTCCAAGATTGTTCGTTCATGTGTATATTAAGAATCGATTCTAAACTTATTTTGATTAAGTTGTCCACTTGTGTCAAAAGGTCTGGGTGATTCCAAAAGGAGCAGCAACGGAGCACATACGTAAATTTCGGGACAAAAAGGCAAGATTTTAAAATGCAAAGTGCATAATGTGGACTAATTTCAAGGAGACGGTCAGCAGAATTTTGAAATTTAGCAATTGAATTATTAATATATTCAGAAATAGATTCGTTAAAAATTGGAGAACCTAAAAGGTAAAGGGAATTACTGTTAACTATTTTAATATTTGGTGCCAAAGTATTAAATTTGTGTTTTATGTCATTTAAATTTAAGTTGCAGTTATTTATAAAAAGTTCGCATTTGCTAAAGTTAAGCTCCAAACCAATGGCTTCAAATTTATTTTTGATTGAAAAAAGGTCAGAAAATACAGTTTCCATATCACCTCCTAAGGTTCCGTCATCCAGATACCAAATATTGAATTTAGAATTTAAACTTTTGATTATGGGATTTATAGCCAAACTAAAAATTGCTGGTCCAAGGGGATCACCTTGTTGACAACCTACTTCCGAGGATAATTCATTAGATCGATATAACAATTTTGTTGGGTCAGCGTAACTGAGAAGAAGATAATTGTATATTTCGGGTATATGTTGATTTATTTCAGTCAGTAGGGTCCCCCTATTTACCGAATTGAAAGCATTTTTGACATCAATTTTGAGCAACACGTCAGGATGTCCATATGTTAGGAAAGAACGTAGGGCATGGACGGCTGCCTCACACCCTCCTTTTACACCGAAGCCTAACTGTACGGGTTCAAATTCCGAATTTAATTTCTGTAAAATATGTCGAACAGCAATTTTGGAGGCCAGGCGTCGTAGTGTTGATCCAACAGCAATTGGTCTCACCCCTCCGTCCTTTTTGGTGAGAGCAATGAGGTTCGCGCCGAAAAGAATTGGAACAATTTCTGGATTGACATTACCGGAATACATAAAGTTAATTAATTTAGTGATTGAATTTACAAGTTGCTCACCCGCATCACCCACAGAATGCGATGTTAAGTCTTTCAAATGTTGCGGTGAGATTCCATCCAAACCTGCAGCCGAACCTGGTTTAAAAGATAAAATGGCATCCGTTACATCTTTGTTTTGAATTTGAAGGCATGCTTGCCCTACTGTTGGTCGGTCGAAAAAATATGGGTTTACTGGAGCTAGAGGATGTTTTGACCGTAAGGCCTGAAGGGTGTCAGGGGTATCTGGTGAAAGTACCTCGTTTGAGAACAAAAGGCGAGCGGCACCTTTGAGATCTCCGTCACAGATTTTGTTTTCGATTAGTTTGTTGCGATTACGAGGGGCATCATGTTTGATTAGAGGTGCGGGAGAAGGTGAGGAGCTGACAGTACAGTTATTTTTAATCTTTTGTGTCAAGGATAAATTTGGTTTATCAGTTTTTGTTATATGTAGTGTGCTGTATGAAAATAAAAATAGGTTCTGCCAGTCTTGAGTACAATTGCTTATGTAACATTTCTGGATTAATTGTGACAAATGTGTAGCAACGGTTATTCGAGCTCCTCGAGGGATTCTTTTAACTGTCTGTATACTATTTTTCAAATGGCTAAGATATGTGTGGAAAGGAGTTGGAAAGTTGGCTGCAAAAGTAGGCGTATTTGGAATAAAAGGGTGTATGTCTAAAGGTGAACTGTTTTGGCTAATACATTTCCTGTGTGTTTTTGTAGTGTGTATGTTGAGGCCTTTTAAAGATTTGAATGACTTGTTGCACTGTGTACATATAAGTGTTGCGTTTGCCGTGTCATCACTAGATTGGGTTACGGACTGCATTCACAACAGTTAAATACAATAACAAAAAAGAATAACTTAAAACAAATTAAAAAAAACACAATAAAGTAACTTAACAATTACACTGAAGATATAAAAAAGTCAAAGTCAAAATATGAAGGCTGCTTGTCTTGGTAACAAGACGCATGCGTCGTTACGTAGGTGCGTCACAGGACGGTTCTGCAATTGGAAGCTGCAGTGTAAGAGATCCACGAACGTATGGCGTCGCTAGAACAAACGATGGCGGCCTTAGCAACCGTGTCTTGAAGTTATCATACGCGGACTAGAACTTTTCAAATACTGAACAGGTACTGTAGTGGGAACAAAAACAAAATCCCCATGCGCAAATATGAAAAATATCCCGACAAACTCTTATGTGGCTTTGCGGTACGATAGCTCTTCATCAGTCAATCAAATATATAGTATTTCAGAAATCCTTTGTTGCGAATTGTTTTGTTACATTTGGCATATTATGTCACAATCATGAAAAATTTTTATGTCTCGTAGTTAATTTCAGATATTATATAAACCACTGTTATACTATTTAAATCTATGACAACAATAAAAATTTCCTTTGTGCACTAAAATTTTACAATTAAAATGTATAGTTATTTTTATTAAAATATTTAGACAAAATAAACATAGTTGACACCTGTCTATTTTCTTTTCTTCTATTCTAATCTTACATCAAAAACTATTATTTTTGTTCACACTCTCTACGCTCCACTGTCAGGTAAGTTGGTTAGCGAGTCAAACCTTCGCACTCGCAATGGTGTCACTGAATCTTATGTTCTTGAATACGCAAAACAGGGTCTTTTAATATGCGAAAGAGCCACGCTGCGGCTATATTATGTTTGTAGCACGCTCAAAGAATACCAGCGTAAAATGGCAGCTTAATGCTGCTGTGTTTCGTATGGTGAGTGTAGAGAACCGGAGACCCTTCTTACTGGAAGCGAGTAATTCTATCTTAGACCTCAGGTGTGATAACGCCTCTGCATTTAGATTCTTTATTGAGGATAAATGTAGATATATTTCTCGTTTGTTAGTCTTATTCTATAAAAAGAAATCCTAATAATAACCATGCGCGGCAACTATGTCAAATATCCCCTAGGAGGCCCATATTCAGTAGTGGACTTTTGGTAGCCTGTAACAGTAGCGGTCAGACTCAAAAATATCAAAACTGGCGTCTGGAAGCGGCGACAAAAGTGCGAAGCATCAGGAGCTTTGATTACCACTTCGTTTGCCGATTGTGGTGATTATAGCAAATACTAAAGCTTTTGTCAAATAGACGCTTAATCTATAAAGAAACTTTATTTATTCTAGAAGAAAGGTAATAAAGATGACGGAACAAAATGAAACCGTCTTCAATCAAATAACCAACACGTACAAATAAAACTTTATTTTATTTATATGTTTAGGTTATTTGATTGCAATTGCAAAACAATTAACATTGAAATAAGTGTGTTCTATTAAATTTATGGGGGGTGTTTGAAGGTTTCAAAGGCATGAATAGATATTTCCGAATTTTTGCCGGTTTGTCTGTCTGTCCGGGCTCTCATCTTCGGAATGACTGAACCAATTGTAATGCATCTTTACAAACAGATAGGAGCCAACGCCAGCAGAGATCCAGACTATATTTTATACTAAATACTTAAACAATTAAGAAATTCGAAAACATTGTAAAATAAATGGTCCTTGATTATCAAGAACAGAGAGAGATGAGACAGCTCCCTGACATAAACTGGACAGATATAAGAGCTAGTTACGACCTGGTCTGGTCCGTAGTCCCATGGGAAATTTCGTGCTTAAACGAATTATCACTCATCATATGTGAAATAAAAGTTATTTATGCGACTCTTACCGCTTAGTTTTGTATTTAGAGCACGTTTATGTTTCGAAACTAATTATGTCTACACCAATGTTTGGGTCGTTCGTCCATAAATCCAAAATATTAGTTACTGACTCCTGACCGAATTTCGGCCACGGCGGTCACTTAACGAAGACTAGCCATCTACACAGGACTGGATTATGCTGCCCGAGTGTCTGTGCAAGCATAAATGCACTCTCTATTCTCTAACTTTCATATTCCGAGGGAACGTTATGCAGTCATGACCGAGGAGAGATTAGGCGCAGACCAACAGCTTTATTTGCTTTCCTAGGCACATGGGTGTAACACTGTTAAATTCTTGACTCTGGGCTACTACGGAGAATTTGTTGTCAGAAAACCGCAACAACTCGTTTTGTCCCGACCCGGGATCCGAGCCCGAAACCTCAAGATCATCAGTCGCGTATACGACCCCTAAACCAAAGGGGCAGTCGAACATACTCGTAAGCTCAGCAGGAGAAAAATAAAAAATGCTTAATTATTTACTTATAAGTTTAATTTCATAATTAAACTAAAATAATAAAATATAATTAAACTAAAAATAATAAATAAACTAAAATAATAAAATATAATTAAATTAAATAAATAATCATTAAATAGGATATGTACATATCATAATTTCGTGATTGTCTAACCACATGCTCGGTATCATAAGAAAACCTGTATATGTATATGTATATATACACCTTTTTTTAACAACGTTACCTCCTCACTACGATTTTTCTCCTGTATCCTGGCATTAAATAGGCATAAAAATCTGAATTACGATCAAAATTGACACAAGTAGAAGAAACAATAAAAATAACAGAATAGCGTTCATATAAATAAAAGAAAACCTATGTAGATTACTTTTACTTTACTGTAGATATTGAACTATGGTTCAGTCGAAATTCACGGTTAGAACTTCCAAAGCTATTAATAAACATAATTCATGTTCGTCATTACTTAACAAACTTTTTACAAGAGAAAATATAAATTTGAAATTTGCTGTGTGAATAAAGGGACCAAATATTGAAATTTAAAAATATTTGAAGGCAAATTAAAAATATAGGACGGAACTGGCTGCCTTTTATCCACTCATTATTTTATTCATGAATATATATATATCAGAAAGGCCTACTGCCAAGAACGCAGGCTTTTTTAAAAACTTTTTATTCCACTTGTGTTTGTTTTTGTAATATAAATCTCTTCGTTCGCTAATAAGAGTTTTTACAACAGTCTCTTTTGTACCAGGAACGCAGCAGATAGTACTTAATTGATCGTGTCAGATGGCCAGCCATGACGCACTTTGTGACGTAAAGACGCGACAGCTTGATGTAAAAATGATCGGCACTTTTCTATGTAATACAAAATGTGAATATCGAAAATTGTCGTCCGTTTTTTGGTATTTGTTGTTAAAACAGGCAAACGAAAACTACACCTTTCGATAGGTACTGTGTCATAGACGTGCAAGAAATGTTGTTTAGGGTTACAAACAGATGATACACAAAAACTAAAACAAGATACAGGCATTGTAAGAAATATGCAAAGTGCTCACCCAGTTATGGGGAAGTACAGCTAACACAAACAAGATTAGATCTTGCCGCGAGTTCGTGGGGTAGGTTCTACCCTCGTGCCGTGCTGTGATCCTGTCTTAAGAGTATAAAGAGTCAGTTTTATAACAGTTGTAGTCACATCCCATCTTACTCCTCAGTGGTGACAATGCACCTATAGCCTTCTCAACTATATAAAACACCTTTTGTGTGATGGTTAATATTTTAACCGACTTCAAAACGAAGAAGGAGGTATTGATTAAAACTAATTTTACGAATTTTATTGCGTTTAATTTAAAACGATTTTTAATTTCCGACGTTTCGGGTGCTTTCCAGCACCCACGGAACGCGCACGCACGAAGAACTTAGGTGACTGACGTCCCGATGTCAATGTTAACACGGAGTACCTTCAGCTTTTTAATGATTATTTATACAAACTGCAAACTTCCCGGAACGGTGATGATGAACGTTCCGGGAAGTCTGCAGTTTGTGATCATATATTAGGCGGCCCCAACCATCACATCAGATTTGATATACCACAAATTCTCGCAAAAGGACATCGATTCCTATCAAGGATGATACGTGAGGCAATTGAAATTAAAAAACTTGACTTGACTTGACCCTGTCATTAATAAAATTAAAGCTTAACCCAAGCATATATATGCATACATGTCAAGCTAATATTTTAAGCGTTTGAAATATAAAACAATAAAGCGTAAATGTAAGCAAAAAGTTGAAGTTCGTGTACTGACATAGATTGTTAAGAAAATCAAACGGGATTGTCGATTTAACCGATGAAAGAGATCATATTTCTGAATGAGTGCAAATTTCCATAGCAGTCCCTATCGGAAACACACAACAATATAGCAACTCTAAGCTGACATTAATTTGATATTATTATATTTCTTCTAAGGCTTCGATCATTTTTGATGAATGACAAATGAAAAACCGATAAATTCAATCCAGTCACAAACTGTTTTCTCTGGAGTGCTGTAATCTATTATGACACCGAAATCATTTTTATGGGACGACCATTAATCTATGTTCCATTTCATCTTTTCGTTGGCGTAAAAGGCCTTTAAGGAAAATGCTAGAAAATTTATTTAATACATCATTCCAAAGATCTTCTTTATCAACAGTTTTCCAATCCAACTACTACCATGAAACGTGGCTTTGACCTTGACCTTGTTTTATTTCTAAAAACTGATAAAAAGGGATTTTGTATTTTTACATACTTATTATGTATTTATCATCCTTAAAAAATTATAAATTTTTTGGCAGAAACTCTTCCTAGGTTACCAAGACAGTGCAGTGGGCTGAAACACCGCCAACTTCCTGACTCGGAATTCGAACCTAGCAATTAGCGGTCGCGCTGACAACTACTAGACTAGACTAGTGATCAACTATATTTAATAATGAGTGATGTTAGTCTTTTCCATTAGCAAGTAGTTCGTAGTTTTACACAGTGCGCTATGGACCCGGATTCAATACCCGCCGGCAAAACCGTTGCAATTTTAAATCCTCGCTTCTCCAGTCCGTGTTGACGCGATTCACATGTTATCTCAATATTTTTATTCCTCAGAAATGGAGGTTCCCTTACATTGTTTTCCTTCACCACCGAGTATGGGTAAATCATAAATTCTATCCATTCATCCATTACAGTCTATAAGAGGCCACTACTAAACATAGATCTCCCCCATAGATTGCCTTACAGAAGTATTTTGCCAAGTTGCCACGATCTGCCAGCGGGTTGGCAACAGAAGATTTTTAATTATTATGAGTTGTGTTCAGGGAGACGCTGCTGCCCATCTCCTGCTTCAGCTTCCCTCTGCCGCCAACATGCCGCCGACGTTCTCAATATACCGCCCCCTAAAGCTGCTGGCCGGCTCCGTGCCTCCACCCCCGCCCCCCAGCTACGCCTCTGATTAAAGTAGCTAGCTTTAATAAAGAAGCCACATTTCAAACACAAATCGTTGATGGGAGATAATCGTCAGTTCCAATGTTTAGTACAGTGTGATGATTGTGGAAATCGTAAGATCCTGGTAGACGCCAATGTCAAGCAAAATCCAACGAAATGTTAGTTATTCTCTAATTTTGCATCATAATCTGATCTTAAATTTAGTAGAACAATAATTTCACGCTGATAAGTATAGTTTTTCAAACAATTTTAGTAACAAATCTTGAAGTATTCTATTAACATCATTAGATCATTAAATTATATTAAGTATCTACGCAAGTTCATTAAAGCTGCTTAGGTCGAAAAAGTCTTTTCATCGTCTTAACTTTGTAATTAGGAACGGTGTATATAATTTATGGAATGTTGTTACAATCCTCAGATAAAAGTTAATAATAGGGTAAAATACAACATAAACGAATTTGTATAAATAAAATAATATCTATGGTTTCTCTAGTTATAATTTATTAGATGGATACATTTTATCGGATTGTTAAAAAAATCAGCCCTAAATGATTTTTTTTCTATGAAGTAGTTGTAAACAGTTGGTAAACTATTTATTATTGTAATCTGTGTTTATAGGTAAAATTAAAAAATAAATAATCATAAAAAAAATTAAATTCAATAACCATTACAATGATCACAGACTATTAAAATCCACTGCTGAACATAGGCCTCCCCTATAGATTGCTCATAGGGGAGTTATTTGCCGTAGTTGCCACACTTGGCAGGCGGGTTGGCAACCGCATTTTTGTTTTTATTCGTTATTAGAAAGACGCCGCTGCCATCCACTGATTTGTTTTACACGGATTTCAAAATTTTTGCGTTATTATTATACTTTATTTCTCGTATACTGCATATTGTCATCATCATCTTCATATCATCTTTTTTACACGTGGTAGAGCCATGCTGCAGCTATATTACTGATATATTTGTAGCACGAATGGGTCGGCTCGCCCGGAGAAGGACCACGCTCTCACAGCATACCAGCGTGAAATAACCGCTTTACTCCGTTTTTTTGTGTTTCATATGGTGAGTGTGAATAACTGGAGACCCTTTTTACTGGAAACGACGCATTCCATCTTAGTCCTCACTCAGAGAACGTATCTGCATTTTGATTCGTAATCGAAGATAGATATAGACGTCTATGGACCACATCAACCACTTACCATCAGGTGCTGTGTTCTCGTTTGTCACCCTATGATATAAAAAAATCATTAGAGCCCAACATATGACTCTCCTCAGGAACGCCACAAAGCACGGTCCTGGCTTCCATCGGCATCCGTTCATCGACTTTTTTTTTTTTTTATAGAAGAGGGGGCAAATGAGCATGCGGCTCACCTGATGTTAAGTGACTACCGCCGCCCATGATCAACCGCAACACCAGGAGAATTGCGGGTGCGTTGCCGGCCCTTTAGAAAGGAGTAAGCTCTTTTCTTGAAGGTCCCCAGGTCGTATCGGTCCGGAAAAATCGCCGGTGATAAACTATTCCACAGAGAGGTTGTACGTGGAAGAAAACTCCTTGTGAAACGTACAGTGGTGGACCGCCAAGCATCCAGATGGTGTGGATGGTATCGGGACGTTTGCCGTGTCGTGCGTTCACGAAATTTGGCGGCTGGGATTAATCCGAACAATTCCTCAGAGCACTCCCCGTGATAGATACGATAAAATACGCAAAGAGATGCAACATCTCTTCGCAACGCCAGTGAATCGAGCCGATCGGAAAGCACTCGGTCGTCGACGATTCGAGCCGCTCTGCGCTGGATGCGGTCAAGTGGAAGGAGCTGGTACTAGGGAGCCCCAGCCCAGAGATGGGAACAGTATTCCATGTGCGGCCGAACCTGCGCCTTGTAAAGTTGCAGGCGGTGTGCCGGCATGAAATACTGTCCCGCTCTGCTGAGCACGCCAAGCTTTTTAGAGGCCAATTTGGCCTTCCCTTCCAAGTGACCACGAAACTGCACGTCACTCGATATGTCGACGCCGAGGATTCCGATACTGGCTGAGGCAACAAGGGGAGTGCCTTGAAACTGAGGGGATACGACAAAGGGGTTCTTTTTAGCGGTTAACGCGCAAACTTGTGTCTTCTGGGGGTTAAACTGGACTAGATTTAGTCGTCCCCAATCCGAGACTCTGTTCAGCAAAGACTCGACTTCAGACACAAGTTTGTCCCGGCACTCGGAGACGTTTTCCCGAGAAATATTGGCTCGGCCGGTGTAAAGAGCATCACCAGTGCTGTCATCTGCATAGCAATGAATGTTACGGGTATACAACATATCATTGATATGCAGAAGAAACAGCGTTGGCGATAGCACGCAGCCCTGTGGAACACCAGCATTAATAGGCTTGCAATCGGAGCTTGCACCGTCTACAACGACCTTGATGCTCCGATCCGCAAGAAAGCTGGTGATCCAATCGCACAATTTCTCGGGAAGCCCATAGGAAGGGAGCTTCGAAAGAAGTGCTTTGTGCCAAACCCGATCGAAGGCCTTCGCAATGTACAAACTAACGGCCAATGCCTCCCCCTTGAACTCTACTGCCTCCGCCCATCTGTGAGTGAGGTAGACCAGAAGATCACCAGCTGACCGACCACGGCGAAAACCGTATTGGCGGTCACTAATCAGCTGGTGATCCTCAAGGTACCTCATGAGCTGGCAGTTTACAATGGACTCCATTGTTTTGGAGAACAAGGAGGTGATGGCGATTGGCCGGTAGTTGGACGGGTCTGAGCGGTCGCCTTTTTTGGGATCGGGTGGACGAAAGCCGTCTTCCATGATTTTGGGACTACGCCTAGGGAGTAGGAGTACCGGAAAAGACGCGTTAAAACCGGTGCCAACTCTGGAGCACACGTCCTCAGCACAATTGGGGGGATTCCGTCAGGCCCACTCGACTTGTGGATGTCCAGGGAGAGGAGTGCTTTGCGAACCGAGCGCTGTGTGAACTGCACTTCCGGCATGGAGCACTCACACCGCGGGATGGCCGGCGGCGTACTCCCCCCGTCATCGAGAGTCGAGTTAGACGCAAAGAAGGAGCCTAGAAGATCGGCTTTCTCCTTTGCAGTATGGGCCAGTGAGTCGTCCTCCCTGTGCAGAGATGGAAGAGATGGCTGACAGAAATTCCCCTGGACAGCCTTGGCGAGAGACCAGAATGCACGGGTTCCAGAAGGAAGGCGAACTAGTTTCTCGCCAATTCTGCCTATGTGCTCTGACTTTGCCTTGGCAATGACTCTTTTGAAGGACCTAGAGGCGGAATTATACTTCTTTTTTAGGGCGCTGGTGTTTACATCCCGGGACGCTGATGCATCAACCCAGGCTTGATAGCACTCCTGCTTATAGCATGATGCTATTTTACAGGAGCGACCAAACCATGGCTGAGATTTGCCTCCAATGGGCACCACAGAGGAAGGAATAAAAAGTTCCATACCCTGAAGTACCACATCAGTAACAGAATCCGCAACAACGTTGGGATCATCCGGCGAGAAGCAAACCCGCCCCCAAGGGTAGGATGCAAAGAAAGACCGCATCCCATCCCAATCGGCTGACCTATAGTGCCAAACACGGCGGCAGCCTGCAGAATGCAACCGCGATTTCAGCGTGAGTGGCACAACACTCCGGACCAGACAATGGTCCGAGGAGCCTAAAGGGGCATCGACGGAAATCTGATATCCGTCCGGGTGAGAGGTCAGCAGAAGGTCCAACAGGGAAGGTGCATGATCCTCCACATCTGGAATCCGCGTAGGCGAAGTAACCAGTTGTGTCAGACCATATGCCAAGGCAAAATCATGAACAGATCTCCCCGCATGATCGGTTAAACGTGAACCAAGCCATTCGGCGTGATGGGCGTTAAAGTCGCCGAGGATCACGATCTCTGCGGAGGGGATCTGCTGTAGCAACGAGTCTGCAGCCATTTGGACGTGGTCGAAGAGTCGGTCTGTTTCGGCATTACCGCTATGGGACCTATAGAGGCACCCGTAGACGCGCGGATGGTCGTCGCTGTCTACGCGTAGCCAAAGGATGGACAGGTCCGAACCTTCAAGTCTGCCGAGGCGTCGAGAACAGATGTCCTCTCTGACGTAAACGCAAACTCCAGCCCGAGGCACAAAGGAGTGTTCCAGTTTGTACCCCGGGTAGGAGAGATACGAGACATCAGCCGGAGAGGACACCTGCGTCTCGGTCAGAAAGAGCAGAGCCGGCCTCGCCGTCTCGAGATGGTAGTGGACGGCGTTTAGGTTAGAGTGAAGTCCCCTGATATTGCAGAAATTCACGGACAGCGTGGCAGGGGTCGCCTTGGTCTTGTTGCTCCGTTTGCCCCGAGCAGTTGTAGTCTTGAGCGGAATTTCGCCCCCCCCCAGAATACGCGGGGCAGCCTGAGCACCCACGCTCAGAAGTGGAGAAACATGGTCGTGGATGCTCAGCGAGGGATTCTCCAGGGGTGCTGGTACCCTCCTGGGGTAGTCTATCTTTATTTAATTCCGCTACCATGTTGATGGGGGGGGGGGGATTTGGGCCTCCGGCCACCTGCACTCACCAGACGAAACGCGGAAGCAGAGCTTCCACTTCACGCCGGTATTCTGTGAGGTCGTGGTACCACCCCGGTTTGAGCCGGCCCATACGTGCAACAGCAAAGCTGCCGCATGGCTCTACCACTGTTAAAAAATCGACTTCCTGCATCTCTTACCAAATCGTCACCCCATGTAGTGGCGGGTCTTCACATTTCACTTACCATCGGCTGTCGGTTCTGCGAACTATATTATGATCGTCAAACCAGCACATTGCCACTTCAGCGTACTGACCCGTACTGCAATATTGTATATGCATATTGATATATAGCTGTGGTAGCTCAGGCTGAGCACTTGACGTAAATTTCACAGTATGCGAGTAACCCGGGTTTGATCCCCGCTTGTGCCAATGAAATTGTTTAAACGCTGATTTACCACGCGCTTAGCGAAAAAGGAAAACACCGTTCGACGACATGTTTGCTCTGAAAACATTTACTTTTTATTTTACATACTTTATTTTACATAAAATATTTTTTAAATGTATTTCATTCTCCGTGTAAAGTTCGGAGCTCTTCTATAAATACCGCAGTGCGTTCGGAACTTTGATAGCGCGATTTAGGCTACAGTGGGTTTCCATCAGCGTTACCATTTACACGGCAATTGCCGTGTTACACGGCAATTTGGGTCTATTCACCAATTAAACACGGTACACGGCAGCATATTAATTGCCGTGTTCCAAAACACGGCAACCCAATGGTTACAATTTTTTTTAAATTTTATCGGTAGTCCATAAGTCATTATAACGCAAATCACTAGACTACACTAGACGTAGACATAGACATGACTCTATGCCGCCACAATACATATATTTAAACATCCTTTTCGGGTATTACAATATTTGTTACATTCTATAGGTCTGTGTTTACATACCGAATTAATGTAATCTGATAAAGTTATTTGTTACATAAGTAACTTAATTATTTAATAACAATTAATAAGTTATGTGAAACTATTTTTGACATTATGTAATAAAATATAGAATACATAAATTACTTTATTAACATATAATACTTTGTATATTATATAAACATATTTTATTTTTCATATTAAAATTTTTTTCGTATTGATTTTACCCAAACAGGCGGTACTACTTAAATATCCCGATAATAATAATAATAATAGTGTTCTCCAGACCGAATTTTGATTAAGGAGACTAGCCATTAGCACACGACAGGATTCTAGTGATGATGTAATCTATACTGTTTCCCCAAAAAGCTCTTTGTTGTTTGTTAGGTCATAGTTTGTGCCGTTTACGTAGTAAATGTTCAATTTCTTGCTTTTAATTTAATTTCTGATATAAAACTTGTCTAAAAGAATTCGTGGTAAAGATTCGAGGTATTTAATTAATAGTTTACTAAATCATAGTAAGTAGTTTCGCCCCATGAGTGTCGTAAAAGCAGACTATGAGAAATGTATGACGAGAGTGGTTTATGTCCAGAATAAGACTTTTGCGAGCAGATTAAGAAGAAGAAGATATACGCGCATTCCTCTTATTTTTTATAGAATAAGGGTGACAAACGAGCATACATTCCACCCGATGGCAAGCGGATGCTGCGGCCCACAGATATCCGCATCTATCCTCTATAATTATATATTATAACGTATAATTGTCCTATGGAACACAGCAGCATTGAGCTATTATTTTTCGCTGGTATTATGTGAAAGCGTGTTCCTTCCCCGGTCGAGCCAACCTATTCATGCTAATACCATAATATATAGCCGCGGTATGGCTCTCTACTACGTGAAAATAAGACGAAGGTGATCTGTATTCTGACATTGACTTTTAATAATGTATTTTTTTAAATAATTATCATTGTTTACATTGCTTACAATCCATAATGACTAGCGTTAGCGACAGTTCCGAGAACTCGCGGCAAGATCTAATCTTGTTTGTGTTAGCTGTGCTTCCCCATAACTGGGTGAGCACATTGCATGTTACTTACAATGCTTGTATCTTGTTTTAGATTTTGTGTGTCATCTGTTTGTAATCCTAAACAACATTTGTTGCACGTCTATGACACAGTACCTATCGAAAGGTGTAGTTTTCATTTGCCTCTTTTGACAACAAATACCAAAAAACGGACGACAATTTTCGATATTCACATTTTATATTACATAGAAACGTGCCGATCATTTTTACGTCAGCTGTCGCGTCTTTACGTCACAAAGTGCGTCATGGCTGGCCATCTGACACGGTCAATTAAGTACTGTCTGCTGCGTTCCTGGTACAAAAGAGACTGTAGTTAAAATTCTTATTAGCAAACGAAGAGTTATATATTACGAAAAGAAACACCAAAAAAGCCAGCGTTCTTGGCATATACCGCAGGAAGTAGGTCCGTCTGATAACTATATATATATATATATATATATATATATATATATATATATATATATATATATATATATATATATATATACATATCATATTTATAGTTTTAATTTCTTTAATTTTTATTATCTCATGCGTAGTGCTGGCGGTACTGCATTGAGCTATTATGTACTACGTAATAGAGGCGACACTGCATTCAGCTACTCTGTTCCACTCAACTGCGGTGCATACACCGCACTTTAATCAGTCGCTCCCTAGGCACTTGTGGAGTTGACACGTGTTGTGTTGATTTAAAAAAAATCTCTTGATAAAAATATGCCGTCGTGTGTACTTAGATATTGCACAAATAATTCCAGAAATGTCTGTAAAAACCAAGGAATTACTTTTCATCGGTTAATAAGATACTTAATCAATAAAAAGTATTATATAATAGTATATTAAATAAGCAAAAATAATATACAAAATAAATGACAAAATTTAAATATTGTTCTCGATATAATTTACCTATTTAACAATACAATCTAATATTACCTACGGGTCATTCTACCTATGTTTATTCTATGATAAAAAAAACAACCGCGCGAACACAGAGTAGCGCACATTTTTTGTTTGAGATAGCTGTTCTAGTACGTAAGTACATATTACTTCAATGACTGGAGTTCTGTTAATGATTTCTATATTTGTGCGACTGCATCTTATAAACCAAATTATCAATCACCGCTTCATCAACATTTTGTATAGCGGATGTGCTTATACTCGTATAGCCGCAAAAACGAACGAGCTTCACCTGTCGTAATTCAATTTGTTAAGTACATAAAAATCAGCAGTCGGCATTAACCTTCATAAAGTATGTGTATTTGTAGTTTTTAAAAGAACACTCGTTAACAGGGGTATAATAATTTTTCCATATATTTCGCCCCAGTCGACTTCGGGGTTTAAGGGAAAGTATGCGAACGAGTCGTCGTTCGCATATTAACGAAATGAAGAAAAAATTACCATCTTACCGTTAGGTGGACTGTGTGCTCGTTTGTCACCCTTATTATAATTTAAATTAAATTTTATTAAATTAAAAAAATCGTTTATGTTCATGATATTTAAGTACATACGATACTTATTATCACAAAAGAACTAAAAACTTATTTTAAAATAATATATACCTTTTATATGATGGCTACATCTTCTTGAACGTAAGTATTATTAACATAACATAAACATAAAACACTCACGCCTGTCACCCAGAGGGGTAGGCAGAGACTACAGACTTCCATTTAGCACGATCCTGACATACCTTTCTCGCCTCTTCCACATTCATATACCTACGCATACATGCTCGTCGGTTAAGGGTACTCTTAATTTGGCCCATTTTTAGTATATCGCCAATTTGGTCGACAAACTTCCGCCTAGGACGTCCCTTTCCGACTCTTCCATTCACTTCTGCAACATATATTTGCTTTGTCAGTCTTTCCGCATTCATTCTTTCTACATGACCAAACCACCGAAGCATTCCTTTCTTAATCCTGGTCACCGCATCATCTTGCAAACCACACTCTTCTTTTATCACACAGTTTCTCACCCTGTCACTCAGATTCAGCACTAATATACTCCTTAGGGACCGCATTTCTACCGCATTTATTCTACTCTCGTGCTTCTTCTGCCACACCCAACTTTCACTACCATATGTTAAAGTAGGGACTAATACAGCACTGTGAATTGCCATACGTGCCTTTTTTGACACATTCTGACTTTTCACAATAGAGTGTAGAGCCCCATTTACTTTATTTCCTGCATTCACTCGTCGTTCAATGTCCTTATCATATCTCCCATCCCTGCTGAATACACATCCCAAATATACGAACTCATCCACTTGCTCAATTAACTCTCCTTCTATTCTTATTTCACATACCGTTTTGCTTTCATCTCTTTCAAAAACCATCACTTTCGTCTTACTTGCGTTCACTTTCATTCCCCTTTCTTTTAATGACCTGTTCATTAATGTAACCATCATTTGCAACTCGGCCGCCGACGACGCAAGTATGACTTGATCATCGGCGTACAAAAGGCATTTGATGGTTAACTCACCCATTCTTACCCCGCATTCTTCAACTTTCAAATTTTCCAAACAGCTGTCCATAAATAGGTTGAACAGCCACGGGGAAGCTACACAGCCCTGTTTGACACCTTTATGGATGCCAAACCAGTCCGAGTAGACTCCGTTGATTCTAATACAAGCACTCGAGTCCCTATACAGAGACTTTAATGCCTGTATCAAACCAGCGCTCAACCTAAATGCGTTCAGCGTTTGCCATAACACATCCCTGTCCACTCTGTCATAAGCCTTTTCCAAGTCCATGAATGCACAAAAAACTCTCTGGTTTTTCGCCAAAAACTTCTCCGCGATCATGCGCATGGAAAAGACTTGATCTGTACACCCCATTCCCTTTCTAAATCCCGCTTGCACATCCCAAATTTTTTCATCAGTTTCTTTCATAACTCTTTCAATTAGTACCTTAGCATACAGTTTTCCCACAATGCTAAGAAGGTTGATACCACGGTAGTTTTTACAGTCCTGCTGTGACCCTTTTCCCTTATATATTGGGACTATCACGGCTTTGCACCAGTCTCCCGGTACCCGCTTTAGTTCCCAACATAAATTAAACAAGGTGTACAGCAGGCCTGCCACCACGTCCTCTCCAGCCCTTAGCATTTCGAGTGAAACTCTATCATATCCGGCTGCCTTACCTACTTTCATGCTTTTCATTGCTTTTATTATTTCATCCATACTTATCTCCCTATCTCTTTCATCTTCTTTCGGAATTTCTATTTCATTTAGTTCACACTTCTCCTCACTCATAAATTCGCTTTCAAAATATTCCTTCCATCTCTTTAGACTCAACACTTCATCATTCAGGATACGGCCATTCTCGTCTCGTATCGCATTCAATCTAGGCTGTTTTGGAAGTCCCCTGGTATTTCTTACGAGTTTCCAGAACATTTTAATATTTGCCTGGAAGTTATCCGATATTCTTCTATCATTCCTATCCGTTCTTTATTCTGACTTAATATTTAGAAATTCATTGCATGAGTCAATTCATGAATGAATAAAAGACGACCATTTTTGTCATATATTTCTAATTTGTCCTCAAACACTTTGAAATTTTAATATTTGATCTCTTTATTCACAAAGCAAATTACAATTCTGGGCCGTCCCGCCAAGTCGAGCAAAAAAGAAGCACGGTCGTACCATCTTTTCTCGAAGCAATTCAGGCCATTTTCGACCCCTTATAACTTCGTGGTCAATAAAACTGGAAGCCTGAATTTAGTAGCCGAGTAAGCATTCAAGTAACCGAGTAAGCATTGCATAAACATGGTATATTTCAAATTTTATTCAATTTGAACCAGTAGTTTAGAATTGTAACCAGTCAAAGTTTCTTAATTTTGTCACTCACTGACTGACCGATCATCAAAACTCTAAGGCACTTCTAGTGGACATAGAAGCTTCAAATTTAGAATACAATTAGTGTTTAGTGTATAAATCAAGGAAAAACTAAAACATTTGTTAATTTCTGTCCTTCATATTTTCTCGTATAAAAAGTTTAAAGTCGTAGTAAAATTTTATGTAGCTACGTTATAAGTAATGAGGAACATCAATTATGTTTATTTAAAGCTTTGGAAGTGCTAACCATGAATTTCAACTCAAACATAGATCGATCTCTACAGTAAAGTAAAAGTAAAATTACAATCTACATAGGTACATATTTCTATAGGAGAGGGGGCAAACGAGCATAAGGTTCACCTGATGGTAAGTGACTACTGCTGCCCATGAACAATTGCAATACCAGGGGAATAGCAGGTGCGTTGCCGGCCTTTTAAAAAGGCGTAAGCTTTTTTCTTCAAGGTCCCTAAGTATCGGTCCGGAAAAATCGCCGGTGGGTAACTATTCCACAGAGAGGTCGTACGTGGAGGAAAACTCCTAGTGAAACGTACTGTGTTAGCCCGCCAAGCATCCAGATGGTGTGGATGGTGTCGGGAGTTTGACCGCGTAGTGCGTTCATTTACTTGAGGCTGAGATTAATCCGAACAATTCCTCAGAGCACTCCCCGTGGTAGACGAGAAAGAAAATGCAAAGAGATGAAACATCTCTTCGCAGCGCCAGTAGATCGAGCCGATCGGAAAGCACACGGTCGTCGACGATGCGGTCAAGTTGAAGGAGCTGGCACTGGGGAGCCCCAGCCCAGACATAGGAACTGTATTCCATGTGAGGCCGAACCTGCGCCTTGTAAAGTTGCAGGCGGTGTGCCGGCATGAAATACTGTCCCGCTCTGCTGAGCACGCCAAGCTTTTTACTGGCCAACTTGGCCTTCTCTTCAAGTGACCACAAAACTCGACTGTCCCTTTGCTTTAGGGGTCTTAATCGCGACTGACGATCTTGATGTTTGGGGTTTGGATCCCGGGTCGGGTCAAAATGAGTTATTGGGGTTTTCTGACAACAAATTCTCCGTAGTAGCCCAGAGTCAGGAATTTAACAGTGTTACACCCACGTGCCTAGGAAAGCAAGTAAAGCTGTTGGTCCTGGGCCTAATCTTTTTCCGGTCATGACGGCATAACGTTCCCTCGGAATATGAGAGTGAGGGAACGGAGAACGAACCTGTGCATGCGCGAACACTCGGGCACTGTAATCCAGTCCTGTGTAGATGGTTAGTCTTCATAAAGTAACTGTCGAGACTCATTGTGGCCGCCGTGATCGAAATTCGGTCTAAAGGATATTACAAATTATAAGCTTAGAGTCAGTAACCAATATTTTGGATTTATGTACGAACGACACAAACATTAGTGTAGACATAGTTTCAAAACATAAACGTGCTCTAAATACAAAACTAAGCGGTAAGTGTCACATAAATAACTTTTATTTCACATATGATGAGTGATAATTCATTTAAGCACGAAATTTCCCATGGGACTACAGACCAGACCAGGTCGTAACTAGCTCTTACGTATTTCTAGTTCATGTCAGGGAGATCAAGTAATATATTATAAAATACAAAAAATACGACCTTAAAGTTTTGTTTTATATACTAATGACAAGTTCCGGCTTTGCCTGGATAGGGTCTATTAATAAAAATCAAAGACCATTTATTTTATTTACTTTTCGTTTTTTTTTAATCTTTAAGTATTTCGAATAAAATATAGCCTGGATCCCTCCTGGCATTTGTTCCTATCTGTTCGTAAAGATTCATTACAATTGGTTCAGCCATTCTGAAGATGAGAGTCTGGACACACAGACAGACTGTCTATTTATGCCTTTATGACATTCACATACTCCCTTCAGCATAACAGAAGACAGTTATTTCAATATTACTGTAAGAATAGACACTAATTTTATTTACATGTGTAGGTTATTTGATTGAAGACGATTTCATTTTGTTCCGTCATCTTTATTTACGTTCTTTTAGAATAAATGCGTATATTTGATAAGTTCGTTAGTATGTGCTATGATCACTTCGATCATCAATACCAATGGTTGGTATTGTTGATCGAAGTATGATCACTACAATCGGCAGACGAAGTGATAATTGAAGCTCCTGATGCTAGCACTTTTGTCGCTGCTTTCAGAGTTCAGACGCCAGTTTTAATATTTTTGAGTCTGACCGCTACTGTTACAGGCTACCATAAGTCCATTACTGAATATGGGCCCCGTAGGCGATATTTGCCATAGTTGCCAAGTATTATTGTTATTATGTTTTTTTTTAAATAGAATAAGAGTAAATAACGAGAAATATTATATTAATATACATTTATACATACATAACCAATCATGCAGGGAGATCTGTTCATGATTTTTCCTTGGCATATGGTCTGATACAAATGGTTACTTCGCCAACGCAGATTCCAGATGTGAAGGATCATGCACCTTCCCTGTTGGACCTTCTGATGACCTCTCATCAGGACAGATATCAGGTCTCTATCGATGCCCCTCTTGGCTCCTCGGATCATTATCTAGTCCAGAATGTAGTGCCACTCACGCTGAAATCGCGGTTGCATTCTGCAGCCCGCCGACGTGTTTGCCACTATAGGTCGGCCCTTGGGGGCGGGTTTGCTTCCCGCTGGACGATCCCAACGTTGTTGCTGATTCTGTCGCTGATGTGGTTCTTCAGGGTATGGAACTTTTTATACAACCACTGTGGTGCCAATCGGAGGCAGATGTCAGCCATGGCTTAGTCGCTCCTGTAAAATACCATCATCTATAAGCAGGAGTGATACCGGACCGGGCGGGATGGCGTCGACTATCCCGCGGTGTGAATGCTCCATATGCGGATATGCGGTTCATACAGCGCTCAATTTGCAAAACACTCCTCTCCCTGGACATCCACAAGTCAAGTGGGCCTGACGGAATCCCTCTAATTGTGCTGAGGACGTATGCTCCAGAGTTGGCACCGCTTTTGACGCGTCTTTTCCGGTACTCCTACTCCCTAGGCGTAGTCCCGAAATCTTGGAAGATGGCTTTTGTCCACCCGTACCATAAAAAAGGCGACCGCTCAGATCCATCTAACTACAGGCCTATCACCATCACCTCCTTGTTCTGTAAAATAATGGGATCCATTATAAACTGCCAGCTCACCTTGAGGGTCACCAGCTGAATAGTGACCGTCAATGCTATATATATTTATTGAGTTTAGTGTTTGTGTAGGTCCCTGGATGGGTTAGATTAACAATTGGACCGGTAGCTGACGCTTTTGTCGAGATCCAGAAATCACCCGTGCGTAGCCAGGGCGGTGTGTTTATCACTGGTGTATTTATAAATGCTGTGTATCGGTTAAAGAATGCCACTGCTCGTGTCTATGATCCGGAAATTTAATGCAATCCATCCAATGTTTCAACCTTCTTCGTTTGCTGCTCGCACCCAGCACAAGACTGCCCAGGAAGTCGTTGGATTTTCCGTAGTCTTTATCCCAAAATGTCAGTGTTAAATTTTGGCGGGAAAGCTCAGTGGGACGAGTCTCAAATATATACTCTTCATTCCAATCCGGATTCAAGTTACGCCATTTTATAGACGTCTTGTGCTTTTTATGATAAGGATCTGGATCAAGGTGCCTGTAATTGTGAGATATCTTTAGTTAACATCAAATCAATCATATTTTTTACATGTTAAATGAAAATAGATAGGATCTGAATCAAGGTGCTTGTAATTAGGAGATATCTTTAGTCACCATCAAATCAATTATAATTTTATATGTAATAAATGGAAAAGGATAGTTATAACACATAACTCAATCAATCATTTTTTCCGCTATTGAGAAACGGAATGATCGTAATTTCAGTTAACTAATTTTATGAAAAAGATATAAGATATTGATTGATTAAGATATTTTATAAATTGATAACATTAATATCACAATTTCGGTTAAATACTTTTTATGATAAAGCGACTCAAAACTTAACGCAAGGATCTGAATATCCATTACTGTCTCATGGTGGGAGTTCGGCAGCCCTGCATATGGTCACCACGAGTGCTCGCTTTTTCGTACTATAGCAGAGAGCCAAGAGTACCCTAGGTCCTGCAGGTTCAGTACTGGCGGCTCCAGATAACGCCAGCCTGAGTTGAATCGGTGACTTGGCGCAATCTCTAAGAGAAACTGTAGGGGATCCCATTTCGTCACATCCGTACCCGTGATAAACGGAGAAGTCAAAACTGTGGCTTGAGATCTTATGTATAAAATAAAATACTAAATATAAATTTACTACCTGTTATCATCAAACAGGACGATTTCTAAAGATTTCGCAGCCAAGTCGGATTCAGTGATGCCAAAGAAGTGATGTGTTTCGTTAAATTCTGGGTTTTTGGTTTTGTGTACAGTCTGAGCTCAGCAACAGGACGCTGGTTAAGGCTTTCAGTTCTGTGAAGACTGAGGCCGCTGACACCATGAGATAGGATATCGGTTTCGTTTCAGTAGTAGTGAGAGTCCTTAAAGCAGTAATAGTTATATTATAAACATATAACTCAACGTAATATTATAAAATATATTATTTGCCGCTACACCACATGAATCCTGAGTTAAGAGTCCCAGGTTTGAATGGAAGTCGGAGTTGATATTTGGCCAAAACAATTATAATCAGCGTCCGTTTATTTGTCTCCGGTATTGCATCTAAACCAACCACCAATGTTCATGATGGTCGTTTTCAACCACTACATTAATTTTCTGATAGTTAAGGAGTTATTCACTAATTGGAAGGTGTTATAGTGTAGCAATGAACACCTTAACACAGAGACGGCCACTGATCCAGCATATATTTGTGTTCGAAGTAACGCTTGTGGGATGAGATTGGAGGTAGACTGGGGTGGAATATCATGGGAATGGTAATGATAACAATAGAACCAATTCTTAACACCAACAATTTGTGTTTCTGCACAAACATTGGCCAGTAGGGATTATAGACTATATTAGCAAATTTGGCTTTGAAGACGACCTCGCAGCCGTCATTCTAAATATCACAAACATATATTTCGATATTTTATGCGTTTTTTCTAATGTAATGAGGAAAGGTCGAATCTACGTGTCAGTCGTTAATATTTTAAGTGTTCTCAACTTTATTTTTTTAGCGTTAGAGTGAGGAACGATCTAACAGTCCAGCTATAAAGACGTGGTTGCAATGAGCAAACAACATCAAGCATCGGCACACAATTTTAGGCAAAGATCACAGATGCGTTTTCGGATTACGAATTCGTATAAATATATCTCTCATAATTAATATTATCATGATAACAGGCTATCAAATGTCCGCTGCTAAACAAAGGCCTCTCCCATAGATTACCCCATAGGAGAATAATTGCTATAGTTGCCACTGTTGGCAGGAAGGATGGCAACCGCAGTTTTTATATTTGGAGTTTTTATCAGCTGCTGCCTCTCCAACGTCATATCCTCTTTCATTTTCCTAAGTCCTACATAGGAAAAAAAAGAGGATATGGCGTTGTATTGGCGTTGTATATGTTGTATTAAGGACACCTACGGAATGGTATGGGGTAGTGGCACAGAAATCTAAATGATAGTGCCTTACTATTTAGATTTCTGTGGGTAGTGGATATACTTACACCGTCACTGCAGGGTTTGGAGCACGCCTACACGTAACATTAACGAACATTAACAATGGAATATTACCGAACCAATATTATTAGTCTATATCTAGTTAATTCCGTGACGACCACGCTATATTTAGAACAGAACATTACGTTCATTTGCAGGATGCTTCACAGCTGAATGAACACAACAGCGCAATCGGTTATACTAGCTTTGCCGTCCACGAGTGGATCCCGATATATAGCGACGTAACGTTATTGTATTATATTTACTGCTATTTTACACTTATTTTCGAGTGCTTATATTCCCCTTACCCCGTCAAGCCAACCCATTTGTGTCGACTACAGTTTTTATTTCAACCCGGATATGAATACCCGTAAGTGGCGGTGTAAGAATATCCTCTACCCCATGTCATCCCGTGGGTGTCGTAAGAGGCGACATGGTGAAACAAATCAGGAGATGGGCAGCGGCGTCTTCCTGATAATGAAGCGACAGTAGCATAGTGGCAGGGCGCAGACCGCGAACATAAGAGGTCGCGGGCTCGAATCCACCATTCGACTACTGTCGTGAACCACTCCCAACACAAGCATTTTCAGCTTACCAGGAGTGGTTAAAGGGCATATTAGTAATGTTAATTAATAATAGGATTACTAATTTTAAAAAAAAAATAACTCAAAATAATAAAAAACGGCGGTGGCATAGCCGCTTGCCAATCGTGGCAACTATGGCAAAATCTCCCAAAACGCCCTATGAGGCAATCTGTGGGGGAGTTCAATGTTCAGCAGTGGACTTTTACAGGCTGTAATGGATGGATGGGTAGATTAATTATGCTTTACTTACACTTATCTTTAGCAGTGTCATGAAATATTTTCAATGATATACAAAAAAATCCACGAAGAAAAGTTATTATCATCGTAAAAACCAGCCAAGTCAAATGACAAGATCAACTCATTGCTACTCAAGCTTTCGATAGATAAAGAAAATAGGTTTTAAATAACATAAAGTACCATGGTAGTGTATCTGCTTGGTTCCGAAATCTGCTGTTTAGCATATTATTCACTCTAATATTTAAAAAGTGCCAGTTTTACTCGATCGCTTTTACATATAAGTCCATACAATGTTATAACTGGACCAAGTGAACAAAATAATCATATTTCTTCTACCTAGTCATTATTATAAAAATAATACACTAATCTTTTTTATTACAAGCCTTTTTGTGTTTTAATGTATGAAAAAAGCTATAAATAATAAAAATAATTAATATAAATAAGTAACGTATTTAAAATTATAACAATAGGAAAAACTTCATTACACGAGGTATGTTTCCTTAAGAGCCCAGTCTTTCAGAGCAAAACAGAAAAATTGCGTTCTGGTGACACATCTACACCCTCCCTGCCCCGCCACTTCATGTACCGCCACCGCAGTTATCTTTCTGGCCGTAGCGTGGAAAGTTGCTCTGCTAAGATTTTCCAGTATCAATTTATCTAATATACAGGATTATTGATAATTAGCTAACAAATTTTCACATACAGATTTTCTACCTCGTATCTATTTTTGTTCCATGCTTTTATTACAAAATTCGTTACACAAAAAAAATATATTTTAAGTTTGTATAATTTTTGTTGTTTTGTTGAAAAGGTTTCTAAAAGATAATCATCTAGAACCTGTATAACATGTACTCGTATTATTGATTATTCAAATGAATCTGGCAAGTGCTAGAATGAGTCGTGCACTGAGGGTTTCGTAATAAGTCGATGACACTATCGAAAATCCGTCAAGTACGTCAAGTAGTTCTAAATACTAAAATAGATTAAAAAAAAAACTCAAAATAATTTCTATATAAGTACAAACAGTCCACTATCACACATATTTATAGTTTCTCATTAAAGTATAATGTAACTTTGTATAGCATTTACCTATATGCATGAATTACTATTCTTGTACAGCAGCATCGACGGACGACTTAGCGCTTTTTTTTTAATTTATTCGCAATGGCTTGAATGATGTATGGAGGGTCTTTGATTGGCATCGAGCGTTCCATGCGAGAATCAATTAGCTCAGGAAGCTAAAGAGGAAGAAAAATGACGTCCAATTTTTTTTAGATTTTGACGTTTCTGTGATCAGCATGACAATTTGCGAACATTGCGCTAAGTCTCCTATTTGACGTCCGTATATTGGACGTCGTAAGCAGTTTGACGCCACATTATATCCAAAATTGGCCATAGTGGGCGTACAATAAATTACGGGATGCTGAGGATATTACTTAATAGTTTACTTGTAGTCTACGTGTATTACTGAATAGTTTTCGTATCTAAAAATGTCATTAACTCGACATCAGCAGCTACCGGTAACAAGGAAATCTCTAGTTGAAAATCAAAAAGACGAAATTTTTTTTTTTTTTTATAGAATAGGGTGACAAACGAGCACACAGTCCACCTGATGGTAAGTAGTTGCTGCGGCCCATAGACATCTACATCTATCTTCCATTGCAAATCAAAATGCAGATGCGTTGTCACCCATGAGGACTGAGATGGAATCCCTCATTTCCAGTAAAAAGGGTCTCCGGTTCTCTACACTCACCATACGAAATACAGCAGCATTAAGCTACTATTTCACGCTGGTATTCTGTGAGAGCGTGGTCCTTCCCCGGTTGAGCCGACCCATTCGTACTACAACTATACTACTAATATAACTGCAGCATGGCTTTACCACGTAAAAAAATTTTCCTTATGACACTTAAAAATTAAATTAAAAAAGTATTTCTATAAAAACATAATGTACTTTTTTTTAAAAAAAAGGACATTAACCACTCGTGGTAAGCTTAAATTGCTTGTGTTACGAGTGGTTCACGCCAGTAGTCGAATGGTGGATTCGAACCCACGACCTTTTTGAGTTCGCGGTCCGCTCCCTGCCATTAGGCTACTGTCGCTTGTAAACAAAACATCATGTGCAATCCAAAAATGTATAATACTTCTATATTTCCTTGAAGAACTTACATAATATGTAGGTTAGGTACCTAATTATATACCTAATATTTAACCAAGTGCTCACACATATGCACGTTGTTAACTATTTTACTATGAAACACAAAAAAACTTACCTTTGAATTATATTTCTGTTCATTGCTTCAACGTTTGATTTCAATTTTCGTTTTCTGGTACAAGCATATTTTTTACGTTTATGGTCCATATCGAAATTAAAAGTTATAAAACAAATACAAAATGATTTATAAACCCTTAAAGAATTATATGCAAAAAATAATAAAGTAGAGAAACTTTCAATTCGTAACAATGCGCAACCAAGATTAGGGAAAGAGAGAGAAAGAGGAATGTTAGAGCGAGAGGAAGTGCAAAAATTTGGCACAGACAAGACGTCTGAACGCTACAGCCGCTCAGCGGCTACTAAGGAATATTGCCCGCAATTATTGTTTATAAAGTCAATATTTTATAGGTCGATCGAAATAATTATTAATTTTGAAATAAAGTGGTTTAAATTATTATTTTTTAATATTTGTCTAATTAAACACCTGCCCTTGAGAAAAAAATAATTATAGCATAAATATTTTCAGCTATTGCTATGAAACAAATAGTTTTTTATGAGGCGAAAACAGCGAAATTTAACGAAATTGAGACCTCTTATTTAAGACAATGAAAGATATTTAGAAAAAAAGAAACAGCGCATTTTGGAGATGAAGATGTTTAGCTATTAACGCGCTGAATAGATTTCGCCTTTTTATTATCGATTGCCTTATAATGGTACACGAACAAAGCTCGAAATTGCGTTGGGTGCGAGAGAGCTCTATTTACCGTTTGATTTATCTAACATAGACCACATAGATGAACCAAAAAAAAAAATTTAGCCATTACTTATAATCTGGGTATTTGTGTGTTATCAAAATATTTTACTCTGAAACAATAATTTGCTGTAAACAAAGAAATCAAAGTGGCGCTAATGATTCGATGTGAGTCAACTTTAAAAGACTGTAGCCTTAATCGTAAAATCTTACTGTACAAAAATATTGCGATACGCAAAACCAACACTCGCGTAGGTGTGAACACGTTCGCAGCATCATGTCAATAAAACTTTAACTCAGTGTTTTGATTAGGTAATAATAATAAATCCCACACATATTACTTTTCTCAGAAACCTTTGCATTTCATTAAAATCGAATGAATGGAAAGAAAATTGAAAAATGAAAAAAATAAATGTATACGAGAAAAACAAAGAAACATTCTTACAGAATATATCTGCTACCTGGACTCTCTTGAGTGGATTTCGTAAAAAAGTTACAGTTACAGCATTTATACGTCCAACTGCTGGGTACAGGGCTCCCCTCATTTCTGAGAGCGTTTTAGGGCAATGAAGTGTCCGCCGCGCTGTCCCATAGCCCCATTGCCTGTCGGTGGGCTTCACATGTGTTTGAAATATTTATTTTTATTTCTAAGAAATACAGGTTTCCTCAGTCCCCACCTCCATAACCATGGACGTTGGAAAGTGCCTGAAACTTCGGGTATCAAAAAAGTTAAAATGAAACGCGATAAAATCCGTAAACTTATTTTTATTCCACGTGTAGTATTCGCTTAATAAGAAATCATTAAATGAGAAATAATATTAAAGTTCAAAGCTCTAATATTGGATCTGCTCGCCAAGTAAAAATAAAAGATTTATTTTTAGTAAAAGTTCAAGTAAAAAAAAAAACGGTGACTCAGTTTAGTGAGGAGTTTGACCTCCTCTAACTGAAATCACAGCTTTCATTCATCTGGCAATGCTAGCGAGTATATCTCTCATGATTTTTATAGCACATGGGGCAAACGAGCATGCAGCTCACCTGATGGTAAGTGACCATCATCGCCCATTTGGAAAGGAGTACGCTTTTGCGAAATACGTTCCCACTCCGCGGTAATCACGTTCTTTAACTCTCTGATTGTCTCTGGAGCCGGCCGCACTGATCTTACTCAGCACTTCAGAACATCCTAGATATGCTCTGCGGTATTTTATGTTGGGACTTCAATTTGGCCCATAGAAACGACGAACTCCGACTACTAGCTTCTTGTCGTCTATAAACATTTTCGTCAATATCGCTCAATGCGAGTTGCGCATGAGGAATTAAAACTTCTGTTATATATCGGTGTCCAGTCAGTGGGCTGTTTTCAATGACGACTACCTCCATACGATCAAACGAAATTTTCCCGCCCAAAAAAATAACAAAGCCCCCATCATGAGGTGTGATTTCTTAAAAATATGCCTCTGCAAAGCATTCTCCTCATCTTCGTAGCACTCGCCGATGTTGATCTTCACCATACAGAGATATCCCGGCTTCAACGGAGAACAATACCCTGTACCCGTCTTCTTCAGTCTATGACACACAATTTCGTGCGCAGCCTGCGACTGCGAGTGTCTATATTGGCACCGACCTCCTGCCGACTAATTTGGGGTTGAGTTTACAATTCGGTCGCCTGAATTTGAAGATTCTGTCAAGAGGGTATATCTGAAGCACCCCCACGCGATTTTTGAAGCCGAAGCAGAGTCGAAGTATTTTTAATTATTTTTTAAAAATATTGGTAAATGACTAACTTATTAAATATTCTCACATTCTTGATGTTTCATCTATCAATGTCATATCGATATATAGTACCGAATCGATCTAGTGAGTCGATATTTTACCCTAGAGAATCAAGATCGGAACTTTTTCTGTTTTTCTTAAGATTTATAAAATTATTTACAATTAGTTAGACGAAACCATTCATCATCGTTACAGCACTTCACAAGTTCACTGCTGAACATAGGCCTCCCCCAAGTAATTTATTTATTTATTTATTTTTTAATAGGATAGGGTGACAAACGAGCACACAGTCCACCTGATGGTAAGGGTTTGCTGTGGCCCATAGACATCTACATCTATCCTCGATTACGAATCAAAATGCAGATGCGTTGTCACCTGTGAGGACTAAGATGGAATGCCTCGTTTCCAGTAAAAAGGGTCTCCGGTTCTCTACACTCACCATACGAAATACAGCAGCATTAAGCTACTATTTCACGCTGGTATTCTGTGAGCTGGTATGCCACAAAGCACGGTCCTGAGCCACCTGCATCCATCGACTTCCTGCATGTCTTACCAGGTCGTCACTCCATCTAGTAGGGGGTCGCCCTGCACTACGCCTACCGGTACGAGGCTGCCACTCGAGAATCTTTCTTCCCCATCGGTTATCGGTTCTTCGAGCTATATGGCCGGCCCATCGCCACTTCAGCTTACTAATCCGTTGGGCTATGTCGGTCACCCTGGTTTTACTGCGGATATCCTGATTTCTGAGTCTATCACGCAGAGAAACTCCGGGCATAGCCCTCTCCTTAGCTCGCTAAGCGACCTTGAGCGTCCTCATATGGCCAGCAGTGAAGGACCACGTCTCAGATCCGTAAGTCATCACTGGCAACACGTACTGGTTACACACTTTAGTTTTCAGAGATTGAGGTATACCTGACGAGAAAATGTGTCGTAATTTCCCGAACGCTGCCCAGCCGAGTTGAATCCGTCGATTGACCTCTCGGTCGAAGTTGGACTTACCTAGTCGGACTATTTGTCCCAGGTAAACGTACTCATCAACAACTTCGAGCAGAGTGCTCCCAACAACTACCAGCGTATGTGTGACATGGACATTAAACATGATCTTTGTTTTGTCCATGTTCATCTTAAGACCTATCCGTTGGGAGACACCATTGAGGTCATTGAGCATAGTGCTAAGGTCCTCCAGCGATTCTGCCATAAGGACTATATCGTCGGCGAATCGAAGGTGAGTGATGTACTCGCCATTGATGTTAATACCGTATCCTTTCCAGTCCAGTAGCTTGAAGACGTCTTCCAACGCAGCGGTGGAGAGTTTCGGGGATATAACATCACCCTCTTACACCTCTCTGCAGTTGGATAGGTTTCGAACTCCGGTTCTGTACTCGGATAGCCATCGTAGCCCTACTGTACAAACACTTCAGTACTTCGATATACCGACAGTCAACTTGGCACCGCTGAAGGGACTGTAGCACCGACCAAATTTCGACGGAATCAAAGGCTTTCTCATAGTCCACATATGCCAGGCAAAGTGGCAGATTGTACTCTTCGGACTTCTGTACAATTTGCCGAAGGGTATGTATGTGGTCTATGGTACTGAAGCCTTTTCGGAAACCGGCTTGTTCGGGAGGCTGGAAGTCATCGAGTCTGCGTGCGAGACGATTCGTAAAGACTCTCGAAAACATTACGTAGACGCGGCTCAGAAGGGAAATCGGTCTATAGTTCTTCAAGAGAGCGTTGTCGCCTTTCTTAAAGAAGAAGACCACCGCGCTTAGTTAGACGAAACCGGACATTTAATTGCAAAATAACCCTGTATACTCGTATGTTGTTAAAAAGACCTCAATCCATAGACTAATATATAATATTGGAGACCTCAATCGGTCAAGTCGATAAATATATACAAGTTAAAGACCCAATCCATAGACTAATATATAATACTGGAGACCTCTATCGGTCAAGTCGGTAAATGTATACAAGTCAAAAACCTCAATCCAGACTAATATATAATACTGGAGACCTCAATCGGTCAAGTCGGTAAATGCATACAAGTCAAAAACCTCAATCCAAACTAATATATAATACTGGAGACCTCAATCGGTCAAGTCAATAAATGTATTACAAGACAAAAACATTATTTTTAATAAAAACGTAACATAATTTGGATATTTCTTACTTCTTCGAGGTTGTTCTTGAGGTCTACAACAATACGAAGATTTGCTACGTCTCAACGCTTGACTTACCAGAAAGCGATTATCCCGTGATTTGGTATAGGACTTTTTTTCAAACTGTCCTGATGAAACCGGTCTCTTGATAGCGCTGCCAAGTCTTTTGGACTGTCAAACGACTCAAATTTAACCTCTGAGCCACGAAGCATTGGCTGCAAGCCTCCTCAAACAGCGCAATAATTTTGCTGGCTTTTATCACTTTATCTACCATTTTCGAGCCCGCTAAACAGCAATGAGAACACTTTGGATATGTCAAAGAAATCAGATAATTCAATAAAAATGGACTAGTCTATTTTGTGCCGGTATTGACTTATGGGAGTTCGCACCACAAAATGTAGTAAAAAATTGTTTTCATTAAAATCTACATGCATAAAATTTGAACGTAGTTTTTAAACAACACGGCACTTTTATAACCGGCCAGCAATATGTTCAAATTATCAAAAACTTTTTCTTATTATATTTTTTCGGACAGAAAAAAAATTTAAACCGCCTTTTTTGCAATTAACTTCATATTGTCACACGATTATAACACTAAATTTAATTTGTATTAGTATATGTCTGAGGCGCAGATTCCAAAAAAGCTATACACTATATTTTCTTATTTACATCTTGTGAGTTGAATCTAATAGCTGGCGCAGTGGCATAGCAATGAACGTTTAAACTTTAAAGAATATTTAATAACTCGCACGTAATTTACATAAAGTAAAAACGATAAAATAAACAGTGACCATGGCATTATTTGTATAAAAAGAGAAAATTGCAGCGGGCGATTTGAAATTTCACTTAAAATATTATCCCTTTAAGGATTTATAAACGGGATATATCGTTGTTGCGGACAAAAGAGGGTTCTGTGGTGTCTGTTTATTATAATAAAATTTATTATAAATTTAAATACAACATTATTTTAAAGTATAAGGGATAACGAATGTTTGATATTTTAATTTAATTAAACTTGCAAGTCTTAGGAAAATAAAACATATTATTATTTTACAATAAACACGTGTAATAAATAATAGATCTTTAAATGTTATAAAATAAAGAGAGAGAACGTATATGATAATAAAATTAAAGTTTAAAAAATTCAGCATGACTCATATTTTATAGTCGGTATATAAGTCTTTACGTTCCGATATACAATATGTAACATAATTAACGCACACCCTCAGACACTATACATATATAATCATAATACATACACCGAATTTTTAGTTAAACATTTTTATGCACTGATTATTTATCAAATTAGTATACTAATTCCGGAAGAATGTTGTGGTCACAGTACAAATCCACGAACGTAAAGACTTTAACGTGCTTGAAATAAAGTTTGTTTTTCTTTATTTTCATTGAATGACAGAATTAGAAATAATACAAATAAAACTGCACTCTTAAAAGTCTTATTGCCTTTAGGATCCATTTCAGTTTGTTATGACTGTTCAGATTTAGTGTGACTGTAATTTACAGTAGTTTTAATTATTTTCGGGATAAAAAATTACCTATATTAAAAATGATAGGAATCGATTCAGTAAACGATTCTGAACAAACTACTTTCTCAAAGTGCGTTATGTTACATGTTGTATACCGAAAATTATACCAACTCAATTCTTGTATAAATGACAATATTTAACTACATGAAAACGATCTATGCACTGGAAGGCTTCGCTTTGCTGTTCAACGAAAACAGCCAGGGACAGAGAGGGCCTAGAGTAAGCATGAAAATGTCCGGCTGTAGCTGTAGGTTGCAGCCCGAATGGGTCGACTCGACTCGACTGCGGAAAGACCACAGAATAAGAGCGTATATAAATATTTTATTTTATTTATAACAAAACACAGTAACACAATATTAAAAAATAACATATTACAAACAAAATAGTATCATTGTGTAACGAGCGGCAATGTTTACAGCGGAGATAAATAGCGGCTTAATGCTGTTGTGTTTCGTATGATGAGTGTAGAAAACCGTAGATACTTTTTACTGCAAGCGAGGTACAAGAGCACCTTTTGAACTTATCATAACGACGGTACTGATTGTATGAAACCTCACGAACAGATAGAGAGCACAGGAGTGATCTACACCATAATTTATCCAAAAAAATTGGAGACTTTAAATCTAAATAACGCCACATTATTAGATCCTAGCCAAGCAAAACCAGAGCGGTTTTCTAGTTCTATAAAAAAATAGGAATTACTCCCAACATTGTTGAGACATTTTTGTATATTACACATGATCAATACCCTACCAGACTCGAAAAAAATAATTTGTAAACCAATAAAGGTGTAAAAATTTCCAACCCATCAAAAGTCAACTGCTGGACAAAGTCTTGGCTTCCCACAAGGAATACCACAAAGCGTGGTCCTGATCCACCTGCATTCATCGACTACCCGCATATATTTTAAGAGGTCATCACTCTACCTAGTGCGGGTGTGGGGCCGCCCTACATTTCGCTTAGGTACTACCGGTATGAGGCTGCCACTCGAGAACTCTTCCCCATCTGTTGTCGGTTTTCTTTGCTGTTTGTTACTTCAGCTTATAGTCGTTATGATATGTCCTTGAAATATTTTATTTCTCAGTCACGCCTTATGATGTTTTCCTTCTTCGCATAGCGAAAACAAATCTGTGGATGGGGAGCAGCGTCTTCCTAGTAACGAATAAAAACAAATACTGCGGTTGCCAACTCACTTGCCAAGCGTGGCAACTATGGCAAATATATTCCCTATGAGGCAATCTATGTTCATAAGTGGATTTTAATCAAAGATTTAAATAGTTAGATGCGCCCTTACCATAGTATGACCACTCTAAAATGTGTCCATTTTCAAATGAGTGAGCTCACTCATTCACAATCAGTGCTAATTTGTGCGACAGAGAAAGTAGTATACCTACACAATTTATGTAGGATAACAAGAGATGATGAGATGAGAGTGTACGCGCGTCAGCGTCTTGCAAACGAACACATCCAAAAATAAGGCCACAGTTTTTAGGGTGAAGGCGCATCTAACCATTTAAATCTTTGATTTTAATAGGCTGTGATCATTGTAATGTTTATTTAGTTACCTATAAACTACTTCATAGAGAAAATTCATTTAGGGCTGATTTTTTTTAATTATCAGATAAAATGTATCCATGTAACAAGTTATAACTATGAACATAACAGAGAATCTATTGATATATTTTATTTATATGTAAAGTTTTTAATTCGTTTATGTTGTATTTTATCCTACTATTAACTTTTATCTGAGGATTGTAACACCAGTCCATAAATAAAATACTATCTTTCTAATTACAAAGTTAAGACGATGAAAAAACTTTTTCGGTCTAAGTAGCTTTAACATCTTGCGTCGATACTTAATATAATTTAATGTTATAATGACGTTCTTAGAATACTTAAAAATTAGTTAATTAAATTGTTTGAAAAACGTTATTTATCAGCCTGAAGTTATTGTTCTACTAGATTTAAGATCATATATTGATGCAAAATTAGAGAATAACTAACATGTCATTCGATATTGCTTGACATTGGCGTCTTGGTAGACAATCTCACAATTTCCACAATCATCACACTGTACTAGACCTATTGTAACTGACGATTAACTCTCATCACCGATTTGTTTTCGAAATGTGGCTCCTTTATTAAAGCTAGCTTTATTAATCAGTGACGTAGCAGGGGTTGGGATGGAGGCACGGTCCAGGGTAGCAGCTACAGGGGGCAGTATATTGGGAATGTCGGCGGCAGAAACTCGAACAGAAGATGGGCAGTAGCATCTTCCTAGTAGAAATAAAAATAGTAAAATATCTGTGAGAAAAGTGTTGGCGATTATTTTGTCATTTTGTGCTCCATAAGTCAATATCCTTCTAATAGAGATACCAGCAATTATTCTGTAATTTTTTGTATTTGAATAAATAAAAACAAATTCTGGCGTGCTTCAATCAGCGTACACACAATTAAAAATTGTTTTAAATATGGCCGGATATCTGACAAAATACGGCGGCGCCACGCCAGTACAATATGGTGTCAATTAATGACGTCATTTGTATTCGGCAGTATACTGGAAACGTTTCGGAACATACCCAATACTCGTATTTCAAACTATTTACAACAAAATAAGAAAAGACTTTGAGTATACTGAGATTGGAATATTCCTAATTTTTTATGAAGCAGATTTATCTTATAAAAATAGGAAACCCCAAACAAAATATCCAAGTATGGTGAATTAGTTGTTCATTTCCTCTTTTTTTACGTATTTTCTCGTCATCATACTGGTACTGTCACTTCCGATTCGATAGTTTCTTAATTTAAGAGCTACTAGACTCACTTTTATATTCATAATTGTATGTACAAGAGCCGAATTTACAAACTCTGACTCATGTAAGTGGAAACTGTCCTTTCGGTGGAAGAACCACTGTCCTAGAACTCGAAAATTCTCTGATCACACTTTGAACATCACACGAAAATGAGGGTGCTATGTTTAACTGTTAGCGAAAAAATTGAAAAGCGATTGACAGAACTCAAGATTGCCTACTCCCAGCTGAAGTACGTTTGAAACAGATCGATTTCAAATTTATTTGACCAGAAATCGATCAGCTGCAACGAACTGCTGTCTATCGATAAATATGTACACATTATTTTTTACGTGGTATAGCTAAGCCGCAGCTATATTATAGTTGTAGCACGAATGAGTCAGCTCGACCGGGGAAGGACCACGCTCTCACAGAATACCAACGAAAAATAGCAGCTAAATGCTGTTGCTGGAGAGTAGTAGCTGGAGAGTGTAGTGATCCGGAGACTCTTTTCACTGGAAACAAGGCATTCCGTTTTTCAGGGTAGACAACGCATCTACACTTTGGGTCTCTATCGAGAATAAATGTAGATGTTTATGGGATACAGCACCCACTTACCATCAGGTGAACTGTGCGCTTGTTTGTTACCTTTATACTATAAAGAATACACTGTTCCTTTAAAAATAAATGCAACTTATATCCTTACTTGGTATATAAGTGCGACTTCATATGCCCTTGCAGACTTGAAGGTTTGCAGGCACTTGCACCTGCAATAAACAATTTCAGTGGGATTCATATTCATATGTACGGTAATGGCATTCACCTACCGAAGGTACTGAAGCCAATAGATCTTTCGACTTTTATCCCCGATAAAGAATTAAAATGCAGATGTGTTGACTTATTTGTAACACCTCATTACCGGTAAAAAACGTATTCGGCTTTCTTTACTCTGCATATGAAACGATGTAAATTTCAAGCTGGTATTTATAAAAAAAAGCATGGATGAGGCGAAGGTATAACCCGTCAATTTTCAAACTGAACTCAACAGTTACCCCGACGTACAATATATAGACGTGTGTGACGTTACTATTCAATTTACCTATATTACATACATTAAAGTATTGCGGGCTGCAGATAGAGATGTATAGGTAACGCCACGAGTGATGGAACTGCGCAGAACCGAAAAATAGGTGTCGGCACGGTGAGGTGTGAGGTACGGGGAAGCGAAACCATAGCAACGGGCGACGCACTACTCCCAAGTAGTTTCAACCTGCGTCCCGTCGCCCGCGCACCTTCTTGTGTCGTCTTGTGTTGTACCTGTAATAAAATTTTAAAGGGGACAATCATTTTTGGGCCCACTAGAAATATTAACGACGTTTAATGGTATTTACTCCAAAAAAAAGACACCAAATTATAATAGTAAATGGTCTATAGATTTTTCGAAAATGTAAACGGAAACAAGAAATCTGAAAAAAAATTAGTTGTTTTGACATTCGTGTTCTGATCATTGGCTAAGGTAATGTAATATTTATAAAATTATTGTCTTAGAGATGTCCCGTGATAACTCGGAAAAAATCGACTCGAGTTGAAATTCATCGAGCTCGATTTTGAGCTCGAGTTAAACAATTCAAATTAGATGAACGAAGCTGTGTCAATATTTCACAAATTATTTTTATAATTGTTCTTCCATACAACACAATTATTATTACTACACTTAATAGGTTCAATTATTTTTGGTATGCGTATCGACATGTTCATAAAATAATATCACTCTAACGTTATGACGTAAGTTTTAATGTTATTAATAATTTGACTATCCAAAGTATATATAATCAATTTATATCATATATAACATATATAACATAAATTGATACAACATTATATACATATTACCTAATATCAATTTATTTATTACATAATATATCAATAAATTGCTCGAATTAGTATGTCGATTTCATCACTAAATTGTAGACAAACACTGCATTGGCCGCAAGATAAAGATGCGATTCGAGTAGAGTTTTGTGACTCGAGCCACTCGGGTTAATTTACGAGTATGTACGAGTATGTATGTATGTCATTCTAGTTGTACACTAGTTTTTGAGTAAATCAACTATTTACAGAAAAGTTTATCACTAGAGTTGAGATCAGCGATTACTTTAGTTAAACCATTTTTAAATATGTACCTTTTAGACGTGGGCGTTATTTCACGTCACTAGATACAGTAACTGGCTACGCGGCATGTAACCGAATCACTAGTTTCGAGTCATGTTACAAGTAGTGATTTTTGTAAATGCGTGATTATGATTACTGTTACCCGTGATTATTGCGGGAGTCAACTGTCGGTCGCTCGAGCGCAAAGCGCACATGTGGCATACAACAATAAACAAACCATCGTAAGTAACAGTTTTATTGTACGTTTAATTTTCATACGTAAGACTATAGACATAAACAATAAAATAGAGTAATCTCTGTTTGTAGATATTTAACGGTTTGTGATTCCGGGAAGCGAGTCACATTGAATTTAACTAAAATAATTTTAAAACATTTTTGACGGAGTCATGAACTCGTTTATTCATTAAATTAAAATATAACTAAAAAATGAGTATAAAAAATTTTAATGTTTGTAATATTATAAAATTTAAAAACTGTGTGTTAATAGCCAAACAAACAAACAAATTAATTGTACAGTGTAAATAAAAGTGCAAAAACAAATGACAGTGAAAACGTTGAAAAAGTGTAAATAAACTGTAAATATCAATAATCATTGTATATACAATCAAATTGACTTGTAAATATGCATGCATTAATAATTTTATGAAAATATTAATGTCATAGTAAACGCAAATCAATCATAAATACATTTAATGCAGTCTGTCCTAAACCTGAATAAAGTATGAAGCGAAGTTAATTTATTGATTTAACAGGAAACAGTTACTGTATAGCTACAAACACGGATTGTGATTTTCGTTTCGTGTGTAACTGTATACTTGGTGGTGATATTTACGCAAACAATCACAGTAGCCGAATAAAAATAGCCAGTTACAAAAATCACTAGTTTCGAAACAGGTGACGCCGATCAAGTCACTGGTTTCGTTACGTTTCTTGAAAATGACGTAACGACCCACGTCTAGTACCTTTATAAATAAGTAATATGTGGCAACATGAAATTAAAACTATAAATCAATATCATAAATAAAACTAAGTTCAGGTTTGTTTACAACGTGCCAGATGCAAGTTTGAATTTGGATGCAACTTGTGATGTCACCCGCAGCGACTTATAATATATACAAGTAAATTAATATCTATATAGCACCCTCTGAATCTATACATTGCGCCGAGTTAACTCGGTAACTCGGTAAAATTTATTTTCTATCGATTATCGAGTTGGACAAATTCACTCGATTCACTCGAGTGACATAAAACATAGTTGGAGTCGCATCATTATGGTAAGAACAAAATGGAGTTTTTTATTTACAAGCATTATTAAACTAATGTTTAAGAAAATATGGATATTATCAATTATCAGAAAGGTTAGCCAAATATTAATTGACACAAGTACGTATGTTTTTCTCTTTTTTGTTTTTGTGGTAAAATTCGCAAATAGAATATAAGAGTTTATTAATTTACAATATAATAGAATAGCTAGGTTGTGAAAATCTATTATTAAGTTTGTATATTTTACCTCAAACAAATACAAATAATAAACAGGTCTTAGAACCTTATTAGTTTGTTATAAGTGACCAAGTATTAAGTTTATTTTATTAGTAAAATCTAAATTAAATAATAAATAGAATAAATGCACAAAAGAAGTTATTATAATGTTAAAAGAAAATTAGAATCTTTGGGCCGAGGGACTTAAAGAGGGTTTTGAAGAGCAATTCATATAACTGCATTTGTGTACAAATAGGTACCTTATGTATTCAGCAAGTTGCTTAATACTAAATGGCTTTTTTGTTAAGCCAGACACAGATCCTGGATTTATACCAACCACAGTAGATAGGCAATATAAATGTTACATATATTTATGTGTAAAAAATGTAGTAATTATTTGTACTAGAAGCAAATATAAAGTTTAATAATAATAGTTTGCATAAAAAAAGTGTAATGGTTGTTTCTATTATGCTTAGACAGCTGCGTTGTTCACTGTGCAGAAAGGAATATTATTTTGTCATCTAGAATCAGATATACTTAATATAACAATAATATCTTTGTCTACTATGTAAGTACATGAAACCGGTAAAAATAAAATGTGAGACAACTTTTACATGGTTGAATATCATTGATGTTAATCAATAATTACTGCTTCTGTATTTGATCAGCTGGAGCTGATTAATGCTGTATAATTTATAATAATTTCTTTATTATTTAACATATGAAAAGGCAGATATAAGAAAATGCTCACAGAAATATGTAAATACTGTTTATTGACATTGAAGGCATAGTCTTATCTCATATCTCTTATTATTAAAAATGTCCTTTTAATTCCTATATAATATAGAAAAAAATAATATATTGATAAGAATTATTATTTAGTTAAGACACCTTTACAATTGTCATTAACTTCTTTTCAGGTGGATCGCTTAGAATAAATCTGTATGCTGTGCAGGCTTGCAGAAAAAAAAAGTGTATGGATATTGAAGACAACAGTCTTATATCATATATCTTATAATTGAAAATTCCTTCTGATTGCTTACAATATCATAAATGTACATGTTACCATCAAGTTATTTTCAAAAAACCTTCAGAAATATATCTAACACTAAAATGTTTCTACCTATGTCCGTTATAGACAAAACATAAGAAACCTTCCAACCAATTTAAATGAAAATGTTTCTGTGTGTTTGGATGGATCCCTAGATGGTTTATATTTACATTTGGACTCGGTAGATGGCACTGTTGTCGAGATCCATTAATCACCAGTGCACAGCTGAGGCGCATCGCTAGTAATAAATACATTTAAATTAAGCCTGTGTTTTTGTAATCCTTACATAAACAGTTTAAAACATCTTACTTCCTCACTATTTATCATTGTGTAATAACATAGATAAGGCATGTTAATTCCTAGTCATTGTATTATGATGTATACTACTTACTAATCAACCAAAACATTTTAAAATAATGTCTTGACCCCGCTGCTGTCTATATATGTCAGTCAATCATCAAAGTTCAAAAAATGTATTAAATTAAGTTTGTATAAAAGGGGTTATTATAGTATAAAGGAATTTATGGCTGACGATAACCCGTGGGTAAGGTGATCGCTACCAAGCTATTTCTAATTTGTTCTGTGTTGTTAATTATGACATACATGATTGTAAGCTGGCTTTTTTTTTTTAAAAACCCACTGGGTATTTTGCTGGTTCTCTTCAAGTCAGAGGTTTTTTTCCGAACCAGTGGTAAATTAAAAAAGTGACTTTCGATAAGTATTATTTATAATCTAAATTGAATAAAAGGTTTCTGTTTCTGTACCTACTACTGTTAATAGAATACTTAAATAAATTATGATTTACAATAATAAATAGAATTACCTACATTATATTTTCTTTTTTGTAATACAATCAGTTTAAAACGTATCTTACTGTGTGTTGGTAATATCATAAATATAAATAGACATTATCCCTTAGCCATCTTGGTATTTAGAATTACACTCACAACCAATCAATACATGTCAAAGTTAGAATCCATACGACATTTGTGCATAGACAGGCACTATGTTTTGCCCGAACTAGTGAAAGGTTTTACATCGATTATAAAATATTTATAAATGCTGAATATACCTACAGCTTAGTTTTATATGTACTATTATTCAAGACATTATCCCTTAGCCATCTTGGTATTTAGAATTACACTCACAACCAATCAATACATGTCAAAGTTAGAATCGATACGACATTTGTGCATAGACAGGCACTATGTTTTGCCCGAACTAGTGAAAGGTTTTACATCGATTATAAAATATTTATAAATGCTGAATATACCTACAGCTTAGTTTTATATGTACTATTATTCAAGTGTGCACTATTTTAACTTATAATACCGATGAATACTACTAGAAAATCGCTTTCAGTTTGTTTTTAGGTTATTGTTAGATTCATATTTTATTTGTTAATTTCTTAGGACTCCGTTTAGATGCAGTAAAACTAATAATTTTATCGTAATCTATGGATTATAAGGAATAAATCGACTTGCATTTCATTGATAATCTTTAAAATTTGTAGTGGGCCCATTCTCCATAGAAAAATTGATTGTCTCCTTTTTGCGATTACTTATGTACTTTTCTTAGCTCAGATGGTTAGCGCTCGCTGTAAATATAATAGAACGCGAGAAACCCGGGTTCGATCCCCGCCGGCACCAATGAAATTGTTAATTGCAATTTTAAGTGCTGATATACCACGTGCTCGGCGGTGAAGGAAAACATCGTGAGGAAACCTGCATGTCTGAGGAATAAGAAAAAAAAATATTTCGAAGACATGTGAAGTTCGCCAACACGCATTAGGGCAGCGCGGCGGACACTTCCTTGCCCTAAAACCCTCTCAGAAATGAGGGGAGGCCTGTGCCCAGCAGTGGGACGTATATAGGCTGTAACTTTACTTTACTTTTATGTACTTTTAAAAATATTGTTCTATAATATTTTCAAATAGTGTGCAAATATTTATTACTTTATAAATTATTTTGAGACTATTTAAAATAGCGTAGTTCGTAGTATATTGTATAAAGTTGTAAATATTTTGTTATTTTCTACAAGATGAAATAATATATCCTTATAATCGAAGGCTATGGCATAGTATAGTTTAAACAGCAATTACAAATATACAAAACATTTTATTTCTTTAACTAAGTGTACATAAAATGCAGAATGTTATTTAGAAACAGTTAAAACCTAACGATGATATATAAATATATCGTTCAGTTTTCGTGAAGACTTTGATGTGTAGTTATAATGTTTTTTGAATTATTTGACTTTTTACATATTAAAATACCATAATAAAATTTTCATTTTTCTGCTTGATTGTACATGCGCAGTAGACTATATTTAATTTCATCTTACGTGGCACGACCTATAGTAAGACTCTACCACCCACACGATGATAACGATTAAGTCTTAACTTTTAATAGAGTGGATATGGAAACAGATAAAATTAGAGCAATTACCACAGTGACAGTAAATTAACCAATTAATTTATTAAGTTTATTGACTTAAATAAATTAATAGCCCTTCAAACCACAGGGTGTAAACATTTACACAATAATTTATCAACACGTTTTTCTCAATATTTATTATTATTTCTACTAAAATATCTAGTTATGGATACACCCCGTCCCTATGTTTTAGACTAGTATATTAAAATATATTATATTGTATTATTTAGGCTAAGCAATAAAACTAACACATCAGCATTTTGTATAAGATTCCTAGTACTTAGTTGATGAGTCGAACGTCTGCGTAAGAGGAGGCTCTTTAAAATTGATTCATTATTAAAGCCACCTCCAAATCAGTGAGACGTATTAATTTAGTTGTATTTTAGTTTTTTAAAACTCCTTTCGACGTTCCCGAAATTTGACTGGCGCAGCCGGTAGGATTTGTTCGTGAAAGCTGTGCCGTCTCTCGAAATATTCAGGTGTCCAAATTCGCCTGGATTCGTGATAGCGGTGCGAATAGCTGTTGGGCAAATTCAAGAACCAAATAAATTTGTCATGAAGGGAAGTGGAAGCGGAAGGCATGGAAATAGGAGCTGGTTGGTGAATAAAACTTTTCACCATACTTGATACCACTGTTATCCTTCACTTTTAATTTAATTTGTTATTATTGAGATCGGACTTCTCTCATTATAACGTATCTGGTTTTTAATTAATTCTATTTAGTAATAGACACTCTGTTACTGTAGACATAACATAACGCCGATAAGCTTAAGGGACGCAGAGTGCCTTTCGCACAGAGATTATTAAACGTTTAAAAAATAAGACATTTATGAAAGTAATAAATTAAATCTAATTGAAAATTTACTACAATATAATAGATAATTAATTAGTATATGTTTTATTAATGCTACTGCAGATATAATACAGTTTTATTTCATTTATTTTCTTTTTATTACGTTTACATATTTTACATATTCTTTGATTCTATTCCGATGATATCCCGGACGTCAGTCTGAGCGAGATTAGAATGGCTCTCCAGCACCTTAAAAACGGTAGGGGCTCAGGCGAGGATGGAATTACAGCGGAGCTTCTGAAAGCGGGTGGAACACCGGTACTTGAAGTCCTTCAGAGGCTCTTCAATTCCGTCCTCCATGGTGGCACTACTCCAGAGGCGTGGAGCAGAAGTGCGGTGGTCTTGTTCTTTAAGAAAGGCGACAACGCTCTCTTGAAGAACTACAGACCGATTTCCCTTCTGAGCCGCGTCTACGTGCTGTTTTCGAGAGTCATTACGAATCGTCTCGCACGCAGACTCGATGACTTCCAGCCTCCCGAACAAGCCGGTTTCCGAAAAGGCTTCAGTACCATAGACCACATACATACCCTGCGGCAGATTGTGCAGAAGACTGAAGAGTACAATTTGCCACTTTGCCTGGCGTATGTGGACTATGAGAAAGCCTTTGATTCCGTCGAAATTCGGGCGGTGCTGCAGTCCCTTCAGCGGTGCCAAGTTGACTGTCGGTATATCGAAGTGCTGAAGTGATTGTACAGTAGGGCTACGATGGCTATCCGAGTACAGAACCAGAGCTCGAAACCTATCCAACTGCAGAGAGGTGTAAGACAGGGTGACGTTATATCCCCGAAACTCTTCACCGCTGCTTTGGTAGACGTTTTCAAGCTACTGGACTGGAAAGGATACGGTATTAATATCAATGGCGAGTACATCACTCACCTTCGATTTGCCGACGATGTAGTCCTTATGGCAGAATCGCTGGAGGACTTAAGCACTATGCTCAATGACCTCAATAGTGCTTCCCAACGGATAGGTCTTAAGATGAACATGGACAAAAGAAAGATCATGTTTAATGTCCATGTCACACCTATGCCGGTAGTTGTTGGGAGCACTATGCTCGAAGTTGTTGACGAGTACGTTTACCTGGGACAAATAGTCCGACTAGGTAAGTCCAACTTCGACCGAGAGGTCAATCGACGGATTCAACTCGGCTGGGCAGCGTTCGGGAAATTACGACATATCTTCTCGTCAGGTATACCTCAATCTCTAAAAACTAGATTGTACAACCAGTGCGTGTTGCCAGTGATGACTTACGGATCTGAGACGTGGTCCTTCACTGCTGGCCGTATGAGGATGCTCAAGGTCACTCAGCGAGCTATGGAGAGGGCTATGCTCGGTGTTTCTCTGCGTGATAGACTCAGAAATGAGGATATCCGCAGTAAAACTAGAGTGACCGACATAGCCCAACGGATTAGTAAGCTGAAGTGGCAATGGGCCGGCCATATAGCTCGAAGAACCGATAACCGATGGGGAAGAAAGGTTCTCGAGTGGCAGCCTCGTACCGGTAGGCATAATGTAGGGCGACCCCCCACTAGATGGAGTGACGACCTGGTAAGATATGCAGGAAGTCGACGGATGCAGGTGGCTCAGGACCGTACTTTGTGGCATTACTTGGGGGAGACCTATGTTCAGCAGTGGACTTATGAAGGGCTGTAATGATGATGACATATTTTACAAAATTTATAGTTAGCTTAATTTTTATTTTATAAATTATATTGTTATATGCTTTAGTGTGTTCTACCTTATATGTTGTGTTACTGCATAAAATAGTGCACTATATTAACCGACTCCTCTGACTCGTGCATAATATAATAATACGACAAAAGACAGCAAAATTTATTTTTGAGGAAATCAGGATATGTCATTCGTAGGTATAGGGGTGACGAAGAACAAAATTTATATGTATATCACTCCATAACTAGTAGGCTTACAGATAACGCGGCGTCGCTCTTATCGGAACGTGAGGATGTCGTGACATGGTCTCAGTTGAAAGATTTGTTAACACAACATTTCGGAGACCCGCGTAGCGAAGAGTGTATTAGTACTGAATTAGAATCCTTAAAAATTAAATTCGGTGAAAGCTATAAAGATTTTTGTAACCGCTTTCAAAATATTCGATCATTATTAATTTCAAAAGTAAACATGCACAGTGATAGTAATCTCAAAAGCGCTAAATTGGCAATTTACAATAATACGGCCCTAAACGTGTTCCTATACAATCTTCCCGAGAATATGGTTCGGATAGTGAGGTTAAAGAAGCCAGCGACTTTAGAAGACGCGCTGAGCTTTGTACTGGAGGAAGTCAACGTCCACGATCAATACAATATGCCAAATCGTGTCCACGGTAGTAGCGGTTTAGGTTTAAACCAGCCTCAAACATCAGTCACAACGCAAGGATTTAAATTCGGTGGTACGCCTCTCACAGTAATGCAACCTTACGGATACAAACCAGTGCTGCCAAATAATAGTACACCAAAATTTAACTTCGGCATTCAAAATCAAAGCCAATTTAGGATACCCCAATCTGGCTTTCGGCCTCAACTAATGCAGCAGATGGGTTACCGTCCACCTCAATTCGGTTATCGGCCACAACTTGGCCAACAACCACAACAGTTCGGCTATCGTCCACAATTCAGATCTCAGCCACAACAGTTCGGCTATCGTCCACGATTCGGCTCTCAGCCACAACAGTTCGGTTACCATCCACAATTGGGCTTTCAGCCACAACAGTTTGGTCATAAACCTCAACAGCAATTTGGCCATATGCCAACTACGCAATTCGGCAATAAGCCACAAATTCAGAAACCCAATTTTCAGGAGACTGACATTTCCATGAGGACAGCCCCTCCAAGGCCACTGCCCGGCTTTAGATTAAATGAGTTGACTTTAAGAGAAAATGACGGACAGTATTATGACGAGTACTATGACACAGACGAGTATGTAGAACAGTATGACAATGAACTGACACCATCCGCTGAGGAAACTATTGACGAAACGACTTATAACGAACTTACAGACGAAACTCAAACTCAAACTATTGAAAATTTTCACATGAGAGCCTCAATTGGAGACAAGAAGTTATAGAATTAAATTGTGATCCGAATCTCAAGTTACCCTATATTTATATTCCTGAAATAGATGCAAAATTAATGGTAGATACAGGTAGTACTAAATCCTTTATCAGCCCCCGTAAGGCATACCAACACTTTTATCAATATATAACACATGAACCATTCGAAGTAGTCAGCACCTACGCCTCTAGCAGACACGATGAGGTGATACAAATCCCTCTACCACCCACCTTTAAGAGTTCGGATTGTCATAAATTTTACCTATATGATGTCGACTCTCGTTACGACGGCCTCATAGGTAATGACCTATTGAAGCAACTACATACAATAATAGACTTTAAAGACCTTGTACTTAAAACCAAAACAACTTCCATACCAATAGTCAATAATAATTTAAATTACGTTATAACACTACCACCACGATCAGAGCAGCGCGTAAAGTTGCCAACAGACCAGTGTTCTGGAGAGGCAATCATTAATTATAAGGAGTTTTTCAGCGGTGTACCAATGCCCAGTGCATTGGTAAACTGCGTTAACGGTTATGCCACAACCGTCATAAAGAATGTTCTTGACAATGAAATGATATTAACAGTAACACGACCTTTTACCGTTACTAAGTATGAGACTGCTCAATAAACTTTACAAGTATCTATGACGACATAGAAATCGATAAGATACTCGAAGAAAATCTACTTAAACTAAGACTTAATCACACTAACGATGAGGAACTCGACAAACTTTTTAGAATATGCCAAGAATTTATTTTACTGCGACAAACTACCACTGACCTTCGCTAACAAAATTAAACATAAAATACGTACAAAAAATGACGACCCAATTTACGTCAGACCTTACCGACCGGTACCAATGCAAGTAGACTAGATAAATAGGCAAGTAGACAAGTTATTAAAAGACAATGTTATTCAGGAGTCACATTCGCCAATGGAATGCTCCTGTACACCTAGTACCCAAAAAGTTAGATTCATCTGGTGAAACTAAATTTCGTATGGTTATAGACCAGAGTTCCCCAAACTTTTTTGTGTCGTAGACCCCTTGCCATGTTTTTCCGTGTTGGGTAGACCCCCTACTTACCTGATATTGACTTACTGTAAATTTCTAACTGTAGTGAAGTTTAGTGTTAAAAACTTAAAGTAAAAACACATGTTTATTTATACATTTATTAATTGAATTTAAATTAAAACTACTCAAAATAAAATTTTGTATCTGTTAGGTAAAATATACGTAGCATTAAATAAACATAGAATAAACTATAAATAAAATAACATAAGCAATAAGTCAATATTTTTAGTGAGAAGGATGAACCTGATGCTTTAATAATAAATTATCAACATTTGGCGTCAATTTTGTAAGGGTTAATCTTAAATCTCCTCGGCTAATGATGTCCAGTCTGTTTCTTTTTTTCGTTAGGAGATTGGTAACAGCGCTGAACCCCCTTTCCACTAGGTATGGCGATGGAAAGGAACTTAAAATTTTCCTCGCTATATTCCATAATACGGGATAAGTAACGGGTATGTTGTTTTGCAGCCAGAACTGCTGATATCCGTTTTTAAACTGAACCTTAAGTTCTTCGTTTGTACTTAGTTCAGTCAGTTCCTCTTGTATTATGACATTCGTTTCTTCTATGTCACCATATGGATTAATTATCCACGGTGGTATTACCATAGTCAAAATATCCTCAAACCTAGATTAAAAATCTAAATAGAGGGCATTTAAATGTTGAACGTAAGTTGAAACGTCGTCTTCCTGGCAGCTTGCCTGTGACAAATTGGGGAACTGAGCAATTCGCCCCGTCCAATATTTTGCTTCATTAGTTGAACTCTGGCAAGAAACACTGATAAGATGGACTTTGTTTTAATCAAATTTAAACTGTCGCCTTGTAATTGCAAATTAACCATATTAAATTTTGTAAACAAATATGTTAAATAGGCGATGTCTGTTTTCCTCTTCATTAAATTTTCGTTTAAAATTTTATCTTTAGTATCCAGAAATTCTAAAATAGTCTCAAAAAGTGCAAAACCTCTTGTCAAACATAAGCCTTTCGACAGCCAGCGTACTTCAGTGTGAAGGAGTAATTGATAAAAGTGTTCGTCATTTTCTTCACACAACTGCGCAAATAACCGCGTATTCAAGCGTTGCTTCGGATTCGGTTTACTGCATCAATGACTAAATGAAGTGATTCATGCAATCTAACACTCAAATTTTTAGCAACAAAATGTTGTCGATGGATGACGCTATATTGCTAACACCCCTGATACATTTTGTTTTAAATAGCTTATAAATCCACGATAACGTCCAACCATGGCAGGTGCTCCATCTGTTATTTTATTTGACTGATATTATATTTGATAAAGGAATTGCTTTTTCAATGAAGTAATCCTTCAAAACATGAAATATTGATTCACCTTTAGTGTCGGTTATCAAAGTTCTTGCGAAGAGCAGTTCTTCGTAGATTTCTTGATTCATAATAAAACGAACATATGCCAATAATAATGCTGCATTATCAGGTAAAGTTGCCTCGTCCAGTTGTATAGAGAAATGGGTCGTTTGCAAATAATTACATAAGAAGCTTTCAATATCAGAACTCATTTCAGCAATACGTCTTTCAACATTATTGGTGCTTAAGGGAATTCTTTTAATGACATCAGATGCAGATTTGTGTAAAACAGTTTTTAAAACCTCTTCAACGGCTGGCAAAATTAACTTCTCTCCGATAGTATGCGGTTTTCCGGATTTTGCTATAAGTAACGAGATATCGTAAGATACCCGCAAACCATCATCATTTCTTTGTGACGTCGAAGCGAACATTCTGTCCAGTGTAGGTCTCTTCTGAAGTTTATCTTTGAGTGTTAGAAAGTATTTCAAATCTTTCTCTGTTTTATCAGGGTGGCATCTTCTCAGATGATCTTGCAGTTTAGATGGTTTCATGGCGTCATTGCCCAAAACTTTGTTGCATAAAGGGCACATAGGCAATTGTTTGTCCGGCAATGATGGAATGAAGCCAAATTTCAAATAATCGACACTGTACAATAAGAAAAGATATTGTAGCAGTTTTTCATTGCCTAAAAACACGGACAAAAAGACATTTTCTAAAAATAAATCCTAGCTAGATCGATTTTTTATCCCCGAAACTCCCTGGACACTAAATTTTATGAAAATCGTATATATGTATATATATATATATATATATATATATATATATATATATATATATATATATATATATATATATATATATATACAAGAATTGCTCGTTTAATAGTATAGGATTAATAAGCAATATTTATAACACTTAGTAAGAGACCATGCAAAGCGAACAAAATTCTTATACAAACGATTATGAATTATGAAGATGAGATAGCATTTCCGTGTGGTAAGACCGTATTTGCTAAGGATACCAACAAAAGAAGAAGCAAGGTCAGACCGCGATACGTTAAGGCTAAAGTAGTTGGCAAAGCCGAAAGAAATATAGTGCTGGTTGGTAAGATAGTACTGGTTGTCTGGAAGAAATTGCTATCAGCAATAAGACCGCCCATTGCATACTTCTTTTGTATATATAATTAATATTTTTTTATATGGTGTGCAATAAAGAATATTAAATAAATAAAAAATATAGTGCTAATAAAAGTAGGTGAAAGAAAGACTAAAGCCCCGATTAAAAATATCGAACGCCCTCCACAGGTGGTGCATACTGATGATTGCGATGTCGATCCTGGCCCATCATCTGCAGTCACTTGAGGAGAGCCCAAACAGATCACTGGACTATAATAAAGATTTTAAATTTATAAAATATTTATGACGACCTAAATCTAATTATTGTTCAATATCATAAACTCAGTAAACTAATTGAAGTAAAAGAACCATACCCTCTCAAATTTATAAGTGTTAAAACTCATGCAGATCACATACGCGATTTAACCGTTCAAAAATTTCAACAACTTATGCCGCAACGTTTTAAGAAAAGGATCCTTAATCCATTAGGTTCAGTTCTAAAAATTATTACAGGAAACCTCGATCATGAAGATGCTCTAAAGTATGATAAACTTACCTCAAAGTTAAGTCACAACCAAATTATCGTGTCTAGGAAACTCACCTTAGTTTCTAAAATGTTGGACAGTTTTATTAATGCCACTGAAACCTTAAATAATAATTCCGTTATGCTAGATGCACGCCTAAAAAGTGTAGAGACAATGCTAAATCATCTAACGACTAGAGAAAATAACTGGGTTTTGTCTACATATATTTTTGGATTATTTAATTTATTTATAAGCAATTTTTGAACGATATTTGATAAATTAAATGAAATAGAGACTGCTCTAGCTTTTAATAGACTATCTATAATTCATCAATCTATTGTAAATTCTACAGAACTCTTAGATCATTTAAAACTAATATCCAATACCGAAAATTTAGTGTACCCACCAAACGAAACTAATTTGGTAAAATTAGAACAAACCATAAGAGTAAAATCTTACCTTAAGAAAAACCGGATAGCATTTATAATGGAGATTCCGTTAACTGATAATAATACCTACAATTACTTTAAGGTTTATTCCGTACCTATTTTCTCCGAATCTGTAAACGAAACAATTACCATATTCCCAAAATATCCTTACCTCCTGGTGAAAGGGACGAAATACCTACCACTTATGAAACCCTGTCGCCCGCTTGCAGCTAGTAATGATTTTCTGTGTACCAAAGAAAATAAAGCCCTCTACCCTGAACTTACCTGCACAGAACAGTTGATGAAATTTGAGAATAACCTTACTTGTTGCACGCAACACGCTATTATAATTGAAGACGTTAAGGTACAGCAAATTAAAGCAGAAAATTGGATTGTCTTTACAAAGCTAAGAACGACACTGACCAAACACTGCGATAACAAGATCAGCAAGCAACTCATTTTTGGAACCTATATACTAACCAGGGGGTGCTAAGAATCTTCGGTGGAGGTTCGGTTGCCACCTACGATGACTCGACCTGGCAACATATAACGCACTGCACTCTGAGGACTGACGAGAAGATACTGGAGTTGGAAGAAGAGGTAGACAAGTTGCGCTGGCATATTATTGGGTTATCCGAGGTCTGAAGAGAGGGGAAAGACACGGTAATCCTCGAGTCCGGCAACTTATTCTATCACCGGGAGGGCGACCATCTGTCCCAAGGAGGTGTCGGATTTATCGTCCACAAGTCTCTCGTCAACAACGTTGTAAAGATTGGGAGTGCGTCGACAAGGGTCGCGTACCTGATACTCAGAATCACCAAACGGTATTCGCTGAAGGTCATACAGGTTTACGCACCAACCTCGGCACATCCCGATGAGAAGGTGGAGGAAATGTATGAGGATATTTCTAGAGCCATGCATTCGTCCAAAACCCACTACACGGTGTTGATGGGAGACTTCAACGCAAAACTAGGCACAAGAGAAGGCGGTGAGCTGAAGTTAGGGAAATTTGGAGTAGTGCAACTGAACCGTATAGGCCAGCAGCTAGCCGACTTAATGGAGAAACAGGGCCTCTTTATGATGTACTCTTTCTTCCAGAAGCGGCCCCACAGGAAGTGGACCTGGTAGAGCCCCGACGGTTCGACAAAAAATGAGATTATGACAACCAGACGCCAACTGTTCAGTGATGTCTCAGTGATCGCAAGGGTGAAAACTGGCAGCGATCACCGAATGGTTAGAGGCACACTGAACCTAAACGTTAAGTTGGAGAGGTCTCGTCTAATGAAGTCAACGCTCCGTCCCCCTCGTGCTCTAATCCAAAATCCCGAAACCTTTCAGCTCGAGTTACGTAACCGCTTTCAGTGCCTAGAAGATTGCAATGCAGTGGACGATATGAATGACAAGCTCGTGGAAACTGTTCATGCGGTCGAAGCTAAGTTCTGCAAGACCGGCCGCAGAAGAACACAAAAGCTCTCCGATCACACTCTTAATCTCATGGCTGTTAGACGGGAGATGAGGCTTCACTGACACATCTCCAAATGCATGCGGCGAGACTTACGCAAATTTAATATTGTTCTTATTGAAGAAGCGATTGAGCGGAACCAGGTCTCCAAAGTCTTTGCCAGAGATCTAGAATAGAGATATAGAGAGATTAGAATGGCTCTCCAGCACCTTAAAAACGTCAAGTCCCCGGGCGAGGATGGAATTACAGCGGAGCTTCTGAAAGCGGGTGGAAAACCGGTACTTGAAGGCCTTCAGAGGCTCTTTAATTCCATCCTCCATGGTGGCACTACACCGGAGGCGTGGAGCAGAAGTGCGGTGGTCTTGTTCTTCAAGAAAGGTGACAACGCCCTCTTGAAGAACTACAGACCGATATCATTTCTGAGCCACGTCTACGTGCTGTTTTCGAGAGTCATTACGAATCGTCTCGCACGCAGACTCGACGACTTTCAGCCTCCCGAACAAGCCGGTTTCCGAAAAGGCTTTAGTACCATAGACCACATACATACCCTTCGGCAAATTGTACAGAAGTCCGAAGAGTACAATCTGCCACTTTGCCTGGAGTATGTGGACTATGAGAAAGCCTTTGATTCCGCCGAAATTTGGGCGATGCTACAGTCTCTTCAGCGGTGCCAAGTTGACTGTCGGTATATCGAAGTGCTGAAGTGTTTGTACAGTGGGGCTACGATGGCTATCCGAGTACAGAACCAGAGTACGAAATCTATCCAACTGCAGAGAGGTGTAAGACAGGGTGACGTTATTTCCCCGAAACTCTTCACCGCTGCATTGGAAGACGTTTTCAAGCTACTGGACTGGAAAGGATACGGTATTAACATCAATGGCGAGTACATCACTCACCTTCGATTTGCCGACGATATAGTCCTTATGGCAGAATCGCTGGAGGACTTAAGCTCTATGCTCAATGACCTCAATAGTGCCTCCCAACGGATAGGTCTTAAGATGAACATGGACAAAACAAAGATCATGTTTAATGTCCATGTCACACCTATGCCTGTAGTTGTTGGGAGCACTAAGCTCGAAGTTGTTGACGAGTACATTTACCTGGGACAAATAGTCCGGCTAGGTAAGTCCAACTTCGACCGAGAGGTCAATCGACGGATTCAACTCGGCTGGGCAGCGTTCGGGAAATTACAACGCATCTTCTCGTCAGGTATACCTCAAAACCTGAAAACTAAGTTGTACAACCAGTGCGTGTTGCCAGTGATGACATATGGAACTAAGACGTGGTCCTTCACTGCTGGCCGTATGAGGACGCTCAAAGTCGCTCAGCGAGCTATGGAGAGGGCTATGCTCGGAGTTTCTCTGCGTGATAAACTTAGAAATGAGGATATCCGCAGTAGAACCAGAGTGACCGACATAGCCCAACGGATTAGGAAGCTGAAGTGGCAACGGGCCGGCCATATAGCTCGAAGAACCGACAACCGTTGGCGAAAAAAGGTTCTCGAGTGGCAGCCTCGTACCGGTAGACGAAGTGTAGGGTGACCCGCCACTAGATGGAGTGACGACCTGGTAAGACATGCAGGAGGTCGATGGATGCAGGTGGCTCAGGACCGTGCTTTGTGGCATACATTGGGGGAGGACTATGTTCAGCAGTGGACTTGTAAAGGGCTGTAATGATGATGATGATGATGATACTAACCAGTGATGAGCCCTGTGACCTGGAGATACATGGTACTTACATTCATCACCACCGTGTTTACACGGAATACGAGGCAGCACTACCAGTTCCAGTCATCAACTTACCTCAATTACGTTCAACTACCAATGTAACAAGTACACGCGTAATTAACATAAATGGTGTCAACTTGGAAGTGTAGTATATGTCAAATGCTTTAAAACACAGTGAAATCTATTACACAGATTCAAGTCTTCAAAAGAGAAAAAGGCTCTAACTTCAGTGTTCTAACATATGTTACTTTAAATTTCCTAGCCTTAAGTTTCTTATTGTTTTTAATATACTTGTTAAGAAAAATATGTATGCCTTACTTCCAAAATTATCGTAAAAACGTTAAAAATGATACTACCGATAATTTTTCTCTTAGGGAGGGAGGAGTTATGGATACACCCCGTCCCTCTGTTTTGGACTAGTATATTAAAATATATTATATTGTATTATTTAGGCTAAGCAATAAAACTGACACATCAGCATTTTATATAACATTCCTAGTACTTAGTTGATGAGTCGAACGTCTGCGTAAGAAGAGGCTCTTTAAAACTGATTCATTATTAAAGCCACCTCTAAATCGGTGAGACAATTTAGTTGTAGTTTAGTTTTTAAAAACTCCTTTCGACGTTCCCGAAATTTGACTATCTTGTCTTGTCTTGTCCAGTTATTTCCTCACTACAAAAGTGACAAACACAAAATCAAAAAAAAAAGTTAAATTTACAGCCTATTGTTTAAATTAATTGGCGATATTTTGAAAATGGGCCACGTTAGAAGTACCCTTAACCGACGAGCATGTATGCGTAGATATATGGATGTAAAAGAGGCGAAAGAGGTATGTCAGGATCGTGCCAAATGGAAGTCCGTAGTCTCTGCCTACCCCTCTGGGTGACAGGCGTGAGTGTTTATGTATGTATGTAGTTACAGCCTATATACGTCCCACCGCTGGGCACAGGCCTCCTCTCATTTCTGAGAGAGTCTTAGGGCAAGGAAATGTCCGCTGCACTGTCCCAATGCATCTTCGAAATATTTTTTCCTCATTTCTCAGACATGCAGGTTTCCACACGATGTTTTCCTTCACCGCCGATCACGTTGTAAATCAGCACTTAAAATTGCAATTAACTATTTCATTGGTTCCGGCGGGGATCGAACCCAGGTTACTCATGTCTTGTGAATTTTACAGCGAGCACTAACCATCTGAGCTATCACGGCTCTCTATCACAAAATTAATTGATAAATAAATTTAAAAAAAAACCTTCCAATTGAGGTAAAATGCTTGCTCACCTAACACCCTAACAATTTTTAGTAATGAAAGAGACAACTTTAAGACAGTATTCAGGGAAAATCTCGACTTTAAAGTTTAAATTTAAATTAGACAATTACAAAATCAAGTCTAGACCAATATAATCTATCCAATGTTTGCATTGCAAATTTTGAACTTAAACTAGAGATCATCTCTCAATACCGGCTTAAGTAAAAGGATCTAGTGGTTGTAGTAGTGCGACTGCTGATCATGAGGTACTGGGTACGAGTCCCAGGTCGGGCCAAAAATCAATTATTTAATTTTTCCGTGAAAAACTTTCCAGTAGTAAATCAATACATGGGTGTCATAAGAGGCGACGGAGGGAGTGTGTAACGGAAGAGTGAGAGAGCTTTACGACTGGTATATTTTACTTCTCAGAGATGCAGGTTTCCTCACGATGTCACGGTGACCTTCACCGTTTAGCACCTGGTAAAGCTGGAACTTCATTGATGCCGTTGGATACTGAATTCGAAAATTCATAAAACAAGCTTAGTCGTTTAACTATAACTGTGCAGATAACTTCCTAATTAAACAAAATAGAGAGTTCTCTGAAGGCTCTGAACAGTCCTTTTAAAGATTAATAAATTAAGTTTTTAATTACGTCTTATAACAAAAATCTGTAAAAGAAGCAACATTTCAAAAGAATATTTTTATTAAAATACTATATTGTGTTATTTTGGTGGTGGTGAGAGCGAATTTTTGACATCTCGTTCTGAGAGGCGTAAGAGGCGTTACGTACGTAGATATACGAGTATGTGGTCGAGCCATGCTGCAGCTATATTATGTTTGTAACACGAATGGATCGACTCGACCAAGACTACGCTATCACAGAATACCAGAGAAAAGACGTTCTATCTTCCTCAGGAGTGACAATGCATCTGCATTTTGATTCTTAGTTAAGGATAAATGTAGATTGCTATGGACCACAGCATCTACTTACTTACTTAAGTGGACCGCGTGCTTGACACCTTTATTCTATATAAAAAGAGAAAAATGCAAGAAATCTGGTACGGTGAGCGGCAACCTGCCAAGCGTGGCGATTATAACGTCCTACAACTAAAATGTTAAACTGTAGGCTGATCGGGTCTGACAAAGAAAAAGAAGATAAAGGCATTGCATCGAACACGTAATACGTAAATTACTTTTTTGCTTAGTAACTTGTGAATACAAGCTACGCTCATCCATGTCATTCTCAGTATATGTAACATTCGTGATTACGCTGGTGTATTTTTTTTTGTTGTTTACGAAACTTTGAACTGTACACCTTTGGATGTGTAGTGACGTAAAAAGAGACAGAGAAAAACTAAAACAGAAGATATGCCGCATAATCTTTCTAATAACAGCTCAAAGTAATTTAAAAAAAAAAAACTGTAGTCCAGATCCCCCCCAAAATCTGTGCGTGAGGTCTACGTTTAGCAGTGGACTTTTATAGGCTGTAATTTTTGTGAAACTTGTTAAATATGCTTGCAATGCCGCGGGCAGAAGCTAGTGGCTTGTATTAATATGTCGCTTACTTTTTTTACATCTATTTCTACTTATGTATAGTACATTATTTAATATACATTATATTATACATATTTTATAATACATTATTTTAACGTATTGGTATTCTACCATTTGGTCAGCGCACGCCGATAAAACAGCGATTTTCTGTCGATTTAACCACAAAGTTTTGAGATTTTGACCAGAAAGTCAAGTCGCAAAATATAGTCTTCTGTCATAATAAAAATTTTGAGAAACGGTTCAGTAGCCCCAGTACCCTGTACGTAATTTTTTTTATTTATTCAGAATATTTAAAAAAGTGTTTTGGTGATGCAAATATATGTATGTATTAGAAAATTGTATATCTCTAGAATATATAGAAAAACTTATGATAACTTCCGACCGTAATCAAAGCAAGATTTTTTTTAAATTAAAACAGCCATAGATACACGAAAGCGAGTTAATAAAAATGTGGTAAAATGACCCCGTTGCCGAACCTCGAAATTGACCAGGAGAAAAATTATACTAAGTAATTAAACTAGTCTTCTTATTTTATACCTCTGTTTCTGAAATTTTACATATTCAAATCTTATTATACAAAACCAACAAAACTGTTGGAAAATAGTCTGTAACAAATACAATCATTTTAATTTTCGATTAAATGAAATTTAAAAAGGCTTGCTTATTATTTACAAAGAAACTTTAGAAGTTTCAGTATTTTGTTTTTCTTTCTTTAACATTAACATACAAAGGTAATGGAATATAATTTTATTTGAACTGTTATTTTTTTTTTGTATTTTTACTTATTACATAGCCGGTGTTTGACCACAATGGCATCTGGTGGTAAGTGGTGGTGAAGCTCTAGATGGTAAATCGTACTGTCTTAGCGTTACTAATCCTATTAACTCTTGCCTTGATGACGCCCGTATTGTATTCGGACGAAAGATAGACGCCGGCAAATTATTACACTCATTTACTGTACGAATTAAAAATGTCGAAATAAACCGTTCAGTTCTAATGGGTGGAATATTGGCAGCAAATGGGTGAAGAACCGCCAACCGCCTGGTCGTCCGATGGTGGAAAGGAGAGTTGTTTGGCAATAAACAGAATAAATCTGTTAGATTGTGATAACAACAGATTTATTCTGTTTATTAAGCTTAGCGAAAACTTCCTTCATAATTTCTTCAAAAGTATCATATAAAGAACATGGGAGTCTGTAAATGTTCACAACAATGAGGTGCTCAAACTCAACTCATGCCATTTCTACGGTTCGCTCAACAGAGAGGCTCACAATATCTTTACGTTCTTTACATGATAATAATTTACTAGCTAAAATTAAGGAGCCACCTCTTAAAATCGTTTCTCTGTATAGTTCTTTTAGAACTGACCACCTGGTGATTACTGAAGTTAAACATTAAATTATGAGTAATACAGGAGTTTTAAGGGGTAATAGAAGGATTTTGTGTCTAAGTGTCAAGTTCACTGTCGAACTTTTAACATAGACCCCAAGGAACGCTACAAAACACGATCTACCATCCAACCATTAACCATTATCTTCCTGCATATTTAGCAGGTCGTCACTCCAATCAGTGGGGGGCCGCCCAATACTTCGCTTACAATTACTAGAAACTCCGAGCAATCTAGGCAAACAAGTCGATGAACTCGTTATTAAGAAGTGAGGTGACCATATTGGACACTTTAAGCTGTGCAGCCTTCTAAAACCAAAATTATACGGAGGACAGAGACAAAACCACAAAGTCGTTTACTTTTTTTATAGAAGAGGTGGCAAACGAGCATGCGGCACACCTGATGTTAAGTGACTACCGCCGCCCATGATCAACTGCAACACCAGGGGAATTGCAGGTGCGTTGCCGGCCCTCTAGAAAGGAGTAAGCTCTTTTCTAAAAGCTTTTTCTTACATTAAAAAATAGCAAATAATATTTGGACGTAATTAACTTTGGAAAACCAATTTAATAAAGCTTACTACACTACACAATACTAAAATTCACTAAAATATTCCTTCATCGACATCAGGGATAACCCTTTAATATTTGACTGACTAGTGAAAAGCTATCGTATCATAGAGCCACCTATGCAAACAAAGCTGTAGTTTTTGAATTACAAGAAAGTGACTATATTAACCGGATGACCGTATTACCCTCACGTACTATTTTTTTTTAATTCTATTCGTAAAGCGCTCTAGGGAAGCAACTATTTCCCGTAGTTGCCACGCTAGACATTCGGTTTGACAACCGTAGTTTATACTTTTAAGATATATAAATAAGATGTTGATGCTCGTCTCCTGTTTCAAATTCCCTTTATCAACAATTACGACACCTTTGTAATGATGGGGTAGTGAATTTTCTTACATTGGCCACTACATGGCAATGTCTTTTCTTATGATTATCGAATTTCAACGCATGTTATGGATTGGAAATACAACTGGAGCCAAGTGGTAAAAATACAAAAATGTTTCAAAATTTGGGGAATTTTAACCTTTAAATCTAAACATAGAAGTTTTCACTTCTCATCTAAGATTTCCAGAAGTGTTTCGTTTTGTGAAATTTAACAGGGAGTTTTGTGAATTAAGAGTAAAAAATAGGCCTTAAGGAGAAATATAGTAACTTATTTCCTGGTACAGTCATCATCTATCGTTCCTACAACGAGAGAAACCCATGTCAAGCTGACGAAGAGATGTGGAATTGGGGGTCAAAACATTCTGAGCTTTCTAGTGAAACTAGAATATTTCTACTGAAAAAATTTTAAGCATATTTACACTAGATTTTTAATACGAAAACTTTGAATTTAGGTATCCCTTGGGGATAGTAAATTTTAAATAGCAAATTAGTGCTTTAGTTATAGTTCTGAACTAATTAGGTACACACATTCAAAAGAAGATTCTGTTGTTATATCACTGTAATTATTTTGATAACGTGATAAATTAAAAATAAATTTACTTATTTTGTGTTGGCAAGAAAATAATAAAGCACTTTTTCAAAAAATATACTTAATGGAATACCCTCCAGAGATGACTGGCTGAACGGCCAGGTTATGGGTCTAAAATGGGCCTCGACGTAGGCTTTTGAATTTACGGGGAACGCCCCAAATTCAAACTTAGTAAGAATTTGGGTAGATATGGTGTATCTACCCAAATTCTAATCGTAGATACACATAATTTTCGCCATACTTCAGTGTGCGAAAATTAATCTGCAAAAACACTACGTCAACCATACAATTTACATAAACTCTGATAGTCAAGCAGCACTACTAGCGCTGAGGTCAAACTTAGGGAACTCGAAGTTAGTTGGAGACTGCGTGAACCGTTTAAACGCCCTGAGATGTAATAACAGGGTCGTTTTAAGATGGGTTCCGGGTCGCGAATGTATTGTAGGCAACGAATTTGCCGACAAACTTGCACGGGAGGGCTCAAAGTGCAAACAATTTAGACCTGAGCCATTTTGTGAAATCCCAAGAAGCCTAGCCCGATTGACCCTTGAAACTCTTTATCACAATAAATCACTTAAGATCTGGTCTGACACACCGGGCTTAAAACATTCTAAAACCTTAATCCGGGCTTTTGATCGTAAATTCGCTTCAGAAGCCCTGGGATTAAGTATAAATAAATTGCGCATTTTGGCAAGAGCCCTAACTGGACACTGTTGTCTTAAAAAGCACATGTCCATCCTGGGACTAAGCAACTCAAGGATGTGTCGGTTCTGTTCCGTAACGGAAATGCGCAAACCTAACACTCATCTGGGAAACTATGTACTCCGCCCAGAAGAAGTGAAATTGCTCACGGCTAAGCAACTCCTTCTATTCATTGAAGATATAGGACTATTATATATTTAGGTTTAACTGTACTTGATGTTTTGCATTTTAGTGTACAATAAAGAGTAAATAAATAAATCTCATTTTTGAGAGGGTTTTAGGGCAAGGAAATGTCCGCCGCGCTGTCCCAATAAAAATGTGTGCGGACTTCAGATGCCTTCCAAATATTTTTTGTTTTGTCTCAGACATACAGGTTTGCTCACGATGTTTTTCTTCACCGCCAAATACGTGGTAAATCACTTAAATAGCAATTAACAGATTCATTGGTGCCGGCGGGGATCGAACCCGGGTTGCTTGCATACAGTGAAATTTACAACGAGCGCTTAGCCCCTGAGCTGCGACGGCTAACCATTATTTATAAAAAAATTATATATATATATATATATATATATATATATATATATATATATATATATATATATATATAAGAAATTATTTTGTAAAGCGATCGACATTATGCCGACGCACAAGTCAGACACGTCTCACACATGTAAGATAGTGTGCACACCGTGTCACAGAATAAATAATAGACCGAAGTCGACGCGCAACGCGGAACGTGTGTCGTGCATTTCCATTGGTCGTCCACTCCAGCGAAGATTTTATTATTATTGAGATAATAAAAGCTTCTCTGGAATCGTTGTGATTTGAATCTCGGTGAGACGAAAAAGCGATACTAAAAAGAGACAAACATACATCTATAAGATTTAGTCTGCGAGATAATGAGATAGATAACAGTGTAGTAAGCGTCAGAAGCCTAATGGCAGTGTGCGGACCCCGAACTCAAAAGTTTGTGGTATGGAGTGTAGAGGTAAGGAGAACAATCTCTCATAGGAGAATAGTTGAAAAAGTGTCAATCTGTAACCAATAAATAACAGTTTAAAAACTCTCCACAACAGCGCTGGAGTAGCTACATGAAACAGCTACATGAAATGAACTTAGCAGTTGTCGACGGTGTGAAGTGTGCTGCTCAGTGCTCTAAAGTCAAAAATAATTTTATTTAGTAAATATAATCTTGAAAAAGTCGTCTATCCCACTAATATTTTTCGACGCGTTCTTTAAATTTTACCCCGTAGGTATAGTGGCGCCACCCTTATTTAACAGTTTTCAATGGACACTTTTTAATACACAGTCTGTACTCCTTACCTCTACACTCCATAGTTTGTGGGTGCGGAACCGACAATCCACAATTTCATAACTTCAGACAATCTAGCGTCTATTTTACGTACCACCTTGAGAGTTAATCAATTTTTGTTCAATAAAATCACTTTACCTATAGAATGAAGTAGATGGCGTTATTACTACATTTTTAACTCATAGGTGCAACGCTATTTGCTGAATTTAAAATATACTTGGGCAGTTATTTTTACATATTTAAAGAGCCATCTTAGGACACACCTTCCATAGTAACACTTACACATTATCGGATTAACCAGAACGTCTCACATACGACTTACATAAACTAAATTCATAATAATTCTACGTATTAGAGCCATGCTGAAGCTATGCTAGTATTATATTTGTAACACGACTAGGCTCGACCGGGGAAGAACCACACACAGAGTACTAGGGTAAAATAGCAGCTTAACGCTGCTGTGTTTCTTATGGTGAATATAGAGAACCAGAGATCCTTTTTACTGGAAACGAGGCATTCCATCTTAGTCCTCACGGGTGACAACGCATCTGCATTTTGATTCGTAATCTAATATAGTTGTATATGTCTAGCACTTTTATCCTATAAATAAACATTACCCCCACACTAGGATTTTCTCCAGTACCGTGGAGGCAGTCTATATACATAAATTGCACAAGCACAAACATCCGGACCCAGAACAATTAATTGTAGGTCATACAAATACTTATCCCGCGTGGGATTCGAACCCACAGCGCACACCGCCCGGAGTGCCCATACGGCACGGAGTCGTCAATCTCTAATCTTCGAAAATCTTCGCGTATCAACATCACACACGTAACGTCTTCGCTTGGCGTGGATATACTATAGCTCTACACAACGCGTCCAAATCAGCGTTAAAGTGGCACGTCGGGCTAATGAAGTTTTTATTAGTTCTATCGTAGCTTAAATTTGCTATTTTGCAAATGGCAAGGAACACTAATAGTCATAGAATACTATAATTGTATTATAGTATGTACAATTAGTACAATTAGTAGTATGTACTAGCATAGAATACTATAATTGTATTATAGTATGTACAATTAGTACAATTAGTAATATGTACTAGCATAGAATACTATAATTGTATTATAGTATGTACAATTAGTACAATTAGTAGTATGTACTAGCATAGAATACTATAATTGTATTATAGTATGTACAATTAGTACAATTAGTAGTATGTACTAGCATAGAATACTATAATTGTATTATAGTATTCAGTAATAGCAATACCAGATGACATTTTAATGGCATTACAATTTTTATTGGCATTAAAAATGTATTAACATAATGTTGTGATTTATATAATGTTTGATATTACAATAAACAATACGGAGAATAAAGACGATAAATAATAAAATTCAAACCTTTATTGAGCACTCAAATGTTTTACGCGTCAAAAATGTTTACTATACATTTACGAGCTTACAGAAGCTGCGGGTAATAAAGCTGCAAGTGATTTTGATCATTTAGTACTTTGATGGTAAATAAATATGTACCAATCTACTATTTAATCATAATACATTTTTATGCCGTGTAGTGGCGGTCAAGAATATCCACTACCCCATATCTTCCCGTGGGTGTCGTAAAAGGCGACAGAGGGAGACAGGCAGGAGATGGGCAGCAGCATCTTCCTGATAACAGCAACTGTACGACAAAAAAAACTGCGGTTGCCAACCCGCTCGCCAAGCGTGGCAACTATGGCAATATACCCCCCATGAATAATTACACAAATAGACGGCCCCCAGTCCCCGGTGGCCCCGCTATTCCTGGCTACGGTGGCGACCATGGTAACGGCGGGGCGGGGGGTGCTAAGAATCTCCGGTGGAGGTTCGGTTGCCACCTACGACGACTCGACCTGGCAACATTTAACGCACGCACACTGAGGACTGACGAGAAGATCCTGGAGCTGGAAGAAGAGATAGACAAGTTGCGCTGGAGTATTATAGGATTATCCGAGGTCCGAAGAGAGGGGGAGGACACGGTGATTCTCGAATCCGGCAACTTGTTCTATCACCGGGAGGGCGACCATCTGTCCCAAGGAGGTGTCGGATTTATCGTCCACAAGTCTCTCGTCAACAACGTTGTAAATATTGGGAGTGTGTCGACGAGGGTCGCGTACCTGATACTCAGAATCATCAAACGGTATTCGCTGAAGGTCATACAGGTTTACGCACCAACCTCGGCACATCCCGATGAGGAGGTGGAGGAAATGTATGAGGATATTTTCAAAGCCATGCATTCCACCAAAACCCACTACACGGTGTTGATGGGAGACTTCAACGCAAAACTAGGCACAAGAGAAAGCGGTGAGCTGAAGTTAGGGAAATTTGGAGTAGGGCAACGGAACCGAAGGGGCCAGCAGCTGGCCGACTTTATGGAGAAAGAGGGACTCTTTATGATGAACTCTTCCTTCCAGAAGCGGCCCCACAGGAAGTGGACCTGGTCGAGCCCCGACGGTTCGACAAAAAATGAGATTGACTTCATTATGACGACCAGACGCCAACTATTCAGTGATGTCTCAGTGATGGCAAGGGTGAAAACTGGCAGCGATCACCGAATGGTTAGAGGCACACTGAACCTAAACGTTAAGTTGGAGAGGTCTCGTCTAATGAAGTCAACGCTCCGTCCCCCTCGTGCTCTAATCCAGAATCCCGAAAACTTTCAGCTCGAGTTATACAACCGCTTTCAGTGCCTACAAGATTGCAATGCAGTGGACGATATGAATGACAAGCTCGTGGAAACTGTCCATGCGGTCGGAGCTAAGTTCTGCAAGACCCGCCGCAGAAGAACACAAAAACTCTCCGATCACACTCTTAATCTCATGGCTGTTAGACGGGAGATGAGGCTGCAATCGTCAACAGATTTGACAGCATACAGGCAACTAACTGAACAGACAGATCTCCAAATGCATGCGGCGAGTCTTACGCAACTTTAATACTACTCGTATTAAAGAAGCGATCGAGCGGAACCAGGGCTCCAAAGTCTTTGCCAGAGATCTGTCTACCCTTAAGAGCCAACTGTCAAAGCTGAAGACTGAGTGTGGCAGCATCTTTTCCGGGACACCTGAGATTTTGAGTGAGATTGAGAGGTTCTATGGGCAGCTGCACACATCATCGTTGGAGCCACACGCAAGTGTGAGTAACGATCCAAGAGCAAGTCTTATCCGACACTATTCCGATCATATCCCGGACTTCAGTCTAAGCGAGATTAGAATGGCTCTCCAGCACCTTAAAAACGGCAGGGCCCCAGGCGAGGATGGAATTACAGTGGAGCTTCTGAAAGCGGGTGGAACACCGGTACTTGAAGTCCTTCAGAAGCTCTTCAATTCCGTCCTCCATGGTGGCACTACTCCAGAGGCGTGGAGCAGAAGTGCGGTGGTCTTGTTCTTTAAGAAAGGCGACAACGCTCTCTTGAAGAACTACAGACCGATTTCCCTTCTGAGCCGCGTCTACGTGCTGTTTTCGAGAGTCATTACGAATCGTCTCGCACGCAGACTCGACGACTTCCAGCCTCCCGAACAAGCCGGTTTCCGAAAAGGCTTCAGTACCATAGACCACATACATACCCTGCGGCAGATTGTACGGAAGACTGAAGAGTACAATTTGCCGCTTTGCCTGGCGTATGTGGACTATGAGAAAGCCTTTGATTCCGTCGAAATTTGGGCGGTGCTGCAGTCCCTTCAGCGGTGCCAAGTTGACTGTCGGTATATCGAAGTGCTGAAGTGTTTGTACAGTAGGGCTACGATGGCTATCCGAGTACAGAACCAGAGCTCGAAACCAATCCAACTGCAGTGAGGTGTAAGACAGGGTGATGTTATATCCCCGAAACTCTTCACCGCTGCTTTGGAAGACGTTTTCAAGCTACTGGACTGGAAAGGATACGGTATTAACATCAATGGCGAGTACATCACTCACCTTCGATTTGCCGACGATATAGTCCTTATGGCAGAATCGCTGGAGGACTTAAGCACTATGCTCAATGACCTCAATGGTGCCTCCCAACGGATAGGTCTTAAGATGAACATGGACAAAACAAAGATCATGTTTAATGTCCATGTCACACCTATGCCGGTAGTTGTTGGGAGCACTATGCTCGAAGTTGTTGACGAGTACGTTTACCTGGGACAAATAGTCCGACTAGGTAAGTCCAACTTCGACCGAGAGGTCAATCGACGGATTCAACTCGGCTGGGCAGCGTTCGGGAAATTACGACATATCTTCTCGTCAGGTATACCTCAATCTCTAAAAACTAGATTGTACAACCAGTGCGTGTTGCCAGTGATGACTTACGGATCTGAGACGTGGTCCTTCACTGCTGGCCGTATGAGGACGCTCAAGGTCGCTCAGCGAGCTATGGAGAGGGCTATGCTCGGAGTTTCTCTGCGTGATAGACTCAGAAATGAGGATATCCGCAGTAAAACCAGAGTGACCGACATAGCCCAACGGATTAGTAAGTTGAAGTGGCAATGGGCCGGCCATATAGCTCGAAGAACCGATAACCGATGGGGAAGAAAGGTTCTCGAGTGGCAGCCTCGTACCGGTAGGCGTAGTGTAGGGCGACCCCCCACTAGATGGAGTGACGACCTGGTAAGATATGCAGGAAGTCGATGGATGCAGGTGGCTCAGGACCGTGCTTTGTGGCATTACTTGGGGGAGGCCTATGTTCAGCAGTGGACTTGTGAAGGGCTGTAATGATGATGACTATTTAATTCATTTCAATAAATACAGGCTATTCTTATATATTTTATTTCAGCAACATAGCGTTATCCTAAATGTAGAAATAACTTATGTGAATTAAGTATAATGAAGAAAAAAAACTAGAGATTTAATAAAATGGTGACCGAATGACTCGGTAAAACATGTAGGATATTGATGTAAGTATTTAGGTTGCTCAAAACCGTATGACAGTTGTTGGGGGAGGTGCTACGTTTAGCAGTGGACTAGTAATGGTTGTAATAGAAATACAAATACAATTATTGGAAATATATGTTTGTTGGCGAGGCCCCGCAATATTAATCTTGCCCACACCAAATTTAGGTATTGTTTCTTCATCCCTGGTTGGAGTTCCCATTTGACGAAGAAGTTAACCATTCTACATATGGGGGCACGTGAAAATAACGTACGCGCCACTTTAAAGCCTTACATATAGAACGACTGAAAGTCCCCGAGTCTACCGTATAGTCCTCAATTATGAAAATAGAAAAGGTATAGGGTTCCCTTTGACGCTCGTCTCTCCAGTTGTGGATTAGAATAACTGTAACACCTCTAGCATCCAACCATAGTCCATAGCTTTAAGGTTAGGACTCAGAGGTTGTTCCGAAGCAATTTGGCTAAAGCGAGCCAATCTTCTTAAATATGCTGCGCCGTGCCATGTAGCGGCGGTGTAATAGTATCCACTACCCCATATCGTCCCGTGGGTGTCGTAATATCCACTACCCCATATCGTCCCGTGGGTGTCGTAATATCCACTACCCCATATCGTCCCGTGGGTGTCGTAATATCCACTACCCCATATCGTCCCGTGGGTGTCGTAATATCCACTACCCCATACCGTCCCGTGGGTGTCGTAATATCCACTACCCCATATCGTCCCGTGGGTGTCGTAATATCCACTACCCCATATCGTCCCGTGGGTGTCGTAATATCCACTATCCCATATCGTCCCGTGGGTGTCGTAATATCTACTACCCCATATCGTCCCGTGGGTGTCGTAATATCCACTACCCCATACCGTCCCGTGGGTGTCGTAATATCCACTACCCCATACCGTCCCGTGGGTGTCGTAATATCCACTACCCCATATCGTCCCGTGGGTGTCGTAATATCCACTACCCCATATCGTCCCGTGGGTGTCGTAATACCCACTACCCCATACTGTCCCGTGGGTGTCGTAATATCCACTAGCCCATATCGTCCCGTGGGTGTCGTAATATCCACTAGCCCATATCGTCCCGTGGGTGTCGTAATATCCACTACCCCATATCGTCCCGTGGGTGTCGTAATATCCACTACCCCATATCGTCCCGTGGGTGTCGTAACATCCACTAGCCCATATCGTCCCGTGGGTGTCGTAATATCCACTACCCCATATCGTCCCGTGGGTGTCGTAACATTCACTACCCCATATCGTCCCGTGGGTGTCGTAATATCCACTATCCCATATCGTCCCGTGGGTGTCGTAATATCCACTACCCCATAGCGTCCCGTGGATGTCGTAACATCCACTACCCATATCGTCCCGTGGGTGTCGTAATATCCACTACCCCATATCGTCCCGTGGGTGTCGTAATATCCACTATCCCATATCGTCCCGTGGGTGTCGTAACATCCACTACCCCATATCGTCCCGTGGGTGTCGTAATATCCACTACCCCATATCGTCCTGTGGGTGTCGTAACATCCACTACCCCATATCGTCCCGTGGGTGTCGTAATATCCACTACCCCATATCGTCCCGTGGGTGTCGTAATATCCACTACCCCATATCGTCCCGTGGGTGTCGTAATATCCACTAGCCCATATCGTCCCGTGGGTGTCGTAACATCCACTAGCCCATATCGTCCCGTGGGTGTCGTAACATCCACTACCCCATATCGTCCCGTGGGTGTCGTAACATCCACTAGCCCATATCGTCCCGTGGGTGTAGTAATATCCACTAGCCCATATCGTCCCGTGGGTGTCGTAATATCCACTACCCCATATCGTCCCGTGGGTGTCGTAATATCCACTAGCCCATATCGTCCCGTGGGTGTCGTAACATCCACTAGCCCATATCGTCCCGTGGGTGTAGTAATATCCACTAGCCCATATCGTCCCGTGGGTGTAGTAATATCCACTAGCCCATATCGTCCCGTGGGTGTCGTAATATCCACTACCCCATATCGTCCCGTGGGTGTCGTAATATCCACTACCCCATATCGTCCCGTGGGTGTCGTATCATCCACTAGCCCATATCGTCCCGTGGGTGTCGTAAAATCCACTACCCCATATCGTCCCGTGGGTGTCGTAAGAGGTGACAAAGGTAAATTGAAACAGGTGATGGGCAGTATCATCTTCCCGATAACACCCGAAATAATAAAAACTGCGATATCAACGCACTCAAAATTGTGACAAAACACCGTGTCCTCATCGTTTATACAGTGGTAGCACTCCTTTTCCCCTTCCCTGTCATAGACGCAAGAAACACCGCCTACAGGTCTCAGAATGAAAACCCCGCCAAAATACAAGCCGCCTTATATGCCTCATGTGCGGTATTCTTATACGATTCCGTTGGCCACCGCCGTTTGATGCCTTCACGAGAAATCAATGGTTCTTTCAGACAAAGCTTCCGTCCAAATGGGAGCCCAAAACATATGAACTGCACCAACAAGTAAGTATAAGTGGCGGTGAACATTGGCTTCGGTTGCCTATTTATTTATTTTACATAGGGAAATACTTACGCTCATTGCTTCATGAGAGAAGAACGGGTTATGTTGGACTGGCGAAAACGCAAGCCCTCATGGTTTCCTACCTTCGCTGCATATTATTAACGCGGCAACGCTTGCGAACAAACTCGTGGCCCCACCAGCACCCACCAGCGCCCACCAGCGCCAGCTGTCCTATCCCTTGACCTGATGACCCGTCCTCGGGAGAGGGCAACTCAATCCCCTTGCGCTCTCTCGGATTGGTTGCTTCGAACCGGCCCTTCATATTGGGCCAGCAAGTGAGTTATTTTTTGTGGGAATCCGTTTTATCCGGTATCGAAATCCTGCGCAGATGGCTTGTCCCCGATGAAACTGACCAGCGGGACCAATATTTGCTGTGGAGGACATTATTATTTTTAAATAGTATTCTCATTTGGTTTGGTTATATAAATATATAAAAAAAGGGAAAAGGTAAAGGTACAGCCTATATACGTCTCACTGCTGGGCACAGGCCTCAGGCCTATATAGAAAAGGGAAATATATAAAAAATGATAAATATCAATATAATCCAGATAGAATTCAAACGGTCAAGGGTTAGAGGGAAAGGAAAAGAAAGCGGCGATATCAGTGGTATTATGCAATTACCCTGATCAATGGTGTCGTCTACAATGCATTCCTATGCCTTGCAGGTCTCGGGCCTCGGGGTATGCCCCTATTGCCCGGATTTTCCTCATGGCCCCCAGCTATGGGTCAGTCCTAGGAGCCTTTTCTAGACTTTGTTGTTATTGGCGGATTAGTCCGCAATCAGTAATTTTTTTCCGTAATCGGTTAAGACTTATAAAAAAGGAGGTTGTCTTATAAAGTCGAAGTTGGCCTATCAGCGGCATTGTGGGTTTTACTCGACTCTCTAATCTATATAGAGAGGAGTTCTCTTGGATAAGGTCGCCCGTCCGGGGGCCGTGTGTGCAACGGCGCGAAGCCGCTGAGGTGCTCGTGTGGCCCGTTGTCGGCGCGGTCGAACATGCCGCGCGCCAGCCGGGCCACGAAGTCTCGGATGGTCTCGACTTTCAAATCGGTCGCTATGACGTCATTCCGGACGTAGCGACCTGCACCGACGATCGTCCATAATGTCAGGTTCTGATGGGCCTGCAGTCGCCGCCTGAGGGTCACTCAGAAACGCGTACCAGGCCGGAGCAGCGTAGGTGATGATGGTACGGATATACATTTTGTATATTTTCAGCTTGGTCTTGATTGGCAGCTTGGATGCCAGGACTGGCGAGAGCGTCGCCCGCGCACAACTGGCTCTACGGACGACGAAGTCGACGTGCGCGGTAAGCGCAGCGTCCCGTCTATCCGGCACCCAAGGTAAGTCCCGGCCTTCTCGTACGCGATCTTCTGGCCATTGAGGATCAGCGGAGGTAGTACATTTCTGAGACGGCGAGTGAGCAGAGCGGTCGTCTTACCAACGTTGACGACCATCCTCCACTCGTCCAGCCATGGTGGCAACAGGTCCAGCAGACGCTGAATTCTGGCAGTGGCGACGTGGGCTCCTCTGGACGAGGTGAAATAGGCGCTATCGTCCGCATATAACGGCAGCTCCACGTCGTCCTCCCACTCACGCAGCTGTCCTGCCAGTGTAGGGATGTCATTTGTATATGCCGCGTACAGGACTGGAGACAAACAGCTGCCCTGAGGAACGCCGGCTCTGATGATACGTGTTGTGGATTCGGCGTCCTCTACGCAGACGTAGAACTTCCTGTCTTCCAGGAAAGACGCCACTAGCCGCAACATAGCAAGAGGGACAATGGTCTGTTCGTGCAGTTTATAAAGTAATCCTGAGTGCCACACCTTGTCGAACGCCTTTTCAATGTCGAGAAAGACGCCCAACGATATGCGGCCACGGTTATATTCTGCCGCAAGCAGGTGCAGCACTCTAGATTCCCCTGATATTGCAGTTATTCATGGGCGTTAGTCGACACTTACCATAAGGTGAGCCGCATGCTCGTTTGCTCCCTCTTTTATAAAATAAATTATCGAGGAGCACCCCTTCTACATTTGAGCCCGAAGCGGTTGGTCACGTAGTCACACGCCCTACCTTTACCTAACCTTTTTAACACTTTCGCTCCTTCTCTTTCATTACCGTCTCCCGGTCAGAGAAGCTTTGTACTGTACTGACGGGTCTTGTCATTGCTTATTGGCTAAGTAGAGAGGAGTTAGCCCGTTATTAGACATCATTTATTTATTTATCCACCTTAACAAAAAGGATTACAATAAAGGGGCATTTTGGCATTCTCTCCCAGTCAACCCGTGACGTGTGGAAATTAAGGTGTCAATAAGAAAACTGCTGATATTAAATACATTGGTAAAACTAAAAATAGACTAATATTACGTAACATAAATACAATAAACTTATAAATCATAAAATTTACTACGTATACATAAGGGGGAGGTTATTTTGCAATAAGCGGCGAGATTTGCAGAGAAGGCTCAGAATAAGTAATACGGTAAAGAAAAATTAATTTAAAAGATTCTCAAAGATTCTGTCCCATGTTATCTTTTTAATTCAAAATGTGTGGTAATCTTTTATATAGGGAAGGGGTAACGCATTATTCTAACTGATTTTACTGCCCACGCACACATTCACAAGGGTCGATTGGTAGGCGAAATCGTTTGCCGGGGCTGCGGGCTGTTCGAAAGAGATACCGCGGCTCCGGAACGTAAGGGCACTGAAGGAACACGGATGATTTTTAGTCAGTAAAAGTCTGACACTCCCTTACGCTCCACCCAGAGCGAAAGGCGTCATTAGATGATTTTCCATCCGAAAAAAAAAGGCGAAATTGTTATTGCCCATAAATCACATTCAATTTGGAATAATCAAAAAACATTCAAATAATAAATAGTAGAAGTCTTATTTATTCGTATTCTCAAAAACTGTAATAACGTTATTTATATTTGAAACATTGAGCTACGAGTATGTACTACGTACTAGAGGCGACACTGCGTTCAGCTACTCTGTTCCACTCAACTGCGGTGCATACACCGCACTTTAACCAGTCACTCGCTAGGCGCTTTTAGAGTTGTCACGTGTTGTGTTGATTTATAAAAAATCTCTTGATAAAAATATGCCGTCGTGTATACTTAGATATTGCACAAATAATTCAAGAAATATCAGTAAAAACCAAGGAATTACTTTTCGTCGATGAATAAGATACTTAATCAATAAAAAAGTATTATAGATTAATAATAAAACAAATTATTCCTAAGACGCCATTTCGTGTCATGGATTATAGATTATGGAATTAATATGTTCAGATGCGACATTTCTGTGAGTACTTAAGTATAGGACGAATATATTATTATACACGTTTTTTTGTAGAAACTTAAATAAGTTATTATAATTAGGCTAAATTTTCTTTTATTTTATTTTTAGGTTTTGACTTCAAAAAAGGTCAAAGTGGAATAAATTCGTCCATTTTTAACTCTCGCGTGCCCAGCTTTTATGAACGATTCTTATTCTAATTCAAATATATATATTTGTAATTTAAATGTTATGTTAATAAGTTTTGTTAAACATACATTTAGTATGTTTTTTATATTTGATATAGATAAGGTATCTAAAATATTTAGATAAAAATATCATTAAAATGTAATTGTGATATAATACTATGTTATATTAAATTAAATAAGCAAATATAATATACAAAATAAATGACAAAATTTAAATATTGTTCTCTATATAATTTACCTATTTAACAATACAATCTAATATTACCTACGGATCATTGTTTATTCTATGATAAAAAAACCAACCACGCGAACACAGAGTAGCGCACATTTTTTGTTTGAGATAGCTGTTCTAGTACGTAAGTACATATTACTTCAATGATTTGAAACTAATTCTAAATTAAGGGTGGCGCCACTATATCTACGGGGTAAATTTTAAAGAACGCACCGAAAAATATTAGTGGAATACACGACTTTTTCGAGGTTATATTATCTAAATAAATTTATTTTAGATTTTAGAGCTACTGAGCAGTTTAGCAGCACACTTAAACCGTCGACAACTGCTAAGTTCATTTCATCTCAGTAGCTACTCCAGCGCTGTTGGGGAGAGTTTTTGAACTGTTATTTAATGCTTACAGATGGCCACTTTTTCAACTATTCTACTATGGGAGTTGGTACTCCTTACTTCTACACTCCATAACCATAATATTAATCGGTACGTTACCTGTGAAATTATCGTTCTGCAGTACTGGCCATTTCAAATCAAAATAATTTTTGATTGGCTAAGAATAATTCTAAATACTTTTTAACAAAATTAGTCATTTGTTTATTGATTAGCGTTATGTTTTAATCACATTTGTATCTTTTTTGTTATCATGGATAGCCACGCCAAAGCTTCGAGTATATAATAATAGAATATGAGTACCGTCGTGGCGGCAATGCGGCACTAGCGGCACGCAACATCGACTACATCACAGAATAAATAATACTACCTACTATAATACCTACTATAAATAAATGCACCACCTGTTATTAGTTTGCCCGCTTCCGTTCTGGAAATTTCCACCTGAAAAATGAACACTGTGGTCGTACGAAAACTTTGTTCGACAATGACGAATTTAAGGCGATTGCGGAAACTGATGATACTCAATCTATGGCTGAATTAGCAGCAGCTTTCGACGTTAGCATCAAAGTAATTGGACCATTTGCGTCAAATTGGCAACGTAAAAAAGCTTGAAAAATGGGTGCCCCACGAACTCAATGACCGCCAGCGCGAAGTACGTGTTGGTACTCGTCGAGACGTGCCTTGCACTGCTTTACAGGTACACAAACGAAGGAATTATAAACCGCAATATTACCTGCGACAAAAAATGGATTCTGTTTGACAATCGCAAGCGCTCAGCAAGTCGGTTGGGTCCTGGTTCAGCACCTAAACAACGCCCTAAACGAAAACTTGCCCCTAGAAAAGTGATAGTCAATTTGGTCTATTATTTATTCTGTGGTTTGGTGGTCTAGCGCCGGTGTTATTCATCACAGCTTCTTACCAAACGGGATGAGCATTACTGCAGATGTGTTCTGTGAAGAACTGAATACAGAAGCTAACACGTCTCCAACCAGCTATCAGTCAATCACTCGTCCCCGCTGCTCCTGAACGCCAATGTGCAACCTCATACTGCACAATAGACTTTCTCCAAGTTTGCTAGAGTTGGGTCAGAATCTCTCCGTCATCCGCCATTATTACCAGACCTTGCGCCTGCAGACTTCTACTTTTTCCAGAATTTGGGTAACTTTTTGGTGGGAGAAAATTTAAATACCCGAGAGGCAGTACAAAATGCCCTTGAAAAATTTGTTGGCTCACGTCCAACTGATTTCTTCAAAAAGGACATCAATAAACTACCACTGCGTTGCCCAAGATGCAACGATTGCATGGATAATTACTTTGATTAATAGTAAAAAAAGTCATGTTAACTTATTTCATATAAAACGGCAATTTCATAGGTAAAGACCTAAAAAGTTGTATAAAAATTTAAAACATATATTATTAGACGCGGAACGCAGAATTCTATCATGTGTTCTTTGTCCACTAATAAAATCATTACATGCGTACGTAACGTTCTTGTAAAATGACACTTCCAGGTAGTGCATGGCGAGGGCGTTAAAAAGCCACGCCCACCATGCGATGTTTGATCCACCATTTGCCTCCGCAACTAATATTACTTCTTCTTTTCGTGGTATTTATATTGTTTTTTGTGATACATAAACAAAATGGAATGAAATATATATATTTATTAGAAATATAGGTATATTCAATAAAATACAGTTAAATAATTATATAAAATCAAACCAGACGGAAGCCCTCAGCAGGGAAAATCAAACGTCTGAGGATTAAGGGTTAAGGATTAAAATTAAAGAAATCGGCGGACGATGCGAGTGGTATCGAGGGGCACAGCCTTTTACCTTCCTTTTACAATTGAACCAGGATCGGTCCGTCACGGAGTCCCAGCCGCCTGATGACCCGATTTCCCAGTAACAGCTATTAATATATGTATTATGCCTCTATCTTTATTTAAAATGTGCTTCCCGAAATATTTGTCTCGGTACATCAATAAATGATGTCTGTGATTATAGTCTGTGTATCGTAACAATATACCAAAAATTAACATTCTACTTACCATATCATAAATATTAGCATTTATGTAAATAAATATATTCTTTTTTATTTTTAAATAAAGCCATAAGTTAGGTAAATTAGGTTTATTTTCACAATTGCATTTGCGATCTGCGTGTATTCTGTAAATGTAAATATAGGGTATGTTCCGAAATACAACGCAGTGTACTGTCCAATGCAAATGACATATCATTTGTAACTTTATTGTACTAGCGTGCCGCCGCCATATTGTGTCGGATATCCGGCCATAATAAAACAATTTTTAATTGTGTGTTTGCCGAATGAAGCATGCCAGAATTTGTTTCTATTTATTCAAATAGAAAAAATTATAGAATAATTGATGGTATATTCATTAGGAGGATATAATGATTTTTGGAGCACAAAATGACAAAATAATCGCCAACACTTTTCCAAATGGCGCAAAAGTATGACGTCATATACTGTCCAATGTTTTGGAACGAATCACCAGTATAGCGTCGATTCATGACGTCATTTGCATTGGACAGTACACTGCGTTGTATTTCGGAACATACCCGTAATCTGTAAGCTTTTGATTTTGACATTGACATAAAGTTGAGTTTTCTGAATTCTGAAGACTATCTTGTGCTTGTTGCTTTGAGTTGTTTTACGGCACAAAGAATACGTTTTAACGAATTTTTTGCAGCTTTATAGTAATGTGAAAAAGGATTAAAATATGGCTTTCTTGTGTCCAGTGAGAATTAGAAGGGGTAAGAAGAAGAAATGTAAGTAGACCCAAGCTTTTTATTGAAACTTCGTGAGTCATTGACCTCAAACTTTCTATACATAAATATAAATATAGAAAACTAGTAAATTCATCTCGTTTTACGAGAACCTGTACGCCTGTAATATCCTGACCGTGGGAACGCTATTAACTTAACAATTTAACCATTATCGACGAACGACGAAACACGAGTTAAACTGTTTTTGTTTACATTACTCCCGGGACAAAATCTCTTTCTAAGTTGTATTCAAATTGAAATCAAATTACCGAACGTAAATTAATAAATTTTTATATGAAAAATTATATTACGTTGGTTTTATACTACTTTAAAATATTATGATTTGTCTAATAATTGAAAAGTAAACAAAATCATAGTTTAATCCTAATGAGAAGAGAGCAATATAAATTACCATTACATTAATTACACTGTGCACTGGCTCTATATATCCTTAGACCAAAATAGCAATGTAAGCCCTGCTATAATATTATGGTGACAAAAATAGGTTAGAGAGTGGTACTTATCTCATCGAACACTAAAGACTGTTACTATGAATTCATCCATCCATTCATTACAGACTTTAAAAGTCCTGCTTAACAAGGGCTTCCCCCATAGATTATCGTATAAGGAGGATTTCATCATAATTGCCACTTGAGAGGAGATTTGGCACTTTTAGTTTTTATAATTTTGAGTTTGAGAAAAATGCTACCTATCTTCTGTTTCAGTTTCCCTCTATCATCTCTTATGATATCCACAAGACGATATGGGATGGAGTACAGTGTTACAACCATCACTCTGTATTTATTTAACATCTTAATATATAAAAATGAATATTTGTTTGTTCGTATTTTATGGGCTGCCATACCATACATTAGATTGTGCACTTCCGCGAAGGTTATAGACATAGTTGGATGCAGTAGGTGGTGCTTTGTAGAATCCAGATATCACCTGTGCAATGCCGGGGCAGATTGCTATTCAATGATAAAAAGAATATTTTTATTAAGTAATACAATATCCATAAGGATTTTATTAAATAACAATTTGCAAAAAAAACAAATAGTAAACATAAAACTTAATTCGAATTATTAACGTTTCATTAGCAAATAGTGGTGACTCCGATAAAGAATTATCCAGGCCAGGTTCAGGACTTAGTCCTGGTATGGGCAGGATAACAGGATCAGCAAGTATCGAAACACTAGTGAGAGTTGGTATTGAGAAAGAACATGGCCTTAGTCCTGATTCCAAAATGGTGGTGCTACATGATTTTGCACCTTGTGTTGACGATGAACTAGAGGTATGTAAGCTTTCCTTTTTATGACATAAATACATATATTGTGGTGGCTTATGGTGAAATTTTCTGATGAATTTTTACCAAGCTAATAAATATTGAATACTGGCTAATACTATACAGGAGATTTTGCTAAGATTCCAATATATATGCAAAGTATTATATAAGTACAGAGGCAATCACTAAAGTAATTTTTCATAATTGCATCACCACATTAGTTTCTCTTGGTGAAAAGATTAACAATTTCAGTACCAGATGTCCTTTATCATAAACACTGCTGCCTTTCATTAGTGTGAGTTTTTCTTATTTGATACACAGTAAAGGCTCCATATTCATGCTTTATTCATTCATGTTTTCACTATTCGCAGATACAAAAAATGCGACCGAATTCCTATATCCGCAGCTAAAGATTTCTTTATTTGCAGATCTAATCGGTACATTGGTTCATCAGCTTTAACAAGCACTGAAATCATGACATTATATTTGAAAATCTTAGTGAAAGTTTTAGAATACCAAATGAGCTTTGTGATTTCTTTATGAAAAATGATCTGTCTATGAAACGAAGTCTTATTTTTAAGAGGCAAATTGCTAATGCCACTGCTGAATATCTGTCTGAATCGGAGGAGCTTTTAAAAACTGCCTAGCAGTTCTTTAAACTATTGCCTAAGCCTGAAGATAATAATTAATCCATATGGTCAAAAACTTCAATTAAATTAATTTTTTTCATATAATTGTTTTTTATTTTGTCACGTAGAAACATATCCTTATAATTTTGTATAATTTACCATTCTACATTCATGATTTCTGTATTTGCGGCATATATACCCTCGAATAAAGAGCTTTTACTGTACTTTAATATGGGATGATGACCACCTTCTATAGGACGCTGCTAAAGATCTGGGCATTTCACTAAGTCAACTCTTGTGAAAACTGGAGATTTCTTTCACTTTCTTTACAGCAATTCATCAGTATCAAACTCTCACAGAATACCAGTATCAAAAAGAAGTTGAATGCTGCTGTATTTTGTATGGTATGTGCAGAGAATTGGAGACCTTTTTACTAGTAATGTGGCATTCTATGTTAGTATTCAGGGGTCACAATGCATCTATAGTTGATTCTTTATCAAGCATAGATTATAGTAGGTGTCTATGGGTCTCATAATCATAAAGTAAATTAAATAAGAGAATGCTTTTCAATAAGTATTATTTGTAATCTATATTGAATAAAAATGTTTCTGTCTCATTTCAGGTAAAACGTGGCCAAATAGTAAATGTATTATATCGAGAAAATGACTGGGTGTATGTAATAGTGGCAGATTCCCGGCGAGAGGGATTCATACCACACTCGTATTGTGCTCCTTGTGAGCATCATGATTTAAAGAAAAAACTACCAAGGAGTCGATCGCCAACTGATTTAGCACGTAGAGATGTATCACAGTAAGTATTTTTTACTTATACAATTTCTGTATTGTGTAGTCTGTAAAATGCACTCTGTTAGGCACGAATCATCTCCAGTCTGGATATTTCACATTTGATATTAGAAGATGGTTATATTCCCAAGTTTTTACAAAAATAGGAGTGACAACACATAACAAATTTTCTTTTAAATCAATTGAATAACATTGTAATGTTCCTATAGCTATGATAACATAAATACTCATGCCTGTCACACTGAGGAGTGGGCAGAGACTACAGACTTCCACTTGGCACGGTCCTGACACACCTCCCTTGCCTCCTTTAGCTATGATGTAAGGATTTTTTTATTATTGTTGTGAAAAAAACAGAAAAAAGTATCATTGAAAATGTAAAGGAAAATAAGACAAATGTGGTGGTAGATTATTGCTGTAGTGTATAGTAGCTGCACCAGTAATGAGTCAGGTCGATTGGGGAATGACCACGCTTGCACAGAATACCAGCGTGTAACAGCTACATAATGTTATTGGGTTTATATAACTGCTTTTACTGGAAAACAAGCCTTTCCTTGTTAGTTCTCAGGGGTGACAATGCATTTAAGTTTTGATTTTTTTTTAATTATATTGCGAGAAATATTCACACAAATGAAGGGCGTCATATAAGTCCCATGATGTAAGGCAGAGTTCCCCAAACTTTTTTGTGTCGTAGACCCTTTGCCATGTTTTTCCGTGTTGGGTAGACCCCCCTACTTACCTGATTTTGACTTCATGTAAATTTCTAACTGTAGTGTAGTTTAGTGTTAAAAACTTAAAGTAAAAACACATGTTTATTTATACATTTATTAATTGAATTTAAATTAAAACTACTCATAATAAAATTTTGTATCTGTTATGTAAAATATACGTAGCATTAAATAAACATAAAATAAACTATAAATAAAATAACATAAGCAATAGGTCAATATTTTTAGTGAGAAGGATGAACCTGATGCTTTAATAATAAATTATCAACATTTGGCGTCAATTTTGCAAGGGTTAATCTTAAATCTCCTCGGCTAATGATGTCCAGTCTGTTTCTTTTTTTCGTTAGGAGATTGGTAACAGCGCTGAACCTCCTTTCCACTAGGTATGACGATGGAAAGGAAATTAAAAATTTCCTCAGATAAGTAACGGGTATGTTGTTTTGCAGCCAGAACTGCTGATATCCGTTTTTAAACTGAACCTTAAGTTCTTCGTTTGTACTTAGTTCAGTCAGTTGCTCTTGTATTATGACATTCGTTTCTTCTATGTCACCATATGGATTAATCATCCACGGTGGTATTACCATAGTCAAAATATCCTCAAACCTAGATTAAAAATCTAAATAGAGGGAATTTAAATGATGAACGTAAGTTGAAGCGTCGTCTTCCTGGCAGCTTGTCTGTGACAAATTGGAGAACTGAGAAAATTCGCCCCGTCCAATATTTTGCTTCATTAGTTGAAGTCTGGCATGAAAAATTGATAAGATGGACTTTGTTTTAATCAAATTTAAACTGTCACCTTGTAATTGCAAATTAACCATATTAAATTTTGTAAACAAATCTGTTAAATAGGCGATGTCTGTTTTCCTCTTCATTAAATTTTCGTTTAAATTTTTATCTTTAGTACCCAGAAATTCTAAAATAGCCTCAAAAGTGCAAAACCTCTTGTCAAACATAAGCCTTTCGACAGCCAGCGTACTTCAGTGTGAAGGAGTAATCGATGAAAGTGTTCGTCATTTTCTTCACACAACTGCCCAAATAACCGCGTATTCAAGCGTTGCTTCGGATTCGGTTTACTGCATCAATGACTAAATGAAGTGATTCATGCAATCTAACACTCAAATTTTTAGCAACAAAATGTTGTCGATGGATGACGCTATATTGCTAACAACCCTGACACATTTTGTTTTAAATAGCTTATAAATCCACGATAACGTCCAACCATGGCAGGTGCTCCATCTGTTATTTTATTTGACTGATATTATATTTGATAAAGGAATTGCTTTTTCAATGAAGTAATCCTTCAAAACATGAAATATTGATTCACCTTTAGTGTCGGTTATCAAAGTTCTTGCGAAGAGCAGTTCTTCGTAGATTTCTTGATTCATAATAAAACGAACATATGCCAATATTAATGCTGCATTATCAGGTAAAGTTGACACGTCCAGTTGTATAGAAAAATGGGTCGTTTGCAAATAATTACATAAGAAGCTTTCAATATCAGAACTCATTTCATCAATACATCTTTCAACAGTATTGTTGCTTAAGGATCTCCTAGGTGTGCGTTATTTGTAGTTAGCAGTGGCTGCAAATGACCGCCGGTACGACATACTCCGCCGATCGTTGAGTCCCGTGATTCCGTGAGGCGTCGAGGTCACCGGCCCCTAGGTGATTCTTGGCACTTTATGCGCTCCGTGCATCCTGTGCCCAGTCGCATACTAAAGTGCCACCATCGCACTTCCCCCAACTCTTTTGTTGCAAAAGGGGTAGGCAGTGCCCATAGTGAGGATAGTCACTCTCATAACATCACCGCCATCCGCGTCGCGCACCAACATCTGCTGCCGATCGGCTGGAAAATAGATAGGGCCTATAGTAGATTACCGCTGTCTGTTAGGTTAGGGACATGTCAGGAAACGATAAAGGGGAACCTCTTCCTAAATCGAGGAAACCACCGGACCGGCCAGGCGTATTGGAGAGACCAATCGCCTACCGCGACATTTTTAATCCGGAGAGGATGAGAGTTGTCTCATCTTACTCCCAAATACCGACCCGGAAACCTTCGTCGCCGGGTAAAGCGTCCGCACCGAGGGTTGCACTCTCGCCCATCGTACCTGAGTGTACGACTGGGCGTGAACCGCTGCCCTCCCAATAGCAGCGACCAATGAAGACGCCACGAAGGCATACGCCACCAGAGACCGAAGCCTCCCTCTACGAGAAGAGGCAGCGCGTCGGCGACTCATCTGACCAATCAACATCATCAGATGATGAAGAGCCCCAAGTAGCGACAAGGAAGAAGGTCCACACCTCACCTCCTAAGTCGCCATCACCGCCACAACCACCATACATGTCACCGGACCGACGAAGTCACGACTATACACGGCCCAATATGAACAAGGAGGTGAGGAGTCCTACAGCTGGGGCTCGACTACCTACGCAACTCTAGCTGCATAAACCGGGAGATCATCCCCGGTGCAAGCTACCCACCCGTCCGGGTTAGTTCATGACGATGGACAGCGGCCGTCAACGAGCTATGCCCACATGGCTGCGGCCCCTGCAGTACCACGACCACAATCGGCGGAGGAGCCTCAGAAATCGGAGAAAGAGAAGGAGAAATCCAGATATCCGCCGATTGTTGCAGAGTGCCTCCCGGACTGGACCAGGCACTTCGAGGTCCTCAACAAGAAATTGGGTCGCCCTCCTAATGCCCGTCCGTTCGGGAAGGGAGTGAGATTTGCACCCCAGAGTCCGGAGGAGTTTCGTACCATTCAAAAATATATGGTCGAGCTCTCCGAGAAAGTACCAACCATGTCGTGGTACTGTTATACCCCGGCAGAGGAGAAGCCCACTAAAGTGGGCATCCGGGGCCTGCCAGTGGGCACCGATACTAAGATGATTGAGGAGGCTATCCGGGCAAAGGGCTTCCCCATCAATTATGTGAAGGCCATACCACCACGTAGGGGCAGACCGGGCTGCCTCTACTATGCACAGCTGGAGCATCTGAGCCCGGAGCGGCTACAGGAACTTTACCACATCGACGAGCTCCTCTACATGAGAGGAGTCGTCATCGAAGCCTGGCAGAGAAAGACGGGACCGGCACAATGCCACCGTTGCCAGGCTTTTGGACATGCCTCTGCAAACTGCTTCAGGCCTGTGAAATGCGTTCGCTGTGCCGGGGAGTATATTGCCAGCCTTTGCCCTAGGGGTAGAGACGAAGAGCCAAAGTGCGCAAATTGCACAGTCCTGAGGAGGATTGCCAGGAAGCAGGGGATCGTATTACTTGGGCTACTCCCGGAGAACCCTAAGAGGATCCCCCAGAGTTGCCCAAAGGCTGTTACCATCCAAGAGGATGAGTGGGCCACGGTCGTCAAAGGAAAGGGTAGGCAACCAGCCCCCCCACCCCCCACCCCCACCCCCTCAAACAACACCAATGGAAACGGTGGAACCCCCAGAGCAAAGGGCAACCACCGAGGCGACTCTCCAACCTCCTGCCAACAACGCCACGGAGAGGCAACCCTCCCAAAGGAAGAGGCGGAGGAATAGGAGTAGGAGAACGGAACAGCCTCCTCCTCAGGCTGTGAGTACCTCTACCCCTACAACCACAGGACCGATAGCCTCGCAGGCGCAGGTTACTGCAAGAATACCAGCACCAACTACGACAGGTAGAGCGCCAGAAAGGGCTCTACCAGAAAGCAGAGCCCGCTCTACACATAGAGCGCGCTCTACCCAAAGGAAGACCATAACCAATGCCCCGAGACCAGTGCCTTCACAGCGTAGTGCAGAACGCAGACCACCAACGTCCGGCTTCGAGACGGCTGATGCCATCCACAGATTGGTAGGCATAGCCATCGAAGTCGGAACACAAGTCCTGGCAGACATAAGAGCCGAGACAGACTCCGTTACCGCCGTCATGAAGGCGCTGGCATCACTACTGGCAAGGCATTACGGAGAATAATAACTTGCGTCTGCTTTACTGGAACCCGGACGGGATTCGTCAAAGGATCCATAAACTCCGCACGGTCACCCAGCAACAGGACATCTAGGTGATGTTGCTGGGTGAAACCAAATTACGACCTACAACGCATCTTAAGCTGTCTAATTACACCATCTACAGGAGGGACGAGGTCGATCCTCAAGGGGTCGCTTATAGAAGGACAGCGATCCTGGTGAGGAGAGACATCGTCCACCAGGGGCTGGACCTGCCAGACTTCCAGACGATGCGTTCAATCGGCATAAAAATGGAGGCGGCGGACGAGAAACTAAGGATCTTTGCAGCATACCGCCCGCCAGGGACTCCATTTCACTCCTCAGACATCCGGACGGTAATGGAAGGTACGGCACCCACCATCATCGCCGGGGACCTGAACGCCAAACACCCGACGTGGGGGTCCAGAGTGATCACCCCGCCGGGTCGTGAACTTTACGACGACGCAGAGAGCCATGACTACGACGTTCTAGGTCTCGAGGAACCGATGCACATCCCTACTGACCCTAGGAAGCGTCCGGATGTATTAGACATCGTGCTCACTAGGAACGTCAACTACCCAGTAGTGGTAGAAGTGCTGTACGACCTGAATACACAGCACCTCCCGATTCTGATAACCCTTGGCACTAAGGCAGTGACTTCACCACCCAGAGCTGTCAAGACCAAGATCGACTGGAGGCTCTACTACCAACACCTGCAGGAGAGACCTCCAGTCCATACACCGATCAACTCAGCGGACGACGTGGAAGCCGCTGCAACTAGAATAACCACGTGTATCCAGGAGGACCTCAACGCGGCCTCTACGATCGTCCCTCTCACGGGGAGAAAAGAGGAGCTGCCGCTAAGAATACGCGCTAAGCCACAAAAGAGTGCTGAGAAAGCTCTGGGCGCGCACTCGCTGCCCTAGAGTAAAAAGAAAATTAAACACCTTGTCAGACGAACTGTCGGTTGCAATACAGGCCCACAGAGGAGAGGCCTGGGAGCGGCGCATATGGAAGGCTGATGAACATCATGCGTCGCTCTACAAATTGAACCGGCAGTTAACGAAAACTCGACCACCTGCTTGCCCGCTGACTAACAACGCGGACATTCAACGTTACGATGCCAAAGGCAGAGCGGATATCCTAGCTGAGCACTTCGAGGAGCAGTTTATGCCGAACCCAGCAAGTGCGGAGTTCCTGGAAATCCATACCCGGAAAGAGAGCCGCGTACAGGAGCTCCTGTCGTCGCCCGCGCCACCGCTTGCAGGAGAGTGGTTCATTTCCCCCGCTAAACTGCGGAGGACAGTAACCCGCCTGCAACCGAGGAAGGCGCCGGGGCACGACGGGATTACTAACGCTGCACTACGACAGCTGCCCAATAGAGTCCTTGTAGAGATAGGTCGGCTCTACAATGGCATATTGCGGACATCCCACTTCCCGGAGGACTGGAAGAAAGGCAAAGTTATCGTCTTGCCGAAACCCGGGAAGGACAGGCGTAGAGCTGCCAACTACAGGCCGATCACGCTGCTACCGCATATAGCTAAACTGTGCGAAAGATTACTGTTAAGACGTCTCCGCCCGTGCATCCAACTTCGGGCGGAACAACATGGATTCAGGAGGGATCACTCTACAGCAACACAGCTGACCAGAGTGCTGCACCTGCTTGCGGCCGAGCATAACCGCGGCCGCATATCGTTGGGCGTCTTTCTCGATATCGAGAAGGCGTTCGACCGGGTGTGGCACACAGGATTACTCTTCAAATTAGACGATCAAACAAGTATCCCTCCTGCTATATTGCGGCTAGTGGCGTCTTTCCTGGAAGGCAGGAAGTTCTACGTCTGCGTAGAGGACGCCGAGTCCGCAATAAAACCCATTACAGCTGATGTGCCACAGGGCAGCTGTCTGTCTCCAGCCCTGTACGCGGCGTACACTAATGACATTCCTACCCTGGCAGGATACTTGCACGAATGGGAGGACGACGTTGAACTAACGCTTTTTGCGGATGACAGCGCATACTTCACGTCGTCCAGAAGAGCCCACATCGCAGCTGCCAGGATGCAACGTCTGCTGGACCTGCTGCCACCATGGTTGGATGAGTGGAGGATGGCCGTCAATGTTAGCGAGACGACCGCTCTACTCACTCGCCGCTATAGAAATCTACCACCACCGCTAACCCTCGGAGGCCAGGAGATCGCATATGAGAAAGCCGTGACCTACCTTGGATGCCGGATTGACAGGATGTTGCGTATGACGGAACACGTCGACTTTGCTATACGCAAAGCTCGATGTGCGCGGGCAATGCTCCGCCCTGTCCTGACATCCAAGTTACCGACAAAGTCGAAGTTAACCATCTGTAAAACATACATAAGACCCCTGCTAACATACGCTGCTCCGGTCTGGTATGCACTCCTGAGCGATCATCAGAAGCGGCGACTTCAGGCCCAGCAGAGTTTGTCATTACGAACTATAGTCGGTGCGGGTCGCTACGTCCGGAACGACGTTATAGCGGCCAACCTAAAGATGGAGAGCCTACAAAAATTCGTGGTCCGGCTGGCGCGCGGTATGTTCGACCGCGCCGACAACGGGCCACATGAACACCTCAACGGCTTCGCGCCGTTGCACTCACGGCCGCCGGACGGGCGACCCTATCCAAGAGAACTCCTCCCTATATAGATTAGGGAGTCGAGTAAACCCCACAATGCCGAAGAAAGGCCAACTCCGACAAAATAATTGTGCCGTGAGGAACATCCGGGTAAAGGGGTACACCCCGAGGCCCGAGACCTGCTCGGCATTATGCCCTGCAGAGGACAACAACGACGACGTTGCTTAAGGGAATTCTTTTAATGATATCGGATGTAGGTTTGTGTAAAACAGTTTTTAAAACCTCTTCAACGGCTGGCAAAACTAACTTCTTCTATTATATATATATATATATATATATATATATATATATATATATATATATATATATATATATATATATATATATATATATGTGTAATATGTATGTATTGTTTATTATATATATTATTATTTCTTTTATCCTCTCTATTTGATTATTGCTGCACCGCCTCCATAATGGATATCTCTGTTTAGCCTAATGGTTGACTGGGAGAGAATGCCCTATGGCATTAAGTCCGCCATATGTACTTTTTTGTGCATGAAAGCATAAATAAATAAATAAACTTCTCTCCGATAGTATGCGGTTTTCCGGATTTTGCTATAAGTAACGAGATATTGTAAGACACCCGCAAACCATCATCATTTCTTTGTGACGTCGAAGCGAACATTCTGTCCAGTGTAGGTCTCTTCTGAAGTTTATCTTTGAGTGGTTGAAAGTATTTCAAATCTTTCTCTGTTTTATCAGGGTGGCATCTTCTCAGATGATCTTGCAGTTTAGATGGTTTCATAGCGTCATTGCCCAAAACTTTGTTGCATAAAAGGCACATAGGCAATTGTTTGTCCGGCAATGATGGAATAAAGCCAAATTTCAAATAATCGACACTGTACTGTCTATATTTCTTTTTAGATTCGGACATGGCATCAGTCATCTGTGGGCAAAATTAAATTATTTAAATAAGACAGAAAATCCAGCAGCTGCAGCTGTATATTAAAAATATTTTTTGATTTTTTCGAAAACATTCCATAATTCGAATATCTTCTTGCAACAATTAGCTCGAATTACGGAGATTGCACTGTAATTATAATACCGATTGCTAAAACTTTCAAAAAGAAACTATTGAGGAGTACTCGTGTAATTTTGCATGATTGAATATTAAACTACTAATAACTAGTCATGATTGGCGTAATTTATCTATCTTTGCTAACTACGAGTACAAAACTAAAATTTAATAAAAAATAATGTACTTACTTTTCTCCAGCACTCTCAAACAAAATAACACTGACTCACTATAATTTGTGTGATATACCATCTGTTTTTATTTTTTAAAATATTTTCTTAGCACTTTCCTTTTCAAGATTCAGGAAACGAATAAACGTATTTGTCCCACATTCGTATTTATAGAGTGACGAATTGTACAAGTCAGTGCAAGGTAGCGAAGCTCTGAGACTGCGACTCTCAGGTTTTTACAAGTTCAAAATGTATTGCGACCACAAAGCGAATACCAACATCCTACAACTTACAAAATTTTATAAATATATATAATAATTTTTTTACTTCATAGGTACTTTTATAAATAATGTATATGTTTTGATATTATAAGATAGTATGATGTAAGTAAATAGGTACTATCAGTGTATGTGTTGAGATCCACTCCCATCCCATTTTCATTTCATGGACCCCCTAATTTTTTTCGCTGACGTAGACCCCTTGCAGGTTGTCATAGACCCCTAGGTGTCGATATAGACCACTTTGGAAATCACTGATCGTAAGGCATTCAATTAAACTATGAGTATTTTATTTTTATTTTTCAATATAGACTCCCTCAAGCGAAATAGTTTTTTTCACATCCGGAGTATAACGCTTTCAAACTGCCAAAAATATAAGCCATTTTAAGAAAAAGAAACCTTCAAAATGACTTTTAACTGCCTCTTTCATTTCATTGTCATCGACACATTTACGACCTCGTAACTCCTTCAAATTAGAAAAAAGAAAATAGTCTAGGAGCCGGATCTGGACTGTAGGATGGGTGATTAATTTCCAAGAAGCCCGTATCCTTCAGGGCCTGCCTTGAAACCCTCCCCGTGTGTACAGCGCATTTTCTTGCAAAAACAGCACTTCGCGGGCAAACTTCCAACTTCGCTTGTGTTCGACTGCCACTGGCGTTTGAGCTAGTAAATTCGCGTAATATTAACCATTAATAGTAGTCCTTTTTGGCAGGTAATCAGCAAAACACATTCGTTGTCTCCAAAAACAGTCGCCATAAGCTCTAAACCGACTTTTAAACCTTGAATTTCTTCGGCGGCATTTCTCCTTTTTTCATCTATTGCATTTTTTTATAAGAGAATGGCCAAACGAGCATACGGCTCACCTGATGGTAGGTGATTACCGCAGCCCATGAACCACTGCAACACTATGGAAATTGCAGATGCGTTGCCGACGTTTTAAAAAGGAGTAAACTCTTTTCCTTTAGTCATATCGGTCCGGAAAAGTCTGGTGGTAGTCGATTCCACAAGGACGTTGTGCGAGGAAGAAAACTTCTTTTAATTGATTAAAACTACTTTTACGAATCCGTAAAAGTAGTTTTAATCAATGTATAGTGTTCGCGTAAATATAAGAAATCATTATGTAAACTTCTTTTAAATTGCACAGCACAGTACCTTTGCCTATTAAAGTCAACTTTGACAACACTTATGGAAGGTAATAGAGGGATAAATTAACCTTAAAACGTAATATAATTCATAATAATCTATCGCCATTGCTTACAGATTATCGTTATCGGACGGAGCTACAAACGACGGGCACTCGGAGCTAGGCAGTGAAGGCGAGGCGTGTCCGTTCAGCAAAGACCCGTCCGGGCGCTACGTAGTGCTGTACACGTTCACTGCGCGAGACGAGAACGATGTTGACGTCGAGAGAGGGGAGTTTGTTACTGGTATGTAGAAATAAATTTAATTATATAAGATAAACGCTTTGAAACAACGTGTTTAACAAACTAATCAAGTTTATTTGGTTTCATCATCACAGCCCATTTATTTATTTATTTGTATGGATCTCCAACAGTTGTACATATTAAAATACTTCTAACACATGCTTTACATCTATAAATTATTATGTACTACCAATTATAGGAGGACACATCATTCTAAAACAATTGCAGTGTTTATAATTTGCCTATTTTAGTGGTAGTAGAAACAAAAATAAGTTTTACGAACAAAAGATAGTTAATATTTTTTGTAACATAAATAAAAGTTAAGTTTAGCATAAAGGAGAATAATTCGATACCTCCAATTTACACTACGCGAACTAGGATTTTGTAGGTTTACAGGAGAAACTCGAGAAAAAACATTAATAACTTTTTTATTCACACCTATAGTAATGATATTTTCAGTATGAATAAATAATTTGCTGTTACTTCTAACTGCATTATTGGATTTTAATTATTTTTAAAAGTTTTGAAATTAGCTCTAGTTAGCGGAGTTTAAGACGGAAAAATGTCATTTGCGATTCCGTTACACTCCGCCAACTCACAGTTAATGTAGTATATCTCGGAATATGAGAGAACTCAAAAATCTTAATCAAACCGATACTAGAATATTATTACGTATTATAGTGGACATATACGCTACGAGAAATCGTTACGATCAGACTGTACAGTTCGAACGGTACCGATAAATCGTTACATGTATGTTATAAAACTGTACAGTTTCGTCCTATTTTTTAAGACTGTGCAGTCGAACGGAACAGTATGAAAATTTCAATTGATCAATCGGAATCGGACGAACTGTGCCGACTGATCGTAAACAAAACTGAACACAAAAACTGACGACCGCATACGCTCGTCAGTTTTTGTGTTCAGTTTTGTTGTCACTCGCAGTTCGGGTGGATGTGCGCACGCGTCATGGAGATGGCGTCTCAAACTAATCGCGAATGGCTAGAACAATTTATTGAGCTATATCGCAGTGAAACTTGTCTTTGGAATAATAAGGCAAAGAGTATCACAATCGCGATTTAAAGCGTTCAGCGTACAATAAACTAATTGAAAAATTGAAAATAGTAGACCCTAGTGCTGACAAAGATGCTGTCGTAAAAAAAAAACAACATTCGGTCTACTTACAAAAAAGAGCGTAAGAAGATCGCTCATTCGAAGAAATCGAGAGCAGGAACCCAAGAAGTGTATAAACCAAAACTATCGTATTATTCTATGTTGCTGTTTTTGGATGACCAAGAAGAATCAAGACATTCACGCTCTAATATGGATGACGAATCGACAGACAACGAGGTAAGTTATTTGAGTGTGATTATACAGATTGTTCCAATAAGGTCGGCTTTCCTTACTATTTTTTTATTTTGTCTATGGTTTTTAGTCCTGTGGTGTCAGTAGAGTACTATGCGTTCGCTTGGAGTTCATGACCGCTCCCTCGCTCCCCGCCTCCCCGTTGATAGACCCTATAAGCATAGTAATAAGGTCTTAATATAATATTAATACTTAGTGAATTAACGTGTAGGTAATTAATGAAATTAAATAACTTTTTTATTAAATGTTTTACTCTCAAAGTTTACAGTTTAAGTATAGATTAGTTAATGTATAAAATTATTTTGCCACAGAATGCTTCCTTCACTTGCAAAGTATTCCATGTACTCTTCTCTGACTTTTTTTGCTACAACTGAGGTATTACCAAGATTTGTTCTTTGTAAATTAACTATGGCTGAATCCGTTGTATCATATCCTTGGGTTATTGACCCCCTTCATCAACATTTTCTACGTCGAAGCATTCTTGTGGACAATAAGAACTTTCTGATTTCTTCATTAAATAATTATGTAAAGCAGTACTGGCCATCACGACAGACTCTATTCTCTTCGGATCAATACTAATTTTTGTGTGAAAAATTCTAAATCGAAATGCCAAGATTCCAAACGCATTTTCGACAATGCGCCTTGCTTGTGATACACGGTAATTTAGAATTCTGCTTTTATTTGTGGTCAAGTCTGCTTGACTAAATGATTTAATTAATTCTGTTCTAAGTGGGAACGCATCATCAGCCACAAACACATAAGGCAACTTTCTAGTGCTATTTGCGACAACTGTGTCAGTTGGAATACACAACTGATTGTTATCAAGTTTTTCAAAAAACTTAGTGTTTTTGGGTACTCCACCATCAGAAATTCTTCCATTTGTTCCAAAATCACATAAAAAAAATCGATCATTTCCATCAACAATTGCTAATAATACCATGCTATGATGGTTTTTATAGTTGAAATACTCCGAGCCACATCCAGCCGGAAGAAAAATTGCTATGTGTTTACCAGCCATTGCGCCTAAACAATGCGGGAAATTCCATCTCTTTTCAAACACTTTTGCCACATCCTTCCATTCTTCTTCTGAGCGTGGGAACTGTAAAAAAAATTGTTTCAGGAAATTGAAAGTGAAGCACAGTCATCTCTGACCGTCCAGTCAACTTCACAGTCACCAACACAGTCAGTTCCAGACTCGTGCTTGCAATGTGATTGCAAACACATCGTTTAATAGAAGATGGCCAAAAAGGAATGCAAATGAAAACCTAACTACTGACGTTTTACAGTCTGTTCAAAATCATTTCAAAAGGCCCGCAATTAGTAATGATCGATTTGATATTTTTGGAGCAAACGTTGCAGCTAAGCTGAGGGACCTCACAAAACATCAACGTATTTTGGCCGAAAAAATAATTAACGGAACATTATTTCTCGCAGAAATGGAAAATTTGACTATTTCACACCAAGTGATTGATTCAACTAGTGTGCGTTTTACTAATTATGGTTACAACGTCCCCAGCCCCGTTTCACATACTCTCAGTTCTGGTTTAAACAATCCTAGCCCAGTACTTTATCAGAATTCAAATTTTGAAATTCAAAGACATCTAGGTTCCCAGTCAATTCTGCAAACTCCTCAACAAGATTAATCCCAACCAATAGAAAATTCTGCGGCTACTTATTTATCTTCTTTTGATATTAATACGAATTAATAAACCATCATTATTATGATAAATACAAATTAATAAACATTACATTTGAAGTAATTAGTAGTTTTTTATTCCTTACCTTAAAATATTCTTTACGGAGAACCTTATAAATTGCTTCACAGGTTTCCGGTATTATGCGACCCAAGGCTTGAGATGAAATAATACTAGAGAATTTCAAATCTTCATAATTTCTTTCTGTTGATAAAAACCTCAAAGTAGCTACAAGCCTGTCATGGGGTGGAATAGCATTTCTCATAATAGTGTCTTCCTTCTCGATAATTGGTGCTACCATATTCAGTAGATGTAAGTACGTATCATGATCCATTCTTAAAAAATTGTGCTAGTCTTTTGGAAACATCTTTAATTCCGCATGAGAATGAACACTTCTTTTCATTAGCCATTCTTTGCACTAGATGCTACGCTTTTTGCGCTTCACTTTTTTTTCTTTCAGTGCGAATATTAATCCAACACCTGCTAAAACGTCGTCCGTCGAAGCCATCGCTGACACGTGTGCGTCGGCACTGTTTATTGTACCGTCTGATTGTAACGATTTATCGTAGTGTATATGGCTTGTATGACATGTACGATAAACTGTACCGTTCGAACTGTACAGTCTGATCCTAACGATTTCTCGTAGCGTATATGTCCACCATTAATTTTAAAGTACATCCAATAATAGAATTATTTTAGTGCTTCAACTAACATATCTTGATAAAATGTTCTCATATTTCTAAATTTAAAAAGCTTGCGTTTTGTAATCGTGAAAGTAATAAAATCAACTACCGTTTTACATGCCGCTAACACATACATAGCGTAGAATAACACGAGCAGTATTAACAGTTAGCTTTTTGTTTGACACAAAATATGAATAAAATCGTATGTTTTTCCAATATTTTATATTAAAATTTACAAAATTAGTCAAAATAATATTACTGTTAATAATAATATGTTACAAATATAGGTACTGAATAATCAAAATTATTTATAATTCTTTCTCTTTCAATCTCTTTTTTGTAGTGGGTAATACCTAAGTTAGATGAGAAATTTTTTTTTTATAGTTTTATAGTAAATATAAAATTTTAACCTTATATAATCACTGTATAAACATAATTGTTTGATAATATAGAGATCAATTAGCACAATTGGTGTAAACTAAACTAACTTTTTAATTAATACAAAAGAATTAGAACAATATCAGCTACAGTCAAGATTCCCGTAAAATTAACATCAAATTCTTTTATGAAATAGTATACACGTAACTCAAACATTTTAAATTACAATAATCGCTTAAATTACTTAAAGAATTTACGCGATCAATCAGCATGTTTCAACTGTAATTCTAATTGTATGTAAAAATGTAACTATGAACTTACAAAACAATTATTCTGAATAAAAAAAAACTAAAATGGTTACGAAATAAGGAAGCAAGACACTGATTCAGATGACATCAATGCTCGTCTTCGCTTCCATCAAGTTCGTTGGTCGACCTCTGCCACTGGTAAATTCTTATAAAAATTATGATATTTTTGAGGTACGATATTATTATCACAGAAATAAACTAAATCTTTGTATTTAGCCCTATTTATTTTCAATAAATGGGTATATGCGTAGTCTGTAAATGCACATCCAGATCCACATTCCAGTAAATGCACATCGCTTGGAGAAGTTTAGAAGTAACATAGTAAAGAAACTTCCATTACTTTCATACCAAAATAATCCAAATTTTTGCATGGAACATTATTTAAGCTTATTTGCAATGAATTTAATAATAATTTTACTTCTAAAACATTCTCCTTGAACAATCGCAAGGCATTTAATGAGTGGGCGACAGTAGGAGTCCATAAGAGTAGACAAAAGTTATATGAACTTTACAATGAAAGGTCATATAATTTTAGCATCGAATTTAGGGAATATAGCCAAGTCATTGTATTTGAGCAACAAAATAAGGACTGCTTCTAATAAAATTAAAATGACATGGAGCATAATTAATAGTGAAACTGGTAAGGTCAACTCTCGCAATTCCAACTACCAGTTAAGTTTTAACAATAAATTAACTAAATCAGATCAGGATGTTGCAATGGTTCTTGAAAAATATTTTACTGATATTCCGATCTTAACCACTAAGTCACTGAATTCTTTTCCTGCCGTCGCCGAATCATTACTTAAACAAAATGTAAATGTGTGTACAAAGAATTTTACATTTCATAAAGTATCATCAAAAGATATCGTAAAATATTTTAGGACTATTGATATTAAGAGAACCGCCGATCTGTGGGGGATTTCTGTTAAAGTTATTGCGTCTATAGTAGATACAATCGCACCTCAACTATCTATTATTTTTAATACTAGTATCGAATCTGGTAGTACATTGGACCCCGCTAATTTTAGACCTATTTCTATACTGCCAACAATTAGTAAAATTTTTGAAAAAGTTATTCTTGATCAAATGTTAAATTTTTTTAATGTAAATAATTTACTTCATAAAAATCAATTTGGTTTCACAAGGGGTCGCTCGACAACTGATGCTGGTATTGAGCTGATCAAACATCAGGCCATTAACTAATAAACAATGTGATTAATTGTGTTATTAAGTACAGGTTACCACTTTTATATTAAAAAATGCATGCACATCGGCGCACGCCAATCCTGGTTGGCGGCGTAAAGTCGTGCGGTTAGCGCCGGCGCATCCCGAATACACACCGCTAAAACGAGTAGTCGCGTTGTATGTCGCGTGTTTGTCAAAAGTACATTTACTTGGAGTTATGTAATTTTCAAAATTTTTTTATTTCTTTATTTTTTTTAAGAAATTTAGGGAGCATAATATTATTACTTTAATGAGTCATTTTCCATTAAAACCTGAAAATGAGTAAAAATTAAGTTGGCGTAGTGTTCATTGGAGGTATCGAATTAATTTTCTAAACAGTCGTTACATTTTTTCATAAAAAGTGTGAGCCCGTCACAATCAATGTCCAGTGTTGCTATGTTTTTTACACAAACATTGTATACGCGTGATATACGTGTTATTGGAGCATTCTGTCCAAGTTTTCCTAGCCCATCAAAAGTTCACTGCTGATCCTAGATTGCCACATAGAGGGGAATTGCCATAATTGCCACGCCTGGCAGGCGGTTTGGCAACTGCAATTTAAGATGTTTTTGCCCATCTCCTGTTTAAGTTTCCCTCTGTCTCCCCTCTTTAGTTTAGTTTAGTTTACGACGGTCTGATTTCCGCAACTCCACGTCTAGGCGCGTATTTTGCGTGTGAGCAGGAATAATATGCTTATTCGAGCCATGATATCTCCCCGAAGAAGCTCAGCAGTCCCTTGATGTTGCAAGCAACTTCGGGGAGCGATCCCGGCGTGCCGAGATGTTTAGCCCTGTATGAAGCGACTTCTGGACATGTCAGCAACACGTGAGCCGCCGTTTCTTCCTCTCCCATGCATGCCCTGCACAGGGGGCTGTCAGTAACACCTATGGTGAACAAATGTTTGTTAAAAGAGCCATGTCCTGTGATACTATGTACTTGTTACTATTATGCACTTGTTACTATCCTGATCTGTGGCTTGTTCAGTCTCATTAGAACCCTGGTTAGACGACTGTTTATTTCAGGTAGGGCCTCCCTAGCTTGTCTACAGTCTACTAAATTTTTCCAAAGCTGAGCGTGTAAATTATTGAAGTATCTACGTACCAGTGAACGAACGTAGCCAAAGGGGATTGGTATTATTGGTTCCGGCCCTATAGTTGCTAGGGCCGATCCCCTTCTGGCCAGTTCATCAGCTGCATCGTTGCCTCTAGATCCACTGTGTCCCTTGATCCATTGCAGAGTCACATTGTTGTGCTTACATACCTCATTCAATCGTTGATGGCACTCGGATATCAGTCCCGAGTTCGTCACATTGCAACTCAGAGCTTGTAGTACCGCCATACTGTCGGTCAGTATTCTGATGGAGAAGTCTTTCACCTTCCTAGCATCTATTGCTATGGCCGCTTGGATGATACCCATGCATTCAGCCTGGAAGACTGTGTTGTGGGTACCCAGCGATGTGCATATGTGGATATTAAGGTCTTCAGAGAAAGCCCCAGACCCCACACCTTCATTTGTCTTAGAGCCATCCGTGAAAACTTTGAGCTCTCTTGGACCCAATTCTTCCAGATGGTCAGTTTCCTTCAATTGTATCCTGTACTTCTTATCAAATACAAATTGTTTTGGGATCCTATCGTACTTGGCTTGTAAGATAGGAATTTTTGAGTAAATTCTATCGATTATATCTGTATGGGGGACTCTACTCTTACTTAAAAGATTTAGGGTCTTGAGTCTAATGGCAGCTAAAGTTGCTTCTTGTTGTATATATAGATGAAGCGGTGTTAGCTCCAGCATAGCCTCCAAAGCTGCTGTTGGTGTTGTCCTTATGCAGCCCGTGGCAGCCATACAAGCTAATCTCTGGTAACGCTGTAGCTTTTGTATAGTGGTGGCTTCATTGGTTTTGGTCCACCATACCAGAGAGCCGTATGTGATCATGGGCCGAATTACAGTTTTGTACAGCCACAGTATAATTTTTGGCGTTAAACCCCATCGTTTGCCAATCATGTTTCTGCACTGCCAGGAAGTTAAACTAGCTTTACTGATTTTGTTTTCTATGTGTTTGTTCCAGTTAAGTTTACTGTCCAAGGTAAGACCTAGGTATTTTACCTCCGAAGAAAGTTGAAGTTTTGTGCTGAAAAGACTTGGAAGATGATAGTTATTCAGCATTCGTTTTTGTGTGAACATTACTATAACCGTTTTATTTGGATTAACGGTTAGGTCATATTCCCTGCACCATCTCTCCACAATACGGAGAGCCGCTTGGGTCAGGTCGCACACAATGCTTGCTGTCTTACCAGAAACCAGTATTTTCAGATCATCTGCATAACCGACTGTGTAGAAATGATTAGCGTTTAATTTGCTGATGAGAGGTGAAAGAACCCCACCCTGCGGGCATCCTTTCATGATCTGAATTGTCTGAGATTCACCAGCAATCTTTATTGTTCGTGTACTGAGCATGTTTACTATCCAGTCAATCAGCGCCGGTTCAACATTATGTCTACTCAGGGCACCTTTTATGCTGGAGAAATTTGTTCTGTCAAAAGCACCTTCTATGTCTATGAAGGAGCCTAGACATATTGCTTTGTTTTGGATGGCCTCTTCAATCTTTGTTATTACCTGGTGAAGTGCTTCTGTTGATTTACCTAAGCTATAGGCGTGTTGTTTTTCGTGTAGCGGTAAGTTAATTAGCGCCGACCCTCTCAACTTCCGTTCACACATCCTCTCCATCGTCTTTAGGAGAAAGGATGTGAGGCTAATAGGCCTATAGGATTTAGGGTCTGTATAGTCGTTCTTACCTGGTTTGGGTATGAACGTGACTTTCACTTCCCTCCATCCCCTAGGAACATATTTAAGAGCTAGACATGCTCTCATTATAGCAACAAGTCTGACTATTAGGACTTTACCTCCCCCCCCCCCCCACTGAAGAAGTGCCGGGAATAAGCCGTCAGGTCCTGCTGCCTTATAGGGTTGGAAACTATGAATGGGCCAATGGATTTTGTCCATCGTCACCACTCTTTGTGCTAATTCCCAGTCTTCTTTTGTTGGTGTCAGTGCATCTTCATGCCGGTTCACCCTTTCAACTACACAGCAACTTGGGAAGTGAGTATCAATTAGGATGCGTTGGGTTTCATCCGGCGATGTTGAGTAGCTTCCGTCGGGTTTCTTTAAAGAGATAGATCCCGGCGTGTTCTGTTTAACTAGGATTTTCTTTATCCGATTTGCTTGTTCACAGGTTTCTATGCTACCACAGAATTTGCGCCACCCTGTTAAGCGTCGATACCTGATACATTTTTTGTATTCAGACTTAGCTTTCTTATATAGAAGCCAGTCTTCATCCTTTGAGGTATTCATCGCCCTATTTAGGGCTTTTCTTACCTTCTTACGTTTCCTGTCTAATTCTTTACCCCACCACTGTTGCTTTTGCTCAACATGTTTTGGTGGAGTAATTACTGGACATGATTCATGGTAGCTATCGATCATGGCTTTAGTGACAGCTGCTACCTGCTCTTCTAGGAGCGATTGATCTGCTATGGTATTAGTTCCCCCAACACCCGCGAGCGAAGACGTCAGCCTATTGAGGTATTTTGTTTTATCCGTCTTGCGGGGATTTCTCCATGGCGGTATAGCGGGGATATCGACCTGTAGTACGCAGCAGATCCATCTGTGGGCTGAGCATGAGGCCTCTTTCGACACATGCCATCCCGTTATTAGCTTAGCTGCTCCTTCTGTTGCAAGTGTGAGGTCGATTATTGTGTGACAGCGTTTATTTATGAAGGTTGGTTCAGAACCAGTGTTTAATATGGTTAGGTTAGTGCTAAATAAATATTCAACTAAAACCTTACCTCGTTCAATTAGGTTTTTCCATTCCCCAAAGGGGATGATGCGCGTTGGAGTCCGTCCCGATCACAACCTCTAGTCCGGCCCTCTCACAGAAATTCACCAGCCTGACGAGGTCGTGAGGGGGAGGGGTGTCTTCCTCAGGCATGTAGACCGAGGCCACGACTAACCTTTCCTCCTGTGTGTTTTGTAATGCTGCGGCATACATGTCTCTGGAACAGAAATCTGTTAGTGGTTTTGCACAGATATCTTTAGTAGTATAAATACACGCTCTAGGCTTGTCGTGCTCAGAGTTGTAGTATAACTCACCTCTTAGGTTGTTTAGGCCTTTCATTTTACCGGCCCCAACCCATGGCTCTTGGATTAGGGCTATGGCCGTCCTTTGTGCCTCCAACCACTTGCGTAATTGAGCCGACGCTGTCTCACTGTGGTGGAGGTTGGCCTGCACTAGGCTAGTTTTGGACGAAGGGCACGCCATCATCGATCGCGTTATCCCCGTCCCCGCCTAAAAATAAGCGTGCCAGCAGATCTCGGGTTTCAGCGTCAGCCACCGAGTCGGAATTGGACGGCAAGATGCAGTCCTCTTCGTCGCTCAGTGAGCTGCCGCTGAGCCCAGTTTCCACTGGAGGCTTCGGCTCGGTTGTGCAGGCAGTTTTTTCACTGGACTTGACATCCAGTGATTTCGATGTTCCGGCAACCATGGCCACGGTATCCATGACTTCCGGGTTCTTTTCTGCCTCTTTGCTAGGTGGGGAATCAACGAATTTTCCTCCACAACCCTGGAATTTAACGTATACCGCCCCACATACACATGCGAGACGGCGCCCGGCTTTCATCAGGGTCGGGATATGATCCTTCGGCACCGAAACAACGAAGAACCACCCGTCCGTCTGTTTGTCCGCTTTGAGTAGAAGCCAGTCCTTGATATTTACCCAGCGGTTCTGGTACGCAAGCACACGACCAATGTCGCGTGAGTCCTTCCAGGCACCTTGGGCATCAGGGATAAGGATACCACATTTGATTCTTTGTGGTATTATATTCTTAGAGGTCGAGGGTATTAATATTCCCCTTCAACCAGTCCAGAGCCTTCTGGTCATCGCACCACAGCTTTAGGACACCCTCCGTGTAAACGGGTTTGCCTCTAAAAACCGAGCCCGACGCATCAGGTTCCAGGTTACTCCAGGCCTCGCTGATCATCTTCCTCTGTATGGCCACGAGGATGTCATCAGCTATCTCCTTTGTTATGTGACCTGAACGCGCACACGTTAAGGCCACACCCAAATCTGCTTTAGCAGCAGAAGCGTAGCTTGTTCTTGCAGCCTTTGTTTGCTGTTCAAGTCGCACTTTTTTGTGCTCTCCTCTCGGTGAGGTGGACTCTTCCAGCAATCTTTTGGCTGCTCTTTCCTTCTTTCCAGGACGCTTGGCTGCTCTCTGGTTCCTGGCGGATTTCTTAGAGCTGGTTCCGGCGGCCGTGCCTACTGCTCGGGCTGGATTTTCATCCTGCCCAGTTTCAGCACGACTACTGGTTCCAGCCCCAAGCATCGCAGTAGCAGTAGCTTGCCCAGCTTCCTGAGTCTTGTTCTTGGAAGCAGCGAGCGCGGCTCTTTCTCTGCGGCCTTTTTCTCGCTGCTTCTTATTCTTCTTTTTGACCGTTGCGCTACTGCGTGCTGGGAGAGACCCACCTGATGGTGCGTCGGGTCGGCAAGTCACCATTTTGGGTGCCTTGCGCTTTCCCTTACGGCTTACCACTTGCCAGGCAGCGGAGAAAAGGTCTTCGGTCCTTTGGGGCTCCGCAGGAGTTTTGCTACTCGCGGCCCCTTGCTCATTTTTCTCGTCCAGCTCCTTGGATTTGGAACTGGATTTAAAGACATCCAGCGCGGAAATTGCCCCCTTGCTTGGGCCTCCTACGCTGGGTGGTACAGTCAGTGGAACGGCCGGTTTAACGGCGGTTCCTTCTGGTTTATCAGTGTCTAAGGTAAACACCTCTGACACTTCTCCTTCTCTACTAATGGGCCTTGTGTTGTCCATAGTTTTCACATGTGTAATAATTCGTCCCCCCGGCTTCCCACCCTCCGTGGAGCCCGCACCTTTGGGGACGCCCTACTTTATTAAAAGAATTTCAAGCGTTAGGATTACCGGGGGAATATAGGGACGCAGAGTTGGCTCACAGCGCGACATCGGGAGCTCGATCCAGCTGGCAGATAGGGCTGAAAAAGGCCCATCCCCACTGCTCGAGTTGACTTTCACTTGCTCCATCAGCATGGCCTTTACCACCACCTAGCCCTTTTCAGGGAGACTAGGCAGCCCCCACATCCCTCGCCTACGACTCTGACGGGACGCTTGGCCATTTCCTTATCTGTGGCTAGCAGATAAGGCCACCGTTTAGCTTGAAATCCGGACCAAAGAGGGCGTGTAGCCTCTCGACACTATATACCCCAGTGACGATCGGCTCAACCCTCCAGGACTCCTTCATCCCCGCATACGGCGCTCAACTGCGCAGGTCCTAGCGCAGGTGGGTGTGTTAGTCCACCGGATACACCCACTCTCTCCGGTGGAACCGTTCCCTCCTCTTTTCCGGGCTTGGGACCGGCAGCAACAAAAAGCATTGACAAAGTTAGTTGCCCGTGCTTCCTGTTGCAGGCAGAGTTCTCTGTCCCCTCTTATGACGCCCACGCGATAATTTGGGGTAGTGGATATTCTTACACCGCGTGGATATGCTTTCTACAGACAGATGGGTCCACCCGACCACCGGGGGCTAAGGCGTAAGGACGTAAGGTGAAGAAAACATGTGGTGTATCTATTTATTCACACACACATTTTAAATAGCCATTTACATATGTATATATTTTATTTACTACGCACTGCATACTTATTTATTATCACTTATATTAGTATTTTATATTATCAAGTCCCGTACGTGGAAGGCACTCGCGTAGAACCGGTTCCCCGGTCGACCAGCCGCGGTGCATAGTTTAGAAGACGCGCCAGTTAGCAACGAGACCTTTATACGTGTAAAAGCGCAGGTCGCTCCTTGCTCCGTCGCTCGATTTTTAACATACAAATTTGATCCGTAAATATAAGTAGTGAAAGACTGTTATCCCATAAGTTAATTTTATTATTGAACTATTAATATTATAATACCATATCAATTTACTATCGTTCTCTTCTCCTTCTTATTTTAATAATTGTGTGTGTATATTGATCGTAATAAACTAAATTATTCGGAATCTGTTAACATTATTTAAATTACCTAATAGTTATACGAACATTACATCTTACATTACTACAAACAAATAATTTGGTATAACAATGTTTTGTCATGCACGAGTAGGTTAGAATTTTTAAGTCGCCGCGTTTGTGGCCTCTCTTATATCATAACATTGGGGTATTAATTGTAATTCGAAGTAATTTTCAGCAAATTCATTACATTCATCGTTCCCAAGATCACATCAAATTAGCTTTCTTTGTTGACCCACCTAAATCCAGCGGAGTTGATAGCTTCCGATTATGCAGAAGTTACCGTTATTATCGTTATAACAGTTATTTTATAGATGGTCGGTTCGAGTTGGTTGATATCTCAAAAAAATCGTATTTGCCACGTAAGTTAGTTTTATGTCAAAGAAAGCCACATAGATATTTTCTTTAAGATACCTGTAAATACCATAACTTTGTAAAAGTTCATGATCCACATGAAAAATAAAATGGTGCGTATTTTTCGTTCGTTCATTCATTACAGCCATCACTGCTGAACATAGGCCTCCCTTATATAGCTTGCCTTATAGGGGTGGGGGGGGGGGGAGTATACTTGTCACGCAACGGAAAGTTATGTAATGATAACCATTTCGTTTTTCAAGTGGATCTTAGATAATTAATTTTTACATCTTTGATACTTGTTTTAGTTACATCAAAGGAAGTTAGCAAATAGGGGTTTGCACCGGAGCAGTGACTACCGGAGAATCACCGGTGATTTATCGGTAAAAGTACTCGATTGAAATAATTGGAGATTAACCGATGAAACTCCGGTGATCGTATTACATCTTAAAATAATCTTTTAATATAATAAACATTACAAAAAAATAAAAGAAAGCTTCATTAAACAATATTTTAAATTGTTTAACTACATTTATTACATCTATTTACTAATTTGCTTCTTTCGATTATGTGATTCATTTCACTTGCTACTAGCTTTCCAAAGGATTTTAAAATTAATAAACATATATATATATATATATATATATATATATATATATATATATATATATATATATATACAGGGTGGCCCAAAAGTCGTGGATCAAACGCAACTAGGGGTTAGATGGGGTCATCAGCTGCAAAAAGTTGTTCTACGGGAGGTCCTTAAAGTCAACCCCTGCAGAGTTATAATTTATTTTGGTGTTTTTATGAGAAAATTGACTTTTTTTTTAACTAATTCTTATTAGAATGCCAAAAAATAAACATCCTCTATCTTTTTTATAATTTTCACTGGATTGGTACTGATGAGTCCTTGCGTTAGACATGCTATTTATGGTTGTTTATTGGGTGTGTTGAAGATAATGTTAAGTTTTACGATTATTATTTTTCTCAAATCATAACTTTTTATTTACTTCGGACCCCACTGTGAAAAAAAAATACTCTACCGAAAAGTGACCCTGTATTACAAGTTTTGGCGCATTTAATAGGGATTCTGAAAAGGTATTACACATGGCCATGAGTGGCTCTAATATCTTTCTAGGACGAAAAAACAAACCAACGATTGTGAAATAATTGTTTTATTAAGCAAAACATTTTACAATAAATGCTCAAAATTCCTGCCTCTGACCATAATACATAATCTGCACCGTCTAATAAAATTCCTACGTAACCTACGGAATGCACTTCTGTTGTTAGTTACTTGTACTCTAGCAAACTCGAGCTTTTGTCGTAGTTCTTGTTCGATATTGTTCTCTCCTTGGTAAACTATTTCTTTAAAATAGCCCCAAAGAAAAAAATCTAATGGATTTAAATCGGGCGACCGGGGTGGCCACGCAACATGTCCGCCTCGACCAATCCACCGGTTGGGGAAGCGCTCGTTCAAATGATCTCTGACTGCTCGAGCGTAGTGAGGCGGGGCGCCATCATGTTGCAGCCACATTTCTGCTATTCTTTCTTCTGGAACTTCAGCTTCGTTAAGAATATGGTTTAAATTATTTTGCAAAAAATTTAAATACTGAGCACCATTCAGCCTTGCTGGCATTTCATGCAGCACCAACTGCTGGCCAATTATACCAGCTCACATGTTAATACCAAACAGATTCTGGAAACGATCATTTCTTATGATATGGGGGTTTACTCTGGAGTAAAAATGTAGATTGTGGATATTGAATACTTCCATTCTTCTAAAAGTTGACTCATCCGTCCATAAAACCTTGTTAAAGAACTGCGGATCTTCTCTGTGATATCTTAGCATCTCTCTACAAAACCGCACTCTAGGTTCATAGTCACCGGGCAGCAAAGCTTGCACCCTTTGCACGTGGTAGGCGTGATATTTTTTTCTGTTAATGACACGTTGCACCGTCGATCTTGGAATCCCGATATTACTGGATATTTGGCGTTGACTTATACTAGGATCCAATCTTAATTCTCTCAGCACTTCATCTTCATTTTCAAATTGCATCACTGGTCTGCCTGCTCTCATAGCATGGTGACCGGGTAAGACTCCCTCCATGTACGAATTATGTACGCGCATAAAGACCCTGTAATCCGGAAAACGATCACGGTTAGGGTAGCGTTGACGATATTCCCTGGCAGCAGCCCGGGCATTACCGTCGCAAAAGCCATACAGGTAATTCAACATTTCTGCATACTCCCGTTGGGTGTATTCTCTCCTCGCAGCAGCCATCTGTCCACTTTTGTAGCCAATCCGTCCGATTCACACAGCACTGGTCACAGGTAGGCAATCTATCACAAGTCCGAAAAACAAAGCGTAGGTCAAAGGAAAGAAACTGGTCACATTTTTTATGACGAATTCATCATTGATAATGACGTAGGTTGGACATCATTCTCAATTTGAGGTTGGCACCTTTAGGGAAAGGTATGCCACCATTAAAGTTCCGATCAAATTTCCGTTATAAAATTTGCGGAAAAAGGAGCAGAAACGGATGTCAAAAAGCGTGCAGAACTTCCGCAGTTGTGGATGCAGAAGCAGAGGTCTGTTGCATTACTATTAAATACCTAGCTGTGTATGCAACTTCTGTTCGAACAGAGAGAGTATTTTTAACGACAGGTCACACACTCAATAACAGAAAAAATATGTTGCGCCATGATGCTATTGACTTGCGTTGTTTTCTCAATCAAAATCAGCATTTATTATATCTGTAAAACATATATGTTTTTAATAAAGTTTTGAATGAATAAAAAAGATTGTGTGTTTAAATCATAATACAATCTATCACAACATACACGGTACATTTGTTTCCTAGATCATTTGAAGAAGTAGCTCTATTCTCCGGTGATCACCGGTGAATTCACCGGAGACTGCCAAATAACCGGTGAATTCAAACGGTTGTCAAAATTCCGCTCCGTTGCAAACCTTTAGTAGCAAAAGATCTTGGTGGGGTTAATTATTAATACATTATTACGTTACGTTAAACATTTACGTTTTTGATATCAAAAACAATATTTTTTATCATTGACAGTTTTAAATAGAGAAGACCCAGACTGGTATTGGATTGTAAGGAGTGATGGTCAAGAGGGCTTCATACCTTCAGGCTTCGTTTATCCCGCGGTAGTCCAAGGTAAGGTACTAAAAAAAGACATAAAAGTAAAAAAACACAACCCAAATGCGTTTCATGTCTGAGCACAGGCGTTCACTCATGTTTGGTTGGTTAAAGCAACAGATCTGCCGCCCAGTTCAAGGTACCTTGACACACTTCACATGCGTCTTGGCGAACTTCACATATCTTCGAAATATATCGTCAAACAAATAGGCTTCCTCGCGGTGAATTCTATCTCCATCAAGCATATTTAAAACTCAGCATTTAACATTGCAAATAACGGTGGTAATTATTACAATAACAGATATTCATTCATTCATGTAATATAATACTTCAGTCTTGTTCCGTATTTCTACATGGTTGCACGTGTACAAAATTATTCCTCTGTTGTGTTCAGTTAACTCATAGCATTTTGTTTTTAATCAACAGTGCATTTCGGGTGTGTTTGCTTTAAATTTTGTCAGCGACAACGATCGAGCGCGTACGGGAAAGTTAGTGATTCGGTAGTGCTAAGACTCATTAATCACTAGTTTGCGAGTAAAGGATAGCCAACGTGTTCTTTGCTGCGCCCTGCTTATACCGCCGCCGTGTTAATCGCTTATATCTCACGCAAATTGCAATAGCTATCGTGATAACACTGCTACCTTCGATTACATCTGTTTATAAAATAATTTCAGCTAAAAATGAGTGTTCATAGAAGCACGCCAAAAGGATCGGGATCATATCCTGATGTATCAAAGCTCAGCGAAGATGCTCATTTCGTACAAAGGAAGAGAAAATTACCGGATTGCCAATGTGACTTTCAAGAGATGATGATAGATTTTCAAAATAAAATTACTGCCTCAATAAATAATGTGCTTGAGAGCCATAATAACAACATAAAGTCTTCTTTGAATGCTCTCCGTGACGATTTAAGTGAGTTTAAACAGCAATTGCATGATATGAAGTTCACCACCGAGAAATTATCAAATGAACAAACTGTCCTCAAAAATGATATTTCCTTATTGAAATCTTCTACTGACCAAAATAACCTTAAATTTGAATCAATCTCAAAGGATATATATGCCTTACAATCTACCGTCAATAACTTATCAGAACAGCAACAAGCGAGGGAACAACAAGGAAGGATCAATAATTTAGAAATATCAGGAGTACCTTTTACTAAGAGTGAAAATTTACTAACTATTGTTCACAACATCGCAACAAAGATTGGTTTCCCTTTGGAGTCATCGGATATCGATTACATCCACCGTGTTCGACGTTTTAACTCCAAAAGTAGCGATAATACAAACATTGCTGATGGCAGATCGCGAAACTTCTCCCTGACTCCTAATATAATCGTTAGGTTTACACAAAGAAAGCGGAAATCTGATATGCTTGCGGCTGTGCGTGCCCGACGAGGGTTGACAACAGTGGACGCTGGTGTGGACGGCCCGTCTAAGCCTATTTTTATTAGTGATCATTTATCGCCACGTAATAAATTATTATATAAGCAAGTGCGTCTAATTGCTAAAGAAAAAAGCTACAAATATGTTTGGTTGTCAGATTGTAAGATATTTGTACGTAAAAATGACGAGTCCAAAGCATTACTGGTAACTAGTGAAGTCGACCTTATTAGAATTAAGTGACTATGCTTACTTTGTATATTTAATTTAAACCATTCAAATATTCTATGTAACTATTCATATATATCAAGTTTTAATTTTAATCTCACTAAAATAATGTCTTTGTTAATTTGGTCTAAGATAAGAAGTTTATATTACGTATTTATATTCTTACATGTTGGTGGAACGGTGTTAATTACAATTTTTAAAATACGATAACACAAACTTTGCTATTTATTATCAAAATGTGAGGGGTTTACGCACTAAATCACATAACTTTCTTAATGCAATATTGTGCAACAATTACGATGCGATTTGTTTAACCGAAACTTGGCTTAACGATAACTTTTACAACTCAGAATACTTTGACAACCGTTATCTGGTATACCGTTGTGATCGTAGTGTTGCATTAAGTGGGCACGAGCGTGGTGGTGGTGTGTTAATTGCGGTTCGCCGTGAGTTGTGTCCTCAACACCGCGTAGACATGCGCGCTGCGCCACCGTCGGAGGAGGTATGGGTGTCGGTGCCGCTGAACGCGATTACCGTTCCTACTTCGTCCGTTCAGTTTAGGAACACACCTCGCTATCTGCATTTAATATCCACATATATAGCACACGGCAATAATCATGAGCTATTATTGACTTCTTTCTATGATAGGGTAAACGAATTTATGAACTGTAATTCTAATGATATTTTTCTTATTCTCGGTGACTTTAATGTGACTAATGCTTGTTGGCATTATAATATAACCACTAATACCATGGATGTTCAAACAAACAATGACAGATTAGCTTGTCTCACTGCCGACTTTATGCATTTATCGTTACTATCACAATTCAACTCTCAATTTAATGTAAATAATAGACTTCTAGACTTAGTTTTTTGTAATAAAAACTGTTCAGTGGCTTCTAGCGTATACCCATTAGTGCCGCAAGATATTCATCATAAAGCTTTAGAAATAGATTTAAAATTATTTTCTTCTGCTATGCTTAACGTTGCTAATATTAAGAAAAAACTTTTCTACAAAGCCGACTTTGACTCAATTAATACTTCCTTAAATTCGATTGACTGGGAGGCAACTTTTAGCACTATGAAGTCCGACGTAGAATCAATGACTTCGTACTTTTATGATGTGCTTGATGGGCTTGTGGACAAACACGTACCGACGCATTGTCTTACTACCAAAAATAAATTTCCTCCGTGGTTTAATAAACCTCTAATTAAATTATCAAAAGAAAAATATAAATTTCATAAGAAATGGAAACGATATGGTAACTTGTGCGATTATCAAACTTTCTCTATTCTGAGACATCGTTTTAAGAAAATGGAAAAAAATTGTTACAAAAGGTTTATTGAAATTGCTGAAGAGAAAATTAAAGAGAATCCAAAATATTTTTGGTCTTTTGTAAAATCTAAAAATTCTACAAACGACATTCCAGATAGAATGTTATACAAAGGTAAACTTTTATCTAGTGGCAGTGAGATTTGCGATGCGTTCAATCAATATTTTCATTCAGTTTTTTTATCCAGAAATGATTCTCTTATTAAAAATCATTCTATTAGCTCTTATCCCCTCTCAACGTTAGATATAAACTCTGTTAATATTGACTATGATATTGTTCTTAAAGAATTAAAAAATATCAACGTTCGTAAGGGCGCAGGTTCTGATAACATTCATCCCATTTTAATCTCCAAATGCGCCAAAGAACTCGCAAAACCTATAACCATAATTTTTCGAACTTCTATTGAAACCGGTGTTTATCCTAGTAAGTGGAAAAAATCTTTAATAACTCCTATTCCAAAAAATAACAGAAAAGATATAATTACTGAGTATAGACCGATTTCCAAATTATGTGTTTTGGGAAAGGTTCTTGAAAAAATTGTCACATCCTATATTTCGTTTTCAGTTCGTAATTACATATGTCAACAACAACATGGTTTCTTTAAACACCGTAGTGTTGATACCAATATGGTAACTTTTACTGATTATTTGTCGAAGGCCATGGATAATAACTTACAAGTGGATGTTGTATACACAGATTTTTCCAAGGCGTTTGATAAGCTAAATCACGATCTTCTTATTGAGAAGCTTACAAGGGCTGGCATTCACGGCAGCCTTCTCAGGTGGATTCGATCCTATATTGAAAATAGATGTCAAGCAGTTTGTGTAAAGGGATACTCTTCACTATTTCTACCCGTAACTTCAGGCGTGCCTCAAGGATCACACTTAGGCCCTTTGCTGTTTTTGTTATATATTAATGATATAGGACTTGCACTAAAGAATAGCGATTACTTACTTTATGCCGACGATACAAAGTTATTTCGAGTTATCGAAACAGTTGATGACTGTGTAAAGCTGCAAAAAGACGTAACTTCTCTATTTGATTACTGTTCAAATAACCAACTATATCTCAATATTGATAAATGCCATATCATATCTTACACACGTAAAGTCAACAGTATAATATTTGATTACAGCTTGAATGATATTACCATTAAAAGAGTAGATAGTATTAGAGATCTGGGTATAATAATGGATTCAAAATTGTCATTCAATCTACATATTGATTATATATTAAGCAATGCATTTCGTAGCTTGGGATTTATTCTCAGGATTAGCAAACCCTTTAACAAAACCATAACGCTAAAAACTCTATACTTTTCTTTTATTCGGTCAATCTTAGATTTTTGTAGTACTGTATGGAGTCCCTGTTATCATATACATAGGAATAGAATTGAAAGAGTACAAAAGACATTCCTTAGGTCACTTAACTATCGTAATAATATTACTAACGAATCATATGATGAATCTTTGCGTAGGTATAAATTATTATCCCTTTGCGATAGACGCAAATTGTTTGATATAATCTTTTTATATAAAATTTTGAATAATTTAATTGACTCTTCTCAACTTCTCTCAAAGGTGTCACTTATTGCTCGTGTTCGTCTTCCGGTGCGATCCTCACGTAAAACACCACTTTTTGTTCCTCCGCAGTTACGTAAAAGATATACTCGTAATTCATTCTTATACCGTTCCACTGATATATATAATAAGCAATTTACCAATATCGACCTTTTTAATTCATCTCTCAATTCCTTAAAACAGACATTAAAAAATAATTTAAGTAAGGTTTGCTAGTGAGTTGCATTTTTTTTGAATTGATATTCTAATTTTAATTATGTTTATGTACTTAGTTTTTTTTTGTTATGTTAATAGTCACTATGTAGTGTTACCATGTAACTTTATTTTAAATTTTGTTTAAGTTTTCGGCACTGTAGGTCAATTTATAATAGATAAGTTTTAGTATTTTATTTCTTTAGTATACGACTGTTTGTTGCCAAAATAAATTAAAAAAAAAAAAAATACTTTTACTAATTTACTTTTTCGAATTGCTATAATGTATCTGATTATTGAACATCTATCTAACTTGCTCTTGTTGGCTATTGTTTTTCTATCATGCGAACAGACAAGTTTGCTATAGCATTAGCGCATAGGTGTGAAAGAGAAAGAGCGTTACTCAGATTTTAATCCTTTAGTGAACAACATAAGTTCACTTTTATTTTTATATTTTAATGTTGTCTATTATCTTGCTGTCGTAAGTGGCATATTTGTAACTGCGATTTTGAGCTTTAATTAGTTAGAATAACGTTGATTTTAATAGTCGATATTGACTGTCAGTTAATTACAATCAATAACTTTTTGTATTATTTTTATGTCATTTAACTATGTAGTCATTTTACCACATAATTTAACACGGTGTTTAAAACAAACTGTAAACATTGCTATTTCGATTATTGTAAATATCAATAACAAGTGTTAATTATTTTGTTAATAGTGTGCACCATAGAAAACATACACACACATAACACAATAGAATGGCTGTCAACCTTACTTTGTAGGAGGATTGGCGTCGCCGGGAGCACACATACAAGCGATTACGTCGTATTCTCAGTTATCACTACTACAAACACAATTTATACTTTAGATTAATGTTTTTGACACATAAATGTTCATTTATTTTTGTTTCTAATATTCACAAAATATAAATAGTTTCCATTTACTGGTTGTAGAATATGTCTCCTTTATTTAAATTCCATTTCCCGCTGTTCTTTTGACACGTAATTATTGCACAATTTGCCATTTTTTAAATAATTTGCTTGCAGCGACGATTGAGACGAAAATTGTAAACGATTAATCAATCGTTTCCAATTTTCGTGTGTTAACGTTTATACGTGTGAATTGACGTGTTAGTGAAATGTTAGTGGCTACACGGGCCACTAACATTTCACTAACAGGCTATTGTGTATTATAGTATTATATGGTGTGCACCATAGAATACTATAATACACAATAAAATGGCTGCCAACATTATTTTGTACGAGAACTGGTGTCATTTTCTAGAAAGCTCTCCTCGCTCTGCTCCCCGATACTAGATGGCGCTAGGGGCATCAATTATGGCGCTCAACAATATGTAGCCTCCTTTTTTTAAGCCATCACATTTTCAGATATTGAATTAATTATTTTCATATGATCACAGTTAAAAGTGCTAATTTATGTATACAATTTCTTTACGTGAAGTTGCATTGTCCTTCAAGTATATTATTTACCTGCATTGTCCTTCAATTATCTTTACATCACGTATGTATAAGAAGTCAGTCTGAAAAAATTATTAGTTTAGCCTTCCGTGACTTCTACCCATATTTTTTATGTTCGGATCTCCAGGAAAACTGCAAAAATGGTTTATGCAAATAAAAATATATCTTATCTTATCTAAAAATACCAACAGTAGTATAGTACAGTATTAGTAAGCCATTACCAGGCAAGAGCAAAATCGGAAGAAAAAGTATGAAAATACATATTACGAAATATATATTTTTTTACTTTTAACACAAAATGGGTCTACCCAACCGAGTGGTTGAGCGAGAAGTGAACATACAGTACGTAGTAATGATACGTAACCAGAAGATAGAATCTAAAAACCTATAGAGGGAACAAAATTACTATTTATCACCGTACCTATGTGCCACCGTATTTGATTGCATCTATTTAGCTTGTCATAATACCATGTACAATTTTAAAAGTGACATTTTCCGCTTTACTGGTATCAGTAAAATTTTGTTACATCCCTAGTATTGTCGTTTTTATACATCAATATTTCTGTATTTTTGATTCTAACATTAACAAAATATAAATAATTTCGACTTACTAGTGAAGGATATACCACTTTTATTCAAATTCCACATCCGACTTTTCCGACACGTAATTATGGCACAAATTAATTTTTTTAAAATAAATTGCACGCAGCAACGCTTGACACCAAAATTGGGAAACTACTGTGACGTCAAAAGGGATGTGTTGACATTTATAGGTGTAAATTGACATGTTAGTGGCTACACGGGCACCGCCCATTCCCCCGTTCTATTGTGTATGTATTACAGTATTCTATGCTGTGCACTGCAATAGACTGCAGTCTGCTACATAAATATAAAATAATTATTTTCAGCAGCCCAACAAGAAAATGCACAACCAGTTCATTCGCCACCGACAACAAACGCCAACAACACAATGTTGTCGACCAACAACAACACCACTCTGAACACCAATTCGCAACAGGACCCCGATGGACGCTACCATGGAACTGAGCTAGTCATGCTTTACGATTATAAGGTATTCATTATGTGTTCTCATTTTAAAACCGTTAGAAAATTTAAGAAAAAAAAGTTAATTTGTCTAACGAAATTCTTAGGATTTGCTAAAATTTCAGTAATTATTGGTAAGCCTGCCAAGAGTGGTGATTACAATAAATACTCCCTTGGTAGAGGCATTTCTTCACGCTGGACTTACAGATCTATCAACCCATCTTTCTATGTGTGTAGCAATATACGTAGGCGGTCCCATAATGTATTGGCCTAACTATGAACCAATGAAGGAAATGAAACGAAACCAATTTTATTTTTCAATATAATCACCATGAATACTAACACACTTCTGACATCTGTGAATCAACATCTCTAAACCTTTATAAAAATAATCACATTTTTTATCCTCAAAATGACTGAAGACGGCCGCCTGCAACTTTTCATCGCTTGAAAATTTTCTTCCTCTTAAGTCCCGCTTTAAATTTGGAAATAAATAATAGTCGGACAGGGCCATGTCTGGACTGTAAGGTGGATGTTGAACTTCTGTGAACCCGCATTGACGAACTGCATCCTTCGAAACACCAGCGGTATGAACAGGAGCGTTGTCATGGAGCAACAGGACACCTTTAGACAGCTTGCCTCTTCGTTTTTCCTTTATCTTGTCTCGTAATTTATATATTAAAGAAGCATAATATTCGCCGTTCACGACTGTATTACGTTCTTTAAAATACACCATCAAAATGCCTTGAAAATCCCAAAATATTGTGCACATCAGTTTTTTAGTCGATTGTTGCACCTTTGCCTTTCTAGGGGGCTTTTCACCCTTATAACGCCATTCCATTGACTCGTGCTTGCTTTGTAGATCATAATACAAGATCATAGTTTCATCACCAGTCACTAGCCGCTCGATCACAGTCTTTGGATTTTCGCCACAAAGATCCAAAAACTCCGAAGCGCAGCGCACTCTTTCCTGTCTCTGTACCACTGAAAGAAGTTTCGGTACCCATCTTGCACTCACTTTTTTCATGTGAAGATGTTCATGGATCATGCGATGAACGGTACTCTTAGAGAGCCCAAGCCTTGCTGCAATTTCTCTAATCTTCAAACGGCGGTCACTCAGAACCTCCTCTTCGATAAGAGCAATCGTTTCGGGAGTGAGCACTTCCACAGGTCAACCGTCGTGGCCAAAGTCTTCGACGGTTTCTCTCCCGAGGCGAAACTCTTTCACCCAGTTTTTCACTGTGCTATAGGAGGGGGCAGACTCCTTATACACGCCATCCAATCGTTCTTTTATTTGGGCAGGGGATAAACCTTCTTTAAACAGAAACTTTATGACACTTCGATACTCAGTTTTCGACATTTTGAAAAAATACGCGACTCTCGTTATTCAAATGCCTGTTAAACTAAGACTAAGCATTTCATGTCGATGCATGTTTCTTATATTAAGTGCACGATAAACGTACTATTTAATGCAACACAACATGTAATGTTGTGTTGCATTAAATAGTACGTTTATCATCATCATGTTTTTTACAGTGGTAGAGCCACGCGGCAGCTTTGCTGTTGCACGTATGGGCCGGCTCAAACCGGGGTGGTACCACGACCTCACAGAATACCGGCGTGAAGTGGAAGCTCAGCTTCCGCGTTTCGTCTGGTGAGTGCAGGTGGTCGGAGGCCCAAATCCCCCCCCCCCCCCATCAACATGGTAGCGGAATTAAATAATGATAGACTACCCCAGGAGGGTACCAGCACCCCTGGAGAATCCCTCGCTGAGCATCCACGACCATGTTTCTCCGCTTCTGAGCGTGGGTGCTCAGGCTGCCCCGCGTATTCTGGGGGGGGGCAAAATTCCGCTCAAGACTACAACTACTCGGGGCAAACGGAGCAACAAGACCAAGGCGTCCCCTGCCACGCTGTCCGTGAATTTCTGCAATATCAGGGGACTTCACTCTAACCTAAACGCCGTCCACTACCATCTCGAGACGGCGAGGCCGGCTCTGCTCTTTCTTACCGAGACGCAGGTGTCCTCTCCGGCTGATGTCTCGTATCTCTCCTACCCGGGGTACAAACTGGAACACTCCTTTGTGCCTCGAGCTGGAGTTTGCGTTTACGTCAGAGAGGACATCTGTTCTCGACGCCTCGGCAGACTTGAAGGTTCGGACCTGTCCATCCTTTGGCTACGCGTAGACAGCGACGACCATCCGCGCGTCTACGGGTGCCTCTATAGGTCCCATAGCGGTAATGCCGAAACAGACCGACTCTTCGACCACGTCCAAATGGCTGCAGATTCGTTGCTACAGCAGATCCCCTCCGCAGAGATCGTGATCCTCGGCGACTTTAACGCCCATCACGCCGAATGGCTTGGATCACGTTTAACCGATCATGCGGGGAGATCTGTTCATGATTTTGCCTTGGCATATGGTCTGACACAACTGGTTACTTCGCCTACGCGGATTCCAGATGTGGAGGATCATGCACCTTCCCTGTTGGACCTTCTGCTGACCTCTCACCCGGACGGATATCAGATTTCCGTCGACGCCCCTTTAGGCTCCTCGGACCATTGTCTGGTCCGGAGTGTTGTGCCACTCACGCTGAAATCGCGGTTGCATTCTGCAGGCTGCCGCCGTGTTTGGCACTATAGGTCAGCCGATTGGGATGGGATGCGGTCTTTCTTTGCATCCTACCCTTGGGGGCGGGTTTGCTTCTCGCCGGATGATCCCAACGTTGTTGCGGATTCTGTTACTGATGTGGTACTTCAGGGTATGGAACTTTTTATTCCATCCTCTGTGGTGCCCATTGGAGGCAAATCTCAGCCATGGTTTGGTCGCTCCTGTAAAATAGCATCATGCTATAAGCAGGAGTGCTACCAAGCCTGGGTTGATGCATCAGCGTCCCGGGATGTAAACACCAGCGCTCTAAAAAAGAAGTATAATTCCGCCTCTAGGTCCTTCAAAAGAGTCATTGCCAAGGCAAAGTCAGAGCACATAGGCAGAATTGGCGAGAAACTAGTTCGCCTTCCTTCTGGAACCCGTACATTCTGGTCTCTCGCCAAGGCCGTCCAGGGGAATTTCTGTCAGCCATCTCTTCCATCTCTGCACAGGGAGGACGACTCACTGGCCCATACTGCAAAGGAGAAAGCCGATCTTCTAGGCTCTTTCTTTGCGCCTAACTCGACTCTCGATGACGGGGGGAGTACGCCGCCGACCATCCCGCGGTGTGAGTGCTCCATGCCGGAAGTGCAGTTCACACAGCGCTCGGTTCGCAAAGCACTCCTCTCCCTGGTCATCCACAAGTCGAGTGAGCCTGACGGAATCCCCCCAATTGTGCTGAGGACGTGTGCTCCAGAGTTGGCACCGGTTTTAACGCGTCTTTTCCGGTACTCCTACTCCCTAGGCGTAGTCCCAAAATCATGGAAGACGGCTTTCGTCCACCCGATCCCTAAAAAAGGCGACCGCTCAGACCCGTCCAACTACCGGCCAATCGCCATCACCTCCTTGTTCTCCAAAACAATGGAGTCCATTGTAAACTGCCAGCTCATGAGGTACCTTGAGGATCACCAGCTGATTAGTGACCGCCAATACGGTTTTCGCCGTGGTCGGTCAGCTGGTGATCTTCTGGTCTACCTCACTCACAGATGGGCGGAGGCAGTAGAGTTCAAGGGGGAGGCATTGGCCGTTAGTTTGGACATTGCGAAGGCCTACGATCGGGTTTGGCATAAAGCGCTTCTTTCGAAGCTCCCTTCCTATGGGCTTCCCGAGAAATTGTGCGATTGGATCACCAGCTTTCTTGCAGATCGGAGCATCAAGGTCGTTGTAGACGGTGCAAGCTCCGATTGCAAGCCTATTAATGCTGGTGTTCCACAGGGCTGCGTGCTGTCGCCAACGCTGTTTCTTCTGCATATCAATGATATGTTGCATACCCGTAACATTCATTGCTATGCAGATGACAGCACTGGTGATGCTCTTTACACCGGCCGAGCCAATATTTCTCGGGAAAACGTCTCGGAGTGCCGGGACAAACTTGTGTCAGAAGTCGAGTCTTTGCTGAACAGAGTCTCGGATTGGGGACGACTAAATCTAGTCCAGTTTAACCCCCAGAAGACACAAGTTTGCGCGTTAACCGCTAAAAAGAACCCCTTTGTGGTATCCCCTCAGTTTCAAGGCGCTCCCCTTGTTGCCTCAGCCAGTATCGGAATCCTCGGCGTCGACATATCGAGTGACGTGCAGTTTCGTGGTCACTTGGAAGGGAAGGCCAAATTGGCCTCTATAAAGCTTGGCGTGCTCAGCAGAGCGGGACAGTATTTCATGCCGGTACACCGCCTGCAACTTTACAAGGCGCAGGTTCGGCCGCACATGGAATACTGTTCCCATCTCTGGGCTGGGGCTCCCCAGTACCAGCTCCTTCCACTTGACCGCATCCAGCGCAGAGCGGCTCGAATCGTCGACGACCGAGTGCTTTCCGATCGGCTCGACTCACTGGCGCTGCGAAGAGATGTTGCATCTCTTTGCGTATTTTATCGCATCTATCACGGGGAGTGCTCTGAGGAATTGTTCGGATTAATCCCAGCCGCCAAATTTCGTGAACGCACTACACGGCAACGTGCGTGTGTGCCTGCGTGCGTGCGTGCGTGCGTGCGTGCGTGCGTGCGTGCGTGCGTGTGTGTGGGTGTGTGTGTACAGATTGTTGTCCTTCAATGACTGAATTCGAAAATCGATGTATTTCATTATTTAAAGCAAAATATTTATTTAATCATTTTATTTAATAATATTTCATTGCATTATTCACCAAGAAAATATGGCGGCGCGTGTTGAAGCTGTAATGAAGACAGTTATCAATATTGTCAATTATGTACGTTCAAGAAGATTGAACCACACACCAAAGATTTAAAATTAAAAGCCTTCTGGAAGAACTGGGAAGTCGGTATAATGACGTCCTTTTACATACGAGGGCGGCACTGAAATTTTCGGGAATCAAGGAAGTGACACAACATTACTATTTAAAAATGTATTTATTGCTTTTTGAAGTATTCTTCGCGAAATTTGACACATTTTTCCATACGATGGAACCGATCATTGAAGCAACCATTTCATTCGGAAGTTGGGGTCTCCAAAATGGCCGTTTTGTAGGCATCCACAGCTTCTTCAGGTGATGAAAATCTCTGTCCACGCAATTTATTCTTTATTTTAGGGAAAGTATAGAAATCATTAGGGCTTAGGTCGGGGCTGTACGGCGGATGGTCTAATAATTCTATGTTTTCTTGCTCTAAAAACTATTTTGTTCTGTATGCGGTGTGAGAACTCGCATTGTCGCGATGGAGGATGATGCGGCGGTTGCAGTTCTCTTTACGGAGTTCAGAAACGACCTGTGGCAAACAAATGCTAGCATACCATTCTGCATTAACCGTTCTTTGTCCCTCAAGAGGAATAGTCGTAACATAGCCGGTTTCGGAGACAAACGTGGCCACCATTTTTTTTGCAACACTCCGTGAACGAACAATTTTTGTTGGCTTTAAGTCATTTTCGAACACCCAAACTCGTGACTGGTTTTTTGTTTTGGGATCGTACGCGTATATCCGGGATTCGTCACCTGAAACGATGTTGTATACAGCATTTGAGGATCCTGCGTGGAATCTTTCGAGAGTTCTGACGCACCAAGTAAAGCGAGCCGCTTTTTGCTCTTCACAGAGCGAATGCGGTATCCATCGGGAAAACAACTTTTTTACACCTAATTGTTCACGCAAGATTATTTGTATTTGACTCATGCCAATGTCTAAAGTTGCCTGAATTTCGCGGTATGTCACATGTCGATCTTCCTCAATCAGCTTACGCACAGCATCAATGTTTTCTTGAGTGACTGCAGTTTTTGGACGACCTTGACGGGGATCATCACTGAGTTTGACACGTCCTCGTTGAAATTCAACAAACCAGCGATAAATTGTGGTTTTGGATGGGGCTTCATCACCAAATGCAGAAATCATCCGGTCAACACACTGTTTTTGTGTTAAACCACTTCGAAAGTCATAATAAATCGTCGCTCTTGAATCTTCTCGAGTCAATTCCATTTTCTCAACGACTAAACAAATTTGACAAAATCTTTTGGCAGGACCGAGAATCTTTTTTTTAAATAAATAAATGGTATTAGATTTTTAAAACCAAGGAGTTTTCAATTAAAAAGATTTTAATATAACAGGAAGAGTGGAAATATTCCATTCCCGATACTTTTAGTGCAGCCTCTGTACCTCGGTATGATGGTTTAGTAGAGGAAAATTTTTTGAAAGGATTTTTTCGTAAGCTATTATTTGAAAAAAATATATCCCGTTGGTTTTCTTGCTGGTTCTTTCCAGGACAGAGGTTTTTTTGCAAACCAGTGGTTTTATTTATTTTACTTAGTAGTAGTTATTGTTTACAATCTACATTGAATAAAAAAGTTTCTGTTTCTGTTTCTTTATGCCATAATATAATAACGTTTTAAAGCAGTGTTTTTGACCCCCTAGGGGGGTCGCGAAGGCTTACTCGCGGGGTCGACGGCTGAAAGAAAAAGGCAAGGTATTATTAACACTAGAATAAAAACAACAATTTTAATGAGAAGGTTAGGTTTGTTTATTTTTCAAAAGATTAAATCTTGGTGCTATTTTAGAAACGTTAATAATCATTTTGGACAACTTGTTCTTGAATATCATTGGCCATATCGTTTATTCTGCGTGATATAGTATTGTCAGAAAGTGGTATGTTTTTTAACTTGTTTTCCTCCTGTTTACTGACCATAATTTCAACCATATCAAGAGCTGCTGGCAAAATAAGATTTTCCGCAATTATATGTTGTTTCCCTGCTTATGCAACTCGATATGCGACTTTGTAGCTAGCTAATAATGCTGACTCGTTGACATCGTATGCTTGAAAATAAACCAAACAATATAAAAGTGAATAGTTAATAAAATTTAAGCACGTGAAACCTTTGCACACCAAAATTAAGTATAATAAAAAGTTGTATGCAAACAACAAAGAAATAAACATCATTAAACATCAACAGTAAAAACAGCAACAATTAGTATAGACTCGACTAGAGATTATCGCTAAGCGAATTGAGGGTCTTAATAAAATAAGACTAGGGAAACACTATTTTATTACCTGAATCATAGTATTTTGCTGCTGGCAAAGAGTTTTCAACTTTCGTCCAAAGAAGTCCAACGGCTTATCAGCTTCTTTTTGATGCTTGGTTGTGAAATGCCGCATAAGCTTTGATGGTTTCATACTCTCACGTGATAAAACATCGCCGCAAATTACACATTGAGGTTTATTATTTATGACTGTGAACCCGTATTTCAAATAACTGTCATCGTAATGTCTATTTTTTTCGGGTTTGATTCACCGCTATTAACACAAGATGTTGAAGGCTGCGATCTTTTGAGAAATTTATCCATTTTACAAACGCGCGACGCAAATTGCGCTCAACTGACCTTACTAATTTGATTTGTACAACTGACTGAGAGTCGAAACAAAAGAACATTGCGGGCGGCGGCGGGTGGCGCGCGCGAGTCGCTACCTGTCGCCGACAGACAGTCTGTCCTGTCAACGACAATGCGGTGTGGCAACGTCGCGTCGCTGTCGCCGTTTGCACGATGCACGCACTTTGAGTTCCTATTTCTTTGTCTTCCTATGACACAAAGGAATCGCCTGAATTTTTCAACTCGTAAAGGGGTCGCGAATCAAAAAGATTGAAAAACACTGTTTTAGAGTAAATAGTAAAGTGTACCCTGAATTATAAAATAATGAAGTGTTTTTGGCCTTTCTATGTGATATTACGGAAAAATTCAATGATCTCAATCGGAGTTTACAAGGTGAAACTAATATGGTCTCCAATATGGCAAATAAAGTGCTTGAGGAAAAGCTAAGCATTTATCAAAAAGAAATACGGAACAAACAGCTGCAAAATTTTCGAACTATGATAAAAACTACAGAGGACCAACGTTTCGGAAGAAAACTAGTCCATAATTTCAAATTATATAACTGCACTTTTAAACGAATTTCGAAAAAGGTTCCAAGATCTAAGGGAAATAAAAAAAGTCCGTTTCGAAAACTTTTTTCAACTTATAGAAAATCTATGGCATTGAGAAACTAAGACTGTCTAATAATTGGCTTCAGTTTTAAATTGTAATCACTCAGAGTTGTTTGATGAATTGATCGATTTTAAAAACGACACCAATCTAAAAGTTCTGTTTAAAGAAAAAAGGGCAAACAGGGAATATGTGTAATTTTGGAGTATTGTTCCCCAAAAATATAAAAACGTCCAAAGATGTACCCAAACCACTAACATTCTATGAATCTACGTATGTGTACGAATCGTGTTTTTTCAAAAATGAAATACACAAAGAACATGAAACAAACTTACAGATTCTAATCTGGATGTAATAAGGATATCATGTAGCGACAAGCTCGATCTTGAAAAAGTGTTCATATTATCAAAAATCTCATTAAAGCATCTAGACATCTTTGTTAGAACTTCTTTTTTCATTAATACTTTATTAATGAAAAAAAAAAGTTTTACATCGTTAACTTGGAATTACGTTTTAATTAAGACCTAAATAGTTTTTGCTTGCGGCCCTCAATACCATGACTGAAACGTGTTTGTGACCCCCTAAAACCCCACAGAAGTTTTATAGTGTATCGTCAGGCACTTATCGCCTACGTTATACTATTTTGCTAAAATGAAGCTAAAACATACTACATCGCATTTTTTTGTTCGCGTCGTACGTCAATCCGGATTAGATATGCATAAAACTCGATGCGGGGAGATCCGTTCATAATTTTGCCTTGGCATATGGTCTGACACAACTGGTTACTTCGCCTACGCGGATTTCAGATGTGGAGGATCATGCCCGGCTGATGTCTCGTATCTCTCCTACCCGGGGTACAAACTGGAACACTCCTTTGTGCCTCGGGCTGGAGTTTGCGTTTACGTCAGAGAGGACATCTGTTCTCGACGCCTCGGCAGACTTGAAGGTTCGGACCTGTCCATCCTTTGGCTACGCGTAGACAGCGACGACCATCCGCGCGTCTACGGGTGCCTCTATAGGTCCCATAGCGGTAATGCCGAAACAGACCGACTCTTCGACCACGTCCAAATGGCTGCAGATTCGTTGCTACAGCAGATCCCCTCCGCAGAGATCGTGATCCTCGGCGACTTTAACGCCCATCACGCCGAATGGCTTGGTTCAGGTTTAACCGATCATGCGGGGAGATCTGTTCATGATTTTGCCTTGGCATATGGTCTGACACAACTGGTTATTCGCCTACGCGGATTTCAGATGTGGAGGATCATGCACCTTCCCTGTTGGACCTTCTGCTGACCTCTCACCCGGACGGATATCAGATTTCCGTCGACGCCCCTTTAGGCTCCTCGGACCATTGTCTGGTCCGGAGTGTGGTGCCACTCACGCTGAAATCGCGGTTGCATTCTGCAGGCTGCCGCCGTATTTGGCACTATAGGTCAGCCGATTGGGATGGGATGCGGTCTTTCTTTGCATCCTACCCTTGGGGGCGGTTTTGCTCCTCGCCGGATGATCCCAACGTTGTTGCGGATTCTGTTGCTGATGTGGTACTTCTGGGTCTGTATTTTTATTCCTTATATGTATTTTTATTCCTTCCTCTGTAGTGCCCATTGGAGGCAAGTCTCAGCCATGGTTTGGTCGCTCCTGTAAAATAGCATCATGCTATAAGCAGGAGTGCTACCAAGCCTGGGTTGATGCATCAGCGTCCCGGGATGTAAACACCAGCGCTCTAAAAATAATTATAATTCCGCCTCTAGGTCCTTCAAAAGAGTCCTTGCCAAGGCAAAGTCAGAGCACATAGGCAGAATTGGCGAGAAACTAGTTCGCCTTCTTTCTGGAACCCGTGCATTCTGGTCTCTCGCCAAGGCTGTCCAGGGGAATTTCTGTCAGCCATCTCTTCCATCTCTGCACAGGGAGGACGACTCACTGGCCCATACCGCAAAGGAGAAAGCCGATCTTCTAGGCTCTTTCTTTGCGTCTAACTCGACTCTCGATGACGGGGGGAGTACGCCGCCGACCATCCCGCGGTGTGAGTGTTCCATGCCGGAAGTGCACTTCACACAGCGCTCGGTTCGCAAAGCACTCCTCTCCCTGGACATCCACAAGTCGAGTGGGCCTGACGTAATCCCCCCCAATTGTGCTGAGGCCCTAGGCGTAGTCCCAAAATCATGGAAGACGGCTTACGTCCACCCGATCCAACTACCGGCCAATCGCCATCACCTCCTTGTTCTCCAAAACAATGGAGTCCATTGTAAACTGCCAGCTCATGAGGTACCTTGAGGATCACCAGCTGATTAGTGACCGCCAATACGGTTTTTGCCGTGGTCGGTCAGCTGGTGATCTTCTGGTCTACCTAACTCACAGATGGGCGGAGGCAGTAGAGTTCAAGGGGGAGGCATTGGCCGTTAGTTTGGACATTGCGAAGGCCTTCGATCGGGTTTGGCACAAAGCGCTTCTTTCAAAGCTCCCTTCCTATGGGCTTCCCGAGAAATTGTGCGATTGGATCACCAGCTTTCTTGCAGATCGGAGCATCAAGGTCGTTGTAGACGGTGCAAGCTCCGATTGCAAGCCTATTAATGGTGGTGTTCCACAGGGCTGCGTGCTATCGCCAACGCTGTTTCTTCTGCATATCAATGACATGTTGCATACTCGTAACATTCATTGCTATGCAGATGACAGCACTGGTGATGCTCTTTACACCGGCCGAGCCAATATTTCTCGGGAAAACGTCTCTGCGTGCCGGGACAAACTCTTGTCTGAAGTCGAGTCTCTGCTGGACAGAGTCTCGGATTGAGGGCGACTAAATCTAGTCCAGTTTAACCCCCAGAAGACACAAGTTTGCGCGTTAACCGCTAAAAAGAACCCCTTTGTGGTATCCCCTCAGTTTCAAGGCACTCCCCTTGTTGCCTCAGCCAGTATCGGAATCCTCGGCGTCGACATATCGAGTGACGTGCGGTTTCGTGGTCACTTGGAAGGGAAGGCCAAATTGGCCTCTAAAAAGCTTGGCGTGCTCTGCAGAGCGGGACAGTATTTCATGCCGGCACACCGCCTGCAACTTCAAGGCGCAGGTTCGGCCGCACATGGAATACTGTTCCCATCTCTGGGCTGGGGCTCCCCAGTACCAGCTCCTTCCACTTGACCGCATCCAGCGCAGAGCGGCTCGAATCGTCGACGACCGAGTGCTTTCCGATCGGCTCGATTCACTGGCGCTGCGAAGAGATGTTGCATCTCTTTGCGTATTTTATCGCATCTATCACGGGAAGTGCTCTGAGGAATTGTTCGGATTAATCGCAGCCGCCAAATTTCGTGAACGCACTACACGGCAAACGTCCCGATACCATCCACACCATCTGGATGCTTGGCGGTCCACCACTGTACGTTTCACAAGGAGTTTTCTTCCACGTACAACCTCTCTGTGGATTAGTTTACTACCGGCGATTTTTCCGGACCGATACGACCTGGGGACCTTCAAGAAAAGAACTTACTCCTTTCTAAAGGGCCGGCAACGCAACCACAATTCCCCTGGTGTTGCGGTTGATCATGGGCGGCGGTAGTCACTTAACATCAGGTGAGCCGCATGCTCGTTTGCCCTTTCTTCTATAAAAAAAAACCTAGAGATGGGCAATTTGTTTCTGCCCGGCGGGAAAAATTGGCAAAAACCCGACATTTTGGGCATAAATTTATTTTTGCCCAATATATGCCCAATTACAGGGCAAAAAAAGTTATACTAAAACGTGGTCAAAATAAATTTTTAATGTAAAATTGTACTTATTAAAGAAATAAAACAAGAAATTTTCATTATTGAACACGTTTTTATTTTAAAATAATAACGTTAATATACTTTGTCATGTGAAAATCTTAACAAGAATCAACAATATAATTTTAATATAAAAATATTAGAATATGTGCTTAATTAATAAAATAAAACAATATGTACTTATCAAATAATGAAAATATGACTTCTAGAATTAGTAGGAACAATATTGTAAAAATTCTAAAAATCAATATTAACACCCGACCGGTATAATAATTAAAGTATTTTTTATTGTATTACAAGTTACATTAGCCTAATCACTATCGGTATCATATAAACATTCGCTAATATTTACGAATTCAATATGATTAGTTTGTTGTGAAGTTGGAGCTACTGGTTCCATATCTTCCCATATATCCTCCTTGAGAGAAGATTCCATATCCTCTTGCATGTGACCCTCCATGGCAGCATCGTGCAATATATCATCATCTGTGTCTTCCATTTCGGACCTTTCTGGAACAGTATTTCACTGTAAACACGATTAATGTTTTCACCTTTATTTAATAAGTTCCAATTATACGATAAGAAAGTTATTTTCGCCGCTCTTTCTGATGTGAGACGGTTTCTTTTAGCACTATGTATAAATCCCTGTGTGCTGAACGACCGTTCGGTGGCTGCTGACGTGCAGGGTGCAATCAATACTTTAAGTGCAACTTTACTTAACTGACTTGAGCCACATATCCCCTTCCACCATAAAATGGGATTTACATTCTTTGAAATAAAAATGTAAATTTTTTTTAATCGCCGTAGAAAATTAGTATAATAAAAAACTTCTTTTCTTCTTATAACACTATTAATTTTATTTAAAATTGAATAAATCTCATAAAATCTAATTATTAATAATGAGTGTTGCCACCTCTTACATCAATTACACATCGACATCGATTGTTCATACTTAAAATTAAATCATCAATATCTTGCTGCGGTATGAGGTCTCATGTTCTTTGCAAGTGTTCGTAAAGTTGTTGTTCCGTCGTCAAATTTCTCGGGGAATCTCTCAAAGCTTTTCGTTGTAACATGTCCCAGGCATGCTCGATAGGATCTAGGTCAGGCGACTGTGCAGGCCAATCCAAAACATGAATATTGTGGTCTCGGAGAGCGGCCGACACCAGCCGCTCCTTATCGTATCATATCGTATATATCGTGCATGAGTAGAAATTTCTGGCCCATTTGGATTCTGTGTGAGACAATAAAAGGCTCCTCGTGGTATTTTTGTGCAGTCATGCTGCCTTGGATTTAAACGAGCTTTGTTCGTCCTGCAAGGCGAATTCCTGCCCACAATCATGGTGCATGATTGTCCCGCCTTGGTATGAGTGGACCTACTAAGGGTGCCGTAGACTGCTAACTATCCCTGGAGTTCTTCAAACGCGTGGTCATCGTGAATTCGGATCAAACCCAAACCGGAACTCATCGGTGAAGTGCATCAAGGACCATTGATCGTTGTTCCATGGTAAATGCTCCCAAGCCCAAGAAAGCCACCGACCGCGATTGCCACATCACAATGCTGGAATAAGTAGCAGTTTTCAAGCATGAAGACCAACTTCATGCAACCTCCTTCGCACGGTTTAGTCGCTTGCCAGCAGCTGGTGGTCCTCCTGGAGCCTTTGTAGTAGTTTTTTTTTATTATTCTAAACTAGCGCTTAGCTACAATCCCACTTGATGGTAAGTGGTGATGTAGACTAAGATGGTGAAGCGCACTGACTTAACAAAAACCTTATTCACTCTTGCCTCGAAGACATCCACACTGTAATCGGATGGAAAGACAGATGCTGGCAATTTATTCCACTCCTTTGTTGTACACATGATGAACGACGTAGCAAACCGTTTTTTGGGTCGAATGCGTATCTCTCCACAACTGTGCTATCGTCTGCGTACCCACAGATACCAGGCATAAGCAAATCATTAATATGCAGCAGGCAGAGAGTTGCAGAGAGAACGGACCCCTGAGGAACACCGGCGTTAGTTGCCACAGGATCAGAACAGCATCTTTCGATGATGACCCGGAGAGACCGTTCACTCAGAAAGTACTTTACCCAGTCCATCAGATCAAGGGATAAGCCGTACGCTGGAAGCTTATCCAGAAGGCTAGCGTGCCAAACTCTGTCACATCATCACAACATCAAGGAAGCAGCAAGTACTTCTCCATTGTTCTCGAGTGCCTCACCCCATACGTGTGTGGCATACGCTAGAAGGTCCCCGGCTGACCGTTTTCGGCGAAACCCGTATTGCCGGTCACTAAGGAGGTCATTCTGTTCTAGGTATGCCATTAAGCGGGCGTTCAATATCCATAATCTTGCAGAGTATGCAGGTAATTGAGATTGGTCGATAATTGTCTGGGTCGGCACGGCTGCCTTTTTTTGAAACAGGCTGAATGTTGACCAACTTCCAGGATTTTGGCACCATTCCAGTCCTAAATGAGAGGCGGAACAAGCGTGTTAACACATGAGACAACTCAGGTGCTCAAGCCTTTAGAACTATAGCTGGTATGGCACCGCAAGGTTTTAAGGACCTCCTTATTTGTGATACCAACTTCTGACATAGTGGTCCCAAAGTGAGGTAATTTAAGTGGTATGTTGTTGCCACTGTCCAGACGCGAATTATAGGCAAATAGAGACGCGAACAAGCCCGTTTTCTCTTTAGCCGTATGCGCTAGTGTGCCATCCGGTTTTACCAGCGGAGACAGTGTAGGCCGACAGAAGTTTGTCTCGACCGCTTTGGCAGGAGACCAAAAAGCTCTAGTGCCAGATGGTCTGGCAGAGTTTTGCGCCAATATGTTTAATACGATCGAAAATTTAATGAGAAAGACCTTGCGTCAAGGTAATATTCCACGCTTCCATCCAAGCATGGTTAGTCTTCTGGTATGGGAACAGACAGTTTTTGTGACAGGTGTTAAAGTCCCCCAGAACGACCAGCTGTGCAGTAGGATACCGATTTAGTAGTTGCATCGCTGTGATATTGGGTTGTCTTCTGGCGGTCATTTGGAGAAATCGATCCTGTCTCTGCGTAGTAACACGATATCTACCTGTTTGCCGCTTAGCCACATCCCCAGTGCCCCGATAACGTGACCACAACCTTGATATCACGTTTTGGCTGATAAGTAGGGCCTCAGCAACGACGCGTTGAATAACACCATTTTCTAACATACCCACGGCTTATAACATTTCGTCTCGACTCAAATGACGACGTGACACGACTCTTAAAGCTCACACACGTTAAATGTATCCCCTTACCATTTTAATTAATTAATATCAGTAAAACAATTTTAATTTCCCTTGACGTAACGAATTATTAACAAATTTGCCGCCGTATTTTTTTTTTAATTTACACTTAAAATTTTGAAAATAGAATAAAAAAGGTTTCAATCTGTATATAAACTTTATGGTAACTAATAATATTCTAAACTATAAAGTCGTAAATAAATTAGTATTAGGGTATATGGATTCTAGATTCTGATTACTTGTATTTTTATTACTGATAAACACATCAACAGATAGCTAGGTTCTGTTGATGTGTTTATGTGTAGTACGCCTCTAATAAAGTATGCAGACATTGTAAAATTATTCTCGGATCTGTAGAGAGAGTCTAATAGTAGTAGCCCAGAATACTCAATAACTTTAAAGTCTAAAACTATAATCAGGGCTTGTGATCGTAAACTCGCTTCAGAAGCCCTGGGAATGCGTAGTTTATTCTTACTTAATATACGCATACGCATGCTGGTAAGAGCCCTGACTGGACACTGTTGTCTAAAAAGGCGCATGTCCATCCTGGGACTAGGATGTGCCGATTATGTTCCTTAACAGAAGAAACAGCTCTGCACACACTAATTGATTGTGGACCCTTATACGCAAACGTAACACTTATCTGGGAAACCATGTACTTAATAATTGAAATTGCTCATAAACAACTCCTTCAATTTATTGAAGACATACGGCTTGGCAGTGAACTATAGCGATCACAATAGATCTCACAGGTCGCAGTGATACTGGTCTTTCTAGACCTGCATAGCTGCTTGCACAAGGAAAACGTATACATACTACATCCTCTAATAAAATATGCAGACATTGTAAAATAATTCTCTGGTCTTTAGAGGAGATTAATAGTAATAGCATAGAATACTTAGACACCGCACACTGCAGACTTTCTATCGGACGAGAGTTTAGTCGGTTTCTTAATCAGTATTTATGTATGCAAGTGCGCAAATTATAACGATTAGTTTATCCGCCGATAAATCGTTTTGATGGGCTACACGATTCCCTTAAAACTAAACTGTTGGTCAACTATCAGTCAACTGATAAATCAGTACAGCCCTCTCCGACGCACACATACTCGCCGATTGTTTAGTCGGCCCACTCGGTCCCTAACATCACTGCTCAGAATTTTGAAAATTTTCCATGCAATAATCTGTCACTGTATATAGGATGGAGCCAGTATTCTCGGTTTCTCTTCGTGATCCGTCTCTTCCGTTGTATAATAGCAATAATAATAACATTTCTGGACAAAATGTTAGGTTTCATTACACGACTACTCATTTACCAACGCAATACCCTGCGTATTCAATATAACAATGCCTTCAGGTTATTGTTGGGGCTTCCACCTTATTGTAGTGCATCAGGCATGTTCGCCGATGCGCATACTGATGACTACTTCGCGATCATGCGTAAAAAAGTGGAGTCATTAATGCGCAGAGTGAGGGGTAGCTCGAATAGTATCTTGAGGGTCTTTGCAGAGGCTCGATGGCCCGACACTAGGTAGGTTTGTCAAGCTACATGTACTAAAGTGAGCTTGATAAATCTGTCAAATTCGTATGCATTTCGTGAATTTTTATTTTTTATTTCGTTTTATTTCTATTGTGTTTTATTTAATTGTTTCGTGTACTAACATTAGTTCTTAAGTTTTATTGTATTTATTTTACTTCAAGAGCTGCTTACTTACTAAAATTTTTTCGCAAACGATCAACCGACTGTTGGCTGGTGTGCGCACTCACCACTAACCCGACTGTTTAATTGGCCCAGTGTGCGCACTAGCAGCCTAAACCGACTATACTCTGGCACGATAGAAATTCTGCAGTGTGCTGTGTCTCTTAATAATACAAGAGCTAAAAGGTACATAGCTGTTAGGTAAATATTCAGATTAGTTAAACATCACGAGAAGACAACCCTAGCATTGCACGTGCCGCGTCAAAAGAGATGAAACGAGATTGAAACAGAAATTTGAAAATTTATTGCGTCATAGCAAGAGTTGCTATTTATTTAAAAGTTCTTGCGTAGATATTTTTCTGTACCTTGTACTATTAAGTATTCTATGATACTGTGAAGGCGTTTTACATAAATTTTACATGCTTTATAAGTCAGGTTTCTTAACGATGTTTTCGTTAAATTGCGTTTCTTAAAATTGCAATTAGCAATTTCTTTGGTGCCGCCGGGTATCGAGTTCTGTGAAATTTGTGAAATTTACGTTTCGTCCCTAAGTTACTACGGCGTTTTACATACATAATTAGCAAATGGGTAAATATCCTGTTCCGTACAGGATTCGAAACTGCGGCCCTGCATCACCGCTTAATAAATGTTTAGGTATCAAACAATTGCCGAAAACATGAATTTGATTAATGAATTTGGTTTATATCATTTCAGGCGCAAGCACCGGACGATTTATCTGTAAAACGCGGAGAATGGGTCTATGCAGATCTGACACAGCAAACAGTTGAGGGTTGGCTGTGGGCACACGCCCCTAAATCGCGACGTTCCGGATTTATTCCCACCGCATACGCCAGAGCGCCGCACACCACGTCCCTTTGAACGTATTATTTCTTGTATTTAGTTTGGTTTAAAGACTATTAAATGAGATTATAGTTCCGTGTCGAATATTATATTATGTCTATTGCTTTGTTCTTCTTCACAATAAAATACGTCAACGTGAAATCCTTATAAAAATCTTTTGGAAACGGAGTTCAAAACGAAGTATAAAATTCCTATTGAAGAATTTTTATATACAATCCGGCACATAATACTAAATTTTTATATTGTATCACAAATATATTTTATAAAAAATAACATTTGTAATTGGTTTTATAGTCTTCCGTAGTTAATAAGCATAGTTTTTTGACTATTTACTGATGATATATAAAGTATACAAACCTTTTGTAAGATATATCCGTCCAAATTTACTAATTTTGATGTTGTGCTTTATTATTATAAAATTGACGATTGTTAAGTATGTGTAGTTTTTTTTTTTTTTAAATAAATGGCTTTAAAATTTTACATTGTTTCATTCATAAATGTTTGATTTACAAAAAATGTAGAAAGTGCTAGCTTTGTCCGACTCTAAAAAATGATAAAAAACGTAAATTTTTAATATGAAATAAAGCAATAAGAAATAAAATTCTTAATTCTTTCTACGATTTTTTATTACACAAATAACCTTTACTCGGTTTCTATAAGTATATTCCTCTTCTTTTTCTTTGCTTGCTGCTTTATCTCATCCTTTATTGTCCAGTCTTCTAACTGCTGCTCCACCTTCTTTATATCCTGCTCAGTCACTGTTATCGGCAATTGTAATTCTATTTGCTCATTTCTTATAAAGTTTAGTGCCTCGAGTTTTTTTCTAAGGAAAGGTCCCTGTTGACTCTCCAGTAGATTTCTATAGTCCCCCAATTTTTTGTTCTTAATGTCATCACAGTGCATCTCAGTCAGTTTACGCAAGGATTCTTTTCGTGATAGCTTGTGATAGGTCCTAAGAGAATAACGTGAAATGTTTAATTAATGTGGTAAGGGTGTTAAAAAATCCATCCCTCTATTTCATCCCGTGGGTGTCTTTTGAGAATATGGGAAATGATCAAAAAACATAAAATCCGATATATTGCAGTACTACAATCGCGTTAATGCCTGGCATAAAATACTCAGACTAGCGGCGGCAGCATCAAAGGTGCAAGACTTCTGATACCTGCTGCAATTGTCAATCCGTCTAACAAGCTTCATGAAGTGCACTGTAATAATGCATAAATGGCATCTTCTCTTTAACAGATGAAGCCACTGTTCAGCAGTAAACTTTTTAAAGCTAATCAGGAAGATGGATATAAATACAAGATAGAAAATAAGATTTATGACTCACATATTACACATAATGGATATGGATGACCTTTTTTACCATCTGGAAAAAAATAGGATGTAACATGTGAACGGAGTAGAAGTCTATGGCAATGATATTTTACAAAAAAAATTGAATATTTTTTGAACTATTTCTTTACCCTTTGCTCTTGAGCCTGTGACCCTGCGAAGTGACAAGGTCATAGATGCCTACTAAATTTATTATTATATTGCCATTCCAAAGTAGGGTGGATATGATTTGAATTTCGATAGAATTTATACATGATAGAGCCATGCTGCAGTTATATTAGTAGTATAGATGTAGCAGGAATGGGTCGGCTTGACCGGGGAAGGACCACACTCTCACGGAATACCAGCGTAAAATAGTCGCTTAATACTGCTGTGTTTCGTATGGTGAGTGTAGAGAACCAAAGACCCTTTTTGGAACTGTAAACGAGGCATTCTATCTTAGTTCTCACGGGTAACAACGCATCTGCATTTTGATTTTTAATCGAGGATAGATGTAGATGTCCATGGGCCGCAGCAACCACTTACCATCAGGTGGACTTTGTGCTAGTTTGTCACCCTATCCTATAAAAAAAAGATTTTATTTATTTATTTATTTATATATATATATTTTTTAATTTTTTTTTGTAAAATATCAGTGCCATAGGCTACTACATTCACATGTTACACCCTACTTTTTTCCAGACGGTAAAAACGGTCATGCAGTATATTCTTTAAGCCTTAGTGAAGCCCCAGTAGCTCCAATAAATCGTAACATATTTGAATAGAGCTACTACAAATCTATTAATACCAGAAATACATTTCAAGTTAAAATAATAGTACTACGTAAACATTAATTTTCTAATCTCCGTACTAGTTTGCACTGTATAACAGCAGGCATAGTCATCTTTACAAAAACCATACAAAATTTAAGCAGATTTGTACTTAGGAAAACAGATAACATCATCAAGAAATACACAAGATTTAACTTAAATGAACTTCATATTAATTTAAACTTATTCATAAAAATCCTAACGTAAGAACCAATAATATTTAACATTTAATTCCTTCTAATTATCTGCCAGTGTGGTGCTACGCTATCCTACAGACATGTTTTCTATACAATGAAGCACAGCACATGCTGTACTTGCAATGAATTGGTAAAAGCTTTTATTGGAACAGCAAGTCACTACTGATTTATAGATTTATTTGTTTAAAAAAATGTGCTATTGGAAATCCCTAGATTCCTTAATATTTTAATAACCTTTTATATACAAACTTAGTCTTATAACGTTCTTGAACTTTGAGTATCCGAAATTTTGTATATTTTCTGGAATTTTGTTGTAAAAGCGTAATACATCGCCCCAACAATGATATACTGACTCAGTGGAGTCGAGCTACCGGTACTACTAGTTTGTGTGTATTTAGAATACACTTATTTTTGCAAAACTACTATTTACTACTATACTATTTAGAATACACTTATTTTTGCAAAACAACATTTATTTTTGTGTATATGCATTACATTTTCATAAATGTGTTGAGAAGCCAGAGTTAATATACTAATATATTAACACAAATTCAATATCTCCATTATTCTGATATCCATCAGTAAGGGATACTCTGGATAATTCATCATCATCATAATCATTACAGCCCTTCACAAATCCACTGCTGAACATAGGCCTCCCAAAAGTAATGCCACAAAGCACGGTCCTGAGCCACCTGCATCCATCAACTTCCTGCATATCCTACCAGATCGTCAATCCATCTAGTGGGGGGTCACCTTAAACTACGCCTACCGGTACGAGGCTGCCACTCGAGAACCTTTCTTCGCCATCGGTTATCAGTTTTTCGAGCTATATGGCCGGCTCATTGCCACGTCAGCTTACTAATGCTACTTATTATACTTTTAAATACCAACCATTCAACATGTGTTCACCCTGCAAAATAACCAATGAGGCTTTAACATCCAATAAACAACAATAATTAATTTGAAAATTCCTAATTCAAACCTTTCAGTCTAATTATATGGAGCAGCATTATCAGAGTGGGAGTATTGGCAATGTGGTCATCAACTAATAAGACTTAATATAAGATTGCAGGCCTATAGTTGATCTTTAAATAGTTAAGAACAAGGTATGTATCAGGGGTCAGACTAAAATCAGTGATTGGTGGGCGTGCATTAATTACGTGAGGTGTTTGGAGGGGAAAGGGGGTTGAGCTGAATCTCACCCAATCGTGTTGGGGAGAGAGAGGGTTACTTACGACAAATATCACGTAATTTTTTCCCACAGGAGTGTGAAATTTCGAGAAAATTGGGTTGAATAAGTAAAATATGGCTAAATCCTACACTCTAATATTTATTGCGGTTATGCAAACTCCACAAATTATATAAAAAATAAATTAAGCAAATTATGTTATTTAAAAAAAACCAATGCAATCAAGCACAGATTAACGTATTTACATTAAAAATACGCAAAAATTTCACATGAGATTGGAGGGTGAGGTCAGGGGGTTGAGCAATATCTCACCAGGGGGAGGGGGAGGGTAGAAAAATCTCCAAAATGCCTCACGCAATTAATGGACGCCTTGGGCCCTGTCCAGAAATTTTTAATAGCCTTAAGCTTATTTTTAAGAATAAGTAAAATGGTGGTGTTATTCCCTTCTGCCCCGAAAAGTAAAATAAAGCAGTTAGTAATACAACTGATCTTTCACTAGCTGTGTCGGATTGCCGTCTGCTCAGACTATGAGAGGGAGGGAGAGAATAGCACAAGCAGAGGTGCACAGCTTTGCTTGCGCATTGCACTATAACATTATTTAGGCACTATAACATTATTTGCATAGATGGCTTGTCTCTTTGAGATTCGCTGCTGCAATAATTATTATTACTTACTCTGGATGTCCTTTATATTCAAGATTAAGTTTCTCCAACAGCCATTCAAACTTCTTGTAATCATATTGCCTCAAAAACTTCAAAAGCTTTTTCCTCTTATCTATAAGCTCCTGTACAGTTTGCTGAAATCAAATTATAAAATTACTGCATATATAAAAATATGTCCTTTAGGTTTTATGATGCTATAAAAATTACTAGGTTTACATTAAAAAAAATAGGTTTTAGATTTAAACATAAATAACATCATCATTTTATCTTATTTAGTTAACAAAATATTACACTTTTCATAATACCTCAAATTATTGAGAATGCTGTAGGGAATTAATAATCCAATCTTTAGTTTAAGGTATCTTTGACATATCAACTCAATATCCCTTGCCATCATCTGATCAATTTCAGAGTATATAAGCAAGCACTTACTAACCAAAGTCTACAGATAGATTTGCTTGTAAGCCATAGCAAATGATCATTTATTTGCTTATTTTGCGTGAATCTTTCACAGTTAGAGCACAGATGGTGCCAACTGCTAACCAAATCCAAAAATATCATTGTTTCAACCCCCAGTTCACAACAAGTCAACCATAAGCAACAAAAGAGTGCTGGTCAAATTCCAGGGTAATCAAAATTCCAAAAAATTCCAGGGTAAAAAGGAATCAATTAGTAATCATCTTAAAAATTTATCTGAACAAAAGAAATATGAATTTAATATAAATAAAAAACTTACTTTGGCTTTAACATTTTTTGGATATTTTTCCATTGTATCTTGTAAACATCTTATATGACCAGTGAGTCTAGCAACTATAAAAAAATTGTTTATTGGTTAAAAATATAGCAAAAAACATTTTTTTGGAATTAAATAACATTAAAAAAATAATGAAAGGGAAGGACTTTAGATTAACTACCACTTAATACAGAGATGGGTCTCCTACCCCATGCCCATAAACATTTTGTATATTATACAAATGCTTTTATTTTTATTAAATACTCCTGAAATAAAATGATTTTAACTACTAATGTTGGTCATAAATTACTTTTAACCAATATATTACAATCAAAATCTCTTCATAATATTAATTTGTCAGTCATAACTAGTTTTGCCTAAACTTTTTTAATCTTAATACTTTTGACTGTTTACTTGAGTCAGAAGTAATGCAATTATAGTTATTTTAATTGCAAATTACAAAAATAAGAATATTAAAACATAAAACTCAAACCCAAGTTGCTAAAACAAAACACAATATGTCTAATATGTACATGTATTATGTCAAACAAGCAAGATCATTAAATAAAATCTTAAGTTTGATTTGAATTTTCTCAAAACCAATGTGTTTCTGATTGCTGAAACTTTGTACACCTAAATAAAAAAGTAGATCTTTCAAACAGTAGTCATTTAAAAAATCTAACTTTGGGTAGTCAATCTAAAGAAGAGCCCATCACAGTCAAAATTTAAGAATCAATTCTCACTTCGAGTTTCAGCAGTATTTTCATCATATTGATGTCTTTTGACTTTACTTGTTATATGTGATTTAACCAGCTGATTATATTCCTTCTTGCCAAGATGAGCTACTGAGAACAATTTTTTAACTGCTTCTGATGCACTGGAAGTAATAATGTAAGATGTAACTGTTATATTAGGAGTTACAGATAATACCAGTATCAGCTATTATTGAACTGCACAGTCGTAATAATAGTCAAAAAATTAACAACAATAACTTATTTCGTTTTATTAGCACACTACTTATTTGGATAAGACAGGAACCTATAGGTAATACTAAATCCATGAATTGAGGTTGTGCATTTTATATGTGACACTTACTAGTAAAAATCTAAATTTTGTTTATTGACATAAGGCATACGTACTTTTTAATTTCTTCACTTAACGCATAATATTGACCTAAAGCACTTGTGGGAATATTTGGAAGTGCTTCTAAATCACCTGATCTTTCGGCTTTATACGCAGGCAAATATTCCGGACGCACCCATTTTATATTAACCTGATGTTTAATACCACGAGACTGGGTTAAAGAAAATGTTAAACGTCTAAACATTTTTTTTTCATTAAATGGTTCTAGTTCTATTGCAGAATATTATTGAAGTTTCTTCTATAATTTTCTATACCTAACATGGACATATTGACAAATGACAATTGACATACACCATAGATTACTGACTATCTATGGATTACTTCCGTAGACAGAGAAGGTTTCTCTGTCTACGATTACTTCCGTAGACAGAGAAACCTATAGACAAATTGACGTCTTCTTTCGCATTCGCACACGAAAAAGATAGATTTATGCATACGTCTTGCATAGAAATGAGATAGAGTGGTGTGATTGTTTGTCCCTTTCTCCGTGCCGGTTTTTTTTGTTTAGCAAACTCTACAGTTTGTTAAACAACTTTGACAGCATAGCGATTTAAGGAGTTTACAAGTTAGTTTAAGTGAGAAAAAAGTATTTTGTGAGCTTAAGATTGGTGAATCTTGTTCAGTTCAGTTCTTAGACCAATTAAAATGTTTACCTAAATGTGTTTAAAAGCCATAAAGATTATTCTATAACCTAAAAATTTGTTATTGTTCTTTCTCACTCAAGGCCACGCCGATCATTAGTCTATAGGCAGCGTGACCAGATTTCATTTGACGAATCTACTGCTTGTGGAGGTTAAAATCTACTGACTTCTACCAAAAGAGAAGGAGAAAATACTAAAAATCTATTTATTTTTTTGCTGTCGTGTTACAACGTAAAAACATGAATGTTTTCTTGATTAAAAGATAAAATAATAAAATAACAAAGAAACCACCATTCATTAAAGAAACTAATGTTTTTTTAAACTTAAATTCTAAATAAAAATATAATTAAAAAAAGAATAAAATGTAACTTAAAGTTAAGATTCCTCATCTTTATGTTGGGTAACACTGTCATAAAGCTGTTTTGAGTCCATTAACTTGATCATACTTCTGTCAGGATCAAATCTGCTACATCCTCCTACCTTAAGGTGATCAAATATAAATTGACAAGTTGGTAGCATTGGTATTCTTATTCCCTAAAAACTCATTTTGAAAAAAAAGTTTTAATACTGACCACTGCTCTATGATTCGGTGAATGCATTGATGTAGAGAAAGCCACCTGATATCATAATGACGAAGCATATGGTGAGTTGGAGTGTCAGTAAAATTTTGAAATTCGACAAAGTCTCTTTGTCGTTGGCTACTGTGAGAGAAGTATGAAAAAACATCTTTGACAAACAACTCTATAGAACGAGGTAATTTTTTGCATGCCTAACTCACTGAAAGGTTTGTTGAGTGGCAAATACATTTGAAAAAATGCAGTTTTGGTTGACTTACCTAATTTTAGATACCACGCTTCTCCTTTCGCCGAATTTTACATTCGTGGTATCAGCAGCGAACCCTATTAAATTGGCTATAATAAGGTTTTTTTTCAGATAAGGCACATGTTAAACTATCAAACAAATCCTGCGCAGTATCACCTTTTAAGTCCACCATACACAAAAATTTTGTTTGTGGAGATTGCAATTTTTCGGAGTAGTACTTTACTGCTGCTGCAAGTACCTTGGTAGTACTGACATCTGTGCTCTCGTCGATAATGAGCGAAAATACTGGGCTTCTCTCAGTTTCATTTTCTGGTCTTGAACGTAATTCTGCAAGCATTTTTTCCTCGAAGTTTTTGCCTAAGACGTTGTAGGCAATTGCGGCAGATTTAGTTCTTCTACAGGAAAAACGTTTTCGATTTCGGAGTCGTGAAATGCCCTTGAAATAACTTCGCTTACATGATCCATTACGCGAAAAGGAATATTATGTTCAACTAAGGCAGCTATAATGCTGATTTCTGTTTTTTTTACTTCTTCCGAAATGGTTGTTGTTTTGAAAATCGTATCAATCAGTAACCAAAGAAGTTAAAAATAATTATACAGGACATTTCATATAGCGCTATATAGTATCAAAAACTAAGCAATTTTTAAATAGCATTTAACATGAATAAACACATCATCATCATCATTACAGCCCTTCACAAGTCCACTGCTGAACATAGGCCTCCCCCAAGTAACGCCATAAAGCACGGTCCTGAGCCACCTGCATCCATCGACTTCCTGCATGTCTTACCAGGTCGTCACTCCATCTAGTGGGGGGTCGCCCTACACTACGCCTACCGGTACGAGGCTGCCACTCGAGAACCTTTCTTCCCCATCGGTTATCGGTTCTTCGAGCTATATGACCAGCCCATTGCCACTTCAGCTTACTAATCCGTTGGGCTATGTCGGTCACTCTGGTTTTACTGCGGATATCCTCATTTCTGAGCCTATCACGCAGAGTAACTCCGAGCGTAGCCCTCTCCATAGCTCGCTGAGCGACCTTGAGCGTCCTCATATGGCCAGCAGTGAAGGACCACGTCTCAGATCCATAAGTCATCACTGGCAACACGCACTGGTTATACACTTTAGTTTTCAGAGATTGAGGTATACCTGACGAGAAGATGTGTCGTAATTTCCCGAACGCTGCCTAGCAGAGTTGAATCCGTCGATTGACCTCTCGGTCGAAGTTGGACTTACCTAGTCGGACAATTTGTCCCAGGTAAACGTACTCGTCAACAACTTCATGTTCAATGTCCATGTCACACCTATGCCGGTAGTTGTTGGGAGCACTATGCTCGAATAAACAAACACATTGTATATTGTATAGTAATTGTTATGTAAATGCGTAGGTAATAAACGTACATAAAACAGCGAATGTTTGAATTTTGAGTTAAAATAAAATTCATAAACTTTAAACATAATGCGGGTTCTAACTACTGCGTAAGTTTTTTTATTAACTAAGAATTACATTCCACATATTAACGTAAGTAACTTGCATACCTGAGAAATGCCGGAATATCCTTTCATATTTTTATATGCTTTGATGTAGCCATGTGTTCTTTCAAAGACGCCTCTCTACTTAGTACTTCACAGTTGCATGCTTTACAATGAGCACTCGTAGTGTTTACCTTAGATTTACATGACCAACTTTTAAATGAGGGATCTTGCTCCCATTCATCGCGATATCCTTGTGTATATTTACGTTTCATTTTAAATTCGATTATAAAAATTCTCAATAAAGGAATTCCCAATAGTCTATCCACACTATATGCTCAGAAAACGACTAATAAAATTGTGTTGTCTAGTCTATCATTATAGAAGCAACTTTAAAATGATCTAAGTTGAAAGACCTATTTTACAAAAATAGCCTTTATCTATTGGAAAATGAAATTCAATTTGCTATGCCCACAGTAACGTTCATTCAATAATAAGGGAATCCCCCAAAATCACTTTCGTGAGCCGCCAACTGTAAAATTAAACTTTTTGGACATGGATGCTTGGTTTTAAGCCTAATATTTTTGACAGCGAATTAATACCAAAACCTACCGATGTGTTTCTCATTTCTACTAAATTCTACTAAGACATTTTATCCTACTAGATTATCGTCTTATTTGCTTCAAATCTACTAAAAAAGTAGAAATCTACCAAAAATGGTCACGCTGTCTATAGGTTTCTCTGTCTACGATTACTTCTTAGTCCATAGACTTAGAATGTATATGTTTTATTACGTCTATGGATATGGAATACACTGGGTACTCAGAACTATGGAGTGTAGAAGCAAGGAGTACCAACTCCCATAGTAGATTAGTTAAAAAGTGCCCATCTGTAAGCCGTAAATAACAATGCAAAAACTCCACAACAGCGCTGGAGTAGCTACTGGGATAAAATGAACTTAGCAGTTGTCGACGGTTTAAGTGTGCTGCTAAACTGCTCAGTAGCTTTAAAATCTAAAATAATTTTATTTAGTAAATTTAACCTGGAAAAAGTCGTCTATCCCACTAATATTTTTCGGCACGATCTTTAAAATTTAACCCGTAATTTTAGTGGCGCCACCCTTATTTAAAGGTTTTCTATGGACACTTTTCAATACACAGTCTGTACTCCTTATTTCTACATTCTACTTACTACATTCTGGCAAAAAAATCGAGCCCGTATCGTCAACATGCACGATACAAATAACGAAAACCCACTAATAACTGTATACCGTTGTTATGTTAAGAGCGTTAGTAATATAATTCGGTTAATTAGAAATTTTCCGTTAATGGTAAAATATTTAAATATAATTAAATACTCAAGTAGACAGACGCGCTAATTTTAAAACAACGTTTATAACCTATATATAAATTGAATTATTTACAAGTATAGATTAGTAAATTATTCACGACTACTATTAAATAAAACAATGTGTCTCTTCAATTAAGTTTATATTAATTTTAATAACAGTTATTAAACATTCAAACAAGACAGACAGTCAAGACACTCTGTGGACATTTATTGTTTACGTATAGTAATCTTTGAAAATTAAATTCTGCTACATTAACCTTCACCAGAATTGTCTGAGAACACTTTGATTCCGGACATCCTATCGTTATCTTCATGATCTAATCATTGTTAGAATCGGAGCAGCTATCACTTTCACAATCGCTGTTCAGCCCAATATTAATTATAAACTATTCAATGTTATTTTCATTTGTCCCTCGTCCTTTAATTTTTCATCAATATATTTAGTGAAATTTTGCCCGTTCACTTCATCATGGTAATCGTCTTTTTTGTTTTGGCCTTAAAAATCAACTCCGCATCCTTCAAAAATCCACTTTCTGAACCTGCATGCGTAATGATCCCTCTCCCTGGGTTCCGTGCCACCAAGTCTATCACTGTTTATATTATTTTCAATATTAATTAAGTATAGAGTATGTAGTATTATTATATTCATGTTTACAAAAAATAGATAGATTCAATGATGGTATTATTACCATTTTTATGATACAAGAAGAAGAAGAACCAACACCTTTGGTAAATTAATTTTTTTTCGAGAATTCATATATAGAGACCGCCTTGGGCTTTAACTTTTTATTCGTTTCATTATTTGCGATTAAAGTCACCATTATAGTAACTAATAATTAAAAAAGTTACAGCCCTGCGACAGAGACAGAAAAGGGTTCCGTTGGGCACTCCGCCGGGTAGTGGCGGTGTAAGAATATATACTACTCCATGTCACCACGTAGGTGACGTAAGAGGAGACAGAAGGAAATAAATCTGCAGATGGCCAGCAGCATCTTCCTTATAAAGACAAAAAAACTGCGGTTGCCTATATGCTTACGAAGCATGGCAGCTATGGCAAAATCCTCCATATGAGGCAATCTATGGAAGAGACTTATTCAGTAATGGACTTTAATAGGATGTAACGGTACGATACGGAGCACCATCTCCCCCCTCGTCCATAAACATGGTAGCGGAATTAAATGCACGACTACCCCAGGAGGGTACCAGCACCCCTGATGAATCCCTCGCTGAGCATCCACGACCAAGTTACTCCACTCCTGAGCGTGGGTGCTCAGTCTGCCCCGAGTATTCGGGGGGGGGGGGGAGGAATTCTGCTCGAGACTAACCCTGCTTGGGGCAGACGGAACAATAAGTGAAAGGCGCCCCCTGCCACGCTATCAGTGAATTTCTGCAATATCAGGGGACTTCATTCAAACCTTAACGCCGTCCACTACCATATGAAAACGGTGAAACCGGGCTTGCTCTTTCTAACCGAGACAAAGGTGTCCTCACCGGCCGATACTTCGTATCTCTCCTACCCGGAATATAAATTAGAACACTCCTTTGTGCCCCGAACTGGAATTTGCGTGTACGTCAGAGAGAATATCTGCTTCCGACGCCTCGGCAGCCTTGAAGGTACGGATTTGTCCATCTTATGGTTGCGCGTAGACAGCGACGAATATCCCCGCGTCTACGGGTGCCACTATACAGTGCTAAAACGGATCCCATCCGCAGAAATCGTGATGCTTGGTGATTCTAACGCCCACCACGCTGAATGGCTAGGTTTTCGTTTAACCGATTATGCGGGTAGATCTGTTTACGACTTTGCTTTGGCATATGGTCTGAGACAACTGGTTACCTCGCATACGCGGATCCCAGATGAGGAAGACCATGTAACTTCCCTATTGGACCTTCCGCTGACCTCTCATCCGGACGGCTATCAGGTCTCCGTCGATGCCCCTTTTGGCTCCTCGGACCATTGTCTGATCCGGAGTAAGGTGCCACTCACGCTTCCATCACGGTTGCGTACTGCATGCGTTGACTTATATATTACTCAGGTTGCCGCCGTGTTTGGCATTATAGGTCAGCAGATTGGGACGAGATGCGATCTTTTTTTGCATCTTACCCTTGGAGGCGGGTTAGCTTCTCGCCGGATGATCCCAGCGTTGTTGCTGATTTTGTCGCTCATGTCTGTGGTACCTATCGGAGGCAGAACCCAGTCTTGGTTTGGTCGTTCCTGCAAAATTGCACTATGTCATAAGCAAGAGTGCTACCAGGCCTGGGGTCGTGTATCTACGTCTCGGGATGCAAATACCAGCGCCCTTAAAAAGAAGTACAATTATTCCTCCAGGTCCTTCAAAAGTGTCATTGTTTAGGCAAAGCCAGAGCACATCGGCAGAATTGGCGAGAAACTAGTTCGTCTTCCTCGGGAACACGCTCATTCTGGTCTCACGCCAAAGCTGTATAAGGGAACTTCTGTCAACCAACTCTTCCATCTGCACAGTGAGGCCGACTCACTGGCCCATGCCGCAAAGGACAAAGCTGATCTGCTGTGCTCTCTCTTTGCGTCCAACTCGACTCTTGATGACAGGGGGAACACACCACCGACTATCCCGCGGAGTGAGTGCTCCATGCGGTATGTCCTGTTCACCTAACGCTCAGTGCGTAAATCACTCCTCTCCCTGGAAGTCAACTAGTTGAGTGGGCTTGATGGCGTCCCTTCTATTGTGCTGAAGACGTGTGCTCCGGAGTTGGCACCGGTCTTGACGCGTCTTTTCCAGTACTCCCTAGGCATAGTCCCGCAATCATGGAAGACAGCCTTCGTGCACCCTAAAAAAAGTAACCGCTCTGATCCGTCTAAGTATAGGCATATCGCCATCACCTCCTTGTTCTCTAAAATAATGGAATCCATTATTAACGGCTAGCTCATGCGGTTCCTTAAGGATCACCAGCTGATTAGTGACCGCCTGTACGGTTTCCGTCGCGGTCGCTCAGCTGGTGATCTTCTGGGTTACCTAACTCATAAATAGGCAGAGGCAGTAGAGTCCAAGGGGGAGGCATTGGCCGTTAGTTTGTACATAGCGAAGGCCTTCGATCGGGTTTGGCACAAAGCGCTTCTTACGAAGCTTCCTTCCTATGGGCTTCCCGAGAAATTGTGCAATTGGATCACCAGTTTTCTTGCTGATCGAATCATCAAGGTCGTAGTAGACGGTGCATGGTCCGATTACAAGCCTATTAACGCTGGTGTTTCACAAGACTGCGTGCTATCGGCAATGCTGTTTATTCTGCATATCAATGACAGGTTGCAAACCGGTAACATTCATTGCTATGCAGACGACAGCACTGTTGATACTTTATACACCGGCTGTTCTAATGTTTCTCGGGAAAACGTCACCAAGTACTGGGACAAGCTTGTGTCTGAAATCGAGACTTTGTTATACAAAGTCTTTACCGCTAAAAAGAACTCCTTCGTCGTTTCTCCTCAGTTTCAAGGCACTCCCCTTGTTGCCTCAGCCAGTATCGGAATCCTTGGCGTCAACATATACAGTCAACATATCGAGTGACGTGCAGTTTCGTAGTCAATTGGAAGAGCAAGCCAAATTGGCCTCTAAAAATCTTGGCGTGCTTAGAGCGCCGAGCGGGACAGTATTTCATGCCGGCTCACTGCAACTTTACAAGACGCAGGTTCGGCCGCACATGGAATACTGTTCCCATCTCTGGACCGGGGCTCCCCAGTGCCAGCTCCTTCCATTTATCCCGTTCGAATCGTCGGTGACCAAGATCTTTCCGATCAGCTGAATCTCTGGCATTGCGAAGAGATGTTGCATCTATTTGCGTATTTTATCGCATATACCACGGGAAATGCTCTGAGAAATTGTTCGGACAAATTCCAGCTGCACAATTCCACCATCGCACATCGCAACAAAACTCGCGATACCATCCATGTCATCTGGATGACTGGCGGTCCACCGCCGTGCGATTTAAAAGAAGTTTACTTCCTTGGGGAATCGACTACCACCAGAGATTTTTCCGGACCGATACGACTTAGGGGGCCTTCAAGAAAAGAGCCTACTCCTTTTAAAAAAGCCGGCAACGCATCTGCAATTCCCCCGGCGTTGCAGTTGTTCATGGGCGGCGGTAATCACATACCATTAGGTGAGCCGTATGCTTGTTTGCCCCCTCTCCTATAAAAAAAACTTCGGGTACGGTACCCTAAGAACGGGCAACGCTTGAAAAAACAAATATTGAAAAACGAATACTGGTGGAGCGGTAGGGCGCTAATTTTAAATCCGGCCCGAATGAACCAGAAAATGGTGACGCTAGTGGTTCTTGGGTTCGATTCCCGGGTCGGGCCAAAATTCAATTATGCAAGATCAGTTATATGTAGACTGTATGCGTGGTTCTCTATAACTAATCAAGTTGGCTGATGTGGCATGTGGCAGGCTTGATCAATGCACTCGCTATTATCTAATCTATTATTTAGCCAATGCCCTGAGCGGTAATTAAACTTGAGCTGTTAAGGAAAGGGAACACAGTAAAAGAAAAAACAAACAACAGCTCAATACAATTAATAAAGAAGCACTTACAAGTGTGGGTTTCTTTGGCGGTCTCGAGGACGATGCCCCTGGTGATGTGACTGTGTTGAAAGAACGAGAGGCGGCCGCGGACGTTCTTTTATTTGTCGGCGATCTCCATTTCCATCTCGGTGGGGCGTTCGTCATCTTTTCTGCCAGTAAAGACATTTCTTTACTGGCAGAAAAGATGACGCCACATTCTACCTCCCTCCCTCTTTCAGTGCGTGTGGAAGGAATGCGCAGACGGGATGGAGAGGGGGCACTGGCTAAATCCTAACCGACTAAACAAAATGCGAGAATACTCGTTTTTCCGCGCAACCAAATACTATATTTATTTGTTATTTATTAGTGCATAGTCTGTTCAAATCATTAATTATAAACAAATGGATAGATACTAGATAAATTAGGTACTCACCATCTTTTTAATTCGAGTAACAATCCTGTTGCCCTAACCGCCCTTGCACTACTATATTGCAATGGTTGTTAACGTTCCGGATTTTTCTCTTTCTCGAAATACTTAATTACGTTATATACAATTTTATTTAAATAAATATTTTTATAGGAGAAAAATTCGTAATTTATTTAATTATTTTTTTATTTTTAATAAAAAACTAGGGAATAAAAGTGTCCCAAGGCAACCCTTTTCATTTATGTTTCATGGGAAATCTCTCGATTGTACTGTACGTCATTTTTATTTCCGTTCTCCTAAGTTAGCAACCCTTTTCGTTTATGTTTTATGGGGAATCCGTCGACTGTAATGTACGTCATTTTTATTTTATTGTCGTTGTCAGTATTCGTTAGTGTTTATGTATAAGCACATTGCAGAATAGTGAAAGCCCAAAGATAGCTGGCAGGATACAGCAGAACCTAATACGGCGTGGTAGTAGCACTCACGTCCATAAATCGCAATAATTCTTGCAAGTGATTAAATGTGCGGACGAATCCTGCTGTTCCCGCTCGAGGTGTGCATTGAAATCTGTCTTTTCGGATATTTGCCTGCCGCCACCCTACCCACGTATTCAAACCCCAAACAAGGCTTGTGGTACCTAGTCAGCTAGATAAAGTATCATGCAAGTTTTCACCACTTGTTGTGAGGTTTTCCGTTGATTTGTCGCCTCTTCTAGGTTTTAAGCAGATGCCCATCAGTACAATCCCACCTCAAGAACACAATATGTCCAACCTGTGGGATCTATTTCACTTCGCACCAAAGTGTACAAATGAACAGTCGTTAGGTGCATGGCAAGACTGCCCAAGACCGTCGTGAAAGTAGAGCACACCCCCAGTGACTTGCTGCCAACACGACAAATGAGCTGCAATGTGCGCCGCTGTGAAATATCGTCTGATAATGCCGATTGACTCGACGAAGAGGCAGTTGATGTAAGTGGTTTAACAATTCCGGAACCCTCTTCGGCTGCTCTCCGGATGCCAGTAATGAAAGAGTCTGAGTGACTGGCAAACCCGTGGACAGAAGAGCAGTAATTCCAATTGAATTGTTTTTTATTACATACCTACTTATTTGAATTATTCTGGCTGATTTTATTACAAATTTTTTGTTAAGAATACGAATTTATTTTAACTAAAATGTTTTATTTCAGTTAGGTTTCCGTTTCTAATAGCACTGCCAAGGTTTAATAAAATAAATATGTTATTTTATCTAAAATGTTTATTGGTAAAAAAAAGGTGAAAAAAGAGAATGCATAAGAAGAACAACGGTGGATGAATCAAAAATGTATGTACAGGTCCAATCAGAAAAAAGGCGTAATTAAATGTAAGATTAGTAGTAAAAGTTTATTAGGACAAATTTGAGCCTACTTTAACATATTTTAAAGTTAAGAAAATGTTTATTAGATTATGTGTGATTTCTTATTAAGTAATAATACGAATAAATTAAATGAACACTATACGCATGTATTGTGACTTAGATATCTCCTGTTTTATTTATTATAACCGCAAACGCGATTAAAACAATATAACGAAAGAAGGTGTTTTAGCGACATTCCGACTTTTAGGTAAAAATGGTTACTTTAGGTAAAAAACGTTACGGCGTGTTACGGGTTGAAAGGGGGAGGGGGGTAAAATCTTCAAAAATTGCGTTATGAAATACGTGAACGCCCCCTAATCGAGTTAAGTAGCCCCTTTCTAACTATATCACCTTTCACATGATCCATGAATCATTTTATTAGCTATCGTCTTCTGATTTAACTACCCTAACGTATTCCTGAATCTTCCGTTACATGTTCATACGATATGACAACCAATTTCCATGAAACTTCTCGGTCAATCGCGGCAACTGCGGTACTTTCATACTACTCTTACATATTTTTTTTATAGAAGAGTGGGTAAACGAGCATACGGCTCACCTGGTGGTAAATGATTACCGCCGCCCATGAACAACTGCAACGCCGGGGGAATTGCAGAAGCGTTGCCGGCCTTTTTAAAAGGAGTAGACTTTTTTCTTGAAGGCTTTTTTCTTGAACAATTCCTCAGAGCACTTCCCGTGGTATATGCGACAAAATACGCAAAGACATGCAACATCTCTTCGCAGTGCCAGAGAATCAAGCCGACCGGAAAGAGCTTGGTCGCTGACGATTCGAACAGCTCTGCGCTGGATGCTTGATCAAATGGAAGGAGCTGGCACTGGGGAGCCCCGGCCAAGAGATGGAAACATTATACCATGTGCGGCCCAACCTGCGCCTTGTAAAGTTGCAGGCGGTGAGCCAGCATGAAATACTGTCCCACTCTGCTGAGCACGCCAAACTTTTTAGAGGCCGATTTGGCCTTCTCTTCCAAGTGACCACGGAACTGCACGTATCTCGATATGTCGACACCGAGGATTTCGATACTGGCTGAGGCAACAAGGGGAGTGCCTCGAAAATGAGGAGATGGACTGGAGAGACGAAGGGGTTCTTTTTAGCGGTAAACGCGCAAACTTGTATCTTCTGGTGATTAAACGGGACTAGATTTAGTCGCCTCCATTCCGAGACTTTGTCTCGATTTCAGGCACTAGTTTGTCCCAGTACTCGGAAAAAATATTGGCACGGACGGTATATAAACCATCACCAGTGCTGTCGTCTGCATAGCAATGAAAGTTACTGGTTTGCAATATGTTATTGATATGCAGAAGAAACAGCGTTGGTGATAGCACACAGCCTTCTGAAACACCAGCATTAGTGGGGTTGTAATCGGAGCATGCACCGTCTACTACGACCTTGATGCTCCGATCAGCAAGGAAACTTTCTCGGGAAGCCCTTAGGAAGGAAGCTTCGTAAGAAGCGCTTGGTGCCAAACCCGATGGAAGGCCTTCGCTACGTCCAAACTAACGGCCAACACCTCCCCCTTGGACTCTACTGCCTCCACCCATTTATGAGTTATGTAACCCAGATCACCAGCCGAGCGACCGCGACGGAAATCATACTAGCGGTCACCAATCAGCTGGCGATCCACAAGGTACCGCATGAGCTGGCTGTTAATAATGGATTCCATTATTTTAGAGAACCCGGAGGTGATGGCGATATGCCTATAGCTGAACGGATCAGCGGGGTTACCCTTTTTAGGGTTCGTCTTCCATGATTTCGAGACTACGCCTAGGGAGTAAGAGTACCGGAAAAGACGCGTTAAAACCGGTGCAAACTCCGGAGCACACGTCTTCAGCACAAAAGGAGGGACGCCATGAGGCCCACTCGACTTGTTGACGTCCAGGAAGAGGAGTGGTTGGTGCACTGAGCGTTGGGTAAATAGGACATCCTGCATGGAGCACTCACTCCGCTGGATGGTCGGCGGTGTGTTCCCCCGGTCATCAAGAGTCGTCGAGTCGTCCTCCCTGTGCAGATGGGAGAGATGGCTGACCTTGGATAGCTTTGACGGGAGACCAGAATGTACGTGTTCCCGAGGAAGACGAACTAGTTTCTCGCCAATTCTGCCGATGTGCTCTGGCTTTGCTAAAACAATGACACTTTTGAAGGACCTGGAGGAAGAATTTTACTTGAACTTTGAACTTCTTTTTAAGAGCGCTGGTATTTGCATTCCAAGACGTTGATGCGCAAGCCCAGGCCTGGTAGCACTCATGCTTTTGACGTAGTGCAATTTTGCAGGAGCGACCAAACTAAGGCTGGGTTCTGCCTATGATAGGTACCACAAATGATGGAATAAAAAGTTTAATTCCCTGTCAGCACCACATCAGCGATAGAATCGGTAACAACACCGGGATCAGCCATCGAGAAGCAAACTAGCCTCCAAAAGTAGGATGCAAAAAAAATCGCATCCCCTCCCAATCTGCTGACCTATAATGTTAAACACAGCGGCAACCTGCAGTACGCAACCAAGATGTGAGCGTGAGCACCGTACTCCGGATCAGTCAATGGCCCGAGGAGCCAAAATGGGCATCGACGGAGACCTGATATCCGTCCGGATGAGAGGTCAGCAGAAGGTCCAACAGGGAAGGTACATGGTCTTCATCATCTGGGCTCCCCGTAGGTGAGATAACCAGTTGTGTCAGGCCATATGCCAAAGCAAAGTCGTGAACAGATCTACCTGCATGATTGGTTAAACAAGAACCAAGCCATTTAGCGTGGTGGGCGTTAAAATCACCAAGCATCACGATCCCTGCGGATGGGATCTGGGTCTGTTTTTTCTGTATTTATAATTATATCCTATTTGTGTAACGCAACAAAAGATCAATTTTATAAACGGTGTTTGCAGCCTACACGTTGTAAAGACTACCACCAGTAGCGTAGTTGGTGGTGCATACTGGAGATAAACGAGTGTAAGTATAAAAAAAAAAACAATGACGAAATAATATAAGAATTAATTTAGTCACAAAATTTCTTTTATACACATGTTCAGCAGGTTTTTTTTTTTCGTAATATTTATATCCTTTATCTAAAGAAGCAATAATTACTGATTTTATCAGTAGGTAGTAATTTATGGGAACTCTCATATTCACTGTTAGCGATTTTGAAAATTTTGGATTTTCTAAAATGTTCCATTAAAAACTTATGCATATAAATGTAATATTTTTCAGGATCTTATTTATAAATTAAATATTGTTTTACAATCTTCTCAGTACTTTTTACAATATTCATCCTTAAGTCGAACTACATCTAGCGTTCTGTTTATAAATTATTTTTCGAAATGCAAGAAGCATATTCTTCTTACTGCTGCAGGTTTTATGTTTTCCTGGCCTATATTATCAATCCACAATTTTTGAAGGTTTTCATTGTTTGGGAACCTGAAATAAATATTATGCATTCTTAAGTACCTACCAATGCAATAATCTTAACCTCATCAAATCTTTAGATGAAGGAAACAATAGTTTGAAGTTAATTGTTAACTTTTATAGGGTGTAATGATGTGTGTATAGAAAATTCTTGATTTACACTATATTCAAGTTATTTCCTTAATCGATAGTTTGATTAAATATACGGTTTACATATCTAAAACGTTATTTGTTCATGGGATATCAATAATATTATTATACTTTATATCGATGATTTCAAAACACATAGACAGCGACGACCATCTTACCTCCTTCATACGTGACCCCCCAGCAAGTAAGAGAAGCCAAGAGTGCCTTCCTACCTAACCGTTGGAATAGCGTATCCACTCCTCAAGGATGCAACTACACAGGAACCTGCGAAATATCGTCCAATCACATGCCTCAGTACTATTTATGAAACCTTGACCTCCTGTAGATGTTGGTAGATCTTGATAGAGAGGTACTCTATCAAGATCTACCAACATCTTGACCATCACTCTCTATTAGCAACAAAGCAGCAAGGGTACATTAAGTGATCGCAGGGATGTAACGGACAACTCTCAATAGACTCAGTAATCACAGGACAAGCGTATTAGAAGTCGAGAAAACTCTACATGGCCTATATCGATTACAGGAAAGCTTCAGAGTCCGTGCCGCACTCCTGGTTGGGGAAGGTACTCAAACTTTATAAGATTGATCCTGAGGTTGTCACTTTATCGGAATTTTTTTATGACAAATTGGGCAACTTCTCTGCATCTAAACTACGACATTAACCAGAAGATAACAATAGGCTGTATACCGATATGAAGAGGAATCTTCCAGGTTTACAACCCCAGTTCGTTATGGTTTAATCCTTTTTTCACTCCTAGACGAAACTGGACATGGTTTTCTTATAAAAGGGGCTGGAGGATATCACCGAAAGTTGACTCATCTAATGTATATGGATAATATTAAGATCTATGCAGCAAATGAGCGAGAGCTCCGAATACTGCTTCATTGCATCGAATAGTTTTCTAGCGACATTAATGTCATTTGGGCTTGAAAAGTGCAGAACTATAAACATTTACCGCAGACGAATTAAGCTATAGATGGCCGAATTGAGCCATAGATCTAGAGAGTTGTTGATCTCTCAGAAGTCAGAACCCCACTGCAATATACCCAAACAAAGTAATATGGCAGAAGTACTCCGCAAAACGAAATTAATTGTTTGGGATGGGAGGGAGTACTATGGCTCATAAAAGGGGTTTCGAAGCCCTAAATAGATCTTTACAAGGTATTAGGAATAATAATAGTCAAATGGGAGGAGTTCCTGTATTGTTAGCAGGCGATTTCCGGTAGATTTTACCTGTATAGTGACCAGAGGAACGCGATCGGACGAATTTAAAACGTGCGTGAAGCGGTCTCATCTGTGTACTTCAGTGTCCTGCGTGTCCTTCAGTCCATTTTAGAGATGTTATTGCCGGACAGTTCTCAGACCTAGTCCTACCCTAGGGTTGGTGGATTCGTCTGAATTCTCTCGACATTTTAAATGATCTCCAGAATCCCGACAAAACTCCGAATCTCCAGACAAACAGCTTCTCTTCACATTTTTTGATTTAATAAAAGGTGAGTTAGTAATTATACTGAACTTTCAAGTAAATTGTTCTAATTTTAAATCTACTAAATGTTACTAATAAACTATCCAAACCCCAAAATCCCGACATTTTCAAATGTTGTCCAGATATTTTGGTCTTTCAATCTGGCATTCCTGTCCCGTGTCTATTTCACGAGTCCGAAGGCCGAGCTTCGTGTTCATAAAATATAACAAAATTTTATTTTTTGTATTCACACATTTTAACTTAATAATTAATATTGTTGTTATCAAGTATCAGAAATAGGAATGTCAAGATCTTTCTAGAACTCTCCCAACAGCGCCATCTAGTATTGAATAGAAGAATTAAGCTTTCAAGAAGGCCCCACACTCGAACTTTCTGCACCTGGACGGTCGGGGCCGGTATTTGTTGGAATATTCTGGATGTTTCGTTGTAAAAAGCCTATATAAAGCCGTTGAAAGCCGCGATCGGGGCAGTATGGAATTGGCGATACTCATATGAGCGAAACTTTTGAAGTGAAATAAAGTGAACTATCTTCCGCGAGTCTTTTCACTGTTTTACAGCCTATGTTTGGGTCACTCTTACTTACCCGAGCCGCTGATGAGGACTATTGTAGTACCCGTTGTTAAAAATAAAAAACCGGCTAAGAGCGTGTCGGGCCACGCTCAGTGTAGGGTTCCGTAGGTTCCCGTCCGTCACAATAAGTGTTCCCACTTATGAGTTTAAAGGTGGGTATCCATTATGTTCGCGCTCCAGCAGCGCTCCGCGCTCCTGCAACTGCTCCCGGTAGTGGGTACGTGCGCGAACATGGAGCGTGCAACATTGCACGCTCCGCGGCAGGCGCTCAGACTTTCCATCCAAGTTCAAAATGATTTTCCTAGAAAGTCCTTATAAAGTTCTACTTTTCAGATTTTTTTCATATTTTCTAAACTTATGGTTCAAAAGTTAGAGGGGGGGGGGGACACATTGTTTTTTACTTTTAAAGCGATTATTTCCGAAATTATTGACATTATCAAAAAATGATCTTAGTAAACCCCTATTCATTTTTAAATACCTTTCCAACAATATATCACACGTTGGGGTTGAAATTAAAAAAAAAATCCCTTCCCACTTTACATAAAGGGGAGCTACCCTAATAAAACATTTTTTTCCAATTTTTATTTTACCACTTTGTCGGCGTGATTGATACACATATTGGTACCAAATTTCAGATTTCTAGTGCTAACGGTCACAGAGATTAAGCGAGGACGGACAGACATGGCGAAACTATAAGGGTTCCTAGTTGACTACGGAACCCTAACAAAACTGGGGACACATCCGACATGGGTAATTACCGACCTATCTCGCTTGCAACCACTGCAGCCAAGGTGTTTGACAGTGTGTTAAATGAGTGTCTCAACAAATACGTACTAATAAACGATGCACAATTTGGGTTTAAACCGAATGTATCGACGGAGAGCGCCATTTACTGTCTGAAACACACTGTCAAATACTACACCGTAAGGCGGACGCCGGTGTACGCGTGTTTCCTCGACTTATCGAAAGCTTTTGACCTGGTCTCATACGACATGCTGTGGGGCAAGTTGAGGGACGAGGGTGTGCCGGCGGAGTACACGGCTCTACTAAGATACTGGTATGCTAACCAGCGTAACCAGGTGAGGTGGGTTAGAGCTCGGTTGGAAGAATACAGGCTGGAATGCGGTGTAAGGCAGGGTGGCGTAAGCTCTCCACTCTTGTTCAGCCTGTATGTAAACCAATTGATTGAACTTGATTAACTTAGCAGCACACATGTTGGCTGCCACAACGATGATATATGTGTCAACAACATAAGCTATGCTGACGAAATGGTGTTGCTCAGTCCTTCTATAGCGGGACTGAGGAAACTGCTTTCTATCTGCGAGACATATGCGGAGAAGCATGGCCTAAAATACAACTCAAAAAATAGTGAAATATTAATATTTAAGGCACCGAAACGGAAGTCACGACATGTGCCACCCGTATGTCTCGATGGTGTACCTCTGAAGGTCGTACAGAAGTTTAAATATCTCCGTCATATACCTAGTTACGAGCGACCTAGGAGATGATGAAGATATTGAACGAGAGCGCAGAGCGTTGTCGGTAAGGGGCAATATGTTTGCCCGCAGATTCGCCCGGTGCACTGCAGACGTGAAAGTAACTTTATTTAAAGCGTTCTGTCAGTCTTTCTATACCGGTGGTCTGTGGGTGACATACGCGCCGGACCTACAGCGCCCTGCGTGTTCAATATAACAACGCCTTTAGGATGCTGTTGAGGCTGCCGTGGCGCTGTAGTGCTTCTAAAATGTTCGCAGACGCACACACTAATGACTTTTTCGCCATAATGCGTAGAAAAGCAGCGTCTCTCCTGCAGCGCTTACGTACCAGCAACAACGGCATCCTAAGGGTAATTGCTGCCAGGCCCGACTGCCCCATACTGCACCACTGTATGATGGTAGTTATAGGGCAAAAAAAATAATTGTACATAATTAACATTAACTAACAATACTAACTTAGAAGTTAAGGAAAATTGTTACTAACAATCTATGGATGTTCCTTACTTCTGAAATAAACACTTATTATTATTATTTTTGGGGTATCTATATAATTTTCTCATCTGGTTGGGTTTTATAAATATATAATTTTAAGTTAAAATGAAAAGATAAACATACATAAATATCAATCAAATAAAATAAATATCATTAATATTATTGGGGTCTGGTTGGGCTGGATAAATATATAAAGGGAAAAATAAATATACTTAAATATATATTTAATATATTAACATAAATAATACATAAATAAATAAAAGCCCAACCAGATGGAAGCCCTCGGCAGGGGAGACCAAACGGCCGAGGGTTAGGGGGAAAGGGAAAGAATCCGGCGGACGATGTAAAATTTATAAACCTTTAATTACAGCATCTTTATTCTTTACCATATTTCTTTTTATAAAATTTTACATTCCCGAGATTTGAATAATTAATACATAATAATTGAGACTACAACCCTTAAAAAGGTTAAAGCTTTTTATACGTGGGAGCCATGCTGCAGCAATATCATGGTTGTAGTACGAATGGTTCGGCTCGACCGGGGAGAGACCACGCTCTCACAGAATACTAGTGTAAAATAGCAGTTCAATGCTGCTGTGTTTCGTATGGTGAGTGTATATAACCGGTGACCCTTTTTACTGGAAATGAGGTATTTCATCTAGTGCTCAAGGCTGGCAACGCATCTGCATTTGCAATCCAGGATAAATGTAGATGTCTATGGGCCACAACATCCACTTACCATCAGGTGGACTGTGTGCTCGTTTGTCACTCACATACTAATTTATTAGAAAAATTTTAGTTGGGAAAGATACCCAAAAATTGAACCTACTTCTTTAATTGAATAAAGTATTGTATTTGAAGGTTAAAACTTGGTAAAGATAACAGTACTATTTTATTGTATATAGTAATTAATTTCACACCAATAACACACAAAAAGCCTTTATCCGGTACGCCGTTACTCTTTGAATGACAAGAATACGTATCATCATTACAGCGCTTCACAAGTCCACTGCTGAACATAGGACTCCCCTAAGGAATGCCACAAAGCACGGTCCCGAGCCACCTGCATCCATCGACTTCCTGCGTATCTTACCAGGTCGTCACTCCATCTAGTGGGGGGTCGCCCTACACTACGCCTACCGGTACGAGGCTGCCACTCGAGAACCTTTCTTCCCCATCGGTTATCGGTTCATCGAGCTATATGGCCGGCCCATTGCCACTTCAGCTTACTAATCCGTTGGGCTATGTAAGAATACGTATAAATGAATGTATTTGATAAATAAAGCATAAACAAAATTTTTATTAAAAAAATACACCATCATTTTCAATAACCACTCATTTATTGCTTTTAGGGTATCAATGCTGCAATTTAGAAAACCCTTAACAAAGCAAGTTTTGTACCACATGTACGGAAGTGTACATTGACTATACAAAACCTAATATTTAATTAAATCATATTTTATACTTTCAGTATCAATAAATGTTTGAAATGGCATAATATGAAAAATAAACATTCCTGAGGTTTTATGAACATTGACAAAACCTCTGCGACTAAAGTAAGTCATATAACTTTGGTGCTTTAAAATAATAGCCGCACTTTAACAATAACAAATGCCTTCTAAGCTTAAAATCTAATATATTATCAGTATCACCAACCCATCATTAATTTTGCTGATCATGTCAGTCACACATATTTATATAAGAAATTTCTTAATTATTAACAGAATATATTTATGACTTAGCCTTTTCATTGATTTTGCTATATTCTTAAAGACTCAGCTGTTACAAAATATATTATGCGATTTCAAGCCTCTAGTTGGATATAATTAATTTGAGAGCTACCAATAAAGGTGAAAGTAGATTTTACTCTTTTGTAGTGGCCCTTTCTAAATTCAGATGATATAATCCAATACAAAATGAATACATGCTATGGGTTTAAGTCACTAAAAAATTCTAGTCAGAAATATTGGCTGTAAATTGTGAAACTGTAGTAAGCTGTACTGACGAATGTTATGATACCTACGAAGAAAAATTACTTTGAACATGCTAATTATTTATACCACCAAAAACTTATAAAAGATTGAAAACGAGTTATGACATTGACATGACCATAGAGCATTGATTTACTAACTATTTGAAATACTAAATTCGCTTTTAAATGGTATTTTTTAAGAAACTTTATAGACTTTGTGGAATGTTGAATTGAAACAGCCCATTTGGTAAAATAAAATAAAAACAATTATTATTTACAAACAAAAACAAAATACTCGAGTAAAATTGCTTAAAATGCTGGTTTTACTTTAAAAAAAACCTTTATCTAATTGATGCAAACACTGCAAGTGCTAAAATACATTTAAATCGTGTCTATATTGAAGTGTGGGTATACTAATATAAGTGAGGGAATGCAAATTAATCTACACGTAGGAAGATACTTTGAAAATCACATTAATACTGGACTTTGTGTTATGTTTATAATACATTAGTTCAAATTGTCCATAAAAGTATACTTGCAGAGATGCAAAATGTCTTTCATAAGCCCCTTACAATTAAAAGATTAATTAAATACTATGCATGATAAATATTACGAAATAAAAATACTTATACAATGACTTCTTAAATTACTTTTTTACTTGATAAAAAATGTTACGCACAAGATGTTGCTACAATTTCGGGCACACAGTCCACCTGGTTAGTGGATGCTGTGCCCGATAGACATCTACATTTTTATCCTCGATAAAAGATCAAAATGCGGAAGAATCTTAATTTTAAATATCTTTTGGATGGTATTTTTAATGAAACTTTTATGTAATTACGTTATTTATATTTAGTTTAATAATAATGAAGAGCAACTTCATGTGCGTTTAACAAGAAAACAATTCATATAATCATGTTCAAATAAATATGTATTTATAGCTTCGGACTAGGTAAGCTTTACATTTATTTCGTGTTAGAAACAAAATAGGAACAGCACCAATGAAATACTTTTTTTTTTTGGAAAAACAATAAAAAAATTAAAACCGTTTAAATAACGAAACTACCTTATCCGGCTTTTATTATTTACATTTAATATAAATAACGGTAACAACTCTCTTATCGACTTCTTTTGGCACGCCGACGTATAATAGACGTAAAATTGGTTAAATTTTTTTTGCTTGTTGAAATCTGCATAGTAAATATTTTAACTTCTGTGTAAACATAATTTTCCTTCTAATATTACAACATACTATTGAATATATTATACGACAAATCAATGCGATAAAATTATAATTATTTTTTTCGAACAAAACCAATCTTTCGTTTAATAACTGTTATGTCGCTATACAATTGTTATAACATTATAAGATTAACAAGTTTATAATGTTGACATTGATATATAGAAATTTAAAAAAAAATATACGAATGTAAATTTGAATCAATACGAGCACTAATTATTTACTTGTATGTTTAGAGCATATTGTATTTAATACTTTACTACACTCCAACTATATTGCCGTATTACTATTTGTTTCAGCTTTATTTAATATAAGAATAAAATCTGGCAAGACATAATTAGTCGCGCCATAGCTGGTCTTCTATTTCATAAATATGTAGCTAACAACAGGTGATTTACTAATTAGCGTAAGCTTTACAAATTCTCAAACAACTGAGCTAATGGAGATTAACATTACATCAAATTTTATTTTGTAAAAGAAATAAGACCCATTTACCAGATTTAATATGTATATATTATATTCATCCTCAACTGGTTTGAATTGGTACGATTTCACATGAGCTTTTTTTACATTGCTAATTAACAAATATATATACACATATAAAAACTGATGATCCTAATTCATTATAATGTTTTGTAAACTTTCAATAATATGTAAGTATTTGACACGCATGAATATTGAAATACTTTTTTCGAAACAAAACCTATTCCATTTAAATTGAATGGGAATACCAAATAATTACACCATTTTTGGTGGTGAAAAAAAACTTTTATTTTATTTATTCATTCATTACAGCCCATCAAAAGTCCACTTCTGAACATAGGCCCACTCCATGTATTGCCTCACCGCACGGATATTTACCATCTTATAACATCTTATTTGAATATTTATATATAAATTAAAAGCTTAAAGGACAAGCATCCAAACCAAAAATCTCAATAAAAGTATATATCAAAATATAATTGAATTAAAACAAAACCCGATCAATTTTTAGTCACTTCTGAAAGCAGTAAATTTAAACTATTTGATCTCTCTTTAGAGGGTAGTTTATTTTTTTATGATGTAAGTAATAATATCAACTATTCAATTCAATCAATGAATCTACACACATTTAATGCATTAGTTGCTCTTTATTTTAAACATTATTTATATATTGACATTACAATGTAATATGTTTTTTGTTATTCATCAATTTATATCTAGAAAATAAGACATATTAATAAGTGCATGTTTATCTTGGTGCAATTTCCACAACATCAAGATAAAAAACGACACATGAATTCGTTCAATTTAGAAGTGCAAGAGTGCTGTACAAATTATCACTTCTTTTTAAAATAATATACTATAATTTTATGAATAGTAAAATAAATTTCATTGGTATGTAGTTTAAATTCATAATCACAAAAGTTCATCGCTCCTAAAACATAGTCACTATTACATAATTCTCAATTGGCGAGTGTCAAACCTTCTTTCTATAGCCTAAGTTTTTGGTCTTTAACAATTTGTTTTAAAGGCTAGGATGTGTGACTGAAGTTGTATCGTTTGTGTGTTACCTACGTCGACGTGGTCTCTCTGAACGCCGCCGTGCTGAAAATTAACAGATCAATTTGTTATATATTTTTAAAATAAATTTTAATTTTAATTCACTATCTACTTTAATTGTTTACAAGGTGAACGTATTTTAAATTTGAATTACTGTTATTAATAGACGTCCTTAGTCTTATCTCGTTTTCGCCCGCAAATAGGACCAGGATACCATTATTAAGTTAGGACCAATAGGTGCATCTGTGTTTACGCATACACTTCTATGTATAATATGTAGCTGATGTGTTTCCTACATTTAGAAGCTGTTGCCGTAGTCAAAATTGGCTTGAAGTATATTAACATCATCATTAATAAACAACACAAGTTCAAACCGGTTTATAATTTATAAATAGAAATATAAATAAATGAAGTAAAAATTTTATCAATCTAATTTATTATATGAATAAAAACACAAAAGAGATGGCCAAGAATTGTATGAGCCTGTGCCCCGGACAATACAGAGATGAAATCTATGTCATTTAAAAGTATAGATCTTTTATATAAATAATTACAAAAGTGCATATAGCTACGCAGTAGTGAACACAAGTTATGAAGGTTTGAAAAAGTTCATTTTGACACTCGGTTTTTATCATAATTACACAATGTAGAAGTTCTTAAAGTTTAATTTCATGTCGTTTAGGTTATATAGGTTAATGTGCATGCATTTATCCCAGATGTTTAGGATATCTAAAAAAAAACAGGGACAGCAGGTTTTTCAATCTTTGAAAATATTTATATTGTTTGTAACTATTCAATCAAGACGGACAGATTCAGTGTTGCAAGCTTGCAAGTATTAAAGTAAAATAATCATATACTACTATATAATTCCACATGTTTAAGTTTTTGCTGCATTAAATAAATAAGTAAAATAAAATAAATTAAATAAAATCAAATATAGAATATGAATGAAGAATGTGGCAAATTCGTCAAATATAAATAGAAAAAAAACTAAAAATATGTACATATTGGCAAATCTCTCAAGTTATGGGTATCAGAAGGCGTATTCTTGAAAATAACGATATCCAGCAGTTAAAAAGGCATTATTATTAAAAAGAGTTCTATTGGTCAAATATAAAAATGCAAACTGCTCTATATATAAAAAAAGGAAATCGGTCAGTTATACAATATGTAAGAAACACCCTGTCCAGTTCGAAACAGGCACACATTCACTAAGGTACCGTAATAACATTACGAAAAAAAATATAACATCATATTAATAATGAATATAAAATTGTTACTGTTATTTAAAAACTTTAAATACATTTTTCTACAATTTGCTTAAAATTCAGCAACTTTTTAAAATCTAGCAATACCGTCGTCACCGACGGAATCGTTGTGCGTGTGGTGGGAGAGTTAATCGGCGACCGGCCGCGGTGCAAGTATTGCCATATCAATTATTTAATTTTTTGTGGGGTTTTTTTCTTTATTTATTTTCTGTAAAGGATTACATTTGTTCTGTTTGTGTGCGTACAATTGTTTGGATTGTGGTCAACTATCATATCATTATATCTAAAAGTACCCTACACAGACAGGATATGTTTTTTTTTACATATTTTATAAAAAAAAGCGAAATGGTCGTATAACACTGACAATAACTTACCGACTCTATCAATAGCATCGCCCGGCGTCTTTATTCCCTATTCTCTTTTCTTCCCCTTCTTCTTGCCAACTCGTTTACTGTAATTTTGCGCGAGTGCGTTCACTATCGACACAACGAAGTACAACACCATAGCTAAAACAAACTTCTCTAGAATGCTCGATAAAATCGATCCTTGATTCTCTGGCAACGATGAGGAAGGATCCCTTTTGTGTAAACGCGCCTTCTGATTTCGCAGAAATTCTAGTAGGGGCGCCTCTAGCTTCGGCCCGATATATGGTATCCTTTCTACCCACGCCAAAACTTGTCTGTTAAACGAAATATGTTCGATATAAGTGATACAATATTTTTATCTTAATTTTTTATGAGAAGATACATTAAAATTTACTATAACGAATTTTAGTAAAAATATTTCAATTTTGTCGTAATTTGAACTAATTTCATTAATTAATGCTAAATATTTGTAATTAAATAGTTTGGAGATTAAGGGTTAAAAGTAAATATTTTTATTTGATATAAAGGTTTGTGTCTGGTCTCATACAATAAATGACACGGCTAATTCTATACAATGTTTTTATCTTACGCACAATCATACATTGAATTAGAATAGAATAGAATATTTTTTTATTAAATATAGATTAAATGTTGTAATTCTTATTGAAAGTCATCTTTTACTTTACCACTGGTTCGAAAAAAAAAACCTTTGTCCTGGAAAGAACCAGCAAGAAACCCAGCGGGACTTTAAAAAAAATTTTACAAAGTCAATGGTCACAAAATATTTACAAAATTTATTTTAGAAACAACTTGGAAGCGACCACCACATTCCCATGGGTTATGTATTCATTTATATTATAATAACCCTTTTTATATAGTATAATTAAATATTTAAACTTGATGTAGCAACTAACTAGCAACAGGCGTTATTATGTTTTACTCATTTTTATGTAATGTATGGTGATAAAGAACTTATATATAATTATTAGACCATAATATATGCGTTATTTTACAAAATGTTTTAAATAAAACATGTAGTTACAATTTTTTAAAATTAGAATGATTGTTTAGTTTGAAAATTTGAACTTGTGAGTTGACAAAGAATAATCTTACCCAACTAATGTCTCATTAAACGCTATAATGACGAACATCTTCTGAATATGCATCTTGATAACCGCCTTCCCCAGTACAGTGGCGCCGAAGAAAGTCCAGAAGGGCACGAGGAAGTGGCCACAAGTGAGTCCTGCGAGGTCGAACAGTGGGTTGGGGATCGAAGCACAAGCGAGGATACCCACGAAACCGACTCGCTGTACTAGTTTCTGCACCATCGCTTTCGCCCTAGATAAAAGATGTTATGTGTGAGAAACGCGAGAAAACTGAAAAACATATATCTCGACATATAAATCCACATAAAAATCGATATGCGAGGTTCTATTAGAATAAAACGATATGCCGTGTAAATGATATTAAATTTCAACCACTAATCGCAAAAGTGGCACTCGTACTTGAACTATTTAGATTCAGTACAATATTATATTAGCGTCTGTTAGCTTTTTGTTATCTTTTTATTAAGTTTATAAACATAAAATGTAAAAAAAAGTAATTACATTGTATTGATTGAACTGAATAAAATATTTAACCTCAATAAGGAGGCTGCTTCCCTCTCCCTCATTCTACCCCACAACCTCTATCAATTTTTTTTGTTTTCGACTTTTAATGCCAGCGATAGTATTGCTACTAAAAGCACCTCATTCGTGTATTTAGCTAGCTATACATTTTCCCCTATAATGGTTATTAAAAGAAACCCTGATGCAAGAAGATCACGTTGGTTTGTGTTTATTGTATTATTTTATCTGTGAGAGGATAGTAATAGATCCAATCAAAAGAAATTTGGGGTGAATAGTGAATTTTCTAATAAATAGAAAACCAATCTGCCCCCAGTTTTTTTTTATAGAAGAGGGGGCAAACGAGCATACGGTTCGCCTGATGTTAAGAGACTACCGCAGCCCATGATCAACCGCAAAACCAGGGGAATTGCAGGCGCGTTGCCGGCCCTTTCGAAAGGAGTAAGCACTTTTCTTGAAGGTCCCCAGGTCGTATCGGTCCGGAAAAATCGCCGGTGGTAAATTATTCCACTGAGAGGTCGTACGTGGAAGCGACGCTTGACACGAAAATTGGAAACGATTGATTGTGTTGACATTTATAGGTGTGAATTGACATGTTAGTTACATGATAGTGGCTACACGGGCACCGCCCACTCCTTCGTTCTATTATGTACGTATTACAGTATTCTATGAATATTACTTATACATATACAAAATTACTAATTAGTATGTATTAATAGTTAATATATATCTAGGCTTCACTCGGGTGATTTTTGACAACATTGCCACCTACCGGGTCCAGAATATTTAAATAGAATTTTATTACATATATATTTTTGTTATAGACCTGTAAAATCTTTAATAAGCCTTACATTTAAGCTGCATACTTTAAGTTAATTTTGTTTAAACGGTGTTGGTTTCAAAAATAAAAAAATTTCCCAATGGAAATTCTTCATTTTGTTCTAAATTATTGACGCTTTCGACACTCGACCCAGCTAATGTTTTAAATACTAACTTAAAACATTAGTGGCGTTCAGTGTGGAAAGGTCTCCCTAGTTTGACATGATGACACGATAAACTTTGTTTGTCCGTAATATACTAGTCTTTTCGGCGGAGTTCATAACAAAAGCAGGTTTCCTCCAACACATTTATTATTTATTGTACCTACATCATGAGATGCGGACATGGCGAATTCTTAGTCGGAAGAAGCAGTCTTGGTAATGTTTATTATAAAAACGCTTAATAGCTTCGACCATCCTGCTATTAATTTGCCAGATTCTCATCCTGTTCTTTTATTTGTGGTCAGTGAATGTTTTCATTGGACGCCCGGCATTGCGCTTGACAATTGCTGTGAGCCTCGTACTACAAACTGTGTGCTTACGGCGATAAGCGATGCGCGTCACACATTATGCTTACAGTATACTGTACTTAAGCGACAGTTGCTATTGCGAAAAGTTATCATAATATTTATCGACTTTTAGACGCGGTAGAGTCATTTTCAAGCATAAATGGGTCGGCTTGACCAGGGAAGGACCAAGCTTTCACAGAATAACAGCGAAAAATAGCAGCTGAATACTGTTGTGTTTCGTATGGTTAGAGTTGAAGAACCGTAGACCTTTTTTATTGAATAAGGGTGACAAGCGAGCGCACAGTCCACCTCATGGTAAGTGATTGCTGCGGCCATAGACATATATGTACATTTATCCTCGTTTGCGAATCAGAATGCAGATGCGTTGTCACCCCGAGGAATAAGATGGAATGCCCCTTTTCCAGTAAAAAGGTCTCTACACTCACCACTCTCTCTACGAAATACAGCAGCATTCAGCTTCTATTTTGCGCTAATATTCTGTAAGAGCGTGGCCCTTCCCCAGTCGAGCCGACCCATTCGTGCTACAACCATTCAATTAATATGCTACAGCATGGCTCTACCATGTATTATTATTATATTACTGGTAATGAGACATTCCACCTTAGTTTTTAAGGGTGACAAACGAACAATTCTTGAGGAATAAAATGGAGGACCAGCCCACTTGATGGTAAGTGGATGTTGTGGTCATCTGACCACAACATCCACTTACAATCTGACCACAACATCCACTTACCATCAGGTGGGCTGTGGCTCGCTTGTCACCATTACATTTTAAAAAAAAAGGTTTTTCTGAACAGAATAGTGACATCGGCATTCATTCATATCATTATATTAGCTAATACCAACTCTAAAGTAAAATACAATTAGGTCTACAAGTCCTCACCTGCCAGTTCTTGAATCATCGACGTCTATCTCGGTAACTTCAGCTAACGACCCACCAGAGAGTCGAGCTGCCCGTGCCATAAAGTACGGCGGAAGTTCTCCTAACGCTGTACCAACGCCCCACAGCATCGACTCGATGCGCACTTTGGACATTATGCTCCATATTGTTACCGCGCCGGCAGCGACTGTCTCCGTCGGACATATTATACTAAAACAAACATTGTTTATTACTAGCTAACATTAGTTAAAAATGTCTTGGCTTAGATGTAGAAGTGCACCAAAATTAATCAAGACAGAAATAAAAATAAAACATATACATATTTCTTTAATTGACAATGTATTATGGTACGTACAGACATGCTCAAAAAAAGCATGCTCATAAGCTTACTTAAAATGAGCATGCTCTGCATCTGTTCACATTCGCCAGCAATAAGCACGCTTAAAGCACGAGACGTACTATTTGACATCAGGCTCTTGGCCGTAATGGATGTACAAAGATATAGTGACAGTGCTATCCGTACAGAATTTATTAAAATAATCATATTGCTTGCAACCGAATTGTGTAAGAAAAAGCAAAATTTTTTCGTCCCCCAAACGCGACATATCGAGGGTTTTTTATTTTAAATTGACACAGAAACCGTCGCGAATCGAGAATGATTCGATAAGACATGCTCATAAGTAATTCTGCCCAGTTCAGACGCGCTCGGAGCACGCCCTTCTACCCGCGCCTCAGGTACCATGCTCGAAAATCAAGCGTCGATTGATTTTTGAGTATGCTCAAAAATAGTATGCTTATTACTAGCAATGTGCATACTATTTTACGACACACGCGCTATTAATGAGCACTTGCTCAAAAAAACATGCTTTCGTGCTAGTAGTGAGCACGTCTGTCCGTATCTTTATTTTTCAGTGGTGCCGGCGCTGATGATCTGACTCGACCTGCGATTTGATGACCAACTACTAATAGCAACATCTCGGCTGTAAGGTGCGTTCTTGAAAAAAATAGTTCTGTTAGTGGACTACAAAGACTTACTGGTGCGATGTGAATCATTAAGTCATCCCGTTTCGTAGTTGTCGTAAAAACTAACCAACGATCTATCATACTACCTGCCAAGCAACGAGAGTATGGACAACTATTACAAGAAATGCATGCCTGATGTTGCATTCTTGAAAAGAGAATTCAAATTTCAAAAACTGTGCGATGGTAAAGGTTAAGAGAACCAAACAGTCTATTTCGCTTCGTGGTTGTCGTAAGAATGAATTAATTAATGACCTGAATCTTCAGGGGCAAGAGTTCTTTTCCAGCCTAAAAGTCTGTCTGGATAGGTATTACCCTCTCAGCTATTTCTGCTGTCAAGCCGAAGTGCGTGCGTGCTGTGTTCCGGTCTGAAGGGTTTTGAGAGTCAGAAAGAGTCTGTAGGTATACAGACTTTTATGGACTCCCATGACGCAAGAAAACGATTCTTTGAAATCTATCTCTTCCGTAACCCATAGGCCAATTTAAATAATTTTTGCAGCTCAACGCACACAAGGTTTGGAAACTATAAAGATCTGAATTTGATTTTTTTTCTAGATAGAAAAAAAACCAAATTCAGATTTTTCATCAATTAATTCGCTAATTTACATCTGCGAAATGTCACACCATTTGATTGCATCTTTTGTTGAAATAAAGATAGTTATGACTTTAGACTTTTACTCCGCTCCGTTTATGACGCTAGCAAAAGGTTTTATTATTGCATCAGCATCGGCCCTAGTATAGAATAAGGGTGACAAACGAGTCCTCTTGACGGTAAATGGATGCCGTGGCCCATAGACATCTACATTTATCCTCGACTAAGAATCAAACCGCAGCGACCCAACTAACAATTGTGATGATTACGGCAAGTCTTCCCTCTAATGTGAGTGGACCATGTCCAGCAGCAGTTTATTGTTTTTATGAGGCAGTTTATAGTCGAAAGTAAACCTTGTAGTTGCATTTTAGAAAATCTTCTTTAACCATGTGGCGAGTTTTATATTTTATATTTTAAATGTTGAAAATTCAAAAATTTTCCTATTTTATACTTAAATTTTAAGCTATTATTAATGTATCTTTTGTTAATGATACAAATGTTAATAAAAATGTCTAAATTTTGTATAATATTACCTACTGATAAATTAATTTATGTACAAGCAGACACGCGCCATGCACTTTTATGTATATGCATAATGAAGAATGTAAAACTGGTTCGGTCCCTGGGCCGCACCCTCGGGACAACGAGATCGCCAGTTCGTCCGCTTCCGCGTTGCACGTCGCAAGTGTCCTATACCTGTTGTTAGTCTAAGACCCACTCTTACGCAGTTTGTATTGTTAAATTCTTCTTTCCGTATTTTACTGTGTTCCTATCTTCTCATTCGTACCTTCTGTATTGTGCTGTTGTTAGACTGTCGTTACTGTGTCCCAGCGCAATAAAAAATATAAGTGTAAAAATATACTATTATTTTATCATCCACCATACACACTTACAACCATGCAAAGTGCCAACACTATAGTGACCATTCACCTTAATGAAGAACCAAAAGATAATGATCATTATTATAATTCAGAAAACGATATATTTCACACATATCAGTAGTCGCATTTGTGAAAAACGAAAACGTATGCAATGTTGATTAACTAAGGCTGGAAAGTAAACAATGCAAAATTTTTCTTCCTCCCTGTCAGTCCGAAAAAGTCCAGAGCTCAAAGTCCAATCTAAAAGTCCGAAATGTCCAGTCTGAATCAAAGCTTTTCTCATAGTCCACATGCGCCAGACAAAGTGGCAGATTGTACACTTCGGTCTTCTGTACAATCTGCCGCAGGGTATGTATGTGGTCTATGGTACTGAAGCCTTTTCGGAAACCGGCTTGTTCAGGAGGATGGAAGTCGTCGAGTCTGCGTGCGAGACAATTCGTAATGACTCTCGAAAACAGCACGTAGACGCGACTCAGAAGGGAAATCGGTCTGTAGTTCTTCAAGAGAGCGTTGTCGCCTTTCTTAAAGAACAAGACCACCGCACTTCTGCTCCACGCCTCCGGAGTAGTGCCTCCATGGAGGACGGAATTAAAGAGCTTCTGAAGGACTTCAAGTACCGGTTTTCCACCCGATTTCAGAAGCTCCGCTGTAATTCCATCCTTGCCCTTGCAAGGGAGAGGCTGGATGAGCCTCTCCCTTTGTAGGAAGAATTTACCTTAACTGCATGCTTGACAGGCGATTTAACGATTGCATTATCGGTCATCTCCTACCTTTGAAGCTGTTAAATTCTTCATTGCACAAAAAATACAAAAATACATACATAGCGTCACGGCTATAATCCCCGTTGGAGTAGGCAGAGTCCAGAGAGCAGTGAAGTACTCGGATCACGTTTAACCAAAAAAAGTAATATGCGGCTAGCCCATCGCCAACCCAATCACAAACCCAATATCCCGTTAGTCACATTTTACGACACATCCTTTGTTGGCACATACGTTTTTTGTTACAAGTCGCACATAATCAAGGAACCTATAAGGAAATACATCCATACAAAGGTGGACCTAATGCCATAATCGTATTCTCTGCATACCTGGCACCTTTGTTGTTGTTGTGAAAGCAGTAAATTACATATATAGAGCAATAATAAATTAAGGGGGTAACGCTTTGTAGTTTTCGAGAATTTTATATTCTCGAAAACTACAAAGCGTTACCCCTATGCATGTTGGACTTCAAAAATCCTAAAAATAAATTGAATGAACCTTGAAAGGTAGCTCGGAAAATAGCGTTTAGCGCCCTAAATTTCATAGTACGTGAGCAAAGCCGAGTCCGACCCCGTCAGCATTAATTTATATTCTAAAAGTAGTAAACCAATGCCAAAAAAACTTACTCGTTAGGATATGGAGGTTCAGGGAAATTGAGCGAACCGCACTCATACGCAGCCAGAGTGACTCGCGCTATGTGAGGGCCAAGGTAGAGTAGAAACGTGTGCAATCCAGTTCCCAACCCGACCGAACTGCACACACCCAGTATCACCCACCAGCCCCACCACGCTAGAGTAGCCAACGTTACCTGAAGAGAACAGAAATAAGGTGCTTAAAGGCCTTATACACGGCTCATCTTGCTGCACGTCCTACATGCACGATGCACGATGCAAAACGACAAACCCTAGTAGGCTTGACGCCTGAGCTTTATCATTGTCGTTTTGCATCGTATATCATTCATTATCTTGGCGGAACATACAGCTAGATGGATCGTGTTTATGGGCTTTTTTCGTTATGACCATAGAATACTATAATACACAATAGAATGGCCGTCAATCTTATTTTGTACGGAAATCGGTGTCGCCGGGAGCACACATATAAGAAATTACATCGTATTATCACTACTACAAACCCGATTCGCTATATTGACAGACTGAGCGAATTTACACATTTTAGACTTGATTAATGTTTTAGACACATCAATATTTCTTTATTTTTGTTTCTGGTAACGCCAGTTATCTACTTTATCAACATTACATTACATATCGCATTGAGTTCGTCCTAAGTTATATCTACTTTATCAACATGACTAGTGCATATTTTTTGTTTCCTTCCTTCCTTCCCTTTCCTACCGCACGCGCTGCCGCCGAGGTGAAAAAGAGGATCTCGGCGCGCGTCATTATACTAAGTGATATTACGCCATCCGCAACGCACGGCCACCCGTCGCGTCTTATGTACATTAACCGCAAACCGCGCAGGACGAACATTGAGTTCTCCTGTTTATGTTTAATATTCACCGCATCAGACATTGTGTCTTTGTAACTCATAAAAGTGTGAGACGCCCCCGTAAGGGCAAAGGTGGAGAGTGTGGGACTTCACGAGACTGTTCCGAGAGTGCGTGTGCGCCGAACCACGTGGCGAGCTTGCTGTATAGCAGACACTCCAGGAGGAAGGCGCGGCAGCCCTCATCAGGTCAGTGCGTGCTATCCCACCTATTTATTTTCCCCTTTGCCGTATGCACCAAAATTACAGTCCACTAAATCTTTATCGAAGATACCTTAAGTTACTGGCGTCTCCATTTTTAATGGTCACTTCTCGCTGGATTGACCTTGACTTTCCGCCCTTATTAGATCGTTATCGTAATAAGCGTTTATATAATTAATTATTTATATTTTAATCCGACTTCGGATTAACCCCGCCCTTATTAGAACACTAGAATAGGTCCTAATAGGTGACATTCATAGTAATTTTAAAACTATATTCATAGAATGAATAAGCATATAATTATCTATATTAATTATTTGTTGTATGTTCACATCACGTCATCAACTTTTAACTACATCTATAGATTATACTGTTAAATTACATTTATTATTTGCACATATATTTAAGCATTATATTCGTTGTAAATAACTTCATAATTATTATAAAAGTTAACAATTAAGGTTCATCGTTAACGAAACTAATATTTAATAATTCAACCGCGTAGCGAGGTCGCTTACAGACTACCCGCTTATAATTATATTATTTTTGCCGCATAACTTAAGTTGTAATGCCGCCTAAAAAACAAATAGCATCGAATAATAGCGATTCCTCGGATAATGAGGGCACACCTGATGCTGAGTTGGTTTTGTTGTTAGCTAAACGAGATGCTTTATTTGAAATAGTGCAAAAAATATATGATATGTCCTCGGACATCCTCACAAACACTTCCACGATGGAGCGTTTTCTTGATGGAAGTTCTAATATTAATGCTTTACGTATTGAGTTTAAACAGGTCTTAGATAATTATAATTCACATTTATTAAAAATAAACCCTATTGCTAAACCTGATTATAACAGCCTCATTGCGTTTGAGTCTCTTTGCGGTAGAATAAATAGGCTTTATTTACAATATTCGCAATCTAATTCACAAAGTACTAGTACACCATCTAAAGCCACATTCTCACTTCCGCCTATCGAACTTATGCCATTTTCGGGTGACATTCGCTCATGGCCTTTATTTTATGCTAGCTTTAAATCAACCGTCCATGACAACACATCGCTTACCGACGCTGAAAAGTTATACTATTTGCTAGGTAAACTAACGGGCAAAGCCCTATCTGTATGCTCAGGTATAACTCCTTGCGCTGAAAATTATAAAATTTTATTGCAAGCACTCGTTGACAAATATGAAGACCGGCGTATGCTAGCATCTACATATATTAATCAGATGTTCGAATTTAAGCCATTGCAATCGGCCACCGCAAATAATTTTGATTTATTTACTGATAACTTTATAAGTGCAGTGCGCGCTTTACAAAACTTAAAGTTAGATAATCTCGCGGACTTAATTGTTCTTCATATCGCGCTTAAGAAGCTGGACCCGGATACCATTAGCTCTTTCGAATATAGTCATAACTCGATGGTACCTACCTTTGATGATTTAGTAAATTTTATTAAGACCCGCTCCAAAGTTTTGCAACGCACCGATTCTAGTACAAATTCTAATAGCGCACCAAACAATCGACGAGGTAACGGTAATAATCGTCGCTGTAATAATACTTCGTCGCCGAAGTATCAGGCGTACGTAAGCACGACGACTAGTTGCTCAAAGTGTCTGTGCGATAATATTGTGCATCAACACCTATTTAAGTGTGCAGACTTTAATAAAATGACGCCGCAGGAACGATTTAAATGCGTAAAGAGTAACAATGCATGTGTGAATTGTCTCAGTTTAAGTCATCGAGTGTCTAGTTGCTCTTCAAATTATAGTTGTCGAGTTTGTAAATTTAAACATCACACATTGTTGCACTTCCACCGCAGAAGCGATAATGCTTCCCCTGCGCTGGCGCGTTCTCCACCGCTTCAGCCAGTTACACTGAAGTCTACAACCCCCGCGCCCGCACACTCGCCACCCCTCACCGCAGGTGCGCGTTCAGACGTCGCGCTGTGTACTTCGTTCAAGAATGTTTCTCAACGTTCACCGCCTCCCGCGCGCGCAAGTCGTTCGCAGAGAACTGTTTTATTATCAACCGCTCAAGTATTTGCTTACGATGCTAAGGGAGAGAAACAAATTATTCGTATATTATTAGACTCCGCGGCGCAAAGCCATTTTATGACTAAAGAGTGCTGTCATCGTTTAGGCGTTCAACAACACGATACCGAATGTACTGTAGTAAAGGGATTCGGTGGAGTTGAAAAAATTGTAAAATCGAAATCGATTGATATTAAAATTTTCTCACGATTCGACTCGAATATTAACTTCAATATTTCAACGCTAGTTGTTGATCAAATCACCGACCTTTTGCCCACCGCTGTGGTAGACACATCTGTCTTATCACACTTCCATGGCATAAGACTCGCTGATGAATGTTATAGCATGCCTAATAAAATTGATGTTTTGATAGGCGCATCCCTTTTCCCGCACTTACTATGTCCAGACGTAATTTATTCGTCTAACGACCTGTCCGGGCCCTCAGCTTTGAGTACGGTATTTGGTTACGTTATTATGGGCTCAGTGCCGACACTTCAGGTAAATCATTCTTTAACGTGCTGATCAGTTCTAGAGTCTCCTATCGTTGACAAATTAGTGCAACGATTTTGGGAGCTTGAACAGCCACCCTCCGCACCGCCCATTCAGTGTCCTTCAGACATTGAATGTGAAGAGTTTTATAAATCTACGACATCCCGCGATCCTTTTACTGGTAGATATATTGTTGGCCTGCCATTTAAAGATGACGTTTACTCTCTCGGAGATTCTTATGAAACCTCTCGACGACGATTCATGTGCTTGGAGAGGAAACTTCAAGCCTCGCCTACATTAAGGTTAGCATATGATGACGTCATAAAGGAATACTTAGCTAAAAATTATATATCCCCCGCACCGCCGTATGACTCTCATGAACCCGCTCCAATATATGTCATACCGCATCATGGAGTCTTACGCGAAGATAAGAAGTCAACGCGTCTGCGCATCGTCCTGGACGCTAGCAGTAAGACTAGCACTGAGCGATCATTAAATGATATTCTGCATTCAGGACCAAATTTGCAAGGCGACTTGTTCAATATAATTTTAACTTTCCGCTTACATCCAATCCCTATGACAGCCGACTGTCGCCAACAATTTCTGCAAATAGTTGTTCGCGATTCTGATCGTCGTTACCAATGCTTCCTATACCGCTTCCGTCCACAAGACCCACTTGTGTTATACCACTTCAATCGCGTGTGCTTCGGTTTAACTTCGAGTCCATACCATGCATTGCGCACGGTAAGACAGCTCATTGATGACGACGGCGCAAAGTATCCACTTGCGAGTCGTATCGCATTTACTTCGCTATATATGGACGACATCGCGTTCTCTATGCCCAGTGAATCCGAGGCCAGTGAGACCTCTCGGCAGCTGATAGACTTATTCAAGGGTGCCCAATGGGACCTGATAAAATGGCATAGCAACCGTCGGTCTGTTTTAGATGACCTCCCTACTTCCCATAAAATTACAGGAGAAGTAGAGTTCGATAAATCAATGCCACATAAAATACTAGGCTTGCATTGGTCTACCGATAGTGACGCCTTTTATTTTAAGATATCTGTTCCCGCTGATGTGACGTGCACTAAGCGCGCCATCTTATCTACTGTCGCTCGCCTGTGGGACATAATGGGTTTCGTTGCTCCCACAGTCGCGTACGCCAAATTGTTAATAAAGCGGCTTTGGCAACTTAATTTAGATTGGGACGACATACCACCACCGCCAATTATTAAGATGTGGAGGCAATTCTGTGCTGAATTACCAGCTCTTAATGATTTACGTATCCCGCGACATGTTGGTGTATCCAAAAACTGTACTGCGTCACTCCTGGGGTTTTCCGACGCCAGCGAGCACGCATACGGTGCCGTAGTCTACATACATGTAAAGAGCGTCAATGGTAACACCGTCCAGTTGATTTGTGCAAAGACTAAAGTCGCACCGACGAAACCACTATCTATTGCACGCCTTGAGCTTTGTGGAGCGGCTTTACTCTCAAAATTGCTTCGCAGAGTACTCGACAATTACTCTCTTGACCTTGCAATATCAGTCTATGCCTTTGTAGATTCAAAAGTAGCTCTGTACTGGATAAAGAGTTCGCCACACAAGTGGCAGACCTTTGTTGCAAACCGCGTTGTTCAGATTACCGACAATATTCCCGCTGATAACTTTTATCATGTCGCAGGTACTGAGAATCCCGCTGACATACTTTCACGTGGCGTTACGCCAAATAAATTAGTTTCAAACCCCCTGTGGCTCCATGGGCCTCAGTGGACTTCGTTAGATCCATCTCAATGGCCTCTTCGTACTTTAGACAATGAGGTTATTGCAAATATGCCTGAGAAGAAGATTTTGTCGCACACTGTGTGCACATCCGTCTGTAATTCTGCGATTTATGAGCTCGCACTCCGCATCTCTTCTTGGAGTAAACTTCTACGTATAATTGCGTACGTGTGTAAGTTTGCTAAATTATTGCCCCGCCGCAGCACTACTGTAGTGACTGCTGATGATCTCAGTTTCTCTGAGGTTATAATCCTCCGCGCCCTGCAAAAACAGCATTTTGCAGTGGAATATTTAAATATTGAAGGTAACAAACCTTGCTCGCCCGCTTTCAATCGTTTAAGGCCTTTTATTGAGAATGGTTTAATCCGCATTGGTGGTCGTCTTTCGAACTCCGCATTAGATTACACGCAAAAACATCCAATTATACTCCCGCGCAGTGATCATGTAGTGAACATGATCATTGACTATTATCATATTAAAAATTTACACGCTGGGCCTGAATTGTTATTGTCATTGCTCCGTCAAAAATTTTGGATACTTTCCGCACGCCGCACTGTGAGAAGCAGAGTCTACAAGTGTAATATATGTTTCCGGCTTAGACCCCGTCCAACTTACCCTTTGATGGCTGATCTTCCCCATAGTCGTTTAAGACAAGCTATTAAGGCATTTACATACACGGGCTGCGATTATGCCGGTCCTATCGCATACACTCCTGTACGTCGTCGTGGTGTACGCAGCGAGAAGGCGTACTTATGTGTTTTCACATGCCTCACGACTCGAGCTGTACATATAGAAATCGCTACAGATCTTAGTAGTTCTAGTTTCCTCGCTGCGCTTAAACGTTTCGTCTCTAGACGAGGGCCGATTCAGTTTTTATATTCGGATAATGGAACGAATTTTAAAGGTGCCGCTTCGTATCTTCGCGATCTCTATAAATTTCTAAACGTTGAATACCGCCCAAAGCTTGAGCAAGAGTGTGCTGAGAATCGTATAACATGGAAGTTCATCTGTCCCAACTCTCCTCATTTTGGAGGCGCCTGGGAGAGTATGATCAAAGTCGTAAAAACGCATCTGTTCCGAGTTATCGGACATCAGTTACTTTCATACGAAGAGCTTAATACTGTTCTTGCGCAAATTGAGTGCTTGCTAAACTCGCGGCCCTTGACAGTATTAAGTTCTGATCCTGCAGAGCCTTCAGCTCTTACTCCGAGTCATTTTTTGAATACCGCACCTTTATTGTCATTACCCGCACCCAAAGTCAAATCTGACTCTACCAGTCTGTTATACAGGCATTCTTTACTGGATAAATTAGTTCAGTCGTTTTGGGACCGGTGGAGGACGGAATACCTTCACGGATTACAAGTTCGTCATAAGTGGAACACCCCGTCTACGGCTATCGTACCAGGCATGGTTGTAATTGTGATAAATGATAATGAACCGCCCCTTGCTTGGCCATTAGCGATTGTCGAGTCTGTTCATCCTTCGAAGGATGGCGTAGTTCGAGTAGTGACCGTGAGAACTACTAAGGGAACATATCTCCGTCCTGTTGCTCGTATTTGCCCTCTCCCAAGACAATAAATCACGATTATTTTGATTATAATTATTTATCTAAATTAGGAATTAAGTTTATATTTATATATATTAAAAAAGTATTAAACCGCAATATTATATTTATGTATACATTTTCTCGCTTACCAAGTAAGGTTAGTAGATGAGACATGCGCATTGAGCGCATCCTCTCACTTTATATACCGCTTATTTATTTGTTTTCCTTTTACTTTTATATTACGGTTGTCTTTTAAAGGTGACCCTTTAAGGGCGGGAGGAAATGGTAACTCCAGTTAACAATCTACTTTATCAACATTACATTACATATCGCATTGAGTTCGTCCTAAGTTATATCTACTTTATCAACATGACTAGTGCATATTTTTTGTTTCCTTCCTTCCTTCCCTTTCCTACCGCACGCACTGCCGCCGAGGTGAAAAAGAGGATCTCGGCGCGCGTCATTATACTAAGTGATATTACGCCACCCGCAACGCACGGCCACCCGTCGCGTCTTATGTACATTAACCGCAAACCGCGCAGGACGAACATTGAGCTCTCCTGTTTATGTTTAATATTCACCGCATCAGACATTGTGTCTTTGTAACTCATAAAAGTGTGAGACGCCCCCGTAAGGGCAAAGGTGGAGAGTGTGGGACTTCACGAGACTGTTCCGAGAGTGCGTGTGCGCCGAACCACGTGGCGAGCTTGCTGTATAGCAGACACTCCAGGAGGAAGGCGCGGCAGCCCTCATCAGGTCAGTGCGTGCTATCCCACCTATTTATTTTCCCCTTTGCCGTATGCACCAAAATTACAGTCCACTAAATCTTTATCGAAGATACCTTAAGTTACTGGCGTCTCCAGTTTCTAATATTTACAAAATATAAATAGTTTCGACTTACTGGTTGTAGGATATGTCTCCTTTATTTAAATGCCATTTTCCGCTGTTCTTTCGAAACGTAATTGTTGCACAATTTGCCATTTTTTAAATAATTTGCATGCAGCGATTCTTGACACGAAAATTGAAAACGACTGTGTTGACATTTATAGGTGTGAATTGACATGTTAGTGGCTACACGGGCTCCGCCCACTCCCCCGTTTTATTATGTATGTATTATAGTATTCTATGGTTATGACCGCCAGGTGCGTATTGCAACACATTAGCACGAGAATATTCCTGAAACTTTGCATTAAAATTGTGTTGTCGATGTATGGGAAATTCAGTCTTTACGTCTGAATAATAAGGGTCAATGTCAAGTTAATAAAATGTATGATCGTAAGAATAGACAATGCTCAAACTTATGGATGCATGCAAGACGTAACCTTATGACTTCGTCGATAATGCATTTCTCATCCTAATACATAACAGTATTTTTATGAAAAGAATTAAGATTAATCACGAAAAGATTCGAGACTTTGATGCGAAATTACCTGTGACAAATGAATCTATAGTTTACCTGATAGTAAGTGGATGCTGTCACCTGCAGAAGTGTGTCTTATCGTCGATTAAGAATCAAAATATGTAGATGTGTTATCAGTTATCACTTCTGAGGACTAAGATGGAATGCCCCCAGATTATAAAGCGCTAACGGTGGAACATGCGACTGCGGCCAGTAAAGCAAATACAAATTGAAGCGTTGGCAGATAGATTATTTCCCGGGAAACGGGGAAGCAAAACTTATCTTGTTTCGCCAAGAAATACTACCTAGCGATGACTGCAATAGGGTATTATTTTACACTATGTAAAAAAATCAAAAATATATATTTGATAGGTTTTGTAAAATGTAAACGAGAAATATTGATTTATATTCATAAAAATGTATTATAAATTTTATAATTCCTTTTTAAGAATATTTTTCGTTTATCTGTGCCTCAAATCTCCAAAACGCTATCCCCCATATTAGATTCCGTCGTGACATCACTGGTTAAGTAAACTATAGTCTTTGCGTTACAGCATGGTGTCAGTGACAGCTTACAGTTTGGTGTGTTTAGAGATGGAATAATGTTAAATCGATTTAAAAAAGACGATTAACAATACACAAAGCAGAGCAAAACTCAGCGATTAGTTATCGATATGAAAATTAAAACCGAAACATATATTTCTTTATAAACTACAATGCATGTAAAATTAAGTTTAAGTTTAGGGTGATACCTCAAAAACTTGGTGGTTTTTCTATTAGACATATTTCTTTAAGTTTTAAAAATTACAAATCAAAATTTTGGTGTATGATTTTTGACTATATGACCTTGAATTGCACAAAAGGAAAACACGATCATGTAATTTTCTCGATAGAAAAAGATTGCAAAGTAGGCTCTAATTAGTTACATTTCTCCATGACCACAGTATTTTTACGAATAAGTTCATAGAATAATTTTTAAGACATAGTAAATAATCATATCTAAGTTCTCATGAACCATTTTTTTAATCCATAACAAAGATTTGTTAAAAAAATTAAAATGTTGGTGCTCGGTATAGCTATTTCATAATTATTTTCGTATTATGAAGTCATTGCATCACTTTCATTTTGACACTCCCTCAGTCGTCCGTGAGCTTCACCGACAAAGGAATAATCCACGCCCCCTACCTTAAACTACGATTAATTTTCAAGGTATCCTCTTAATAAAATTATGACATTATAGTTGATCCCGCGACTTTGCCAGCGTGGTATTTATTATGATTGGATTTCATGGGTTTTGATTTTTTTGCGCGGAATCCTAATTCATTTTCTAAAATAAAAGTAGCCTGTGTTACTCCTTATAACATCAGCTCTCTGCCAGTGCCAGCTGTAAGCCGGAACAAACAGACGGACAGACAAACATTTTAAATTGTTTTTGTCTTTTTGTTATAAATACCATATATACTTTCATATTATACATTTAAAGGTCAATCGACGGATTCAACTCGGCTGGGCAGCGTTCAGGAAATTACGACACATCTTCTCGTCAGGTATACCTCAATCTCTGAAAACTAAAGTGTACAACCAGTGCGTGTTGCCAGTGAGGACTTACGGATCAGAGACGTGGTCCTTCACTGCTGGCCGTATGAGGACGCTCAAGGTCGCTCAGCGAGCTATGGAGAGGGCTATGCTCAGAATTTCTCTGCGTGATAGACTCAGAAATGAGGATATCCGCAGTAAAACCAGAGTGACCGACATAGCCCAACGGATTAGTAAGCTGAAGTGGCAATGGGCCGGCCATATAGCTTGAAGAACCGATAACCGATGGGGAAGAAAGGTTCTCGAGTGGCAGCCTCGTACCGGTTGGCGTAGTATAGGGCGACTCCCCACTAGATGGAGTGACGACCTGGTAAGACATGCAGGAAGTCGATGGATGCAGGTGGCTCAGGACCGTGCTTTGTGGGGTTACTTGGGGGAGGCCTACGTTCAGCAGTGGACTTGTGAAGGGCTGTAATGATGATGATGATGATACATTTAGTAAAAGGCTGTTGTTTTAATATTACAAACAGACACTGCAATGTATACTTAGATATGTATTAATTTGAAAACAAAAATCATCTTCTATTTCATGTTGATTGCAACATTCATATATACATTTAAACAAATAAAATGGACCAGCATCTATAATTTTCAGTACGTCGTTGACTGCACCGGCTGATTTTAAAAGTGTTAACGCTTTTCGCAAAATGTGTATTATGTGTTTTATTTATCTGTGTTACCAGGTCCAATAGGCCAAATATCGTGACGGAAGGTACAAATAATAGAGAATTTGGTTTAAAATAGGTTTTTTGTAGCCATTTTGGCCGCGATGAGTTTGAGTCTTTTGTTCAATGCGCAATTTGCTTTATAGTTATTTTTAGGGTTCTGTAGTCAACTAGGAACCCTTATAGTTTCGCCATGTCTGTCTGTCCGTCTGTCCGTCCTCGCTTAATCTCTGTGACTGTTAGCACTAGAAAGCTGAAATTTGGTACCAATATGTGTATCAATCACGCCGATAAAGTGGTAAAATAAAAATTGGAAAAAATGTTTTATTAGGGTAGCCCCCCTATATGTAAAGTGGGAAGTGATTTTTTTTTAATTTCAACCCTAACGTGTGATATATTGTTGGAAAGGTATTTAAAAATGAATAGGGGTTTACTAAAATCATTTTTGATAATGTCAATAATTTCGGAAATAATCGCTCCAAAAGTAAAAAACAATGTGTCCCCCCCCCCTCTAACTTTTGAACCATAAGTTTAGAAAATATGAAAAAAATCTGAAAAGAAGAACTTTAAAAGGACTTTCTAGGAAATTCATTTTGAACTTGGATGGAAACAACAGTACCCACTACCGGGAGTAGTTGCAAGAGCGCGGAGCACTGCTGGAGCGCGAACATAATGGATACCCACCCACCTTTAAACTCATAAGTGGGAACACTTATTGTGACGGACGGGAAACTACGGAACCCTACACTGAGCGTGGCCCGACACGCTCTTGGCCGGTTTTATTTTGCCTGAAATGACCACCGAACGTATGTTTCATGCATCGGCAACACCGCGATGTGCGTTGATCATTTGTGATTGTCATCTGTGAGTTAGGTAGACCAGAAGATCACCAGCTGAACTACCACGGCGAAAACCGTATTGGCGGTCACTAATCAGCTGGTGATCCTCAAGGTACCTCATGAGCTGGCAGTTTACAATGGACTCCATTGTTTTGGAGAACAAGGAGGTGATGGCGATGGGCTGGTAGTTGGACGGGTCTGAGCAGTCGCCTTTTTTAGGGATAGGGTGGATACATGAGGACAGGCGTGACCCAACTATTGTAAACGTGTGTCTTATTCACACCGGACAAAAGGCTGTTCAGTACCTTTGTCAAGCGTGCATAAAACACGTCGCAAACTGACTGTTTCGTACTAGCCTCATCGATACCGATGTTCTGTGACATACCCAGGTATCGGTATGTTTCAGCCTCGGAAAGGGTCTCCAAGTTGACAGATATAGATAAATCGCTGCCCTCAGAGTTAGCAATCCTTCCGCATAAAGATAAGACAGGGGTAGGAAGATACCACCATACATCACAAGGATTAATTAGCCTCCATTTTCACTAAAAATCTTTAAAAAAAAAGCATAAATTTTCAACTCGCAACATTAAATCGCTTAACCTAAACACACAGAGTAACTAAACACTGAAATGTGAAGTGAAATTGCAAACGTATCGCCCGTGCGCCTCCGCTCTCTACAACTTTATTCCTAAAGCTTAGCTTTTTCTCTCTATACTAATTGCTATTTATACAAACGTAGTTGTATTTCACTATAGAACATTTTGCCACAGATTAGAAAGGGAACGATCGTCTTCTCGAAAACCCCGTAAAAAGCCCACGCAAGCGAGAAAGACGACTAATTGCTCAATTAAAACTCATTTTTATGACAGCAGCAGATTCCCTAAGGCAATCCGAGGTCATGACCTGTGTCGAACAGAGGAGCGCACAACGTTTTCAATGCGCAATTTGCTTTATAGTTATTTTTTTACCTGAGCTGACCACCGAACGTATGTTTCATGCATCGGCAACACTGCGATGTGCGTTTTTTCAATGCGCAGTTTGCTTTATAGTAATTTTTTTACCTGAGCTGACCACCGAACGTATGTTTCATGCATCGGCAACACTGCGATGTGCGTTTTTTCCCGTAAACCATAATTTGTTGAACGATTAGTTTCAATTCTAATTCATATTTAAGTGCGTGATTTTTATATATTCGATTTATTTGAAAACTGATTGTATGATAGTATGTGGTTCTTTGTTATGGCATGGCAAAGTTTAGCATGGCACATCACTATCGTATGTGGGTGGCACCCATCCATGAAGTACAACAGTATCTGTATGTCAATTTATCTAAAAAAATACGACACTTATATCCATTTCAGATGCTGGCTTTGAAATACTTGATCACCCTCCTTATTCGGGAATAAGGAGCTTGAACCAAGTGATTTAAATTTTTTTCTTCTGAAAAAGTATTAGAGAGGACAAAGAAAGATAATAAAGCAGTAGTCGCTGCAGTGCAGGAGTTTTCAGAAGATCAGGTAGCAGTTATTTTAAAAAGAAATTTTAGAAGCTCTGTCACCTCCCTACAAACAGATGCGTTTTAGTAAACAGCAGTGAAAAACGGCGTTTTAGTTACACAAGTTTTAAGGTTTACCTAATTAGTTATGGATTCTTATATATGTAAAAGTTAGTAATTTTTTGTATGTATGCAAAATTAAAAGGAAACAAACCTGAACATACGGTTGATGTGGTCCACTGACATAGTACGATATAACTGTACCGACCGTCAGCAAAATAATTGTTAACGCTAGTATTCTGTAAGCTAGCAGCCTGAAAACAAAAAAATGGTATTTAAAGTTTCTGATATAAGGTAACTATGTAATTTTTATACGTGATATATACTCGGCCATAAACGAGAAACGCTATTTAAAGTTTCTGATATAAGGTAACTATGTAATTTTTATACGTGATATATACTCGGCCATAAACGAGAAACGCTATCATATCACGCTATTATAAACATAAACGTTAGACTTGTGTGATTATGTTTGACTGACTCGTTGATCTAGTGGTTGTAAACACGACTACCTACTGATCATGAGGTCCTGGGTTCGAATCCCAGATCGGGCCAAAAAACAGTTATTGAGTTTTACTGTCAAGAAATTCTCAGTATTTGCCCGGAGTCAGTAAGTTGGTGGTGTACCTTGCCTTGGAAAGCACGTAAAGTCGTTGGTCCTGCACCTGATCTCTCTCTGGTCGTGCTGGTTTACCGACCCATTGGATTATGATAGTGAGGGAATAGAGAGTGCACCTGTGCTTGCGCATACAATTGGGCACAATAATTCTGTCCTGCGCCGATGGCTAGTCCGTTGAGGGTGGCCGCCGTGACTAAAATTCGGTCTGGAAGACATTATTATTATTTATGTTACTAGAAAATATATCATAATATGTTACTTACTTTTGTAACCCTGTTGAGATCAATATAAGAAGTTCTCTAAAGAAATACTCCAGCGTTGTTAGAGGCCGCCTCCAAAGCACCAAACTATCGGTGTCCATTTGGACCGTTTTAATTCTGAAAGAATAACAAAATTCATTAGGGGAAGCTTCACGTCTTCATATCTTATTAAGTTAAATTTTTTAAACGTTACCATATAATCATAACTATACTGGGGTTAGTGTAAACACCGTTATCCTTGAAACCAGTGGTATGGTTTCACTTATAGAACGTAAATTCAATGAAAAATAACTTTTTTTTTTTAGTAAAATTTAAATTTTTCCTTAATTCCTCAAGTTTTGCCTGTTCTAAGCCAGAATGAAAGTATGAAGGAAAAGTTACATCACAGGTTATGTGTACCTATTGTGTTTTTATTCAAATGTAGCTAGAGCGGGCGGTGATCTTTACAGTGATTACGTCACTCGGGCGCATAGGGTATCCATGAATTTACGGACAGTGTCGGACAGAAACTTTTTAAAATTTATAAAAGAAAATAGCGCTAATTTTTTTTTAAATTCGGATAAATATTTTTATATTAAAGCCAACTACCTAAGGTTTTAGTGACAACGGTGTTTACACTTACACCTGTATAATAATTGTTTCCGCGGATGGTCATTGCTGCTGTTGGTAAAGGAGATGGTTCTTATCTCGCTCATAGGCCAAGCAAAATTAGCAATTCAGCGAGGAGGCGTTCCTGATACTATACCACGTGGAGTAGGACTGTATCGAGATAGTAATGATAATTTAAGTTTTTAGTTTTAGTTTTTTTCATAATGTATATTAATTAATATGTATAATATTCATGTATTTAAAAGTTATGTTAATAAATGGTATTTTGATATCCCATTAATTACCATTTTCATTTCTTATGGAATTTATCAACTATTATCCCACTCAATATAATTATTTTTTGTTAAAAAGCAATAAATTCCTTTGTATATCGTTTTATTGGACCATTGTCCCTTGATTTTACCACTAAGTTGGCATTATTGGATATAGACAATGTTACGCCTGTAGTTTCCGAGGGAGTAAGCAAAGTCTAAAGAGTAGTGAGTTGTTAAGAAATCGTTTAGCTACAAATAAATTAGTTTAGATGGATAATTGTATATAAGACTATAATAAGGCTAGCCACCTATCTTTTTACACATTAACAAACCAAATTAACCATTAACAAAACGCCTATTAATACATGCTAAGAAATAACATATAATCCCACATATGTTCAAAGTCCATTATTACGTTTAGTGTCTTGAAAGTATTAGGTAAATAATTTAATTAATTTGTTTAATAATTGCATTACAATTAATATTGAAACTCTGGGTGGGCGCAAAGAAGTATTTGTTGCTAATCTTAAAATGTTCATATTGACATACCTGAATATGCCTAAAGGTGCATAATATGTGAACTCTTTTGCGCATTATTGTAAACACATACATACTCACGCGAAGTCGTTCACTGACTAACGCCCACATCCCCCTACACACACGTACGCACGCACGCACGTACGCGCGCGTGCACCCCCTCCCCCCCTCCCTACACACACAACATCGAGATCAGATGAAATCTCGATTTTCGAAAACTGGGGTGCAACCAATAACTTCCCGATATTTCACCAGTCACCATATGGTATGTGGCTTATAGACGTCTACATCTATCCTCGGGTCATAATCAAAATACAGATGCGTTGTCACCCCTGAGGATTAAGATGGAATGCCTCATTTCCAATAAAAAGTGGTCCTACCCGGTCGAGCCGATCCATTTTCAATTTAATGAGCAGTGTGGCATGGTACTTAGATTACTTGGTCCTTAACATACTTGGCCTCCTTTTGTGGGGAGTGGAGACCGTTGCGCGCGCGCGGCTCCACGTCGTTCTGTTGCACCGCGGCCGCCAGCTTGTAGTACCCGAGACGGGCGAGCTGGAACACAATACCTCTCATTAGTTTTGTTAACTAACTTAGCTATGATATGTTTGTGCAAATATACAGCGTGTACCAATAATGGCGTGGATGGCAACACAAAATGTGAATACCGTGTGATATAGCTACGACTAAATCGTCGATTCGCTGTATATTTCTGTCTATAATTTATATAATTTTTCTATGTCCATTGTGATTGCAATTACGAAAATGAAAGTTTTTTGGTGCAATAGTATTCCTCGACCTAAGCATTTCAACTGTATAACTGCGTGATTGCATGTCAACTGTCTAAATCTATATAACACAAGAAATGTTTCTACCTATATCATTTGATGAATTTTTTGTGTATTTGAATGGGTCCCTAGAAGGTTTATATTTGGACCCGGTAGGTGGCGCTGTTGTCGAGTGAGTCCCTAGAAGGTTTATAATTGGAACCGGTAGGTGGCACTGTTGTCAAGATCAAGAAATCACCCGTGCGGATCAGGTATCGGATCGGGATCGGTACAGGTTTTTTTAAGTACGCCAAATTAAAGGGCATTCAATTTCCTAACAGGAAGTTCTAGAAAAATAATGAAAAAAAATTTGAAGCCCGTCAGACCTTTTTTTTAGGTAGTTTTCTTAGAATTACTCCAGAACCAAACATGACGTGGCCACATCTGAAATTTGAACACTTGGGAGCTACTATTTGCTTTTTTTTCTGTACGATCTTTTATAGAATTTTAGAATAGAATTCTAAGAATTTCTTTTTTCTATTCTAGAATATTTTTTATAATCCTTTTATTTTTGTGACAATTAGACAGGAGTGTTTTTTTTTTTATAGAAGAGGGGCGCAAACGAGCATGCGGCTTACCTGATGGAAAGTGACTACCGCCGCCCATGAACGACTGCAACACCAGGGGAATTGCAGGTGCGTTGACGACCTTTTAGAAAGGAGTACACTCTTTTCTTGAAGGTCCCTAAGTCGGATCGGTCCGGAAAAATCGCCGGAGATAAACGATTCCACAGATGGGTCATACGAGGAAGAAAACTCCTTAATTTTCTTGACTAGTGTATATGTGATACACGGGACAGCGAATGGGTTATTAAGAACCCTGCTCTAAACAGTAGCGCCGACCATAAACCAGCGTCAGTCGTAGTTTTCTTGGTCCGCACTATGCAGCTAAGTACCCTATCTTCTCTTTTTATTAACACGTTTTATTAACTCGCTTTCGTATATGTATGTCTATTCGGGTCGAATTTTGTAACCGATTTTAAACTTAACTTCAGCTAGGCACTTGAAATTTTAAACATAGCTCAGAATCGGATGACAATTTAAGTTAACAAATGAAATGAAACGTGGTAAAAAGTAGCTTTTTTGAAAATCAAGTTATTTGTTTTAATCAATAGATTTGACAAGATGACACAACTGGTGGAAGATGGTGCTACTTGCGATACTTAGAGTATGCTAGTGTATGTGTGGCTAAAATTATTCCCATAAAATTTATTTCTCATGTATTTCCGATATCAGCCAGCATGGCCATTTTAATGTGAATGCTTTATAAAGAATGTAAACGACAACATAGCAATCGAATCTGACGCAGCGCAGTTGAAGCTCAACACATTAAAATGTCTCGGCCTCAGAGCAATGCGGCAACAGTCAACGCGTCGTAAACAATTTCCGTACGAAACAAAGAGCAGTACCAGTCTTCAACATCAACAATAATATAAATCTTAATCCTCAACATCAACAGTAAACCATTTTAATATTTAAATGTAATTCCTATATGGAAGTAAGTAGCTGTAATAGGCTCGAAACGTAAAAAAATTACATATCAACAAATCTCCTAGTTTTTATTTTTATAAAGTTCAATTTCAACAATTTTAGAACGACGTCTATGTGTATAAATAGGTACCTCCTATACGATACAATTCGTTGTGACGTTTGTAAAATTTTAGTTTCGCATGCCTCGAGAGGGAATATGTCTCGAAATAATTTTATTTGACGCCTATTAAGTAGATAAAGAACGCGTGATTATTTTATTTTTTTATTAAAATTCATTGTGTAATTTTTAAACAAAGGACAGAACTTACAATTAGTAATTAATGTAAAGACAAACCAAATCGCACCAACACACATGTCTTTATTTTATTTTACTATCGAATATGTGGTCAATACTATTTATGGACAACCTGTTTATTATTGAACACTTATTATGGACTGCCATAGGTACTTTAAATAAACTTTGCTTTCCTTACTTTACTGTAAAACAATTAGCGGAAGTGGGAAACTGTTATATTACGAGTACTATGTTACGATTTTCAAAGCGTATCCGCTTATTGTTGCTTAACAGTGAAAACAAATGCAAAAATGTTTATGAAGACATGTTAATATTAATAAAGAAATGTTTCTTTCAATTATTTTTATAGAATAAGGGTGACAAACGAGCACGCAGTAAACCTCATGATAAGTGGATGCTGTGGCCCATAGACATCTACATTATTTATCCTCGATTAAGAATCAAAATGCAGATGCGTTGCCAGCCCTGAGAACTGAGATGCAATGCCTCGTTTCCAGTAACAATGGTCTCCGGTTCTCAACACTCACCATACAAAACACAACAGCAATAAGCTGCTATTTTACGCTGGTATTCTGTGAGATCGTGGTCCTGCCCCGGTCGAGGCGACCCATTCGTGCTGCAACCACAATATAGCTGCAGGATGGCTCTACCACGTAGATTTATTATGGCTCTACCATGTAAAAAGATTAGATCGGTCAAAATTTAATGATATTTAGTTCGTTTTTTTTTTCAATATCAGAAGTATCAAACAATCCTACAGGCCAGCTAGTAAATGGGTGGTAATCTATAGCCGCCTGTAACCAACTTCAAAACGAAGAAGGCTAAAGCATGCGTTGGCACCTCTTAGTACTAAGTTGGTATAAAAGTTACAGTTTATATACGTCCCACTGCTGGGCACAGGCCTCTGCTCATGTCTGAGAGGGTTTTAGGGCAAGGAATTTACCGCCGCGCTGCCCCAATGCGTGTTGACGAACTTCACATGTCTTCGAAATATTTTTTTTCTTATTTCTCTGACATGCGGGTTTGAGACATGTTTTCCTTCACCGCCGAGCACGTGGTAAATCAGCACTTAAAATTGCAATCAACAATTTCATTGGTGCCGGCGGATATCGAACCCGGTTTGCTCGGGTACTGCGAAATTTACAGCAAGCGCTAACCATCTGAGCTACCACGGCTCTTGTCACCACTAAGATGGTATGCCTTGTTATTATTATTATTATGTAGTTATACCAGTTCTCTATACCTTTCAGATCAGAACACAACAATGCACGCATTACTGCTAGGCGGCGGAAGCAGCTAAGAGGTTGGTCTACACAGACGGACTTTAATGCAGAAAGGTAGTGGTAGTAACCACGGTATATTTTTTTTTGTTATTTTTACGTTACGTTACATAGTATTAAGCGATCGTGTCGGCTCAATGCTGTAAGGACCACGTTCGCATGGAAAAGAATACCAAAGTACATAAAATATCGGCACAATGCTGTTGTGAACACACTCTTTTTTATTATAAGTCCCGCATAAACATGTGACCTGTAAGTCCCCGACCAACATGAGACGTACCCTTACTTAAAAAAAATCAAAAGGGTCGATTCATTCGAATTTTATTTATTGAATTTTAAGAGGCTAATGATAGGTTAAATCAAATCATGCGGTGGCAGATTAAGAGAATCCATCATCCTCCACATTGCATTCCGTCCCGTTGGTGGTGTAAGATTAAGAGATTAAGGGGAACCCCCGAAAGATTCATGTGTCAAAACAGGTTTTGACTCAAATTTAAACACTACCTATCTGCTTAAATATTGCAATGAACAATGTTAGCCAACATTTGTAACAAAATATGTTCTGAACTCAAATTTTAATATTGTAAAGTTAATTTAAGCACGGGATTATCTCTAAACATCTGAGTAAATATTGCAATTAACAATGTCATTGTTCCCACTGGAGCGGAATCAACTTCGGCTGACCACGTACTATGAAATTTACGACGAGTGATTAGGTCCTGGACTACCATGGCTCCAAGTTTTGAAAAATGACGTATCTGAAAATGCACTTTGTCATACGTCCGATCTAATCGCAAGCTTTTTAATATCAAAGAGAACGTAGAGTCAAGTAAGTGTAGAGGCAGTCATGAACGTATAACAAAAAAAAAAATTATCCAGCGATAATTATGACAAAGGTCATCTACATCATTATCATAGCAATATGTACGTAATGACGTTAATTTTTTTAATATTAACATATTATTGTGTTTATCGTGAAGCTTTACCAGACGCTCAGCGCCAAAGCCGTAGTTTACTATACAACGTTAGCAATTTATTACTATTTAAAATTCTGTACAGTAGCTATTGTTTATAAATTTAAATATATTAAGTTCAACCTATTAAGTTGTTGTCGACTCTAGATTTTGTAGTCAAAAAATAAAATAAAGTGTTTAAAATAAGTTTAAGTATAATAAAGTGCGTACCCTGATAAAAGTTTCGAAATAAATATTTATATCACGTACCTTTGCAACTTCTTGATGTATTAAGAAAATAAATTAAAAATAACCTAAGAACACAATACACACGATCACTTAAGTCATGCACGTTACATAATACGGAAAATGGAGTGCATTTAGGTAAAAACTTCATGCAAATCGAATAAACCTGTACCGAGGCAAAAAATAGACGTTTATTGCTTTGGTGTCAACATATGAATGCGAACTGTGACATCATGGTTTCGCTACGCAATCAATTTCACTTTCAAAAACCACTTCCACTCTCTCTTATTTCATTATCGTACGGGTCTGAACAAATAGTGCGAGAAAAAAATATTGGATCTGCGCATAGTTATGAACTTGAATTTCGAATAATGTTCAATTCAAATTTTTTTTAATAAAATATAATACATTATAGCCGATCGATTCTATAATCTTTATTTACATAAAAAAATAAAAAAAATTGAATCTGCGCATAGCTATGAATTTGAATTTCGAATTATGTTCAATCTAAATTTTTTATAATAAAATAAAATACATTAAAGCCCATAGATTCTATAATCTTTATTTACATAAAAAATTGAAACTGCGCATAGTTATGAATTTGAATTTCATGTTCAATCTAAATTTTTATAATAAAATGTAATACATTAAAGCCCATAGGTTTTATAATCTTTAATTACTTACAAATCAATTCCACTACGTTAGTCTCGCATAAAGTCGAAAATGTCGTGAAACGGTTTTGATGTGTTTGAGTGGATGGTTTAGATTCATAATTAGACCCGGTAGGTGGCTCTGTCGTTGTGATTCAGAAATCATTCGTGCGAAGCCAAGGCGGATTGTTAGTACATAGGTATATAATACATCTGAAATATAGCCACTCTTGTAATCAATTTAAAATACTGAAAATTAATAAGTATTTGTTAATCAGACGACTCGAACCCGACACATTAACTTCGTGGCTTACATCGAAAACCAAATCCTTTTGTTTTACTACAAAATAAAACAATGCCAGTATTGAGCACTTCCTTGTAATTATAACTCAGCCTTTTAGCATTATTACTGAATCTAAAGTTGGTGTGCAAATTAAAAAAATCAGAAACTGAGAGCATGCAAAATTGCATGTTGTATTACTTCAACAGTAAGGTTGAAATCGTAAAACTAAACATGTTTAAATTCACGGATATCGCGCGTCAAGGTGGCGTGATAGCCGCGTGCGACAAAAACGTGCGTCGGTCCACTGACCCGCATTTCTACGTAGATTCAATCGGCGCCAACAAATCAACTGTTACAGAAACATCGTCTAATCTAAATTTAACAAAGACAATGTATAATGTAAAGTAATATTACCTACATCTATAAAAATATGATCCCTAATAAGGCAAGCCGAATATCCCGCAGATGCTTCAGAGTTTGACTACGCTTGAAATGTGGTTTGTAATGTCCATCCATTCATTCCAGCGTATCAAAGTCCAAAGCCAAACATAGGCCTCCCCTATAGATTGCTTCATAAGGGAGACAATTGACAGTTTCCACGCTTGGCATCCTGGTTGGCAACCACAGCTTTTTATTTTCTAGACGCTATCACAAAGACTCTGCTGCCCATCTCTTGGTTTCTTTGTCTCCGTCACCTCTTATGACGACTTGATATTTCCGATAAGGTCGTTTAAATCTATTGTGATTTGTTAAATTACGACTCTTGGGAAGGGATAACTATGCCCAGTGAAAGTTTTATCCTTAACACTTAGGAAGTCACGTCCTAATTTTTGTAGTACAAATACTTGCTACCGGGTCCACTGTACCCAGCATATATGTAATATCATAAACTTATTCCAAAACTGCTTTACAAACGTAAATGGTTACTTTCTAATAAAGAATCGATATGTGTATAGAAAACTATTGAATTTGTTTCAGTGTTTTTCTTACATTTAATATTTATTTTCTTAGTACTTAGTACAAAATGAAAAACTGTACTGGTCAGTGTTGTGTACGTCAGTAACTGGTTTTCATATCACACTTTAAATAACACACTTCTTGTAAAAGTTATTTATAATTTTAAGTATAATGTTAATGTACCTAAATAAATCAATAAACACTGTACAACTGATCTTTAGAATTACGTATATGAGTTGAGTTCACTTCTTTTTTAAACTGAAGAAACTTACAGTCCAACTGGTGGTATGGTAGCTACTGCAGTCCTTGGACACCTGCAGCCAACAATATTAAACAAGACTACGTCTATGAGAGATGGAATGCCCCATGGTCTTTAATTATACTGGATCTCTATTTTTTTATAGAATAAGGGTGAGACAAACGAGTACACAGTCCACCAGATGGTAAGCGGATGCTGTGGCCCGTAGATATCTACATTTATCCTCAATTAAGACATAAAACGCAGATGCGTTGTCACCCCTAAGGACTAAGATGGAATGCCTCGTTTCCAGTAAAAAATGGTCTCCGGATCTCTACACTCACCATACGAAACACAGCAGTATTAAGCTGCTACATATTTTACGCTGGTATTCTGTGAGAGCGTGGTCTTTCCCCGGTGGAGCCAACCTATTCGTGCTACAACCATAATAAAGCTGCAGCGTGGCTCCGTTCTTAGGGGTGACAACGCATCTGCCTTTTGATTCTTAGTCAAGGATAAATGTAGATGGCTATGAGCCACAGCACCCACTTACTATCAGGTGGATTGTGTGCTCGTTAGTTACCCTTATTCTGTTAAAAAAAAACTTATTTTTTCAAATAAATTAGGAGGGTAAAAAGATAGTAAAAAAATTGAATAAAAGTTTTAATTCTTAATTTATTTTTAAAAATGGAATGCCATAAATTTTCTTTGTTCGACTGTATTAAGCGTATTGAAGCTATTATTAAAAAATCGCAAGGATTATAAATAGCTACCCTGGAACCATCGCCCGTTTTGTTCCAACGCAAGGTTCCATATTTATTTGCGTCGATTGTTAGTCCTCTAGAACAAAGGCGGATGTAAATGCATATGTAAGCAAGCAGCGAATATATTATAATAGTAAAAATTAACATTAGATATTATCTAAAAGCCGACTTTAATGAAATAAAAAGCATAAAATAACTTCCATACAACAGCTTCAGAAGTCAGTGTTAATAGTTAGTGTGCAGATTTAAACTCCGACTTCTGAAGCTTTTTATATAGAGATTATTTGTTTATAATTCTTTGAATTCGGCTTTTTCTTACAAGTCTAATATTTTGGCCCTTTTGAGTGGACTAAGGAATATATGACAACATCGAATTAGACTAAACTTGACCTCTATTTGTCCACCCTTACGGGTGGAACTGTTTCAGCTTTGTCCACCCCAGAACTAAAAGATATTTTAATAAAAAACTAGCCATCCGTCACGACTTCGCACGGGTGATTTTTGGATCTCGACAACATAACATATAAACCGCAAAATCTTTTGCGTAGTTTAAAAGCTCTAAGCGTACAGACAAGGGGAAGAGACTTGAATGACGTCCCGATGTAAGTGTTAACCCGGAGAACCTTCAGCTTTTTACCACTGCAAGACTTCAAAACACAGTAAGTTTCTTCTGTGTAGATCGGACCAAAAACAATAAATAAAAAGCTGAAGGTACTCCAGGTTAACACTGACATCGGGACGTCAATCACCTCAGTCCCCTGTGACCATAGGTGCTGGAAAGCGCCCGAAATATCGGGTATTAAAAATAAAATAAATTCAACGCGATAAAATTCGCAAAAGTAGTTTTAATCAAAATGTGTAGTGTTCGCGTAAATATAAGAAATCATTAAGAGACTTTTTTCATCATCAAAATCGATTCACAGTTGACGAAGATATCTCCTAATATACTAATATACTTATAAAGAGTTGTACAGTCGAACTGAAAATCACCTCCTTTTTTGAAGTCAGCTGAAAGCTATCTTAAAAGTTTCCAATATGTATCTTTATATAATCTCAAGGGATTGAGTGGTGCCGTAAGTAAATCCAGTATCGCCTGTTTCGACAGACTTTTACCCTAGTTGTAGTAGAAGTTGGTGTGCTAAAAAGTTAATAATATTGAGGATACTAACGCAAAATAACTAAAAATTTTGTAATACATGGGGAAAAGTTACTTATGATATAAATGGTATATCACAAAAAAGTATAATTACTCGTATAAACTACAATAATAATAATAAAATGTATTAAGTAGATTTTCCCGAACTTTTATGAATGCGCGAAATCTGCAAAAGAATGGATAGAATACTTTGATGAAAGATTAAAGTCTATAGGCATTTGGTACGAAAACGTCATCTTTAAGCCTCCTCATATTCCTTGGTTTTCAAATACTAGGTTAAGAAGACAAGAAATTGTGATGGCTCTTAGACTGCGCGCTTGGCTCGTTCCATTGAATAGGTTTGGTTTTTTAATGAAGATTTGTGAGTTACGGCAAACAAGACGATGCGACGATACGTCCAACATTTTCTAGTTGAAAAATTATAATACGAGAGAATATTACGACGTCAACACATATTGATGCACAATACATGGCTATTTTTGAAAGAGTAGCCAAATTTTAAACTTAAGTTCCAATATATACACAATGAAAATATGAGTAAATTAGGATTCTACTTTTATTTGAAACTATCCCAAATTAAATGTGATTTATGGGTATAAACGTCCGACCCTTGAGAATGTATGTACGTGCGCAGTAAAATTAGTTAAAATAATGCATTATCACGCATTTTGAATTTAAAAGATATAAAAACTTTTTAACAAAAAAATTAAATCGCCGAAAAAACTTAATAACTAATTTCTTAAACTAATGTAAGTGTACCTAAGTACATATTTTTTTATTATTTTGTGTTTTTAATTAACCTTAATAACTACGTTCTTAAACTAATGTAAGTATACCTAAGAAATTTTGAGTCATATAGAATAACATTTAAAAAAGTATTTTTGATTAAATGGAGTTAGAAGTTGAACAAGTGCATTAAGAACGAGGGCGGGAGGGCGGGGTGGCTTGTTCCTAGGTCCTTCTAGGCGGGGATTGACGTTTACAGAATTCGAAGCAATAAATATGCACGAAAATATGTAATCTATTTACCCTGTACTCATCACACTGCTATCTGTAATTTAAAAATTATAAAAAATCGTCAACGACAAAGCTTAACAAATATAAAATTGATTGGGGTCCGAGAAATAACATATTGTTACAAAATGAAAAATACAACTACACAAATAGTACAATAATCAACGAATACATCACGCTATAGTAATTTACGGACAATAAAAAAGAAAATAATCAACATTGCAATGATGAAATTACATGCCAGCAACGTCGTTAATTATTATCGGCATCGTGAAAATATCAGCTATGTTTTCGCTAAACAAAGAACACGCTAAAAAAACGGACGTTATAAAAAAGTTTAGAATATCAAAGTTTTTAATGTTAACACGAACACACATAAGGTAATCATGATTTTTTTAAACCAATTTTAAACCCAGTCTCACTATAAATAATGCTTGTAATGGACGTCTACAAATATTTTTAATGATTTCAGTGGTGTTACAAGTTAGAAAAACTTTAAGAACAATGGCAAACAAAACAAAGAACGGATGAATTTGTTTAACACGCAAGTTTTGATTAATTGTTAGCAAGACAACGGATGAGTTTGTGTATTTAAGTGTGTTTAGCAGGGATAGTATAACATGTCAAGGATATAGAACGAAGATTGAATGCAGGAGCAGAATACAGAGTAAATGGGGCTCTTCACTCTATTGTAAGAAGTCAGAATGTGTCAATGAAGGACATGCCTTTATCTGTTTATCGAAAGAAACACATCATTACCTACAACCCTGTCATTCAGATTCGACCCTAACAAGGAGTATGTTACGGTCGAATCTGAATGACGGGGTGAGAAATTGTGTGTTAAGAGAAATGTGCAAGAAGACGTTGTAATTCGGTAGATTGCCCATTTGAAAAATAATAAAGGAGGAAAGGAAAGCGTCAAAGCTAAGGAAAGCGTAAAAGCAAAGTAAGTAAATATGTAAAAGTGAATGGAGTCGGTAAGAGATAGCCGGAATGATTAATTTAAATTAAGATTGATTACTAAGATTTTTATTCTGACATAAAGTCAATAAGTTTATAGAGGGTCGTGATAGCTCAGGGGCTTAGCGCAATATCATAGTAGACGGGCGACCCTGGTTCGATCTCCATCGGCACCAATGAAGTTGTTAATTGCAGTTTTAAGTGCTGACTGGCACGTGCTCGACAGTGAAGAAAAACGGCATGTTAAAGAAATTTAAAAAAATAACTCCAAGACATAGTCTGACAATAGCCAATATCTACAACTGGGGTATCTAATAGATAAAATAAATAATAATAATAATGTTCTCCCGACCAAATTTCGATCATGGCGGTAGTTTCAACGGAGACTCGCCTGATCTGCCGCAAGACAGAATTGTAATGCCTGCCAGAGTGTACGCGCAAACACAGGTGCACTCTCTATTCCCTACTCTCATAGTCCGATGGGACGGTAATCAGATACAACCGGAGAAACATCACGCGCAGGACCAATCGCTTTACAGAAAAACTCAATAAATGATTTTGGCCCGGGCCATGATCAGTAACCCCGTTTATGACTACTAGATCAACGAGACAGTATTTTTATAGGATAGAGTGACAAACGAGCACACAGTCCACCCGATGGTAAGTGGATGCTGTGGCTCATAGACATCTACATCTATCCTCGATTACAAATCAAAATGCAGATGCGTTGTCACCCGTGAGGACTAAGATGGAATGCCTCGTTTCCAGTAAAAAGGGGCTCCGGTTCTCTACACTCACCATACGAAACACAGCAGCATTAACCTACAATTTTATGCTGGTGTTCTATGAGAGCGTGGTCATTCCCCGATCGGGCCGACCCATTCGTGCTACAACTATACTACTAATATTACTGCAACATGGCTCTACCACGTGTAAATGAAGTAAATCAAATCAAATAAATAAAGCAATTATGGAACACAGTTAACAACCGGAAGCAAAAACAAGATAACCATGTTTGATATATGCAAGCCAACAAGGGGGCAGCCTTATAGCAACATGACCATATTACTTGTTTAAACGAATTACCACTACGGATAAAATCACGTCAACGATTAAGACTTATACGATAACTGATTTAGTTAGTCGCCTACACCATACTTTTAGCTGACTTCAAAAAAGATAGTTATATTATAATATAGTTATGGTCCCATATAAATTAGGAGAAAAATGTTCACCCCTAATGGTGGGAAAATATAATAAATATATAAAGTTTTTAATGTAACTATTTGGACATGCAAGCTTGATATTCCTTAGTCCAATAAAAAGTATAAAAAACTAGATTTGATAAAAAGTAAAGCAAACTTCAAAGAACCTAAAAAAAATTCCACATAATAGCTTCCGAAGTCGTTGCTTAAACATGTTGTTTAGAAGTATTAAAACATCTAGTCTAATTTTAGCTTAATGCTGCTTGATCGAGTGGGGTTTTAAAATTATACCCTGACTTCTTTGTATTTTCTACCCTCATTCCAAATAGTAAGTATAATATGTTTACTCTCTTTTTTATTTTTCTTCCTCTTCACGTAACTACACGACAATCAAGATCTAAAAAAGATGAAAAGCAAAGAAAACAATATAAGAAGCAGGACACACATAAACAATAAAATAGTTATCCACTCTACTCGATAAGAAAATATATATGCTATTGGCATCCTAACGCTAGCAGATAAAAATGTCACAAAACAAGCAATGTAGAGTTCTGGTGGTGTTGCATAGTTGCAGTATATAAAGCCGGCTTTATAGTCTAGGTCATATTCTGTTAAAGAAAATTTCAGTTTTAGAGAATATCTCCGAATACCGGCCTAGGAGTATATCAACCCGGTTCGTTTTGTTGTCTTCGTAAGATACCTGAAAAATTATATAATAGCTAGACCTAATAGATGACGGGACATAATTTAAAACACCAGGTGTTAAACCGGCGACGTTGAAGTGGGTTTTGTGATCCAACATTTGACATAACCTTTACTAGGTATAAATTAACAGTTTTATTTTTTATATTTAGGACACTATCCGCGCCATAAATAAGGCTCCAGCATTTCAATTCAGATGACTGATTTCTGGTTGTAAATGGCTATTGCCTGGTTAATGTGTTTGGCGCTAGTTCGAACATCCTGTCAAATAGTGGTCTTATCCTAAGCTAAATTCTCTACACTCGTCATAGGAAACACAGTAGCATATTATATAATAAAGATAATTTTTCATCGATTCCCTTCACCTTAGACAGCCGTCTGTTGTCTTGTTCGTTACCATGACAATTTCCGAATCCTTGAACCAACTTCCGAATACTTAACATAATATGAACGAAGCTATAAGTAGCACAAGTGCACCGCGTTAGTTGATATGTCTGGGTGTTGAACCGAAGTTCGGCTTGAAACTTGGATTCAATGTCAGAGGTACAATCATAATATTACGTTTTTATGTATTTATGAAATTGCCGGTTTTGTGGGAACTATTAACACATTCTTGCCATTTTATGGGCAGTTTGTTAAGACGACACATCGAAAAGGCTTTCGCCGAACTGATCCGAGTGAATACATAATTTCTATAAAAACTTGAAAAAACGCGGTCATAAGGTCTAAATTTGCGTAGCGCCCGCGACGATTAAAAGAACTTACTTGTCAGAATCTTAAAATATTTTTTTAATTATTGATTTTAAGTAATCAAAATAATGAACAAGTAAATTATGAATATTGATGTTATGAATATATTTGAGTGATTCCCAAGTATATAGATTAAGTAATTTCGTTGTACTTTCAACTATAGTGATTTTTTAGAGGTGTTTTCGCAAATAATTATGATCGAGTCAGATTTACACAATCGTGTTTTTGAACAATCTAATTCAAGATAAAGACATGAATTTACCTATATCAAAATTCCACTTTCGTTAGTGGTGTCATAGTACTATTCGATGAAAGGAGGTGCCATTTTTTCACGGTGTCGCCTTAATAAATGTCTATGGTATAGACTGTCTACTTCACGTAAATCGATGAACTCTTTAAAGGCATTCTTCACTGTTTCTTAAGAATTAAAATTTTTATCTAAGAAAATGTTATCTAAAGGCTCGTTTTCTCGAGAATATGGTGAAGGAGGAAGTGTCTATGACCCTGTACTGTACTAAGTAACTCTGCTACCTCTGTTTTTGTCAAGGTCTGTTGTGCAGTATGTGGCTAGGCGTTGTTATTAAGGATCAATAGCGAAGAGCAGTACACCAAACAAAAGTTGTGTTGGTTGAGTGTCACCGCATTCATCTGCGAGTTGCAGAACAATAACGGTCATCTGTATGGTACCAGATAACAAAAAGCTATATTGTAAACACCTTCAGTAGATTACCAAACATTCACCATAAACTTCTTCTAGCTAATCGTTCGTTTCGGGCACTTGGTTTGGGCACTTAGATCTAACCACTGTGATCGACGCTTGCAATTGTCGTATAGGATCTACTTCTCATAGCAGTTTAAAAATCGACTCAAAATTCCCTACTTAAAAAGATTACAGTCTGCTTAGGTTAGTAGTACTCCTTAGAAAGTCTACAGTCTGCGAACATGTTCAAGATCGTCCCCACCATTACATTAGATTTGATAAACCACAAATCCTCGCAAAAGAACATCGATTCCTACCAAGGATGATTACGCGAGGCTATTGAAATTAAAAAACTAATTTAATTAGAACCTAATTTCAATAGAGAAGATGGATGGGTGCTGCCATCTGCTTCGGATCTATAATTAACAAAATTAAACACAAACCCAAGCATACCGCTGCAAGACTTCATGATACTGTAAGCTCGTTTTGCGTAAATCGGACCAAAAATTAATATTCAAAAACTGAAGGTAGCCGGACTAACTGACATTGGGACGTCAAACATCTTAGTCCCCCCCGTGACCATGGGTGCTGTAAAGCATCCGAAACGTAGACAGAGAAACCTATAGACAAATTGATGCCTTCTTTCGCATTCGCACAAGACAAAAATAGATTTATGTATATACGTCTTGCATAGAAATGAGACAGAGCGGTGTGATTGCACGTCCCTTTCTCCGTGGCGGTTATTTTTTTATTTGGCAAACTACACTTTGCTAAACAAACTTTGATAGTTCGTAGCGATCTAAGGAGTTTACAAGTTGGTTTAAGTGAGAAAAAAAGTGTTTCGTGAGCTTAAGATTGGTGAACCTTGTTCAGTTCAGTTCTTAGAACAATTAAAAACATTAAAATGGTTAGATGTAGTGTCTTAGGATGTAAAAATGATACCTAAACGTAAACTCAACGGTATATCATTTCACTCGTAAGAATAGTACCGTTTATCTGGTATTACGTATATTTCATTACAGAACTATATTAATATACGTTTAAATTTCATCTAAATATGTTTAAAATTCATAAAGATTATTGTATAACCTAAAACTACGTTATCTTCCCTTCTCACTCGAGGCCACGCTAATCATTAATTAGTCTATTGGTTTCTCTGTCTACGACCCGAAACGTCGGGATTAAAAAATAAGATATAATAGTTGATAAAACGCGATAAAATCCGTAAATTCAATACTTAGAAAGTTGTTTAGTAATATGACGCTGTGCGTCACTCAGTCCGTGAGTTACCCATTCATTTGTCAAGCTTTTTTTTTACTGATTAGTCAAATATTGTTTCCACTCTTAGGAGTCTTCTAAACTAGTCTTCTTCTAAACACTAGTCTTCTAAAGCCGACACTAGCTTAGTCATAGTTTGAAACGTATACGCTTCCACTATCGCCTTCAGTTCATTATCAACTTCCTTCTCCGGACGGCCAAGAAGTTCATTTGTGAGGTTAAAATTTCCCGAACGAATGCGATTAAACCAATAACACACAGTTCGATTGAGAGATAGTAGTGCTATATCCGCATACGTCATTAATGATGATGCAATACTCTTTAATTATACTAAAACTAGCTCTCCGCCCTGTCTTCGCACGTTTGATTTCTGGATCAAGGACCCACTCAAACACGCAAAAAAAATTCATAAAAACATTCGAGTCATTTTCGAGTTATGGGGAGATTAACTTTTGATTTTTATTTAGAGATACATATTCAAAATTAAACTAATTTTCTAAGAGTTAAGAGTTTGGCTATAAATATCTGATTTTAAAAAAGGAATAACATCCCAAAATGTCTAAATATTATTCAGATACTCTAACGTGAAGCTACACGTTTGTTTAATAAAAACACAAACAATATGGCCTATTTACGAAGTCCCTCATCCCTACCTTAGTTATTACAATCGTTTAAATTAGAATGAATCAACAACACCATAGATAGAAAAGGCCTCTCCCCCTTTTCTATGGTGTTGTTGATTCATGTGTTTGATGATGTAGCATAATTCTTTTAGTTACTTAATATTTCGATTTCTTAATAAATTCATATAAATTCAGACATGAATGGTAAAAAGCATCGAACATAATATTATCCTGTAACACGTGTTGCGCGTTATGTAAATCAGTACCCGGAGGACCGAGCTTTGCTCGGTTTTTTTTTTTGAAATTACATTTAGATACAAATTACATACTGATGAATAATATTTTCGGAAACGGCTTCAACGATTTTCATAAAATTTTGTGTCCAGGGAGTTTCGGGGGCAATAAATCGATCTAGCTAGGATTTATTTTTAGAAAATGTTTTTTGTCCGTGTTTTCAGGCAATGAAAAACTGCTACAATATAAGAAGGTAAATTTTGACACAAGAATTGCTCGTTTAAAGATTTATTCGTGTTGAGAACTAATGATGTATATTTGAAAATGTTATATTGCGTAAGTTTTTAAGACTCAATGAAAACTAGCCATCTACGCAAGACAGAATTAGTGTCCGAGTGTACGCGTTTGCATAGGTGCACTCTCTATTGTCATAGTTCTATGGTACGATAATTCAATATAACCGAAGAGATCAGCCGCAGGACTGGCTTTACGAGTTTTCCGAAGCACGGGGATGAAACAACGCTTACTTTCTGATTTTGGGCTGCTACAGAGAATTTCTTGACAAAAAAGAATTCAATAACTGATTTTGAACCGACCAGGGATTCGAACCCGGGATCTCATGATTAGCAACCACATTTACGAGCACTAGACCAACGAGGCAGTAAGACAATTGTGATACCCTGACCAAAACCTTGCGATAGTACGTTTTTCAGAAACTATTATCTCATTAGTTATGAGAAATAAACTACATCTAAAAGCACATTATTAATGCTCGATATCCTATCATCACATTTCACGGTCTAATTTGTTTTAATATGTTATAAATACATTTAAAATCAACATTTAAAAAATGACTAACATTATTGATTACATGCATCTCTTGCTAAAAGGCAACGCTCTAATCATTTGAGGATCATACTAATGGATAGATAATTTAAAAATCTATGTAATTGACGTTTTATTTAATTTCTTAAGTTCCCTTTTCTTTTTTAATTGAGATAATTCCAAAATTTGAGCGTATTTCTTATGTCGCCTCTACACGTTGGCCAACACAGTGGCGAATGGAGTGGCGAATATATTGGCCGAGAGTTGGTGACGGCGTCCACACGTTGGAACGTCGTTCAGTTTACTTCGGTTTAGTTAAAATTCAAAGAAATTTGATTTGAGCACAAGGCACTCTGACGGTGTGTGTGGTGTATAAATACCTACTATCGAATTTTACAATCAATCGATTTAAACTTCCCTTCGTACTTTTCCAGGCTTAGGACTAGTGAATAAGTTTTTAAAAGATTTTACTACTATCGTATTTCAGGCGTATTTAGAAGATCAACTGATTTTATGTACATATTTAATTATTTACATTTTTTATTTACATATTTTTATGGATAGGTGTTTAAGGAATATTTCTATTTGCTTTTTTCTTTGTTTTCGTTTTTTATTAATGTATGTACAGAATAATCATATAAATTATTTTATAAATGAATTAAAAAACCTCTCCTTTTTTTAATCTCTCCTCAGGTGTATTTACGTTTAGGACATAATTTGCTCAACTTTGCTTGTCGTTAGTCTCGTTCGCCTTTCATTAATTAAAACATTATAAGACCTGCTTTAGAAAACATCCGTTCGCAAGGAACAGATGTTGCTACAATGTTACAATGGATTACAAATATTTTTTTTATAAGACCTGCTTTAGAAAACATCCGTTCGCAAGGAACAGATGTTGCTACAATGTTACAATGGATTACAAATATTTTTTTTAATTTGGGTGGACGTAGGTAAGTATTGGTGTTTTCTCCACCATTCAAGGGGGCACGCCAAATGTCCCCTCTGGTCCTTTCTTGGAAGAATTTCTTTAGCTTTGACCTTGCGACGCGAGTCGACACACTAATTTCAAATTTCTAAACAACGGCAACGTTTAGGCACGGTAATATTATCTAGTTTAGGTAAACAATAGTCCGCCAGACCGTCGACATACTCTTTCGCGCAATATCAGAATGCTCTTGCCTTTTCACTCAAACAATTCTATTAAAAAAGAAATATTAACTCCTATGTTCATCGCCACATTAGCCTCCTCAAGTCAATGGGCAAGCTCTTCGAAAGAGTCATCCAAACACGGATGAGGCGCTATCTGTTTCCCACAGACGGTGACCCTCTCATCATTCCCCACCAATTCGGCTTCCGAGCCAAACACTCATGTCCCCAACAAGTTCACCGCATTGTGGAATATATCCTCAGCGGTTTCTATCCTCGACGTCATAAAACCATCGCGGTCTTCTTCGATATAGCCAAAGCTTTTGATAGAGTCCGGCACACAGGCCTCATCTACAAGCTCTACAAAATAGGTCTCCCCGATCGTCTAGTTCGTCTCGTGGCCTCCTATTTGAAGCATCGTACCTTTCGTTTTAGACACGAAGGCACGCTATCCTCACAGCGAACTATCAAGGCTGGTGTCCCTCAGGGCTCAGTACTTGCTCCTTTGCTGTACATCCTGTTCACCAACGACATTCCCATCCCGTCGAAAGGTGTTCAACTCTCCCTCTTCGCAGACGACACTGCCATCTACTGCAAAGGTGTCTCACTACCCTTCATACGGAACAAGATCCAAAAGTCAGTTGATGACCTAGGAGATTGGTTCAAAAAATGGCGCATCGATGTGAACCCGGAGAAGAGCTCCGCCGTTCACTTCGATTATAAACGACGCCGTCTTAAAAACACTCCTCCAATACGTATGCTAGGGACCCCTGTCCCCTGGCATACGACAGCCAAATATTTAGGTGTCACTCTAGACACAGGGCTCACTTTTAGGCCCCACGTCAAACGAGTCACCCGTCACGCACGGTTTTACCTGAGTAGGCTCAACAGTATGTTGGGCAGACACAGTAAAATGTCCCTTCGGAACAAGCGAACCCTTTATAAGGTCTGTATACGACCCGTCATGACCTACGCGGGCCCCGTCTTTGCCCACGCAAACCCTAACATATTAAATGAACTCCAAATAGTTCAGAACCTCTTCTGTCGTCGAGCTGCGAACGCACCTTGGTACGTCCGTAATGCCGACCTTCATCGGGACTTAGAGCTCCCAACAATTCAACAGTTCCTTAAAAAACTCTCTGAGAACTTCTTCAAAGCCTCAGAGTCGCACCCAAACAATTTAATTCGTGAGGCGGCTTCTTATGCAGCCCCACCCCCCTCTCGCTATCGTGTCCGCAGGCCGAGAAACTCTCTCTCGGACCCGCCAAATAAACTGTCAAACGACCTGAACTGCCTCCTGGCGGCTCAGGCCAGTTCTAATTAAATTAATAATTACTATATCAACTAATATTATTTTGCCTTCGTAGGCACTCCCTCAGCGGCTCTTAGCCGCCTGCGCCCTCTTTTCCCAAAAGAGGGTCGCTCATGATAAGGCACAATAGAGCTTAATCAGCCAGCTGCCTGTCCCCAAAGGCGGTTTTTAGGGGGTATCACTTAGGGTCCCCGGTAGGACAGTGAGTCCCCCATAACCACGATAGACCGGCTATCGTGGTATGCGTAATGCATTTTCCGCCTCCCTACGTACAGGGTAGCCCTTTAATTGCTTCGGGCGCAAAAAAAAAAAAAAAACTCCTATGTTATATACTTAAGGTTTAAATTGGTTTGTACAATGATACTAATTCAACGAACGCATGCACTTATATTAACCGGGTATGTTAAGTTTACGTCGTCGTCGTCGTATTGTTAGTAGATAAGAACGCTGTGGACTCTCAGTTTAGCCGTCTATGAATTCGACTAGATAACGAATGAACTGTAGACCGTCGAAGCGTCGATTGAACGTAGACCGTCTATTTAAATTTTAAACCGTTCGTTGATTCAACGCCCATTACTAGCCGCCGTCTCTCTCTTAGTCTTACTTACAGTCTTACAGTTAGTTGCAGTCTCTGGCTTCAAAAATCATATTATTTTAATTTTTCTATTAATTAATTACCTACTCAGTTTGATTTAGAATTCATTTTAAAATTTGCTGTGTCGTGTTAGCAATAATATTTATAAATCGAAGTGTTAAACTGAACAACACGTTATATGTAATATTAACATCATAATAAGCCTGTGAACACGTTGGACAAGTAAACAAAGGTAAGTGCGTGCATCTAAATAATATATAAGTAACAATTTTCGAGATTTCCGTAAAAGCATGATTGTAAATTAAACGAAAATTCCCTAATTAATACTTTAATTGTATTTCGTGTTTAATGTCGTACCTATTTAAGTTACATTACATCGCGTTAATCTTCTACGTTAGAAATATAAAAATATTTTCATATTAATCTGTCTAATCTAAATAATCATGTAAATGTCCAATTATTTACTTTAAAGGGAGTAATTATTTATCATAACAAATGTTTATCAAACAAGTTAATAACGAATTATATCACTAGTGATTCTATGTTACCAATATCACGTTATCGATATTTTTTTTTATTGAAAATACATTCCTTTTTTATCTATTTCAGAATATAATGGCGCCTAAAAAGAAAAGTTTAGTCTGGAAGTTTTACGACAGAATTGATGACAATAAATCTAAATGTAAGTTATGTCAAAAAGTTATCAAGTGTACTGGAAATACAAAAAACTTATTTGGGCATATTCGTAATATCCACAAGGCAGCTTACATTGAAATTGTTCCGTTTCAAAGGAGTAGTCCTTCGGAGAAAAAAAGTATCACGCAATCAGTTCTAGAGTCAGCTGCTTCAAGTTCCAATGAGACACCTTGCATTGGTATTATTGATGAACTTAAATCAGTTCAATCTGATTCCGAAACCGTTATTCCTTCGACGAGTAGTTCTCAAAGTACGTCAAAACCGTTGGATAAAGCTTTAGATTCTGACTCGGAAGTAATCCCTATAAAACGTCAAAAATCTATCAAAACCAGTTTTCAAGAAATCTCCTCTTATTCAGAATCCGGCATGAAAACAAAAAAACTTAACAATTGTTTGTTATATATGATTTGTAAAGATCACCAGCCTTTCTCAATAGTCGAGAATGAAGGTTTCAAAAATCTTATGAAAGCAGTTGCTCCTCAATATAAATTACCAAGTAGAACAAGTCTGAGACGATGGTTGGATAATAAATATGAGGTTGTTTCAGAAACTTTTAAAAAGAAATTGTCTTCGATAGAAGACTTAACCTTGACGACAGATATTTGGTCTGATACATTAAATATGAAAAGTTTTATAGGCGTAACTGTTCATTTTGGAATAGAAATTGAACTCATTTCAGTTACTCTCGGCGTGTACGAACTCGATGAAAGACATACGTCACAATATATTTCTGAAATGCTTTTAAAAACTTGTGCAGAATGGGGTATTAAAAAAGATAATGTGACGGCTGTTGTAACCGATAATGCTGCCAATATGGTGAAAGCTGTAGAATTGACGTTTGGTAAGAAGAAACACATTCCATGTTTGGCTCATACGTTAAATTTGGTGGCTGAAGGCACAATGGCATGTACTGAGTGGCAAAAAATTGTTACTAAAATTAAAGCAATTGTGACCTGGTTCAAACAAAGTTGCGTTGCTAGTGACGAATTGCGCAAAGCTACTTCTACTGAAACTAAACTTATACAAAGCGTACCGACGCGCTGGAATAGTACTTATTACATGGTACAAAGATTTTTAGAACTGCGGAGTGTCATAAATAATATTCTTTTTCGACACGCCACCGCACCCCCAATGCTCAGCAGTTCAGAAATATCCATTGCCTCATCCGTCCTCCTGATATTGCGCCCTTTGGAGGTAGCCACAAAAGAAATTTCTGCAGATAAATATTGCACAACCAGCAAAATTATACCTTTAGTCCGCTGCATATTTTCCAAAATTACTTCAGCAGGTGTCGCAGGAGAACCTGTGGCACGAGAAGTGCAAAAACTGGCTCTGCAGGAAATTACGAAAAGAATGGGTTCCATTGAACATGTAACTCCTCTTGCTATAGCAAACATTTTGGACCCACGTTTTAAAAAACTTCACTTTAACGATGCAATAGCTTGTAGCAATGCTGTATCGAAAATCAAAGATTTAATGAAGGTTCATTTGCGTCAAATTGAAGAAATCGAGTCAGACTCGGATAAGTCTGATAAAAGTGAAGAGACATTTTCATTATGGAGTGATCATTACAAACTGGTACATTGCAATTGGAACAGTAATAAATCTGAAGATAGCTTGTCGGATGAACTTTCAGTTTATCTGACAAGTCCTGTTGGAAGACTTAACGACAATCCCCTAGAAATTTGGAAAGATTACAAAGTACGGTTTCCAATATTGCATAAAATTGCCTTCAAATATTTAACAATGGTGGGCACATCAGTGCCATCAGAGAGACTGTTTTCGCAAGCGGCGCAGGTAATGACTCAACAAAGGAATAGATTAAAGGGTAAAAGATTGGGTAAAATTTTGTTTTAACAAAGTATAGATAAAAAATATTGGGATATATATTAAAAATAAATGTAAATGTAATAAAATTATTTTAGTAGATGCTTGCTTTTTATTTCTTAACCACATACATATTTAACTTATAGAAAAGCAATCGATGTATAGAAAACATCGATGTATTTTTTGATACATCGATATTACATCGATGCAACAATCCAATGCATTCAATCGAAAAAAACATCGATGTTTTTTTTTATGTCTATCACTACTTCGGTTCGGGCCAATGTGCGGACGAATTTATAAGCACCATGGCGCAGTGGCTCAGCAATGAGCGGCTGCGCCGGGCGCCGCGGGTTTGATCCCGCACGGAACAAGTATTTGTATGTCCTACAAATAATTGTTTCGGGTCTGGATGTGTGTCCTAGTGCAATTTATGTTTGTAAACTGCCTGCGCGATTCGGGAGAAAATCCTAGTATGGGGGTAATGTTTTTATAAAAGAATTATAAAATAATAGTAGATATTAACGGGGCTGTAAATAGGTATACGATATACGATTAGCTTTATTTATTCTTTACATGCATAATAAACTGGAATAAATACCATTAATAAGAACTTAACTTATTTCAAAGTTAAGGGAGTTATAATCGATTAGTCTATGTTTTAAAATTGGGTTTTGATTTTAAAGTTTAGCAAAATATGTACTTGCATTTCTATCAGACATTTGATGTATATAAAAAACACCTTATAATTTATTTGATAATTTAATTATTTTTTGAGAAAGACAAAAACAATAGCAATAAATATAATTAACACTAACTTAATAATAGGTACTAATTATAACTTAGAACATAAATGAAAAACTCATGACGAGCAAAGTGGCTCAGGACCACGCTTTGCGGCAGTCTGTGGAGGAGGATGTTCAGTAGTGGACTTGTGACCAGCTGTAATGATGATGATGATTCGAAAACTTGCACGATTAAATTATAAGAAACCGACGTTTTTTTATAGGATAGGGTGACAAAAGAGCACACAGTTCACCTGATGGTAAGTGGTTGCTGTGGCCTACAGACATCCACATCTATCCTCGATTACGAATCAAAATGCAGATGCGTTGTCACCCGTGAGGACTAAGATGAAATGTCTCGTTTCCTTTAAAAAGGGTCTCTGGTTCTCTACAATCACTATATGAAACACAGCATCATTAAGCTACTATTTTCTGATATTCTGTGAGAGCGTTGTCCTTCCCCGGTCGAGCCGACCTCCGTGCTGCAACTATACTTATAATTGCATGGTTCTACCACGAATAAGCGACGTGCTTCATTTTTTTTTCATTTTAAATTGATCTCGTAATAATCTGATTGTAAAAAAACGTTATTTTTTCGATAAATAGCTTATTGATTAAAACAAATGTTCAATAATAATTAAATCGCGCTAATTAAGGTAGTTGAAATGTTTAAAGTTGAAATTGGCACTAAAAGGCTGGTAATTAGGGCCTCCACCCTACAAAGCTTGAATATAAAATTTAAATCAGATGCGTGTAATCACTCTGGGAGCTTATAGCAAACTAAACGCGCGGCCAACGTGTGGACGCGGCGACCAAACTCTGCCAACAATCCTTTGATCTTTTGTAAAAAAACCGACACCACACGGATCTCGCGCCAACTTGCGGGCCATCGTTCCAATACATACCAATGAAGCCCAAACACCCCGTCTACACGTTGGCCAATGCTATTGGCCACTACATTCGCCACTGTGTTGGCCAACGTGTAGAGGCGCCGTTACGCGATATATTGTAGCGTGAGCAGGTGGATTGTTTAGGACCGAACGCTCAAGGTCGTTCGCTAAGGGTAACTACTTATACTCGAATGGATTTTTCGTTACTTAAGCAAGAAGAGTAATAGACGTCTGTCATGCAAAAACGATTAGAGTCGCTCATGAATCGCTCTTTTTAATCTAGATCCAACATGTAGAATAAAAAGAGTGACATTAAATGAACCGTCAGCACTGGCGAGGCCGACCTATTTTAAAATAAAATCGATGTTCGAGCAGGAGTTGGTGCTATTAATTATGTCTTGTCACTTTAACTGAACTTCAATTTTTTTATATAGGATAGGGTGACAAACGAGCACACAATCCAGCTGATGGTAAGTGGTTGCTGTGGTCCATAGACATCTACCTCTATCCTCTATTACGAATCAAAATGCCGATGCGTTGTCATCCGTGAGGACTTAGGTGGAATGCCTCGTTTCCATTAAAAAGAGTCACATTCACCATACTACTATTTCACGCTGGTTTTCTGTGAGAGAGTGGTCCTTCCTGGTTCCCCTGTCGAGCCGACCCATTCGTGCTACAACTATACTACTAATATAACTACAGCATGACTCTACCACGTAAATAAACTTATATCGTATGAGTATATTAAGTACGATAAAATATTAGAATGAGCTAATAATCTAGTGATTTAGTAATCTATAGAGCTATATTGAGATCGCTAATCGGCCTGCCGAACATGAGGACTATGGAAAATCTTCCTTCAGCAATAAAGGGGGTTATTGAAGAATGATGAATGAAAAATGTTGAAATGAATTCTATAGTATGAAGGAACATGTTATTTTTTATCCAATATCCATTGTAAATGGTATTTTATAACTAAAAAAATAAAGTTGAACGGTTTTAGACACTGCAAAGCTTAGGATTTAAAATTTAAATAGGATGAACTAAGAACTAAGATCAGGATCATGTCCCGACATCTCCAGAAGTCTTGGGAAATATTCAGATCTGTGGTTCTTCCGCATCGGTAAGCATTGTGCAAGTTGAATCACTTAATTTGTAAGGATTGTGTATGTTGAATTATCCCTTGAATAACTCATAACTGAAGATTTAAAAATCAATTTTCAGTTATTTTAAAAGTAATTCTGACGATGTTACTTCAAGTAATAATATAAAACATCAATGCCAGAATAACAGGTGCTAGCATAAATTTTAATGACGCTGTCACAGCGTAAACGCAAATATTCAATCGTCCATAACTTTGATATCGATGTTAAGTGTCACGTTCACGTTGTGATGTTTGTGTAGCGTCTGAACAACTGCCACGTTCTAAATATAAATGATATACTGACTTCGCTAAAGTCTGGCTACTAAGCCCTTGTGTTCGGTACACGCTATCATTTAATAAAATTAGCTTTTCCAATACAAATTGTGGGCGCACGGCAAGGAAAGGCCTGTCAATCTGATATTTCACTACGCTTTGCGCACTGACCTCAAGTGCGTTGCATAGGATGTGTAGGAAATCATATTAAAAACAAATGTGTTAATCCTATTTAATCGTAATTAATTTTATGTTGTGACAGCAGTCATATTGTACTTGTTTTAAATGTAAAGTAAGTACATCCGTTAGGCCTTTAGCCCACACTCACGTGTAAGTGAGATACTGAAAGTTATATGCGCTGATCCGGAATTTACTGGCAGACTTCACATGTCTCAAAAAATTTTTATATTTCTTTGACTTTTTTTGTCTCTGACTTACCCTTTAACGCTCAACACATGGTATATCACAAAATATAGCAATTGATGATTTCATTGGTGTTAAATGGCGGGAAAGAATCAAACTAGGTTTGATTACTTACGATGAAATTTACGGTGAACGTTTAATTCCTAGATTAGGTTCCCCTCCAAACGGGTTCCCGCCTTGTCGTGGCGTTGGGGGGGGGGGGGCTTAGTGTCCGTGGCTTGGTCACCCGCGATGAACTAAGAGGAACCCACATGGCTAGCCCGAGGTGAAGGGCCGACCCGAGGTGGGCACTTCCAGTGGGTTTTGCGAGTCCACTTCGGATATGTGTTGGTGGGCTGCGGCGATAAGTGTGTCCTCTCCCCCTACCGCTGCAGCCAAGGTGGAGTCGCAGAGGAAAAGGACTGTTGGTATTGTATTAATATGTAATTGCCGGTGTTACCTTCTGCGAACAAGAACGAGAGAGAGGGAAAGTATGGCAGATATCTCAACCCGCAGACGGAGTTGGGCAGTGGAGGAGAGAATATAAGGCTCTACTACACCCCACATAATTGAGGTTTAGGTGGCGAAAACGAGGGCTGTCCGTCGTCTTTTAAGGCCTCGAGGTGGCGCGTAATATAAGTTTCCCGTGCGCCTCTACTTGGCTATCGGCATCGGGGCTGCGGTAATGTGCGAAAGCGTTCCCGTAGCCACGACTAAGGGCGAAGATGTGAACACCGTGGGATTCTAGCCGGTAGGAGACCGGCATAAGCTGTCTGTCGCGAAAGCGAGTATCCAGCGGGTATACATACATACATTACAATTTCCCCACGTATAAAAAAAATATGAGCATTTAATCCCTAGGTTACCACGTCTCTAGATTTTAAATATGCCGTATCTGAAAATGCATTACTTCATATCTATTTACAACCGACTTCAAAAAGAAGCAGGTATTCAATTCGACAATATGTTTTTTATGTGTGTTACCTCAGAACTTTTCTCTGGATGAACCGATTTGGACGATGCTTTTTTTATCTGAAATCTGGTGCTTCTCGTCTAGTCCCATATAAATTTGATCAAATCTAGTCGTTTTTTAATTATCCTTAAATAATGCGTATTTTATTGACTTTAAATACATTGATGATGTTCTCATTTTATTTATATTGAAGTCGGTTGTACAATTTTTTTTATCACTTTTATTTTGTATGGTTTCAAGCAAATAGATTTTGTTACTCGCCACCACTTAGTTGCTAATTTTAATTTTAAGTGCCGATTTCTAATGCACTCGGGTGTAAAAAATACCAATGAGAGGAACCTGTGTGATGTTTGTCTAAGAAATAAGACATCGTGGCATTATTTTCAATTTAATCACAAGATGTCATTATTATTGCTGGTTTAGTTTAGTGTCATAAGTTGTAGTGAGTGTGTCTGCACTTTATTGACTCTATGTAATTATTTCTAATAATAATAATAATAATTTCCTCCAGACCGAATTTCGGCCACGGCGGCCTGCCTCAACGGAGGCTAGCTATCGGCGCGGGACAGGATTATAGTGCCAAAGTGTATGCCCAAACACAGGTGCACTCTCTATTCCCTCACTTTCATAATCCGATGGGACGGTAAACCGACACGACCGGAGAGAGATCAGTCGCAGGACCAACGGCTTTACGTGCTTTCCGAGGCACGGGGGTGAGAAACCGTCAACTTCCTGACTCCGGGCAGCTACTGAGAATTTCTTGACAGAAAAACACAAAAATTGATTTTTTGGCCCGGCCCGGGATTCGAACCCAGGACCTCATTATCTTCATTTGCACTACTACAACCACTAAACCAACGAGGCAGTCATTATTATTTCTGACATATAATTACAATAAGAGCGGGGGTACCCTATAATCATAAAATGACAGCCTACAATGATGGTGTCATGAAAGTTTACATTTCAGAGTAGTGTCGCTGTCAGTAAGCCCAATCCTAATCTTAACATGCATGCATTGTAAAATATAATTTAAAACCTATTTATACCAGACATGCCGCAAATAGTTGTTACGGTGAATAGTTGAATACTCGCTGTAATTATTCAACATAAGAAAGGAATATACAAAATAATTTATTCGTTATCAAATAATAATACACTTGTAGTAGTCTCACGAACTTATATATCATTTATATGATACTGTAATTAAAAAAATCTAAGATTATGACTATTATCATGGCAACCCTTTTGTTCCTATGTAACATATTTTACGGGGAATAACCTCATTTTGTGAAAGAAATGGCGTCCAAAAGACCTCGCATAGACAATGAAAAGGGGGATGTCGTTTCAGAAACTCATGAACTATTTTGGCCATGTTTCGAAGAATCTAAATCTACGAGAACAGAGCAGCCTAATGAAGTGTAACCCAATAATACCATTGCTGGTGAAATTGCCTACTACATCAGGTTCGCAAAGGCTGACAGAAGTTTAAACCCATATGAACAGTGGTCTTTGAGTATCAATAAGAATCGATTCCCAATTTTAAGTAAGCTTGCTAAACTATACTTAGTCACACCAGCAAGCTCCGTTTATTCATAAAGACTATTTTCTGAGGCAGGTTTGGTTTACGTAAAAAAGCGCAACCGACTCGTAATCTGCACCAAAACAAAACTCTGCACCACAATCTACCTCTTTTAGACTTTGAATATTAATTAAAAAGCCTTATTAGCTTCAACATGACTGATTTTTGCTAACTTTTATATTTTTAATGATGATTATATATACATATTAATACTATAATAAGTGTGTTTTGTTTAAAAGATATATACAACCTAATTATGTCTAGCTATAGTTCTTTTGTCCATTTAATATAAGTTTATTTTATTTAGACAACTATTCGCGGAAATCGAATAAGAAAAGAATTGGTATTGTGAGAGCCGAACAAGGGCAAACATCTCTTTTACAATTGACTTGTCACAGCTGAGTTTTTAAAAAAATTTAAGTTATTATCAGGAAAATGCTACCCCCTGATGCCTTTTACATAGTCACTACTTCGTAACATTCAACTTCAGAAGTAAATCACAATTCCATCATCATCTACATCTATCATATTATATACAAAACTATTTACTAAACATCATAGTGTTTTTGTTTCTGATGATGCGTAGCATGTGGCGCCCATGTGCGTAGCTTGTGAAATAGTAATAATTACCAATAATCTAGATAAGATGTCTAATTAATAAACATTCTCCATAACAAATTTGGCCAGTCGCAATGGAGGCTAACCGTCTGCGCATAACAGGATAGTAGTATTCTCAGAGTGTATGTGCAAGCACAAGTGAACTCTTCCTTCCATCATTCTCATAGTCTGATGCTACCGGAGAGGCACTGGCACAAGACTAAGTTTAACTCATTAACTCAAAATCTTAGCATTTCCTTTGAAATTTGAGTTATGGAGATTCCAACAACAACAACAGTAATGTTAAAATTATAATAAAAGAGTAGAAGAAATTCCCAGCAGGAAGTTTTGATGGATCTGATTTTCCAACATCCAAATATTAGCATATCTTCACATTTCATCACGTCTAAGGATTCGAGTTTCTAAAGTCAGATGCTACTAGTTTTAGTCACATATTTGTATGAGTATCTGATTAATGTACCCTTATAAGGTATCCATATGAAGTACTTATGTACGTTTTCGGTTAACTTTCGCCTCACATATCTTGAGAACAAATAGGTAATAATAATGTTGCTTACACTTATGGAATTAGTTATGAATAATTTAACCCCTCAATCCCAACAAAAAGCCCATGCAGTCGCATGCGCCCGGCAAATCGCGAGCGGTCGCATGCGACCGCACCCACCCGCAGCACTTAAATCATTAAAACTTATATTTAGGCACTACTTTTCTATGAAGAAGTCTGACGTTATAAAATCTATACAAAATTCTATATATAAAAGTCAGGTTTTACTTCATTACAAAAAGACTATTGTATTTTGATAACAAAAACAAAACATACCAAGCAAATGTCGGTAGTGTGAAAATCCCAATTATTTCAATAAGTATATATTACCCTAAATTATTTACGTAAAAAGATAAATTCTATTCACACAAAAACTTTCATTACAATTTTATAATAAAACACTATACTATAACACTAATAAAACACTAGAAAAACCCAAAAGTCAACAAGATAACATTCACGCGAAAACGGCATACGAAATGAATGTAGATTATAAATAAATATACATGGGATAACTTGACTTTTTATTGCAGTAAAGGATAGAAAATTTCATATTGATTCTATAATGCCAAACTTGTTTACAGAAAACAGTCTCTAAATATATGTTTTAATGGTTTAAAGTGCTGTGGGTGTGCGCGGTCGAATCCGAAAGCTTGGGGTCTGAGAGGTTAACTAAACAGGTTAAAATCCCACACGGAACAAGTATTTGTATGCCCCACAAATTTAACAGTTCCAGGTATGGATGTTAGTCTTTGTGCGATTTATGTTTGTAAACTGCCTTCACAATACAGGAGAAAATCTTAGTTTGGATGTAATGTTTAAAAAAAAATGAAAAGAATAAAGATATGGCAAAATAAACAGATTTTATAGTTGATAAAGTTTCTGTTTTTTTGTCACTTCCTAGAGGATAGTTTAAAGTTAATATAAAAGGCTATTCTTTACATATTAATATAACTAAAACTACTGACATAAGATTTGCACCGGTATGTATTTATGGATAGATAGTATGGAATGAATAAATTTAAACAAAATAATGTGAGTGATGAGTATTCACAACCTAAATAAAGAAATAAATAAAATCCATCTTGAAATATCTAAACTACAAAGTATGAAACAATAATCAAGCTTTTATGCAAATGAAAATGTATAATTATTGGTGGATTCATCTGATATAACAATACAGTTAATTAAATTAATGTAATATAAGTAAATAAATACAATATTTATTTTCTTTTTCTCATTAAACAAATATGTATATTATAGCATCACATTATGAAAAAATTAAAATGTTTATAAAACAAGCATCCACTTGCATAGCAAACAATACTGTTATAAAACGTGAAAGCAATACAACACTGCACGCAAAAAATAATAAATAAAGCACAGTGACAAGTCACACATTTTATATTAGATATACCAGTTCATTCTTGTTGCCAGAAGATCGCTGTCCTCTTTTTCTGCATTCAGCTCGAAGTTGTTCTTTGTTCATTGCTGCTAGCATTTCACAACTAGGAATTTGTTTTGTTCTTCCATTATCAGATATTGAATTCTGTCTTGGTATATTGAGAGATGAAGCCTGGGTACGCGCACGTCTACTACTAGCTGCCTTAGCCATTTTATTATTGCTTCTAATTTGTAAGCAACTTAATAAAATAAAATCTCTGTTTCATTTTTAATTTATTCCCTCCATGAGTTGTCTTGTGAATCCTTGGTCTGGTTGATTTGAAAGATATGTCGAAGCACAAAGTAACAATATTTTTAATATTGAGGACAAAACTTATAGAAAGTGTAATAGTTTTAATACATTGTTCATATTAATTTAATATTTTTAAGTAATAAATGAATGATGTAACTATAAAAATTTAGCAAAAAAGATAATTAAAATTTGTATAAAATACGTCTGTCGGTTTCTAACAAAAAAATAAATACCTATGGTAAAATTGAATCTATATCGCTCTGTAGTCAACCGAGACATAGTTACCTTCAAAGCATTATTGATTAAGGATGCCCGGCGAATAATCAATTTACTTAAACATATAATTGCTTCTTCAGCATTCACAAAACAAAAAACCTACTGTCAGCCCATAATATAATAAGCATAATATTATGTGTAAATCATTCGGGACAGTCAGCATAAATTGATGCAACTTCTAACCTAACAGTTAAAAATAATCCAATTTTTTTTTATACTTACATAAGATAAAATCCAAGTGCGAAAGTAAAAATGTAAATTGACTCTATACTAGAAAAATACGTATATGTTTTTTATATAGCTTAATACAATAATTTTATTTTTTCACGAGCAAAAGGCCACTTCACCTTCACTCAACAGTAAATCTACAACACAACCTCTCTAGTATATATACAGTAATCTATGAATGTACGATATATTACTTTCCTCTATGCTATGAACACAACTAAAAACTAAAAATATAATATTAGAAATCAGTGCTACCAGATTATATTCCAAGAATCTACCACATCTAAACTAAACATTTGCAAAAGGAAGGGATAGATATGTTGTAATAAAATGTCGTAAGCAACTTCGAAAATACTTTGAGCATTTTCGAAATTTTATTTAAGGCAATGTTGTAGATGTCGGCTTTTATATCGATATAAATAACTAACATAAAAAAGTTCTATTTCTTTTGTCACTAAGCTTTTTAAACATTTATTTTGAACTTATGTGTTGCTTTAAAGTCATGAATACCACAATGAATTTTCTTATACTACTCATTGCCTTACGGGACTTTGCATGATTTGGAAATGTCGGTACTGGTAGCAATTTGAAATATAAAGTAGCAACACAAGCACCCAACATGTAGACAGAGAAACCTATAGACAAATTGACGCCTTCTTTCGCATTCGCACACGAAAAAGATAGATTTATGCATACATCTTGCATAGAAATGAAATAGAGCGGTATGATTGTTTGTCCCTTTCTCCGTGCCGGTTTTTTTTGTTTAGCAAACTCTACAGTTTGCTAAACAACTTTGATAGCGTAGCGATTTAAGGAGTTTACAAGTTGGTTTAAGTGAGAAAAAAGTGTTTTTGAGCTTAAGATTGGTGAATCTTGTTCAGTTCAGTTCTTAGAACAATTAAAATTTTTATTTAAATGTGTTTAAAAGTCATAAAGATTATTGCTTAACCTAAAAATTCGTTATCGTCCTTTTCACTCGAGGCCACGCCGATCATTAGTCTATAGCACAAACTAATAAGAGTACTAACGTACGTGGTCTATAGGTTCTCTGTCTACGACCCAACGTACTAGCCATGGAGGTTAGAGAGAAGGAGAACGATCGCTGTAGAAAATAGTGTCCCAGAAATATGGACAAAACGTAGATTGCGATCGCTAAGTTGTCTGAATAAAAGTCATTTTCAGTCTATTTTTCCGAACAGATGCTAAACCACTTGAACATCCACGCACAATACAATATTTCACTATTTCTTAATATTTCTTTGTGTCAAAAATTAAAAAATTACGGAGACGATTATTTCTCACCAATGACGCGAAGAAAATTTGTACATTATTCAATTAACTTCATCTACTTGTACTCACTCATAAACAGTTTAGGGACAGGTGGCTCATTGAAGTTAGCCTCCCAAAATTTTTTATTTTTTCAAATTTCGTTATCACATATCGTTTGTTCGTGGTTTGTTCTTGATTGTTCTCTATCAATAATTGTTTGTTCGTCAATAACTTATTTACAAAAAATTAATTCGAAATCTGCCTTATAGTTACCGCCCCCCACTCCAATTTATAATTTCTTTCATTATTATTGGGCTTTTTATATTCAATTATGTTTGTTCTTTAATAAAATACGTTTCTTCTATCAATAATATATCTATTTTTTGTTTAATTAACAATAATTCAGCTACCATTGAAGTATGATGTAGAACAGCTATTTCAAACAAAAATTGTGCGCTACTCTATGTCGTGACGCGGATGCGCGGTTTTTTTATCATCATAGATTACTTAGGTAGGATGTTCAGTATTTAATTATTGTTTATTTAGATTACACAACTTATTGTTACCTAATTAATTTATTAAAACAAGTAAAATTTTTGAAAATTTGTCAATTATTTTGCATGAATATAATATAAATGAATACGATAATCGATAATATTGTCACAATTGCATTTAAATTTTATTTTATATGAATATATTAAAAGATAACCATATAAAATGAAAGGAATCGCAGCATATGAAATATATTTATTTAAATCTAGAACTAGGTTCCCAAGAGCCGTTTGGCAGTGTGGGGCACGGACTCGGAAATGTTATTTTGTTTATTACGCCTTATGAATTATTGTGAGGAAAGTTAATTATTTCGGATAATTTATATGTCTTGCCCTAACCTAAAAATATGGGTACTACTAATGGGAAAGATAATAATAGTAATGATACAGAAACATCCTTCATTTGCAGCAAAATCATAAGTATTTCATCCACGAATATATATGATAATATTTTACACATTACACACTTACACATCACACATTTACAACTATAGATGATAATATTTTAAATTTGTGGTGATCTTCAAACTATCTTGATGAAAACAATTCTTCTCAGCTGCTAGATAATTTACATGAAATAATAAATGACGAAGATAAAATACCTCAAGAACCTTCGAAATTGAAAAAAGTTAGTGGCCTTTATTAATCGCTTTGGAAAATACGATGAAACAAAAATCTATTACAACTATAAAAGAGTTGGTCATTATTTCAAACGCTGCACCGAAGTTGCATTATTAAATAATACAGTCGAAGAAAAAATTATAAACTGACGGTAACCAAAATAAGGCAGGATTTTCTGCTTCGTAACGGCGATCAAACTGGTCCGGATAAAAATATAAAGTAACGAGATTTACAGCACTGAACACTTGTCCTTTTGATATTTTAACTTAAATATTATTCACCACTGCAATTGATAATACCTCTTTTCATGAGTTGATAACTAATTCTAACCTTCCAATTATCAAATTTTTAAAATGTTTTATAAAATTGGGAGCGACGCAGCAAATATATGACGATCGTATGAATATTGTGTATGCTTAAAAAAACTGGAGAATATCGAGACGAAAGTCCAGATTGCTCCTAGTATTGATTGTACTGGCGATTGAAGCTACCTGTGCGAGACTGAAATAACACTGAACATATATGACCCGAGAACGGGTTGCTGCGATATTCAACACAAAGACTAAACAACATTACAGTACAGCTTCCCGCTGAGAGCGCTACCCTTAATGATAAAAATGGTAATTTTTATGTTTTTTAATAATTAATGTTAGTATTAAACCTTTTCTAAATCTGCGATGAATGAAGTATTTTTCCACATAATTTTCCAGTTTACGTCAGTACATTTTTTTCACGGTAGATCATCAAAGTTGGAAGTGCAATTTTTTCAAAAGTAAAGTAACACAAATCATTTTTTATCTTAAAAAATACACGAAAGTTTGGAGCAAATTTACTTTCAACGCTTGGAACAACTGTTCGAAAAATAAAAAAATATAAAAACAAACAACTTACAGTGTAATTCTAACGACAACGGTAGAAAAACTATCTAAAAGTAGAGAGTTTTGATGAAATTAAATAATTAACGATATCTCAAAAACTAAAGACCAGGATTCCACAGACCCGAGCAAATACCGCCCCATTACGTGTCTACCCACCATATACAAGATGATGATGATGATACAAGATGATGCCATCCATTTTGAGCGCGAGAATCACACCTCATCTGGAGTTAAATCGGGGGATGTCACGCGCTCAAAATGGATGTCGGGGCGGTGGTCGTGGAACCAAGGAACCACTCCTCATTGACGCGGTCATTGACAAAGTGGTGAAACGCAACCGTCGGAACTTCTCCGCCGCCTGGATAGACTACAGAAAGGCGTTCGACTCGGTGCCCCATACATGGCTAAAGAGGGTCCTCGAGCTGTACAAGATTGACTGTACAGTTAGAGACTTCCTCGGGCAGCGTATGGGGTAGTGGAGTACGATCCTTTGTCATCTGGGCGAGCGGATGACGGATGCGGAAAGCCGTATAAGGATAAGAAGGGGTATCTTCCAGGGCGACTGTCTGAGTCCAATCTGGTTCTGCCTCTCTTTGAACCCTCTCAGTACATTACTGGAGGGCTCCGGGAGGGGTTTCGGGAAGGAGGTACATAAGTGACCCACCTTTCCTATATGGATGACCTCAAGTTATTCGCCTACAGTTGCTCCCATCTTATGGAATTGCCAAACATCACTTGTGAATTTAACGATTCTATTGAAATGGAGCTGGGGACGGATAATTGTGCAGTCCTCCATGTTGAGAGGGGAAGGGTTGCTAACTTTGAGGGTATAGATTTATATATGCCCGTTAACTTAAGGACCCTTTTCGAGGCTGAAACATACCAATACCTAGATATGTTACAGAGCGTCGGTATCTATGAGGCTGGTATGAAACAGTTAGTTTGCGACGTGTTCTATGCACGCTTGACCAAAGTGCTTAACAGCCTTTTGTCCGGTGTAAATAAGACACACGCATATAACAGTTGGGTCATACCTGTCCTCATGTATACCTTTGGCATACTCAGGTGGACTCAGACTGAAGCCTTAACGCCCTGGATAGAAAAGTCCGCACTACCGTGACGTCCCAGAGGATGCATCATCCGAGATCGTCGGTAATGAGGCTGTACTTGACGCGAAAACATGGTAGGCGTGGCTTTCTGAGCGCGCTCACCATGCATAGTTGCGAAGTGTGCAGCCTCCGTCATTACTTCCTAGGGAGATCTGATGATCCATTCTATAATGACGTCATTTCTAGTGATAAAGGGCTTACCTCTCTATCCTTAGCCAACGAGCAATGGCAGGACCCAACAGTAGAAAGTATTTCCGACCGGAAGAACGTATGGAAGGAGAAGGAGCTACACGGGAGACACTACAGGGCTCTACACGAACTTTTCGTAGATACAGTAGCCTCCCTCAACTGGCTACGTTTCGGTGACCTCGGGGAAACCGAAGGTTTTGTCTGTGCAATACAGGATCAGGTTATTAAGACCAACAACTATATAGGATGGCACTATCGACATCTGTCGAGCTTGTCATCATCTCAGTGAGTCTCTTAGGCATATCATCTCCGGTTGTTCGGCGCTTTCTAACTCTGAGTACTTGCACAGGCACAACCTAGTAGCCGGAATTCTACACCTGAAGCTCGGTCTGAAATACGGTCTCGTGGACCGGAAATTGCCATATTACAAGTACTTGCCGGAAGCCGTGCTTGAAAATGATCGCGCCAGGCTCTACTGGGACTGGACCATCATCACAGACAGTACTATTCTTCTGAATAAGCCTGATATTGTGCTGATGGACCGGGCACATTCAAGGATATTTTTCGTCGACATTACCATTCCGTATGACGAGAACCTCGTGAAAGCCGCGAGACGTAACTCGCTTCACTTAGACCTACTTAAATCCGCTACGCACTTGAAGATTAAGCCACACGCTTATATCACGTCACCACCAGGGAACAATGCGAATCATCGATAAGACACCGCGCCTTCAATTCCGCCTGCAACCGGCATAGCAACAGGACGCGACGTGCTACTTATATCAATTAACTTACATTGTTCTCGTAGTTAATTTCATCTTGTAAATTTGTTTGTAGTAAAAGTTGTTTGTTAAATGGAAATAAAATTACTTCATTCGAGTCAGTAAATTCTTATTCCTATCCTCCATCAGTATTCGTTAGTTAACAATATAACGTTTTCGAACACGACATTAGGCGTGATCTCCACATAGGTACCACAGCCGAAACAGATAAGCAAACAAAATATCTGTACCTGGCTCACGAGGTGACTGACATGTGGGGTGTTCTGCCAACCGAAATTATTCCTGTGGTCGTCTCTGCGAATGGGCTAATCCCAGTCCGCCTCTCGGGTCATCTGAGGCGACTGGGACTTTGTGACGGACCGCTCCGGGCTCAAATGCAGAAGGCGGTGCTCCTCTATACCACCCGCATTGTCCGCCGGTTTTTTCCCTTTCCCCCTAACCTTCGGCTGTTTGGTCTCCCCTGCCGAGTATTTCCATCTGGTTGGGCTTTTATTTATTTATGTATTTTTATGTACTTATTTTATTTTATTGATATTTATGTATATTTTTCATTTTCATTCACAATTATATATTTGTGGAACGCCACCAAATGAGAAAACCATATAGATACCCCAAATATAATAATAATTAAGCGTAGGGAAGTGACGGCCCCATCGCCCGCTGATGTAATGGTTACGTGACAAAACCACTATGACAGCGTAGTCAGTTAGCAACTTGCCAAGAGGTGTTAGTGCCGTGCCTCGGCATAAATTGAAGGTGCAAAGGCCCGCTTGTGCCCATGGCTTCACCATGAAACTGCCCCGGGTCTGGGCGTCCACGTTGAATGACGCACATAAAATGGATGATTGGATTCTATAGAACGAGCAAAGGGCCGCTGCCTGGGGGTCAGCATGCGAACCGCCAGCCGAGCGCGAGGTACTGTTCGACCACCTAATAGCCCCTCGCATCCATCATCCCCACCCCCACTTGGTGTCGGCAGGGTCTTCGCAGGTCCAGCAATCGACACTCGCCACTGGTGGAATACGCCACATGCATTGGAGAATCTCGATGAACAGCAACGCATTGACTATATGATTTTTCTGTGCGGATATTATTGCCTGTTCCTATATTCCACTTAATTAAATGTGGAATCAAATCACCTTCGAAAATTAGCGTGGAATTGGAGAGGTTAGTGATTCTTATTCAGACCTATATTGCATGCAAATTGTTCTTGAGTATTGAGTTGTTCTTGAAATTTATGGTATTCACTGCGATTGCGCCTGGTGAATGGCGATGAAGCAGTCATAGATGAAAGCGGGCTAACATTGCATTTTTTAATATTAAATCGTATAAATAAAAATAAACACAAATAGTTTTCAAGACATTATAAACTTCTAAATTGTCGCTGTCAGAAATCGAACCCGAGATTTCACGGATTCCACCACAGCGCTGATAAACAAATCAATTACAGAATGTCTAGACTGTATAAATATTAAGAGCTTCTTAAAGAAAATTCCAAACAATATCAATTTATTATGCATGCACGTAAATATTAGGTCTTTGATAAAAAACTTTGCCTCACTTGAACAAATTGTCCTAACATCTAATGTATGTCTCGATCTCATTGTTGTGACTTAATATAAAGGAGGTTAATATAAATGAATATATTAAATGCCTATTTCACATTCCTGGATACCAAATGTTAACTTCTCTGCGCGAAGCCCGAAGGGGAGGCGGCATTGTACTTTACATACACAACAAACATCATATTACAACTAAAAACATCACTACGGAACATTTTGAAAGTATTTTATGCACAATCGCCTTCCATCAGGGTTATTCCGCAGACATATGTGCCGTGTACCGCCCACTTAAAAATAGTAAAAACTTATTCATTAGCGAACTAGATAGCACTTTACGTAAACACTGCTCCAAGGGTGAGTTGTTTTTAATAGGAGACATTAACATTGATCTTAACTCAGATAAACCTATAAAACATAGGTACAATAACACTTTGCACTGTATGGGCCTTGTGCGTGGGATCACCGACAACACGCGTATAGAAATATCAGCTGGTAAGTTAAACAAGTCCTGCATTAATCATATTTATGGTAGATCCCATACACAAGACCTTTACACGGCAGCAATTGATACGACACCGGCCGATCACCGAGTTATAGTGTTCGCCTGCGTTGGATTGAGTATACAAGCGGTTCCAAAAATAAGAACTTGTCTAAATAATATTGCACTTATTAAATCACTTAGTAAAATAGAATGGAAAAAATCGAGGGAATTATCTTGTCCTTTTAGTATTTACAATTTCATACACGAAAATTTTAATAAGTGTTATACGGAATGTAGGAAAGAATCTAAAAGTACCCTTAAACCAAAACGTATTGGTAATGAATGGATGAACAAAAAAATTCTGAAAATATTCCAACACAGGTACAAATTATTTAATCAATGGACAAAAGACTTTAGAAATTGTATTTTAAAGCAAGCTTACAATAAGGCACGAAATTATGCAAACACAGTGATTCAAAAAAGTAAAAATAAGTGGCTTAAATTTGAAAATTAACAAGAACATACATAATCCTAAAAACCTATTAACTAACTAATTCATACCACCTGTATACGCAACGCAGGAACGTCCGGTTTTTGACACAGTGAAGTGGGCGGTGGCAAGACTCACACCTTTCTTGTACACTATGAGGTAACTACGTATGTATTGCCGATTTACCGCGTGTTGACTGTGCCAATTGCTGTTTAGTGTTTAATAGTGTTCCGTTAAACATATTTTTGTAGATTAAGGTGTAGCTCATATTTAAAAAAAAATTATGTCGGTGGTTTGTGGTACATGGTGAAGTTTTTCATTAAGCTTATGTTGTACCATATTATATCCTCTTTATCATGTATAATATGTTAAATAAATAAATTGCTTCAATGCGCTAAATCCTTTTCAATTTGACGACAAAGTTTAAAAGAAAGGGAGCGTTTTAGTATTATGTAAGTAGGCTCGGGGCTTTAAATTTTTTCTTACCTTTGCTGACAAAGGGAGCGGGGAGGGTGAGGGGGGGGGAATATATATTAAAAATCTTAGGTAAAATAAAGAAATATAAAACAATAAAAATTTATAGAACAATAATTATAACTATAATTAATAATACTGTTTTTATTATTTCTAGTTAGTATACTGAATGAATATCTTTTCATAATTTTTACCAAAAATAAATCAATGATTTTTCCGATACTCCATGTCCATTTTTTCCTTTAAATTATTTACTAAGATTATATATAAGATTTAAAGTTTTTTCCACTCTTTTTAATAACCGGTATTTTAGAGACGGAAAAAATTTATAAAACATTACATTAAAGTAAAACAATTGTGAATTACCTAAATAAATTATTAATGTTATACATACTGTATTTTTACTCTTTCTTGACAGCCCTAAGTAACCCCGGAAAAACAGCCGTGATGTGGTAATGAGAAAAGGTGCAAAGTAATACTTAATATGAATTATGTAGGCTATTAAACGTCGGCAAGCAGTCAACATCAAAAGAGTGAAACTTCTGTACCTAGTACTATTATTTATTCTGTGCCCAGGGTTACAAACTCAGTCGGGGCTAGCGCGTTGTAGGCGATTGAATGTTTGTTTTGAGGATTTTTCAACGCTGTTTACGTTAATAGTTTTTTGTAAATACTTGTTGAAATAGTCTTTGTTTAGTGTTATATATATATTATTTTACCTATTTGATTAATTGTAGTGGAAAAACATCGTTCATACTACAATTGTTGCGTGGATGGATGCTAAATGCCCAAAAAAAAAGTTCAGATATATCATTCCTTAAAATTACCGAAGAATTTTAGAAGGAAGTTATGAAAGGTGAATATATTTCATTATTGAAATAATACTAAATTTTACGGAATTTATCGCGTATATTTAACTTTTTTACCCGACGTTTCGAGAGCTTTACAGCACCCATGGTCACGGGAAGGACTGAGATGTTCAACGTCCAGCTGTCATAGTTAACCGCGGTTACCATAGATTAAAATTTAACTTTTGTTCCGATCTACACAGTATGTACTTATCGTATCATGGAGTCTTGCAGTTGTATGCTTGGGTTGGGATTTAATTTTATTTATTATAGGGTCCCAAGCAGATGGTAGCACCCAGCCATCTTCTCCATTGAAATTAGGATGTTTTTTGATTTCAATAGCCTCGCGAATCATCCTTGGAAGGAATCGGTGTTCTTTAGCGAGGATTTGTGGTCTATCAAATCTGATGTAGTGACGGGGGCGATCCTGTACATGTTCACAGACTGCAGACTTCCCGGAGTGTCGATTCTTCACATCAGCTATATGTTCTTTGACGCGGGTTTTAATTGATCTTTTAGTTTGTCCTATGTAGGAGAGACCACATTCACAATCAAGCTTGTACACTCCTGCATCTTGCAGAGGGACGTTACACTTGACTGATGGTAAAAACTGACCAATCTTCTTCGGCGGCTTGAAGTATGTTTTGATGGAAGCGCGCTTCAAGATGTAGCCAATCTTGTCAGTGACTCCTCTAACATATGGCAGTACAGCAGGTACACGCTCGACTGTGGCCGGCTTCACTCGTTCTCTGTGACGTAGGCGCGGGACCCGAAGCTTGTTGTCATGCAAAACTTGCTTGACATGTTGGAGCTCGGCAGCCAGGTGTTTACTGTCACAGATCCCTCGTGCTCTCTGAAACAAAGATTTACCCACGGTAGCTAACTGTGAAGGATGGTGGTGAGAATCACCACCATCCTTCACAGTTAGCTACCGTGTAGTTTTACGTACGTGTACCGTGTAGTACGTGTAGTTTTTTCTGTGTGGTCTCTCCTACATAGGACAAACTAAAAGATCAATTAAAACCCGCGTCAAAGAACATATAGCTGATGTGAAGAATCGACGCTCCGGGAAGTCTGCAGTCTGTGAACATGTACAGGATCGCCCCCGTCACTACATCAGATTTGATAGACCACAAATCCTCGCTAAAGAACACCGATTCCTTCCAAGGATGATTCGCGAGGCTATTGAAATCAAAAAACAAGCATACAACTGCAAGACTCCATGATACGATAAGTACATACTGTGTAGATCGGAACAAAAGTTAAATTTTAATCTATGGTAACCGCGGTTAACTATGACAGCTGGACGTTGAACATCTCAGTCCTTCCCGTGACCATGGGTGCTGTAAAGCTCTCGAAACGTCGGGTAAAAAGGTTAAATATACGCGATAAATTCCGTAAAAAATTAGTATTATTTCAATGTGTAGTGTTCGCGTAAATATAAGAAATCATTATATTTCATTATTTTTTTAGATAGGTACTTATAGCAAAAAAGAATTAAGTAATAATTTATCTACACAAGTAATACGTACTTTATTACAAAACTTCGTTGAAATTTACTTCACTATCCAACTATCTACGTACTTACTACTTAAATACCTATATATGTCTTTTGTAATTAAAATATTTTAAGTTATAGTAACACAAAACACTGAAATTAAAACTTTGTTTTCTAACAAGATTTTTAACTGAGTAGAATACGATCACATTTCTGTTAGCAATCGTATCTCAGGTTTATTTGTTGTGGCCTTGCTAGTTGCATGCGTTGAGCATCGTAGAAATCATATAGGTGCAAAAATATGGTCAGTCGATCATAGTTAGAATAGGTACTTCACCTAAGTAACTTAATTAACATTTCGCAATGTATTTTTTAACTCTTTTTTATAGCCCTTAATAACCACGAAAAGTCCGCCATGGCGTAGGAAAGGGAAAAGATGCAAAGTAATATGGACGCTCGTGCGCAGCGATAAAATTTTAATTAGCTTGCGTGCGCGATTTATCTGATTTAAATAACTATGTAGGCTATTAAACGTCGGCAAGCAGTCGACATCAAAGGAGTGCAACAAAATTATTTATTCTGTGCTGTTACTGTGATTTATTTATTTATTTATTTATTTGCTTTTTCAGGGAAATATACAGTACAATAAAAATACATTATAAAACATATAAAAGTAATCCTAAAACTAATGAAGTTTCCACAGATATCTAAATCATATTAAAAGCTTGCAACCACAATATGTTTAAAGATTGAAAAAAAAATAACTAAATGGTATTTATAATTAAACATTAAGTACTAAGCATAAAATAAAAGTAATACAATACACACAACCTATAGTGAAGCTACCAATTATAAATTAAGTTTTACAATATTTTTTTATAACTATTATATTTAAGGTGAATAATATCTAGTTCACAATATTTTAAGTTAAAATTTTTACATGTACGAGATACAAAAATATTAGAAGCATACTTCGTTTTTATAATTTTATCGTAATGCAAAAAGAGGCTTTTTTCGTGCACCTAACCGGTGACACGCAAGATTCACTTTGCTTAAAAGTAGGGGTGAGTCGATGATATTATGAAGCAATTTGTACAACAACATTTGATCTCTTATATCATGGCGTTTTTCGAGTGTATAACTGTGTAAGCTACATATCAATAAAGGAGTCTACGGAAGAATCATATCGCTTTAAGTGACGCTGAAACTTATTATTGATTGTTTCAATCATTTTAACATAAACTTTGTATTGAGGATTCCAACATGAAGAGCAATATTCAAGAATAGATCGCACCAGAGTATTAAATAGTATAATTAATGTTGTAGAGTTTTTAAAATCTTTTGAGATACGCATCACAAAACCTAGCATTTTATAAGCTCTTCGAGTTATTATATTAATATGTGATCTCAGTAACAACTTACTATCCAACTGAACACCAAGATCACGCAGTTCATTTAAACTCTCTTTAGTAAATTATCGTCGAGCTTATAGTTAAAGAGGATTGGATTCTTTTTCCTAGTAAATGAGATAATATTACATTTCTTGATGTTCAAGTAAATATAATTTGCTTGGCAATATGAGCTAAGCCTACATAGATCCTCTTGAAGTAGATTACAGTCCTCTATAGATTAAATAGATCTAAAAAATTTCATATCATCTGCAAAGAGGAGAATTTTGGAATTATGGAAGCAGGATATTACATCATTTATAAATATTATAAACAGTAGTGGACCAAGATGCGAACCCTGAGGAACACCTGAACAAACTAGGAGAAATGATGAACAGTGTCCTTTTATTGCAACTGCCTAACTACGATTTCTAAGATAAGAAGATATCCATCGAAGTAAATCACCATGTACACCGATTTGATCTAATTTGTGTATCAGAATACTATGTGAAATTTTGTCAAATGCTTTTGTAAAATCAGTGTACACTGCATCTACCTGGAGTCCACTATCCATTGCAATATAGAGGTGATAAAGAAACTCGCAAAGATTACTTTCTGTAGACTTTCGACCTATAAAACCATGTTGTTCAGGAATTATAATTGGTCGAGCTATTTGGGCAAGTGTGTCGTAAATAATTTTCTCAAATAGTTTTGGAATAAAGCTTAATTTTGAAATTGGACGGTAATTTGAAATATCTTGCTTATTACCACTTTTAAATATGGGAGTTATGAACGATTTTTTCCATTATAAAGGCATTTCACCCAACTTCATGGAAGTTCGAAACAAAATTGCTAATGGTTTAGCTAACTGACGGTAACATCTTTGTAAAAACAAGGGTGGAATGCTATCAGGTCCTGGTCCCTTACTGACATCTAAGCGTTTTAAATACATTGAAACTTGAGGGACTGCAAATGTGACCGAATTTATACTAATCGAGTGAGCGGAGTTAGAAATCTGAGTATTATGATTTGGATTATTAACACTAAAAGCTGAGCTAAAATGAGTATTAAATAAATCACATATTTTCACAGGATCTGAAGTCGTATTATCGTCTAGAAACATTATGTCAGGAAGATCATTACATTTTCGTTTTGATTTAACAAAAGACCAAAAGAATTTACTATTAATACCAATCTTATATTCAGCATTATTGATAAGCTTGTAATAACAGTCGTCCTCCATTAATTTTTGTCTCTCTCTCTCTTAGTACGGCAAAAGACTTGTAATCACTATTCTGTTTATACACCTTCCACTTGCGATGAAATTTTAATTTTTCATTTACAATTTTAATCAATGCGCTGTTATACCAAATCGGGTACTTAGTGTTAAATTTAATAGTTTTAGTAGGTACGTGTTTTTCTATTATATTATTTAAAATGTTATAAAAATTCGACACAGAGACATCGATATTACCGTCACTCAAATTAGATTCCCGGTCTATTTTCGAAAGATTTATATTTATTTCCTCGTAATCGGCATCTCTATATAACTTGACTGTGTGAGTCCAAGACTTGAGTAGTTTCTCATATGATTTTAAAATTGTAAACTCAAAAGCTGGATGGTGCGAATCCTCTGAAACTATTGGAGTAGTTACTAAACTGACTTTGCAATTAATGTTGGCTATTAAGAGATCCAAAATACGATCATTAAAATTTTTAAATATATTATACTAACTAAAATTATTAAAAGAAAGAAAATTTGCTAGTTCATTAACTGTATCCGATGAAAAATCTCCATGTAAGGTCACATCAGCATTACTATTTTTCGACCAGATTGCGTTAGGTATGTTAAAATCTCCTAATATAATGAAGTAGTCATCAGGGTAAGAGAGAACTTCATCAGAGATATGTTCATAAAAGTTTGACAACACATCTTTATGAATTCGACATTGTGGAAAATATATATGTTGCATCGTGTATGTCGTTCAAATGAAATAGAAACACGAATCACGTCAGCAGCTGAATCCATTGACGGGATGCATTCAACGTTAGTTACCTTTAGCTTACGTCTCATTGCAATCAGAACTCCTCCACCCATTGTATCACCTCTGACTTTGTAGTTACGATCGCTTCTATATACGTAATACCGTGCGTCAAATAGTTCTAAGTCGAATATACCCGAATGTAACCAAGTTTCAGTGAAACAGATTATATCGTACTAATGACATAAGACCTTTCTGAAAAGCAAGGCAGTCTTAGTACGTAGACCCCTTACGTTTTGATAGTAAATTTTTAAATTAGAACTGATTTTTATACAGATGTAAATATATAGAATTTATATTACAGATGTAAATATATAGAATGAATATTACTTTAGAAAGAAGTGTATAAACAAAAATGTGTTTAAATGTTGTAGTAACTGTATAAATTAAATAATATGAAATTAAAACTATCACCGAATGTGTCAAGGTCTCGTGCGCAATGAAAATAAGCCTATCATACATTACGCTTAAAACGAAAAAGAGAACAACCATAAAAATAAAAATAAGTTTATCATATATAACATTTAAAACAAATTGGACAACTACCAACAGTAATGCAAATAACATATCATAAGCCATAATATAGTTAAAATAACAATTAATTACAGTAATTAATGTAATAATTCCTATTTTATTTTGAATAAATCCGTCATATTATCTATGTGTAAAATAGGACTAGATTCAGATTTTCCAACCATAATACTACAGTTATCCTTAGCCTTAATTTTCACTTGGCGCAATAAAGATTTATTTAAACTGGTCAAGTGGTCGTTGAAAAATATCGAAGATTGAGTACCAGGAAAACCAAGATCACATGCTTTTAAGCTTTTAAGTATCTTTGCCTTACACAGAAAGTCATCTTTATTATATCTCGATATAAATCGCACTATAATTGGTTTAGGTTTTTTGGAGTCCTTGGTAGATGGTGCAACGCGGGTAATAGAATCAATATCCGATTTGGTAAAAGAAAAATTAACGTGCTTCGATATATTCTCAATAATTTCGAAAAGATTTTCGTTCTTCTTCTCGGGAATGCCACAAATTTCAATATTGGAACGCAGTGCCCATTGGTCTCTAACATTATTTTCATGCTCCAACTTTTCCAGTGAAGATTTTAGTATACCTATGTCATTACTCAAGCTATTTACCGACGTTAGGCTTTTATCATATATTTCAAATTTTTCTTTCATCTCATCATACTTATTATTAATGAAAGTTAAGGACATTTTTATTTCCTGTACCTCTTCATTAATGCTTTTAAGCTCGGAGTTTATAAAGTTCTTAAAACTAAATTCAAGATCTCTTTTTAGCCCTGAAATCTCTTGCCTTATAAAACCCCGTAGGTCGCAAGAAGAGTCTACAGATTTTTCTATCACTGACACTGGCGAAGTAGTGGGGGACTTATTCTTCGAATGTTTATTTCGCAATATAACATTAAGACTGTCGGTGTCGCATTGCTCATGCGCTGGAATGCGGACAGGTGTACTATCCTTTTTAACTGTTTTAGGTTGCTTTGACAAACACGCTGGGCAGGTCCAATCTGACCCATTGCGAAGTGTTGGGTCTTTTTCGGATGATGCAGACACACATTGCAGATGGTAGTAGTCACTACAACTACTTTATATAGTAAATTTAATACTCATAACACTCTCTGTCAACATCAACCATACTCGCATTTATATACGCCCTTTGCTTTACTAAATCAACCAAATTCCAAATCGCCTGAAATAGTTTGTATCTTTCTTCTATATTTATCTTTGTAGTATATTTAAGCACGCTTTTGAGTTTTCGACTGCGATACATATGCTTTTCCCTTATTACGCATACGTTTGATTTTATTGTTTCCATTGAGAAAAATTTTTGGTACGTTTATGCCTTTTATTCAGTGTAGATGTAGCCCTTCTTGAATTTGAAGAACTGGTAGAAGAAGAGCTCGATTTGTCAAAGAAATAGTTAGTAGTAGAAATTATAACTACAACAATTTCCGGACAGGCTATCCTTTTTGACCCATACCAGGAATTGAACCCGTGGTTCCCGAAATGATACCAAAAAGCCAACAAACCAGTTAATATTAAAATAAATAAAATTAATGTAAATCTAAAATTACTGACCTCGTGATTGAAATCTTTATTGCTATTGTTGCAGTTCTCTATTAAATTATATCATATTATCTTGCATGGTATTTTCTACAATCAATCCTAAAATCTTGCGAGCTTTCGAAGACATTCTATAACCTAAACAAAATTTTAGAAGCCAATATTACATTCGTCATTTAGTAAAATAGTGAAATAAGTACAAACAGAGCGAAAGTCGTATCTAATAAAGGAGACAATCAATTTTTCTATGGAGAATGGGCCCACTACAAATTTTAAAGATTATCAATGAAATGCAAGTCGATTTATTCCTTATAATCCATAGATTACGATAAAATTATTAGTTTTACTGCATCTAAACGGAGTCCTAAGAAATTAACAAATAAAATATGAATCTAACAATAACCTAAAAACAAACTGAAAGCGATTTTCTAGTAGTATTCATCGGTATTATAAGTTAAAATAGTGCACACTTGAATAATAGTACATATAAAACTAAGCTGTAGGTATATTCAGCATTTATAAATATTTTAAAATCGATGTAAAACCTTTCACTAGTTCGGGCAAAACATAGTGCCTGTCTATGCACAAATGTCGTATCGATTCTAACTTTGACATGTATTGATTGGTTGTGAGTGTAATTCTAAATACCAAGATGGCTAAGGGATAATGTCTTGAATAATAGTACATATAAAACTAAGCTGTAGGTATATTCAGCATATATAAATATTTTATAATCGATGTAAAACCTTTCACTAGTTCGGGCAAAACATAGTGCCTGTCTATGCACAAATGTCGTATGGATTCTAACTTTGACATGTATTGATTGGTTGTGAGTGTAATTCTAAATACCAAGATGGCTAAGGGATAATGTCTATTTATATTTATGATATTACCAACACACAGTAAGATACGTTTTAAACTGATTGTATTACAAAAAAGAAAATATAATGTAGGTAATTCTATTTATTATTGTAAATCATAATTTATTTAAGTATTCTATTAACAGTAGTAGGTACAGAAACAGAAAGCTTTTATTCAATTTAGATTATAAATAATACTTATTGAAAGTCACTTTTTTAATTTACCACTGGTTCGGAAAAAAACCTCTGACTTGAAGAGAACCAGCAAAATACCCAGTGGGTCTTTTAAAAAAAAAGCCAGCTTACAATCATGTATGTCATAATTAACAACACAGAACAAATTAGAAATAGCTTGGTAGCGATCACCTTACCCACGGGTTATTGTCAGCCATAAATTCCTTTATACTATAATAACCCCTTTTATACAAACTTAATTTAATACATTTTTTGAACTTTGATGATTGACTGACATATATAGACAGCAGCGGGGTCAAGACATTATTTTAAAATGTTTTGGTTGATTAGTAAGTAGTATACATCATAATACAATGACTAGGAATTAACATGCCTTATCTATGTTATTTCACAATGATAAATAGTGAGGAAGTAAGATGTTTTAAACTGTTTGTGTAAGGATTACAAAAACACAGGCTTAATTTAAATGTATTTATTACTAGCGATGCGCCTCAGCTGTGCACTGGTGATTAATGGATCTCGACAACAGTGCCATCTACCGAGTCCAAATGTAAATATAAACCATCTAGGGATCCATCCAAACACACACAAACATTTTCATTTAAATTGGTTGGAAGGTTTCTTATGTTTTGTCTATAACGGACATAGGTAGAAACATTTTAGTGTTAGATATATTTCTGAAGGTTTTTTGATAATAACTTGATGGTAACATGTACATTTATGATATTGTAAGCAATCAGAAGGAATTTTCAATTATAAGATATATGATATAAGACTGTTGTCTTCAATATCCATACACTTTTTTTTTCTGCAAGCCTGCACGGCATACAGATTTGTTCTAAGCGATCCACCTGAAAAGAAGTTAATGACAATTGTAAAGGTGTCTTAACTAAATAATAATTCTTATCAATATATTATTTTTTTCTATATTATATAGGAATTAAAAGGACATTTTTAATAATAAGAGATATGAGATAAGACTATGCCTTCAATGTCAATAAACAGTATTTACATATTTCTGTGAGCATTTTCTTATATCTGCCTTTTCATATGTTAAATAATAAAGAAATTATTATAAATTATACAGCATTAATCAGCTCCAGCTGATCAAATACAGAAGCAGTAATTATTGATTAACATCAATGATATTCAACCATGTAAAAGTTGTCTCACATTTTATTTTTACCGGTTTCATGTACTTACATAGTAGACAAAGATATTATTGTTATATTAAGTATATCTGATTCTAGATGACAAAATAATATTCCTTTCTGCACAGTGAACAACGCAGCTGTCTAAGCATAATAGAAACAACCATTACACTTTTTTTATGCAAACTATTATTATTAAACTTTATATTTGCTTCTAGTACAAATAATTACTACATTTTTTACACATAAATATATGTAACATTTATATTGCCTATCTACTGTGGCTGGTATAAATCCAGGATCTGTGTCTGGCTTAACAAAAAAGCCATTTAGTATTAAGCAACTTGCTGAATACATAAGGTACCTATTTGTACACAAATGCAGTTATATGAATTGCTCTTCAAAACCCTCTTTAAGTCCCTCGGCCCAAAGATTCTAATTTTCTTTTAACATTATAATAACTTCTTTTGTGCATTTATTCTATTTATTATTTAATTTAGATTTACTAATAAAATAAACTTAATACTTGGTCACTTATAACAAACTAATAAGGTTCTAAGACCTGTTTATTATTTGTATTTGTTTGAGGTAAAATATACAAACTTAATAATAGATTTTCACAACCTAGCTATTCTATTATATTGTAAATTAATAAACTCTTATATTCTATTTGCGAATTTTACCACAAAAACAAAAAAGAGAAAAACATACGTACTTGTATCAATTAATATTTGGCTAACCTTTCTGATAATTGATAATATCCATATTTTCTTAAACATTAGTTTAACAATGCTTGTAAATAAAAAACTCCATTTTGTTCTTACCATAATGATGCGACTCCAACTATGTTTTATGTCACTCGAGTGAATCGAGTGAATTTGTCCAACTCGATAATCGATAGAAAATAAATTTTACCGAGTTAACTCGGCGCAATGTATAGATTCAGAGGGTGCTATATAGATATTAATTTACTTGTATATATTATAAGTCGCTGCGGGTGACATCACAAGTTGCATCCAAATTCAAACTTGCATCTGGCATGTTGTAAACAAACCTGAACTTAGTTTTATTTATGATATTGATTTATAGTTTTAATTTCATGTTGCCACATATTACTTATTTATAAAGGTACATATTTAAAAATGGTTTAACTAAAGTAATCGCTGATCTCAACTCTAGTGATAAACTTTTCTGTAAATAGTTGATTTACTCGAAAACTAGTGTACAACTAGAATGACATACATACATACTCGTACATACTCGTAAATTAACCCGAGTGGCTCGAGTCACAAAACTCTACTCGAATCGCATCTTTATCTTACGGCCAATGCAGTGTTTGTCTACAATTTAGTGATGAAATCGACTTACTAATTCGAGCAATTTATTGATATATTATGTAATAAATAAATTGATATTAGGTAATATGTATATAATGTTGTATCAATTTATGTTATATATGTTATATATGATATAAATTGATTATATATACTTTGGATAGTCAAATTATTAATAACATTAAAACTTACGTCATAACGTTAGAGTGATATTATTTTATGAACATGTCGATACGCATACCAAAAATAATTAAACCTATTAAGTGTAGTAATAATAATTGTGTTGTATGGAAGAACAATTATAAAAATAATTTGTGAAATATTGACACAGCTTCGTTCATCTAATTTGAATTGTTTAACTCGAGCTCAAAATCGAGCTCGATGAATTTCAACTCGAGTCGATTTTTTCCGAGTTATCACGGGACATCTCTAAGACAATAATTTTATAAATATTACATTACCTTAGCCAATGATCAGAACACGAATGTCAAAACAATTAATTTTTTTTTCAGATTTCTTGTTTCCGTTTACATTTTCGAAAAATCTATAGACCATTTACTATTATAATTTGGTGTCTTTTTTTTGGTGTAAATACCATTAAACGTCGTTAATATTTCTAGTGGGCCCAAAAATGATTGTCCCCTTTAATAGTAAATAGTAATAAATATAAAAATTACTACGTTTCTGGTAATTTATAGTACAAAACTGAAATAAAACTTAATTACTCAAGTTTTGTTTCTACATTTTAATATTAAACTGCATTAATTCGAAATGATGTCGTATTTGATACGATATATATATATATATATATATATATATATATATATATATATATATATATATATACATATATATATATATATATATATATATATATATATATATATATATATATATATATATTATATTTATACAAAACCGAATTAAGTCATATTGTTCACGCTAAAAAACACATTTACTTTTCTAATAAAATGAAATAAGTCTAAATAGATGCAGTTTTTGAATAAAATAAAGCAAATAAAATAACAACCTGATACTAAAACAGCGAATTATTCTGGTTTATTTCATTTACTTTAAAATATTTTAAGGTAAGGACTGGAACAACGCCGGCGCATAACTGAACTTGCTCACTTTACTGGTATCGACTTGTTCGCGCGCGTTAATCAAAAAGAGAACGACGATCATCTAACTCTGTCATTTTTGCGTTATCGAGTCGGCTGTTGGACTGTACCTATTCTCCTGACGAAGTTAATGCGGTTTGTGATGAAAACTCGAAAAACGTAAATTTTGAGTTAATTCAGTTTATGAATAAAGGTGCGACAAATATTGCAAATAAATACACAATCGCATAGTCAAAAGTTAGTAACTTAATGGATGTTATTATCTTAGCGAACGGCACGAGCACGAGCCACCAAGACCACGCACTTGGATCATTTAAATTTGACAACTCTCACAACTACACAAACTTAAAATTGTGCAGTTTTAACTATTTGAAATTCGACCTTTATGCTATAGGTAATTATATCCAGATGTGCATTGTGTACCGTGTGAAACTAAAACTAAATCAAACCAGTAATAACCAAAATATCGCAGCGATACCCATATTCGCTTCATCTCTTTTTATACTTATTTAAACTATCGGTGCAAGAACGAGACACGAAGAATATCAACGAAGGTCATCGGTTAGTGGGCCGTTTTCCTCTTTGGGAAATCGTTTCACAGTTTGCGTATGCTTTTCGGTTTCGTTTTCGAACGTTGGTTACATATAAGGTTTTGGTTTGATATGTGATAACGGGTTTGTACTTAGGTTTATCAATATGATATGATATTTGATAACATAACGTTATTAGTTACGTTTTGATATACCGGTCTCATGTCTACTAGTGTCCGTATACACCGTAGACCGTAGACGAAACCTAAAGACAAAATGACGCCTTCTTTCGCATTCGCACACGAAAAAGATAGATTTATGCATACCCATTGCATAGAAATGAGACAGAGTGGAGTGATTGTTTGTCCCTTTCTCCGTGTCGGTTTTTTTGTTTAGCAAACCACACTTTGCTAAACAACTTTGACAGTTCGTAGCGATCTAAGGAGTTAACAGGTTGTTTTAAGTGAGAAAAAAGTGTTTTGTAAGCTTAAGATTGGTGAATCTTGTTCAGTTCAGTTCTTAGAACAATTAAAATTTTTATCTAAATATGTTTAAAAGTCATAAAGATTATTGTATAACCTAAAACTACGTTATCGTCCTTTATCACTCGAGGGCACGCTGATATTAGTCTATAGGTTTCTCTGTCTACGGATGCGAAGTATCCTCTTAGTTGCTCTTAGTAGTCTGTGGGCTAGTGTAATATAAATACTAATAATAAATTAATAAATATCAATGGGAGTTTTGGCTGGCTTTTGTCGCTCCTGTTTTGTCGCTTGAATAATGGTTTGAAGTGGATTTTGATTTGTAAAAGTTATGCGATTTTATGAATTAAGCGTGTAAACTATTAGAGAAAACGACGAAACAAGTGCTTTGATGTCGATATAAACCTCAAGCTATTTTGATCGCTTGGGCGCCTTATGAACTTGAGTGGCTGTCGTCGTCAACTGTCCACTAGGTTGAGCTGTCTTCAAAATCTCCCAAGGGCTTCTCAATGTGACGCATCAGCATATTGTGAAGAAAAAGAACACAAAATGAAGATTCCCAAAGAAAGGATAGGCTCAGAAGGTCTAGAAATCAGAGCCGTAAAGCCTGTTAAATTAAAAAAAAATCAATGGTTTAAAACTAAAATGTAAATGTTGATTTTGTTTCCGTCGTTCATAAGATGTTAAAAGCGTAGATGTAGTTACAAAAAATGAGTGACAATATATACAATAAGGACTATATTTATATTCCATCTATCTTAAATCCCAGGTGTGTTAAAAAAGAAAGCGGGAATTTGAATCTTACTCAGGTGCATAATTTAGTTTATTAACTTTGTTTTCCAATATACACATTTTTTTACAAAAATTTGGAACTAATTCGCAAATTTATTCCTAATAAATATTCACTTTTCTACTGATTACCTATTGTTTACTTTCTACGCCTCTTTTTTTGTATAAATAAGGTATAATACATATCAGAAGTAAGAGGAGGAGGCCTGTGCTCAGCAGTGGGACATGTATAGGCTGTGATTTTAACTTTATTACATATTATTTTTTACAGCAGTCTGTTGCCACCCGTTTTTCGTTATCGTTAAAGAAAGATATATCAAAATGGAAACCAAATTTAAACAAGGTTTGTATTTTTAAACTTAGAATCACCTTGTCTTCTTCATATTATGATATTCAAATTCTAAAAAATTTGTGATGAAATTTACGAACTTAAGTAGTTAAGAATGATTAAAAACTTAATATAAAGTGAAGTTTGTCAGATAATGCTCTTTATCTCTCTAGTCTAGTTTAGGGATAATAACAAAGATGTCCAGCCTCGCCATTGCTCTTTGTTGCTCGCCTAGCTGGCCGAGTGTAGGCGAGCGCCTACGTATATACTGTTCATTTGGTGTCCCTTGCCACCACTCGGGATCGCTCACTGTGACTCGTCCACTTCGGAACTGTGTCAGTTTTTTAAGTACTAGTAATAGACCAAACATCAGCAACAAAATTGTCGCGTGTAACTTTTGTCTTATAGGATATATCTCCTATTTTTGTCATTTAGTCTTAGTGACATCGTCAAAAGGTCATGATGCATTTGTTTCATAAATTTAAAAAATAGTTTTAAAGAAAATATGCCCTGTTGTGCATTAAAGAATTGTAAGTCACAATATGGAGCATAAATTGAATGTGATTTCGGTTTATTATCGTATGAATAATGTATATTTACCAAATAATCTTTAAATTTTAATAATTTTAGTAGATTGTTCTAGGACATTTAACGATTATTGTAATAAGCGCCCTCTGTTATCCAGTAACGTCACTACAGTAGAGCCTCGATAATTCGAACGTCTCTATAACCCGAATGACCTGCTCAAGTATATATTTCAATTTTTAAAAAAATGTTATTGCGTAAATTGAGGGTCAAAGCATTGTCTTTGTCATTAAGCACCACTCGTCAAAATACTGTACTAGATTTTTTTACAATTAATACATATTGAGTAAAACTTGTATTAATTAAAATAAAAATAATAATTATTCATTAACATAATACATGTACAAAAATTTACAGTGGTCATTAGCCCCTGAACTAGGATATTATACATGTATTTCAGGGGCCTGTTATTCGAACCGGGTGTAAATATTGTGTGTTTGGATTATCAAGACCCTATTGTATTTATTTACCTATGTGTTAGTGCTTGATAACATGCCTCAAACAAATTTTTACCTTATATTTAGTAAAACTACCTAATGGGGATTAGCTAAAATGTTTTCTGAATAAATATTTAGCATAGTATTGCTATGTTTCGTTAGAGGGCGTAACACATGTGCAAACTCACAGTTTTTGTATGCAAATGTTCCCAATGTCTGCTCTATAGTATATATATTATATATTTAAATCTATTTGGATAATAATAATCATCAGTGTTCAATTGGGGTGTAAAGTAGTTTCAAAAGACTTCTTGATATGCTAACCTCACCCATTTGTCTCTCAACTTTGCTGGTAGACTAATTAGCAATCTACTAAAAAGAGAATATTTATTCAAACTTAAATTCTAACTGCTCTTACCCAGATATTCAGCAACAGGTTTACCCGGATTCAACCAGCAAATCTTCCAAGAAATTTAAGCAATATTTGAATTGCCAATCCTTATTTTAGTCTATATTTTCTAATAACATATAGGACATTTTCACAACAGTATTTGCAAAAAGCTTTTAAATACTTTTATATTAATTTCATAATATTTATATTGTAATGATAAGAATATTTTATTAATTACAGCATTTACTATTTCAAGAAAAAAATAATTCAGAAAACAAATATAACACTAATGAAAATGACCAGTGTTTATTACAATCTACGGAATCAGATAGTGTGGAAACTTTAGATTTTTCAGCTATTAATGATTTGAATAGTATTAAAAATGACAGTAAGTCACATAATCAAGAAGTGCTATTTAGAAATGTAGATAATATAGAATGTTATACAATAGATACAAAAAGTAATGATACAATTCTTTATGATGTTATTGAAAAACCTGCATTCTCATTGTCTTTTTGCATTTCTGATTGTAAAAATGTTGATGTCAGAGCCAAAAATACAAATATAATGGACTTCTCAGTATCACATGACAATAATAACACAAACATTGAATGCAAAGTTATTGAAGGCTCTTATTTATCTTCTGAAAGTGAAATAGAGAGTATAAATTATAATACTATACCCAGTCCACCCAAAAAACAAGCTGCTGTCACTGTAGAAATAAAAAAAGAAAAGGGTGTGTCAAAAGATAACAACATAGAAGAAACAAATGTTCTCATTTTGAAAACAAATGCCATTGAAAAACTCTCACATGTCATTGTCCAACCACCAAATTATAAATTAGTGAAAAGAAAAATTCCATTTAGAGATAAATTAAAATTTGGTGCAGGCAGTAATGTACAAGTGTGTGACAATAAATTAAAACAAACATTTATTGATGATTATTTTTGTAAAGATCCTACATTAAATGCAGATACAACTGAAAAGAATTACTCTGGTGAAACAGTAATTGAGGATAATTTGCAAGATGCTGAGACACTGATGCTTGATGATGTGGAGGCTATGAATAAAAATTCAAGTGTCACTGATACTGTCAATTGTGATAAAAGTATAGGAACTACATACAAAACTTTGAGAGACAATGATACACGATCAAAAAAATCTAAATTATGTTCACCTAAAACAGATATTACGTCAGTCAGAAAACAAAATATCAAAGCTTCATGTTCTGAGGTACCTCGCAATCGTTCACCGACAATTAGAAATAGCAGTTTGAGTTCATACTTGGCTGGAGGAAATGTGGATTCTGTACATTTTAGTTTGCCATCAAAATCAAAATTCAATAAAGCTCAAGTGACACCAAAAAACATCCCATTTTATAAAATTATCGCAGGTATGTCTTATAATTGTTTCCATTTCTATAACTTTTTCAAGAGCAGTTTTTCTGATCATATTACATACATAAAAGTAAAATTGAAGTATATGTCTGTAATGTTATAACAACTGGCTTTTGGTAAAATCAGGGGGTTACTTATATGCTATTGAGATATGAATAACCATTCTTAAAATTTTTGTCTAACATTAAAAATCACAACTGCTTGTGATAAAACTTCAGGAACAGATGATGGCAATGCCAAGAGTAATTGATGCTATATACTATCCAAAAATCATGCTGGTTTTTTAGTAAAATTGAAAATTGATGATTATGTTACCTGCTTTAGTGATATAAAAAAGTTTGCAATTTTACACAAAAAGTGTCCTCACACTTTTTATTCTATCTCTAAAAGTGGCTACACGCTCAATCTTGCATAAATTCTAATTTGCTCAAGCAAGCATGTGCATTAAGCGGGCAAAACAGTATACAGTGCAAATGCTTAATTTTCTTTAACTAAAGTTTCACAAGCAATCATATACATTATGATGGCGTGTGGACGCCACACATGTTTTTTGTGAAAACTTTGTACAAACTGTTTGCGCATGTTAAGATACTAGTGTACGACGTAGTATACGACGGGCTGTTTTCCGCAACTCCACGTCTAAGCGCGTATTTTGCGTGTGGGCAGGAATAATGTGATTATTCGAGCCATGAAATCTCCCCAAAGAAGTTCAACAGTACTTTAATGTTGCAAGCAACTTCGGGGAGCGATCCCGGCGTGCCGAGATGCTTAGCGCTCTATGAAGCGACCTCCGGACATGTCAGCAACACGTGAGCCGCCGTTTGTTCCTCCCCATGCATGCTCTGCACAGTGTGCTATCTGTAACACCTATGGTGAACAAATGTTTGTTAAAAGAGCGATGTCCTATTACTATCCTGATCTGTGGCTTGTTCAGTCTCATTAGATTTTTTTGGATTTAACAGTGGTAGAGCCATGCAGCAGCCTTTGCTGTATCATGTAAGGGCCGGCTCGGGTCGGCTTTAGTAATCTGCTGCACGATTTAAGTGATTATTTTAGGTTTAGTTGACAAGCAATGATGCTATTGATTACCATTTAGCTGCTTTTTATGCCGGAAATCTTTATTTTTCGAGATATCGATAGTTAAAGTTTTGAGGTTATATCGAGATGACTAGACATCCAGTACTTGATTTTGATAATGTTTTTAGTCTAGGAGGCTTGTTAGGGTTAATCTTAAACCTATTACACTGTTTTTAGATGTCGGAAATGCATTTTGAATTAATGACGATAAAAACAAATTTCAACAAAATTAATGTAAAAGTCAATTTGTTCTCGTATTATGAAGTAGATTTCCGATACTTGATTTTTTAATTATGTTTTCAATTTAGGAGGATTGTCAGGGTTAAGCTCGAAACATTTACACTGTTTTTGGATTTCGGAAATGCCTTTTGAATTAATTACTTACGATAAAAATAAATTTCACTTTAAATTACATATAACGAAACGCAAATATGTCAGTTTGTTTTTTTAACACAGATACACTCATAAAAAAGTTAATCACTCGGACCCAGACAATCCATTTGTTGTGGTGGAGATGGGACTTATATACAACAAATTGAGTTGCAGTGGAGAGCAGTCAAGAGGTTTATCCAAAAACAAAATTATAACAATTCACATTACATTATTTCATTTACCACTCTAGTAGCAGAGTTAAGAGCAACTAGACTTTATAGATAAAATAGGTCGAATCGGTTCTAAAACCGAATTAGCACACCCCGACTCCACGTAGTCTTGTCTGCCCTACCCCTAGAGTGTTTTTGTAAAGCCGTAGGCACGGAGGGCGAGCAGCCCCCGCCCGCTGTAGCAAATCGCAGGCACCTAAGCGAGCCGTAGCGGCTGAGGCTTTTTTTTTATAGAAGAGGGGGCAAACGAGCATGTGGCTCACCTGATGTTAAGTGACTACCGCCGCCCATGATCAACTGCAACACCAGGGGAATTGCAGATGCGTTGCCGGCCCTTTAGAAAGGAGTAAGCTCTTTTCTTGAAGGTCCCCAGGTCGTATCGGTCCGGAAAAATCGCCGGTGGTAAATTATTCCACAGAGAGGTTGTACGCGGAAGAAAACTCCTTTTGAAACGTACAGTGGTGGACCGCCAAGCATCCAGATGGTGTGGATGGTATCGGGACGTTTGCCGCGTAGTGTGTTCACGAAATTTGGCGGCTGGGATCAATCCGAACAATTCCTCAGAGATGTGAATGGACTGGTCGCCGAAGGTGACCAACAAGCCGAAGCTGCGGAGGCGAGGGCGATTTGCTACGCAAGGGCAAAGGGGCTGCACTTCCCGCAGTGCCGAAGCCGTTGCAGAAGTAACTGCGTCAATATTCCTGTATAAAAAATGAGGTTATGATTTTACGAAAAAAGGGGGGTTTCCGGCGCTTCCCCCTTTTAGGGTGAGGTTCCTACCCCAGCCCCCCCCCCCACTCGGTGACCATATATTCATGCGGCAGATTACTAAAATAATCATAAAAAATGGAGGGGGGGGTTCCGGCACTTAATTCTTTTAGGGGGAGGTTCCTACCCCTCCCCCCATCTACCCGTCCACTATTACTAAAGAATTACCGCCGGCTCAAACCGGGTTCGTACCACGTACCTCACAGAAGACCAGCGTGAAGTAAAAGCTTTGCTTCTGCATTTCGTCTGGTAAGTGCAGGTGGCCGGAGGCCCAATTCTCCCCCCCCCCCCTTAACGTGGTAACGGAGTTAAATATAACACTACCCCGGGAGGGTACCAGCACCTGTGGTGACGGAGAATCCCTCGCTAAGCATCCACGCCCAAACTCCCCTACTCTTCCTGAGCGTGGGTGCTCAGGCTGCCCCTCGTATTCTGGTGGGGCAAAATTCCGCTCGAGACTAAACCTGCTCGGGGCAAACGGATTAATAAGTCAAAGGCTTGCCACGCTATTTGTGGATTTCTGCAACATCAGGGGACTTCATTCAAACCTTAACGCCGTACACTACCATCTGGAAACGGCGAAGCCAGCCTAGCTCTTTCTAAAACAGACACAGGGGTCCTCTCCGGCTGACACTCATCTCTCCTACCTGGGGTACAGATTAGAACACTTTTTTGTGCCCCGGGCTGGAGTTTGCGTGTACGTCAGAGAAGACATCTGTTTTCGACGCCTCGGCAGCCTTGAGGGTACGGACCTGTCGATCTTATGGCTACACGTAGACAGCGACGACCATCCCCGCGTCTACGGGTCTACGGGTACGTGGATCCCAGATGTGGAAGATTATGTACCTTCCCTGTTGGACCTTCTGCTGACCTCGCATCCGTACGGATGTCGGGTCTCCATTGATGCCCTTCTTGGCTCCTCGGACCATTGTCTGATCTGGAGTACAGTGCCACTCACGCTCCCATCGCGGTTGCGTACTGCAGGTTGCTGCCGTTTTTGGCATTATAGGTCAGCCGATTGGGACGGGATGCGATCTTTTTTTGAATCCTACCCTTGGAGGCGGGTTTGCTTCTCGTCGGATGATCCTAGCGTTGTTGCTGATTCTGTCGCTGATGTGCTGCTACAGGGAATGGAACAATTTATTCTATCGTCTGTGGTACCTATCGGAGGCAGAACCCAGCCTTGGTTTGGTCGCTCCTGCAAAATTGCGTTACATCATAAGCATCATACCAGCATTCTTAAAAAGAAGTATAATTCTGCTTCGAGGTCCTTCAAAAGTGTCATTGTCAAGGCAAAGTCAGAGCACATCACACTTGTTCGTCTTTGCCTTGCATTCTGGTCTCTCGCCAAGGCTGTCCAAGGGCACTTCTGCCAGCCATCTCTTCCATCTCTGCACAGGGAGGATGACTCACTGGCCCATGCCCCAAATGACAAAGCCGATCTACTGGGCTCTCTCTTTGCGTTCAACTCGACTCTTGATGACGGGAGGAACATAACGCCGACCATCCCGCAGTGTGAGTGCTCCATGCAGGATGTGCTGTTTACCCAACGCTCGGTGCGCAGAGCACTCCTCTCCCTGGACAGCAACAAGTCGAGTGGGCCTGTGGCGTCCCTTCTATTGTGCTGAAGACGTGTGCTCCGGAGTTGGCACCGGTCTTAATATGTCTTTTCCGGTATTCCTACTCCCTAGGCGTAGTCCCGAAATCATGGAACTTGGACAGGAATCATGGACAGCCTTCGTGCATCCGATCCCTGAAAAAGGTAACCGCTCTGATCCGTCCAACTATAGGCCTATCGCCATCACCTCCTTGTTCTCCAAAATAATGGAATCTATTATTAACAGCCAGCTAATGCGGTACCTTGAGGATCACCAGCTGAGTAGTGACCGCCAGTACAGTTTCCGTCGCGGTCGCTCGGCTGGTGATCTTCTAGGTTACCTAACTCATAAATGGGCGAAGGCAGTAGAGTCCAAGGGGGAGGCGTTGGCCGTTAGTTTGGACATAGCGAAGGCCTTCGATCCGGTTTGGCACAAAGCGCTTCTTACGAAACTTCCTTCGAGTTTTCTTGCTGATCGGAGCATCAAGGTTGTAGTAGACGGTGCATGCTCCGGTTACAAGCCCATTAACGCTGGTGTTCAACAAGGGTGCGTGCTATCACCAACGCTGCTTCTTCTGCATATCAATGACATGCTTCAATCGGTAGCATTCATTGCTATGCAGACGACAGCACTGGTGATGCTTTATACACCGGCCGTGCCAATGTTTCTCAGGAAAACGTCGCCGAGTACCGGCGACAAACTTGTGTCTGAAGTCGAGACTTTGTTGAACAAAATTCGGACTGGGGGCAACTAAATCTAGTCCAGTTTAATCCCCAGACATAAGTTTGCGCGTTTACCGCTAAAAAGAACCCCTTCGTCGTATCTCCTCTGTTTCAAGGCACTTCCCTTGTTGCATCAGTCAGTATCGGAATCCTCGGCGTCGACATATCGAGTGGCGTGCAGTTTCGTGGTCACATGAAGATAAAGCCAAATTGGCCTCTAAAAAGCTTGGCGTGCTCAGAGTGTCGAGCGGAACAGTATTTCATGCCGGCTCACCGCCTGCAACTTTACAAGGCGCAGGTTCGGCTGCACATGGAGTACTGTTCCCATCCATCTCTGGGCCGGGGCTCCCCAGTGCCAGCTCCTTCCATTTGATCGCATCCAGCGCAGAGCAGTTCGAATCGTCGGTGACCGAGCTCTTTCCGATCGGCTTGACTCACTGGCACTGCGAAGAGATGTTGCATCTCTTTGCGTATTCTATCGCCCCTAACACTGCTCTGAGCAATTGTTCGGACTAATTCCAGCCGCTCAGTTTCACCATCGCACATAGCGATAAAACTCGCGATACCATCCATACCATCTGGATGACTGGCGGCCCACCACTAAGTGATTCAAAATAAGTTTTCTTCCTCGCACAACTTCCTTGTGAAATCCACTACCACCAGAGATTTTTCCGGATCGATACGACTTAGGGACCTTCAAGAAAAGAGCCTATTATTCCTTTTTAAAAGGCCAGCAACGCATCTGCAATCCCCCTGGTGTTGCAGCTGCTCATGGGCGGCGGTAATGACTTACCATCAGGTGAGCCGTATGCTCGTTTGCCCCATCTCCTATAAAAAAATAACCTTGGTTAGGTGACTGTTTATTTCAGGCAGGGCCTCCTTAGCTTGTCTACAGTCTACTAAATTTATCCAAAGTTGAGCGTGTAAATGATTGAAGTTTCTACGTACCAGTGAACGAATGTAGCCAAAGGGGATTGGTATCATTGGTTCCGGACCTATAGTGGTCAGAGCCCATCCCCTTCTGGCCAGTTCATCTGTCCACTGTGTCCCTTAATCCATTGCAGAGTCTCATTGTTGTGCTTACATACCTCATTTAATCGTTGGTGGCATTCATATATTAAAATGAGTTCAAACTAAAGTTGCACAAGCAATCATGTACATTATGATGACTTGTGGATGCCACATATGTTCTTTGCGAAAACTTTGTACAAACTGTTTGCGCATGTAAGTTACTGTTGTGTGGACCTTGTGTAGTGCACAATATTGCTTGCCTTAATTTTTTTTCACAAATTGCGCATGCAAGTGGCGGTGTGTAGCCGGAGCTTTAAAGTTTTGATACAAAATCAAATTTTAACGTTACTTGCTTTATAAAGTGATACTTTTAATATAAAGTAAAACTTCACATGAAATAAATAGATCTTTCAATTTTATTTGAAATATTGCACATGGTTTTTTGAGATAATAGTATAAACTTAGTGTAAATAGGGGAGTTTCAATAATTGTACTACTTGTTAAAGACCAGTATTTCATGCCGGCACACCGCCTGCAACTTTACAAGGCGCAGGTTCGGCCGCACATGGAATACTGTTCCCATCTCTGGGCTGGGGCTCCCCAGTACCAGCTCCTTCCACTTGACCGCATCCAGCGCAGAGCGGCTCGAATCGTCGACGACCGAGTGCTTTCCGATCGGCTCCATTCACTGGCGTTGCGAAGAGATGTTGCATCTCTTTGCGTATTTTATCGCATCTATCACGGGGAGTGCTCTGAGGAATTGTTCGGATTAATCCCAGCCGCCAAATTTCGTGAACGCACGACACGGCAAACGTCCCGATACCATCCACACCATCTGGATGCTTGGCGGTCCACCACTGTACGTTTCACAAGGAGTTTTCTTCCACGTACAACCTCTCTGTGGAATAGTTTATCACCGGCGATTTTTCCGGACCGATACGACCTGGGGACCTTCAAGAAAAGAGCTTACTCCTTTCTAAAGGGCCGGCAACGCACCCGCAATTCTCCTGGTGTTGCGGTTGATCATGGGCGGCGGTAGTCACTTAACATCAGGTGAGCCGCATGCTCGTTTGCCCCCTCTTCTATAAAAAAAAAAAAAAAAAAAAACTATAAGGATCGGCATGTTTTAATGTTTAAGTTTTATGTGGATAAACATTAGTTTATTATTTCAATCCCTCAGAAATGGAGATTTATCAATTTTGATAAGTAATTATGTTGTTAAGATTTAGATAATAGAAAATATTCTGATCTGATATTCTATTACTCATTTATGTAATATGTTGTGGCTGATTGTGGTCCAAGTAAAGTATTATCAACATTAACTTGTTTACTATCTATTTAAAACTATAAATGCTATTGTTCGCCAGGAACATATATTGCTGTGGATGCATTCTCCTATGGGGATATACCTAATGTAAATAATTATTTTCTCACTCATTTTCACTCTGACCATTATTCTGGACTTAAGAGGAGTTTTAACAAGTTGCTGTTCTGTACAAAAATCACTGGTGAGCATTTTGATATTATCCTATATTTCAAGTGTATGATTGTCGTATTATATATTATAATATGTAACTATAATAGTTTCTCAGAAACGGCACTATTTAGATGAAATCGTATGTAGATAATAATTTATTTCCCAAGTTTATCTAAGTGGTGAGGGATGAATGACATATATATAAATTTTTATAAGTAAGCGAAGCATTTTCCAGGTACTCGCTACAAATAAAGTGATTTGATATTAAATATTTTGATCATGGTTATATATTCTGCCAATAAATTAAAACTTACCCAGTGTGTTAGAAATACACTACTTTAAATGTGCAGGTCAACGCAAATGTGCAATTTCACAGATTTATCTTTAAGTTATAAAAATCTTATGGATTTTACCATCTTTAATTTTAAGTAATTTTTAATACAAGTAATAAATATAATTTGTAACCTAACATTAATTCATTTAATGTGCAATATTCGCGTACCGCTAACTGTTACTGTTACAGTCTATTAAAGAACGCTGCTGAACATAGGCCTCCCCCGTAATTTACCTCATAGGGGGGATAGTTTTGCCATAGTTGCCACGCTTGGCAAATGGGTTGCGACCACAATTTTTTATAATGATTCCCTAAGTTTACGCTTACATTTAATTTAAATGCACAGTTTTTATATTTACTCGTTATTGAGAAGATGCTGCTGACCATTTTCAGAATTTTTTCCTCTGTCAACTCCACGACACCCACAATGATATGGGTATTGGATATTCTTTCACGGCCACTATACGGCAATTCAATTCATATTCACGTAAATATAAGCAATCAGTATATTATTACCATATCTGAAGTTTGGTGTAAACAATAACTTAAAAAAAAGTTCTAACGCCATATCATAAGCATGAGACCGAACTGAATACAATTGAAACTTCTTGAATATAAAAACAAAAGATGTAGGCAATTATTTTTTTGGGTGGTCTCAAATGGTTATCCAGAAATATTGCTGAAAAATATTGATAACCTGTTTTATGGACTTCAATTAGACTCCTTTGGAAGGAGAATATGCGCTCCCATTGCTCCTACCTATGTTTGATGCTGAAAATTGATAATTTTAAGAGTATTTTGTAAATACTGTTGTGACTAGGATTGTAATCCTGAACTCGGGATGTATAAAATAAGTATGTTAAACATTGGCTAATACTAGGTTTTCTTGATTTCCTCTACAAGCACTGAGAAGATAAAAAGCAGTTAAAAGTTACAAAGTACTCGCATAATAGAACTTATACTGGTTGTTAGTGTAAACACTATTATCCTTGAAACCAGTGGTTTGGTTTTACTTATAGAACGTAAATTCAATGAAAAATAACATTTTTTTTTAGTAAAATCTCAATTTTTCCTTAATTCCTCAATTTTTGCCTGTTCTAAGCCAGGATGAAAGTATGAAGGAAAAGGTACATCACAGGTTATGTGTACCTATTGTGTTTTTATTGGAATGTTGTGTAGGTAGCTAGCGCGGGTGGTGATCTTTACAGTGATTACGTCACTCGGGCGCATAGGGTATCCATGAATTTACGGACGGTGTCGCACAGAAACTTTTTAAAATTTATGAAAGAAAATAGCGTTTTTTTTAAATTCATTGAATTTACGTTCTATAAGTGAAACCAAACCACTGGTTTCAAGCATAACGGTGTTTACACCAACACCCTGTATATTTAGTCTCTATAGCATAAAATACGGGATAGACCGGGAGCTGGTGACAGGTGACGTTCCACGATTTTGTCGTGCACGCCTTTTTAAGGCTTGATAACTAACCCTAAAATATCAAAGATTGTCGGGGCTTTAGCCCCCCGCGCGTCCTCTTCATAAGGAAAAGCGCTTTTCCTTGTGTAGCGAATTTTCGTGTTTTTCCGTGATAGTATACTGCATGCCATTGTAATATACGGAAGTTCAAGCAAATTGAAGCTCTAATAATTGATGGCATGCACCCCGCAGCGGCCCAAGATGATCAAAAGGTTCTGAAAACCTGAAAAAATTAAAGGGCAATTCCGTGTTTTCAAATTGCATGCCGATGTAAAGAATGGAAGTTTTTGTAATAAAAACACTGGAAAAATCGGCATGCACCTCTCGTATGACCAACGGTGGAAAATTGACATGGCATGCAGTTTGGAATCACGGAAAATCGAAATTCAATTTTTACAGAGTTTTCTAGAAATTTTCTAGAAAAACGAGGGGTGCATGCCAATTTTTCCAGAGTGTTTTTATTACAAAAACTTCCATTCTTTACATCGGCATGCAATTTGAAAACACGGAATTGCCCTTTAATTTTTTTCAGGTTTTCAGAACCCTTTGATCATCTTGGGCCGCTGCGGGGTGCATGCCATCAATTATTAGAGCTTCAATTTGCTTGAACTTCCGTATATTACAAGGGCATGCAGTATACTATCACGGAAAAACACGAAAATTCGCTACACAAAGAAAAGCGCTTTTCCTTAAGAAGAGGACGCGCGGGGGGGTAAAGCCCCGACAATCTTTGATATTTTAGGGTTAGTTATCAAGCCTTAAAAATAGCATGCACGACAAAATCGTGGAACGTCACCTGTCACCAGCTCCCGGTCTAGGAGGGACTTAAGGATTTCAGATATTCAACACATGATGGCATGGTGATTTTTCAATATAGATGCGGCAATACAAGGAAAAATGTGAAAAAAATGTTGTCAGTTGCTATCATCTGTATTTTTCCAATCTATTTAGCCAATTACAAATGATAGGAAGCGTTTCGCAATAATTCTCCAAAAAAAAAAAATGAATTTCCACGTATTAGCTTAAGGAATCGGGGTGTTAATAACTACTGTCTAAGCAATAAGCAATGAAGACAATCTAATATCCCTGATTATTGTAAAGATTTTTTTTTCAGCTGATCTATGTACATCTCGTTTGGGTGTAAATTCAAAATATATAAACATAATAAATGTTGATGAAACAATCAGAGTTGATGGAGTTGAGGTGACTGCTATTGATGCTAATCAGTAAGTAAATCTCTATTAATTTTAAAAACATTGAAAGTTAATTTTGATTTTGTAATGGGTCCTACTTTCGTTTTCTTCGAGTCCTTGCCTGTGGTAATATTAATTTGTACCTTTGTATGCTGATGAAATTCTTTCGCCTTGCGAATTTAAAACGAGAATGATAATCGCAACTGCATGCCAATTTTATTCAACATCACTACCACGCGCTAATTTACCGCGTACACGGCGATGAAGAAGAAAATCGAGAAATTAAAAAAAATATTTTTCGTAAAGTCCACCAGCACAACATTGAGGCCGTGGCGGTCTCATCCAGGGGTATGAAAGTTCTCACTACCTTGTTTTTACGTTGATACTAGTACTATCTAATAGTCGTTGAAACCACTAATTTACCTACTATTTTCACACATTTTATTCAAAAGATGGCGCCACAACCGGCGTTTATTATTTATCAAAGTTTCGAAGTACTGCGGTATTTGATACGTAGAATCCTATACTATTAAACGAGCAATTCTTGTATATATATATATATATATATATATATAATCGGGATCTCGGAAACGGCTCCAACGATTTTCATAAAATTTTGTGTGCAGGGAGTTTCGGGGGCAATAAATCGATCTAGCTAGGATTTATTTATAGAAAATGTCTTTTTGTCCGTGTTTTTAGGCAATGAAAAACTGCTACAATATCGTTAGAATAAGAAGGTAGATTTTGATGGATTGTTAGTGATTATAAATAGCTTAATTGCTATAATGGTCGGTCACAAATTCTTAAAACCCCGGTTCGAGCCCAGACCGACCGACCGACTTTTTCAATTTTTTTTTCATGTTCTTTTCTTTTTTGAGAAAATCTATTTTTTCGAGCCCTTTTTTTAGTATTTTTTAAAAACACGATAATTTAAATTAAAATAATTGCACTCATGATTTTTTATTCAAATAACCAGTTCCGATTTTTCTGTTATGTCGCTAAGATCAAAAAATATTATTTATATTACATCGGAATGTAATTTGTATCTTTAATAAAATTTCCAAAACACATGAATTAAAAAAATCGAGCGAAAAATACCGAGCAAAGCTCGGTCAACCGGGTACTATCTCTGTATAAACATACGTAATATTAATAACCACGGTTATTTAAAAAAAGTATTCTATCGTAATTTATTTTGTTTGAGTACAAAAACATAACCTTTTTATTTTATTAAAATCTACGAAGTAATACTGAACCTTGTTCATAGCGTCCTCTAGTGTATTATTTCAGTAATTTACAATCACCACGATTAAAATAGCTTTTAGTAGCGAGAAAATGCCTTCAATCCAAAGCGAGGCGCTTGTAGGCTGTTAATTTATATTACTTATAAATAATTAAGTCGTATATGGGGGACATAAAAACACATATTACCCCGTCTCATCATATGGCTATTGGTTACTTTTGACTAAGTCGACTAAGGGTATAATGCTAACTTCCCTTCCCTTCCCGAGAAATTGTGCGATTGGATCACCAGTTTTCTTGCAGATCGGAACATCAAGGTTGTTGTAGACGGTGCAAGCTCCGATTGCAAGCCTATTAATGCAGGTGTTCCACAGGGCTGCGTGCTATCGCCAACGCTGTTTCTTCTGCATATCAATGATATGTTGCAAACCCGTAACATTCATTGCTATGCAGATGACAGCACTCTTTACACCGGCCGAGTCAATATTTCTCGGGAAAACGTCTCTGAGTGCCGGGACTAACTTGTGTCTGAAGTCGAGTCTCTGCTGGACAGAGTCTCGGATTGGGGGCGACTAAATCTAGTCCAGTTTAACCCCCAGAAGACACAAGTTTGCGCGTTAACCGCTAAAAAGAACCCCTTTGTCGTATCCCCTCAGTTTCAAGGCACTCCCCTTGTTGCCTCAGCCAGTATCGGAATCCTCGGCGTCGACATATCGAGTGACGTGCAGTTTCGTGGTCACTTGGAAGGGAAGGCCAAATTGGCTTCTAAAAAGCTTGGCGTGCTCAGCAGAGCGGGACGGTATTTCATGCCGGCGCACCGCCTGCAACTTTACAAGGCGCAGGTTCGGCCGCACATGGAATACTGTTCCCATCTCTGGGCTGGGGCTCCCCAGTACCAGCTCCTTCCACTTGACCGCATCCAGCGCAGAGCGGCTCGAATCGTTGACGACCGAGTGCTTTCCGATCGGCTCGATTCACTGGCACTGCGAAGAGATGATGCATCCCTTTGTATTTTCTTTCGCATATACCATGGAGAGTGCTCTGAGGAATTGTTCGGATTAATCCCAGCCGCCAAATTTCGTGAACGCACTACGCGGCAAACGTCCCGATACCATCCACACCATCTGGATGCTTGGCGGTCCACCACTGTACGTTTCAAAAGGAGTTTTCTTCCGCGTACAACCTCTCTGTGGAATAATTTACCACCGGCGATTTTTCCGGACCGATACGACCTGGGGACCTTCAAAAAAGAGCTTACTCCTTTCTAAAGGGCCGGCAATGCACCTGCAATTCCCCTGGTGTTGCGGTTGATCATGGGCGGCGGTAGTCACTTAACATCAGGTGAGCCACATGCTCGTTTGCCCCCTCTTCTATATAAAATGAAAAAACATCTCACTGGTTTTGCAAGGTCGAAGAAATCATTAAATTAATTATTACGTCGTTTTTAATTAATTAATTTTTATTTCTATTTTTCTAAAGTTTTGAATGCTTTGCGACACCTATGGTTACGGTTTAACATTGGCACAAATTTTCAAAAATGTGTGCCAATGTCAAATTTTAATTGCAGGAATGTAATGGCCTGGAGAGTGGCAAATGTTAGAGGAGGCCTATGCAGAGGCAAACTGAACTTCGGGACATTTTATAAAAAAAAATAAAAAAAAATATACCATATATTATTTATATACTTAAGTTCAGATTAAAAGGGCTTATTATTATAATGGCCTGGAGTGATGGAATCCTTTTATCCAAAGTATAAATATTTCATAATATTCAAACTTTGTCTTTCAGCTGCCCTGGTGCTGTAATGCTGGTTTTCACATTACCAAACGGGAAAACATTGTTACACACGGGTGATTTTCGAGCGTCGCCTATCATGGAATCCTATCCTATTTTCTGGAATAAAGACATTCATACAATTTATCTTGATACTACGTAAGTGTGAAATAGTTTTTTTAACGAACTCTAACAAGAAATAGATTCTCAATTTGACTGTCTAAATTCATATTATTACTACATTACCATCATTTGTTAACAGATTTTGCTGATTTTCTTTCTAACGTAAGAGTGCACTGTCTAAATCGCCACACCACCATTCCCATTTAACCAAATACGCTAATAACTAAAATACGATATATATTTTTTATTATTGTTGAATATAATTAGGTTAACCTGATACCATTTTATTCGTAAGTTAAATTCCTGTCAGTTCGTGATTTCTGTTTTTTTTATATATCGGGTGTCCTAGAAGTCGACGTCAAGCCGAAACTTTCTGATAGGCGAGGCCATACTAGTTACCAGAAAAATGTAAAAAAAATCTAAGTTATGTATTTCAGAAATTATAGTAATTTTTTTTCGATAAAATGTACACCATGAGACAGTTTTTTCATTTCTGTTGCTACAAATATTTACTTTCTGCAAATTTTTTTTCTCTTACGTCATCCTGAATAGTGCTTCTGTAACCTGTAATCCTAAACCCTGTACCGATCACTCCAGCTTGAAAGAAAATGTAATTTTTTACCGAACCAAGTTTTCAGAATTAGTTTTTCGCACTACTTCAACTGACCATCCTGGAAAAAAATTGTACTACGTCAGTTTGGAAAGTAGATTTAAAAGTTAGCGCATTTAATAAGGATTCTAACGTGGTATAACACTTACTCCATTATTTCTTAGATCAGCCATAAAATTTTTTTGTTAAACAAAGTCAGTTTTTAACAATTTTTTGGAACTTACATTAAAACGATTCTAGTGCAACCAAAGCGTACCTAATGACCACAGCATGGTTTAAATGAGATAGAGAGAGACATTCCATAAAGTGTGAGCGAGACAGATAGTGACGCTAATGAGACACAGACGCAAATGAGTGAACAAGATAGAGAGCCATGCTAAGTGTGAGCAAGACAGGTCACAGACAAATCAGTCAAGTACTCTGTGAAATCAGTATTCAGTACGCAACGCTACTTCGTTTACTACGCATCTTTTCGTATTCGCTGGTGATATCTTGTGTTCTTACTACTTTGGCTTCGTTTACTGGACTTGTTTGCGTGTGATTTGGATTTGGATCTCTTTACGACGACCTTTGCTTTTCCCTGGACTAACGTGTTATTGTGTATTGTGTATTTGTACCATACCATGGCTGTGTACACCACACAGGAATATGCCAACATGCACCTCATTTATGGGGAATGCCAATGTAATGCCAGTGAAGCCGCTAGACGGTATCGCGAGAGATACCCCAATGCTGATCGCTATCCAGATCACAGAGTTTTTACCAATGTGCACCGTCTACTCTTCTCTGATGGCCGACTGCCAAACCAAATGCATGGTGGAGGTAGAATTTCATTACCTTACGAGGAAGTAGTCCTTCAAGGAGTTGATGAGGATCCAAGTTGTTCGGTACGTGGAATTCAGACCAGCACAGGTGTGCCCAAAAGTATAGCTCACCGATTATTACAAAAAAATGTGCTCCACCCTTATCATGTACAGCGAGTACAAACGTTATTACCTCGGGATTATGAACCTCGGGTTGCGTTTTGCCAAACCATGATTCAATAACACCGAGAAGACCCACAATTCTTAGAAATTTTTTTGTGGTCAGATGAATCAACCTTTAACACAGACGGCTACATGAACCTTCACAATCTACACGAATGGCACGTCGAAAATCCACGATTAATGAGACAAGATAGATCACAATACCGTTTCAAAATAAACATGTGGACTGGAATTTTAAACGGAAATTTCATAGGGCATTTAGGACATTAGGTTAAAAACTAAATTATAGTTTATGAATTCCCCCTATCAATCGAGGGCTTTAAGACCGCTCTTGACAAAAACCGCGAGCGTTGTATCACAAAACGGTGTGTTTGCGGTGATAAGCGACCGTCGGTATTGCGAGACGTTTTCATAATATTTCTCAACTCTTCCCGAACACACGCGTTTTAACTAATATTACCAAAGTAATAAACTACTACAGTCGGTCATCGAAGGCGTCTAGTCGGGGCAATCGTGAGGTGCGGTGTGGGACGAGACGCGGGTGGAGCGCTCCCGAGCGCCTGTTAGTAGCTCGGGAGCTATCCGCTAGGGTTGTCCTGTCACGCAAATAAATTAAAATGGTTCACACTACATGTGTGGTAAGAAACTGTGGGTCATCCTCATTTAAAAATTAGGAATTAGTGTGGTTTTACAGTGACGCTTCGCCAGCGCGGCATATAAGCGCGCGGATGACCCGCTTGAAACTATAAAACTAGTTCGCGCGGTTTGTCGCCTCGTACAGTCGTGATGAGAATTCTTGCATTTATTATTTTATATTACATATGGAAAAAAAGGCAACAACGACAGTGTATACAAATATATCCTTACAATACCTCTAGACGGCTGAGAAGCGCGTTCTCTACAACGTTTACTGTTGAACCGCGCGGCGGGCAATCCGCGCGTGTTGGTTAAACCATGTAACGATACAAGAGACGCAACGTTCGTGGCCCGCGATGCTTACTTGGCGAAAGCGGCACTTAATGTTTCATCATGTGGAAACTGAATGTGGAAACACAAGAATTTGTTTAATCGTGAAATAAAATAAAATCATTTTTTTATTACTTCTAATAACCCTAGCAATTTATTGTTTATATCTGCTTTTCCGGCAACATCAAACACGATGACTGACTGTATGTTCTTATGCTGTGGTAATAGTCTTAATAAAAATGATTTACTATGCATGCGCGACTAATCTCTGAAACATAGAGGAACACCCTACTGGGCCCACCGGTGGATCGGAGGGGAGTAGCCGTTCGCCGGCGTTCCCCTCTGTCGAAGTATAAATCCACGCGGTATAATAAAACTAGTTGCAGCCGCACTGCTCACTAATGTTGGTTAATATAGCGCATAGCGCTATTTCTCCATAGCGCATAGCGCGTGCTATGTACGTAGTCGCCAGGGCGCTATGGTGCAATTAAATATTAATATCTAGCGGCAACTAGTTCTAGCAACAGCGCTGGAGTGGACATGTGACACAAATTTGATCTAGTAGCACGCTATTCATCGCACGCGATCTAATTTAGTGTTAGACGTTGTTTGGTTCGTGTATACTATATATTTATAAGTGATTGAAGGTCACAGTTGTCTGCTACGAAAGTAGCCTAACTAATGGTTTTAAATGTACATAAAATATGGATACAAAAGTGTATATAATAGGGTATGTAAATAGTTGATTTTTGTATATACGATCAATAAACTTTTAAATATGCCTTAAATTGATTTATAATTTACATTAATGTTAAAATAACGTTAACATCGATTATAGAAAGTCGTAAGCCTGAAAAGTATGGAGAGGGTGTTCCTTAGTTTTCTTTACCACTTTATTTTATTTTAGTCTAAAATGCGACTTATTACGAAATGATATTCTTATGTAGCACGCGGTCTATCCAACGATCGACATGTAAAGTAACGTGCTACGAGATATAGCGTGCTGCAAAACTTATTTCGGCGCGCTTGCCGGCCTCCTACACGATTTCTTATATAAAAAACCGGCCAAGAGCGTGTCAGGCCACGCTCAGTGTAGGGTTCCGTAGTTTCCCGTCCGTCATAATAAGTGTTCCCACTTACGAGTTTAAAGGTGGGTATCTATTATGTTCGCGCTCCAGCAGCGCTCCGCGCTCCTGCAACTGCTCCCGGTAGTGGGTACTGTTGTTTCTATCTCAGTTCAAAATAATTTTCCTAGAAAGTCCTTATAAAGTTCTACTTTTCAGATTTTTTTCATATTTTCTAAACTTATGGTTCAAAAGTTAGAGGGGGGTGGGGACACATTGTTTTTTACTTTTGGAGCGATTATTTCCGAAATTAGTGACCTTATCAAAAATGATTTTAGTAAACCCCTATTCATTTTTAAATACCTTTCCAACAATATATCACACGTTAGGGTTGAAATTAAAAAAAATCACTTCCCACTTTACATATAGGGGGGCTACCCTAATAAAACATTTTTTTCCAATTTTTATTTTACCACTTTGTCGGCGTGATTGATACACAAATTGGTGCCAAATTTCAGCTTTCTAGTGCTAACGGTCCACAGAGATTAAGCGAGGACGGACAGACGGACGCAGACATGGCGAAACTATAAGGGTTCCTAGTTGACTACGGAACCCTAAAAAAGCGCGCTAGAAATTTATAGTTTATAGTCTGTAGCGTGCTATTAACATACAGTCGTTTTGAACAACTTTACTGCTCACTAAACTAATACTAGTTGCGCGACTGCAACGTCCTACGAAAATGTCGAACTGTTCAGTTTTTAGCTTAAAAAGGGATTTACCACGTCAAACAAAAAGATGGCGTTACCTTTCATATATAAGTAAATTTTAATCACACTATTGCTATTTTTTTCTATTTAATCTTAAAAATTACACTGATAACGGTCGTGTTGTTTCGGATTTGCTTACCTACACAGGAAGCTCACACTCATACAATATGCAGATCGGTCGAGCGACTGATCCGAGTTTGTATCCGAGTTATCGCTGTCACCGAGCGATACTATTATAATGTATTTATTTGTGTGTGTGTGTGATATTGTTAGTTTATTGTTTTAATTGTTTTGTGTGAATTTCGTAGTGATACACGGTGTTTTTGAGTGTGCGGATTTCCCCCAGCAAAAATGACAGATACAGATAGTTCTGTATAAAAAAAAAAACGCTATGGAAACTCCCGTTCGATCCGCCGGTGGCCCGTGTTGCTCTATGATCTGAGGCCATATTTGTATTAGATTCCTCACTGTATTTAAGAGCCCTCTTACATTTCGACGCTACGCAAATGTAGGTATTTACGCCCCGAGCGGGCGATGACCCACGTGAGCGACACTTTATTTTATATTTTTTCAATCGCTCGCACTACGGTACTGTGAGTATAGCGACTAAACGATCTTGTTCTTTCATTATACAAGTTTTCTTAGGATGTTATTGTTGTTTAGTGGATGGAAATTTTTGATGTCATTTTTATGTTAACTAATTAATTTATTTTAATGTATTTGATATATTTTTCATTATTTATGAACCTTAGTTTTGAAAGTACATATAAATATTTTAATTGTTTCACATAAATATTTTAATTGTTTCACAGTATTTGATTGTAAACTGATGTTGGTTAATGATAATGATCATATCTACTAACAGTAGCATTGTGGTATAAATAAATTGATAGTACTGTTGCAACCTGTTTTAACCCTAGATTCATAAACATTCGTCTCACAGACCGCGCGAAACGTAAAAAGGATTAAAATTTTAGAGTAAAAGAGATAGAAAGCTGACCTCTCAAGTACCTTCCTAAGTCATAGGACCATTATTTGCGAGTGCATTTTACTCGCAGTGACGTGTCCTTGAGCGGTTAGAGAGTTTTATTCGTCTGAGGGACGAATATTTATGAATAGATACACGTTTGACAAATACGGTTGCAAATTTTAAAATACGATTTTTGAAGATTTCTAGTTTGATGAAGTAGACGGTGAGTTTGTGATAATATTTTTAATTAGTCACAATTATTCAAGTACATTTTATTTAGTAACATAGTGTGTATTTACATGTAAACATCCGCATTTTTTCTTCAAATCATTTTATTTTATTTTAGAAATGGATGCTCAAGATCGGCAAATAGAGCATTATTTGAATTGTTTATCCGATTCTGATGATGACAATGATACTTCGACTCAGCGAGAAGACGCGGGCTTGAGCGACATCGAGGATCACGTCGATATTGAAGAAGAGATCCCGACAGATTCAGACAGCAATGAAATTCAAGATGATGAACAACTGATCGGTTTACGACAGCAGAGGCGAAACGGTGTCATCTTATCTTCTGATTCGGAAGCTGAATAAAGCCCAGGTACGTCAGCTAACTCCGCTTCATCACAACGTATAGTTATTCCATCTGCTCGCAATCTTAGAGGAAAAAATGGTCATAAATGGTCTTCAATTCCTTTTCAATCTGCGGATACAAGAACCCAGGCTAGAAATATCGTACATGTGATTCAAGGACCGACAAATAACGCGAAGAATATGATGGAACCAATTGATTGCTTTTCTATTTTTATGACGGTTGATATGATACGTAATATAGTTGGACATACAAACGAAGAAATTGTATTTAGAAGTTCAAAATATAAAGAGCAAACCGCAACAATTTCATCCACATGCGAAGTTGACTGCTTTGTTAGGATTGCTTCTGCTGTCAGCTGTGAAAAAAGACAATCATCTCACCGCACAGCTTACATTTAGTGGAACCCGATACATATCGGTAATGTCACGGGACAGATTTGATTTTTGTTGAACTGCTTGAGATTTGACGATAAGTCAAAAGTTGTGTAAAGCACAAGGTAAATTCGCGCCCATCAGAGACCTGTGGGAAGTTTTCATTCAGACATGCAGGGACAGCTATAAAGCTGGAACTTATGTTACAATAGATGAGCAACTACTAGGTTTTAGAGGACGTTGCCCTTTTAGAATGTACATTCCGTCAAAACCTAATAAATATGTAATGATTTCTTATATTTACGCGAACACTACACATTGAAATAATACTATTTTTTACGGAATTTATCGCGTATATTTAACTTTTTAATACCCGACGTTTCGAGAGCTTTACAGCACTCATGGTCACGGGCGGGACTGAGATGTTCAACGTCCATATGTCATAGTTAACCGCGGTTACCATAGATTAAAATTTAACTTTTTATTTTATTTTTATTTATTAAAAGTTAAATTTTAATCTATGGTAACCGCGGTTAACTATGACATATGGACGTTGAACATCTCAGTCCCGCCCGTGACCATGAGTGCTGTAAAGCGTTCGAAACGTCGGGTATTAAAAAGTTAAATATACGCGATAAATTCCGTAAAAAATAGTATTATTTCAACTAATAAATATGGCTTAAAAATCCTGATGCTGTGCGATTCTAAAACTAAATATATGATAAATGCAATGCCGTATGTTGGAAAAGTTGTAACAAATGGTGATTCCCTCGGATCTTATTATGTAAAAACTTTGTCTGAAACTTTGTGGGGCAGTAATCGTAATGTAACCATGGACAATTGGTTCACGTCTGTCTCTTTGGCTTATCAGTTACTAAAGGAACCATATAAACTTACAATAGTAGGAACCCTTCGAGCAAACAAACGTGAAATACCACCTGCAATACTTGATATCAAAGAAAGACCAATAGGTGCGTCTATGTTCAGTTATGATAAACAAAGCACGATAGTATCTTATAAGCCTAAACATAACAAGAACGTTCTCTTGCTTTCTACCACTCATGGCAATGGTACTATTGCACCTTCTGGTAAACCAGACATTATTGAGTTCCACAATTCGACTAAAGGCGGCGTAGATACCTTCGATCAAACGTGTAGTGGTATGGCTTGTAGCAGAAAGACGCAAAGATGGCCACTGTGCTACTTCTATGGCATGCTCAATATGGCAATCATAAATTCTTATGTTATTTACGTACATAATAATGTAAAACAAGGTAAAAAACCAGCAAGCAGACGATGTATCATGAAAGATGTTTCAGTGAAAATGACCGAACCGTGGTTACGTAAGCGTCGTGAAATGCCAACGTTGAGGCGATGCCTAAAAAGGAAGATAGAAGAAGTTTTGAATGAAATGCCTATCAGCGATACTCCCGGTCCAAGTGGAATCCATAAAAAATTTGGAGCTTTTGTGATTACAAAAAGCGTCGAATGACGAGGTTCCAATGTAACCACTGTAAAAAGTTCATGTGTATGGACCACCGTGGCCTAATGTGTCTGGAATGTTCAGAATAAATATGTTTCTGTTTTATCACATAAGTTTTAAATAACTCAATAAAGAAGTTAAATAATACAATTATCTATTTGTTTTCTTTCATTAAAAATTTCATAAATAACCATACCTGAACATGTTCGTCTGTGAGACGAATGTTTATTAATAGTGTTATTCCTACATATGTTTATGAATCTAGGGTTAATAAATAAAATAACCAACTGTAACTAATATTTTTTTAATCGGTACTTACAGTCAATTACCATATTTTTTATTATAAATATACCTATTTGCCGCAATGGCATTAACCGAGCTTATCTCGAGTCAATAATTTCAGGCAGTAGGTACACACTTTTTATAAAACGCTTGTAACCTGGGTAACATATTCGAAATAACTTGTCGTCTTTGTAGAATTTTAGTACTTTTACTGCATAATCTGGGCCAGTCCATATGGCTAGCATGCAGACATTTTTTATTCTCCATTATTTATACTCCAGAGGTAGGATATTTCTTTTTTTACGTTAAGTGACATATTGATGCTTGTATTTATTTTTCCCCATTCGGACTGGTAAGAAAGCTCAGCTACAGTCAAAATAACTATAATGAGTTAACTATCTGTTATAATAATAATGTGTGAACTTTATACTAATTGAAATGTGCTGTACTAAAGTAAATATGTGCAACGATTAAAAATTGCGGCCGTAGTTGACGACGCTCTGGCACAAAAATTCAGCGCCACGGCTAGGGTGGGTGGTGTCTTAAGACCGAAAAGCCGGACAGACCGACGAACTTAGCCGGGCATTTTAGTAAAAGTCCAGACGCCCTTAATTTTTTAGCCTTAGTATAACATGACAATTATGTTTAAAGTAAAACAATGCTTTTTATCATTTACCATAAAATATTCTCATTCTCATTAAAAATTAAAAATTATGTACATATATATATATATATATATATATATATATATATATATATATATATATATATATATATATATATATATATATATATATATATATATATATATATATATATATATATAATATATAATATATAATATTCCACAACTATCACACAACGCCATCTAGTCCCAAGCTAAGCAGAGCTTGTGTTATGGGTACTAGACAACTGATAAACATACTTATATATTTCTAAATACGTAAATATTATAGATAAATTACACCCAGACACAGAACAAATGATCGGGCTCATCACACAAACATTTGTCCTGGGTGGAAATCGAACCCACGACCTCCGGCATAGCAGTCAGGATCACTAACCACTAGACCAACAGGCCTGTCAATATATATATAGTATGTATCTTTTTGTATGGAGATTGGGCTCACGACAAATTGTAGCGTAACTTAATGAAATGCATGTCGATTTATTACTAGTAGTTCCGGAGAAAACAGTTCACGAATAAACAGACTGCGGTGATTTATATGTAGCTATTGATTCTTAATTGTATTATTTATCACGATACAGTTTAGATTTTCATGAAATCTTTAGCCAGTATACTATGGTAAATTGATATCTTTTTTATGAGTTAAGTTACGTTAAAATATCTAGTAGTTCAAAAAACGATTGTCTCCTTTGAAAAGTCAGACGGGCCGGACACCGTCTAATTTGGCTGGACACGCAACCAAAAAGCCTGATTGTGTCCGGCTTTATCCGGACGCCTGGCAACGTTAATATCGTTATAATATCTACGTTAACGTTATAGTATCGAAACGAGACGGAGCGCGCAAAATAAATTAATACAGGCCCGACCTTGACGAGCGCTCGCGCTTTATTGAACGCAGAGGGCCGGCGCAGTGAAATATATGATACTTTTATTTAGTTAATTAAAAATAATAGTAACGATTTAAAAAGTAAAAATCATGGTAGAGTATAAGCAAATGTTGATGATTATTTTAGTATAAATTTTAAGTCAAAATTATGCTTTTTCGGCAGATAATTGAATTATGTCGATTTTTTTGCTTTACGTGAAAGGCATTATGTAACGAAAATATATTTAATAATTATTAAAGTATAGGATAATTGTGACTTAAAAATATTTTTTTCGATGGTCGATATTCAATAGAATCTACAAATTAGCGCTCCCAAATCGTGACTCAGAGTTTTAGCCTAAACATTCTCAATTTATTAATAATCATTCTCAATATGCATTGAGAATGATTATTATTAAATAAACAAATAAGTTATCTAAAATTTGCCTTGAACTTATTGTAGTAGAGAAAACGAACTATTTTTACTAAGTAATTGTTATTTCAAGGAACTAGTGGAAAACATATAATTTCAACGAGGAAACGTTGTAATATCGCGTTTTTTTGTAATACACCTTTTATTTGGAAAATTGCCTAGAGCAACTTACAATTTTTTTTGCCTATGATTTCATAATCAGGTACTGCAATCCACGTTACGATTTTCCGACGCAAGATCAAAGCTTTGAGATGGCGCTGCATTTGCTGAAAGAAAAGAAAACCAGTCTTGAGGAGGCTGGCAAGGAGTTCTCATCGGTCCTCATCGTGTGTGGCACATACACTATAGGTATGATTATTGAGTGTTGGATAACCTTGCGAGAGTGGATTAGCACCGCGCCCATACTGAATGTGTATTTTAATGGAGTATTGGCGGACTTATTAGTAAAGCAAATAAAAGTATTTTTAACAGATATATATACAATAGATAGATATACAATAAATTAGAATGTTATTAATTTTGACTCTAATTTTTTTAATGTAAATATGTAACAATAATATCAGTTGTTGGTTGACCGATTTCGATGTTCTTATTAGACAGTAGCGAGAGATAGTGGTACCGCAGTTTAAATATAGTATACAGTTCGGAAACGTATGTTCCGGAGTCCGGACTGTATACCGTCCGGAACATACGTCATAGTCCGGAAACTTTGATGTCAGCCGATGACGCCGCCCGTGTAGGTTATTATTTATTATTTACGCCGTCGTCGCAAATATATTAGGGGTTGTACAAAATTGTTAATAAAATAATTTTGGATATTATTATACTCATTATTTATTAACATTATGTACACACTTACAAGATTAAAACATTTATTTGACAAGATCATTTTTATTTCTACAAAAAAAAAATACTTTTAAAAATACTGTGTTGCCTTGCCAAATATTTTCGTGACACTTTATTTTTATAGATTTTTTCAGTTTTCTATAGTAAAATTTTATTATGAAGTGTATTCATATTTGGATAAACAATTTATCAAATAAAAAATGAGGAAAATATAAGCATGGCCGTCATTTGAATTTAACTTTACTTAGTAAGTCATATACTTAACTAAAACATTAATTCACCATTTTATATATGATATTATATTTTTCGAAAACGGTACTTAAAATTCGTTAAATAAGTATATAAGAATAAAAAGCCTTTTATTCCATGCTAAATAAGTTTTACAATATAACTTTTTTACAATGTAATTTGCATTTTATAAATGAAATTGTAAATATAAATTTAATTTTTTTTTAGATTTTAATACATGAATTTATTTCTATACTGTTGAATGAACTTGATTGAGTTAATAATTAATGTCATAATTTTGAGTATGATAACTATTTTTCATAATATTTGGTTAAATTTAAATATGCATTACTAATAACATTAATATTTTCAATCTATGTAATTGATTTATAAACTAAGTGACAATTTAGATTTAGAGTTATAAATTGACAAAATATTTCAATTTATTAAGGATATTTATACTCATTTGTGTTTGTTTACTTTTCATGGACGCCCCTTAGGTGATGGCCTCCTCCAGTTATTGCCATTTGTCTCTGTTTTTTGCTATTTGTGTCCAACGTGGTTCCGCGATCTTTTTTATGTCATCTTCCCAGCGCATGTATGGTCTGCCTGGACGTCTTTTTCCTGGAGGGCCATTCGAAATTCGAGATTATGAGAAAAACTCGTTAAATAAGTACTATAAAACATGCTCGCGTGTATTGATTATCCAGTAGACTTAGTGGAGTGTGCCGGCGTAAGGTCTCGCCCCCCCCCCCCCCCCCCCCCGCCACGCAGTGCCCCCGTCGTTGATCTGTACAAGTACATTAGTTTCCCAACTGTTAAACTGTGCTAGTACTATTTATGAAACAGATTTTTGCTTTTATTAAATTACCTCTACTGTGACGTGATGTTTGGTGTCAGAAATTATTGTTCTTAATTTTGCTAATATTTTATGTAATCTTTTGCAATTTTTCTTATGTAGGGAAAGAGAAGTTCTTCCTGGGCATTGCCAGAGGTGTGGGTTGCGCCGTGTGGGCTGGCCCTGAAAAGGACCGTGTGTTGCAAATTGTAGAGGGGCGGAGTTTCAACCAAGCGTCGCCACAGTCGTGTCAGTTGCACGTTGTACCCATGAGGGATCTTACACATGAGGTGTTTATTACTTAATTTTTCAAACCATTTCCCAAGTCATTTTTCTTCATACAATTAGGGTGACAAACGAGCATAAAGTCCACCTGCTGTGGCCCATAGACTATTAATCTTCGATTAAGAACCAGATTGCAGATGCTGACACCCCTGAAGACAAAGATGGGATTCTATGTTTCCAGTAAAATGGGTCTCCGGCCTCGACATTTACTATACTAAACACTGCAGTATTAATCTGCTATTTTACGCTGGTATTCTGTGAGAGCGTGGTCCTTCCCTGGTCGAACTGACCACATGCCACAACCATAATATAGCTGTAGCGCGGCTCTACCACGTCGATATATGAAATTAGTGCAAGGAAACATCCCACACACGTCCCTTACAGCTGAGTGCGGGCCTTCCTTCATTTCTGAGGGGGTGTAAGGATAAGGAAGAGCGGCTATCTATAGATAGTTACAAATTTTTGCTTTTACTGTTAAATTGGAAGGAAATTGAACTTTGAACACTGATGCCAAATATGCTTATGCTGCTCCCCATCCTGATTTGTTTCCTTCTGTCACCTCTTACGGCACCCACGGGATGATATGGTCTAGTGGATATTCTTACACCCCTACTACACGATTGTTATTGCACATAATATCTTTGATAGCACAAAATCTATACAAGAAAACTCCAATGTATTTGAAATTTAACGTTTTTTTTTAATGTTAAATTTTCAATTACCAAGGTGTATAAGGTGTATGGCGGGCAAAGCGGATTATCCTTGTCGATAACCCGCTTTGCCCGCCGTGGATGTGTTTCAAGACAACAATAGGGTATTTTAAACCATGTAAAAAAAATCAAAAAATATATATTTATGATAGACTTTGTAAAACGTAAACGAGAAATATTGGTATCCAAGATTTTTTTTGTGCCTCAAATCTGCAAAACGCTGTCCTATATTAGATACTGTCGTGACGTCACTGATCCCGTCTAGGGATCTGTGTCACTGATTACAATAACTAGCTAATGTGGTGTGTTATTTCGATAATATTCAAGTTATCATTACTATTATTGAGTTTTATTGAAAAGCATGGAAGACGAATTCGTAAAAGCAGAAAGTACTAATCTACCAAGGATAAATAAATTGATGGTGGCAATTTTTTTGCATGCAATCCCAATTTTTGTTCCGCTGAGTTTAGGAATGTAAAAAAATTTAATGTAAGTACCTATTACTAACTTTTGTTTATACAGAAACACAATACCAGGTCAGAGTGTATTTTGATAAAACATAGTTTAGTAACAGTCGTAGTTTAGTATCAGTATGTCTATAATTACAATCATAAGCAAAAAAATCATAGCAAAAATTAGTTATATTTTTTTTATAGGATAATGTGACAAACGAGCACACAGTCCACCTGATGGTTAGTGGTCGCTGTGGCCCATAGACATCTATATCTAATAGATGTAGATGTCTATGAATCAATAGATGTCATCTATCCTCCATTAAAAATCAAAATGCAGATGTGTTGTCACCCATGAGGACAGAGAAGGAATGCCTCGTTTCCAGTAAAAAGGGTCTCCGGTTCTCTACACTCACCATACGAAACACAGCAGCATTAAGCTACTATTTGACGCTAGTATTCTGTGAGAGCGTGGTCCTTCCCCGGTCGAGCCGACCCATTCGTGCTACAAGCTACAGCTATACTACTAATATAACTGCAGCATGGCTCTACCACGTAATTAATAATATTAGTTATCATCGACAATATATTCAATTTATGAGCAATTCAACCATCTAGCCAACTTTTATATATAATTGTGATGTACATAGTAAAACTTAAAAATGGATATGGGACTTGAACGTGAAATTTACCTTCACAATAATAATAAAATCAATTTTAAGAAAAATTTGAAATTTATATATTTTATAGAAATTACGCTACAGTTTAGAAGAATCTTTTTAAATGATCCTTTAAGAATGATACAATTGGTAATTCGGTAATAACAAAACAAATTAAAACCTTGGCTTCATCAGAAGCAGATGCGATAATCAAGAGCAAAGTGTAAACCCGCTTTATCAAGTTGTAAAGCACAAAAGAACAAAGTATGTCGAGACCGAATATTTTTCGTCGATCATCGATCCGTAGCAGATTATTGCACGCCTAATAAGCCATATCTAAGTTAACGTAATTTATTACCAATTTGCTATGCCCTTCATCTCATGATGTTTTGTTTTGTTTTGTTATAAAAATAGTTAATTATAAGTAATACTTACATCAAAATGATCTTCACAGAGGAAGTCAAGTTTTTGTAGACAATATATTCAGGTATCTTCTTGCCGGTTTTGACCAAGTATTTCTTCGTTTCGGCGTTCTTAAGCTCGCATTTTTGCATTCAGGCACAACACAACAACGATATAGATATTACCTCATTGTTTAACATTAAAAAATATCTTATTCCTATGCAAAATTCTAGGACAGTGACGTCACGTGTTGAACAGCATGGCGGCTAGCGTTTTCACGCGAAATTTTAAAACGATAGATTTAAAGTATTTTTATGGCACTATTCGGTTTTTAAAAAAATATGTAATATTATAGTGGTTCATTATCACCCTAGAATTCATTTGAAACACTTTTTGAAAATGGGTGCAAAACCCTATTATTTAAACTCCCTCAAGAACGAAGTGGTTAAATAGGTTTTCGTATTTAATCAAAACTTGATTAATTTGACGTAAAGATACAAAATCTTATGTTATTCCTTAACCTGTTTCCGGTAGAAGCTACAAGCATATCTGAATGGCCTTAAAGGAGCGTTCAGTGAAGTCGTAGCTTTTAAACCGAGCGGCTGGGAGAATGGGAAGAATTCCACTGTACAGAAAGACTTAGTTACTATACACGGTAATACTTTTTTATGTGTTTTCTTAACAAAAACTAAATAAATTTGCCTTATACCTCGCTAGGTCGTTGAAAAATGTAAATATTTTTGAGATGCAAATTGGCTGTTCCTTTCGAGCAATCAGTGTTCAAAAGATGCTTTCGATTTTTCACAGCGAATTTCGAAGTATAACATAAAATTTGCAATAGAATAAATAAAATGGCCACAAATGTATTCACAAAATTGTATCGTGGCGCTGTAGCCTTATGTTAAAAAGTGTAAAGGAGCGCAAAATATCAGTCTCACCTTCACTTTGTTCAATCGATTGATCAAACCTCTAGAGCCGATAAATGTTTAAAAATATCCTCAAAATATTATCCCTAATGCAGTTTATTCAGTACGAGCCTCACCAATCTTTCCATCTAGCATGTTGTTTAAAGTAATGAATACTAAAGGGCGCATTTTTGGAAAGGCCTACAACAAGTCGTGGATTTGACGATTCTTGATGAAGACCATGGAACTATAAAGAAGGTCCCAAATATTTTTAATAGCATAAGGGTAACAAACAAGCACACAGTCCACCTGATGGCAAGTGGATGTTGTGACCCATGCACATTATCGATTAAGATACAAAATTCTGATGCGTGGTCACCCTAACTTCTTAGTTTATTGGTAAGGTTTTTATTTATTTCACTGTTTAATGTTGAAATATTTTGTGTGTAGGTATTCCATACAGCGAACATTCCAGTTTCTCCGAGATGATTCGTTTCGTAAAATTTCTGAAGCCAAAGCAGGTGGTTCCCATCGTTGATATATCTGGTGGGGCTAAAGCTGTTCAGGTACTTTTCTATATTAATTTATTTTCAATACATTGTCATGGGGCATTTTTATTTTTGATACTAAAAACCTTTATGCTATTCTGTACTCTCTGTGTGTTTATCTGTGTGAAAGACTTCGTAATGAGGTTATCCACTGTAGAACAAGATTAACCGACATAGCCTAAAAGATCACTAAGCTGAAGTGGCCAACCGATGGGGCAGAAAGTTGCACGCGTGGCAGCCTGGTACCGGTAAGCGAAGTGTAGGTCGACCGTCCACTTGATGGAGTGATGAACTGGTAACAGATGCATGCAAGAAGTGGATGAATGCATGTGGCTCCCAACCGTGTTTTGTGGTGTTCCTTGAGGGGAGATCGATGTTTAGCTGTGAACTTGTGGTGGGCTGTAATGATGTTCATATTGATGGTGGTACAACATGTCTTCCCTTATCCTAGCAGGTTTTAGAAAATAGTAAACATGAAGATGAGTTCCCTCCTCATAAATTAAAGTGAAAATGTCATATATATGTAAATACTAAAACTTTACTTGTTAAAAGTCTGCTTGCTGCCTAAAAGGTTTTTAAAAAACCTAGAGAGGCGCATCGCCATACCAACATTATTTTTCCGAGAAGAGAAGAGTATTGGACTTGCGAAGCCCACTCAAAACGGCCACGTCGGTCCAGCCAGGGGGCCCTCCTGCTACGACAACGCTGGCCACGATTGGGGGAGGGAGAGGGTATTTTTTATTGAAAAAAAAAAAACGAAGGTCATGCCGCTATCTAACGCGGTCACATTATAAGAGACCCTTTTTCCAAAATGAACTGATACCTCAGACCGCCATAGCCAAATTACTTTAAAAATCCTATCTTTAGTTTTTTTTTCTAAATACTTACCAATTTAAAAACTACGGTGAGTAAACTTGGCATATATATATATATACACTAATATTATAACGAGGAAAGATTTGTTTGTTTGAATTGAATAGGCTCTTAAACTACTGAACCGATTTGAAAAATTCTTTCACCATTAGAATCCTACATTATTCCTGATGAACATAGGCGATAGAACGTTTTCAAAAAATTTAAGGATCCATATGAAAACTTCGTTAATGTAACCCAAGGTGTGAAAAAAATACCAAAAAAAAACCTTATATCGCGTACGCTGCGGAAACTATTGACAATAGAGCAAAGTGATGTGCTACAGTTTTATGGAGGACATCAATATCTACATAAAAGTCTGCAATACCATATGTCTAACTATTATAGTTATCTCACAATAACTACCTTCCCATATTAAAATATTCAATAGTAACGTCGAAAAATCCTTATATCGCATACACTGCCAGCACCATGCGATGCGGGTGTCACTGGGGTGTGGGAGGGGAGTCTATGTCAAAAAATAAATTGCCGCGCGGCCCACTGATATACGCGGGTGAAACCGCGGGGTAGGTACAGCTAGTCTTAATATATATAGGAGTAAATTACGGGTCACGTTGTTTGTCCGCGATAGGCTCCTAAACTACTCAACCGATTTTAATCAAATTTGCACACCGTGTGCAGTTTGGTCCAACTTTTCAGGTTTGAGAGATAGGATAGTTTTTTGCCCACAATTTTTTTTGCGAATTTAAGGATTTTTAATAGGACATGACAAATTGTCGTCGAAAAGGGCAGAACAACGTCTGCCTGGCAAGCTAGTAGCTACATATATATATATATATATATATATATATATATATGTATGTATATATATGTATGTATATATATATGTATATATATATATATATATATATATATATATATATATATATATATATATATATATGTATGTATATATATGTATGTATATATATATGTATATATATATATATATATATATATATATATATATATATATATATATATATATATATATATATATATATATATATATATATATATATATATTGCATGCTTAGTGGAACACTGACCCATTAGTAGATATGACAGAATTGAGTTACGTACAGATACAGACTTCATTTAGCGTGATCTAACGTCTACCGTTTGAATTACGTTGACTTTTCGCACTGTTGCCGCCCCAGCGATATATGCGTCTCTTTCACTCTTGTCGGATATCTCATCGTGTTTTCGTCGAAAAACGACTCATGCCAGTTTGTGTCCGACATCTGTGTAGTGAGGCTGTAATTATTTTATTGAACGAAGACCCAATCGTTGTTGAGTGTGTTTACAACTAAATTCAAAGGTAAATTTCATCAAATTGTGTAATATTATATTGACAAATTATAGTTTAGGTCAGTTTACTACATATTTTATTAATACATTACGTGAAACATTCATTTTTAAGCCAGTTTATCATTGAACGTTGTTATACTTTTCGAGACCCATTACGAGTTAAGTCAGTTTACCATTAAAAGCTATGCAATATAATAGGCAACACTTTGTAACATTCAAGTTTAAGTCTTTATATTACTAAAGGTTATTGTTACATAATAGCCGCAATATTAGTTGAGTCTTTGTTTGAAAAAATTAAATGCAATATAATGTGTAATTTTTTCATTGCCCGTAAATGTTTTGTGTTAAGTCATTGTTGGTTTAAATACTGCATTCAATAATTTATTTGTACAAGAGGCATAATATTACTATTTAATATGTTTTAGGTTGATAATGTCATCCAATAGGTCGAAAAAGATGATAGAGCTTGTTCAGGTTCGAAACTCGGCGCCACAACCGGGTACACAAGTTAGAGAACATGAATCGGTGCCATCAACTGAAGTAGAGGTAACAATTCCAAGTAACTTTAAAAATTAGGTTTGTCTTAATTTCTTATTTATTTTATTACGACTAAAATACTTTTTTTGTTATAGATGTTAGCTGATATAACAAACAAGCCCGAAAATCAACGTTATTTAAACGTACAGGAATATTTTGAAATTTCGGAATCGGCTTCAGTCAGCAATGAAAATCACATTCATAACACTACAGTCGTCCACGATTACACTGATGAGAGACATTCAAAATTTGAATATAGCGATGGTGATTTAAGTGATGAAGATCCAACATACAAAGTTCCGTCTAACAAGAAAAGACAAATACCAGTATATCCAATTCGATCAAAATCATCTGGAAGTTCCTCATCTTCTACATCTTCTTCATCCTCATCTTTTTCAGGATCTTCCAGTGATAGTTCTCAAGCAGACTCTAGTGATGAACAGAACAAAACACAAGATAACATAGTTCAGGTAACTGCAGAGAGACAATCAGGTCAAACAAACATTAGTGAACCTGCGACAACAGAAGTTTCGCTAAATAAAGATATCGGAGAAAATACTACACCACAAGAAGAAAAGAAGAAGGGAAGAAAACGTAAACGGAATGAAGACAGCTGGAAACAGAATAAAGCTAAAAGTCTGAGAAATGCTGGAAAACCATACATTAGCAGGAAAAATAAAGCAATCAAACCTCGTTCTGTTCAACCACCCTGTGGTGTTAAATGTAGGCTCAAATGCTCTGAAAAGATAACTGTAGATCAAAGACAAACCATTTTTGATGTGTATTGGAATCTCAGCCAGGTTGATGCTCAAAGATCATTTATTAGGTCTTGTATGACCAATATAGCTCCAAGATATAAATATACAAATGCTCGTAATCCAAGAAATTGCAATCAAGCATTCCATTTCTTAATAGAAGGGCAATCAGTACGAGTCTGTAAAACGTTTTTTATGAAAACCTTGGATATTTCTGATCGTGTTATACGTACTGTCAAGAGCAAAATAGATGAACATGAAATTCTAGCACAAGATCTAAGAGGACAGCATAGCAACCATATAAGGGTGGATGAACAACTACTAAACGATATCAAACAATTCATAGACGCAATACCAAGAATTGAATCCCATTATATTAGACAATATTCTACTCGTGAATACATTGATGGTGGGAAAACAATTTCAGATCTTTTCAGGGACTTTAAAGAAAATCAAATTAAAAATAACAAAGCAGCTGCTAGATATTGCACATTTTATAAAGTATTTACACAAGATTATAATATTTCATTTTTTCGTCCCAGAAAAGATCAATGTGATTTATGTTTGCAATACAAGAACTCGACGCCTGAACAAAAAGTATTGCTCAAAGAATCGTACGATGCTCATTTAGAAGAAAAAACATTGAGCCGCCAAGAAAAACACGATGATCGCTGCAAAATAGACGATAACAATAAAATTCTTGTGTTCGATCTGCAAGCTGTTCTGCAATCTCCTAGAGGAGATACCTCAGGATTTTATTACAAATCAAAATTAAATAGTTACAATTTCACAATTACTATGTTAAACAAAAAAGTTGACGGCTTAATTAAAAACTCATATGATGATGTACACTGCTTCTTCTGGAACGAAACCGATGGTAAACGCGGGGCCAATGAAATCGGATCTTGTTTGCTAAAAGTTTTTGAAAAACTCTCAGCGGAGTCACCAAATGACAATGGGTGTAATTTAATTCTTTATTCTGACAACTGTGCCGGGCAAAATAAAAATAAATTTATAGTAGCACTTTACCTTTATGCAGTCACTCATCTAAATATTATATCTATAACTCATAAATTCTTAATAAAAGGTCATACGCAAAACGAGGGTGATAATATCCATAGCCTGATAGAAAAGGAGATTACAAAAAATCTAAAATCCGGTCCAATATATTGCCCTCACCAATATGTAGCCATAATTAAAAACGCAAAGAAGTATGGCAAAAAATTTTCAGTACATGAACTGACATTTGAGTCGTTTTTAGACTTGAAAAAACTGCAAGAAGATTGGGGTTTTAATTTTAATAAAACTAAAGACGGGAGAACTGTTTTATGGAATGACTTAAAGGTGATAAAAGTGTGCAAAGATACACCTTTTTCATTTTTCGCTAAAACCTCGTATAAAGATAGTGAATACCAGGAAGTGATCGTCAGAAATAAAAGGAAAAAAATGCTTCCTCTGTGTGAAATTGTACCAACTAATGTCTATATAAATAAGCAAGAGCTAAGTGAGAATAAAAAAAAAGATCTAAGAGAGCTATTATCAAAAAAATTGATCCCAAATTTTTATTCAGATTTTTATAACTCTATTATTTAAGCTTAAACTTAACATAAATTACTAATTACATATCAAAATTAATTGAAAAAGAAGGTTCCTTAAGTTTAATTATGTTCGCTTTAGAAGTTTATATTTTATAGAAATTTAACTAAAGTTGATTATGACATTGTTTTATTTAATAGGTTGGATCACCAAAGTGGGTTTATTTTTTAAAGTAAATTAAAATTTGTAGTTTTTTTAGCGTTTTTTTTGTACAATTGAAACAATAATCCGGCTTGATTTTTAATATTTTGATGTATAGAACCTATTTATAAGACTGATAAGTTAAAATTGTTATTTTTATCTGCTACTTGTGAAGTTTGCTGCATTAAAAGATTGATGATTATATTTATGTTTTTTAATTGAGTAAAAAAACACCAATATAACTTTATTTACGGTCTGCTAATTTGAATAAAGTGACCCAATCTCTAAATGTGTTTCACTAAAGTAATCATTCACAGACTAATTACTGAATTAGTCATTATAAATAATACATTGTTCAAACTAAAACAGGCTTAAAACTTAATGGAACAATTGCATTTTAATATATTTGCTTTGCTTTTTATAAAACACTGACATAACTTAGAATGTACTTTTTAAAATATTTTTTTAAAATTAAATAGAGATTATTTCCGATTTTTTTTACTCAAATCTCGTCAACAATTAATTATAGAAGTTCAAAATACAAGCGTTCATGATTAATATAAATCAGTTTTATTTTTATGCATCAAAAAGTAAGATAAGTCATCATAACAAGATATTCTTTTGCGATTTCCCAAAAATCGTCTTTTTTGAGTTAAGTCAGTATTCCATTAAGCATGCGATATATATATATATATATATATATATATATATATATATATATATATATATATATATATATATGCCCATATATACATATAATCCCTGTTCTAGAGCCACCATCACATTATTGGTCCTAACTCTTACGTTTTGGACAGTAGACTTATTTATCAGCTTCTCAATTCCACTTACCTCGACGACCTCCATTTTTACTATAATAATAGAAAATATAAATTCCATTTCAGCAATATTTCCCCTGTCCACTGGTATATAAGGAAAATTTCAAATGTCAAAGCAGATTAACAGACTACTTCAATGTAAAAAGTCGACAACAAGTGTCCGGTGTCACATGATGTTAGGTAAGTACTTGTCTTTTTTAACACTCAATGTATGTTTATGACTTCTTCGAGAGTGTTCTTAGCTACGATTCAAGAAAATCTTTTCAGCTGGTTTGAAGACCATCAGCTCTTTTTGTTTCGGGTTTTTTAAAGTTAATTTATGAATGAATATTAATGAACATTAAAGTTGTCAACGGGCTTAAGAGTCTACTGCACTGTAGCCTCTGACCGATATGGGGGCCTCTCATGTTGTAGGGGTATTTGGCATAATCGCCATGCTTAGTTTTATAACTTAACACCGTTCCCCGTTTTCACCATCGTAGGTCTGGATATTTTACATTTAATTGTTATACCTTGCCATCTATTGCAAACCTCGAGCTATCGAAGGTTTTTAGCGTTTTTTAGCATTGTCTTATTATACGACACCCACGGGGCAAAATGGGCTTAGGGATTCCTTATGCCGATTCCATACGACATAACTTGTTAGTGACGGAAACAGCATTGTTATATAAGTCACTAAAGATTATTAAATAAATAATTTCATTATTTTTATTATATAAGATTATTTGTTGCAGGTACGAATATATTTTAAGGTGCCATTTTTATCTGTGATGTATTTTCAATATTTTAACATTTTAATTTATTAATTTATGGAATATTGTTTTTAATAAAATTGTTGATAAGCGCATTGGTGGCATTTTATTGATTCGTAATAGCCCTCCTGAATGAAGATTGTGCATTTTGTTCATAAATCAAATGCTTACAACTACTTTGCGAAAACCTTTGATCCAGCCAGCATGTTGTTGGCAGCGTGCACATGCCGGCGAGTTTTACTTCCAATTTGTCTACGACATATTTATGCACACGACAGCACACTGTTGGGAGCTTGCACGTACCGACGAGTTTTGCTTCCAATTTGTCTACGACATTATTATGCACACGACAGCACGCTGTTGGGAGCTTGCACGTACCGACGAGTTTTACTTCCAATTTGTCTACGACATATTTATACACACGACAGCACGCTGTTGGGAGCTTGCACGTACCGACGAGTTTTACTTCCAATTTGTCTACGACATATTTATGCACACGACAGCACGCTGTTAGGAGCTTGCACGTACCGACGAGTTTTACTTCCAATTTGTCTACGACATATTTATGCACAAGACAGCACGCTGTTGGGAGCTTGCACGTACCGACGAGTTTTACTTCCAATTTGTCTACGTCATATTTATACACACGACAGCACGCTGTTGGGAGCTTGCACGTACCGACGAGTTTTACTTCCAATTTGTCTACGACATATTTATGCACACGACAGCACGCTGTTGGGAGCTTGCACGTACCGACGAGTTTTACTTACAATTTGTCTACGACATATTTATGCACACGACAGCACGCTGTTGGGAGCGTGCACGTACCGACGAGTTTTACTTCCAATTTATCTACGACATATTTATGCACACGACAGCACACTGTTGGGAGCGTGCACGTACCGACGAGTTTTACTTCCAATTTGTCTACGACATATTTATACACACGACAGCACGCTGTTGGGAGCGTGTACGAACCGACGAGTTTTACTTCCAATTTGTCTACGACATATTTATGCACACGACAGCACGCTGTTGGGAGCGTGCACGTTGTCGTGAAGCGACAATAAAAAAACTAAAGAACCTAACTTAACTACAACGAAAACAACCAAAATAAAATAAATTATTTAAAAATTTGAAAAGTTTTACAGTTTCTTTTATAAAAAAAAAAGGTATGAAGGTGATGATGGGTTGTAATGGAGATAGTGATTTACAGTATTATTAAAAAAAATAACAAAGATAAAGATACTGCAACGAAGTATGCACGGGCTATGCCTATGATAGGTGCACAGCTCCTGCTCTAGGTACACGCAGAATCTGGAGTAAGCACACGCAGCGTCTGGAGAAGGTACACGCAGCGCTTGGAGTAGGCCCACGCAACGCCCGGAGTAAGCACACGCAGCACCCGGAGTAAGTACACGCAACGTCTGGAGTAGGCACGCAGCGTTTGAAGTAGGTATACGCGGCGCTTGAAGTAGGCAAACACAACTTCCGGAGTAGACACACACAGCGTCCGGAATAGACACGCAGCGTCTGGAGTAGGTCCACGCAACGTCTGGAGTAGGCACGCAGCGTTTGAAGTAGGTACACGCGGCGCTTGAAGTAGGCAAACACAGCGCACTAGTAGGCGGAGGCGTAGGCGTGGCTAGGCGACGACTTAAGGAGTGGGCAGAGGCTTGCAGGATCCCGAGGCAGTGCGGAAAAGGCCTTTAAGAGATGCTTCAAGTATCAAAGCTCAAGTCAGACTCTACCATTCGCCGATTGTCCGGCTTATTTTTCCTTTTTTCTGACGGATCTGGCATAAGAACCGAAAATTATTCTCCTTAAATTTGAAATTATTTAAATTAAAAGCAAATTCTTGTAAATGGCCAAGAAGAAAGGAGTATTTTGAAGTAAAAACATCAGGCCGGTAACGATATTTGAATAAAAATTGCCATGACAATCTGATAAACAACGATGTCAAAACATGTCAAATTTTGGCTTTAGGCTCGTAATACAGAAACGGCAAGATTTAAGTGAAAAATGAGATATTATTTATATAGGAAAAAAAAGTAGCGCAACAGCGCGCACGAAACCCGATATTGCAGAGTTACGGAGAACTAAATAAAAGACCGAAAAAGGTAGACTCCATTGACACCGATTTAAAAAGTGCTGATAGCATGAAAAATACGAAGTGAAAATGATTTGTTATTGTGTTCTTATGGTTTAAAAATGTTACAGGTTCCTATGGAAATAAAGGTGATGCAAAATATCTAGTTTTGAGATGAATGCAGAAAATAGAAAACAGAATGGAAAAATAAATTTAAAATAGTTAAAATGGTATGTAAGTAACATAACACTACAACGTACCGACGAGTTTTACTTCCAATTTGTCTACGATATTTATACACACGACAGCACGCTGTTGGGAGCTTGCACGTACCGACGAGTTTTACTTCCAATTTATCTACGACATATTTATGCACACGACAGCACGCTGTTGGGAGCGTGCACGTACCGACGAGTTTTACTTCCAATTTGTCTACGACATATTTATGCACACGACAGCACGCTGTTGGGAGACTGCACGTACCGACGAGTTTTACTTCCAATTTATCTACGACATATTTATGCACACGACAGCACGCTGTTGGGAGCGTGCACGTACCGACGAGTTTTACTTCCAATTTGTCTACGACATATTTATGCACACGACAGCACGCTGTTGGGAGACTGCACGTACCGACGAGTTTTACTTCCAATTTATCTACGACATATTTATGCACACGACAGCACGCTGTTGGGAGCGTGCACGTACCGACGAGTTTTACTTCCAATTTATCTACGACATATTTATGCACACGACAGCACGCTGTTGGGAGCGTGCACGTACCGTCGAGTTTTACTTACAATTTGTCTACGACATACTTATACACACGACAGCACGCTGTTAGGAGCGTGCACGTACCGACGAGTTTTACTTCCAATTTGTCTACGATATTTATACACACGACAGCACGCTGTTGGGAGCTTGCACGTACCGACGAGTTTTACTTCCAATTTGTCTACGACATATTTATGCACACGACAGCACGCTGTTGGGAGACTGCACGTACCGACGAGTTTTACTTCCAATTTATCTACGACATATTTATGCACACGACAGCACGCTGTTGGGAGCGTGCACGTACCGACGAGTTTTACTTCCAATTTGTCTACGACATACTTATACACACGACAGCACGCTGTTAGGAGCGTGCACGTACCGACGAGTTTTACTTCCAATTTGTGTACGACATATTTATACACGCTGTACGTTGTAGGTTTTTTATAACAAATAGTGGCAAACGAACTGACAGTCTACCTGAGGCTACTATGAGGGTATGACCGTACCTGAGGCTATTGCAACTAACTTTAAACAACGAAGCTTACAGATGTCTTGTCACCCCTGAGGACTAAGATGTCAGAAACCCTTCTGACAGGAAAACAACTGTGCAGCACTGCTATTTGCTTAAGCGGACCAAATTCTCAAATTAAAATTATGATATAGGTCGCCCCCACGAATCATGATATTACTTAGCGTCCACTGCGCGTGTACCATTAAGCAGAAAAATGCAAATTGTATTATGACATTTTAATATGTAAAAAGTCAAAGGTCGACATTATAACTACATATCAAGGTCTCCACGAAAACGGAACGATATTTTTATATATCATCCTTTGGTTAAATTAAATAATATTCTGTACTAGCTGTTACCCGCGGCTTCGCCCGCATGGTCACTGGGAAATGAACTATCCATTGCTTTTTGAATTGAAAGAAAACTGAGTTTTATAGATTTGATAGAATCAGGCGTTACTTTGCGGAAATCCATTATAATAAAAAATAAAAATATCAATTTCTTTGCAACTTTCCGTTCAGTTGCAAAGAAATTGATATTTTTATTTTTTATAGATTTGTCAGAGATGCAGCCATTAAAAGGAAACTGAGCAAAATTGATTCGTCAGCCTATTTAAATGTTTTGAAACGCAGCGTATAGAAAAGCATGAAAATAGCCTGTTTATTCCAAATGGAAGTGGGATATTTTTTAAATAAAGGAAACTGAGCATAGTTATCCGTCAGGGATGCAGACTTTTGAAAAGAAACTGAGCTAAATTGATTCGTCAGAGATGCAGTTTTCCGAATTGAAAGGAAACTGAGCCAAATAAAAGATCCGTCAGAGATGCAGCCTTTTGAGTTGAAAGGAAACTGAGCTTAATAGGTTCGTCAGAGGTGCAGCATTTGGAAATGAAAAGAAACTGAGCTAAATAGGAAATTTTGAATTGAAAGGAAAGATTTATGGGAACTCTGATTAATTGATTGTGGGAATTTTGGAAAAAAAAACTAACTGAACACGCTGCTGTACACAATGTTATATGTTTTTTCATTCGGAGAAAGAATGTGGAGATTCAGGGCATTTAACACACGCGAACATGCTACATACAGCTGACCATGAGAGAAGCACGGTTCTTGTAAGTTGACCCCCGCTACCTGTAACGTTTGCCCTTTCGCTTTATTAATTGTCATTGCCAAACCGAGTTTAATAGGGAGGAGGAGCTTAATAGGGAGGAAAACTGCAACCTTTTGAATTGAAAAGGAAGATCTGTGGGAATTATAGGGATCCGTGGTATAATAACATTTTCACCTTTTCCTACGCCTGTCAAAATTGTAGCACCGATTATGTTCCGTCCAAGATGTGTCACACACAGCCTTGTCCCGTTACATAACCGAGGAGTGTCTAAATTTCGCATTAGCATGACTGGGACGCCTAATTTTAATTGAAGCTTATGTGAGGGCACACCTGACTCCAGAGAATTTAGAAACTACGGGATATGAAGTGCTCTGTTCTGTGTCCATAACTGTGTCTACTGACAAATACTCCGTTATTTCTCCTGCTACTTCGCTTAATATATCTGAATTAATTTTGTTAACGCTCTCATTTTTTGGTGCAAGAATCGCCCTTTCACATAACCATTTGTCTTCATGCATGTTGCTCGTTAAATCTGAATAAACGCTCGCAATTAATTCGGAATGACTACTAAATTACAAAAATCTCTCGTCAATTTACGCAGCCCTCAGCATCCGTTTCCAACCGCCCATCGCCAATTTTTAATTGTGTGTCAGCATAGATTCCAGCATTGATATCATTATACAAATGCACTCTCATATTCGTAGTTAAACTGAATTTTGTCACCTTGTTCCATAAAATAGACGACTTGAGGCATGCTTTAATTTCTTCTGCGGGTGTGCCCTTTTGAATGACAGGTAAAGTTTGGCGAAAGTCACCAGCCAGTAAAACCACCATTCCTCCCATTACATCGGTATTGCTGCGCAAATCCTGTAGCGTTCGATTTAGTGCTTCTACAGCTTTTTTATGCGACATTGTACTTTCGTCCCACACTAAAAGTTTGCATTGTCGAAGCATTATACCTCGTGCACTATTTTTGCTAAAGTTGCAGATCGGCGATTCTTCCTGGGCTAGATTTAGAGGGAGTTTTAAAACAGAATGTGCAGTGCGGCCCCCGCTTAGCAGCGTGGCGGCTATACCGGAGGAAGCTACGGCCACAGCAATGTTTTTATCTTTCCGTACTTGCGCTAATAATAAATTTAACAAAAATGTCTTCCCAGTTCCTCCAGGGGCATCTAAAAAGAAAAGTGCACTATTTCCAGATTTGATTTGTCCTAATACTTTGTCAAAAACTCGTTTTTGTTCGGGAAACAAGTGGGGTACAAATTCGGCTACTTGCTGCTGCAAAGCTGGTATATCGTAGTTTGTTTCACGTATAATTTCATCACTTAGTTCATTTTCGGTTGTTCGCTGAGGGCTTATCATTCCAAAGTCGCTTAATTTTTTTCCTACCATTGCCATTGCTTTATCTTAAATTTTTCCAAGTGCTTCATTATAAATGTGTTCATTGTATGTCATGTTCGCGTGTGTCTGCTGTAACCTTCGCAAAATATCTTCCGCCATGTACTCTTTATATTTGTTCCACAATTCATGTGCATTAGATAGCCCGCAAGATGATATGAGAGTTGCATAAAGATCCCTAATTTTGGCTGGTGACTGGCACTGCACAGCTTCCTCCATGGTTTCATCCCAGTGATTATCGTTTTCTAAAAGATGCAGAGCTTCACATGCTTCTATATATGTTGCGCATTCAGGTCTTTATATCCTGTAGGACGCCGAACATGGTGCAGCAGCAATCGTAAACAGAAACATTCAAAATTAGTTACATGGACGGTATACACACGACCAAGGGCATCTGATGACTTTACACCGGGCCAATTTGCAACAGGCGCGCCTTGAATACGGCATTTTCACTCCTTCCTAGATGTGTTCCAAGTATAATAGCTGGAGACTTCAGAATATAACAACGTTTTTGCAAAGGGGTCGGTTTGACAAAGTTGAAAGATGGCTGTTAGTGTAGTTTTTGGGGGTGATGCAATTCTTTCTTGGAAATTTCTTTCGGTGAAATATACACGCTCTCCATTTTCTAAGTGCACAGCAAGTGAGTGTGTGAGTAACTGTTGGGTGCCTTTCGTGTAAAGGGAAGCCAAGGAGACGCCACGCTGCCTCGTTAAAGCTGACATAACGCCCTGCTTGAAAGGTATGTACTTCATTAACGGGATTTGCCTCACCTTCACTCCTAAGATTAAATATTGCTTGAGGTCACTTCCTTTATTTATGTACTTACAGATATACTTGATTGCGCGGACAGAGCTACATGCTTCTACATTAATGTGGGCATTAAAAATTTTAAATAGAATGGGCGAATACGGGACAATCCATCTGTTATCTAAGGTTTCGAACGCTCCAGAGCGAGATTTGATTGTAACTTTCCTGCCACCATCTTCGGGAGCTCTGCGTCTGTATAAAGGGTAGCCATTGTTATTGTGCACTGTTTCTTTTAATAGCTGTTTAGGGAACTTCTTTGTACATTTTCCTTCTTTCATACATGGCGATATTGAATTTCGTGCTCCACATGGACCGTGAATCATATTTCGGACGATGGTATCATACAATTCTTTATCTTGCTCAGGATCCGGAATCTCGGCGTTTATTATGTCGTCTATTTGGCTGGGCCGCAACTTCTCTTTAAACCATATTAGAATGTGGGCATGCGGTAATCCTCTTTTTTGCCATTCAATTGAATACATGAAGCACTGCACCTCTCCGAAAATTATCCCTTTGTTAATTACATACATTAATTTTTGTACTTTTTATCTAAATACTCTAGCAACTAAATCGTGTCTGTCAGTACTTTTTTGGCCCGGCATTAGCTCCTCGGTTATTTCTTTCCATGTGGGATTGCAAGTAAAAGTAACAAAAAGATCAGGTCTTCCGTAAGTTCGTACATAGGCGAATGCGTCTTGTGTGTACTCATTTAGGTAGCGGGGACTGTTAACGAATGATGAGGGGCACAATTACCATTTTACCTAAATCTCTGGGGTTTACAGTGGCGTCGCTAGAAATTGCATCTTGTTATTGTATATAATTCTCAATGCGCAGCTTTTTTTGATTTAAAGATATATAACGGAGACGTTCACTTTCTACCTTCACATACATGTCTACCAAAAATTGATGAAATAATTGTCTACACCGGGCTAAGAGGTTAAAATCATTTTCTCACAACATCATATAATACGCATAAAAATCCATGCATGATACTTTTTTGTTCGGAGTAGGCTCCTTTGTGACCGGGTTAATGAGTGGAATTTGAAAATGATAACCCTCTTGTCCTTTGCAATAAATCAATGGGTATTGCAGAGCGTCATAAAACTTGTGTGTATCGGCTACCCGTTGCAGCGTATCATCATGTGCTCGCAAGACAATGTCACGTGAAGAAAATTGATAACCACTAATTACGGCTGCTATTTCGTTTATCAAAGATGCATTGTAGCGCCTTTCATGCTCTCCTCGAGTGGTCCGATCTGCGTGAATGACGACTTTATAATCCTCTTTAGGTAGCTTTTCTAAAGCAGTTTTAAATGTTTTGACTAAAATATTACGTTCATGCAAGAATATTTGAATTTCGAACACTGTGTCTCTCTCAACTCCCTGGATAAATTGGCAGCGACGGTCTACCTCAATTTCTTCGTCACCCATAAAATATACTTGTAAAAATTTATGGTGTTCGTTTTCAGCTGGAAAAAGTGAACCTATTCTATGATAAATTTGCCCTTACACCGTAAATGTACGGCGAAATCCCGGCATTATTATTTCCCGGTCAACTCCGAAGGACGTCATTTGAAAGCATGAGTTATATTTCCGGATCCTGTTTAAAAAGCGCCGTGACTCATTAGCATCATATAAAAAGAGAGTTTTCAAAGGTTCTTCTGGTTCCCCAAGTAACGGAAGAGACACTTTGCCATTAGAACAGCACATGCCTGCGGTCTCATCTTTCCATTTTAAAGCGCTGCAAAATCGACACGCCTTGTCCATCAGTCCGATAACAACTAACCTGCGATTTTTATAATCAATCAATGGATCATAATTGAATGCTTCGTCATTAAAAACCGACCAATTGTTTCATTGAAAATTTTGTCGACGTTCAGCTTGGAGCTGTGCATTTGCATCTCTTCGCACCTGTGTCGGTTCTGCTGTTTCAGATGCCCTACTAGTAGATTGACGTTCAGCTTGCTCAATGTGTCTGTGTTGAGTTTCATCAGGTGTTTCCGCGGCTCTTAAGGCGGCCTGACGTTCCGCTTGTTCGAATAGCCTTTGCTGACTTTGAGCAGGTGTTTCAGTAGCTCTTAAAATAGACTGACGCTCTGCCTGTTCAACACGCCTATGCTGACTTTGACCAGGTGTTTCAGTAGCTCTTAAAGTAGCTTGACGCTCTGCCTGTTCAAGACGCCTTCGCTGACTGAGAAGGTGTTTCAGAAGCTCTTAAAGTAGCTTGACCCTCTGCCTGTTCAAGACGCCTTTCCTGACTTTGAGAAGGTGTTTCGGAAGCTCTTAAAGCAGCCTGACGCTCTGTCTGTTCAAAACGCCTTTGCTGACGTTGAGACGGTATCTCAGATGCTCTAAAAGCAGCCTGACGCTCTGCTTGTTCTTGCCTTCTCAGTTCAGCATCTTCTAAAGATTCTAGCAATCGAGCTAATCTTTTCGCTTGTCTTTGAGAAGATACTCTTGTAAGGCTGGACTTACGTTTGCGAGGCATTATGAGGTAACAAAAAACCTATTTATAAAAAAACGTTAAAATACCTAAAAGGAATTAAATTTCCTTTTAAATATTTTTTTAAATCAGAACAACAAAACCAATTCAAGACAAAACACGAATCCGAAAACGATCGAAACGAAAAAAAAATCGAATCAACTTAAACCAAATCACAAAACAAATCGCAGAAAACCGTATATACCGATTCATTCATAACCACATATAAGACCTGTATTCATTTACGTTCAATAAATATTTCTGATCCATACTTATAATCACGCCTGTAACCCTTGCGGGGTAGGCAGAGCGTCAACCGATTACTTAATATCGTCTGCGAGGTTATCGCCTATTCTGTGAATTACAATGCACCAAAACGTTTGAAGAAAATCAGCTGGTGAATTTTATGTTTTTTATCGATCTCTTCCGGGTCCAGCGTGGAAAAATACAGATCCATACATTTTTTTATCTTAATTTTGGTAAAAAGATATAATCAGATATTCTGACCTTCTGTGTTCGTCCGTCGTACCGTCGTCCGTCTTGTAAAATCACGGTGGCGCCACCTAGCTGAATTTAATTTTGCAACATATTCTATTTTCCCACGGGAATGAGATGTTTTTCCGCGGGAAAAAAGTAGCCTATGTCACTCTACAGCCACCGAACTAGCCCCATACAAAAATCAAGCCGACGTGAAGGAAGGACAAACAAACAAACAAACACACTTTCGCATTTATAATATTAGTATGGATTTTACGTACACTTAGTTAAAGAAATAAACTATTTTGTATTTGTAATTGCTGTTTTGTCTCAAGACGACATACGTGATTTTATTGTTAATAACTTTTTTTGACGTTAATGTATAAAGAAGTGTAATACACTGTTAGAAAGCTAATTAAATACAGTGTTTAATGATGTTATTGTTTTTTTTAATTTTATTTAAAATATATACTTAAATTCATGAAGAAACGTGTGGTTTTTTTTCCGGGACTTGAACCTCTCTTTTTTCTTACATGACTACAGTCAGCTCAATAAATCTTGCAAATTTTTACAAATCTCATAAAGTATTTCATACTCTTAATACCGATATCAATATTTAAGTCGGTAAGTGCCAGGTTTATTGTAAAATTAATTACTTTATTTACATTTTTTAATATTGTATAACAGGTAGTCGCTAACACTTTCGATATCGATAGTACGCAAGATGACACAAGTATGTGCGCGGGCGACGGGACACAGGGAGACACTACCTGGGGATAGCGCGTCGCCCGTTGTTATGGTTTCGCTTCCCCGTACCTCATACCGCACCGCACTGACACCGGTTTTACGCTTCTATGCAGTTTCATCACTCGTGGCGCAACCTATAACCATGTATAATGTACATAATACCTATTGGTGGATTTGGCGTTTGGCCTTCAACCACCAAACTGCTGGTTCAAATGTATTAAATAATGTTATGCGGTGCGGCTATTAATTTAAATAGAATAGTGGACTGTATATGAGCGCGGTGCGAGCGGTGAATGGAATTTAATTTATTCGTGATACTGCAAATCTCCTAAATTCGGGATATAGGAAGGACGTGAAGGAATGCATGTGCACCCACCTGGACTTCCGCTGATCTGCCTCGTGTTTCGATGGCTGCCGGCTGTCTTCACACTTATCAACTTCACAGATAATCACGAAATATAGCGTTATTGCAAATGTCTATACTTTTTACTATATGCTTGTATAATTCAATATCCAAATTACACAAGGGCGGGAGCGATGATGCGAGATATAAGCGGTGCGGTTGATTGCGTGTCTTCTCAACTTGTGTGAGCCCGTAACAAGAATGCACATGCTGGGCATAAAGCGGTAGATAGGAAACCGGAAATGGGCTTTGCAGTAATCTTATTGGATAATAATTAACGAATCCCTTATAAGCGTTAAGCGATAGTGCAAAGTGGGGCGAACACCTATGTCAAAGGATTTTTTATACTTCTTTAAAAACCAAAATAGTTGACGACACAACTTTAACAGAAATTATGAGTAAAATAAAAGAAAAGATTTTTGATGCATAGTTTATTCTACAATATTTTTACTTGCAACTTTTGGTTAAATGGTGAACAACAAATTAATCTCTATTATATTACAGTAATATTTGCTTAAATTATATTAACAGTAATTTTCGTTACTCTATAGTTAAACAATTCTCAAACAATACATTATACAATTTATTACTGCTATAATTTTACGATATAATCACATACGGAGTGTCAAATGGATGGTCACAGTTGGCATTTCCCCTGCAAGCCAACAATCGGGCCAGTGTTAGCTGGTACCAATGTTTAATCGAAGGCAAAATTTCGTTCGCGATGTTGTTCAATTCGTACGGATCTTTTGTCAAATCGTACATTTCTATGAAATTCTGAAACAGATAAGTAGGCGTTAGATTTTTGAGCTTAAAATTCACTAAACTTTCTCATTGCTAGCAAGTATTTAACCATTGTCAAATCATTCTAAGGAAAAAACGCCGAACAACGTTAAAAATATTATATATTATTTAAAGATAGAAAAACATTTATTTATTTATATCGTATACATCACAGGGGAAAAACAAGAGGGTAGTTTCAGGATAATGTAGTAGACAATCTTTAACGTTGCCGTGAGTTACCCTACGACATTGAAAACTACATATACGTCAGACGTAGACAGAGAAACCTATAGACTAATGATTAGCTTGGCATCGAGTGAGAAAGGACGATAACGTAGTTTTAGGTTATACAATAATCTTTATAACTTTTAAACATATTTAGATAAAATTTTTAATTGTTCTTAAAACGGAACTGAACAAGATTCACCAATATTAAGCTTACAAAACACTTTTTTCTCACTTAAATCAACTTGTAAACTCCCTAGATCGCTACGAACCGTCAAAGTTGTCTAGCAAAGTGTAGTTTGCTAAACAAAAAACCGGCACGGAGAAAGGGACAAACAATCACACCGCTCTGTCTCATTTCTATGCAAGACGTATGCATAAATCTATCTTTTTCGTGTGCGAATGCGAAAGAAGGTGTCAATTTGTCTATAGGTTTCTCTGTCTACGTAGTCAGATAATTTTTTTATAGAATAAGTGACATATAGTCCAACCCGATGGTAAGTGAATGCTGTGGCCCACAGACATCTTCATTTATCCTCGATTAAGAATCAAAACGCATGTGTTGTTATCCGTGAGGACTAAGATGGAATGCCTCGTTTCCAGTAAAAAGGGTCTCCAGATCTCTACACTCACCATACGAAACACAGCAGTAGTAAGCTGCCTATTTTACGCTGGTATTCTCTGAGAGCGTGGTCCTTCCCCGGTCGAGCAACCTATTCGTGCTACAACCATGATATAGCTGCAGCGTGGCTCTACCACGTATAGAAATTTTAGTTTTCTGATATCCGTTTGCGTATCACGAATTCAGTTTCAAAACTCCGTCAGTGGTAGAGCACACATTCGTTATTTCCTATCTGGAATTTGTATAGCCAGGGCATTTAGTGATTTAGCGAAGTAAGTACAACATTGTCGACGACAAGATTCTAAGGAAGCCTTTACAGATTTTTTTAAATAAATATATTAACTTTAGTGTCAGCATATTTACGAAAATTTAATGATTTATTAAAAATTAGTGGTGTTACATTCTGTAAATACTAGGAAAAAGCACAAGTTATGTCAGTTAATCATGGAGCAAAATGGGCCACCGGCGTAACGGAGGGGAGTAAGGACTAAGTCGAAACTATTTATATTTTGTGAATATTAGGAACAAAAATAAATAAATATTTATGTGTCAAAACATTAATCAAAATTTTAAAATGTGTAAATTCGCTCAGTCTGTCAACACAGTGAATCGGGTTTGTAGTAGTGATAATACGACGTAATTGCTTGTACGTGTGCTCCCGGCGACGCCGATCCTCGTACAAAATAAGATTGATAGCCATTCTATTGTGCATTATAGTATTCTATGGTTCCAGATAACTCTTAGTATTGATCTCTATCTGCTCGTGAAGTTTTATTACAATCAGACAGCAAAAAGAACATACAGACAAACAGGAACTTTAAAAAGTGTCATTCATGTCGTAATGGCATGCAAATAAGTCTTCCAGCTTAATATAAAGCCGTTATTTCGATATAATAATGTTATCATTAATTATAATTATCTGTGGCACTATATTATGTTACTTTATGCTGTATAGTTGTAAAACAAAGGTAATGTTGAAGCAAAATGTTATGAAAAATGTAAGCAGTATTAGAACCTACCTCATCATCAGCGAACATACAGTACTTCATATTGATGCTTTTCGCAATGCGCCTAATACATCCGTAAGTGTTATTCCTTGAGTCTTGACATTTACATTCATAATCCGGGTAACATTGCTGTAAGGAAATAGTGATTGGAAGTTGAAGTTTCTTTATTGTACCGGGTGTATTTTTTACGATAAGGAATAAAATGGGGTGTTATAGATTAACGAATTAGAAGCTGATAAGATATTTTTTAATATTGTTCTTTCATTGACATTTTATCAAAGTTGTCTATCAATACATACAAAAAATGAAAAGTATACCTTTTTACCTAACGCCCGGTTCCACAAAGGCATTACAAATACATAGATGCTTACAAAACGTAAAGTAGGGTACACACACACACATACACATATAAGGGTACACATGATGAACACTATATATTTCTTTGCATGACTTTGCTAGATGACAGTATATTTACTATACAGGGTTATTTTTCAAAGAGTAACCAAATTTTAAATTTAAGTTCTTAAAATATTATTATATAATGATCATGATATACTAATTTGCCTTTTTCGTTAGTCAGTAAATAAGGCAGTCAGTAAACAAGGCTCTTACTTTTATTTGAATTTATCCCAAATTAAATGTGATTTATGGGCAACAACTTTTTTGCCTCTCGATCGACTTACGAATGTGTGCGTGCGCAGTAAAATCAGTTAATATAATGTATTACCACGCATTTTGAATTCAAAAGATAAAAAGGACAGAATGTTTGAGATCTTTTTGATTAATTTTTCTTCACCATTTGCCTATATTACTTATTCCGCACCTTCTATGCAAATTTTGCCGGTTATTGCAAAATAACCTTGTATAGTTTTACGTGAAAGGAACACTATCACTTTTTAAGCATATAAGCGCGCACGGATCTGTGTGAAATTTGGCATAGGTTAAGTTTATATCAAGAAGAAGTACAGAAAGCTAAAATTATTGTATAATATTTGTTAAAAATCCATTAAACAAAATAAAATAAAGCATTCATTGTTACGTTCATACAGTTAATATTAATCTACCAGTTGCACAGAGTAGTGATTATCGCCCATAGAGTAAAATTTACTTAAGTTTGTTGCCAAAGTATTTTTTAATATTTCTAGCAAATAATTATTAACAGATCTACTGAATGAGATGTGAATTAAGTGTGAAGATCGGACCATAAACAATAATTAAAAAGCTGACGGTACTCCGAGTTAACATTAACATCGGGACGTCAGTTACTTAGTCCCCCGTGACCATGGATGCTGGAAAGCACCCGAAACGTCGCGAATTAAAAATCAATTAAAATTAAACGCCATAAAATCCATAAAAGTAGTTTTAATCAATGTGTAGTGTTCGCGTTAATATAAGAAATCATTTTGTTTTACATTTTGTTTAAGCATATTAACTTCAGCAGTGGACTTCGATAGGCTGCAATGAATGAAAAATTAATGAGTAATATAGAAATAAATGCCAATTACTTACAGCAAGATTTTCGTCATCGTAATTCCATAGACATTTCGGATCCACTGTCCCATCTCTCGCTTCGCCATAGTATTCCACAAGGAATGTTCTTTCCTCCCTTGGTATATCATTATTGAAATCTATAGCTTTGCCATCCATTGTTTTGGGTGGTTTCAAGCCCGCCAAACTGATTATAGTTGGCGCCAAATCAATGTTAACGATCGGCTGATCGTTTTTGACGTTTTCTTGGAAACCCGGCCCCTTTATTATTAAAGGCACTTTTATATCCGTCTCGTAGGGTTGTCTTTTATCGTATACTTGGGAAAATTGACCTGATAAGTTTGAAATAATAATGTTATAATAATCTGACAGCAGTCTTTTCTTAGTAAACGTAGAAACTGGTCATAATTATTATTTGTGCACACAGTCCACCCGATGGTAAGTGGTTGCTGTGGCCCATAGACATCTACATCTATCCTCGATTACAAATCAAAATGCAGATGCGCTGTCACCCGTGAGGACTAAGATGGAATGCCTCGTTTCCAGTAAAAAGAGTCTCCGGTTCTCTACAGTCACCATACGAAACACAGCAGCATTAAGCTACTATTTGACGCCGGTATTCTGTGAGAGCGTGGTCCTTCCCCGGTTGAGCCGACCCATTCGTGGTTCTACCACGTATAAATCTTTACCAGTTTTTCAATTTAAATGTAATTATTTATGAAAATCCTGGTAAGGATTTTCACATAAACTGAACCAACACAGAACAACACACAAGTGAATCAAAAACCGAGCGGATTTTAGCTAGTTTTGATTTATCAAGGACGGCATAAGTGAATTATTATGTTACCTTGTTCTGTGATAAATTAGATAGCATCCGATAGGTAACGAATCTACAATTTTCTTTTTATAAAAGTTAAAAAGTTCCGACTTATATACGTCCCACTGCTGGGAACAAACCTCCTCTCATTTCTTAGACGAGTTAAGGGCAAGGAAGTGTCCGCCGCGCTGCCCCAATGCGTGTTGGCGAACTTCACATATCTGAATTTTTTTTCCTTATTTCTCAGACATGCAGGTTTCCTCACGATGTTTTCCTTTACCGCCGAGCACGTGGTAACTCAACACTTAAAATCGCAATTAACGATGTTATTGGTGCCGGTGGGAATCGAAACCGGGTTGCCCGCGTTCTGTGTAGGGTCATCCGAGGCAAGTGTGACAGTGGGGCAAGGGTAACAAATGCAAACTATGCAGCCTAAACACGGTTTTTAGTTTAATTCCATCTATTAAAGAAAACAGGAAATTTTACGCTATTGACTAAACTGACAGTTAAGTACATAGCTTGAACTATTTATCAACAGAATTTATTTTTAAAAACTACTCAACTGGCGACAGACAGCGCAATTTTAAGAGGTGAAGTTATTAAATGTTTCGATATGTCGTTATTTTAAACCAGATACTTGTATAAGGTGAGTGATAAAGAATGATATTGATACTTATAGAGTAATATGTTAATGCGACCTGAAATTTACTGTTCGTTGAAATACGGGTGCAGCTACACTTACCTCACCTCATACCTAACATCGGGGTAAGTGTGACGGTGTCACGTTTATTATGATTATATTATTATAAGTTCTGATTAAATTTTATTTTGCACTTGGCATTGCTTTTATTATACCTACAAAACGTCCAGAGCTAGTGTAGTAAATCTATTTAAAGGTACACCACTATATCGGTTAAAAACAGTCACACTTTTGCTACACAAAAATGGACGTTCAAATCGTTTCCATAGATCATAAAATATATCGAAATTACTATCAACTCATCAATTTTGTTGAAAACCACAGATAATAGTAAAGTTACTACAAAAAGAAGCGTACTGTCACACTTGCCTCACTGATGGGTAAGTGTGACAGTCTTCCACCTCAATTAGTTTTCATTACCTCGAATTACAAAATGCTAGTTGTAGATACTAAAATGCTTGATCAAACATACAACCACTTAATAATTGACGTTATGAAACTGAATTATCTATATTAAATCTTTACAGAGTAGAAGTATTTAAATTTCGATTATAGTTTTAATTACTTTATGTCACACTTCCTCCAGGTGACCTTACTAAATTTAGATCGAGCGCTAGTCATCTGAGCTACCACGGCTATATTTCGTTTTTATATCAGACATGTAATAATAATGCGACGGGAAAGATAAAGGTGCAAAACGTGTTATACTTCGAGCGACAGCCCGCCTGCCGAGAATGGTGATTACGGCCTTTCTACTTTGGGAGAGGATAGGTAATGGGCTTTAGATTTTCATCATCAGATGAACTGTTAGATCCTTGAAGTCACTTCGATGTTGTGGGGTTGGTAGAGAGAGTTACAAAGTAGCGGTAATAGGTTACGAGTTCAATTATGGATAAGATATAGGTGTGAGAGAGGGTCAGGTAAGTTACCTACTCAAATAGACGTCTGGACAGAAAGAAAGTCCTACTGCCGCAGACCAATAAAGAGCCATGCTGCATATATACGAGGTAGAGCCATGCTGCAGCTATATTATAGTTTCAGCACAAATGAATTTTCTCGACTTTCGAAGGACCTCGTTGTCACAGATTGCCAACTTGAAAAAGCAGGTTAATACATATTATCAGTGTAGAGAACATTCTACGAGGGCGGCACTGAAAATTTCGGGAATCAAGGAAGTGTGAAGTTACTATTTAAAAATATATTTATTGCTATTCGAAGTATTCTCCGCAAAATTTGACACATTTTTCCATACGATGGAACCGATCATTGAAGCAACCATTCCATTCGGAAGTTGGGGTTTCCAAAACGGCCGTTTTGTAGGCGTCCACAGCTTCTTCAGGTGATGAAAATCTCTGTCCACGCAATTTATTATTTATTTTAGGGAAACTATAGAAATCATCAGGGCTTAGGTCGGGGCTGTACGGCGAATGGTCTAATAATTCTTTGTTTTCTTGCTCTTAAAACTCTTTTCTTCTGTGTGCGGTGTGAGAACTCGCATTGTCGTGATGGAGGATGATGCGGCGGTTGCAGTTCTCTTTACGGAGTTCAGAAACGACCTGTGGCAAACAAATGCTAGCATACCATTCTGTATTAACCGTTCTTTGTCCCTCAAGAGGAATAGTCGTAACATGGCCGGTTTTGGAGACAAACGTGGCCACCATTTTTTTTGCAACACTCCGTGAACGAACAATTTTTGTTGGCTTTAACTCATTTTCGAACACCGAAACTCGTGGCTGTCTTTTTGTTTCAGGTTTGTACGCGTATATCCAGGATTTGTGGCCTGATACAATATTGTATACAGCATTTGAGGATCCTGCGTGGAATCTTCCAAGAGTTCTGACGCACCAAGTAACGCGAGCTGCTTTTTGCTCTTCACAGAGCGAATGCGGTATCCATCGGGAAAACAACTTTTTTACACCTAATTGTTCATGCAAGATTATTTGTATTTGACTCATGCCAATGTCTAAAGTTGCCTGAATTTCGCAGTATGTCACATGTCGATCTTCCTCAATCAGCTTACGCACAGCATCAACGTTTTCTGTGGTGACTGCAGTTTTTGGACGACCTTGACGGGGATCATCACTCAGCTTGCCACGTCCACGTTGAAATTCAGCAAACCAGCGATAAATTGTGGTTTTGGATGGGGCTTCATCACCAAATGCAGAAATCATCCGGTCAACACACTGTTTTTGTGTTAAACCACTTCGAAAGTCATAATAAATCATCGCTCTTGAATTTTCTCGAGTCAATTCCATTTTCTCAACGACTAAACAAGTTTGACAAAACCTTGTGACAAGACCGAGAATCTTTTTTTAAATAAATAAATGGTATTCGATTTTTAAAACCAAGGAGTTTCCAATTAACAAGATTTTAATATGACAGGAACAGTGGAAATATTCCATTCCCGATACTTTTAGAGCAGCCCTCGTATCTGAGTCCTCAAGAATCAGTCTCTAGAAGACCTTATTCTACCCTAGGACTAAGATAGAACGAGGCATTCTATCTTAGTCCTCAGGGGTGACAACGCTGGCAATCTTTATTTTGATTTTAAATAGGGGATAGATGCATGCAGATAGAAGTCTATGGGCCACAGCATTCACTTAACATCTAGTGGACTGTGTGCGCATTGTTTCATATGAAGTTATGTGTTTTCAATTTACAGTAATTTGGTCAAAAGTTGAATAGAGTTTTAAAAGAACTTGAATAAAGATTAATAATTAAAACATAACATAACATAAACACTCACGCCTGTCACCCAGAGGGGTAGGCAGAGACTACAGACTTCCATTTAGCACGATCCTGACATACCTCTCTCGCCTCTTCCACATCCATATACCTACGCATACACGCTCGTCAGTTAAGGGTACTCTTAATTAATAATTAATTATGAAAATTATCATTTATCAATAAAGCAACTCGAACGAGTAGCTTAGTAGTAGTGATGAACGGATGAACACTCATGCGATGAGATCGGATGTAATGGATAATCAAAATATAACCAAATCCGAGCCTTTTTAAAGATTAATTTTTTACCGATTTATAAATAAAAAGGGCCTAAGATGTCTTGCGACTTTTGGCAATCTCAACCGTTTGCGGTGCATTTATTTATTTATTTTTAGTCTTTAGTGCATTCCTTGTTACGAAACTAACGAGGAGGGCGGAGTTGGTCACCTTGAGGCAATCTTCACCAGTCAACCCACGGAGTGGTAATAACATCTCCCAATACTAATAATAAATTTGGTAACGGATCTACGGCGGGATATCCATTCGAACATATCAAGCTCGGATAGAGCTCCGAGCCGTGGTAGCTCAGATGGTTAACGCTCGCTGTAAATATAACAGAACGCGAGTAACCCGGGCTCGATTACCGCCGGCACCAATGAAATTGGTAATTGCAATTTTAAGTGCTGATTTACCACGTGCTCGGCGGTGAAGGAATACATCGTGAGGAAACCTGCATGTCTGAGGCATAAGGAAAAAAATATTTCGAAGACATGTGGATTTCGCCAACACGCATTGGGGCAGCGCGGCGGACACTTCCTTGCCCTAAAACCCTCTCAGAAACGAGGGGAGGCCTGTGCCCAGCAGTGGGACGTATATAGGCTGTAACTTTAACTTTTTTATATCAAGCTCAAACCTGCAGAATGACGTGTAGCAGAATTAGCTACCAGTAAACGCGCTTATCAACTAAATTAATCTTCTGTTGGATATGTCTATGCACCGTTACCATCACAGCTTATGAAAAGAGGGATATTTGCCATAGTTGCGCTTAGTTATAATTAGGAAGACGTTACTGCTCATCTAGTTTGTTTCGCCCTGTCGCCTCTTACGTCACTCACGGGAGTATATGAAATCGTGGATATTCTTACACCCACTACACAGGCAGTGATATCCAGTAATGGGTTAAATAAAACTGATGAAATAAAATATACCTATATGATATCCGTTATCCGATGTAAAGATAATGTACGTGTTATCTAGCAGAGAGTTGCTGTCCAAAGCTTCGATGACATCCGCCACCATTTCATCGACGGCGAGCAAAGATTCCCAACGTGATCGATAGACGCGGTCTAGTTCTGCCATCATTACTTCCGGCAGAGGAGAAGGCGGCATTGAAATGAGCCAATGTTTGTCCTGAAAAACATTAATAGGTTTTTTTTTTGAAGTGAAAACTTCTTTAGTAGCGCTGTAAACTTTTTTCTAATGGGTAAAAAATGTTAAACTCGCGACAGGACACGTGACCCTGATCGAAAATTCGTAAGACGGATGGAGAGAGAGAGACAGCCGGCGCGGCGTAGGAGAGGGAGTACCCCCTCTCTTTCTACGGCGCGGCGAAAATGTATGCCTGCGTCTGCAGTTTCGTTTAGGCGGCGCAGGGCGCTTGCGCAAATGTTCGTGTGTGATTATTAAAGCAATTCGTGCAAAATTATTCCCTAATCATTCCAAAATATCAAAAATGCACAACGTTAATATTGAAGTTTTCACTTCTGCCGGCACTCCCGGAGTGCAACCCGTCGTTTTTTATTTAAATATAATTAAGGATGTAAGACATGCTTGAGTACTAAGATAAAATGTCTCGTTACCTGTAAAAATTCGAAATACGGCAACATTACGCTGCTGGTATTCTGTGAGAATGTGGACCACATTCTCAGAGAATTTGGTCCACATTCTCACAGAATTCTCCGGTTGACGGGATATTCCCGTATTATACACCTTATTGCACTAATAATAAAAAATATATTTAACTAATTTTACCTTAGAGTGCATTAATGAAATAACCCCAGTTGAGCCATTTGTGCTGTAGCCATAATACAAGTACAGCGTAGCTCTATCACATAAAACACAGTATACATATTTGTGGAGCGGTAAGGTGCTAATTTTAAATCCGGGGCGAATGATCAGAAAATGGTGACGCTAATGGTTCCTGGGTTCGAATTATATAATTCCTCGGAATATTGACCTCAAAATTTGGATGCGAGATTAACTATATGTGGACTTAATGATTTCTTAAATTTACGCGAGCACTACACATTGAATAAAACTAAATTTACGGATTTTATCGCGTTTATTTCACTACTTTTACTTATTTTTAATTCCCGACGTTCCGGGTGCTTTACAGCAACCATGGTCACGGGGGACTGAGATGTTTGACGTCCCAATATCATAGTTAGTGATTCGGAATGTTGATAGCACGATTTAGGTTTCGGTGTGTTTCGCTAGTGGCGCGACGACAGCGCCGCTACAGTAGCGTTAGAGAATTCATCACGCCGTTTCATCCCGTGAGTATCATGGAAAATGACTGAAGGACGTTAAGATGTTACCCCTAATGGCGAAGATAGTCTCGTGTATGCTAAATGTAAAATATTAACACCAAAGAGTGATACCAGAGCCAGCATAATTATTCAAAGAGTATTATGACAACCCTATGAAAAGCAGTTGACAGCTGGTTACATGCAGATGAAAAAGAAGTACTTACGTTATCAGCTACATTAAAGTTCGGATGTCTGACAGCGGTCACGTTGCTGAAGACGCCCTTATGTCGGGGCGCGGGATCAAAAGGCTGGTGGGGAGCTGGAGGGGCGAGGACCATTAGAAACGGTTGCGATTGTGTTTGATTTTCTATATAGCCGATGCTAAGGTCTCTCTGAAATATGGAAAAAAAAGTAAAATCATTACTCCTTATAGTTGAAAATAAATAAAAATGTAGACTTTTCTAACGTTACTTCCGCGCTACATAGCTACCAAATTGTTTCAAAAATAAATCAGAAAATAATTTTATTTATTTATTTATTTACACTTTATTGCACCTTAATAAAAAGGATTAGAAAGGGCGGACTTAATGCCTTTAGGCATTCTCTCCCAGTAAACCCGGGATCTGTGGTAAATAATGTGAAAGGTGACAAAATAAAATGAACAATAGAGTAAATCAGGGAAAAAACTACTGATAAACTTAAAAACAGGCTAATATTATATTATATTATATTATACATTAAATATAATAAACATATTTTATAAAATTTAATACAAACAATATATATTTACATACAAATATATAGATATATAAATATATCTATATATTTGTATGTAAATATATATTTGTGTGGCCTGTTGGTCTAGTGGTTAGTGACCCTGACTGCTATGCCGGAGGTCGTGGGTTCGATTCCCACCCAGGACAAATGTTTGTGTGATGAGCACGATCATTTGTTCTGTGTCTGGGTGTAGTTTATCTATAATATTTATGTATTTAGAAATATATAAGTGTGTTTATCAGTTGTCTAGTACCCATAACACAAGCTCTGCTTAGCTTGGGACTAGATGGCGTTGTGTGATAGTTGTGGAATATTATTATTATTATTATATACATATTTTAAATACAGATAGATATATGACATATATCTATAAATAAAATAATAACAAAGGTAACCAAATTGACCATATTAACTATCATCTAACGTCATCGGGCAAGGAGTTCCAGAGCAGTGCAGCCTGAACATAGAACATATTATAGTATTCTATGATGGTGTAGGATTTACCAAGAAAATTAGTAAAATGTAGTGGGATACTTAGTTTAGAACTAGAGTTCTATCAGATTTTTTCATTTATTATAATAAATATTTTAGGACGCTAGACAATGTATTCAGCTTTACAGATATTCACTTTGGTATTATTACCAATGAGTGAAACTAACATAATAATTTTATCACAGTTAATATTTGGTAAAAATGTAATGGAAAATTTGGAAAAATAGTAGTGGCTAAAATAGTTCACAATTTTTCTTTATAGAATAAGGGTAGCACACAGTCCCCCTGATGGTATGTGGATGCTGAGGTCTATAGAAATCTACATCTATCCTTGATAAAGACACAAAATGAAGATGCGTTGTCAGGCCTAAGAATTAAGATTGAATGCCTCGTTTCCAGTAAAAGGGGTTTTCGGTTTACCAAAGTCACTCTCTTCTTCTACTCTCGTCTCTTCCACTATTAGTATAGTTACCCATTTCAAAATATAGACGCTAACTAATAACGGATTTTACGATAATTCCCAGCAAAGCGAGCGGGCACCAGCTAGTACGATATATGTCAAACAATAAAGTATGCAGTAAAGTAAAAAATATTACTAAAGAAAATATTTTGCAGTATACTTTATTTATCCTTACTATGATATCAGTGAGGTAGAGATCGGTGGAGTACGTTGGGACGCCGTTATTGGACAACGTGAAGTTGTAATAAACAGAGTTGCCGACCAGACCGTGCCATTCTTTCCAGCCGGGAGGAACTTGCTCAGGACCACCAGCTGCCTTTACGCCATACTGTAAAAATAAAATTATATTCCTTTCCATAAACATTTTACTTCTGGGCATAGCTTTTCTTGCTTTCTTTTTAGTGTGAAATAGGAGTGTAAAGTGTCCACACTTCCTCTCGTAGATTTCTCGTTCTTACATAATATATGGGTTTGCCGCGCTGGACTGGAACACAGTGCGTGGTGGCAAACTCCATATTTTTTTTAATTCAATACAATATTGTCATTTGCCACGATTGACAGGTAGTTTGGCAAGTGCAGCATTTTTATTATTTTTGAAATGTTTTCAGGAAAATGCTACTGTCCCTCTCCTGTTTCAGTTTCCTTCTGCCGCCTCTTATGACACTCATCATCATCATCATCATCATTACAGCCTTTCACAAGTCCACTGCTGAACATAGGCCTCCCCCAAGTAATGCCACAAAGCACGGTCCTGAGCCACCTGCATCCATCGACTTCCTGCATGTCTTACCAGGTCGTCACTCCATCTAGTGGGGGGTCGCCCTACACTACGCCTACCGGTACGAGGCTGCCACTCGAGAACCTTTCTTCCCCATCGGTTATCGGTTCTTCGAGCTATATGGCCGGCCCATTGCCACTTCAGCTTACTAATCCGTTGGGCTATGTCGGTCACTCTGGTTTTACTGCGGATATCCTCATTTCTGAGTCTATCACGCAGAGAAACTCCGAGCATAGCCCTCTCCATAGCTCGCTGAGCGACCTTAAGCGTCCTCATACGGCCAGCAGTGAAGGACCACGTCTCAGATCCATAAGTCATCACTGGCAACACGCACTGGTTGTACAATCTAGTTTTTAGAGATTGAGGTATACCTGACGAAAAGATATGTCGTAATTTCCCGAACGCTGCCCAGCCGAGTTGAATCCGTCGATTGACCTCTCGGTCGAAGTTGGACTTACCTAGTCGGACTATTTGTCCCAGGTAAACGTACTCGTCAACAACTTCGAGCATAGTGCTCCCAACAACTACCGGCATAGGTGTGACATGGACATTGAACATGATCTTTGTTTTGTCCATGTTCATCTTAAGACCTATCCGTTGGGAGGCACTATTGAGGTCATTGAGCATAGTGCTTAAGTCCTCCAGCGATTCTGCCATAAGGACTATATCGTCGGCAAATCGAAGGTGAGTGATGTACTCGCCATTGATGTCAATACCGTATCCTTTCCAGTCCAGTAGCTTGAAAACGTCTTCCAATGCAGCGGTGAAGAGTTTCGGGGATATAACGTCACCCTGTCTTACACCTCTCTGCAGTTGGATAGGTTTCGAGCTCTGGTTCTGTACTCGGATAGCCATCGTAGCCCTACTGTACAAACACTTCAGCACTTCGATATACCGACAGTCAAGTTGGCACCGCTGAAGGGACTGTAGCACCGCCCAAATTTCGACGGAATCAAAGGCTTTCTCATAGTCCACATACGCCAGGCAAAGTGGCAGATTGTACTCTTCAGTCTTCTGTACAATCTGCCGCAGGGTATGTATGTGGTCTATGGTACTGAAGCCTTTTCGGAAACCGGCTTGTTCGGGAGGCTGGAAGTCGTCAAGTCTGCGTGCGAGACGATTCGTAATGACTCTCGAAAACAGCACGTAGACGCGGCTCAGAAGGGAAATCGGTCTGTAGTTCTTTAAGAGAGCGTTGTCGCCTTTCTTAAAGAACAAGACCACCGCACTTGTGCTCCACGCCTCTGGAGTAGTGCCACCATGGAGGACGGAATTGAAGAGCTTCTGAAGGACTACAAGTACCGGTGTTCCACCCGCTTTCAGAAGCTCCGCTGTAATTCCATCCTCGCCTGGGGCCCTGCCGTTTTTAAGGTGCTGGAGAGCCATTCTAATCTCGCTTAGACTGACGTCCGGGATATCATCGGAATAGTGTCGGATAAGACTTGCTCTTGGATCGTTACTCACACTTGCGTGTGGCTCCAACGATGATGTGTACAGCTGCCCATAGAACCTCTCAATCTCACTCAAAATCTCAGGTGTCCCGGAAACGATGTTGCCACACTCAGTCTTCAGCTTTGACAGTTGGCTCCTTCTGGCAGACAGATCTCTGGCAAAGACTTTGGAGCCCTGGTTCCGCTCGATCGCTTCTTTAATACGAGAAGTATTAAAGTTGCGTAAGTCTCGCCGCATGCACTTGGAGATCTGTCTGTTCAGTTGCCTGTATGCTGTCAAATCTGTTGACGATTGCAGCCTCATCTCCCGTCTAACAGCCATGAGATTAAGAGTGTGATCGGAGAGTTTTTGTGTTCTTCTGCGGCGGGTCTTGCAGAACTTAGCTCCGACCGCATGGACAGTTTCCACGAGCTTGTCGTTCATATCGTCCACTGCATTGCAATCTTCTAGGCACTGGAAGCGGTTACGTAACTCGAGCTGAAAGGTTTCGGGATTCTGGATTAGAGCACGAGGGGGACGGAGCGTTGACTTCATTAGACGAGACCTCTCCAACTTAACGTTTAGGTTCAGTGTGCCTCTAACCATTCGGTGATCGCTGCCAGTTTTCACCCTTGCGATCACTGAGACATCACTGAACAGTTGGCGTCTGGTCGTCATAATGAAGTCAATCTCATTTTTTGTCGAACCGTCGGGGCTCGACCAGGTCCACTTCCTGTGGGACCGCTTCTGGAAGAAAGAGTTCATCATAAAGAGTCCCTCTTTCTCCATAAAGTCGGCCAGCTGCTGGCCCCTTCGGTTCCGTTGCCCTACTCCAAATTTCCCTACCTTCAGCTCACCGCTTTCTCTTGTGCCTAGTTTTGCGTTGAAGTCTCCCATCAACACCGTGTAGTGGGTTTTGGAGGAATGTATGGCTCTGGAAATATCCTCATACATTTCCTCCACCTCCTCATCGGGGTGTGCCGAGGTTGGTGCGTAAACCTGAATGACCTTCAGCGAATACCGTTTGGTGATTCTGAGTATCAGGTACGCGACCCTCGTCGACACACTCCCAATCTTTACAACGTTGTTGACGAGAGACTTGTGGACGATAAATCCGACACCTCCTTGGGACAGATGGTCGCCCTCCCGGTGATAGAACAAGTTGCCGGACTCGAGGATTGCCGTGTCCTCCCCCTCTCTTCGGACCTCGGATAATCCAATAATATGCCAGCGCAACTTGTCTACCTCTTCTTCCAGCTCCAGTATCTTCTCGTCAGTCCTCAGGGTGCGTGCGTTATATGTTGCCAGGTCGAGTCGTCGTAGGTGGCAACCGAACCTCCACCGGAGATTCTTAGCACCCCCTGCCCCGCCGTTACCATGGTCGCCACCGTAGCCAGGAATAGCGGGGCCGCCGGGGACTGGGGGCCGTCTTTTTGTGTATTTGTTCATTGGGGGGTATTTGCCGTAGTTGCCACGCTTGGCGAGCGGGTTGGCAACCGCAGTTTTTTATTACGTCACAGTTGTCATCAGGAAGATGCTGCTGCCCATCTCCTGCCTGTCTCCCTCTGTCGCCTCTTACGACACCCACGGGAAGATATGGGGTAGTGGATATTCTTAACCGCCACTACACGGCACTCGTTGGATATAATCTTATGACACTCGTTGGATAATAATATGAAGAAGTGGATTCTCTTAAGGCTGATATACACAGGGCCAGTAACACGCGCCAGTGCTGCCGCCGAGAATTGATTCGCATTGTTTACATGCAGTCAGTAGTCGTGGTAACTTCTTTAGGGTGTACGTACGTCATTGAAGTCAGCGGGCAAAAAGTAATTCACAGAAACGGCAGAATTTATCTTTTTTTTTTATGTTGCTATCTGCTGTTGAAAGAGTTGACGGAAATGTTAGAAGAGATATCTAAAAGGAAACGACTTCAGTATTTTATCTATCTGAAAGTAATACGTTGACTTTATGGCTTTAATTTTATTTTTAACTTCGGTAGGGCTTCGTCCTTCTATATTAATTTGCTGAGAAATGTTTGCAATTCTTTTGAACACGTAACTTTTGAACGTAACCCATATACATTCATTTTCGCAATAAAACTGAACTAATCTTAAATTTACGTTGTTCACTGAAATTTAGCGCTGTGTCGTCCTCCACTGACGCTGAATGGGGACCAATTTCCGACACCGAAGTACAATTACACTCCTAGCACTGATTTCAAAAATAGTTATAGTAGTTAAAATTATAAGTAAGCTATACTTATAATATTAAAATACCTTATAATTTGTGTTGTGTTCTGTATCGGAATAAAGATTTGTCTATTGTCTATATTAAAATAGTTTATTATTTAAACCACTAACTACAAGGCTTGAGTGAAAAGCTGCTTAAACTGCTATCCCAAACAAAAAATTGAATCGTCATTTGTGACATCTGGTACAACTCGCAGCAGGAAAGTCTAGCGGTGAACGTTATTGCACACAATTGGACGTACTGCGTATGATTGGCTGTGCGTATCGATACCACTCGCTGATTGCCTCTCCAGTCGCATTCCATCTGATAAGACATCGCAGCTATCACCTCCACGTTTCGTTCAGCGCTAGAGTTACGTGCCGCGATTTATATCTATAGGCATCTCGTTTACGCCAAACACAAAATCGTTGACGGGAAGCAGCGTCAACGGTACGTAACGTCTGGTACTGCGATCGTCAATTTACCTGCCAAGCGTAACTCCTCTCTACAATGGAGGAGGCTCATTTCCAGTAGTGGATTTAACGAGCTGATGAATAAATGTACGACGAACGCTCCGTCCCGCTGTACGTCCGTACAAAACGGACACTGTGATACGATACAATATAGTTTGAAGCGCCTTCTGCTCGGTAATTGAATTCCTTGATGTTGTCACAATCATAGTTAAATAATGGAGAAGATAACAAGGTTACAATATTAGACTTTTAAGTACGTAGGTAAAAAGTCTAGACCAAACACATAATTCTAGTTTTTATTTCACATCGATCGGTGCACTATTACCGAAGTTATAAGCGTGGAAAGTTTACGTACATTTCTAAAATCTCGCCCGTGACTGCGAGTAGCGCGTGACGTCATTCGGTCCATGCGGCCGCGCCGCCATACCGTTCCAGCGCGCCGATCATACGTTTATAGTAATATTTTGCGGGTGAGTTGTTTGCCCTCGTTCGCTCTGGTTTTTTTAAGTATTTGATGATGGAAGAAGGGTTTCAAATGGGTCAATCTGACAACCTTCCAATAGTCCGTGACATGATGGTGGCGGAATATTTTCTAAGAAACAAAGATTTTGTCGCGGCTGAAATACGCGGAGTCAAAATGAAAAGGTAGGTATAAGAATAAGATAATATTTTTATGACCTAGGTACCCATTATTACATTAATACTTCTGGGTTTCATTTGCTAATGATATGAATAGGTTCAGCCTCTCGGTCTCGTCTGTGAGATGGCTGATTTCAGCCAGTAAAAAATTAAAATTAAATTTATTTAAACACGCCATTAAAACAAGGTCGCATTTCGCGGCTAAATTCGTTTTTTTCTTTATCTTTCTCTGTGGAATAAGACCGTGACTATGTTCATTATGAACTTGGCTGTATGATATACGTTACTACCAGTAACGTCTATAGAAAAAATAAAAAGAATCTTGTCATTGTCATTGAAGTTCCGTTGATTTCGTTGAATAAACGTGTGATAATTTTGCTTTTAAAATTGTGAATAACATAAACATCTTTTTTAAGTTTGAGGCGACCACCAACTAGTTTGTACTTCACGTAGTTTTCCATATCGTTTTCGACCTAGAACAAAATACAAACTTATTTAAAGTCTATAAAAAAATAAGGAACCTCGTAATTTGTATTCCATCAATAATTAAAATATGTACCAACTATGTAATACATAAAAATACGACAACACAACAAACTTATTCCATTATTTGCGGCCCGCAAAGTATGAAAGTTGAACAGCTCTGCGTGTGTGTTTAGTTTTTGCTCGAAATATCGTAAAAATATAAAAACGTTTGTTAACATATTCCATATTTTAACCTTTATATGTATTATAAACATTTTAAAATTTACTGCAAACATAAGTAGGTATCTAAACTTACGAACTCACGACAGGTCATTGACTTATCTACATTGCATAGGTACTTTACCCAAGTTTGGATGTTTATTTACACTGAAATAGTTTTAGTTAAATATGTAGGTATTAGGTATTGTTTCTTCTTGAAATTATAATGATCATTAAGCGTGGAAAGGTTCAATGAATCGTTAGTTACTTAAACACTGCGACTCGAGTAGGTACCAACATGCCTAATAGAAAGCATTTACTAGCAATAACCAAGACCTATCATGTGAAGGTTATTATTATTTGAATACTTACATCGAAATGATCCTCACAACAAAATGCTACCGTGTTCTTTCCTAAAGGATGTGCTCTTCTCACATTTGTCCATTTTTTTCTGATGGTAGGGTTTCTAGGCACATTAAAAAACAACTTTTCAGGTGTTTTTGTGGCCGTATTTTTACATTGAGGCACAGCACAATATTTAATAGATGGTGTCATGTTCTACTATAATGTTTCTTGTTAAAAATAGATAGATAGATCCTCATGCGACGGGCACATTCGAGTAAATGTTTTGATCATAGGCGTGCAACTTAGAACATTATTTTGAGAACAAAATGATATTTTTTTTGTGCTGCCATCTACATTCCAAAGCACTAGACTAAATTAGGCGCACCACGCCACTACCTACGCAGTTAATGGCGGTCACTGATAGTTGAGGTTAATTTGATATTAATATTAATTTCAAATTATTCTGATTTCTCGTTTGTTTATAATGCTAAATGCTTTCTTGTATTAAAATAAATATTTGCGACCCAGTGTTTTTTAATGTGTGCAAAAATGTGAAGAAGAAGAAAAATGGCAATGTGTTTTTAAATGTGACCAAGTAAGGACTTTTTTAACAACAGCTAACAGCTAATATCTAAGAAATTGAAGGTTCAAGGCACCTCCACGGATTGCCTCATAGGTACTATTTGCCATAGCTGCCACGCTTGGCAGACGGGTTATTGCCCATCTCCTGTTTCAGTTTCCCTCTCTCGCCTCGGAATTAATGATTATATTTTATTATTCCAGATATTTTACACTATGTTCCGAAACCAGAATACCTCACTAGAAAGGTTTCAGCAGTTGAAAAGTATAGCTGGAACATCTAAAATATAAAACCGATCGTGAATTTTACTATAACTACCGCATTTGCGATCGGCACTTTGAGGACCGTTTTCTATATCCTCGAACTAAAAGACCTTGGTAAGTTTATTAAAAACTTTCTCATTGTCATGTTAATTAGCAATTGTTTTAGCAGTGCAGACTAAAGAAACTCACTTTCATGATTGTAATATTAGTAAAGGTGGGCAAGCAAACTTTATATTTTTACTTATTATAGGTATGTCAGTGTATAGCTTGACTGCGACAACTACTACAACCCCACCTGATGGTCAGTGGTTATAAAGCCATAGATAGTAAAGCACTGTCTTATCAATAACTAAAGGATAGGATTGGATAGGATAGGGGTAAGAATAAATTCCGTTAAAGTAAATGTTATTAAAGAATTTGAAAATAAATATCACGATTGGCACAAAATCTACACAGACGGATCAAAGAGTGCTAAAGTTGCAAGGGGCAGCTTTTTTCGACCCATATCAAGCAGTTTCTAAATCTTATAAAGTTACTAATGACATTTGTATTATGACCCTTGAACTCATTGCAATATCCGAAGCCCTAAAGTATGCTGCAAGCTATAACTGTAACTAAATTATTATATACTCGGACAGGAAAACTGCTATCGAATATTTGGCTCGATCTGCCTCTGGAATCGTAGGTGTTTCGAAAGCCTATTGCATACTTTCCCAAATAATATATCAGTTCAGTCTATGCGACACATGTGCAAGAGTGCAGTGGATTCCAGCACATAGACCAAATATTGGGTAATGACAAGGCAGATAGATTAGTGAACTCTGCTTGTATAAATGGTGTAGAATATAATATTGACCCTTGCTACTCAGAAGTACTACCAAAATTCAAAAATTAATGTCATAACAAATTGAAAGAATTTTTCAATGAACGCTCTAAAACGAAAGGTGTTTGGTACAAAACAATACAAAGTGAACCACCTCGAATACCTTGGTTTGTAGATACAAAATTAAAAAAAAATTCTATATTAAATTAATATTTAGAATAAGAACAGGTCACATTCCATGAAAAAGATTTCTTATTTGATGAAAAGAACTGATTCCATCTAATGTGAAACTTGTGGATTAATAGAAAACTTACATCACTTTTTGATGGAATGCGAACGGCAACTAGGGGAAAGGGAATTATTTGGAAGGACATATAAGATAAATGTGGACAATATAGGTATTACGCAGGGCATCCTACATGCCCCCACCTTGGATATTGCATTGAGTATGTGCAGATTAATAGCAACATATAGATTTTAATAGGATTGACATGTTAACTAACAAAAATCCCTAAATAAAATAAGAAAAAAAAGCTTATTCACTTTTAAATTAAAGACAATGGTATGTCAGTGTATAACTTGACAACAACTACTACAACTCCACCTGGTAGTAAATGGTTATAAAGCCCTAGATAGTAAATTAATAATATTTTAGATTTTTAGGGTTCCATATTTACACACAACAAGGAAACCTTATAGTTTCTCCATGTTCATCCCAACGCAGTTTTACTCAGAGACACTAAGTGTTACAAATTTGTAATTTTGCATAGTTTATAGGCATTAATCATGTCTACAAAACTGTGAAATAAAATCTTAAAAACATTTTTATTTTGGGTACACCTCCTATGCAGGTAAATGAATGATTATTTTTACCCATATATTCCATCCTGTAAGGTATTGTTGGATAGGTATTTCAAAAACATTGCGAGTATGGAAGAACACCTTTACGATTCAGGGGTTTGTTACCGAAATATTAAGCTTTAAAGTCGTATTTTTCATTAGAGTCATGTGTCTCCTCTGCCAACTAAACTGCTATTTTTGGAAATGTGGAAAGTATACTCAATAGTAGCATATATAATGAAGTTGAAAGGAAAACTGTCGCATCAAATTAGAATTAACAAGTTAACGGATTTTTAACGAGTAATAGTCTACCATTTTTTACGTGGTAGAGCCATGCTGCTGTTATATTAGTAGTATAGTTATAGCACGAATGGGTCGGCTCGACCGGGGAGGGACCACGTTCTCACAGAATACCAGCGTCAAATGGTAGCTTGATGCTGTTGTGTTTTGTATGGTGAGTGTAGAGATCCGGAGACCATTTTTACTGGAAACGAGGCATTCCATCTTAGTCCTCATGGGTTACAACGCATCTGCACCTTGATTCGTAATCCAGGACAGATGTAGATGTCTAAGGGCCACAGCAACCACTTACCATCAGGTGGACTGTGTGCTCGTTTGTCACCCTATACTATAAAATAAAAAAAATAAATAAAATAAATACCAACTTATTAATTGAACTTGGATTGGTAAAAATTTCGTTACAAGTCCATAGAAAATGACATAAAACTAGCTGCATTATAACTTTGTATTGTTATTGTGAACTGTAAGAAATAAACATTTTATGAAGAAATCTTACTATTTTCGTTTATTTTTTAGTTGGTAGATATTGTTGTCTCAATCAAAGTATTCATACAATCAAAAAGCCTGATACAGTTTCATTTGTAATACTCTTGTTTTATGCGGGCGACCCTCAGGATAAATCAGGGCAGTTGTAGTAGTTTACCTAATCGGTATAGTTTTCGATTATTACTTATGACATAACTTTAAACAATTTTTAATAGAAAAAAAAAGCATATATCATAATAAAAATACATGTGGAGTGTAACCTAATCTTTTTGCAAATTTTAAGTATTTGACTGCTTTATGCACACATATCGGCATTTTTCAAGGAGCACCATTTTTTATTTTTAGGTTTTAATGATTATAATGAAAATACATTAATTTATTCCTTAATACTATAATAACACTTGACTGCCTCGTTGGTCTAGTGTCATAAATGCAATTTGATCATGAGATCCCGGGTTTGAATCCCAGTTCGGTCCAAAATCTGTTTTTGGGTATTTCTATCAAGAAATTCTCAGCAGTTTTAAATTTTTAAGTTAGAGTTAAGAAATTGGAAATAGTAATAATGACCAGTGCTTGCGCATACACTTTGGGCACTGTAAAATTTGGTCTGGAGGACATTATTATTATTATCATTATATATGTGGTATGTAGCAGTGAATAAAGCAAGCCCAATAAAGAAAGTTTTGTGTTACTCATATACTTTCACCACTATTACAGGCTTACATGCTGAAGGATTAGAAATGGAACCCACACCACATATACTGAATGTACTTCACAAGATTCTGCCAAGTTCACATGATAATCCTATAAGAGGTATTTAATTTATTTTTAAAGGAGAGGGGGGGGGGACGATCATGCAGCTCACCTGATGGTAGGTAACTATCACCGCCCATGAAGAACCACAACACCCGGGGGCATTTACAAAAGAGTAGGTTATTTTCTTGAAAGATCAAGTTGTATCTGTCCAGTAAATTCTCTGGTGGTCATACATTAATAATTAGTAATTACTGTAACTATATTCTATTACTATACCAGTAAGTTTTCCGTGTGATAAGTTAAAGATTACTATAATAGTAACAACTACGACTAATAATGGTTCAAATGTAGAAAGCGGTTACAAGTCTGGTATTTATAACTTCGAAAGGAGGATGGCCAAATTTTCATAGGAGCTGGACTTTTTTTTCATGTCCCAAAACAAACTATAGTTAGATTGGTTTGTTTTTATGTTGTAAACACAATCACGTTTAAAAATAATATCTAAATAGCCACGATTTTTTATAATAACGTCAAAAATATTTTTAAAGCTAAATCAACAAATACCTCTTACTTTTTTATTTATTGACCATTTTGTTAAAATATAACATTGGTTTGTCAAAATTACAATCAATGCAAATGATATTACATTACATTAGATTATTAAAATTACAAATTAAAATTCATCTACATTTACATGTCAAGCAAGTCAAAAAATGAACATTTCGTATATTCTTCTATATTGTAGAAAGCGTGATTCAAAAAGTATGTTTTTGTCAATTTTCGAAACGCGTTTAATGGAAGTCTTTATTTCTAAAGGCAATTTATTGCACATTTTAATTAATAACGAAAAACCTTGCTTGGCCGCTTTATAAGACTGCGATGTAGCCTAAAAGTGTAAGCGATAAGTGAGGGGGGTAATTAGCGTTATTAATCAGTGTTTAGCAGTGGTTTTAAAAAAATTATGACAATTTATATTATTATATATTGTCATTTACCCGTATATGGATACATTATCATGAGGGATAATAATATTAACATAATCACATCCTTAAGTGGCAATTGCACCTCATGACAACGTCCTCGGTTCACGTCAGTGTTTGTGTGACACCGGCACTCCTGCTCAACATGTTGAATGTTAAATTAAATTAAAGTGGTTGTTTCTCAAATTAATTGAATCCTGGTATTTTCAATAATCCTATAAATAACGTAACCTGATGATTACTTGTTAATTTTATATTTTTGATATTAAAATTATGGTCGATTAATTATTTAACTAATTAATTAATTACTCAGTTCAGACTGCCTCGTTGGTCTAGTGGTTGTAGTAGTGCGACTGCTGATCATGAGATCCTGGGTTCGAATCCCGGGTCAGACCAAAAAATTAATTATTGAGTTTTCCGTCGAGAAATTCTCAGTAATTGCCCGGAGCCAGGAAGTTGGCGGTGCCTCACCCCATGCCTCGGAAAGCACGTAAAGCCGTTGGTCCTGCGCCTGATCTCTCTCCGGTCTTGTCAGTTTACCATCCCATCGGATTATGAAAGTGAGGGAGTAGAGAGTGCACCTGTGCTTGCGCATACACTTGGGCACTATAATCCTGTCCTGCGCCGATGGCTAGCCTCCGTTGAGGCAGGCTGCCGTGGCCGAAATTCGGTCTGGAGGACATTATTACTCAGTTATTTATATAAGGAAAACATACAGCTTTTTAGTAAAATACATGATGTGTGTACAATTAAATGTGAGTTTTAAATTAGCGAAAACAATTTCCACAGACATTCAGTTGCACTTAAGCAGTTATGCACAGCTTAAGTACAAAAATACATGAAACTGTCTAAGTTAATTAAACTATTTAATTAGACTTAAATATCAAATACATCACTGTAATGTTCCTGTAAAACTAACCCAATTTTTCGGAAAAGGTATCGATATGAACTCATATCTTATATTCTATTATACCTTATTACGTGCCAAGCTTCAACTATGTTATGGTTGTAGCACGAATGAGTCAGCTCGAATGGGGAAGGATTACGCTCTCACAGACTAACAGCGCAAAATACCAGCTTAATGATGCTCTGTTTCTTACAGTGAGCGTAGAGAATCAGACCCTTTTTACTGGAAACAAGGAATTTCATGGGGTAGGGGTGACAAGCGGTGTCTGCATTTTGATTCTTTATATATTATATTATTAATTTAGGTGTCTATGAGCTTAAGCATGCACTTGCCGATTGCACTTTGCTATTGGAATGTGTGCTCCTTTGTCACCCTTATTCTATAAAAATACATATTCTTAGAATAGAAAATGTATTTGCAAAACATGGTACATAAGATGGTCAATGACGTGGAACTGATTAATAATGATTGATATTAATCCAGTACATAATAAATCAGCATAGTAGTTGATTTGATGTCTACATACTAATTGAATTGAATTAAAATTAACAACTATTCATAAAAACGTGAATAATTATAGTCTTTGAATACCAAGTCCTTTCACACATGAAATGAATCGTCATTAGGTGCGTTCTGAAACTATTATTTGAAATAATTTTGAACAGTTACAACAATAGAAATAAATTAATAACTTTTTTGTGGCTACTTAGAGAGTTATACCTTAACAATAAGGTATTTTACATAAATATTTCATATTGGGACGCTGTAATTTCGTTGTCTGGTACGATTTGGCCATCCTCCTTTTGTTATCACTGAGCCGCAAGCCATGCAGTGGAAATGCTACATTTTTGCACTGTGTACACTGCAGCACTGCGCCAGCTCCAAAAGCATTCTAATAGCATATTGCATAATATATATTATATCATTTATTTATTATTTTATCCTAAGGCACAAGTTGCAATTCAAAATCATTCATTAAAAAAGGAGAATCCAATACAATTTGATCTATGCCGTCATTGTTTCATTTGATCTCTATATGCATACCTGATTGTCGTACTTTTTTCAGATACATTGATTACAAGAAAGGTGTACAGATGTGAAAATAAAAAAATAATTAACAAAATCATGATTTTAAAAAGCAAAATAAAAAAATAAAAATGTCAAATAAAAGCAGCAATGAAAATGGCGAAGACAAAAATTGTTTCCATATCTTTTTTAACTTCCTTAAATCTCATTGTAATAGGTAAAACTTTGTTTCACAGCATATATGTTCTGAATAATGTTTTAGACACTTTTTATAAAATCTTTGATTAAAAGAATTAAATAAAATCAAACAAAAGTGACTAACTTCAGTCAGTCAGTAATATCTGCAGTATCTTTGCTCTCTTGGGGTAATTAATAATGTTTTGAAAATAAAATCAAAACAAAGTTGTTACAGACAAATATTTATTTTACATTAATTATTAATTTTTCAATTGTAAAGACTTACTTGCACAAAATATTAGACCATCTGATACACGTTGGTTAAAATTCGTGCTTTACTCTTAAATTTAGGTATTTTGTCAGGTTACACTGAGTTATCTGTCAGCTTACATGTCCATCATTCAGTAGTTCATTTTCTCCCGCATTAATATCTAACTGTAATTATTATTTATGCTCCCATTTAGTTCAATTTAAGTTCAAAATTAATTTGAATTCAACACATTCCTTGGGGGCAAATTGTGAGGAAGACTTTAATAAAGTTTTAAATAATTTGGATTGCCTGCTGGCAAAAAATGAATTACACCTGCCCCCAAAGGAAAATAGAATTAATATAGACTTAATGATTCGCAAGAATTTGCAAATAAAATTGTCACAGAGACAAAAAGGTATGTGGAAGGGCAAGTTATTAAAAAGTCAAAAATTAAAGTTTGCAAATCATGTTTTACATGTAATAATGAATTGTGTGATACAACTCCGCCACAAGTAGACAATTACATTTTATCTGTGGATGTCACGCGAAGATCACTTATGAGACCTTCCCAAAACTTTTTAGAGTGTGTTGAAAATGTGATTAAAATAATAAAAAATGCTTTACAAAACGGCCCCTACAGTGGTATATGTGATAGAATTAAATTATTAATAGATCTTGGCGTGGAATTCGAATTTTTGTCATGTAAAAAGCATAATTTTTTACGTGGTAGAGCCATGCTGCAGTTATATTAGTATAGTTGTAGCACGAATGGGTCGGCTCGACCGGGGAAGGACCACGCTCTCACAGAATACCAGCGTGAAATAGTAGCTTAATGCTTGCTGTATTTCGTATGGTGAGTGTAGAGAACCGGAGACCCTTTTTACTGGAAATGAGGCATTCCATCTCAGTCCTCACGGGTGACAACGCATCTGCATTTTGATTTGTAATGGAAGATAGATGTAGATGTCTATGGGCCGCAGCAACCACTTACCATCAGGTGGACTGTGTGCTCGTTTGTCAGCCTATTCTATAAAAAAAAAAATAAAGAAAGCTTAAAAACCTTTATAATTAATTATATAATCAGTTTAATTATTCACAGCTGGTGCATGAATGTCATGAAAATATTGCAGTGTAGACATGTTAAAATTGATGAAAATGACAAAATAAAAATTCAAGCTAAAAATACTATCTGACTCATAGATATTTATCTCTATATCACATTATGATGTACTTTTAACTTTCTAAACTTACTAATTGAGATGCTTATGGCGCTACTCCTTGCGAACGACCTTGAGCGGTCGGTTCTATACAATCCACGCGATCTCGCTACAATATATCGCGTAATAAATACGCTCAAATTTTTGGAATTATTTCAATTAAGAAAGAAAGACGAACTTAAGAAATAATATAGATTTTTAAATTATCTATCCAATAGTATGTAATGTGTAATCCTCAAATGATTAGAGCATTGCCTTTAACAACAGATGCATGTTATCAATAATTTTATTCATTTTTAAAAATAAGTTTTAAATGTATAGATAACACATAAAAACTAATTAAAACGTGGAATGTGATGATAGGATATCGAACACTTTAAAAATGTGCTTTTGGATGTAGTTTATTTCTCATAACTAAAGAGATAATAGTCTCTGAAAAACACACTTTCGCAAGGTTTTGATCGGGGCCTTAAGTAAAGTAGATAAATAATCACATAAGCTGTTTGATAACACCTTAATTTTGATATTTTGGAGAGAAAAAACCTAATTATAACGACTTCTATTTTTGGTATTTCTAAGAGTTTAAAAATATTTTAATATTTGAAGTTTTATTTTATCATTATTGATTTTAATATGTCTGCCTTTTAATATTTTATTTATAATTATTACACAAGCTCTTAGGCCATCTTTGAGGGTCTGAACTATGTATAATTATTTTGATCATCAAATTAATGATAAGGGTCCTTACTTTTTTGTTTATGTCATGTTAGAAATTCAAATTTGATATTTATTAACAATTTAATGATTTAAAATATCCCATTTCCGGGGAATCATTGGTCAAATGTTTTTAATTATTTTTGTTATAATCTTCAATACATCGTAAAGTTTTGTGAAAGTCACAAAAGCGTTTTTCTTGAAACATTACAAATTTAATGAATTTGCTTGGTGTGGAGTTGTATTACAAAGGTCATTATTACGTTATTTACATACCTACATTAATTTTCATCTTTTTATAACTTTTAAAATACAAATATTTTAGTTTTAGTTTCTGCAAATTTGCTAACTGCCAAATTGTGAGCAGTAAAATTTCTTTTAATTAGTACCTCTTTCTTTGGAGTGGAGGACATTTTTACCAGTAAATATTCCAGATTTTATAATATATTATTAGCATCTTGCTAACAACTTTTCACCAAGGAATAATTTAAATTTAAATTATTGAACAACAGTGTATTGAATACACTTTAAATTGTTGGCAAGTAGGATTCGTGTTTTCTGCTTCGTGGTTTTTTTACTAAGGAGAAAGTATTCAGCGGAGTCTTAGTTAAATTAACACATTAACTAACTTAATATGTTGTTATCATATAGATATTGAAACAAATCTTTTGTCGTATTAACATAAGATATTGTTCAATTTTTATTTATGGAAACTGTTTAAAATGATGACACACACTTCCATCTCTTTTTTAACTTCCTGAAATCTCATTGTAATAGGTAAAACTTTGTTTCACGGCATATATGTTCCGAATTATGTTTTAGACACTTTTTATAATATCTTTGATTAAAGGAATTAAACAAAATCAAACAAAAGTGACTAACTTCAGGCAGTCAGTCATATCTGCAGTATCTTTGCTCTCTTGGGGTTAGTAATATGTTTCAGTTGTAAAAACTTATTTGCGCAAAGTCTAATACCACCTACTATTACACTATTACTAATACACGTTGGTTAAATTTCGTACTTTACTCTTAATTTTAGGTATTTTATCAGGTTACACTGAGGTATCTGTCAGCTTACTTATCCATCATCCAGTAGTTCATTTTCTCCCGCATCAATATTTAAAAGTAGTAATTAATTTTAAATGCTCCCATTTAGCAGTCTACTATGTCATGCGTATAAACCTTAATTATTTTGAAATAAAATTTCCCCTTTCGATAAGTGTAGGATCAAACAAAGAGAATTATTTCTAATTTTAAATTTCAAAAGCATTCTTGCTGTTTTTGTCCTATCAACTTAATTATTGCTTACTTTGGTATTAATTGTAAATTAATCATAGAGGGATTTAGAAAGGGAATGGGATGTAAAGATCAAGTCTTTTCCATGCGCATGATCGCGGAGAAGTTTCTGGCCAAAAACCAGAAGGTTTTTTGTGCGTTCATGGACTTGGAAAAGGCCTATGACAGAGTGGATAGGGATTTGCTATGGCAAACACTGAACTCATTTGGGTTTAGCGCTGGCTTGATACGGGCATTGGAGTCTCTTTATAGGGTCTCTACTGCTTGTGTTAGGATCAACGGGGTCTACTCGGACTGGTTTGATATCCATAAGGGTGTCAGACAGGGCTGTGTGGCTTCCCCGTGGCTGTTCAACCTATTTATCGACAGTTGTTTGCAAAATTTGAAAGTTGAAGAATGCGGATTAAGAATGGGTGAGTTAACCGTCAAATGCCTTTTGTACGCCGATGATCAAGTTATTCTTGCGTCGTCGGCGGCAGAGTTGCAAATGATGGTTACATTAATGAACGGATCATTAAAAGAAAGGGGTTGAAAGTGAACGCAAGTAAGACGAAGGTTATGGTTTTTGAAAGAGAAGAAAGTAAAACGATTTGTGAAATAAGAATAGAAGGTGAGTTGATCGAGCAAGTAGATGAGTTTGTATATTTGGGCTGCGTACAGGGATGGGAGATATGATAAGGATATAGAACGACGAGTGAATGCGGGAAATAGAGTAAATGGGGCCTTGCACTCTATTGTGAAGAGTCAAAATGTGTCGAAAAAGGCACGTATGGCAATTCACAATGCTGTGTTGGTCCCTACTTTAACGTATGGTAGTGAAAGTTGGGTGTGGCAGAAGAAGCACGAGAGTAGAATAAACGCGGTAGAAATGCGGTCGTTAAGGAGTATGTTAGGGCTGAATCTGAATGACAGGGTAAGGAATTGTGTAATAAGAGAAAAGTGTGGTTTGCAAGATGATGTGGTGACCAGGATTAAGAAAGGAATGCTTCGGTGGTTTGGTCATGTGGAAAGAATGAATGAGGAAAGAGTGACAAAGAAAATTTATGGTGCAGAAGTGAATGACAGAGTCGGAAAGGGACGTCCTAGGCGAAAATTTATCGACCAAATTGGCGATTTATTGAAAACGGGCCAAATTAGGAGTCCTTAACCGACGAGCATATATGCGTAGGTGTATGGATGTGAAGGAGGCAAGAGAGGTGTGTCAGGATCGTGCCAAATGGAAGTCTGTAGTCTCTGCCTACCCCTCTGGGTGACAGGCGTGAGTGTTTATGTATGTTATGTATATGTAATCATAGACAACATTTAATCATGTTTGTTATAAATCTTTTATTATATATATTTTTTTAATTACTGCCATCGTAGCATTTTTGCAAAAATCTATAACAAATTGATAGCTTAATTATGAGCTTTATCTCCTTTATCATCAAACCAAAACATGTTTATGGTTATATTTTCACTCTTAACATCCTCAGTCTTCGGAACCTATGACAGTTGTATTGCAATGTAGTTTAGAACACTAGCATCTCATCAAACATTAAGAAACACAAGCAATCTGCCATGTTCAAGCTTTGTTCTTTCATTTGCCTAAATATAATTAAGTTTATACCTGGTTTAATTAGTATTTATTTAAGGACATTTTTAATGTCCGTCTTGAGGACAAAGTGAACAATTTCCTTAAAAATATATATCTTGTAAGGCTTTTTTCTTTTTATTGAAATTCCTAAACAATTTGTCCTTCAAAGTTTTATCATCTTCCACGACATTCATGTTTTACTTGTACTAGCTGCATATTCAGGAATTTGTGGGTGTAGAATAAAACTTTGGCTATTTTTGACTATCAAAATTCCCCAATTTATTAGATTGATTATAATTTCGCAAATAGTTTATAAAGTTGTATAATGTATGAGTATGTTATAATATATAAAATGCTCGTTTTGTAATAAAAAAATATAATGATTACACATGTAAAACAATGGTAAAGTGGGCATAAGAAAGTCACTTTTGTAAATTATTTGTATTTTTTAAAATTGTGGTTATTACACACATTTAAAAAGATTTGTTATGTTACTAAAGTATGATAACATTATCAAGTTCACATTTTAAAGATTAATGATGCTGCTCAAAAATGTATCTTTTTTATTAAATTAATTAATTTTAAATACTAATTCATAAAATTATGGAAGAGGAGCAAACCTTTGGAGAGGATTCAATTACCAATGTGGTCTTAAATGGGAAGGAGTTGAGTCTTGTGGATGATACCACTGTTTCCCTGTATTAATATTGGGGTCATGTGACTGATATTGAAGCCATATTTTGATTATAAAAGAGAGCCGCACGGTCAATTTTTATCTTAAATTTTAAGGAGCCTTTTAAAAAATTTAAAGAAATAAACACATTAACTTTGGCATAGCAATATATTTATGAAAATGTAATATAATATGTACGTACATAAAAACATAAATAGCTCTCATAAGAATAAAGAAAACACCAGAAACAAACATAAACTTGTAATACCAATTACTAGAATCCACTGAGTCAGTAGTGCTGTTATGGGACAATGTATTATACGCTTTTACAACAAAATTTCAGAAAAAGTACAAAATTTGTCAATTAACAAGTTGAAATGTTTTATTAAAGGAAAAATGTACAAAACTGTTATAAATAGCTTTCATAAGAATAAAGATGTTCAAACTTTAAACACTAGGAACAAAAATAGGCTTGTAATACCAGTTACTAGAATCCACTGAGTCAATAGTGCTTTTATGGGGGCAATGTATTATAGGCTTTTACAATAAAATTGCAGAAAATGTACAAAATTTGTCAATTAACAAGTTGAAATGTTTTATTAAAGGAAAAATGTACAAAAAGTGTTATAAAATAGCTTTCATAAGAATAAAGATGTTCAAACTTTAAACACTAGGAACAAACATAAGCTTGTAATACTAGTTAATAGAATCCACTGAGTCAGTAGTGCTTTATAGGGCAATGTATTATACGCTTTTACAACAAAATTGCAGAAAATGTACAAAAATTGTCAATTAACAACTTGAAATGTTTTATTAAAGGAAAAATGTACAAAAAGTGTTATAAATAGCTTTCATAAGAATAAAGATGTTCAAACTTTAAACACTAGGAACAAAAATAGGCTTGTAATACCAGTTACTAGGATCCACTGAGTCAGTAGTGCTTTTATGGGGGCAATGAGTTATACGCTTTTACAACAAAATTGCAGAAAATAATTTGTCAATTATCAACTTGAAATGTTTTATGAAAGGAAAAATGTACAAAAAGTGTTGTAAATAGCTTTTATAAGAATAAAGATGTTCAAACTTTAAACACTAGGAACAAACATAAGCTTGTAATACCAGTTACTAGAATCCACTGAGTCAGTAGTGCTTTATGGGGCAATGTATTATACGCTTTCACAACAAAATTTCAGAAAATGTTCAAAATTTGTCAATTAACAATTTGAAATGTTTTTATTAAAGGAAAAATGTACAAAATGTGTTATTATAATATCAAAGAATACATAAAATAACTCCTGGGTATGAGGTGATCGCAGTCATGCTTGTATGTACTATTAAAATTTATTTAAAAAATGATATTGTAAAGTGAAATATGTTTAAAAAAAAGTTGGGTTTCTTGTTGGTTCTTCCCAGGACAGTGGTATCGGTGGTAAATAAAACACGATTTCCAATAAGTATTATGTAATAATCTATATTTAATTAAAAAATGTTCTATTCTCTGTAATATAAGATATTTACTAACTAGTAGGGACATTGTATAAAGAAATCAATTGATATTGTGCAAATACTGTTAAATTTAACACATCTAATGTTATTCAATAACTAAGCAAAGAATTTTTAAACAATAAACGTTTTAAAAATAACCTGTTTTTTATTTTTTGGTATAGGAACTTACAATTACCACGAGAAACATAAACAAGTATTAATTACATTGCAGCACTTGCGCAATGTAATTAGTGGTTGTATATAAAATAAAAATATTAAAGTGCAAAAAAAGGGCGAGCCCAAAGCACCAATATTTTAACGCCATCTATTAGGCAAAACAAGAACTTTAACTAAAATTAAACTTGAGTCGCACATCTATCTCTAGTATATATACAGTAATCTATGGTTTTGATTTTCTAAGTGCGCGTCGGGTCGTTCGCACGAAGATGGAACTTGTGACGTCATCAACGGTGTCGCGCTCGGCCCGCGGCTTAGATCGAAAATGTTAACTTTGCGCCTTTATATCTCAGTCAGTTTTGAAGATAGAAAAAATTTAAAAACACAGTTATTCTCATAATTTTTTGTAGAATTTTTTGGCATATAAAACAAAAAATGGTTATCTTCTCCATTGGAAGATACTTTATATGTATTTTTTCTATTAGTAAAATAATATCACTTACCTGGTTTAAATACTTTCCAGCATAGAATGTATTGTACCCGGCTTCGGACAGCGTGACAGCAAATGTCTGCGTCTCCAAGAATTTCCAGGAACGGCCGTAACACCCACCACTGAGGCTATTGTTCATTGTCAAGTGGTTGTGAACGTATAGCCCCGTGAGGAAACTTGCGCGACTTGGACAGCAAATTGGTGACGTTGTGTACTACAAGGATAAAGACCCCGCTTTAATTTGTTCGCTCTTTTTTAGTGCATGGTGGTGACTAAACGAGCAATGAAACTATAAATATTTTTTCATCATACAATTTCGGGAAGGATTTAAGAAACCCATTATATATTTCATACAGAATAAATGCGGCAAATGCCTTAAAAATCCAAGTGAATGCTGTGCCCCATAGACATCGTTGTCACCCCTGAGGGCTAACATGTAATGCCTCGTTTCGATGGAAAAGATTTTCTTAAATCATAGCTAAGAACACTCTCGATTAAGTTACCTTTCAAACAAATAAAAACTAAACCTATCGGCTCCATTTGAGAGCTATAATGAGCCACAGACAGATGCACACGTTTCCCTTTTTCTTCGTCGGGGGTTAAAAACTGTCAATAGGGAGGCCTGGGGATAAACGAGCATACGGCTTCACGTAATGGTAAGCGACAACCGTCGCCCAAAAACAACTACAACACGCGAGGAATTGCAGGAGAGTTGCTGACATAGAAAAGGAATAGATTTTTTTCTTGAAGGTCCCTAAGTCGAATCGGTCAAGTCACTGCTGATAGATGATTCCAAAAAGTTGTGGTGAGTGGAAGATAACTTCTGTAAAAACGCACAGCATCCAGAAGGTGTTGATGATATCGAGGATTACGTCGCTTTGTGCGATGGTGGAACTTGGAGGCTGGAGTTAACCTGAACAATTGTTTAACTCCCGTGGCAAATGCGTTAAAAATCCATATTCGCTCACTTTTGATATATAAAACACCTACTAAAACAAATTATTTAATTAGCAATAAATATTCCAATTTCTTCCAGCCGTTTTCCTTCTGGGAAAAGTGCGGAGAGAGAGCACACTCTCTCTCTCTCTCTCTCCGTGAGAAAAGGAGAGAGGGAGAGAAATAAAGAGATGGAGAAAAAGGGAGAGAGAGAGAGTAGTCTTTGGAGTTAAAAACCTCTAAAATAATATAAAACTAAATAAAAGTCCTTGTTTTCAACCTTTTTTATATTAAAACATGAGTTTTAAATTTAGAAAAAACAATAATAATCACCCATACGGACTCAACCTTGATTTTATTTTAAAGTTGATGACCTTTTCTTGCTATCACATATTTGTATCACCTACGCGTTTGAATGATAATAAATAAATAAAACTTGAGTGTCATTACGAAATTTGGGAATGTTTATGAATATTCTATGATCTTAATATTGTGTATATTGTGATGGAATATGTAGGCAGCTCTTAGAGTATACATAAAAGTATAGCTTGCTTATGTGTACTCTAAGAGGTCTCTCTACTCAAAGATTATTTTAAGGTTGGCAATTCTCTGAGGTGGCACAAGTGCAATTCTACGATTTGAAGCACCCCATGTTTGCATATGCATAACTGTCATACATAATATAACTCATTAACAAAGTTACAATATAATGTTAACAATATTCAATTTCGAGGCGATCGTATTACTTGACTTTTGAGCAAAAACGTAATAAGTACCTTATAGCTAAGTAAGTACCGTATTTAAAAAAATGATATATTTTTCTAATACGGTACTTAGGTATTATTCCACGCTTCGATTGGAGTTACGCATTCGGAACTCATTGTTGAAAATGTCTACCACATCTTATTGTTACAAACCAACATCGAAAATATATAAAATATTAAATAATGTTAGCTGTTAGATAATGCTTATATTTAGGTATTGAGGTCCATTGGAACAGGTTACTTAAAATAGATTCTATAGTTTTTTTAAACAAATATTTTTGAAATAAGTCAATGATACATAAGTATAAAGTAATTTTGCTTTATTATAATTTCACTGCCCTTTATCACTAAATGGGGAAACAGATAGTGTGGGCAGACCAAATCGAACCCAACTAGGTGAATTCTGCTCACTTTGGGTACCTACCTATATGGTCGGTATGGTGTGTTGAGCACAACCTTTATATCAGATGTTACGATAATTATTTAGTGATTGGAGTACTTATATTACTTTTATATCATGATGGCGCTGGGTTGATTATATATAGTAAAATAATAATAAAAAGAAATATAGGAAGTACATTGTTTTAGTAGGTACATACGCGTTAAATCAAATCTTATATCGTGTATCGTTAGCACGAAAAGTAAACGGAGAAAAGATGTTCTGTTGTGTAATGAATTAATGTCATTTGCTAGGCAGCAGAGTAAGGCTCGCCCCCCTTGTTAGACAAAACATCTTTACTTGACATCGAGTGTTTTGAGTTCAGAGTTCGAGTCCCAGCCATAGCCAATGTCAATGCGAAATCATTCAATCAGAAATTCCGGAATTAGAAATTTGTGCGTTGCGATTGTCCCCGTTTTTGACACTTTTTTATTTATTACTATGTGCGAGCAGCTATGCAGGTCTAGGTAAAGAGACCAGTATCACTGCGACCTAGAAGATCTATTGTGATCGCTGCTTTGGCTATAGTTCACTGCTAAGCCCTATATCTTCAATGAATCGAAGGAGTTGCTTAGCCGTGAGCAATTTCACTTCTTCTGGGCGGAGTAGATAGTGTCCCAGATGAGTGTTACGTTTGCGCATTAAGGGTCCGCAAACGGTTAGGATGTGTAGAGGCGTTTCTTCCGTTACGGAACAGAACCGACACATCCTTGAGTTGCTTAGTCCCAGGATGGACATGTGCTTTTTAAGACAACAGTGTCCAGTTAGGGCTCTTGCTAGAATGCGCAATTTATTTTTACTTAATCCCAGGGCTTCTGAAGCGAATTTACGATCAAAAGCCCGGATTAAGGTTTTAGAATGTTTTAAGCCTGGTGTGTCAGACCAGATCTTAAGTGATTTATTGTGATAAAGAGTTTCAAGGGTCAATCGGGCTAGGCTTCTTGAGATTCCACAAAATGGCTCGGGTCCAAATTGTGTGCACTTTGAGCCCTCCCGTGCAAGTTTGTCGGCAAATTCGTTGCCTACAATACCCTCGTGACCCGGAACCCATCTTAAAACGACCCTGTTTTTACAACCCAGGGCGTTTAAACGGTTCACGCAGTCTCCAACTAGCTTTGAGTTCACTAAGTTTGATCTCAGCGCTAGCAGTGCTGCTTGACTATCAGAGTTTATGTAAATTTTATGGTTGACGTATTTAGTGTTTTTGCAGATTGATTTCCGCACACCGAAGTATGGCGAAAATTTCTGCCTGGAAGATAGAGGTGTATCTACCCAAATTCATACTAAGTTTGAATTTGGGGCGTTCCCCGTAAATTCCAAAGCCTACGTCGAGGCCTATTTTAGACCCATCGGTATACCATATGAGGCTACCGACCTCACAGATAACCTGGCCATTCATCCAGTCTTCTCTGGAGGGTAATTCCACTATATACTTTTTATCAAAAGTGTATGTGTATGTCAGATATCATGCGTCCACTATACGCATGATATCTGAGATCATGTATAAGACCGGTGATCCCTTAATTGAGTCGAGCATGGATCTCAATCTGTAGGAGAGCAAGCTCAGACCGCCCTGGGCGTTAATCCTATACAAACTAGCCCTCGCCTCCTTGTCTAGATAGAGATCAAGGGGCGTTAGACATAGAAGTGCATTAAGAGCCGCTCCAGGCGATGATCGCATAGCTCCAGTTGCCATTAGGCAGGCAGTCCTTTGTAGACTATTTAGTCTGTCCGCAGTCGTCTTTTGGTTGGCCTTGTTACACCAGACAATAGAGGCGTAGGTGAGAATCGGCCTCATTATGCTGCTGTACAGCCATAGGACCATACTGGGACACAAGCCTCAGTTGTTCCCGACCAAACGACTGCACGTACCTAAATCAATTTTTGCCTTATGGCATACGCTGCTAAGGTGAGAGTTCCACGTTAGTTTTTGGTCGATTGTTACGCCCAAGTACTTAACTTCCGTAGAAAATGGTGCTTCTTTACCATTAAGTTTTGGTTTGACTAATTTGTCCAACCGTCTCTTTTTGGTAAAAGGTATTATAACAATTTTATCAGCATTGACTGATAAACTGTTATCCCTACACCAGTTATTTATGGTGTTTAGGGCTCTTTGTATTATTGACGATAAGGTACTTTGGCAAAAGCCCCTTGCAATGATCACAAGGTCATCAGCATAACCCAATGTGTCAATGCGTAGGTCTGCCATTTTGTACAATAGTTGGTCAACCGCAAGAGTCCAAAGAAGGGGTGACAAAACACAAGAGGCTGCCCACAAGGATGTGTTTTGTCGAAGTTTGAAACAGCGCTATTTTTACCTTTCTGTTTGAGAGCATCGACTTCACCCATCTGATGGTTGTGGGGTCAACATTTTTAGATGTTAGGCCCCCAATCAGCAGTGATGTGGGGCTACTGTCGAAGGCGCCCTCAATATCTAGAAAGGCACAAAGAGCTATTTCTTTATCCTCCAGTGCTTTTTCGACCCTGTCAATGACACTGATCAGGGCTGTTTCCGTAGATTTGCCTCTGCGGTAAGCATGCTGGTTGTAATGTATGGGCCTCGAAGCTAGAGCTACATCCCTTATATATCTATCTATAACCTTTTCCAATGTCTTAAGAAGAAAGTAAGATAGGCTTATAGGTCTAAAGGACTTTAGTAAAGCGTAGTCCTTTCTACCAGCCTTAGGTATAAATAGAACCTTGACAGTTGTTCATCGTTCTGGAATATATCCGCATGCAAAACTTGCTCTGAAGGTTTTCACCAGATAAGGAAGAAGGAGAAGGATGTTGATACCCCTCTGTAGTTGGATGGGAATTATTCCATCCTCTCCGCTTGATTTAAATGGTTCAAAGGAGTCAACAGCCCACTGCACCAGGTTTGGCTTTATTATCTTTGCAGCCCTACGCCAGTCCTCATTGCAAGGCCTTCGTAGGGCTCTGAAAGAGTTCAAGGCCGAAGTCTTGTTTGACCCTGGGAAATGGGTTGACGCTAGTAACTCCAATGTTTCTGTTTCACTATTAGTGAAGTTACCATCCGGCTTTTTAAGAAGCCCGATCTGATTAGGTTTAGCTTTCGATAGCATCTTGTGTAGTCTTGCACTGCAAGGCAAAGACTCAACTTCCTCGCATAGCTTCCTCCACGATGCTCTCTTGGCTTTCCTAATTTCTTTATTATATTCAGTTAGGGCTGCACTATAAATATCCCACTCTTTGGTTTTCGTAGCCCTATTAAGTAGTTTCCTGGTCTTTTCCCTAAGGTCTTTAAGGCTTAGAATTCCACCAAGAAACTTTTCGTGTTGAGGTCTTGGTTTTGACGGGACAACTGTCCTCGAAGGCACTTACCCCGGGCTCCGTAAGTTCTTATCGTATGTGGTTATCGGACATAGGTGGGTTACGAGTTACGAGTCAGTGCCTCTGTTTACCACAGTGGAAACTAACAAAAATATTAAATTCCACCAGGATCATTTTTTGCGGCCCACCCTTAAAAAATTTCCATGCCCACCGTAATATTTGGAAATTGGCGTGGTCCAAATTTGTTTACTAGCAAATAAATTTTAAATAGCATCTTACTGATGCTGTTTCGTATGGTGAGTGTAGTCCCTTTCTACTGGAAACGAGGCAGTCCATCATAGTCCTCAAGGGTGACGAGCATCTGCATTTTATTCTTAATCGAAGAAATCACAGAATACCAGCGTCAAATAGTAGTTTAATGCTGCTGTGTTTCGTATGGTGAGTGTAGATAACAGGACACCCTATTTATTGGAAACGAGCATTCCATCTGTCTTTAGAGGTGACAACGCATCTGCATTTTGATTCGTAATCGAGGATAGATGTCTATTGGCCACAGCAACCACTTACCATCAGGTGGACTGTGTGCTCATTTGTCACCATAGATTTATTATAAACTCCTTCCGTAGTTTCCAGTCCGTCACAATAAGTGTTCCCACTTATGAGTTTGTACAAAAACTGTTGTTTCCATCCAAGTTCAAAATGATTTTCCTAGAAAGTCCTTATAAAGTTCTACTTTTCAGATTTTTTCATATTTTCTAAACTTATGGTTTAAATGTTAGATGGGGGGGACACATCGTTTTTTACTTTTGGAGCGATTATTTCCGAAATTATTGACATTATCAAAAAATGATTCTGGTAAACCCCTGTTCATTTTTAAATACCTTTCCAACAATATATCATACGTTAGGGTTGAAATTAAAAAAAAATCACTTCCCACTTTACATATAGGGGGGGCTACCCTAATAAAACATTTTTTTCCAATTTTTATTTTACCACTTTGTCGGCGTGATTGATACACATATTGGTACCAAAATTCAGCTTTCTAGTGCTAACGGTCACAGAGATTAAGCGAGGACGGACAGACGGACAGACAGACGTGGCGAAACTATAAGGGTTCCTAGTTGACTACGGAACCCTAAAAACTAGGTTATAGGACACCCTCTTACCCATTTCTGCCGTTTGAATAGTATAGAGAAGTAGAGGACCAGTACTATAATTACAGAATGGGTCATACCATCCTAATCCTATGAGGCTACGTACCCATAGCCTCATTTGAAAATGCTCATGGGCTGTACTCATCACTTACCATCAGTTGGACTTTCTAATTTCGTTTGTCGCTTCAATGTTACAAAGAAATAATAATAAATCAGTCAGATGAAATAAAGAAAGACTTTAATTATCAGAAAATAGTTCTAACTTACGGCATTCGTAAAAGTGACGCCTTCATCACCGATGAAACGTTGCACGTTCTTCATAGGGTTCTGAAAAGAAAAAATAAAACAACAGTTCCTTACTTCACATTGTTTATTTGCTTATTTCATATCTATTGCTACTAACCATACCACCGAGTACTACGTCTTGATCGTCTGTTAAAATTACGACGAAGTTTGGTTTCTTTTCAGTTTCACAAGCTACGCTTGTAAGCATAAACGTAAATAGTAAATAAGTTATCATTTTATCTGTTCTTAAAAAATAAAAGTCCACAAAAAGGTAATTTATTGCGGCACTGCGGGCATCACTTCTAAGCCGGTGCACTCGCTAGCGATCACTATACCGACTGTGAAAAAACCCACGCTCTTCACAACTGACCTGAAAGATAACGCAAATATAAATAAAAATTAACCATCGTATGTCTTGAGTGTCGATTATCTTCAATTATTATTTTTAGTTGATGTTCAGTCACTAAAGTACCTAATAAAAATTATATATATATATATATATATATATATATATATATATATATATATATATATATATATAAATATAATATATAAATTAATTATATATATAATTCATAAATTGTGAATGAGTAATTTAGTTATGCTTCCTTTGAATACTAATTTAATAACGACTAATTAATTTATTAACGACAAAGTTTATACACATATATATGTACAACTAACTACTAATTTTATTGGACATAATGAAAGACTTAACCTTGATATGGCAGTATATGAAATCATTATTATATAAATTGACCACTTGCTTGCGTTTTAAGTGAAACAAAATATTTGAGTTATAATTTTACGAGAATCTGTTAAGGATTATGGGAATAATTAAAGATACAATAATAGGAACATAAAAACGTGCTTTTTATTTATATCTCAAACAACAACATGGAGAGGATATAACCCCACCTTCCTTCACAACCGACGCAGTGTTGCCATTACAATACAATATATTCAATATGGGTGTGTTTGTGTGCGCGCGTGTGTGCGCACGTGTGTTTGTGCACACACACACACACGCAAGCGCGCACGCGCGCGCGCTTGCGTGTGTGTGTGTTTGTTGAGTACACAGCAGCATTCAACCAGAGATCCTTTTTACTGCCTCGTTACCAGTAAAAAGGGCCTCCAGTATTCTAGTCACTAGTTTCAAGTATTGCATCTTAGTCCGTATAGTTGAAAACGCATTTGTATTTGAATACATGATTGTTGATCGAAGATTTTGGGGGATGACACTGCATGCGTCCTTAGGAACTACTTCAATCCTAACCCCTCGCACGTATCCCCAGGGTAGGCGAAACGAGCAGCAACACATACTGGTGGTAGATGAGTCCTCCCCTAGTGAGAGCCAGCCGAGGGGTTTGATCCCTGACGGCACGAATGAGATCAGCAACTTTAAGTGCTGATTTACCACGTGTTTGGAAGTGAAGGAAAACACTGTAAGGAAACTTATGTTAGAGAAGCAAGAAAAAAAATATTTCGAAGACATGTGAAGTTCGCTAACACACATTGGGGCAGCGCAGCAAACATGAACATTTTCTTGCCCTGAAACCCTTAGAAAGGAGAGGAAACCTGTGCCCAGCAGCAGGGCCTATATAGGCTGTAACTTTAACAAACTTTTTTTTTTATAAATATGAGACATAGATGCTGCACTGCTGACTATATAAGGAAGCCCAAAGTCGCTCATTGCGCTATGGAGAGGGCTATTCTCGGAGTTTCTCATAGCAATAACATTGCAATGAGGATTTCCGCAATAGAACCAGAGTAACCACCCATGCAACTAATCAGAAAGCTGAAGTGGCAATGGGTCAGTTGTACAGCTCGAAGAACTGACAAACTATGGGTAAGAAAGGTTCTCAAGTAGCAGCTTTGTACTGGTAAGGAAAGTAAAAGGTAGCCCCTCTACTAGATAAAGTGACAACCTCTGAAGAGATGCATCAAGTTAATGGATGTAGGCCGTGGTTTGTGGTATTCCTTGTGAGAGGCATATGTCCAACAATGAAGTCCACTGTGATGAGCTCCAATGTCAATAATGATGATAAAAGTAAAGTATATGTGGTAGAGCCACAATGGAGCTATATTATGGTTGCAGCATGAATGGGGTCTCCTTGAATGGGGAAGGTACACTGTCACAGAATATCAGTGTAAAATCGCAGCTTAATGTTGCTATGTTTTGTGTAGTGCGTGTTAAAAACCGGCATTTCATCTTAGTCCACAGGGGTGATAATGTATATGCATTTGTGGCCCATACAGATATGTATGGGCCATAGAATTAACTTACCATCAGGTGGACTGTGTGCTCATTTGTCACCCTTATTCTTTAAAAAAAGAGTATCAGTTTAAGGCAATATGTTAATGCATTAATTACTTTCATTTTATATACGTGGTAGAGCCATGCTGCAGTTATATTAGTAGTATAGTTGTAGCATGAATGGGTCGGCTCGACCGGGGAAGGACCACGCTCTCACAGAATACCAGCGTGAAATAGTAGCTTATATGCTGCTGTATTTCATATGGTGAGTGTAGAGAACCGGAGACCCTTTTTACTGGAAACGAGGCATTCCATCTTAGTCCTCACGGGTGACAATGCATCTGCATTTTGATTCGTAATCGAGCATAGATGTAGATGTCTATGGGCCACAGCAACCACTTACCATCAGATGGACTGTGTGCTCGTTTGTCACCCTATCCTATAAAAAAAAAAATATGTTTACTTTTTATATACTGTAGTTGTAGCATAGTTCTCTTTCTTTAATAGTTTTAAAATAATTAACATTATCATCATTTCAGCCTTAACAGTCCACTGCTAAACATAACAATTCCCCAAGCAATGCAACAATGCATGGTTGTGAGCCATCTGCATCCATTGACTTTCTGCATCTCTTGTCAGGTTATTACTCTATCTAGGGGGACTACATTTGCTTACCAGTACAAGACAACCACTTAAACCTTTTTTCTCGCAGGTATTTTACCATCTCTACCTGTATTGCTACATGTCCCTTATTTGTCATGTTTTTTGACAATTTAGACAAAATACAGATATGGCCCGAACTGAGTAGTGCGAGTACCCGACGAGAGTTGTGAGAGTGCGCACTTGTGAGAGGCGGTACAGGCCATTCAGTGCTCACGTACGTCTCGCTATTCGCTTCTCAGTGCTTGTCTTGCTAATCTGTACAATTCCTAGTCATAAAGCAAATGTAAAAAGTGTCAATAAAGGCTCCTTGGACTGAGGAACGAAATAGGTTCTCGGTAGAGTAGGTACATTGAATCTATATTGATTTGTCCTTATAACTTCACATTGATATTGCGGGCAGTAGGAGGGTATATTGCCATAGTTGCCATGCCTGGCGAGTATGTTTACCTAGGACAAATAGTCCGACTCGGTATGTCCAACTTTGACAGAGGGGTCAATCGACGGATTAAACTCGCCTAGGCAGTATTCAGGAATATACGACACATCTCGTCAGGTATATCCTAAAACCTGAAAACGAGATTGTACAATCAGTGCAGGTTGCCAGTGATGACTTATGGATCTGAGACATGGTCCTTCACTACTGGCCGTACGAGGACACTCAAGGTCACACAGCAAGCTATGGAGAGAGCTATGCTCTGGATTTTTCTGCGTGATAACTTAGAAATGAGGATATCCGCAGTAGAACCAGTGACCGACATAGCCCAAAGCATTGACAACTGTTGGGGTAAAAAGGTTCTCGAGTGGCAGCCTCATACCGATAGGCGAAGTGTAGGGTGACCCCCACTAGATGGAGTGATAAACTGGTAAGACATGTAGGAAGTCGATGAATGTAGGTGGCTCAGGACTGTGCTTTGTGGCATTCCTTGAAGGAAGCCTATGTTCAGCAGTGGACTTGTGAAGGGCTGTGATGATAATAATGATGATACAGGCTTCTATGATTATGTTAAAAAGAAAATGAGATCTTTACAGAACTAAAATCAACCTCAAAATATGATTGGGCGATTGAATTCGGCCCATGATCACATACAACACTCTTGTGGACCAAAACGAATGAAGCTAGAGTCACCACTATAAAAAAACTTCAGCATTACCAGAGACTGGCATGTATAGCTGATACAGGCTGCATAAGGACTACACCAGCAGCAGCCTTAGAGGCTATGCTGGTGCTAACTCTGCTTTACCTACACATACAACAAGAAGTGACTTTAGCTGTTACATTCTAAACCCCTAATCTTTGAAGTAAGAGTAAAGTCACTCATATAGGTATAATTGATAAAATTTACACAAAAATTCCTATCTTACAAGCAAAGTACAATAAGATCCCGAACAGTTTATGTTTGATAAGAAATACATATACAATTAAATAAAACCAACCAGCCGGAGGGATCAAACCTAAAACAGCTTAGTTTTCATGGATGGTTCTAAAAGTAAAGAAGGTGTAGGATCAGGACCTTTCTCGGAAGAGCTCAATATCAACATAAGTACACCACTAGGTGCCCACAACTTAGTCTTTCAGGCAGAATGTATGGGTATCATCCAAGCGGCCATAGCTATATACACTAGGAATATAGATACTAAGAAGGTAAAAGACTTCTCCATCAGAATACTGACTGACAGTATATCAGTACTACAAGCTCTGAGTTGCATTGTAGTGAACTTGGACTAATATATTAATGCAATCAATGACTAAATGAAATATGTAAATACAACTATGTGACTCTGAAATAGATCAAGGGTCACAGTAGATCCAGGAGCGATGATGCAGCTGACAAACTGGTCAGGAGAGGATTGGTTATGGCCGTTTAAGAGCCGGAACCAATCATACCTAACCCTTTTGGTAACATTCTTTCACTGGTATGTAAAAAAATTACTAATCAACAAGCTCAGCTTTGGAAAAATCCAGTGGACTATAGGCAAGTTAGGGAGGCTCTACCAGAAATAAAAAATTTGTAACCGAAGTCTTAATGAGATTGAACAAGCCACAGATCAGGATAGCAACAAGTCCCATTACAGGAATGGCTCCTTTAACAAAAATTTATTTACTATGTGTAAATAAATTCTTAACAAATTAATATATATTATATTAACATAATATTTAATGGAATAACAGATAGTCCCTTGACTAGACTGTACGGGGGAGGAGGAAACTGTGGCCTATATGTTGCTGGCATGTTCGGAGGTTGCTACATACAGGGCTAAATATCTTGGTACGCTGAGATTACTCCCCAAGTTACTCAAAACATCAAAGGACTACTCAACTTCTTCGGGGAGATTTCATGGCTTGAATAATCACAATATTCCTGCGCACATGCATAATTCACGCTGCAACTTGGAGTTGTGGAAAACAGCCCATTTTAAACTAAACTAAACCAACTATAATTAGGCGAAAAAATTATATAATGTAAATTTAACTTAAAAATTGTTACTATTATGATTTCTTCCAATAAAAATTTTGATTTTGATTTGTCTGTTAGATTTTTTTATGCATTTGATACCCACTACGATTGAGATCAGAGGGTAGCTGTCAATAAAATGTGTGGTTTCTCTTTTACTAATATACATCCATGATTTGGTGTATTTTTAATGTTATATTTTGGCATAAAACATGTGTATGTGTTTTGGGCATTGAAAGTGTTAAATGTCCAAAGTTCCCAGAAGTTATGGCAAACCACATATGACCACATTATTAAGTACAATAAGCACCATAAGCTATTATGATATTTTATTCAAAATTTTAGGATATTTAATAAAAAGTTAATTTAAATATGTATGTTTAAGTAGAATACAAGGATCTATAAGAACCACAAATAATGGTTTGTAATTCTTCAAGGTATGTTTATAAAATTCTTATAAAACTTACATAGTGAAGAGACTGGAAACCTTTAAAAATTGATAAATACAATTTTCTTGTGTCAATCTTGGTATAAAAGGAATTATTAGTGTGTTTTACTTAGAATATTTTGGGACATGCGAATACAAATTCATCCCAAATCAAATGTGCATATCAAAATAGCATTTCGCAAGTCCTATCAAAATACTAAATAAAAAAACAACACAAAATCTTAAAATTATAAACAATAGTTCTGACCAGCGAGTTGATGACATGCATTTAATGCCAAATATAAATTAAAGTATATGCGATTCGGAGCAAAATCACATTTTTTGTTGGTTATGAACAAAATATAAAGCGTACTTACCATTTAAAAGGATCGTAATAAAAGTCTTTAATTAAAGCCATAACACCGTTTTTACCCATTATATATATCTTCTTTCGTGAGACTCAAATTTTAAAACTGTATTGGTTTCGCTATAAATAAGATATTAAAGTATTAACCGAAACCTCATTCAATAATTTCCAATTTACAAGAAATTATACCAATCGGCAAAACGTCAAATTCTTGAAATATCATAGTAGGGATGTTCGATGATCGTCGATGTTAAAAATTAAAACATCGATGTTTTAACATCGATTGTTAAAATTTGATAACTCGTGTAACGTTTAGTTATCAAATTTTAAATGCTTTTTAGATCATTAAACACTAGGTTTAATTTTGAATGCCCATATAATATTTGGCTAAGGCAACTTTTGTTTCTTTTGGAGGGAAAGCTTTGAATTTGAACTTTTTTCAAAACGCAACAACTAAGCACTTGACCTTGGTGGCACGTGCCATTCTTTATGATATTATGTATAAAATTATTAATTTTATACGTTCCGTTCGCGCATTTATTTGCAATATTTTTGTGCATTTTGTACATCATTTTTAATTCAAACAATTATATGTACAGTGAAAATATAGTATAGTATAGTTCAAGTTGATTCAGACTCATAATGATTTTTGTAAAAAGACTCAAAATATCGCGTAAGGTCAGTGAAATATGGTCTTACTTTGATAAAAGACTATTTGCCGTTAATGAATAATGTCAACAAACGTTGTATTATAAATCTACTACTGGGAACTTAAGTTCTAACTTAAGAAACTTTTTTACTAGTACTAAGCCTAGTTAAGCATAAAGAATAATCGCCAACTTAGATAATCATTAATAAATAAACTACCTAAAATAATCTAAGTAATTCATAAGTAAATGGAAATATAGGATTAAGTGAAAATAATGTAACTATGTATTCCTGTTGATGAGTAATTGTAAAGTTTTTTTAGGTATCCATCATGCCTAGAAATTATAAAAAGAAGAAACAAAGTCCATCATAGTCTTCAACAGATATTCAATGATCTGTCGAAGACGTAAAATGAAAACGTGTAAGGCGAACATACCGGAAGGCTAGCCAATACAAAGGGACTCTATCTGCTGTCATATTTCAAAAAAGCAGACAATCAAGCCTGGATTGAATAGGTGTTGATGTATCAAAAGCTCTACTACGAAAAAAAGGAAATTATAATAAACGATTTAACTGATATTTCATCTGGCAGTAGTATAACTAATAAAAATAAAATGAAATCAAGTAAAAGATTCTTAGAAAAAATATTTGGCATACTTACGAGTCCACAGAAATATTAAAAAGGTGTAGCCTGTAGTGTCGAATTGAAAGCCTAGTACTTTTAGTAAAATAAATCTAAACCTAAATTAAATGCTCAAAGATGCAAGAAAATTTATGGGACAGACGTAAAAGAACAAAAAAGTACTTGAACCAAAATAATTATAAAATTAAAGGTTAAGTAGTTTAAAGTAGATTAAAATATAATTATACTTTTATATGACATTTTTGTTTACTATTTCCCCCCAACATTCTAATGAAATTTATTAATTTCTTTACAATTACCCTTAAGTATTTTAGTTGTAATCAATTACCCCAGTATTGCTTGCACATTGTAACTGACAAGTTTTGCTTTGTTTACATCTTTTAGCATGGAAAATAGGTTTAATTTGACGCCCTGTTTCGAATAACACTTCCACCTGAAAGCAAAATTTATTAATAGTGATAAATAAGCTTACGATAAAAGTCCTATTTTTATCAAAAGATTGAAAGTTTATTCTCTTTCATGTCTCATTTCAGTAAGTTTTTGTGCAGCCATTTGCACACGCTCCCGTAGCTGGTCCACTGAGGTAATGGGATCTTTGTAGACCTTCTTTTTGAGGCACCCGAACACACAGCCACATTCACAATAAAAAAAGAAACCGGCTGACGAGTAAGAAAGCAGCCAAAATTGCCTCATTCTTCATTCTATCATACAATTGGTATTTGCTTAATAAGAGCGATTTTGAAAAATATTATGACTATGAGGAATGCATGTGTGTTACACCTCCGACTACAGGCACAACGATAACATAAATAACATCGAACGGATAGTTCAATGGACACTTTTGACTCGCCTCAACCATCGACCTCAGGTACTGCCACCATCGAACTTTTAGATTGTGCTCAAATTTCAGACTCGAGTAACAGCGATGACTGAGTCAATTTGTTTTCTATTTGAATTTTACGTAAATTGTATTAAGTTATTATTGATTAAGTTTGATACTGTAATGAAATGTGTTCTTATCTAATTTTTGCAACTTATATGATGACCTATTATATGAACAGTAAAAATAATAAATATTCCATTAATCAAGACTAGGTTTAGTTTTTTATTTAATATCAACAAAATTCTTATTTTCTTCAAATATAAAATATCAGTCTTTCGTCTAAAGTACTTCCTTTTATGTATTGTTTATCTCTCCATGGTAACTCCTGTCAAGCGAAGCGTTAGAAAAAGAAAGATATTCCAGTAAGCCGCGATCGCGAGGCGAGGATGTGAAAAGGTAGGCGCGTGCAGCTCACCTCGCATACTCATGCATACCAAAAAATCCCTGCTTCGGATGCGACCACGCGAGCTACGAGGCGAGCCGCGAATGTAGCTGAACTATTAGGTATTCAACGTAGGTATCCGTACACTGACATTGCCTACAGGTTGTTGGTAAGTTGGTTGTTGGTCACTCACTGAATAAAACAATATCAGCATTTTCGTTTCTGCCTTTTTGCAATTCATAACCAAGCAAAGAAAGTTTAAAGTACTAAAAGCAAGAATTGAAGTCGAACCCGACTTAAGTATGTATGTTTTTTATCGTGTTTTACTCATTTAATATTTTCCGAATAAGGTTTCACAAATAAAAAAATAATTTGTTGTAATTTTCATTTATGCCCGCCAAAATGGGCAGAACTCTATTTCTGCCCGATTAAAACCCACTGAGCAAAAAAGACAAAAACCCACCGCCCATCTCAAGGCATCCCCAGTAAAAAAGTTGAGTGGGTTAAGGTCCGGTGATTGTGGGGTTACAAAACTGTCCCTGATCTCCCGATCCATCGTCTGGGACACATTTCGTAGAGATAGTCTCGAATGCTGTGGGTGCAATGGGCGGGGGGCGACCAACGTGCTGCAGCCACATTCTTCTTCTCTCTTGCAACGAAACGTTTTCCACTAAAGTTGGGAGATCGTGTCTTAAAAATGCAAATGTCTCTCTGTGGTCAATGTTCCTGGCAATTTGAATGGACTGATGATGTTACCGTTTCGGATCCCAGCCCAAAGGTTTATTTTAAATTGATACTGGGACCTGTATTCTTTCACCAAATGAGGGATGGTGAGCTGGTAACTGTGCAGATTGTGCATATTAAAATATTCGTCTTTTTTGTACGTGGACTCATCACTCCACAGATATTTTTTTTTGGAGGAATTTTCAATTTTCTCAGCATGTTTTCGCGGAATTCAACTCTTACTTACTCTTATTATGAAATGGGTGTAACTTCACTCGTTTTAATATTCTATGCATTGTTTTAGGCGATATACCTGTGTGTCTGGCTATGGTGCGCAAAGAGATTGTCGTATCAGCTGCGATTTCATCATATACTCGCTCGGCTGATACAAGTTTTAAGTATTCGGCTTTCGATAAATGCATTATGCACGCGAGTAAACATTAGATATTCGGGATAGCGTGCATTAGGAAATCTTTCCCGATACAGTTGTTGTAGACAGTGTTGCAGTTCAGTTGGCGTTACCACCATACCCACCGTACATTAAATGTATTTGAGCATAGTCAGAACAAGGATATACTGAGGTACTGCAGTTAATAGAAAATCCAAATCACGAAGCAAATCAAGGCCGAAGTCATAGCACAAAGTCGTTACACCAAATTAAAAAGTCCAAATCGCTAGTAAAAATCAAGATCAATATCACAGCACAAATCGATGAATTTCAATCCTAAGCAGGGTAAAATTATGTTGCATGGGAGTAGTATTTTTTAAATAAAGTATTAGTACCTATTATATTAAAATATTAATCTTAGTATAATAGCACACGGCCTTACAAAAGCGCTTAGTCCACTACGATATATTACTTTCCTCTATGGTCCACAAACTACAACAATGAAAAGGATGTTTGTTACACGAGTGGGTCCCTAATTCGTCTTTCTTTTTCACTCATGGGAAGAGTGAGCGGGATAGATTTTACGTCAGCTTATTGTCGCTTATATAAGTAACCGGTCTGTTCCAAGAATTATTATTCTTTAAGTGGGGTGGGGTCGTTCCTGTGAATTAAATGGGCTATGAAGAACATTATTAAAAAAATTAAAAACAAGGTTTACTATTTTATTAAACTAGGCCTTGACTCATTATAATAGGAATTTATTTTGTATTAAACGCTGGAAATACAGTGAGTTATACTATTTTGGAAACTTATTGAAACAGACACGTTTTTTTTTAAAACGTTGCTTAAAAATAACTATGCATGCGCACCAAAAATCATAGTTTCCACTCGATAGCGCTTCTATCCAGAAATACTACCCAAAAAAACAGATTGAAAAAATTCCTTCATTTTGGAGTCTCGCCACCAAAAAGAGTGAAAATGATGGATGTAATTTTTTTAAATTTTCGAAAATCTCGAAAACAACAACAATTGACAAATCTTGAAATATATTTTTCTGAACCCCACAACATTCATCGATAACAACACTGTATGACACGGAGCGGCGGAGTACCTTTACAATTTGTGACTTGTAGTTTTGACCACAGAGTACAACATATTTTAACATAGTAAGAATTTTCTAACACACTATATTATACCAGTGGTTTTTTTATACTATAATTTTTAATTTTTTTATACTAATTTTTATACGTATATTCTCCGTCTACGACGTATACGTATCTATATCATAGACACCCTAGACCAGGTAACGTAACATCCCTATGTTCATGTACAAAAAGTATCGATATTTTATTCAATATAATATATCGCATTATTGTATCGGTACTTTGCGATATATCGATTAGTAATACCGATATATCGCTTGCAATTTCTATTTCTATGTAGAAAACAAAAGCAGAACGGTTTAATATGAGTAAATAAGTAAAAAATGCCAGAGTTAAGAAATGAATCAACTTTATTTTTATGCTTAAGATTGCTTAAGCTTAAGATTGCTTTTACCCGCTTGATAGATCTGGCGCCGCGGGCGAAATAATGATACATTTTCCCACCTATTTTAGCGTTAAGCAAACCCTTGATGCGGTGGCGTCTCGGATTTTTATAAACACATGTTACTCATTTCGCTTCTGATAAATAAGTTCGTCTATATCGTGCATTATAACCTCCCTTTGTTGCTCATTAAATTTTTTAATTTTTTTGGCCAGTAGTTGACAGTATAAGTCTACCTCGTCCACTTCAGTTCGTGGTCGGTCGGAGAGATTTTTCTGGAAATTTACAGCTGTCTTAATCTGAGCTCGTACTTCCGTGACTTCTGATTCTCGCCGTTTTTTGGCTGACGTGGAACTTCTATTTTGAATGCTGTTTTAATTAGAAAAGCCTCTATCTTGATTGCTGTCTTCATTAGGAAACTCCATAGTCTAAAAATTCAAACAAAACAAGTAAATTTCAACCCTTATTTAAATTATTAACTATTACCTACACTGATATTTTTTCTGTTTTAGATGCCACAAAATGAACACGAATGGCTTGAGATTGCTCGAGAATTTGAAATAAAATGGCAAATTGCACATTTTTTGGGCGTTATCGATGGGAAACACATTAAAATACAGTCACCCATTAATAGTGGATGAGAGGTCTATAACTATAAACAAATTTTTAATATAATATTACTAGCGGTAGCTGATAGTGACTACAACTTTTTATTTGCTGACGTAGGAACACATGGACGTATGAGTGACGGTGGAGTTTTTAATGATAGCATGATTTATAACAAAATATATGGACCTGATTCCTTTTTTCCGCAAGACGCTCCTTTACCTGATCGACATCTTCCTGTGCCCTATGTTTTTGTGGTAGATGGAGCTTTTGTATTATCTAAAAGGACCATGAAACCTTTTCCTGGTACACCGCCAGTTGGCTCACAAAATAGAAAATTCAACAGTCGACTATCAAGGGCTCGTGTTGTGATTGAATGTGCATTTGGAATAATGACATCAGTATTTGGAGTGTTAAAAACCAATATATTACTACAACCCGAAAAAGCATCTATTATAACACTCACTTGCGTTGTACTTCATAATTTTTTGAAAAAGAGTCAGCACTCCTACCTTATGTATATCCGGAAGGTAATATAGATAATGTTTTAGAAGAGCAACAATTAAGATCACTAGATCAAAAATACCAATTAGAACAACAAAATATGCTAGAGAAATACGAAATGAATATGCATCATACTTTTATTCACACTAAATAAAAAATCTACCGACCTACAAAATTATTATGTAGATTTATGTACACAGAGCCACAGGTCAGATGTATGTATGTAACAGTTGCACTACGAAAACATCTTTTAATACGTAGGGCATAAAGGCGCGCTCAAGGTCATCATGTTACGTCTAGCCTGTGGTTCAGTGTACCTACCTACCCAGGTGATTTTTTCGAAATAAAACCCTAAGTGCTTTAGATTAAGTATGTAATTTGTCACAGTTTGTGATTTTATATATGTAAATAAATAAAGTGAAAATTAATCAATGTTTATCTTACCTCCGTGTTAATAGTAATTGTATCTGATTTATCATAACTCGTAGCAAGAAACCTATCCATGAGCTCATAAGCGAACCAATTTAGTTTAAAAATATCATCTGTTGATGATCCAGATCGAGTAGAGTCACTAATTTTCTTTCTGTAAAGGATATGTGCTCATTAACGATTCTCGCTTTTTTTTTTAAATCTTCAATTGATAAATTCATTCCCATATTCTGTTGAATGGTGCGCCATGCATCAGCTAATAAATTTTTATTCTTATGATCCTTTCGAGTTGCGTCCCATATTATTGGATGTGCTTGATAAAGTTCAATAAATTCTATGACTTTTTCAATCGTCCGTGCCGGTGGCGATTTTGTGGATGAGGAAGCCATTCTCGCTCGACGTAAGCACTTGCTGCGTGTTGCAACAGAACTGAGCAAAGTGCCAATGTGTGGACAGATCGCGAGCGTTGGCGCAGATTCCTTTGATGAAACCGACACGAGCCGGCCAACTACCAACGCTCGCCTCAACGTTGGGACCAATGCCATTTTCTAGATCCACACGTTGGACGAGTAGCGTTGGGACCTATATTGGGGCCAACGTGTGGAGCCGGCGTTACGCATACCATCAAATTGTACACATGTCGATACACTGTTGCCACTGTCACAGCGGTGACACTCCCTATACGTGAGAGCTTAAGCGCCGGTCACCTTGAGTCGAAGCGTGTAACGCTAGGGTTGATATCGAACCGAAATAGAATATTATAGACTTGTACCAAAGAAGATACATAATAGGTATGTGTTATATATTATGTAAACTTATGTATTTGGGTGGTAACTTATGTATAATCAACTTTTGTTAAATGAGGAATATTAAAACTTCCGACAAAACCAAATATGCACGACAGTTAATGGTAATCTTAAATAATTAACCAACACTTATTTCAGTACGCAATAATCAGTATTACCTACTATCCTTTAAAAATAATTTACTCTTATATATTTTTGAATTTTTCGATTAATTTTTTAATTCTCATTATTATTTGTAACAATTGCAAAAATTCGTAGCATGTATATTTTTTTATAAAATCCAAAGGTATGCAGGTTTCCTCGGACATGGCGGCCAACAAATTGTTCCCTATGTGTTGAGGAGATAAGTCGTTTCTATTTCTAATGAAATAATCCATAAATACAACAATGAACAAATACAAAAACTAGTGGTATTTTTAATAGTGTATATTTTAGTTAATGTAATATAATAAAATTATTGGCGGTATATTAGTTTTATTGTCATGGTATTTCCCCATAATTCTTGTTAAGATCATATCGACTTTCATTAAAATGAGTTCACATATATTTAGGTATCATAAAACATTATTAAAAATTAAACTAACAAAACAAGGGCCCTTGTTTTGTGCAGTGGAATTTATTTTAATTCTAATCACTTAAAATCACTTTCAGTAATACTTATACATATACTATAATATCATTTATTTAATAACAACATTAATATTTATCAAAGCATATAAACCTAGCATAGGTAAGGCTATAAAAACTAAAAACGTTACTTGGTAACATAAACTTAATACCTACATGAATAGAATAGTAATATGTGCATTAAGATATCAGTAATAATCGTATATTAATTGAAATATTATATCACTTGACGAAAATATTCATATTAACTAATACTGACAAATATCGGTATTACTACTTGCCCTCGACCAGGGCAGTCGGCGACTGCCCGTTCCGCGCCCCGCGCGCCTCTCAAGGCCCCCGCACACATCCAGACACCCACACATAGCCGCAAGCGATTTTACGTGCACACATGCTTAAGTTTCGCGTAGTGTATATATTCTTTGCCGCTGTCCAAATGCATAAGCAATGTAGGGCGTGGACTATGTCAATATTTTTTATCGATAGACAAATCACCATAGTCCGCATATTATATTTTTATTTGATTATGAGTAACATATAGATAACCCCTCGTCTGTCCAAACGCTATATTCTGGCGTCTCAAATAATATGCGCATTTGTCAAACGCCATAATATGTTGTCGAGTGATAGCAAACTATTTGTAACATACTCGTATATATGATATATATAACATACACACACATGTATATATATATATATATATATATATATATATATATATATATATATATATGTATATAAATATATATATGTATATATATATATATACATAAATACATAAACACTCACGCCTGTCACCCAGAGGGGTAGGCAGAGACTACAGACTTCCATTTGACACGATCCTGACACACCTCTCTCGCCTCCTTCACATCCATACACCTAAGCATACATGCTCGTCGGTTAAAGGTACTCCTAATTTGGTCCGTATTTAATAAATCGCCAATTTGGTCGATAAATTTTCGCCTAGGACGTCCCTTTTCGACTCTGCCATTCACTTCTGCAACATAACTTTTCTTTGTCAGTCTTTCCTCATCCATTCTTTCCACATGACCAAACCACCGAAGCATTCCTTTCTTAATCCTGGTCACAACATCATCTTGCAAACCACACTCTTCTCTTATTACACAATTTCTTACCCTGTCATTCAGATTCAGCCCTAACATACTCCTTAACGACCGCATTTCTACTGCGTTCATATATATATATATATATATATATATATATATATATATATATATATATATATATATATATATTTATATATATAACATATATATATATATATATATATATATATATATATATATATATATATATATTTATATATATAACATATATATCTGTTATGTATAATCTGATAGCTTATTTAATAACGTTTCCATTGATATATGATTTTAATATACTTACTTAGTACAACTCGAAAAGTGCTCGACAGATGCGCCATATTGGCCAAAACGACCCCGACATTCGAGTGGATAAATAATACCAAGGTGTTATTTGAAAATCTTTTTTTAAAATTTTTAAAAATGGTCTTCGGAAAACAAAATTGAAATTATAGAAAGTAAGTTTATTATTTTCAACAGGTTTATTTTACATTATGCAGGATAAAATTTAAAACATGTAATAAATCGAAATGGGTGGTTTAGCTAACTTATTTAAAAAAAAATTAAAATCGGATTTGTAAAAAGAAAAGTCGTATCAGTTTATCGTCTTAGATTGGGTTAATCAAGTTTTTGTTTTTATTATAAGGCTTCAATCACAAAACCACTATTTCAAAAAAAGTTGTTGATTTTCAAGAGTTATTAAATGAACTATCTGAAAAATATTTAAGAAATTAGGAAAATGAAATAGTTTTACAAAATATCATAGTTGAACAACGTGAACTTTAAACAGACAGCTGCTTAAAAATAAAACGTGACATCTACCTAGGGCTAAATATTCCACAGAAAGATATTTTGCTTTAACTTTACATTACTATTCACCGAAAGCTTAACGATATTGCGAAATATCAAAAGTTTGGAAATTTGTCTGCCTTCATCACTTACTATAACAAAGTGGTATAGTACATTTGATGGCCGACTTGGCTACACAAAAAAAGCGTTAACTGTTTTAAAACCTAGTCTAGAGAGTAACTCTGACAAGAAATTGTATTGTATATTAATGATAGATGAAATCAAAATAAAACAATGGAGAAGATAACCATTTTTTGTTTTATATGCCAAAAAATTATACAAAAAATTACGAGAATAAGTGTGCTTTTAATTTTTTTCTATCTTCAAAACTGTCCGAGATATAAAGACGCAAAGTTAACATTTTCGGTCTAAGCCGCGGGCCGAGAGCGACATCGTTGATGACGTCACGATTTCCATCTTCGTGCGAGCGACCCAACGCGCACTTAGGAAATCAAAACATTTACTCAAATGTGCCCGTCGTTCGCGGATCTACTTGCTATCTATTCTCTATATCCATCTATTAAATATTGTGCTGTGCCTCAATGTAAAAATACGGCCACAAAAACACCTGAAAAGTTGTTTTTTAATGTGCCTAGAACTAGAAACTCTACCATCAGAAAAAAATGGACAAATGCTATGAGAAGAGCTCATATTTAGGACCAAACACGGTAGCATATTGTTGTGAGGATCATTTCGATGTAAGTATTCAAATAGTAATTACCTTCACATGATAGCTCTTGGTTATTGCTAGTAAATGCTTTCTATTAGGCATGTAGGTACCTACCTACTCGAGTTGCAGTGTTTAAGTAACTAACGATTCATTGAACCTTTCCACGCATAATGATCATAATTTCAAGAAGAAACAATACCTAATACCTACATATTTAACTAAAACTACTTCAGTGTAAATAAACATCCAAACTTGGGTAAAGTACTTATGTAATGTAGATAAGTCAATGACCTGTCGTCAGTTCGTAAGTTTAGATACCTACCTATGTTTGCAGCAAATTTTAAAATATTTATAATGCATATAAAGGTTAAAATATGGAATATGTTAACAAAGTTTTTATATTTTAACGATATTTCGAGCAAAAACTAAACACATCGCAGAGCTGTTCAACCTGCATACTTTGCGGGCCGCAAATAATGGAAGAAGTTTGAATTTGAAGTTTTATGTATTACATAGTTGGTACATACTTTAAATATTGATGGAATACAAATTACGAGGTTCCTTATTTTTTAGGGTTCCGTAGTCAACTAGGAACCCTTATAGTTTCGCCATGTCTGTCTGTCCGTCTGTCCGTCCTCGCTTAATCTCTGTGACCGTTAACACTAGAAAGCTGAAATTTGGTACCAATATGTATATCAATCACGCCGACAAAGTGGTAAAATAAAAATTGGAAAAAAATGTTTTATTAGGGTAGCCCCCCTATATGTAAAGTGGGAAGATGATTTTTTTTAATTTCAACCCCTAACGTGTGATATATTGTTGGAAAGGTATTTAAAAATGAATAGGGGTTTACTAAAATAATTTTTTGATAATTTCAATAATTTCGGAAATAATCGCTCCAAAAAATAAAAAACAATGTGTCCCCCCCCCTCTAACTTTTGAACCATAAGTTTAGAAAATATGAAAAAAATCTGGAAAGTAGAACTTTATAAGGACTTTCTAGGAAAATTATTTTGAACTTGGATGGAAATAACAGTTTTTGTACAAACTCATAATTGGGAACACTTATTGTGACGGACGGGAAACTACGGAACCCTACACTGAGCGTGGCCCGACACGCTCTTGGCCGCTTTTATTTTATAGACTAAATAAGTTTGTATTTTGTTCTAGGTCGAAAACGATATGGAAAACTACGTGAAGTGCAAACTAGTTGGTGGTCCCCTCAAACCTAAAAAAATGTTTGGCCTCACAAGTTTGCTTGTCAAAATCGGTATACAGAAAGACCACAAAGATGTTTACTATCAAAACTAAATGCCAAATCTAGTTTAGAAACAGTTGCACATGCGATTGCCCCTACACTTCACAGGAAATTGAGCATAGATATGTTGTCGATCCTGTTACTACTCTAGATGATAATATTGACATTGATCCCTTGCCTGAAGAATATATAACTACGATTTTAATCATAATAATAATGCGACCCTTTTTCTATTAATATTGAAAACATATGATTTTTAGATAAAACCGTATTTTATACACCGAAGGTATAGGTATTTGTAGTAAATTTCTTTATAAACAATAGGAAATACCATAAAAACCACGAAAAGGTCACCCTGCACTTAAGAAGAATAAGAAAACAAAACTAGTTAGAGGCAGATAGTAAGTAGATAGGTAAAGAATGTTTACGTATTTTTGTTATACCTATTCTTGTCATTAGCAAATGAAAAGTATTAATGTAATAATGGGTACCTAGGTTATAAAAATATTATCTTATTCTTATGCGTATTTCAGTCGCGACAAAATCTTTGTTTCTTAGAAAATATTCCGCCACCATCATGTTACGGACTATTGGAAGGTTGTCAGATTGACCCTTTTGAAACCCTTCTTCCACCATTAAATACTCAAAAACACCAGAGCGCACGAGGGCAAACAAGTCACCCGCGAAATATTACTACAAACGTATGATGGGCGCGCTGGAACGGTATGGCGGCGTGGCCGCATGGAATCGATGACGTCACGCGCTACTCGCGGGCACGGGCGAGATTTTAAAAATGTACGTAAACTTTCCACGCTTATAACTTCGGTAATAGTGCACCGATCGATGTAAACTAAAAACTAGAATTATGTGTTTGGTCTAGACTTTTACCTACGTACTTAAAAGTCTAATATTGTAACCTTGTTATCTTCTACATTGATGGAGTACCATACAAGTTTTAAAAGACCTTTGGTTATGATAATTATGGAAATGACTTCATTTCTGACAATTCGGAGAACGCTACTGATGCTTTAGCATTTTTATTAATGGGCGTTATTACTTCTTGTAAAGTACCCATTAGGTACTTCTTTGTAAAGGGTACAAGTGCTGACCTAAAAGCAGCTCAACTATTCCGCCATGGCGAGGTTGGTTTTTTGAACCATCACATGTCAACGCCTTTATTTCGATGCCAGTTTCGTGAACAAGAAATTTTGTGTTACTGGCCGTGCTTTTAATTCAGCGCTCGTAACCTTACTTACCAATAAAAACACTAATGCGTCAGAAGCTTCATCGGAATTATCGGATATGAACGAACCTATGAACCCGTAATCGACATAGTCATAATGCCTTTAGCTGCGAGCATGGTATTCCGTTAATTGCTTAATTTTCATTTCATCCATGACCAAGGTACAATAAATTTTTTATAAGGGTTACTCTCCACTCTCAATTTTAATGCCGTCAGCGCTTCTTGAGTAAACCTTGTTTGGCCATCGATGGTACTGTACCACTTATTCAATGTCCGTGGTGCAGGCAAACATGTTCCAAAAGTATTACATACATAGTGATAGGCTTTTGGTGAGTATTAGTTAAATGTTAGGGCAAAGTATTTCTTGCAAACGTGTGAAACCTGTTTATGCTATTGTTTTTTATGTCAAGGCATTTTCTCAGTTTAATTTTCCTTGGCCTAAGTGACGGCTCGTACTCGCAGTGAGAGTAAGACTATATATATATATAAAGATTTTTTTTGAATCGTGACTTTCGAGACAACTAATGGAATTTTTCCGGAACATCCAGCTTTTTCGATGTAGACGATATTGTGTAATCACCACGATCACCCTGAAATAAATAATTTACTTACGTAAGTCAGAAGATTCAAGATATATATTTTTTTTATAGGATAGGGTGACAAACGAGCACACAGTCCACCTGGCCCATAAGCATCTACATCTATCCTCGATTACGAATCAAAATGCAGATGCGTTGTCACCCGTGAGGACTAAGATGGAATGCTTCGTTTCCAGTAAAAAGGGTCTCCGGTTCTCTACACTCACCATACGAAATACAGGAGCATTAAGCTACTATTTGACACTGGTATTCTGTGAGAGCGTGGTCCTTCCCCGGTCGAGCCGACCCATTCGTGCTACAACTATACTACTAATATAACTGCAGCATGGCTCTACCACGTATAATATAGCAATATAGCTCTATATATATATATATATATATATATATATATATATATATATATATATATATATATATATATATATATATATATATATATATATATATATATATATATATATATAAGTATATGAATTACATTTGATGGATTTATGCTTTTGTAAACTTAATAAAATATTTTCAAGTAGAATAATATTGGTGTCAAGGGTAATAATAAAAATATTTTATCTAAATCTAATTACAGCCAAACATTACCTCCCACAATTTCATGGTTGGTACTGCAGTGTCAGCTAACCTTTTATTGTAAGCTTGGGGTATGAAATATGATTTTTCAAAATGTTTGGAGCAAATGGTGCTAGTCCGTTTAGGTATCCAAGATTCATGGTTTCTACAAGCTACAATCCAAGTTTGTCGCCTAAAAGGATCTTTTGGAAATCTGTAAAAACAAACCAATAATAGAAAAATTTACTACTTTTGGTAATAATTTATTGTAAAAGTTAAATAAAAACTATAAACCGGTTCAGCAGACAAACCCGTATGGTTAATTAACTTATCGATAACTAAAGTTGTGGCGTTGAATAAAACTATTATTTACGGATTTTATCGCGTTTAATTACTTTAATTTAATTTTATTTTTATCCCGACGTTTCGGGTGCTTTACAGCACCCATGGTCACGGGGGGACTGAGATGTTTGACGTCCCAATGTCATAGTTAGTCCGGCTACCTTCAGTTTTTTTTTTATATTAATTTTTGGTCCGATTTACGTAAAACGAGCTTATAGTATCATGAAGTCTTGCAGTGGTATGCTTGGGTTTGGGTTTAATTTTGTTAATTATAGAATCCCAAGCAGATGGTAGCACCCAACCATCTTCTCTATTGAAATTTGGATGTTTTTTAATTTCAATAGCCTCGCGTGTCATCCTTGGTAGGAATCGGTGTTCTTTTGCGAGAATTTCTGGTTTATCAAACCTAATGTAATGGTGGGGACGATCTTGAACATGTTCGCAGACTGCAGACTTCCCGGAGCGTCGGTGCTTCACATCAGATATATGTTCCTTCACGCGGGTTTTTATAGATCTCTTTGTTTGACCTATGTAAGAGAGACCACATTCACAATCTAGCTTGTACACACCTGCATCTTGTAGAGGAATATTACATTTGATGGATGGTAAAAATTGACTAATCATCTTCAGCGGCTTGTAGTATGTCTTAATGGACGCTCGCTTCAAGATGTAGCCAATCTTGTCCGTGACTCTTCTGACATATGGTAGTAGAGCAGGTGCACGCTCGACTGTGGCCGGCTTCACTCGTTCACTGTGACGTAGGAGCGGGACCCGAAGCTTGTTGTCTTGCAATACTTGCTTGACGTGCTGAACCTCCGCGGCCAGATGTTTTCTATCACAGATCCCTCGTGCTCTCTGAAACAAAGATTTACCCACGGTAGCTAACTGTGAAGGATGATGGTGAGATTCACCTATTGTGGAAGGAGTAGTTCTACAAGCAAGTAGATGGTGTGGCGATGGGCTCACCTGTATCTCCCATTTTCGCCGACATATTCATGGAAGACTTTGAGGAGAAAGCCCTGCTTACTTCTCCCATAAATCCAAGATTCTACAAGCGGTACGTAGACGACACTTTCACAATTCTACCTTTAGATAAAGTAACTGCATTTTTAGACCATCTTAACTCTATAAATTCTAAAATTCAGTTCACAATGGAGTTAGAGGCAAACAATTCCTTAGCTTTTCTAGATGTGTTAGTAATTCGGAATCCTGATAACACGTTGAGCCATACTGTGTATAGAAAGAAGACCCATACAGATAGATATTTAAACGGTGATTCTCACCACCATCCTTCACAGTTAGCTACCGTGGGTAAATCTTTGTTTCAGAGAGCACGAGTGATCTGTGACAGTAAACACCTGGCTGCCGAGCTCCAACACGTCAAGCAAGTTTTGCATGACAACAAGCTTCGGGTCCCGCGCCTACGTCACAGAGAACGAGTGAAGCCGGCCACAGTCGAGCGTGTACCTGCTGTACTGCCATATGTTAGAGGAGTCACTGACAAGATTGGCTACATCTTGAAGCGCGCTTCCATCAAAACATACTTCAAGCCGCCGAAGAAGATTGGTCAGTTTTTACCATCAGTCAAGTGTAACGTCCCTCTGCAAGATGCAGGAGTGTACAAGCTTGATTGTGAAAGTGGTCTCTCCTACATAGGACAAACTAAAAGATCTATTAAAACCCGCGTCAAAGAACATATAGCTGATGTGAAGAATCGACGCTCCGGGAAGTCTGCAGTCTGTGAACATATACAGGATCGCCCCCGTCACTACATCAGATTTGATAGACCACACATCCTCGCTAAAGAACACCGATTCCTTCCAAGGATGATTCGCGAGGCTATTGAAATCAAAAAAACATCCTAATTTCAATAGAGAAGATGGCTAGGTGCTACCATCTGCTTGGGATCCTATAATAAATAAAATTAAATCCCAACCCAAGCATACAACTGCAAGACTTCATGATACCGTAAGTTCATACTGTGTAGATCGGAACAAAAGTTAAATTTTAATCTATGGTAACCATGGTTAACTATAACATCTCAGTCCTTCCCGTGACTATGGGTGCTGTAAAGCTCTCGAAACGTCGGGTATTTAAAAAGTTAAATATACGCAATAAATTCCGTAAAAACTAGTATTATTTCAATGTGTAGTGTTCGCGTAAATATAAGAAATCATTATAAAATGATCAAATAATTATGTTGTTATTTCGTTTTCGTATCATTTTTAAATGGACATAATCTCAAAACTAAAATTAACGATATCTCGAAAACTAAAGATTTCCGGCATAAAAAGCAGCTAGATGGCAATCAGTAGCATCATTACCTGTCAACTAAAGCTAAAATCACTTAAATCGTGCAGCAGATTACTAAAGCCGACCCTACACCAATTGCAGAAATGGTAAATCTTTTACACCATATCATTGTTATTCGAAAGAAAATTTAGAAAAAGCTATAGAAGCTGTACAGTCTGGGAAACTTAAGTTAACCGATTCTGCCGATATTTATGATGTACCAAAGAGCATGGTTTGTAGAAAATATAGAAACATAAATTGCATGCAAGATAAATTGGGACATACAACTTAGTTTAGACAGTCTCCCTAAGAGGAAAATTCATTTATTCAGAACATATTAATGCTAAGTGAATGGGGATTTCCCTTCAACTGTGTGGATCTACGAGTACTAGCTCAAAAATATTTGAACAAAATAGGCAAAAATATATATAGGCTTAAAAATAGCCTACCAGGTACTGATTGGGCACGCAACTTTCTTTTAAGACACAAATCCGCAATTTCAAATCGCAAAGAGTCTAATATTTCTACTGATCGAGCCAACATTACAAGTGACTTAATTGATAGTTTTTTCGAAACTATGTGAAGTCGTTGAAGGTGTCACCCCAAACTGCATTATCAACTATGATGAGATCAACCTCACAGATGATACAGGTTGTAAAAACTATATTTATAAAAGAGGCATAAAGTACCTAGAAAGAGTAGTAAACAATTCAAAAACAGCAATTTCCATCATGTTTACGGGTACAGCAGATGGTGAGTTGTTACTAGTATATGTGGTATATAAAGCAGATCATCTTATCCCATAGAATCTATGGGATATGTGGTTAGGGGGTGGACCTGAAGGAACAAGATATGATCGATCTAAAAGTGGGTGTTTCGATGCAGTCTGTTTTGAAGACGGGTTTAATACCATTATAGTACTTATGCACGAAATAAAGTCGGGCGGAAAGTTTTAATCGGAGACAATCTGTCGTCTCATTTCTTGGAAAATGTACTGAAGACTTGTGAAGAATTGAATATTGCATTTGTATGCTGAAAACTACACACCTGCTTCAGCAATTAGATGTTGCATTTTTTCTCTGCTGAAGACCTACTGGCGAGATGTGTTAACTCATTGGAAGTTAAAGGAAGGGCTGAAACATAAAACTTCGATCGAAAGTTCATTTCTGAAATTATTAGGTCAACTAAAAAGCAAATTTTTTTAAAGAGGTGCTGTATCTCGTGACCTCGTAGCAGGTTTTAATAAATCTGGTTTATACCCAATCAACCCTGAACTTCGTAAATCACGGCCACAAAGGACAAATGTTATGGATATATGGTTTAAGATATTTATTTCTCAAAAGAATTTAAATTCACTTACATGAGAAATGTACAACACTAACATAATTTTATATTACATGACATGACACACAAACAAACTGATAACAAAATAAAAATACACCAACAAATAATGTTAATAATGTTAAAAGTTATTAGTACATAGTAAAATAATAAAAGAAGGCGACCAAAGATTAAGATAAACATTCATGACGGTTACTTTATTTGGTTCGATCGCCGAGTGCAAAATTATTCATATACACCGACTTTTAGCTTCATTTAATCGAATTTACGTTGAGCAATAGAGACTGGAAGTGATATTATGTATTTTTGATTGAGCGCAATTATTGCTCGGTTGGATAATTAAATGACCTAATGAAATTTAATAACAATATCTGTATTTATATGTATACTTGTTAATAAGTCCTTTTTTAATGTTTTGTTTTATTTGCTTTTTTATTAATTATTAGTACATACATACATATATATTTAATTATATTTTTATATACATACATACACACATATATACATACATATAGACACATATTTATATTACTATAAAACTAAGGCTTATTAATCATAATTTTATAAGATCGAAGCCGATATTATGCTAATTTATTAACATTTTAGCATTTTAATTTACCTACTAATATTATAACCACCCAATCAAATTAAGCAGAATTTCACGAAGAAGTAAACCACCTTGATTATGTGTTTAGAAAATAATGTTTTAGTAATCTTTTGAAGGTTGTCATAGATTTGGCATCCCTTATCTCTTTTGGTAGTTTGTTTTAGATTAAGGCACCTTCATTTAAAATACATTTTTTACCGTAGTTAGTATGTGCTGTGCGTAGTTTAAATTCTCTGTAAAGTCTTGGTCTTAGTTTTGTTATAGGTTTATTTTTTGTAAAACTTAATTCTGTGTGAATGCTTTTATTTTGTATTTTACGTACTAAAATGCAAGTATAATATTTATATGTAGTGATATATATCATGATTTTAGTGTCCTTATAACCTTGGGCTGTTGGAGTAAGAAAGTCGTAATTAAATAGTACCTTAATCAGTTTATTTTGTGCTACCTGTATTGTTTCTATATTTGTTTTTGCTGCTGTGCCCCAGACTTCTATAAGGTATTCAATATGTGGTTTGACTAATGAATTATAAATAGTGTAACGCACACTATGTGGGAAAATTTTTTACTATATTTCGCAGTGCGCCAGTGAGAGAAACCAATTTAGATTTAACCTTTTGAGCGCCACGCCAAAAACGCATTACCTACCGTGTCCTGTACGCCAAAGCGAAAAGTAAACAAAAATACCTACGAAAAAAATAGTGTTGCCAAGAGTTGATATATTGATAACACAAAATAACTTGATTTTGTTGGTTTTTTATGCAATAAATGACTCTTTACAATCTGGTATGTTTTATTTAATCTTGTACTGTCTTCCACTCTTTTTATATATTTACTTTGTAGATAAATAAAAATAAACAATAACAATAAAATAGTAGTAAACCACAAGACTACTCTTCATCGTGATGACGTCACTGTCACGACTGGACGACAACGGCGTAGCTGACCTTCCTTTTTGAAACTTACAGAGATGTAGCCGTGTCGCACGTTGTGTGTCGATTTCGGAATCGATCTAACCAAAATATATAGAGATCGACTCAAAATATTTTATGTATCGGGGGAGGCGTAGGCCAAGTGAAGCACAGAAGAAGTCTTACGCTCTTATGACAATGGGGGTTTGATATGATGCTGATGCTACAACATGATTTTGAGATAATCATAATCTTTATTGCAATCAAATGGTAACAATAGAATTTGAAATTTTTTTAAAAAAAAATATTCCGCATTTAAACCCAGTTTGGGCGCAGCAATTATAAAAATATTAAATAATTTTTGAAAGTACAAGATTTCATTAATAAATTACATTATTAGATTATATTATTTTAAAATCTTGTTAATTTATTTAAATTAATAATCACAATGTAAAGTAAAAAAATTAAAAATTATTATTATAAATAAAAAATAATAATTGAATAAAAAATTAAATTAAATCAGTTAGGCAAGGCTGAAGTTGTCCACACAAATTAAATAACATTTGTACCAAAATATTCATTTAAATTATAGAAACATTTTTCAAATAAATATAACTTTAATTTGGATAAAAATAATGCAGTACTCGTTGAACTTATTATGTCATTTGGAAGGTTATTAAAAATTTTACCACCATACAGTAGGGACTATATATTATAGAGCTATGCAAAGCAAGAGTAGATTTCGGCAATAGTAGCCTATTTTTATTTGGTCTAATTGAGTATTTGTAATTTGTTTAACTAATTTGGTAAGTAGTTCTGGGTGGTTTTTTACAAATTTGCATGTTTCCCAAATATAAATAGATGTCAAAGTCAAAATTATAAACTTTTTGAAGTGGCGCTTACAACTTTCTGGAATTGTTATGTTTGCCAAGATTCTTATAATTTTTTTGCATTATAAATAATTGCTGTGCATCTTTACTATTTCCCCACAACATGACACCGTATGACAGCTACGAAGAAGTGTATGCGTAATATGCTGACAGAGCGCTGGGGACATCTGTGGTTTTCTTTATTTCTCGTAATACATAAGTGAATTTTGATAGCCTATTTTTTACTTTATTTATATGGGCTTTCCAGTTTATATGGGAGTCGATTTCCAGGCCTAACAAGTTGAAGTTGTCAACAGTCCTATAGGTATATTATTATAAGTAAAAGCGATATTATTTAGTGGTGATTTTTGAACTGGTGGGAATTACATAATTTTGGTTTTATTAAAATTAATCTCTAGGTTGTGATATGTCAGCCAATTGTATCCTGGTTCAATACATGATTCAATTTATTATTTAAATTCTAGTCTTTTGTATGCGGAATAATAATGGAAATGTCATCAGCAAATATAATAGAGGTTTCAGTCAATACCCTATATTGAGAAGTAAAATCGCAGAACACAAAATGTGAAATTGCTCGTCATATCTTAAGAAAAAAATAAACGTTTATTATTTTTGTAATTTTATATTATTAAAATAAAAAAATCATCATCATCGACGCTTTCCAAATGCGAATGAGTTCTCAGGAATCGTTCATGTTGCACTGCACTACTTTTTCCGTTAATAACGTCATCAGGGTGTCGTCTATCCTTGACCACGGCGCCCAATGAACTGATAATCGATGACGCGCTAAGGATGCGCGGTGCGCCAGAGTTGAGATATTAGATTTATTATGCGAAGTTGATTTGATGAAATTTTCTTTTATTTATGTAGCTGATGATAGTTTTATGTTTCTTACCTTTTGTTTTTTTTCAAATATCAATAATAATTTAAAAAATAACACGTTTGCGTTTAGTTTTGAATAGTTTTCAATAAATCTATGCCTAACGCATTACAACACTAGCGGTCAAACATAGACGACTTTGGCGTGCTGGACATGATATTTGCTTAGATAAAAATCCATTTTTTTTAGTTCAATGTTTCTTAGTACTCGTGGCTCTAGGAAACTTGTTTTTTATACTCACATGTTGCTGTGTAGTGTTGGGTGGTTCGGGGAATAAATAAAACGTCCAGTAGTCTAGACTGTAGGTTTAATACTAATCCTTTCTTATTATATCCTACACAAATATATATAAGCACACACTACACGCCCATCGGCAAAAAGAAAAAAAATCATTCACAAAAATATTTTTTTTTATGTAACATAACTTGGTGTATAAAAAAAATAAAAAAGGTGTACACTTTTTTTAAATATTAAAATTCTTATACTAGGTATAACATACTTATATCATAATAAAAAAAATCGTAAACACAGTAATTTTGAAATAATTTTATTTGTATTTATAGTAATAATAACAATTTTATTGATTTATGTATATGGTCTAGTGCGATTTTTATGTACCTATAGACTTATGTTTACCTTTGTAATCTATTGTTACATTTGGTTCACAATCTTCGACAACCTTAAATGGTCCTATATAAAGAGGATCAAATTTGTTTACACATTGTTCATTCTTAAGGAGTATCATATCACCGACATTATATTTAATTGGATTGGTATAGTAATCATATTTAGTTTTCCTACTTTGTTTGCTTAAAATTAAATTATTTCTTGCATCATATTGCGATTTTTGAAGTCTATATCTAAGTTGTTGTGGATAATCATATGGGTTATATAAGGGGTCTATATCTAAAGTTAAATTAGTTGGCAAACGGCAAAGCTTCCCAAAAACAAGCTCATATGGAGTATACTTGGTTTCCGTGTGTACAGTGTTATTATAACCAAAACACCAATACGGTAACCAAGTGCTCCAGTTATGTGGTTCATTACCTGTTTGAATTCTTAGAAATGACATCAGATTTTTGTGGCTGTTTTCTAAGGAACCTATGGATTGGTGATGATATGCTGTTGACGTTACCTGTTGAATATTGAGAATACGGCACACATCTTTCATGACGGTTGAAACAAATTCAGTCCCTTGGTCAGATATTATTTGTCGAGGAATACCATATCTCAAAATAAAATTATTGATAAAAGACGATGCCACCGAAATAGTATCCTTATGTTTAAGCGGATAGGCTTCAACATACTTACTTAAATCACACTGTAGTGTGAGTATATAAACATTACTATCGCTATCTTTACATAAGGGCCCTACTAAATCTAAATAAATTCTATCAAAAGCAGAATATCCCGTATCCGTTATAACCATTGGTTCTTTTATATGCTTATTTAAGTGCTTATATCGCAAACACTTGTCACATTGGTTTACATAATTAGTCACATCCTTCTCTAACCCGGGCCAAAAAAATCTTTTCTTTATATTGTTTATCATTCGCCTTATACCGGCGTGACCACTAGTTGGCAATAAATGATAGTCGTTTAATATTATGCGTTTTGTCTCACGATCGTCGACTTTATGGACACCATTTAAAATTAATATTCGCGGTCCGGACCTATTTGGTGTCTCATTTATAATACGAGTTAACTCCTTAATTAATATATTGTTATTATTATTTTGTATAATATACAGACGATCTATCTTTCGCTTATTACAAAAGCAATCCAACTCCCTCACAAAGGCATCTCGTGCACAATATGATCGGAAAGAAGGATTTACATAAATTGTTGACTTTGCTGAGACAAAACAAAATAACTTAGAGTTAGAATAGAACTTTTCTTTCACTCTTTCTATCTTTTTCCATTCTTTTTCGTCTACAAATAATAATTCAGTGCAATCCTTCGGCTGTTTAAGTATTCCCACGACTTTTGGGTGATCAGTCCAATCGTTGGTGGTAACCTTATCCGCCGTAGGGTTGTCGCTCTTATCTTGCGCAATTTTTTTTATTTATTCGCTTTCTTTGCGCTCTTGTTAGAACAGATATGACCTTTTCATTCATTTCTTTCAAATCTTCACTCGAAATTTGGATGCGTGACAAAGCATCTGCAGCTGCATTGTCAGCTCCCCTTACATACTTGATAACAAACTTATACTCCTCGAGCAATAACCTAAACTTCGTAAGTCTACTTGACGGATTTGTCATGTTGAATAAATATACGAGAGGCTTATGATCCGTTTCAATAATGAATTCGCGTCCATATAAATAAGGTCGAAAGTATTTTACTGCCCATACTATCGATAATAATTCCTTTTCGATAGTAGGATAGTTTTTCTCGGCTTTGTTTAAAGTGCGGCTAGCATATGCAACCGGTCGTCCGTCATGATTACATAAAACGGAGCCTATAGCAAAACTAGACGCGTCAGTTTTTAAAATAAAATTTTGTTCAAAATTTGGATACTGAAGTATGGGAGGAGTCGTTAAAGCATTTTTAAGCGTTGAAAAAGATAGTTTACAGTTTTTATTCCAATGATTTAACATTTTTGCGACATAAATTGTTCAGAGGTAAAACGATTTCAGAAAATTTTGGTATAAATCTTCGATAGTAATTCGCAAACGCTACTAGCCTTTTTACATCGTTGGTATTTTGAGGAATTGGGTAATTTTGTAATGCTGATATCTTTTTTGGGTCAGGCTTAATACCTTCGGAAGAAACTACGTGGCCAAGATAAAGAAGTTCTTTTTTTAGAAAAACACATTTTTTCGGGTTTAACTTTAATTTTACTTTTCTTAAGCGCGATAATATTTCCATTAAATTTTTGTTATGGTTATCTAAGTTTCTGCCAAAACAAATGAGGTCGTCTAAATAAGTGAGCGCTTTTTCGTAATTTAAACCAGCCATGGATATTGTAATAGCACGAGAAAAGGAACTTGGGCTTGTCTTTAAGCCCATTGGCATTCTGGTCATCTGATATTGACCAGAGGGTGTAGTGAAAGCCGTATACCTTCTACTAGATGGATTAAGGCTTAATTGGTAAAAAGCTTGATTGAGATCAAGGTGGGTAAAATACATTGCTCCTGATAAAGAATCTAATATGTCTGTAATATTGGGTAACGGAAATTTGTCATCTACAATACAGTTGTTTAATTTTCGAAAATCGATAACCAAGCGCCAGCTCCTGTCCTCACCATTTTCTGGCTTTTTGGGTACAAGAAGTACAGGACTTGACCACTCACTACAAGTTGGTTCAATAATTCCGTCTTGTAACATATTTTTGACTTGTGTTTCTATTTCGTTCCTCTGAGAATAGGGTAATCGATACTGTTTTACATACACTGGGTCAATATTAGGTTTTAACTGAATATTATGTTCATATAAATTACAAGTTGTTAATTGATCACCTGGCAATAAAAATACGTCGGAAAATTTTGCACAAATATGTATAATAGAAGATTTTTCCTCTTTATTTAAATGATCCAAATTTAGTAAATTTAACATTTTATGAACGCGTTCGGGATTAATGAGACTTTTATCAAACTTACAAATTGAATAATTATGTAAACTATCGGTTTCAGGCCTAAAATAACTAAGATTGACCTGATTCTCCCGTGTATTTAATATTTTTATTGGTATTTTCTCGTTATTCGCTTTGACAATTCCACCAGACAGAAAAACTCCCTCGCATAACTCTTTCGGAAAGACAACACAATCTTCTTTCATACTCGCATTGATATAAAATAAATTCTCGCATCTCGGAGGAATACTCAAATAATTATTATTTCCCAAAATACCCATATGCAATGGTAAAGTTACTAATTCATTCATATTATGCAGTGTAATATTATTCAATTCGAAATTTATGCTACAATTAAACTTACGTAAAAAATCTATACCTAAAATTCCAGAAGTTTCACACGGCAACTGCTTTATAACATGAAACTTATTATTAAATTTCAGTCCGTTAACAGACAATGTTAAATCAACAAATCCCACGGTTCGTAATTTGCCTCCGATTCCGTTTATTGTAATCGGTTTCTTTTGTAATGAAAGGTTTAGTTTACTAAGCGTGTCATATTTAATCGCACATAGGGAAGCGCCGGTATCTACGAGCCATCTACATTTGATACCATCTATTGCTAACTCAACACAATTACTATATTCGCAACTAAATATACTATTGGTCTCGAAAAAATTATTATCGTTATTAGGGTTAATTTCAATATTTTGAGAACTTTGCGATACGCGATATTCTGGTGTTATAAAATGAACTCGCTGGGCATTTTGACCACGAAAAAATCCGCGATTCTGGTATGAGTACTCACCATAATTACCTTTTTTTCCGCGGTGTTGTTGATTTCCACGCGAAAACTTTTGGGGTACCGGTTTCCTCCAGTTCACGTTATTTTTTGCTTGGGTATGCAAAGGGTATGTTTGCCGTGGTACATTATTGGATATATACCTACCACGTAAATTTTTACGCGTTCCTGAACCACCTCGATTCCCGAAATAAATCGATGGTTCGGTGTACTCGCTAGGTCGAACACAAGACGCCTCCTCATCCTTTGCAGCTCTAATTGTTTCTTTTAACGTACTATAATTACGTGCTGACAAAATAATACCGAGTTGTCGATTTCGCAGGCCATTTGTGAAACTTTTAATGGCGATCTTTTCATTTATAGGACGTAAAATTTTATGCGCGTTTTGGTCACCATCGGCTTGGGAAATCGTCAAATCTACGAATAATTGTTCGATTTTATTGCCATAATTATCTAGGGAACTACTATTTTGCCTTATTTGCATTAGTTCGTTATGAATGGAAGTGCAAGATTTCTTTGTTAAAAGGTGGTTCCGCATATCACTTATAAGCGCCTCGCATGAGTCATAGGAATCTAATAGGCGTAACTTAGCGCCTTCATTCAAACGAGTCTTTAACACAAATTTTATTAACATAGACTTACCTTCTTCTTTTAGCGAAGAGCTATATAACTCTATCGAGTCCATCAAGGTTTTGGTGACCGATTCCTCGCCCGTCATCACTGGTAGGAGTGACACAGCGGTTTTAAAGTCGAAACTTTCCATGGTGAATATTTCGCTTTGAATAGTGCCCTTGGAAGTTGATTGAGAGCTGTAATCCTTACTACAAAAGTTTTCTATTTGTACATATAAACCCTTAATTAAATCGCAATATGATTGTATTTCAACTAGTGCCTTACTTTTAATTTGTTTACTTTCTATCTCTTTATTTAAAATTATCAAACAATCATCAAATTCTTTACGTAATTGTAGTGATTCCTTAAATTTTTGTTGCAAAATGCTTTTAGTTCGCTTATCATAACTTAATTTAACTAAATTATTTTTAATATTTTTAAATTTTTCATATATTATTATTAATTCACTAGACATGGAAATACAGTTAAAAAAATCGTTATCAAAACATTTTAAGGTGTATACATATAAGGCTATTTTTATTATTTTCTTAAACTTAAACTATAACATATTTTTCAATTTAAACCTCATATTTTCAAATTGACGCATTCGTTGTCTCACGGCGGTCCTCGTGGCGGCACTCACAGCACACACGGGGTACACGAGCTCCTGGGTCCGGTGACCGCACAAAAGAACGACGCAAGTTGTGCATTACCATCTCATTCCGCATCCAGCTTGTATGGCAACTTTTGTATATTTTGTATGCACCGTAGAGAAGAGCCAAGCCCAAAACTGTGCATATTATAATCAGCACGACGGATATCCCAGATAAGTGGCTTTTAATTTCTTCTACATGTGCAGAATTTGAGCCTCCTGAAGTGTCTTGCGTAATGAACACTTGGTCTTTCTTGAGTTCAGAACGACACATTTTTTTTTAATATAAGTTCAATATTATTTATTATTCATTTTCGTACTTAATTTGAATTCCACATATTTTTGAACGCGGCCCGCGACCGAACCCAGGCAGACCGCCGATGAACTGGCAGGGTCGCCATGTAGTGTTGGGTGGTTCGGGGAATAAATAAAACGTCCAGTAGTCTAGACTGTAGGTTTAATACTAATCCTTTCTTATTATATCCTACACAAATATATATAAGCACACACTACAGCTGGGTTATTCTTCTTTGAGGAGTGTAGAATTAAAATACCAGTAATTACTTTCCAATATCTATATTTCATATTTTGTGGGCCGGGTTTTTTGTCAACTATAGACGTTGTTGGCGCTCAGAGCTCGCAGGTGCTTGTCAAGTATAGGCGACTTTGGCGCTCAAAAGGTTAATATTATTTATATGAGACTTAAATGTCATATGATTATCCAACCGGAGACCAAGGTATTTTTCATTATTTGCTTTAGAAATTGGTTCACTATTTATTGTGAAAAGCTTATAGTTACCAATTTTTTTTATTTTTTGATGTAAAAATTACGTAGTGTGTTTTAGTAATATTTATAGTTAGACGGTTATATTGAAACTACATATTCAATGTGTTAGGATCTGATTGGGTATCGGTAATCAATTCGTCAATTGAATATCCATATTAAAACAGACTTGTGTCGTCTGCATATAATGTAATATTACCTTTTAATTCTATATCCTTAATACTATTGATGTTAATCAGAAAAAGCAGCGGTCCTAATATGGAACCTTGCGGTACTCCAAAAGTTATTAATTTTGGTTCACTTTGATTAGAGCCAATCTTTACTACCTGATATCTATTGGATAAATATGAAGCAAAAATATTCAAAGCAGATCCGGAAATACCCATATGTTTCAATTAACACAGTAACAGTTCATGACTAACTGTATCAAATGCTTTTTAAAAGGTCTATAAAAATACCGAGTGCTATTTGTCTATCCTAACTTTGATTTTTGTAACTAAATCTATTGTAGCTGAAAGAGTATTCGATTTCGGTCTAAAGCCATATTGTTTATCGTATATTTTTTTAGAATTTAAATAGTTTGCAACACGCTCGCAAAATTTTGGATAGTACTGGTAATATTGAGATTGGTCTGTAATTTCCGGGATCTGATCTAAATCCTGTTTTATATATCGGAGTTACTTTTGCTACTTTTTAACTGTCTGGAAATACGCCTTGTTCAAAGCAGTTATTGATGCAGTTTACAAGCTCATCAGCAAATATGTTCTTGATACCTACATTTTAAAGATTTCGTACTTACCCCATCTAATCCAGTGCTAGTGTTAGGATTTAAATCATCTATAATTTTGTCGATTTCGTGTAGAGTTACGGTTAGCCAATAGGATTTAACATAACTTCCAGTTTCGATAATTATTGCGTCTAATACTGTTTGATTAACTTTAGGTATTTGATTTGCCGAGATTGAACCAATATTCGAGAAAAAATAATTAAAACATTCACAGATAGCTTTACCCTCACTAACGACAGATCCCACTTGCGTGATCAGTTTATTTGGAGCAGTAGTTTCTTTGATCTTGTTATTTGATAGATCGTTGATCAGTTTCCACATTTTTGCTGGTTTGTGTTTACAGTCTTTAAACGCCTTATAGTAGTATACACTTTTAGTTTTTTGTATTATGTTGCTTACTTTACTTAAATTTTTACTTTTACTTAAATTTTGCAAGAAATAAGGAATCCTCCAGCTCCTGCCGAACTTACCCTTAATTGTCCCAAATATTGCCTTTAATTCAACTTTATTTGTTATAAGACAATTACTTTAGATTCCAAATAGCCTCTAAATGGCGCTTCACTTTTTTCATAATAAATTTTACAATACTGAATATTTGATTTTTAATTAAAACTAACCTAAAAACTTACGGTAAAACGAAAGGCCGTATAACCATCTGTTGGTCCAAATATCGCAAAACTTGTTATAGATACAGTTCAAAATAGAAGTGTAAAACGAAGTTAAGATTATGCTGTTACTATTAGGAAATTACGTTCAAAGTAAATCTGAAAAGGGTGTACTTTTAATTTTGTACGATATATCGATACCGTTATCTACATCAGATGATTGGATAATATCGGTTCGGTTCGATATATCAAATGTATATATCTATATTTTTTTTAAATATTGATTTATATAGAGCACTCCTAATTTGGACGGCCGGACCTAGGGTTTCATAAATTAATAGAAGTTAGAGAACAGGAGAACGATCACTCTAGAAAATAGTGTCCCAGAAATACGGACACCATTAGTTAGGCGCTGCGACCGCTAAGTTCACTGAATTGAAGTCATTTTTAGTCTATTTTTCAGATCAGATGCTAAACCACTTGCACATACACGCCCAATAAAATATTTTTCTATTTTTTAATGTTTGTTTTTGTCTAAAAATAAAAAGTTATGGAGCATGAAAATTTTCTCACCAATGCCGCGAAGAAAATTTGTACATTTTTCAACTGACTTCATCTACTTGTACTCATAAACAGCTAACTTCGCAGCCACTACTCACTGACGGCAGCGCCGCTATAAATTCTACAAATTTTCAAGGACAGGCGGACTATGCTTTAGTACATAGCGATCGTTCTCCTGTTCTCCAACCTCCACGAGTAAATTTTTAAAAGTATCGAAACCTACTCGATACCAAGTATCGAATAAAAAGTATCGATAACAATAAAAGTATCGACTCAAAAGTATCGATACTACTTGGTATCGAGTAATATTTATAAATATTAGGAATCACAAGAGAATACACAATAACTAAAAACTAATTACTGAACTCCCAATCTTGTTAACCTGTTTGCTGTTCTTTCTGAGCTAGCGGGCAGCTATTTTGCAAACTGACATAAAACTAGTTTATCAAATAATTACTGTCCTTAAACAGTACATGAATATAAGAATGTATTTGATTTAGATCATGCTCATTCAATCTAATTGTTTTCATTTATGAATTATCTGAAAATTTTTAATAGCACATGAAAAGACTAATTAGATAATGCTAATACATTCTCATAGATTATTATAAGCTGCGTTATTTTCTGTTTAATATATATTAGTACAAACTATAACTATTAACTGTATCCGCAATTGCTGTTTCATGATTGCTGATCATCCTCTGATTTTGCTTATCTGATAAATTACTAAACTGATAAATTCTCATAAAAACCGTTAAGAACTCACTAGTATTCTCTTTACCAAAACAATAGGTCGGATTTGCCGATATTTCATTTTGGTTTTTTCCATTTTCCTGATCATAATCCCATGGAAAATCCAAAACACATGTGTGATTTTTGATACAATCTCATTCACTCTATCGGTAAATTTTAGTATCGCAATTCTGGGTTATAAATAATTGGGAATACTTATACAATCCGATTTGTCGTTCATGTACCAGATCAAAATCCAATGTTCTTTCCACACAGGTTCTCACTTGGCATAGCCAGTTAGTAGGTTTTTTTTGCAGAACTATTTTGGCAGCTTTCAAATGTGGGGTCATAACAACCAAGGATTTGATGATAAGTCAAAAACAGGTCCCTTATGAAATATTTGTTTCTATTAATGCTATATTATATATGATATGGGTATTAATTAATGCCTCCTGATTGCCATTTCAGATTTTCACAAAGATTTGAATTTTTGTCGATGTCGATTTTTCTTGAATTGCTGTTTCAAAACCACAATAGTTTATCATAACTTTCAATTCAAACATCGTATTTTATTTGGATTTATCAGGCTATTGCTACAGTATATTTATTTTCGTCCTAACACATCTTATCAATTTGTTTCATTTTGCTTACCTCTTTTTTAAAGTTTTACTGCGAGATTTCAAAACTTTTAAACTATTATTATAACTTTAAAACTATATATTATACTTCATAACTTTAAAACTATATATTATTTTATATTTCGCTGAATTTTGATCAACTTTTCTAAAATATTTCCACACATCACTTTGTACTCCACCAGGAGGTGGCATTCTTAAGAAGCAAATCAATCAGAGCACCGGAGTCAGCAGGTAAAAACAATAAAATTTACTTTTACATACTTTTTCTTTTCAACAACGAATACCAATCATTCAATATTGCCATTAAATAATAAGAAATATTGATATACAGGGTGGCCCATAAGTCCCTTGAAATGTAAAAAAATATTTAAAAAAAAAACTAATGACATTATGAAAAAGGTTTTTATTTTGTCATAATCCTTATAAAATGGGAATTATTTTTTGAAAATTACATCATCTAAATGTCATCCGTTACGATCGCGGCACTCCTGTAAGCGACGTTTAAAATTATCCATCACTGCGCGGCAAGTAAGCTCTGTAATGTTTGCCATTTCTCTTTGGATATTTTCTTTCAGGACGTCAATTGTCCGCGGGTTGGTTTCGTACACTTTAGTCTTAAAATAACCCCATAAGAAAAAGTTCATTGGGGTCAGATCTGGACTACGTGGTGGCCAAGGAATATCTCCTCTTCGAGAGATCACTTTATTAGGGAAAAGTTGACGGACGACCGGCATAGCGACGTTAGAGGTATGGGCAGTTGCTCCATCTTGTTGAAACCAGGTACGCGTATTGAAGCCTGGAAAATTCTGCAACTCTGGTGTAAAAAAGTCCTGGATCATAGCTACATACCGTTGTGAAGTAACAGTAAGCGCGCGGCCTCTGCCGTCCTCAAAAAAGTAAGGGCCTATAATGCCATGCGCTGACATAGACGCCCAAACTGTCACTTTAGGGCTATGTAAGGGCTTTTGATGTTTGCGATTTGGATTTTCGCAACTCCAGTAGCGACAATTTTGCTTATTGACATGGCCGTTGATGTGAAAGTGAGCCTCATCAGAGAATAACACGTTATTAAACGAAGTAAAGCGGTTCAACATTTCATTTGCGAAATTTAGTCTGTGGATAGTGTCAGTATCTTTTAATTCCTGTAATAACTTAATCTTGTACGTTTGAAGATGTAAATCTTTCTTTAAAATTCGCTGTAACGATGTTCTGGGTAAGTTTAATGCACTGGAACGCTTACGAGTAGACTGGGTAGGATTTTCACGAATTGAGCGTTTCACTACATCGATGTTTTCTTCCGTCCGTGATGTCCTTGGTCGACCTGACCGTTGTTTATCCAACGTCGAACCACTCTATTCGAACTTAATAACCCAGTTCTTAATCGTTTGAACACTTGGAATGTCTTTAAAGTTGCGTAAATTCTGATATTCTCGAAATTTACGCCGCGCAATGGTAGCCGAATCATTGTTTCGATAAAACTCGCGCACACAAAATGCACGGTCCGCACCGGTGAAACGCTCCATGGCGACTGAATTCCCAGAAACCGTCGGTACTCCCCCGAACCGCGCGCGCCACTCCTGCGCGCCTTTTGTATTTTATTCGAAATTTACATTTCTAACGACTTATGGGCCACCTTGTAGGTATTTCTTAACAAAAATAGTCTTCTACTGCGTCATCATTCCATTTTAATATAATATAATATTCATTCGTCAAAATTACGTAAAATATATTTACCCGGCCACATATGCATTATTCCGACTATAACAGGGTTTTCTCCTGATATCCTCACTCCAACGTGAGAAACGACGCTATACAACGGAAAAGGAAGTACTATTTACCGACATTTGTCTGACAGTTTAGTAAAAGGACAAAAGTATCGAGTAACCAAGAAAGTATCGATACTTGGTAAAATACTCTAATAAAAGTATCAAGTGCAAAAATACTTGGTATCGAACTAAAAGTATCGATACTACTCAGGTACTAAATAAATACTTTTTGCGAATCTCTAGTTGGACCAGAAATTGTGACCGTTTTGAAAATCGAAAGTATTTCACTATGTTATTTACACAATATTTTATTTACATGTCAATGAAATTATGGACGAAAATATAGTAGATAAAACGGCTTTTCAAGATACTTATGACGACTATTCTCAATGTGCTGTTAATTCGCTCGTTTTGGATTATTACAAAAAGTTTGGCAGAAAACGAGATTTAGAACAGTTTTTTTCTCTATCTACTACTCAAGGTGATATTCGGGATCCGAAAAGTTTATTTTGGAGGAAAATGAAAGTACAAACTGATTCTTCAGATTCTGGGGACGGTCGGACTGGATCTTCAACAGAATTATGTAGAATATCCATTAAATATACGGTCCAAGAACCATCTTCAAAGGTAAATTATAAATTTTCGAATTGATAATTTGTGATTGGATTAAAATTCTAAATTTGTAAAAATATTTAAATACACCATAATTACGGCATAAGAGATGACAGCAACAGGAGATAGGCAATAGTATATCAGCTCAAAATAATTAAAAACCGTAGCTGCAAGCCGGCTTGCCAAGCATGGCAACTGTGGCGAATATTCCCTTAGGGAGCAATCGAAGATGGAGGCCTATGTTTAGCTGTCGACTTTTAAAAGGCTGAAATTAAATAGTGAAATGAAATGATACCACAATTAATGTGTTTTGAGAATTGTGGCCATGGTAGCTATGAATTTCCAATGTACTTACAGGCAAAGCTGGCATTTATTGAAAATATGTAGGCTCAATATAGTAATTTCTTCCTTAACATTTTCTCCTAATCCCTCACAGGGGAGTCATGCTTAGAGTTTAATCTGCTGCTGTCTGGGAAAGAAATTATAAAACCTACAATAGATTTCTGAAGTATTTTTGTAGTTATTATCTATTAAAAAGATCCTAATGCATTAAAGTGTGAGAGAAGAAGGGTTCCTTCCCCTTGTTCTTCATACTTCAAGGGGTTGAGTGTAGTACCCCATTAGAGGGTTTGACAACATACTTACATTTCACTTTTTAATTGCCAAAAGATGTAAATGTCTATGGACCGCAGCTCCACATACCATGAAGTGGACTATGTGCTCGTCTGTCACCCTGAAACTATAAAAAAGTTACAGTTTTTAACATATTACATATGCTTTTTAAATTGTTATAATAAGTGAGATTAATTGGTGAAAATAAAAAAAATTGTGACTATTATTACACCTAGAAATGTATTTGTCACCAACTTGTTCTCAGCTGCTACCTCTTGTACAGTACCCGTAATTTGTTAAAACAGGCAAATACTAGGGGAAAGTACCATAATATAGTAAAGCCATGCTGCAGCTATATTATGGGGGGGCTTCACCGGGGAAAGACTATACTCTCACAGAATGCTAGTGTGATATAGCAGCTCGTTGCTGCTGTGTTTTAAATGGTGAGTGTAGAGAGCCCATTGTACTGGAAATCAACACATCTGCCTTTTGATTCTTAATCTAAGATACATGTAGATGTTCATCAGCATAGGGTAATAATATTGTTAGGGTATTCTCAAATGGGTCTTAGTTATGTGTTTCACACATAGAGCAACCATATTACTGCTCAATATATATATATATATATATATATATATATATATATATATATATATATTGAGCAATATATATATATATATATATATATATATATATATATATATATATATATATATATATATATATATATATTCTTACTAATTTTCTGGTAGATATTTATAATATTGATTAAAATATTTTAAACATTTTATCTAATTTTTGATCTATTAATATTTTCATTATCATATGAGACAAATTAACTAAAGTTACTATTATATTTTTCTCTATTTTATTTCCACAGTAACTTTGCAGGTGGTGTTACCCCCTTCCATGTTACAATGTCCAGGCAGTTATGAAATACACTTATTATGAGATTGCATAAATAATAAAGTAATGACATGGAAACTTTTGGAAGTTTCTTTCAAGGTGATTGAGGGAATTGCGTAGTAGAGAGGGTTTATTAATATTTGGAGTTTGACCAAACACTTTAAATAATTTGTATAGGCATTTACTTGTACTATTAGGAAGAGGTGTTTTGGTTCTCCTCCTCTTGTCAAACATATTGTTCTGGCTTGTCTCGGGGTACAAACCGGAACAAAATGTTTGACAAGACGGGAAACTAACACTGGTATCCTGCGTTAACACTGACATCGGGACGTCAGTCACTTCAGTCCCCCGTCACCAGGGGTGTTGGAAAGCACTTAAAAAGTCAAATTCAAAATCAAATAAATTAAACACAATAAATCCATAAAAGTAGTTTTAATCAATATTTAAGTACTGTGTTACATAATGTAACTGTGTTGGAAATGGGCCTTAACTTGTAGTGATGTTGATTGTTGTATGTATCTCATATTATTAGGTAGAAAATCTCAATAGGAAATAGAAATTCTATTTGTCAATCATATTTGTTATTTAATAATATTTTTTTTATATACTGATTTACAGGATGACAATCTGGAGACCAAAGATGATTCTGTGTCTCCACCTATAATAACAGAAGAACCAAATTTAGATTTGTCACCCCAATGTGATAATGAATCTGTAAAATCTGATGATAACAATTCACAAAAGTGTATGTATAAATTGATGAACATTTATGCTTTTTTAAAATGCAGCATGTGTATGATCAAAAAGAAATTCGAAAGAAAGAACATTTACGAAGGGATTATCTGGAGAGGGAAAGGAGATGGTTGTATGATGTACCATATAACCAACCACTCATCAACCATTGGTTTGTTTTTAACCTGTGAGAAATCAATAAGTGAATCAGAAATAATTCACTAAATAGGCTTGAAAAATAATATCATGCAATAATAAGGAAAGGAATAAGAAAATTATTAATTTAACTGTCAGAATTATCTGTAAGGCAGCTCTCGCCCAATTAAACAATATACAAACTTTGTTTAAACCAAAAAGTATATTGAATACAAATCCAGCCAAAGAGTCAAGAGACTCGGATACTCTAGTTTCTTGTTTAAAACAGGAACATCTAGCAGGTATCTTATGTTTAGGTTTAAAGAGTTTATTATCTCAAAAAAGAACAAATATTCAGTTATGAATGACTGACTGATGATGACACTTAAAAATAACATAATTGACTTATATGAATAAAGTTACATAAATATATCAAAATTGGGATTGAAAAGCACTGTCTTCATATCTTATACCTAATAAATAATCAAAACAAAGTTTTGAACCAGTTTTTTATAGATGAGAAGGCAAATGAGCATGCATCTCACTTGATGGTAAGTGTCGATCGCAGCCCATAAACAACTGCAACACCAGGGGAATTGCGGGTGTGTTACCTGCCATTTAAAATGAGTAAACTCCTTTCTTGAAGGGACTTAATATGTAGTTTTGAAGGTGTTAGAATTTAGGTTTATCTATATTAATTTGAATACAAGTGATGGAGGAAAAGAAAATTAGCTGGAAAATCAATATGCAAAGCTTTTAAGAAAAGCAGAAAATGTAAAATATAAAAAGGCTGTCCTTGCATAATGTGCTTTTTTACAAGAGCAAAGTTACCATGGCAGGGTTTCAGGTTTAGTAGCACCATAATATGATGTTATTAATTTTACAAATTAGAAAATAAAGAGAAAATACGGGCAGCAATTTTGGCCTTTTTTGATAACAAAAAGACAAAATAAGAAATTGAAGGGTTAAGTACCTAAATGAGTTGAAATGTTTTGAATTTTCGAATGTTCACTCAAATAAAAATTCTGTTTACTTTTATGTTATGATTTTGGTATTTTGACAATAACTAAATATGGTCAACAAGTTTCTACAATCATAAGATTTCGCTTGATAATGAAGTGAAGTTACATTACTAAATACATTGTTCAGCTAGTATATTGTTCTTTGCATCAAGATATTTAAAAAAAATGTTATACTTAAGTTTCGTCAATTTCAAATGAGTTAATTCTATACATTCTATACATTTCTATACATTTTTACATTTTTCTATACATTAAACCCTGGTCTTATGACTCTGTACTCTAACTGGTTGGGCGGCGGGCCTAGGGGTTCCCGAGTTCGGTTTCCAGGTTGAGCCTTGACCCTATTGTGCGAGATGTTATACTAGGTGGACTGTATACGTGGAGGCTTCTTATGCCTCAACAAGATGGCGAAAGTGGCACGCGGCACCTTGGACAATGCACTCGCTCTTCCAAATCTGTTGCTTGCCAAGGTTAGGAGGGAATTCTACTTGAGCACATTAGGAGAAACAAAATGGGGCGGGTTAACTAATAAACAAAATGCTCAAGTAGGAACAAAATTACGGGAAAACACACTTACCGGGGTGTGATTCTGTTGCGCTGGACGACGCTTCCGTTGCGGTGATGCGACGTGAGGTGGGTTCTTCTGGGGCGCCCCAGATATGCGATCCAGGCTAGTGGTACGAAAGAAGAGAGCGGTGCGCGACGATATCTCACACTATGTGAGGCGGTAACTTCTGGAGCACGACTGCTCCAGGTGGTGCGGTTCAGACTAGCGGCGCGTGGCAAGAGGCCGTTCGAGGGCAGCGCGTGAGCCTATATTGCCTCGGCTTTCCCACCAATGCACCTCGGTCGGGCGCGCGTCTCATTGGTCGAAAGAATCGCGTCACCTTCTAGACTCCCCCCTTTACCCTTTCAGTGTGTACGGAAGGGATATTAGGTCAAAGGATGGGTAAACACTTGGCAAATATACCCTCGAAAAAAATTAAAATACACAAATCGTTTCCGCGTAGCCACTAACCATCCTGTAACTTAAAAAAAATCTTGTATATTAATATTATACATAATAATATTGCTTTATTGTTTGCACAGTCTGTTCTTTTTATGTTTATCAGAGAATTGGTGTATTTATACAATTTTATTGTAATTGAAAAATTATATATTTCAGCTACTGATGCCCATCTGGATACTTCAATTAACAAGCCATTTTCACCAACAAGTAGTATCACGTCCCAAAGAAAGCTAGAATGGGATTCTTTAGGTGATGTAGGATATGAAAATGAAGGTGAAAGAAAGGCTTCAAATTCTGGGCTTAGTACATTAGAAAGACTTGCTTTGCATCAACAATATTCCAACAATGATCCTAAACAAGATACTCAATTTGGTCCACCAACTTGTCATTCCACACCAGTAGAAACAAATATTTCACAAAAAGAGAGGAAAGGAAATGTGAAGAAAACAACAAAAATTCAAAAAAAGGATGTAGATTTTGTAAAATTAAATGTTCCATGTAGTTCTGAAGTTAATCCAACAGCAATAAATGTTAATTTTACTAAACATATTTCATTTAATGTTGATAAGGATGGTGATGTTATGGTGGAAGATTCTAAAAATAGTGTTAAACTAACATCTGATAAAGTTTCAGTTGAAACTGAAATGACTCCACAAACAAGATTTGATAAGGAAATACAAACATCTCTAACAAATAACAAGATAATCGAAGATAAATTGATAAGTGCTACTGAAAAGCAAAATGGTAAACATGTTTATGAACCAAACTTTCCAATTTTAATAGCTTTAAACACATTGAGGAAGAGAAAGAGACGGAAGAAGTATAGAGCTCTTAAAAAGAAGGCGTCTAGTAGTAGTAAAGTAAAAAAGAATTTAAAGACTTTGCCTCAAGAAAAAACTAAAAGCATAGAGCAGGTATCAGAAGCAGAAAGCTTTGAATATATGCCAGGTCACATGTACAGTCAAAATCAAATTAATAGTAATAATATAAAAGATGCAGATAGTGTTGGCAACAAATCTAGCTTAGAATCAAGCGGAGGTTTCACTTATGATTCAAGTAAAGAAACTGTAAATTCTTTCACAAAAGATTTGGAAAAAAGTATAGACTTGCTTAAAAAAGCTTTGCGGCCCAAATATGATAACACAAGTCTGAAAGAGAAACTTATAAAGGAGGTTGTTCAAAGATTATTAAAAACGAGGTATAGAGATGATGACAGTGGAACTGTTTTTTTATCAGGCTTAAACTTGCCTAAAAGTAACCATACAACAACAAGTACATCAGACGGTAATAACATTAATATCAATAAGGTAAAGCGTCCGAATAAATCTATTCTAAGAGTTGATAAATTTAATCCAAATGGAATGGCATCTACATCGCAAAGTACACCTAATTTACACACATTAGCCCAAAGTGATAAACCAGGTAATATTGTTCAAAAGCCAAAATTTTCCAATACAGAATCAGATTTTTCTAGTAGAGAAAGAACTTCATCTGATACTGCAAATAAAATGTCATCTGAAGAGCTTTATAATAAATATTTAGAGGCTTTAAAAAGAGAACAAATACATAAAAAACGTTTAAGGGACAAGGAAATACTTTTAAAGAAGAAGTTGATTAATTCTGATACATGTATAAAAACAACACCAGAGACGTGTGAGAAATCTCGTGATAGATTGTACAAATTAATTAAAGATTTGGCACGCAATAATGTCGATGATGGGTCAGGTGATGCTAGTAGATTAGGAGATTCTAGTTCCAATAACGATAAGTACAGAAATATAAAAAAGCAAAGTCATTCTGTATTCACTCTTGCGTCGGGACAATCAATCTGTCAGGCACAAAGTAAGCTACAAAAAACCTGTCAAAATAATATCAGAGGGATTTCAGAAGCCGGTTGCAGCAAGAATGATAATCATTATTGTTGTGCTAACCATAATGTAAATGATAAAGCAGAAGTAAATGAGATTTCATTACAGAAAGGTGAAGAAAAAATATCACAAAGAAAATGTCAACTTAGGTGTCATGTAGAAAATAATACTGATTTGCTTTTAACAAAAAAACCTGCTGTTAATTGCAAAAAATCACCAAGGGAAAGAGATAAGATAATATTAGAAAATGCTGAGGATATAAAATATGTCTGTTTATGTTCTAATAAAGGCAAAGAACAGGAAATACCTGAAAAATTACTTATTTACAAATGTTCACGTGTAGCCCAAGAGGGCATAGGCTTATCAGACACAATGTCTAAAGCCTCAAGTTCAGTTGGTGTTCAATGTTCTAGTGACTGTTGTAATAATCAAATTACCGACAAAAAATTGTCAGGGGCCACTGTAGCGGACAAAGTTTCTTGCTTGAATAGAGAATTGCAATATTCACATAGCTCAAGTCCTCCTGTTGATTGTCCTGTAAGAAAGGTATCAACTTCGTCTCAAACAAATGTTAATTTAGATTTTCTTTTGAGGCGAGGATCTAGCGATAAAAGTGTAACATCTTTGTCATCAAACGATAAACACAGACCAGAAAGTAACTTAGGTATTGAAAAAAGTGCTACAAATCTATATGGGAGATACAATGTGATATCAGAATTACTTCATGGAAGTACACAATGGACACAAACAGACATAAGCATTGATCCTAAGATTTCTGATCCAACTATATCTGATGTTAATCTTGTAAAGGATCTAAACTGCGTTAAACTTATCAATGAATGTGAAAGATACAGAAATTCATCTCAAAATATTTTACCGATACTTGAAAATGCAAAAAAAGATCAATTCACAATTACAAATGATTCAAAAACTGTTCATGAAAATCAAACAAACACTGATAATAGCCGTAATTTTCTCAAAAATACAAAAATGATAAAAGAAAAAAATCAATCCGAAGAAAGTCATGTAGAAAATAAAGTTGTTAATACGCAACTTTCTGAACCAAATGAAGATAAGTTTTCCATTCCTATTCAAGGAACAAATATGACGTTAGTTGTCAGTCTCGGGTCTAATACACCACATTTCAGTGATAATACAGATTTAAATACAAAAGCTTTAACTATCAATAAAAAAATTATAAATAAAAAAGCAACTATATTTGGAGAAGAGTGTTCGAAAGGTGTACAGTGTAATAGTACTGATATTTTTACACATTCTAACAAAAACGACCAAAAACTTTTAGAAGATTGTGATGATAACAACTTTGACGATATAAATAAAAACGACGAGGTTACAACTCCATACATAAATTCTTATTTTAAAAAAACGAGTGATGATTGCAAGTATAATACGTATCCGAAAAATTCTCAGAATATGAAACCTTTAGTACGTTCAAACACAGACACATGCTGCTTAAAAAATTTTGTGAATCAAAATCAAAACGATAATAAAATCGATGAGATTGATACACAAAACTATCATGCAATATCAAAGTCTAAAGATATTATTAAAGATCAATCCGATAAAAGTAACAGTACAGTTTCTCAAAAATCATCAAGGGATAGTAGTAGTAACACATGTGTAAAGGACAATAAAAATTTAGAAAATGTTGATCAATATGAATGTCAGAAACCCAGTCTTGTTAGCAAATGTGATACTGATGATGAGATCAACAAAGATCCCGTACTGAGTATGATTCAGGATATAACAAAGCGTTACACAAAGAAGGACATGGAAAAAAGTAAAAGAAAGAAATGTTTCAAGGAGATAATTACAGTTTTAAACTACTTGTTAGATACAGAAGAAAGTACAGATCAAAAAGAAAGTTGTAATACTGATAGTGCTTTAACAATAGATCAGTTACGCGAAAAAAATAACTCCAAATGTTCGACTAAAAAAACCTTTGAAGACAAAGGAGTACAATTGTCAATGAAGAAAAATAAGAAACAAAAAATTTCCACAGAATCGTCTGATGTTGCCCCTGTGTCACACCACACAAGTGAGTTCCCTACAACTTCAACCGATTCAAGAACTTGGGTTTTGAATAAAATCAGAAAAGAATGCGAGAAATATCATCAAAAACGATGTAAATCACGTAGCGAGCAACATAAATGTGTCGAATCTAGCACTACTTCTAATAGCTGTGAAAAATGTAATCATACCCATCACTGTCCTTGTAAATTTAAATGTAAAAGTCATAAGTCTAAACAGGACACTAACAAACTAAAAAAGAAAAGTGTTGCATATAATTTAATAATTCAAACCTCTGACAGTGTGATGAGTGAAGAAACTATTTGTAAGGAAGATGCCCGATCATTACAAAACATAATAGTAAAAATACCCCCTAAACATAAACAAGTAACTAGTGCGCCATTCAAAGAGGTCTCTGCGAAAATTGAAAGGAATTTGCCCAACAGTCATTTCCGGTGTGAGAGCAAGGTCCATAGATCTCGGAGCCTGCCGAATGATACTGAGATGTCTAGTGAAGACTTTACTAAAATGCTGAAAACTTGTACGGTTCGAGATTATCTCGAAAGGAATCGACCAGATTTCGTAGAAAAAAGTACAAAACGTCAGAACTGTTTAAAGATAATAAATCAAACAAGGTAAGTTAACTAACTATACATTATAAATGAAATAGGTGTGCCTGGGTATAATTGAGAATCATCACAATTTAATTTAAGAAAGCTGAATATCTGTACCTTAATATATATTGTGCATCTTACTTAAAAGTTTACCCTTTTCCTGGCACAAATTTGTAAACAAAAATTATATTTTATTGAACCAGAATTTACATACATACATAAACACTCACGCCTGTCACCCAGAGGGGTAGGCAGAGACTACAGACTTCCATTTGGCACGATCCTGACACACCTCTCTCGCCTCCTTTACATCCATACACCTACGCATACATGCTCGTCGGTTAAGGGTACTCCTAATTTGGCCCGTTTTCAATAAATCGCCAATTTGGTCGATAAATTTTCGCCTAGGACGTCCCTTTCCGACTCTGCCATTCACTTCTTTGTCAGTTCTAAATTTTCTTTGTCAGTCTTTCCTCATCCATTCTTTCCACATGACCAAACCACCGAAGCATTCCTTTCTTAATCCTGGTCACAACATCATCTTGCAAACCACACTCTTCTCTTATTACACAATTTCTTACCCTGTCAATCAGATTCAGCCCTAACATACTCCTTAACAACCCCATTTCTACTGCGTTCATTCTGCTCTCGTGCTTCTTCTGCCACACCCAACTTTCACTACCATACGTTAAAGTAGGGACCAACACAGCATTGTGAATTGCCATACGTGCCTTTTTTGACACATTTTGACTCTTCACAATAGAGTGTAGGGCCCCATTTACTCTATTTCCCGCATTCACTCGTCGTTCTATATCCTTATCATATCTCCCATCCCTGCTAAATACGCAGCCCAAATATACAAACTCGTCTACTTGCTCGATCAACTCCCCTTCTATTCTTATTTCACAAATCGTTTTACTTCCTTCTCTTTCAAAAACCATAACCTTCGTCTTACTTGCGTTCACTTTCATACCCCTTTCTTTTAATGATCTGTTCATTAATGTAACCATCATTTGCAACTCGGCCGCCGACGACGCAAGGATAACATCGGCGTACAAAAGGCATTTGACGGTTAACTCACCCATTCTTAATCCGCATTCTTCAACTTTCAAATTTTGCAAACAACTGTCCATAAATAGGTTGAACAGCCATGGAGAAGCAACACAGCCTTCTCCGACACCTTTATGGATGTCAAACCAGTCCGAGTAGACCCCGTTGATCCTAACACAAGCACTAGAGTCCCTATAAAGAGACTCCAATGCCTGTATCAAGCCTGCGCTCAACCCAAATGATTTCAGTGTTCGCCATAGCACATCCCTATCAACTCTGTCATAGGCCTTTTCCAAGTCCATGAACGCACAAAAAACCTTTTGGTTTTTGGCCAAAAACTTCTCCGCGATCATGCGCATGGAAAAGACTTGATCTGTTCCCCATTCCCTTTCTAAATCCCGCTTGCACATCCCACATTTTTCCATCAGTTTCTTTCATGACCCTTTCAATCAGTACTTTAGCATACAGTTTTCCCACAATGCTAAGAAGACTGATGCCACGGTAGTTTTTACAGTCCTGCTGCGACCCTTTTCCTTTATATACTGGGACTATCACGGCTTTGCACCAGTTTACCGGTACCCGCTTCAGTTCCCAGCATAAATTAAACAAGGTGTGCAGCAGGCCTGCCACCACTTACTCTCTAGCCCTTAGCATTTCGAGTGAAACTATCATATCCGGCAGCCTTACCTGCTTTCATGCTTTTCATTGCTTTCATTATTTCACCTATACTTATCTCGCTACCTCTTTCCTCTTCTTTCGGAGTTTCTACTTCACTTAGTACACACGTTGTCTCCTCACTCATAAACACGCTTTCAAAATATTCCTTCCATCTCTTTAAACTCAAAACTTCATCATTCAGAATATAGCCATTCTCGTCTCTTATAGCATTCATCATAGGCTGTTTTGAATGTCCCCTGGCAGTTCTTACAAGTTTCCAGAACATTTTAATATTTGCCTGGAAATTATCCGATATTCTTCTATCATTTTTATCCGTTCTTTCTTGCTTTTTTCTTTCAACTACTTCTTTTACTCTCTTATTAAGATGTCTAAAGACTGCCTTTTTTCTTTCAATATCGTCATTCGTAGCGCTAGAATTACCAGCCTTTGTTGCTAGTAAATCTAGCCATGCTCTCTTCTTTGCTTCAACTTCAACCATACGTATCTCATTATCCCACCATAACATATTATTTTTCCTTTCATTCTTTCTCTTACTAACACCACATACTTCAGTAGCTGCATCCACTAAACCTTTCTTTACATTTTGCCATGCATTCTCCAAGTCTAACTCCTTCATACATAATTCATCCAAACCACTTATATTTTCTTTCAGTCTGCATTTGAACTTGTTTTTCTCACCTTCATCTTGTAATCTTTCTGTTCTAATACGCTGTAACGCAGTGGTAGATACAGATGACCGATGGCGCCAACGCCTGAATAGATCATTAATTCGGCATAAAACCAAATAATTATCCGTTCCTACGTTAGAACCCCGGTAAACCCTTGTATCTACCACTGCGCCAATCAATCTTTCATCCACAATTATGAAATCTATCATGATTCTATCGTCACCTCTTTCCCAAGTATACATGTGAATCCTCTTGTGGCGAAAGCAAGTGTTCGTCACAAAAAGATTCTTTTCCATACATACGGTGAGGAGACTTTCACCATTCTCATTTATACTTTCATCACCAAACGTTCCCAATATCCTTTCATAACCAAGCCTCCTCACCCCAACCCTTCCATTAAAATCTCCTAGCATAATAATATTTTCATTTTCCTTACATTTTGTCAACACCATCCTTACCATGTCCCAAAACTGCTCTCGGATGTAAGTGGGCTTAGACATGTCTGGGGCGTACACCCCTAGCAGGAACAGCTTCTTTAAGCCCACTTTCATTCGTAACCATAGCAGTCTCGGGCTTACACATTCATACTCTTTCACACATTGACCCATTCTTTCTGAAAGGATGAGACCGACTCCCTGGCATGCCCGTTCGGTCTCGCCTACACCAGACCAATACGCGGTATACGTACCATGTGCAGTGGCATCCTTTCCCTTTCGTTTCGTCTCATTCACACATAACACATCTATTCCTCTGTTATTCATCATTTCGCATACTTCATCCATCTTATCGTTCATTCCTCCACATACATTCAGCGTAGCCAGACGGGTTTCCGCAATCCACTTTTCGCCCCTCCGGGAGACAGAACGTGACGGGTGGCGAACCTCGTCGCCGGTTTTCCTCCCGGAGATTCTTCGCACCCCTGCCCCATTAACTTAAGCGCCGGGAACTCGGGGCCATTTCTTTTATATGGTTCCTCATGGTGCGAATATGGGTAGTGTATTTTACGCCGCTACCGCGGCGTGGAGCCGAGTCTGTGCTGTCGGCTTGTCGCTAATTTAGCACCACCCGGGCGACACGTGTAGGGTGGGCCTAGGAATAGGTGGTCAAAACCTACGGATGCGAGCGACTTATCCCCCAGCCACCAACCAGAATTTCTTGATTCGCATATAAATTCATTAAATAAATATAATAATATAATTCATTAAAGTTTAGGGTTCACATATACTCACCAATTTTTGTTACTTCAGACCGAGAGACGAATTTATCAATCCTGGGGTAAAAATGGTCGTAGTGCATGCTCCTAAATGTGGTGGTAGCACTTGTATGGAATCATGTAATATATATTGTTCAGGTATTGTTTTAATTATGTTTGTTGTTAAATAGTTACTAACATTGTTGTCTAGTCATAAATTTGAACTTGTATTTTTTTAGGTGTACCAATAAATTGCCACCATTGTGTTAATCATTTCAATAAACCATTTTATGGTGAAGTAAGAGAATTTGGTGAGTTAATACCACTATAATGGTATTAAGACATAGAAAACAATAAAGTTGTAGTATTATCCTTTGTTTACTATTGCTATTTGGAGCATACATGTTGTTAATAAGTCGGTTGTTTCGGTAGATCATGATATACGCATTCATGTAGGTTAGCTATTCATTGAAAAAGCTTAGATAGATGCGGTTTTTAACTTGCCTTGCAGGCCACATTTATCCATTTCATGATGTCATCACATCGAGTCCAGACGTAACGTAAAATTTCTACTGCAAGAAGATCTGATTTTGCTTTTTATATATTATGTGGTGAATATCGACTAAAGGATGATCATCCGGAAACGGAATGTTCTTTCTCGTTTTGCTCTTCATATTTTAACTCATAATAAATGTAAATAGTCACAAAATAAATAAAAGTTTGCCCATAAAATTTATCTTCATATTTGATAGACCAAACAAATCAAAATTTTTTCTATGGTTATATATATATATATATATATATATATATATATATATATATATATATATATATATATATATATATATATCATGAAATAGCACCATTTTTATACTGTGGTGGCACATGGTTTGATTACATGATTGGCCGTCAATATGTACCAATTGAGTGGTAATTCAGAATTATGGTATGTCAATAGATCATGTATTAGGATAACATGTTTAAAAGTTTTAATGACAATGCCTAGAAAAATGTTTACAAGTCAGACTAAAGTCGTCATGATAATTTGTATTATAAAGATTAAACAAAAAAACTACATCTCCTATATGGAGCAAACTACCATTACAATTATACTTAATATGTACGTAATTCAGTTGTAGATTAAAATCTGCCATTAGTGTAATAGCTGAAATGATAAAGCTTAAACTTAAATTCCAACGTCTTTAATAAAAAAGTGATAATTTTTCAACCAGTGATATCTGTGGGCTAACTTGAGTTGTGTTTTTAATATCCTAGCGATAAGGTCTAGATTTAAACATATTTTATTCTAAGAGTGTTCCTGGTTGTAAAATTATTGTTTTTAATAAAGAGTTTAGTTTTAATTTGTCATTGAAAACATTAGAGCAAAAAAAAAACTTGCATTGATCATGAGCTGTGGTGATGATTCTAGTGAGAATATTAGATCAAAGTCATGAAATTGTTGTATAGTTATCGACGGTCGATATTGAATATTGAATTATGAAATTCATATTACATTCATACAAACATTTCAACAATGTGTCACTTTGAAAGATTTGCGTGATTCTGCTTCCCACTACCTAGGGATTTGGGTTCAATTTTTTTATTTTTTCTCAGTTATGTTTATCGGTTGCTGGAGCCTTGTTGATTTTGGGGTTTTCTCTAAATGCTAACAAGTTTTGCAAGAGATTTGGAAAAAAAGTTATTACAAATCCCCAATACATTTTTGGCGTATCAATATGCATATCAGTTTATTAGTTATTGCTGTTTTTTTGTTTTAAGGTCAAATGAAAGGGCTACCAAACGCAAGCTGCTGTCAATGCAACTGGAACACCAGCAGGCACTAAATGCTCTCAGCGGTGAAGAGGTACAGCAGTTAGCGCGGGAGTTGGGGGCTCAGCTGAGACGTAAAAAAGGTAAATTTGTACCATTGTCAGCAAAACTTACCTATTCCTGCAGTGTGTACAGTGCTGTGTTCCTAGGCTTGGCGAGTAAAGAGAAACAGTATAGTTATAGGCTCTTGGTGTTCCATTTTAGTTCACAGATATGATATGCAATATATCTGTATACATCTTTGCGTAAAGTTTGATATAGGTGCTCATGGACTGCGGTAGCCGCTTACTATTGGTGGACTGTAAGTTCATTTCTCAGAGAAATGGAGAAATTAGGGGAACTGGTGGCTTGAGGGTCACAGATTTAATAGTACGCGAGCACACAAAGCCTGATACTTTAAGTGCTGATTTATTATGTGCATGGCGGTAATGAAAAAATTATGAAACCTGCTCAAATGACTAATAAAATATTTCAAGAACTCGTGAAGTCCGCCGACACCCACTTGAACATTATAGAGGGTTATTTTTCAAAGACTAGGCAAATTTTAAACTTAAGTTCAAATGTATAAGTAATGATATACTGTTGTTGCAGTTTTTGAAAACACGAGTAAAAACGGCTTCTACTTTTATTTAAAATTATCCCAAATGTGATTTATGAGCAACAATGTTTTTGCTTACCGATCGCCCATTACGAATGTGTGCGTGCGCAGTAAAATCAGTTAAAATAATGCATTACCACGCATTTTTAATTTAAAAGATAAAAAAGACAGAATGAGAGCTTTTAATTGATATTTCTTCACCATTTGCATATATTATTCTGAACATTCTTTGCAAATTTTGCCAGTTATTTCAAAAGAACCCCGTATATAATATACATACTTACAAATATATTCACCTACAACTTATATTGATACATATCGTTTGATCCCTACCAGTTGTGTAGTTCGTAATCGTAAGAGGAGATAGAGTGAAACTGAAACAGGAAATGGGCAGTGACATCTCTTCCCGATAATAGCTTAAAATAATAAAACCACTGCGTTTGCCAACCCGCCTGCTAGATGGGCAACTGTGCGCGTTATATTATGACGTCATAGCTGTCAATTCAAGCCAGTAAGGTAGGGTGAGCAAATGAAATATTTTTGAAATAATATTTATTTACAAATAAACACAAAAGAACCATGAAAGAAAAAGTTTTGATAGAAATTTAGCACTTCAATTCCGTTCATCTCTGCACCACTGTCTGAGTAGGCATCATCATCGTCGTCACAGCCACCACCACCGCCACCACACGACCAACACCACACCAACCCACCACCGCCACCACCAAAACCACAATGGCCACCACCACCATCACTACCGCCACCATCATCATCATCATTTCTGCTTTCGCTTTTTGGCGAAATGTTGCCAACAATTAAAATAGAAAAATATAAATATTTTGTAGTCGTAATTAGTTTTATTTTTAAAACTAATTATGACTAAAAGATTTGGTAATACTAAGACAGTTCAATATTTTTTTTTATTTTTTTTATAGGATAAGATGACAAACGAGCACACAGCCCACCTGATGGTATGTGGTTGCTGTGGCCCATAGACATCTACATCTATCCTTGATTACGAATCAAAATGCAGATGCGTTGTCATCCGTGAGGACTTAGGTGGAATGTCTTGTTTCCAGTAAAAAGGGTCTCCAGTTTTCTACACTCACCATACGAAATACAGCAGCATTAAACTACTATCTGACGCTGGTATAAAAACATATAAAAGTGGAAAATTGATTTTCTTTGCAAGCCGTACTTTCAAGTGACAGTTGACAGATCATGGTCATTCGAGGTCATTGACGTTCCTATTCTTATTTGAATGGCATTATACGAGTACATACCTTATAAGGCAGTCTGTGAGGTAGGTATTTGTTCAGCAGGGTTTTAACTTTTCCTAGTTCTAAGTTCGCAAAAAATAGTCCAGTGCTTTAGTTATAGTAGACAGTGCCATCATCACTATGTTTGAGCACCAGAATTTTTGCTGACATGACACTTAATAATGCTGTTTGTCTATTTACATCTACAAATAAACCATAGAAATGACTATAATTACATACATAATAGAACGGAGGAGTGGGCGGAGCCCGTGTAACCACTAAAATGTCACTAACGTGTCAATTCACACGTATAAATGTCTACATGAGATGTATTTTGACGTTACAATCGTTTCCAAATTTCGCATCAAAATTATTTAGTAAATGCCAAATTGTACGCTATTTACAAATAAATACGTATTAAAATCTGTCTGTCAACACAGTGGATGAATGGGGTTTGTAGTAGTGATAATACTACGTAATTGCTTGTATGTGTGCACCCGACGACGCTTATCGTTGTACAAATAAGGTTGACAGCCATGCTACAATAGCTTGTGTATTATAGTATTCTATGAAATAAACAAACTGGCAGAGATATATTGGTAATTTTATAAGTTGTCTTTTCCACCTATGGGATGAATTCTCTTATGTCGCAAATTTGCTAAATCTTGTCTCTAAAAATACAATTTTTAATTTTTAGTTGCTCCGAAATTTATAAGTGAACGTGAAATGAAGAAACATTCCGAAAAAATCTACAAGTCGTTGCCTGAAGTCATGCAAAAGAAAGAGGAAGTGAAAAAAGAAAATATGAAAAAAACAAATTTATTGATGGCAAATATTTTTAAAAAGGTAATCATATTTCTTTTATCACACTTCCTATGTTCGCACTATATGATATTTCCATAGGATCACCTGAAGTTACGCCTACGAAATACGCCTTTGATGTCATATTTACAAGTGTCGCACTGTCAAATACTTTCGTGACACTTTCTTTTTATAGAAGTGTTCAGTTTTCGATTGTTAAATTTAATTATGTAGTGTATACACATTTGGATAAACAGTTTTATCAAAAAAAATATGTGGGAAACATGAGCATGTCTTTCATTTGAATTCAATTTTACGGGTAGGGGAGAGATAGGCACTTTTTCACATACAAGGTAATAAAAAAGCACATTTTTAAATATATTCAATATTTATTGTCAAGTTCAATTGCACCTACATTTAGCAAGATGTTTTATAAAGAACAATAACAGTCTACACTTACAAATCAGTCTTAATGTTACAAAAGAATTTCAGAAATATGTCAATTTTGGCCAAAGCTCCCGCAATACGTAATATAAATTGGAAATTTGTGAAGATATAAACCTGGATGAAGAGTCCTTTACGTATTCTAGTTTAACATATCGTAGCAAGTTTGTTCTTGGTATTACAAACTTATCACCAGTTGTTTTTATGTTACCACCTTTTGGCACTTTATCTATGGCAGGTAAGGATCTGTCTTTCGGAATTTCGCATCGGTTACCATTCTTCTTACCTGAACGGCGTCTTTCTGCAAATAAAATCATCTAAACATTTTAATTTATTTTTGGTAATTTAAAACAAACTGTTTCACTATGTACATTACTTAAAGGTGGGAGCATTGGGCATGCCCAAACCACCCTAAAAATAACTGCCCATTGCTTCCTCATACTTTTTCAACTTAAGTTCCCTGTGAAATTTTATGGTTAGATATTTTAGCGTGACTTACAGTTAATATATATATATATATATATATATATATATATATATATATATATATATATATATATATATATATATATATATGTAGGAAGGTACAATAGAATTAATTTACAATTACAAAATACACGGATCAAAGCTAATCAACTATAAATTGTAATGAGACTAATTTAATAGCTGATAATAATAATAATTAATTCGTTTCCACGAATTAATTATCCGAATAGTCTAAAATGAGCTAGTAGCAGGATACATCAAGTGCACCGTGCCACGCCAGACACATGACTCCCTGCTTCGTTTTTTTTTGCGCCCGAAGCGATTGGAAAGGGCTACCCTTTATGTAAGGATGCGGAAAATGCATTACGCATACCACGACTGCCGGTCTAACGTGGTTATGAGGGACTCACTGCCTACCGGGGAAACCTAAGTGATACTCTCTAAAAACTGCCTTTGGGGACTGGCAATCAGCTGCTTAAGCTTCTTATGCCGTATCGGAAGCGACTCTCTTTTGGGAAAAGAGGGCGCAGATCCCTGCTTCGCTTTTTTTTTTTGCGTCCGAAGCAAATATGGGCAACCCTCCGGAAAGCGGGGGAGGGAGGCGGTGAATGCTCATAGCATACCACGCAGCCGGCTGCGTGGTTATGTGGAGACTTTTACCCACTAAACACCGCCTTTTAGGAATTGGCTTAACGATCTGACTAGAGATCTCTAAGCCGTATACGAACGCGACCCTCCTTGGCAGAAAGGAGGGCGCATGACAGAAAGGAGGGCGCATGGCAGAAAGGAGGGCGCATGGCAGAAAGGAGGGCGCAGGCTCCCTGCTTCGCCGCTGCGCGGTCGTTTTATACCCGTTGTTGCAAAACAAGCCGAGTAGTGGGGCGGTGGGTGAAACTGAGCGACGCGCCGGGCGGTGCGATTGGTGCACGTGTTCTTTACAATTTTGCTGTAAGACGTACGACGGCGCCGTTATCATGCTGCCATATACATTAGTAAATATACAACGGAAATAAAATAAAAATAAAATACTTACCGTCACTGGTTCTTCGATAATATATAGCGAACCCACAACAAAATGATTATAGTTCATAAAAGATAGCTTGATCTCTGCGACAGCTGTCAGTAAAAATCACGCCTATGAAGTCCTGAATTTATTAGTAGTACAGACAGTACCTGTCAATGTCATACTTTATGGGCATGCACTAATATTAGGTCGGCAAGGACGCGCACCTAACTTTAAAGAGCTAGTAACTTTGACAACAGAACGAAATGACAAATTTTATATGGATGAACAGTTTTGCTAGTGAGTAAAATAAACAACCGACATGAAAATAAAATAAATTTTACAATTGAACTGGAATTACGAGGGGGTGCCCATGTCTCCCGACTGCCTAACTCTCCCATTCCTCCCCATACAGCTATAACAGTAATTTACCATTATAGATATTATATTTTTCGACAACCACTTGTATTGTACAGCAGACTGAGTATAGAGCCCCCTGCCCCGCAGTACACCCACCGTTGCTCTGCACATTCGTTTCCCAACTGTTAGACTGCCTTTAAACTGTGCTAGTACTATTAATAAATCGAGTTTTTCTCCTACCAGGCGGTCCCATAATGAACTGGCCTGATATAGTTCAACGCGACATGTCGCTGCATGTTGTGTTGCATTAAATAGTACGTTTATCGTGCACTTAATATAAGAAACATGCATCGACATGAAATGCTTAGTCTTAGTTTAACAGGCATTTGAATAACGAGAGTCGCGTATTTTTTCAAAATGTCGAAAACTGAGTATCGAAGTGTCATAAAGTTTCTGTTTAAAGAAGGTTTATCCCCTGCCCAAATAAAAGAACGATTGGATGGCGTGTATAAGGAGTCTGCCCCCTCCTATAGCACAGTGAAAAATTGGGTGAAAGAGTTTCGCCTCGGAAGAGAAACCGTCGAAGACTTTGGCCACGACGGCCGACCTGTGGAAGTGCTCACTCCCGAAACGATTGCTCTTATCGAAGAGGAGGTTCTGAGTGACCGCCGTTTGAAGAGTAGAGAAATTGCAGCAAGGCTTGGGCTCTCTAAGAGTACCGTTCATCGCGCGATCCATGAACATCTTCACATGAAAAAGGGAGTGCAAGATGGGTACCGAAACTTCTTTCAGCGGTACAGAGGCAGGAAAGAGTGCGCTGCGCTTCGGAGTTTTTGGATCTTTGTGGCGAAAATCCAAAGACTGTGATCGAGCGGCTAGTGACTGGTGATGAAACTATGATCTTGTATTATGATCCACAAAGCAAGCGCGAGTCAATGGAATGGCGTTATAAGAGTGAAAAGCCCCCTAGAAAGGCAAAGGTGCAACAATCGACTAAAAAACTAATATGCACAATATTTTGGGATTTTCAAGGCATTTTGATGGTGAATTTTAAAGAACGTAATACAGTCGTGAACGGCGAATATTATGCTTCTTTAATATCTAAATTACGAGACAAGATAAAGGAAAAACAAAGAGGCAAGCTGTCTAAAGGTGTCCTGTTGCTCCATGACAACGCCCCTGTTCATACCGCTGGTGTTTCGAAGGATGCAGTTCGTCAATGCGGGTTCACAGAAGTTCAACATCCACCTTACAGTCCAGACATGGCCCCGTCCGACTATTATTTATTTCCAAATTTAAAGCGGGACTTAAGAGGAAGAAAATTTTCAAGCGATGAAGAGTTGCAGGCGGCCGTCTTCAGTCATTTTGAGGATAAAAAATGTGATTATTTTTATAAAGGTTTAGAGATGTTGATTCACAGATGTCAGAAGTGTGTTAGTATTCATGGTGATTATATTGAAAAATAAAATTGGTTTCGTTTCATTTCCTTCATTGGTTCATAGTTAGGCCAATTCATTATGGGACCGCCTACGTATGTAGGGTTGGGACTTAGAACGCTTAAGAATTTGGGTTTCTTAAAAATGATCCTAGGTTTATGGTTAGATTACTTCTCGACATTGTATTGGGCCAGCTTGGTCGGACCTATGGTCAGGCTAAGGACAATTTGTTAATTAATTTTAATATGTTCTTATGCAAAAAAAAGTCAATAATTAAAATATCAAGTTATTTGTATGAAGGTAAAGTGAGCGCTAGAGAATCGACGATTGTAAGACGTAGTCAAGTTGCGGGAGCTGCCGAGAGCTTTTTAAAAACTAATTTAAAACTAATTAAAACTACGTGTTCACAGAGTGAGATGTGAATTTATTCTGACCATTGTCTTTTTACAATTCTTAATCCTAAGCTTACAGTCTACTTAAATTACTACATACTCAGCGTTTATGTATTTATGCTGATAGACGCTTTATACGTATTATGGGTGGTGCTGGTGTAACCATAACTCCTCCCTCCTCAACTGCAAAGTTATCGGCAAGATTTGGATTCCGATGATTTTGCATACAATGTAAGAGCTTAGACTTATTTTTCCAAATTACAATAATAAGGCTAATTAAAACTAATACAACATAGAGTAGTACAGTAGCTAAACTAACACTTTTCTTATTCACTAAGATTTCACTTTCACTTTCCACTATTTCACTTTTCAGTTTGTACGAGAGATATTTTAGTTCATCCAAATTAACGCGATTTAAATTCACTGTTTTCTCCGCATTTGTGGGCTGCTCTATCAATTTCGGTAGAGTTAAAATAGGTGTCACCTTATATTGCAGTTTTCCTGAATAGTATCGTTTCTGGTGTAATTTAATATTGCCTAATTTTATCTCACAGTTTTCATCGATTTCCAAGAGGTAAGTGCCCTTTACAGCATTTCTTTGAGTGTCATCGCCACACGTTTTTGTAAGCACTATTTCATTTTGTGGAAATAGGATCCAGTTAATAGGATAGACTGTATCTTAACACTTTTCAGCTCTACTATTGATAGTTTACAAAGGCTTAGATTTGATGCGAAGTTCATAAGTTGTTCTATGCATGTGTTTTCGGGATACTGCACGATATCATTTTCCTCACACAGGAACTGGTTTGCTGCTATCTCCTGACATGGGCCATTTAAGGGTAAGTACGTGTGATCTTTCACCATGAGGTAAGTATATTTGGGAAAAATAACAGTTGTTCTATTATAGGTGGGATCAAACATAGGTAAAGCATACATTTTAAAATAAGTGTATGTAATATTATCAGTCCTCTGACTGATTTCCATAATGAACGTTATTTGGTTTTCTTTTACGTAGGCCTTAACAGACATAGATCTTTCTAAATTAACTAAATTGTTTTCAGTAATAGGATACAATAAACTATTTGTTTGAGATATAGATTCTAATATAACTAATAATTCAGTGGAATTAACAATGGCTTGATGTAGAACGTGAAGTTTAGTAAATGCTAATGCCGTTTCTATTAACTATAACCCACTTATCTACTTCCTTGTATGGTTGTCCTTGCTTTACGGGTAACATGCCTGGATTATGCTCAAGATCATCAGATTCAGGTTCACGAAGATCGCCAACAACCTGTGGAGGGCGTTTCACAATTTTGAGGTGCACTTTAGTTTTTATTTTCCCTATCGTTACAGGTATTATGTTTCTTTCAATATCCCCTTGCACTTTCGCCTTTTGATTCTTAGGCTTTTCCTTACTTTTTCTTATGTTAATATCTTTAATAAAAACCGTATCGCTTTCTTTAAAATAAAATCCAGATTCCCCGCTTTTCTTTTTCCTAACCTTTTCTTTATCTGTATAGACTTTTTCGGATATATACCTATATAAGTATTTGGTTCGTCTCGCGTGGTCTTTAACGAGTTGCTGTGTATATGCCTTTTCAAAATCTACGTCGAATATTTTACCAGAATCGGTATGACCAAATGCTACTTCAAAGGGTGTTAATCCTGTCGTTGAATGAATAGTATGATTATATGCCATGACTGAATATGTCATGACAGATGCAGCGTCTGTGCATTTTTGCTCATAATTTGCAAGTCTGTATATTTCAATTATAGTAGAATGAAATCTTTCGATAATGCCTGTCGAATTGGGGTTATCGGGAGTTGTGATATGAGTTTCTATTTTATACATAGATAGGAGCTGACGCATAAGTTCGTTATTAAATTCAGTGCCTGGATCAGATGATATTTTCTTAGGAATTCCGTACATAGAAAAATGTTTAATGCTCGCGCTACTTCAGCGGTTTGTCGACTTGCAATCTCTAAGGCCTGCCCTAATTTGCTAAAAGCATCCACAACGGTTAAATAATACTTCTTCTCAATAGTAAACAAATCTATAAATAGTTCCTGAAAAGGCGCATCCTGAGTTGATGTGAGTTGTAGTACAGGTTTTATTGGTTTCCTATCGTACTTCATTAATCTGCAAGGTTCACAAGCATTTATAACGGCAGCTACAGTGTCTTGCATGTTTTCCCAATAATAGTTTCTGCGTATTCTTATCATAGTTTCTTTCACACCGCGATGACATGTTTTTCCTTCATGGTGTTTGAGAATGACAGCTTTTTGTTCTTTTTCATCCTTCACGTATACTACGCGTTCTGTACATTCAAAGAATTGTACTGCATCCTTCTTAAAGAGTTCTATAATAACTTTTGTAAATAATTTCCTGTGCTCAGCGTTCTCGAAATAAATAAGGTATCGACTCTTAAATTTTATATATTCCTTTAAAAATTGTTTTATTAATTCTTCGTTTTCTAGTGGAAGAAATACCTCTAATACTTTTTTTTTGCTCTAGATAAATTTCTGACTTGTAGTTTATTTTGGAACCAAGAAAATACTAGGATCTGATTTGGTTTGGTATCTATTGCCTCGCTCAAAATTGGGATTGCTTTTGACTCAGGTTCAATATTTGAGTGTATCGTGTCTGTTCTACTACTGTTAGTTACCGATGATACAGGGTAATTTTCTTCGAACAATTCTACATGTTCCGTCACACTCGAGTCGGAGTCTGAAATTATCACTGTCTCTGGTTGAAGCTCAGGTCTGTATTTTTCAAGTTCTTTCAGTTGGCGTGTTACTTTTTGTATGTCGTTATCCACATTAACATCCATTAATGCGTCGTCTAAAGCATTAAGTTTTATGCGAGACAAGGCATCTTCATTCATATGGTTTAGGCGTAACTTGTTTAAATTTTCAAAGCAATAACTGGTCCGTTTCTAGATCAGAGTGATCTATAGAATTTACATACGATTTATATTTCAGAACGCGAGTAACCCGGGTTCGATCCCCGCCGGCACCAATGAAATTGTTAATTGCAATTTTAAGTGCTGATTTAACACGTGCTCGGCGGTGAAGGAAAACATCGTGAGGAAACCTGCATGTCTGAGGAATAAGAAAAAAAAATATTTCGAAGACATGTGAAGTTCGTCAACACGCCTTTGGGCAGCGCGGCGGACACTTCCTTGCCCTAAAACCCTCTCAGAAATGAGGGGAGGCCTGTGCCCAGCAGTGGGACGTATATAGGCTGTAACTTTACTTTACTTTACTTTTTATATTTCAGGTGGTTTTTGGAGGCTTTTATTTGAAAATTTTCAGTCTTTGCAGACACGTCATTATCCTCTGAATCATTGTTTTCGTCGACCTCTATTATAGAATTTTCTTGTATGGATTCATCTTCATAATAATTGTTGTATGTTTCTTCATACATGTAATTTTGAGGAAATTCGTGGGGTTAGTATAATGGATAAATTTCTAATTCGTTTAGGTGGAAACCTGGCTTTGGAGGGGCAGTTCTCGTAGAAACATCAGTATCATTAGAAACCGGCTTATTATGCACATTATTATTACCAGGATAATTAAAACGCTGAGAATTACCATACTGTTGTGGTAACATTGGTTGCATGGGGCTATAGCCCTGGGGTCTTAATCCAAAGTTTGGTCGGTATCCAAAATTAAGTCGGTATCCAAACTGAGGTGGGTAATATTGCTTAGGGAAACTCATTTGCTGTTGAGGCTTATTTTGTGGTAATGGAATCTTCATTTGTCTACTATGGGGAATGCCAAACTTAAATTGAGGTGGTGTTCCGAAATTCTGCCTAGGGGGTTGGTTTGGTGCTAACATTGGTCTAAAACCTGTAGGCTGTGTTGGCATTACGAACTTAAACGATGGTTGTTGTACTGGTATACTACTAGACTGTGGCTTAGACATATGACTAGACTGTAACATTTTACTACGCATCTGATATTGGTCATAGAAGTTTACTTCTTCTAGAACTATACTTAGTGCTTCCTCTAGTGTACTGGGTGTTTTCAACCTAACAATGCGCACCATATTTTCAGGTAAATTATATAAGAAAACCTGCAGAGCGGTGTTACTGTAAATAATAGTTTTACTTATTTTTAAGTTTTTATCACCAATTTGATTAACCTTCGATAATAGCACTGATTTAACGGATTGTATTCGACCACAAAAATCTATATAATTCTCATTTTGATGTTTCTTTAAAGTTTCTAATTCAATGGCTAAACATTCTTCGCTACGTGGGTCGCCGAAGTGAGTTAAAAACAATTCCTTGAGTTCCGCCCACGTCTCTATATCTTCCCGTTCACTGATAAGCGACGCGGCCTCGCCCGTAAGACGACTAGTAATGATTTGCATTATATATTCATTTTGCACATCGGATGATTTAAAGTTAGTTATTATGTATTCACATTTACGCAAAAATAAATTTAAATGGCGTTTATCGCCGCTAAATGTTGATATTATTTTAGTTAATTCATTAGGGATAAGTTTAATTTCCGACATTTTTAAAAATTTATTCACTGGTTTCTATACACAAAAATACAAAAAATAGAATAAAATATTTAATATAACTCTACTAGTTTCACAAATGTTGTAAGGAAAAATCGAGTATAAGTACTAACCTATTATGTATTAACGTGTCGAGTAATCTTTAAATTAACAAACACATGTAGACACAATAAGAACTTAATATAATGTACTATAATACTTAATATAATATTACTCTATAATTTCATTGAGTAATATGGGACTTAATATTATGTACCTATTACAATTAATTTAATTTAATTTTTATTTTTATTTAAGTAATAGTTATTTATTGCACTTAATACTTTATAAAATTTACGTAAGATTAGTATTTGAAACCCAAATAACAGTCAAAATGGAAGATGTCTAATTCCAAGTTCACTAAGGGATATGAAGGAGGTGAAGAGTCGTACTCACCAGCCCGCAGCGCCCATCATCAGCTTCACGGCTCCTTATTCTCGACGATTTTGTTTTGGTTCGCTGGATCACCACGCTGTATGCATCGCCCGCCGATGCGCAAAAATAGGTAAAATTGTATACGCGATATTCACGAACGGTGGCACAGCTTTTCCGGCGATCCTACCGGCAGCGCCAGTCAAGTTGCGGGAGCTGCCGAGAGCTTTTTAAAAACTAATTTAAAACTAATTAAAACTACGTGTTCACAGAGTGAGATGTGAATTTATTCTGACCATTGTCTTTTTACAATTCTTAATCCTAAGCTTACAGTCTACTTAAATTACTACATACTCAGCGTTTATGTATTTATGCTGATAGACGCTTTATACGTATTATGGGTGGTGCTGGTGTAACCATAACTCCTCCCTCCTCAACTGCAAAGTTATCGGCAAGATTTGGATTCCGATGATTTTGCATACAATGTAAGAGCTTAGACTTATTTTTCCAAATTACAATAATAAGGCTAATTAAAACTAATACAACATAGAGTAGTACAGTAGCTAAACTAACACTTTTCTTATTCACTAAGATTTCACTTTCACTTTCCACTATTTCACTTTTCAGTTTGTACGAGAGATATTTTAGTTCATCCAAATTAACGCGATTTAAATTCACTGTTTTCTCCGCATTTGTGGGCTGCTCTATCAATTTCGGTAGAGTTAAAATAGGTGTCACCTTATATTGCAGTTTTCCTGAATAGTATCGTTTCTGGTGTAATTTAATATTGCCTAATTTTATCTCACAGTTTTCATCGATTTCCAAGAGGTAAGTGCCCTTTACAGCATTTCTTTGAGTGTCATCGCCACACGTTTTTGTAAGCACTATTTCATTTTGTGGAAATAGGATCCAGTTAATAGGATAGACTGTATCTTAACACTTTTCAGCTCTACTATTGATAGTTTACAAAGGCTTAGATTTGATGCGAAGTTCATAAGTTGTTCTATGCATGTGTTTTCGGGATACTGCACGATATCATTTTCCTCACACAGGAACTGGTTTGCTGCTATCTCCTGACATGGGCCATTTAAGGGTAAGTACGTGTGATCTTTCACCATGAGGTAAGTATATTTGGGAAAAATAACAGTTGTTCTATTATAGGTGGGATCAAACATAGGTAAAGCATACATTTTAAAATAAGTGTATGTAATATTATCAGTCCTCTGACTGATTTCCATAATGAACGTTATTTGGTTTTCTTTTACGTAGGCCTTAACAGACATAGATCTTTCTAAATTAACTAAATTGTTTTCAGTAATAGGATACAATAAACTATTTGTTTGAGATATAGATTCTAATATAACTAATAATTCAGTGGAATTAACAATGGCTTGATGTAGAACGTGAAGTTTAGTAAATGCTAATGCCGTTTCTATTAACTATAACCCACTTATCTACTTCCTTGTATGGTTGTCCTTGCTTTACGGGTAACATGCCTGGATTATGCTCAAGATCATCAGATTCAGGTTCACGAAGATCGCCAACAACCTGTGGAGGGCGTTTCACAATTTTGAGGTGCACTTTAGTTTTTATTTTCCCTATCGTTACAGGTATTATGTTTCTTTCAATATCCCCTTGCACTTTCGCCTTTTGATTCTTAGGCTTTTCCTTACTTTTTCTTATGTTAATATCTTTAATAAAAACCGTATCGCTTTCTTTAAAATAAAATCCAGATTCCCCGCTTTTCTTTTTCCTAACCTTTTCTTTATCTGTATAGACTTTTTCGGATATATACCTATATAAGTATTTGGTTCGTCTCGCGTGGTCTTTAACGAGTTGCTGTGTATATGCCTTTTCAAAATCTACGTCGAATATTTTACCAGAATCGGTATGACCAAATGCTACTTCAAAGGGTGTTAATCCTGTCGTTGAATGAATAGTATGATTATATGCCATGACTGAATATGTCATGACAGATGCAGCGTCTGTGCATTTTTGCTCATAATTTGCAAGTCTGTATATTTCAATTATAGTAGAATGAAATCTTTCGATAATGCCTGTCGAATTGGGGTTATCGGGAGTTGTGATATGAGTTTCTATTTTATACATAGATAGGAGCTGACGCATAAGTTCGTTATTAAATTCAGTGCCTGGATCAGATGATATTTTCTTAGGAATTCCGTACATAGAAAAATGTTTAATGCTCGCGCTACTTCAGCGGTTTGTCGACTTGCAATCTCTAAGGCCTGCCCTAATTTGCTAAAAGCATCCACAACGGTTAAATAATACTTCTTCTCAATAGTAAACAAATCTATAAATAGTTCCTGAAAAGGCGCATCCTGAGTTGATGTGAGTTGTAGTACAGGTTTTATTGGTTTCCTATCGTACTTCATTAATCTGCAAGGTTCACAAGCATTTATAACGGCAGCTACAGTGTCTTGCATGTTTTCCCAATAATAGTTTCTGCGTATTCTTATCATAGTTTCTTTCACACCGCGATGACATGTTTTTCCTTCATGGTGTTTGAGAATGACAGCTTTTTGTTCTTTTTCATCCTTCACGTATACTACGCGTTCTGTACATTCAAAGAATTGTACTGCATCCTTCTTAAAGAGTTCTATAATAACTTTTGTAAATAATTTCCTGTGCTCAGCGTTCTCGAAATAAATAAGGTATCGACTCTTAAATTTTATATATTCCTTTAAAAATTGTTTTATTAATTCTTCGTTTTCTAGTGGAAGAAATACCTCTAATACTTTTTTTTTGCTCTAGATAAATTTCTGACTTGTAGTTTATTTTGGAACCAAGAAAATACTAGGATCTGATTTGGTTTGGTATCTATTGCCTCGCTCAAAATTGGGATTGCTTTTGACTCAGGTTCAATATTTGAGTGTATCGTGTCTGTTCTACTACTGTTAGTTACCGATGATACAGGGTAATTTTCTTCGAACAATTCTACATGTTCCGTCACACTCGAGTCGGAGTCTGAAATTATCACTGTCTCTGGTTGAAGCTCAGGTCTGTATTTTTCAAGTTCTTTCAGTTGGCGTGTTACTTTTTGTATGTCGTTATCCACATTAACATCCATTAATGCGTCGTCTAAAGCATTAAGTTTTATGCGAGACAAGGCATCTTCATTCATATGGTTTAGGCGTAACTTGTTTAAATTTTCAAAGCAATAACTGGTCCGTTTCTAGATCAGAGTGATCTATAGAATTTACATACGATTTATATTTCAGAACGCGAGTAACCCGGGTTCGATCCCCGCCGGCACCAATGAAATTGTTAATTGCAATTTTAAGTGCTGATTTAACACGTGCTCGGCGGTGAAGGAAAACATCGTGAGGAAACCTGCATGTCTGAGGAATAAGAAAAAAAAATATTTCGAAGACATGTGAAGTTCGTCAACACGCCTTTGGGCAGCGCGGCGGACACTTCCTTGCCCTAAAACCCTCTCAGAAATGAGGGGAGGCCTGTGCCCAGCAGTGGGACGTATATAGGCTGTAACTTTACTTTACTTTACTTTTTATATTTCAGGTGGTTTTTGGAGGCTTTTATTTGAAAATTTTCAGTCTTTGCAGACACGTCATTATCCTCTGAATCATTGTTTTCGTCGACCTCTATTATAGAATTTTCTTGTATGGATTCATCTTCATAATAATTGTTGTATGTTTCTTCATACATGTAATTTTGAGGAAATTCGTGGGGTTAGTATAATGGATAAATTTCTAATTCGTTTAGGTGGAAACCTGGCTTTGGAGGGGCAGTTCTCGTAGAAACATCAGTATCATTAGAAACCGGCTTATTATGCACATTATTATTACCAGGATAATTAAAACGCTGAGAATTACCATACTGTTGTGGTAACATTGGTTGCATGGGGCTATAGCCCTGGGGTCTTAATCCAAAGTTTGGTCGGTATCCAAAATTAAGTCGGTATCCAAACTGAGGTGGGTAATATTGCTTAGGGAAACTCATTTGCTGTTGAGGCTTATTTTGTGGTAATGGAATCTTCATTTGTCTACTATGGGGAATGCCAAACTTAAATTGAGGTGGTGTTCCGAAATTCTGCCTAGGGGGTTGGTTTGGTGCTAACATTGGTCTAAAACCTGTAGGCTGTGTTGGCATTACGAACTTAAACGATGGTTGTTGTACTGGTATACTACTAGACTGTGGCTTAGACATATGACTAGACTGTAACATTTTACTACGCATCTGATATTGGTCATAGAAGTTTACTTCTTCTAGAACTATACTTAGTGCTTCCTCTAGTGTACTGGGTGTTTTCAACCTAACAATGCGCACCATATTTTCAGGTAAATTATATAAGAAAACCTGCAGAGCGGTGTTACTGTAAATAATAGTTTTACTTATTTTTAAGTTTTTATCACCAATTTGATTAACCTTCGATAATAGCACTGATTTAACGGATTGTATTCGACCACAAAAATCTATATAATTCTCATTTTGATGTTTCTTTAAAGTTTCTAATTCAATGGCTAAACATTCTTCGCTACGTGGGTCGCCGAAGTGAGTTAAAAACAATTCCTTGAGTTCCGCCCACGTCTCTATATCTTCCCGTTCACTGATAAGCGACGCGGCCTCGCCCGTAAGACGACTAGTAATGATTTGCATTATATATTCATTTTGCACATCGGATGATTTAAAGTTAGTTATTATGTATTCACATTTACGCAAAAATAAATTTAAATGGCGTTTATCGCCGCTAAATGTTGATATTATTTTAGTTAATTCATTAGGGATAAGTTTAATTTCCGACATTTTTAAAAATTTATTCACTGGTTTCTATACACAAAAATACAAAAAATAGAATAAAATATTTAATATAACTCTACTAGTTTCACAAATGTTGTAAGGAAAAATCGAGTATAAGTACTAACCTATTATGTATTAACGTGTCGAGTAATCTTTAAATTAACAAACACATGTAGACACAATAAGAACTTAATATAATGTACTATAATACTTAATATAATATTACTCTATAATTTCATTGAGTAATATGGGACTTAATATTATGTACCTATTACAATTAATTTAATTTAATTTTTATTTTTATTTAAGTAATAGTTATTTATTGCACTTAATACTTTATAAAATTTACGTAAGATTAGTATTTGAAACCCAAATAACAGTCAAAATGGAAGATGTCTAATTCCAAGTTCACTAAGGGATATGAAGGAGGTGAAGAGTCGTACTCACCAGCCCGCAGCGCCCATCATCAGCTTCACGGCTCCTTATTCTCGACGATTTTGTTTTGGTTCGCTGGATCACCACGCTGTATGCATCGCCCGCCGATGCGCAAAAATAGGTAAAATTGTATACGCGATATTCACGAACGGTGGCACAGCTTTTCCGGCGATCCTACCGGCAGCGCCAGTCAAGTTGCGGGAGCTGCCGAGAGCTTTTTAAAAACTAATTTAAAACTAATTAAAACTACGTGTTCACAGAGTGAGATGTGAATTTATTCTGACCATTGTCTTTTTACAATTCTTAATCCTAAGCTTACAGTCTACTTAAATTACTACATACTCAGCGTTTATGTATTTATGCTGATGGACGCTTTATACGTATTATGGGTGGTGCTGGTGTAACCATAACTACGTTGTCGATAAATACTACGCGTTCATTTCGAGTTTGCCGTCGTAGACCGTTACGACGTCACAGCTGACGGTACCGTAGACGAAAAAAGTCATCATGTTTATGTTTTTTAGTATTCATATTTTCAATAAAGTTAAATAATAACGTGTTCGATGAAATAAAATATTTTTTGAATGATGATGATGATGAAATAGTAACGTGTTCGATAAAATAAAATATTTTTTTATAGTTTTATTTTACATTTTAAATATATCAAATTAAAGATTTTCGAAATTAAAGATTTTATTTCGAATTAAAGATTTTCATAGCTACGACATCGTGGACATCATAAGGCGTTATCAATTGCTTTTCAACCTTTTCTTGTTCAAAGAATGTCATTATCTTATATAATAAATTGCGTTCGCCACTGTGCAAGACCTTTCCTCTTTTACTCATTGTAACAGAACAAATTAACGAATATCAACAGAAACAAAAACAAAAAATCAACAGTAACAAAAACAACGGCAAAAACAGTAACAAACTAGAGAACGTACGGGAGCATAAAAAACGGACGTAAGTACACTTCGACGTTGCTATCGGTACTAAAAGGGCGACGCTTGAGGCGCGGAATGAGGGGGCGCGGCGGGAGGTAACGGCATTCTTGAAGTGAACGACTAGTAAAATGTTTTAAGAAATTATCAATTACCGTGTAGTCGCGATGTATGATAACTTTGGACAACTGCTTGGAACATTAGAACGACTTATAATGTGATCAGGTGCATTTTACATTTAGTATTATTTTTTATTTCAGTAGTCGATTTTTTATCACCTTCCTTACCTAAGTTACTTGGCTGTGTTATAAGTACCATTTAAATTATTATTTTATTGTCGGTGTACAGGCCCAGTACACGGTTCACGTACCTTGTTATACAGTAAGTAATATGAGGCATGCCTTTTAAGTTTTGTCGTTTGACAAAAAATACAACTAGAACATTATAGTATTTTTTATTGTTTTTTACAGTATTCACCACGTAGTTAAATACACTTTTTCCATTCGCTCGAATCAGTTATTAAATTATTTATTCCACTCCGAGATAGGGGTGTTCAATATGGCTGTTTTGAAAACGTCGACTGAATCTTCACCGTACTGAAACCTTTGACCACGAAGATTTTTCTTAATTTAAGAAATCGTTATGGCGTCGGTCAGGACTGCATAGAGGATGTTCAAGGATTTCTACGTTTTCCTGCTTCAAATACTCAATCGTTTGACATAAAAGAAAGAAAATAAAAATCGGTGCATTCGTTCGTGAGATATCGAAGGAGAAAGATTTAAAAAAAACGTTTTTTTAACATAACTTCGAACCAACCAAATGGGGAAAAACTTAAGGAGAGACAATAAAACGTTATGTGATGAATGTTGAGTATTTTTACCACGGCGATAACTTCCAAGTACCGTTGGCGGTTTGCGGCGTTCTAAAGATTTCAATGTGGAATAGATTTGGTGATAATAGGAACTGATTCGGATGAGTTGATTTTGAGAAATCTCAAAAACAAAAATTTTGAAAAACTATTACTTTAGAATAACTTTTAGACGGTTTTACCGATCGATTTCCAAAACTAATCAGCTATTAACCTCAAGAAATGACGTCGAATGCCGTTTAGAAAATAATAAATCGGTTCATTCATTCGTGAGATAACGAAGGAGAAAGAATTTGAAAAAAAAAAACGTTTTTTTTTTACATTACTTCGAGATTTCGCAACCGAGCAAGTTTGTGCTTTTTACATTATTTGTAGAACTTAAAAAACTGCGTCGAATGCCGTTTTGAACATGAAAATCGATCTATCCCTTCATGAGATATCAAAGAAGAAAAATTTTGAAATAATCTTTTTTTGACATACTTCCCGCCAAGTTCGAAGAGCTTAAAACTTAGCGGGAAGTTTCAGGGATGTCCTGTAGGGTTAACCATTTTTTTAATGTGTAATACCAATAATATACATTACCATTTGTAGTGGGTTCAATAAGAATTTTCTCCTTTACATATAAAAATTATGATATATAAATATAATAATAATAATATATATTCTAAAAATATAATAATATTTTTGGAGTTTATGTTGTATAATTCTTATACACATCATTTAAAATATAGGTAATTGTTCTGAGCATTTTTATCTATGGTTCTGAGGGGCTCCCACTAAATATAGCTATATATAAAATAAATATAATTTATAACCACTGGGACTTGACAGATTAATTTTAAGAAACAAAAAACTGTTTATTTATAACCGCTGTATTTTCAATAACCCTTATGACAATCTATGTATCTTAAATGTGGAATTTTGGTAAAAAGGGAACCCCCGCTTGGAGTAAAATAATTGACTTTCCGCGATTAGAATAATTTACTTCTAAACCATCAACATTTAACCTAATTAGTTAAATTCGTTAATTTTTTTGTTATCTACTTTTTCTTTTTATCATTTTATCGTTTACACTTATGCCAATGTTTGTTACGCCATGGCAAGTAATAGTTATTGCAATTAACTTATTATGTAATATATTTTCATTTACAGAATCTCCAAAAGAAGACTCTTCGTGGATCAGTAAATTTATCAAATTATAGCACTGTTATACAGATTTGACATAGGAGTAAAACTTTACTTAAAATAAAACGATATGATCATATTCATTGATTTTATTTGTATTAAGTTCACGATAGATTTAAAATTGTGCACTCATTCGCCGCACATACGCATTAATGTGAAATTGAACGCATTATGCAAGTAAGGAATAGCCTAGTAACAAAGATTTAAATAGTTAGATGCGCCTTAAACCTTGAAAAACTGTTGCATTATTTTTGAATGTGTGCGTTTGCAAGACGCTGACGCGCGCACACTAATGCGTGCGCAATACGGTTAGATTGGTTATTAGAAGAGTACTGAGGCAATAGTGTCACCTCTTATTATCTTACGGAAATTGTGTATACTACTTTCTCTGTCTACCACGGCATTTACCGTCTGTGTATGTCTATTTATAGATGATCCCTTTGTAAACCGCTTCCTTGGTAAAGTCGAGTCTTGTAATTGCAACTAAAAATATGGATGTCCTTAATTTACAGCTTGATATAAATATATTTATAAGCACCAAACATTTTTTAATACGAGTTAATAAGTAAATTTAATGTACTTTTATATCATTGTAATGAATAATGAAAATCTCTAAGAAAAAAAAACCTATTTCGCAAATTTATGAATAATATGAATATAGGTAATTGCAACTGTTGCTTGTATTACTTTTCTTTCTAAGGGTGTTTCTATGAAAAATTTCAAAAACATGCCTTGAAAATAAAATTTCTGAAGATAAATTATCAGGGTCTTCGTCTCCGGAAGAATTCATTGAAGTGTATGAACAATCGCTTTCACTGTCTGATAATAGAGTTCTTCCTCGATCTATTGTGTATACTACTTTCTCTGTCGCACAGTTTCCATTGGCTCGTAATTATTTCCCGGTATTTTCTGACATTGCAATAAAATAAATTCAATATTTAATAAAATATAGATACTTACGATTGAAATCACCTTGGGCTTTATTTGTGTTTCTAGAATTATTATTGCACTTTCGAAAGGCACACGATGGCATTCTGAGAGCTTTTTTTGGTGAAATCAACGCGTTAGTTCCAATGTGCAACATCTGGCTGTCACCGCGCACAAATGAGCACTGATTGTGAATGAGTGAGCTCACTCATTTGAGAATAAACACATTTCGGAGTGGTCCATACTATGGTAAGGGCGCATCTAACTATTTAAATCTTTGTTTAGTAAGTGCCTGGACGTTATGCAACTTACGGAGTAACGGACGGAGAAATGTTAAACGGATTTCTTGTCGAATTTGGGAATACAATCACACAAAACACAAGAATGCGTACGTTAATTAATGGATAAACTCTACTACATTGTTGACTTGTTCTATTGACAATTGACAATAAAGATGAATTGTTTTGTATACAGTTAATTTATCATCGTTTGAAATATTATAGTTAAATTGTTGTATTTTACAAAACATCTATGATAGTCTTTCAAAAAGTATGCTTGCACGATAGAGCCATATTGTGAGAACGTCATAAATAAATAAAATAAAACCTACCGTTATTTTATTTTGCCAAAAAACCTAAATTATCCTATACCGTGAATAGAAGATAGATTTTAATGAAAGTTATAAAAACTAGATTTTTGTCCAAAAATATTAATTACCGTTATTATAACAGTTTTAGTTTAAACGATAGATATCTTATTTTGTGCGAGGATATTATGCATACTACATTTAATATTGATGTAGGAGTAACAATATGACAACTTCACACAAGGAACAATAGATAAGAAAAAAGGTTGAACACAATGGAAACGCTAGTGAGGGTGCAGGCTCACCGGATATCAATTAGATATTAGTTTATTGATATGCACATCTCCGGACGGCGCATCCTGAGCAAAAAAGGACCGCAGATTCTTGATCAGAGCATGCCAAACCCTTTTTTTTTTGGATCCTTTGACCCACCGTCAGCCGACGAGGGCTGAGGAACGAGCCAGAACTGGTATTAAACTAACAACTACAATACAACACACAATTTTCCGATGCTCTTGGTTCCAGGGCGAACAATGTATGGACGCAGTGTAATGTTCTTTAGCATGTCTTAACTGTGTATTTTTGGTCCACCTGATGGTAAGTGGTTGCTGTGGCCCATAGACAACTTCGTCTACTATCGATTACGAATCAAAATTCACATGTGTTTTCGCCAGTGAGGACTGGGATGGAATGCCCCATTTCCTGTGAAAAGGGAAGGGTCTCCGGTTCTCTACACTCACCATACGAAACAGTAGCGTTAAGCTGGTATTTTATGCTGGTATTCTGTGAGAGTGTGGTCCTTCCCTGGTCGAGCCGACCCATTCGTATATATACTATACTACTAATATAATTGCAGCATGGTTCTACCACGTAAATACCACCAACTTTAATTAGTTGGAATGGAATTAGTTATTTTTTGGCATTTTGTTCCTTTTTTTTAAACAAGTACAAATTATGTATTATTTTATTAGTTTCCTAACGCTGGTCATCATTAAATGTGCTTTTTTAAATTCATTGTGATGAATTATCTTACGCCATGGCAAATCATTATTATTACAATTAACTTAAAAATTTATTCATTTGCAGAATCTCCAAAAGATGATCAGTAAATTTGTCAAATTATAGCACTGTTATAAAGATTTGATATACAAGTAAAACTTTAATTAAAATAAAACGATATGATATTTATATTATTTGATTTTATTTGTGTTACGCTTAACATAGACTTAAAATTCGCAATCATTCACCGAACATACGCATTAATGTGAAACTGAATGCATAACGCAAATGAGGAATAGCCATTTAGCAGCCACAGGAAAGCAATACGTTAACTGTATTATATTGTAAGAACGTAAACAAGTCTAAAGTGACAGTTTAGCCATCACATCTATACAAATGGATCAATATAACAAGTATTTTACTTTTACACATTGAAACATAAGAATTTAGTTACAGTGTGTAATTTAACAAAGGATAATCTCTACCACGAGCACATTCTTGACTTGTTGAAAGATGAATTGTTTTATGTGGAATAATTTATCAGCGTTTGAAATAAATCTCACAAAACATCTCTGGATTTTTTTTTGGAGGTATTGTTGTACGATAAAGTCTTAAGCCTAAAGAATATTATATTTTCTCAAAAAGCTAAATTATCCTGTTCGGGTGTTTCGTAAGCAGTATACTTGTTAGAACTCAGAATTAAGTTGTACAGGTTTGAATAAAAGTTATAAAAACTAGATTTTAATCCTAAAAATAATAAATAACGTTATTATCACATTTTAGTTTAAACGATAGGTACGACCCTGTTTTGTGCAAGGATCATATGCAAGCTATATTTAATACAATATTACAACAGCGCACAAATAATAATAAAGCTATTTAAACCAGTTACAGTGTTATGGTCCTTTAAGTCAGTGTAGTCTTTTAGTAGTAGTATTTTCTTAAAGTGGGATAGTTAGTTAGTGGGGTTTCAAGGTTGGTGACATGTACTTGTGCGTTACTGAATTATACTTTATTCTTTGTCCATCACACGAGCCATTTCCTTGAGTTTTCTTCTGTGAACTTTTGTAGATGCCGTCATGGGTATTTCGTTGACAAATATTACGCCGCCTCGTAATGTTTTCGAATCAGATAGGGAATCTGAAAATGATTTAATTAAAAAAAAGAGAATAGTGCGTATAATTTGCACTGCTATTTAATTAAATTATTGTATAAAATAAAAAATTGATAAACTAATTTTATCGCGTTTAATTGTAATTTTTAAATTCCCGAAGTTTTGGGGCACTTTATATCACCCATTGTCACTAAAGGACTGAGGTGTTTGACGTATCGATGTCTTAGCTATATGTTTAAATATAACGTAAAGCACCGACGATCCGGGAAGTCTGTGAACATATTCAATGTCGTCCCTGCCATTACATCAGATTTGACCACACATCCTCAACACCGATTCCTATCAAAGATGATAGCCGAGGCTATTGAATTAAAAAATCCTAAAAATCCTAACTTTAATAGAAAAGTTGCTGCCCCTTTTTTTGATCCCCTTTGACACTAAAATTAACAAAATTAAATCCAAACCTAAGCATATCACCGCAAGACTTCAACATACCCACTCTAAGATATTTCTGCGTAGATCGGACCAAAAATTAATTTGAAAGTCTGAAGGTAACCGGGTTAACGTTGATATCGGAACATCTAACACCTCGGTCCTCTACTGCTTGCTTGCCTGCACTGGTACTTAATTGTAAAACAGAGTAAACGTAAGATTACGTTTTTGACGTTGATGGACTAGAAATTTTAGAAGACGATCAATGGCTTGATTCCTGCAGACTAACTTACTTTTAACCAAGTCCTTAATTTCATGAGCTGTGACAGTATACCCTGCTCGAGTCACAACACATGCAACTGGCAAGTCGCCACATTCTTCATCAGGTATACTAGTTACAGCCACGTCCAATACACCTGGATGTTGCCTAATGACGTTCTCAACTTCCACGGGTGATATCTAAATCATAACATGAAATTCTGAATCCTTTTATAAGTTAAACGTTCACTTTAGGATAATCATTATTCATACACTTTAGACGTGGTAGAGCCATGCTGCAGCTATATTAATTGTATAGTTGCAGCACGAATGGGTCGGCTCGACCGGGGAGGACCACGCTCTCACAGAATACCAGCGTGAAATAGCAGCTTAATGCTGCTGTGTTTCGTATGGTGAGTGTAGAGAACCGGAGACCCCTTTTACTGGAAAAGAGGCGTTCCATCTTAGTCCTCAAGGCTGACAACGCATCATCATTTTGATTCGCAAACGAGGATAGATGTAGATGTCTATGGATCACAGCAACCACTTACCATCAGGTGGACTGTGTGCTCGCTTGTCAACCTTTTCCTATAAAAAAAAATACATTGACTTTTTAGCGCTTTTAGAATTGCGACAGTATCAAAAAATAGTAAAATATGTGTGAAATATATAATCTGCCGGCCTCGTTTTGTCATTTATTTGGTAATTAGTTCTAAGTAATTATTAAATAAATAGTCTAATATTTTATTCCTAATGATTTCTTATATTTACGCGAACACTGTACATTGATTAAAACTACTTTTACGGATTTTACAATAATTAAAAAAGCTGAAGGTACCCCGGGTTAACTTTGACATCGGGACGTCAGTCACCTCAGTCCCCCGTGACCATGGGTGCTGGAAAGCACCCGAAAGGTCGGGTATTAAAAATAAAATAAATAAAACGCGATAAAATCCGTAAAAGTAGTTTTAATCAATTTTATTCCTATTTCATCTTGTTTGCATCATGTACTTGACATAGGAAGTAGCGAGGAAAGGAAGCAGAAACGTACTGTGCCAACAAAACTCGTCATGCACATCGCTTCCTGTTTTGTCGGTTTTTTGGGCACGAGTCAAAATAATAATAATAATTATTATTATGTCCTCTAGATCGAATTTAGGCTACGGCGCCCAGCCTCAAAGGAGGCTAGCCATCGGCGCAGGACAGGATTATAGTGCCCAAGTGTATGCGCAAGCACAGGTGCACTCTCTATTCCCTCGCTCTCATAATCCGATGGGACGGTAAACCGACACGACCGGAGAGAGATCAGGCGCCGGACCTACGGCTTTACGTGCTTTCCGAGGTACGGGGGTGAGACACCGCCAACTTCCTGACTCCGGGCAGCTACTGAGAATTTCTTGACAAAAAAACTCAATAATTAATTTTTTTTGGCCCGACCCGGGGTTTGAACCCAGGACCTCATGATCAGCAGTCGCGCTACTACAACCACTAGACCAACGAGGCAGTCACGAACGAGTCAAAGGACTGGTATGAGCGTGGCTGGTCGGCTACATAATGGCTCGAACGCAATTCGTATCGAGCTTTCGTTTCGGAAGCATTGTTCTATTGCGATAAATAGATGTCATCCACCATTTCCGTTGACGAGGACGACTACGTATATTTCTTATTTATGACATTGATATAATTAGCTATACTAAATAAGCATAAAGCGCGCATGCTGTTTTTGTTTCAATAACTATTGTGTTGCAAACTTGAGCAACGTAGTGCCACATGAGTAAAGAAAAATGCGGAGCGTCGCGATTAGAGCAGCGTGTGGGCAGAGAGGGCAACATCGCGGCAGCGCGAGGAGTAGAACAGTGAGCACGGGCTTCTCACCGCTCTACTCATGGAGGTTAGAGAACAGGAGAACGATTGTCGTAGAAAATAGTGTCCCAGAAATATGGACACCATAAGTGAGGCGCTGCGAACACTAAGTTCGGTCAATAAAATTCATTTTCAAGTCTATTTTTCCAATCAGATGCCAAACCACTAGCACATCCACGCACAATAAAATATTTCCTCATTTTTTAATGTTTCTTTTTGTCAAAAATTACAAAATTACGGAGCATGAAAATTTTCTCATTAAAAATGAGATGAAAATTTGTACATTATTCAACTAACTTCATGTACTTGTACTCATAAACAGCTAACTTCGCAGTCACTACTCACCGACGTCAGCGCCGCTATATATCCTACAATTTTCAAGGACAGGCGGGCTATGCTTTAGTACATAGCGATCGTTCTTATATATCGTTTATACGTAGTGATCGTTCTCCTGTTCTCAAACCGTCATGTCTCTACTCCTAAAGGAAGCATAATGTGGCAGAGCCTTGACGTTACGCAGTGAGATTGTACATATAATGTTATTATAAGTCAGGTGTTGTTATGTTGTAAGACAATTTAGTGAATTAATTAAGTTAATTAAGGTGTTGTTATATTATAATAAGCCAGTGCTCAACTTCACTCGACTTTTTACTTTTGAAAAAAATTTTGTAGGTGAACACGGACACAATTGTAAAACTTGCTTATAATTAAAATGCGGGCATTAATATTTCTAAAATTACTATGTTACAGGCAGATTCTAATTTATTAAAACTTAAAATTCAACATTTAAATCATCGTTGTCATTAAAGCCTATCAAAACTCCACTGCTAAATATAGATCTACCCCATAGATTGTCTCATTTACCAATGCTTGACAGGTGGGTTGAAATTCACATTTTTTTTATTTTAAGTAGTTATTTCTCTTTGTGACCCTTTTTACTGGAAACGGGGCATTCCACCTAAGTCCTCACGGGTGACAACGCATCTACATTTTGATTCGAAATCGAGGATAGATGTAGATGTTTATGGGCCACACCACAGCAACAACTTACCATCGGGTGGACTGTGTGCAGATGCTTGCCTATCTCCGTATCACAAAACAGCGAATGTACGCGTAGTTGTTACCCACAAATCACATTCAATTTGGGATAATTTTAAATAAAAGTAGATGCCCTATTTTATCGTATTTTAAAACAAAAACAGCAATAACGGTATGACATTATTTGTATATTTGAACTTATACATCAAATTTGGCTACTCTTTGCGCAAAAAGCTCTGTATAGACACTTCCATCTTTGGCGAAGAAAAAGAATAAACATATTGCTTGCCACTTGAACTATTAAGTAGCCGTGGTAGCTCAGATGGTTAACCCTCGCTGTAAATAAAACAGAACGCGAGAAACCCGGGTTAGATTACCGCCGGCACCAATGAAATTGTCAATTGCAACTTTAAGTTCTGATTTACCACGTGCTCGGCGGTGAAGGAAAACATCGTGAGGAAACCTGCATGTCTGATGAATAAGAAAAAAAAATTGAAGACATGTGAAGTTCGCCAACACGCATTAGGGCAGCGCGGCGGACACTTACTTGCCCTAAAATCCTCTCAGAAATGAGGGGAGGCCTGTGCCCAGCAGTGGGACGAATATAGGCTGTAACTTCACTTTACTTTTACTTTTGCCACTTGACACACTTTTAGAAATCTTTTGTTCATCAGTAGAATCACAAGATTTGGTTTTTAATGAATCAAATTGATTTTGTATATACTATCACTTGCCTGATAACTTTTGTATTTCATTAATAACTTAATCCGTTCAACGTAGAAGTAATTCCAGTTTTCGTCCCTGTAAAACATATCGCCTGTCTTAAACCATCGATCTTCGGCGAAGGTTTCTTCCGTCGCCTCGAGATTTCTGTAATACTCCTATAATTTTTTTTTAATGCAGTGTTATATTTTTGGTACAGAATATGAGATTTTTTCGAATCATATATAATTTCTAGTACTACTGATTTCTATTTCCTTATATTGCTAAAGAAAATTAAATACACAGGCTATTAGGGGTACTCAGGGTAAGTGTTACAGGTACTGGGTAAAACATTGACTGCGTCGATGGTCTAGTGGTCGTTAACACGATTTTTAATCATGAGGTTCCGAGATCAAATTGTAGTTCTTTTTGTCAAGAAATTCTCAGTATTTGCCCGGAGTCAGAAAGTTGGTGGTATTTCACCTCCAGGGCTAAAAGGATTCTTTACTCCATTTCGTTGAGTGTTGTCGTCTCTTTGATACCAAACATAAAACATTCAAAAGACCTGCGAAGAGGAGCAGAGTCGAAGTTGTGATACGTCCGACACCTACTAAGGTCACCAATCAGTCTGCCGTGCGTCAAGAAAAATCGTCCCAATAATGTGAGGTCTTATTTCCAGCAGTGGTCTTATATGGGCTGATGTAGAAGACACGCGTTATTTACCCAGTATGTAGGGCTAGTCTGGATTTCAACACTTAACATACTTATACCGACTTATGCCGACAAACTGGCTTACATTTTAGCAAAATTTAAAATATAAATAATGTACACTCTTTATAAGAATAAATTTAAAAAAAATTATACGAGGTGGCTGCTTTTCCAGGTTTTGAGTCAGCCTGGGTAGATGTCACCTTACTTAAATCTGCCACCAAATATCAGTGCACCCACAGTATAGTGACGGTGTAGGAACATTTATTATCTCATATTGTTCCGTGGGTGTCAAAGAGGTGAGAGAGACAGAGTGACCAACCAGGAGATGGCAGCAGCGTCTTCTTGATAATAACAAGAATTTGAAACATTTTTCTCCACTAATTTAACTGGTAACTGCGTAGATTGCATATTATGCCATAGCTGTTACGTTTGGTATGCAGCTTGGCCCTATTCCGGTTTTAGTCGTAATACGATGCAATGTTGCCGTACCACGTATAAAACTCATGTACAGTATTAGGCTTTTTACAAACCAATGACATGATAAATGATTTTATAATTAAATAACTTACGCACAAGGTATCTTACTTTAAAAATACCAGGTCCTTTCACCCACAGTTCTCCAGGTACGTTCGGTTTCAAAACATCTTTCTGGGTATCCTGGTCTACTAACTGGAAAATAAAAGGTGGTTAAGTTTGGTAGTGATTATGCAGATGTTATGTTATATCCTACTTTATTAATGTATAACGACTGCGTGCGTGGCGTGGCGTTCTCGAATTTTTAAGAAATGTTTTATTCACCGTAACGACCTGTTTTGTTTTATACGAAGTGCAAAAGTGCATGTTGCCTTTTTACATTAAAATATTCATTTGTCAACTTACGTCGTCGCTGTATGAGGAGTGGAGAATGGTGAAATAGTTAAAGAGGAAGTAATTACATTTTAATGATATAATATACAACGTAAATGGTTGAGTTTTACGTTGGGTAATGCGTACGCCAATATAGGGGAATCATTTGATGACGTCTGTTTTTGTAAGTATTTTTACTTAAGTAAAAGTGGGTATTTGCAAAGAAATTTGTCTACGTGCCCTTTACCATTTTCAGCTACATCGTCTCTTAAGGTGAAATGGCTCCAACGATTTTCATAAAATTTAGTGTCCAGGGGGTTTTGGGGACAATAAATCGATTAGCTAGGATTCATTTTTAGAAAATGTCGTTTTATCCTTGTTTTCAGGCAATGAAAAACCGCTACAATATTGTTAGAACAAGAAGATAAATTTTGACAGCGTATTAACGATTATAGTAGCTCAAATGGGATATCGGGCGGTCCCGAAGTCCTTGTACCCTGGTTCGAGTCCAGTATTCGGTTTCGACTTTTCTTCCTTTTTTTTCAAGTTCCCTTCTTTTTTGAGAAAATCTATTATTTCGAGTACTTCTTTTAGAATTTTTTTAAAAACACGAAACTTTAAATTAAACTAAATTGCACTCATGATTTTTTATTTAAATAACCAGTTCAGTTTTTTTTTATTATGTCGTACGATCGAAAAATAATATTCATATTTCGTCAGTATGTAAATTGTATCTAAATATATTTCTAAAAAACACGGTTTCCAAAAAAATACCGAGCAAAGCTCGGTCTTCCAGGTACTAATAGGTAAAAAATAACGTCTCAGGTTTTCTGTATCTATCAGCATTTATTTAGCCGACGGATCTGCGCTTTGTACGGGGTCTGTATGTTAAGTACTAAGTTCTTTTTCTTTAGAACGCCATGTTTTCTTGTAGCTGCTTTCGTCTTAAAATTGTATATCAATGCTTAAAATATACGAACCGCCCAAGATTAAGACTCCACAAGACCTCCTTATCCCGATCGATGTAGTCGTCGAGGCTCCTTTTAACGGTGAATGATTTAGTTTAGATTTTTATGACTTTATATCTATTGCAAGCCTTATATCGGTAGGATCTTAGAGAGTACTTTTGTCATCTTTAACTTTCTCATATTCTAGTGAGCGCGGGTTAATTGGAGTTTATCGAGGAATCATAAGTAAATAAAATTGTTTATTTCCGACAACTAGGATCCATAATAATAAATTAAAATTAAGACAAGATTGTATATTATAGTCGTATAACTGTTTTATATGAAGAAAAAAATCAATGAAAAGGAGTCACTACCCAACAGTGGCCTTACTTACGCGATAACGAAAACAGCCCAGTGGTTTGCCGCATGATTCCGGTGGGGAAAAATCAGGAATGAAACCTATACTCGTGAGTTCACTCATGCCGTAAACGTTGAACACTTCTGTTTGTGGTGTCAGTCTCTGAAACAAAATTGTAACTTCCGTATATGAGACTTACGGATGACATCTTCGTGTCCACCAGCCCATACACAGTCATCTACTGATTATGGGCCACACTCTAGTAGGGATTTTCCTAAGATTTTTTATATTCGAAACTTATATGTTACTAGCGATCCGCCCCGGCTCCACAAGGGCGATTGATGGATCTTGAAAATAGCGCCACCTATCGGGTCCAATTGTGAATCTAAACCATTCAGAGTCCCACTCAAACACGCATATATTTTTCATTAAAATAGGTCCAGCTGTTAGGAGGAGGTCAGTAACAAACACACGCATAGAAGATTTTATATAAAAATTAATTCGTCTTACGAGTACCTCTGTTGGCGTTGTTTTGCTGCATCTCTTGAGAACAAAACTTTCAGGCGGAGTAATTTCTATATCGAACATTTGCTAATTTATAAATACTAGGTCTTCTCAAGATGCGTGGTATGCATATCTTTTTTTTTATAAAAAACTAAAGTGGCTAGGTACTACAACTTCAAATAGAGTCTTACCACCTAGTCATCCAGTATCTGCTTGAAAGATTTGCCCATTTCTCGGTAGTTGGTGAGATATCTCCCCTGGTTGAGATATCTCCGCCATCCCAATAGTGATGATCTCGACAATATATCTAGTGGTCAAAGTACCTAGCCTATCGCTAAGAAACGATCCCGTAACCACACGGCTATACGCCGTTGTTAGGAATTAAAATCAAATTGTATAAAATGTTCTGTCATATAAGTTATTTGTGTAATATTGAATACGTTTTATGCATTGCGATTGAATAATTCATTGAGATGATAATTCATTGAATGGTAAACAAACTTAAAGTAATAAATTATGCTAACCATCTTTCAACATCTTTAATATAAAACAGTCACAAGTAGTACTCTTCCAATGTTGAGTGTTATTTAATTGATAAGAAATGACGATAGTTCAGATCAGAAATAATTGAAGTAACTACGTTCAATCACTTCTATTAAGTAGTTACTATTGACATATCCCATCAAATGAAAATAATATATTTTATGGCCTATAACTGGAATGATATCTTTTTAATTTTGATCCGGGAAAAGTATTAAATTAAAAATAAAGTGATTATTTTCTAGATACTATCTAAGCTAAGAGACTAAAGTTGGTGAATAATAAACTATGGGTTATAGCTTAAAATGAAATAAAGGAACATATACAGGCTATGGACGAACCGGTGACACTACAAATATTATGAAGAACGTTTTGAGTTATTAGTAAAACAACAGTGTGGGTATCAACGCTCATTACTGGTAACTTCAGGGTCCGTTTGTGTTAATAATATAGGCAAAAAGAACCTCTCTCCTACCTATAAACTCCATGACAGTTCCAGGACAACAAATAATTTGAGTAACCTAAACGGTAACAAAAATAATGTTGTTGTGTACAGTGATGATATAGGTAGGTAAAAACTTAGATTTACTTTGATTAAAACTACTTTTACGGATTTTATCGCGTTTATTTTACTTTTAATTACTTTTATTTTTAATTCCCGACGTTTCGGGCGCTTTTCAGCACCCATTTTCACGGGGGACTGAGATGACTGACGTTCCGATGTCATTGTTAAACCCGGAGTACCTTCAGCTTTTTTAATTATTGTTTATGGTCCGATCTATGCAAAATGAACTGACTATGTCCTGAGGTCTTGCAGTACAGAGAAGGAGGCTGGGTACTACCACCTGCTTGCAGGATCCCAACCAGGTGGTAGTACCCAGCCTCCTTCTCTGTTGAAATTAGGATGTTTTTTAATTTCTATAGCCTCACGTATCATCCTTGGTAGGAATCGGTGTTCTTTCACGAGGATTTGTGGTCTATCAAATCTGATGTAATGGTTGGGGCCGTCTAGGATATGATCGCAAACTGCAGACTTCCCGGAACATTGATGCTTCACATCAGCTATATGTTCTTTTACGCGGGTTCTAATTGATCTATTTGTTTGTCCTATATAAGAGAGACCACATTCACAATCAAGCTTGTACACTCCTGCATCTTGTAGAGCAATATGAGTATGACACTTGCCGGTTGGTAGGAACTGACTAATCTTCTTCGGCGGCTTGTAGAATGTTCTAATAGAAGCTACGCTTCAAGATGTAGCCAAACTTGTCTGTGACACCTCTGACATATGGTAGTACAGCAGGCACACGCTCGACTGTGGCCGGCTCTACTCGGTCACTGTGACGTAGGCGCGGGACCCGAAGCTTGTTGTCGTGCAGAACTTGCTTGACGTGCTGAAGCTCGGCGGCCAGGTGTTTGCTGTCACAGATCCCACTTATTTCTTAGGTAAACCTAAGAAATAAGAAATTGAGAAAATAGTGTTTGTTTCGATTAATGCAAAACGTCTGAAGAGATTTTGAAGTAATGTGGTAAAAAATCTTCCATCGCATTCTTATAAAAACAATGCAGACTATTTATATGGAATATTAATTACCCTTATGCGCAATGATTTTTTCAGCAGATAAATTGCGCAGTCGCAAGGCATTTAATGAGTGGGCGACAGTAGAAATTCATAAGAGCAGACGAAGGTTATATGAACTTTACCACGAAATATCATATAATCTATCCGATACTTTTAAAGAATATGTCAAAAATTATTCTAAAATGTTTCAAAGAGTGTGTTTCACAGCCAAATCTGAAAATTAAGAGAGATTTTTTCCTCATCTGGGAAACTTTGTACTCCGCCCAGAAGAAGTGAAATTGCCTACGGCTTAGCTACTCCTTCTATTCATTGAAGACATAGGGCTTAGTAGTGATCTTTTAGGTCGCAGTGATACTGGTCTCCCTACCCTGGACTAAAAGCTTGATAAGTCTCTTACTAGCATCCACAGAATTCGTAAGTAATTAATTTATGGGGCAATGTATACGCTTTTACAACAAAATCCCAGAAAATGTTTAGTTTGTCAATAAACAAGTTCAAAAGTTTTTTTCAAAAAATTATGCATAAAGAGTAATTATATTATCAACGAACACATGAATGAAAATAACCCCTAGGAATGAGGTGATCCTCCATGCATCCATGCTGGTTCTATTTAAATTAATTCAAAAATTGTACAAACAAAATAATTGTAAAGTGAAATATGTTTATGAAATCCCGTTGGGTTTTTTGCTGGTTCTTCCCAGGACAGGTATTTTCCGAACCAGTGGTAAATAAAAAATTACTTTCGATAAGTATTCATATATCAATAAAATATACAAATATATCGTCTTATTCAGTTCCCTTAGATAGGCGATGGGAACTAAAAGAAGGAGAAATTTTAGTCTTTTTCCATTTAACCCCGTGGACAGGTTATTATCCTATACCTTTAAACGACCAATTCTTGTTTATATATATATATATATATATATATATATATATATATATATATATATATATATATATATATATATATATAATCGGAATCTCGGAAACGGCTCCAACGATTTTCATAAAATTTAGTGTCCAGGGAGTTTCGGGGGCAATAAATCGATCTAGCTAGGATTTATTTTTAGACAATGTCTTTTTGTCCGTGTTTTCAGGCAATGAAAAACTGCTACAATATAAGAAGGTAAATTTTGACACTTTGTTAATGATCGTAATAGCCCAAGTGGATATCGAGCGGTCGTGAAATCGTAATGCCTTGGTTCGCGTCCCGTCTTGGGTCCGGCTTTTTTTCCTTTTTTTTTCAAGTTCCCTTCTTTTGTGAGAAAATCTATTATTTCGAACCCTTTTTAAAAATACGAAAATTTTAATTAAACTAATTGCACTTATGATTTTTTATTCTAATAACCAGTTCAGTTTTTTCTATTATGTCAATAAGATCAAAAAATATTATTCAAGTAATTTGTATCTAAATGTAACTTAAAAAAAAAACCGAGCAAAGCTCGGTCATCCGGGTACTTTAATTTGATTTAAGGAAATATGTAAAATTTAAGCATGCAATTAATTCTGAAATTATCATTTTACATCAGTCTTTAACCGTATACCGTGAAGTGGCGGTGTGGCATGGTATAAGGGAATCCAATAGCCAATATCATTCCATGGATGTTGGGATGGGCAACAGAGAGAGATGTGACAGGATGTGGCCAGCAGCATCTTCCCAGTAACAACCGAAACTAATAAAAATCTGCGGTTGCCGACCCGTTTTCTAAGAATGGCTATATAATGAATTGGTAGATATTATTATCGACGAGCACACGTTGTAAAATAAAAAAATGTAAAATAAAACACATAAATAAACACTACATAATTATCACAATTTATACATGGTTATAAGTAAAGGAGTTAACTAGAATCATTGAAATGATTCTGCCATTTTTTATTGAAAAGATTTCGAAGTTGGGATTTGAATGAGAAACGGTTTTAGCTCTCCTAATTTCAGAAAGGAAAGAGTTCCAGAAAAGGATAGATAATACAAAGAAGGGTGATTGGACAAAGTCAAAGTGATGATGTGATAATGAAATACTGGTTCCAGTTTTGGTAAATTAAATACATAAGTCCAATTATTGCAGACTAAAAGCGCAATTTTATATTACCTACCTTGATTTCATCTATGAGGTCTTTTGGCACAGCGCTGCCACCCAAAAATATAAGTTCGAAACATGAGAAATCACACAGTTCTCTATCACCAGACTTCAATAACGTCGTCATGAAAGTTGGACTGAGAATTGTATATGAAGGCTGAAACAATGGTAGCCATTAAATTATGAGATTTATCAGAAGTTTTATTATTATTATTTACAACTGATTCCATAATCCATGAATATGTCAAGACCCCCGATATAAGTTCGAATCTCCGTTGAAACAATCATTTGCCACTATCATCATCATTACAATCCATCGCAAGTCCATTGCTGAACACGGGTTAGTGATCGTAATTTTTTGATTGTTCTGTTTTGTTCTGAGTAAGATGCTTTTGTCCGTCACGACAATACCCACAATCATATGGCGTAGTGTAGTGTAGTAATACCCTTATGCAGCTACTATACGGAGCTAAAAAAAGGAGTGAAAATACGTATAAATTACGAGTTTTTAATCTTGATTCAGTGTGATTGTCCTCGCGTCTCAAACCCATCTTCCGACCATATCCCTAATAGGTCACATCTTCTTCTTCTGCTGGACATGTGCTTCTCTCAGAGCAGGATAGATTTTTAGAGGATAAGGGTGACAAATGAGCGCACAGTCCACCTGATGGTAAATGGATGCTGTAACCCATATAAATTGACATCTATCATTGATTAAGAATCAATATGCAAATGCGTTGTCATCTCTGAGGACTAAAAGATATGCCTCGTTTCTAGTAAAAATCACCATACAAAATACAGTAGCATCATGCTGCTATTTCACGCTGCTATTATGTAAGAGCATAGAACTTCATTCATTAATTCTACAACAATAATATAGCAACAGTGTGGCTCTAACGCGAATAAAATTAAAGATTGCACAAAATTGCCATGCTTGTGGCACGGATTGGCAATTACCGTAACAGATATTTCGCACCTGCTGCTGTTAATCCCTCGTCATTCTGAGTATTTTACATATGAGATGGCTTTATTGCCATCTACCGGAGACTTTGAAGGAAATGGCTTTTCCCATGGTAGTCTTTTACGAAATGGGTTCATAGATTCTCTTTTGCCTCGACATTACGACAAGCGTTACATCTGGTTGGAATAAATTAGTTCCGTCGTAATTGCATGTACGTTACATAAATTAATTCCTTCGTATTTGCATATACATTAGTTAGACAAATTAGTTCAATCATATTTGCATGTACATTAGTTAAATAAATTAGTTCCCTGATAATTGCATTTACATTAATTAGGTAAATTAGTTCCCTCGTATTTGAATGTACATTAGTTAGACAAATTATTTCCCGCGTATTGGCATATTGCTTGTATTCTGAATAATATTAAACACAAATTCATTTTTGAATATGCGCCTATACTTATTCACTTGGTTGTGACTTACCAGGCACAAGATAGCGAGCGTATTTGACAGTACAAAAACCATAGAATACTATAATACGAGTACATACATAATAGAACGGGGGAGTGAGCGGAGCCCGTGTAGCCACTAAAATGTCACTAACATATCACTTCACACGTATAAATGTCAACACGAGATGTGTTTTGACGTTACAATCGTTTCCAAATTTCGCATGCAAATTGTTTAGAAAATGCCAAATTGCACGCTATTTACAAATAAATATGTATTAAAATCCGTCTGTCAACATAGTGAATCGGGTTTGTGGTAGTGATTAACTGATGATACGACGTAATTGCTATTATCTTTTAATGTCTTTTATTATCTTTTAATTTCTTTATTAAGATGCCTCAGCCCACTGCTGGATATTGTTCCACTCTATTTTCAAGTGGCTTTGTCTTATTAACAAGTATGCGGATTTACGAACGTCAAACCAGGTGTCTCACACCTTCGCTGCTCTCCTTTGGAAATCTAACCATCTTTTACTCTCCCTTACGATCAGGTGAGCCGCATGCTTGTTTACCCTCCTTTCTTATAAACAAAAAAAAATTAAGCCCTTCACAAGCCTACAGCTGAGTATAGGCCTTCCCAAGAAAAAAAAAGCACAGTCTTGGGCCATTTGCATCCATTGACCTTCTGCATATCTCAACAGGTAGTCCCTCCACACTTCGTCTACCGGTACGAGGCTGCCACTGGAGAATCTTCTTGCTATTTATGTTTTTACAGTTATTTGAGCTTAACAGAAGTCAGTTATTCCAATATCACAGACGGACACTTATTTTATTTATATGTATAAATTATAAGAAATAACAACATCATCATCATATAAAAGTCCTCTTATAAAGACCTCTTCGGTTTTAAGGAAGATTTTCCTTAGGTTCGATTTTGTTGACGATGATACACGCATCCGTATGGTCGGTCCACCGATCGCGTCAACCGACGGTACGCATGCGGACGCGTTTGACCGACAGTATTCGTACGCAGTGCGTAGCGATATACACATGCGTACGGTCGGTCGAGCACTGTCACGACTCGTGAATTTTCATAGAAATGGCAAACGCGACCGACGTATGCACCGACGGTCGGTCGAGCTCTAAAACCGACCTTAAACGTCATGCTTGATAGGCGGACTGACGATTGCAGTACCAGACATCTCGTGCCTTTGAAGATGCTGCCTGTCGCCTGTCTAGGTATTTTACATACCTTACGATTGTAGGCGATATGGTACATCGCCATCCAAGAGAAGACATAAGATTTATGATTGATATGATTAGGCCTGTGCCCAGCAGTGGGACGTATATAGGCTGTAACTTTATACATCATAATCGTCTTACGCCATACCAACGAGATGAAAAAGGTTAATTGATTCTCTTACGCTGCAACGTAATAACAAATTTATGTGCCTTTTTTGGTTGTGTAAAACTTACTCTGTACTTATTGATCAGATTATAAGCGTGCTCTGGTGTAAGAAGTAACGACGTCTGCAGTCGCGTGTATCTCAGTATCGGCGACATTACGAAGATCATGAGAGCCGTCAGCCATTGAAGAGGTGATCCGATCATAGCCAAGCGCGTTGGGGTCGGAAAATCGAATTGCCTCACCCTGTGAACATGTTAAGAGTTAGTGAAAATTAGTATATTCTTAATCTATCTTAAGTTCTCTGTTTAAGAAAGATGTAGTAAGAATGAAACAGTCACCACAAATCCTCGCGAAAGAACACCGATTCCTACCAAGGATGATACGTGAGGCTATTGAAATTAAAAAACATCCTAATTTCAATAGAGAAGGAGGCTGGGTACTACCACCTGCTTGGGATCCTATAATCAATAAAATTAAAACTAAACCCAAGCATACCACTGCAAGACCTCAGGACATAGTCAGTTCATTTTGCATAGATCGGACCATAAACAATAATTAATAAAAGCTGAAGGTACTCCGGGTTTAACAATGACATCGGGACGTCAGTCATCTCAGTCCCCCGTGACCATGGGTGCTGGAAAGGGAATTAAAAATAATAGTAAAATAAACGCGATAAAATCCGTAAAAGTAGTTTTAATCAATGTGTAGTGTTCGCGTAAATATAAGAAATCAAAATATACTAACTCTTGAAATATTTAGCCTAAAAGTAAAGTAAATTGATAAGTGCTCTTCTAGCATAGCTTTTTGGTTAACTATCATCTTCCTCATCATCATTACTGCCCATCAAATGTTCACTACTGAACATAGGTTTTTCCACATTGCGTTATAGGTTTTTTTCCACAGTTGCCACGTTTGGCCTTAGACCTGGTCTAAGCGTTTGGCAGGCGGGTCGGCCACCGAAATGTTTTTAATATTTTCGTAGGTTATCAGGAGGATGCTGCTGGCCACTTTTCGATTTCCATTTGTCGCCTCTTAAGACACTTACAGGATGATATGAAGTAGTAGATACTCTTACATAGCCACTGTGTAGTGGCTATGTAAGATATGAACATAAATAATATTAATATAAACTGGCGAGAAATTGGAAAGTATCTCATATATTAAACTAGATACTTTGATTGAAATTATTACCGTAGCATGCAAACTAGCGGAACCCTTCGATACGCATGTAACGCGATTCCGTTCGCAACATAGTTTTGGTCATTTTTTGCCGTATATTAAAATTAAAAACATTATACAATAGTTTCAGTATTTTTAAGAAGTAGGCAATTTCCTCACCATACATATGGATTTGTGATAGCAATATTCTTGTGCGTGACTGCAGCTGCTTTAGGCAATCCTGTAGTTCCACTAGTAGCAATGAGAAAAGCTATAGTATCTTCTGGGTCAAAGTCAGTTGGCCTGAAATAATGCATTGTCGTGGGTAAGTACAGAACAGACATAAAAGGGTTTCATCATAAAAAGGTCTCAAGTATAATCTTAAATGTATTTTAGGATATTCCGGTGAACAAAAATAAAACGAAAATCTATGACTGCTAGTCATAGATTTTAGTTTTTTCTACCGCAACTTTTTTTTAAATCCGTTATGTACATTTTCTGGAGTTATTCCCACCGGCGACGATTTCCACCAGATTTACGTAACTGCATGGCTATTATCTAAATCGTACCAGTTTAGAAAAAGTTCATCGACTCTTTTCTTCAATGTCTTTTAAAATACTTACATAGAAATGAAATGAAATATATTTTTTTCAATTACGTAAGGACCGCCATTTCAGTAGTGCCTGAACTGCTGAAGGCACAGAATATAAATAATAGTACTACGTACAAAAATTGCACTCCTTTGATGTTCACTACTTGCCGACGAATAATAAATAAATAATAGCCTACATAATTATTATTAATTAGAAAAATCACGCACACGAGTTAAATTAAAACTTTAGACAGAGATCCAGCGCCTTTATACTGTTTTAATTTACTAAGGCTATCTTTTTATAGTTCATTCCAATGGTTGTTTACACAAACATACTGCGGTCAGAGAACAGGTTACTCTCAGATTACTCTGGTGCGCTATTAAAGGTCCTGCCGAGGTAATAAAATGAATTAACTAAGGCTGAAAATTATTATATAACTTGCATATTGCATATAAATAAAAGTGACTGCCTCGTTGGTCTAGAGGTTGTAGTAGTGCGACTGCTGATGATCATTCGGCCAAAAAATTAATTATCGAGTTTTTCCGTCAAGAAATTCTCAGTAGTTGCCCGGGTCAGGAAGTTGGCGGTGTCTCACCCCCGTGCCTCGGAAAGCACGTAAAGCCGTTGGTCCTGCGCCTGATCTTTCTCCGGTCGTGTCGGTTTACCGTTCCATCGGATTATGAGAGTTAGGGAAGAGATAGTGCACCTGTGCTTGCGCATACACTTGGGCACTATAATCCTGTCCTGCGCCGATGGCTAGCCTTCGTTGAGGCAGGCCGCCGTGGCGGAAATTCGATCTGAAGGATATTATTAGGTACTATAAATAAAAGTTGTGAGGGTCAGTTAGCCGAATATGGAGACGGAGCTTGTCAGTCGGTCGCCATATACTCGTATGTGCAAAAAATAAATACTGTATAGTTCATTTAATACACTTAAAAAATTGTAGGGGTATTAAATATTATTTTAAACATAAAAAATTTGACTGTTTTTCTTAAGAGTCACATAACAATGGTCTTTGGTGCTCTTCACCGATGAGTCCCGGTTTGGGTTTTATCTAGATTCACGAAAAACACGCGTTTGGAGAACTGTATGGAGAGTTAGCCGTCTACGGCACCATCAGGAGGTCCATTAATACCAAGGTGTGACAATCACGGTGTGCTCGGGAATTCGTTTTGGCGGACGAACCCAGCTCGTTTGGATCCAAGGCAGCATGACTGCATAAAAATACTACGAGGCGGTAGAAGAGTTTGTTATCGTCCCACAGAGAATCTAAATAGGCCAGAAATTTCTACTCTTGTACGATAATGCTGTTTCCCATACGGTGCGGCTGGTGTCGGCCGCTCTCCGAGACCAAGATATTTGCTTTGGATTGCTTCTGCTGATTTGGATTGGTCTGCACAGTCACCTGACTTAAAACCTATCAAGCATGCCTAGAACATGTTACAACGAAAAACTTTGACTTTTGAAACTTTCCCGCCAAATTTGACGACGAAACAACAACTTTACGAAAACTTGCAAAGAACATGGGAACCTCATACCGTAACAAGATATTGATAGTTTAATTTTAAGTATGAACAACCGATGTCGATGTGTAAATAATGTAAGTGGTGGCAACACTGATTATTAATAGTAAGATTATACAAGATTTTTCAATTTTAATTAAAATTAATAGCTTTATAAGAAGAGGTGAAGTTTTTCATCATACTTAGATTATTAATTAACAATTTTATTTAAAACCAAAAAATTACGAAATGTGTTCTATTTTTTATTAAAGACCTTTAAATAACATATCATTCTTCCATTTACTATTTCAGAAAATTCTTCATAGAATTTAGGTAGGTATTTGACGAAATATAAAATATCCCTAGATTCTGTTGATGTGTTTATATGTGAAGTCCACCAACGCGTATTGAGGTAAAGTGACACATACTTAGTTATCCTATAATCCTTTCAGAAATAAGAGGAGACCTGTGCCGAGTAGGGGGACTTATACATCATGTATAACAATCTGTCACCTTGACGGTGTTTGTGACGGTATCTTTTAACGTGTGGCAGAATTTATTTAGATTTAATTTAATTTTTTGCGTGGCAAAATCTTTTAATTTATTCTTGAAAAGAATTACATAATTATTAACAGAATCTTCTCGTGATTACGAACAAACCATATCCCAGATGACTCCGGGAGGTGAAACCAGTCGGTTTTTGTTAATAAATTAATAATTAAACAAAATTATTGTGGATCAAAATCACAAAAATGAAGATGAAATTGCAAGTATTAATTACATAATATCACTATACCTAAAAACACCCAGTTAGCTTTAGCTTTAATTTACTTACTTGAAATCTTCAATGGCCGATGCGTCTTCATATTTCTCGAGAAAATCAGCAAAATTAAATAGATAATCCCCTTTATCAAAGCTTACTATATGCGTATTCAAATCCAATTTATTTAAAGCTAGTTGGATGTCTTGCGCTTTTTCGCTTTGACAAATTACTAGTTTTGGTTGACTGACACTAAAGGATTCTTGAAGTTCCTCTGTAATAAAAATAGCTTTAGTTTGTGATGTTCAGTATGCGAGCAAACCGGGTTCGGTGCTCGTCTGCCCCAACGGGATCGTTAATTGCAATTTAAAGTGCTCATTTATATCGTCCTCGGCAGTGAAAGAAAATAAACCGGCCAAGAGCGTGTCGGGCCACGCTCAGTGTAGGGTTCCATAGTTTCCCGTCCGTCACAATAAGTGTTCCCACTTATGAGTTTAAAGGTGGGTATCCATTATGTTCGCGCTCCTGCAACTGCTCCCGGTAGTGGGTACTGTTGTTTCCATCCAAGTTCAAAATGATTTTCCTAGAAAGTCCTTATAAAGTTCTACTTTTCAGATTTTTTTCATATTTTCTAAACTTATGGTTCAAAAGTTAGAGGGGGAGGGGGACACATTGTTTTTTACTTTTGGAGCGATTATTTCCGAAATTATTGCCACTATCAAAAAATGATTTTAGTAAACCCCTATTCATTTTTAAATACCTTTCCAACAATACATCACACGTTAGGGTTGAAATTAAAAAAAAATCACTTCCCACTTTACATATAGGGGGGCTACCCTAATAAAACATTTTTTTCCAATTTTTATTTTACTACTTTGTCGGCGTGATTGATACATATATTGGTACCAAATTTCAGCTTGCTAGTGCTAACGGTCAAAGAGATTAAGCGAGGACGGACAGAAGCACAGGCAGACATGGCGAAACTATAAGGGTTCCTAGAACCCTAAAAATGAGAGGAAACCTGCCTATCTGAGGTATACAATATTTTGAGAATATTTAATGTCCGCCAACACGCTTTGAAATGAGAGGAGGTATAAAATTACGCTACAGCTTTGAAAGTGCGACAGCACCCAGATGCGTAGTAATAATAGAATAGAATAGAATCATGAATAGAATAATGAATCATCAAGATTACAAGAATACGTATTACAAGTAATTTTTTACTTTTACCACTGGTTCGAAAAAAACCTCTGTCCCGGAAAGAACCACCAAAAAACCCAGCGAGAAATTTTTACATAAAATCAATTTAAGATTCGTATGAAGACATTAGAAACATTAGGTAGCGATCACCTCATTCCCGGGGGTTATTATCAATCATGTATTCTTTAGTAAGTAGTATTATCTTTACAAAACAATTTTAGCTTAATAAAAATTTAAATTTTTTTGATAAATAGGTTTGCTGTCATTAATATGCGGAAGAAATAGCACGCAGCCTTATGGAACATTAATGGACTTGTAATCGGAGTTTATAATTTATAATAATCAACAGATGTCATTTAATGATATGACATTCACAGAAATATATGTATATATTACGTAATATTTTAAAGCTAAATCTGTTAGTCGCCATTAATAATAATTCTATTCTAAGTTTTTCATGTCATTGAATCATTAAAAGAACAAAATTATATCTTATACAGAGTCGTAGGTAAATTATAATATAATTGGCAATTTACAAATAACGTCATCGTCGAATACGTGCGATTTGAAAATGTACTTCTAACTTTAGTGAATATATTTTTATTAGACGTAAGAATGGCTTAGGAGCTGTATACTTGAATGATACGTACTGACACTTAAAGTCCTGTCCACTGCGGCTATTATAACTCCGAGATACAAAGCTGCATAGAATGGTACAGCTATATTAACGTGGTTAGGTGCCATCAGCACCATGACGTCTCCATGCTTCAGACCGAAGTTTCTAAAAGCAACAGCGCATTGGATGGTTCTTTTCAACGCTGATAAATTGGTTTCAAGTTCACCAGTTGCTCCATCAATCTGTAGAATAAATTGAAATTTAAAGATTGCCAAATATATGTTATAATTCGGTTTTTGTTTATATTTAAGTATTATTTTCTATTTTAATAAAATCGGTTCAGATGAGACTATGAGATATTTTAGGGACTATTTGAGAAAATTAGGCCAACAAGTAGCTACGATAGTACGAATTATTGATCAAATCGTCGCAGCAGTTTCATTTGTACATAATATATTGTAACAACGTAATATATTTGTACTTAATTTTATACTTTATTCGAATGGATAACCGAACAAAAATAATGAACAGTCGTGTACATCATTCATGGTGTCATACGAACAATTATTGAGTACATTTTAGCATTGCGGGCGTATTATAGGGCGATAGGGGGAGAAATTGGAGGTTATGCGTATCGGGCAAGGATGCACGACTTTTTGCTGAGCTGGAGCCATCTGTAACCGTCACCGAGCAAAACCTGGCAGACCAAGTTCGTTATATCTTGCGCTCAAATATATTTGATGACGCCGAACTCGAACGGCTACGACGTGAGGCTGTGCCCTCATCAAATGAAAATGTTACGGCTGAGGATGCGGTGCCACAAGTTGCAGAACAACCCGCATACGTGGATACCGCCGTGAATACCCCAGTGGTGGCTGATTCAAATGATGATGGAACATTCGCCCAGGAACTAGAAATAGAGCAAATGAGGAGTACATTGGAAGAGGCGATTATGGAAACGCGCAGTACACCTCTCGAAAATCGACCGTGACTTCCCCGCATAGCCCTAAGCAAGCGGAATCGGGCTGTCGTGAGGACTCTGAACCCAATTCTGGTGACCTATTTGGAAACCAGCCGGGACCTTTGCGATACGGACTCAATTCTTTTTAGCGCCGCGCTGGCAGTCAGCCGTATCATAAGCGCCAAGGTTTCCACGGCTGGACGCGCTACTGGCCAAAGTAGCGCTATCCCAGCATGGAGTAAAAGAATTGAGGAGCGTATCGCAAAGGCTAGAGCTCTCATCGCCAGACTGATATGCTTCAGATCAGGCAATAACAGGCCAAGTATTGTGCGCACCGTCGGGATGGCATTTGCTGGGACAAATGTCAGTTTGTCCCAGTCGGATATAATGCAAAAACTAACGGGGCGCATAGATGATCTGAAGCAGAGAATCGCTGCTTCGGGAAAGCGGATTCGGCGATATACTGAGAGGTCGACTCGGTTCAACCAGAATCGTCTCTTCCAGAGTGATCAGAAGAGGCTCTATGAATCATTGGAGCGACCAATGGCAAGTGGAACGGGCCCAGCACCGAATCAGGCCGACTCTGTAACATTCTGGCGCGGCCTATGGTCAGAGCCCGTAAACCACAGCGAGGGCTCTTGGACGGAAGTTGTGGCAAGTCAGTGTGCGAGTATAGCGCTCATGGACCCCGTCATTATAACGCCGGATGACGTAGCCGAGGCGGTCCGTAGGGCCCCGAACCGGAAAAGTCCGAGACTCGACGGGCTGCATCACTACTGGCTGAAGGGGTTTGTGGTGTGTCACACTGTGCTCGCCCGACAGTTCCAAGAGGCTCTCAACCAGAAGTCGCTCCCAAGCCTCTTCACTACTGGGGTCAGTCATTTGGTTCCTAAAGACCAGGATACCACAGACCCGAGCAAATACCGCCCCATCACATGTCTACCGACCATATACAAGACACTAACATCCATTTTGAGCGCGAGAATCACTCGTCACCTGGACTCAAATCAGGTGATGTCGCGCGCTGAAAATGGATGTCGGGGCGGTGGTCGTGGAACCAAGGAACCACTTCTCATTGACGCGTTCATTGGCAAAGTGATGAAACTCAACCGTCGGAACTTCTCCGCCGCCTGGATTGACTACAGAAAGGCATTCGACTCGGTGCCCCATACATGGCTAAAGAGAGTCCTCGAGCTGTACAAGATAGACTGTACAGTTAGAGACTTCCTCGAGCAATGTATGGGGCAGTGGAGTACGATCCTTTGTCATCTGGCGAGCGGATGATGGCTGCGAAAAGCCACATTAGGATAAGAAGGGGTATCTTCAAGGGCGATTGTCTGAGTCTAATCTGGTTCTGCCTCTCTTTGAACCCTCTCAGTACTTTACTGGAGGGCTCCGGGAGGGATTTTCAGCTTCGGAAAGGAGGTACAAAAGTGACCCACCTTTTTATATGGATGACCTCAAGTTATTCGCCTCCAGTCGCTCCCATCTTGTGGGATTGCTAAACATCACTTGTGAATTTAGCAATTCTATTGGAATGGAGCTGGGGACGGATAAATGTGCGGTCCTCCATGTTGAAAGGGAAAGGGTTGCTAACTCTGAGGGCATAGAATTATCTATGCCCATCAGTTTAAGGACCGTTTCCGAGGCTGATACATACCGATACCTGGATATGTCACAGAACATTGGTATCGATGAGGCTGGTATGAAACAGTCAGTTTGCGACGTGTTTTATGCACGCTTGACCAAAGTGCTTAACAGCCTTTTGTCTGGTGTGAATAAGACACACGCATATAATGGTTGGGTCATGCCTGTCCTCATGTATACCTTTGGCATACTCAGGTGGACTCAGACTGAACTTAACGCCCTGGATAGAAAAGTCCGCACTAATATGACGTCCCATAGGATGCATCATCCGGGATCGTCGGTAATGAGGCTGTACTTGCCCCAAAAGCATGGTGGGCGTGGCTTTTTGAGCGCGCTCACCATGCGTATTCGCGAAATGTGCAGCCTCCGTAATTACTTCCTGGTGAGATCGGATGATCCATTCTATAAGGACGTCATTTTTTGTGATAAAGGACTTAACCCTCTATCCTTAGCCAACAAGCAATGGCAAGACCCGGCAGTGCAGAGCATTTCCGACCGGGAGACCGTATGGAAGGAGAAGGAGCTCCACGGGAGGTTCTACAAGGCTCTATATGAGCCTTTCGTAGACACAGTAGCCTCCCTCTACTGGCTACGTTTTGGTGACCTCTTCGGGGAAACCGAAGGTTTTGTCTGCGCAATACAGGATCAGATTATTAAGACCAACAACTATCGGAGATATATCGGTGAGTCACTTAGGCATGTCATCTCCGGTTGTTCGGCGCTTTCTAACTCTGAGTACTTGCACAGCCACAACCTAGTAGCCAGAATTCTTCACCAGGAACTCGCTCTGAAATACGGTCTCGGGGACCGGAAATTGCCGTATTACAAGTACTTGCTGGAAGCCGTGCACAAAAATGATCGCGCCAGGCTCTACTGGGACCGGGCCATCATCACAGACAGGACTATTCTTGCGAATAAGCCTGATATTGTGCTGATGGACCGGGCACAGTCAAGGATATTTTTGGTCGACATTACCATTCCGTGTGACGAGAACCTCGTGAAAGCCGAAACAGATAAACGAACAAAATATCTGGACCTGGCTCACGAGGTGACCGACATGTGGGGTGGTCTGCCGACTGAAATTATTCCTGTAGACGTTTCTGCAAACGGGCTAATCCCAGTAAGCCTCTCGGGTCATCTGAGGAGGCTGGGACTCCGTGACGGACCGCTCCAGGCTCAAATGCAGAAGGCGGTGCTCCTCGATACCGCCCGCATCGTCCGCCGGTTTCTCTCCCTTTACTCTAACCCTCGGCCGTTTGATCTCCCCTGCCGAGGGCCTCCATCTGGTTGGGCTTTTATTTATTTATGTATTACTTATTTATTTGTGCTGGTATATGAAATATATATTTATGTATATTTATCATTTCCTTTTATAGATTTATTCAGCCCAACCAGATGAGAATACACTACTAATACCACAAATAATAATAATATTTTATTTCAGACTTTGTCCATAAAGATGTTAGTAGAACAATAACTACTTAAAACTAATGTTAGTATTTAACTTTTTTTTAAACTTAACAAATTAGATATCGCTCATACGTTACAAATATCTTATTTATTTACTTTTATTCAATTTTATATGTAGGCAAGTGTATTCAGGACGCTGTTCGTAGAGGTACGTAGTCGATTCAGCAATGAAGCGGACCTTTTACGTATTATGGCATGAAAGCCATCCGTGTGTGCCTCGACGAACATGGCAGAGGCACTACAATAATGCGACAATAGTATCTGTAGTTTCTCATTTGCTAACATTTATGGCTCTCTCTCTCTCTCTCTCTCTCTCTCTCTCTTTCTCTCTCTCTCTCTCTCTCTCTCTCTATATATATATATATATATATATATATATATATATATATATATATATATATATATATATATATATGAGAAAAAAGTAAATAAAATATATTACTTTGTAACGGCCGGTATATGTCGCACGGCCTATATTTATTTCTGACAGAGTTATAGATTAAGGAAATTTCTCCACTCTGTCCTAATAATGCATGTTCACGTAGTTCACATATGCTCGAAATATAAAAAATTTTCGCATATGCGAGGAAGGAAGGAAGGACCGAGGAAGGACCACGCTCTCACAAAATACCGGCATATTCTGGTGTGGTGTGTGTAAATAACTGTAGATCCGTTTTACAGGAAACGAGGCATTTTCTTTAGTCCTCAGGTGCGACAACGCAACTATATTTTTGATTTGTGATTCAGTCTTCATTATATATAAAATTTATATATAATGAAGACTGAATCACAAATCAATCATCATAAAAACGATATTTTTAATTAGTTTTTGGACACTACAAACCTGCATAATAAAATCCGGGGCGTCTTTGAAACTTTGTAGAATAAGTTTTCCAAGGTGATATCTGTCACTTGGTATTCCAGATTCCGCGATGACACGGGATGACAAGCCGTTTATAAACCAGTGGACGGCGTCATTAATACGTTTCTCAGACATTTTCTAGAAAAAAGAAATTAGGATGCAGATTTCTAACAAAACTTGTGACTTCTTGAATTTTTTTAGATTAAGGCTGATATCTATAGACCGTAGGTTGACTTTACTTAGAATTTACTTACGAAAAACTTAGCTGAGTAAATGCTTAGCATAATCTTTGATTTTGAATTTATAGTTGTATCGGGCTAATATTTTACGGGATAAGCTTGTAAAATTAAAAAAAATATTTAAAAATCGAAAGCAATCCAAATTTGAATTTCATAAGTAATTTATTATTTTTTACACGAAATAGAAAACGGGCGTGTTTAACGAGATACACATTTACATTATATACAACACGTACATTTAATTAATTTCAGTTTAAAATATGAGAAAGACACCGGTCAGCCGGTCAAGCGCTGTCAAGTCGCTGTTTCAGACGTGAACCTAGACCTGATCTTTTTACTACGACTAGCTTTGGAACTTAAACTCCCGATCCTAACTACATACATTACCAATACCTACACTTCCGGAATTTGTATTCGAGATTCTTTGGGATTTTCTGTAGCCCTGGCTTGTTAAAGGACTGAGTGATAAATAATGCAGAATATAGAGAGAAAGTTATATCTACTTTATAAAGGAGACGGTCTGTTACAGGCTGTCTATGTACACTATACCACCAAAAAAAAAGAAACGAAAATTTCCTGGATTTTATTAAAATAAAAAAGAGAATAAATCATACTAATATGTCAAATGTCATGTCTGAAAAGTGACTTGAGTCATCAAATAATGTAGGTAGTATGATATTTTTTTATTCCCATCTTTCGTGCGGTTTTGAACGTGTGTTTCTTATGAAATTCTTTAGCAATTGGTTTTTTTATTTGGATTTTGGTTCTGTTATTGCTTGTTTGACTCGGCTTTTATTTTATCGACTTCATGGTTTACGTGATATTTTAATTTCATTGATATCAGACATCTGTAGAATCACATTTTGAATCACTAGACATCAATAACCTCATGATAGTTGACAGCTAACGTCAAAACGACATCAATTCGCCATTAGTGTTGCAGTTTTAAATAAGAATAAAATATTAATACCACTTAAATAAAGACAAATTCGTGCATTTGAATGACCAAAAGTGGTGTAATATATTATTTTAATTTATTTTCCTACTTGTACAAAACCAGGCCTACGCTTCATACAAATTTGGACAGTCTCCTTTAATAAGAATATCAATGTTTGACTAAGTTGCAGTTTTTTTTTCTGCTGATTCGACGATTGTGGAAAGGAACGGATGAAAAGAGTGCTAAATAACAAATAAAAAAGAAGATTTAAATAAAATCAAAATAAATTTGAAAATTGCGTAAATGTAAAATGGATTAATGCTATTTAAAACTAGAAGACGGCCTAAAATACTTATTTATTGTTATGAATAATCAGAGTAACGTAAAATGAACAATTTAAAATTAATATATATTAAAAACTAGCAGGTTTTGGTTAATATCTTGCGTTTTTCGTAAGTCGTCGATTTCGTTGATTCTGGCTTTGCTAAGCGCGCATTCAGCACGACTTCCAAATTAGCTCTATAAATACCGACATTGTCTTAACTCTAAAATAAAGTCTGAGCAAAATCAAAGTACAATAAAGTAGAGATCTTAGAGAAACTTGCTTAATCCTTGTATAAGGTTAGTAACGGAACTGTAATTTCTCTGGTATCGCGAATGTTCATGGATTTAGTCACTTACCATCAGCTAAGCCGCAAAAACAGAGATGGGGAGTATGGCCTATAACAAAGTAGACAGCATTACTTTATGGCAAACGCTGGCCTAATTTGGGTTGAGTGTAGGGCTGATACAGGCATTACAGAAACTCTAGTGCTTATTTAAGAATTAATGAGCCTATACGGACTGGTCTGGCACCCGTTTATCAGAGGCTGCGTGACTTTTTTTGGTGGCTGTTCTATCCGTTTATGGACGTATGTGCAGTTGTCTGGAAACTTTTAAGGTGGAACAGAAAATGGGTTAAGAATGGAAAAGTTTGCAGTTTGCTGCGTGAAGAATCGAAGTTTAAGAAGTCATTTAGAAAATAATTTCTCGTTGCGATCCGCTATAACTTGGGTGGGCATACCGTTACCGATACAGCCTATTGAAGTCCATGGCTGATTATAGGTCTTCCCCACAGACTGCCTCATACGAAGGATTGCCATAGTTGCCACGCTTGGCAAGCGGGTTGGCAATTGCAGTTTTCCGTTTTAGTCGTTATTAGGAAGACGGTGATGCCCATCTCCAGATCTCCAGATTTGTTTCCTCCCGACGCCTCTTACGTACGACACCCACCGGATGATCTGGGATAGTGGATAATCTCACACCGCCGCTACACGGTTCAATATACTGTTTAAAATACAATTCTTATACGGCACAAAAAGGTTTGGCGGTGATACCATCCCCGATGAACTGTATACAGGTTTCATCACGTTTATTGTTTGTAGATATTCATAGGTGGCAGTCGTGGTAGATGCATGCTTGTTAAATATATTGCAAAAACCTGCACCCTAGGCCATTACTGATCATTTTGTTATGGTCAATTATGACTATATGTTTGATATATTTTGATTTATTGTTAAAATATTTTAGTTTACTTACACACAAATACATGCAGGGCTTGCTAATGAATAATATAATATATCAAATAATAAATTTTAGACCTTTATAATTGGTAAGATAATATAAATAAAAAATTTAGAAATTATTTCGATGCCAACAAAAAAGTTAGAGCCACATAAGTCAAGTAATATTTTAAAACTTGCAACTCATTCACATGTAGAATTATGCACTAGAATTATGAGCACAAGTAAGCAAAACATTTAGAATCGTTAGTTTACAATACGACATAGAAAATATTTACTTGCAATCACAAAGTTACATTTGCAGTTGGATAATCGATCCTGATACAGACTGACATATGGGATAACAATTTTCTACTTCAAAGTTAGATTTGTCCCTCAAACCTTCTTAACCTATTCGATATAGTATATACTCGTAATGTTGGGTGCTCACTTACGTGTGATTCTCGGGATGAATGCACTATCTATAATTAACTTTTTACTCCTCACGACCCGAGTCTTCTCAGTCACTTTTATATAATTTATTTTATAATATTACAATATTATTATTTATTATTACTTGTTATGCATCGGCTGTGTCGCCTATGAGAGGCGTTCCATTATATTCTGCGCTGCTTAGCGATCGACACTTATGTATTGTTCTTGGCAAATATACCTTAAGGCAAGATCACACTGTCCATTTCGTGAATTTTTCGTTAAAGTAGAACTATTATTTCCTTATTCCTTTATTCCACAGGTCGAGCAATTTGCGTGAAGGTGAAGGAGAAGTGAACGTACTAAGTATCTTTTAATGTGCCTGTCCCCATTTCTTAAGAAATAATTCAGACAACGTTTTATGTTACTATTTTTATTTTTGAATTTGTTTATCAGTCTGTAATATTTTTATCCGAAATCACTAGTACACGAAATCGATCATTTCGTATAAATAAAATAATGTTTTTCATCTCTCGATTTATCTTATTTCTCGAATCCCAGGAATTATTAAATATAAGTGGTAGAGCTACACTGCAGCTATGTTATGGTTAGAGCACGAATGAGTCAGCTCGACCAGGCAAGGACCACGCTCTCATAGAATACCAGCGTAAAATAGGAGCTTAATACTGCTGTGTTTCGTATGGTGAGTGTAGAGATCCGGACACCCTTTTTTTTTGGAAACGAGATTCTTTGGGATCGTGTATTATTATCTTAGTCCACGGGGGTGACAACGTATCTGCGTTTTGATTCTTAATCGAGGGTAAATGAAGATGTCTATGGGCCACAGCAATTATCATCAGGTGGACTGTGTGCTCGTTTGTCATGTTTATTCTATAAAAAAAGAAATTTCCTACAAGAAATTCTCGAGAATTTTTGAGTTGTCGAGAAATCTTTAAATTTTTGAAAGAAGTCATCAAATTGTCGCTATATAAGTGTTCATTTCTTAGGTTTTGGACGCGGGTTTTAATTGATGTTTAGTTCGTTCTATGTAAGATTAACCTCACACTCAATCAAGCTTGTGCACTCCTACATCTTGTGATCTCTCTTACATAGGACAAACTAAAAGATTAATTTAAACCCGCGTAAAAGAACACTAAGTTGACGTGAAGAATCGACGCTGTGGGTAGTCTGCAGGTACAGGAACGCGCCCGTCACTACGACCGTTTTGATAGACTACAAATCCTCGCGGCTTCCGTCCTTCCAAGAATGATTCGCGAGGCTATTGCAATCAAAAAACATCCTAACTTCAATAGAGAAGATGACTGGGTGCTAAAATCTACTTGGTATCCTATAATTAATTAAATTAAATCCCAACCCAAACGTACAACTGCAAGACTTCAAGATACTATTAGCTCAATCTGCGTAGAACTTACCTAAAATTAATAATTTTAAACTGAAGATAGCTGTGTTTGACTATGAACACCATTGATTTATGTATAACTCAATGATGAACACGGGACGTCAAATATGTACTTCAGTCTGTCTGTCTGTATCCATGGGTACTGTAAAGTACTCGACACGTCGTGAATTTAAAATAAATTAATATATATGCGATAAAATCCGTAAAGCTTAGTTTCATTTAGACTATAAAAATATTGGAAACTCTGGAACTTCTTAAAATATGGTTTTATTAATACAGTAAATTGTCATCGGATCTTTTTACAATCCTTAGGAAAGTTTGGGTCACTGTCACTGAATAACTAACTACCATTGGAGATATCCTATTTAAGATAAAGGAAAAATGAAAAAAATATTCCTATGTGGTGTCGATAAAGATAAAACAGTGGTCGTCTGTGAGCATGTTGCTTTATTTAAGAATCATATTGTCATTAGTAATTACTGTAGCCGTTTGTATGATCGTAATTCTATTATCTCATAATGATACATTGCATCGTGAGTTTTATCTTATACATATTTGTTTCCATTTCCACAGTTGTTATGTCAATTCCCTATTACGACAAATAGGAAGGTAGTTATCAAATGACTTGCTAGGAGGTTACTTTCAAATACTTATTAAATATTAACGGCTAAATGAGGTAGAGCCCATTATTGTTGGTAAATTACAGGGTTATTTTACGTATTTCGTATTTCTAAAAGCGAAGAAGCAGCCATATGCAATTATATATTCATGAGAATTTTTAACGACGTTCTCTGAAGGAAATTCTAAATTAGATCAATGTCAACATTTTTTCTTGATATTTTTTTGTTTAAAGCAGCACAACTTTCATATCACCTGCTATTCAAGATCTCTCGATTGGTCAGAGAAACTGGTTTCTAGTCTTATAAATATATTTCTTGTTTATTTACTGAAGAGTTATTTAAAATTTATAAATATTTGTTCCCCAATTTCTTAAACCACCAAAAATTCCCTCTACGAAACTTTTTTGATGTTCTGATCTTCTAATCTTATGTAATTCACGGACTATTCACATGCACTAGCGTAAGCTAACGGCTTTGCTGTTTGGATCCCAAATATAATGTCGGTGAAAAAGTTTCTTCGTATTTTATATACGAATTCGAGATTTTTTTTTAAAGTTTACATTTAAATATAATATATGTAATATTTTGTTCGATAACTTGTTGCCATCTAGGTATTGCCATGTAGGGTGACATAATCCCGTTGCTGTAGAAATCTAAGATTTTTGATAAAAGAAATGCGACAGGTTGTTTTGACAGTCCTCTCTTGATGTTAACCACTGCCACACTACTCAAAAACAATCTGAAGAGACCGAAACAAGTAAATATCTGAGGTACAAGGTCAGGACTATATGGTGGATGATTAACACTTCCCAACCAATCTCTATCAATTTTTGCTGAGCGGCTAAATATGTGTGTGGTCTGACGTTATTATGATAAAAGAACACTCCTTTTCCGTTGATCAATTCCGGCCTTTTTTTCTAAATTTCTTACTTGAATTTCATTAGTTGTTGGCAGTAGGGATCCGAATAGATAATTTTGCCCAGCAATAATAGCTCATAATAAACGATGCCCTTCCGATTCCATCACACACAGCATCACCTTACTGCGTGTTAATCAGGGGTCCGCTACAGTATGTGGAGCTTGACTACCCTTTAACCATGATATTTTTCGAACGTTCTTGTCGTAGATGATCCACTTTTCATCACCAGTGATCAATCTTTACACAAATGGTTCTGTTTCTTTAGGTTTGTAGATAATTGCAAATGAGTACTCGATTCATTAGGTTTTTTTCAGTGAGCTGGTGTGGTACCCAAATATCGAGCTTTTTGTATAGTCAGACTTTTTCAAATGGGTCAAAACTGTCTTAATGGTCAATCTTCAATTCCTCGGCTATGTCGTAACTATTATTATGTCGATCTTCCACTTTAAAAATAATGTAATCGACTTTATCCGTGAGTGGGTGACCAGGCAAAAACTCTTGAACCAACTTTGTGCTGCTCTTATTGACCCTGAATTAGGTCCATAAACGTCACAAATATTTTCCCCAGCTTAAGCTACCTTTTACCATTTTCTGTAATAAAACTTAAAATTGAGTGAGTTTAACAAAGAAATGAAATTAATATAAAAACATTAGGTAATAGTCTCGGAGTAAGATTGAAGTATATAAAGAATATTGTTTTACAGCCGCTGGTCTATGCAACAGTTGTAATTATATTTATGTTATATTATCTCTTTCATATTACCTCTGTTCTTAAATTTTATAAAACTTAATTTAAAATGTTTTCAGCTCTAGTTCCCTATCTTAAGAATTATGATTTATAACAATAGTTTTTTTTTTTGTAAAATTAAATTCTAGATTTAAGGAAGCTCGAAACATTCAATGTATAGTATGTAAGCATCATGAAAGGGCGGAGCTGCCCGCTACAAGTATATATACATATATTTGCTTATTAGGCAGCTCCAACAATGAATATTGTATGGATATAAGTTTTTTGATGAAATAAATATATTTTGATTTTGATTTTTTTGAAAAAGTAAATGAAAAAAATTATAATGTAAGAATAATGTAGCGACAGTAGCCTAATGGCTGGGTTCGGACCGCGAACTCAAAAAGGTCGTGGGTTCGAATCCACTATTCGACTACTGGCGTGAACCACTTGTAACACAAGCAATTTAAGCTTACCACGAATGGTTAAGGGGAATATTAGTAATGTTTATAGCATTGTTAATATTCTTTAAAAAATATAATAATCCGTTGTAGTTCAGATGGTTAACGCTCGCTTTAAATATAACAGAACGCGAGTAACCCGTGTTCGATCCCCGCCGGCATCAATTAAATTGTTAATTGCAATTTTAAATGCTGATTTACCACGTGCTCGGCGGTGAAGGAAAATACCGTGAGGAAACCTGCATGTCTGAAGAATAAGAAAAAAAATATTTCGAAGACATGTGAATTTCGCCAACACGCATTTGGGCAGCTCGGCGGACACTTCCTTGCCCTAAAACCCTCTTAGAAATGAGGGGAGGCCTGTGCCCAGCAGTGGGACGTATATGGGCTGCAACTTTACTTCTTTTTAAGGTTGCAGTAGTGTTCTTTTAGTAGTGTAAGAGACATACTGATGTGCAGTGGCGGTGTAAGAATATCCACCATCCCGTAGCATCCCGTGGGTGTCGTAAGAGGCTCAGAGGCTCAGAGGCTTAATGACTAATAATAAAAAACTGCGGTTGCGAACCCGCTTGCCAAGCGTAGCAACTATGGCAAATATACCTACGAGGCAACCTATGCCCTGTCTGTCCCTTTTAATGACTGGAATCATACACGTAAACCGACGTAAACCTTTGTTAGTAGCTAGAAGGTTATTTCATACAACGAAGTTTCAGTGAGGAAGTCATTATTGTTAATTACCGAATTCTTGTACGTAGATATAAAGAAATTCGATAGATAATAGGTTAGCTAAAGTATTGATAATTACAGTGACAAAAACATGTACTGGTTACAAACAAGACGCAGTTTACCCGATACTAACAGATCGACGTCACGTCGAGTCACTATAAAATGGACTTTGTTTTCCTTTTTTTTTCTTTATTAGAGGTCGTCACAGTAACTGTCCGTCTGTGGACTTTTATAACCTTTCTTGTTTTATTACTTATTAATAGTCATTCTTATTAGACGGATTATAATTCGGGTTTATACAACATACTGGGTGTTGTGAGGTCATTTATCAATAGCCATAAGATCATTCTGGCATTTATCATATTTGCCTCTTATGACACATCACACGGCACCTTAAATGGCAAAATTTCGTTGATATGTGTAGATTATATTATAACGTTTTGTAATTGCCTATATTTTTGTCGTAGCTTCAGCTATGTGCTATACATATAACAATCACAGTTAAAAGCGTTAAATGTTATCTAATTTAAACTAAGGAATCTAATATGCTTCGTTGTATTTTTATTTCACATTGATATTCTTTTTCTTATTGATACATATATTTTTAAGTAATTTCAATCTTTAGAAGCATTATATATTAAAAAGGATAAAAATAAGTGCTTAAGACTTAGTTTATATATTGTTGTTTATATACAGTTAGCTTAAACAGTTATTAACTACTTATCAGTTCTCCTTTGATCAACATTACGCTTAATCATTTAATCATTATTCTTAACACTAAAAAGATCAAAAACCTAAAAAAGACAAAGATACAGACAATGATATTATCATCGTATTTTTTAGCCTTCAAGTCATGTGAAGAAAATTTATGTGTGTCAGAATTACTTAATTTTAAAACAGAAATATTTAACATTAACACAACATACCCACTTCATCCAGCATTTTTTTTCTGAAAACTTACATATAACGCAACAACTGCAATCAATTACATTTTTATGATTATTTACTTACAAACACTATAAAGATCATCAACCTTTGCGATAAATTGCTTTAAAATAGATATTCTTTACGGGTCTGTTATGCTGCTAATTTGCTCTGCGATATTGATTCTACCAAAGAACAGTAAGCTTATACAGTTTCTTTTGAGGGCTGTTTTACAGTGAGTTTTTATTTTACCTTTTTCAGTCTCACTTTTGTTGTGTGTTTTAGTTGATTTTATGAAAGATGACAAGAGATAAAGTAAAGTAAAAACCTTTTAGGGCGGTTATTAACGGAGATTTAATAATCAGTAAAAGCACCCATTACATTCATAACGCATGTGCATCGGTAGGACATACTCGGTATGAGGTTGTCAATATCCTGATGAGGAGTATTGTCCCAGGTCCTACTCAGATGCATCTGGTGGAAATGTTTTTGTTCTGTAACGAGATTTTGAGAAAAATCCCTCAGAGCTTATCTTTGGAGGACACCCCAAGCATGCTTAATTGGATTTAAATCTGGGGATTGCACTGGTCATTCTAGAGCCGTGACATGTTCGTAGAATCAGGTTACTACCACCCTGGCTATATGTGAGCGGGTATTATCGTGCATAAGCAGGTTCCTGCCCACGCTACGATTGTACCACCTTGGTATGGATGATATTTGTGAAGGTCTTGAAGCCGGCTTGTCCACGACCAACTCTCCAAACGTGTACTCTCCGTGAATCAAGATGAAAACCAAATCCTGATTCATCCGTTAAAAGCACAAACGACCATTGATGAGGTTTTCAGTTCACATGTTCTCTAGCCCATTGCAGTCTTCGTCCACGATTTCCTCTTCGTAGAGCTGAAACCCGAAATAGACTACGTGTATGAAGGTTGGCTTTGTGCAGTCTTCTCCTCACAGCTTGGTCACTCACAAGAGCCTGGTGTACAGACTGTAGACTGTGCCTTTGAATCAATTCCATCGCCGGTTGCTTTCTCGCAGCAATTTGCAAAAAACGGTCTGGATGTAGTAATGCGGCTTTGTCCTCCATGTCTCTCCTACATCACGGTACGATTACGTGACCATGTGGCGGCGCTGTCGTGGAGCTACAAGCAAAACACAAAGCCTAAATCGCGCTATCAAAATTCCGAATCATAAACAGTATAATATATAGAACATCTCCGAACTATCACTGGAGTGTTGACCGCTCCCCGCGCAGAACACCTTGCCCGGCGGGGGATCTCCCCTTTTTCTACCACGGCCACAGTGCTGAGCACCCGACGTGATCTGTACACACAACCAACAACCTTCGGAAACTTCAAGATTCATCATCGTCATAAAATACCCCACCCATTCGCTCCCGAGCAGATATCGTCTGCAGTCTTCATATCCTGCAAGCCATTTAGTTTCACAAGATTCATCGCAGCACTGGATTAATAATGCTTCCTGTTCCTTCAAACTACTCTCTGCGCTACAGTGTTCGGCACGGCTCTGAGCCTTACTGCTCGCCTCTGCTTCACAGCACTCTCGCAGATTACTTACCTTCTTCTCGAATCACATCAGACTAGGCAATCTCCTGGCACTTGCAAATTCGTCGGCGACGAGGCTGCACTATCGATTTCCGGTCTGAGCAGGGGGGTAATGTGGCGGCGCTGTCGTCGCGCCACTAGCGAAACACACCGAAACCTAAATCGCGCTATCAAAATTCCGAATTATAAACAGTACATATAGAAGATCTCCGTACTATCACTGGAGTGTTGGCCGCTCCCCGGGCAGAACACCTTGCCCGGCAGGAGATCTCCCCTTTTCCTTCCACGGCCACAACCACAACCTCAAAATCACACTTTGCCTGGTGCCTATTGCCGCAGCGACGTCACGTTGAAAAGCACCAGCCTGCAGCACTCCTCTTAACAACTCTTCTCCAGTTGTACGTCGACGTTGCATTAAAATAAAATGTAAAATTATCACAATCAACCCAAGTTGAATCAAAAAGGTCCTAAAATAAGAGTTTATAACAAAAAAAAAATATTTCTCTAGTTATAGTACAAAATTCACTCCCTCAAGTTCAACTGAATTTTACCCCCAAATTTAATTGTTTCTTTTATTTAAATTTGGAATCAATTAGTAATAAATGAAGAATAATTTCATATTAAAATATTTTAAAGTTGGTTAATGGTCTTTTTTAGTTGGTCAATGTTATTAAAAATATCCCTGTACCATGCTGATATGTTTATTTAGGGTTAAACTTGACTGAACATCTGGCTCATTATCAGTTTCAGAGACCCCAATTAGAGAGTAGATATAAGTGTAATTTTTGGTAGTTACTGGTAGAAAAAGGAGGTAGTAGACAAGCTTGGTTGAACCATCATGCAATGAACCATCTGGCAAAGACTCATTTATTTTTCAAGGTGGGTAGCTTTTGGTAGGGATACACAATAAATGGGCAAAAATATCACCTGCATCCGTAAATGTGAATAAATCAGTTATAAATAGATCTTAGAGTAAACATAATGAAGCTAAAATAGATTATTTAGCATTTTAAAGTTAAATATAATAAATACTAGTTGGCCAGGCAGACGTTATTCTGGCCTATCCGACGACCCTTTGTCATATAAAAAATCATTAAATTTGTAATAAAATACATCGAGGGTCAATTTTTGGGATAAAAACTGTCAATTTTTGGGATAAAAACTATCTTATCTCTCAAGATTGATCAAACTGCACACAGTGTGCAAAATTATATTGAAATCAGTTCAGTAATTTAGGAATTTATCGCGGACAAACAACGTGACATGTAATTTTTACATATAAAGATTTATAACATTGGCCTTTTCACACATATTATATATAAATATGTACAACATTGGACTCATTATTAATATATACTCCGACAAAATACTCTATTGGGCTGATTTGTCTGAAGAAAACCTCTCTTAAATACTTATCGTGAGTTTAAAAACGAACTTCATTCAACCAGTCTCTTACGTCCTGCTCAGGTAGTCATGGACTCGCTTTCGTCACTCTTTCAGAAGTCGTGATACTTAAATTAGGATACCTTTTTAAAAAGACCTTCCAACCAGGGGTATGGAATAATGGAATATATCGAGATTGTAAATCCTAACCATAAATTAATATATGCACTGTCTTTTAGTTAAGTATGTGAAAACTTAATTATATTGGACACACTGCTCACCGAGGACATACGAACAACATAATCTCAACCCACTATGAGGTGAAAGAGGATGTAAAGTTATCTTTTTAAAAAGTTCATTGTTTTGAAGATCAATATTTGCATTATGCTATTCATCAAAAAATTTCTCCTTCACTAGAAGTTTATCCGTGTATTCCCGATTATTTATTTCCGGTGTTACTTTGGAAATATAAGTTACTGGCTCTGTGGAGTCAAGAAACTGGTATCACTAGCTTGTGTTTTTTCCAGTGTACAGAGTGTATATCAATTTCTTTCAGTGAATTGTTTTTCACTAATATTTTACAGCATATGTTGCAGAGCTTAGTTTGCTTGCTGGTTTAGATATATGGAAGCCCCACTGAAGTTTTGTGTCGAGAGTATTGCTAATAAATAATAAACAGTGGATTCAGCAGGGCTCACTTCTTCCCCATTTAAACACATTAGTATTCAGATTTTTAACGTTCGGTATGCGCCAATTTTGATATAGCATTATTCACTCCGTCACATTTAAATGATTGACGTTGAATTTTAAAAACCAAGGAGGTATCATCAGCAAGTAATAATATATCATAATTATTCCCTACAAGGGAAGTAGGTCATAAATATACACTATAAAGAGGAATGGACCGAGAATTAAGCCCTGAGGAATAATATTTATAGCCCCATTAGTACCGGTGATCTGAAGGAACTTTTACCATTGATAATAACTTTCTGTGTCCAATTGCTTAAATATGAAATAAAGACATAAAGTCATAAAGACATTTATTCCGACACTTCACATTACAATCACAAATTAATAAACAAAATGAAGACGAATAAGAATAAAATAAAAGAAATAAAAACCCAAGAAATTTATAAACAAAAAAAAAGTAGAGGATAAAATTTGGTGGAGCCACGTGTTTAAGGCTGCCGAAGTCTAGTTCCCCGGTCGAACCCTAAACCTATTACGCGAGATATTAACTAAAGTGGACTGTATATGCGGTTGCTTCTACGCTTACGTAAAAGCGACTACTATAGAATGCGGTATAATGCACTCGCTCTTCCCTAAAACTAAACTATTATTGTGCCAAATCGCTGAAAGGGAATCCTGCCTGATTAGGAAAACACAAATTGGAGCGGGTTAAAACTATATATCAGGCAGGCGGTAAAATAAAGGAATATTGACTCACCGGGGTTTCTTTTATCCTGTTGAGCACTATAGCTGCAACTTCTGGAACTTCTTCTGGAACACTCCGGAGAGAGGCGGTGCGCGACTATATCTCACACGATGTGAGGCGGGTCTCCTGGAGCTCGACTGCTTCCAGGCTAAAGCGGTTTCTACTAGCGGTGTGGTTTCAGCGACGACTGCGGTGGAAAAGCTGTTGTTCCAATGACTGGCGCGGTGGAAAGAGCTGTTGTTCCAATGACTGGCGCGGTAGGAAAGAGCTGTTGTTCCAATGACTGGCGCGGTAGGAAAGAGGCCGCGCAACGGTCGCGCGTGCCTTATATGTCCTCGGCCCCGATGATTACGTGACATTCTAGAATCATCTTCTTGCCCCTCCCACCCCACCACCCCGATGTGTCGATGGAGGATCGAGGAGGGTATGAATGATATCGTTTTGTCGGAAAGGAACAAGCGGCTTGGCACCTCTACCGTCAAATATAATAATCCAATGGTTTTTTCCGCGCAACCATCTCCCCCGCCCTTGAAGGATTTCCTTCAAAATTAACTAATACAACTAGAGCTAAGATCAACTAACAAAATAACTAACTAACGCTAAGATTACCTAAATTCAACTACAATTTAATCTAGAAAGCTAATTTAAATTATGGAAGAGGCAGGCGGCAAAAACGGACAACCGGACGCAAGTAAGACCCAACCGTGGTCTTAACGCGAGCTATCCTAACTACTCCGTCGGAACCGGGAAAGACCTCTTCGACAATTCCTAACGGCCAGTGGAGAGGCGGCGTATTCTCTTTGGTGAGCACAACTACAGTTCCTACAGCTAAAGGCTCAGTTGCTGTGTTCCATTTTTGTCGAGACTGCAAAGTATGCAAGTATTCCATCCTCCATCGTTTCCAAAACGATTGCACTAACCGATCTAATAATTTGTGGCGTGCGGAAATGCTAAGTCTGTTCTCATCCATATCTGCGGCTGGCAAATACTTTAAAGGCGTTAAATTCAAAAAATGTGCTGGAGTTAGAGCCAGCGGTTCCGAGGGGTCACTAGACAACGTACGACAAAGTGGGCGACTATTCATTACGCATTCAATTTGAGCGAGCACCGTACTTAGCTCTTCGAAGGACAAAATTTGATCTCCTATTACTCGGTATAAATGACTCTTTAGACTCTTGATATTAGTCTCCCGATTGCCCCCAAAATGGCTCGCGGCTGGGACGTTCAGAGACCACTCAATGCGGTTCTCGGCTAGAATGTGAGCGAACTCCGAATTATAATATTTGCTAGCTAAGAGCTCATGTAGTTCCGATAGAATACGTTTTGCACCGACGTAGTTCGTACCGTTATCCGAATACAATCTACTTACAGGGCCACGGCGGGAAAGAAATCTTTTAAATGCACCCATAAAGCCTGCTGTGCTTAGATCACCAACGAGTTCTATATGCACCGCTCGAATAGCTAGACATACGAAAATGCAGACGTAAGCCTTTGTGGATCTTATACCACGCCCGCGAGTGAGCGTGACCTTAAACGGACCAGCGAAATCAGACCCGGTGTGCGTGAAGGGCTTTACTGATTGTATTACTCTACAAGATCTAAGTTCCGCCATTTCCGGAAATGACGGCTTGGGGCGTGCCCGAAAGCAAGCTATACATCTGTGCACCCGATTGCGTATTAAACTACGTGCAGAAAGAATCCAATAATTCTGACGCAAAATCGACATCAACAAGTCGGGGCCAGCGTGCGAGTTCAATTTATGATGGTAATCGACTAATAAGTTCATGATATGGTCTTTACGCGGTAAAACAATAGGGTGCCGTTGGTCGAAACTCAATTGCGAGTTGGACAAGCGTCCACCTACCCTTACAATCCCATCCTGTAAAAATGGCTTAAGGCGTTGAAAGGCGCGACTACAAGCTCTATTCGATTGTAATCTTCTAATTTCTTCAGAGAAGTGCGCACGTTGAAGTTCACGCAATACTAGCGACTCGGCATAGTTGTAATCGGATGCTAAGACATACGAACGTCGCGGTAACAGCTTCGCGAATCGACAAACGTAAATTACGCTACGCAATAATTTCGACCAAGAGGACAAGCGGTTCGCCAAAGCAATGATTGGAGAAACCTCGCTCGAAACGTTCGCCACTAGAGCGTGTCTCTTCTCTTCCGGCGGTTGTGACACTGACGAAGGTTCGAAATCGGTTATTGGCCATTGCGAGGGATCCAAATGAACCCAAGCAGGTCCGTGGAACCAAAGCGGGTGGTCCATTATTTGCATCGGGGTGAGTCCACGGGATAGACAATCGGCGGGGTTTTCCGTACCGGACACGTGATAAAAGTTCCGCGTTTCTAACTCGTCTTGTATCTTGGCTACTCGGTTCGCAACAAACGTATCCCAACGGTGGGGTGAAGAATGAACCCAGCATAAGGCGACGGTGGAGTCGGAAAAGGCCAATATCCTTTCTATGTGAACTCTATCCCTACATGCGCTGATAACTGCGGTAATAAGCTTGGTGAGTACTAATATTGCGCAAAGCTCTAAGCGCGCCAGAGAGACAACCTTACGGGGGGAGACTCTCGACTTAGAACTAATGAGGCTAATCGAATTTCTACCATTATTCTGGACGTGGAAATATACAACGCCCCCGTAAGCCTTCTCGCTGGCGTCTGCAAACCCAACGACTGTTATGGTGCTACTTCTATCTACGTTTATATGACGCGGTATTTTAATTTCTCTTAATAAAGGAAGTTCCTCTCTAAAGCGCTGCCACAACCGAACAATGCTGTCAGGCGGCGAGTCATCCCAGTCGCATTCCAATAACCAAAGTTGTTTAATTAAAAGCTTAGCGTATAATACCACTGGAGCTACGAAACCCATGACGTCCCATAATCTAGCAACGCATGACAGTATTGTGCGCTTTGTGCATTTCTCTACGGGCGGATTTACCTTAAGGCTAAACACGTCGGACTCTGGTGACCAACATAGACCGAGCACCTTGTGTGTATCAGAATCGTCGAATTCCTTTATCGCCGAAAGACGGTGTGATAGTGGGATTGTATCCAAAACCGGACGCGAATTACTAGTCCACTTCACAAGATCGAATTGACCCGATTTCATGAGCCTTGTAACCTCGGCGGTGGTTAGGGTTGCCTCCTCCACGCTATCGACCGAGTACACAAAATCATCCATATATAATCCGCTCTCAATTGCCCTCTTAGCTTTAGGATAAGAGGGACCTTCATCGTGAGCGAGCTGTCTCACCGTGCGTAACGCATGAAATGGGCTCGACTTTAAACCAAAACAAACGCGGTTAAATTCAAACACCATTAGAGGTTCCTTTGGGTTGAAACGATATAAAATGCGTTGGAATCTACGGTCGCATTCACGGACCCCTATGCAAAGAAACATTTGACGAATATCGGCGGAAAGTGCTATACTAAACAAACGAAAATTGACTATTATATTAAATAAACTGCCCTGTAAATTTTGCCCACTATAGAGGATATCGTTAAGCGACAGGTGAGTGCTAGTTTTAGCACTAGCGTCGAGCACTACACGTAACTTAGATGTAAGTTTGTCCTCTCTAATGACTCCGTGGTGTGGTATGAAATACGACGGTGTGTCTTCGTAGTTATCTAATTTCGAAGCCACAAGTGATATGTAACCTTCTCTTATATATTCGTTAATGACGCCGTCGTAAGCTTCCTTTAACTGGGGTGAAGCGAGCATCCTACGCTCCAAGCTGTAGAAACGTTTTTCCGCCATTTGACGCGAATCGCCGAGAGATAAAACATCTCCTTTAAAGGGTAGCGCTACACTATATCTACCGTCGCGATCACGAATGGTCGTGCGGACGTAAATTTCCTCGCATAACCTGTCATCTGAGCTAGCTATGGGTGGGACGTTCACTTCCTCCATCTCCCAAAATTTGCGGACTAACGACTCGAGCGGTTCGACAGCCATACCACAATAAGAGGTTGCCGAAATACTATCTATGATGGGGGCGGAGCCAAGGATCACATAGCCCAATACGGTTTCCAGCGCGTAAGGCGCGGTATGCGAAGAGTTGCCCCTGACCTTATTGTTTAACAAAAGATAAGGGAAAAGCGATGCTCCAATGAGCATGTCTATGTTTCCAGGAACGGCGTAAGTGTCGTCCGCCAGAGTCAAATTCTTAAATTCAATCATTGCCGAGGTGTCAACCGAAACGGTTGGCAACCGTTCAGTGACCCTATCTACTACTAGTGCATTTATATCAAAGTTAACATTACGATCTATCCGAGAATAAATTTTTAAATTTATATATCCCTGTGTCGATTTACTAGTGCCTCCGATGCCTTTAATTACAGGACATGAAAGTGACCTATTTATTACTAAGCCTAAGCGCTGACAACATTGTCGCGTTATAAAGCTATTTTGGGCTCCGCTGTCCAGCAGTGCACGGACGCTTTGTTCGTTTCCACGCGAATCCCTAACCAAAATACGTGCCGTACCCAGTAACACGGTTGAAGGAGGTTGTGCTCCCATATTTGCCAATGAGCACAGAGCGACATCACCAGGTCGACCGCTAGAATCGTTGACCTTAGTAGGGGCGAATTCCTTATCCGCTTTACTTGACGCCGCTATGTTGCTATTTTCAAAATGTAATAGCGTGTGATGTTTCCTGGCGCACTTGCTACATACGGAACTCGAATTGCATTTTGCAACTAAATGCTTATCGCTTAAGCAATTCAAACATAGGTTGTTTGTCTTTACTAATTTATAACGCTCGCTTGGTGAATATTTACGAAAAGTCGCACAATTATATAAATTACCGTGTCTATCTTTACATACTAAACAAGTATGCTGGAGTGATGTTGGCGTAGCGGTTACGTAAGTTAACGACCCTGCTATTTTAGATGGTTGAGTCTGTCTACGGTCGACGCACCTTTTATTCTCCTGTTTAACGTTCGGAGAGCGCTGCATCACCTTTATTTGATCTCGCACGAACGATGCTAATGAATGAAGGAAGGCATCTCCGAGCTACGATGCTCCATTTCAAACGCACGCACGGTTTCGGGGTCCAACTTCTTCAGTGCAATATGGAGAAACACCACGTCCATAAGATCATTAAATTTCAAATTCTTAAGTGCAGCCACCGATGCCACAAATTTATCTAGAAACTGCTCTAAGCCGTTGATGTTCGCGGATGATATAGGTTTAAGATCGAATATCTGGTTCAAATATTCGGAAGCTAACATTCTCCTATCTTCATATTTAGTTTTAAGCGTTTCGAATATTAATAAGTAATTGTTTGCTGTAGGTGTAAAACCAGAGCAGATCGACTGTGCCCTGCCACTAAGTTTACTGATTAAGTAATATAATTTTTCGGCGTCCGATAACGATGGGTTATTGTGTATATTGTTTTGAAAACTACTGAAGAAGAAGGGCCACGTCTTAATATCACCATTAAATACCGGAATATCTATTGGCGGCAACCTAATCGAGTCGCTTGGACGTACCTGTTTTTCCGGCTTTGCTTCGTTTTGAGATAGGGATCTCGCAATTCTTTTCACGCGACACAACATATCTTCGAATGCCAGCAGCGGTTGGTAGTTCACTATGTATTTCGGGTCGATTTGTAATTCCAAATGATTAATTTGGTCTAATATTTTTTCGTAATCTATTCGTAAAGAATCTATCGTTTCGATTTCGGTCAAAAAAGTTTCCCGCACTGCTTCTATATGAATGTTCTTTATATAATCACTTATATTCTGCATACGCGAAAAGAGTATGTCCCTCTTAGCATAAAGCGTTTTAATTTTGATTTCACTTCCACTAACTGCCATTTTAAACTATTATAATAAAGTTATATCAATCACAATTAATCTCACAACGCACAAACAATAAAGGATGGACACACTCGGTATGCCGTATTACGTAATTAAATCGAACACCTGCGCAGCGAGTCGAGGTGACGCGTCATTTGCTAGACTCAATAATTTTATCAAGATTGTGGGTAAGCGTATCAAACGGTTCCTATTACACTGTTTCAATTATTTAATAGGCTTTAAATTTAATCAAATACGAGCGCTATAAAACGAATAATTCTGTTTGCGAGTACCTAATCAAAATTTAAATTTAAACGAACACTATTTAAGTCTATTCTATAAATTGGAGTGCATTATCTAATTAATTAATTCAACAATTCGACCAAAATCCGGCTCGAAGGACCATAAAATGGTGGAGCCACGTGTTTAAGGCTGCCGAAGTCTAGTTCCCCGGTCGAACCTTAAACCTATTACGCGAGATATTAACTAAAGTGGACTGTATATGCGGTTGCTTCTACGCTTACGTAAAAGCGACTACTATAGAATGCGGTATAATGCACTCGCTCTTCCCTAAAACTAAACTATTATTGTGCCAAATCGCTGAAAGGGAATCCTGCCTGATTAGGAAAACACAAATTGGAGCGGGTTAAAACTATATATCAGGCAGGCGGTAAAATAAAGGAATATTGACTCACCGGGGTTTCTTTTATCCTGTTGAGCACTATAGCTGCAACTTCTGGAACTTCTTCTGGAACACTCCGGAGAGAGGCGGTGCGCGACTATATCTCACACGATGTGAGGCGGGTCTCCTGGAGCTCGACTGCTTCCAGGCTAAAGCGGTTTCTACTAGCGGTGTGGTTTCAGCGACGACTGCGGTGGAAAAGCTGTTGTTCCAATGACTGGCGCGGTGGAAAGAGCTGTTGTTCCAATGACTGGCGCGGTAGGAAAGAGCTGTTGTTCCAATGACTGGCGCGGTAGGAAAGAGGCCGCGCAACGGTCGCGCGTGCCTTATATGTCCTCGGCCCCGATGATTACGTGACATTCTAGAATCATCTTCTTGCCCCTCCCACCCCACCACCCCGATGTGTCGATGGAGGATCGAGGAGGGTATGAATGATATCGTTTTGTCGGAAAGGAACAAGCGGCTTGGCACCTCTACCGTCAAATATAATAATCCAATGGTTTTTTCCGCGCAACCAAAATTAATAATCGAAACAGATGAAGTGGCGTTGGCGGAAGGGACCGCCTCAGCGTAAGCCGCGGGATAGCGACGCTGATTTTCAGTCCGCCCCATACGGTCCTACGGAGACCGTGCCGAATGTGTTGACATTAAGCGAGTAGTAGATACATATGATAATAACAACTGATGAATGTTAATAACAAAATGGAAAATACGTATTGTATAGTTGTGCTGAACGTAAGTTGCTGAACGCTACGTGAGACGTGACGGGAACATTAGTAAGTGTAATAATTTAATTTAACAGTGTATATTATAAAATTATATATGTATATATATATATATATATATATATATATATATATATATATATATATAACATAACATAAACACTCACGCCTGTCACCCAGAGGGGTAGGCAGAGACTACGGACTTCCATTTGGCACGATCCTGACACACCTCTTTCGCCTCCTTCACATCCATATATCTACGCATACATGCTCGTCGGTTAAGGGTACTTCTAACGTGGCCCATTTTCAAAATATCGCCAATTTGGTCGATAAACTTTTCCTAGGGCGTCCCCTCCCGACTCGGCCGTTCACATCTGCCATATAAATTTGCTTTGTCACTCTTTCCTCATTCATTCTTTCCACATGACCAAACCACCGAAGCATTCCTTTCTTAATCCTGGTCACAACATCATCTTGCATACCACATTTATCCCTTATCACGCAATTTCTCACCCTGTCATTCAGATTCAACCCTAGCATATTCCTTAAAGACCGCATTTCTACAGCATTTATTCTACTTTCGTGCTTCTTCTGCCACACCCAGCTTTCACTACCATACATTAAAGTAGGGACTAACACAGAATTATGAATCACCATACGTGCCTGTTTTGACACATTCTGGTTCTCCATAATAGAGTGTAGTGCCCCATTCACTCTATTCCCTCCATTTACTCGTCGTTCTATATCCCTATCATATCTACCATCCCTGCTAAATACACATCCCAAATACACAAACTCATCCACTTGCTCAATTAACTCTCCTTCTATTCTTATTTCACATACCGTTTTGCTTTCTTCTCTTTCAAAAACCATCACTTTCGTCTTACATGTGTTCACTTTCATTCCCCTTTCTTTTAATTCCCAGTTCATTAATGTAACCATCATTTGCAATTCAGACGCCGATGACGCAAATATGACTTGATCATCGGCATACAAAAGGCATTTGACGGTTAACTCGCCCCTTCTTAAACCACATTCTTCATCTTTCAAAGTTTGCAAACACCGGTCCATAAATAGGTTGAACAGCCAAGGGGAAGCTACACAGCCCTGTCTGACACCTTTTTGGATGCCAAACCAGTCCGAGTAGACCCCATTGATCCTGACACAAGCACTAGAGTCCCTATAAAGAGACCTTAATGCCTGTATCAAACCAGCGCTCAACCCATATGAGTTCAGTGTTTGCCATAACACATTCCTGTCCACTCTGTCATAAGCCTTTTCCAAGTCCATGAATGCACAAAAACCTTTCTGGTTTTTGGCCAAAAACTTCTCCGCAATCATGCGCATGGAAAAGACCTGATCTGTACACCCCATTCCCTTTCTAAAACCCGCTTACACATCCCAAATTTTTCCATCAGTTTCTTTCATAACTCTTTCAATTAACACCTTAGCATACAGTTTACCCACAATACTAAGCAAGCTGATACCGCGGTAGTTTTTGCAGTCCTGCTGTGACCCTTTTCCTTTATATATTGGTACTATTACTGCTTTGCACCAGTCATCCGGTACCCGTTTGCCTGCCACCACTCCCTCTCCAGCCCTTAGCATCTCGAGTGATACTCTATCATATCCAGCTGCCTTACCTGCTTTCATGCTTTTCATTGCTTTCATTATTTCATCTACATTTATCTCCATACCCCTTTCCACTTCTTTCGGAATTTCTAGTTCATTTAAATCAGACGACTCTTCACTCATAAATACGCCTTCAAAGTATTCCTTACATCTGTTTAAATTCGAAACTTCATCATTCAGAATACATCCATTCTCGTCTCTTATAGCATTTATTATAGGCTGTTTTGTATTTCCCCTGGCAGTTCTTACGAGTTTCCAGAACATTTTTATGTTAGCCTGGAAATTATCAGATATTCTTCTATCATTCTTATCCGTTCTTTCTTTCTTTTTCCTTTCAACAACTTCTTTTACTCTCTTATTTAGACGTCTAAATTCTACCTTTTTTCTTTCAATCTCATCATTCATACCAGAAGAATTACCAGCTTTGGTTGCTAGTAAATCTAACCATGCTTTCTTCTTTGATTCAACTTCCACCCGTACCTCATCATCCCACCATAACGTATTACTTTTCCTTTCATTTGTTCTCTTACTTACACCACATACTTCGGTGGCGGTATCCACATATATATATATATATATAATAAATAATAATATGTAATAGCATAATAAATAATATGTAAACGGAATATCAGTAGCTAACGTCTAACCTCTTTAACAATACTCCTATTTATTAACTATGCCCTTCTGTTCGTTTATTAGGAGATATTTTAAGTGCTTTCTAAACGTGTCTAATGTGTTTAGGTCACGCCGTGGAGGCGGTAAATTATTCCAACAATGGGAGGCTGCGTACTTATAACAACCTCGAAATGCTGAAGAAGAATGTCGCGGAATACTGAGCCTATTATAGGATGAAGCGCGGGTGAGATAAAAAGATACTTTGGGTTTTTTGTCTTTATGACGCCAAAAAGTGCACAAGCTAAGTGAAGTTTGCGTCTGGCAGCCATTTTAAGGATATTATTGTCGTCAAGAAATGGGCTTATATGACCTCTTGGTGGTACATCGAAGCAAAACCTCGCACAAGCATTTTTGACCCGTTGAATAAGTTGTGCGGTACGTGACAGTAAACAAGGTCCATAAACCGTATCAGCATAATTAAATTTTGATAGTACTAGGGTGTCCGATAGTCTTTTTCGTAATTCTATACTTAAGTGTTCACGCATTCTGTACAGGATTTTTAACCTATAAAAACAGTTCTTAACAATGTTATTGATATAATCTTGAAATCTGAGATCGGGGCTAATTATGATTCCTAAATTACGTGCCATATCGACTCTTTCTAATACCGTGCCTTTTATATACAGTGTTGGGACAAATTTATTTATTTTTTGAATCTGTTGTTTCGTTCCGCAAATTAAAAACTTTGTCTTTGATGGATTCAACACTAAACAGTTTCTTTTTGACCACTTTACTACTTTATCCAAATCCTCGTTGAGTTCATTAAATTAGCTTCTGTAGTATGACTAGGCTTAAAAGACTTATAAATCTGTGTGTCATCTGCAAATAAGTGATATTTACAAAATTGGAAACAATTACTAATGTCTGATGTATATAACGCGAAAAGTACGGGACCCAAAATCGATCCTTGAGGAACACCACGCGTGATCCGCTGCGGAGAAGATACACAGTTTTGACCATTTAATTGAATTGTAATTTGCTGTGAACGTTCACTAAGGTAACTGTGAAACCATTTTATAGTACTGGGGTCAAATCCGTAAAACGACATTTTGGACAAAAGTAAATATGTATTTATGGTATCAAAAGCCCTAGAATAATCTAATAGGACGAGTATAGTCCCCTGACCTATATCTTGGGCCTCCAATAAATTACCTACTACATCAGACAGGGCAGTAGCAGAACTTCGTCCCTTTCTGAAACCCGATTGAAGATCAGGCAGTATAACATTATTTTCTAGATATGAAATTAATTGTTGATACACAACTTTTTCTAATATTTTAGATATACAGGGTAGCAAACTTATGGGCCGTAAGTCTGTCACGGTAGCAGGATTAGCATTTTTTGGAAGAGGACGTATTAAGGCTAGTTTCCAGATGTCAGGGAATGTACTTGTAGTTATCGATAGGTTAATCAAAGCGGTAATAGTTTCAAGACTTTGTGGGAGGGTCATTAATAACATATCTAGGTTAATACTGTTGTGTGAATAAGTCAACTAGCGCCATCTAGTGTCAGGAACGAGAGCGAGGGGAGCTTTGCAGAGAATGACATCACCGATCTCTCGACCGACAGTGCCACCCGAAGAACTAAGTTTCTAGAAAATCTATACTCGAACTCTCGGTACCTTGAACATTCCGGATATTTTGCTAATTTAAATAAATAGGTGGCGCAAGATGCGATCGAGACAGAGTTGAACTCAGCGACACAAGCGAAGCTTCGGAGCGGAATTGAGTGAATTAGTGTGTTTAATTATTAGTGTTTTTAGTTTTAATTTGTATAAAGTAAATTAAAGTGTTAATTTAGGTAATTTTATCGGCAATTTTTATTGTCACGAACCTCAAGCTCTAACAATTGGTGTCAGAAGTGGGATAAAATCATGCCGATTTTACCTAAGGAGGAAACGGAGGGTGTCCGTACCCGAAGTCAACGCCAGCAGGAGACGGACCAACGAAGATTTGGTGGTGCAACGCCGCAGACGTCGGAGGGCCAGCGGCCGGCAACGGAGGCCGGTCCGTCAGTAGCTCCTGCGTCTGCAGCACCTGATTTAGGCGCCCTGATGGTGATGCTGCAGGAGCAGGCTCGTCGGTTCGAAGAGCAGCTGAAGCGCGGACAGGAGGAACAGGCCAGTCAGTTGAAAGAGCTGCAGGAGGAACAGGCCCACCGACAGGAGGAACAGGCCCGCCGACAGGAGGAACAGGCCCGCCGACAGGAGGAACAGGCCCGTCGGTTGGAAGATCAGCAGGCGGAACAGGCTCGTCGGTCGGAAGAGCAGATGCTCCTCATGAAGGACCTTCACGCTACCTTTGGGAAAGAGATAAGGCAGGTGAAGGATAGGGTTGCTCAACACGACAACCGTCTGTCGGAAGCTGAAACCCGAATCGAAGAACATGAAACCCGAATCAACCATGTGAACCATCGGGTTGACAACGTGATGGCTGACGTGAAGAAAACGCTGAACGACCTCAAACTTGGGGATGGAACTGCAGCCCCCGCAGTAGCTACTACACCTTCGCTACGTGGGTTCAAGGTACCACCGTTCGACGGGACTTCTTCCTAGTCGGCCTACAAAATCCAGTTCGAGGCCGTCATGGAGGCAAACGGCTGGAATAAAAGCCAGGCCATGACTGCACTCACCTTAGGCCTGCGCGACCAAGCCTTAACCGTGTTGGAAGCTCTCGGTAAGAAAGTGACCTACGAGCAGCTCCTTGAGGCATTGGAGGCGAGATATGGTGACGCTCACCTGGAAAACGTCTTTCGCGCGCAGCTTAAAGATCGCGTGCAACGCAGCAACGAAAACCTGCAGCAGTGGGCCCTTGAGGTGGAGAAGATGGTTCGAAAAGCATACCAGTCTGTACCTGCGCTCATTGAAGGGAACCTGGTGCAGACATTCATCGACGGCATCCGCGACCTGGAAGTCAGAGCTGCTGTGAGGCTCGGGCACCACGAGACGCTTAAGGACGCCTTGGCCCATGCACTGGAGGTAGAAGCCGTGCGGCAGGATCATCGTTCCCATCGCGTCAGGGAGGTTGCAGCAGCTACATTTCGCGACCGCAACAAAGGATACAGCCCTAGGTGCTATGGCTGTGGGGAAAAGGGCCATCTTCGATCCAGCTGCCCTAAACGAACCCTAAAAAGGGAAGATGAACGATCCCAGGAGGGTAGTGCGGCCAACAGCACCGCCCAGCAGCAGCAGGGAAACGAGTAAAAGCCATAACTGCGGGGCGGGTGCTGGCTGATGTTAAAAGAGCCCCAAGGATCTCGATCTCACAAACCCATGATGGGAACAGTCTAATCATCAAGGGCGAGGTCAACGGAATGCCGTGTAAACTGACCATAGACACTGGAGCCTCTCGTACGGTTGTTAGTTCCCAACTTATAAGTCAGTTCCTTGGGGACTCCGCATACAACCGAGAACGCATTAATTTGGTAACAGCCACCGGTCAGCGTATACCCGTCCGTGGAGAGAAGGAGATGGAGTTGAAGCTAGGCAACGTGATCTACCTGCATAATGTCATCGTGGCTGATATAATGGACGACTGCATCCTAAGCCTAGACTTTATGAGGAATAATTGTTGTGAGATCGACGTTAAGCAAGGTGTTTTGAAATGTGGACAGGAGGAACTTTTTATGGAAGGTGCGTTACCAGGGAACGTGTACAGCATTAGGAAGATTGTTCTTCCGCCTAGATCGGAAACGATTGTTCCGGTTAGTCTTCCTCGAAACGCTGGGCAAGCTCACCGTTGCGTACTTGTGGAAAGGGTAAACAATGACCTTCCATGGAAAGTAGCTCGAACCTTGGTCAGGACCACTGACATCTCAGGAGTACGTGTGCTGAACCTTTGCGACCGGGAACAGATTATAGAAAGAGGCACACTGATTGGTACTTGTGAGGAAGTGGATTGGTTACGTCGGTGCCAATATCTATCGACTGGGACCCCCAGCAAGGATGCAGAAACGAGAGTGACCACACTTTTGGAAGACTGTCGCAGTGTTCTCTCCCCGAACGAATTGGTCAAGGCGAAGAAGTTGTTACTCAAGTACGCCGATGTATTCTCGTCAAATGATGCTGACATAGGAAAGACTGGCTTAGTTCAACACAAAATAAACACAGGTGAAGAATTGCCTATCCGTCAGCGGCCAAGAAGATTGCCGGTAGCACGTGAAAAGGAAGTGGAAACCATGATTGAGGGAATGGTGAAGGATGGTGTTATTGAACCTTCATCTAGTCCATGGTGTTCACCCGTGGTACTGGTAAAGAAGAAGGATGGCAGCATGCGGTTTTGTGTTGACTACCGCCGTCTGAACGACGTTACTAAGAAGGATAGCTATCCTTTGCCAAGAATTGATGACACGTTGGACATGCTTACAGGAGTGAAATGGTTTAGCACGCTGGATCTAAAAAGTGGCTACTGGCAAGTTGAAATTGACCCTAAGGACAAGGAGAAAACTGCGTTCTCGACGGGAAAGGGTCTGTGGTAATTCAAAGTAATGCCGTTTGGGTTGTGCAATGCTCCAGCAACGTTTGAAAGGCTGATGGAACTTGTACTTACCGGGCTAATTGGCGATGCCTGTCTGGTCTACTTGGATGACATCATCATCGTGGGCCGTACATTTGAGGAACACCTTGAAAACCTGGGACGCGTGCTCATGAAGATTCAGAGTGCCAATCTCAAGCTGAGTCCGAAGAAATGTTCACTGTTCAAACGGCAAGTCAAGTTTTTGGGGTATGTAGTGTCGGAAGAAGGTATCCGCACGGATCCAGAGAAAATTGCAGCTGTAAAGGATTGGCCGGTTCCAAAAGACAAGACGCAGGTTAGAGCATTTTTGGGTTTGTGCTCCTATTACCGGCGATTTGTGAAGAACTTTGCAGATATAGCCAAACCTCTGCATAAGCTAACCGAGGAGAAGCGACATTTCTGCTGGGATGAAAGTTGTAATATCGCATTCCAGGAGCTCAAGGACCGTCTGTGCAAAACACCTATTTTGGGATACCCTGATGCAAGCAAAGAATTTATAGTTGACACAGACGCAAGTGATATAGGACTTGGCGGTGTGTTGTCTCAACGGAATGGTGACCAAGAGGTCGTGATAGCGTACTTCAGCAAGTCGTTGTCAAAACCGGAAAGGAACTATTGGTCACAAGACGCGAATTGCTAGCTGTGGTAAAGTCGTTGCAGCATTTTAGCAAATATCTTCTGGGGCGAAAATTTCACTTACGAACTGACCATGCTGCACTAAAATGGCTATTGCAGTTTAAAAATCCAGAAGGACAAGTTGCGAGGTGGATTGAACTACTGCAGGAATACGACTTTGAGATCGAACATCGCAGCGGGAAATCTCATGGCAACGCAGATGCATTATCACGAAAACCTTGTCCTGAAGATTGCAAACATTGTACTAGGCAAGAGAGTAAGGGAGTGGTATCCGTGAGGATGCTCAGGGCAGACCACCTCAGCAACGAGTGGAAGGACAGCTTACAACGTGCACAGCAGGAAGATCCGGACATCAAGCCGATCCTGGAATGGATGAAGGCCAGTGCTCCCAAGCCCAAGTGGAGCGACGTCTCAGCGATGAGTTCGACCACTAAAAGCTATTGGGCCCAGTGGGATAGCTTGCTGCTTCAGGATGGAGTTCTGTGCCGTAAATGGGAAAATGTTCGGGGAGACAGCTGTCATTTACAAATGGTTGTCCCTAAAGCTAAAGTACCGGATGTTCTACAGCTGTACCATAATGATTATTCAGGAGGCCATCTGGGAGTTAAACGAACTCTACTGAAGATCCGAGAACGGTTTTACTGGGTCCACTGTCGAAACGATGTCGAGGACTGGTGTCGCAAATGTACAAGTTGTGTGGCTGTAAAGGGACCTCAGACTCGTAGTAGAGGTGCATTGAAGTTGTACAATGTTGGTGCACCATGGGAGAGAATAGCCATTGACGTGGCGGGGCCGTTTCCGGAGAGTGAAAGTGGTAACAAGTATTTCATGGTTGTGATGGATTACTTCACTAAGTGGCCAGAAGTTTTCGCCATTCTAAATCAAGAAGCTTCAACAGTTGCAGATAAACTAGTTCATGAAGTCTTCTGTCGTTTTGGAGTACCTTTAGAGATTCACAGCGATCAAGGAAGGAATTTTGAGTCTCAAATATTCCAGGAAACTTGCCGAGTTATGGGTACTCATAAAACAAGAACGACTTCTTATCACCCGCAATCTGATGGAATGGTGGAACGATTTAATCAGACATTGGAGAGGTACCTAGCAAAAGTTGTAGACAATCGGCAACGAGATTGGGACAAGCACATACAACCGTTTTTGTTGTCATATCGAAGTTCTGTTCACGAAAGTACAGCAGTGACACCAGCTTTCGCAAACTTTGGAAGAGAATTACGGCTGCCTGCAGACCTGATCACTGGGATACCACCTGATGCCCCACGCAGTATAACCGATTATGCATATGACTTGCGGAACAAAATGAATGACATTTATGAGCACGTCAGACAATCTGGCCAGCAAATGTCTGAGAAAATGAAAACCCGGTATGACCGCAAAATGAACAATAAAGGGTTCAACGAAGGTTCATTAGTGTGGTTGCACAATCCAGTCCGCAGCAAAGGGAAATCTCCTAAGCTTCAAGCTAAATGGGACGGCCCGTACCGGATTGTAACCAGGATCAACGATGTGACCTACCGGATACAGAAAGGCGCAAGAGGGACTCCTAAGATCGTCCATGTGGATCGCTTGGCGCGTTATTATGGGACCGATAATGCTCGGGACGAGCATGTCTTAGGAGGGGGCAGTGTTGTGTGAATAAGTCAACTAGCGCCATCTAGTGTCAGGAACGAGAGCGAGGGGAGCTTTGCAGAGAATGACATCACCGATCTCTCGACCGACAGCGCCACCCGAAGAACTAAGTTTCTAGAAAATCTATACTCGAACTCTCGGTACCTTACGCGTGTTTACTTGAACATTCCGGATATTTTGCTAATTTAAATAAATAGGTGGCGCAAGATGCGATCGAGTCAGAGTTGAACTCAGCGACACAAGCGAAGCTTCGGAGCGGAATTAAGTGAATTAGTGTGTTTAATTATTAGTGTTTTTAGTTTTAATCTGTACAAAGTAAATTAAAATGTTAATTTAGGTAATTTTATCGGCAATTTTTATTGTCACGAACCTCAAGCTCGTAACAATACCATCAACTCCCAGTGCATTAGATTTTAGTTTTTTTAATTATATTCAAAGTAATATCTTGAGATACCGGTTTCAGCAAAAAAGTTTTAGATGTAAATCTATTAAATTCAAAATATGTAAGATCCGATATAGTTACGTTATAGGAACCTGGTATATTTCGAAAATGTAAATTAATAGTATCAGGATGCAATAAATGTGGCGGTAGGTCGTATTCGTTTTTCGGTGGTAACGAGTACGCCTTCAAATTTGACCATAGCTTCTTTGAATTTCTGATATTATTATTAATGAACACTTTGTAATATGCTTTTTTCTCGTGATATAGTGCGACATTTACTTGATGTTTTAATTGTTTATAATAATTTTTAAATAATAAGCTTAAGCGCTGTGTTCTTGACACCATAATACTGTGGCTTCCTGATTAGCCACGTACACACCTAATCAGTCTCGGTGTGCGGCGAGCGAGCGAGATCTCGCAATGCAGCCTTAGTAGTTTTGCCCGGAATTCCGAGGCATGCCTCGCGAGGCAGACCGAGCACTCATAAGTCCTCGAGCATCCGAAATGGGCAGTGGTGCAATTGCAGCTGCAGCTACTTTCTTAGCTGCTTATTGTACAAAAAAAAAACGTAACAGTCACGTTTTAAGAAAAGACCTCGACGCATCTGGATTAGAAAAATTTATGAGCGTCGCAACCAATATGGAAATAAATTACTCAATGATTTAACATATGATCAGATTGTACATAATTTTAAACGAATGTCCCTACAAGATTTGAAAATTTGTGCTCATTGTTGTCTGAGAGAATTAAAAAGTGCGACACAAAATACAGGAGGCAATCACTGTAAGATTTCAAATTTCATTAACATTTGTAAAAATGTTATCTTTATAGATGGAATAATACTTGTCGGTTTTAAGAGTAGATTAACAATATTATACGATTTAAAGAATGAGCTAAACTTAATATTAATGGAAGAAGTTTCAAGGAGATTGATTTTTAAGTCTCCACATATTATAACAGACTTGTTCTGTTTACTACATTTGAGCAAAACTTCTTCCACGGTCTTTTCAAAATAGTCGTAAGTAGCACATACTTACAACAGTGAGGTTCTTGAGCTCGATACAAGCCATTTCTTAGTTTCGCTCAACATAGAGGCTATCAGAGAGATCTAATGCTTATACTAGTCAATAGTAGCAGTCTTGGTAGCCAAAAACTTGGCCGAGTTAAAATGTTAATAAACGATAGCACACATTTGCTGCTAGTCGTAAATATGTATTTGGATTGGTAATACCTATCTTCTGTCCAAAATTTTTAATCAAATTAAATATCAATCAAATGAAATTTGTCACTTTTATAATTTTATTTACATTATTTTACATGTCAAATTTAAATTATTATTACATATTAAATAATTAATTTGTAAAGGAAGTGTTATGAAATTGGGTGCTTAACTTGTTCGTAGCAATTATACAAAAATATGCAGGTAATAAAACGGTATATTATACGCATGATTTGAACCATTTTGGTTTTTATTCCTGTAATATATGGGAGTATTTTTAAAATATTTTTTAAAACTTTAAAATGAAAGTTAACACTTTTACTATAGCAAAAAAAACTTTTAAAATATTTTTCTACATTTTGTCTATGTCAAAAGATAATGAAGGATATTTTTTGTAATAAAATAGCCTTCATTATCCAAAAAATCATAATATTGAAACATTGACGCGAATCTGTAGTTTTATGTAACCTGTGTAAGTCTATTTAGAAAATCGATTGAATAGGCTTTGTTAATAAACTAAAAACATTTGAATAATATCCGACACGATTGAATAGGCGGTACGGTTGTTGATTGCCTGTTCCGAAGGAGACTTATCTTTGTAACTTGGAGTTTCAACTTGTCACGCGCGGCATGCGCGTTTGGCATTGTAGTTGTTTTTGTGATTACATTTCGTGTTTTTACTTTCGTGGAGTATAGGACAGTAGGTTACTACGCCCACATCATGACAATAACAAAAATATAAACTTTTCTAGATGACATATTATTAATAATTGCGGAAAATAATTAAACATGTAAAAAAGGTTTAGTTTTATTTTACGTCAATTAATAATAACAACCAACTGTATTCTTTCCTGTCCTTTTTAATTTATTTAAACAAATTATAATATAACGAGTGATTTTACTACATAACCTACAAATTATAACTTTTACATAAAGTAAAAATAAAATCCCAGGTCCTACAATAATATAATATTTAGACATAAGTATCAAATGTTTAAATCTTCAAAATAAGACATATTTGAACTTTTTCACGCCGGAACCAAGTTCATCTCTTAAATTATTTTTTTGGCAATCCCTATATGTAAGGCAGTGTGAAAAAGACACTTTTGTGTACATTTAAGTTATTAAGTTGTTCAATATATCTCAATAACTGTTTGTTTGTTTACACTGCCTATTCTACCAACAAAAATATTATTGTACTATTTGGGCAAAATTAATTAACTATAATTTTATTAAGGATGTCCCTAAAATTTATGATTTACAATGCAAAAAATACATGAATACGTAAAAAACAACTTGTGATCGCAATACATAGAATCATGTTTCATATACTATACTTATATAATAAGTGGGAAAGGTTTTTTGTTTGTTTGTTTAACCACGCAAATTTCCGAAACTATCAATCGGATTTAAAAAAAATATTTTTGTAAATGATAGCCAGATTTATAGGAAATATTATAGTGAGATATGTGACGTTAAGAGGATAGAGTAAGTCAGTTCAAATTCTAATTTCGTCCCCACTTGCCCGCGCATCATATGCTATGTACCGACATGTTTGTAATCACTAATACTGTAAGTAGAAAGGTCGTTAGACACTTATTTAATTAGGTTTATCATAAATATGATGCCTGTTTCTTAACGCCAAGCCAGCCGCTTCTTATTTTTATCACGGTTATTTCCCATTTTAATATTACGTCGTCCTATTGCGTAATGTATATTCTGATCGTAAGCGACACAACCTCCCCGTTCAAAGGCCGAGGCGAAGTGACCGTGCTGCAGGAATCACGCTTCAAAAGGCCGATAGTTTAGGTAATTTCTTTTTACAGTGAAAATAATGGTATTTTAAAAAAAGTAAATAACATAATCACTGCTTTATAGTTAGTTCAGTTAGTATGCAAAGTTTCATGATCTTATTTAAAGTATTTTATGAATAACAGCGGTTTATTGTTTATTTTGGAGGTAACTTTGGATTTTTTTTCTATCGAGAAAATTTTACGAAATCGTGTTTTCGTCTAACATAATCCTTAACATTAATCCTCAACTTTACCATATATTTATTTCAAAATTAATGCTGCAATATTTTCGGCATAACGAAGGATCTTGCTAAGCCATTTGAGATTATATTTCCCCTTAAGCTATACTTCTCAGCTAGCCTTAAATATTGAAAACCAAGTCAGAAGAAAGAGTGCTCCTGAATTGTTTTATCCGCCTGTGTATAACGTTCAATGTTCTACAAAATATTGATCTTTACTCCATCTAAAAAAAGTCTGTGATACCATTGCCTATTTCTTATAAATAAGCCACAATAAGGTATTTTGTGACAAAAAATTATTCAAAATTGAAAAGTAATTTATGATCATTATTATTAGGCCTGGCATTTATTTATGAATTTAAAATTTGCTCTGAATAGCATATTTCGACGTAAACGGATTCAACTCGGCTGGGCAGCGCTCGGGAAATTACAACACATCTTTTCGTCAGCTATACCTCAACACCTGAAAACAAGACTGTAAAACTAGTGCGTGATGCTAGTAAGAATCAATGGAACTGAGACGTGGTCCTTCACTGCTGGCCGTATGAGGACGCTCAAAGTCGCTCAGTGAGCTATGAAGAGGGCTATACTCGGGGTTTCCCTGCATGATAAACTTAGAAATGAGGATATCCGCAGTAGAACCAGAGTGACCGACATAGCCCAACGGATTAGTAAGCTGAACTGGCAATGAGCCGGCCATATAGCTCGAAGAACCGACAACCGTTGGGGAAAAAAGGTTCTCGAGTGGCAGCCTCGTACCGGTAGGTGAAGTGTAGGGCGACCCCCCACTAGATGGAGTGACGACCTGGTAAGACCTGGTAAGATCGTGCCTTGTGACATACCTTGGGGGAGGCCTATGTTCAGCAGTGGACTTGCGAAGGGCTGTAACGATGATGATGATGAAAATATTATAAATCAATCAATCAGTAATTTATATGTTAAATTAAACGCGGGTGAAGACGCGGGGCACAGCTAGTCTTAACATAACCGGGATAATATACAAAAAACATTCTTTTTTAATTTCGCGCCTCGACCTCTATCTTTCACGTAAATAACAAATATGATAGTTGTAGATGGATAGGTAGTCACTAGGTTTATCATGTAGGTAGTTTTCTATCTATTCCCATACTGTATAACGTAATTCATAAGAAAATAAAGATATCTTAGACCACTAATGTATCATCATGATATTCTACACATTTAATATTATAAATATTATATTATATTATACATTCGTATCGCCTTCCTAAATCGATGAATTTTTCGTCTCCCATTTTGACAACAAACTACGTGCACGGTGAAATAGCGTACGTGCTACGCGTAAGTTCTAGGAACACATTGATCGTAAGCGTGGGATTACGTACAAACAACAGTTCCCTTTCTAGGGTTCGCTTAGGGCAGCTGGATCGAAGATGGCCCCTTTCCCCACAGCAATAGCACCTAGGGCTGTATCCTTTATTGTGGTCGCGAACCGTAACTGCTGCAATCTCCCTAGCGTTAGGGGAACGATGATCCTGCCGCCGCCAGGTGGTGCCGTTAGCTGCACTACCCTCTCGAAATCGATCAACTTCCCTTTCTACGGTTCGCTTAGGGCAGCTGGAACGAAGATGGCCCCTTTCCCCACAGCCATAGCAACTAGGGCTATATCCATTATTGCGGTCGCGAGCTGCTGTAGCTGCTGCAACCTCCCTGACGCGATGGGAACGAAGATCCTGCCGCACAGCTTCCACCTCCAGTGCATGGGCCAAGGCGTTCTTAAGCGTCTCGTGGTGCCCGAGCCTCACAGTAGCTCTGACCTCAAGGTCGCGGATGCCGTCGATGAATGTCTGCACCAGGTTCCCTTCAATGAGCGCAGGTACAGACCGGTATGCTTTTCGCACCAGCTTCTCCACCTCTAGACCCCACTGCTGCAGATTTACATTGATGCGCTGCACGCGATCTTTAAGTGTTCTAGGTGAGCGTCGCCATATCTCGCCTCCAATGACTCAAGGAGCTGCTCGTAGGTCACTTTCTTACCGAGAGCTTCCAACACAGTTAAGGCTTGGTCGCGCAGGCCTAGGATGAGTGCAGTCATGGCCTGGCTTTATTCCAGCTGTTCGCCTCCATGACGGCCTCGAACTGAATTTTGTGGGCTGACCAGGAAGAAGTCTCGTCGAACGGCGGCACTTTGAATCCACGTAGCGAAGGTGTTGTAGCTACTACGGGAGCTGTAGTTCCATCCCCAAGTTTGAGTTCGTCCAGTGATTTCTTCATGTCAGCCATCACGTTGTCAACCCGATTGTTTACTTGATCGATTCTGGTTTCAGCTTCCGACAGGCGGACGTCATGTTGAGCAACCTTATCTTTCACCTCCCGTATCTCTTTTCCGAAGGTAGCGTGGATGTCCTTCATGAGAAGCATCTGCTCTTCCTTATCGCGTTTGAGCTGCTCTTCCAAACGACGAACCTGTTCCTCTTGTCGGCGGGCCTGTTCTTCTTGTCCACCCCGCGGCTGCTCTTCCAAACGACGGACCTGTTCCTCTTGTCCACCCCGCAGCTGCTCTTTCAACTGACGGACCTATTACTCCTGCTGCTCTTTCAACCAACGGGTCTGCTGCTCCTGTCGGCGAGCCTACTCCTGCGGCATCACCATCAGAGCACCTAAGTCAGGTACTGCGGATGTAGGAGCTACTGACGGGCCTGAAGCCGGCGGCTGGCCCTCCGACGTCTGCGGCGTTGCACCACCAAACATGCAGCGGGTTTAAATACACTTTTACGCCGAAACAAAACCAGAATATTCCCGTAGATACGGGGGCCGACCGATCAGACGCAGAAAGTTCGAGTGTGGGGCTTCCAGAAAGCTTAATTCTTCTGTTCGATACTAGATGGCGCTGTTGGTCGAAAGTCAAGATTGACATTTTCTGGAAAGCTCTTCTCTGTTACCCGACACTAGATGGCGCTGGTGCCAGACGTCACCTTAGGCGCGCAACACTACTATACGACTGTAATCGACTTTTGTTTCGACCGATGATGTAATTAAATTTTAGAGCACAAAAGCTACTATTGTGACTTAACTATGATAGTTAGATATATTCCTTACGCGGACTTTTATGCAGTTAATAATGAGTACTTTAATCATGTAATTTTTATGTCTTATCAAGTTTTCTCAGCGTACGCCAAATAATGAATTTTATAAGCAAAATTTTGCTATTTTTGGGTTACAATTTTCTTAAAGATCTCCAATTTTTTTAAATAAATTATAACCTATGCTACTTTGTAATAATTTAACTTTCTATTGGTGAAAAAATTATTAAAATCGGTCTTTTCGTTTCGGAGCTTATTCGATACAAACAAACAAAAAAATCTTTCTTCTTAATAAATTTATTATAGATAATGAATTTTTTTTGAAAAGTTTTTGTTCTTTTTTATTTTGTTTTTTTTTTTATTGTTATTAGAAATATTATTATATTATTTATAAAAAGATAACATCTACAAAACATAAGCCATTAAATTTATTATTTCAGAGCTTTCCTGTAAACGATATTTGATGTTGTTTTATTTTGTGGGAGCAAAATATCCTTAGTATGTGAGGTAGTTGACCAGCTGATAGGCCGGTGATGTTGGTCGCTACAATTTAATTTTCCTTCAATTCCTTAATAAGTAGCCTCATCCCATTGCACTTGCCCCGGGGGCTTAAATTTCTCCAAAGTATGATTGGCGTTCCGATCTTTAACGTCAATTCGTGTGGTGGCAGTCCAGAAGGGTTTAGTGAATTTAAAAATTCCTGTGGGTAATGGACTGCGTCTTCAAAATTAGTCACGGTGTCAATCGATTTGTAATTTTTTACGTGGCCGGGGACTTTTTGAATAATCGGATTGTTTATTTCGTTGACGGTATCATTCCCAGACGACGCTATTGCTCTAATACACAACCAATGAACGTAATTTTCGTGCAAATTCTCGATGTCAGGGTGTAGCGTATCTATTAAAATTTCTAAATTATGGACTATTTGGCCTAGAGACTCGTCCAGATGGACGTCATAATTTCTGCTTAAATATGGAGCGGGAAAAATTTCTTCCCTAAGTTTTGGCAGTTGTTGTGGGAAATCACTATCTGTGATTCCATGAATATGAGCGCTCCTGTTTGTCCGTAATTTCAAATTTTCTATCGATGACGGAGACGATTTCAAGCTTGCTTTGATGATATCTGTTTAGTGTTTATTATTCTCAATCTCTATTGTCAATAGTTTCCGCAGCGTATGCGATATAAGGATTTTTCGGCGTTACTATTGCGTATTTTAACATGAAATAGTAGTTGTTGTGACATAACTGTAACAGTTAGACATACGGTATCGCAAACTTTTCTTAGATATTAGTGTTTTCTATAAAACTGTAGTACATTACTTTGCTCTATTGTCAAGAGTTTCTGCAGCGTACGCGATATAAGGATTCTTTTGGTATTTTTTTCACACCGTGGGTTACATTAACGAAAATTTTATACGGATCCGGATCCCCAGCTTTTTTAGGGTTCCGTAGTCAACTGGGAACCCTTATAGTTTCGCCATGTCTGTCTGTCCGTCTGTCCGTCCTCGCTTAATCTCTGTGACCGTTAGCACTAGAAAGCTGAAATTTGGTACCAATATGTGTATCAATCACGCCGACAAAGTGGTAAAATAAAAATTGGAATTTTTTTTATTAGGGTAGCCCCCCTATATGTAAAGTGGGAAGTGATGTTTTTAATTTCAACCCTAACTTGTGATATTTAAAAAATATATTGAAAAGGTATTTAAAAATGAATAGGGGTTTACTAAAATCATTTTTTGATAATGTCAATGATTTCGGAAATAATCGCTCCAAAAGTAAAAAACAATGTGTCCCCCCCCCTCTAACTTTTGAACCATAAGTTTAGAAAATATGAAAAAAATCTGAAAAGTAGAACTTTATAAGGACTTTCTAGGAAAATTATTTTGAACTTGGATGGAAACAACAGTACCCACTACCGGGAGCAGTTGCAGGAGCGCGGAGCGCTGCTGGAGCGCGAACATAATGGATACCCACCTTTAAACTCATAAGTGGGAACACTTATTGTGACGGACGGGAAACTGCGGAACCCTACACTGAGCGTGGCCCGACACGCTCTTGGCCAGTTTTTGAAAATATACTATAGCCTATGTCCTATAGCCTTTAAAAGATAATGTAGGATTCCAATGGTGAAAGAAATTTTCAAATCGGTCCAGTAGTTTTGGAGCCTATTCAATTCAAATAAACAAATTTTTCCACTTTATAACATTAGTGTAGACTATTTAGTTAAAACTGAATAAAATAATCTTTATGTATATAATAAATTTTATAAGTTAATCAAGACAATCATACAAGTTATCAAAAGAACTGTTGTTTGTTTGATAAAATGTCTCTTTTTTCTTGCTCTCCTCTATTCTCTCTTCATGTTCTTAACCATGCTTTTTAGTGCAGCTCGATTGAGTTTTGAAGTCGATGTTAAAGGAAGTTGCTTCATGAAAATAACTCCTCCCCTTAATTGTTTAGAATCAGTAAGAGAACCTGTAAAAGATTTGTAATAATCATTAAAATCTATTAAAGTCGTTTCTAAACTCAGGTCACCTCCATAAATTGCTTCATATTGTATATTTGTCTTAGCATTATAACTTCCTAAAATTTGAACTAATTATATAAAAAATTGAGTATAATTTTCGATATGGGTTGAAATTATAGAATGGAAAATGTTACAAACATTCATTAATTTTTATTTACATTCTTGAAGTGAAGAAGAGATTTATTTATATTTTATGTCAAAAGATTACGTAACTTTAAGGTTTTTTTCTAACCTTATCGTTTTCAATAATGCAACTTAAAAATAAGTAAGTATTAAAATAAATACAAGGTGGTAAGTGGTGACGTAGCCCTGGATAGAAAATTGGTAATAATAGCCCTAACTGATATTTTTATTTAAAATCCTGACGCAGTTGTTATCTAACATATTATATTTATATTTTTACTCTTTTGTCATCAAACACAATATTCTATAAAAATCGTATTGAAACCGAAAACACCAAAAATACCAAAAACATTGTTTGTCTTAAAGTGGTGGGGATGTCGTAACGTATTGGGTCGTAATATCGCGGCAGTACACCTTTGAATTTACCGGATGTAAAACAAAGACCGGAAATGAAGATCGGCGTCAAAACAGTGGGTTTAACAATGGTGGGATTAAATTGATTCGTTTTAACGTTTAATTTCGTTGTTATATGTTATAAAATGTATCAGTATCGATTATAAGGCGATGCATTTTTTATTAATTTTTTTTATACCATATCTAAACACCGCCATTAAAATGTGAAGTAATTATATCCTTTTTAGTTCTTCGAAGTCGGCTTTTATTTTTTATTAAGTTATTTTTGACTTTACAAAATACTATCGTCAGGGCTGGTAAATGACTCCCACCAGAGTAACACAACCGCACTGTTGTTACTGCGTTCGTTATCCAACTTCCAAGCGTACAAAGGCAATGGCAAACATCATACATGGGAGAGACCATGTCCAGCGGTGAAGTTATACGGGTTGGTAAAGAGGTTAATACGGGTGTCTTCAAGGCAACAGTCTTTTGTTAAGCTAAGCCAGTGCGTTTTACCACTTTCGGCTGTACCAACCACTTACCATCAGGTATAATAGTAAAAAAAACAATGGCTTATTATAGTAAAAAAAAAACAAGAATAAGGTAGGACACTTTTAACTAAATCCTTAATCTCTTGAGCAGTCACAGGATGATTGCCTTGTGGCACGACACACGCTACTGGCATTTCACTACACTCGTCATCCGGTATGCCGGTCACAGCAACGTCGTAAACGCCAGGGTGTGTCCGTATAACCTCTTCGATTTCTGTAGGTGATATCTGAAAACACAATTAATATTATTCTATTAACAATTCTCATTTAGGGGCTAGGCGCCTGCCTTAATTTCAAAAGACGCTATAAAAATCCTAGTTGACTCCCCGTTGGCAACAAAATAGTAATCGCTTTTTAAATGCAGGTTAAACCTTTATTGCTCTGTAATTAACGTATTCGGGGTTGTAAATAAGATTGTACATAAATACATGTCCGTCACACATGCATCAGTGCAGCAAACTACCCTTAAAAAAAGGGTAGGCATGCCCGAGTCAAAGACAAGGACGGGTTATGTCGGACTCGCACCGACTAAAACCCTATGACATTCTACTTTCGCCCATATCGTAAAGTACGCCGTCCTCTAACCAGGAATAAAAGGAGCAAAAAGAAGAGGGAGCTAACACCACTGATTCCACAGTCCACCAACGCGCACCCGGAGTGGGTTAGCAAGCCCCTCGAAGTGGCTACCTCGAGTTAGCCCTACACCTCGGGCCAGCCAAGTGGTTTCCTATTTATTCACCGTAGGTCCCTAAGCCACGGTGACTAAGCCCCCCAGCTATGACAAGGCGGGAAATAACTACAAATACTTGTTACCGCACGGTACTTGTATTTGTAGGCCTTATAGATACTTGTTCAGTGTGGGAATTAAATCCGCTGTTAAGCTCAGCGTCGCAACTCAGTGCTAGGCCCAGTTGATTAACACTGTGGGCCCAGCGGCCACGGAGCCGTCAATAATATTATACTCTTAAATTATACTTTATATCAGAATACGATTAAATACTATAGAACGGTAATATGGCAGGAAATTACCTGGTGATTCCGATATTTAAGAAGCAGTTTCATGCGATCGACAAAGAAAAAGTTCCAGTTCTCGTCCCTGTAGAAAAGATCACCTGACTTCAACCATTTATCTTCTGTCAATATCTCAGCTGCCATTTCAGGATTATTGTAATAACCCTAGAAAAATAAATGTATATTTAAAGTAATAATTTAATGTTTTTTAGAAATTGTGCGCCTTAACACATTCATTGCCCGATTTTAGACACCTAGACCCTTTTTCCTGAAAACGAGGCATTGCATCTCAGTCCTTAGGGGTGACCTCGCATCTGCATTTTGATTCATAATGGAAAATAGATGTAGATGGGTCATTCCAACCGTTCGCGCCAATCGAATTGGAATGGAAATGACCGATTTTTTTTAAATATATATAATAAACCAAAATTTCGTCTCCATCCAATATAAGATTATAATGCTTATGTTATATTATAAGTGCATGTATATAAGTCCAAGTATATTAACGAAACCTAATGATTTCTTATATTTACGCGAACACTACACATGATTAAAACTACTTTTACGGATTTTATCGCGTTTATTTTTACTTTTTATTTTTAATTCCCGACGTTTCGGGCGCTTTCCAGCACCCATGGTCACGGGGGACTGAGATGACTGACGTCCCGATGTCATTGTTAAACCCGGAGTACCTTCAGCTTTTTTAATTATTGTTTATTGTTTATGGCATAGATCGGACCATAAACAATAATTAAAAAAGCTGAAGGTACTCCGGGTTTAACAATGACATCGGGACGTCAGTCATCTCAGTCCCCCGTGACCATGGGTGCTGGAAAGCGCCCGAAACGTCGGGAATTAAAAATAAAATGTAAAAATAAACGCGATAAAATCCGTAAAAGTAGTTTTAATCATTAACGAAACCTAGTCTAATATTAACCCTAGTTTTAATATTATACTCTATATTTCGAATAGAGCCGATCGAGAGCCGTGGTAGCGCTGTAAATTACACAGTACGCGAGCAACCCGGGTTCCATGGTTCCGGTCGAGCCAACCCGGGAAAGACTACGCTCTCACAGAATACCAACGTAAAATAGCAGCTTTAGGCATTCTAAGCTATAAGCATTCATTTATCATCAGGTGAACTCTGTGCTCGTTTGTCACCCTTGTTCTATTAAAAAAATACGATGTCAATTACGCGGGGTAGAGAATGGATTAGCTGTTGATTGACCGTCAATAAATTATTAAAATAGAAAATATGTTAAAATGCATACTCTTATAAAATAACAAAATAACCATACCTTAAAAGTTATCGGTCCTTTAAGCCAAAGTTCGCCTGTTTTGTGAGGTTCCAAAACGTCTTTTCCCGTTCCAGGATCCACCAACTAAAAATTATTGTTAGCCTTGAACAACTTTTTATTATTATAAAACAAGTTATATAAACAATGAGAAGGGTGTGTGTAATTCTATAAATTCGACGTGTGTGTAAAAACACACACACACACACACACACACACACACACACACACACACACAAAAATGTAAATTAATGAATGTTCGAAAATGGCTGAACCGACTTAAATAATTCTTTTTTATTTAATAGGTTATATTCTATATAAAATTAAAAAAATTATTATATTAATATTGGCGGAGCGATAGGGTCTCGGGTTCGATTCACGGGTCAGGCCAATATTTAAAGTTAATACTAAAGTTAATTTAAGCTACTAATCTGGCCTAGAAAAGCAATTCGAAGCTATTGATTGGGTAAACTACAGGCGTATAATATGATATATGACCCGGCCGTGGTCTTAACGTGGTTACCCCGTCGGATCCGGGAGAAACTTCGACTATCCCCAAGGGCCAATGAAGAGGCGGCATATTTTCTTTGGTGAGAGCAACCACCGTTCTGATCGTTAATGGTTTAGTTGTTGTGTTCCATTTCTGCCAAGACTGCAACGTATGTAAAGAATCCGTTTTCTATCGCTTCCAAAATGACTGCACCAGCCAGTCTAATAAGTTATGGCGCGAAAGAACATTACATTTATCCTCGTCTATGTCTATAGCGGGTAAATGCTTCAAAAGGGTTAGATTCAAAAAATGCGCTGAAGTTAGAGCCAGCGGCTCCGAGGGATCACTCGACAACGTACAAAGGGGGCGGCTGTTTATGACTCACTCGATTTGTGCGAGTGCGGTGCTTAATTCATCGAAAGACAAAATTTGATCTCAAATTAATGACTCTTTAGACTCTTAATATTAGTCTCTCAATTCCCCCCAAAATCACTAGCGGTGGGGACGTTGAGAGACCACTCGATGCGGTTCTCAGCTAAGATGTGAGTGAACTCCGAATTATAATATTTAGAGGTTAGAAATTCATGTAATTCCGATTAAATACTTTTCGCCTCTACGTAATTCGTACCGTTATCCGAGTACATTTTACTTACAAGGCCATGGCGAGAAAGGAACCTTTTAAATGCACCCATGAAGCTAGCCGTGCTTAGATCACCGGCAAGTTCTATATGCACAGCGTGAGTAGTCAAACATACGAAAATACAAACGTACGCCTTCGTGGATCTTATACTACGCCCGTGAGTGAGCGTGACCTTGAACGGACCAGCAAAGTCTGACCCGGTATGCATAAAAGGCTTTGAAGATTGTGTTACACGACATGACCAAAGGTCCGCGATTTCCAAGAATGACGGCCTAGGACTAACTCGAAAACAAGCTATACATCTGCGCACACAATTGCGAATTAAATTCAGTCCAGAAATAATCCAGTAATTCAGACGCAAAACAGACATCAACAATTCGGGGCCAGCTTGACAATTGAATTTATGGTGGTAATCAACTAATAAATTCATGATATGATCCTTACGCGGTAAAACTATAGGGTACCGTTGATCGAAACTCAAATGTGAGTTGGACAAGCGCCCACCTACTCTAACAATTCCATTCTGCAAAAGTGACTTGAGACGACGAAAAGCGCGACTACAAGTCCTATCTGGGGTAAACCATAGATGTCCGGTACTCGTGTACGGTGTTGCGAGCGGGAAGGTGAGAGGTGGGGATCATGGGAAGCCCCTCTACCCTTCCCCAGTTGCGGGAATGTATAGTTTATGAATAATATTTTTTTTTGTAAAATCATAACCTCACTTTTTTATACAGGAATATTGAAGCAAAGTTACTTCTGCAACGGCTTTGGCACTGCGGAAAGTGCAGCCCTATGCTCGCCTGCGATTTGCTACAGCGGGCGGGGGCTGCTCTCCCTCAGTGCCTAGCGATTTACAAAAACACTCTAGGGTTAGGGCGGACAAGACTATGTGGAGTCGGGGCGTGCTAATTCGGTTTTAGAACCGATTCGACCAATTTCATCTATAAAGTCTGGTTGCCCTTAATTCTGCTATTATAGTGGTAAATGAAATAATGTCATGTGAATTGTTATAATTTTGTTTTCTGAAAAATCTCTTGACTGCTCTTCACTGCAACTCAATTTGTTGTATAAAAGTCCCGTCCCAGCTCCAATGGATTGTCTGGGTCCGAGTGATTAACTTTTTTATGAACGATCTGTGTTGAAAAAAAAATTGACATATTTGCGTTTCGTTATATGCAATTTTTAGTGAAATTTATTATTATCGTAATTAATTCAAAAGGCATTTTCGAAATCCAAAAACAGTGTAAATGGTTCGAATCATTTACACTGTCCAAGAATGAATTTCATCACCACCAAAAACTAAACTAACAGCCTTCTTTCAACTTTGTCAAACCGACCCCTTTCCAAAAACGTTGTTATATTCAGAAGTCCCCCGCTATTATACTTGGAACACATCTAGGAAGGAGTGAAAACGCCGTATTCAAGGCGCGCCTGTTGCAAATTGGCCCTGTGTAAAGTCATCAGATGCCCTTGGTCGTGTGTATACCGTCCATGTAACTAATTTTGAATGTTTCTGTTTACGATTGCCGCTGCACCATGTTCGGGGTCCTACAGGATATAAAGACCTTAAAACTGTCAACGGTCAGGAATGCGCAACTTATAGAGAAGCATGTGAAGCTCTGCATCTTTTAGAAAACGATAATCACTGGGATAAAACCATGGAGGAAGCTGTGCAGTGCCAGTCACCAGCCAAAATTAGGGATCTTTATGCAACTCTCATATCATCTAGCGGGCTATCTAATGCACATGAATTGTGGGACAAATATAAAGAGTACATGGCGGAAGATATTTTGCGAAGGTTACAGCAGACACACGCGAACATGACATACAATGAACACATTTATAATGAAGCACTTGGAAAAATTGAAGATAAAGTAATGGCAAAAAATAAAGCGACTTTGGAATGATAAGCCCTCAGCGAACAACCGAAAGTAACTAAGTGATGAAATTATACGTGAAACACACTACGATATAACAACTTTGCAGCAGCAAGTAGCCGAATTTGTACCCCTCTTGCTTCCCGAACAAAAACGAGTTTTTGACAAATTATTAGGACAAATTGAATCTGGAAATGGTGCACTTTTCTTTTTAGATGCCCCTGGAGGAACTGGGAAGAAATTTTTGGTAAATTTATTATTAGCGCAAGTACGGAAAGACAAAAACATTGCTGTGGCCGTAGCTTCCTCCGGTATAGCCGCCACGCTGCTAAGCGGGGGCCGCACTGCACATTCTGTTTTAAAACTCTCTCTAAATCTAGCCCAGGAAGAATCGCCGATCTGCAACTTTAGCACAAATAGTGCACGAGGTATAATGCTACGACAATGCAAACTTTTAGTGTGGGGCGAAAGTACAATGTCGCATAAATAAAGCTGTAGAAGCACTAAATCTAACGCTCCGGGATTTGCGCAACAATACCAATGTAATGGGAGGAATGGTAGTTTTACTGACTGGTGACTTTCGTCAAACTTTACCTGTCATTCAAATGGGCACACCTGCAGATGAAATTAAAGCAGGCCTCAAGTCGTCTATTTTATGGAACAAGGTGACAAAATTCAGTTTAACTACGAATATGAGAGTGCATTTGTATAATGATATCAATGCTGGAAACTGTGCTGACACACTATTAAAAATTGGCGATGGGCGGTTGGAAACAGATCAGACAGAGATTTTTGTAATTTAGTACAGAGTCATTCCGAATTAATTGCGAGCGTTTATTCAGATTTAAAGAACAACATGCATGAAGACAAATGATTATGTGAAAGGGCGATTCTTGCACAAAAAAGTGAGAGCGTTAAAAAAATAAATTCAGATATTTTAAGCGATGTAGCAGGAGAAATAACAGATTATTTGTCAGTAGACACAGTTATGGACACAGAACAGAGCACTTTATATCCCGCAGAGTTTCTAAATTCCCAAGAGTTGTCAGGTGTGCCCTCACATAAGCTTTAATTAAAATTAGGCGTCCCAGTCATGTTAATGCGAAATTTAGATGCTCCTCGGCTATGTAACGGGACAAGGCTGCTTGTGATGTAACGGGAGAAGGCTGCATCCAAGATGTGGATGGAACATAATCGGTGCTACAATTTTGACAGGCGTAGGAAGAGGTGAAAATGTTATTATACCACGGATCCCTATAATTCCCACAGATCTTCCTTTTCAATTCAAAAGGTTGCAGTTCCCTATTAAGCTCAGTTTTGCAATGACAATTAATAAAGCGCAAGGGCAAACGTTACAGGTAGCGGGGTCAACTTAAAAAAACCGTGCTTCTCTCATGGTCAGCTGTATGTAGCATGTTCGCGTGTGTCAAATGTCCAGAATCTCCACATTATTTCCCCCGAATGGAAAAACATATAACATTGTGTACAGTAGCGTCTTAAAATAGTGTTTAGTTAGTTTTTTTTTCCAAAATTCCCACAATCAATTAATCTGAATTCCCACAGATCTTCCCTTTCAATTCAAAATTTCCTATTTAGCTCAGTTTCTTTTCAATTCCAAATGCTGTACCTCTGAAGGACCTATTAAGCTCAGTTTCCTATCAACTCAAAAGGCTGCATCTCTGACGGATCTTTTATTTGGCTCAGTTTGCTTTCAATTTAGAAAACTGCATCTCTGACGAATCAATTTAGCTCAGTTCCTTTTCAAAAGTCTGCATCTCTGACGGATAATTATGCTCAGTTTCCTTTAATTAAAAAAATATCCCATTTCCATTTGGAATAAACAGGCTATTTTCATGCTTTCCTATACGCTGCGTTTCAAAACATCTAAATAGGCTGACGAATCAATTTTGCTCAGTTTCCTTTTAATGGCTGCATCTCTCACAAATCTATAAAACGCAGTTTTCTTTCAATTCAAAAAGCAATGGATAGTTCATTCCCCAGTGACGGCGAAGCCGCGGGTAACAACTAGTCCATTATAATAAAGAAATTAATTGATAGAATCAGGCGTTACTTTGCGGAAATCCATTATAATAAAAAATAAAAATATAAATTTCTTTGCAACCTTCCGCTAAATAAAACCCGTAAACGCCGTAGAGTATACATCACCTGAGGATGCCTCGTGTAGAGGCGAAACACGTGTCGTATTGTCGTCGATGGTGAGTCTTTCCTGGAGTAGTGGTGTTGGGAGTAGTGGTGCCGGGAGTAGTGGTGTTGGGAGTACTGGTGCTGGGATTAGTGGTGACGGGATTGGTGCACGCAATTGAGGGAGGGCGGTAGGTGCTCTTCAATCCAGGCAAGACACATCATTGTATTTAGTTAGCGGAAGGTTGCAAATTAATTAATTTATTTAGGGATAAAATAATTAAAAATTTTAACAATAAGTAGAACCGATTTCAAAGATAACACAAAAACGAAAACTTCCACGTAACAGCTTCTATTATCGGGGCGATTCTATTCGTAAACGGATGCCAATAGCTTCTGAAGTGCACGAAGGTAAATAGCTCTTTAAGTTGGAGCTAAGGCTTATGAAGTGAAAATTATTTAATTTTTTTATTATTAGTCTGTTTAACGTTTTACTAAAAGTTCTATTAATTGGTGTTAAGAGTCGCTTACATTTTAAGTTACATTAAATAATAATTATAATTTACATTAAAGGATTTTATTTAAGTTTAATGCATCCGAGCCGTGGTAGCTCAGATGATTAACGCTCGCTGTAAATTTCATAGTAAGCGAGCAAACCGGATTTGATCCCCGTCGGCACCATTCAAATTGTTAATTGCAATTTTAAGTGCTGATTTACCACGTGCTCGGCGGTGAAGGAAAAGATCGTGAGGAAACCTGCATGTCTGAGAAATAAGAAAAAAAATATTTCGAAGACATATGAAGTTCGCCAACACGCATTAGGGCAGCGCGGTGGAAAATTCCTTGCCCTAAAACCCTCTCAGAAATGAGTGGAGGCCTATGCCCAGGAGTGGGACGTATATAGGCTGTAACTCTACTTTTTTACTTTTTTTTAATGCAGCAATGTTTTAGTTTTGTTATGTATTACATATTAAGATTATTGTTCTATCTCTATGTCTTTATTTATTAAGTAAGATGGAAAATATTAGCTTAGGGGTAAGATTGTGTACAAGTGATGAAAAAGAAAAAGAAGGAGGGAAAAGGGGGAAAACAAAGTATTGTACACTTACGCGGTAATCTGCGAGCCCTAATGGCCGTCCAACGCACCCTGGAATATAGCTGACTGGGTCTAAAGCAAGTGTTCCTACTTCGCTCATTCCATATCCTGCGTAGACATCTGCAAATGGTGCTACTGTCTGAAATTATTAAGGTATTTAAATATTACTTCTTATTATTAGCCATAATTAAATAATATATCCGATTCTATTTATTTACGAGAACCTAACGACTCGACCAATGTGTAATCTATGGGATCGAATAAAATCTCCATAGAGGTTACGTTTGTTTTCAAAACATGTAACAATTTTTAGGAGGAACCTAGACTGCGTTTCCTAAAATTAACAAGTTGACAACAACAAGGCGGAATATTTGTTCATATTCACTACGCTGGGCAGGTAGATGGGTTAGCAGCGCCAATAGTAGCCCTGGTATCATTATTGCCCATCATAAGTTTTAAGAATTGGTAGCTTTGCCTAACATTAAACGGGAGGGGGGGGGGGGTTATCCCGCACGAGTTAGCATTTTAAGAAAATATTGCGACATCTTCCATACGCTCTCGTAGAGTCTGCTTTCATTAACTCTTCACATTAACTAATAATATACTGACATTTTATTTTTTGATATCTACACTTTTTTGTAGTAGATAAACCGATTTAAAAATATTTTGCCAACAGAAAAATACATTATCAGTGAATAACAGATATATTTTGTTTTAAAAAGTTAGGGATTCCTAAGAAAATTTCTATAATGTAACCCAAAGTATTAAAAACAGCCTAAAAAGTCATTACTTTGCGTGCGCTGTGAAAACTATTGATGTTAGAGTAAACTTATGTACTAGGCGTTTATAAAACAACAAAATAACAAAAAAATTATATGAAAAAATAACATGTTCCACTCCTGGGCACAGGTCTTTAAGAGAGGGGTTTGAGGCAATAAAGTGACCCACTGCGCTACCACAATGAATGGTGACAGACTTTCACATACCGTCATTTTCTTTAAATATCTGAGACATGTCGGATTCCCGATAATTTAATTCTTAAGAATAAGTGTTCTCCTAAGAGAAACGGGGCCTCTGTGGTTACAGGCGTCCATATACATATATATATATATATATATATATATATATATATATATATATATATATATATATATATATATATATATATATATAACGCCTACTAATGTAACTTCCCGAGGAGAAGGATGACCTGAAACTGGTATAGAAACATCGTAGTAGCACTGGGATCCCCGGGAGGTGCTAATGGTTAAACAAAACGATTAAGTAGTTGTAGTCGAACGGTTGCGACCTGAACGGAAAGGGCAATGGCGAAAAAATTGTCAGCATTACAAATATCAATAACATCATTTATTTAATCAAACCTATAGCCTAACGAAGGCAGGTCTTACACATACAGCCTAAACTATTGTGTATTTTATTAACTAAACTCTGCTCAATATACTAAGGCTTTATTTTAAGATTTTCTCTACGCTAGCAGTTATTCTTTATGATGCACAATTGCAAATTGTATTGACTAATTATTGTTGTTGTAACTAAACGTTTTATACTCTTGTGTCTTTTCTACTTTTATACTCTTGGGTTGTAACGATTTGCCAATTAAGTCACGCAGTTTTTATACCATACAACCTAATCTGATGTTAATTTAGTTCAAACTAGACTATCTTAAATTCCTGACTTCCTGCAGTAGTATGACTGAAGAAATATTGTTCAGGATTTAAACTCTACATTTTTACATATTTTTCTATTGTAGACACAACAACAAAAAGTCAAAAAAAATTGTTTGGAAGTTCACCTTGTCGTTCTTTTGGATAATCTCGTATATGTTAATGTTGACCACCGAAGGGTTTTAACCATTAGTAGTTCGACATAACCTTTTTGCCCCGCCGCGGTAGGTATCCATGAGGGTATCTCCCAAGACAAAAAAGTGGTTATAAGTGTAGTCGGACCAAAATCAGTAATCGAGGTTTTTTTATCAAGAAATTCTGAGTATCAGTTCGGAGTTAGGAATTTGTCGGTGTTTCACCTCCGCGCTTCGTGTTGTGTCACATCTCTTTCTCCCTCTTTGGTCGTGTGGGGTTGCCGTCCCACCAGACTATGAGAAAGTGGTTTCGCACACAATAACGCACGTTAGCACATGAGTAAATATTACTCTGTGACGTTAGTCATGTCCTGCGCAGCTGGCTCGTCCCTGTGGCGAATTAAATTCGGTCTGAAGTAGGTACATACTTATTATCCCACGGTAATTATATAATATACCACCCAGGGCTACTTTATAATACTATCAAAGATATTTCAATATTTTGTAATACTTACTTTTACATCATCAATTAGTTTTTGCGTTACAGCACTGCCCCCTATTAAGAACAGTCTAAAGCATGTGAAGTCACACTTTTCACGTTGACCCGGTTTTACTAGGGTGGTCATCATCGGGGTACTGATCATCACAAATGTAGGCTAAAATTAATTTTATTATTAGTGTTCAGTTTCAAAGGTTGTCTTTGTTTTAAAAAGTGACAGAGCAATAAAGGGGTAAAAAGGAAAACCCATCATTTCTTCTGTTACTTCTTTAGTTTATCTAATTCAAACCGCTTACGTTGGTCAAATCATTTGCAATGCATTTCATATCGCAGCCATTTTATAATAGGCATCTTGCTCTTTAATCTAGAACATATATGGGTGCACTGCAGTTTAGCTGTGAGAGAAGAGGGTGGTACTAACGCATACGATCACTTGATAGAAAGTGAGTATTACCACCTAAAAAGTAGGAAAGCGTGTGGTTTATATCATGGGTAGTTGACCGCTTTCAGCAGTATTCGGTTATGGCTGCAGAGGTCGAAATCAGGTGGGCATCATTATCACCATTACTTAATTTTATGTATATATTTAGTATGGTATAGAATACGATTTTTTTAGGTCTCTGGTATATAAATAATAATTTAAGTTTGTGAGCTTACTGCATTTTGAGGGACTGCATTTTCAACTTTTAACATTCTATATTTAATAAAAACTACCTTTCCTTTCTCCTTACGAGCCCTTCTAATCTAAATAAAAACCATCACAAGTTCATTTAAAAAAGATGTAATAAAAAAAACCACCAGTAGCTTATAAACACAATTTTGAACGCGGCGAAACGTTTTCTTGAATACAGACATTAATGAGGCAAATGAGGTGAATTTGATTTGTAAAGTAAATAAAAAATTACTATCAATAAATACCTTATATTTATTAATGAGGTAATAGGTATGCTCTGTTGTGACTGGAAGTGAAGTATGTACGCGTGTAAATTTTAGTATTGGCGACATAACTAAACTATTTGTCGCCGAAATCCACTGCACGGGAGACACAATCAAAGCCATTCGAGTAGGTGTAGGAAATTCATGGAATCTTATCCTGGAATCAATCATAACCTATTTAGTGTCTTAGGAGGCAACTATCAGAAAAATCAGAATGATATCATGGCAACCGATAGATGGCGGTATAGCCATTTCGTTTATTATACCGGATATTAATATCCAGACTGACAACAACAGATTTATATTATTAATATCCAGTGTTACTAGAAAAATCCTTAAATTAAGAATAAAAAATATTGACGGTAACTTGTCGGGAATAGAAACTGTTCTATCTGTATATATCTCAAGTTGGAGCAAGCATTACATATTTGGGTCATACCGTTCATTCGTGTAAATCGGTCTGTTCCACGAGAAAAAATATTTCGATTATTTTTAAAAAGGACGAAATGTAATGAAATAAGCCTGGAAGGGAATATCACTGAGGGATGGTATTAAAAAGAAGAGCAATTTACAATCGCATTTTGAACTAATTTTGATTTAAATGCAATGAAATCAATTTTGGCAATATACCTAGCAATATTTGAAATGAACAATTGCTTAAGCAAAAAGAAATCAATAATAATCTTAACTTAATTAGTTTAATGGTTGGCTTATTGACTTAAATTTTTTACCGTCAAACAAAAAAAAATTCCTCTATACAAATTTTTTTTAAACAGTTTTGTATAATATGTATTATGTTTATCTAAAAGTAAGAAAACATTAAAAAGGTTCCGAAATCTATTAGATTTTTAGAGGAACGTTGGCCTTGATTTGTTATGGGAATTTTGCAATATTAATTTTATCTGAACTGTTTGTCTTGTGAGCCGTTTGTGATTCGTTTATAAGGTCATTTATTTCTTCCTTAGACACTAGGTGATTGACATTGTTAATATTTTTTTTAATTCTCCCTGATTATTTCGGTTAATGGCTCGAGTTTTAATCATCAATCAATCAGAAAAGCTAAATTGATATGAGTCAAAAGGTATAAGTACATACATATTTGCAAAAGATTATTATTTTTACCTTAGGTGTTTAGCACTATCTTCGAGTTTAATTGGTGAAGTTATTCTATCACTTAAAAACAAATCTTTGGCGAATTCATTCAAGAGCACGTTTTTGTTATATTCATAAAGCAACATGAGGTGCTGATGTATCGGACGGGAGTAGCCATAGGCAGGCGTTACCCTGAATCTGTGTTCAGGAAAAGCTACCCTTCTGTTAGATTATGTTTACTGATTTATTTAATATAATATATTAAATAAATCAGTAAACATAATCTATTGGAAGCTTTATTATATTATAGTTTAATATTAAAATTGCATCAAATTAAATATAAAACAATACTTACGAGTATTAATACATTATATTAAAATTACTACGGGTTTCCTGATGATCAAAGTTAATAGGTATATGGAAATACATTTGTAATAACATGCTTACCTGCCTTTCCACAATGTCATTTGATCAGATTATTTCCAAAACTTTGACTTTCAATTGTAGGCGAATAATAGAAGGATTGATCGAGGGCACCAAGCTTTGATACCATAGTGTATTTGTTCCGTAAGCTTTTTATATCAAACAATTGAGGTACTACTACTTACGTTAGTAATATAGTTAGATGCATCAAACTAGCTTACAGTCAACCTGATGGTAAGTAAACGGTGGCCCATGAAAATTAACGATCAAGGTCAACAAACCGCTACACATTGCAAATGCGTCGTTAACCCTAAGGATTAAGATAAACATAAATAAATAAAACATTAAGATAAACATAGATAAAATAACCTAAGGATTAAAATGTGATGCCCCGTGCCACAGGTGAAATGTTGATTATGTAGTATAGTGAAGCGTTTGGTTAGTCATAATTGTGAAACAAAGCTTAGATTTCTCCACTTCAAAAAATGTACAATGATAAATCTAATTAACAAGAACCATTAATTATCATTTACTTTACCAAATGACAGAATTAATTAAAAGTCAAGACAGTCTTATGGGGTCTTAGAGCTTCTAAGTAATATTATATGTTATTTGGTAGGAGGTAGTGGTCTCTATCGACATTAATATCGTAGCGGTGGCGTAATAGAAATGGTGGCCTACCAAATAACATATATTATTACTTAGAATCGAGATCTTGCCTTAACTTTATGATTTCTAAATATTTTCATCCAAGCAGATAAAGCTACGAAAGTGGTAAATCAATATAATGTTACGCCACGCTCAAATCAGCGCACTAGCGCCATCTAGTGTCAGGAACGAGAGCGAGGGGAGCTTTGCAGTAAATGACATCACAAATCTTTCGACCGACAGCGCCACCCGAAGAACTAAGTTTCTGGAAAATCTACACTCGAATACTCGTTGCCTGGCGCGCATTTACCTGAATGTTCGGGACGCTTCTTTGCTAATTATATAAATAGGCGCTGCAAGATGCGATCGAGACAGAGTTGAACTCAGCGACACAAGCGAAGCTTCGGAGCGGAATTAAGTGAATTAGTGTGTTTAATTATTAGTGTTTTAACTTTAATTTGTGTAAAGTAAATTAAAGTGTTAATTTAGGTAATTTTATCGGCAATTTTTATTGTCACGAACCTCAAGCTCGTAACAATTGGTGTCAGAAGTGGGATAAAATAATGCCAATTTTACCTAAGGAGGAAACGGAGGGTGTCCGTACCCGAAGTCAACGCCAGCAGGAGACGGACCAGAGGAGATTTGGTGGTGCAACGCCGCAGATGTCTGAGGGCCAGCCGCCGGCCACGGAAGCCGGTCCGTCAGCAGCTTCTACGTCTGTGGCACCTGACTTAGGAGCTCTGATGGTGATGCTGCAGGAGCAGGCTCGCCGACAGGAGGAACAGGTCCGTCGGTTGGAAGAACAGCTGCGGGGCGGACAGGACGAACAGAGCCGCCGACAGGAGGAACAGGTCCGTCAGTTGAAAGAGCAGCTGCAGAGCGGACAGGAGGAACAGGCCCGTCGGTCGGAAGAGCAGATGCTCCTCATTAAGGACCTTCATGCTACCTTTGGGAAAGAGATAAAGGAGGTGAAGGATAGGGTTGCTCAACATGACAACCGCCTGTCGGAAGCTGAAACCCAAATCAAGGAAGCTAAAACCCAAATCGACCAAGTGAACAATCGGGTTGATTACGTGGTGGCTGATGTGAAGAAAACACTGGACGACCTCAAACTGTGTGATGGAACAACAGCTCCCGTAGTAGTTACAACACCTTCGCTACGTGGATTCAAAGTGCCGCCGTTCGACGGTACCTCTTCCTGGTCAGCCTACAAGATCCAGTTCGGGGCTGTTATGAAGGCGAACGGCTGGAATAAAAGCCAGGCCATGACTGCTCTCACACTAGGCCTGCGCGACCAGGCCTTAACAGTTCTGGAAGCTCTCGGTGAGGAAGTGACTTATGAGCAACTCCTTGAGGCATTGGAGGCGAGATATGGCGACGCTCACCTGGAACACGTCTTTCGTGCGCAGCTTAAAGATCGTGTGCAGCGCAGCAACGAAAACCTGCAGCAGTGGGCTCTAGAAGTGGAGAAGCTGGTGCGAAAAGCATACCGGTCTGTACCTGCGCTCATTGAAGGGAACCTGGTGCAGACATTCATCGACGGCATCCGCGACCTGGAAGTCAGAGCTGCTGTGAGGCTCGGGCACCACGAGACGCCTAAGGACGCCTTGGCCCATGCACTGGAAGTGGAAGCCGTGCGGCAGGATCATCGTTCCCATCGCGTCAGGGAGGTTGCAGCAGCTACAGTTCGCGACCGCAACAAAGGATACAGCCCAAGGTGCTATGGCTGTGGGGAAAAGGGCCATCTTCGATCCAGCTGCCCTAAGCGAACCGTGGAAAGGAGAGTCAATCGACCTCGAGAAGGTAGTGCAGCTAACGGCACCGCCTGGCGGCGACAGGATCATCGTTCACCTCACGCTAGGGAGGTTACAGCAGTTACGGTTCGCGACCACAATAAAAGATACAGCCCTAGGTGCTATGGCTGTGGGGAATGGGGCCATCTTCGGTCTAGCTGCCCTAAGCACACCCTAGGAAGGGAAGCTGAACGGTCTCAGAAAAGAAGTGCGGCTAGCAGCACCGCCCAGCAGCAACAGGAATACGACTTTACTATCAGACACTGCAGCGGGAAATCTCACGGCAACGCAGATGCATTGTCAAGAAGACCTTGTCCTGAAGATTGCAACCATTGTAGTAGGCAAGAGAGTAAGGAAGTGGTATCCGTGAGGATGCTCAGGACAGACCACCTCAGCAACGGGTGGAAGGACAGCCTACGTCATGCACAGCAGGAAGATCCGGACATCAAGCCGATTCTGGGATGGATGAAGGCCCGTGCTACCAACCCTAAGTGGAGGGACGTCTCAGCGATGAGTTCAACCACGAAAAGCTATTGGGCCCAATGGGACAGCTTGCTGCTTCAGGATGGAGTCCTGTGCCGTAAATGGGACAATGGTCGAAGAGACAGCTGTCGTTTGCAAATGGTTGTCCCTAAAGCTAGAGTGCCGAATGTTCTACAGCTGTGCCATAATGGTCGTTCAAGAGTCCATCTGGGAGTTAAACGAACTCTACTGAAGGTTCGAGAACAGTTTTACTGGGTCCATTATCGTGACGATGTCGAGGATTGGTGTCGTACATGTACAAGTTGTGCGGCCGTGCGGGGACCTCAGACACGTAGTAGAGGAGCACCGAAATTGTACAATGTTAGTGCACCACGGGATAGGGCAGCCCTTGACATTGCGGAGCCGTTACAGAAAGGCGCAAGAGGGACTCCTAAGATCGTCCATGTGGATCGCTTGGCGCGTTATCATGGGACCGATAATGCTCGGGACGAGCATGTCTTAGGAGGGGGCAGTGTTACGCCGCGCTCAAATCAGCGCACTAGCGCCATCTAGTGTCAGGAACGAGAGCGAGGGGAGCTTTGCAGTAAATGACATCACAAATCTTTCGACCGACAGCGCCACCCGAAGAACTAAGTTTCTGGAAAATCTACACTCGAATACTCGTTGCCTGGCGCGCATTTACCTGAATGTTCGGGACGCTTCTTTGCTAATTATATAAATAGGCGCTGCAAGATGCGATCGAGACAGAGTTGAACTCAGCGACACAAGCGAAGCTTCGGAGCGGAATTAAGTGAATTAGTGTGTTTAATTATTAGTGTTTTAACTTTAATTTGTGTAAAGTAAATTAAAGTGTTAATTTAGGTAATTTTATCGGCAATTTTTATTGTCACGAACCTCAAGCTCGTAACAATAAGTTAAAATCAACTGCCTCCGGTATGAAAGATTATCGCTTGAGAACTCGGAATCAAAATCTCTTCAACATGTCAGTCAAGCACATATGACTTAGCTGCTACTATACAACCGAGTAGAAATTTAGCTGGATTCTATGTATTTTCGGTGTACCCGATAAATGAAAAGACTGATTGAGCATCAGAGGTCATTTATGTTTTTGACGTAGCAAGATTTGACATATTAATAATTATTTCTTACAAAATAATTAATCATGAACGTATAACTAACTCTCCAACGGTTCGCAAATATATAAGTAATATGAGCCATAAAGCAACATAGAAGAGGAGTAGCCATAACGTTATTTTCCGATACAAAACTGTCTGTTATTTTTTATAAAACGGCAAATCTGCGACACGCACACTTTCATAGACTTCCACACAAAAATAATCGTCTGTCACAACGAAACACACATAATGCATTAACGATTTTACACACACACACACACACACACACACTCACACACACACACATTAGTGTAATTACATACCTACACACGTATGCATAGAAGGAACCTACAATTCTACATAAATTGAGTCAATATACTTGTCTTGCTTTTTCTGATTTAATTTATAAATAAGGCAAAAAGAGACAAATTTGTTGAAAGATGTTGCGTGTAATTCATGCGTGGAAATAGAAATGTCAAGTGGTCTTCCGTGGTCTCTTTATACTATGACAAATATGAGAGTAGGTACACTCGTATCTTCTGACTTACTAGAAAAATGACATTCATAATGTAGTAGTATATGTGAGGTTACTTTACAAGACATGACGTCCTTAATTTATAGTGATTTCGTTCATCGTTAATGTTAGCAACAATCGACATCGATATGTTCGTTTTTCTTGTTATTTATTTTTATTACCTTACTGTATGTCTTAAAATATAAAGGTAAATAGGACTAGACTTATTATTATTCGAACGTGATGATTATTATATTACATTGCAAGTATTTGTTTCGCAAAATTAAAAAACTTATAGTTAGGGTGGTATAAATGCTAAGTCTTGACAGGCGCATAGGCGCATAGGCGAGTTTTCTAGATCTCGACAACAGTGCTACTTGCCGGGATACCGGGTCCAACTGTGAGTACGAGTGTTCATTAAAATCGTTCCAGCCGTTCTCAAGTGTTAATCTTTCATACAGGAGGCAAATGATAGGTTTACCACTTTCTTAGTCGAAAACCGTTGACTATTTTCAACAAAGCTTTTTCTGCTTGGATGAAAATATTTAGAAATCATAAATTTAAGGCAAGATCTCGATTCTAAGTAACAATATATGTTATTTGGTAAGAGGTAGTGATTGCCAACCACATGTTGATGAGATTTTGATTCCATTGCTCAATACTTTCATGTACCTTTTCACTTGCCTGGTTTTATCTATCTGTAACTAGTTCATTAACTCTCTTTTCTATTGTACATATCTCGGAGAAATAATCGGATCGGAGAATAATAATTAAGATATAGATTTTTTTTTACATTTTCATAGTCGCCTCTTTTGAAACTCATAAGACGAAATGAGTATATTACCGCTACTACACGGCATGTGGTTAAAGACCTCTCATATATCAGGCTATGGAGTAGTTACTACTAAGTGCTGCCCTTAGGCAGTGTTAATGGACTTTGCACATTTTTTTAACTCATTATAAGCCAGTGCCGTGGTAAATCGCACTTTTTTAGAATAAAAAAGCTTATTAGCTTTTGTCTTGTCTTGAAGATACACACGTGCAATTGTATTTTGTGCATTTATGTTCTTAGTAGTAATTTTTAAAACAAAAAACTTTATAAAATGATTTAGTTTTACCAAAAGTAAGGCAATCCAATCATTAGGTTTTTGTAGGTGAGGGCTGCATATTTTGGCAATCCAGTGGTGCCACTCGTTGATATTAGTGCACTAATTGCCTCTTCCGGGTCAATGTTGGCCGGCCTGAAATAATTAACAGAATTTATTTATTCCTTTATATTTAGTCCCTTCATTACTTTACACGTACAGTTAAAAGATGAATAACTTTATAACAACTAGAAGTGGATGTACGATCTTCAAAACTAAATTTCAAGTGGTTTGCTTAAATCTATTTTAAAAGTTGTTAGGTTCAAAGATAGCTTTAAAGATATTATAGTCAGGTTAACAGTGCAATTTAATTATCGTTTGTTGAAAAGTTTGTTAAAAGCAGAGAAATATTTTTTGACATAAAATTTAAATACTAATTTTTAGGGATATTAATGCACTCAGTATTTCAAAACTTTTGAAACGCCGGAAATGTATAATAAAATTAATAATAAACGCGTGAATATAAAAAAAACACTATCAAATATGGATTGCTCATACTCATGATTCCTTATAGTGCAGTGGCAGTGTGAGAATATCTACTGCAGTACTGCTGCATATCGCTCCGTGGGAGCCGTAAGTGGCAACGGAAGGGAACACCTGGCGCGTTGCCTGACATGGACTTCAGCACCTTCATGTAACAAACAGCTGCGGTTGCCAAACCGCCTGCCAAGCGTGGCAAATATTGCCAATATACCTTGTGCGACGTCTTTGTGCAATGCCTACGTCTGGCATAGGCTATAACGAATGAATGATTTTTGTATGTTAAATTCCTTAAGAAATTACTTAAAATATTGTCAAATAATTATAAATACATACTGGAAATCATCTACTGGTGTATTATCCCCATAGTTTTGCAGGAACTCAGAAAAACTGCAATGAGTGTCCCCTTTGTCGTATGTAACGACTGTCACGTCCAATTTTAGATGTTTCAAAGCTTCTGCGACGGCAGCCACTTTTTCACTTTGGCAAAATATCATTTTTGGCAAACAAATTTGGATTGTGTCCTTTAATTCCTCTAAAGAAAACAAACAAGAATGTTTTATCTTAGTCTAATTTTGAATAACCTTTAATTTAAATAATGATGGTTTTCATATCTCCCGCTTCCGGTTGGTTAAATTTAGGTTTATTCGATTAATTTACGGTACTGGTTATTCCAGAAGAAATAATGATCTTGGTTTAACTAAAGTTAACAAAACTAATAGCTATTTTGTTACAAATCCGACTACCAGATCTATTTTTAGAAGGAAACCGTATACAAATAACGCATCTTTAGGATGCAAATTATACTTACTGACACCAAGCAAAGGGTCTACACCAGCCACACCTATCCCCAAGTAGAAAGCAGCATACATGGAAGTAGTCAGATTAATGTTAAGAGGAGCCATAATAATTATAATATCATTCAGTTTTAATCCTACGTTTCGAAAGGCAGTCGCACACCGGACTGATCTCTCCAAAGCGGATTGAAACGTTTCAGATTCTCCAGTAGCGCCGTCAATCTGCAATTGTCAACCTTTAGATAAACGTCCCGCGTTTTATGAATTTTATGCTTTTACTTATTTCGTATAGTCCTATGCTTGTGCTGGTAGGGTTGCCAATAGGATATACAGTTAGTTTATATATCCCTGTTTCCTCAAAAACAGAAATTTTTTTTACGTACTCGTATTAGGAGGCCTTATATAAATTGCAGTTTAGATCCGTCCCGATGGGATTACTTCTCATAAATATCAGGTTACATTAAATAGTATAATATGTGTATATGCCTAATAATAAATTACTATATTAAAAACTTTGAAATGGTCGAGGAGGGTTATGGCCGCCACGTATGTCAACTGGTGGGGGCTAGTCTTCCTGTGTTAAATACACATACTTTTCACATAGTATTTCACGTTTTTTTTGTTTTGTTCCTTATCAATTTTGATTAACATAATATTATTGGCTTTTAAAAAAAATCTAAAAAGACAATACCCGCATAGTTTCTTACATATAGTACTTTCTTCTCCGAACGGAGAAACCTCATTTTGGAAGTTGATTAAAAATATGTTGACGACTGGCTAGCGAAATTTTAATTTTTTACTATGAAAAATAAAACAGTTTTCATTTAACTTTTATTCCACTTCATATCCTGTTGAAAACTGAAGAATTTCCTTGTAAAAAATCCGTAGTATTTTTTTGTTTTCATTAAACAATCCGAACAGATTTGACTTTATTGCAAAACATGTTTAGTTGATAGTCTCAGAATTAAACTGCGGTTCATTAAGAATCTTACTTAAAGGAGTCCCGATACAGTTTTCGCGAAATTTTAAGTTAGCTATTAAAGTACATACACATATTTCATATTTAGTTTGCACATTTTCCACGGAACTTCAACAGAGTTTTGAAGCAGAGACTAGTTATGAACTAATAGAACTCGTAGCAATAAGATGGATTAGGTCTCAGATAAAGTGCAAGCATACATAATATACAGGGTTATTTTTCAAAGAGTAGCCAAATATTAAAATTAAGTTCAAATATATAAATATTGATATACCGTTATCGCAGTATTTGAAAATACGAGTGAATAAGGCTTCTACTTTTATTTGAAGTTATCCTAAATTGAATGTGATTTAATGGAAACAACGTTTTTGCCTTACGATCGACCCTCACAAATGTGTACGTGCGCAGTAAAATCCGTTAAAATAATGCATTACTACGCATTTTTAATATAAAATATATGAGACTGAAGCTAACTCCTAGTTTCAGCTCCTAAGAGATTAGAGAATTAGATCACTTAAGGTCAAGCAACCTATATGGAAGTTTTACAATGACTAGAATATAATATAATACGGAATTAATTTTTTTATGATATTGATGAATAGTAAAGAGTTTCGCAGTCGTCACCCTGTCTTATGGCGGCCACATACGTAGCGGTATACCTGAACGGTATACCGGAACTGAAGGCTTGTGCAAGTATACCGGAGCGTGTGTGTGACAAAACTTGCACAAGTTTCCTGACTTGCACAAGTCTGGTAGGCAGATCAAAACTACGATCTGTATACCTGCGCAAACTAGTTTGTGCAAGTATGCATGAGCGTGTGTGTCGGAATGTTTCAGTCGCCTAGAGCTTGAGGTGATATTATTGTAAAAAAATTAAGATCTTCGTAACTTCTACCAGTCGCCAGGAATCTCAAAGTTGCTGTTAACCTCTCATGCGGTATTATCGCTGGGCGCATTATCGTGTCATTTTTTGTATCAATGGCGTTACTAAGGACAAGAGTTCCAAATATGTGTTTTCATCCATACGCAAATAATTGTGCCAGTCCTTCGGAGCAAATTTCAATTCATTTAAAAGGTTGGTGTGGGAATACTTATTTCTTTTCAGTAACTATTCTTTACACCATACAGAACGTTTCTTCTTACACTTCTCTTTTTTCTTAATAGCTAGCACCAAATCAACAATAGCCAAAACGTCATCATTTGTGGGTGCCGGTGGCATATTTCACAAAGTACTTATTGCACAACACGACTTCTTCGGTTTGTCGCAGGAGACTGCACAGGCGTACTTGAATCGTGTGTGGTCACTATGGACGTTAGATATACTTGCACAAGCCTTCAGTTCCGGTATACCGTTCAGGTATACCGCTACGTATGTGGCCGCCATTACACCTATCTGCATTTGGATAGGTTTCGTACTCTGATTTCAACTATGGCAAATACCAACCGTGTTTGCTATAGTTGCCACGCTTAGCGAGCGGGTTGGCAATCGCAGTATTTTAGATGCACAGATGTAAATATATAATTTAAATACTCTTTTTATTTATATATTTAGTACTGAAATATAAAGTTATAGTTTTTTTACGTGGTAGAGCCATGCTGCTGCTATATTACTGGTATAGTTGTAATTGTAACACGAATGTGTCGACTCAATCGGGGAATTACCACGCTCTCACAGAAAACCAGCGTTAAATAGCAGCTTAACGCTACAGTGTTTCGTTTGTTGAGTGTAAAGAACCAGAAACCCATTTAACTGGAAACTAGACATTCCATCTTAGCCCTCACGTGTGACAACGCATCTGCATTTTGATTCGTTATCGAGGATAAATGTAGATGTATATGGGCCACAGCAACCACTTACCATCAAGTGGACTGTGTGCTCGTTTGCCACTCTTACACTATAAAAAAAGGCTTTATAAGTCCCAGAACTTAGAAAAGGTCCTTTTTGAGAAGGTTTTGGGGCAAGTTATTGTATGCCGCGCTCCCATAATGAATATTGTAAGGCGCGGTTCCCATGTCTTCGATATATTTTTTTATTCCTTAGACATGCATGCCTCTTCACGATATTTTCTTTAATTGCAGATTACGGTATTAAATCAACAGTTATTTGTAATTATCAATTACATTGCTACCGACAGGAAGTAAACGCGGGTTGTTCGCGAACTGTGAAATTTACAGCAAACACTTTTGTCCTGACCACATTTAGTAATGTAAGTTTTTTAGTAATACAACTATTAAAATATTTAAAAGGTACCTTCTTACAGAAAATCTTCTGCTTAGTTATATTGTAGTTTATATTCTAAAAGAAGCCATTTCAAATTAATTAGGTACCTACAGACGATCGCTGTAATTTCAAAGTAAAAAACCGCTTTCTTTCGATGTGTGATAAAACTCTATTTTTGTCTACTAACTACCTTATGCCAGGCCTCTGTCACTCTTGCTACCTGCGTGAAATAATTACCTAAAATCGCGACGCGCCCGGGCGAAATAACGCAGTCAGGGCTAGCGCGTTGGAGGCGATTGAATGTTAAAGTTTTTTTAACGCTGTTTACTTAAATAGTTTTATGTAAATAGTAATTGAAATAGTTTTTGTTTAGTGTTTAGTATATTTAATTGTAGGTAAAGTTAAAGTTTTAATGTAGGTATTTTAAAAATTATATAATTATGTATAACCTATTTGATAAATTATACCTAATAGCAAAACGTCGTTCCTAATATAACTGTTGCTTAGATAGATACTAAATGAAATGACCAACAAAAGGTTTCACATCATTCTTTAAGTTACCGAAGAATTTAAGAAGGAAGTTATGAAAGGTGAATTTATCAGTTTTTTTTTTGTTAGATACGTACTTACCGCAATAAAGAATTAAGTAATAATTTGGTCTACAGAAGAAATACCTAAGTACTTCATTACAAAAATTAGTTAAAATTTACTCCACTACCCAAGTATTTACTTATATACCTATAATTGTCTTTTGTAATTAAAATATTTTAAGTTATAATAACACAAAATACTGAAATTAAAACTTTATATACTAACAAGATTTTTAACTAAGTAGAATAGATCACGTTTCTGTTAGAAATCGTATTTCAGGTTTATTTGTTGTTTACACAATCTACCTATTTCTCCCAAGAGTTGCGATTCCCGACCTTGTAATTTGCATGCGTTAGGCATCGCAGAACTCACATAGGGGCGAAAGTATGGTCAGTCGATCATAGTCGGAATATTAGTTAGTACTTCACCTAAGTAACATAATTAACATATCGCAATGTATTTTGTACTTTCTATTGACATCCCTTAATAACCACGGAAAGTCCGCCGTGACTTAGGAAGCGGAAAAGATGCAAAGTAATATGGACACTAGCGTGCAGCGATGAAGTTTTATTTGCGTGCACGATTTATCAGATTAATAATAATTATGTAGGCTATCTAACGTCGGCAAGACAGAAGAACACTCCTTACAGAAGTTGCACTCCTTTGATGTCGACTGACATCAAAGGAGTGCAACTTCTGTACGTAGTACTATTATTTATTCTGTATGTACTTAAACTGAGGATAACTCAGTTTAAGTACGTAATACCTAAGACCAGTTTAATTTTTTAAGTGATTTCGTCTTTTACTATGGGATTATTGTAGATTTTCTTATTGATTGATCTTAATTATACAATACTCTTTGATTTCATTTTTATTTTAAATTCAGTTTAAAGAATCACGGAACAACGAATATAACAAAATGTACATAAAAAGAGAGGAGTAAACAAAAAAAGCGTTTTATTATTGCTCCACAGAATTTTTTTACGGAAAATCCGTGTTGATTAAATAACTATATAAGGGATAACAGTTTATGATTAGGGTGGTTTATGGTATTATAAATAATACGATATGAAATTTTGATTGTATTTTGTCTGAAAAGATTAAAACGCAGTTTTGATAAGCTATATTTAAAAATACCTGCAAAATAAAATTAGGTGCTTCTTTTAAACTCTGCAGGATTAGTTTCCCCGCGTGATAATTGTCTGTAGCAATACCCGACTTAGCGACCACACGGCATGCCAAGTCATGCATATACCAATGAACTGCATCACTTCCGTGTTTGTTGAAATTCATTTTCTGTAATTAAATGGAATTAACTTGTTAACTGTTTCTTTGACTAAATTATCCCTTAGAGGAAAATTTAAATAAATAATAAGTATTTAATTTTTCGTCGTAATATCGTCATCATCACTATTACATTCACCCATCACAGGCCTCCCCAAGGAACGCCACAAACCTCTATCTAGTGGGGATCGCCCTACAATTCTCTTTTAGTGGTTCGAGGCTGTCACTTGACACAGACTACAGAAGCTTTGTTCCACTCGGTTGTAAGTCCTTCCAACTACATATATGACCGGCCCATTGCCACTTCAGCTTACTGTCAGTCTCAATAAAATCAATATGCTTAGGAAAATTAAATTGTAAAGTAAAATTAAAGCCATAGGTAGATTAATTTTTATTCTAAATAAATAAATAAATTAAAAATAATATTTTCTGAAAGATAGTTATGGTTTCAAAATTAGTTCAAGAATAGATATCTATGTCCTAAGAAAAACAGCAGGGAACTGGATGTTTTTCTAAATTAATGATCATTTTATTTCTAGGGGTTATGTATTAATAATACAAATTGTTTATCACCTACTTAGGTTTAGGTTTAAAGACATTTATTCTCATAATTTTATACGCCACTTACATGAGAACATAAATAAAAGTAAATCTAAATAACAAAATTCGTTGTCGTACCGATGTTGTTGAACAATAAACAACATCAAAAACAGGAAAAATCTATACAAATAAAAGAAAAGTTAAATTCTGGTATAGCACCACAATACTAAGACCAGGAACAAACCAGTCAAACGCACTCAGATAGATATGTTTGTGATTATATGATTTGCTAGTCGCTTTTTTTGAATACATTGAACGAGTCTACATTTTTGATTTCCGAGGGATCGATTTTAGATTTTTGAGGGAGGGATTTTATCTTTTTAAAAAGGCGCGCACCTTTGCATGTAATTGTGGTCTGGCCGTACTTTGTTCGAGTTTTAGGCATTACGATGAAGCTTGCGCGTCGAGTGCAGATGCGCCCAACTTTTTTTCGCTTGGTAAATTGCAGATCCGTGCGGACCTTCTTGTTCATGGATTTTCGAATGAAAATACAGGTGTTATAAATGTATAATTGTTTGATCAGATCAGATTCGTCTGTCGGAAAATTTTGGAAGTTGACGGTTATAAATGTATAATTGTTTGATCAGATCAGATTCGTCTCTCGGAAAATTTTGGAAGTTGACGTTCGGAAATTGTAGTTGAATTGCATTTTTATGATTTTATTTTGTAGGATTTGTAATTTGTTTAATCTAGTACTGGCAGCGCTTCCCCAGACCTCGATGAGATATAACAGGTGTGGTTTTACTAGGGCATTATATATTGTGAAACGTAGTTTCTGTGGTTATGTATCGAAAATTAATCCGGAGCAGGGCGTGAAGTGACATTAATTTGGTTATTAAATATTTTATATGAACTTTCCATGTTAAATGAATATCCAAATAAATTGAATACTCTTAAATAATACTAAATAATATAAAAATATCAACTTGGTGAATATGTTTTGCTGTTTGGTAATATTCTTCTACTTTGTCGGCCTGTTAAAGTTAACTGTTATGTATCTAATGTGAGGATCAACTGCCTTTATCGCCATGCTTATCAGGCGGATTGTTCATCACAATCGAGGTACTTTACATCTTCGACGGTTCTCCTCGTCACCGCTCTTGGTATTTCTCACACTTCATGTACGGCACATCATCATGTACGGCACATGATCCAAATCCCACAAACGTAATTATGAACAACATTACCAACGTCATGGTGTTAGCGCTACGCTCAGCTCGCACCAAATCGCTTGCCAGTATATAATTTAGGCCGGCGCGGCGCCAGGCTTGCTTCACATACGCAAATAGCTTCAAAGTAGCCAAGTATGTCACGGGCATTTTGCAAAGTTTCAACACACGAATTTTTCCATCCAGCGTTGGTTTTACAACGCAAATCAAGTAAACAAAGTTCAAAGTTTGTGCGGCTTGCCTACGGTGGCAGCGTATCAAAAACCCACGTAATAGATTGTCTTAATATTAACCATATTTACCACGCTCGGCAGGCAAGCTTATTTGAATATTAGAACAGAGTTAATCGTGGTTTGTTTTTTATTAATTTAATAATTAAAAAATAAATTAAAATTCTAATTTCTTGATAATTTATATAATAAAAATATGTTAAAAAGTGTATGTCTATGCTTAACATAAATATGACGCTATTGTAGAATTATATAAGAAATAAATAAAGACAAAAACAACACAATTGCTTCTAAGGGTATCAATCGGATATATTGTAGTTCTGTTCACCTATTAGGAAATTCATGAGTCTATTCTGAAAATACAATTAAATTCTCACCACAAGTTTAAGTATTTATAACACTTAATAGATATCCACTAAATACAATACTTAATAACGTTATGGATACAGTTTGAATTACAAACTATTTTAAATTCTCTATAAGAGTCGTGTCTTAAATGAGTGTTATCATTTAGGTCAAATTTTATATATGTAGGGGAGATTGGGGTGATTGCGGACACCGGATGATTCCGGACGTTGCTGAGCCAGTTAAGTTTGCAGGTCGATTCCAGTCCAAAAAGCCAAGCCAAAAGTCGATAGTATGTATGAGAGCCACGTAAGATGAAATTTAGAACGGTGCGCAGTAAACAAAGGAGCAGAGCGTACTGAACTAGGCATGTCGATCTTAAATCGATTAATCGAAAAATCGATTCCTTGGCGTAAAATAATCGATCTTTTAGATCGATTCCAAGCACCGCATCGATTCACTGAATCGATCCAAAAACCTCTTGAATCGGGCTGATTCATCTGATTCAAGAACTAGCGATAAAATTCCCAAACTGGCTGGGTCAGATACCGCAGTTTTTTTTTATTTTTTGCTGTCGGAGGACGCAAAAATAACCGGTCGTACTTGGTTGATAATTTGAACTCAATATATATTTAAATAAAATAAATATTTATGAACGCATCCAATAATATCGAAAAGTTGTCATTTAATTTTCATTTCTAAAATTCTAATTCTAATCTTACCTGTGGAATGTTGGTCTAACTTAATCTGTGCAGTGAACGAAGACTACATATACATACTACAATATAATTTTATAGCTGTGAACCTGTTTGTAATGTAAACTTGTGAATTTAATTTATTTATTATCAAAAACATACATACTGTGAGCCGTAAGTACAGACAGAGTACTTTTTAAATACCTAGATACTGTAAATAAATATTATATGTTGAATTTTATAGAGGTTTATAGTAAGGAAATAACCAGTATTGTGTTCGTGTAGCATTCACTTCAATTTGATAAATAGTGAGTTATTAGATTGAAACAGATTTATCGAGAAATGTACGTTGCAGTTCGCACTTTTGTCAAAGTATTGTTGTTGTTTCTAGCTTAAAATGTCAAATAAAAGTGATACATGGAATCACTTTGTAAAAAAAGGATCGAGTGGCTTATGTGCAAACCACTACTAACACAAGCATTTCAAGCTTACCGGTAGTGGTTAAAAGGAATATTAATAATGTTGATTATTAAGATTACTAATTATTTATTCAAAAAATATTAAAGTTCAATTAAAGAAAAAATCGCAAATTCTTGAAATTTCATGTTTGAAAATGTCGCGATTAATCGAAAATCGATCTTTTAATCCTCGATTTAATCGATAATCGATTCTAGTGTTTTCGATTCAAATCGATTCAGAGATCGATTTTTTTAAGAGTGAATCGACATGCCTATACTGAACTGACTTGCTGAGAATAATAACAGCTTCTCTACCTGCCCTGTTGTTGTCTCTTTTTAACGTAAATATCTCTATCTATCTATCTCTCTCTAACATCTAAGGTATGTATGCCCCATTAAAATTCCTAGAAATTGTAACAAGAACCCATTTTGGGCATGTAGTAAAAGTGATTACTGACAATTACAATTTAAGGAATTTGGCCCCTGTTAAGAAATAATAGACCCATATTTTTTATAACTTGTTTTCCTAGAGTATTATACCATTTTGGAATGTTGATTAGTTGCGTCAATTTTTAAAAAAACTTGCCATACTAGTCTTCATACTTTTTTTTTACACCACGATAATTTAAATTTGGTTAAAAGTAAAAGTCTACAAAAAATTTAGGGAATAAACAAAGTTTCATTAATTTTCGTTATAAAACAAGAGTTATTCTGGATTTTTTAAGAAGTGTGGTAGATAGCAGTGCTATTCAGGTTGCTTATAAAAAAAAGAAACAAATATTAAAAAAATTGTGGTCATGGTAGTAAAAAATATCATAAACGGTCTCAATTTCTGAAGAATTTCATTTTTTTTATATAACTTAAAATATAATTGGGATATATATTTTTTCTTTTTTTCCCCGATTAGTCCGGGGCAGGTCTATCCACCGGTGTTGGCTTATCGTTGAATTTTGGGACACGTTGTATATATATATATACACATATAATATTCTATTTCATTGGCTATATATATGTATATAAAATATTCTATTTCATTTGCTCTGTACTTGAAAAGAAAAACGCAGAAGAAATGCACGCTTATTTATATGAGAGGAGGCTAACGAGCACGCGGCTCACCTGATGGTAAGTGACTACCACCGCCCATCAGCCACTGCAACACCAGAGGATCTGCAGATGCGTTGTCTGCCTTTTTGGAAAGAGTAGGCTCTTTTCTTTAAGGTCCCTATGTCGTATCGGTTCGGAATAGCTGGTAGTAGTCTATTCCACAAGGAAGTTGTGCGAGGAAGAAAACTTCTATTTAATCGCATAGTAGTGGACCACCAATCATCCAGGTGGTAAGAGTGGTATCGCGAATTCTATCGCGATTTGCGATGGTGATGTTGACCTCGTGGTGAATACGATAGAATAAGCAAAGAGATACAACATCTCAAGTCCATCAGAAAGTACTCGATCGCCAACGATTCCGCTGTGCGCTGGATACGATCAAATGGAAAGAGCTGGCACCGGAGAGCCCTGCCCAGAGATGGGAATAGTATTCCATGTGAGTCCAAACCTGCGCCTTTTAAAGTTGCAGGTGGTGTGCCGGCATGAATTACTGTCCCTCTCTGCTAAGCACACCAAGCTTTTTAGAGACCAATTTGGCCTTCTCTTCCAAGTGATCACGAAACTGCACGTCATTTGATATGTCAAATTAAATGCTTTAAAGAAACAAGTAGTGAACGTGGTAACTAGGCAACTCTGCCGCAGAGGCCTGGATACCGTGTGTGGTGTCCATGTCTGGTGATTTTATTTGCGATTTTTTAGGAATGTTGTTGTTGTTGTTTTGATTGCTTGAATTGAATTGATTTGTAATTACAGTAGTAGTTGATTGGTTAAAAATAAAGGATTGTGTTTAATTTTGTAAGAATATAACCGATGTTTATTAAATATATTGAAAAACATAACCGCTAATGTTGAAGTTTTTATTGTAATACTAAGTGTCCGTAATTCCCCACTCCCCGTACAAATGTCGTTCAATGTGAAACAAATAACATTAGAAATACGTATCTATTTTAGATATGATAATTATAACTATAGATTTAATTGATAAGAGTGTTGCAATTCAAGATAGAAAAGAAACAAGAATTAATGAAGGTGATTTTATGTGGTAGAGCCATGCTACAGTTATATTATGTTTGTAGTATGAACGGATCGGCTCAACCAGGGAAGGACTACTCTCTCGCTTCGCATACACCTAATCCGTCATCGGCCGAAGTTTTTCCGGGCGACGGGCGATGACGGCTGAAGTCGGACGATCGATTCAAACAGTTGTAAAACGAAGAGAGCGCATACACAAACACGACCGTCATCGTCCTATAACGCACGAAAACGGCCGATCAACCGTCGAGTTCGAACTTGTTGGGCTTGGGATTTTTCGTCCGACTGCCGGCATCTACAGTGCAAATTGAGTGTATGGGGAATGCCCATTCTTCATAGACACTTCGGCCATGGGCGCCCACATATAAAAGCATATAGATATGATAATATGCAATTAAAAGAATGAAATAGTAAAGGAATTTCTTTTAAAAAAGGCGGGATTTTGAAGATATATAAGTTTTTATTTTCACAAATACAGTTTTTTTAACAACTACTTATCGATTTTGTCGCGTTTTATTTCTTTGATTTTTCATTCCAGACGTTTCGGGTGCTTTCCAGCACCCATGGTCACGGCGGACTGAGGTGACTGACATCCCAATGTCAGCGTTAACCTGGAGTACCTTCAGATTTTAAATTTTTATTTATGGTCTGATCTACAGAATGAACTTACTGTGTCTTGAAGTCTTGCAGTGGTATGCTTGGGTTTAGTTTTAATTTCATTAATTAAAGGGTCCCAAGCCGGTGGTAGTACCAAGCCTCCTTCTCTATTGAAATAAGGATTTTTTATTTCAATAGTCTCACGTATGATCCTTGATAGGAATTGATGTTATTTCGAGAGGATTTGTGGTCTATCAAATCTAATTAATGTCTATCTGGTTGGGGCCGCCTCGGATATGATCACAAACTACAAACTTCCCTGAACTTTGATGCTTCACGTCAGCTATATTTTCTTTTATGCGGGTTCTAATTGTTCTTTTCGTTTGCCCTATGTATGGGCGACCACATTCACAATCAAGCTTGTACACACCTGCATCTTTTAGAAGAATATGACATTTGATGGATGGTAAGAACTCACTAATCTTCTTCAGAGGCTTGTAGAATATTTTAAAAGAAGCTCGCTTCAAGATGTAGCCAATCTTGTCTGTGACACCCCTGACATATGGTAGCACTTCACACGCTTGACTGTGGCCCGGCTTCACTCGGTCGGTTCGGAAGCTTGTTGATATGCAGAACCTGCGTGACGTGCTGAAGCTCGACGGCCAGATGTTTGCTGTCACAGATCCCTTGTGCTCTCTGTAACAAAGATTTGCTCACGATAGCTAACTTGTGAAGGATGATGGTGAGATTCATTATTTTCTATACACAGTGTGACCTATGGTGTTGTTAGGATTTTGGATGAATGAAAAAAAGTAAAAGCGTATACATCGCTCCAGGAATGAAATAGTGACTCTGTGGAGTCGAGTAACTGGTACTACTAGCCTGTGTCTATTAGTATTTACAGAATGAATAGCACTTTTTTTTGTAAAACTACTTTTAATTTTGTGTACGTACATTAAATTTTTGCCCTGTGTAATGACGGTTAGGAATAGTGACTACCCCTTATCTTCAATTGTGTGTCGTCAGAGGCGACAGACGAAAATTAAGGCAGAAGATCAGCAACATCTTTCTGATATACCGGAAAGGATACGGTATTATCGTCAACGGCGAGTAAATCACTCACCATCTCCTTCTCAAATCATTCAATGTGCCGACGACATAGTCCTTATTGCAGAATCGCTGGAGGACCTAATCACTATGCTCAATGATCTCAATAGTGTCTCCCAACGGATAGGTCTTAAGATGAATATGGACAACACAAAAGTCATGTGTAACGGCAGTAGTTAGGTTGTACCAGTTCTGGCGCACTGAGTCAGTACTACTATACTAGTAGTTAGGTTGTACCAGTTCTGGCGCACTGAGTGAGTACTACTATACTAGTAGTTAGGTTCTACCAGTTCTGGCGCACTGAGTCAGTACTACTATACTAGTAGTTAGGTTGTACCAGTTCTGGCGCACTGAGTCAGTACTACTATACTAGTAGTTAGGTTGTACCAGTTCTGGCGCACTGAGTGAGTACTACTATACTAGTAGTTAGGTTGTACCAGTTCTGGCGCACTGAGTCAGTACTACTATACTAGTAGTTAGGTTGTACCAGTTCTGGCGCACTGAGTGAGTACTACTATACTAGTAGTTAGGTTGTACCAGTTCTGGCGCACTGAGTCAGTACTACTATACTAGTAGTTAGGTTGTACCAGTTCTGGCGCACTGAGTGAGTACTACTATACTAGTAGTTGGGTTGTATCAGTTCTGGCGCACTGAGTCAGTACTACTATACTAGTAGTTAGGTTGTACCAGTTCTGGCGCACTGAGTGAGTACTACTATACTAGTAGTTAGGTTGTACCAGTTCTGGCGCACTGAGTCAGTACTACTATACTAGTAGTTAGGTTGTACCAGTTCTGGCGCACTGAGTGAGTACTACTATACTAGTAGTTAGGTTGTACCAGTTCTGGCGCACTGAGTCAGTACTACTATACTAGTAGTTAGGTTGTACCAGTTCTGGCGCACTGAGTCAGTACTACTATACTAGTAGTTAGGTTGTACCAGTTCTGGCGCACTGAGTCAGTACTACTATACTAGTAGTTAGGTTGTACCAGTTCTGGCGCACTGAGTCAGTACTACTATACTAGTAGTTAGGTTGTACCAGTTCTGGCGCACTGAGTCAGTACTACTATACTAGTAGTTAGGTTGTACCAGTTCTGGCGCACTGAGTCAGTACTACTATACTAGTAGTTAGGTTGTACCAGTTCTGGCGCACTGAGTGAGTACTACTATACTAGTAGTTAGGTTGTACCAGTTCTGGCGCACTGAGTGAGTTCTACTATACTAGTGGTTAGGTTGTACCAGTTCTGGCGCACTGAGTCAGTACTACTATACGAGTAGTTAGGTTGTACCAGTTCTGGCGCACTGAGTCAGTACTACTATACTAGTAGTTAGGTTGTACCAGTTCTGGCGCACTGAGTGAGTACTACTATACTAGTAGTTAGGTTGTACCAGTTCTGGCGCACTGAGTCAGTACTACTATACTAGTAGTTAGGTTGTACCAGTTCTGGCGCACTGAGTCAGTACTACTATACTAGTAGTTAGGTTGTACCAGTTCTGGCGCACTGAGTCAGTACTACTATACTAGTAGTTAGGTTGTACCAGTTCTGGCGCACTGAGTCAGTACTACTATACTAGTAGTTAGGTTGTACCAGTTCTGGCGCACTGAGTGAGTACTACTATACTAGTAGTTAGGTTGTACCAGTTCTGGCGCACTGAGTCAGTACTACTATACTAGTAGTTAGGTTGTACCAGTTCTGGCGCACTGAGTCAGTACTACTATACTAGTAGTTAGGTTGTACCAGTTCTGGCGCACTGAGTCAGTACTACTATACTAGTAGTTAGGTTGTACCAGTTCTGGCGCACTGAGTCAGTACTACCATACTAGTAGTTAGGTTGTACCAGTTCTGGCGCACTGAGTGAGTACTACTATACTAGTAGTTAGGTTGTACCAGTTCTGGCGCACTGAGTGAGTACTACTATACTAGTAGTTAGGTTGTACCAGTTCTGGCGCACTGAGTCAGTACTACTATACTAGTAGTTAGGTTGTACCAGTTCTGGCGCACTGAGTGAGTACTACTATACTAGTAGTTAGGTTGTACCAGTTCTGGCGCACTGAGTCAGTACTACTATACTAGTAGTTAGGTTGTACCAGTTCTGGCGCACTGAGTGAGTACTACTATACTAGAAGTTAGGTTGTACCAGTTCTGGCGCACTGAGTCAGTACTACTATAGTAGTAGTTAGGTTGTACCAGTTCTGGCGCACTGAGTGAGTACTACTATACTAGTAGTTAGGTTGTACCAGTTCTGGCGCACTGAGTCAGTACTACTATACTAGTAGTTAGGTTGTACCAGTTCTGGCGCACTGAGTCAGTACTACTATACTAGTAGTTAGGTTGTACCAGTTCTGGCGCACTGAGTCAGTACTACTATACTAGTAGTTAGGTTGTACCAGTTCTGGCGCACTGAGTGAGTACTACTATACTAGTAGTTAGGTTGTACCAGTTCTGGCGCACTGAGTCAGTACTACTATACTAGTAGTTAGGTTGTACCAGTTCTGGCGCACTGAGTCAGTACTACTATACTAGTAGTTAGGTTGTACCAGTTCTGGCGCACTGAGTCAGTACTACTATACTAGTAGTTAGGTTGTACCAGTTCTGGCGCACTGAGTCAGTACTACTATACTAGTAGTTAGGTTGTACCAGTTCTGGCGCACTGAGTCAGTACTACTATACTAGTAGTGAGGTTGTACCAGTTCTGGCGCGCTGTGTCAGTACTACTATACTAGTAGTTAGGTTGTACCAGTTCTGGCGCACTGAGTCAGTACTACTATACTAGTAGTTAGGTTGTACCAGTTCTGGCGCACTGAGTCAGTACTACTATACTAGTAGTTAGGTTGTACCAGTTCTGGCGCACTGAGTCAGTACTACTATACTAGTAGTTAGGTTGTACCAGTTCTGGCGCACTGAGTGAGTACTACTATACTAGCAGTTAGGTTGTACCAGTTCTGGCGCACTGAGTCAGTACTACTATACGAGTAGTTAGGTTGTACCAGTTCTGGCGCACTGAGTCAGAAGTGGTACAAGTACGACGTTCGTCGACTCACGATCCTAAAAAAAAAAAGAAAAAAAAAAAGGTTTTGGCATGCTCTGATCACGAATCTGCGGTCCATTTTTGCGTAGGATGCACGGTTCCGGAGATGTGCAGATCAATTAACTCTTATCTAATTGATATCCGGTGTAGCCTCAACAGTCATTAGCGCTCCATTGTCCTTATCTACTTATCTATTGTTGATTGACTACCGTCATTATCTATTATTCGTCAGCGTGTGGGTCGGCTTATGCTATTGTATTATACTCCTTTGTTCCTATCTACAACGGTAATCTGAATCATCAATAAAATACATTACCTAATTTTGTTAAAATTTTTATTTATAAAATACAAAATCTTATTACTAATTATCTATAAAATAGGAGCGAAACATCTCATCCACTAACATATCGTCGTACAATGTGTTCTCTGTAAATATACTCGTAAAACTATGCATTGAACATCCCTGAAACTTATATAGCAAATACATTAAGCAATATTCGCCACAAACTGAAGTCCTAACAACATTCCAGTTCCATATTTACAATTTCGTACAGGTGTCCGTCCATATGAATCAAAATATTCACCGACGTCATTCGTATCGACATATAAAGCCACCCAATGTGACCCTGGTTTATCATCTGTACCCAAATTGCATATTACCTAGTCAGGTCATAAATTCTATCACATGTTTAATATAAAATAATTGAAACAAGTTTATTCATTATGTAACCATTTATATACCAAAATGAACTTAACAAAACATAGATTCTTATGACACTATAGTTTATTCCAAATGACCTCCGTAATTTTGAATACAGGCCTTCAAACTGCGCGGCCAGTCGTCTATCGCAGCCCGAACGAGGTCCATGTCATATCGGCGGCTGCCTCAATCAAGGATGTCTTGAGTGACTCCAAATTGGGATGAGGCTTTGGCACGCCTTTTCCTCCAAATGTTGCCATATCTTGTAATCTAACGGATTCAAATCTGGACTGGTCTTTGTGTCGGATGAAGTCGATTTCACGGGCCGCCAGCCAGTCTTTTTTTTTTGTTTTTAAAGAAGGTTACCTCCACACTAGGTTTTTCTCCTGTATCGTGGGGGCAGTTTACAAACACAAATTTCACAAGGACAAACATCCAAACTCGGAACAATTACTTGTAGGTCGTACAAATACTTGTTCCGTGCGGGATTCGAACCCGCGACCCCCAAGCACAGCCACTCATTGCTAAGCCACTACGCCACGGAGCTGTCAAAAGTCTTGTGTGCTCTTCGCTCTATGAGCTGACGCCGAATCTTGTTGGAATACCCAGTGCCTGTTATTGAACATGGTATGAGAAACAGGTTACACAAGGTTCGTCAGGACTGTATTTTAATACACAACTGCATTCGTTTTTAACCTTTTTCACAAAAATGTACCTCTGTTAAGCCCCAATAAGAAATTCCCAACCACACCATGAGCGAGGATGGAAAATGACCCCGTTGGACACGCGGAATACGGTTGCTCGCTTCTTCACTACTGTGTGCGTACACCTTATCATTTTGTTTGTTGTAGCTCTCTTCTACGGTAAAAATTTTTTCATCCGAAAAAAGAATTTCCCAATATTTTTTTCCCGCGTACCGCTTCAACAAAGCGCGGCATCTCTTCAGTCTCAGATCCATTAGACGAGCATTCAAACGATGTCCTGTTTTTCTTCGATATGCCCGAAGCCCTAAGTCTTCATTTAACGCCGTGGTTCTGCTTAACCCCATCTGAAGGGCCAACAGTTTCTGCTTACGTTTGGGATTTCTTTGAATTCGCACCTTTACAGCTTTTATCACTGCTGGAGTCCTAACAAATCGAGGGCGACCACTTCTTGACCTGTCATCTACACTAGAGTCTTCATTGTATCGTTTGATGGTACGATAAACGAATCTTTTGGTTATATTCAAATTTTTCAGTATATCAAAAAATTTAATTGGCGCGTAATCGCAACTGCAACACGGTCTTTTTTAAGCGTCCACTCCATATGTAAAAATGAGTAAAATTCTAAAAAGTATACAGTTTTATTTTCATGAACAATTCGAATTCAATAAACTTTTTTGTGGCTAGCATTCTAAAAGAAAAGTTTTTACTGTGTGACAATACTTATGACCTAACTAGGTGTATACGTTGGTACGTGGGTGTACATGGGCAGTCTGTTAGCAGCATAAACATTATTTTCTAGACTGGGGTGAATCTTTTTCAGATGTTGTTGTACATCTAGTGTATCCATGATATTACTGCTATTAGTAGATTACTACAGTACAATCTACTCAATGACTAACATAGGAATGATCAATAATGTGATTTCTAAATATTAAATTGCATTTTTTCTGTAATACAAAACGTATTTGAGTCATCAATACACTGAATAAGACGCAACACGAAGAATGTGAGATAAGGTTGTTGACGCATAAAGTTATTATCAATTCTACTGTAGAAATTCTTTAGATTAGAATTATTACTTACTGATACTATATAAGACCAAGCAACTGCAGTCATGGAGTTAGTGTATGGTCGTTTTACCGCAGTGTATCTATCAATAATACATTTGTGTTACTTCAACGCATCAAAGGCCATGATGTAAGTGTTTAATCTATTGACAAACTTACTTTTTTTCTGTTATTTTTTTACGTGTGTATGATTTTGAACGACAGGCCTGTTGGTCTAGTGGTAAGTGACCCTGACTGTTATGCCGGAGGTCGTGGGTTCGATTCCCACCCAGGACAAATGTTTGTGTGATGAGCACGATCATTTGTTCTGTATCTGGGTGTAATTCATCTATAATATTTATGTATTTAGAAATATATAAGTATGTTTATCAGTTGTCTAGTACCCATAACACAAGCTCTGCTTAGCTTGGGACTAGATGGCGTTGTGTGATAGTTGTGGAATATTATTATTATTATTATTATTTAGTGTTAACAAATTATATTTAAATATTTTGTGTGTGTATATGATTAAGCCGTGGTAGCTCAGATGGTTAGCGCAAGCTGTAAATTTTATAGTACGTAACGCGGGTTCGATCCCCGCCGACACCAATTAAATTGTTAATTGCAATTATAAGTGTTTATTCTATTGACACACTTACTTTTCTTTCTGTTATTTTCTTACGTGTGTAAGATTTAGTGTTAACAAATTATATTTAAATATTGTATGTGTATATGATTAAGCCATGGTAGCTCAGATGGTTAGCGCAAGCTGTAAATTTTACAGTACGTAACGCGGGTTCGATCCCCGCCGACACCACTTAAATTGTTAATTGCAATTTTAAGTGTTTATTCTATTGACACACTTACTTTTCTTTCTATTATTTACTAATTTTTTATACCTCTGTTAAGCCCCAATAAGAAACTCCCAACCACACCATGAGCGAGGATGGAAAATGACCCCGTTGGACACGCGGAATACGGTTGCTCGCTTCTTCACTACTGTGTGCGTACACCTTATCATTTTGTTTGTTGTAGCTCTCTTCTACGGTAAAAATTTTTTCATCCGAAAAAAGAATTTCCCGATATTTTTTTCCCGCGTACCGCTTCAACAAAGCGCGGCATCTCTTCAGTCTCAGATCCATTAGACGAGCATTCAAACGATGTCCTGTTTTTCTTCGATATGCCCGAAGCCCTAAGTCTTCATTTAACGCCGTGGTTCTGCTTAACCCCATCTGAAGGGCCAACAGTTTCTGCTTACGTTTGGGATTTCTTTGAATTCGCACCTTTACAGCTTTTATCACTGCTGGAGTCCTAACAAATCGAGGGCGACCACTTCTTGACCTGTCATCTACACTAGAGTCTTCATTGTATCGTTTGATGGTACGATAAACGAATGTTTTGGTTATATTCAAATTTTTCAGTATATCAAAAAATTTAATTGGCGCGTAATCGCAACTGCAACACGGTCTTTTTTAAGCGTCCACTCCATATGTAAAAATGAGTAAAATTCTAAAAAGTATACAGTTTTATTTTCATGAACAATTCGAATTCAATAAACTTTTTTGTGGCTAGCATTCTAAAAGAAAAGTTTTTACTGTGTGACAATACTTATGACCTGACTAGGTGTATACGTTGGTACGTGGGTGTACATGGGCAGTCTGTTAGCAGCATAAACATTATTTTCTAGACTGGGGTGAATCTTTTTCAGATGTTGTTGTACATCTAGTGTATCCATGATATTACTGCTATTAGTAGATTACTACAGTACAATCTACTCAATGACTAACATAGGAATGATCAATTATGTGATTTCTAAATATTAAATTGCATTTTTTCTGTAATACAAAACGTATTTGAGTCATCAATACACTGAATAAGACGCAACACGAAGAATGTGAGATAAGGTTGTTGACGCATAAAGTTATTATCAATTCTACTGTAGAAATTCTTTAGATTAGAATTATTACTTACTGATACTATATAAGACCAAGCAACTGCAGTCATGGAGTTAGTGTATGGTCGTTTTACCGCAGTGTATCTATCAATAATACATTTGTGTTACTTCAACGCATCAAAGGCCATAGATGTAAGTGTTTAATCTATTGACAAACTTACTTTTTTCTGTTATTTTTTTACGTGTGTGTGATTTTGAACGACAGGCCTGTTGGTCTAGTGGTAAGTGACCCTGACTGTTATGCCGGAGGTCGTGGGTTCGATTCCCACCCAGGACAAATGTTTGTGTGATGAGCACGATCATTTGTTCTGTGTCTGGGTGTAATTTATCTATAATATTTATGTATTTAGAAATATATAAGTATGTTTATCAGTTGTCTAGTACCCATAACACAAGCTCTGCTTAGCTTGGGACTAGATGGCGTTGTGTGATAGTTGTGGAATATTATTATTATTATTATTATTTAGTGTTAACAAATTATATTTAAATATTTTGTGTGTGTATATGATTAAGCCGTGGTAGCTCAGATGGTTAGCGCAAGCTGTAAATTTTATAGTACGTAACGCGGGTTCGATCCCCGCCGACACCAATTAAATTGTTAATTGCAATTTTAAGTGTTTATTCTATTGACACACTTACTTTTCTTTCTGTTATTTTCTTACGTGTGTATGATTTAGTGTTAACAAATTATATTTAAATATTGTATGTGTATATGATTAAGCCATGGTAGCTCAGATGGTTAGCGCAAGCTGTAAATTTTACAGTACGTAACGCGGGTTCGATCCCCGCCGACACCACTTAAATTGTTAATTGCAATTTTAAGTGTTTATTCTATTGACACACTTACTTTTCTTTCTATTATTTTCTTACGTGTGTATGATTTAGTGTTAACAAATTATATTTAAATATTGTGTGTGTGTATATGATTAAGCCGTGGTAGCTCAGATGGTTAGCGCAAGCTGTAAATTTCACAGTACGCGACCCAGGTTCGAACCCCGCCGACACCACTTAAATTGTTAATTGCAATTTTAAGTGCTGATTTACCACGTGCTCGGCGGTGAAGGAAAACATCGTGAGGAAACCTGCATGTCTGAGAAAATTTCGAAGGCATGTGAAGTTCGCCAACACGCATTGAGACCGCGCCGCGGACATTTCCTAGCCATAAATGCAAAGACAATAGCAGAAAGTAAAAAGTTAAAATATACTTTTTTAACAATGACAGTCATTAGTTGATCATTAGTGAATGTGATTCTGTTTTCTTAAATTACAGGAAGAAAAGAGCAGAAGGAAGAAATGGGATGATGGGAAGTAATGAAGAATGAATTGTTATGTGAAGTTTGTTGGAACAAACATATTTTAGTCACGTGTAAATACTTTTAACATTTTGGTTCAAAATGACACAAAATCTAAAAAAATATTAGATACATCATCGACATGGACGGATTTTACATTACATATCCTCATAAACATTTTCAATGTAGAGAAATGGCTATTCTAGACGTAAAACTATCTAATAAAAATGATTCGTTTATCGATCATTATTTGTTTCGGCCAAGTTATCCTTTCAATTATTTGTCGCCAAAAGACAAAAAAACTGTTCGTTATTGTGAAATACACGTGCACGGCATTCCATATTTTGATGTGACCGAAGAATTAAAATGTGCCTACAAACAAGAGAACATCATTCCCATATTAAATTGGTATATTAGAAATTTGTGCAAAGACGCAGTGATCGCATACAAAGGTGGTTCAACAGAAAAACAATTTTTAAAAATGTTGACGACGAATGATAGAATTTTTAATATTGAAGAATACAAATGTCCAAAATACAATGATTTGGTAAATGTCATAAATTTAAACAAACGTTATGTGTGTAATAATCATATATTTGCAAAAAATAATCACAAAATTTTACATTGTTCTTGTGACGAAGTGTGGGTTTTTTAAAAGTGGTTATTACTTGAAAATAAAATTTTAAATTAATCATAAATTTTGTTTGTTTTCCAAAAAAACATCAGTTATAGTATACTATATAACACAAAATTGGTTCAACAGAAAAACAATTTTTAAAAATGTTGAAAATGAATGATAGAATTTTAGTATTGAAGAATACAAATGTCCAAAATACAATGATTTGGTAAATGTCAAAAATTTAAACAAACGTTATGTGTGTAATAATCATATATTTGCAAAAAATAATCACAAAATTTTACATTGTTCTTGTGACGAAGTGTGGGTTTTTTACAAGTGGTTATTACTTGAAAATAAAATTTTAAATTAATCATAAATTTTGTTTGATTTCCCAAAAACATTAGTTATAGTATACTATATAATACAAAATTGGTTCAACAGAAAAACAATTTTTAAAAATGTTGACGACGAAAGATAGAATTTTTAATATTGAGGAATACAAATGTCCAAAATATAATGATTTGGTAAATGTCAAAAATTTAAACAAACGTTATGTGTGTAATAATCATATATTTGCAAAAAATAATCACAAAATTTTACATTGTTCTTGTGACGAAGTGTGGGTTTTTTAAAAGTGGTTATTACTTGAAAATAAAATTTTAAATTAATCATAAATTTTGTTTGTTTTCCAAAAAAACATCAGTTATAGTATACTATATAATACAAAATTGGTTCAACAGAAAAACAATTTTTAAAAATGTTGAAAATGAACGATAGAATTTTAGTATTGAAGAATACAAATGTCCAAAATACAATGATTTGGTAAATGTCAAAAATTTAAACAAACGTTATGTGTGTAATAATCATATATTTGCAAAAAATAATCACAAAATTTTACATTGTTCTTGTGACGAAGTGTGGGTTTTTTACAAGTGGTTATTACTTGAAAATAAAATTTTAAATTAATCATAAATTTTGTTTGATTTCCCAAAAACATTAGTTATAGTATACTATATAATACAAAATTGGTTCAACAGAAAAACAATTTTTAAAAATGTTGACGACGAAAGATAGAATTTTTAATATTGAAGAATACAAATGTCCAAAATATAATGATTTGGTAAATGTCAAAAATTTAAACAAACGTTATGTGTGTAATAATCATATATTTGCAAAAAATAATCACAAAATTTTACATTGTTCTTGTGACGAAGTGTGGGTTTTTTACAAGTGGTTATTGCTTGAAAATAAAATTTTAAATTAATCATAAATTTTGTTTGATATCCCAAAAACATTAGTTATAGTGTACTATATAATACAAAATTGGTTCAACAGAAAAACAATTTTTAAAAATGTTGACGACGAATGATAGAATTTTTAATATTGAAGAATACAAATGTCCAAAATACAATGATTTGGTAAATGTCATAAATTTAAACAAACGTTATGTGTGTAATAATTATATATTTGCAAAAAATAATCACAAAATTTTACATTGTTCTTGTGACGAAGTGTGGGTTTTTTACAAGTGGTTATTACTTGAAAATAAAATTTTAAATTAATCATAAATTTTGTTTGATTCCCAAAAACATTAGTTTAAGTATACCATATAATACAAAATTGGTTCAACAGAAAAACAATTTTTAAAAATGTTGACGACGAATGATAGAATTTTTAATATTGAAGAATACAAATGTCCAAAATACAATGATTTGGTAAATGTCAAAAATTTAAACAAACGTTATATGAAAATAAAAATACAAAATACAATTTAAAATTTTATTTTCAAGTAATAACCACTTGTAAAAAACCCACACTTCGTCACAAGAACAATGTAAAATTTTGTGATTATTTTTTGCAAATATATAATTATTACACACATAACGTTTGTTTAAATTTATGACATTTACCAAATCATTGTATTTTGGACATTTGTATTCTTCAATATTAAAAATTCTATCATTCGTCGTCAACATTTTTAAAAATTGTTTTTCTGTTGAACCAATTTTGTATTATATAGTACACTATAACTAATGTTTTTGGGAAATCAAACAAAATTTATGATTAATTTAAAATTTTATTTTCAAGCAATAACCACTTGTAAAAAACCCACACTTCGTCACAAGAACAATGTAAAATTTTGTGATTATTTTTTGCAAATATATGATTATTACACACATTACGTTTGTTTAAATTTTTGACATTTACCAAATCATTATATTTTGGACATTTGTATTCTTCAATATTAAAAATTCTATCTTTCGTCGTCAACATTTTTAAAAATTGTTTTTCTGTTGAACCAATTTTGTATTATATAGTATACTATAACTAATGTATTTTGGAAATCAAACAAAATTTATGATTAATTTAAAATTTTATTTTTAAGTAATAACCACTTGTAAAAAACCCACACTTCGTCACAAGAACAATGTAAAATTTTGTGATTATTTTTTGCAAATATATGATTATTACACACATAACGTTTGTTTAAATTTATGACATTTACCAAATCATTGTATTTTGGACATTTGTATTCTTCAATATTAAAAATTCTATCATTCGTCGTCAACATTTTTAAAAATTGTTTTTCTGTTGAACCACCTTTGTATGCGATCACTTCGTCTTTGCACAAATTTCTAATATACCAATTTAATATGGGAATGATGTTCTCTTGTTTGTAGGCACATTTTAATTCTTCGGTCACATCAAAATATGGAATGCCGTGCACGTGTATTTCACAATAACGAACAGTTTTTTTGTCTTTTGGCGACAAATAATTGAAAGGATAACTTGGCCGAAACAAATAATGATCGATAAACGAATCATTTTTATTAGATAGTTTTACGTCTAGAATAGCCATTTCTCTACATTGAAAATGTTTATGAGGATATGTAATGTAAAATCCGTCCATGTCGATGATGTATCTAATATTTTTTTAGATTTTGTGTCATTTTGAACCAAAATGTTAAAAGTATTTACACGTGACTAAAATATGTTTGTTCCAACAAACTTCACATAACAATTCATTCTTCATTACTTCCCATCATCCCATTTCTTCCTTCTGCTCTTTTCTTCCTGTAATTTAAGAAAACAGAATCACATTCACTAATGATCAACTAATGACTGTCATTGTTAAAAAAGTATATTTTAACTTTTTACTTTCTGCTATTGTCTTCGCATTTATGGCTAGGAAATGTCCGCGGCGCGGTCTCAATGCGTGTTGGCGAACTTCACATGCCTTCGAAATTTTCTCATACATGCAGGTTTCCTCACGATGTTTTCCTTCACCGCCGAGCACGTGGTAAATCAGCACTTAAAATTGCAATTAACAATTTAAGTGGTGTCGGCGGGGTTCGAACCTGGGTCGCGTACTGTGAAATTTACAGCTTGCGCTAACCATCTGAGCTACCACGGCTTAATCATATACACACACACAATATTTAAATATAATTTGTTAACACTAAATCATACACACGTAAGAAAATAATAGAAAGAAAAGTAAGTGTGTCAATAGAATAAACACTTAAAATTGCAATTAACAATTTAAGTGGTGTCGGCGGGGATCGAACCCGCGTTACGTACTGTAAAATTTACAGCTTGCGCTAACCATCTGAGCTACCATGGCTTAATCATATACACATACAATATTTAAATATAATTTGTTAACACTAAATCATACACACGTAAGAAAATAACAGAAAGAAAAGTAAGTGTGTCAATAGAATAAACACTTATAATTGCAATTAACAATTTAATTGGTGTCGGCGGGGATCGAACCCGCGTTACGTACTGTAAAATTTACAGCTTGCGCTAACCATCTGAGCTACCACGGCTTAATCATATACACACACAAAATATTTAAATATAATTTGTTAACACTAAATAATAATAATAATAATAATATTCCACAACTATCACACAACGCCATCTAGTCCCAAGCTAAGCAGAGCTTGTGTTATGGGTACTAGACAACTGATAAACATACTTATATATTTCTAAATACATAAATATTATAGATAAATTACACCCAGACACAGAACAAATGATCGTGCTCATCACACAAACATTTGTCCTGGGTGGGAATCGAACCCACGACCTCCGGCATAACAGTCAGGGTCACTAACCACTAGACCAACAGGCCTGTCGTTCAAAATCATACACACGTAAAAAAATAACAGAAAGAAAAGTAAGTTTGTCAATAGATTAAACACTTACATCTATGGCCTTTGATGCGTTGAAGTAACACAAATGTATTATTGATAGATACACTGCGGTCAAACGACCATACACTAACTCCATGACTGCAGTTGCTTGGTCTTATATAGTATCAGTAAGTAATAATTCTAATCTAAAGAATTTCTACAGTAGAATTGATAATAACTTTATGCGTCAACAACCTTATCTCACATTCTTCGTGTTGCGTCTTATTCAGTGTATTGATGACTCAAATACGTTTTGTATTACAGAAAAAATGCAATTTAATATTTAGAAATCACATAATTGATCATTCCTATGTTAGTCATTGAGTAGATTGTACTGTAGTAATCTACTAATAGCAGTAATATCATGGATACACTAGATGTACAACAACATCTGAAAAAGATTCACCCCAGTCTAGAAAATAATGTTTATGCTGCTAACAGACTGCCCATGTACACCCACGTACCAACGTATACACCTAGTCAGGTCATAAGTATTGTCACACAGTAAAAACTTTTCTTTTAGAATGCTAGCCACAAAAAAGTTTATTGAATTCGAATTGTTCATGAAAATAAAACTGTATACTTTTTAGAATTTTACTCATTTTTACATATGGAGTGGACGCTTAAAAAAGACCATGTTGCAGTTGCGATTACGCGCCAATAAAATTTTTTGATATACTGAAAAATTTGAATATAACCAAAACATTCGTTTATCGTACCATCAAACGATACAATGAAGACTCTAGTGTAGATGACAGGTCAAGAAGTGGTTGCCCTCGATTTGTTAGGACTCCAGCAGTGATAAAAGCTGTAAAGGTGCGAATTCAAAAAAATCCCAAACGTAAGCAGAAACTGTTGGCCCTTCAGATGGGGTTAAGCAGAACCACGGCGTTAAATGAAGACTTAGGGCTTCGGGCATATCGAAGAAAAACAGGACATCGTTTGAATGCTCGTCTAATGGATCTGAGACTGAAGAGATGCCGCGCTTTGTTGAAGCGGTACGCGGGAAAAAAATATCGGGAAATTCTTTTTTCGGATGAAAAAATTTTTACCGTAGAAGAGAGCTACAACAAACAAAATGATAAGGTGTACTGTTATGTCCAACCCTAGTTAGATAAAAGCGCTGACTCGATTATTATATTTACTATAAAAGCCTAGAGTTTGAGGTAATCGAGGCAGTGCAGTTCCAACCCATATTAAGTGCATATCGCACACGCCGTTCGCGGTTTTTTTTTGTACATTTTTTGTATTAATTTAATATTGGGGAAATAAACCAAAAGAACTTCTGGGATTGGGTGTAAAAGTTTTTTTAAAAACACCTTCAGAGCGGCCCTCCTAACAAATTTGGTGTCAGAAGTGGGATGTCGCAAGGTCTACCGGTACATCAGTAGCGTGGCATCCGAATCCTGGGAAACTCTGAAGTGAAAGATCGACAGTAAGTTTCCACCCCACGAGTGTGAGCCTGCATCATCAAAGCACCAACGAGGTCTCAACCCCACGAGCTTGGGACACCATCGTCAACCCGAAGTTCATCAAGGCTGTTAGTCTACACCACCAGCGTGTAAACCTGCCCTGAGCTGCTGCACTCCCATCGCACAACCACGTGGACGCCGCCGTCAAACGACTCCCTGGGTCTCACGGCAACGCGACTCCGCTGCACGTCATCGCAACACGACACCGGCATAGCAACCAATGTACACCGTAGTGATCGTGATATTGTAAGTTAGGTAACTTTAATTCAGCTATAAATTTATACTATTTCTCTTCTATTTCCTTACATTCTTTTGTCATTTGTCGTGTACAATAATATTCTCATTTTACCAATTTTGTATTTACTAACTACTAAATCTTTCTAATTCCATATGCATAAGGTTAAAACTTTAAAGGACAAACCAGAAGAAATAGAAATGTCCGACAAAATTTCCTTATCCGTACTTGTAAAATTCATCAAACCTTACAATGGTGATAGAGAATCACTTCCGGCTTTTCTCACAAATTGTGATAACGCCATAGCACTCGCGAACTCGGAACAGCAAGTAGTTTTATATCGTTATATCATATCCCAGTTAGAAGGAAAAGCTCAAATCGCGTGCTCTCTAAAAACGTTTAATAATTGGGATGAATTAAAACTATTTCTAAAAACTACCTTTGGCGAGAAGAAGCACTCCACACACCTTTTAATTGAACTCCAAAATTGTAGGCAAGGAAATTCGGAAACAGTAATGCAATATTCACTTAGAATCGAATCTTGTTTAACGCGATTACAATCCGACATACATTACAGTTGCGAGAATAAGTCCGAGCTAATAGGAAGAATTGCCGTTATGGAGGATTTAGCCCTCAACACATTTATATTAGGTCTAAATTCTAATTACGGATATGTTGTTAGATGTCGAAACCCGAAAAATTTAAGCGAGGCAATTACGCATGCCATAGAAGAAGAAAAACTATTTATTCTGAGCAAAATATCTTCCAAATCTTATAAACAGTGTCCTATATGTCAAAAATTTGGTCATGATTCTTCTAACTGCTATAATCATAAGAAAAAACAATCTCATCGAGCTTATTACGTTAATCCACAAAATAATAACCCTCATTCTAATTTTCATAATATTTCAAGCAAAAATCCTATTAAAATATGCAGTTATTGTAAAAGTCTGGGACATATGATAAACGAATGTCGAAAGCGACAATATAACAATAGCCTTCGTCATAATATGCAACCAGACACTCGCACGACGAATACGTTACCAAGTCCCAGTGCGCATGCACCTAATAGAAATAATATGCATTTATGTGACGCACAACCTTCTACCTCTAATGCCGATATTAGTAACGAAGATTTAAACTAAATCTGATTTCGGAAAAGTGCCTACCGAAATCGAAAGCATTTAAAGGCACAAATAATTATTACTATTCTACTAATTCTTATACTAAATCTTATACTAAGCCTATATATAATGATAACGAATTTAGTTATAATTATCGTACAAAATATTCTTACAATACATCTCAGCGACGTCAAATGCCGCCGAGTCCTACTAAATCATGTAATTTAAAAAATACTATTTCTTATTCTAATTCTACACCTCGGGAACAGCATCCGAGTCCATCTTTGACACAAAGTTAAAGTCATAGTACCAATTATTTATTACCTCGGGAAAATTATCCCAGGACACCTCTGAATCAACATCAGAGTCTTAGAAATAATTTTAATGCTAATTCTTGCACTAATTCTTATACTAATTCTGTCTCTCATAATGATACTATCTCTTATCCAAAATATACATCTCAAAAAGGAATTTCGAGTCATGCTAATCCCACTGATAATTCAATTAATAATAAAGGTGAAATACCAACATACAGCATGAACACATCGAACAAGAAAACATCACTACCTCATGTTTATTTTAGGTCGAATTTTTCGGTTCAACCCCTACGATTGTTACTCGACACAGGCGCAAGTGTCTCTATTACAAAAAAATCGAGTTTAAATGGAAACTTTAAGCTTTCTGATGAAATCGTAAAACTCAAGGGTATAAACAGCACTCAATCTTGCAATGAAACATTAGGAACATTACTGTTAGATTTTATTTTAGATAATTTTTCCATAAAATATAAATTTCATGTCACATCCGACGATATTAATATTGATTATGACGGAATATTAGGAAGTGACTTTCTCAGTTATTTTAAAGTAAACATTGATTATCATACTTATTCACTTTGTTTCAAAAATTCTATATCTGTGCCTATCCACTTTTCGGAACCTACATACATTATACCAGCGCGTAGCGAAACTGTTATCGAATGCTCCGTGTCAAATGACCCGTCCGAGTTGCGTCACCTTAAGGATGCACTCATACTAGATCAAACCGTTTGTAATGGTGTTTATTTAGCGAACTGCCTAGTAACTTTAAAAGCGAATAAAAGAGTTAATGTTTCGGTTTTAAACACAACTGAATCGCAAATTAAAATAAAAAATTTCAAAGTTAACTTAATACCAATTGACTTTAAAGAGTATTCCATATCTTTTAAATTTTGTAATAATATAAATACTATTTCTACAACTTATTCTAATCGTGTCCAACGCGTCTGCGAACAAATTCGTCATTCTCATTTAAACTCAGAGGAGAAAAAACTCTTATTAGATTGTTGCTCACAATACTCAGACATATTTTATCTTGAAGGAGATGACCTCACATGTACAAACGCGATCCAACACTCAATCAACACAGGAAACACCCCTCCTATTCATGTTAAGTCATATCGTTTTCCCGAATGTCATAAAGACGAAGTAGACGCACAATTAAAAAAGATGTTAAAACAAAATATAATTAAGCCGTCAATATCTCCGTGGAGCGCCCCAGTATGGGTCGTGCCTAAGAAAATGGACGCATCGGGCAAAAAGAAATGGCGCATTGTTATAGATTACAGGCGACTTAATGATGCGACCATAAACGAAGTTTACCCCATTCCTTTAATTAGCGATATATTAGATCAATTAGGGCATTCCAAATATTTTTCGACACTCGATTTAGTTTCCGGCTTCCATCAAATTCCTCTCAATCCTAAGGATGCTGAAAAGACTGGTTTTACTGTAACCAATATAAATGGCATTTCCGGTCATTTTGAATTCACTCGCATGCCTTTTGGATTAAAAAGTGCTGCAAATTCGTTCCAACGTCTCATGAATACCGTCCTTTCTGGTCTCCAAGGTCTCCACTGTTTCGTCTACCTAGATGACTGCATCATTTACAGCCACGATCTTCAAAGTCATATGGAAAAATTACGTCTTGTTTTTGATAGGTTTCGAGACTTCAATTTAAAGCTACAACCAGACAAATGCGAATTCCTTCGACACGAAGTCACTTATTTAGGTCATGTAATAACCGACAAAGGTGTCACACCTAACCCTGACAAGGTGAAGGCAGTATCCGACTACCCTATTCCCAAAAATCCCAAGGAAATTAAATCATTTCTAGGTCTAGTAGGTTACTACCGCCGATTCATAGATAACTTCTCAAAAATTACAAAACCCCTTACGTCATTGTTAAAAAAAAATGTTAATTTTAATTGGGCACAAGAACAAACCCAAGCTTTTAATTTGTTAAAGGAAAAACTAACTTCAGCCCCGTTACTTCAATACCCCGATTTTTCTCAACCATTCATTGTCACCACAGACGCCAGTAATTATGCTGTCGGCGCAGTATTATCGCAAGGCCCTTTCGGAAAAGACAAACCGATCGCATATGCCTCAAGAACATTAAATAAACAGGAAGGCAATTACTCAACAACAGAAAAAGAATGTTTAGCTATACTCTTCGCCGTAAAAACATTCCGACCCTATATTTATGGTAATAAGTTTAAAATAGTCACTGATCACAGACCTTTAGTCTGGGTTTTTAATGTCAAGGATCCAGGAAGTAGATTAATTCGTTGGCGCCTCAAGTTAGAGGAATATGACTATGAAATTTTTTATAAGCAAGGAAAACAAAATTCAAACGCCGATGCTCTTTCACGCATACCCATTCACGCCTTAAATTCAAATGTAGTCCTTAACAAACTCAAATACGAATCTTATTTTAAAGAACAATTTACTAGATCCATTTCTACAAATACTGTAATCGAAGAACATCAAGAAGCGTTACACCTCTCTAAATTAAATAATATTGTTTGCCCCGTATCTCTCGATTTTGATGAATCTACTCCATATTGTAAAAATATTCTATCTCAGCTACAAAATCCTGAAGGTATAATAAACTCAGAACGAGAACCGTACACTATCTCTTGCGTTAAGCAAAATGATAAAATATACTATTTCTTATATACGAGAATTCACCATTTCGAAGAGTTAACATACCGAAATATATACAATTTACTAATGCAACTACGCGATAATATATTAACAGAAAATAGTCAAATCACTGACTTAGCCATTTCCGATTTTGCTGACCCGTTCTCTAAACTATCCTATATGAAAATATACAACATAATTGCTTACATATTTCATAATACTAACATTAAAATTCATATATACCGAAATCAAATTATTTACCCTACTCCTGCCGAAGTTCCACAAATTCTCAAAGAAAATCACGACTCAACAATTGCTGGTCACCCCGGAATTAAAAGAATGTTAAATCGTTTAAAGGATCTATATTTTTGGAAAAACATGCGTTCTGATATAGAAAATTACGTAAAAAATTGTAAATTGTGTCAAGTAAATAAACCACTGAGATCATGTAATAAGGCTCCAATGGTGATAACCTCCACAAGTACAAAACCATTCGAAAGATTAGCTTTAGATATAGTCGGTCCGCTACCCGAAGCCGGCTTGCAAAACTTTAAATTTATATTAACTCTACAAGATGACCTAACCAAGTTTTTATGTGTATACCCAATGATAACTTCCAGCAGTGATGAAGTAGCTCGTACACTAGTTCATTTTATCTCATTATTTGGAATTCCTAAAACAATATTAACAGATCTCGGCACATGTTTCACATCGGAATTATTTAAACAGGTAACTCAAATATTTAGAATAAAACCCTTATATGCTACCCCCTATCATCCCCAAACAAACGGTGCCCTAGAACGTAGTCATGCTACACTCAAGGAATACCTGAAATCTTTCGTTAATGAAAATCAAAATGATTGGCATTGTTACTTAGCAACCGCAGTATTCTCTTACAACACTACCCCTCATACCACTACCACATATACACCCTATGAATTGCTATATGGGCATAAACCCACAATACCAAATTCTTTATATAATACGAGCAATGACACTACTTATCATGAATATATCCGCGCATTACAATACCGCATGAACTTTAGACGACAAAAAGCATTAGAACACATAATAAAAAATAAAGAAACATCAAAAAATTATTATGACAAAAATAGTACAGACATATCCTACAAAACAGGCGATATGGTTTACTTAAAATGCCACCACAGACTTCGCAAAGCCTTATCTCCTATCTGGAAAGGTCCTTATAAAATTATTAAATTAAATGGCAAACATAACGTAACCCTTCTCATAGGTCGTAAGCACATGAAATACCATGTTAATGAAATTAAACCAGCTCATCCTTAATTTCACTCTATTTCAGGGCCATAAGCCACCAATTCAACGCTGAAACTCAAATTCTACCTATTTATAATAGTCCAGGTATTTATTTCGATCAAATAACTACAATTAATTTTTATAATGATTTTTGGAATGTTGTAACTCATATAGACGTAGTATCAGTTAAGCCACATCTAGAGAATATACATTCGCTTATAATTAAAACTGCAACGCTCTGCGAAAACTTCCAACTCCATGGTTTCGTTGAATGTAATGATATCATAAGTCCTATTGAAGTATTATTAAATTCTAATTTTGCTAAATTCGAATCTCTTTCGCATATAATCCCTACCAAGGAACAAACAAGGCATAAACGAGCTTTAGAATTCGGTGGAGAAATTTTGAAATTCTTTTTTGGAACTTTAGATGCTGATGATGCGCGAAAATACGATGCAGCCATTAGCGCTTGTCAAAATAGCGAATCCGAACTTTTAAAATTAATGAAGGATAACATTCACATAATTAAATCTTCTATTAATATATTTAACTCAACGATATATAAATTAAATATGAATGAAAATAAATTAAATTCTCAAATAAATTCTTTAAATATTGTATTATCCCAAATTGTCAGAAATAATAATCAATTATCACATATTTCTAAAATATATGCTTTACTTAATATAATAGAAAGCTCTTTAGCCACTATTTCTAATTTCTTGGATAATGTACTAAACTCTATCTTATTTTCTAAAGCAAACATTCTACATCCTAGTGTAATAGCTCCTACGAACTTATTTCGCCAGCTTTTAAAACAGAGTAATTATATAAATAAGCGATTAGAGTTTCCAGTACCATTGACGATTGAAAACATACACACTTTGATAGATATTTCAAAACTCACATCTTTTTATTATAATAGAAGAATAATTTTCATATTACGCATACCACTGATTTCTTCTTTAAAGTTCACCTTATACAAATGCATACCTTTACCAACCCCTCATAATCCTAATAATCCTAACTCTTTTGCTCTAATCCAACCTACCAAGCCTTATCTTGGAATAACAGAAGATAGACTTAGTTATAGTTTGCTAGATAATTTAAACGATTGTAATATTATTAATAATGATTATTCTATATGTCCTTTAATTTCTATATTTTCTACAATAAAGAATCCATGTTGTGAAACAAAATTGTTAACCGAAGTAACGTTATCTTTACCACCTCAATGTAACTCCAAACTTTTATATGGACAAATTGATGTATGGTATAAAATAAATAATAATAAGTTTATCTATGTACAGTCTGAGAAATGTAAATTAACTATAAAATGTAATAATATAATACAAGATTTCACTATTTTAGGAACAGGTATCCTAAGTTTAAACGAAAGCTGTATTGGTTTCTCTAAGACAATTCAATTAATGCCATCTACAACTAAATCTATTAAAATCGAAAATAAAATGAATTTAAACTTTAATATTACAGAAGACGATTGTTGTAATAAAGAAATTTTAAATAAATCAATTCCATACTTATATACTGTATCTTTAACTAGCCTAGATATGGAAACTCTGAAATATTCTTACCATTCCTTAAATAACTTAGAAAATGAGATCAATAGAGTTCAAGAACAATCTCACATAATAAAATATGGTAAATACTATTCATCATTTACATACTTTTTGATTATTTGCATAATTTTATATATTTCCTATAGAATATTTTGTTGCTCTATTAAGAGAAATAATGATTCTTGCCGTTGCATACAAATATTTAATCAGTGCAATACACGACGGATTGTTAAACACGAATCAAAGGTTAGTAATTCTATTGAGTTAACTGAAATTTCATCATCAGACGATGATAGAAAAGATTCTATATCCTTACTCAATATGCCAGTGAAAAACCAAATGAAAAGAACATTTGGTAAATTTCACTTATCAAATCGAAACTTATGTAATAACTAAAAACTATATTACTTTACTATACTTATTTCATAAGGCTTCATGTTACATTAGAATATAAGTTTATATTTTGTTTTATACACGGTGTCTTAAATATTAATATTACTAAATGTTTGTATTTGAAATAAAAATTAAATCTTAGCATTAATACACTGAATCTTCTACTATTTCATTATTCACTGAATCTTATAAAAAAATACTATATTACTAGTTCATAATGTTAATAAATAATTTCTTATAATTTTGTGAAGATATTGTTTAAGAATAGTTTAATTTTACTATGCTTTTGTATCAATTCAATTTGATTTTATAATAATAACAAATAATTGAAACAATTCTATTTTACTATTTTTTTTTTATTATTTTTGTATTCAAATCATTTATTTTTTCTCTCAATGTATCGTTTGAAAGACTCTGCTCATCCCTTATTAAAAAGAAGGATAAGCTCCGTCAAAAGGGGGGAGATGTTATGTCCAACCCTAGTTAGATAAAAGCGCTGACTCGATTATTATATTTACTATAAAAGCCTAGAGTTTGAGGTAATCGAGGCAGTGCAGTTCCAACCCATATTAAGTGCATATCGCACACGCCGTTCGCGGTTTTTTTTGTACATTTTTTGTATTAATTTAATATTGGGGAAATAAACCAAAAGAACTTCTGGGATTGGGTGTAAAAGTTTTTTTTAAAAACACCTTCAGAGCGGCCCTCCTAACAGTACGCACACAGTAGTGAAGAAGCGAGCAACCGTATTCCGCGTGTCCAACGGGGTCATTTTCCATCCTCGCTCATGGTGTGGTTGGGAGTTTCTTATTGGGGCTTAACAGAGGTACATTTTTGTGAGAAAGGTTAAAAACGAATGCAGTTGTGTATCAAAATACAGTCCTGACGAACCTTGTGTAACCTGTTTCTCATACCATGTTCAATAACAGGCACTGGGTATTCCAACAAGATTCGGCGTCAGCTCATAGAGCGAAGAGCACACAAGACTTTTGACAGCTCCGTGGCGTAGTGGCTTAGCAATGAGTGGCTGTGCTTGGGGGTCGCGGATTCGAATCCCGCACGGAACAAGTATTTGTACGACCTACAAGTAATTGTTCCGAGTTTGGATGTTTGTCCTTGTGAAATTTGTGTTTGTAAACTGCCCCCACGATACAGGAGAAAAACCTAGTGTGGAGGTAACCTTCTTTAAAAACAAAAAAAAGACTGGCTGGCGGCGCGTGAAATCGACTTCATCCGACACAAAGACCAGTCCAGATTTGAATCCGTTAGATTACAAGATATGGCAACATTTGGAGGAAAAGGCGTGCTCAAAGCCTCATCCCAATTTGGAGTCATTCAAGACATCCTTGATTAAGGCAGCCGCCGATATGACATGGACCTCGTTCGGGCTGCGATAGACGACTGGCCGCGCAGTTTGAAGGCCTGTATTCAAAATTACGGAGGTCATTTGGAATAAACTATAGTGTCATAAGAATCTATGTTTTGTTAAGTTCATTTTGGTATATAAATGGTTACATAATGAATAAACTTGTTTCAATTATTTTATATTAAACATGTGATAGAATTTATGACCTGACTAGGTAATATGCAATTTGGGTACAGATGATAAACCAGGGTCACATTGGGTGGCTTTATATGTCGATACGAATGACGTCGGTGAATATTTTGATTCATATGGACGGACACCTGTACGAAATTGTAAATATGGAACTGGAATGTTGATAGGACTTCAGTTTGTGGCGAATATTGCTTAATGTATTTGCTATATAAGTTTCAGGGATGTTCAATGCATAGTTTTACGAGTATATTTACAGAGAACACATTGTACGACGATATGTTAGTGGATGAGATGTTTCGCTCCTATTTTATAGATAATAAGTAATAAGATTTTGTATTTTATAAATAAAAATTTTAACAAAATTAGGTAATGTATTTTATTGATGATTCAGATTACCGTTGTAGATAGGAACAAAGGAGTATAATACAATAGCATAAGCTGACCCACACGCTGACGAATAATAGATAATGACGGTAGTCAATCAACAATAGATAAGTAGATAAGGACAATGGAGCGCTAATGACGGTTGAGGCTACACCGGATATCAATTAGATAAGAGTTAATTGATCTGCACATTTCTGGAACCGTGCAACCTACGCAAAAATGGACCGCAGATTCGTGATCAGAGCATGCCAAAACTTTTTTTTTTCTTTTTTTTTTAGGATCGTGAGTCGACGAACGTCGTACTTGTACCACTTCTGACTCAGTGCGCCAGAACTGGTACAACCTAACTACTAGTATAGTAGTACTCACTCAGTGCGCCAGAACTGGTACAACCTAACTACTAGTATAGTAGTACTGACTCAGTGCGCCAGAACTAGTACAACCTAACTACTAACGGCATATCACACCTTCGATATATTCATACAACAACTTCGAGCTTAGTGCACTGGGACACTAAGCTCGAAGTTGTTGATGGGTATGTTTACCTGGGACAAATAGTCCGACTAGGTAAGTCCACTTTTGACCGCGAGCTCACTCGAGGTATTCAACTATGCTGGACAGCGTCCGGGAAATCATGACACATCTTCTCGTCAGGCATACTTCAAAACCTCAAAACTAGATTGTTCTCGAGTGGCAGCCTCGTACTGGTAGGCGAAGAGTAGAGCATCCGCTCACTAGATGGACTGACAACCTGGTAAGACATGCAACAAGTCAATAGATGTAGGTGGCTCAGGACCGTGCTTTGTGGCGTTCCATCGGGGAGGGCAGTGGACTTGTGAAGGGCTGTAATGATGATGATGATGACATTACATTAACATAAATGTATTGGGAGTGAACTTATAGCCCCAGTTTTATTAGTTATTTTAATCTTTGCCTATGACCACGTTAACATAGTAGTCACAAAAATAAATAATCTTTAGAATGAGGCTAATTCACCAGGTCATTTCATCGGTTGGCTTATATAAGACACGACATCGGGAAATATGAGAACGATCTAATAGTTTAAATAGTAATAAATGGCGGTATGGCTATTTCGTGTAAGTCAAACATAAAATTTCCAGACCTGTGTAGGGTTGTAGAGTTCAACGTGCGTGATAATAAGCGATAAAGGCATATCTCCCTACTAGAGAAAAGTCCTATAATTAATAGTTGAATTTTACAGAAAGCAAAATTCATTAAGATTTGAAGAAAATCGCATGAAGAGTCCCAAGTTGGTCTGAGACTTAAAGATCCCATGCTTATGTTGGACTTTTAACAAAGAATAACGTGTGAACTATGTATTACTTACTACTTTTATTATTATAATATCTATTACTATAACCACCAATCATTACTTTCACAATTTTTTTTATCTAAACTTAATTATTTTTATTAACCGTTTTCCAAATAGCTGGCAGCTCTTTTGAATCTGTTGTTGTGACTTTATGTTTGTATGTAATTAAGAAGAAACTAAAATTTCGTAACATTTTCCTGATACCTACACTAATGATTTTTTATGGTTATCTTATCTTTTCAACTTCTACGAGTATGGCTAGTACTAGAACTAAAGGAATATATTTGTACACAACACTATGGTAGAATACATGATACCTGCTGTATGTACCTACATCTTACCAACATCCAACTCACTTATTCGCAAATAAATTAAAATTTGAATTAGAATTTGAAGTTGTTACTGCTGATTTTAAAAAAAATTAGCCACTTGTAAGGTTAGATATAACTTAATGGTACTATACAAGACCAAGCAGCTGCAGTCATGGAATCAGTGTATAGTCGTTTGACCGCAGTGGATTAAAAGGTTCGATCGATATGAGAGTTGAAATCTAAACAGACCAAGAAATACCAGATCAGACAACCTCTTATTGCTTGATTTGAAACAATTGTATATTCAAATACAAACCACTAAGTAATATCGTTAAGAAAATATCATGAATAGCAATACAATAATCGTGGATCTGCAAGGATTCAAAAATAGCAAAAATGAATTTATAGTGAAAGAACTTGCTATAGTCACTCTAGACTCTAGAGTCTAGAGTACACTAAAATATTCCTCATTAAACCTCCTTACCCATTCACTTCACTATCTCTTGAAGAGAAAAAACAAATTGGCTTCATTGAAAAGCACAGAGGGTATCGATAGAGTGAGGGCATTTTGATTATAGAGGTTTTCACAGAATTATCAAGTCATATTTGAAAAATAAAAAAATATTTTTTAAAAGAATGTGAAAAAATTTAATGTGTACAAGATATTTTTGATGAAAATAATACTATCATAGATATAAGTTGCTTTGGAGCACCCAATTTAAATACTCTTTGTGAACTTTATTGTAAGGATACTCTACTGTATAACTGTTTTACTCATAAGAAAATCTGTGCGTTAAAAATGTTTTATGTATAAAGAAGTGGTGTTTTGAAAACAAAATGAAGACTGGAAGGGATGAGTGTGGCATGAGTGTACAGAACACGTCATTAAATAGGAAGACAACAACACTGAGTGGACAAAAAAGAGAAGAATATACGATACTCAAGAGCTGAATATCCATTCTTCAGTTCAAAATCTAGCCGGTTGCTCAGTTTCGAAGACGGGCCTCTAGTTATGCGACAAAAGCCTGAAGATCTTCCAGAAGCCAGTTTCTTTTATACTGGCCATGCAGACAGGACCAAGTGTTTCCATTGTGATGGTGGTTTAAAAGGCTGGGAAGATGATGATGATCCTTGGCAGCAGCATGTTCAGTGGTTTAGTCAGTGTGCATATCCTCTCAGCTGCGGAGACTCTAACCGTAATACTCCGTTGACTGCGGAGCTGTTTAATAAAATGGACGGCTGATTGGGCCCAATCCGTTTAAACGCAAATATCTTGATTTTGGTATATCGAATACTATAATATGTATACATTTCTGAATTCTCTATGAAATTTCCTATAAACGAGTACATATATTTAATAAAGTTTAAAGTAGTTAGTATAACTAAATATTGAATAAAGTCAAAATTATCATATTTCTCAATGACACAAAGTTTTTTAATAGTTCAATTTTATTTTATTTTAATCTTACGTCTATTGTTTACAATATTTTATGTGCAAAGTCATAGGCATAATACAATTTTTTATCGTAAAACGCATTAATAATAAGTTTACAAGAACCCATAATCAATTTACACCGATGTAGCATGTAGTTCGGACCAGATGCGGCATAATGCGGCGTAATGCTTTAGTCAATAAAAATAGTTTTTTTTTATTTCATTACAATGATTCAGTCTTGAATCTCTCTTTTTCTTTACATGATTCAGTCATCTTTCAATAGGTCTTGCTAAGTTTTAGAAATCCGATAAAGTATTTCATAAGTACTCTTAATGCCGATACCAAAATTTTAGTCGTAAGTGCCATATTTATTGAAAAATTAATTACTTTATTTGAGCAAACAAACTTTAACAGCACTTGTACAGAAATAAAGATTCATTCATTCCTTTAAAAACCATAAAACCACTCAAGAGTCACTCCCGCTGATGTAGAGTTATAAATAACGTTTTTTGTAAACAATACCCAATGCATCATAATATGTGTCGAGTGACGGAGGCGCCGCGAGGTGCGCAGCGGTTATGTTACATTTCCAATAACCAATAACATTATTTCTCCAAAAGGTAACATATTTCCTTTAACACAAATAATAGCTACGAAATAATAAAATTTAAAATAAATATATCTCTTTCTGAAATAAATAAAATATTATTTATGTATATTTTTAAAGAACCCACTTCTTATGCATTATACAAAAATATGCCAAAATTAAAGTTCGATTCTGCACTTTTTTGTGCATCATGTACTAGTTCATTAAAACATTTTTATACGTGGTAGAGCCATGCTGCAGTTATATTAGTAGTATAGTTGTAGCACGAATAGGCCGGCTCGACCGGGGAAGGACCACGCTCTCACAGAATACCAGCGTGAAATAATAGCTTAATGCTTCTGTGTTTCGTATGGTGAGTGTAGAGAACCGGTGAGCCTTTTTGCTGGAAATGAGGCGTTCCATCTTAGTCCTCACGGGTGACACGCATTTTTGCATTTTGATTTGTAATCGAGGATAGATGTAGATGTCTGTGGTCCGCAGCAGCCACCACAGGTGGACTGCGTGCTCGTTTGTCACCCTATCCTATAGAAAAAAACATACAAAATAAAGAGGTGTATTCATTTCAACGATGAGAGACGTGGTGGCTCAGATGGTTAGCTCTCGTTGTAAATTTCACAGTACGCTAGCAATAATGAAATTGTTAATTGCAATTTTAAGTGCTGATCTACCACGTGCTCGGCGGTGAAGAAAGACATTGTGAGGAAACCTGCACGTCTGTGAAATAGGAAAAAAAAATATTTCGAAGACATGTGAAGTTCGCCAACACGCATTAGGGCAGCGCGCGACGGAAACTTCTTTGCCTTTGCCCAGCTGTGGGGCGTAAAAAGGCTGTAACTTAACTAACTTAAGTATTCATTTCGACGATGAGAGACCCCTGGTAGCTCAGATTGTTAGCTCTCGCGTTAAATTTCACAGTACCCTAGCACACCGGGTTCGATCCCCGCCGGCATCAATGAAATTATTAATTACAATTTTAAGTGCTGATTTACCTTTGCTCGGCGGTGAAGAAAAACATCATGAGTAAGTCTGACTGTCTGAGAAATAAAAAAAAATATTTCCAAGGCATGTGCAGTTCGCCAACACGCATATGGGCAGCGCGGTGGATACTTCTTTGCCGTAAAACCCTTTCAGAAGTGAGGGAAGGCTCAGCAGTGGGACGGAAATAGGCTGTGTAACTTAACTAACTTAACAATTTCGACGATGATAGTCTGAAATAATTAGCTGAACAAATTATAGCTAGGCAACAATAAAAACTAAATGGATGGATGGACATATGTATAAAATTGAATAAATATATAACATAGGTACTTATTATATATATATAGGTACTAAGGCTCCTGGTACTTGTTGGAATTACTGTATCTACAGTACAATTAATTTACGAATGGTGCCGTAGGTAGCAGCAATCTCGCTCTAGGTTGAAACATAACGCAACGTTACACGATTTGCAAAGTACATACATATAAAATGTACATTAAAAAACCAGTATAAGAAATATGTTGTGTCTGAGGTGACCTTAAAAACCACAACCTGTTCATATTAAATTAAAAAAAAATTTCAAATATTAAATATTAAAAAACATTAAAATAAAAATATTAAAAAACATATTATGTAAGTACTATTTAACTTTCTGTTTTAATAAATTGTTTAAAAAATTCCGAAGTCTTGTGTTTACATACATGACATATCCAAATGCCACATTCAATTTTTTATAAATCATCGAATAATCGTGGAGTCAGCCAAGCTCCATTTCTCTGCTCGAGGGCGCTAGATTCTTTACCATTCTAACCATTCAACCGAATTTGAACTTGATGCAGTATGGCAAACTTTAGCTCCTTTTTTCGCCACCCGCAAAACAGAGAACTAGAATTCACTTCTACGGACGTCTCAAAAATGGACACTATGCACCTATTACGTATATACATTAAAATTTTGAAAATATTGCACTTTATCCACATTTTGATGTACTAAAACTGTGAACGATGAACAATTATACATATTTTAACACAAAACTGACAGTCAACACTAAAATTTTACGTACATTTCAAGTCAACTTTCCTCAATCAGCATGTTAGTTTTAAGATAACAGTTTGCTTCATACATATTAAAAAACGATTTTACACGTACTTAATAAGATGAAACACAAAATGAGATTATAAATAAGAAGATTACTTACCCAGGCATTGTTTTAACACAGTTCACCACACAATAAATATAAATTAATACAAAATAATTACAAACAAATTCGTTGTTAGCGCGCGTCAATCACACTAATGGCTGACTCAAGGAACGGACGACATTTAAGAATGATTTGAATAAAATATACTACTAAAGTGTAATAAGCTGTGGCGTTTTTATGCTATCCTTTTTTATCCTGTACACATTGACATATGGTAGAATGAGTTAGAAATAGCGCATAATGCTTTGTTTCTTCATTAAAAGAGCGGGTAAAAAATGTCTAACACTTGGACGCCCGCAGTCAACGGAGATATTTTCGTGTCCAAGTCTTGGACATCCGCAGTTGAGAGGTTATGTAAGTTTTAAGCTCGAACAGGGTTTTGTATAGGATTAAATAGGGGTTTATAAAGAAATTAAAAATAATATATTGCACACAATTTGTTTTATTTAATTTCATAATGTTGTATTATGTGTATTCAACATTCACATAGTTGAATACACACAAAATTCATTACGCATAACACATAAATCTAACACACAACACACATTATAGCCTTAACTACTATAGTCTACAGTAACATTTTTGGTTTTATCTATTTCGATAATATTAGCAAACTAAGCATAAACTGTACAGTTAATTGTTTGTAACGAGGATTCAAATCGATCTTCTAATCTTAAACTACTCGGTTAAACTAATCGGTATCTCCGAAACGGCTCCAATGATTTTCATAAAATTTAGTGTCCAGGGAGTTTCGGGGGCAATAAATCGATCTAGCTGGAATTTATTTTTAGAAAATGTTTTTTGTTCGTGTTTTCAGGCAATGAAAAACTGCTACAATATAAGAAGGTAAATTTTGACACTGTGTTAATGATCGTAACAGCTCAAGTGGATATCGAGCGGTCACGAAATCGTAATGCCTTGGTTCTCGTCCTGTCTTCGGTCCGATTTTTTCTCCTTTTTTTTCAAGTTCCCTTCTTTTGTGAGAAAATCTATTATGTATTTCGAGCCCTTTTTAGTTTTTTTTTTTTAAATACAAAAATTTTAATTAAACTAATTGTATCTAAATGCAATTTCTAAAATAAAACCGAGCAAAGCTCGGTCATCCGGGTACTAGACTATGATATGCTCATGTAAATGTACTATTATTAAAAGATGGTTGCAAAACTTTTGAAGGTATTTGTTGACAATCAATATATAAGCTAAAAGAATTAATACCATAGTTTTCAAAGTTAAATGGATTTTTAGTAAGGGAACCATTAATTGCAGAACTGGTCAAAAATCCAATTATACATTTCTTGGGTATTTGTCCTAAAAATATATTATCAAGAGTATTTCCTTGAACACCCGATGGAATTGTTAAAACTTTTACATCACCTCGAGTAATAGGATATTTAGCAATGGTAGAAGCTAAAACTTTTTGATGTGCGAGTACACATGGATTAATTCGTGCTCATTGGACAATAAGAGTTGCGCCCGTAATGCAAACTTTAAACTTCACATCGTTTGACCCAACAATTAAATTAAAACTCTCTCTTGATCGAACTAATTTTCCACTCATTTCAACACCATTAATTAAAAAATTATCATGGAAAATGTCACTGTGAAGATATCCAATCATTTCTTATTTAAGCCGATCTGCTAGGCTCTTTCTTTGCGTCCAACTCGACTTTCGATGACGGGGGTGTACGCCGTCGACCATCCCGCGGTGCGAGTGCTCCATGCCGGAAGTGCAGTTCACACAGCGCTCGGTTCGCAAAGCACTCCTCTCCCTGGACATCCACAGGTCGAGTGGGCCTGACGGAATCCCCCCAATTGTGCTGAGGACGTATGCTCCAGAGTTGGCACCGGTTTTAACGCGTCTTTTCCGGTACTCCTACTTCCTAGGCGTAGTCCCAAAATCATGGAAGACGGCTTTCGTCCACCCGATCCCTAAAAAAGGCGACCGTTCAGACCCGTCCAACTACCGGCCTATCGCCATCACCTCCTTGTTCTCCAAAACAATGGAGTCTATTGTTAACTGCCAGCTCACGAGGTACCTTGAGTATCACCAGCTGATTAGTGATCGCCAATACGGTTTTCACCGTAGTCGGTCAGCTGGTGATCTTCTGGTCTACCTAACTCACAGATGGGCGGAGGCAGTAAAGTCCAAGGGGGAGGCATTGGCCGTTAGTTTGGACATTGCGAAGGCCTTCGATCGGGTATGGCACAAAGCGCTTCTTTCGATGTTCCCTTCACTGGATCACCAGCTTTCTTGTAGATCGGAGCATCAAGTTCATTGTAGATGGTGCAAGCTCCGATTACAAGCCTATTAATGCTGGTGTTCCACAAGGCTGTGTGCTATCGCCAACGCTGTTTTTTCTGCATATCAATGATATGTTGCAAAGCCGTAAAATTCGTTGCTAAGCGGATGACAGCACTAGTGATGCTCTTTACACCGGCCGTGTCAATATTTCTCGGGAAAACGTCTCCAAGTACCCGGACAAACTTGTGTCTGAAGTCAAGTCCTTGCTGAACAGACTCTCGAATTAGGGGCGACTAAATCTAGTTCACTTTAACCCCCAGAAGACACAAGTTTGCGCGTTAACCGCTAAAAAGAACCCCTTTGTCGTATCTCCTCAGTTTCAAGGCACTTCCTTTCATTCCTCAGCCAGTATCGGAATCCTCGGCGTCGACATATCGAGTGACGTGCAGTTTCGTGGTCACTTGGAAGAGAAGGCCAAATCGGCCTCTAAAATGCTTGGCGTGCTCAGCAGAGCGCGACAGTATTTCATGCCGGCACACCGCCTACAACTTTACAAGGCGCAGGTTCGGCCGCATATGGAATACTGTTCCTATCTATGCGCTGGGGCTTCCCAGTACCAGCTCCTTACACTTGACCGCATCCAGCGCAGAGCGGCTCGAATCGTCGACGACCGAGTGCTTCCCGATCGGCTCGATTCACTGGCGCTGCGAAGAGATGTTGCTTCTCTTTGCATTTTCTTTCGCATATACCATGGGCAGTGCTCTGAGGAATTGTTCGGATTAGTCCCAGCCGCCAAATATCGTGAACGCACTACGCGGCAAACGTCCTGATACCATCCACACCAACTGGGTGCTTGGCGGTCCACAACTGTACTCTAAATCCTATGCTTTTACCATCTGTAGAATCCATTTTTCCTGCTGTATCCTCATACAAATGACTACAAGTAAAATGAGATTGTTTAGCAGCAGGAACATAGTTTAAAAGGGTTTTCCATGTATACACGATACGCATAGGTATTATTTGGTGGTGATACAAGTTTTAAGTTTAAATAAACATCAAGTTGACTAAATAAATCAATGCCGCCAATTATTTACAGGTGCTACTATTGTAAACGATATCAAGTTAGTGGAATCTTGAATTAATACTTTTGTCTTTATGTGGAGTAATGTATGAGACAATTCTATGTAGTCATCGCCTGTCCCAGGAACCTGAAACTCGATAGGTCCATCATCAGCAAGAGACAAAATTGGATTATAGTGAATTCACAAGCAATTTTTATTGCTTGTTTGTTTAAGTGGTAGTGCAAACAAAACCAATTCTGACTTAACGTAGGTACTCATGAAAATGATTATGAAGAAAGACATATTCAATTTGAATATATATATTTGATATTTGACTCAGACCAAGTTTTTATACAGCTTTCACTTTAGCGGTTAATGGTGGAGTTAACGAGGCCATTTTTTTCTTTTAGTTATATACCCAAATCCTGTCATGTTAAATTGATCAATTTTGCCATCAGCCTTTCGTTTTAAATTCGTGGCTAATCTTTTTATTGACGTCCGTCGAGTTGGGGGTTGATATTTTTTTTTACAGAAAGGTTACATTGATGGGCGGTTTTATAAAAGTTTGTATGGTGACAAAATGAGGCCAAACAAAAAAATTGTCATGATATTGGGGGTTTCTTACTTCAGATTGACTCTATAATATCTAAATTTTGTTATAATAACAAAAAATAAGAGAAAATGCGGTAGAATTTTACAAAATTGCAATTTGAATGGACAATGACCTGAAATCTTCTTCCGCTGCGTTACACATTAAGTACTCCCGTTTATAGGTAAATTAAAAGAAAAGTACAATTAACAATCGTTATTTATTAAAGAAACTACACATATTGTTTTAAATTCTCTCAAAAATTTCTAAAACACTATTCAAACATAAAAAGAAACATAATTTTCTATCTTCTGAGTTACACTATGATTAAATTAACATAATAAAGTTTTGTTTATTAGGCAAAAAACGAGATCTAAATTAAAACTTAAACAAGTAATTAAATACAAGTATCGAGAAGGTTGATCTTAATTAAATATATGAGATCTTCTTTATTTAACAATAAAAACATTAAATAAAATAAGTTGCCTTAACAGGGGACTGTCACTCAGCGGAAGTGTATGGAAAAATTTAGGCAAAGTTTACAATAAACACTTTATGTACCATAAAAAATAAAGAGAAAACGAAATTATTAAAGGTCTACTCAACAAAACAAATATCACAAATAAAATCGTTGTAACAACCTTTGGGTATAATCCAACTATCGCAAGTAAAACAAACAAAATTTTTACACGCAATACATTTTTTCATTAATTGCAATGATGTTCGAATTTTACATTTATGGCACTCAGTGACGCCTGACGACATTTCTAATAGACTTTGTCTGATTTATTGGAAAAATATTTTCTTTTTCTGTATTTAATTTAGGTATCTTTTGTGCTTTAATTTCCCACTTCTCATCTTGAATGCAATTTCGCTTTCTATTGGTTATTTTATGTTTACTGTCGTCGACATTGACGTCTGTCTCGTCCAAAACTTCTAAATTATCACACATTTCTTCAAAATTATTTAAATTAAAAAACAAATCTTTATCTAAAGGAATTATAATTGAATCAAATGCCGCACCACTGATCTCGTATCCTTTGTCTTGCTCCTTTTATTCTTCCGATCCTATTATCTCACCACCGACTTCTTTGCCTATTTTTTCTTTATCCTTTTCTCTACATTTAAATGTTGCATAATAAATTTCTTCTACTCTCTCTTGTTTTTCCTTTTCCTGTCCATTGTCACTAACCATTTCTACTTCTATAATGTCTTCCTCTTCCTCACAATTTGTAGGAATTTTATGTGTTTTTTTGGACGAGACAGATACAATTTTTTTTGAACTAAGGATTGCCATTGCATGAATTTCAGCTGTTATAGTAACTTTACTAGTACGATTAGAGCAACTCGGTTCAGTTTTTTGGATTGGTTTTCTGTAGGTATGAGTAAATAAGCCAAAGCAATCACACAATCCTCTGTGGAATCCACAAAAACAAGATAGTGGGTGATATTGAATTTCTCCAGGTGATTTAACAATAACTTGGTGTGTCTCCATAGTTCCTGTTAAAGGCTTCAAGTCTTCAGGAACCAGTTTATTTATGTTGTCTATATCAGTGTCAACTATATAAAGACATTTCACTGATTTCATGCATTTTGACAATATCTTCACAGCTTGCTCAACACACGAAACATTAATACCATAAGCTACCTGTTTGTCCAGGCACCTCTTTACTGCACCACCATCTGCTACTGATTTTCCATGTCCACTCTCGGTGAATGACCATGTTGAGTACTCAAGGCCTAGTTTGAAGGTAAATAAATTGTGTAAAAAAAAATTCTTTTGTCTGTACTGAGTACACGGACCATCTGAGTAAAAGTGTATAATGTAATAAGTGTAAAAAGTGTAAAATGAATAAAATTTTATTATATATTTTACTAATAGTTTCTCCTAGACTTTGAACTTTTTTATTTATTTCTTTTTTATAGCGATATAGGCGTTTTCTTGACGTCTCAAGTGCCGTTTTCAAATTTTGATTTTTTTTATGGCCGCATTATATTTACGGGCTGATCTATTTCTTAACATCCTCTTCTTATTTAGAGTATTCACAGTAGATGATATTATATTTTTTTCATTTTTACTCTGAGTTTTATTTTTTTTCTGCTTCCGTTTCTGCTCTCTCTATTTTTTCCGCCTTTTTTCTTTCTCGTATTCTGTTAGCTCAAATATCTTCTTAGTTTTATTTCTTACTCTTGCTGCATGTTTTTTCTTGACTTCTTCGTATTATTGTGGATCTGCTTTCAACTTCTCTCTATATTTTTTCATGCGTTCCGCAGGAGTGAGAGCCATTGTGACACCTAATAAACCAATATAAATGATTAAATCCTACTGATATAATAAATGCGAGAGTATGGATGTTTGTTCGTTACTCAATCACGTTGGAACGGTTGAAAGACAAAGTCACAGTTCGCCGCATGTTTAATATAAAATTCAAATTACTATCTAGCGATCGCCTGCCGATCGATGTCAATTAAAGTACGTACATGATACAAAAATTACATTACGGATAATGTTAAAAGTATTACTTAATCTTTAAAACAAACATATCAACTTCGCGTGTGTAGAAATAATTTAATAAAATAACATATAGCTTGAAGCCTCAGCTGGTGCGCAGGCTTTATAAAAAGATGCAGAACAAAATTACGTTCAAATATAATTAATATGAAATTGTTTTACTAGGTAATTAATAAAACTCAGTGTAAATGAGGGCTTACGTTCCACTGAGTTACGAAAACCTATCCACTGAGTGAATGTTTCTCAGCTGACGTAACGGATTTTAAATTAAGGCTGATTTTTTTTTCAAAAATTCGTCAAAAACAAGTCTAATTCAGTCAAACTGTTGCATTATTATCAAATAGTAAATTATACGTCTAATAAATACTCTTTAAAACAGTAAAACAAGCGTACTTACTATGGAATCTTCGTAAATCAGCTGAATTTTTAATCCGCACTAACCGGTACTGTACTAAGTTCTAACGATGTTACATTCGAACTGTGAATTCAAAATGGCTGACTTATTATGAACCAACCATTGTAGGGTTGCTAGTTTATGATAATAATACTATTGTAGTAGATTTAGATACTCTCCTGGAAATATAAGCGTAACTCAGCGGAATTTTCCACCGTGCCCAACTTTTAAACCATTCACTAAACTGTTTATTTGATTATATTTTAAAATATTGATTAAAACTTCATTAATTAAAATAAAAATTGAGCTTGCGTTTCTTGTAATGACACCATAAATGTAAAAATATCGTGATTCTAATTGAAACAGCGAGGTAAAATGTCTGACATGAACAAGATGGGACAGTGATAAAAATAGAAATTGTCAAACCAATTTTAATTTTTTTCTTATAATTTACGGTAAAATTATAATATAAATGGTAATTTAGAATGCCTGATATTCCAATTTCTTTAAGAAATAAGATTTAACTAGAGAGCGGGATTCAATTTCAGGTAGGAAAAAATTAACTATAGTGGACAACGTGATATTGCCCACTACAAACAAATAAAAAAATGCCCTAATATAAACACACACGTAAAGTTTCAACATACGGAAAAGCGTACTTTTTGAGAAAAAAATTATTGAAAAACAATTATTTTTGCAATATTTATGTCAATCCCTATCTCAGATTATATATTTTTTTTTACAGAAAGGTTACACTATTGTAAACACACACGCGAAATTTCAACATGCGGAAACGCGTACTTTTTGAGAAAAAAAATGATTGAAAATCAATTATTTTTATAATATTTACGTCAATCCTTACCACAGATTACATCGAATTCTCGCCATCATAATCTATGCTCGCCATCGAACGTTCGTTTTCCGTACAGTTAAGTTGTCATACGTTCAGTAGCATTTTATTGTACATTTTACGTAAATAATTATATTTTTGTACTCATTTAAATAGTTTTCATGCATACACATATATTTAACAGTTTATATTTAAATTACAAAATTATTATCATTATGAGCTATTAAAATTAAAATGTGTTGTGTTTACCGTTTTTTATCGGCTTGTGGGACGTAACGTAAAACTGACGTTTTCTAAGAATTAATTAAAACAATATGTGTATAAAATTGTATAAAACATGTGTATAAAACAGTGCCCCCCTATTAGGGCAGATAACAAATAAAATAGGTTAGGTTCAACTTATGTCAAGGAACGTGGTACGAGTCTGTCCTACCCCTAGAGTGGTTTTATAGAGCCGGAGGCGCGTAGGGAGAGCAGCCTCCGCCTGCTGTAACAAATCGTAAGCTGTTACAGCAGGCTGGATGCCTGCGATTTGTTACGCAAAGGCGTAGAGGCTGCTCTTCCCGCAGCGCTGGAGACGTTGCAGTCTCAAAATAGATACAGGAATCCCTCTGAATGAGTCCCTCTATTTATTTTTGGTGAAGGGGTTACCCTTCCTTAGGGAGGTACCCCCTTCCCCCCCAAGAGGTCCCCATGGTTTTTTACACTTAATATTTATCCATAAAAAATAAAATTTCCTCAAAATTAAAATTCAAAAAACTTTTCCTTTTAAGGGGGAGTAGTACACTTCCCCCTCGCCATCCCCTCACCCCCCTCCCACCTCCAATTCGACGGACGTCAATGGAAAGTCGTACCATGGTTTTTTACACTTAATATTAATCCATAAAAAATTAAATTTCCTCAAAATTAAAATTCAAAAAACTCAAAAAGGGGGTGGGCTCCGCAACTTTTCCTTTTAAGGGGGAGTAGTACACCTCCCCCAACCTTCCCCCACCCCACTCCCACCTCCAATTCGACGGACGTCAATGGAAAGTCGTACCACTTCTACTCCAGTGCTTAATGTCTCCTTGCCAATCATCACTCGAGCACCACTTGAAAGTAAAGGTAAAACTGTTCTAAATAACCCCCCCCCCCCCCCCCCATAAGAAGCTACCAATCCCATGATCGCGTTGGTATGGTGAACCCTTATAAATTACTCCGATTTCTGACCCAGCTAGTAGTAGCAGTGTATGATAATTTTCATATGGACATTTATGATGACCAAGATGAGAATTCATTATTATGATTTTCGGAAATGTAGTTTAATACACACGGTTCCAAACTGGAATGGTATTTTTTGTCCTGTGCTCGATCTTATAACTATTTCCAGTGTATCTAACTCTCTTCGCATAACAGTTAAGTAGTGAGGTGGTGCATTTCATTTGCACCATAAATGTATTTTGTATGATCTAATAAAATGACTTTTAGTAAATGAGTCATAACATCACCCGTCAACATAACGTTACAGGAACCCGTTGTTGTGATGTAGGCAAAGAAAATTGTCGGAGGTTAGCATAATCAACCTGAACTGCTGAGAGTATGGAAAACCTAATAACTACTAATAAAACGATTAATTTTTTGAGGTTCTTCGGACACGATTAAATGCGGAATAAGTTTTAATGTATTGTTAATGAGGGAAATGATAATTTATTATGAATTGTATAGGAATATTGGTCATAATCTTGATTATGTATGTACTCAAATCGTATACGTGAGAGAAATGACACAAATATTTAATAGATAGCAAATTGCTATGGAGTAAAGTGGAACACAAGGTTAACCAAGAATAAAGTAAATATAGAAATTTGAAAGAATATATGAAAATGAGAAGTATTATTATTGTTCGGACCAGAAAAGTCGTATAATGATAAAATTATTTAAGTGACTAAATTACTTAATACCTAAATGACTGAGTTAAATGTACCTACTACAACTATTGTAACAAAAATATATAAGAAAATATTTAAACGTAAAGTAACGAAGCTATGTACAAGACTGTGACCTCGACATTAATATGAAACAGGCTGTTCGGGCCACCCGTCCTGGCCAGAGAATATACCCACTTCTATGTAATTTACTAAAAAAATGTAATAAGATTGCATTTTTATAATTTGTATTCATAATAATCATAACTTACATTTATTAGTATAAATTATTATTTAGTTTATACATTTCGTTTTTGTATTTTTTGTATTCGACCTACCCATAGAATATAAGTACCAATTTTGACTTTTGTAATTAATTGTTATTAGTCTTAAGTTTTATATTTATTTTTATAAGTTAAGAAAACAAATGTATTAATTTTTTTTATGTTCTTCTGTCGCTGGGAGGAATATATAATATATAGTATATAATATATAGAATATATAATATATAGTGTAGCCCCCACGACGTTATATATATTTGTTTTTAAGTGTACAATAATAAGCAGTATAATTAAAGTTTTGGTACCAAAACACATCTTTTTTCATAAAAACTTTCTTACGTTACACTTCTTATTAAAGCTATTTCACTATTTAATTTTAATTGAACACGTTATAAAAATAGAGACAGATGTAATGTGGTGAAGCACTAAAATGTGAATGACATATCGAAATCAAGATTCTGTGGATGTTCCACGGCACGAGAGTGGGACTCTCCCCACTCCTGCGACCGGCAGAAGAAGGGGAAAGGAGGGTGTTTTAATTTTTTTTATTCTCAACTATAGTGCGATTGGCTAATCTTAGATGCGATAATAGGTACCTGTGTTAAATAAACTCAGTTACTAGTCTAGAAGGACGAAGCACAAAGTATAATAATAAATAGTAATTGATAAAAAATTAACAAAATATTGACCAACAGTAATGAAAGTAAAAATATAAATATTCATGTATGACTTACAGGGCAAAGAAATGGCTAATTAATTATTAATGTTTTAATTTCTATTTTACCATTTATTTCAAACCAATGAAAATTATATTTATGAATATAATAAATATGATAAGATAATTCCAACATTTTCACGAGTTATTAAAAGAATTGTTGTTTGTTTGATAAAATATTTCTTTTTTTCTTGCTCGCCTTTATTCTCTCTTCATGTTCTTAACCATGCTTTTTAGTGCAGCTCGATTGAGTTTTGAAGCTGATGTTAAAGGAAGTTCCTTCATGAAAATAATTCCTCCTCTTAGTTGCTTTGAATCGGTAAGTGAACCTGTAAAATATTTGAAATAATCATTATAATCTATTAAAGCCCGTGTGTGAACACGGGTCTCCTCCATAAATTGCTTCATGTTGTATAATTTGTCTTAGCATTAATTATATAAAAAAATTGTATAGTTTTCGATATGAATTAAAATCATAGAATAGAAAAATGTTACAAGCATTCATATTATTTTTATTTAAATCATCTTTAAGTGAACAAATATTCATTTTTAACTCTTCAAATTATAAAGTAGGATGTCATAACGCTACGTAACTTTAAGGTTTTTTTCTAACCTTATCATTTTAAATAATGCAACTAAAAATATGTAAATATTTAAAAAAATACGTGTTATAAGCCTGTGTTTGAACACAATCTATCTAGTTAGTTTGTGACACAATCCCACTGGTGGTAAGTGGTGACGTAGCCCTAGATAGTAAATCGGTAATAGTAACACTAACTGATAATTTTATTTATAATCCTGATGCAGTTGTTATATTCATATTGTCTCACTTTTGTCATAAAACACAACATTCTATAAAAAAATTGTGTTGAAACCCAACACACAAAAAAGGCAAAAAGCTGTATATCTCAGTGTGGTGGTGATGTCGTATGGTGTACTACGTAGGGGAACCATCACTCCATTGATATCGCGTCGTAAGAGGAGACTATTGGAATGACCAGAAAGATTCTCATAACCGCGGTCTTCCGATAGATGGCAGTACAATGTTGAATTTGCCAGATATAAACCAAGATCGGCGTCAAAACAGCGTGTTGAATTTTGGTGGGATTCAATTACAATACTTTAACGTTTAGTTTCGTTGTTATATGTTATGAAAATGTATCAGTGTCGATTATAAGGCGATACTTTTTTATTAATTTTATTTATAGCCGATTCCAAAAAAATTAAAGGTTTACAATATCCATATTTTTTCTTTATATCATATCTAAGCAGCGACTTCAAAATGTGAATTATTACTTTCTTTTTTATTCTTTGAATTCAGATTTTATTTTTTATTGAGTTATTTTTGACTTTGCAAAATATTATTATCAGGACTAGTAAACGATTCCCGCCAGAGTTAAGCCATCGCACTGTTGTCATTGCGTTCGTTATCCACCTGCCAAGCGTACTAAGTCAATGGCAAATATCATACATGGGACAGACCATGTCCAGAGGTGAAGTTATACGGGTTTGTAAAGAGGATAATATGGATGTCTTCAAGGCAACGGGCTTATGTTAAGCTAAGCCAGTGCGCCTTACCATCTTCGGCTGCATCACCACTTACCATCAGGTGAATAATGACTTATTATAGTAAAAAACAATAATAAGGTAGTTTACTTTTAACTAAATCCTTAATCTCTTGAGCAGTCAGAGTATGATTGTCTTGTGGCACGACACACGCTACTGGCAGTTCACTACACTCGTCATCCGGTATGCCGGTCACAGCAACGTCGTAAACGCCAGGGTGTGTCCGTATAACCTCTTCGATTTCTGTAGGTGATATCTGAAAGCACAATTAGTATTTTTAGTAACAATGCTCGGCTAAGTTAGGGGCTAGGCGCCTGTCATAATTTCAAAAGAGGCTTTCAATCCAAGTTCGCTCCCCATTGGCATCAAAATAGTAAAAATCCTTTATTATCCCGTAACTAACTCGTTCAGGGTTATAAATAAGATTGTACGTGTCCGTCACACATGCATTGGCGCAGTGCAACAAAACTCTACCCGTTTTTACATGGGAAAATGCCTAAGCATACCCGCCTCGCGGGGACAAGGGCGGGTCATGTCGGACTCGCACCGACTAACACCCCATGGTATTCTACCTTCGTCCTATATCACAAAGTACGCTTCTGACCGAAAATAAAACGAGCACTCGCAAGCACCAGCTTTCCTGACCCCAGCGCCGTATCTAGTTTGTGAATTCGCCGCCAACCAAGGTTCCTCCGCGGCATCACCAGATCACCACCATTGCTTCAACGGTGTGGCTTCGACAGAGTCGCGGAAGTAAGGGCGAGTTGCGCATCGCCATACCGCCATTCCTCTGAAGAGGAAGCTGACACTATCATTCCACAATCCACCAAAGCGCACCCGGAGCGAGTTAGCAAGCCCCTCGAAGTGGCCACCTCAGGTCAGCCAAGTGGTTTCCTATTTGTTCACCGCGGATCCCTAAGCCACGGTAAGGTATTTGGTATCGGTATTTGTAGGCCTTACAGATACCTGTTCCGTGTGGGATTCAAATCCGCGGCTCTAGGCGTCGCAACTCAGTGCTAAGCCACTAGACCACGGAGCCGTCAAAAAGTATTATACTCTTATATTATACTTTGTTACAAATGTAAGTTATGAGTTTTGCACCAGACTGCGATTAAATAGTATATAAACGGTATTATGGCAGGGAATTACCTGGTGATTTCGATATTTAAGAAGCAGTTTCATGCGATCGGCATAGAAAAAGTTCCAGTTCTCGTCCCTGTAGAAAAGATCACCTGACTTCAACCATTTATCTTCAGTGTATATCTCAGCTGTCATCTCAGGATTATTATAATAACCCTAGAAAATAGTTGTATTTAAAGTAACAATTTAATGTGTTACAGAAATTGTGCGCCTTAACACTTACATTGTCCGATTTTTAGACACCTAGACTCTTTTTCCTGAAAACGAGGCATTGCATCTCAGTCTTTAGGGGTGACCTCGCATCTGCATTTTGATTCTTAATCGAAAATAGATGCAGATGGGTCATTCCAACCGTTCGCACAAATAGCATTGGAATAGAAATAACTGATTTTAAAAGTTGAGTTATGAAACCCGTGTATTTTTATAATAATTCTCTGATCGTAAGAAATTAGGGACTTTAAGAAAATAAAGTGAATGATTTCATAAAATAAATAAAAAATAAACTAAAATTTCATCTCTATCCAATATAAGATTTTTTTTGTAGGATAAGGTGAAAAACGAGGGAAAAAAGACGGTAGCCTCGTTCTTCGGAAGGACTGGTCATTAAGCAACAATAGTTTTAGAGGATCGAAAAAAAGTTAATGCAGTGGTACACTGACAGTTGTTTGCCACTTGTCTTGGAAAAAGTTCGGGAGAAACGACCTCGCGGTAGGATCCTCCTTCACCAGGACATCGCCTCGTCGCATACCACCAAGCAAACAATCGACTACTTGGCGACGTCAGACGTGGAATTCCTGGGTCACTCACCTTATAGCCCCGACCTAATACCTTGCGATTTATATTTATTTCCGAAAATAAAAGAAAAACTTCGAGGTAAACGTTTTATGGACGCCGAGGAAGCAGTGGCTGCTTTTCAAAATGCCATCGAAGAGACCCCTGAGGATGAGTGGGCAAAGTGCTGTTCTCAGTGGTTCCATCGGATGAAGCGATGTATTGATGTAAATGGACACCATTTTGAAAAGATATAATAAAACTAATAACTTGCTAGTTTGTTCAGGTTTTAATTTTCTAAGAACTTTTAGTGTCACCCTCGTATTAAGGTTGTATCATGAATGGGTCGGCTCGACCGGGGAAAGACCACGATCGCACAGAATACCAGCGTAAAATAGCAGCTTTAGCAGCTGCTTTTTCAAGCTGCTATTCTAAACTATGAGCGTCCACTTTACAGGTGAACTGTGTGCTCGTTTGTTTCTCCTTCTATAAAAAAAATTTCTTATTCTATAAAAAAGACAATATCAATTACGCGGGGTAGAATGAGAGAATGTATTAATTGTTGATTGACTGCGGAACTTGAAATGTAAAATGTCAATAAATTATAGAAATAGAAAACAGGTTAAAACGCATACTTTTATTAAATAACAAAATAACTATACCTTAAAAGTTATTGGTCCTTTAAGCCAAAGTTCGCCTGTTTTGTGAGGTTCCAAAACGTCTTTTCCCGTTCCAGGATCCACTAACTAAAAATTATTGTTAGCTTTAAACTATTTCTAATTATTATAAAACAGGTTATCAACCGAGTTCAAAAAATAAGAAGGTTAATATATTCGACGTGTGTCTTTTCATTGATTTGAGAACGGAATATTCTATATAAATTTGAAGAATAAATTATATCTCTAAGGTTGGAAAAATATTATAATAATATTTTATTGTACCCATTTGAATGACGTTCTACTCGTTCTGTAGTAAAGTCAGATTGAAATAAATATATGGTTTGACTGGTTACTTGAACTTAGGATAAAATAATTAAAATTTTAACAAGAAGTAGAACCAACTTCATAGATAACACAAAAAAAAAACATTTTCGCATAACAGCTTCTATTGTCGGGGCTTTATTTGTAATCTTCGATAAACTATAAATTAGTAACGAATGCCAATAGCTTCTGAAGTGCACGAAGATAATCAGCTTTTTCTAAAAGCTTCTTGAGTCAAACCTAAGGCTTATGAAGGGAAAATTATTTAACTTTTTTTTATTAGTAGTCTTTTTTAAAGTATTATTGAAAGTTCCATTAGTTGGTGTCAAGAATCGCTTACATCTCTATTTACATAAAATAATAATTATCGTTTACATTAAACGATTTTATTTAAGTTTAATGCATCTATGATTTAGTTTTTCTATGTATTTTATTTTATTTTATTCTCTTTGGTAAACTTACAGCTTACATTAACGGTAAATAAATGAATATCAACTATAAGGCCGTTTCAAAATTTTCACCTATAGACATTATGAACTTAAAAACAATAACTATAGTTGGTAAAAGTGAAACACTGGTTATGACAAATAAATACAATCAAGATATTAATAGTTATTTTGCAACCATCCGCTAAATAAAATAAAATGATGTGTCTTCCCTAGTTTGAAGAGCATCTCCCGTCCTCTCTCAATTGCGTGCATTAATCCCGTCACTACCAGTCCCAGCAACATTAATCCCAACACCACTATTCTAGGAAAGACACACCATCGACGATAATACGACACGTGTTTCGCCTCTACACGAGGCATCTTCAGGTGATGTTAACTCTACGGCGGCTGACCGCTAAGTGATTTAATTTAGCGGATGGTTGCAAAATAACTATTAATATCTTTATTATAAAGGATTTCCGCAAAGTAACGCATGATTCTATCAATTATAAGACAAAATATAGTAAATTAACAAAATTAAACATAAGAAGCACTCAACAAAATAATTTTTTCGCTAAAACATTTTTGATTCGAGAAACACTGGTATTAAACAAATCCAAGTCAACGCTATTACAAATGTCGTTAAAAGTTCTACATGCGCGTATCATAAAAGAATTTTGCCTGTATTTAGTCAGGCGTATACCCTGACTAAATACAGGCTAAATTCTTTGCACATGGAGTAAGCGAGGTCTTGATTGCGGAACTCTTGTTGTAAATCCTAGCTTACCTAGTAGCTCCGGACAGGCATTATTACCATTTGCCAATTTAAAAAGATAAATCATATCTGCTATGCGCCTACGTTCGTACAGAGGCAAAATATGAAATTTTTTACTCGCAAAATGTAATTATCGGTGTGAAATTGTGTCATAAATTGCAATAAAATGTAGAAAACGCTTTTGTACTTGCTCAATCATATCTATATAAATGTTATAATTCCACACTCGGATATATAATTCCACGTCGGATTCCACATTTGAGAGGTGTATTCTAAATGGCTGCGAACAAGAGCACAATAAAGTATCTTTTAATGTATGTATGTTTTAATATTAGGAAAATCGGTGGAAAATTTCAAAACTAATCCGAGCGCTCTATTTAATTTTTAATGATATTATCAATATGTGCATCAAAGAGTAATTTACTAATACACCAAGATTCTATACTGATTGTAATCTCTCTACAATAGTGTCTTGTAATTTGTAGTGAAAGACAGTGGGATTGGGTTTACGGGTAAAAGTACTACACTTTGACACATTCAAGTCAAGTTTGTTGCGTGAAGAGTATCGTTCAAGTTCATTGTTGCAGACGAAGACAGTCAGAAGTATTTTCATGTCATCAGCATAAAGGATTATTTTGGAGTAAGTGAAGCAGGATCCCTGCGGTATTCCTGAGGGGATTTGCACAGTTGCTGACGTATAACCATTGAGTACTACTGTCTGACAACTAAAACCACCTAAACAGATCGCCGCTGATACCTACTTCGAGCAGTTTGCTGAGAAGTATAGCGTGATCTAAACGGCGAACGCTTTACTAAAATCAGTGTAGAATAGGTCCACTTGTAAGCGCTCAGACATAATCTTAGTTAGTTAGTTGTAGTAATCAGAACAGACAATAAGGTTCAAAACAGTAGATCTACTTTTTAAAAAGCCGTGTTGATAATCACTTTAGCAGCAGCTATAAAATTATCTCTCAGGTAACGGGTGTGAAGTGACACGATGATGTTTTTGCTATTTTTATTGTTACGCTGAAGTACTCTTGCGACGTAATTGATTTGCTCCTTGGGAACTTCGTAACCTATTTTACTACTAATATTAGTTAGAGGTTACATCGACGCCCTTGATCTCAATGTTGTTCAAGCGCGCTCTTTGCTAATTTTCGCGCACAGCGGCCTCAAGCTTCTCCAGTCTATGTTCAACACTTAAAACATCATCTTTAGTTTTTTAAAGAGACCGAATTTCCCGATTGATTTCGGTCAGCTTGTCACTTGGTTCAAGGGGTTTTGGGGACCATCATTTCACTCTTCATAACCTTAAGATCTGAAAGTTCAGCCTGAATAGACTTGACACTTGCAATTAACTGTGGTATTGACGATATTTGTTTGGTAATCTTACTAAGCTCAAGACAAATATTCTCCAAATCACCGTAAGATGGTACTCCTCCTTGTACTGTTTTCTCGGAAGAGATATTGGGACTCGATGTTGCTGTCTTACAGGTATTGCATTTCCAAGTAGCCTTTCTGTCTCCGAGTTTGCGATATCCTGCCTCTGTTATTCCTACACATGGGAAATCAAAACGTTTGAGGCACATAGTACACTGCACACCGTCCCTGGCTTCACTATTACACCGGTGACACATAAACATGTTGGATAAGATACATTTTGAAAAACTCTGACTGCAACAAGAAGTGCGTCGACTGGCAAAAGCGCAATGTTGCGCACGTTTGTTGCGTTTACCGTCAATCGACGGACTGAATGTAATATGTACTTAAGATTATTGTTCTGTCTTTCTGTATTTATTTATTAAGTAAGATCGAAAATATTACCTTATGGTAAGATTGTATAACGAGTGATGAAGAAGAAAGTGTAGGGGGAAAAGGGGGAAACAAAGTATTGTACACTTACGCGGTAATCTGCGTGCCCTAATGGCCGTCCAGCGCACCCTGGAATAAAGCTGACTGGGTCTAAAGCAAGTGTTCCTACTTCGCTCATCCCATATCCTGCGTAGACATCTGCAAATGGCGCTACTGTCTGAAATTATTAAGGTATTTTAATATTACTTCTTTTTACTAGCCATCATTACAAAATAGGTATATCCGATTTTATTTAATTACGAGGATATAACGACTCGACCAGTGTATAATCTATGAGATCGAATAAATTATTCATTGACGTTACTTTTGTTTTGACAATTGTATAAATTAAATTACTCATAAACTGCCTTTTCTCAAATTTACAAGTAGACAACAATTAGGCGGAAGATTTGTTCGTATTCACTACGCTGGGCAGGCGGTTTGGTTAACAGCGCCAATAGATAGTAGCACTGGTATTGTTACTGCATTATAAGTTTCAAGAATTGGCAGCCTTACCAATCATTAAACCTGCACGAGAAAATTTTTTAAGAAAATATATATTTTTCAATTGGGAAAAGAATCACTTATTAATGCTTAAACCAAATAACAATTTATAAATAATATTAATCATTATGTAACCAGCACCGTTATCCACAAAGAAAAAATATTGCGTCATTTTCCATACGCCCTCATAGAGTCTGTTTTCACTAACTTTTTACATTTTTTTTAATTGAAGAGGGGGCAAACAAGCATGCGGCTCACCTGATGTTAAGTGACTACCGCCGCCCATGATCAACCGCAACACCAGGGGAATTGCAGGTGCGTTGCCGGCCCTTTAGAAAGGAGTAAGCTCTTTTCTTGAAGGTCCCCAGGTCGTATCGGTCCGGAAAAATCGCCGGTGGTAAACTATTCTACAGAGAGGTTGTACGCGGAATAAAACTCCTTTTGAAACGTACAGTGGTGGACCGCTAAGCATCCAAATAGTGTGGGTGGTATCGGGACGTTTGCTGCGTAGTGCGTTCACGAATTTGGCGGCTGGGATTAATCCGAACAATTCCTCAGAGCACTCTCCATGGTCGAAAGAAAATGCAAAGAGATGCAACATCTCTTCGCAGTGCCAGTGAATCGAGCCGTTCGGAAAGCACTCGGTCGTCGACGATTCGAACTGCACTGCGCTGGATGCGGTCAAGTGGAAGGAGCTGGTACTGGGGAGCCCCAGCCCAGAGATGGGAACAGTATTCCATGTGCGGCCGAACCTGCGTCTTGTAAAGGTTTAGACGGTGTGCCGGCATGAAATACTGTTCCGCTCTGCTGAGCACGCCAAGCTTCTTAGAGGCCAATTTGGCCTACTCTTTCAAGTGACCACGAAACTGCACGTCACTCGATATGTCGACGCCAAGGATCGATACTGGCTGAGGCAACAAGGGGAGTGCCTTGAAACTGAGGAGATACGACAAAGGCGTTCTTTTTAGCGGTTAACGCGCAATCTTGTGTCTTCTGGGGTTAAACTGGACTAGATTTAGTCGCCCCCAATCCGAGACTCTGTTCAGCAAAGACTCGACTCCAGGCACAAGTTTCTCCCGGCTTACATAACTTAATAATACTCTGACATTTAATTTTTTCATAGCTATACTTATATTAAAATAAAAGGTATTTTGTAAACCTATTTATGTTGCAATTTTACTTCACTATACTTTTTTTTTGTAATGGATAAACTACATTATCATTAAGTAAATTAGGATACATGTAACTTAAAAAAGGTTAGGGATCTAAGAAAATTCCAATATGGTAACCTATGGTTGATACCTTGGGTTACAAAATTGTTTAAAAAGTCATTTCTCTGCGTGCGCTGTAAAAACTATTGATGATGGAATAAAATAATGTAGGCACTAGACGTTTGCAGAACATACTATAATAACATTGTAATATAAAAAGGAACAGTCTGTATACTTCTATTTACTTTCGGTGAGAAAAATATATAGAAAACAGATCGTACCATGTAAACACAAGAATATACCCTACTATACAAGAAAAATAAGAAAAATAATGTATCTACAGTACCCGAAACTTAAACATCAATAAAGAATAAGACATTTACTTGAAACAATATATCCTTTACATTAAAAGGTGGTACGTTATTGGAACGCAAGCATGCACGCCCACACGTACTTACGCTCGGCCACACGCACGCACACACAATCGCACGGCTGCACGCACGCACGCACCCACTCACTTACGCACGCACGTACGCACGCAGCCACGTACGCATGCACGTACGTGTTAACGGTCAAGCAATGCAATAGAGCAGTCCCGATTGTACTCTGAACGGAGATTTTGTGTCCTCTCGTATACCTTGATGGTAACCACCATGGGGTTTTTGCCGGTAGAAGTCCAACATAAATTTTTTTCCCCTGCTGCTGGTCATGTGGTCGGATCAAAATCAGTCATTGGGGAATTTTGAAGTTCGGAGTTAGGAAGATGGCGGAGTTTAACCCCCGCGTTTTGGAAAGTACGTACAGGCCATTAGTCTTCTGTTTGATCTCTCTATGGTCATGTGTAATTGCCGCCCCGTCAGACTATGAGGGAGGCAATAAAGACTGCACCTGTGTTTTTGCACAACCTTCGCTCCATAATCTGGTCCTGCGCAGATGGCTCGTCTCTGTGGCGAATTAAATTCGATCTGGAGTAGGTACATAATCATTATCCCACGGTAATTATATATACCACCCCGGGCTACTTTATAATACTATCAAGGATAATATCAATATTATGTGATACTTACTTTTACATCATCAATTAATTTTTGCGGTACAGCACTGCCCCCTACTATGAACAGTCTAAAGCATGTGAAGTCACACTTTTCACGTTGACCCGGTTTTACTAGGCTGGTCATCATTGAAGGACTGATTACCACAAAGTCAGGCTAAAATGAATTTTATTATTAGTATTCAGTTTGTAACATTGTCTTGTGTTTCAAAAAGTGACGGAGCTGTGGAAGTGTAATAGGAATAACCATATTTTTTTCCGCTACTTCTACAGTTTATTCAATTCCACTGCTTATATTGGCCAAATCGAAAAAAGCAGTAAGTGCAACGCAGCTTGGCCGCCAAAATAAGTTTGAGGGTGGTATGAACGCAGAAGGTTACTCGGTAGAAAGTGAGTATTACCGTCTAAAAGAACAGGAAAGAGTGTGGCAATTATATCCTGAGTTAACTGCTTCCGGCAGTATTCGGTTACGGCTCATCTTTATTATCATCATTAACAATACTTATTTTTGTCTTCATATTTAGTATGCTATGGAATTAGGTTTTCGTGACAGAGACCTATATAAATAATAATCCCAGTTTGTGGACTTACTGCATTTCTGAGGGAAGTTATCGTTTCAGCTGTTAACATTGTTCAATAAGCTAAAGTAGCAACGGGTTTATCATATAATTGGCATAATCGACAACAAAAGGTCAATAAAGTTTCTTCAGGCGTGGGGCAACTCTCTTGAGTTGACGAGTAATGCCATATTCCATATATATGCCAACTTCGACAGGCATTTCGAATATAATAAAACCTAACATTAGTACAATAATTCTCATAGCACATAAAAAACTCTATGGGGATGATACCCGTCCTTTCTTTTCAACAACAGTGTCTGTCATCAATGAAGCTCAAAATGATCTCGATAAAATTAATTTGTGACTGCAAATTATTTTTTTGAGATCAAACTTGCTAACATATAATACTTCAAAAACATCTTACATATTTTTTTCTGCTAAAAACTAGAAATTTACATATCAACCACCTCCATTTGTAGCTAATGAACCCATAGAACAAGTCTATAGAAGAAAAGTACTTAGATGTAATCCTAGACACCAAATTAAACCTGGAAACGTCATATCGATAATATCTGATCTAAAAGTAGCATAATTGCCACATTGCCACATTGAATTAAAAAATAATAAATAATAGTCTCGTAAAGCGACATTTAGAATAGCTAATACAGATATGGGGAAGTGCCGCAAAAAATAACCTAGATGTAACAGTGAAAGCAGGCGAGTCAGCAACTACAATTTTCTATTTTTATTTGTTATCAGATCTGCAGCCCATCCTTACCTGTGTAATGAATATTCCTATATCGCTACTACATCGTAAATTTTACTCGCGATGTTAATAAATATTTTACTATAGATACCTTGTATTTATTAATGAGGTAATAGGTATGTTCCGTTGTGATTGGAAGTGAAGTTTGCACGCGTGTAAATTTTAGTATTGGAGACATAACTAAAGTATTTGTCGCCGACAACCACTGCACGGGAGATACGACCAAAGCCATTCGAATAGGTGTAGGAAATTCGTGGCACTTTATCCTGAAATCAATTAGAACTTATTTAGTGTCAAATGAGTTGACCATGGGAAAATCCAGAAAGATATCATGACAACACATTGAATTTTCGTAAATAGATTAAAAGGCCAAAGTTCATATATTTGTTTCTTTAAAAAGCTCTCTCTGTTTATGAATGTAAATAGCTATTATGGCCTTTTCTGCAAAACAAAAATAGTTTCTAAATCAGCCGCATTGTACGTAGCAAAATCACATAAGACATTATGTTATGGAAATAACTGAAATAAAGATCTTTAATCTGTTTTCATGTAGGTATAAGCTGCAGAGCTTAGTCTGCTAGATAGTTTAGATATGTGTAGGCCCCACTGACGCGTCAAGACTGATGTCAAGTTCTTCCCATTTAAAAATACATTGGTATTTAAATTTTTAACATTCGGCGTGGTAAATTTGATACATTTAGTTACATTGCCATTTAAATGTAAATTATTGTTGCGTGAATAAGTCAACTAGCGCCATCTAGTGTCAGGAACGAGACCGAGGGGAGCTTTGCAGAAAATGACATCACAAACCTTTCAACCGAGAGCGCCATCCGAAGAACTAAGTTTCTAGAAAATCTACACTCGAACACTCGTCGCTTTGCGCGCATTTACTTGAATATTCCGGATGCTTCATTGCTAATTTATATAAATAGGCGCTGCAAGATGCGATCGGGGCAGTGTTGATTTGGCGAGACAAGCGAAGCTTCGGAGTGGAATAAAGTGAATTAGTGTGTTTAATTATTAGTGTTTTTAACTTTAATTTGTGTAAAGTAAATTAAAGTGTTAATTTAGGTAATTTTATCGGCAATTTTTATTGTCACGAACCTCAAGCTCGTAACATTATTAACATTAAACTCATGCACTAATTTTGATATAGAGTTATTCATTTCGTCAAATTTAAACGATTCACGTTTGAGTTTAAAAATCAAGAAAGTGTCATTAGGAAATAATACCACATCATGATTATGCCCTACAAGGGAATTTACGTCATTAATATAGAATAGAAATAGGAATGGGCCGAGAACTGACCCGGTAGTACAGGTGACGTGGAAGAAATTTTACTATTGATAATACCTCTCTGCGTTGTATCACTTATATATACAATAATAAGTTTAAACGCTGTGTTCTTTACAACATATAACTGTAGCTTCCTGAATAATTTCTCGTGCCACACAATCAAAAGCCTTGAATAGGCTACAAAATATATCCAAAAGCATCCTCTCAATTCTCCCAAGCACAATAAATATAATGCTAATTATAAGCTCAATTCCGGCGTCAGTTATTGAACCTTACTATCTGATCAAATTTTTTTTAATATTACTAAGCAAGTATATAAGACCAATTTTTGTACTACCAACATAGTATAGTAATTGGTCTATAATTGGCGGGGTCTTATGTTCTACTAAATGTAATAAAGACATGAATTTACTATATTTCATTAAATCAGGAAACACACTAGATTCGACACTTGTATTAAATATTGAGGCTAGAAAGGTGCTATAGTATCAATCTTATAATCATTAAAATTGGCTGAGCAGTTTTGCAGATTTGTCCTTAATTTTTACACTTTTATATGATTTTCACTGTTTTATAGCTGTTTCTTAATATTCAAAATTTTTTAAGTGGTTTCAAATTTTTTCGATACTAACATTTTATCGATAATAAGACAGGTAGTCATTTTCCTCTTTTCCGGAAAATTGAATAAATAATTCATAACAAGTAACGCAAATCTGATTTTTTGTACTCTAATCTAAGCCTATCTAATAATAGATTATCCAGTATTGATTAATTTTTACAACGTTCTTTTTCAGAGGGACATGGCGTTGAAGCGGTTATGAAGCATTTGTTTTGAAAGGTATTCATTAAAATTAAATACAAAACAGTGAATACATTTTTGTATTTGTTCTTTAGAGATTTTTAATAGGAATAAAACCTTTCACAAAATATTATTTGGGCCGAAGCTCAGGATTGCAATTTAATTTTATAAATGTGTCGAATATCGATCATCTACATGAGATCTCAGAGGGTAACGTTTGTCGCATACACAGGCAAAACATTGTGGTGATGATTATATATATATATATATATATATATATATATATATATATATATATATATATATATATATATATATATATATATATATATATATATATATATAGAAGATCTAGACTAACAGATTTGAACAAATTTGTCATTATCGACAGTTACCGGTTTTAGACAAATACGAAATAAAATTACAAACTTATCAGAAATAAACAATAAATTAAATTAATGTTGTTGAAAGGGCGCACACAAATAATTACAAAGTAAGTCTCATTAAACAAAATCAGTGTTTGATTGTTGAAAACATAATCAAGAACTAGTTTGCTCGCAGTCAACTAAAGGAGCTATGGAGAATCGATTGTAACTTATATCGCAATAGATTAAGGCCGTAGAGCCCACCACAGTAATATATTTTTTTATAGGAGAGGGTTAACGAGCATACGGCTAACCCGATGGTATGTGATTACCGCTACCCATGAACAATTGCCACACCAGGGAAATTGCAGATACGTTGCCAGCCTTTTAAAAAGGAGTAGGCTCTTTTCTTGAAAGTCGTATCAATCCGGAAAATCTCTAGTGGTAGTCGATTCCACAAGGAAGTTGTGCAAGGAAGAAAACTTCTCTTAAATCGCACAGTAGTGGATCGCCAGTCATCCAGATGGTATGGATAGTATCGCGAGTTTTGTCGTGATGTGCGATGGTGAAATTGTGCGGCTGGAATTAGTCCGAACAATTTCTCAGAGCACTTCCCGTGGTAGATGCGAGAAAATACTCAAAGAGATGCAACGTTTTATCGCAGTGACAGTGAGTCAGCCGATCGGAAAGAGCTCGGTAGCCGACGATTCAAACAGCTCCTTCTGGAGATTGAATTGGACTAGATATATTCGCACACAATCTGAGACTTTGTTCAGCAAAGACTCAACTTCAGACTCAAGTTTGTCCCGATACTGGGCGACGTTTTGCCGAGAAATATTGGCACGTCCGGTGTATAAAGCATCACCAGTGTTGTCGTCCGCATAGCAATGAATGTTACCGGTTTGCAAAATATCATTTATATGCAGTAGAAACAGTGTTGGTGATAGCACGCAGCCTTGATGAATACCAGCGTAAACTGACTTGTAATCGGAGCATGTACCGTCTACTACGACCTTGATGCTCCTATCTGCAAGAAAAATGGTGATCCAATTGCACAATCTTGGAAGCCCATAGGAAGGACGCTTCGTAAGAAACGCTTTGTGCCGAATCCGATCGAAGGCCTTCGATATGTCCAAACTAACGGCGAATGCCTCCCCGTTGGACTCTACTGCCTCCGCCCATTTATGAGTTAGGTAACCCAGAAGACCACCAGCCGAGTGACCGCGACGAAAACCGTACTGGAGGTCACTAATCAGCTGGTGATACTCAAAGTACCGCATGAGCTGGCTGTTATATAATAATGGATTCCATTATTTTAGAGAACAATGAGGTGATGGCGTTAGGCCCATAGTTGGACGGATCATGTCTTCAGCACAGAGGAGGGACGCCATCAGGCCCACTCGACTTGTTGACATCCAGGGAGAGGAGTACTCTTCCCACCGAGCATTGGGTCAACACCACATTCTGCACGGGGAACGCATTCCATGTGATGGTCGACGGTGTGTTCTCCCGTCATCAAGAGTCGAATTGGACGCAAAGAGAGAGCCCAGCAGATCGGCTTTATCCTTTGCGTCATAGGCCAGTCAGTCGTTCTCCCTGTGCAGAGATGGAAGAGATGGCTGACAGAAGTTCCCTTAGACAGCCAGCGAGAGACCAGAATGCATGTGTTCCTGAAGGAAGACGAACTTGTTTCTCACCAGTTGTGTGGTCTGACTTTGCCTTGACAATGACACCTTTGAAGGACCTTTAGGCAGAATTATTCGAATTATACTTATTTTTAAGAGCGCTGGTATTGGCATCCCGAGACGTCGATGCTGGTATCGACCAGGTCTAGTAGCTCTCTTGCGTATAACGTAATGTAATTTCGGAGGAGCGACCAAACCATGGCAGGGTTCTGCCTCTAATAGTTATCACAGATGATGGAACAAAAAGTTCCATTCCCTGTAGCACCACATCAGCGACAGAATCAGCAACAACGCTGGGATCATCTGTCGAGAATCAAACCCCCCTCCAAGGGTTGGATGCAAAAAAAGATCGCATCCCATCCCAATTGGCTGACCTATAATGCCAAACACGGTGGCAACCGGCAAAACCTGCCGAGCGTGAGTCAAGAGGGGCATCAACGGAAGACTGATATCCGTCCGGATGAGAGGTCAGCAGAAGGTCCAACAAGGAAAGTACATGATCTTCCACATCTGGGATCCGCGTAGGCGAGGTAACCAGTTATGTATGGTACCAAACCATATGCCAAAGCTAAGTCATAAACAGATCTGCCCGAATGATCGAGTAAACAAGAACCAAGCTATTCAGCGTGGTGGGCGTTAAAATTAGAGATTCATAATTTTACTGTTGAATAGTATATTTCATTACGAGTGTGGAAAGCCTGTCATTGCAAAGAGTTCTTAAACTGGACTTTAAATTAATGGATTGTGTGATTTTTTTCAGCAGCATCCGGCAGACCAAGAAACATAGCTATTTCTTTTGGCATATTACCAAATTTGTTTATCCCGATTGCTTAAGCTGTAGATACACTTCCCTTTCTGATAATTTTGGAAAAAATGGTCGGTTTTTGCTTTTTGGGATTGCCAATTCATATATTTTTGCACTATTCTAAGAAAATCTCCTTCAACAACAAAGCTTCTTGGTATCTTAATTTAACTGCTTAACCTGGGCGTGGATGCTCAGCGAGGTATTTTTCGTCAACGGGGTGCTGCGACCCTTCTGAGGTAGTGTTACATTTGACTCCGCTACCATGTTAGGGGGGGGGGGGGGAATGGGCCTCCGGCTACCTGCACTCACCAGACGAAATTCCGAAGTAGAGCTTCTACTTCACGCTGGTCTTTTGTGAGGTCGTGGTGCCACCCGGATTCGAGCCGGACGATCCTGGTTTAACTAAAGTTAACGTGCCCACACGCCCCCACGTGTAACAGCAAAGGCTGCCGCGTGGCTCTACCAATATTAAAAATATATAGAAGTCTTTTTAAGAAAGTAAAGAAATCTTTTGGTCTGTTCTGAGATTTTCCAAACAGGAAACAGTGTATAGTAAAGGTAGCAAGTGATCACATAATGGCATCTGCTGCTAAAATATGGTTGTAGTACGAATAGGTTGGCTCGACCGGGGAAGGACTACGATCGTCGAGAACACCAGCGTAAAATAACAGCTTAATGTTGCTATGTTGTTGTTTTGTTTTATTGCTTACTGAAAACGGAGCATTCCATCGTGTAATCGATGATAATTAGATAATGTCACCCACAGAAATCTACATCTAATACCTTCAATTAATAATTAACATTTTTTTTACAAATCCCTAATTGAAGATAGCAGATGCGTGTAATCGTTCCTCTCGTTGGTGTAGTGACAGGTAACAAAACGGAAAAATCAAGACATAGGCCGTAGTGTCAAACCACCTGTCAAGTGTGGTAATTATCCCCCTTGTGAGGAAATCTATGGTCTATATTAAGCAGTGGAATTTAATAGGCTCCAATAAATGAATGAATACAAATGTGTTATCACCTCTGATGATATTTTATTATTCAGATATTCGTCAACGATTGGGCACAGACCTCTCATATTCATGTGGGCTATAGAGCAGTCACTCCTACTCGTGCTACCTCAGAGAGCTGTAAGCGAGAGAGATATAAGCCAGTGCTTGTTGGAGGTGATAAATCCCTAAATAGTTAATCGAACTTTCTTAGCGTAACAAATGCCTATCACTCGTGCCTTGTAGACGCATATATTACAATTGTAGTGTATTGTATGTATGTAAAACAACAAACCATAAAATGTTTTAGATTTACCAAAAGTAAGGCAAACCAATCATTAGGTTTTTGTGGGTAAGGGCTGCATATTTTGGCATTCCAGTGGTGCCACTCGTTGATGCTAGTACGCTAATTGCCTCTTCCGGGTCAAAGTTGGCAGGCCTGAAATAATTATTAGAATTTATTTATTTCTTTATATCTAATCACTTCATTACTTTACGCATACAGTTGAAAGGTGAATAATTTTATAACAAATTAAAGTGGAAATACGATCTTAAAAATTAAATTACAAGTGGTTTGGTTAAATCCATTTTAAAAGTTATTGGGTACAAAAATAGTTTTAAAGATGTTAACGTCAGGTTTACAGTGCAATTTAATTATCGTTTGTTGAAAAGCAAAAAAATATTTTTTTGATATAAAGTTTTATGACTAATATTTAGGCATGTTATTGCACTCAGTATTGCAAAATTTTTGAAACGCCGGGAATATATAATATAATTAATAATAAGAGCGTGAATATAAAAAAACCACTATTAAATATGTATTGTTCATACTCATGATTCCTTACAGTGCAGTGGCAGTGTGAGAATATCTACTGCAGTACTGTTCCATACCATGGGAGCCGTAAGTGGCAACAGAAGGGAACACCTGGCACGTTGCCTGACATGGACTTCAGCACCTACATATAACAAACAAGTGCAGTTGCCAAACCGCCTGCCAAGCGTGGCAAATATTGCCAATATACCCCTCGCGCGACATCTTTGTGCGATACCTACGTCTGGCAGTGTACTTAAATAGGCTATAAAGAATTAATGATTTTTTGTATGTCAAATTCCTTAAGAAATTACCTAAAATATTGTAAAATAATTATAAATTACGTACTGGAAATCATCTACTCGTGTATTATCCCCATATTTTTGCAGGAACTCAGAAAAACTGCAATGAGTGTCCCCTTTGTCGTATGTAACGACTGTCACGTCCAATTTTAGATGATTCAAAGCTTCCCCGACGACAGCCACTTTTTCACTTTGGCAAAATATCATCTTTGGTAAACAAATTTGGATTGTATCCTTTAATTCCTCTAAAGAAAACAAACGAAAATGTTTTATCTTAGTCTAATTTTGAATTACCTTTAATTTAAATAATGATGTTTTTATATCTCCCGCTTCCGGTTGGTTAAATTTAGGTTTATTCGATTAATTCACGGTACTGGTTATTCCAGAAGAAATAATGATCCTGGTTTAACTAAAGTTAACAAAATTAATAGCTATTTTTAGTTACAAATCCAACTATCAGATCTAGTTGTAGCCGAAGGAAACCGTATACAACTAACACACTTTAGGATGCAAATTATACTTACTGACACCAAGCAAATGGTCCACACCAGCTACACCTATTCCCATGTAGAAAGCAGCATACATGGAAGTAGTCAGATTAATGTTAAGAGGAGCCATTATAATTATAACATCATTCAGTTTTAATCCTATGTTTCGAAAGGCAGTCGCACACCGGACTGATCTCTCCAAAGCGGATTGAAATGTTTCAGATTCTCCAGTAGCGCCGTCAATCTGAAATTGTTAACCTTTAGATAAACGTCGCACGTTGTATGAATTTTATGATTTTACTTATATAGTATAGTCCTATGCTTGTGTTGTGTTGTAGGGTTGCCAATGGGAGGAACAGTTGGTGCATATATCTATGTTTCCTCAAAAACAGAAATATTTTTTTACGTACTCGTATTATGAGGCCTTATATAAATTGCAGTTTAGATCCGTCCCGATGGGATTATTTCTCACAAATATCAGGTTACATTAAATTTTATAATATATGTATATGCCTAATAATAAAATACTATTTTACACACACATACACACACACACACACACTCACACGCACGCACGCACGCACGCACGCACGCACGCACGCACGCACACACGCACGCACGCACGCACGCACGCACGCGCGCACACACACACACACACACACACACACACACACACTCAACACACACAAATAAACACAACACAAAAGTAACTAATAATACAATATCTCTCAATTGTTAATCAAACAAATAACGTGTTTAGTTATGTTGATAATATCCTGAGGGGAGACCCTGGTTTTTTTAATAAAACGTTACCCCTACCCTACCCCACCTAAATTGCACAAGGACAAACATCCAGACCCGTAACAACTATTTGTAGGCCATACAAATACTTGTTCCGTGCGGGATTCGAACCCGCGACCCCCAGCGCAGCCACTCATTGCTAAGCGACTGCGCCACGGAGTCGTCGTGGTGATCCGTAACACAGGCTTCCGCCTAGTATAGACAGCAGACTCTCAGCCCATAGTGTACACTGTTTATACTCTAACTTGTTAATTTCAATTGTGGGAGTAAATAAAAAATATATTATTATTATTATTTTAAAACCCTTTAAAATGGTCGAGGAAGGTGATGGCTGCCTACTGATGTCAACTGGTGGGGGCTAGTCTTCCTGTGTTAAAAACACATACCTTTCACATAGTATTTCACGTTTATTGTTTTGTTCCTTTTCTATTTTGATAAACATAGATATTACTGGCTTTTTAACAAATCTAAAAAAAGTAGGTATACCCGCACAATTTCTTTCATATTTTCTTCTCCGTACAGAGAAACCTCATTTTGAAACTTGATTAAGAATGTGAATGAACGTTTGACTAGCGAAATTTTAATTTTTACTATGAGAAATAAAATACTTTTCGTTTATTTTTTATTTCATTGCATATCCTATTGAAAACTGAAAAATTTCCTTGTAAAAAATCCGTAGTATTTTTTTTAGTATTTCAAGTTTTTTGTTTTGTTCCCTTTCAATTTTGATTAACATATTACTGGCTTTTTAAAAATCTACAAAGAGTAGGTATACCAGCGTCAAATAACAGCTTAACGCTGCTATGTTTCGTTTGTTGAGTGTAATGAACCGGAGACCCTTTTAACTGGAAACGAGGCATTCCATCTTAGTCCTCACGTGTGAAAACACATCTGCATTTTGATTCGTTATCGAGGCTAGATGTAGATGTCCATGGGCCACAGCAACTTACCATCAGGTAGACTGTGTGCTCGTTTGCTACCCTTATACTATGAAAAAAAGGACTATATAAGTCCCAGAATTTGGCAAAGGTCCTTTTTGAGAAGGTTTTAGGGCAAGTTATTGTATGTCGCGCTCCCATAATGAATATTTTGAGGCGGGCCTCCCATGTCTTCGATATATTCTTTTATTCTTGATGTTTTCCGTAATCGCAGATTACGGTGTTAAATCAGCAGTTATTTGTAATTAACAATTACATTGCTGCCAACAGGAATCAAACGCGGGTTGTTCGCGAACTGTGAAATGTACAGCAAACGCTTTTGTCCTGACGGCTCTCTACCATTTAGTAATGTAAGTTTTTTAGTATTAAAACTGTTAAAATATTTAAAAGGTACCTTCTTACAGAAAATCTTCTGCTTAGTTATATTGTAGTTTATATTCTAAAACAAGCGATTTTAAGTTATTTAATTTCAAAGTAAAAAAAACCCGTGTTGTTTCGATGTGTGATAAAACTGAGGACTCTATTTTTGTCTACTAACTACCTTATGCTTAGTTTAAGTACATAATACTTAAGACTAGTTTTATATTTTAAGCGATTTCGTTTTTAATATAAAAATTAATAAAAGTATTATTACTTTTTTTTCTTATTTATTACAGGATTATTGTAGATTTTCTTATTGGTGGATCTTAATAATACAATACTCTTTATTTTCATTTTCATTTTAAATTCTGTTTAAAAAATCATGGAACAACTAATGTAACAGAATGTACACGAAAAGAGAGGAGTTATAATAATAATAATACTTATTGAATCCAAACAAACTTTACATAGAAACAAAAAAAACTTATAAAATTACATTTATAAGACGTAATCTAACTCAAAACTATATTATCTTTAGCAACCATGCTAGGTCACAGACCTGTGTTCCAGCTGCTAAGCCCTCCCCATTAAATATATACCAAATAGAAAAATAAAAACTTAAAACGATTTCACCGCAATCAAGAAACGAATAAAAGTGGGAAGAAGTAAAATAATTAGCTATGTGCTATGTTGTAATTCACAAATGGCTCAATACTATTATAGCTAAATGTTTAGTTGTATGGAACAAGAGTAAGGCAGGAGAGATATTCTATAAATGTGTCACACAAGAACTTATTATATATTCCACATAAAAATAATTGAAACATAGTGAGTAGCGACTAAGTTAATATTACAGAGACAGAGACGGTATCGAATGCCTTTGCAAGGTCCAAGAATATTCCTATACATTTATTATTACATATCTTACAATGAACTCTGTTAGAGATAAAACTGCGTCTTCAGTAGATTTTCCATTTACAAAACCAAATTGATTTTCAGAAATTAAGTTATATTTAGAAAAATATGATTTTAAACGATTATTTAATAAACGTTCTAAAATTTTAGATTGTGCTGGCAGAATAGAAATAGGACGATAGTTACTGATACTATCTCTGTCTCCACCTTTGTGTATGGGTGTTATCAAAGCAACCTTGAACTGATCAGGAAACACACCTGATTCAAGACTCAGGTTACAAATGTGCACAATAGAGGGAATTGTAAGGTGCTTAGTAGATTTAAGCACTTGGTTAGAAATGCCATCGTACCCTGGTGCAGAACTCTATTTAAGATTATTCAATAAACACTCAACTTCCAGTGGATCGGTGGGTCTCATGCCCAAAGATTGAGATTGAATTATATATAATTAAATTTGAGTCCGCTGTTGATGACTTATTCATTACGTAATTTAAAAAATAATTAAAAAAACAAGCGCCTTAATTATTGCTAAACAGAATTTTTTTACAGAAAACACGTCTTGATTAAATAACTATAAAAGTGATAATAGTTTATGAGGTTTATGGTAGGCTATAAATAATACAATATGAAATTTTAATTGTATTTCGTCTGAAAGGATTAAAACGCAGCATTGATAAGCTATCTTTAAAAATACCTGCAAAATAAGATTAGGTGCTTCTTTTAAACTCTGCAGGATTAGTTTCCCCGCGTGATAATTGTCTGTAGCAATACCCGACTTAGCGACCACACGGCATGCCAAGTTGTGGATATACCAATGAACTGCATCACTTCTGTGTTTGTTGAAATTCATTTTCTGTAATTAAATTGAATTAATTTGATAACTGTTTCTTTGGCTAAATAATCCCTTAGAAGATATTTTAAATAAATAATAAGTATTTAATTTTTCGTCATAATATCATTATCACCATCACCATTACAGCCTAAGCCTATCACAGGCCTCCCCCAAGGAACGCACAAACCTCCATCTAGTGGGGATCGCCCTTCAATTCTCTTGGTGGTTTGAATCTGTGTACAATGAGGAGCGCTTTGACTCCTTAATAAAAACATCAGAGTGAGAATCAACGCTCCATATCATTTTCATCGGGGACAGTATGTGTAAATAGTAATGACTCCCTATTGTCACCCACACTCTATGACGGTACCATAACAAAGAATAAGAACTTAAAAAGTAATTTAAATATTAAAAAACATAAATTTATTATGCATCGTGATGACATAGGTAAAAATTTGGGCATGATGTTAAATAACAATTTAAAAGGACAAGTGATTAGTAATTATTGTATGCCTGGAGCATCCTTTAGTCATATAATGAATAAAGTTTTAACTAGTAAGTTTTTTCCTCATAGCACATTAATAATTCTTGTTGGGAGAAGAGGCAATGTAAACAAAAATCAATTATTAAAATATATTGATTATCTCAATACTTTAAATGTACATAAAATTATCTTGTTTACATTGCCTTACATACAGGGTTGGCCACAGGAGATTAAAATAAGATATGATTTAAATTTATTAAAGAATAATTTGTCATGTAACAATAATTTAAATTTGACATTTAATTGTAATAATTATACTAATAGAATTAATTTAATAGACATTAATAATTTTATTAAGAAATTTTTGACTACAGATAGGTATTACCTATCCAAATATAATTTAAGACAGATAGTAAATATGCTATCTTATTGTTTAAATATTAACTCAGCCAAGGACTTGGCTACTCAGACATCTGCTCCTATTGAGCAGCATAATGATTTGACATGCAATTTGGAATCCGTTCCAAGTAATTTAAATTAGAAAATGAGACAATAGAGGTAATCTGTAGCAGTTATAATAACTTAAATAATTTAGAATGTAGCTTACAAATCCTTAATAGTTGCAATTGTATAACTCCACAAAATGATAATAAAAATTGTTTACATTTGGTGCACCAGAGTATACAAGGCATGACTGGCAAAGAGCTAGAAATTGAATTGTTCTTAAATAGCAACAATATTCATATTTTATGTATTACTGAACATTGGTTAAAAGCTCATAATATAATGTTTAACTTCAGTAATCACCATGTAGTCAGTTCTTTCAATAGAGAAACGGTTTTAAGAGGTGGCTCCTTAATTTTAGCTAGTAAACTATTATCATGTAAAGAACGTAAAGATATTGTGAGCCTCTCTGTTGAGCGAACTGTAGAAATGGCATGTGTTGAGTTTGAGCACCTCATTGTTGTGAGCGTTTACAGACCCCCATGTTCTTTATATGATACTTTTGAAAAATTATTGGAGGAAGTTTTTGCTAAGCTTAATAAACAGAATAAATCTGTTGTAATATGTGGAGACTTTAATATCAATCTCCTAGAAGCTTCCTCCACCAATATATATAAATTTAGATCATTGTTTAAATCCTATAGTCTTTTTAATTTATTTTCGGAACCAACGCGTATTGCTGAATCTAGTGCAACATGTATAGATAACATTTTTACAAATGTTAAGCCGTTCAATAAATGTATTATTCAAAAATTGAGCTCTTATCACTGTGGACAATTAGTTTCGTTATCTTATGTTCACAAAAAGCAAGTAAATAAAAAAGTATTGTTTGTTCCAGTAAATGCACGTCGCTTGGAGAAGTTTAGAAGTAACATAGTAAAAAACTTTCATCACTTTCATACCAAAATAATCCAGATTTTTTGTATGGAACATTATTGAAGCTTATTTGCAATGCATTTAATAATACTTTTACTTCTAAAACGTTCTCCTTGAACAATCGCAAGGCATTTAATGAGTGGGCGACAGTAGGAGTCCATAAGAGTAGACAAAGGTTATATGAACTTTACAATGAGAGGTCATGTAATCCTAGCGTCGAATTTAGGGAATATTAGGTAAAAAAAATATTCCAAAATATTTAAAAGAGTGTGCACCATAGCCAAGTCATTGTATTTGAGCAACAAAATAAAGACGGCTTTAAATAAAATTAAAATGACATGGAGTATAATTAATAGTGAAACTGGTAAGGTTAACTCTCGCAATTCGAACTACCCGTTAAGTTTTAACAACAAATTAACTGAATCAGATCAGGATGTTGCACTGGTTTTCAAGAAATATTTTACTGATATTCCTATCTTAACCACTAAGTCACTGAATTCTTCTCCCGCCGTCGCTGAATCATTACTTAAAATGTAAATGCGTGTACAAAGAATTTTACATTTCATAAAGTGTCATCAAAGATATTCTAAAATATTTTAAGACTATTGATATTAAGAAAACCGCCGATCTGTGGGGGATTTCCGTTAAAGTTATTGCGTCTATAATAGATGCAATCGCACCTCAACTATCTATTATTTTTAATACTAGTATCAAATCCGGTGTGTTTCCTGATTTAATGAAGCATAGTAAAGTAATACCTTTATTTAAATCTGGCAGTACATTGGACTCCGCTAATTTTAGAGCTATTTCTGTACTTCCAACACTTAGTAAAAATTTTGAAAAAATTATTCTTGATCAAATGTAAAAAAAAAATTAATGTAAAATAATTTACTTCATAAAAATCAATTCGGTTTCACAAGGGGTCGCGCAACAACTGATGCTGGTGTTGAGCTTATTAAATATATCTTTAATGCATGGGAGAATTCACAGGATGCTTTGGGTATATTCTGTGACCTATCCAAGGCCTTCGATTGTGTTCACCATGAAACATTAATCAGGAAACTTCAACAGTACGGTGTAAGAAATGATGCTCTTAAATTAATCTCTCTGTCTTCTGTCACTTAAATTTATTTCATATTTAAGTGACAGAACCCAAAAAGTTGTCATTAATAGTATGAGTTCCTCGACTGTACAAATGGGCGTGCCTCAGGGCTCTATTTTCGACCCGTTTCTGTTTCTTGTATATATTAATGACTTACCTTACATAGTAGGGGATAACCATGATATAGTAATATTTGCTGATGATACTTCATAAATTTTCAAATTAAAACGACAGTTATTAACGATGAAGTTAAGTAAAGTTAATAAGTTAAAAAGTTAGTAAGGTAAGTTAAGTTAGTCGATTAGTTTAATGTTAATAATTTGCATTTAAATGGAACTAAAACTAAATGTATGAAATTCGTAACTCCTAATGTCCAACATGTTAATACGAATGTAATTTTAAATAGGGAAGAACTGAGTCTTGTTGATACCACCATTTTTCTTGGAATCACACTAGACGCAAAGCTTTAATGGCTCCCCCATACACAAAAACCAGCTAGCAGACTTAGTTCCGCAGCATATGCTGTAAAAAAGATTAGAACTCTAACCAGTGTTGAAACAGCTAGAATAGTTTACTTTAGTTATTTCCGTAGCATTATGTCGTATGGTATTTTGCTATGGGGACTCGCGACTAACACTGATATCATATTTATTTTACAGAAGAGGGCCATTAGAGCAATATATAATTTAAAACCAAAAGAGTCACTGAGACAAAAATTTAAGGAAATTAATATATTAACTCTGGCCTTTCAATACATTTATGAAAATGTAATGTACGTACACAAAAATAAACGTAGTTTTGCAAAAGTAAGTGATATTCATTCTGTGCATACTAGGAACAGAAACAAGCTAGTAGTACCAGTTACTCGACTCCACCGAGTCAATAATTCATTCTTGGGGTGATATACACGCTTTTACAACAAAATCCCAGAAAATATACAAAATTTGTCATACGCAAAGTTCAAAACTTTTATTAAACTAAGTTTGTATTAAAAGTGTTATTATAATATTAAGGAATTTATGAATGATAATAACCCCTGGAAAGGATGGTCGCTACCAAGCTATTTCTAATTTGTCTTGTGTTGTTAATTGTAAACATGATTGTAAGCTATTGTTTGAAAAAAAAAAAATTCCGCTGGGTTTCTTGCTGTTCTTCACAAGACAAAGGGTTTTTGCGAACCAGTGGTAAATGAAAAAATTAACTTTCAATAAGTATTGTTTTTAATCTACATTGAATAAAAAAGTTTCTGTTTCTGTTATTCCAGAAGCTTTCTTCGCCTCGGTTGTAAGTCCTTCCAACTATATCGCCGGCGCATTGCCACTTCAGCTTACTGTCAGTCCCAATAAAATCAATATATTTAGGGAAATTAAATTGTAAAGTAAAATTGAAGCCATAGGATAGATTAATTTTTATTCCAAATAAATAAATTAATTAAAAAAATATTTTCTGAAAGACAGTTATGGTTTTAAAATTAGTTCAAGAAAAGATATCTATGTCCTAAGAAAAACAGCAGAGAACCAAACGGGATGTTTTTCTAAATTAATGATCATTTTATTTCTAAGGGTTATGTATTAATAATACAAATTGTTTATCACCTATTTAAATTGACTTAAATAATACTAAATAACTCTTAAATAATACTAAATGCAAGTGTTTGTGAAGATATTTGGCTGTTTGGTAATATACTTCTACCTCATCAGCCCGTTAAAGTTAACTGTTATGTATTGTGTACTTGACAGGCGGATTGTTCATCACAGTCGAGGTACTTTACATCTTCGACGGTTCTCCTCGTCACCGCTCTTAGTATATTACATCAACATGTACGGCACTTGATCCAAATCCCACAAACGTGAAACCCTTCGCTCAGCTCTCACCAAATCGCTTGCCAATATATAATTTAGGCAGGCGCGATGCCAGAATTGCTTCAGATACGCAAATAGCTTCAAAGTAGCCAAGTATGTCACGGACATTTTGCAAAGTTTCAATAAACATTCGAATTTTGCCATCCAGTGTTGGTTTTACAATGCAAGTAAACAACGTTCAAAGTTTGTGCGGCCGGGCGACGGTGGCAGCATATCAAAAACCCACGTCATAGATTGTCCCTAATATTAGCCATATTTGCCACGCTTAGTAGACATGCTTATTTAAATATAAGAACATACTTAATAGTGGTTTGTTTTTTATTAATTTTAATTCGATTTTGAAGAATATAATTCAAATTTCGTGATCATTTAGATAGTAAATATATGTTAAAAGGTTTATTTCTAAAATTAATACAAATGTGACGCTGTTTTAAAATTATAAAAGAAATAAATAAAGACAAAAACAACACAATTGCTTCTAAGGGTATCAATCGGATATATTGTAGTTCTGTTCACCTATTAGGAAATTCATGAATCTATTCTGAAAATACAATTAAATTCTCACCACAAGTTTAAATATCCACTAAATACAATACTTAATAACGTTATGGATACAGTTTGAATAACAAACTATTTTAAATTCTCTATAAGAGTCGTGTCTTATATGAGTGTTATCATTTAGGTCACATTTTATATATGTAGGGGAGATTAGGGTGATTGCGGACACCGGATGATTCCGGACGTAGTTGTTGCTAGAAGGTTAGCCCGCTTCGCATCTCGCAATTCCTATATTTTTTTGCAACTATTGCCTTTATTGTATGGACAGTAGTTAAGACGGAAGGCCAAGCACGCACTTCAAAATGTACCGACAACCTTTTTATGGCTTTTTTGAAGTGAAAACTTCTTTAGCGGCGTTGTACACTTTTTTTGTAATGGGTAAAAAATGTTAAACTCGCGTCAGGACACGTGACCTGATCGAAAATTCGTAAGACGGACGGCGTAGGAGAGGGAATTATCCCCCTCTATTTCTACGGCGCGGCAAAAATGTACGCCTGTGCCTGCTGTTCCGTTTAGGCGTCGCAGGGCGCTTGCGCGAATTAAATAAATAAAATATAAAATTTCATGATTAAAACTACTTTTACGGATTTTATCGCGTTTATTTTTACTTTTTATTTTTAATTCCCGACGTTTCGGGCGCTTTCCAGCACCCATGGTCACGGGGGACTGAGATGACTGACGTCCCGATGTCATTGTTAAACCCGGAGTACCTTTAGCTTTTTTAATTATTGTTTATGGTCAAAAAGCTGAAGGTACTCCGGGTTTAACAATGACATCGGGACGTCAGTCATCTCAGTCCCCCGTGACCATGGGTGCTGGAAAGCGCCCGAAACGTCGGGAATTAAAAATAAAAAGTAAAAATAAACGCGATAAAATCCGTAAAAGTAGTTTTAATCATGTGTAGTGTTCGCGTAAATATAAGAAATCATTATAAAATTTCATGTTTGTGGTGTCCATGTCTGGTGATTTTATTTGCGATTTTTTAGGAATGTTGTTGTTGTTGTTTTGATTGATTGAATTGAATTGATTTGTAATTACAATAGTAGTTGATTGGTTAAAAATAAAGGATTATGTTTAATTTTGTAAGAATATAACCGATGTTTATTAAATATATTGAAAAACATATTAATAACCGCTAATTTTGTAGTTTTTATTGTAAAACTAAGTGTCCATAATTCCCCACTCCCCATACACATTTCGTTCAATGTGCACATTTGTAATGTGATAAACATTTCTAACAAATAACATTAGAAATACTTATCTATTTTAGATATGATAATGATAACTATATATTTTAATTGATAAGAGTGAAGCGATTGGCGATAGAAAAGGAATAAGAATTAATCAAGATGAATTTATGTGGTAGAGCCACGCTGCTACTATATTACGTTTGTAGCAAGAACAGATCGGCTCAACCAGGGAAGGACTTCTCTCTCACAGAATACCAGTGTGAAATAGCTATTCTATCCTAGCCCTCTGTTGTTTTTAATCAAAACACAGATGTAGACATCTACATCCACATATATCCTGAATTTGAATAAAAATGCAAATCGAGAACCTCAATAAAGAATCAAAATGCAGATTTGCCACTGTGTGCACTGTTGTCACCCTTATTTTGTAACATCATTATGATCAACATCATTATGATTTACACATTATAATGACTATTAAATTCAAAAATGTTCAAAAGTATGTGAGTGTGTTTTAAATATCAATTTTGTAGATATTTTTGCATGTTGATTTCTTTTGAAATACTAACATGTTAAAAAAGTTAATCTCTATGTACTATGTATAATGAAACTATTCCCGGACCAAATCTGTACATTGTATATTTATTTTAATTTTAATGATCTATAGATCTTTCACTCATTTTCATTTTCATTTCATATCATTTCATCATTATTGATATAGTTTGGCTTCTATGTCGCATTCACTCTCAACAATTTTTCATGTTTTGTCTGTCTGTGGCTTTGAACACAATAGGTTTAAAACTACTGAATGGGTGTTGAAGAAACTTGGCAAGGTTAGGTTACCCTTAAATGAAAATTCACGTCTTTTTTTAATAACTTTCACATACGAGCGCTTTTCTTAAGTTTGTATTTGTCATGTCGTGGAAAAAGTCTACCCTTAGGGTAATTACATACATACTTATACTTCATAACTGATAGTGGTGTACTTATACGAAATATAAGAATAAATAACGATTGTGAGCAAAAGACTATCCTAAAATATAATATTCTATATTTGTAAGATTCTATATTTGAAAGACCTGAAATAAAGGCTTTAAATGTTGTTTCTTTTGTTTCTACAGGTGAGTGTTTTTTAAATAGATATGTAATTGGTTAAAAGTTGTAAATTTTACCTAAATAAATCTTTTGTTCGTGTGAAAATGAAGAGGCAAAGCTTCATACAACCGCACAAAGATAGGCACACTATTACTTTTACGAGGCGCGTTTGTACGTGAGCACTGGCAGCTTGTCACGTAAAGAGAGAAACCGGCTAGTCTCCGCTAGTAGTAGTTGTTCTGAGTTCGGCCCATAGAATACCAAAATGTACAATAGATTGGCTGCCAATCATACTTTGTACAAAAACTGGTGTCACCGGGAGCACACATACAAACAGTTACGACGTATAATCACTACTTGAAAACTTAGTCACTCATTGGTTATTCAAATTTCAATAAATAAATGTAACAAACTCATTTTAATTTTGCATGATATCTGACTTTATTCCAAGGCAATAACAATAAGTTCACAATTAATATTTACAGACCGCCATGAACGACTGAACGAATTTGCACGTATTAGACTTTGATCGATATTTTGATAGTAATAGTATATATAGTTCAATTCATTTCGTAGTCCTTTAAACGCATACACCGTCACACCCATGTTTCTCCTGATGCCACACCAAACATTACTATTCTACTACGATCTGGAGCCGGTGAGGCCGGCCTCACTCTTTCTGACCGAGACGCAGGTGTCCTATCCGGCTGATACTTCGTAACTCAATGAGAATAATCCCGGGGTAAGAATTGGAATAGTCCCTTGTGACTCGGGCTGGAGTTTGCGAATACGTCTGATAGGATGTCTGTTCGTGACACATCGGCCGTCTTGAAGGTTCAGACCTGTTAATCCTTCGGCTACGCGTAGACAGTTACGACCATCTGCGCGTCTACGGATGCCTCTATAGATATTGTAGCGGTAATGCCGAAACGGACCGACTCATCGACCACGTCCAAATGGCTACAAATTCCTTGCTGCAGCTGATCCCATCCGCAGAGATCGTGATCCTGGGCGATTTTAACGCCCACCACTCCAAATTGCTCGGCTCACGTTTACCAATCATGCGCGGTGGTCTGTTTGTGAATTTGTCTTGGCAATTTCATATTTGATCTGACACAACTGGTTACTTAGCCTACGTAGATTCCACATGTACATGCACTTTCCCTGTCGGACCTTCTGCTGACCTCTCATCCAGACGGATATCAGGTCCGTCGACTTCCTGTTTGGCTCGTCGGACCATTGTCTAGTCACTCACGTTAATAACTCGGTTGCATTCCGCAGACTGCCGCCATGTTTGGCACTATAGGTCGGCTGATTGGGGTAGGCTGCGGTGTTTTTTTTTGCATCCTAACACAAAAATGTTATTTGTGTATCGACTTTCTTAAATGTTAAATACAAAGCGGCAGTAAAAATTAACTACAATATAAATAAGAGGTGGATATTACGAGTTCACAATATTTAAATTATTATAAAATTTGGAGATCAATTACTTATGTAATTGAATAAGTTGTAAATGTATAATAATTACAACTTATGACGAGGGTTGCCACAAAAAATCACAGTATTTTGTATCGTTGTACCACGGGTGCCATATCAATGTTTTTGAAATTACTCTATTTTGCAATTATGCTTATGATAGGTGGACTTTTTGAATTCGTCTGCCTACACTCGAAGTACCTTCATGATTTATGACAGCTTACGGTGGTTGAAGTTTGATTGCCCCGCTGATGTTCCACTTTTAGTGATGTCATTAATATTATTTACGAACGAAATTTATGGTTCTCGAATTTTATAATGATCAGTTCTCAAGCATCTGCTACCTCTTCGCAGATTAAGTTTTTTTTTGGATTTTTAGGTTTTAAAACCTAAAAGTCCAAAAAAACACTTTTGCAATACGCTGTCACCCTTGCATGTTTTTGGCAGTGATGAACATTATTTCCGCAATAGCTTGTCGGGATTTGTAGCTACCTACACATAAATTCATACTGTGAGCCTCTCTTTTCTATATCTGTGCTAATTTATTTTGTCTTGCTATAATTATGGATTGCCCATCAAAGTGCACGCTAGATGCTATACTAAAAGGTTCTGGCTGATAAGCGGTGTTGTCGTATCGTTCGCAGACTTTGGACATATTTTGTCCGTTATTGAGAGAGACATATCGACACATCTCTTAAAGTGTCACCAGTGTGTTTCAATTTGTTTGAAACTACATCTGGCGTGTGACATGCGTTAATATTGAACAAGCATGTGATTAAATATTTGTGTATTAAATTATTAAATTTTCATAACATATTTGTTTACTAGAAACTTTTTTATTCAATATAGATAATAAGTAATAGTTATTGGTAGTAACTTTTTTAACTAACCAGGGGTTCAGAATAAAACCCTGTGTCTTGGGAATAACCAGCAAGAAATGTAGTGGGAGTTTAAAAAAATCAACTAGCAATCATGTACGTTACAATTAACAATAATAATAATTCTTTATTGATAACAGAAATTAACAACACAGAATTTAACAGTACAAAACTAATTAGGAATAGCCTGATAGAGATCACCTTTCCCAGGGGTTATTATCATATATTCACACATTTCTCAATATTATAATAAGCCCTTTAAACTAATTTTTTTAATAGTTTTTGAACTTTGTGCAGGTCAAATTTTGTATATATCTGGGATTTTGTTGTAAAAGAGTCTACATCGCCTCAAGAATGAAATAATGACTCAGTGGAGTCGAGTAACTGGTACTACTAGCCTGTGTCTGTTCCTAGTATTTACAGAATGAATATCACGTATTTTTTACACTTACACACACTTACATTAAATTTTTGCCTTGTGTTATGGCGGGTAAGAATACCCACTACCCCTTATCTTCACGTGTGTGTCGTAAGAGGCGACAGACGAAACCTAAGGCCGAAGATCAGCAGCATCTTTCTGATAGACTGGAAAGGATACGGTATTATCGTCAACGGAGAGTAAATCACTCACCTTCTCCTTCTCAAATCATTCAATTTGCCTTATAGCAGAATCGCTGGAGGACCTAATCACTATGCTCAATGACCTCAATGATGAACATGGAAATAACGAAAGTCATGTGTAACGTCCATGTCACACCTGTGCTGGTAGTTGTTGGGAGCACTAAGCTCGAAGTTGTTGACGAGTATGTTTACCTGGGACAAATAGTCCGACTAGGTAAGTCCACTTTTGACTGAGAGGTCAATCGACGTATTCAACTCAGTTGGACAGTGTCCAGAAAATTATGACACATCTTCTCGTCAGGCATACTTCAAAACCTCAAAACTAGATTGTTCTTGAATGGCAGCCTCGTACTGGTAGGCGAATAGTAGGGCGTCCCCTCGCTAGATGGAGTGGCTGCCTGGTAGGACATGCAAGAAGTCCATAGACGTAGGTGGCTCGGGACCGTGCTTTGTGTATTGACTTATATATTACTAGCGTAAGGACCGAGCCGACCGAACAACTAAAACATTTTTAAAGTTTTATTTTACAATTAGTTTAGTTACGTTACCAAGATTAGGCCAGGGTTGGATTCAGACCCTCACAAATATTGTACATAGAAAATAAAATTATACTATTTAAAAAAAAAAAACAATATCACGTTTGACGTTACATGTTCGTTTTTTCTCATGTGCCGGGATTTTGGCGTCACGCGTCTAGTATATATATATATATATATATATATATATATATATATATATATATATATATATATATATATATATATATATATATATATATACGTTACATTGATGGTTTTATTCTTGTCTAAAGAACTTAGTGTAAATTAAATTTTAAATATTGGTACCTAACATAGTTTATATTCAATAAGGGTAAAACGAAAAGAGTACAAAAGAAACCATATCTGCTTAATTGAATCTGAAAATGTGGTTCATAAAATATTTTGAAATTCTGTTATCAAATCGATTGCTTCTTGGAGCATAGAGTTTTTATCGTGGTAGCCCTTCATTGTAGTTGTATTAAGGATGCAACATAAATGCATCGATCGAGCACCGATTGATTAGAAAGGGAGCTAATTCTAATTTTATTTAAAAAATACGCGGTACTCATGTACAATACAGAAATTCTCGATATCGTAGGGATAATATTAAAAAGTAAAAGGACCCAATAATAATACAAGTCGACCTTTATGTAAAATAATGCTATTTTCGCTTAGTATTAGTACGATACTATATATAACAAACTATGAAATAATGATATAATTATACTACGAAATCCGATCCTGGTTACGTCGTGTTATGATATGACGTTTGTATTATGACAGATGCGCTACTTTCTCTTGTACGAAAAAGTTATGAGTAAAATATTTAGATGGGCCTATCCTTCCTTTTGAAATCATTGGCTTTGTGGCGTTCCTTGTGGGAGGGCTATGTTCAGCACTGGGCTTGTGAAGGGCTGTAATGATGATGATGATGATGACATTTCATAAATGTATTGGGAGTGAACTTATAGTTTTATTACAGTTATTAAACCTTTGCCCACGACCACGTTAACGTAGTATTCACAAAAATAAACAATCTTTAGAATGAGGCTAATTCACCAGGTGATTTCATCGGTTGGCTTACGTAAGAGACGACGTCGGGAAATATGAGAACGATCTAATAGTTTCTAATAAATGGCGGTATGGCTATTTCGTGTAAGTCACACATAAAATTTCCAGACCTGTGTAGGGGGTAGTAGAGTTAACGTGCGTGACATCTAATGTTACAATCGCTAATATGCGTACCAAGCGTGGTGATAAAGGCATATCTCCCTACTAGAGAAAAGTCCTATAATTAACAGTTGAATTTTACAGAAAGCAAAATTCATTAAGATTTGAAGTTGAGTTGAAATCCCATGCTTATTTTGGACTTTTAACAAAAAATAACGTGCGAACTATGTTACTTGCTTAGCCTGTCATAAAAGAAACTAATGGGATATTGGGTTTGTGATTGTGTAGGCGTTTTTAGCTAACTTTCACAAATTTTTTTATCTAAACTTAATTAGTTTTATGAACCGTTTTCCAAGTAGCTGGCAGCTCTCTTGAATCTGTTGTTGTGACGTAAGAAACTAAAATTTCGTAAATTTTTCTAATACCTAGATGATAATTTTTTTATGGTTATCTTATCCTTTCTACTTCTACGAGTATGGCCAGAACTAGAACTAAAGGGTAAACTAAAACCTTTCATATTTTGAGTTTACCTTTTACCTACCTTTTATATTTTTAGATTGGCTGATCTTAGACGTGATAATACCCGTGTTAAATAAGCTCAGTTACTAATCTAGAAGGACGAAGCACAAAGTATAATAATAAAAAGTAATAGATATTGAATTCACAAAATATTGACCAACAGTAATGAAAGTAAAAATATAAATATTCATGTATGACTCACAGGGCAAAGAAATGGCTAATTTAGTAATAGGTCCCTATGAATATATGTACTATACTATAGGTACATTTGAAATTGGCGTTTTGTACGGGGGGAGTATAAAGTCAAGTTTTTGTAAAATTTATTTAATTAATCAAAGCAATAGGTAGTTCATTGATCCCTTTACTAAAAAGACCATGGGGGCGAGAATCAATAAATTCTTTGAAGGCGGTTTGGACTGCCGCATCGGAGTTGAATTTTTTTCCTTGTAAGAATTTGTCCAAATTTCGGAAAAAATGGTAATCTGTTGGAGCAAGGTCCGGAGAGTACGGTGGATGTCACAGACATTCCAATTGTAGCTCATCTAACTTAGGTTGTTTGTTGTGCATTGTGTGGTCTTGCGTTGTCGTGAAGCAGCAGTGGTCTAGAGCGATTGATCAATCTCGGTTGTTTAGCAGCTAGTTCTTCCTTCATGCTCTGCAGTTGCTGACAATAGATATCTGTCGTAATCGTTTGGCTAGATTTTACAAAACTGTAGTTAACGACACCAGCGCTAGTCCACCAAATACTCACAAGTTACTTTTTCTGAGTCAATTTTCGTTAGATCAGGGTTTGGGCCCTTCCGATTATCGTACAGTATTCACTTTTCATCACCTAAACTTTTCCGAATCTGCCGATAAGTTCGATTCATTCAATTCATGAGGTTTAGTACCAGTCCGGCGACGACACCGGCGCTAGTCCACCAAATACTGACAAGTAACTTTTCTGAGAAAAAAAAAATAATGAGGAAAAAACAAATGGATGACTGTTTTCAAAACTCAAATGTACCAGCTAAATGAAATTATAAATTTGAATATGGAATTCTTAACCAAAGAGGAGCTATTTCAGATCAAAGTGGTCAGTACGACAAAACGCTAATTTCATATGTAAGGACCCAATATTAATGTTTTAATTTCTATTTTACAGTTTATTTAAAACCAATGAAAATAATATTTATGAATATAATAAATTCACAAGATAATGCCAACAAGTATACGAGTTATTAAAAGAATTGTTGTATTGTTTGATAAAATATTTCTTTTTTTCTTGCTCGCCTCTATTCTCTCTTCATGTTCTTAACCATGCTTTTTAGTGCAGTTCGATTGGGTTTTGAAGCTGATGTTAAAGGAAGTTCCTTCATGAAAATAACTCCTCCTCTTAGTTGCTTTGAATCAGTAAGAGTACCTGTAAAATATTTGAAATAATCATTATAATCTATTAAAACCCGTATGTGAGAACACAGGTTTCCTCCATAAATTGCTTTATATTGTATAATTTGTCTTAGCATTATAACTTCTTAAATTTTGAAAAAATTATATAAAAATAGTATAATTTCGACATGAATTAAAATTATAGAATAGGAAAATATTACAAATATACATATACATTTTATTTATATCAATTTTAACTGAAAAAGAGATTCATCTTTTTGAGCTCTCCATATTACGAAGTAAGATGTCATAACGTTACGTAACATTAAGGTTTCTAACCTAAATAATGCAACTAAAATAATGTAAATATTTAAATAATGCAACTAAAAATAAATATATATCATAAATAAATTTAAATAAATATTCTTAAAATACGTGTTATAAGCCTGTGTTTGAACACAATCCTACCTGGTGGTAAGTGGGGACGTAGCCCTGGATAGTAAATCGGTAATAGTCACAATGACTGGTATTTTTATTTAAAATCCTGCCGCAGTTGTTATCTAACATAATATATTTATATTTTTACACCTTTGTCATAAAACACAACATTCTATAATAGATTGTGTTGAAACCCAAAACACCTAAAATCTTCTTATCCCCTCACCTGATACGCGCGTCGAGCACTGCAAGGCGTAACTTGATACGGCACTCGAGCCGTGTTCCACTTTATTGGTTTTTTTGGCCTTTCCCTTTATAAATACCCCACACATTATATATAGTTGGATTTGTGGATAAATTATCTACTACATGATATTACTTTCAATAAAAAATATTGTACTATAATCAAATAGTATGCAAGTGAAAGTGAAAAAATGTTTATTTCTGACTTTCCTATCGAATAAAAACAAAATTAATCAACTTATAGATTTTCTTTTGCATTTTATTTAACCTCTTATTATATAGTAATACAAATATTTAAAAACATTTACATGTTTTATGGTGAAATGTCAAGAAAAACAATAATTTCCGCATACAGATATTTTGGCCGCGTAAAAACATCTCTAAAATAGCCCAACATTGTCCCTTGATTTTGTTTAACTTACTGAATTAAATCTAAGTAATGTATATATTTTTGAAAAGCTTATTTCATGATTAAAGGAATAGGTTTACAATTAGGACACAACACTGTGTTTATTTCGTACAGTAGGTAAAATCTCAAACCCTTCGCTTTGGCGGTGGGAAGAACGACCTTTAAAACTACGCTCTTAAGAAATAAACAAAGCCAAAACACGAAACAATGTACTTTTATTCTAAAATCACATGAGATATGCTTTCTATACCACACAAAAAACACTGAACACTATTATAAAAAAGTATAAAAAAGTTGCTTGCTTGCGTGCTTGATACCAGTCATAATATGACCGGCCAGTCCCAGCAGTACATTTGCCGTAAAATATTCAAATTAAAATGAATTTAAGGAATTCTGCATATAACTACTATTTGTTTATGTAATTATTCACTCAAAACAACAAAAACATTTCCAACAAATCAAGAATTATTATGTAAAATATAAATAAATATGTCGGCGTACCGGCGAATTGATGGTAGTAATCAATGAAAATATTTGTTTACCCTGAATTACAGGCACTAATATGTATAACTTTGAGTTAAAACGAAAAAACACTTGCCTTGACATGATGTTAACATAATTTAATAAGACACAATATCACAATATCACAAAAAAATAATTCGGAAGCGCTTCACGCACACCACGAAACTACGTCCTCGAAAAGATTATACAAACATATTTTTTTCTTAAAGGAAGTCTGTTCTCACTGACTTAAATGAATAAGCACAGCATACAGAGCCATACTGCCGTACTCACACGATCCAAAACATCAATTGGTTTAAGAAAACAGACTTGAATTCGGAGCTTGCGACACGGTCATAATATGACCGGTATCAAGTAAGGGCTTACATTTTGCGGTCATATTATGACCGATATCAGGTGAGGGGTTATCTTCTTTCTTTTTATCTTCTTTTTTTCTAAAAACGTTACCCCTACACTGCCGCGGCTTTTCGATAGATGGCAGTACACTGTTGAATCTGCCAGATGTAAAACTAAGATCGCCATCAAAACGGCGTGTTGAACTTTGATAGAATTCAATAAGAACGTTTTAACGTTTAGTTTCGTTGTTTTATGTTATGAAAATGTATCGGTATCGATTTTTAGGTGATGCCTTTTTTATTAATTTTATTCATAGCCGATTTCAAAAATAAAAAGGTTTACCATTTCTTTAATTTTTCTTTATACCATATCTAAGCAGCGACTTCAAAAATTTTTTTTAATTTATTCAAGGCAACAAACAGTCATGTAAATAGATAGTAACATGGATAAATAATAATATAACTAAAGACCTATAGTGCCAGTAACTAAACTTTTACAATATTTTAAACTTATTGAGCTACTTTCAGGACTAAAGGACATTATAAATTTATTTATTTAATTAATACACTAAGTTCTAATATGAGGTATCTAGTTAACATTTCGTGTGTAATTAAGAAAAAGAAAGAGAAAAAAAAACCTATGTTAAAAATATGGTTATTATAATACTGACAAATTTAGTTCAGATTCAATTAGCGAATTGAGTGCTGCAACATTTTCAGTGAAGGGTAAATAGATTATTCACAAGCCAAACTTTGAAAGAGAGCAGATTTAAGCTTTGATATTGATGTATTAAATAAATCAATATCTGTGAATTTTTTATTGTAAGTGTTAGTGGAACGATACACAAATGAGTTTCGTGTATAATTTTTATGATATCGGGGAGTTACGAAAAGTGGTTTTGGACGTGAGGGGCGCACAGGCAGACGGACTCGGGAAACAAATGACAATCTGCTAAGTAACAACGAGGAGTCGACTAGGTTATTAATGATTTTGTATAGAAATACTATGTCAAACATTTTACGCCTATTGCAAAGATAAAGTAAATTGTATTTTTTTAGTGAATCGGTGTATGACTGATTTAAAATATTTTGGCGATAATTTAGGGATTTAATAAACAATTTTTGAACTCTCTCTATTCTCCTAATATGAACTTCATAACAAGGGCTCCAAACAGTGCTGCAAAAATCAAGGAAAGATCTGACAAAAGTATAAAATTTTTAGAGTTTCGGGACGTTTAAAAGGTTTACTTATTCGTAGTATAAAACCTAGATTTTTAAAAGCCGAAGCTAATATGTGCTCAATATGTGGAATAAATGATAAGGTCGAATCCATGATTATGCCTAGGTCCCTGATTGTGGTTACTCTATTCAAGGCCTTCTGATTTATGTGGTAGTCGAAAGTAACGGGATTTTTTTTGCGAGTATACGATATTATGTAGCATTTATCGCTGTTTAGAAACAGATGGTTAAACTCACAGTATGCATGTAATCGGTGTAAGTCTTCTTGGAGTTTGTGGCAGTCAGTAATTGATCTGATGATTTGATACAACTTAGTGTCATCAGCATACAAGAGATGGTGACTATGTTTCAGGACATTGCCAATGTCATTTATATAGACTGAAAACAGTAAAGGCCCAATATGAGACCCTTGAGGTACACCCGAAGGGACTGGAAGAAATCGTGACGAATAACCCTTTACAAAGACTGCTTGACTCCTATTACTTATGTAGGATTGGATCCATCTAAGAAGGCTGCCATGCACACCGGCCCTTGCAAGCTTCTTTATTAGCAGATCGTGATTTATTTTATCGAAAGCTTTGGAAAAGTCGGTGTACACGGCGTCCACCTGTAGGTTATCATCCATGGCATGCAACAGAAAGTCATTAAAAGTTAACATATTGGTGTCAACGCTACGGCACTTAAAGAAACCGTGTTGTTCCTGGGAAATGTGATTACGGAAAGAGTACGACATTTGAGCGGTTACTATCTTTTCTAGGATTTTGCCAAAGATACAAAGTTTCGATATAGGTCTGTATTCGTCTATACATTCACGTCTTTTATTTTTTGGAATGGGGGTTACTAAAGTCTTTCCATAAAATGGGAAATGTCCCATTTTGGACAGAGAAACGAAATATGATTGTAATGGGTGTTGCAAGTTCTTCGGCACATTCGGATATGAGAAGAGGATGGATCCCGTCGGGCCCTGCACCTTTATGAATATTTACTTGTTTCAGTTCTTTGATAACATTATCGTGGTAGATGTTAATAGAATGTATATCTACGGGTGAATTGCCAGAGTAAGAAATAGTATTATCATAACTTTGACGGGTAGAAGGGATGAAAACTGAATGAAAATAATCATTAAAAGCCTCGCATATTTCACGGCCAGTGGAAATAATTTTGTCTTTATATATAATTTTTTCAGGAATGCAACTTGAAGCTTTTTTGACTTTACGAAAGACCAAAATAACTTTGGACAGGCTTTGATATTGTCCTCAGAAAGTTCAATGAATTTTTTGTAACATTCTGCTTCCATCCTCTTAAACCTCTTCCGAAGACAAGAGAAGGTCTGGTAGTCTCGTAAGTTGTTATAAAGTTTCCATTTCTTATGATATTTAAGCTTTTCCTTTTCTAGTTTTATGAGACAAGAAGTAAACCACGGCGGGCGTTTATTTGCGCTACAAAGATTTTGAGTAGGTACGTATGTGTTTATCAAATTGTTTAAAATTTTATAAAAATAACTCGTCATTGAATCAATATCCGTCATGGTATTAAAAACTTCCTCCCAGTTAACAGTGTTAAGTCCAGTTTTTATCAAGCCAAAGTCAGCATTATGAAAGTTTTTTTTTCTTAATTTTGGCGGAGGGTAATGGGGCAGGGGATTTTAAATTCAAACTAATTTCTAGGGATTTGTGGTGCACGTCTTCGGGTACTAACGGAAATTCAGGTCGCATAACATTACATGTTGTATTACTAAAAATTAAATCTAATAATCTATTATTAATATTAAATTGATTGTTGTATTGTAATAGTGACGATATATTCATAAAATCGGTAGTAAGACATGCGAGACTATTAATGTTTGTACGTATTTCCATGCAATCACTATAAGAATTAAAATACCAGTCTTAAAGAATTAAAATACCAATCTAATACTGGGCGACTTTAACGTCACTTACGCGACGTTAAAGTCGCCCAGTATTAGATAAGTATCGTCGGGATTTGAGATTTTAAAATCGCTTACTCTGTTGTAGAACGATGTCAATTGTGATTCGTGGTTACAACCGTGGGGTATATAAGTTGCTATAATATGTAAGCGGCGCTGGGCCGGCGATCGAGTATTAGAACCGTGCGATGACGTCACGCAGCCCGCACGCGACAATGTTTCAATTAATGGGATAGATAACCAAACCTCTTCTGCCTGCATCGGCGAGCACTCGTGATGGAGCTGCGACGGGCATAGGCTGCGCCGCACTGCGATCAGTACGCCGCCACCCATCCCGCGACCGCTAACCGTAACGTTGCGATCACATCGGTAAACCTCGTATCGACTGTCGAAGTATTCACTGTCATAAAAATTACTATTAAGCCATGATTCAGGGACACATACCACATCATAATTGTTACACAGAACATTCTTCAGAAAATCGTGTGATTTTGTGCGTAATCCCCTCACGTTTTGGTAGTAAATAGACAAGTTATTTTTATAAACCACTGTATAGAATATACGGCAAAGTGATATCACAGAATGAAATATTATGGGTTCCACTAACATTCACAAATAATAGAAGACAGCAATAACAGTATTTAAAGTTTCGTGAGAAATATATTTTACAACACTTTTTAATAGGTAATGTTGTCTTAATATATAAGTATTTGTAACAAAAAAAAAATTCCTTTCAAGACATTAAAATAGATAACGACATACAGTCATTTAATTTTACTTAGATCCGCATAGCATGATATAAGTTGAACTTTAGACGTATCATTTTTACGCAATAAAATCTTACAGTCAGACAACCACACGTATTTGTGTTCTTTCTATTTGGCAAGAAGGCGTGTTTGTTTGTATAATTGTTTGTTGTGCGGCGCGAGTTGGTCATTGACGTAGATGGGACCGGTGGGCCCGCTTAGACCTGCGTCAGCAGTTGTTAAACCTCGTCGCGCGCGCACGGCACTCAGCAATTCGTTCTTGCGATACCTTTGTGAGTCTGATGATAATGTTTGGTATGGAAGATGAGTCTCGAGAGGTACTGCTATCGTGTTTTCTGGGGATTTCGTTCCTCGTCGAGTTGAAACGTCGGACACGGTGAATATAATCAATATCTGTTGGCAATAACGTAAAACCGACCTTTGTAGCGATATTATGTATAATATTATTTAAATTTTCGCCTTTTAAGAGTGGTACCCCAGAAATTTCCACGTTATTAATCCTCCCAAGCTGCTCCTTCGCTTTCAGCTGGTCAGTAAGATTAGTTGTTATTGATCGCAGCTCGGAAATCTCGCTTGAAACTAGATCAACACGCTGGGTAATTAAAGCTGTTGTGGAACTCAACTCGCAAACATCTTTTATCACCATAGCTTGTTCGTCAGCCAATTTTTTTATTGAAGAGTTTACATCACTAATCTCTTTCTTAAATGAATTGATGTCCTCGCGAATGCCTTTCAAAACACCCTTTATGGTATTGTTTTGAGAATCCAGCTTTGCTGTGAGCGTGGTCATCATTCTATTACAAAAATCATCCATGAGTTGCTGTTGGTTGCAGTGACAGTCGGGCGTTTTCCTTTTTCTTGCAGTTATATTTAGGAAGTCACCATCGCTTATCTTCGATAAATGCGGCTGTGAGTTGGTTTTGGTTGGACTCCTTTGTACGCTCATATTATCAGGTGTTGCGAGAAAGGAGGTAGGTAGCAAATCCAAGCGAGGAGCGAGGAGTGTGGAGCAAACACTAAAGGTGTGAATGAAAAGTGTGTACACTCGTCACTTCTACTTCGCGCGATGTCTGTGTCGAAGACCGTCGAAAACTTCCGACAGAGCAGAGACAGGGACAGAGGACCGGTCCTCTCAAACGTCACACGCGATAAGGTCTCAAGCGGATTTCACTCAGAATGTACAATTACAGAGAATGCAAAATTATTTAGTAAAGTTACTCTAATCGGACAATGTTGCGGCACACGTCCAGCCTAGAAGGCGCTCAGAATAAGACTGATTGTGAATGATGTGAACTATTACATTCTTTTTTATTCTTTGAATTCGGATTTTATTTTTTATTGAGTTATTATTGACTTTACAAAATATTATTATCAGGACTGGTAAACGATTACTACCAGAGTTAAGCCATCGCACTGTTATTGCGTTCGTTATCCACCTGCCAAGCGTACAAAGACAATGGCAAACACCATACATGGGAGAGACTATGTCCAGCGGTGAAGTTATACAAATCAAATCAAATAATTTATTCAGTATCAGAGTTTTTACATAGCAGTGTTGTGAATGAGGACTTCTTTTATGGTGAAACCTACGGACTGTTCCCAGCCATTCTCCCGCAAGATGGCGCTGAAGTCAACATTTTTAGTTTATTTGGATTATTGTGTAATTGGAAAATTAGTAAGTCGTAGGAGTAGACTTAGCGGTTATCGGATATTACATTTTATTGGAATGGGACATATCATTGGCTCAAAATCCACCCAATTCGACATAAATTTTGATTATAACATCTGTCATTGAATATAGTGTCGTTTACACACACAGACGTATCCCTACGTTTACGAAGCTAGAACACTAGATGGCGTGTATGTAAAAAACAAGTTTTTAATTTTTGTGTATGTGTAGATTGGGTAGGCAGAACTACAAAACGCTGTGTACGATTGTTATAAAAATAAAATTTATGTTTGTTGGCGTAAACTATTTAATAGATTTATAACTTTGGGAAATAAATTATGTCAACATTGATTACAATATAACGCAGTTTTATTTTATTACATTACACTATTGAATTTTTTATCAAAACAGAAGTACGTATTTGAAGCAACATAATTATACTGATACATGCCTATTCACTCTAAACTAATAAAACTGATGATTTGTAACAGTACCAATTATTACAATAATTAGACATTTCATAACCAACACGTAAGAAACCATAATTCAAGAACAAGAGATGACAATAAATCTATAACACGATTTATTTTGTGATAATAACCAGGTAGTTTGAAAATAATATTTCCCAATTTCGAAGCACTCAACAAAAACTTTAAGTAAAACAAAAATATAAATCCTATACCTACGAGCGTTTTGTCCCTGTTTTCAGGCAATGAAAAACTGCTACAATATAAGAAGGTAAATTTTAACACTATAATAATGATCGTAATAGCTCAAGTGGAAAACGCACTATCGTGAAATCGTAGTTTCCTGGTTCGCGTCTTGTCTTAGGACTGACTTTTTTCCCTTTTTCTTCAAGTTCCCTTCTTTTGTGAGAAAATCTATTATTTCGAGCCCTTTTTGTAGTAATTTTTTAAAAATACGAAAATTATATTGCACTCATGATTTTTCATTTTAATAACCAGTTCAGTTTTTTTCTATTATGTCGGTAAGATCAAAAAATATTTTTCATATTTTATCAATATGTATTTCTAAACTAAATATAACCTCTAAAACACACGATTTCCAAAAAAAAAAAAATACCGAGAAATGCTCGGTCATCCAGGTACTATACAATATAATATACACAAATCTTCCTTCAATTCTATATAAATAGGGTTGCGTTCGGAACACAAGATCTAGAATACTAAAATGTACAAAAATTTACTTATCTTTTTATTTCAATGTTATCTTTATATTCCTGGTAGAATTGGCCGACGAATAAGAAAAATATAACTCAGATTAGAATAAGCTATTTATTTACAAACAATAAAGCACGGAACAGAAAAAAGGATTTTATATAACTGAATTATATTTGTTTCTGATCGCACCATAAGGTCTCAGACGAAGTTTTTATTTCGTCTGAGCATAAGGTATGACGTAGTGACGAGTGAACTTGAGCTCTACAAAATATAACAAACTAATAATGTGTGTCTGTCTGAAACTGTTTGCAAAATGCGTAAATGCGGGTGTTTAATGTAACCCGGCAAAATAATATTTAGCAAATGTTTGCAAGTTTAATTTTGTGACTACTTTGGTAGTTTACCGATTTATAATAATTGTATTTATTGTTGACCAAAAACATATTCAAACACATTCATATATGAAACACTGACACGTATGACGTAGGTAATCAGTATTGTGACGATATTTCAGAAAAATCACGGGCCAGCCTGCTGTTAATAATACTACCGAGAACATAATTGCGTTTTTAGAATAATGAATTACTACACCTACGATAAATTACAATATAGTCTCAAATATGTATATACTAGAGAAATATTGCAATTCGAATAAATGAAAACATACATACAAAATATGTATAATACACAAGAAATTCCGCGCGCAAATCATAGCGCGTGACAACCGAAATCAGAATATTATATTTTACAAGTAAAACAAGTGAACGTACGTAAGTTTGGCAACGCTTTTATTTCGTCAATTCAAGGTCAGGAATACGTTAGTACCGTAGACTTCTCTGTCTACGGTTAGTACTCTTATCAGTTTGTTGTCAGGAAAGACGGCAACGTCGCTTTACCTGCGACTTTTGGTATTTATGTTGTCACACAACAATAATAAGTACATTCCGCCTGTGGCACCGCTTCCGAGCGGTCGCATCCAGGTAGTCCGCGCTTTCGTTCCTGTACGGTAGTGCTCTCTCGCTCTCGCGCCTCCGCTGGCCCGCTCGCGCTGTACAGCGCCGACGCAGTGCTCAGTCCGCCGGCGGCATCGTTCTCGGACGGTCGCCTCCTGGTGGTCCGCGCTCCCGTACAGTACGGTAGTGCTGTCTCGCTCTCACGCGCCTCCGCTGTCCTGCTCACGCGGAACAGCGTCGAGGCTGCCGGTGAGTCACTTTTGCTACAGCTCTTACCCCCCTGTCTTCGGGCAGGGAGGTCTGACTGACCTCCGCTTTCATTTTCATTTTTCATTCATTATCATTTTCATTATAATTTTTTCATTATATTTTTCATTTATCATTTTAATTTTTTTTTGTCTTTTATTTTTTCTTGTGTTTTCTTGCATCTTTACTTGTACTATTACGTGCATAGTGTGTTGTAGTACGTCTCGCGTTCTAGTCCCTGTTCTACCGAGAGCAGGGACCCGACCTCATCTTTACTAGATTATCTCACTCAACCCAATATGGCCAACCCCAGTCTTACTGAGTCCCTAGCCGCCCTCATTACCCAATACGGGTTAAACGGCAATGACACGGTCCTCGCCGCCATTGCCACCATCGCCGCCCAGGCTCCCCTCCCTGCCCCTCAGGCACACCGTCCGCCGCCAGTACTAGCGGCATACCTCGAAACGAGGAACTCCTTTGCCCCGCTACAGTCAGCCCCCTCAGAAATGGAGTACGCATGCTCCGAATCCTCGGCGTCTACCTCCCGGAAGAGGCCCGCCACTACCTCAGGCTCCGGTTCATCGGAGTCCTCTGACTCCGAAGGTACCGATGAATCCAACTTCACCACTGTCACCTCCAAGCGCAACGGAAAGCGCGCTGCGATCAAACGCACCCCCCCTACTTCAGCGGCCCCTGCCGATCCTTCAACCTCCGCAGCCCTTGACGCTGCCCCCGTCCCACTGATGTCTCTAGACATCCCCACACCATCCAAACCAGCCTCTCGCTGTGCCCCAGTGCTGGCGAAGAAGCAAGTCCCGCCCCCTGTCTTCCTAAGAGACAAGGCTAAATTCACCCATCTGTCCAAGACCTGCTACGACGCAGGCATCAAGTATGACCATGCAGTCAACCTCGGGGAGGCGATTAAAATCATCCCTAGCTCCATCGAGGACTTCCGCTCAATTACCCGGCTATTCACAGCCGAAAGGGTATCTTACCACACGTACGCTCTCCCCGAAGAGCGTAAAGTCAGGGCCGTCATCCAAGGCGTCCCATTTGAGTTCTCCAACGAGGAGATACTTGAGGACCTTAAGTCCCAAGGTTTCCCAGTCGAAGCAGTGCACAAAATGCACAACCGTACGGGCAAAAGGTACAACCTTGCCCTAGTAATCTTGTCCAACGTGCCGGAGGCGAAAGCCATCTTCCGGCAGGTGCGCACAGTGTGCGGCCTGTCAAGGGTGAAGGTAGAGCCCCCACACAGGCCCGGTTTCCCGGCGCAGTGCCACCGCTGCCAACTTTATGGTCACGCGGCGGCCAACTGCTCCGCCCCACCCAGGTGCGTGAAGTGCCTGGAGCCACATAACACCAAAGAGTGTCCCCGGCCCAAAGACGCCGAATCCCCGCCCGCCTGTGTCCTGTGCAACCAGACAGGTCACCCGGTGAACTACAAGGGTTGCCCACGCGCACTTTAACCTCGCCCCAGTAGGAAAGCTCCACCGCCGGTGAATGACCGCTCATTCCCGGCCCTCCAACAACGGCCCCGCCAGGGCCCTCCTCAGCCTATCCAGGGCTTCCCTCGACCCTCTCAGGGTCCTCCCAGGCCCCCTCAGGGTCCCCCTAGGCCCCCTCAGGATCCCCCTAGGCCCCTCAGGGCATAATTCGGCCCCCTCCGGGCTTCTCAAAGCCAATGCAGCCTCCAGTCTTTCCCTGGGGGCCCAAAAAGGCAGACCCTCCGCGGACAACCTCGTACGCACACGAGGCAGAGCCCACAATAGATGACTACAACACGCTATATTCCGCGATTAGGAATATAGATGTTAGGGAGATTACAGTAATCTCACGCAAACTGCGCGCGGCGAAGTCCCCTCAAGAGCGTCTCATCGCTCTTGCCGAACATAATGATCTTTTACTAGCTCTGTTGTAAGTTAAGTTAACTTAATTAACTTAACTTCAATGTCTGAGAATAATATTAACCTACCAAGATTCCACGGTCGTATCAAACCTAAGGGTTTATCGCTTGTATCATTCAATATTCGCGGCTTGCGAAATAACCTCCCAGAGCTTAAGCTCTTTCTTCGAAATCATGAAGTCGATTTCCTCCTACTACAGGAAACTAATCTTAAAGCTAAGGACACTAGAGGCCTTTCTATTAGAAACTTCTCTCTTCTTCGTAATGACAGACCCGACCGCCGAGGCGGCGGAACGGCCATCTATTACAAGAAGACACTTCATTGCTCGCCCATTTCTACTCCGCAGCTTACCAATATGGAAGCCACGGTATGCAGGCTAGCTATGACTGGACATCAGTCCATCCTCATAGCCTCCTGTTACATCCCTTCAGGAACCTATCCCCTCAAAAAAGATTTTGAAGCCATTTTATCCTTGGGCAATTCAGTCATTATGTTTGGAGATTTTAACTCCAAGCATACTGAATGGACATGCCGCACTACGTCCACTAGTGGCAAGATACTGCTCGATATCACGCAGTCTCTTGATATCACTGTCCATAGTCCTCTCGGTGTTACTCACTTTCCCGATAACACCGATCACTCTCCCGATGTGTTAGATTTTGCGTTACTCCAAGGAGTTTCTCTCAACCTCGGAGCAATCGAGACACTAGACGATCTAGGATCAGATCACCGACCGGTCTCCCTCATTCTTGGCCATCAGCCACCTCCCCCAATACACACAAAAACCTTCACTAATTGGAAGGGATTCAAGGAGTCCCTAGCTAAAGCTCTGGACTCACAGGATTCTACCATCTCCATACCGTCGGACTTAGACAGTCCCGAAAAAATCGACACCGCGGTCGACTCACTCTCCACCCTTATTAAATCCTCCCTTAAGGAGAACGAAAGGGTCGTCCCGGTTGCTAACAATAGTGGGCTTCCCCTACACATTAGCAACCTATTAAAAGCCAAAAAAGCTGCTTTCCGGAGAGCAGCAAAATATCCCACCCCCGAATATAGGCGCGCGGCCAATCGTCTTCAACGAAAACTCCGCTTCCGCCTCTCTGAATTTCAAGATCTCGAAAAGAGTAAGCTCATGGAGAATATCTCTCCATCTCACACAGCGTACTATCAGATGGCTAGAGCCCTCCGCATAGACGCTATCACCCACACTCCCCCTCTCTCCCGTCCCGACGGCACGGTTGCCTTCGAGGACGAGGAGAAGGCTGAGTGCTTTGCGGATAGCATTGCCGATCAATGCTCCCCTAGCTCTCAGCCTGTCGACCCCTCACACGTCCAGGCAGTAGAGGATGAGGTCCGCCGCCGGAACTCACCCCCTACCGCCTCCGAACCTATCTCTGTGTCCAATGATGAGATTTCATCTCTCATCAAAGGACTTAAGCCTAAAAAGGCTCCGGGCGCGGATGGCATCTCCAACCAAGCCCTTAAACACTTTCCCGAGCAGGTGTTAACCTTTTTATCTATTATCTTCAACGCCTGCTTCAACCTTAGTTATTTTCCCACTACGTGGAAAGAGGCAACTGTGATTGGAATTCCCAAGCCAGGCAAGCCTCTCAACCTCCCCTCCAGCCATCGCCCCATTAGCCTCCTCAAGGCAATGGGCAAGCTCTTCGAAAGAGTCATCCAAACACGGATGAGGCGCTATCTGTTTCCCACAGACGGTGACCCTCTCATCATTCCCCACCAATTCGGCTTCCGAGCCAAACACTCATGTCCCCAACAAGTTCACCGCATTGTGGAATATATCCTCAGCGGTTTCTATCCTCGACGTCATAAAACCATCGCGGTCTTCTTCGTTATAGCCAAAGCTTTTGATAGAGTCTGGCACACAGGCCTCATCTACAAGGTCTACAAAATAGGTCTCCCCGATCGTCTAGTTCGTCTCGTGGCCTCCTATTTGAAGCATCGTACCTTTCGTTTTAGACACGAAGGCACGCTATCTTCACAGCGAACTATCAAGGCTGGTGTCCCTCAGGGCTCAGTACTTGCTCCTTTGCTGTACATCCTGTTCACCAACGACATTCCCATCCCGTCGAAAGGTGTTCAACTCTCCCTCTTCGCAGACGACACTGCCATCTACTGCAAAGGTGTCTCACTACCCTTCATACGGAACAAGATCCAAAAGTCAGTTGATGACCTAGGAGATTGGTTGGTGATGTGAACCCGGAGAAGAGCTCCGCCGTTCACTTCGATTATAAACGACGCCGTCTTAAAAACACTCCTCCAATACGTATGCTAGGGACCCCTGTCCCCTGGCATACGACAGCCAAATATTTAGGTGTCACTCTAGACACAGGGCTCACTTTTAGGCCCCACGTCAAACGAGTCACCCGTCACGCACGGTTTTACCTGAGTAGGCTCAACAGTATGTTGGGCAGACACAGTAAAATGTCCCTTCGGAACAAGCGAACCCTTTATAAGGTCTGTATACGACCCGTCATGTCCTACGCGGGCCCCGTCTTTGCCCACGCAAACCCTAACATTTTAAATGAACTCCAAATAGTTCAGAACCTCTTCTGTCGTCGAGCTGCGAACGCACCTTGGTACGTCCGTAATGCCGACCTTCATCGGGACTTAGAGCTCCCAACAATTCAACAGTTCCTTAAAAAACTCTCTGAGAACTTCTTCAAAGCCTCAGAGTCGCACCCAAACAATTTAATTCGTGAGGCGGCTTCTTATGCAGCCCCACCCCCCTCTCGCTATCGTGTCCGCAGGCCGAGAAACTCTCTCTCGGACCCGCCAAATAAACTGTCAAACGACCTGAACTGCCTCCTGGCGGCTCAGGCCAGTTCTAATTAAATTAATTATTATTATATCAACTAATATTATTTTGCCTTCGTAGGCACTCCCTCAGCGGCTCTTAGCCGCCTGCGCCCTCTTTTCCCAAAAGAGGGTCGCTCATGATAAGGCACAATAGAGCTTAATCAGCCAGCTGCCTGTCCCCAAAGGCGGTTTTTAGGGGGTATCACTTAGGGTCCCCGGTAGGACAGTGAGTCCCCCATAACCACGATAGACCGGCTATCGTGGTATGCGTAATGCATTTTCCGCCTCCCTACGTACAGGGTAGCCCTTTAATTGCTTCGGGCGCAAAAAAAAAAAAAAATAATAAGTAATAAAGTTGTTTACAAAAAAACATAGGTGTCTAAGGTCATTAGTTTTATGTTATTTTATACTGTTTTTTAACGGTTGGAAAGGAAATTAACCAATTGTTGAACTTAGTATATTGATTTATCAGAATTATTTAAGATCACTTGGATGCCATCTAGCGTGCCAATGTTTAAACGTCGCCTTTCGTTTGCTTGTCAAAAGTCACGCACACTACTAAAGAAGTGTCAAATAGTGTGAGTGTGAGTGTGAGTGTGTGTGTGTGTGAGTGTGTGAGTGTGTGACTGTGTGACTGTGTGACTGTGTGAGTGTGTGTGAGTGTGTGAGTGTGTGAGTGTGTGAGTGTGTGAGTGAGTGAGTGACTGTGTGACTGTGTGACTGTGTGAGTGTGTGAGTGTGTGAGCGTGTGAGCGTGTGAGCGTGTGAGCGTGTGAGCGTGTGAGCGTGTGAGCGTGTGAACGTGTGAGCGTGTGTTTATGTGAGTTTGAGCTTTATGGGTTATTAATAAAATTTCATTTAGATTAAGGCCCCAAAGGATTAAGTTTAGGTGAGTTTTATCATTCCTATTTTATTAAATAAAATATTATTTTTAAATCAAACGTCTATTGTGTGTAAAACATAATCCAAGAATGTCCTAGTTTGAGTTCTGTAAGAAAGACTCAGTTTTATCATAACTCCAAGTTTTTAATAGTGCTGTCAAACTTTTGCACTTGTATTTAGTCATTTGGTAAATGTTTAAAACTTTATTAACTTTATTATATAAATAAGCAGATCGAACCGTAAACTGCCTCCTAGCATAACCTGACTTGACTGTAGCAATGGGAGCTACATTATGCTTTCGTCTTCTAGATATTTTGGAAGGATCATATGGAAGCGTTTTGTGACATTTTAGAATTATATTTAATATATACAATTGCCTAACTGTAAGAACATCACTTATTTTGTATAGGTTTTCAGTATACCTATAGGGCTTAAAGCTCATTACCTTTAGTAGTGCTCTTTGTGCTCTTTCTAAATCGAAAAACTGCGTCTTACTATAGGCTGTCAACTTCGTGCAGTCCGCGCCCGCGGGGCTACAGGGTTTGGCAAGGACGAGGTAAAACGGCCTCAAAGGGGAAGCGAGCGGTATGTGGGAGGGCGAGCGAGCACGCCGCGTGCTCAAGAGCGCCAGTCGCCGGTGGTCGCTTGCAACGGTTACTTGTACACTCGACGCACACGAGATTACGATCTGAAGATGAGCAAACCGATTGGACGACAATCAAAAGAAATTGTGTATAACGTATACATGTATTTTAAAGAGCGTAGAAATAATAAATCATCGCAAGAATACCAGAACGATATTAATTTGGCAAAAACCGTGTCTGTAAATAGATATGGATTGCGACTATAATTAGTTTTCGTTGTAAATATGAGTGTAAATAAAAAACAGTATTAAATTACTTTCTTATTTAGAAAAAATATTATTACTATTATTCGGTGTTTAATCTTTTATTTTTCCAATTTTCGTTCTCCTTTCGTTCTACTTTCGGCTTGCATTACATTTTATACTTGTACTAGATTTTGCAAAGCTTCCTCATGAATCACTCCGTCTATTGGAGAAAATCCGTTTAGTTGTTTTTGAGTTTATTATACAGACGCGGCGGGGGACTTTTTTATAACATAAATTGATTTAATATTATATCGAATTCATCACTACATCACACAATACTTCGTAATAAATCTAAATAAATCCATACTAATCTCAAGATAACTCGATCCCAAATCCCTACGTGTGTAGCCGTGGGCGTGGCCTCGTGCACGAGCCGCGTGCTTCCTCGTCCCTCTCCACCCTGTACCCCGTGGGCGCGGACTGCACGACGTTGACGGCCTGTAGCACCACCCCAGACTGGGATACAGTAGGTCAATAGTGACTGATCCAATGAAACATAAATTAGTTTTAATAGTTTCTTGTCAGTAACATGTCTCAGCTTTTTAAAAACCTATGTAAGTTTTCTGACTCTTCCCATCATTAGTTCTAGATGGGCGTGCCAGGATAGCCTCTGGTCAACTACAACTCCCAAATACTTTGTATTGTTAATTTTGGAAATGGTTTTGCAAGAGCAATTTATTCCAAGGTTGTTACACTCATGAATTTGAATTTTGAAATTATGTTCAGGTTGCGTTGAATTATATTTTGTGAATGCTATGTAGTTTGTTTTGTCCGTATTCAATGTTAAGAGGTTGGATTTTAACCAGTTGGCTACCCTGACTAGCCCCTCCTCCGTGACTTGACGTACGGAATCCCATGTGTTGCCAGTGAAAACAATGGCAGTGTCGTCTGCATAAGAAAAAACTTGTCCCGCGTTAATACATTGCAGAGGCTATTGATGTAAGTCAAGAATAGAGTCGGCCCAAGGACACTTCCCTGTGGGACACCATACGTCACATCACATTGGCTACTAATGTATTGGCCTATTTTCACGCATTATTTGCGCTCATTGAGGTAGTCTGATGCCACTCCTCTTATGCCAATACTCTCCAGCCTTTGTATAAGAATGGGGACAGAGACAGTATCAAATGCTTTTTTTCAAATCCAGAAACACTGCAATACATTTCTTTCCCCTGTCGATATTGTCAACGATATGTGTCGTTAATGCTGTGACTGCATCTTCAGTTAAAAGATTTTGCCGAAAGCCGTATTGCGATTTTGAAAGAAAACCAATTTTATTTAAATAATTTATAAGTCTCTTGTTGATTAATTTCTCTAGAATTTTTGAAATGCTGGTTAAAACTGAAATTGGCCTATAGTTGGATACATCTATATATATACAGCGTTATTATTGCCTTTTTGAGCCCCGCTGGGAAGATCCCAAGTTTAAAACAGAGGTTAGCAAGGTGCGAAATTATGAGCACTACTTGATCGTTCGCTTGTTTTAAGAATTGAGTAGATACATTATCCCAGCCTGGGGCGCTCTCAGATTTCAGGCTCATCAAAATTTTGTGAACCTCTTCGGGATCGATTTCAAGAAAAAACATAGACGCTACAGGTGAGTTAAAACAAACATTTCTAGCACCAACTTGTTGTGTGTAAGTGTTTGTGAGAATATCCTCAGCTAAGGTTTTGCCAACATTAGCGAAGAAATCGCATACATGATGAACAGACAACTGTGGGGAAGCGTGTATGTCTAACAACTCCAGACTATTTGTTTTTCTTTTGTTACGGCTTGTTATATTATTTATTGTATGCCATAAAGTCCGTGGGTTTTTCCTATGTTTAATCAAGAGTTCTTTATCATATTGAATCTTAGATTTTTAATTATGTGATTACAAAAATTACGGTATCTTTTGTAAGTTATATTATATGGACCAGCACGTAATTTTCGTTGCATATCATTCCTATTTCGGATACACCTTAAAATACCTGATGTAATCCATGGTTTAATTAATCTATCCTTGGAGGGAATGCGTTTTGAAAAAGTGTTGTCCATTAACCATTGCTGCAATTTGTTAATAATTGTGTTAGTTAATGCTGTGGGATTCTCATATAGTACTAAATTAGCTAGATTACTTTCTTTTAGGCTTAAGAGTGCATTTTCATAATTTGTAATTGTCTTATATTTATTATTATTATTATTTTTAATGTTATCTTTATTTTGATTTCCATTTTGTGTATCGGTATCGGTCAATTTTAGGAATATCATATGATGATCGGTTATGGTGGTGTCAAAGACTATAATGGAGGCCAAGTGTATAATAATATCTATTTTCAGCATAAAATGGTCCAAGCAGTTGTGTTTCCTTGTAGGCAATACATGTCCTGGAAGTATGCCATGCATTGTTAACATATTGAAGTATGCCAGTCTATTTCTACGTTCGTGTGATTGTTCGATGGTTTTATTGATAATATTTATATTAATATCACCGGTAATAACAACATTTTTATGTCCTTTTATAGTGTCTAAATGTCTGCACAATGAGTTTATAAAAAGTTCAGCATTTCTAATTGAAGGCGATCGATAAATGCAAAGAATTGTATAGCTGAGTAATAAAACTTGCAAGCATGACGCATGTATTAATTTAATTTCTTTTATATTACATTTAAGTGTGTTTTTTACATAAACAACTACCCCATCACACTGATTAATATGATTTGTAGTCGAAAAAGAGGTATAATTATTTAACTGCGGTATTGCTTCGTTACAGTCAAGTCTACATTCACTTAATACCAACAAGTCAACTTCAAAGTTAAAGTTCGATAGGGAAATGTAAAAGTCGTCAAATTTTTTAAATATACTTCGGATGTTTTGAGCAATTATAGTGAAGTCAGTGTTTTTTACGTAATGCAATATTTTCGAGAAGTTATGAATTGATTCTATCTTTGACTGTGCAACTTGGGTTTTGTCTATTACTCTCAGGTTAATGAGAGAACTATACATTTTTATGTTCGTATATAAAGCTGATTTTACGTACTATAAGGAATTGGATTAATTTTATTAATATTACGATTTCTTTTGATTTACTTATAATTAGGTGGAGAAAATACATAAATATTGAAAGTATGTACATTGTGTGTGTGTTTGTGTTGTGTATTATGTATTTGTGTATACTTTTACTTATACTGGTTGGTAGAGGATAATACGGCTGTAAAACCTACCACCACTTCAAGGCAACGGGCTTTTGTTAAGCTAAGGCTAAGCTAAAGCTAAAGCTAAGCTTTACCATCTTCGGCTGCATCAACACTTACCATCAGGTCGGATAGTAGGAAAACAATGGATTATTATAGTAAAAACAGAAGAATAAGGTAGTCTACCTTTAACTAAATCCTTAATCTCTTGAGCAGTCAGAGTATGATTTTCTTGTGGCACGACACACGCTACTGGCAGTTCACTACACTCGTCATCCGGTATGCCGGTCACAGCAACGTCGTAAACGCCAGGGTGTGTCCGTATAACCTCTTCGATTTCTGTAGGTGATATCTGAAAACACAATTAATATTTTTACTAACAATGCTCTTCTAAGTTAGGAGCTAGGCGCTAGTCTTAATTTCAAAAGAGGCGATCAATCCAAGTTCGCTCCCCGTTGGCATCAATATAGTAAATATCCTTTATTATCCCGTAATTAACTCGTTCAGGGTTATAAATAAGATTGTACATAAAGACACGTCCGTCATACACGCATTGGCGCAGTGCAACATACTCTACCCGTTTTTACATGGGAAAATGCCCACGCATACCTGCCTCGCGCGGACAAGGGCTGGTCATGGTATTCTAAAGTACGCTTCTCACCGAAAATAAAATGACCACTCGCAAGCAACAGCTTTCCTGACCCCAGCGGCGTATCTAGTTTGTGAATCCGCCGGCAACCAAGGTACTTCCGCGGCATCACCACCACCGCTTCAACGGTGTGGCTTCGACGGATTCGCGGAAGTAAGGGCGAGTTGCGCATCGCCATACCGCCATTCCTCTGAAGAGGAAGCTGACACTATCATTCCACAATCCACCAAAGCGCACCCGGAGCGAGTTAGCAAGCCCCTCGAAGTGGCCACCTCGGGCCAGCCAAGTGGTTTCCTATTTGTTCACCGTGGGTCCCTAAGCCACGGTAACTAAGCCCTCAGCTATGACAAAGCGGGAAAGAACTACAAATACTAGTTACGGTTAACGGTTAGAACGGTAACATGGCAGGGAATTACCTGGTGATTTTTATATTTAAGAAGCAGTTTCATGCGATCGGCAAAGAAAAAGTTCCAGTTCTCGTCCCTGTAGAAAAGATCACCTGACTTCAACCATTTATCTTCGGTGTATATCTCAGCTGTCATTTCAGGATTATTATAATAACCCTAGAAAATAGTTGTACATTTAAAGTTGTATATATTTAAATTATTATTTTAATAATTTAATGTTTTATAGAAATTGTATTACACATTCATTGTCCAATTTTTAGACACCTAGACTCTTTTTCCTGAAAACGAGGCGTTGCATCTCAGTCCTCAGGGGTGACCTCGCATTTGCATTGCGATTCTTAATCGCAGATAGGTGCAGATGGGTCCTTCCAACCGTTTGCGCAAATAGCATTGGCATACAAATAATTGATTTTAAAATTAATCTCTGATCTTAAGAAATTAGGGACTTAAATAAAATAAAGTGAATGATTTAGAGATTTCATAAAATAAATAAAAGATAAACTAAAATTTCAACTCCATCCAATAAAAGATTTTTTTTTTAGGATAGGGTGACAAACTAGCACACAGTCCACTTCATGGTAAGTGGTTGTTGCGACCCGTAGACATCTATATCTATCCTCGATTACAAATCAAAATGCAGATGCGTTGTCACCCTAGAGGACTAAGATGGAGTGCCTTGTTTTCAGTTAAAAGGATCTCCGGTTCTCTATACTCACCATACGAAACAGAGCAGCATTAAGCTACTATTTTACGCCGGTATTCTGTGAGATCATGGTCCTTCCCCGCTCGAGCCGACCCCTTCGTGCTAGAACTATACTACTGATATAACTGCAGCATTGCTCTACCACGTAATGCTTATGTTCTATTATATACTGCATGTAAATAAGTCCAAGTATATTAACTAAGCCTAGCCCAATATTAATCCAAGCTGTAATATTATATACTATATTCACGTTCTTGTCATATATATTTCAATTAGAGCCGATCGAGAGCCGTGGTAGTTTAGAGGCTAAGCGCTCGCTATCCCCACCGACACCAATGAAATAATTAATTACAATTTTGAATGGTGATTTTTACCACGTGCTGGTGGTGAAGTAAAACTTCGTGAGGAAACCTGCATGTCTGAGAAGTAACAAAAAAATATATTTCGAAGAGATGTGAAGTTCGCCATTTGGGCAGCGCGCACATTTCCTGGTCCTAAAACCTCATAAACTAGAAGAGGCCTGTGCTCAGCAGTAGTAAAGTTACAGCCTATATACTTCATATACCTATAACTTTAAGAAACTTTTATCGTTTATATAAAAATCATAAAAATGTTGGTGTTTATTAAATGTTTATTTTTGGTCACAAATTGTTTTCATTACTGCCTCGAAACATGTTTATACGTGGTAGAGCCACGCTGCAGCTATACGAGGGCGACAGTGAATTTTTTTAGAACTGGGCACTTGTAAACGATATAATAAAAAAAATAAGTTCAAATTTTGAAAATGGAACTCTATCAATATTATTGTGTATGTACCTATTTTATTAATTTGTCATTTGTTTACGATTTGGCGGCAAATTGAAAATTGTCTGTGTCACTTCAGTGTGAATTTAACGCGAAAAAATTTTCGTACAATGATTTTTATGACTTTCGATGTCATTTAAGTCAACAAGAAAGTTATTATAGACTTCGATTGACCTTTCCCGATGAAACCCCATCTTATGCCACTGTTTACAACTAGTTTAGTGAGTTTAAACGTGGTCGCACTAATCTCACCACGAAGATAACATCAGTGTTGTGCGGCGTATAATAGAGACTGACAAAAGAGTGACTTATCAGCAGATTCGGAAAAGTTTAGGCACTGGTCAAGGTCAAGTTTAGGCACACGAGTCAAATGCACAAAATCCTCCATGAACATTTAACGATCAGGAAGCTTTGTGTCTGGTGGATACCTCATAATTTGACGGAGGCCCAAAAACTCCGTCTTGTTGGTTGTTGTCGTGAAATGGTTCAAAGATTTAATGGAGGTGTCTCAAATGCTGTGTTCAACATACTTACGGGTAACGAAAGCTGGATTTATTGTTATGATCCTGCAACTAAGAGACAGTCTGCTGTCTGCGTGTTTCCTTCCGAGGAGTTGCCGACCAAAGTGAAGAGAGGTCGAAGCGTGGGAAAAGAGTCATTAAGCAACAATGGTTTTAGAGGATCGAAAAACAATTACTGCAGAGTGATACACTGACAATTAATTGTCATTTATCTTGGAAAAAGTTCGGGAGAAACGACCTCGCGGTAGGATCCTCCTTCACCACGACAACGCCTCGTCGCACACCGCCAAGCAAACAATCGACTACTTGGCGACGTCAAACGTGGAATCCCTGGGTCACCCACCCTATATCCCCGAACTAACCTTGAGATTTTTATTTATTTCCAAAAATAAAAGAAAAACTGCGAGGAAATCGTTTTATGGACGCCTAGGAAGCAGTGGCTGCTTTTCAAAATGCCATCGAGGAGACCCCTGAAGATGAGTGGGTAAAGTGCTTTTCTCAGTGGTTCTATCGGATGAAGCGATGTATTGATGTAAATGGACACTATTTTGAAAATATATAATAAAATTAATAATTTGCTAGTTTCTTCAGGTTTTAATTTTCTAAGAACTTTTAGTGTCACCCTCGTATTGTGATTGTAACATGAATGGGTTGGTTCGACCGGGAAATGACCACGCTCGCACTGAATACCAGCGTGAAATAGCAGCTTTAGCAGCTTAAAGCTGCTTTTTTAAGCTAGTATTCTAACCTATAAGCATCCACTTATCATCATGTGAACTGCGTGCTCGTTTGTCACCCTTATTCTATAAAAAAAGACAAATATCAATAACGCGGGGTAGAGAATGTATTAATTGTTGATTGACTGCGGAACTTAAAATGTAAAATGTCAATGAATTATAGAAATAGAAAATAGGTTAAAACGCATACTTTTATAAAATGACAAAATAACCATACCTTAAAGGTTATCGGTCCTTTAAACCAAAGTTCGCCTGTTGTGTGGGGTTCCAAAACGTCTTTTCCCGTTTCAGGATCCACTAACTAAAAATTATTGTTAGCTTTGAATTATTTCTAATTATTATAAAACAACTTGTCAACCGAGTTCAAAAAATGAGAAGGTTATATATTCGACTTGTGTGTTTTTTAGTAAATTCATAGATTTTTTGAAAACGGCTGAACGGACTTAAATAATTCTTTTTTATTCAAAAGGTCATATTCTATATAAATTTAAAAAAAAAATTGTATCTCCAAGGTTTATTGTACCTACGTTCTACTCGTTCTATAGTAACGTAAGCTTATGGTTCGACTTAACCTGTCGAACTTGAACTTAAACTAGGGATAAAATAATTAAAATTTTAACAAGAAGTAGAACCGTGAACAATATCGTTCAAGTTCATTGAAATAACGCTGCAGACGAAGGCAGTCAGAAGTATTTGTAATGGGACATAAGATTTTCATGTCATCAGCATAAAGGGTTATTTTTTTTTTTTTTTTTTTATAGAATAGGGTGACAAACGAGCACACAGTCCACCTGATGGTAAGTGGTTGCTGCGGCCCATAGACATCTACATCTATCTTCCATTGCAAATCAAAATGCAGATGCGTTGTCACCCATGAGGACTGAGATGGAATGCCTCATTTCCAGTAAAAAGGGTCTCCGGTTCTCTACACTCACCATACGAAATACAGCAGCATTAAGCTACTATTTCACGCTGGTATTCTGTGAGAGCGTGGTCCTTCCCCGGTCGAGCCGACCCATTCGTGCTACAACTATACTACTAATATAACTGCAGCATGGCTCTACCACGTAAAAAATTTTGGAGTAAGTGAAGCAGGAACCTATATAACTTATTAAAATCGCAAAAAGCAATGGACCCAATAGCCATCCCTGCGGTATTCCTGAGGGATTTGCACATTTACTGATGTATAACCATTGAATACTTCTGTCTGACAACGATTCTCAATATAAGACTTAAGCCACCTTAACAAATTGCCACTGATACCTCCTTAGAAGTAGTAGTAGTTTGCCGAGAAGTATAACGTGATCTAAACGGTTGAACGCTTTACTGAAATCAGTGTAGACTACGTCCACTTGTAAGCGCTCAGACATAATGTTAATTAAGTAATCAGAACAGAAAATAAGGTTCGAAACAGTAGATCTACTTTTTAAAAAGCCGTGTTTATAATCACCGAGTGTATGTTAAATGCCATGATATACAGGCGAGTATACGATTTTCTCAAAGATTTTAGTAAATAAACAAAGCTTGGATATTGACCTATAGTTTTCTAAACGGTCCTTTGGACCTTTTTTGGATGGAGGTAATAAATTGAAGATTTACAAATAAGAGGTACTATTCCTTCCTTAAGAGAACGTCTGTATATTATTGTTAACGGTATTATAGTCAAGTTTTTAGCATACTTACTTATAGGAATGGGTGGTATACCATCTGAGCCTGCAGATTTACTAAGGTCAATAGAATTTAAAAGCTTAAAGACTTCAATTTCGCTAACTTGTATCGAGTTAATACCCGACACAGCCTGTGATCGCCAATTATCGGGCTCGTATCGGGTGCCAAAGATAGTGCGAATTTGGTGAAAATTACCATAGAAAAATCACTAAACATATTACAACTAATATTCCCTTGGACAGATGATGTGTCTATATTTCATTATAGATGGACAAGCATTTGGCGCTTTTTTATATTTCACGAAGGTCCAGAACGTCCTTGGCAATTTATTTATGCTGAGTTTTATATTTGCTATATAATTGTTGTACATTTGGGATTCTTATTGTTTGGTGCGGTTACGTAATATTAAAAATTGCCATATTTTTTATATTTGGTGTGATATTTAAACTTTTGCTTTAAAAATTTAATAAGAGTGGTTTTATACCAGGGGAGATATTTAGAAGAAGATTTTACTACTTTTATTTATTACACACCAAGCAAAGCACAAAAAGGCGGACTAATGCAACAAGGCATTCTCTACCAGTCTACCTCCAGGCTAAGCAGAGAAGATATTGTGGGAAGACTGACGACGAGAAGACATTATGTATGTGTTATATACTTATTGCGATCCATGTTATAAACGTAATTACACATATATATTATATAGATATACACACAATATATATATATATATATATATATATATATATATATATATATAAATATATACATATATTTGCTTGATAATTCCTGTGTATATATTTATTATTAGTACATACATAATCAAATATAGTTTCTGATTCAAACACCTATAAAATATTTGAAATTAAAACAGGAAAAGGGAACAGGGAAAAGGGAAGTTAAAATTAAAGGATATAAAAAATGTAAATCCACAAACTACTACTAGAACGCCAGAAAATGATTCCAGAGCAAGCGTTTGAACGATGCCTTGCTCGTGGCTGCACGTTCACTGCTCGGTTGCTCGTTCCACAATCTTACCGCATGAGAAGTGATTGATGTGTGATGATTTATACAAGAAGGTAGTATGACAGAGGGTGACATACATTTGTTGGTATGTAAGTACCGCACAGGTTATTTACACCCGTATTCACGAACCATACTTACATAAGTATGGCAGCAACACTATGCTAAGTAAGATATTTCTCACTGCGTTCGTCATGGCAGGCCGTTCATTTCATAAACAATACTTAGTGGACTCTTTGTTGTGCGGACACATAGCATTGAATGGGGCGCCGTGATTGGTTAACGTTGTGACGCGACTTCAGTCGAGTTGAATGACAGTAAAACGTCACCCAACTAAGATATTATTTTGTCATTTGAATTCTAAACATAGTTTACTTATAAAATTTTATTTTATTTTCATTTTGAATACGAGTTGCCTGCCTATAATGAATGCAAAATCACCTAAAATATGGTAAGTATTACATTTTATGTTTCTGTTTGTTTCGTTGTCAATTTCGTGCAAATAATAACACGTGTTGTTTTCTTACAGTTCAAAGAAGTTACCATTTACTTCTTCGGAATTCGGAATCGTTTGAAAACCTATAGCGACTTTTAAATTCATTGGCACTGTAATAATCAAAAGGATTTTGAAAGTCACGTATCACTTTTCTTGTGCTAATCGTTCTTTGCACGTTTATTCTCTCCAGGATATAATTATCAAAATCATCTTCGCTGCTGTAATCCATCGCAATTAATTAATCAAAACAAATCAGCGTATCACAAATCAACAAACACCTATATACCCGTAAACAATTTGACATAATTGCGTTGCTTTGTCGCACTATGCGTAGCGTAAAGTAGCTAGCGAGCTACTTTATCTGTGCGTTCATTATAATGAGCGCATAGTGTCGTTCGTCCCTCAAGTGTTGTTTATGAATACGTTTTCTGTACCCTGTGCGTTCCAGCGCACTGTGAGACTGCACAGTAACGTTTGTGAATACGGGTGTTAAACGAGTGTACAATAGTGACGACGCAACGTTCACTGTACCCTTAAAAAGATCATGAAACCATGCAAAATTATCAAGCTCTCGTGATATAGAGGAGAAATCAGCTAAATGATACATAAACTTAGTCCTTGGCTGGAATGATGAAGTGAGGTACTCGACAAAATCCGCTAGAACACTAATAGCCACTTGATGAGATGATGCTGATAAGTGATTATTACAAAAGATTAAGTCGAGTATACTGTTGTTAACATTGTTATGAAAGTCATATTGTTGCAGATTACACGTATTTAAGATATCAAAAAGTCGGACTGAACGGACTCCTGGATATTTTCTGGACGAAGAGAGTATGCATCATCATCATCAAGAGTCTAAGATATGTTTGGCAGATTAAATCTCTCAAAATAACGAAAGCATCAGTTAAATTCGTCTATACTATGTCGTATAATATTGTATAAAAACAAGCTAACTGTGCAGATAATGAGTTACCCAGATTTTGTATGTCATATTCGGTTTGGAACACCGACGAGTTAACGATACCCATATGTCTTCAGTAGAAGAATGCCAGTCGACCCGCTCCTCCACTGCGTGCTCGCGCCTAGCAGCCATAAGCACACCACTTCCCAACGTTTTATTTGTAACACTGTAGTTTCTATCACGCCTCCAAACAACATAACGGTCATCAAAGAGCTCGTTATTACAAAAGTAATCACTAAGCCAGGTCGCCGTCAAGCATATAACACAACAAAAACTTTCGTTCAAAAACGTTCGTGACAATAAAAACTGCCGTCGATTACCAAAATTGACACTTTAATTTCCGAATATCAATTACAAATTAAAACATACTAATTAATCACACTTAACACTTTAGTTCGCAGTTATATAGCTTCGAAGTATTCGCTTTAATCGCCAATTCAATACTGATTCGGTCACGGCTCTAAACGGCTTTATATAGGATAGGGCCTCTTCCACTAAAACATCTAGAATGTTCCAGCACATACCGGTCCCGACCGACTGGAAAGTTCTCTCCTAGTTCTGCCACTCGATATGAGATGGCGCTAGTTGGAAAGTTCTAGTATAGAATTCTCTAGAAAGCTCCCCAGCTCTGCCACTCGACACTTGGTGCTAGTTGCGTTAATTATGGCGTGTAAAAATACGTTTGTTGCGTTTACCGTCTACCAACTGACTTAATGTAATATGTATGTAATTAAGGTTATTGTCCTGTCTTTCTGTTTTTATTTGGTAAGACTGTGTAACGAGTGATGAACAAGAAAGTGTAGGGGGGACAAAGAGGAAAACAAAGTATTGTACACTTACGCGGTAATCTGAGTGCCCTAATGGCCGTCCAATGCATCCTGGAATAAAGCTGACTGGGTCTAAAGCAATTGTTCCTAATTCGCTCATTCCGTATCCTGTGCAAACATCTGCAAATGGCGCCACTGTCTGAAATTGTTAAGGTATTTTAATATTACTTCTTTTTATTAGCCATTATTACATAATAGGTATATCCATATTTTATTTAATTACGAGGATATAATAATTGTATATATGAGAGACGTTACGTTTGTTTTAAAACTTAAATTCCTCCTAGAATGCTTTTTCTCAAATTAACAAGTTGATTAACAATTAGGCGGAAGATTTGTTCGTATTCACTACGCTGGGTAGGCGGGTTAGTAGCACTGGTATTATATTATATACTGCATCCTAAGTTTCAAGAATTGGTAGCCTTACCAATCATTAAACCTGCACGAGTAAACATTTTATGATATTTTTTCTTCAGGACAACAATCACATAATAATACTTAAATCAAATAACAATTTATAAATAACATTAATCATTATGTAACCAGCGCCATTATCCACAAAGAAAAAATATTGCGTCATCTTCCATACGCCCTCATAGTCTGCTTTCACTAACTTTCTACATTACTTAATATTACTCTGAAATTTAATATTTTCATAGCTATACTAATAACAAAATAAAAATTTTTGTAAACCTATATAGGCTGCAATTTTACTTTACTTAAATTTTTGTTTGTAATGGATAAACTATATTATTATTAAGTAAAATATGATACATTTAATTTAAAATAAGTTAGGGATCTAAGAAAATTCCAATAGTGTAACCAATGGTTGATACCTTGGGTTACAAAATTGTTTAAAAAGTCATTACTCTGCGTAAAAACTAATGATGATGGAATAAAATAATGTAGGTACTAGACGTTTGTAGAATTATAATAACATTGTAATTTACTCGAAAAAATATATCAAAGTAAAAGGTAGTACGTCATTGGCACGCAAGCACGCACGCCCACACGCACTTACGCTCGGCCATTGGCACGCATGCATGCACGGCCGCACGCACTCACACACAATCGCACGGCTGCACGCATGCACGCATGCACTCACTTACGCACGCACTCACGTACGCACGCACGTACGTGCTAACGGTCAAGCAATGCAATAGAGCAGTCCCGATTGTACTCTGAATGGAGATTTTGCGTCCTCTCGTATACCCTGATGGTAACCACCATGGGTTTTTTGCCGGTAGAAGTCCAACATAAAGTTTTTGCCCCCGCTGCTGGTCATGTGGTCGGATCAAAATCAGTTATTGGGGAATTTTGAAGTTCGGAGTTAGGAAGTTGGCGGAGTTTAACCCCCGCGCTTTGGAAAGTACGTACAGGCCATTAGTCTTCTGTTTGATCTCTCTATGGTCATGTGCAATTGCCGCCCCGTCAGACTATGAGGGAGGCAATAAGGACTGCACCTGTGTTTTTGCACAACCTTCGCTCTATAATCTGGTCCTGCGCAGATGGCTCGTCTCTGTGGCGAATTAAATTCTATCTGGAGTAGGTAAATAATTAATATCCTACGGTAATTATACGAGTATATACCACCCCGGGCTACTTTATAATACTATCAAGGACAATATCAATATTATGTGATACTTACTTTTACATCATCAATTAATTTTTGCGGTACAGCACTGCCCCCTATTATGAACAGTCTAAAGCATGTGAAGTCACACTTTTCACGTTGACCCGGTTTTACTAGGCTGGTCATCATCGACGGACTGATTACCACAAACTCAGGCTAAAATCAATTTTATTATTACATATAAAGTTTTTAACTTATATTAAGTAGTTTAGTATTTTTCACTTATTACTTTCTAAAAAATTACACCGATATTGTACTTGAAATGGACACAAGCTAGCGCTACCTGTCTATCAATGCAACTCTACTTCAAGCTGCCTAATGAATGATGTGCAATATTGTAAGGACTATTGTATTATTCAAAAAAGTCTGTTAAATTACTTACCTTAATTTCTACTTGTTTTGGGCATCATTTTCTTTTATATCTGTTAATTGTTAAGTATTTATTATTTATCACTGCTAACCATTGATCACTAATATAAAACTAGATACACAATCAGTGACAAAAAACGACCTCACCAAATGAGCACCCATTCGAAAATTAGGGTGCGCTTTTAATCTAGTTACATTCGAACACTCCGCCGGTAAACATGCCTCAGTGCTCGTTTAAAAAGTGTAAAAATCACACATCCAGGACGCTAAAAAAGGATGGAATTTCCTGATTTCGGTACGTATTAATATTATCATTATTTAATTGTTATCACTGTATTGTAAATACTTATATTTTGTTAAGAAATCTCCGTAAACATTTTTTAAATTAAGTCTTAATAAAATAAGTCATAATTGTTCGTTGACTCTGTTCCATTTGTTGGAGACGTTATTATTTTTTATTATTAAAGTATGATTATTATTTTTTGTTTAAGGAGACTTCTTTATAGTTTCTCCAAATATTATAGTAACATATTAAAGATTTAATTCTGAATATGTGCAATAGTAGAAACTGATTGTGCATGTAGTAAAAATAAAGATGTGAGATTTTATTTTCAATTTTGCAGCTTTCCTCGAGATCCAGTTAGGTGTGCAGAATGGATATCAGTCATAACATGTCAAAGGTCCGAAGAATTCTTCAAGCCAACCCAAGGAAGCGTTGTATGTTCGAAGCATGTTTTAGAAAGTGATGAATATGTAACTACGACTTACAACTTTCTGTACATACTTTTTATATTTAGTAACTATTGAATTTAGATTTAAGTTCTTTGTCAAGCAATATTTTTAAATTTTTGACACAATATGATGAATAAATAAATAATTATGACTGTTTCAAGTACTTTCGTTACTAAATGAATGTGGTGTCCTATCCAAAAACGTATTTACATTCAGGTAAATTATAACCATTACACATAATACATCATAGAATAAAATAGAATATGCTTTATGTACACCAGTTTTTAAAACAAGTTTGAAACATTTTAAATATAAATAACGGATTGGGCAGTTCGACTCCAATGATTCCTTATCTAAACTACGAGCTTCGGTCGTAAAATTTGATTCCTTTTTACTAGCACTTTGTAATTCTGACTTTAAAACACGCGTGTAAGGTTGAATTTGTTTTAATATAGGTTGACCAGCCAGTATCAGTCATAAAAATTTATTGCTTTTCGTACGTATCTTTGTGAATACAACTATAGGCAATGTATTTAAGGTTGAATTTACATAAATGTATATTTATTTCGACTAGAGTTACGTCACAACAATTGGGGACAGTTTTTAGAGAACTTTTGTATGGGATTGTGCATCTAGTTCTTTATTAGTGATCGATGCTGCTAACTTTATATTGTTCTTATGTGATAAATAAATGTCTTTAAACTGGATAAAACTAAACGTGAGGCGAAACGTTATCTTTAATACAGGCACGTTGAGCGTTAATGGAATGGATGCAGGGGTGTGTATAGGTGAGGCCTATATATTCTCTAATAGAGGGGTGGATATTTACAACACTTGGCAGACGAGTTTTCTACTGCAGTTTTCTGTTTTTAGTTGTTATCGGACTTGCTGCACGTCACTTCCCTTTGTCGCCTCTACTACTCTCTACTACTCTCCTACAAACACGGGGCGACTTGGGGCAATGAATATTATAATATTATATCGCTTCTACATGGTAAATTTTACTATAGATAAATACCTTGTATTTATTAATGAGGTAATGGATATGCTCCGTTGTGACTGGAAGTGAAGTTTGCACACGCGAAAATTTTAGTATTGGAGACATAACTAAAGTATTTATCGTCGACACCCACTGCACGGGAGATACGACCAAAGCCATTCTAATAGGTGTAGGAAATTCGCGGAACCTTATCCTGAAATCAATAAGAACTTATTTAGTGTCATATGAGCCTGGGAATGATATGATTCTGGGAAAAGCGAGTTAAATATCATGACAAGACCTTAAATTTTCGTAAATAGACTTGTAATAGTGGAGATGAACGGTCCACTATTAACAGACTCCGAGTGGTTTTAAGGTGGAGAAATGAAACTACTGTTTATGTAAAGCCGAATGGAGTATGAATATGGAATGGAATGTGGAATGGAATATATTTGCATCAACCTTGCCTATATTTATATGGCCGGCTACGTTTTTGGTTTACCAATGGTAACAATTTTTATTTTACCTAGCCAATTATAATGCATATAATTGCTTATAAGAAACGGCTCACAATTGGTCGACGGATACGTGACGATAACGGTGTGTGAAGGCAATGTGACGCTAAATGATATTTGCGGCTGCCTCTTGTTTCTTTATAAGAACGTCAAATTATCTATATGCAGTCCGCAGTATCTCAGTAGCCAGGGATAGTTAGGAAATAAATGTTTTTTATCCTCGCCTTTCGCGTTATGGTAGCAGCAGAGTATATATTATTTATTCCCGTTTAGGGCTGATTAGTCTGGCTGCTACAGACTAAAAGGCTAATAAAGCTTACTTAGGCTAAAAAACATTTGTTTCTTTAAAAGACTCTCTCGATTTACGAATGTAAGTAGCTCGTTTCTAGTTCTAGTTTCTGAAAAACAAAAATAGTTTCTATATCAGCTGCATTTTACGTAGCAAACTTAAATAAGACATTATGTTATGGAAAGAATTGAAATAAAGACCTCTATCTGTCTCTTATATAACATAAGCTGCAGAGCTTAGTCCGCTAGATAGTGTAGCTATATGGAGAATCCAATGAAGCGTCGAGACTGATGAAAAATAGTGGATTCCCACAGGGCTGAGCTCTTGCCCAGTTAAAAATACATTAGTATTTAAACTTTAAACATTTGATGTGGCAAATTTAATATATTTAGTTTCATTACCATTTAAATATATACTATTAACATTAAACTCATGCACTAATTTAGATATAGCATAATTCACTTCGTCAAATTTAAGCGATTCACTTTTAAGTTTAAAAATTAAGAAAGTGTCATTAGTAAATAATAATACATCATGATTATGTCCTACAAGGGAAGGTAAGTCATTAATATAGAATAGAAATAGGAATGGGCCGAGAATTGACCCATCAGTACAGGTGACGTGGAAGAATTTTTACCATTGATAATACCGCTCTGCGTTGTATCACTTATATACGAAATAAGTTTAAGCGCTCTGTGCTTGACACCATAGTACTGTGCTTATTGACAACATACACAGTCGAAAGCCTTGGATGTGTCACAATATATATATATATATATTTAAAATCCGTAAATTCGCAAATTTTAGGAGTCCATCGCGGACAAACAACGTGACACGTAATTTATACATAATAAGACAATCATCTACATGAGATCTCAGAGGGTTAGTCGCATACACAGGCAGACAGAAAAGACATTGTGGTGATTCAACAAGTATAATAATATCCTCCAGACCGAATTTCGATCACGGCGGCCACTCTCAACGGAGACTAGGCGTCGGCGCAGGACAGGATTATAGCGCCCAAGTGTATGCATGCGCAAGCACAGGTGCACTCCCTATTCCCTCACTCTCATAATCCGATGGGACGGTAAACCGACAAAACCGGAGAGAGAGATCATACGCAGGACAGGAGGATTTACGTGCTTTTCGAGGTACGGGGGTGAGACACCGCTATAAGTATACCGTTTTACTAATTAAACATTTAATGAGAAAATTCTTCTATGTACTTGTACTACTAGATCAGCAGTTCAGAACAAAACTGTGGATCGCGTCGTTAACGACAGTTACTGGCTTTAAAGAAATACGAAATAAAGTTACAAGCTTATCCGAAATAAACTTCAAATTAAGTTGGTGTTGTTGAAAGGCGCCCATAAATAATGACAAAGTAAGTCTCATTAACCACTCTGACGTCCGGGTGACCATAGTTGCCTAAAACTTTTTCCGGTTGAGCGTTCGGGCGACTAGAGCGGCCTCTTTGACTTCTAAACTTTAAACGACTTTTGATCTATAGAATGTGACTAAAAGCTTTATGAATGTTATACTAGATGGCTCTGTATTAAAAACGCGTCTATGGGTTAGTAAAAGGTCTATGCCCGGTAACAAATGGCATTGAAAAAAAAAAGAAACAAGCGTCGTGTCAAGTTTTGTGTAGTGGCCGGTGAACTGTGAGTTCTTCATTTTGAAATGTAAGTAATAATGTATTTATTATACTTTTGTCCTAGTGTTATATATGAAAATAATCCTCGGGATGTTTTCTTTTCGTATATCTTCAAGTTTTATAAATCCAAAGTCTGTTATGATGTTTTTATACGTGATGAAGTCGACATGCGATAACTTCGCCTTTGTATGTCGGTCTTTCGTTAAGAGCGCGTCGACCAAACGGAGTGGGCAATAGTTAGGTATTTCAAATAGCCTTTCTGGCTGTTTGCTTCGTTACGCACACAGCCACAATTTCCATCGAGCGAGAGCGAGACTGTTTGCAGGTGGCATGTCAAAAGTACGTAACTAAATATTTGAAAAAATTAAGTTCTTGAGTTTCTGTAGTCTAATTTTTTTAATTTATTTATTTTATTTCTTATGATATTTAATATAAAATAAAAGTATATTTGAACTTAGATTGTTTTTATTTTCATATTAAACGCATCTTAATACAATTTGAAACTAATACAAGTTAGTAATGCTAACAAATGTTCATTTGCTTTCTATTTATACAATGCAAGTTTTGTGAACCTTTAAAAAAACATTTATATAGTTGCAACAGAACAGTTTTGTTTCATTTTAATAATATAATCTGTGGCAAAAGGAACAAGAACAATGAAAAAACATTTTCATTCTTAATATATAGTTTTGACTAAATGCATTATCTTTTATTTCCTCACACTAAGCATTGTAAAATGCTCTTAATTTAATACTCACCTCCTGCACTTACATCGAAAATAACTTATTTGACAATCTTTTGGCGTTTTAATGTGTTATTTACTGTCATTTTCCGTTTCGTTTCTTTTATGTTTAGTGCATCAAGGATATATTTCGGTTCCCGTATTTCCATTTGTCTGTCTAACCGCGAATCAATTATTTCTGGTAGTAAACAACTAAAATAAAACATTTTCAATTTATTCTCCATTTTACGCCAAAACTCTATATCTTCCTCAATTAATTCAATTTTCATGTCTACTTCAGTCCAAACAGCAAATATGCAAATTTTTCGTCGTGTGACGTGCAGTTGGCCTTGTGCCTGATAGTACCAGTTATGTATTTTATTTATAAAAATATTACCATCTTTATCCCGTTTCCAAAAATTTTTTTTCCTCTTATTCCATCGTCAACGCTCATTCCTTTAGCTGAGTAGGGACATTTTATTTCAACGATTTTGTTCTCGTCTACAATCCCATCTGGACTAGCTCCTAAAAATGGCAAATCTGGGTCAACAAATAATCCGCATGTTTTTATGGAAGTTTTAAGAAGTTTTTCCAGTTGTTCCCTTGCGATATGTTCATAATTTTTACCATGTTTAATTGACTTGACATGATCTAAATTTTGTTCCATCAGAATAGTTTTTACCAAAGGTCCACATTTTATCATCCCTCGTTTGCACACCTTTCCGAAAATGGATGCCGTGAGCCGCAACTTCCGCTCATGACGCCATTCAATTGAATCAGCCTGTAAAATTGTTCCTCTTTCTAGCAAGTGGCGATGTTCATCAGATAAAGTTATGTTTTTCATATGCTCCGTTTTGGCAAAATCAAAATCAGCTTCACTTATATCAGGTTTTTCACAAGATTCGCCATAATTTTTGTCTTTACGATCGTTAGTCAGCTTTTTTGTCGCAAATGACTTATATACTTGTCGCTTTGCTGAGCTCAATTTTTTGATATTTTTTGTCCTTTCTAGACGTTTTATTAATTTATTTGGGCTCCGGAGCAAAATTTTTTTACTCAGGTATGTAACTGGCTGTTTTGAATGAAAAGAAACTACTGATGCAGCACATCGACCGCTATACGACCTCGAGTAGTTGATTCTCTTTCCGCCAATAAACTTGGCTATTACGTTATTAAATATTTCAGCGATATTGCTATTTACATCGTGCATTAGGCTTGTGGCATTGTTTACCAATCTCGAAAGAATTTTCAATATGGCTGTAAATATAAAACCACCTTCATTGCTTTTCATGGCTGGCACTAAATTTTCTTCTATTGACGATTCAGTTAAACTTTTGCAATAGTACAATTTACAAGAGCTATGATTGCCAAAAACGTGGTGTGGCCCGTTTAACAAATCTTGTTTCAGTTCCAGAACTTTTTCAGCAAAAGTTTTATTATCTTGAGCTTTAATGTGTTTCACGGCAGCAGTAACTGAACGTCTTAATCGTAGTAAATTATTTTGGATAGCTTTTCGATACTTTAATAAGGTTGTATTTTTGGTCAGCTCATCAAGTTTTGTACAATAATTTCTTAATAAATGATTTGTACATTCAATCTTTTCAACCAGTAGATTACCATAAGGTTTTGCTTTTTCAATATTTTTGTGTGTGCTGGCATCACCATCTGCTATCAATCTAAAATATATGAGACCGAGAGTTTCCATTGATGTTTTGAAACCTTCAACTAAAGCTGTTGATTCCATAGCACTTGAAGAACCTGTATAGTTTTTAAAGCATATGTGTTCTGGTACTTGAATTTTTTTTATTTTCCGCTCTAGTATAAACCATACAATATTTGTTTTTGACCGCCATGTAGAGAACTTTCTTTGTCCTGTAGCCTATTATAACTGCCGCGCCTGATAAAGCATTGTAGTTTTTCCTATATGATCGTTTGAATCAACAGCCATCAGCAACTACAGTTATCAGCGGAACTCCATTTACATCTACTTCCCCATTGAGAACAGCTAGATCGTGCTCTTCCTTTGCAGCTTCGCTCATGTATTTTTCTTTAGCAAGGTCCCATAGTTGACATACTTTATTATGACATTTTGTGTATAGTTTGTCTGACATACTGGGAATATTAAGGGAAGCAGACACTTGTTCTAAACCAGAAAAACCTGTTTCTATTGACATAAAACTAGCCACAGCATCATCATTAATATTGACATCAGCAGGGCTATCAGGTTTTATTACAGTTTATTAATTCTAACTTTTTTCCACACATTCGACAAACGAAGTAGAATTTTGATATAAACCCTTTCCTGACCTCTTTAGTGAGTCTTAAAAAACTGAAGCCACAACCTAGAGCAGAGTTGTGATTTGAGATATCACGTATTTGGTGCAAAAGGTATACAAAATCCACTATTCTGTTTCCTTCTACTTTGATATGCTCTTCACGTTCGGTTTCATTTTCTTATATCAGTTCAGAATCTGAATGCTCCTCATGTTGGATTTCATTTTCTACTGTAAGTTCTAGATGTTCCAAGAAAACCTGAAAATTATTAAAAATAAACGTTTATAGGTTTATAAGGTTTACACTATTTGGCGATATAAAATGTTGCGGATGAAATTACTAAACTCTATAAAATCTTTATAATCATTTTAAAATTGATTTATAAACTGACATAAGAAACGTGTAGAACTTGTTGAGACCTCTCATTTGAGACCAAACACTAGGAGTTTATCGCCATTAGTTTACTAAGTATAAAAAAAGACAAAATGACGTGAGAAACGAGTAGAGCTTGTAGAGACCTTTCATTTGAGACTAATCACGAGAAGTCGATCACCATTGCTTCACAAGTTATAGTCAAAAATAAAGTTATAATAGCCTATTTTTATACAAATTAGGTTTTTTATTCCTGCATTCTTTCCTTCCGGCTACTAGAACGGCCTTGGTACGTATTATAGTAAGCCATATTTTATTACTTAATAACTTTGTTATAAAGCACTTACGTGATTAATTTCTTCAGAATCATTTTGGCCAATTTTGACAGGAGTCTTGTGAGAAATCTTTTTAAACCTAGCACCACCTTTTTTTTAAAAATATCATTCCTTACGATTTCCCATTTTTCTACAACAAATTATAAAAATTATTATAATTAAAAAATATCGATATATATTTTCATTATATATATATATATATATATATATATATATATATATATATATATATATATATATATATATATATATATATATATATATATATATATATATAAATATATAATAAACAAAAAATTCTAATTAAAAATATTACAAAATAAATTAAATCAGAAAATTGAAAAAAAAATGACTTACTTTACTTTACGCCGTCTGCAGAACAATATGATACGTACAACACGTACGAATTAACTTGAGACTCCGTTGGAATGCGACCCCCTTCCCGACTCCCCGCACCGCGTCCCGCGCTGGCCGTGCGCGCTCAGTACCGATAGCATTTTTGTTACGGATACGCGTCTCGACTCTAGTTCGATATTTTTGATAATTGTTTGTTGTTTGGTTTGGACTTATATACTTGAACGTTATTTTATCTGTTTGTTGTTAACTGCGTTGTTTTATTGTTAAGTTTGGACGTTGTGTTGTGCCGTTTTCTTGTGACGCTAGGAGTTACTCCGCCTTTTTTATTTTTAAAAAAAGATGGGAGGAAAGACAATACATAGCCAAGCACGGACACTTGCTCTAAAAGTTTTCGAAGATGAAAAATCAAATAAAAAGTTTCTTATTCCTGTGGACCAAGCTTACTACACTACTACTACATGACTAAAAATAATATTATATATATTATATAATATTATATAAAATAATATTATGTACAGTATATCACTTATTACTTCACCCCTTGCCAGAACATTTTATTTTGTTTTTATTAATAATCTCATGCAAATCTCAAAAATTTCAAATAAAAAAATATTACGACGCATTATTTTGCACACCGTACATTGACAATTACGTCATCGGCCCAGGTCTCAAGTTAATTCGTACGAGTTATACGTATGACGTACACAAATAGATCGCGAAATTTTGGCTAAGGCACGTCGCTCCGCAAATGGACGTGACCTCTCTCTGAGCTCCCGCAGGCGAATGATTTCCCGAGCTTTTTTTTTTTTTTTTTTTGCGCTCGAAGCAAATATGGGCAACCCTCCGGAAAGCGTGGGAGGGAGGTTGGGAATGCTCATAGCATACCACGCAGCCGGCTGCGTGGTTATGTGGCGACTTTTACCCACTAAACCCAACCTTTTAGGAATTGGCTTAACGATCTGACTAGAGATCTCTAAGCCGTATACGAACGCGACCCTCCTTGGCAGAAAGGAGGGCGCAGCAGAAAGGAGGGCGCAATTTCCCGAGCGCGTGCGTTCGGATTTTATATTCAAATTCGGAGTTCATATATAAAATGTATGGCGAATTTGGGACGCTTTTTAGAAAATTCATAACTAAATCACAAAGCCAAATATAAAAAATGTAAAACGGACGAATTGTGGTGCATACCTTGTAGATTAATATTAATTCCATGTTTTAAAATAATTTAACTAATTTCGATAAAAAATTAACTAAGCGCCAACATACCATTTTTAGGATTTTGTCTAACTTTATGAATTTTTAAAACAGAAACTAAAGATATTTATTTATTTTTGCTTCGGAATAAAGGTAAATACATTCTTAGTGATGTTTAATAAATAATTTTTATATTAATTATTGTAACCATAAAGGATAATTTCACTTAACAGTGACTATCGTTTTGCAGTATTTTGCTCGATGGGCTCTTAAGTTCTTGTATTGTATATTATTTATTTTAATAAAATATTTCTTATAATTAGTAAAACAGGTTATTAACTATATTTAAATACACTTAACTGAAAGGAAAATAGTGAAAGTAGTAAGGATTTTACGTTTTTGTATTTTGTTCCCCAGATTTAATATACGGATGAAGAACGGAGTGTGTCGATATTTTAGGTATTCTTGCCTAGAAATACTTAACATTCATTTAACGTTATTGGCATCATTTGATTGGGTAGATCATGTATTTTAATAATTGTACAATAAATATATGTAAATAAAATGATACTGCGATATTAACGAAGAAAATAAAAAAAAAATTAGGGTTTTTCATCTAAATTTCTAAAATTAATCATTTTTTTACGTCAATTGAGTAAATTATTATTATCATAATTAAATTCTGCATTTCATTAGCTTTTTGTGGGTGATTATTATTCTGATATAGGTTAAGAACTTTCTCCATGGTAACCGTTTTAGTCGAACTGGTCGCGATCCGACCGTATAAAAACATCAACGACCGGGGCCGGGACGTTCAAGGGTATTGTTGCCGCGTCGCTTGGACGCTCAAGTGGTTAAACAAATTCAGTGTTAGTTTGTTGAAATCAAAACCACGAACTAGTTTGCTCGCAGTCGACTAAAGGAGTCATAGAGAATTGACTGTCACTTGTTGCGCAATAGATTAAGGCCGTAGAGTCCACCGTATTATTATTTAAAGAAGTTTTGGTAAGAAAGTAAAGACCTCTTCTGGTGTGTTCTGAGATTTCCCAAGCAGGAAACAGTTCAACCCTCTTCCCTTCGTGTTTTATATAAGTAAGGGTAGCAAGTGAGCACATAATGCCACCTGCTGCTATAATATGGTTGTAGCACGAACAGGTCGACTCGATCGGGGAAGGACTACGCTCGCAGAGAACACCAGCGTAAAATAGCAGCTTAATGTTGCTGTGTTTCGTATGGTGAGTGTGGAGAAATGGAGACCCTTTTTGCTGAAAACGAGGCATTCCATCGTGTAATTGATGTTAAGTAGATGATATCGCCTAGAGAAATCTACATCTAATACCCTCAATTAAGAATTTACATTTTTTTTTAAATCCTTAATTGAAGGTAGCAGATGCGTGAAGTGACACTGTAAGAATATTCACTATACCATATCCTCTCGTTGGTGTCGTGACAGGTAACAAAATGAAAGAATCAAGATAAAGGCCGTAGTGTCAACCCGCCTGGCAAATGTAGTAACACGTAAGTGCTGCCTCAGAGAGCTGTAAGCGAGAGAGATATAAGCCAGCGCTTGTTGGTGGCGATGAATGATTAAGCCCCTAAATGGTTAATCGCACTTTCTTAGCATAACAAAAGCCTATCACTATTGCCTTGACGACACATATACTGCAATTGTACGAATGTTCTTAGTAATAATATTTAAAACAGCAAACTATCAAAGGTTTTAAATTTACCAAGGGTAAGGCGACGCAAGCACTAGGTTTTTGTGAGTGATAGTTGCATATTTTGGCATTCCAGTGGTGCCACTCGTTGCTAGTAGTACGCTAATAGCCTCTTTCGGGTCTATGTTGGCAGGCCTGAAATAATTTTAAAATTTCTTTATTTCTGTATATCTAATCACTTAATTACCTTACGCATACAGTTAAAAGGTGAACAAGTTTATAACAACTGAAAGTGGAGATAAGATATTGAAAATGTCGAAAGCGCTATGCCAAATCAATATTAATTGCCAATATTGTTTATGCATGAAATACTAACTTTCAAGTGGTTTAATGAAACCTATTTTAAAAGTTATTAGGTACAAAAATAGTGTTAAAGATATTAACGTCAGGTTAACAGTGCAATTTATCGTTTGTTGAGTAAAACAGAGAAATACTTTTTTGACGTTAAATATTATGACTCTAAATTTAATGAAGGTATGTATAATAATAATAATGTCCTCCGGATCGAATTTTGGCCACGGCGGCCTGCCTCAACGGAGGCTAGCCATCGGGGCAGGACAGGATTATAGTGCCCAAGTGTATGCGCAAGCAAAGGTGCACTCTCTATTCCCTCACTCTCATAATCCGATGGGACGGTGAACCGACACGACTGGAGAGAGATCAGGCGCAGGATCAACGGCTTTACGTGCTTTCCGAGGCACGTGGTTGAGACACCGCCAACTTCCTGACTTCGGGCAACTACTGAGAATTTCTCGACGGAAAAACTCAATAATTGATATTTGGCCCAACCCGGGATTCGAACCCAGGACCTCATGATCAGCAGTCGCACTACTACAACCACTAGACCAATGAGGTAGATATTTAATATAAATATTAATAAACGCGATAAAATTAAAAACTTCATTATCAAATATGTATTGTTCATACTCATGATTCCTTACAGTGCAGTGGCAGTGTGAGAATATCTACTGCAGTACTGCTCCATACCGCTCCGTGGGAGCCGTAAGTGGCAACAGAAGGGAACACCTGGCGCGTTGCCTGACATGGACTTCAGCACCTTCATGTAACAAACAGCTGCGGTTGCCAACCCGCCTGCCAAGCGTGGCAAATATTGCCAATATACCCCTTGTGAGACATCTTTGGCGATGCCTACGTGTGTGTGTGTGTGTGCGTGTGTACGCAGTGTCCCTAAGTAGGCTATAATGAATAAATAATTTTGTATGTCAAATTCCTTAAGAAATTACTTAAAATATTGTTAAGTAATTATAAATACATACTGGAAATCATCTACTGGTGTATTATCCCCATATTTTTGCAGGAACTCAGAAAAACTGCAGTGAGTGTCCCCTTTGTCGTATGTAATGACTGTCACGTCCAATTTTAGATGTTTCAACGCTTCCTCCACGGCAGCCACTTTTTCACTTTGGCAAAATATCAATTTTGGCAAACAAATTTGGATTGTATCTTTTAATTCCTCTAAAGAAAAGAAACAAAAATGTTTTATCTCAGTCTTTCAAATCAAAGTCTTTATTTGCATGAAACACAGTTGACAGGGTCTTAATATATATAATGAACATGTGCTTAGTCTGCTCACAGACGTGCAAATATTTAAAACAAAAAATATATATAAGTGAAGCACATAAGTCATTTAACTAATTTTTTCTTTCTCTTTTAAATTCATGCGTAGTGTGTTATATGCTCATGTTATATACATTTTTCTTATACATATCTTTATTACAGGGAGGTTGATATATTAAGTGTGCATATTGACCTTTTAAACGCCTTGTTGTATTATCTTGGCGGGTTTTAAAATACTTAGGGAAAGATTTTACGAAAAGACAGGCTTCTCTGATATATAAAAAAAGGTAATGGAAGAATATTATATTTTTAAAGTAAGTTTTACAACTATCTAAATACCAAATGTTGCTTAAGGCATGAATGCATCGTTTTTTGAACTAAAAGTGCTCCTTCTATCTCAACAAAGTTACCCCAAAGCAATATCCCATAGCTAAGCACCGATGATACGTAGGCGTGGTACGCGGTGGGAGCAGCCTCAATTGATATATTTTGCCTTACACTTTTTAAAGCAAAAGCAAAACGTTGAAGCTTTTAACGAACAATATCAATATGCTCCTTCCAATTCAGATGTGTATCAATATTTACTCCCAAAAATGTATTATTTTGAATAACCTTTAATTTAAATAATGATGGTTTTTATATCTCCCGCTTGTGGTTGGTTAAATTTAGGTTTATTCGATTAATGCACGGTACTGGTAATTCCAAAAGAAATAATGATCCTGGTTTAACTAAAGTTAACAAAATTAATAGCTATTTTGTTACAAATCGGACTATTAGATCTAGTTTTAGCCGGAGGAAACCGTATACAACTAACGCATCTTTAGGATGCAAATTATACTTACTGACACCAAGCAAATGGTCCACACCAGCTACACCTATCCCCATGTAGAAAGCAGCATACATGGAAGTAGTCAGATTAATGTTAAGAGGAGCCATTATAATTATAACATCATTCAGTTTTAATCCTATGTTTCGAAAGGCAGTCGCACACCGGACTGATCTCTCCAAAGCGCATTGAAATGTTTCAGATTCTCCAGTAGCGCCGTCAATCTGAAATTGTTAACCTTTAGATAAATGTCCCGCGTTGTGTGAATTTTATGCTTTTACTTATTTCGTATAGTCCTATGCTTGAGCTGGTAGGGTTGCCAATGGGAGAAAAAGTTAGTTTATATATCCTTATTTCCTAAAAAAACAGAAATAATTTTTTTTTCCTTTTATGAGGCCTTATATAAATTGCAATCTAGATCCGTCCCGATGGGATTACTTCTCATAAATATCAGGTTACATTGAATACTATAATATATGTATATACCTAATAACAAAGTACTATTTTAATAACCCTTTAAAATGGTCGAGGAGGTTGATGGCTGCCACGTTTGTACACACATACCTTTCGCGTGGTATTTCACGTTTTTTGTTTTGTTCCTTTTCAATTTTGATTAACATATTACTGGCTTTTTAAAAACATCTAAAAAGATGATACCCTCACAGTTTCTTTCATACTTTTTTTTCGGACCGGGAAACCTCATTTTGAAAGTTGATTAAAAATATGTTGACGTTTGAGTAGAGAAATTTTTATTATTTACTATGAAAAATATAACAGTCTTTTTTTTTAATTTTTATTTCATTTCATATCCTGTTCAAAACTGAAGAATTTCCTTGTAAAAAAAATCCGTAGCATTTTTTTTCAGTGAACAACACAAACAGATTTGACCTTATTGCAAAACATGTTTAGTTGATAGTCTCAGGTTTAAACTGCGGTTCATGAAGAATCTTACTTAAAGAAGTCCCGATACAGTATTCGTTATACGAAGTACATACACATATTTCATATTTAGTTTGCATATTTTCCATGGAACTTAAACAGAATTTCGAAGCAGATACTAGTTATCAACTAATAGAACACGTAGCAATAGCCAAATTTAAACTTAACAGGTTGATTGCCGATATTAGGCGAGGCAACTCAAAAATTGACACCCAGAAACCGTTTTTTTTTATTAATTAATTGGGATTGTGCATTCATTTTTATCATGTTTTTTTATGTCATAGGCTGTATTTTATTTTTTTTCTTCATATAAATGTACAATACCCGCGCGGAGTCGTAGGCACTGCTCTTCAGGATTCTCCGACTCAGAGCCGTGTGACTCCGCGCGGAGTTGACTCCCCGCGGAGTGCTCCGGCGCTGCTACAGGTTATTTTAGGTGTGGTGCCGGAGAACTCCGCGAGGAGTTGAGTTCATAGGTGCCTGTAGAATTCATAATATGTAAGTATGAGTGAATAAAACATAATTTTAGTACAAAATATTATTTTTATTACAATTAGAATCAAAATCACAGTATTTCAAGGAACCTTCAATTTGGTTTGTTTGCACTTACTACCTTATAAAATATTAAAAACATTGCATTATTTACGAGTATGAAAACATCATAACAATAAGCATAGACCACAAGACCCCAAAAATTAGTTTTAAATAAAAACGAAGCAAAATTAATATGCAAAATAACTCTTATCTTCTGAGCCACGAAAGAGATACACAAATTATTGAAAAGTTTTAAGTATTATGTGTCTCAAAAGAATCAAAGCATTCTTGATTGCAAAATCCAGGCTGCCCATCACAAAGCATGCAATGAAAAGTTGTTTGTTTACGTATTTTTTTGGAAATTGAACAGTATCGGCAAACCTTTCGTTTTATTCTTGTAGTAAGTCTAACGAGGCCAGGTCCATCAGATTTATTTTCTGTGGTTGTAGCATCAATTTTTGTCAATTTGTGGCCATGCCGGCGACTAGTTTGCACAGTTTCTACACAAAGAGGTGGCAGCAATTCTTCGGATAAAGCCATGCGAAAATCATACATATTCAAGTTTTTTCCAGAATATCGATTGTAGATTATATACGCATTGAGAACTTGCATTTGAAGTATATGTACAAACAATTTCTTGTACCACCGAAGGGTTTTTCTTTCACAGGGGTAGTATGATAACATCTGATCTTGTCTATCAATTCCTGACATGTATTTGTTGTATTCGGCTAGTACCTTGGGTTTCATTTTTTTATTGCCCCTCTTGCTTTCTACGACCACCATTTCATTATAAAACTCCGTACTTATATATGGAATATACCTTTTGTCTCTGAAACAACCAATATGAACTCCACGATGATACACGGACCTATTTTCTCCTTTCTTTAGCTTAGTACTTACAATGGTAGGGTTAAACTCGCGTTTTTTTCGTAAAGTACCCGAGCAGTATGTTTTTCTTTGCAATAATTTCAAAGCCAGATTATATCCATTATAGAAATTGTCCATGAACACCGAATGTCCTTTGTCAAGAAAATCATTCAGTAATTGCATAACTATTTTTTCAGTGTGTCCTTTTCCACTTGTGATATCGCTAGATCCACCAAATAAATGCATTCTCAAAACAAGACCATCAGGCTCCGTCAGCAAATATAACTTCATGCCATATTTGTGGCGTTTATTTTTTATGTATTGTTTGAAAAAAAGTCGGCCCCTCCACAGAACCATACTTTCATCCAAAGACAAACATTTTTGAGCGCTTATTATGGCCTTCATTTTTTCATTGAACCGTTTGATAATTTCTTCCACTTTATGCAAGCCACCTTCCTCCGTATTTGAAAAATGTAAGCATCTAAACAGTAACAAGAAGCGATTACGAGACATATATTTTCTATAACACGAAATGTTGAAGAGCCTATGAGTCTTCCAATAGTCTGAAATTCGATTGAGTCGAATAACTCCCATGTGCAGAATAAGACCTATAAAAGTTCTCATTTCCGGAATAGTCGTATCTTTCCATTCAGTTATTCTAGACTTTTGTCTTACACCAGGTTTCTGAAATATGTGTGCAGCGTGTTTGTTTGTCTGTTCTACTAAAAACTGCAAATATTCGTCATCCAGAAAAATATTCAAAAATTCTATTGGTTTCGGGTTGTTGTTGGCAAGCATGTTTATTTTTAGACCTGGATTGCCAATAAAGTCAAAACTTGTCATTCCCTCATTTGTTTCTGACCATGGAATTGTAGACTTCTCTAATTGTTTTCTTCTGGGAACTGGTTGCGGCTGTGATTCTACATCGGGTGATATAGAAAGTAATTCTTGTTCAACAGGCTGAGGCAGGTCAAGATCGGAAATTTCTTGCTGAACAGAAAGAGCATCTTGATATCCTTGATTTGGGCAAGGTGAGTCTTGTAGGTTACTTTCAGGTTCTTCCGGATTAGTTGTCTGAACACCCAAGTCACTAGTCCGCGAATATTCAGAATCCGATGATGATCCAGATGAATCGGGGAAAAAATCGTCAGAAGATGAAGCACTAAAATCGCCGTCACTACTTAGTAGAGCCGCCTCATATTCATGCTCACGAAGGACTCGGCGAGGTCGTTTTTTAGGAATTTTATTCCTTGTTTCGAAAGGAACCGTATTATTTTCATTTTCGGATGAACTGGGAGATGAAATAAACACTAGCCGACGTTTAATACGTTTACGCCCAAAACGAGAACGAGGTGTCGGAAAATCCATTTCGATTTGCGTAAAAAACGTTTACAACGAAACCAGTCGTAATTCGTATAAGTATAGATCGTAACCCCGCTGGCCGCTACAAAAACAAGCGCTACGCACGAATGCCGGCGGCAAACTGATGCTTGGAAATTACCCCTCCCGCCATCCCCGCGCGGAGTCAACGGCATCGTGTTGAAATAGCCGCCTGACTCCGCGCGGAGTTCGCGGCAATCAACCTGTTAAGTTCAAGTATATAAATAATGATATAACGCCATTGCAGTATTTGAAAATACGAGTAAACCCGCGTATATCACGCGTTTCTGCCGCGCGACATGATATGACACCTCGCTCATTTAGTTCAATCATTTTAGCTAAAAAATTAGCACAATTAATGGAGTACTTTTATCTATCGGCATATTACGGCATATACACGTTATACAGACACCCGCATCGCATGGTGCTGGCAGTGTACGGGATATAAGGATTTTTCGACGTTACTATTGAATATTTTAACATGGAAAAGTAGTTATTGTGAGATAACTATAATAGTTAGACATATGGTATTGCAGTCTTTTATGTAGATATTGATGTCCTCCATAAAACTGTAGCACATCACTTTGCTCTATTGTCAATAGTTTCCGCAGCGTACGCGATATAAGGTTTTTTTTTTGGTATTTTTTTCACACCTTGGGTTACATTAACGAAGTTTCATACGGATCCCTAAATTTTTTGAAAACGTTCAATCGCCTATGTTCATCAGGAATAATGTAGGATTCTAATGGTGAAAGAATTTTTCAAATCGGTTCAGTAGTTTCAGAGCCTATTCAATTCAAACAAACAAACAAACAAATCTTTCCTCTTTATAATATTAGTGTAGACTATCCCAAATCGAATGTGATTTATGGGCAACAACGTTTTGGCGTTACGGATCGACCCTTACAAATGTGTACGTGCGCAGTAAAATCAGTTAAAATAATGCATTACCACGCATTTTGAATATAAAAGATATGAGACTGAAGTTAGCTCTCCTAGTTTCAGCTCCTAAGAGATTAGGTCAGTTAAGGCCAGGCAACCTATATTCAAGTTTTACCAATGTCCGGAATATAATATAATACCGGATTTTTTTATGACATTGATGAATAAATTTTGTGAAGAGTATCGGGGATAAAACGTCATCCTGTCTTACACCTCACTGCATTTGGATAGGCTTCGTACTCTGATTCCATGGGGGTATTTGCCACGCTTGGCCAGCGGGTAGGCAACAGCAGGATTTTAGATGTACAGATGTAATATATAATTTAAATACTCTGTTTATTTATATATTTATTACTGAAATGTAAAGTTACAGTATTTTACGTGGTAGAGCCATGCTGCAGCTTAACGCTGCTGTGTTTCGTTTGTTGAGTGTAAAGAACTGTATACCCTTTTAACTGGAAACTGGTTTCTGTATCGGAACCTACATTTCGAAATACGAAACGAAATACGAAAGAAAATACACTTACACTTCTTGGGATTTATCGATCTCCTTCGTTCAATAATCCGGACCGTTTTATACAATCACCTGATTCTACAATTCATTCTAACACTAAAGTTCCTATTCCTATTATTGTAGCTGGTAACATTAATATAAATCTGTTATCTGACGAATTAGACTCTCATCGATCTGACTATCTGTGTTTAATGGCTAGCCATGTTTTGATTCCAGATATAACCATACCCACGAGAAACAACTCTTGTCTGGGTCACATTTTTACTAATTTTTTTTTTCTACAAAACCAGCAATCGGTATAGTCTGTGATTCCTCATTAACTGATCACAAATTAACAATGATAGGCTTAGAGTTGTCTAATAGAAAAGCGACTAAGATTAGCAGGGTTAGATCTATCACTGATTTTGATGGGGTTCTTGCGTATTGAAAAACAAAGATTGGTCATCAATTATCGGTGCAAGTGACGTCAATGATGCGGTGAATAGCATGCATAACCTGATTGAAACGTCGACACGCTTACACACTCGTCGAGTTAAGATTAGTCGCTCAAAGTTCAATCTCAGGCCTTGGATAACTCCTGGCCTAATGAGATACATGCATCATCGCGACAGGTTACATAGTCGAGTAAAAAAGAACCCAAATGATCTCGCTCTAGAACTAACGTATAAACGGTACCGTAATTTCTGCAATGATCTATTACATAGAGTCAAAGCGAACTATGAAAATGCCGAATTTTAAAAACATAATAAGAACCCTAAAAAACTCTGGCAAAGTATAAAAACATTTTTGAGATACGTAAAATTAATACTGATGCCAGTGAACTCATAAAGTTTAAAGGTGACCCGCGAGACTCATTGAACCTATGTAATCAAAACTTCTCCACAATACGTAAAAAATTATATAGATAAAATCCTAAATAGTGTTGCGCGCCTAAGTTGACGTCATGTACCCGGCACTAGCGCCATCTAGTGTCGGGGAACTCTCGTCCCCGACACTAGATGGCGAGGGGAGCTCTCCAGAAAATGACATCATTAATCTTTCAACCGATAGCGCCATCCAGTATCGAAACGAAGAACTAAGCTTCTAGAAGCCCGACACTCGAACTTTCACGCGTATTTACTTGAATATTCTAGATGTTTCGTTGATAATGTGTATTCAAAGGCGCTGCAAGAGGCGATCTGTGAAGTATTGAATTCGGCGAGACAAGCGAAGCTTCGGAGCGAAATAAAGTGAATCAGTGTGGTTAATTATAAGTGTTCTAAGTTTTAATTAGTGTAAAGTGAATTAAAGAGTTAATTTTTATTGTCATGAACCTCAAGCTCGTAACAATAGTTTACAAATTACAGAGGAAACTTTGGCCTCTGAATTTAATAATCAAATTTGTCATCAGGGTTCAATGTATCTCTTCCCAACCGATACAACCGAAGTCTCCACAGTGATTGAGTCACTTAAGAACGATAGTGCGGGGGCACAATCTAGTGGGAAAGTTCTAACTTGGAACTTTCTAGAATGCTATCCTCGCTCTGGTATCCGACACTAAATGGTGCTAGTGGCATTACACTTATGGATTGCAACACTGCCCCCTCCTAAGACATGCTCGTCTCGAGCATTATCGGCTCCATAATAACGCGCCAGTCAATCCATATGGACTATCTTATGAGTACCTCTTGCAACTTTCTATATCCGGTAGGTTACGTCGTTGATTCTTGTCACAATCCGGTACGGTCCTTCCCATTTAGCTTGAAGCTTAGGAGATTTCCATTTGCTGCTGACTGGATTGTGAAACCACACTAGTGAACCTTCGTCGGACCTTTGTTGTTCATTTTGCGGTCATACCGGGTTTTCATCTTTTCAGACTTTTGCTGGCCCGATTGTCTGACGTGCTCATAAATGTCATTCATTTTGTTCCGCAAGTCATTTGTACAATCGGTTATACTGCGTGAGGCATCAGGTGGTATTCCAGTGACCAAAGTTTGCGAAAGATGTTGTCACTGATGTACTTTCGTGAACAGCGCTTCGATATGACAACAAAAAAAGTTGTATGTGCTAGTCCTAATCTTGTCGCCGATTTTCCACAACTTTTGCTAGGTACCTATCCAATGTCTGATTAAATCGTTATACCATTCCATCAGATTGCGGGTGGTAAGAAGTTGTTCTCGTTTTATGAGTACCCATATCTCGGCAAGTTTTCTGGAATATTCGAGACTCAAAATTTCTTCCTGGATCGCTGTGAATCTTTAAAGATACTCCAAAACGATAGAACTAGTTTATCTGCAGTTGTTGAAGCTTCTTGATTTGGAATGACGAAAACTTCTGGACGATTAGTGAAATAATCTATCAAAACCATGAAATACTTGTTACCACATTCACTTTCCAGAAACGGGGCTGCCACGTCAATTGCTATTCTCTCCCATGGTGTACCAACATTGTTACAACTTCAATGCACCTCTACTACTAGTCTGAGGTCCCTTTATAACCGCAGAACCAGTACATTTGCGACAGCAGTCCTCATCTCGACAGCGGACCTAGTAAAACCGTTCTCAGATCTTTAGTAGAGTTCTTTTAACTCCCAGATGGCCTCCTGAACAATCATTATGGTACAGCTGTAGAATATCCGGGACTTTAGCTTTAGGGACAACCATTTGCAAATGACAGCTGTCTCCCCGACCATTTTCCTATTTACGGCACAGAACTCCATCCTGAGCTGCGACTCACTCACTCTACTTGGGTTCGGGAGCACTGACCTTCATCCATTCCAGAATTGGCTTGATATCCGAATCTTCCCGCTGTGCATGTTTCAGGCTGTCCTTCTACTCGTTGCTAGGGTGGTCAGTCCTAAGCATCTTCACAGATACCACTTCCTTACCCTCTTGCCTAGTACAATGCGTGCAATCTTCAGGACAAGGTCTTCTTGACAATGCATCTGCGTTTCCATGAGATTTCCCGCTGCGGTGTTCGATCACAAAGTCGTATTCTTTCTGCTGCTGGGTGGTGCTGTTAGCCGCAATACCCTCTCGAAATCGCTCACCTTCCCTTTCTACAGTTCGCTTAGGTAAAATCGGCATGATTTTATCCCACTTCTGACACCAATTGTTACGAGCTTAGGGTTCATGACAGTAAAAACTGCCGATTGAATTACCAAAATTAACACTTTAATTGCCGAATACCAATAAAACTTAAAACACACTAATAAAATTAATCACACTTAACACTTTAGTTCACTTCATTTCGCTCCTAAGTTTTCACTTGTATCGCCAATTCAATACTGCCCCGGTCGCGGTCCTTAACGCCTTCACATAGGATCTTTTCTACTGAAACATCCAGAATGCTCGCGAACATACCGGTCCCGACCGACTAGGTGTAGAGTTATATCCCAGTTCCGCCACTCGATACAAGATGGCGCTGGTGGGAATGTTCTAGCATGGAACTTTTTAGAAAGCTCTTCCCGCTCTCCTACCCGAAACTAGATGGCGCTAGTGGCATCACTTATGGCTTGCAACAGTACTATAAATAATACGATATGAAATTTGGTTGTATTTCGTCTGAAAAGATTAAAACGCAGCATTGATAAGTTATCTTTAAAAATACCTGCAAAATAAGATTAGGTGCTTCTTTTAAACTCTGCAGGATTAGTTTCCCCGCGTGATAATTGTCTGTAGCAATACCCGACTTAGCGACCACACGGCATGCCAAGTCGTGGATATACCAATGTACTGCATCACTTCCGTGTTTGTTGAAATTCATTTTCTGTAATTAAATGGAATTAACTCGATAATTGTTTTTTTTTTTTTTGCTAAATAATTCCTTAGAGGAAAATTTAAATAAATAATAAGTATCTCGACATCCATATACAACACGTACGAATTAACTTGAGACTCCGCTGGAATGCGACCCCCTTCCCGACTCCCCGCACCGCGTCCCGCGCTGGCCGTGCGCGCGATAGCATTATTGTTACGGATACGCGTCTCGACTCTAGTTCGATATTTTCGATAATTGTTTGTTGTTTGGTTTGGACTTTTGTTTGTTTTTGTTATACTTAAACGTTATTTTATCTTTACTTTATAGTGCAATAAAATGTATAATAAATAAATTAATAATATTATAAATGAGAAAGTGTGTATGTTTATTTCTTTGTCCTTCCTTGACGCGTTAACTAAAAATAATATATATATATATATATATATATATATATTATAAAAAATAAATATTTAAAATATATAAAAAAGGCAACAGTATATCACTTATTACTTCACCCCTTGCCAGAACATTTTATTTTGTTTTTATTAATAATCTCATGCAAATCTCAAAAATTTCAAATAAAAAAATATTAAGACGCATTATTTTGCACACCGTACATTGACAATTACGTCATCGGCCCAGGTCTCAAGTTAATTCGTACGAGTTATACGTCAGATTTCTGAAACATGGCGCAAATCGTTAATGGTTACACGTATTTTAGCTATAAGAAGCTTTTACTTTTCAAAACTCAACAGTTTCTGCTTAAAACGTGTGCGAAGACAAGGCATGATTTTTTATATGCATGATGAAGAATTGGCCATCAAGGGGAAGACCGGACGTCCCTAAAAATCGCAAATAAAAGTGATAGGGAAAGACCGGACGGACGAAAAAAATACAAAAATTACCTTGTTTTATAAAATACTGCGCAGCACACGCCCTACTTCTCGGAGCGACTGGCTGAAACTTGGGGTCGGGGCTAGATAAAATGGAGTCTTGTACCATATTGCTAGCTTTCGAAAATATAGCATAATTCACGGGAAATTTGAATTTTACGGTCTTACCCCATCACCGATCTTACCCCAATGCACTATATTTAATTTTTCTTATAATATCACCATCATCATCACCATTACAGCCCATCACAGGCCTAAGGCCTCCAAACCTCCACGTAGTGGGAATCGCCCTACACTTCTCTTAGTGGTTTGAGACTGTCATTCCAGAAGCTATCTTCTAGTGTTGTACTCGTAAGTCCTTCAAACTATATGGCCGGCCCATTGTCACTTCAGTTTATTGTCAGTCTCAGTCTCAATGAAATCAATATATTTAGAAAAATTAAATTGTAAAGTAAAATTAAAGCCGTAGGTAGAACAATTTTCATTGTAAATAAATAAATTAATAAAAATAATATTTTCTGAAAGATAGTTATGGTTTTAAGTTTTAACAATAGTTTAAGAAAAGATATCTATGTCCTAAGAAAAACAGCGAGGAACCGAACGGGATGTTTTTCTAAATTAATGATCATTTTATTCCCAGGGTGACGTATTAATAGGTACAAATTGTTTATCGCCCACTTAAATTGACTACTCTTGAAGAATACTAAATAATATAAAAATGCCAACGTTTGTGAAGATGTTTGGCTCTTTGTTAATATACTTCTACCTCATCAGCCCGTTAAAGTTAACTGTTATGTATTGTGTACTTGGCAGGCGGATTGTTCATCACAGTCGAGGTACTTTACATCTTCGACGGTTCTCCTCGTCACCGATCTTGGTATATCAATCACATCGACATGTACGGCATTTGATCCAAATCGCAGAAACGTGATTAGGAACAACATTACCAAAGTCATGGTGTTAGCCCTACGCTCAGCTCGCCCCAAATCGCTTGCCAGTATATAATTTAGGCCGGCGCGGCGCCAGGCTTGCTTCACATACGCAAATAGCTTCAAAGTAGCCAAGTATGTCACGGGCATTTTGCAAAGTTTCAACACACATTTGAATTTTGTCATCCAGCCTTGCTTTTTGAATGCAAGTCAAGTAAGCAAAATTCAAAGGTTGTGCAGCCTGCCAACGGTGGCAGCCTATCAAAAACCCACAGCTGGACATTGACTATCGTCATAGATTGTCTTAATATTAGCCCCAATTGATAACGTTTGGTAAGCAAGCTTATTTGAATATTAGAATAGACTTAATAGTGGCTTGTTTTTTACTAATTTTAATTCATCATTTAGATAATAAATACGTTAAAGGTTTGTTTCTAAAATTAACATAAATGTGACGCTGTCGTTATATTATATAAACATAAATAAAGACAAAAACAACACACTTGCTTCTAAGAGTAACAATCGGATATCTTGTAATTCCGTTAACCTATAAATAAGAAAATTCATAAGTCTATTCTAAAAAATACAATAAAATTTCTCACCACAACTTTAAGTATTTATAACACTTAATATATATCCACTACATACAATACTTAATAATGTTATGGATACACTTTGAATAACAAACTATTTTAAATTCTCTATAAGAGGCGTGTTTTAAATGAGTGTTATCATTTAGGTCACTATATGTAGGTAGATGAGATTGGTGTGATTGCGGACACCGGATGATTCCCAACGCAGTTGTTTATAGAACGTTAGCCTTGAAGTTATATTATTTTAACAACCATTGCCTTTATTGCACGGACAATAGTTTAGACGAAAGACCGAGCACGCACTTCAAAATATATACAAACAAACGTTTAATTGCTATTGCTTTGTTTATTTACATTGATGTGTATATGCAGTGATAGGTGTATTACCGAAAACGTTACTTCTGCCACCAAATGATAAGATAATGTAAGAATTAAATAACATGAGCTAAACTCAAAAATGATTTTCAGGTATACAGAAACTATGATTGGGTTAATTGCGGGTATATAAATATTTAATTATTATATAACATTAATTTTTTATTTGAGAGGGGGCAAACGAGCATGCGGCTCACCTGATAGTAAGTGACTACCACCACCCATGAACAACTGCAACACCAGGAGAATTAGAAATGTGTTGCCGGCATTTTAAGAAAGAGTACGCTCTTTTCTTGAAGGCCTTAAGTCGTATCGGTTCGATAAATCGCTGGTGGTAGTCGATTCCACTAGGAAGTTGTGCGAGGAAGAAAACTTCTTGTAAATCGCACAGTAGTGGACCACCAATCATCCAGGTGCGGCGGTGATATTGAGCGGCTGGAATTAATCCGGACAATTCCTCTGAGTACTCCCCGTGGTAAATACGATAGAATACGCAAACAGATGCAACATTTCTTCGCAGCGCCAATGAGTCTAACCGATCAGAAATTGCTCGGACGCCAACGATTTCAATCACTCTGCGCTAGACGCGGTTAAATGGAAGGATCTGGCACTGGGGAGCCCCGGCCCAAAGATGGGAACAGTATTCCATATGAGCCCGAACCTGCGACTTTTAAAGTTGCCGCTTGTTGTGTTCCGGCATGAAATACTGTCCTGCCCTGCTGAGCACGTCACGCTTTTTAGAAGCCAATTTGGCCTTCTCTTCCAAGTGATCACGAAACTACAGGCAATTCAAGAGGACTGAGGACCTCCCGCAGAGGACTGGATACCGTGTGTGGGATCCATGTCTGGTGATTTTATTTGTGATTTTGTTTGTAACAATAGGTCGTGTAAATGGTGTCCGTATTTACCCGATATGGTAATTATAGACAGGAAGATTTTTTGAAATATTTGACAGTAGTTGATTAGTTAAAAATAAAGGATTATGTATAATTTTGTAAGAATATAACCAATGTTTAATTTTGTTGAAAAATATACTGATTACCGCTAATGTTATAGTTTTTATTGTAACATTAAGTGTCCAAAATTCCTTCACTCCCCGTACAGATTTCGTACAATGTACTAATTGGTAATGTGGTAAACATTTATAACAAATATCATCAGAAATACGTAACTATTTAAGATCTGGTAATGATAACTATATATTTTAATTGATAAGAGTGTTGCAATTCAAGATAGAAAAGAAATAAGAATCAATCAAGGTGATTTTATGTGGTGGAGCAACGCTGCAGTTATATTATGTTTGTAGTACGAACGGATTGGCTCAACCGAGGAAGGACTACTCTCTCACAGAATACCAGTGTGAAATAGCTTCTTAATATTACTATGTTACGTATGGTGTGTAGGGACTCGAGACACTTTTTACTGGAAACGAGGTATTCCATCTTAACCGTCTGTTAATCTTAATCAAAAGAGAAAGAGTGAGAGAGAGAGAGAGAGAGAGGGAGAGATCTTGAATTTGAATCAAAATGCAGATCAAGAACCTCACTAAAGAATCAAAATGCAGATTGGCATCTGTTGTCACCGTTACTTTATAACATCAATATGGTTTACACATCAAAATGTTTATGAAATTCAAAATGTATGTTTTTTTAAAACGTAAAAGGACCCAATAATAATACAAGTCGGCCTTTAGGTATTTTCGCTAAGTATTATTACGATACTATATACTACAAACTCACACCTATGCCGGTAGTTGTTGGGAGCACTATGCTCGAAGTTGTTGACGAGTACGTTTAACTGGGACAAATAGTCCGACTAGGTAAATCCAACTTCGACCGAGAGGTCAATCGACGGATTCAACTCGGCTGGGCAGCGTTCGGGAAATTACGACACATCTTCTCGTCAGGTATACCTCAATCTCTGAAAAATAGATTGTACAACCAGTGCGTGTTGCCAGTGATGACTTACGGATCAGAGACGTGGTTCTTCAATGTTGGCCGTATGAGGACGCTCAGAAATGAGGATATCCGCAGTAAAACCAGAGTGACCGACATAGCCCCACGGATTAGTAAGCTGAAGTGGCAATGGGCCGGCCATATAGCTCGAAGAACCGATAACCGATGGGGAAGAAAGGTTCTCGAGTGGCAGCCTCGTACCGGTAGGCGTAGTGTAGGGCGACCCCCCACTAGATGGAGTGACGACCTGGTAAGACATGCAGGAAGTCGATGGATGCAGGTGGCTCAGGACCGTGCTTTGTGGCATTACTTGGGGGAGGCCTATGTTCAGCAGTCGACTTGTGAAGGGCTGTAATGATGATGATACTACAAACTATGAAATAATGGTACAAGGAGGATAATTATACCACGACATCCGACCCTGGTTACGTCGTGTTTTGATATGACGTTTGTATTATGACACATGCGCTACTTTTTCCTGTATGAAAAAGTTATAAGTAAAATATTTAGATGGGCCCATCCTTCCTTTTGAAATTATTGGTCACCTTTATATATATTTTTTCAGTACAACAGGCCATGCGGTCCGCCGGCGGTCGCACCTTTACCTACCCGTGCAGGCCGCGGTGAAAAATCTGTAGCGAGTTTAGCACGCCATACGGGCGGCTGGCGGACTCACTGTTTATTTCTACCAGCAAGCCGTGCGGTAAGCTATGACCTCGCAATTTCTTATCAATTTTGTAGTGCATGGCCTGCTGTTACAGAAAAAAGAAGCTACTAGAGGCAAAGTTTACTTTGTTACCTACAATTTAAAAAAAATATATATATATATATATATATATATATATATATATATATATATATATATCTGTATCTTTTCATTAGATTACTAGGGGATTAATCACAGAAATAAAAAAGCAACTTAAAATTAAAAGGAACTTAGATTTATTCATAAATTGATATAACTACTGCCTTATAATGGTGCAATGGAAGTTAGCAAAGCATTCTGAGCATACACTGGGTTTTGATGGACAGAGTAAGCACACCGTATTGACTTTCTTAGTTATTTTACATGCTTCTATGCTTGTCAAACCTTCTTCTCTCTTCTTTTCATAGCAGTGGATGCATCTTCTTCTGACTATTCGGTTACGATGGTCGACCAACGGAAACTTTCCAAATTGGTGTCCATTTGAGCAACTCTGGTTATTTTGCCTTCTTGGTTTGTCAAGACCCATCAATGCACGGCAAATATTTTCCTTAAATGTTGTTATGGTATATTTTTTGGACGTCAAGTTCTTGGAAGTTTTGAACAAAATAAAAGCATTGATCAAAGATGTGCTAAATAAAAGCTCTATAGCTAATTTTTCGAACCATCGCAAGCTCCTCCTTGCTGGATTAGAATAACTACCCATTTGATCTGAGTAGTCAATAGAACATTTATGACGATTATAGTCCGCTATCAGGGTTGGTTTCATAGTCACTTTGTTGCGGTTTCTCCTGCTGCGCACGTTGACAAAACCAGGTGTATGCCGAGTTGATAGAGCCAACACATCACGCTTGTCTTTCCATCGTAAAACCAACACTCCGTCATTATTTTCCATTACACAGGTCTCGCCTTTCTTCAGTTTCTCTTTTAATATTTCTTTTGGCAGCCCTTTCCCGTTCTTTTTGAGAGTCCCCAATAAATGAGAGTTTTGTGACTATTCGGTTACGATGGTCGACCAACGAAAACTTTCCAAATTGGTGTCCATTTGAGCAACTCTGGTTATTTTGCCTTCTTGGTTTGTCAAGACCCATCAATGCACGGCAAATATTTTCCTTAAATGTTGTTATGGTATATTTTTTGGACGTCAAGTTCTTGGAAGTTTTGAACAAAATAAAAGCATTGATCAAAGATGTGCTAAATAAAAGCTCTATAGCTAATTTTTGGAACAATCGCAAGCTCCTCCTTGCTGGATTAGAATTACTACCCATTCGATCTGAGTAGTCAATAGAACATTTATGACGATTATAGTTCGCTATCAGGGTTGGTTTCATAGTCACTTTGTTGCGGTTTCTCCTGCTGCGCACGTTGACAAAACCAGGTGTATGCCGAGTTGATAGAGCCAACACATCACGCTTGTCTTTCCATCGTAAAACCAACACTCCGTCATTATTTTCCATTACACAGGTCTCGCCTTTCTTCAGTTTCTCTTTTAATATTTCTTTTGGCAGCCCTTTCCTGTTCTTTTTGAGAGTCCCCAATAAATGAGAGTTTTGCTGTAGTAAATTATTTGCCAAAGTTACACTTGTGTAGTAATTATCCGTTACGATACTTCTTCCGGCATTCAAATACTTTTCACTGAGTTTCATGACTATTTCACAGGATATGTTTTGTGTCGATGTCGTGGTCTTTTTTCCTTCATATACAATTAAATCGTAGGTATATCCATCGTCGTCGCATATTCTAAATAACTTTATTCCATATTTATGTCGCTTTCCAGGTATGTACTGCATAAAAGCAATCCGGCCACGAAAAGCTATCATTGTTTGATCAATAGTAAGAAATTCTCCAGGTGTTTTGTATTGATCGAATTTGTTTGAAAGAATCTCCACGAAACGTCTTATTTTTATCAGTCGATCTGCTCCTGACATGCCAACAAAATAAGCATCTTCGAAATGCATCGAAATAATATTTCAAAATGGTTTCTACTCATCACTTTTTTCGCAACATTGTTTTCATATTACACATCCGTACTCCAATAATCACTTATTTTTGATAGCTTTTTGAGCCCCATCTGGTAGTTTGTTCTGAACGTTTTGGTTTGTTAAAAAATGTATTTGCTCTCGCGCACCTTTGTGACAACCTTCTTAATTGTAATGTAATAATGCAATGTAATGGCCGCCGGCCGCCCCTCCGTGTCGATAAAGTAAGCAGCACAGATGTAGCGCCATCTATGGTTCCATATGTGAACTGTTTGTTCCAGTTAGGTAAGTAGTTTATGAAAGGAAAGAGAACCATAGATAGCGCTTTACAAATGGTAAGGGTAGATGGCACCAATATTGTTTATAATATATTTGGTTTACAACACCATCCAAATCAATAAGCCAAGAAATTTCTTCATTTCGGCAGCATCACAATCGTACGACTTAGACAATCGATGATTCCGTGTTACACGTCTAAGTATTTGTGTTTTTGATGCGTACGAGTTGGTCATATGTACCATCAAATCAATAATTTCGTCATCCAAAAAGAAACGGAAAAAGTCCAATTCACTTCGACAATCTGAATGAATATTCTTCATACCTGGGACAGCTGTAAACGGAAACTGCTTTTTTCTTGAGCCATCTGATGAGGGTATATTCCAGCTCGAATTCGGCATACTCTGAGATCTTGTGTTGTTGTCTTGTTGTTGGCGTCCGTTTGCAGGTAATTCTGTGCTTTCTTTAGATGAACTATGATCAGAACACCTACTCTCCCTCTCCGACTCTTCGTCTGTAGACGGCTGGCAGTCTGGATCATCTTCTAAGTCCGACATAATAATGAAAACTTAGTATAAGTACCAAAATGCACAAGAATGCAGAGAGATTCCACAAAAAGCGCGCGAAAATGCGACCGTTACAAGTCGTGCGGGCGGCCGGTGGACTGGTGATTGCTTGGTAGGTGTGGCTGTGGCGTGACAGACTCGGTAAATATTGTTTGTATTTAACGAACATTTAGTTAGGGTTTTGGCGCGAAAGATGCGGTACGCCGGCGGCCCGTATGGCCTACTCATGTCGCTAAGTGCAATATATAGATGGCGTGACTTACTCGAAAACATACGTCCCGCCGGCGGTGAGAGTGTTAAAAAATGAGGCCGATTTATCTATATATATATATATATATATATATATATATATATATATATATATATATATATATATATATATATATATATATATATATATATATATAAATGTATATATATATTTATATAATATAATTCTTTTTATCAATAATAAGAATATTTAAAAAAATTAACAAACATTTATATACGTGGTAGAGCCATGCTGCAGTGATATTAGTAGTATAGTTGTAGCACGAATGGGTCGGCTCCACCGGGTAAGGACCACGCTCTCACAGATTGCCAGCAATAGTAGCTTAATGCTGCTGTGTTTCGTATGGTGAGTGTAGAGAACAGGAGACCATTTTTACTGGAAACGAGGCATTCCATCTTTGTTAGCGTCACAAGCCTAAAATCATTGTTTATTTAGAAAAAGCTAATCCCTGAACCTTAAGACAGTAAATGATATATGAATGTAGCGAGGTATGTATGATGTTTTATTTATTTTAGACTCATGTGTTACGTGTAACAATCAATTACGCAACACGAATCGAAACATTAAACGATTAAAACGAAAGTTTATAGCAAAATTAAAAATAATTCAAAAATATTATTTATTATATGTTTTAACAGGAGTCCACCGCTTTCGAAAGAAAGAGTATAATGTTATAGTAGAGATATATGTTAAGAAAAACAGGGATAGCCATTGCTAGAGCCTTAGAGTATTAAACCAAGTTTGGTTGAAGAGTTGGTTGAATACTCAAAGGCTAGAGCGAAAGGATGAGATCCTCTTATTAATTGACATCATATCCTGTAGATAATTTTGCTTAAAATGTTCTTTAAAAATGCGATTAAAGCTTTATTTTCTGTGTAACTGTGTAATTGTTTAAGATAAATGTTAATTATGATAAGAGAATGTAAATAGAGCTAAATGACATCATCGGGATTTCATACATTTTTGGTCCAAATATGAAAGTGCCGGCCAATAAAAAAATATGCTGTATTCCGTTATAACTTGTCGCCCTGAGTATTTATTATTATGACACCAAAGCTGTAGGGTCATTGTCCTTGGTTTTATTGGAGTTCAAAAATTCAACATCTTCATACATTTTCAGTGAATTTAATAAACAAAAACAAATGATTTGTTCTACCATATTTTTATTTTGAACATCGTTTAGTAAAATATATTGGTTCTTGACCTATTTTGGACATGTTGATCTTGTTTTGTGTTTTTGAGGATTATAAGTAAAATATGTATACAGGGGTTATTTTGTTTAATTAAACACTATAAAATCATCATCGTCTGGTACAACAATAATGTTCTCCAATCCATAAGCTGGAGGGGTTATTGCTGGCAAATGTCGTGCATGGCTCATGTACCATATAATGTACATAATATGGGAGCAGCATCCAATTGTTCGCTTTCCTATGATGCACGAACAATAATAGTGAGCGATTGCTTGTCGGCCTGATAACGACCTATCGATTATAATGTAGACATAATACTGTCTTGCTCTAACATGCCGCGATTGCAGTCGGCCTCTTATCATCCATAAATCATTGCCATGCAATTCCGCCAAGTCTTCATTTGATAACTCATTGCTGAGCTCAATTGTGAATGCTCCATTATCAAGGACGTGCTCACCGTAATAGCTTTTGGCCTGTTTTAGTTGATAAACGCCCAGAGCGAATAATAATGATTCGTTCTCATCCATTCTTGGAAAATCTACAAACTCTGGCATATCTGCAGTCATTAAAGTAAACTGAGCACGTCTGCGATTGTAGTTATGGCGTATTACAAGATCTGCCAATCTATTTTGCATATTAATTCTTTGGTGGATAATCTCTAAAATCTTAAAACTTTGGCATATCTGCAGTCATTAAAGTAAACTGAGCACGTCTGCGATTGTAGTTATGGCGTATTACAAGATCTGCCAATCTATTTTGCATATTAATTCTTTGGTGGATAATCTCTAAAATCTTAAAACTTTGGCATATCTGCAGTCATTAAAGTAAACTGAGCACGTCTGCGATTGTAGTTATGGCGTATTACAAGATCTGCCAATCTATTTTGCATATTAATTCTTTGGTGGATAATCTCTAAAATCTTAAAACTTTGGCATATCTGCAGTCATTAAAGTAAACTGAGCACGTCTGCGATTGTAGTTATGGCGTATTACAAGATCTGCCAATCTATTTTGCATATTAATTCTTTGGTGGATAATCTCTAAAATCTTAAAACTTTGGCATATCTGCAGTCATTAAAGTAAACTGAGCACGTCTGCGATTGTAGTTATGGCGTATTACAAGATCTGCCAATCTATTTTGCATATTAATTCTTTGGTGGATAATCTCTAAAATCTTAAAACTTTGGCATATCTGCAGTCATTAAAGTAAACTGAGCACGTCTGCGATTGTAGTTATGGCGTATTACAAGATCTGCCAATCTATTTTGCATATTAATTCTTTGGTGGATAATCTCTAAAATCTTAAAACTTTGGCATATCTGCAGTCATTAAAGTAAACTGAGCACGTCTGCGATTGTAGTTATGGCGTATTACAAGATCTGCCAATCTATTTTGCATATTAATTCTTTGGTGGATAATCTCTAAAATCGCAGCAGCATTTGGATTATCTTCAATCAAAACATGAAAACGATTTATCATCGCCGCTGCTATCTTGAACTAGTCGAACATGCTGGGAAGAGCTCTGTTATTATATACATTTCGCAACAGGCGAAAATCTCTTTTGAACCTGCCGTTGACCACTTCAACCACCCAACGACAAATTGTTACCAGTCTGGACTTATTGGCCTGATCCGTGGCTAGTTGTGTCTCATTTGGATACTTTGTTTGAGGCATATGTTGTACGTATCCGCAAGATTCCAGATTTCTTGCTGAGTCTCGAAAACCACGGTCCAGAATAAAAACATCGCCACTCCTATAAAACCAGTGGAAGGCACTGTCAGCATTATTAAGCATATCATTCATTATATCTGCGTCAGACGTGGTGACAGCATATGGTCCGTTAACTTCGATAATGTGTCCATCACAAGAAACCAAGAGGAACGGTTTTAGGAGGTTTCTGTATTTGTGATGGCTGTAAGACTTGCGTTGAAAAAATAATTTCCACTTTTTTGCAGATAGATGTACGTGCCATCACAAATCGTGATAGCTTTCCTTTCATCTTCTGGGCTCGATGGGTTCGCAAACAGATTGTTGGGTAGAAAAAGATTCCTGTGTGCTACATCCTCACGGAAAATATGGTCAAACCCAACATTTAAGGGCACAAAATCTTCTAACAGAGCGTTGCGTCCGATTTTTAACCACGTATGAAACGCTGTTTCGCTACATTTAAAAATATTAGCAAGCCGCGCGTTCGAGTCACCTGTTCTTAACTTGACTAATACTGCCGCCAGTACGGTTCTTTTATTCTTTTTAGTTCTCAGACTTGGTAAACTGTCTAATAATTCAGTAAACTGATCTTGAGTCAGTCCTATCCAAGTATGAAACTCGGCTGGTGCTATATTTTCATACTGCTCAAAATCAAGTATTTCCTCCGTAATATGTCTTTGTAACATCGACACGATAGTCATTATTTGAGCTGCAGTGAATTCCTCAGAAGAGTTGTCTTGTACAGGAAGTAAATGCCACAGATTTTGCTCCACGTGTTCATTACAGACACGCGCGCTTTCTGGCACGAAATAGCTGTAGCGGCATACCATGCGAAAAATTATGTTCTCTGAACACGACGGCGAGATTCATTCGTAAAATGTAGGAAAATGCAACTATTTGCGGTGTTTGGAGCACGAAGAAGACCTGGCAAAATCAGCGAAATTGGTCTTGAATTTGGAACTTCCGATGGATCACGGTCTTGATCAGCTTGCTGTTCAGCCTCCCGAATAAGTCGCTGGTGCGTTCGTTCCGTTCTTTGCCAAAAGGGTCGACAAATGAACGCAGTAGACTCCAACTGTCGAGCTACTATATCTTCTATCACTATTTGGTCTATATCAAGATATTGCATTTCTCCGGAAACCCAATCATATCTTCGCCGATTCTCTGTCGATGCACGGCACGCGATACACAACTCTGCCATGACTTGCAGCAATGTTCAAACTTAACAACGGAGATAACAAAAACAAAGCAAATCAAAGCACAAGAACTAGTGGGCATCACACAGACATACACGGCAGCGTTGCTTTCGGTACTAAACAATAAACGCGAATGCTAGCAAACGAATGAGCCTGGCACGATGGCGGTAGTTCGCGGGAAAGAGAGGGGCATCTGCTCGCTGCACCGTATTCCATTGTTCGCGTGAGTGTTTACCTGCGCGGCCATTGTTATTGCTATTTTCTAGGAAAAAGTCCCGGCATCCGTGCATCCAACTACTACTCGGGCGGAGCAGCACGGATTCAAGAGGGATCACTCAACAGCAACACAGCTGACCAGAGTGCTGCACCTGCTTGCGGCTGAGTACAACCGTGGCCGCACATCGTTGGGCGTCTTTCTCCATATCGAGAAGGCGTTCGACAGGGTGTGGCACTCTGGATTACTATACAAATTGGAAGAACAGTGTCTCTCCTGCTATGTTGCGGCTAGTGGCGTCTTTCCTGGCAGACAGGAAGTTCTACGTCTGCGTAGAGAACGCCGAGTCCGCAACGAGACCCATCAGAGCCGGCGTTCCACAGGGCAGCTGTGTCTCCAGTCCTGTACGCGGCTTACACCAACGACATCCCAACACTGGCAGGAAGGCTGCAAGAGTATGAGGACGACGTGGAATTGGCGTTATATGCGAACGATAGCGCCTACTTCACCTCGTCCAGAAGAGCCCACATTGCCAATGCCATGATGCAACGTCTGCTGGACCTGTTGCCACAATGGCTAGATGAGTGGAGGATGGTCGTCAACGTTGGTAAGACGACCGCTCTGCTTACTCGCCGCCTCAGGAACCTACCACCTCTGCCAACCCTCAATGGCCAGAAGATCGCGTACGAGAAGGCCGTGACCTACCTTGGATGCCGGATCGACCGGGCGCTGCGCATGACTGCGCACGTCGACTTCGTCGTCCGCGGAGCCAGATGTGCACGGGCGATTCTCCGTCTGGTCCTGGCATCCAAGCTGCTACTTAAGACTAAAGTGAAGATATACAAGATGTATATAAGACCCATCATCACCTACGGTACGGTAGCCTTTTTCTATGCTCCGGCCTGGTACGCGCTTCTGAGCGATCCTCTGAGCGATGCAGGCCCAGCACAATTTGACTCTTAAGAACCATCGTCGGTGCGGGTCGCTACGTCCGGAATGACGTCATAGCGGCCGACCTAACGGTAGAAACCATCCAAACTTTGTGGCCCGGTTGGCACGCGGCATGTTCGACCACGCAGACAACGGGCTACACACACATCTGAACAACTTAGCGCCGCTACACACTCGCCCTCCAGACCGACCAGGGCGACCCTATCCAAGAGAACTCCTCTCTATATAGATTAGAGAGTCGAGTAACAACCCACAATGCCGCTGACAGGCCAACTTAGACATCCCAAGATAACCTCCTTTTTTCGTAGGCTTAACCGACTACGAAAAAGTTAACCAACTTCGGACTAAAACCCGAAAACGATCAACAATGCCTAAATAAGGCTCCCAGGACCGGCATAGTAGTGGGCCGCGATAATCCGGGTAATGGGGGCACACCCCGTGGCCCGAGACCTGCAGGACCTAAGCAGTTCTCGCAGATGACAACACTGAGCTCGCTTTTTTCGCGCCCACCTGATGGGCGGCCACTCCCACGTGAACTCTTACGCTCACCGCCCGGCGAGGGAGCTGCCGGGGGGCCGAACCAACAAGCTGCGTGGCAGCACTCAATACCGGGGGAGCCGTGTCCCCCCGTGATGACACCCGGGAAAAGAGGGCCTCCTCGAACCCGAATACCTCCTTCAAGGAGATGATATTCTCCCTCGCATTTTTGCGGAAGTCGGGTTCGGATCACGTTCGACGGCGATCACGTCCGACGGTCGTCGGCTTCCACCTGGGAGGGAGAAGTACAGCGCGTCGCTTCGCAGTGGGTGTACGTGCCGTAGGGCGAACGTGGCTTGCGTCGAGCTTCGAGAACGCCCCTGACCCCTCCTGGGATGAAAAAACCTACAAACGAGTGATCGAATCACAGATCTCTAAAAGATTCGATCATATACGAATAACTTTTTCCGTAGCTATCTATCTAATAGAACGCTTCGCACTGTAGTGGATGGCGTTGTGGGAGAGGAGGCCGGTATTAGCTTGGGTGTACCGACCGGTTCTGTTTACGGTCCTGTGGGTTATATTGTTACGAGCTTGAGGTTCGTGACAATAAAAATTGCCGATAGAATTACCTAAATTAACACTTTAATTTACTTTATACAAATTAAAGTTAAAAACACTAATAATTAAACACACTAATTCACTTAATTCCGCTCCGAAGCTTCGCTTGTGTCGCCGAGTTCAACTCTGCCCCGATCGCATCTTGCGGCGCCCATTTATTTAAATTAGCAAAGAAGCGTCCCGAATATTCAAGTAAATGCGCGCAAAGGGACGGGTGTGCGAGTATAGATTTTCTAGAAACTTAGTTCTTCGAATGGTGCAACACTGCCCCCTCCTAAGACATGCTCGTCCCGAGCATTATCGGTCCCATAATAACGCGCCAAGCGATCCACATGGACGATCTTAGGAGTCCCTATTGCGCCTTTCTGTATCCGGTAGGTCACATCGTTGATCCTGGTTACAATCCGGTACGGGCCGTCCCATTTAGCTTGAAGCTTAGGAGATTTCCCTTTGCTGCGGACTGGATTGTGCAACCACACTAATGAACCTTCGTTGAACCCTTTATTGTTCATTTTGCGGTCGTACCGGGTTTTCATTTTCTCAGACATTTGCTGGCCCGATTGTCTGACGTGCTCATAAATGTCATTCATTTTGTTCTGCAAGTCATTTGCATAATCGGTTATACTGCGTGGGGCATCAGGTGGTATCCCGGTGATCAGGTCCGCAGGCAGCCGTAATTCTCTTCCAAAGTTTGCGAAAGCTGGTGTCACTGCTGTACTTTCGTGAACAGGACTTCGATATGACAACAAAAACGGTTGTATGTGCTTGTCCCAATCTCGTTGCCGATTGTCTACAACTTTTGCTAGGTACCTCTCCAATGTCTGATTAAATCGTTCCACCATTCCATCAGATTGCGGGTGATAAGAAGTCGTTCTTGTTTTATGAGTACCCATAACTCGGCAAGTTTCCTAGAATATTTGAGACTCAAAATTCCTTCCTTTATCGCTGTGAATCTCTAAAGGTACTCCAAAACGACAGAAGACTTCATGAACTAGTTTATCTGCAACTGTTGAAGCCTCTTGATTTGGAATGGCGAAGACTTCCGGCCACTTAGTGAAGTAATCCATCACAACCATGAAATACTTGTTACCGCTTTCACTCTCCGGAAACGGCCCCGCCACGTCAATGGCTATTCTCTCCCATGGTGCACCAACATGTACAACTTCAATGGACCTCTACTACGAGTCTGAGGTCCCTTTACAGCCGCACAACTTGTACATTTGCGACACCAGTCCTCGACATCGTTTCGACAGTGGACCCAGTAAAACCGTTCTCGGATCTTCAGTAGAGTTCGTTTAACTCCCAGATGGCCTCCTGAATAATCATTATGGTACAGCTGTAGCACATCCGGCACTTTAGCTTTAGGGACAACCATTTGTAAACGACAGCTGTCTCCTCGACCATTGTCCCATTTACGGCACAGGACTCCATCCTGAAGCAGCAAGCTGTCCCATTGGGCCCAATAGCTTTTCGTGGTTGAACTCATCGCTGAGACGTCCCTCCACTTAGGCTTGGTAGCACGGGCCTTCTTCCATCCCAGAATCGGCTTGATGTCCGGATCTTCCTGCTGTGCATGTCGTAGGCTGTCCCTCCACCCGTTGCTGAGGTAGTCTGTCCTGAGCATCCTCACGGATACCACTTCCTTACTCTCCTGCCTACCACAATGGTTGCAATCTTCAGGAAAAGGTCTTCTTGACAATGCATCTGCGTTGCCGTGAGATTTCCCGCTGCAGTGTCTGATAAGAAAGTCGTATTCCTGCTGCTGCTGGGCGGTACTGTTAGCCGCACTTCCTTTCTGAGACCGTTCACCTTCCCTTCCTAGGGTGTGCTTAGGGCAGCTGGACCGAAGATGGCCCCTTACCCCACAGCCATAGCACCTAGGGCTGTATCTTTTATTGTGGTCGCGAACCGTAACTGCTGTAACCTCCCTAGCGTGAGGTGAACGATGATCCTGTCGCCGCCAGGCAGTGCTGTTAGCTGCACTACCCTCTCGAGATCGATCAACTCTCCTTTCCACGGTTCGCTTAGGGCAGCTGGATCGAAGATGGCCCTTTTCCCCACAGCCATAGCACCTTGGCCTGTATCCTTTGTTGCGGTCGCGAACTGTAGCTGCTGCAACCTCCCTGACGCGATGGGAACGATGATCCTGCCGCACGGCTTCCACTTCCAGTGCATGGGCCAAGGCGTCCTCAAGCGTCTCGTGGTGCCCGAGCCTCACAGCAGCTCTGACTTCCAGGTCACGGATGCCGTCGATGAATGTCTGCACCAGGTTCCCTTCAATGAGCGCAGGTACAGACCGGTATGCTTTTCGCACCAGCTTCTCCACCTCTAGAGCCCACTGCTGCAGGTTTTCGTTGATGCGCTGCACGCGATCTTTAAGCTCCGCACGAAAGACGTGTTCCAGGTGAGCGTCGCCATATCTCGCCTCCAATGCCTCAAGGAGTTGCTCATAAGTCACTTCCTCACCGAGAGCTTCCAGAACTGTTAAGGCCTGGTCGCGCAGGCCTAGTGTGAGAGCAGTCATGGCCTGGCTTTTATTCCAGCCGTTCGCCTTCATAACAGCCTCGAACTGGATCTTGTAGGCTGAGCAGGAAGAGGTACCGTCGAACGGCGGCACTTTGAATCCACGTAGCGAAGGTGTTGTAACTACTACGGGAGCTGTTGTTCCATCACCCAGTTTGAGGTCGTCCAGCGTTTTCTTCACGTCAGCCACCACGTAATCAACCCGATTGTTCACTTGGTCGATTTGGGTTTTAGCTTCCTTGATTTGGGTTTCAGCTTCCGACAGGCGGTTGTCATGTTGAGCAACCCTATCCTTCACCTCCTTTATCTCTTTCCCAAAGGTAGCATGAAGGTCCTTAATGAGGAGCATCTGCTCTTCCAACCGACGGGCCTGTTCCTCTTGTCCGCCCCGCAGCTGCTGCAGCATCACCATCAGAGCACCTAAGTCAGGTGCCACAGACGTAGAAGCTGCTGACGGACCGGCTTCCGTGGCCGGCGGCTGGCCCTCAGACATCTGCGGCGTTGCACCACCAAATCTCCTCTGGTCCGTCTCCTGCTGGCGTTGACTTCGGGTACGGACACCCTCCGTTTCCTCCTTAGGTAAAATCGGCATTATTTTATCCCACTTCTGACACCAATTGTTACGAGCTTGAGGTTCGTGACAATAAAAATTGCCGATAGAATTACCTAAATTAACACTTTAATTTACTTTATACAAATTAAAGTTAAAAACACTAATAATTAAACACACTAATTCACTTAATTCCGCTCCGAAGCTTCGCTTGTGTCGCCGAGTTCAACTCTGCCCCGATCGCATCTTGCGGCGCCTATTTATTTAAATTAGCAAAGAAGCGTCCCGAATATTCAAGTAAATGCGCGCAAAGGGACGGGTGTGCGAGTATAGATTTTCTAGAAACTTAGTTCTTCGGATGGTGCAACAATATTATGCATGTAAACAGTGTATCTAATGTAATAAAAAACTGTCAAGTGTATATGTATGCGGATGACATGTGCTTGCTATTTGCCTCTAAAGAAACCTCTAAAGAAAAATTGATTTTGAGAATATAACAAAATGGGCCCATGATAATGGCATAATTCTAAATTTTAATAAAACGAAATGCATGCATATACACTCTCCATATAATGCTGCATCAAAAAAGACCAAATTAAATGAAATAGCTGTTATAGGCCACGGTTTTGAGTGCTTGCATAATAATAAAATTAATTGTAAATGTAAAGAAATTGAATTTGTAGAGAGATTTAAGTACTTAGGATTGATTATTGATAAAAACTTTCATTGGAAACCTCAAATATCTGATGTGTGTGCAAGGTTGTCGGCTGTATTACGTAAATTTTATTATTTAAAATATATCTTAAACAAAAAAACTATGTATCTTCTATATTATGCTTTGGTGGATTGCCTCATAACCTATGGACTTGGTGTGTATGGTCGTACTTTTTCTTCCTATTTAAAGGACATTAAAAATCTAAAGACAAGATTTCTAAAACATCTTGTAAATGAAAAAGTTAAAGAAAATTGTAAGAAAGATTATGATTAGTTATTCTCTACTTGTAAAATTTTACCGGTAGAACACAAAGTTAACATGCTATTAGTTTTGGAAAACATTAATAAAAACCATTATAACGAAAAATTAGATAATAAAAATAGAACCAGCAAAGTTATAGAAGGGAAATTATTTCAGCCTAGTGTTAAAAACTATTATGGTAAAAGATGTACAAAATATTTAATACCAAAGCTTCATAATGAAATAGATTGGCTAAGGCAAGATAGGCCTAATTGCAAATTAACAATTAAAAAGAAACTTGGGAATTATTTTTTGGATAAAATGCTAGATGCATGACCATTTAGAAAGCTATTATTTGTTTGTAATATTTAAAAAAATATATCTGGGTTATATTTACAATTTTTATTTTGTTGCAATGTTATGTGGGTGGGGTGTTGTATTTGGAATTGATAGAACGTGGAATTTATAGTGTTCATGTTTTAAATTTCTAGTTGTTTGTAATATTATGTGGGTTGAGTACTTATTTAATTTAATTATGTAATAGGATATAAGAGTGTATTTATTCGCCAACAAACTATCTTTACAGTTTGGCGAAATTATGAACTACTGTAATTTTTTTTCCTGTAAATGTCATTAAATAAATAAATAAAATAAATAATAAATAAAATATTTTACCTGATTTTTAAGGATATTATATGATTACTGGTATATATTTACACGCATACTGTATTCGATCGCACGCGTCGTCTTCTGCGTGGGCTTTCCGCCCAGCAGGTCTCGGGCCTCGGGGTAAACCCGTAACCATTTACATACAATTCAACCACTTTCTTTCAACGCACTCTTTCTCGTGTTGTATTAGTTTTGTTAATCGACCTATCGATGAATTTTGTTTGAAAAATTAAGAACGTTGAGAATAGAGATCCAATCAATTGCACCGGTGACATGACCCGCGGCACGTGCTTGAAAGCGTCTTGTTAATATTATTCAGGTTTTGCTTGCGTTTTAGTGGTTTTATTCGACATTTTGAGTTTAGGTCGTTTAATAAGATAAGTTAACACGTAACAAACTATTTGGTGTTGGGTTTGACTCTGTGAATATTGAAATTAACATAGGTAGTAACTAAACTGTTGTGACCTTAATTAATTTATTTATAATCGTGTTTGTTTTTTAATTTTGTTATTGTTTTGCAATTACCTAATAACTTAAAATGTTAGATCTGGCTAAAAAAGAAGTAAAATATGGAGTCATTTTTCTGTAATAAATAAAGATAAGGCAAAGTGTGAATACTGTTCGAAAACGATTGGCTATTCTGGAGGTGGCACTGGTAATTTGAATAGGCACATGAAAAAATTACACGGGACAGTGTCTATTGAACAACTCTATTCAGGTTAGCCTACCGAGATGCTCTGAATCAAATGCTACAGGAACAAATGTTATTCCTTCCATATCAAGTGAGTCAGAGTCACATTACCTTCTCGCAAAACAATATATTCCAGTTTAATCATCATTATTCATCATTACAGCCCTTCAGAAGTCCACTGCTGAACATAGGCCTCCCCCAAGGTATGCCACAAAGCACGGTCCTGAGCCACCTGCATCCATCGACTTCCTGCATGTCTTACCAGGTCGTCACTTCATCTAGCGGGGGGTACAGTTCGCCTATCGATACGAGGCTGCCACTCGAGAAACTTTTTTCGCCAACAGTTGTCGGTTCTTCGAGTTATATGGCCGGCCCATTGCCAGTTCAGCTTACTAATCCGTTGGGCTATGTCAGTCAGTCTGGTTCTACTGCGGATATCCTCATTTCTAAGTTTATCACGCAGAGAAACTCCGAACATAGCCCTCTCTATAGCTCGCTGACGAACTTTGAGCGTCCTCATACGGCCAGCAGTAAAGGACCAAGTATCGGTTCCGTAGGTCATTACTGGCAACACGTATTGGTTGCACAACTTAGTTTTCAGGTTTTGAGGTATACCTGACGAGAAGAAGTGTCGTAATTTCTCGAACGCTGCCCGGTCGATTGACCTCTCGGTCGAAGTTGGACTTACCTAGTCCGACTATTTGTCCCAGGTAAACGTATTCGTCAACAACTTCGAGCCTAGTGCTCCGAACAGCTACCGGCATAGGTATGACATGGACATTAAACATGATCTTTGTTTTGTCCATGTTCATCTTAAGACCTATCCGCTGGGAGGCACTATTGAGGTCATTGAGCATAGTGCTTAAGTCCTCCAGCCATTCCGCCATAAGGCCTATATCGCCGGCAAACCGAAGGTGAGTGATGTACTCGCCATTGATGTTAATACTGTATCCTTTCACGCAGCGGTGAAGAGTTTCGGGGAAATAACGTTACCCTGTCTTAAACCTCTCTGCAGTTGGATAGGTTACGTACTCTGGTTCAGCACTTCGATATACCGACAGTCAACTTGGCACCGCTGAAGAGACTGTAGCACCGCCCAAATTTCGACGGAATCAAAGACTCTCATAGTCCACATATGCCAGGCAAAGTGGCAGATTGTACTCTTCGGACTTCTGTACAATTTGCCGAAGGGTATGTATGTGGTCTATGGTACTGAAGCCTTTTCGGAAACCGGCTTGTTCGGGAGGCTGGAAGTCGTCGAGTCTGCGTGCGAGACGATTCGTAATGACTCTCGAAAACAGCACGTAGACGCGGCTCAGAAGGGATATCGGTCTGTAGTTCTTCAAGAGGGCGTTGTAACCTTTCTTGAAGAACAAGACCACCGCACTTCTGCTCCACATCTCCGAAATAGTGTCACCGTGAAGGACGGAATTAAAGAGCCTCTGAAGGACTTCAAGTACCGGTGTTCCACCCGCTTTCAGAAGCTCCGCTGTAATTCCATCTTCCCCCGGAGACTTGCCGTTTTTAAGGTGCTGGAGAGCCATTCTAATCTCGGTATTTTCAGAATAGTATCGGATAAGACTTGCTCTTGGATCGTTACTCACACTTGCGTGTGGCTCCAACGATGATGTGTACAGCTGCACATAGTACCTCTCAGTCTCACTCAGAATCTCAGGTGTCCCGGAAACGATGCTGCCACACTCAGTCTTCAGCTATGACAGTTGGCTCTTACTGGCAGACAGATCTCTGGCAAAGACTTTGGAGCCCTGGTTCCGCTCGATCGCTTCTTCAATACGAGCAGTATTAAAGTTGCGTAAGTCTCGCCGCATGCATTTGGAGATCTGTCTGTTCAGTTGCCTGTATGCTGTCAAATCTGTTGACGATTGCAGCCTCATCTCCCGTCTAACAGCCATGAGATTAAGAGTGTGATCGAAGAGTTTTTGTGTTCTTCTGCGGCAGGTCTTGCAGAACTTATCTCCGATCGAATGGACAGTTTCCACGAGCTTGTCATTCATATCGTCCACTGCATTGCAATCTTCTAGGCACTGAAAGCGTTTACGTAAATCAAGCTGAAAGGTTTCGGGATTCTGGATTAGAGCACGAGGGGGAATGAGCGTTGACTTAATTAGACGAGAGCTCTCCAACTTAACGTTTAGGTTCAGTGTGCCTCTAACCATTCGGTGATCGCTGCCAGTTTTCACCCTTGCGATCACTGAGACATCACTGAACAGTTGGCGTCTGGTCGTCATAATGACGTCAATCTCATTTTTGTCGAACCGTCGGGGCTCGACCAGGTCCACTTCCTGTGTGGCCGCTTCCGGAAGAAAGAGTTCATCATAAAGAGTCCCTCTTTCTCCATAAAGTCTGCCAGCTGCTGGCCCCTACGGTTCCGTTGCCCTACTCCAAATTTCCGTAACTTCAACTCACCGCCTTCTCTTGTGACTAGTTTTGCGTTGAAGTCTCCCATCAACACCGTGTAGCGAGTTTTGGAGGAATGCATGGCTCTAGAAATATCCTTATACATTTTCTCCACCTCTTCATAGGGATGTGCCGAGGTTGGTGCGTTAACCTGTATGACCTTCAGCGAATACCGTTTGGTGATTCAAAGTATCAGGTACGCAACCCTCGTCGACACACTCCCAATATTTACAACGTTGTTGACGAGATACTTCTGGACGATAAATCCGACACCTCCTTGGGACAGATGGTCGCCCTCCCGGTGATAGAACAAGTAGCCGGACTCGAGGATTACCGTATCCTCCTTCTCTCTTCGGACCTCGGATAATCCAATAATATGCCAGCGCAACTTGTCTACCTCTTCTTCCAACTCCAGTACTTCTCGTCAGTCCTCAGGGTGCGTGCGTTATAATTATGTTGCCAGGTCGAGTTGTCGTAGGTGGCAACCGAACCTCCACCGGAGATTCTTAGCACTCCCTGCCCCGCCGTTACTATGGTCGCCACCGTAGTCAGAAATATCGGAGCTGCCGGGGACTGGGGGCCATTTGTTTGCGTTGTTACTCATGGGGGGATATCTGCCATAGTTGCCACGTTTGGCGAGCGGGTTGGCTACCGCAGTTTTTCCAGTTTAATACCTAAACTTTATCAAAGGAAAAAAGATAAACTACTACACTACGATACTACGAAAATAAAGCCGAATGCAAGATGTGCAAAAAAAATAGGAACGAAAGATTTCTTTTCGTTGACAAAAAAAATGTTCAATCTAAATTGTGGCCCGACTCAAATTAGTCATTCACGTATTATATATTGACACTAACAAATACTTTCAAGTATTTTTAAATCTTGGTTGTCTGTCTGTCTGGAAGTACGTCTCATCTCTAGTACAAATTATACAAACAGACTGCGACCCAAATGATCAAATCTTTATAACCCGATCACCATATGAGTGGGTCATTATCGACCCAGGTTACGAGAATCGATCAATTGACACAGGTCTAGTGTAAACCTTAATGATGTTATAAAATAAGGGTGACAACAGGTGCCAATCTGCATTTTGATTCTTTAGTGAGGTTCTCGATCTGCATTTTGATTCAAATTCAAGATATATTTAGATGTCGATGTCTCCATCGGTTTTGATTAAGAACAACAGACGGCTGAGATGGAATACATCATTTCCCAGAAAGTCCCTACGCTCACCATACGAAACATAGTAGTATTAAGCAACTATTTCACACTGGTATTCTGTGAGAGAGTAGTCCTTCCCCGGTTGAGCCGATCTGTTCGTACTACAAACATAATATAACTGCAGCATAATTCTACCACATAAAATCACCTTGATTAATTCTTATTTCTTTTCTATCTTGAATCGCAACATAGACATCACTCATATCAATTAAAATAATAGTTATCAGTATCAGATCTTAAGAGGATACCTTGAAAACGAATCGTAGTTTTGAGGGCATGTCTTATTCCTTTGTCAGCAAAGCTCACGGACGACTAAGGGAGTCTCAAAATGAAAGTGATGCAATGCCTTCATAATATGAAAATTGAGATAGCTATACTGAGCACATGCTCGGAAAAAAACTAAGTAAGCGCCAAACATTTTAATTTTTTTTAACACAACTTTGTTATGGATAAAAAAAACTGGCCTTAAAAATAATTCCAGGAACTTACTCGTAAAAATATAGTGGTGTCATGGAGAAATGTAACTAATGAGAGCCTAAATTTTTTTCTATCGAGAAAATTACATCATACCGTGTTTTCCTTTTATGGAATCCAAGGTCATATGATCAACAATCATATATCAAAATTTTGGGTTTGTAATCTATAAAACTTAAAAAAATACGTGAAATAGAAAAACCACCAAATTTTCGAGGTATTACCTTAAATAGATACGTGATTTGTTATAAATGTTTATCACATTACCAATTTAGCACATTGTACGAAATCTGTATGGAGAGTGGGGGAAATTCGGACACTTAATATTACAACAAAAACTGTAACATTAGCGGTAATCAGTATATTTTTCAATAAAATTAAACATTGGTTATATTCTTACAAAATTAAACATAATTCTTTATTTGTAACTAATCAACTACTGTTAAATATTTAAAAAAAATCTTCCTGTCTATAATTACCATATCGGGTAAATACGGACACCATTTGTGGTAATTGCGAATCCTCTGGGGTAATTACAAATGATCTATTATTACTAATAAAATGACAAATAAAATCACCAGACATGGATCCCAGACACGGTATCACGTCCTCTGCAGGTGGTCCCCAGTCCTCTTGAATTGCCTGCAGTTTCGTGATTACTTGGAAGAGGGGCTTCTAAAAAGCTTGTTGTGCTCAGCAGAGCAGGACAGTATTTCACGCCGGCATACCACAAGCGGCAACTTTAAAAGTCTAATAATGAATACTGTTGCCATCACTAGCGCCAAAGTCAAAAGCTTGTTTCTTATACTTATTTAATTATGAGATATTGGTCACTGTGATTAAAATTGTTCATGAAAACATGATCATCAAATTCTATAAGACCAAAAATAATGTTGTACATACATAAATGTGAGCGAAAATTAGTATAAGTACTACAAACCTTCAAGCTATCAGTAGTTGGTTCACATACAGTTGGCATCTGAACAGGTAAACATGTAGTTGGGTTGGCTATGGTTGGCACCTGAACAGGTAACGAAGATTCCAATTCTAGCATCTGAAAATTACAATGAGAAGATTTTTTTGAACAAAGGTAATGATCAGTTTCAACATTATCTGAGTAAGAATCATTATGGTGATATTAATCTACATAATTAACAAGCTTTAGTTTGTTTCTTATTTATATGAGAAATTGGTCACCATGCTCGAAATAGGGAATATGCATAAAAAAATATTCATGAGACATACAGTTTATCTAAAAATATACAAAAACATAATGCTAACAGGGCAATAGAATCAAAATTGATATAAAAACAAACAAGATATAACCATTTTCAATAATTATATCTATCCCTCTCCCGAAAATGCTGTTTTGTATGGCAGATGTATGGTCGTCACAGACATTGCCGTCACAGTCGTTATCAGACTTCTCTTTCTAAAGTGTATCTTTGTAGCTTTATAACATTGTCGCTGATGAAGGTATTTTAAAAATTATTTCATAATTGTTTACTATAGGTAATATATTGCCCAGGAAAACATCATCATCAAATTCTATAAGACCAAAAATGTGAACCAAAGTTTCACAAGTTTTAATGTTGTAAATACATACATGTGAGTGAAAATTAGTATAAGTACTACAAACCTCAAGCTATCAGTAGTTGGTTCACATATGGTTGGCACCTGAACAGGTAAAGATGTAGTTGGGTTGGCTATGGTTGGCACCTGAACAGGTAATGAAGGTTCCAACACTAGCAACACACAATCACGAAAACATACACATTTCTATACTCTGATATGTATATCAATAACAAGTGTATGTAACATTCACAGATTGAGTCGTGCAATTTTGGGTTAATCTGGAGTACAAATATCATCCAATCAATATAATGCAAATTAGAACTATTCAAATAAATTATGTCCTTAAATAAGAAAACTCTAAAGATACAAAAAACAGCGAAAAAAAAGAAATGCGGTCAAGGAGGTCACTGCACTTAATTGTGTAGGTACTATTTTATGTAGAAAACACAAATAATAATAATAATAATAATAATAATAATAAATGGTGGTCGTGGAACCAAGGAACCACTCCTCATTGACGCGGTCATTGGCAAAGTGGTGAAACGCAATCGTCGTAACTTCTCCGCCGCCTGGATAGACTACAGAAAGGCATTCGACTCGGTGCCCCATACATGGCTAAAGAGAGTCCTCGAACTGTACAAGATAGACTGTACAGTTAGAGACTTCCTCGAGCAGTGTATGGGGCAGTGGAGTACGATCCTTTGTCAGCTGGGCGAGCGGATGATGGCTGCGGAGAACCACATAAGGATAGGAAGGGGTATCTTCCAGGGCGATTGTCTGAGTCCAATATGGTTCTGCCTCTCTCTGAACCCTCTCAGTACCTTACTGGAGGGCTCCGGGAGGGGATTTCAGCTACGGAAAGGAGGGACAAAAGTGACCCACCTTTTCTATATGGATGACCTCAAGTTATTCGCCTCCAGTCGCTCCCATCTTATGGAATTGCTAAACATCACTTGTGAATTTAGCAATTCCATTGGAATGGAGCTGGGGACGGATAAGTGTGCGGTACTCCATGTTGAGAGGGGTAGGGTTGCTAACTGTGAGGGCATAGACTTATCTATGCCCGTCAACTTAAGGACCCTTTCCGAGGCTGAAACATACCGATACCTGGGTATGTCACAGAACATCGGTATCGATGAGGCTGGTATGAAACAATCAGTTTGCGACGTGTTTTATGCACGCTTGACCAAAGTGCAACAGCCTTTTGTCCGGTGTGAATAAGACACAAGCATATAACGGCTGGGTCATGCCTGTCCTCATGTATACCTTTGGCATACTCAGGTGGACTCAGACTAAACATAACGCCCTGGATAGAAAAGTCCGCACTACCATGACGTCCCACAGGATGCATCATCCGAGATCGTCGGTAATGAGGCTGTACTTGCCGCGAAAGCATGGTGGGCGTGGTTTCTTGAGCGCGCTTACCATGCATAATCGCGAAGTGTGCAGCCTCCGTAATTACTTCCTGGCGAGATCGGATGATCCATTCTATAAGGACGTCATTTCTTGTGATAAAGGACTTACCCCTCTATCCTTAGCCAACGAGCAATGGCAAGACCCGGCAGTGCAGACAATTTCCGACCGGGAGACCGTATGGAAGGAGAAGGAGCTCCACGGGAGGTTCTACAAGTCTCTACATGGGCCTTTCGTAGACACAGTAACCTCCCTCCACTGGCTACGCTTTGGTGACCTCTTCGGGGAAACCGAGGGTTTTGTCTGTGCAATACAGGATCAGGTTATTAAGACCAACAACTATCGGAGATACATCCTAAAGGATGGCACCATCGACATCTGTCGAGCTTGTCGCCATCCCGGTGAGTCACTTAGGCATGTCATCTCCGGTTGTTCGGCGCTTTCTAACTCTGAGTACTTGCACAGGCACAACCTAGTAGCCAGAATTCTACACCAGGAGCTCGCTCTGAAATACGGTCTCGTGGATCGGAAGTTGCCGTATTACAAGTACTTGCCGGAAGCCGTGCTCGAAAATGATCGCGCCAGGCTCTATTGGGACCGGGCCATCATCACAGACAGGACTATTCTTGCGAATAAGCCTGATATTGTGCTGATGGACCGGGCACAGTCAAGGATATTTTTGGTCGACATTACCATTCCGTGTGACGAAAACCTCGTGAAAGCCGAAACAGATAAGCAAACAAAATATCTGGACCTGGCTCACGAGGTCACCGACATGTGGGGTGGTCTGCCGACCGAAATTATTCCTGTAGTCGTCTCTGCAAACGGGCTAATCCCAGTCAGCCTCTCGGGTCATCTGAGGCGGCTGGGTCTACGTGGCGGACCGCTCCAGGCTCAGATGCAGAAGGCGGTGCTCCTCGATACCGCCCGCATCGTCCGCCGGTTTCTTTCCCTTTCCCCCTAACCCTCGGCCGTTTGGTCTCCCCTGCCGAGGGCCTCCATCTGGTTGGGCTTTTATTTATATATGTATTTTTATATTTATTGTATGTTATTGATATTTATGTATATTTATCTTTTCATTTCCATTTATAATTATATATTTATAGAACCCAACCAGATGAGAAAACTATATTGATAGCCCACATAATAATAATAATATTCCACAACTATCACACAAAGCCTCTAGTCCCAAGCTAAGCAGAGCTTGTGTTATGGGTACTAGACAACTGATAAACATACTTATATATTTCTAAATACATAAATATTATAGATAAATTACACCCAGACACAGAACAAATGATCGTGCTCATCACACAAACATTTGTCATGGGTGGGAATCGAACCCACGACCTCTGGCATAGCAGTCAGGGTCACTAACCACTAGACCAACAGGCCTGTCAAATCTAGAATATCTCGTCTATTTCGGAGAGACATCATTTTAAACTTATCCAGTCGCTGATAGTAAGGCTGCCTATGTGAAATACCACTGGCATGAAAGGCAAGATGTCGAGTAAAGGCGCGCTGTATACTTTTAACCCGTTGGGAGTGCACACTAGAAGATGGATTCCATATGACACTAGCGAATTCAAGGGGACTTCTTACAGAAGCATTATATAAATTATTTTTGAAACCCTTTGTATTGTGCTTAATAAATCCTAAGAACTTCGCGGCTTGATTAACTATAATGTTTATATGAGATTTAAAGGTTAGGTTTCTGTCAATAGTTACTCCTAAGTCTTTAATTACCAGTATCTCTTGCAAAACTACATTAACAATTGAGTAACTAGAGACAAATGGCTTTATTTTCCTGGTGTTTTATTTTATTTAGTGAACAAAGGTGATGATCAGTTTCTACATTTAAATTATCAGGATGTTTCAAGTGCCATATTATTCTCATTTTTGTGTGCAAGTTGTTGAAAGCTTCATGCTTGAACTTCTAATAAAAAATAGTAAGTATATGTTATATATCATGGATTGTGATAAATAGTTATGAATGTGGGTACTTACATAACATTGTTAAGAAATAATGTTAGTTAAGTAAACTAGTTTTTGTCATTTAGTCATTAGTCTTGCTACCTAGCACAATACACGTATTTACCTAAATTACGTTGTTTTATTGGATTTAACAGTGGCGACGAAGTGTAAAAGTGGAACAATGGAACGTAAATCAGTAAAATTTCCATTGATATATTAAAAGGGAAGATACGTTACACGCTAATATCGCAATCACTAAACCTGGGCTCGGCGCACGACTACAAGCACCAAAATTTACACATCTGTTATCTTAAACGCAAAATTATATTTAACGATAGACAAGGACAGAAATAGGAAACGTCGTAGTTGTGCGAGCGAAATCGCGTCATCGCGAAATCGGGCATCACGTGCGTATCGTGTCTCTCACGCATGTTTTCTCGCTCTTACAAACGAGCCAAGTACGGGCAATCCCGTAGTTATGTAGGACCGGGCGCTTTGATTTAGTGACCTATCTTCCCCTTTTAATATATCAATGAAAATTTCACGAATTTAATTTACAAAGTGATAATTGGGTCAATTACATAGAACGATTAATGTACTGTTTTAAGGCGAATGGAATCGTCTCGGACGCGGTTCAAAGGGCGAATTTTTACACGGTTTGTGGCGCAAATGTATATGAGACTGTTTTGGCATTAATTACGCCTAAAAAATCTAGTGATGTGACATTCGCGGAAATTGTAACAATTCTTACGAAGCATTAGGTATAGTCCAAAACCAAACGAGATTTCAGTGTCTTTTCAATTTTATAAACGTGACCAAAAAGAAAATGAATCAGTATCAGAATATATTGCACATATTAGAATAATAAGTGCGGGGTGCAATTTTACGGACTTGGAACGTATGCTTCGTGACAGACTTGTGTGCGGTATGAGTGATAAGAAATTGCAGTATGAATTGCTAAAAAAAGACAATCTACAGTATACGGATGTAGTGGATGCCATGCTATCATCTGAAAGTGCAGTGAGGGATGTCCGCATGATGCAAAGTGTGATAAGCACTAACTTTGCCACCTCCAGGGATTCAATTTCCACTACTTCACCTGTAACATCATCATATGAGCCCATGGATGTCAATGCCATGAAATCTCAAAATAATATTATATTCTGCTACCGATGTGGCGATCGTCATGGCGGTGTGTGTCGTTTCATAAATGCTGTTTGTAATTTTTGCAAGAAAAAGGGGCATATTGAAAAAATTTGCACAGCTAAAAAGAAAAGCCGTAGGGGCAATGTGAATTATACACAAGAGTTAGATACACATCTAAATGGCATTTATAACTTGGAGAGTTTGACTTCACGGGTACCGGCATATAGAATAAAACTTCTATTGAATGGTGTGCCAGTGATCATGGAGGTGGACTCTGGGTCCGCTTTCTCAATTTTGAATGAACACACATGGATGGAGTTACACTCTAGAACTATACTAGATATACTGCCTCATAAGTTACGTACGTGGAATAACTCCCCTGTACAAGTAATGGGTCAAGCTACAGTGCAAGTGCAATTTAAAGACATTAAGTGTAATTTGAATATTGTTATAGCAAAGGGCACGGGCCCAAATCTTATTGGTCGAAACTGGTTTAAAGCATTAGATATTACTTTAAATACTATTAATGTTTTTTTGATATTGATATGACAGATATTGATAAAGTGCTTAATAAATATAATACAGTTTTCAGAGAAGGGCTTGGTACATATAGAGGGAACCCGGTGAACATACAAATTAAGCCTAACACTGTTCCTAAATTTTTAAAAGCTCGACCAGTGCCATTCGCGTTAAAAGAAAGGATTGAAAAGGAAATCGATCGTTTAGTGGGGGAGGGGGTACTGCGCCCTTTATCTTTTTCAGAATGGGCGACACCAGTAGTTCCTATAGTAAAGAAAAATGGAGACATACGACTTTGCGGAGACTATCGAAGTACGGTGAATCAAGCTACTGAGTCGGATACGTACCCAATGCCCACGGCTAGTGTTTTTGTAGTTATTGCAGGTGGATCTTATTACACGACACTTGACTTAGACAGAGCATATACGCAAGTGGTGGTCACAGATGCCACAGCGAAGCTCTTGACCTTAAATACATGTAAAGGATTGTATGTCGTACACAGATTGGCATTCGGCGTGAAGGCGAGTCCGGGAATATTTCAACGCCTGATGACCGCACTACTAGCCGGCGTACCAGGTGTAGCCGTGCTTATTGATGACATCATCATCAGCGGTCGCACATTGACAGAAATGACTCAACGTCTTGAAACAGTATTGGAGCGCATTGAAAGAGCTGGATTACGTCTTAATAAAGATAAATGTAAATTTGCTAAAAGACGCGTAGAATTTTTAGGTTTTGTAATCAATGCGGATGGTATTCATCTAGCTCAGAGCAAGGTTGAATCGATTCTTAAAACTCCAAAACCTAAAAATATACAACAGTTACAAGCATTTTTAGGCCTCTACAACTTTTATGAGAGGTTCATACCTCACAAAGTAACTATACTCGAACCTCTACATAGATTACTTGATAAGTCACAAATGTGGCAATGGACTGACCGAGAACAAAATAGTTTCGATACTGCCAAGCGTCTACTTTCTTCAGAGTTGACTCTTGTTCATTACGATCTTAATAAGCCATTGGTTCTTACCTGTGATAGCTCTGAATACGACGTCGGCGCTGTGTTGTCACACGTCATGGAGGACGGAACAGAGCGGCCTGTTGCGATGGGCTCAAGAACCTTGCATGCGCATGAGAGACGTTATTCCCAATTGGATAAAGAGGCCACTGCTATAATTTTTGGGGTAGTTAAATTTCATAATTACCTGATGGAGAGGTTTTTCACGATAATCACAGACCACAAGCCTTTGCTTGGTATATTTGATCCTCAAAAGCCAATGCCAGCGATCCTGTCACCTCGCTTAACTAGAATTGCGTTAATACTTACGTCACACAACTACAAAATTGTTTATAAGCCAGGTAGAGAAATTGGAAATGCTGATGGTTTAAGTTGATGGCCACAGCCAGTTCCAGACCAACCAGAACAACAGCTTTGTGATGTTTTGCTTATGGCAGACACCTGCTGATTTTCCAGTGGATGTGGATCTCATAGCATCGGCAACGAAGAGAGACCGAACTTTATCACGAGTAAGTCACTATATACTAAGCGGTTGGCCGGAAAGAGTCACGGACAGTGAACTGCGTCCGTATTGGTTACATCGTACCGAACTCTCATTACGTGAGGAATGTATTTTATTTGGTTGCCGCGTAGTGGTGCCGCCATCGCTGCGTGAGCCTTGTCTGGGTGCCTCACATAAGACACACGTTGGTGTCGTGCAAACGAAGGCATTGGCAAGAAGTTACATTTGGTGGCCAGAATTGAATCATGACATTGAAGTTTTAGTGGGTGAATGCTCAAAATATTTAGAAAACAGGCATATGCCCCCTAAAACAAGCTGTGAATGGATAACACCAACTAAACCGTGGTCTCGAATTAATGTAGACTTTGCGGGACCTTTTCAAAATAAGACATTTCTGAATGTCGTCGATGCTTATTCGAGATGGCCAGAGGTTTTTATGGTTAACAATATGACCTCTGGAACAATTATCCGACATTTAAGGGATATGTTCGCAACACATGGATTGTGTGAAACCTTGGTTTCAGATAATGGAACCCCATTTGTATCGACAGAAATGAAAATATTTCTTGAGGCCAATAAAATTAAACATGTCACTACAGCGCCGTATCACCCGGCTACCAATGGTTTGGCTGAAAGGATGGTCCAAACCATTAAGGACAAACTACGCAAGATGGATGATGTTCCATGGGATATTAAACTCCCTAACATTTTACTAGGTTTGCATGTTACACCTTGTACAGCAACTAAAAAGAGTCCAGCAGAACTTTTAATGAACAGACGCCTACGAACTTTGCTAGATACAATTCATCCCGATAATTGCCAGCAAAGAACGAGAACACAACAAATTATTAGTAACACTCAAAAAATTAACAGGGAATCAAAGACGGGCCAAAATGTAATGTATCGGAATTATGGTAATGGGCCAAGATGGTTACCAGGAACTGTGGTAAATAGAAAGGGACCATCTAGTTATGAGATTGCTACAGATGATGGATCTTTAGTAAATAGGCATATTGATCAAGTAATTAACAAAAGGCAATCTGACTTGAATGCAAGAGAGGATGAAGAGATGTCCGAAGAGCAAGATATCACAGTTTATAGTGAACTATTGGGCAATGACTTAACAGAGGAAATAACTGATGATAACATAGGGAAAGATAAGACCAATAATGATGTAAGAGAAGAGACTATTGAAATACCTAGTCAGGATAAATGGGCGGAAATGTTAGGTATACCAACTAATACGGAAATAACTTATTCTGGGGGAAAAATTAGGAATAAAATGAATGTTCATTCTAAGTCACCATATGAGAGACGTAATAATTTCATAGCTTAAGTTTACCTGTTTTAATATAAATATATATTTAGTGTATTAGATTATGTTAAGTATTAGAAGTTGATTATTGAGTTAAAAATTAATATTGAATGTACAGGCTTGGGGGAAAGGTATGTTATATATCATGGATTGTGATAAATAGTTATGAATGTGGGTACTTACATAACATTGTTAAGAAATAATGTTAGTTAAGTAAACTAGTTTTTGTCATTTAGTCATTAGTCTTGCTACCTAGCACAATACATGTATTTACCTAAATTACGTTGTTTTATTGGATTTAACAGTATACTTTTATGAAAACCATTATACAAGATTGAGGGTTGTGTATTTATTTTGGTTTTTAACAATACTATGGTTGACATTGCGTTAACTGTTTTTTTTTATAGGATAGGGTGACAAACGAGCACACAGTCCACCTGATGGTAAGTGGTTGCCGTGGCCCATAGACATATACATCTATCCTCGATTACGAATCAAAATGCAGATGTATTGTCACCCGTGAGGACTAAGATGGAATGCCTCGTTTCCAGTAAAATGAGTCTCCGGTTCTCTACACTCACCATACGAAATACTGCAGCATTAAGCTACTATTTCACACTGGTATTCTGTGAGAGCGTGGTCCTTCCCCGGTCGAGCCGACCCATTCGTGCTACAACTATACTTCTAATATAAGTGCAGCATGGCTCTACCACGTTAAAAATTACTTTTATAATGATTTCTTATATTTACGCGAACACTACACATTTAAATAATACTAGTTTTTACGGATTTTATCGCGTATATTTAACTTTTAACTAACTATGGTAACTGCGGTTAACTATGACATCTAGACGTTGAACGTCTGAGTCTCCCCCGTGACCATGGGTGCTGTAAAGTGCTATAGATCTAATATAACTGCAGCATGGCTCTACCATGTATAAATTTTATTATTACTGATACAATTTTATTATTACTGATACAAGTCTGCTCTTGACCTGAATCATACCTGATGAAAATTAATAAGGTCTATTTATTTATTTAAACTTTATGTACAATAGTGGTACAAGGGCAGACTTAATGCATCAAGACATTCTCTACAATCAACCTTTTGGTTATTTGGTTTCTCTAAAACAAAATAAAATTTAAAATAGATTTTAGACAAGGCCTATTAATTTATTTCTGTGAGCTTAAGTAGTTGTTTGACTGTACGTATAAATTCCAACCACATATCAAGCTTTATGATTGATGGAGTTTTGAGTAATATAGTAATTAAATGTTAACTTACTTGAGGTTTTTCAACTGAAATACTTGTATCTTGTTTACTTTCACTTGCAGTTGCACATTGTTCCTGGCGAATCTTTACCATTAAATCCTGTGTCCCAATAGGGATGGCAAAATTATGTAATCTTATCCTCGCACTGTTAGTGAATGAGGAGTCATCAAAGTGCTTACTGCATAACATTTTGTGTTGCGAGTGCAAGTCTCTTAGTGATTTCTCAGTTGACCACTCTCCAGTAGGGTAACAGTATTCAGCCCATACACGTGCCCTGAAATTATTGATTTTTAAAAATTTTATAGTGTAGTTTTGATCACAGTTTGGGAGGCCTTCCAAAAGATAAGACCAATAACCTGGTAAGGGTTGCGGCTAGCAGATGGATGCGATACGCACAGGTCTCGTCATTGTGGTGACCCTCGAGGAAGGCCTGTGCCCCGCAGTGGAAATCTTTCAGCTAATAACTTAAAAAAGTGTAATTGACAACAACCAGGGTCCGGGTTGTCCGGGTAGTCCCGTACAAGGTAAAGTTTATGTATAGTATGTGTCATTGTTACAAACATGTTAAAAACATTAAGTACTAGGTACTTAATATTAAAAACATTAAGCACTAGGTACTTAATATGATAATGAGGGAAAAAGTAATAAAAAATTAGATTAGCTTAATTACTTACTTTAAAAATGTATGTCTACCAGGTAGAGGAAATCTGTGGAAACTCAAGTTTCCATCTTCTGTGGCAGTGATGTTACACTTTGCACACTTTCTTTTTCGTTCATAGCGCGTATGGCGTGACATATTAAGAAATAATGCTCAGACACACGTACACAAAATAAAAAGAAGAAATGAGTCTATATCTCGTAGAATTATCCAGGCACAAAGAATTACAAACACCAAATAATAATATAAGGAAACGAGTCTCTATCTCTAAGTGTCCAGCGGGCACACAAAACAAAAACACAGCAGCACGAAATAATGAGTCTCTATCTCGTAAAAATCTTCAGGCACATAAAAGCAAAGAAATATACAATAAAAATAAAAATATTTTAAATTTGAAAGTATGTTTAGCGCGTAGGCGCTTAGACACTAGAACACAGACTACACTAGAATAGACAGAAATTTGTTAATATTTTTTTATTATTAACTGGCTTTACGGCTCTGGGTTCTAGCCCTTCTGAGACTATTAGTGCGTTCGATAAACAACCATCATAGAGTAGAGTAATATATCCTATACTATTAAACGAGCAATTCTTGTATATATGTATATATATATATATAATCGGGATCTCGGAAACGGCTCCAACGATTTTCATAAAATTTAGTGTCCAGGGAGTTTCGAGGATAATAAATCGATCTAGCTAAGATTTATTTTTAGAAAATGTCTTTTTGTCCGTGTTTTTAGGCAATTAAAAACTGCTACAATATAGTTAGAATAAGAAGGTAAATTTTGACAGTTTGGTAATGATTATAAATAGCTTATTGGTATAATGGGCGGTCACAAAATCGTAAAACCCCGGTTCGAGCCCAGACCGACCGACCGACTTTTTTATTTTTTTTTTCAAGTTTCTTTCCTTTTTGAGAAAATATATTTTTTTCGAGCCCTTTTTTTAGTATTTTTTAAAAACACGAAAATTTAAATAAAAATAATTGCACTCATGATTTTTTATTCAAATAACCAGTTCAGTTTTTTCTGTTGTGTCGCTAAGATCAAAAAATATTATTTATAATTCATCAGTATGTAATTTGTATCTAAATATAATTTCCAAAACACACGAATTAAAAAAATCGAGCGAAAAATACCGAGCAAAGCTCGGTCAACCGGGTACTTAACCATATTGCAAGAATAGAAAAAAATCGTAGATAGAAAAAAATCCTCAACTCGTCAACGGTTTGTTTATGGCGGTTTATAGAGTGTAGAAGTAAGGACTACAAACTAAACTCTATTCCAATTACGAAGTCCCATTTGACAGATGTCAATAATCAAGAAAGTACCGCTATAGTCGATACTTGACGATATTGATCTTCGATTACTTTAACGAACAAATTAAAATCGTATTGACAGAAAAAGGATTAGCATCAAATTAAGATTTATAAAACTGTTTTTTAATTTTAATTAGATAATATTACATGATATTTTTATCAAGATGGAACATATTCATCATCACTAGCCGAAATCGATATTTCATGGTCGGCATCGTCGTCATCACCCTCATAACCGTCTGTAGAATCCCCTGTATTTATTATAATTTGGTATCTATGATGGCATCGATATGTAGGTATGTCTCTGTCCCAATCAGCGAAAATCAAATTTTTTGTTCGTAAAACCAGTGGCGTAGCTACCTTGGGTGGCACCCGGTGCGGAAGTTGGTGCTGTCACCCCATCGAAAGTAAAAAGCAATAAATTTTACATGATAAAGGGCATGGATCATTTATTATTTATAATATTGAAAAAATAACAAAACACAATAATAACTAAGATAGAAAAGGAATTGTTATACAATTAAAATTTCTTCTTTCCAGCTTTGACAGCTGCAAACTCAGCAATAGCTTCACCGAAATTCATATTTTGTATTGCCTCGTGTTCGATGGCTAATATACCAGGATTGCTAAGTCGCGATTGGGTCATTGTTGCCCGCAAATAGTTTTTTATTAATTTTTATTTTCTGAAACTCCTCTCACATGAAGCTACGGACACGCAAACCGTCATGAACAATTTCAGTGCAATCATAAGATTTGGAAGAGATTCTGTAAAATCCCATTCTACAATAAACTTTAAAAAATCTAGAGACACCCAATAAGTAACCGTAACATTAGCGGCTTTTAAGTGTCTTCGCAGTCTTGGTATCTCCAAAAGTAATTCGGTTTCTGAGACCTCATCATAAAAAATCAGTAAATTTAGATGTAGCTAATTTCAGTTCTTCAGTATTCGCCAAAAGCAAAAAATTAGTTTGTACGATCTCGAACAATGAAGCTACATATTGAGGAGATTTCAAAAGCGTCGGTTCTTTTGCGGGAATCCCCGAATCATACATAGAGCTGAGCTAGTGCTAGTGGAGGAATCCCCGAAAAAGAAATTTTTGTGCTAGCGATTTATTTATTTTTTGTTTGTACATTGTTCTTAAAGTTGAGAGATCAGGTGGGTGTTACCCCAAAAAAGTGACACCCGGTGCGGCCCAGCCCCGCTGCCCCCCCTTTGCTACGCCACTGCGTAAAACCAAACTTTCCCAATTCGCGGCAGTAACACTATCATAAGCTTCTTGCAACAATGACAGCATTTTGTTTGCAGTAAGCGGTGGGCTGGTATTTTTACGAGCCGCATAACCTAAAATAAAAACAGATAAAATGTTAAAATAGGTAAAAATAAGTTATAAAATAGATTTGTTTAAATTCTTGCCTTTAATTTGCGCCCAAATCAATTCTATGGCATTGTATTGACAATGGTAGGGTGGAAGGCTCATTACATTGTTTTCGGCTTCCCTAGCCGTTTCGTCCAATACGTATTTTGGTCTCGCTGGCTTATTCATAGCAACCAAATGCAGCAGCTCAACTTTTAACACGGACATGTCACCAACAATATTATTGTCATTCAGCCATTTCATAAAATCGCATTTTTTCCTGCTAGAAGTTGGAGGCTTACTTATTTGTACTGAATGATACGGTGCATTATCCATAATGATCGTCGATGTCAATAAGGTACAAAACCATTCCTTAAATTTAAAAAAATCATCTCTTCGTGGTATTCCACAGTTTTCTTAGATTTAAACGCCAAGAGGCAGTTCGGAACAAATCCCTTCATGGAACCCGCATGGAAGATAATTAAGCGTTCGCCTTTGCCACTAGGTACCTTTGTGGAGGAGTGAGGAGTGTCGTCTGTCCATATCTTGCCAACTGTACGATTAGCGTTTAGCCACGTCTCATTTAGAAATATAACATTATTCCAAACGGCAATGGACTTTGCTGATCTTAGAAAATTAAATCTGGCTAAAGCTATATCTCTACGTTCCATCAAAATCTGCCTTTTATCACATTTTTTATAAGAAAAGCCAACATTTTTAAAACCCTCCACAAAGAAGTTCTACTGCCGTGAAACAGTCCAGATTCTCGTAAAGTATTTGACAATTTATCGAGAATCGGCAATTTGTTCCTACTATAGTAGCCATAGATATGGTTTTTTTAAAGAATATTAACAATGCTATAAACATTACTAACATTCCCGTTAACCACTCGTGATAAGCTTAAATTGCTTGTGTTACGAGTGGTTCACGCCAGTAGTCGAATGGTGGATTCGAACCCACGACCTTTTAGAGTTCGCGGTCCGCGCCATGCCATTAGGCTACTGTCACTTTTTAAATTTCTAAGTTTCTAATGGCGTCGTTATCAAAATTGTCGATATGTGTAACTATCGATCTTCCAACTTTTTTCTTAAGTGGCGATTTAAATTTGTTATCTTCCATTAAATCTTTACCATGTTTTTACTTACTTATTCGAGAAACAGTATTTCGACTAATACCAAGAGCTGCACTTACTCGGTTAGTCACTTGTGAAAGTGGCAACAATGGACCACCATTCGGATACTCTCTTTCAAAATAATCTTGTAGGCGTACTACAAACTCTCGCGTTTGACTGCGCATCACTGTTCTTTTAGTAGTCTCAGTTTCGGCCATAGTGTTTATAAATACAAAAAAAAAAAAAACAAATCAAATAACAGTAAAAACTTAATAACAACGAAAGAATTATCAAGTCAAGTAACGACTATAGCGGTTTTTTACTAGTTCTTGATTATTGACATCTGTCAAATGGGACTTTGTAATTGGAATAGAGTATAAAGTCGTTCGAAACCTTTGAGTATAGAAAATATGCTCAAAGTTCGAAACGACTATAAATCAATAGCACGCTACAGACTATAAACTATAAATTTCTTCTCGACGGTTTAAGGCCCCGTGCGCGAAATCAACTCATTTCGGACAAATCTGATCACTGTTTGTGTGAACTCTGGAAAACGAATTTCAACTTTTTTTATTTTTATTATAATAGTCTAGTTCTTAGTCTAATATCTGGCTTGAAGGGATGTATCATATTATCAATATAATAATAATAGCAAATCACCATTATTCACAACCCTTTTTCCGAAAAGTAACGATCAAGTGATTTTTGTTTTCGTTTTACAACGAAACTACAAAATATTTCAAACATTAAAAAATATAAATAACATAAGTATACGGTCTACTTGTTTGTATCTAGATCAGTTTTTTGAATTTCTATCCAAATATAGCAGAAAAAAATTGTTGAAATAACGTAATTTACAGAAAACTTCGTTCGAAATAAGTATTTTTTTCTATTACATAGAAACTTTTAATTAATAAAAAATTACACATTAATCTTAAGATAACCCTTTTTTGGAACGTAAAAATTTCCAGAAATTGTACGCCGACCACCAAATTTTGATCAGGGTAAGTATTTTTTTGATAGTTTGTTTATTAAGAATAATAATATGATGCACTCCTGGTATTTATATAAAAAGTTCAGGTGTGCGTGTTCGTAATTCTTGTTATCCCAAACGGCTTTACCAATTATGACGATTTTTTCTTCGTATGGGATCACCTGGGTGGTTCTTAGTACCTAATAGTTATACCCGGCTGCTGTCTCAGTACGTCTTCTATGTTCATTGATATTTTATTTTTGATAGTTTTTTTTAATGATTAGTACCCATTTCAGATACCATTCATAAAATACGATTTCGTCTACTGTTGCATTTCTTTATGTCCGTATGAAATAATGCAAAAATACCACCCGCGGCTGCATCGAATTGGATCAAAATTAAGATACCTAAATTGTGATCTATGGCAGGGTGACGAACCTATAAAGATCAACGTGCCATTCTTTGTAAATAAATGTTTAAAGCGGCCACAGATGTGCCATCCAATAATTGAGACCTAGTAATTATTGGGAAAATAAATAATAAAAACAATAATAGCAACTCCACGCACCGCGCCTACTCACTCCGTAACGTAGGCTTAGTCGCGTTCTTTTGTTTTTCATAGTGTTTGTTACGTACTTTGTCGATCGGTGGCGTGCCCAAAATGTTTTGCCGCGTGCCATTGGTTCGCCATCCCTGATCTAGGGTATGCTCTGTAGGTAACTTGTTTATAATGTATAATTTTGTGGTAGACAATGGGATGAATAAAAGGAGCACATTACCAGTGCATTACTAAAAGAAAAAAAATAACAAATTCTTGCAGAACGTAATTCTAATACGAATTCGTCTCTAGAACACGTGAGTTTTCAATTTTGCTCAGCGCTAGACGTGCATAAAGTGCATACGCCAGCACGTCAACCTATCCCAAGCTTTTTTGTAATAAAGTAAAAATCTATTAAAAGAAATTTAAATTAAAATTTATTCATATTAATATTCAAAATTAATAATTTTAGGATATAGATGACACTGGAAGTTGTGAAAGTGCAGTTGAAGGTGATGTTGACCATTCACATCAGCTTGATTTAGGCATGGTAATTATTAAAAAAATATTTAGAAACCTTAATTTCTCTTCTCATTAGACCTTTTAAAATCATATTATTAAGCCAAATACTTTGGAGTGGTAATGTAAATAAATTATTAATTTATAATAATTATTATATCTAAATGATGTGCATAATTTTAACTATTTATCCTTTCAGAATAAGGAAGATAATAGTTTGAAGTTAGTAAATACTTATAAAAATTCAGTAGTTCCAAATGTTGAAGAAGTACAATCAGGCATGGTAAGGAATGCACGTTTATTATGTTTTCAAGGTTCCGTAGTCAAATGAATAAAAATAACATAGATTCATATCATATTTTAAACTAGAAAGTTTAAAAAATAAATTAGAACTTGGTTTTTTTAATTTAAACTTTCTCTGCAAAATATTATGATGCCATTTTTTATTTGCAATCGACGACGTAATCAATATGTTGCATGCGTAAATACTCATCCCAATCACTGTGATGAGTAGGGCCGGACAAGCACCTAGCCGCTTTTTAAAACCTAATATTTTGCATTAAAATTAATACGATTTGTTACAGAACAAAGGAAATGACAATCAACATCAGGAAAATACACCAATGGATTTATATACCGATGACGACTTTGTGATTGAATCAAATAAGGTATTATTATTGTTGTGTGAATAAGTCAACTGGCGCCATCTAGTGTCAGGAGCGAGAGCGGGGGGGGGGGCTTTGCAGAGAATGACATCGCGGATCTCTCGACCGACAGCGCCGCCCGAAGAACTAAGTTTCTAGAAAATCTATACTCGATTTCTCGGTACCTTGCGCGTGTTTACTTGAACATTCCGGATGTTTTGCTGATTTGAATAAATAGGTGGCGCAAGATGCGATCGAGACAGAGTTTAACTCGGCGACACAAGCGAAGCTTCGGAGTGAAATTAAGTGAATTTGTGTGTTTAATTATTAGTGTTTTTTTACTTTAATTTGTATAAAGTAAATTAAAGTGTTAATTTAGGTAATTTTATCGGCAATTTTTATTGTCACGAACCCTAAGCTCGTAACAATTGGTGTCAGAAGTGGGATAAAATAATGCCGATTTTACCTAAGGAGGAAACGGAGGGTGTCCGTACCCGAAGTCAACGCCAGCAGGAGAAGGACCAGAGGAGATTTGGTGGTGCAACGCCGCAGATGTCTGAGGGCCAGCCGCCGGCCACGGAAGCCGGTCCGTCAGCAGCTTCTACGTCTGTGGCACCTGACTTAGGTGCTCTGATGGTGATGCTGCAGGAGCAGGCTCGACGACAGGAGGAGCAGGCCCGTCAGTTGAAAGAGCAGCTGCAGAACGGACAAGAGGAACAGGCCCGCCGGCAGGAGGAACAGGCCCGTCAGCTGGCGGAACAGGCTCGTCGGTCGGAAGAGCAGATGCTCCTCATGAAGGACCTTCACGCTACCTTTGGGAAAGAGATAAGGCAGGTGAAGGATAGGGTTGCTCAACACGACAACCGCCTGTCGGAAGCTGAAACCAGAATCGAAGAACATGAAACCCGAATCAACCATGTGAACAATCGGGTTGACAACGTGATGGCTGACGTGAAGAAAACGCTAAACGACCTCAAACTTGGGGATGGAACTACAGCTCCCGTAGTAGCTGCAGCACCTTCGCTACGTGGATTCAAAGTGCCGCCGTTCGACGGGACCTCTTCCTGGTCGGCCTACAAAATCCAGTTCGAGGCCGTCATGGAGGCGAACGGCTGGAATAAAAGCCAAGCCATGACTGCACTCACCCTAGGCCTGCGCGACCAAGCCTTAACTGTGTTGGAAGCTCTCGGTAAGAAAGTGACCTATGAGCAGCTTCTTGTGGCCTTGGAGGCGAGATATGGTGACGCTCACCTGGAACACGTCTTTCGCGCGCAGCTTAAAGATCGCGTGCAACGCAGCAACGAAAACCTGCAGCAGTGGGCCCTTGAGGTGGAGAAGATGGTTCGTAAAGCATACCAGTCTGTACCTGCGCTCATTGGAGGGAACCTGGTGCAAACATTCATCGACGGCATCCGCGACCTGGAAGTCAGAGCTGCTGTGAGGCTCGGGCACCACGAGACGCTTAAGGACGCCTTGGCCCATGCACTGGAGGTAGAAGCCGTGCGGCAGGATCATCGTTCCCATCGCGTCAGGGAGGTTGCAGCAGCTACAGTTCGCGACCGCAACAAAGGATACAGCCCTAGGTGCTATGGCTGTGGGGAAAAGGGCCATCTTCGATCCAGCTGCCCTAAGCGAACCCTAGAAAGGGAAGGTGAACGATCCCAGGAGGGTAGTGCGGCCAACAGCACCGCCCAGCAGCAGCAGGGAAACGAGTAAAAGCCAGAACCGCGGGGCGGGTGCTGGCTGATGTTAAAAGAGCCCCAAGGATCTCGATCTCACAAACCCATGGTGGGAACAGTCTAATCATCAAGGGCGAGGTCAACGGAATGCCGTGTAAACTGACCATAGACACTGGAGCCTCTCGTACGGTTGTTAGTTCCCAACTTATAAGTCAGTTCCTTGGGGACTCCACATACAACCGAGAACGCATTAATTTGGTAACAGCCACCGGTCAGCGTATACACGTCCGTGGAGAGAAGGAGATGGAGTTGAAGCTTGGCAACGTGACCTACCTGCATAATGTCATCGTGGCTGATATAATGGACGACTGCATCCTAGGCCTAGACTTTATGAGGAATAATTGTTGTGAGATCGACGTTAAGCAAGGTGTTTTGAAATGTGGACAGGAGGAACTTTCTATGGAAGGTGCGTTACCAGGAAACGTGTACAGCATTAAGAAGATTGTTCTTCCGCCGAGATCGGAAACGATTGTTCCGATTAGTCTTCCCCGAAACGCTGGGCAAGCTCACCGTTGTGTACTTGTGGAAAGGGTAAACAATGACCTTCCATGGAAAGTAGCTCGAACCTTGGTCAGGACCACGGACATCTCAGCAGTACGTGTGCTGAACCTTTGCGACCGGGACCAGATTATAGAAAAAGGCACATTAATTGGTACTTGTGAGGAAGTGGATTGGTTACGTCGGTGCCAATATATATCGAGTGGGACCCCCAGCAAGGATGCAGAAACGAGAGTGACCACACTTTTGGAAGACTGTCGCAGTGTTCTGTCCCCGAACGAATTGGTCAAGGCGAAGAAGTTGTTACTCGAGTACGCCGATGTATTCTCGTCAAACGATGCTGACATAGGAAAGACTGGTTTAGTTCAACACAAAATAAACACAGGTGAAGAGTTGCCTATCCGTCAGCGGCCAAGACGATTGCCGGTAGCACGTGAAAAGGAAGTGGAAACCATGATTGAAGGAATGGTGAAGGATGGTGTTATTGAACCCTCCTCTAGTCCATGGTGTTCGCCAGTGGTGCTGGTGAAAAAGAAGGATGGTAGCATGCGGTTCTGTGTTGATTACCGCCGTCTGAACGACGTTACAAAGAAGGACAGCTATCCCTTGCCAAGAATTGATGACACGCTGGACATGCTTACAGGAGTAAAATGGTTTAGCACGCTGGATCTAAAAAGTGGCTACTGGCAAGTTGAAATTGACCCCAAGGACAAGGAGAAATCTGCGTTCTCGACGGGAAAGGGTCTGTGGCAATTCAAAGTAATGCCGTTTGGGTTGTGCAATGCTCCAGCAACGTTTGAAAGGCTGATGGAACTTGTACTTACCGGGCTAATTGGCGATGCCTGTCTGGTCTACTTGGATGACATCATCATCGTGGGCCGTACGTTTGAGGAACACCTTGAAAACCTTGGACGCGTGCTCATGAAGATTCAGAGTGCCAATCTCAAGCTGAGTCCGAAGAAATGTTCACTGTTCAAACGGCAAGTCAAGTTTTTGGGGTATGTAGTGTCGGAAGAAGGTATCCGCACGGATCCAGAGAAAATTGCAGCTGTAAAGGATTGGCCGGTTCCAAAAGACAAGACGCAGGTTAGAGTATTTTTGGGTTTGTGCTCCTACTACCGGCGATTTGTGAAGAACTTTGCAGATATAGCCAAACCTCTGCATAAGCTAACCGAGGAGAAGCGACATTTCTGCTGGGATGAAAGTTGTAATATCGCATTCCAGGAGCTCAAGGACCGTCTGTGCAAAACATCTATTTTGGGATACCCTGATGCAAGCAAAGAATTTGTAGTTGACACAGGCGCAAGTGATATAGGACTTGGCGGTGTGTTGTCTCAACGGAATGGTGACCAAGAGGTCGTGATAGCGTACTTCAGCAAGTCGTTGTCAAAACCGGAAAGGTACTATTGTGTCACAAGACGCGAATTGCTAGCTGTGGTAAAGTCGTTGCAGCATTTTAGCAAATATCTTCTGGGGCGAAAATTTCACTTACGAACTGACCATGCTGCACTAAAATGGCTATTGCAGTTTAAAAATCCAGAAGGACAAGTTGCGAGGTGGATTGAACTACTGCAGGAATACGACTTTGAGATCGAACATCGCAGCGGGAAATCTCATGGCAACGCAGATGCATTATCACGAAGACCTTGTCCTGAAGATTGCAAACATTGTACTAGGCAAGAGAGTAAGGGAGTGGTATCCATGAGGATGCTCAGGGCAGACCACCTCAGCAACGAGTGGAAGGACAGCTTACAACGTGCACAGCAGGAAGATCCGGACATCAAGCCGATCCTGGAATGGATGAAGGCCAGTGCTCCCAAGCCCAAGTGGAGCGACGTCTCAGCGATGAGTTCGATCACTAAAAGCTATTGGGCCCAGTGGGATAGCTTGCTGCTTCAGGATGGAGTTCTGTGCCGTAAATGGGAAAAGGTTCGGGGAGACAGCTGTCATTTACAAATGGTTGTCCCTAAAGCTAAAGTACCGGATGTTCTACAGCTGTACCATAATGATTATTCAGGAGGCCACCTGGGAGTTAAACGAACTCTACTGAAGATCCGAGAACGGTTTTACTGGGTCCACTGTCGAAACGATGTCGAGGACTGGTGTCGCAAATGTACAAGTTGTGCGGCTGTAAAGGGACCTCAGACTCGTAGTAGAGGTGCGTTGAAGTTGTACAATGTTGGTGCACCATGGGAGAGAATAGCCATTGACGTGGCGGGGCCGTTTCCGGAGAGTGAAAGCGGTAACAAGTATTTCATGGTTGTGATGGATTACTTCACTAAGTGGCCAGAAGTTTTCGCCATTCCAAATCAAGAAGCTTCAACAGTTGCAGATCAACTAGTTCATGAAGTCTTCTGTCGTTTTGGAGTACCTTTAGAGATTCACAGCGATCAAGGAAGGAATTTTGAGTCTCAAATATTCCAGGAAACTTGCCGAGTTATGGGTACTCATAAAACAAGAACGACTTCTTATCACCCGCAATCTGATGGAATGGTGGAACGATTTAATCAGACATTGGAGAGGTACCTAGCAAAAGTTGTAGACAATCGGCAACGAGATTGGGACAAGCACATACAACCGTTTTTGTCATATCGAAGTTCTGTTCACGAAAGTACAGCAGTGACACCAGCTTTCGCAAACTTTGGAAGAGATTTACGTCTGCCTGCAGACCTGATCACTGGGATACCACCTGATGCCCCACGCAGTATAACCGATTATGCATATGACTTGCGGAACAAAATGAATGACATTTATGAGCACGTCAGACAATCGGGCCAGCAAATGTCTGAGAAAATAAAAACCCGGTATGACCGCAAAATGAACAATAAAGGGTTCAACGAAGGTTCATTAGTGTGGTTGCACAATCCAGTCCGCAGCAAAGGGAAATCTCCTAAGCTTCAAGCTAAATGGGACGGCCCGTACCGGATTGTAACCAGGATCAACGATGTGACCTACCGGATACAGAAAGGCGCAAGAGGGACTCCTAAGATCGTCCATGTGGATCGCTTGGCGCGTTATTATGGGACCGATAATGATCGGGACGAGCATGTCTTAGGAGGGGGCAGTGTTGTGTGAATAAGTCAACTAGCGCCATCTAGTGTCAGGAGCGAGAGCGGGGGGGGGGGGGGGCTTTGCAGAGAATGACATCGCGGATCTCTCGACCGACAGCGCCGCCCGAAGAACTAAGTTTCTAGAAAATCTATACTCGATTTCTCGGTACCTTGCGCGTGTTTACTTGAACATTCCGGATGTTTTGCTGATTTGAATAAATAGGTGGCGCAAGATGCGATAGAGTTTAACTCAGCGACACAAGCGAAGCTTCGGAGTGAAATTAAGTGAATTAGTGTGTTTAATTATTAGTGTTTTTTTACTTTAATTTGTATAAAGTAAATTAAAGTGTTAATTTAGGTAATTTTATCGGCAATTTTTATTGTCACGAACCCTAAGCTCGTAACATTATCAAATGCTTTGTATTTATTCAATACCTAACATATTTATAATCACGTTTTTATGACACAAAATTTGTCGGAAACAATTTTGTTTCAGGAATCACCAGACTCACCTATTACTTATTAAAGGGCGAGGAATTGTCGATTTCTAATATTTATTTAAGCAATTGATCACTATATCTAACCATAACGATAGATTTGGATGTAAACTTTCAAATCTGATAATAACAAAAGAAAAAATGCAGTTGTTTTCATCCAAAATTTATTTATCATGTGGTATGTGCGGAAGTCATTTTCAGATAAATACATGTCAGGAAATAACAAATGCATTAGGCGTTAACCATAGCGCTGTTTCGGGTATAATCAGTATTGGATGTGGCCGAGCAAACCTAAACGAACTAGCAGCTTCTATTAATTTGCCTCTTATTAGCAAATGTTATGACGACTTGTATAACTGGTGGAAGACCACAGCTGAATCTTCCATGATTAAAGCCGTTAAGGATGAAGCTAGTATGGCTTTGGAAAAAGGGAGTGTGAGTCCTTCCGGCATACCTTCCATATCGGTGACAGCTGATGTTGCATGGGGTAAAAGATCATATAAAACAAATTTTACATCCGCAACAGGTGTAGCAGCAATAATAGGTCTAAACACAGGCAAAATACTACACATTGGCATAAAAAATAAATATTGTATCATGTGTTCTCGTGCAGCCCACAAAAATAAAACACCACCAGATCATCAGTGCAATGCAAACCACACAGGCTCTTCAGCAAGTATGGAAAAGTTAATTATAGTTGAGGGATTTCGAAGTTCTGTGGAAACACACAATTTAGTTTACGCAAAACTTATTGCAGATGGAGACTCGAGCACCTTCAAGAATATTTTGGAAAGCAGGCCGTATCCAAATGTAATAGTAAAAAAAATTGAGTGTTCCAATGACCTAATGCGGAACTATAACGGCAAAATTTCAAATCTAATAAGAGATACGTCCATTCCCTTAAATCAGCGTAAATTTCTAAATGCAGAACGCGTGAAACGATTGCGCATTGCTGCAAAAGCAGCAGTAAGGTTCAGAATGGCTCAGAATTTCCCTTTAACGGAAACAATTAAATCTCTGCAGAAAGACATCGTAAACAGTCCCAAGCATATATTTGGTGACCATTCCCAGTGTGATGGATACTACTGTGATGACGAGAAAAGGTCAGAAATAAGCCTTATGCCTGATGCCAAAATATTAATCCAAAAACTAATTGCAATTGCATCTACCCTGGCATTCAGTGCGCGGAGTTTATTACACAATTTAAATAATAATAGAGCTGAACAGTTTAATTCTATAGTAGACAAATATGTAGGTGGCAAACGCGTCAATTATTCTTTAAAAAATTCATATGCCTTGAGGTGTTATGCAGCGGTCGTTGCTTTTAATACTGGGAAACCTATAAGTGAATATTACAAAACCATTTTTAACAGCAGTCCATCAACAGCAACCAAAAAATTTGAAGCGCAGAAATGCCAACTGAACTAAAAAAGAAAGACGAAAACAAACCCAGACGCAGACTGTTATTCAACAATAACAACATGGATTACGGCTATTCTTGCCAAAGGCCGGACATATTTAGCGGCCAAGGCATTTTTTCTGCAAAACCTCAAATCCTTAACAGAGCAAAGGCATGATACCGAAAGGGAGACTATATTGCCGGCGTAAAGCGCCTTGTGGTTGGAGTTACGGAGATGCCTTTTGACTGTTTCAAATTTTAGCAAGGTCTGCAAACGAAGGAATAATATAAAATCTGCAGGTCTTGTTAGAAATTTGCTGTATAAATATTCCTTTGGTCACGTTGCAGCCATTCAACATGGCAAATTTAACGAGCGTAATGCTCAGAAATTGGCTCAGTTGGAAAGGCAAGAACACCTCGTTTTTGAACAATGTGGTATATTTATCGATGTGGAGCACTTTTTCCTGGATGCAACACCAGATGCATTATTTGAAAACGGAATCGTCGAGTTAAAATGCCCCATCTCAGCATTTGGAATGAACCCCGATGACGCTATAAAAGCCAAAAAAATAAAGTTTTGGTAAATCCGAAAAAACGAATTAATAATAAATAAAAACCACGATTGGTGGTACCAAGTACAAGGCCAACATCTCATCGCAAAGAAACATTTGTGCCTTTTTGCTGTATGGACAGGGCCTGGGCAACAACTGAAAGTTGAACAAATATATAGGGACGATAGTTTTTGGAAGACTAAGATGGAAAAAAGGCTCGTAGATTTCTACAATACATGCCTTTTACGAGAAATAGTCGATCCAAGAAAAACTCGCTCAATGCCACTGAGAGACACAACATTTTTATTATTTTTTATTTTAACCGATATTGGACATAGATTTAAACTAAATAGGCCGAACGTTTTATTGAAAATACAAGTATTCTTTAGCATGTTCGGCTTATTTTTGCCAAAATGTGTACTTTGTATCCCTCCTGGATAAAAATAAATTCAAAACATTGAGTAAATATTATGAAAGAAAAGAGTATTATCAATTTTAAAATCAAAGTATTTACTTGACGAGTACGTCACGCACTCGTGCTCTGTATTTTATTTATCCCTTTAACATTCCGTTTCTCATATACGGCCTAATATTTAAATTTAAATGTTTTGCATTTACAAAAACTTAGTTTGAAATCACGATGTTTGATTTTCGGGCAAATACCAATAAGACATGTTAAATTTGTCTGTACTCTCTAGCAGACATTAATGAGATCGCAGAACGAAAACATTGAATTACTTAAATATATATGCATAGTGTATTTGTCTAACACATTTTTTTTTATTTTCATTTTACGTTGATTGTAATAAATATACTAAACTATTATACAAAACATCTCAGACTTTTATTTCTAAACCGTACCTACTATGTATCCTAAAATAATTATCAACTAAAGGATCAAAATTGTTTAAGCGAGCACTTAGGAGTACAGACTGTGTATAAAAGAACAGAGAAGAAGTGTCCATAGAAAACCGTTAAATAAGGTTGGTGCCACTATACCTACAGGGTAAATTTTAAAGAACGCACCGAAATATAGATGTGTGTTAGTGGGATGGACGACTTTTTCGACGTTATATTTAATAAATAAAATTATTTTCGATTTTAGAGCTACTGAGCAGTTTAGCAGCACACTTAAACCATCGACAACTGCTAAGTTCATTTCATCCCAGTAGCTACTCCAGCACCGTTGTTAAGAGTTTTTGAACTGTTATTTACAGCTTACAGATTATACTTAAGTTTGCACGTAAGATCTATTTATATTAAGTTTACTTTGTAAACAGTTAACTGATGGGATGGTGATGTTTATGTTTGCTAAGTTTTAGTTTGTAAATTAGTCTTATAGTTTACATACCTTACTTATATACATATATATATATATATATATATTATATTCCCTTTTTTATTGCTGATATTTATTTAAGTACCTGGTTGACCGATCTTTGCTCGGTATTTTTCGCTCGATTTTTTTAATTCATGTGTTTTGGAAATTATATTTAGATACAAATTACATACTGATGAAATATAAATAATATTTTTTGATCTTAGCGACATAACAGAAAAAACGGAACTGGTTATTTGAATAAAAAATCATGAGTGCAATTATTTTAATTTAAATTTTCGTGTTTTTAAAAAATACTAAAAAAAGGGCTCGAAAAAATAAATTTCTCAAAAAAGAAAAGAACATGAAAAAAAAATTAAAAAAGGTCGGTCGGTCGGTCTGGGCTCGAACCGGGGCGTAAAACCAAACTTTCCCAATTCGCGGCAGTAACACTATCATAAGCTTCTTGCAACAATGACAGCATTTTGTTTGCAGTAAACGGTGGGCTGGTATCTTTACGATCCGCATAACCTAAAATAAAAACAGATAAAATGTTAAAATAGGTAAAAATAAATTATAAAATAGATTTGTTTAAATTCTTGCCTTTAATTTGCGCCCAAATCAATTCTATGGCATTGTATTGACAATGGTAGGGTGGAAGGCTCATTACATTGTTTTCGGCTTCCCTAGCCGTTTCGTCCAATACGTATTTTGGTCTCGCTGGCTTATTCATAGCAACCAAATGCAGCACCTCAACTTTTAACACGGACATGTCACCAACAATATTATTGTCATTCAGCTATTTTATAAAATCGAATTTTTTCCTGCTAGAAGTTGGAGGCTTACTTATTTGTACTGAATGATACGGTGCATTATCCATAATGATCGTCGATGTCAATAAGGTACAAAACCATTCCTTAAATTTAAAAAAATCATCTCTTCGTGGTATTCCACAGTTTTCTTAGATTTAAACGCCAAGAGGCAGTTCGGAACAAATCCCTTCATGGAACCCTCATGGAAAATAATTAAGCGTTCGCCTTTGCCACTAGGAACTTTTGTGGAGGAGTGAGGAGTGTTGTCTGTCCATATCTTGCCAACTGTATGATTAGCGTTTAGCCACGTCTCATTTAGAAATATAACATTATTCCAAACGGCAATGGACTTTGCTGATCTTAGAAAATTAAATCTGGCTAAAGCTATATCTCTACGTTCCATCAAAATCCGCCTTTTATCACATTTTTTATAAGAAAAGCCAACATTTTTTAAAACCCTCCAGAAAGAAGTTCTACTGCCGTGAAACAGTCCAGATTCTCGTAAAGTATTTGACAATTTATCGAGAATCGGCAATTTGTTCCTACTATAGTAGCCATAGATATGGTTTTTTTAAAGAATATTAACAATGCTATAAACATTACTAATATTCCCGTTAACCACTCGTGATAAGCTTAAATTGCTTGTGTTACGAGTGGTTCACGCCAGTAGTCGAATGGTGGATTCGAACCCACGACCTTTTAGAGTTCGCGGTCCGCGCCATGCCATTAGGCTACTGTCACTTTTTAAATTTCTAAGTTTCTAATGGCGTCGTTATCAAAATTGTCGATATGTGTAACTATCGATCTTCCAACTTTTTTCTTAAGTGGCGATTTAAATTTGTTATCTTCCATTAAATCTTTACCATGTTTTTACTTACTTATTCGAGAAACAGTATTTCGACTAATACCAAGAGCTGCACTTACTCGGTTAGTCACTTGTGAAAGTGGCAACAATGGACCACCATTCGGATACTCTCTTTCAAAATAATCTTGTAGACGTACTACAAACTCTCGCGCTTGACTGCGCATCACTGTTCTTTTAGTAGTCTCAGTTTCGGCCATAGTGTTTATAAATACGAAAAAAAAAAACAAATCAAATAACAGTAAAAACTTAATAACAACGAAAGAATTATCAAGTCAAGTATCGACTATAGCGGTTTTTTACTAGTTCTTGATTATTGACATCTGTCAAATGGGACTTCGTAATTGGTATAGAGTATAAAGTCGTTCGAAACCTTTGAGTATAGAAAATATGCTCAAAGTTCGAAACGACTATAAATCAATAGCACGCTACAGACTATAAACTATAAATTTCTTTTCGACGGTTTAAGGCCCCGTGCGCGAAATCAACTCATTTCGGACAAATCTGATCACTGTTTGTGTGAACTCTGGAAAACGAATTTCAACTTTTTTTATTTTTATTATAATAGTCTAGTTCTTAGTCTAATATCTGGCTTGAAGGGATGTATCATATTATCAATATAATAATAATAGCAAATCACCATTATTCACAACCCTTTTTCCGAAAAGTAACGATCAAGTGATTTTTGTTTTCGTTTTACAACGAAACTACAAAATATTTCAAACATTAAAAAATATAAATAACATAAGTATACGGTCTACTTGTTTGTAGCTAGATCAGTTTTTTGAATTTCTATCCAAATATAGCAGAAAAAAAATTGTTGAAATAACGTAATTTACAGAAAACTTCGTTCGAAATAAGTATTTTTTTCTATTACATAGAAACTTTTAATTAATAAAAAATTACACATTAATCTTAAGATAACCCTTTTTTGGAACGTAAACATTTCCAGAAATTGTACGCCGACCACCAAATTTTGATCAGGGTAAGTATTTTTTTTGATAGTTTGTTTATTAAGAATAATAATATGTTGCACTCCTGGTATTTATATAAAAAGTTCAGGTGTGCGTGTTCGTAATTCTTGTTATCCCAAACGGCTATACCAATTATGACGATTTTTTCTTCGTATGGGATCACCTGGGTGGTTCTTAGTACCTAATAGTTATACCCGGCTGCTGTCTCAGTACGTCTTCTATGTTCATTGATATTTTATTTTTGATAGTTTTTTTTAATGATTAGTACCCATTTCAGATACCATTCATAAAATACGATTTCGTCTACTGTTGAATTTCATTATGTCCGTATGAAATTATGCAAAAATACCACCCGCGGCTGCATCGAATTGGATCAAAACCACACCTAAATTGTGATCTATGGCAGGGTGACGAACCTATAAAGATCAACGTGCCATTCTTTGTAAATAAAAGTTTAAAGCGGCCACAGATGTGCCATCCAATAATTGAGACCTAGTAATTATTGGGAAAATAAATAATAAAAACAATAATAGCAACTCCACGCACCGCGCCTACTCACTCCGTAACGTAGGCTTAGTCGCGTTCTTTTGTTTTTCATAGTGTTTGTTACGTACTTTGTCGATCGGTGGCGTGCCCAAAATGTTTTGCCGCGTGCCATTGGTTCGCCATCCCTGATCTAGGGTATGCTCTGTAGGTAACTTGTTATAATGTATAATTTTGTGGTAGACAATGGGATGAATAAAAGGAGCACATTACCAGTGCATTACTAAAAGAAAAAAAATAAGGCAGGATTAGCATATGCTAGACAAATTCTTGCAGAACGTAATTCTAATACGAATTCGTCTCTAGAACACGTGAGTTTTCAGTTTTGCTCAGCGCTAGACGTGCATAAAGTGCATACGCCAGCACGTCAACCTATCCCAAGCTTTTTTGTAATAAAGTAAAAATCTATTAAAAGAAATTTAAATTAAAATTTATTCATATTAATATTCAAAATTAATAATTTTAGGATATAGATGACACTGGAAGTTGTGAAAGTGCAGTTGAAGGTGATGTTGACCATTCACATCAGCTTGATTTAGGCATGGTAATTATTAAAAAAATATTTAGAAACCTTAATTTCTCTTCTCATTGGACCTTTTAAAATCACATTATTAAGCCAAATACTTTGGAGTGGTAATGTAAATAAATTATTAATTTATAATAATTATTATATCTAAATGATGTGCATAATTTTAACTATTTATCCTTTCAGAATAAGGAAGATAATAGTTTGAAGTTAGTAAATACTTATAAAAATTCAGTAGTTCCAAATGTTGAAGAAGTACAATCAGGCATGGTAAGGAATGCACGTTTATTATGTTTTCAAGGTTCCGTAGTCAAATGAATAAAAATAACATAGATTCATATCATATTTTAAACTAGAAAGTTTAAAAAATAAATTAGAACTTGGTTTTTTTAATTTAAACTTTCTCTGCAAAATATTATGATGCCATTTTTTATTTGCAATCGACGACGTAATATGTTGCATGCGTAAATACTCATCCCAATCACTGTGATGAGTAGGGCCGGACAAGCACCTAGCCGCTTTTTAAAACCTAATATTTTGCATTAAAATTAATACGATTTGTTACAGAACAAAGGAAATGACAATCAACATCAGGAAAATACACCAATGGATTTATATACCGATGACGACTTTGTGATTGAATCAAATAAGGTATTATTATCAAATGCTTTGTATTTATTCAATACCTAACATATTTATAATCACGTTTTTATGACACAAAATTTGTCGGAAACAATTTTGTTTCAGGAATCACCAGACTCACCTATTACTTATTAAAGGGCGAGGAATTATCGATTTCTAATATTTATTTGAGCAATTGATCACTATATCTAACCATAACGATAGATTTGGATGTAAACTTTCAAATCTGATAATAACAAAAGAAAAAATGCAGTTGTTTTCATCCAAAATTTATTTATCATGTGGTATGTGCGGAAGTCATTTTCAGATAAATACATGTCAGGTAATAACAAATGCATTAGGCGTTAACCATAGCGCTGTTTCGGGTATAATCAGTATTGGATGTGGCCGAGCAAACCTAAACGAACTAGCAGCTTCTATTAATTTGCCTCTTATTAGCAAATGTTATAAAGACTTGTATAACTGGTGGAAGACCACAGCTGAATCTTCCATGATTAAAGCCGTTAAGGATGAAGCTAGTATGGCTTTGGAAAAAGGGAGTGTGAGTCCTTCCGGCATACCTTCCATATCGGTGACAGCTGATGTTGCATGGGGTAAAAGATCATATAAAACAAATTTTACATCCGCAACAGGTGTAGCAGCAATAATAGGTCTAAACACAGGCAAAATACTACACATTGGCATAAAAAATAAATATTGTATCATGTGTTCTCGTGCAGCCCACAAAAATAAAACACCACCAGATCATCAGTGCAATGCAAACCACACAGGCTCTTCAGCAAGTATGGAAAAGTTAATTATAGGTGAGGGATTTCGAAGTTCTGTGGAAACACACAATTTAGTTTACGCAAAACTTATTGCAGATGGAGACTCGAGCACCTTCAAGAATATTTTGGAAAGCAGGCCGTATCCAAATGTAATAGTAAAAAAAATTGAGTGTACCAATCACCTAATGCGGAACTATAACGGCAAAATTTCAAATCTAATAAGAGATACGTCCATTCCCTTAAATCAGCGTAAATTTCTAAATGCAGAACGCGTGAAACGATTGCGCATTGCTGCAAAAGCAGCAGTAAGGTTCAGAATGGCTCAGAATTTCCCTTTAACGGAAACAATTAAATCTCTGCAGAAAGACATCGTAAACAGTCCCAAGCATATATTTGGTGACCATTCCCAGTGTGATGGATACTACTGTGATGACGAGAAAAGGTCAGAAATAAACCTTATGCCTGATGCCAAAATATTAATCCAAAAACTAATTGCAATTGCATCTACCCTGGGATTCAGTGCGCGGAGTTTATTACACAATTTAAATAATAATAGAGCTGAACAGTTTAATTCTATAGTAGACAAATATGTAGGTGGCAAACGCGTCAATTATTCTTTAAAAAATTAATATGCTTTGAGGTGTTATGCAGCGGTCGTTGCTTTTAATACTGGGAAACCTATAAGTGAATATTACAAAACCATTTTTAACAGCAGTCCATCAACAGCAACCAAAAAATTTGAAGCGCAGAAATACCAACTGAACCAAAAAAGAAAGACGAAAACAAACCCAGACGCAGACTGTTATTCAACAATAACAACATGGATTACGGCTATTCTTGCCAAAGGCCGGACATATTTAGCGGCCAAGGCATTTTTTCTCCAAACCTCAAATCCTTAACAGAGCAAAGGCATGATATCGAAAGGGAGACTATATTGCCGGCGTAAAGCGCCTTGTGGTTGGAGTTACGGAGATGCCTTTTGACTGCTTCAAATTTTAGCAAGGTCTGCAAACGAAGGAATAATATAAAATCTGCAGGTCTTGTTAGAAATTTGCTGTATAAATATTCCATTGGTCACGTTGCAGCCATTCAACATGGCAAATCTAACGAGCGTAATGCATTGGCTCAGTTGGAAAGGCAAGAACACCTCGTTTTTGAACAATGTGGTATATTTATCGATGTGGAGCACTTTTTCCTGGATGCAACACCAGATGCATTATTTGAAAACGGAATCGTCGAGTTAAAATGCCCCATCTCAGCATTTGGAATGAACCCCGATGACGCTATAAAAGCCAAAAAAATAAAGTTTTGGTAAATCCGAAAAAACGAATTATTAATAAATAAAAACCACGATTGGTGGTACCAAGTACAAGGCCAACTCCACATCGCAAAGAAACATTTGTGCCTTTTTGCTGTATGGACAGGGCCTGGGCAACAACTGAAAGTTGAACAAATATATAGGGACGATAGTTTTTGGAAGACTAAGATGGAAAAAAGGCTCGTAGATTTCTACAATACATGCCTTTTACGAGAAATAGTCGATCCAAGAAAAACTCGCTCAATGCCACTGAGAGACACAACATTTTTATTATTTCTTATTTTAACCGATATTGGACATAGATTTAAACTAAATAGGCCGAACGTTTTATTGAAAATACAAGTATTCTTTAGCATGTTCGGCTTATTTTTGCCAAAATGTGTACTTTGTATCCCTCCTGGATAAAAATAAATTCAAAACATTGAGTAAATATTATGAAAGAAAAGAGTATTATCAATTTTAAAATCAAAGTATTTACTTGACGTGTACGTCACGCACTCGTGCTCTGTATTTTATTTATCCCTTTAACATTCCGTTTCTCATATACGGCCTAATATTTAAATTTAAATGTTTTGCATTTACAAAAACTTAGTTTGAAATCACGATGTTTGATTTTCGGGCAAATACCAATAAGACATGTTAAATTTGTCTGTACTCTCTAGCAGACATTAATGAGATCGCAGAACGAAAACATTGAATTACTTAAATATATATGCATAGTGTATTTGTCTAACACATTTTTTTTTATTTTCATTTTACGTTGATTGTAATAAATATACTAAACTATTATACAAAACATCCCAGAGTTTTATTTCTAAACCGTACTTACTATGTATCCTAAAATAATTATCAACTAAAGGATCAAAATTGTTTAAGCGAGCACTTAGGAGTACAGACTGTGTATAAAAGAATAGAGAAGAAGTGTCCATAGAAAACCGTTAAATAAGGTTGGTGCCACTATACCTACAGGGTAAATTTTAAGGAACGCACCGAAAAATAGATGTGTGTTAGTGGGATGGACGACTTTTTCGACGTTATATTTAATAAATAAAATTATTTTCGATTTTAGAGCTACTGAGCAGTTTAGCAGCACACTTAAACCATCGACAACTGCTAAGTTCATTTCATCCCAGTAGCTACTCCAGCACCGTTGTTAAGAGTTTTTGAACTGTTATTTACTGCTTACAGATTATACTTAAGTTTGCACGTAAGATCTATTTATATTAAGTTTACTTTGTAAACAGTTAACTGATGGGATGGTGATGTTTATGTTTGCTAAGTTTTAGTTTATAAATTAGTCTTATAGTTTACATACCTTACTTATATACATATATATATATATATATATATATATATATATATATATATATATATATATATATATATATATATATATATATACATATATATATATATATATATATATATATATATATATATATATATATATATATATATATTCCCTTTTTTATTGCTGATATTTATTTAAGTACCTGGTTGACCGAGCTTTGCTCGGTATTTTTCGCTCGATTTTTTTAATTCATGTGTTTTGGAAATTATATTTAGATACAAATTACATACTGATGAAATATAAATAATATTTTTTGATCTTAGCGACATAACAGAAAAAACGGAACTGGTTATTTGAATAAAAAATCATGAGTGCAATTATTTTAATTTAAATTTTCGTGTTATTAAAAAATACTAAAAAAAGGGCTCGAAAAAATAGATTTCTCAAAAAAGAAAGAACATGAAAAAAAAATTAAAAAAGGTCGGTCGGTCGGTCTGGGCTCGAACCGGGGTTTTAAAATTCTTTGACCGACCATTATACCAATTAAGCTATTTGTAATCACTAACAATCCGTCAAAATTTACCATCTTATTCTAACGATATTGTAGCAGTTTTTCATTGCCTAAAAACACGGACAAAAAGACATTTTCTAAAAATAAATCCTAGCTAGATCGATTTATTATCCCCGAAACTCCCTGGACACTAAATTTTATGAAAATCGTTGGAGCCGTTTCCGAGATCCCGATTATATATATATTTATATACAAGAATTGCTCGTTTAATAGTATAGGATTTGTGTATTATTTTTGTCTATGAATTATGGCTGATGTTGGGTCGTTTAGCTCTGCAAATGATTCTTATGCCTTGTCACTTTACTCTTGTGATGATTCTTTTAACGACAGCGAGCTTGATTTACACCAACTACTCAGAGGAGTTTTTGCGTCTTTTAGCAACTTTTTGAACATATGTCATATAAACGCTCAAAGTATCCCAAGCCACTATACTGAACTCGAAGCTTCATTTTCGCTCGAGCATATTCATGCCATATTAGTGTCGGAAAGTTGGCTGAAGCCTTCTTTACCGTCGACTTTATATCCACTACCCAGTTTTGTACTTATTAGGAATGATCGTGTTGGAAGTTGGAGGTGGTGTAGCCATCTATCTACCACGCATCAATTCCTCATAAAATTGTTTTAACATCTCCTTCCTCTTATTCCACCTCTTCTGAGTTTTTATTTGTGGAACTCGATGTCAAGGGTATAAGGATGCTTTTAGGGGTAGTGTATTGCCCCCCTTCGACAGACTTCTTCGTCACTTTAGATATGGCTCTTGTTGTCATTTGTTCTGAGTACACACACTGTATAATCATGGGTGATTTCAATACAGATTTGTTGAAAAACTCTTCACGTTCCAATAAGCTTCTCTCAATTGTTGAGTGAGGTAATCTTTCTATTCTCCCTTTAAAAGCTAGTCATCACAATATTGGAACCGATGACTCATTGATTGATCTTATATTTGCTGCCTCTCCTGATCGTGTAATGTTGCATGGTCAGTTACCTGCTTTGGGCATCTCACGTCATGACTTAAGTTACGCTTCGTATAAGCTTAAACCTCCCAAATATTCCCCTTCTGTACTGCTTCTACGCAGTTTTTCTAAAATAGATTTTGACAAGCTAAGGAATGACGCTCTTAATCTCGATCTTGCCTCATTTATTGAAGCCTCTACTGTTGACGACAAAGTCTCTATTCTTAACCGTAAAATTCTCAGCCCTTATGATGCTCATGCTTCAGTTCACAAGGTTAGATTGAAGCGTCCCCCGGCCCCATGGATGACAAAAGGCGTAAGGTTAGCAATGTCTAGTCAAAATCGAGCTTTTCTTCGTTTCAAGAGAGAACGGATTGAAGAAAATTGGTTGTCTTTTAAAGCAGCTAGGAATAGGTGCAAACAGATGGTACGGGCAGCTAAACATCGATATTTCCATAGTTATGTTAACAACTCTTCTCCCGCCGAAGTGTAGAAATTTCTCAGAAGTTTTGGTCTCTGCAGGCCAGCTACATTGGATTGTGGTACTTCTCTATCACTTGATTAAATAAACCATCATTTCGCTCCTGTAAAATCAATGGGCCCTACAATTCGCATCCAAACTGTGGCTTCCATTGCTTCTATGCAAATTCCTAACATACCTACCATTAAATTCTCTCCTGTTTCTCAGTATGATGTCAAAAAGTCTATTTTAGCAATTCAGTCCAAGGTGGTGGGTTATGATGAGGTTAGTAGACACATGGTAGTATTTATACTAGAGCACCTTCTTCCGGCTATATCCCATATTATAAATGTTTCTCATGATTCAGGTCGCTACCCTAATCTTTAAAAAACCTACTGAGTATATATCCGTCTGGGCTTCGTCCTGGTCATTGTACCACTACTGCTTTAATGAACGTCACAGACGATATTCGACAAGGTATGGAAAAAAAGTAACAGTTACTGGTACTAGTTGATTTCTCAAATGCTTTCAACACAGTTGATCATGAAATCCTTTCTTTACTGTCTCATTTAAATTTTGGACCTAATGCTTTGGAATGGTTTGCATCTTATCTTCGCGGTCGACAGCAATCAGTCTGTGTGGGGCAAATGATCTCAGCCTGGGCTGATGTCCAAGCTGGTGTGCCGCAAGGCCGAATTCTTTCTCCTATAATTTTTTTCAATTTTTATAAACTTTATTACCTCCATTTTCGATTGCGTACCATATGTATGCCGATGATCTTCAGCAATACGTGTAAACTGTAATTGAGGACATCCATAATGGTATTAAAAAATTTAACTTATCAGCTGTCAAGGATTGGTCTACCCGTTATGGAGTTTTGGTCAATCCTTTGAAATGCCTAGCTATACTGGTGGGTAGCTCAAGGATGCTGGCTAAGATTAATTTTGCAGACTTACCTCCTTTTTATTATGATAGTACTATAATTCCGGTCAGTAACTTTCTTAAAAATCTTGGCCTACACATCCACAGCACGCTGAATTGGAAAACTCAGGTTTCAGAAGAGAGTCGTAAAGTCGTTGCCAAGTTACGTTCTCTACAGAGAATACATGCGATACATCGTTTAAAACATTTTCTTTCCATGAAGTCTAAGACCTTGCTTTGTTCAATCACTCATATTGCCCATAATTGATTATGCATATGTGTGTTACCCGGATCTATCCCAGGATCTTCTGAACAAGCTAGAACGCCTTCTCAATAACTGTATAAGATTTATTTTTGGGCTTCGTAAGTATGACCATATTTCGCAATATAGATCTAAGCTTAATTGGCTTACAATCCGGCAGAGCCGCAATTCCAGAATATTACTTGTTCTTTTTTCCAATTATTAAATGACCCATTTTCACCTTCTTATCCTAAGAATAAATTTCACTATCTCTCCTCATCTCATGGTAGGGTTCTACGTTCTTCTTCTAACTCCTTTACAGTTCAGGATACAAGACTTTGGAACTCCTTGCCCGATGACATCAGAAAAGCCCCCAATAAGTTTGCCTTTAAAAAATAGGTTCGTAATTATCTTTTAAAGACAACGCAGCATACTTGAATAATCCATGTCATTTATCCTGTTATCAGACGTATATATTCATAGTTATTTATATGTACTATTTATATATTATGTATATTGATATGTGTATATGTATGTATGTATATGTTTGTATATATGTATAAATAGGAGATATTTCTATAATTTATTTATTTTATATATCGAATTTCAGATCGAATTTTAGACAGAGAATACCTCAAGGCATTAAGTCCGCCCTTGTATTCTTATATATTATTAAGGAATGTAATAAAGAATAAATAAATAAATAAACCCACCACAAGTTTGGCGCTCTAGCTCGATGGATCTGTGTTCTCTCCGGGACGATAGGCTGAGCAAATGATTACTCTGGCCCCTGTGCACCCCTTGAGATTTATGAAGGCTGTAACCAGGGTATCATTGCAGTACTCTGGAACAGCTAAAAGTTCAATATTTTTATTATATATTATACAAGCTCTGGGTCTACTTCCTTTAGTATTGACAAGAATATTACAGGCAGTCGCCAATCCCAGAACTTGACCGTTGGCCACCCAAGACTTTTGTATAAGGGCGGGGTCAATGTTGTTCTCTGCAAAGCAAACCTCCAACACGGCAGAAGCAGCTGCTGCATGGTGAAGATTTGCCAGGAGGACCCTCGTCTTACCCTTGGGTTTAGTCATTTATGGGCGTGGAGGGGCAGGGGTCTTTTCGCCTGTTGAGGACGAGGACGTCCTTTACCTGCGCACTTGCCCCCACCTTACCTTTCATCAAACCGCTCCCACCTCCCCTCCCCCAGGCCTGGATAACACCAGCGGAGGCCGTCGGGCCGAGGCGAAATCTGCGCCTTGGGTCTTCGTCGCACTCACTGGTGGCGTTCCAGTCCCACCCTGAGAGGTGGAACAGTTCGGGCTCCATTGCCACGTCAGAGCCTCCTCTGACTTTAAAAGTTATCATCTTAAAGGCAAGGACGACTCTGCCGCCTGCCTTCTGAAGAGCCTCCGCCGATGGGTCATCCAGAGAAAAGGTTACTAAGAACCCATTCTCCTCGTCCCTACGGTGGAGGATTCTCCAGAGCCCTTCAGTATGGAGTCCTTCATTTTGTGCCCTCAACAGCACAGCCGCCTCCTCTGGCGAGTTGGCATCGCTGCGGGGCAAGTTGGTAATGCCCAGCTGAGGCTTAGGCAGTTCGCCCTCGGGTATTGCCGGGAGCTCTGTCTCCGGCCAGGATTTCAGTTTTCCGATTTCACCCACAATTCAGTCCTGGTTTGCCTTATTCAGGCACGTTACCAGAATTCAACCTGGCTTGTGGGTGAAACCCGAAAATTTTGGACCCATTCGCGGTTGCGCCCCACAGGCCATCTTAGCGATCCACTTAGCGGTCCACCGGGCACTAACACAGGCCGTGTTAGTGCCCGGTGGACCAGCCGCATCTGCTCCACACTCATAGAATTCGAATTGCGAATTCCTATACGCGCGGAGCTAGCTACGGCACTGAAGCCGAGCTTCTTCTCCCCCGTTGCCAGCTTCACAGACTTCCTGGGCTGGTCTTTGGGGGACTCTTCCTCAGACTGACTGCGTTTTTTCACCTTCGGAACTGGGGGAGGCTTGGGCAGAGGAATTTCGTCCCAGGGCTTCTGGCAGAGAGAGAGAGAGAGCGCCTCTTCGGCTCCTATCTCAGCTGCTTTCAGCCTTCGGTACCTTTTCTTTGCTGCCCCACTAAGCTTATAAGGCCTAGCGAACTTTTTCTTTTCCCCTCCCTGGTTCGTTTCCGATTGTGGTTCGGCTGCAAGTGCCCTCCACTTCACGGCTCGTCCCAGGTTGGGGCGCAATGTTGCAGGGTGTCTGTGAGGCTAAAGAGCCTCTTCCGAACCTACAGCTAGTTCCATTAAAGGAGATTTCTCAATATCTTTTCCAAAATGTTAGTTTTCGTCCATTTTTTTCTCACGATTAGCTAGGGAAATACTCGGTCACCCCCGGCAGAGCCCCGCATGCCGAGGGAATGGCTAAAGTACTACCTGAATCGCCCTGGTCTCGGGTAGGTACCGTTAGCGACTGGACTCCCTCCAGCCACGCATCCATCGGCACGGTACGCTTGATACCTTGGATAAAAGATAGGATAAAAGAAAAGAAAAAGAGGATCGTCCAAGTGTTTCTGTTCTAATGATTTCTTATATCTACGCGAACACTACACATTGATTCAAACTACTTTTACGGATTTTATCGCGTTTATTTATATTATTTTTAATACCCGACGTTTCGGGTACTTTCCAGCACCCATGGTCACGGGGGACTGAGGTGACTGACGTCCCGATGTCAAAGTTAACCCGGAGTACCTTCAGCTTTTTAATTATTGTCTTTGGTCCGATCTACGCAGAATGAACTAACTGTGTTTTGAAGTCTTGCAGTGGAATAATTGGGTTTAGTTTTAATTTTATTAATTATAGAGACAGGCACACGCTCGACTGTGGCCTGCTGAACATCTTGAAGCGAACTTACATGCCGGATTCAGATATCATTTAAACTTGTTTAATTTTTTTATCCGAAGTACCCCAGTAAACAAGAACTTCGAACTTGAGGAGGAAGGTGTTACGTGTGGTGAGACCCACCAAGATGTTACCGTCAGCAGAATATTCTGATTGTGGACGAAAACTGCCGAGCTCCTCGGTGGGCTCTCATGCACTTTGTTTTAAGAATACAATTTTAATTTAGTCTTAAGGGTGTTCTTGTAGCGATTAAACATCTTTTCTTTTCACTAATAAATTAGTATTTTTAAAACGTCCTCCAGCCCCTGCATAACATGACTCTATCGAATATGATATATGGGCAACAACGTTTTTGCTTTACGATCGACCCTTAAAAATTGTATTTTGCGTGAACGGTAAAATCAGTTAAAATAATGCATTAGGCCCAAAGAACTGGAGACCCTTTTTACTGGAAACGAGGAATTCCATGTTAGTCCTCGTGTGTGACAACGCATCTGCATTTTGATCCGTTATCAAAGTTAGAAGTAATTGTCTATGGGCCACAGCAACCACTTACCATCAGATAGACTGTGTGCTCGTTTGCAACCCTTATACTGTAAAAAAATCCTAAATACGTCCTAGAAGTTGGCAAAGGTCCTTTTTGAGAAGGTTTTAGGGCAAGTTATTGTATGCCGCGCTCCCATAATGAATATTTTGAGGCGGGCCTCCCATGTCTTCGATATATTTTTTCTTATTCCTTAGACATGCAGGCCTACTCACAATGTTTTCCTTAATCGCGGATCATGGTATTAAATCAGCACTTATTTGTAATTAACAATTGCATTGCTGCTGACAGGAATCAAACGTGGGTTGATCGCGAACAAACGCTTTTGTCCTGATTGCTCTCTAACATCTAGTAATGTATTTATTTTATTAGTAAACTATTTAAATATTCAAAAGGTACCTTCTTACAGTAAATTTTCTGCTTAGTTATATTGTGGTTTATATTCTAAAAGAAGCGATTTCAATTTGGTAATTTCAAAGTAAAAAAATCGTGTTTTTTTAAAACGTTCCTGTATTGTGGGGGCGGTTTACAAACACACATTTCACAAGGACAAACATCCAGACCCGGAACAATTACTTGTAGGCCACACAAATACTTGTTCCGTGCGGGATTCGAACCCGCGACCCCAGCGCAGCCACTTACTGCTAAGCCACTGCGCCACGGAGTCGTCAAAAGTCGTTAATTTCGATGTATGAGAAACTGATAAAACTTAGGACCCTATTTTTGTCTACTAACTACCTTATGCTCAGATTAAGTACATAATAACTGAGACTAGTTTTATTTTTAAGCGATTTCGTCTTTTACTATGGGATTATTGTAGATTTTCTTATTGATGGATCTTAATAATACAATACTCTTTGCTTTCATTTTCATTTTAAATTCAGTTTAAAGAATCACGCAACAACTAATATAACAAAATGTACATAAAAAGAGAGGAGTAAACAAAAAAAGCGCCTGTATTATTGCTACCCAGATTTTTTTTTAACAGAACACCCGTACTGATTAAATAACTATACAAGAGATAATGGTTTATGGGTACGGTGGTTTATGGTACTATAAATAATATGATATGAAATTTTGATTATATGTCGTCTGAAAAGACTAAAACTCAGCTTTGATAAGCTATCTTTAAAGTACCTGCAGAATAAGATTAGGTGCTTCTTTTAAACTCTGCAGGATTAGTTTCCCCGCGTGATAATTGTCTGTAGCAATACCCGACTTAGCGACCACACGGCATGCCAAGTCGTGGATATACCAATGTACTGCATCACTTCTGTGTTTGTTGAAATTCATTTTCTCTAATTAAATGGAATTAACTCGATAACTGTTTCTTTGACTAAATAATCCCTTAGAGGAAAATTTAAATAAATAATAAGTATTTAATTTTTCGTCATAATATCATCATCAGTAATTGTTCGGACTAATTCCAGCCGCACAGTTTCACCATCTCACATCGCGACAAAACTCGCGATACAGTCCATACCATCTATACGACTGGCGGTTCACCACTAAGCGATTTAAAAGAAGTTTTCTTCCTCGCATAACTTCCTTGTGAACTCAATTACCACCAGAGATTTTTCCGGACCGATACGACTTAGGGACCTTCAAGAAAAGAGCCTATCCCTTTTTAAAAGGCCGGCAATGCATCTATAATCCACTTGGTGTTGCAGCTGTTCATGGGCGGCGGTAATCACTTACCATCAGGTGAGCCGTATGCTCGTTTCCCCCCTCTTCTATAAAAAAAATCATCATCACCACTACAACCCATCACAGGCCTCCTCCAAGGAATGCCACAAACATCTATCTAGTGGGGATATTCCTAGAATTCTCTTAGTGGTTCGAGGCAGTCATTCCAGAAGCTTTCTTCCCCTCGGTTGTAAATCCTTCCTACGATATAATAATAATATAATAAATAAATTATTTATTTCGTCAAACATTAATTTTACATTATATGATCAGTGATCGAAGTCAACTAGTGGTTGCGCGGAAAAACCATTCGTATTATTTATATTAGGACGGTAGGTGCCAAGTCGTTTATTCCTTTCCAAAACGATATCGTTCATACCCTCACCTCACCAAAGAGAATACGCCGCCTCTCCACTGGCCGTTAGGAATTGTCGAAGAGGTCTTTCCCGGTTCCGACGGAGTAATTAGGATAGCTCGCGTTAAGACCACGGTTGGGTCTTACCTGCGTCCGGTTGTCCGTTTGTGCCCCCTGCTTCTTCCATAATTTAAATTAGCTTTCTAGATTAAAATTGTAGTTGAATTTAGGTAATCTTAGCGTTAGTTAGTTATTTTGTTAGTTGATATTAGCTCTAGTTGTTTTAGTTAATTTTGAAGGAAATCCTTCAAGGGCGGGGGAGATGGTTGCGCGGAAAAACCATTCGTATTATTTATATTAGGACGGTAGGTGCCAAGTCGTTTATTCCTTTCCAAAACGATATCGTTCATACCCTCCTATCGACACATCGGGGTGGTGGGGTGGGAGGGGAAAGAAGATGATTCTAGAATGTCACGTAATCATCGGAACCGAGGATATATAAGGCACGCGCGACCGACGCGGGCCTCTTTCCGCCGCGCCAGTCATTGGAACCACACCTCCTCTTCCCGTCGCAGTCGTCGTTGAAACCACACAGCTTCTTCCCGCCACGCTCGTCGTTGAAACCACAACGCTTCTCTCCCGACGTACCCCTGGGGCCCCAGAGTGTCTGTCCAGAAGAAGTTCCGGAAGTCGCAGCTATAGTGCTCAACAAATAGAAGAAACCCCGGTGAGTCAATATTCCTTTAATTACTGCCTGCCTGATATAATTGTTTTAACCCGCTCCAATTTTGTTTTTCTCCTAATCAGGCAGGATTCCCTTTCATCGATTTGGCACAATAATAGTTTTAGTTTTAGGGAAGAGCGAGTGCATTGTACCGCATGCTATAGTAGTCGCTTTTACGTAAGCGTAGAAGCAGTCGCATATACAGTCCACTTTAGTTAATATCTCGCGTAATAGGTTTAAGGTTCGACCGGGGAATTAGACTTCGGCAGCCTTAGACACGTGGCTCCACCACCTAGTAAGCAAAATAATGCCTGTAGCAGGTGACTTCGCTCTTCCATAGCTAAGTATTACAATATTATTTACGAAATAAAATATCCTAAAGTAAATAATGAAAATAATAAAAACATCACTTTAGTATCCTACCATCGGTCTCAAAGCATTAAAACATCAATAATATAATATATTAGGGTAGTATTTTACATCCATAGAGTGTATGTGTATTTAGTAGTTGTAGTATGTGGTGTGGTATATTGTATGAGTAGTGTGTGAGTATGTTCTGAGTATGTATGTGTATGTGTCCATTTAGTATCTGTATTGTAATGTCTCTGTTTCCTCATAATTTAAGAGAGTTAAAAAATTTGAAATCAATTTCTTACATTCCTTTTTTATTTTGCTATAGATTTTTAGTTCTATGTTTAATTTGTTATATAGTAAAACGGAGAGGCTTGAGTATTGTTTACTAGCAAATGCACTTTTAATTAATAGGTTTAAGGTTCGACCGGGGAATTAGACTTCGGCAGCCTTAGACACGTGGCTCCACCATTTTATGGTCACTTCGGCAGGATTTGAACTGGGTTTAGTGGTCGTCCAACTATTTCTGGTCGAATTATTAAATTAATTATTTAGATAATGCACTCTAATTTATGGAATAGACTTAAATAGTGTTCGTTTAAATTTAAATTTTGATTAGGTACTCGCAAACAGAAATTATTCGTTTTATAGCGCTCGTATTTGGTTAAATTTAAAGCTTATTAAATAATTGAAACAGTGTAATAGGAACCGTTTGATACGCTTACCCCACAATTTTGATAAAAATATTGAGTTTAGCGAACAACGCGTCACCTCGACTCGCTGTGCAGGTGTTCGATTTAATTACGTAATACGGCATACCGAGTGTCCATCCTTCATTGTTTGTGCGTTGTAAGATTAATTGTGATTAATATAACTTCATTATAATAATTTAAAATGGCAGTTAGTGGAAGTGAAATTACAATTAAAACGCTTTATGCCAAGAGGGACATACTCTTTTCGCGTATGCAGAATATAAGTGATCATATAAAGAACATTAATATAGAAGCAGTGCGGGAAACCTTTTTAAATGAAATTGAAACGGTAGATTCTTTGCGAACGGATTACGAAAAAATATTAGACCAAATTAATCATTTGGAATTACAAATCGACCCGAAATACGTAGTGAACTACCAACCGCTGCTGGCATTCGAAGATATGTTGTGTCGCGTGAAAAGAACTGCGAAATCCCTACAATCTCAAAACGAAGCAAAGCCGGAAACACAGGTACGTCCACGTGACTCAATTAGGTTGCCGCCAATAGATATTCCGGTATTCAATGGTGATATTAAGACGTGGCCCTTCTTCTTCAGTAGTTTTCAAAACAATATACACAATAACCCATCGTTATCGGACGCTGAAAAATTATATTACTTAATTAGTAAACTTAGTGGCAGGGCACAGTCGATCTGCTCTGGTTTTACACCTACAGCAAACAATTACTTATTAATATTCGAAACGCTTAAAACTAAATATGAAGATAGGAGAATGTTAGCTTCCGAATATTTGAACCAGATATTCGATCTTAAACCTATATCATCCGCGAACATCAACGGCTTAGAGCAGTTTCTAGATAAATTTGTGGCATTGGTGGCTGCACTTAAGAATTTGAAATTTAATGACCTTATGGACGTGGTGTTTCTCCATATTGCACTAAATAAATTAGACCCCGACACCGTGCGTGCGTTTGAAATGGAGCATCGTAGCTCGGAGATGCCTTCCTTTCATTCATTAGCATCGTTCGTGCGAGATAAAATAAAGGTGATGCAGCGCTCTCCGAACGTTAAACAGGAGATTAAAAGGTGCGTCGTCCGTAGACAGACTCAACCATCTAAAATAGCAGGGTCGTTAACTTACGTAACCGCTACGTCAACATCACTCCAGCATACTTGTATCGTATGTAAAGATAAACACGGTAATTTATATAATTGTGCGACTTTTCGTAAATATTCACCAAGCGAACGTTATAAATTAGTAAAGACAAATAACCTATGTTTGAACTGCTTAAGCGATAAGCATTTAATTGCAAAATGCAATTCGAGTTCCGTATGTAGCAAGTGCGCCAGGAAACATCACACGCTATTACATTTTGAAAATAGCAACATAGCGGCGTCAAGTAAAGCGGACAAGAAATTCACCCCTACTAAGGTCAACGATTCTAGCGGTCGACCTGGTGATGTCGCTCTGTGCTCATTGGCAAATATGGGAGCACAACCTCCTTCAACCGTGTTACTGGGTACGGCACGTATTTTGGTTAGGGATTCGCGTGGAAACGAACAAAGCGTCCGTGCACTGCTGGACAGCGGAGCCCAAAATAGCTTTATAGCGCGACAATGTTGTCAGCGCTTAGGCTTAGTAATAAATAGGTCACTTACATGTCCTGTAGTTAAAGGCATCGGAGGTACTAGTAAAGCTACCCAGGGATATATAAATTTAAAATTTTATTCTCGGATAGATCGTTTAACTTTGATATAAATGTACTAGTAGTAGATAGGGTCACTGAACGGTTGCCAACCGTTTCGGTTGACACCTCGGCATTGATTGAATTTAAAAATTTGACTCTAGCGGACGACACTTACGCCGTTCCTGGAAACATAGACATGCTCATTGGAGCATCGCTTTTCCCTCATCTTTTGTTAAACAATAAGGTCAGGGGCAACTCCTCGCATACCGCGCCTTACGCACTGGAAACCGTACTGGGCTATGTTATCCTTGGCTCCGCCCCCATCATAGATAGCATTTCGGCAACATCCTGTTGTTGCACCGTCGCTGTCGAACCTCCCGAATTATTGACTCGCAATTTTCGGGAAATAGGGGAGGGGAACATCCCGCTTTTACTTAGCTCGGGTAATAAATTATGCGAAGGGTCGAGAAGCAAGACGTTAGAGTCTGTTGTTAGTAAACCTGTTGTAGTTTCGTCGCAGCCGAAGGGAACGCCGAGTAGGGATAGCCCTGGAGCTAGGTTTACCGACACCGCGAACAAGGCCCATATTAGCAAGATTAGATCGCCCCGCAACCCGTCAGGTGACATATTCAGTACACGCGTTTCGCAACGCGGGACTCGAATCGATCTAGTTAGCGGAAGCGCGCGCGGCGCGGATCGAGGTCACGGTCGTGACCACAAAGAAGCTGGCTTGGAAGTATAATCGCTCAGATAAATGAATAAGTGCACTAAATTGCTCACTAATTGCTCAATTCAAATCCGCATTTGCTCACACTATTAATGAATTATTTTATTAGTTATTAATAATTAAAAATACAAAATATTTTTTCCCTATTATACTTAAAACCAATGAACTTTTCTAAAAACGAATAAATACCATTAATTGCTCAAGAAATGCTTAATGCAAAACCGTATTTGATCAGACTATTAATTAATTATTTAATTAGTTATTAATAATTAAAAGTACAATTTTTTTTTCCATAACCGATCAGAATATTAAATAGGTGCACAAAATTGCTCACTAATTGCTCATTTCAAATCTGAAATTGCTCACAATATTTATCAATTATTTTAATAGTTATTAATAATTAAAAATAAAAAATTGTTATTGCCTCAAAACCAAAGAACTTTTTTAAAGATGAATAAGTACTCCTAATTGCTCACAAAATGCCTAACCGTAATACGCAATTGCTCAAACCATTTACTAACTATTTAATTAGTAATTAATAATTAAAAGTACAAAATTTTTAATTCCTTAACCGATCAGAATATTCAATAGGTGCACAAAATTGCTCACTAATTGTTCATTTTAAATCTGCAGTTGCTCACAATATTTATCAATTATTTTAATAGTTATTAATAATTAAAAATACAAAATTGTTATTGCCTTAAAACCAAAGAACTTTTTTAAAAATGAATAAGTACTACTAATTGCTCACAAAATGTCTAACCGTAATACGAAATTGCTCAAACTATTTACTAATTATTTAATTAGTAATTATTAATTAAAAGTAAAAAAAATTTTTCCTTAACCGATCAGAATATTCAATAGGTGCACAAAATTGCTCACTAATTGCTCATTTCAAATCTGCAATTGCTCACAATATTTATCGATTATTTTATTAGTTATTAATAATTAAAAATACAAAATTGTTATTTCCAAAAAACCAAAGAACTTTTTTAAAAATAAATAAGTACTCCTAATTGCTCACAAAATGCCTAACCGTAATACGCATTTGCTCAAACTATTTACTAAATATTTAATTAGTAATTAATAATTAAAATTACAATTTTTTTTTCGTTAGCCGATCAGAATATTGAATAGGTGTATAAAATTGCTCACTAATTGCTCATTTCAAATCTGTAATTGCTCACAATATTTATCGATTATTTTATTAGTTATTAATAATTAAAAATACAAAATTGTTATTTCCAAAAAACCAAAGAACTTTTTTAAAAATAAATAAGTACTCCTTATTGCTCACAAAATGCCTAACCGTAATACGCATTTGCTCAAACTATTTACTGATTATTTAATTAGTAATTAATAATTAAAAGTAAAAAAAATTTTTCCGTAACCGATCAGAATATTCAATAGGTGCACAAAATTGCTCACTAATTGCTCATTTCAAATCTGCAGATGCTCACAATATTTATGAATTATTTTAATAGTTATTAATAATTAAAAATACAAAATTGTTATTTCCAAAAAACCAAAGAACTTTTTCAAAAATGAATAAGTACACCTAACTGCTCACAAAATGCCTAACCGTAATACGCAATTGCTCAAACTATTTACTAAATATTTAATTAGTAATTAATAATTAAAAGTACAAATTTTTTTTCCTAAACCGATCATAATAATTAATAGGTGCACAAAATTGCTCACTAATTGCTCATTTCAAATCTGCAATTGCTCACAATATTTATCAATTATTTTATTAGTTATTAATAATTAAAAATACAAAATTTTTTTTCCCTATTATACTTAAAACCAATGAACTTTTCTAAAAACGAATAAATACCATTAATTGCTCAAGAAATGCTTAATTCAAAACCGTATTTGATCACACTATTAATTAATTATTTAATTAAAAATTAATAATTAAAGGTACAAATTTTTTTTCCATAACCGATCAGAATATTAAATAGGTGCACAAAATTGCTCACTAATTGCTCATTTCAAATCTGAAATTGCTCACAATATTTATCAATTATTTTAATAGTTATTAATAATTAAAAATATAAAATTGTTATTGCCTCAAAACCAAAGAACTTTTTTAAAGATGAATAAGTACTCCTAATTGCTCACAAAATGCCTAACCGTAATACGCAATTGCTCAAACTATTTACTAATTATTTATTTAGTAATTAATAATTAAAAGTAAAAAAGTTTTCCTTTACCGATCATAATATTGAATAGGAACACAAAATTTCTCACTTATTGCTCATTTCAAATCTGCAATTGCTTACAATATTTATCAATTATTTTATTAGTTATTAATAATTAAAAATACAAAATTGTGATTGCGTTAAAACCAAAGAACTTTTTTAAAAATGATTAGTACTCCTAATTTCCCACAAAATGCCTAACCGTAATACGCAATTGCTCAAATTATTTACTAATTATTTATTTAGTAATTAATAATTAAAAGGATAAAAAAATTTTCCTTAACCGATCAGAATATTCAATAGGAGCACAAAACTGCTCACTAATTGATCATTTCACATCTGCAGTTGCTCACAATATTTGTCAAATATTTTAATAGTTATAAATAATTTAAAATACAAAATTGTTATTTCCAAAAAACCAAGGAACTTTTTTAAAAATAAATAAGTACTCCTAATTACTCACAAAATGCCTAACGGTAATACGCAATTGCTCAAACCATTTACTAATTATTTAATTAGTAATTAATAATTAAAAGTACCATTTTTTTTATTCCTTAACCGATCAGAATATTCAATAGGAGCACAAAATTGCTCACTAATTGATCATTTCAAATCTGCAGTTGCTCACAATATTTAATAATTATTTTATTAGTTATTAATAATTAAAAATACAAAATTGTTATTGCCTCAAAACCAAAGAACTTTTTTAAAGATGAATAAGTACTCCTAATTGCTCACAATATGCCTAACCGTAATACGCAATTGCTCAAACTATTTACTAAATATTTAATTAGTAATTAATAATTAAAACTACAATTTTTTTTCCTAAACCGATCATAATAATTAATAAGTCCTCAAAATTGCTTACTAATTGCATATTTAAATGGCACGGGTTGAAACAATCACATGCGCACAAGTGACATATTTCTTGCCGCCTATGACGTCATAATTTAAAATGTAATAATAATTTTAATAACCGATAAATAACAATATACTATTATAAAGATATACTATTAAAAAAATTAAAAGAGCGTTCGGTAAGAAGTTTATTAGAAAGAAAATTAAAAACAGTGCATTAGCTTACGAACATTAGGCAAAAATAATTTTGTACACCAAATTATTAATAACTAATCCAATAATTAAGTAATAGTGTAAGCCATTGCGGATTTGAATTGAACTAATTATAAGCAATTAAGAAAAATTATTTATTTTAAGAAAAGTTAGATGGTTCTAAGGATAACAGGCAGAAAAAAATTGTATTTTTAATTATTAATAATTAATTAAATCATTCATTGATAGTGCCAGCGATTGCGGATTTGAAATAAGCAATTAGTAAGCAATTTTGAGGACTTATTAATTATTATGATCGGTTTAGGAAAAAAAATTGTAGTTTTAATTATTAATTACTAATTAAATATTTAGTAAATAGTTTGAGCAATTGCGTATTACGGTTAGGCATTTTGTGAGCAATTAGGAGTACTTATTCATCTTTAAAAAAGTTCTTTGGTTTTTTGGAAATAACAATTTAGTATTTTTAATTATTAATAACTATTAAAATAATTGATAAATATTGTGAGCAACTGCAGATTTGAAATGAGCAATTAGTGAGCAATTTTGTGCACCTATTGTATATTCTGATCGGTTAAGGAATAAAAAAATTTGTACTTTTAATTATTAATTACTAATTAAATGATTAGTAAATGGCTTGAGCAATTGCGTATTACGGTTAGGCATTTTGTGAGCAATTAGGAGTATTTATTTATTTTTAAAAAAGTTCTTTGGTTTTTTGGAAATAACAATTTTGTATTTTTAATTATTAATAACTATTAAAATAATTGATAAATATTGTGAGCAACTGCAGATTTAAAATGAACAATTAGTGAGCAATTTTGTGCACCTATTGAATATTCTGATTGGTTAAGGAATTAAAAATTTTGTACTTTTAATTATTAATTACTAATTAAATAGTTAGTAAATGGTTTGAGCAATTGCGTATTACGGTTAGGCATTTTGTGAGCAATTAGGAGTACTTATTCATCTTTAAAAAAGTTCTTTGGTTTTGAGGCAATAACAATTTTTTATTTTTAATTATTAATAACTATTAAAATAATTGATAAATATTGTGAGCAATTTCAGATTTGAAATGAGCAATTAGTGAGCAATTTTGTGCACCTATTTAATATTCTAATCGGTTATGGAAAAAAAAATTGTACTTTTAATTATTAATAACTAATTAAATAATTAATTAATAGTGTGATCAAATACGGTTTTGCATTAAGCATTTCTTGAGCAATTAATGGTATTTATTCGTTTTTAGAAAAGTTCATTGGTTTTAAGTATAATAGGGAAAAAATATTTTGTATTTTTAATTATTAATAACTAATAAAATAATTCATTAATAGTGTGAGCAAATGCGGATTTGAATTGAGCAATTAGTGAGCAATTTAGTGCACTTATTCATTTATCTGAGCGATTATACTTCCAAGCCAGCTTCTTTGTGGTACGGTCGTGGCGCATGGAGACACCGAGCCGCTGCGACAGAAAGCGTGCCTCACTGGAGGCTGCGGAATAGACCTGTTGAGGCCAATCTTGCTTGGCGGGAGGAAGTGAGACTTCGCGAGCAACAAGCCATATGCAGTGTTGTTCCGAAGAGTTCATCGCATAGTTTTACCGCTTATTAATAATTATAGCTTAGTCACTTAGAAATTGCATACTTGTGATTGGATAGTTTTATTATTTAAATATTAGTTTGTCGTTGATAGAATTATATATTGGTATTTCCTTAGTGTTTGTTTAGCTTGTTGGTGTTCCGTAAAATTAAAAATAAAATAGTATAGTTTAGCCGCGCCACAGCAATACGCTGTGTTATATTTAAATCATTTTCGTCGTTACAGCCTTTGTACTTTAAAAGTCGATAAGTAGTGTTTGTTCGTATATCGTTACGTCCGATTACAACTATGCCGAGTCGCTAGTAGTGCGTGAACTTCAAAGTGCGCATTTCTCTGAAGAAATTACAAGATTACAATCGAATAGAGCTTGTAGTCGCGCCTTTCAACGCCTTAAGCCATTTTTACAGGATGGGATTGTAAGGGTAGGTGGACGCTTGTCCAACTCGCAATTGAGTTTCGACCAACAGCACCCTATTGTTTTACCGCGTAAAGACCATATCATGAACTTATTAGTCGATTACCATCATAAATTGAACTCGCATGCTGGCCCCGACTTGTTGATGTCGAATTTGCGTCAGAATCATTGGATTCTTTCTGCACGTAGTTTAATACGCAATCGGGTGCACAGATGTATAGCTTGCTTTCGGGCACGCCCCAAGCCGTCATTTCCGGAAATGGCGGAACATAGATCTTGTAGAGTAATACAATCAGTAAAGCCCTTCATTCACACCGGGTCTGATTTCGCTGGTCCGTTTAAGGTCACGCTCACTCGCGGGCGTGGTATAAGATCCACAAAGGCTTACGTCTGCATTTTCGTATGCCTAACTACTCGAGCGGTGCATATAGAACTCGTAGGTGATCTAAGCACAGCAGGCTTTATGGGTGCATTTAAAAGATTTCTATCCCGCAGAGGCCCTGTAAGTAAATTATATTCGGATAACGGTACGAACTACGTCGGTGCAAAACGTATTCTATCAGAACTACATGAGCTCTTAGCTAGCAAGTATTATAATTCGGAGTTCGCTCACATTCTAGCCGAGAACCGCATTGAGTGGTCTCTGAACGTCCCAGCCGATAGTCATTTTGGAGGCAATTGGGAGACTAATATTAAGAGTCTAAAGAGTCACTTATACCGAGTAATAGGAGATCAAATTTTGTCCTTCGAAGAGCTAAGTACGGTGCTCGCTCAAATTGAATGCGTAATGAATAGTCGCCCACTTTGTCGTACGTTGTCTAGTGACCCCTCGGAACCGCTGGCTCTAACTCCAGCACACTTTTTGAATTTAACGCCTTTAAAGTATTTGCCCGCCGCAGATATGGATGAGAACAGACTTAGCATTTCCGCACGCCACAAATTATTAGATCGGTTAGTGCAATCGTTTTGGAAACGATGGAGGATGGAATACTTGCATACTTTGCAGTCTCGGCAAAAATGGAACACAGCAACTGAGCCTTTAGCGGTAGGAACTGTAGTTGTGCTCACCAAAGAGAATACGCCGCCTCTCCACTGGCCGTTAGGAATTGTCGAAGAGGTCTTTCCCGGTTCCGACGGAGTAATTAGGATAGCTCGCGTTAAGACCACGGTTGGGTCTTACCTGCGTCCGGTTGTCCGTTTGTGCCCCCTGCTTCTTCCATAATTTAAATTAGCTTTCTAGATTAAAATTGTAGTTGAATTTAGGTAATCTTAGCGTTAGTTAGTTATTTTGTTAGTTGATCTTAGCTCTAGTTGTTTTAGTTAATTTTGAAGGAAATCCTTCAAGGGCGGGGGAGATGGTTGCGCGGAAAAACCATTCGTATTATTTATATTAGGACGGTAGGTGCCAAGTCGTTTATTCCTTTCCAAAACGATATCGTTCATACCCTCCTATCGACACATCGGGGTGGTGGGGTGGGAGGGGAAAGAAGATGATTCTAGAATGTCACGTAATCATCGGAACCGAGGATATATAAGGCACGCGCGACCGACGCGGGCCTCTTTCCGCCGCGCCAGTCATTGGAACCACACCTCCTCTTCCCGTCGCAGTCGTCGTTGAAACCACACAGCTTCTTCCCGCCACGCTCGTCGTTGAAACCACAACGCTTCTCTCCCGACGTACCCCTGGGGCCCCAGAGTGTCTGTCCAGAAGAAGTTCCGGAAGTCGCAGCTATAGTGCTCAACAAATAGAAGAAACCCCGGTGAGTCAATATTCCTTTAATTACTGCCTGCCTGATATAATTGTTTTAACCCGCTCCAATTTTGTTTTTCTCCTAATCAGGCAGGATTCCCTTTCATCGATTTGGCACAATAATAGTTTTAGTTTTAGGGAAGAGCGAGTGCATTGTACCGCATGCTATAGTAGTCGCTTTTACGTAAGCGTAGAAGCAGTCGCATATACAGTCCACTTTAGTTAATATCTCGCGTAATAGGTTTAAGGTTCGACCGGGGAATTAGACTTCGGCAGCCTTAGACACGTGGCTCCACCACCTAGTAAGCAAAATAATGCCTGTAGCAGGTGACTTCGCTCTTCCATAGCTAAGTATTACAATATTATTTACGAAATAAAATATCCTAAAGTAAATAATGAAAATAATAAAAACATCACTTTAGTATCCTACCATCGGTCTCAAAGCATTAAAACATCAATAATATAATATATTAGGGTAGTATTTTACATCCATAGAGTGTATGTGTATTTAGTAGTTGTAGTATGTGGTGTGGTATATTGTATGAGTAGTGTGCGAGTATGTTCTGAGTATGTATGTGTATGTGTCCATTTAGTATCTGTATTGTAATGTCTCTGTTTCCTCATAATTTAAGGGAGTTAAAAAATTTGAAATCAATTTCTTACATTCCTTTTTTATTTTGCTATAGATTTTTAGTTCTATGTTTAATTTGTTATATAGTAAAACGGAGAGGCTTGAGTATTGTTTACTAGCAAATGCACTTTTAAATTTCTTTCTTTAATGCAACGACAGTTTTTCTTCTTTTTTGTTTAATGCTGTCATCGTAGGATATGACCGGCCCATTGCCACTTACGCTTATACTCAGTCTCATTAAGATCAATATATTTTGGAAAATTAAATTGTAAAGTTAAATTAAAACCATAGGTAGAATTTTTTTATTTTAAATAAATTAATTAATTATAAATAATATTTTCTGAAAGACAGTTGTGGTTTTAACACTAGTTCAAGAAAAGATATCTAAAGATGTCCTAAGAACAAGAAACAGCGGGGAACCAAACGGGATGTTTTTTCTATATTAATGATCATTTTATTTTTTTATTTTATTAATAAATATTAATACATAAACCCTGGGAATAAAATGATTATTATTATATTTTTTTTGGGGAAAAGGGTTCTCGAGTGGCAGCCTCGTACCGGTAGGCGAAGTGTAGGGCGACCCCCCACTAGATGGAGTGAAGACCTGGTAAGACATGCAGGGAGTCGATGGATGCAGGTGGCTCAGGACCGTGCTTTGTGGCATACCTTGGGGGAGGCCTATGTTCAGCAGTGGACTTGTGAAGGGCTGTAATGATGATGATCATGATGTATTAATAGTGTTACGAGCTTGAGGTTCGTTCGTGTTCGTCGAATTACCAACATTAACTCTTTAATTCACTTTACACTAATTAAACTTAAAACACTAATAATTAATCACACTGATTCACTTTATTCCGCTCCGAAGCTTCGCTTGTCTCGCCAAATTCAATACTTCCCCGATCGCACCTTGCAGCGCCTATAAATACACATTAGCACTGAAACATCCAGAACATTCAAGTAAATACGCGCAAGGCGTCGAAAGTTCGAGTGTCGGCTTCTAGAAGCTTAGTTCTTCGTTTCGACACTAGATGGCGCTGTCGGTTGCAAGATTAGTGATGTCATTTTCTGGAAAGTTCCCCCCACCCTCGTCCCTGACACAACATGACGTCAACTTATGCGCGCAACAGTAGGTACAAATTGTTTATGACCTGCTTAAATTGACTACTCTTTAAGAATACTAAATAATATAAAAATGCCAGCGTTTGTGAAGATGTTTGGCTGTTTGTTGATATACTTCTACCTCATCAGCCCGTTAAAGTTAACTGTTATGTATTGTGTACTTGGCAGGCGGATTGTTCATCATAGTCGAGGTGTACCGCTCTTGGTATATCACATCAACGTGTACGGCACTTGATCCAAATCCCACAAACGTGATTAGGAACAACATTGCCAATGTGATGGTGTCGGCCCTACTCTCAGCTCTCACTAAATCGCTTGCCAGTATATAATTTAGGCAGGCGCGGTGCCAGACTTGCTTCAGATACGCAAATAGCTTCAAAGTAGCCAAGTATGTCACGGGCATTTTGCAAAGTTTCAACACGCATTTGAATTTTGCCATCCAGCGTTGGTTTTACAACGGAAATCAAGTAAACAAAGTTCAAAGTTTGTGCCACCTGCCAACGGTGGCAGCCTATCAAAAGTCCACAGCTGAACATAGGCTACCGTCATAGAATGTCTTAGTATTAGCAATTATTGCCACGCTTGGCAGGCAAGCTTTTTTAATATAAGAAAAGACTTAACAGTGGTTTGTTTTTTATTAATTTTAATCCGGTTTTGGTGAATAAAATGCTAATTTCTTGATTTTTTTTATTCTAGGCATACATTTTCAGTTATTGAGAGAGATATATCGGCGGTTGAAATCTATTAAAGTGTTGCCAGTGTGGTTCAGTTTGTTCGAAACTAAATCCGGCGTGTGACATGCGTTTATATTGACCATGAATGCGATCAAATATTTGTTTATACAAAAACCTTTTTATTCAATATAGATTATAAATAATACTTATTGATTGTCACTTTTTTAACTTACTACTGGTTTAGAATAAAACCCTCCGTCCCAGGAAGAAACAGCGAGAAATCCAGTGGGAGTTTAAAAAAAATATCAGCGAACTATCCTGTATATTACAATTAACAACACATAACTAATTAGGAATAGCTTGGCAGCGATCACCTTTAGCAGGGTTTATGATCATTCAAAAATTCCTTAACATTATAATAACTCCTTTTAACAAACTTATTTTAATAAAGTTTTTGAACTTTGTGCAGGTCAACTTTTGTATATTATTTGGAATTTTGTTGTAAAAGCGTAAACATCGCCCCAATAGTGAAATAATGACTCGGTGGAGTCGAGTAACTAGTACTACTAGCCTGTATCTGTTCCTAGTATTTACAGAAGCAATATCACGTATTTTTGTAAAACTTTTTTTTTATAGGATTAGGTGACAAACGAGCACACAGTCCACATGATGGTAAGTGGTTGCTGTGGCCCATAAACATCTACATCTATCCTCGATTACGAATCAAAATGCAGATGCGTTGTCACCCGTGAGGACTAAGATGGAATGCCTCGTTTCCAGTAAAAAGGGTCTCCGGTGCTCTACACTCACCATACGAAATACAGCAGCATTAAGCTACTATTTCACGCTTGTATTCTGTGAGAGTGTGGTACTTCCCCGGTCGAGCCGACCCATTCGTGCTACAACTATACTTCTAATATAACTGCAGCATGGCTCTACCACGTTAAAAACTACTTTTATAATGATTTCTTATATTTACGCGAACACTACACATTTAAATAATACTAGTTTTTACGGATTTTATCGCGTATATTTAACTTTTAACTAACTATGGTAACTGCGGTTAACTATGACATCTAGACGTTGAACGTCTGAGTCTCCCCCGTGACTATGGGTGCTGTAAAGTGCTCGAAACGTCCGGTATTTAAAAAGTTAAATTTACTTGATAAAATCCGTAAAAACTTGTATTATTTAAACTACTTTTAATTTTGTGTACTTACATTAAATTTCTGTCCTGTGTAATGGCCGGTAAGAATACGCACTACCCCTTATCCTTATGACGTGTGTGTCGTCAGAGGCGACAGACGAAAACTAAGGCAGAAGTTCAGCAGCATCTTTCTGATTGACTGGAAAGGATACGGTATTATCGTCAACGGAGAGTAAATCACTCACCTTCTCCTTCTCAAATCATTCAATTTGCCGACGATATACCTTATAGGAGAATATATATATATATATATATATATATATATATATATATATATATGTATATATATAGCAGAATCGCTAGGTAAGTCCACCGAGAGGTCAAACGATGTATATATATATATATATATATATATATATATATATATATATATATATATATATATATATATATATATATATATAGCAGAATCGCTAGGTAAGTCCACCGAGAGGTCAAACGATGTATTCAACTCAGCTGGGCAACGTTCCGGAAATTATGAGACATCTTCTCGTTAGGCAAACTTTAAAACCTCAAACTAGATTGTTATCGAGTGGCAGCCTTGTACCGGCATGCGAAGTGTAGGGCGTCGCCCCACGAGATGGAGTGACGACCTGGTAAGACATGCAAGAAGTCAATAAATGTAGGAGGCTCAGTACCGTGCTTTGTGGCGTTCCTTGGCTGTTATGATGATGATGATGACATTACATTTTCATAAATGTATTGGGAGTGAACTTATAGTCATATTTTTATTTTAATATTTGCCCACAACCACGTTAATGAAGTATTCACAAAAATAAATAAACTTTAGAATGAGCCCAATACATAGTGCCATGTTAAGTTTTGATGGCGGCGTAAGAGAATTTACCAGTGCATTTCATCGGTTGGCGTAAGTAAGAGGCGACGTCGGGAAGTATGAGAACGATCTAATAGTTTCTAATAAATGGCGATATGGCTACCTCGTGTAAGTCAAATATATAATTCTCAAACCTGTAGGGTAGCAGAGTTAAACGTGCGTGATATCTAGTGTTACAATCGCCAATATGCGTACTAGCTAAATTAAGGCATATCTCTCCACTAGAGAGCAGACCTATAATTAACATAGAATTATACAGCAAGCAAAATTCTTTAAGAATTGAAGAAAATCGCATGAAGAGTCCCAAGCCGTGTTTGTATGTCACTTACAGTGTATGTAATTAAGAAGAAACTAAAATTTTGTAAGTTTTTCCTAATACCTACAGTGATAATTTTTTTAAGGTTATCTTTTCTGCTTCTAGGGATATGGCTAGAACTAGAACTAAAGGAATATATTTGTACACAACACTACGGTAGAATACATGATACCTCTTGTAGGTACTTAGTCAAGAAATGCAGGGGCCGGAGGACGTTTTTAAAATACTTATTTATTAATGAAATAATGTTTTATCGCTACAAGAACTCGTTTAAGGCTAACTTGAAATTATATTCTTACAACAAAGTGCATGAAAGCCCGCACAGGAGCTCGGCAGTTTCCGTTTGTACACTCAACATTGCATGTCGTCTGCAATCAGTATATTCTGCTGATGTGAACATCTTGGTGGGTCGCCACCCGTAACACTTTTCTCCTCAAATTCGAAGTTGTCGTTTCCAGGGAAAACTTCGGATATAAAAATTAAGCTAAGGAAAATTAAAAAAATGATACTTATGAACTAAGACACAGGTCACAATAATGATTAACAGTCCATACAAAAATTGTCCATATGTTAACACTTTTAATCACCACAGTTGTCTTTTCACTTTCACTATTTTTAATTTCACTTTTACTTAACGTAACTGATAGGAGTTTGAGGTCCGTAAGATCTTTTCCTTCTAGGTTCAGGTGCGGCGGGGCTAACATCTCAAGATATAAGTTTATTGCAGGCAAGTTAATTATAGGTAACATAGGTGGTGAAGTGGTTTCCATTTCCACAGGATTCTTAGTTAGATTTATATCATTAATTTTGGCTGCACAGTTATCGTTTAATGTTAAGATATATGTACCATGAATCTTCTGTCTCGCTTTTCGTTTTATTCCTATTATATTCTTTCAGAAACTGTTTTACTAAATCTAGTCGGTTTAAAGGTAAGTGTACTTCTAGGATTCTTTCTTTTTCCCTAGACATGTTTTTTACAGATAATTTGTTCAATGTTCAATGTTCGAGCTGAACACTAAAATTTGATTGAGTTTGGCGTCGATCGCTTCCTTTAAGATTGGAATTCCCTGTGATTCAGAGTCTTGCCCTGAATATGCGGTTTCTATACTAGAAGGTTTTTCAGAGGCTGTTAATGTGCTACTAGAAGTATACGGTATGGAATAATCGGATTTAATTGATAGGGTTTTATCTGAATCTGTGTCGTCTATAACGATTACCTTCTCAGAGTCTGTGTCTGAAATGGATGGAAAGGACATTTAGACAACCACCTCCTGAATATATCCGGAGGTGGTTGTCTAAATGTCCTTTTTTGCAATTCGCCAATTTTTTTAATAGCTTTTGTTAAGTAATTTAACTGAATTTCTTTATTTTTGTCTTCGTCCTTACCTACAGTTGCATGAGTGGATGAAATTTCCTTTTTATTTAAAGCATTAATACTAATTCGCGAGAAGGCATCCGCGTTAGAGTCCTTACTTACCGCTTTTATGTACAATGCTAAAATAATAAGTCAATCGGCTATTTGTTTCTATTAGAGTTTAATCAGGCAAGAGGTTTATGATCAGTAATAATCGTAAACTTTTTGCCATAAACGTATGGACGGCAGTGTTTGATAGCCTATTACTAGCAATTCCTTTTCAATTACACTGTAGCATGTTTCGGCATTGTTAAGAGTTCGACTAACATAGGCAACGGGTTTGTCTAGTCCTACTTGTCCTTGTAAAAGGACGGCACGTAAAGCAGATTCCGAGGCACCAGTAGTTAATATAAATGGCATGGTTTCCAATTCGATCGCGATACACTCTTCGGAATGGGGAGTGTACAGATCAAGTCTTTTCCATGCGCATGATTGCGGAGAAGTTTTTGGCCAAAAACTTAAAAGTTTTTTGTGCGTTCATGGACTTGGAAAAGTTTTATGACAGAGTGGATAGGACTGTGTTATGGCAAACACTGAACTCATTTGGGTTGAGCGCTAGTTTGATACAGGCTTTAAGGTATCTTTGTAGGGATTCTGGTGCTTATGTCAGGATCAGCGGGGTACTACTCTGACTGGTTTGGCATCCAAAAGGGTGTCAGACAGGGCTATGTAGGTTCCCCTTGGTTGTTCAAGCTATTTATGAACAGTTGTTTGCAAACTTTGAAAGATGAAGAATGTGGGTTAAGAAAGGGCGAGTTAAACGTCAAATGCCTTTTGTGTCGTCGGTGGCTGAGTTACAAATGATGGTTACATTAATGAACTGGGCATTAAAAAAGGGGAATGAAAGTGAATGCAAATAAGATGACACGAAGTGATGGTTTTTTTTAAAGAGAAGAAGGTAAAATGTTATGTGAAATAAGAATAGAAGGGGAATTGATTGAGCAAGTGAATGAGTTCGTGTATTTGGGATGTGTATTTAGCAGGGATGGTAGATATGATAAGAATATAGAGCGACGAGTGAATGCAGGAAATAGAGTGAATGGGGCTCAACACTCTTGAAGAATCAGAATGTGTTAAAAAAAGGTATGGTAATTCATAATGCTGTGTTAATCCCCGCTTTAATGTATAGTATTGAAAGTTGGGTATGGCAGAATAAGCACGAAAGTAAAATAAATGCTGTAGAAATGCGGTCTTTAAGGAGTATGCTAGGGTTGAATCTGAACAACAGGGTGAGAAATTGTGTGATAAGAGAAAAATGCGGTGTGCAAGATGATGTTGTGACCAGGATTAAGAAAGGAATGCTTTAGTGGTTTGGTCATGTAGAAAGAATGAATGAGGAAAGAGTGACAAAGCTAATTATATGGCAGATGTGAACGGCAGAGTCGGGAAGGGACGCCCTAGACGAAAGTTTATCGACCAAATTCGCGATATTTTGAAAATGGGCCACATTAGAAGTACCGTTAACCGATATACCGTAAGTACCCATAACCGATAATATATGGATGTAAAGGAGGCGAAGAAGGTATGTCAGGATCGTGCCAAATAGAAGTCCGTGGTCTCCCTACCCCTCTGGATGACAGGCGATAAGTAAAATTTAATTTAATTTACTTATCCTATACCTTTAAACGAGCAATTCTTGTATATATATATATATATATATATATAATCGGGATCTCGGAAACGGCTCCAACGATTTTCATAAAATTTAGTGTCCAGGGAGTTTCGGGGATAATAAATCGATCTAGCTAGGATTTATTTTTAGAAAATGTCTTTTTGTCCGTGTTTTTAGGCAATGAAAAACTGCTATAATATCGTTAGAATAAGAAGGTAAATTTTGACAGGTTGTTAATGATTATAAATAGCTTAATTGGTATAATGGGCGGTCACAGAATCGTAAAACCCCGGTTCGAGCCCAGACCGTCCGACCGACTTTTTAAACTTTTTTTTCAAGTAGCTTTCTTTTTTGAGAAAATCTATTTTTTCGAGCCCTTTTTTTAGTATTTTTTAAAAACACGAAAATTTAAATTAAAATAATTGCACTCATGATTTTTTATTCAAATAACCAGTTCCGTTTTTTCTGTTATGTCGCTAAGATCAAAAAATATTATTTATATTTCATCAGTATGTAATTTGTATCTAAATATAATTTCCAAAACACACGAATTAAAAAAAATCGAGCGAAAAGTACCGAGCAAAACTCGGTCAACCGGGTACTTTATAAATAAATGAAATATATTAACGCACTTCAAATTTTGGAAATAACGCTACAACTTTCTAAACACATAATTAAAATGGAATAGGATTGAAAGATGCAAATGGTATAGCGATTGAGTCTACTCACATACTGCCCATGTCCCTCCGATGAGTCTTAGTTCTGAAGCGTGACGTCCTCGCTGCTTTTCTTCTTGACGAATTTATTTGGTTCGTGGATTTTCGTTGAAAACGTTAGAAAGCGCTCGTCGTATTTGACTGAATTTGAGTGAAATGCGACGCGAAAATTCAAATTATGCGGGGGCCGGAGGACGTTTCAAAAATACTAATTTATTAATGAGAAGATGTTTAATCGCTACAAGGACTCTGTAGATGCTCTATGTCTCTAATGCAACTCTTTAAAATCGTAATAAGAGAAGGTTCTAATAAGTAACTAGTCTCATATCTTATTTTAAACATTCTAATTAAACCTAAATAAGCGATTAGATTTATATTTTCTTTATATAGTTTTTAAAACAAGAATTTGAAGCTAATATAAGTTATTATTTCACTCTCTTGGTATTAATGCTATTAGTTTTCATACTTTGTTTAAATCACAGATAAGAAACAATTAAGATTAAATGTTTAAGTTCACTTTTTACCTCTAACACTTAGTTTTATATCACGAATAAGAAACAATTAAGATTAAATGTTTTTAGATTCACTTGTTGTCGCTAACATTCTCCCCCACGGTGCGTAGCACTGCATCTTCTGGAGGCGACGACTCCGCTGGCACCAGCACGACGACACGTCGAGTTGGACGGCGAAGTATTCCACCTGATGTCCGCACGTCCAACACTCTGGTTCTTCCGTCTGGTCCGGGATAGGTTTTGATGACTTCTCCGCGAGGCCATGAGTTTCGTGGTAACGTAGAGTCCACTATTAATACAATGTCTTCTTCTTTTGGGTCTCTGCTTTCTCCCTTCTCGAGTTTCCTGGGCATCAGGAGCGGTAAATATTCTTTAATCCATCTTTTCCAGAAGTGATCCGCGAGTCTTTGACTGGTTCTCCAGTTTGCTTTTCCGATGAGCTCCGTATCACTGAACTCTCCCGGCGCCATCGCTCCGCATGATCTTCCCAGTAGAAAGTGATTCGGTGTTAGGCTCTCCTCGTCTTCTGGGTCCATGCTGATCGGGGTGACAGGTCTCGAATTGACGATATGTTCAACCTCGGTCATTAGCGTATGGAGTACCTCCTCGAGCGGGCTCTTTTCGTTGAAAACCACTGCTAGCGCCGTCTTGACTGTCCGTACGAGTCTCTCCCAGGCGCCTCCCATGTTCGGCGCACCCGGGGGGATGAACTTCCACTTGATGCCTTTTTCTTGCGCGGCTTCTTCTAATTCCCTTTTTGCCCCGACGAAGTTGGTACCGTTGTCGCTGAACATAGTTTTCGGGGTTCCTCTTCTGGCTGCCATTCGTCGAAGTGCCATGATCATTGAGCTAGTGCTGAGAGAAGGTACTAGCTCTAGATGTACTGCTCTGGTAGTGTGGCAAGTGAATAAGGCTCCCCAGTGCTTCTCAGTTCTTTTTCCGACGGTGACTTGCATCGGCCCGAAGTAGTCTACTGCTGTGCAGGAGAACGGGAACTGATGATGCTGTAGTCTCTCGCTCGGTAGATCTCCCGTCGGGGGTATCTCTGGTGAACTCTTCTTTGTCTTGCACCATTGACAGCTGTATGCGACCGCTTTTAAAGTTGCTCTTAAACCCAAGATCCAGAATTTTTGACGAATTTCGTTCATTACCGTAGCAGTGTTTCCGTGAAGGAATTTCTTGTAATAATATTGTATTATTAAACGGGTTATTTTTTGTTTCCCGTCTAATACGATAGGATTCATCCTTCTTTCGTTATGGTCGTGAAATTTCATTGTCCTACTCCTTAATTTGATGATTCCATCGTCGCCAATGTAAACGTCGATTTTCTTAAGTCGACTTGAGTTCTCTAGAGGTTTTTCTGTCTTCAGTCTTCTTATGTCTGACGCAAAACTGTCGCTCTGGCTTATTTTCATTAATAATTCTTCGGCCTTCTTTAAGTGCTCTTCTTCTAGGGGTAGGTATAGGCGCTTATTTTCGTTTTTGTTGGTCGACGGGTTTGAGGCTTGTGCTTCTTTTTTCTTGGTTTTTTGTTGTGGTTGCCAAGGCTCATCTTCCTGGCGCGTGGCAGTGGTGGTCGCTTTACGGCTCTTCTTTAATAGGTAGTGTGTAAAGGCAACCATTCTGGCTGTAGTGCGCAGTAGTCGCTCTCAGCTCGAGAACCTTTATGGGTTTAAAAGGGTGTCTTCTGCTGCCACCGTTGCCAACACCTTTTGTTTGTTCTTCTCTTCTGACATAGTACTTTCTGGTTTGAAGTCGTGAAATGGCCATTCTTCTTCTGGTTGACGGAGAACTGACGGGCCTTTGAACCATCTGGCGTTATGGTCGAATTCGATTGGGGTTCCCCTTGTGGCGTCGTCCGCTGGGTTCTCCTTATTTGGTACCCATCTCCAGTCTTCTGGTTTGGACTTCTCTTCGATCTCGGCGAGTCGGTTGGCCACGAAAGTTTTGAATTTTTTCGGTTCTGACTTTATCCACTGCAGTACTGTGCTGGAGTCGGTCCAGTAAATCTTTTTCGATATTTCGAGCTCTGACTTTTCTTCAATTGTAGCGGCTAGCCTGCTTCCGAGTAAAGCTGCTTGTAGCTCTAGCCTCGGAATCGATACTGGTTTTGTCGGCGTTACTCTTGCTTTGCCGGCGATCATGGAGACATGGACTTTTCCTCCGGGCTCGACTGTTCTCCAGTAGATTACTGCTGCATAGGCCTCTTCGCTCGCGTCGGTGAACGTATGTAACTGTCCTTTTCTGCCTTTGGGCGAGACGCATCTTGGGATCTTCAGCCTTGTTAATGTTGATACTTCCTCTAAGTATTTCATCCAGGTTTCCTTTTATTGTTCGTTAATTGGTTCATCCCAATCTATTTTCTTTCGCCAGATGTCTTGGATTAGTTTCTTTCCTTGTATTAGTACCGGCGTTGCAAAACCCATTGGATCGAAGGTGGACATCACTGCGCTTGTGACCTCTCTTCGTTGGAGTTCTTCTGCCATCTTGCAGGTGTTGCGTAACCCGACGTTGAAGGCTAATGCATCTTCTTTTACCAGCCATCTTAGTCCCAGAGTCTTCTCTTCTTTGATCAGTTGTAAGGAGTTTTCTTTATTGGTGTTTTCTACTTCTGATATTACCCCTGAATTGTTACTGGCCCAACCCTTCAGATGAAAGTTTGCTCTCGCGTGGATGTCTTTCACTTCTTTGGATATCTTCTTTGCTTCGGTTGTAGACGCGAAGCTCTGCAAATAGTCGTCCATGTAATGGTTTCTCTTAATTGCTTTCACTGCTTCGGGATGAGTGTTCTTAAATTCTTCTGCGTTCTTATTCATTACGTATATCGCTGTTGCTGGTGATGACGCTGCTCCGAAGATGATTGAAGAGATTCTATACTCTTCAGGCTTGCCGGTTCTTCGGCTTCCGCGCCACAGGAACCTGAGACTGTCTCGGTCGTCCTCTCTAACTTTGACTCGGAGGAACATGTCTTGTATGTCGGCCATGACGGCTACCGGTCCCTCTTTAAAGCGCAACAGTACTCCAAATAGCGATTGTAACAGGTCTGGGCCCGAGAGCAAGGCGTCGTTGAGGCTCTTTCCTTCATACTTGGCAGCTGCGTTGAACACTATTCTCAGCTTCTTCTTTACTGGATGCACAACAGCGAAGTGGGGTAAGTAGAACGTTCTTCCTTTGTTGGAGGTTTCTGGAGCTATCTCTGCGTATCCTTTTTCGATCAAACTTAGGATCTGTTCCTCGTAGTGCTTTCTTGCTTCTTGGTCTTGATCTAGTTTCTTTTCGATGCTAACCAGGCGTCGGACTGCCTGATTGTTGGGTAGGGTTTCGTCTTCTTTTTTCCACAGGAGTCCCGTTTCATATTGACCGCTTGGTAGTTTCTGCGTAGTTTTCTCGAGGGTTTCTAATGCTCTTCTGTCGCTGTCGTTGGATGGCGATCGATTCTGGATCCCGAGAGACTCTAGTTGAAAGTGTTCTCGGACGATATCTTCTATGTCTTCTTCACCAGTGGTCGCTCTGCGATAATGAGTGAAGTGTACTCTGGCGGTTGCTCCTGTTTCACATCCGTGTAACACCCACCCTAAGTTCGTAAGGGAGGCTACAGGATCTGATGGTTTGCCCTTCTTTAATTTTCTTGTCACTATCAGTCCCCAATTGTCTTGGCCTATCAGTAGCTTGGGTCTCTCGGTGACGTAGAGGAGTTGGTTTTCAATTGCTTTCAGGTGCTCGCAGTTTCTCACGGTGTCCTTGTTTATGCATTGTTCAGACAGCTTCAGGTCGTCGATGGTTCTTGCTACGATAGTCCTCTTTTCTTTTCTATGAGCCCCTTTTATTTTGAACTCGATCTTCTGTGAACTATCTTTTCTTAACACTTTCCCGCCGACGGTTTCGATCGTGAGTTTTTCTTTCTTTCCTTCGACTCCGATTTTCTCAGCAATTGATGCGTCTAAGAGCGTGACCGTTGACCCTTCGTCTAGTAGTGCTAATACGCGAACTTGTCCTTTTGGGCCATAGAGGTTCACGGGGATCATCTTTAGGTAGGCCTTTTCTTCTCCTTTGGCGTTATGAATTGAGGCGACCTTTTCTTCTGAGGTGCTTCTGATGTCTTTTGCTTCTTTTTCTATCGGTGCCGGTGGTTTGTCAGAATGTAAGATGGTATGATGCCATCTTTTACACAGCTTGCAGACTGGTGCTTTACAGTTGATCCTTGAGTGCCTGAATCGAAGGCACTTGAAGCATATCTTTGCCTTCTTGGTCCCATTTTCCATTCAGGTTGGCTTCTTTGAACTTTTTACATTCTAGTGCGAAGTGTTCTTCCTCACAGAACGGACATGACTTCTTATATTTTTCCTTTGACGCTTCTTGTACCAAGTGAACGGGTTTTCTTATTCCTCTTCTTTGTTCTGAGGACGCTTCAGGCGGAGCGAAGTCTCCGCACATGTCGGCTTCTGTTTTTAGGAATGCTTCGACAAGTAATAGCTCCTGAATTTCCTCATCTCTTCTGCTTCTGTGGTAGGCGAACCAACGGAACTTCATTGACGTCGGCATCTTGTCTACTATAACTCTCAGCGTTTCAGGTGAACTGAGATACTGCGGTTTCTTCAGGGCTTTGATTGTCTCAACTGCGTTCTTTACTTTGCTCGCAAATATGCATATGTCGCTCGGGTTCTCGCCGACTCTTGGGAGGTTCTTCATTTTTTCTAGTTCTGCTAATGCTAGTGCTCCAGGTCTTCCGAATCTTGCTTCCAGTCCCTTGATCACTTCGTGTGGGTCTTCGGCGGTGAACAGCAGGCTTTGAACGGCTTCTCTAGCTTTTCCTTGGATTGCTATTCTAAGGCGCGCTAGGTTCTGATTGTTACTGAAAGAAGCGGCCGTATCTTCGTATGATCTTTTGAAGGCTAACCATTCTTCACAGGCCCCGTTGAAGTGAGGGAGTTCGAGGTGCTTCGTTCGCTATTGGTTTGTGGTTCTTATTGGGCATGTCTCCGGTCTGGATGAACCAGCGATCGACTTCTCGAGTTCGTTCGAACAGTTCTTCTCCGGCACCATCTTCTTATTTTGACTCCGCGGTGAGAAGTTCTAATTCCGCTTGAGCAACTTTCGACCGAGCTTCTGCCAATTCTAGTTCCCTTAATGCCATTGTCATTTTTGCTTGCGCTTCTGCTTTCTTCCTATGCGACGAGCGAACGGAAAGCGTGTCTGGATCGCGGGTCATCTTCTTAGAGTGAGGCTGCTGCAGAGTTTTCATTGCGACACTTCTTTCTTGAATCTGCGGCGTTGGATGACTCTCTTCTTGGTGAGGAACTGACGCTTCAATGGTGCGGGTCGGGGGGGATGGTATGGGTTACATCCCCCGATGTTGATTCTTTTCCGGCAATGTTCTTATTAAGAAGTACGGGTTGTCTGTGTACGCTGCTGGGCGATGCTCTTGTAAGCGTCGATCGATCTGAAGTTGACGCGTTAGTAGCCGTCGTGTTTGTAGAATCACTCGGCGTGTTCATACTCCAATCCGTCGTACTGGTACCCGTAGTAGCGTTGCTTTCACTCGTAGTCTTCGACTGCACTGATTTTGATCTTGTATTTGAAGGCATCTTCCTAGTTTTCCTTAAACCCGATCCGGCTTCTCGAAGGACCAATGTAGATGCTCGTGTGTGAGAATGTTAATAAATAGAGCGGGTTTGCTGGCGGGATGTTAACTGGAGAGCATACAGTAGCAGTTAGATGAGCAATAAATAACACTTCTTGAGAGTTTCTTCTTATTTTATTTTCTTGATTCCTTATTATTACATTGCCGGATTTGGAATGTTTTACCACAAAAAACGCCCCTTTTTATAGGCAGCTGTGACCAATCAGATTTGAGAAAATTTGCACGCGGCACTAACGAATTTGCACATGACCCATCGACCAATCAGAGCACAGAACAACCTTTTCTAAGAGAAATTTACAATTTTCTTTAATAAGTGTGGTAAAACATACCTTACAACATTTTTATTTATTCCTGACAATAGATATGACTTATCTCTATTATTTCGAACATAAAACATTCATAAAACCTTTAATTTATACTTATAAAAAATAAAAATAGTTTCGCGGTCGCCTCACGGTTTAGTTCCGGAGTAGCTAAGCGTTTTTTCGCTCAACATACAAGTAGCGCCGCCAGGCGGCAGGAATGCACAACGCTTATCACGATAACATTATGCTTAAAACTTTTCACAGAACATATTTAAATTTTTTATTAAATTAAAATCTATTTCTATAATAAGTAATTAGATTACATTAGAGATTATTTGACATATTATTGTGTTAAATTACTATAAGAGAGAGAGAGAGAATTAAACAAATCATTAAATTTACACTTAAATGTTAATGTCTCTAATGCAACTCTTTAAAATCGTAATAAGAAAGGGTTCTAATAAGTAACTAGTCTCATATCTTATTTTAAACATTCTAATTAAACCTAAATAAGCGATTAGATTTATATTTTCTTTACATAGTTTTTAAAACAAGAATTTGAAGCTAATATAAGTTATTATTTCACTCTCTTGGTATTAATGCTATTAGTTTTCATACTTTGTTTAAATCACAGATAAGAAACAATTAAGATTAAATGTTTAAGTTCACTTTTTACCTCTAACACTTAGTTTTATATCACGAATAAGAAACAATTAAGATTAAATGTTTTTAGATTCACTTGTTGTCGCTAACAGACTCGCTTAAGACTAACTTAAAATTATATTCTTAAAACAAGGTGCATGAGAGCCCGCACAGGAGCTCGGCAGTTTCCGTTTGTCCACCCAGCATTGTCTGTTGTCTGCAATCAGAATATTCTGCTGATGTGAACATCTTGTTAGGTCGCGCCACCCGTAACAACTTACATTTTACTAACATCCAACTCGGTGTACGAGGGCGGCACTGAAAATTTCGGGAATCAAGAAAGTGACACAACATTACTATTTAAAAATGTATTTATTGCTTTTCGAAGTATTCTCTGGGAAATTGGACACATTTTTCCATACGATGGAACCAATCACTGAAGCAACCATTCCATTCGGAAGTTGGGGTCTCCAAAATGGCCGTTTTGTAGGCGTCCACAGCTTCTTCAGGTGATGAAAATCTCTGTCCACGCAATTTATTCTTTATTTTAGGGAAAGTTCATTAGGGCTTAGGTCTGGGCTATACGGCGGATGGTCTAATAATTCTATGTTTTCTTGCTCTAAAAACTCTTTTGTTCTGTGTGCGGTGTGAGAACTCGCATTGTCGTGATGGAGGATGATTCGGCGGTTGCAGTTCTCTTTACGGAGTTCAGAAACGACCTGTGGCAAACAAATGCTAGCATACCATTCTGCATTAACCGTTATTTGTCCCTCAAGAGGAATAGTCGTAACATGGCCGGTTTTGGAGACAAACGTGGCCACCATTTTTTTTGCAACACTCCGTGGACGAACAATTTTTGTTGGCTTTAACTCATTTTCGAACACCCAAACTCGTGACTGGTTTTTTGTTTCGGGTTCGTACGCATATATCCAGAATTCGTCACCTGATACGATGTTGTATACAGCATTTGAGGATCCTGCGTGGAATCTTTCGAGAGTTCTGACTCACCAAGTAACGCGAGCCGCTTTTTGCTCTTCACAGGGAGAATGCGGTATCAATCGGGAAAGCAACTTTTTTACACCTAATTGTTCGAGCAAGATTATTTGTATTTGACTCATACCAATGACTAAAGTTGCCTGAATTTCGCGGTATATCACATGTCGATCTTCCTCAATCAGCTTACGCACAGCATCAACGTTTTCTTGGGTGACTGCAGTTTTTGAACGACCTTGGCGGGGATCATCACTGAGCTTGACACGTCCACGTTGAAATTCAGCAAACCAGCGATAAATTGTGGTTTTGGATGGGGCTTCATCACCTGCATTCAATCATCATGTGAAATGCAGAAATCATCCAGTCAACACACTGTTTTTATGTTAACCTGTACGCCAAGCCATGCTCACTTTCGATCGCGCAATACCAACCTTACGCCCGCCAAGTAGTGATCGAATTAGATCAGAATTATGTAAACATGTCTACCTATGAAAAAACTATTTTTTCGTTTTAAACAAAACCAAAGACACTATGCAATAGATATTAGTATCAAAGACAAAGATATGCTCTTTTATTTTAAACCATAACCTGGCAATGTTTCTTAGAAAAAAAAAAAAAGAAATCACTCTGAACTTCCGGCGTTCCACGTGTCACTTTGATGAAGGTCCGTCCGTCTTTTTTATAGAATTTTATATTTGTGTCTGGACTAAAAACGAAAGTATTATACTTTTTTATATTCCTTGTAATATAGTCAACACGTAGATATGTAATTTGTGGTATAAAAAGTGAAAAGTAAATTGCCAAAAGTACTTCAAATTCCGAAAGGCCTGTTTTGGCGGGCGGGTTATAAATGTGTTATTTTTCAAATTCTCATTTATTTTTAGTGTAAAATGTAAGTAAAAATAGTTTTCCTACATATTTTGAAATAACATGACGTTGTATTTATTTCAAATTCACACGAACATATTTTAGAAATATTGTTCGAAATGTCACAGATAAAATATTATTTTATTTTTTTTTTTTAATTTTTTAATATTTTAATATTTTGGTATGAGTAACGAATGGAAACACATAAAACATAAAATATACATATTTCCAAACAATTTCATATAAATTTCTACAAAAACAAAGGTGTAGAATTCAAATTAGTAGTAATTTTGTCACTAAAATTGAAGTTTATACTACTATTATGCTATACAGTGTAATTTATATACTTTATTACAATTTCTAGCAACCAAAAATAATTTTATTCGATAGTTTATACATTCAACAAGACTTCCTGTAAGTTTTATCCATAAATATTGTCTCAAAGTGAAAATATAGCAAAATTTGCAATATTGCAAAAAATTTCCTAACCTAGAAATTTTCCCGCCAAAAAGGTCCCGAGTGAACGGGAGTGTAACATGGCGCGCGCTCGCTTGGCGTACAGGTTAAACCACTTCGAAAGTCATAATAAATCATCGCTCTTGAATTTTCTCGAGTCAATTCCATTTTCTCAACGACTAAACAAGTTTGACAAAACCTTGTGATAAGACCGAGAATCGTTTTTTTTTTAAAAATAAATGGTATTCGATTTTTAAAACCAAGGAGTTTTCAATTAAAAAGATTTTAATATGACAGGAACAGTGGAAATATTCCATTCCCGATACTTTTAGTGCAGCCAGTATTCACAAATAAATTAACATTTTAATTAGAATTTGAAATTCAAATTCAAGTTCAAAAAAAATAGAATTTGATTTAAAAAAAAGCAGCCACTATGTAAGTAGCATAATTAACGCAAGTTATTCAAGCTAGACGAGGGTATTAACACGTTCGTAACGTTCAAAATAAAGTAACCGAATATTATCCGAGACGATAATACGAAAAAGAAAAGATGTCTGCCTATCCTGGTGAATTTGGGTAAATCTTGATACTAAAAATAAATGTCTCGCGTGCTTCTCCTTGTGCTGATATGCTCTAACGCCTTGTTTAATATGCACTATCCAAAACAAAAAATAGTATTGCTTTTAAAGCGGCAAAGGAGCTTTGGATTTTTTTCCGAAAATTTGCTAGAAATGGGCGATATGACGATTGGGGCTAATTAGTAGAATTAAAATAATTTTTTTCTTTTTATCTTTGCAGTCGGCTTTTACTTTTGATTAAAAATTATATTTTTGATAGTTCTTAGTAGTAATTCGTATATTGGTGCCAAGAAATGGAAAAATGACAAATAAATATATCTTTGTGTTCACTTTATCGGGTGGTTTTCTGTCTAGGCGTTCATCTGATTTGATTTAACCCTTTTATAAATTTTAGCCGTCAAGCAACAGAACGTCCTCTACGAGTATGTTTCAATTTGAATTGTAAGAGAGCTAATACAATTACAAGCTTTGAAGCCTTTCTTAACCTTATGTCCGAAAAGAAAACTGCGGCCTTCTTTGGTCAACGTAGGTTATAGATGCCCATGAGCTGTATTTCTCACTTATCAGTGCATTAAAAGCTTATTTCTTACTCTATAGTCTTCAAAAATTATAAGCTATACCAATTAAGGCTACATAAAATACTTCTGTGGTTTCTCTTATTTTTCATTAAAGTACACGGCTGGATATGAGGCTCTTCCATTATAGCGAACATTTGCCTTAACCGCCTCGCCTGGCGGGTAGATTAACAATTGCAGTACCAGACATGGAGCGGCTATGGCGTTGGTCTGAGCAGGCCTAAACCTGGCGTAAAGAGTTGGTTATATTACCATCTTTCGGAAGCCATTAGGTTAGATAGGAGGCATTTTACATAGCCGCCTTTTATGACCTCCATAGAAAGAAATGGGTGATTGATTCACACTATGCAATTTCATAGTACGCGAGAATTTCAAGTTCCGTTCAAGCCGATACCAATAAAAGTAGTGGGTAGTGAAGGAATTACTAAGAAATTGTTTACAGAATAACTAACGGATTTTTTTGGTCCGGTCCGGGATTTGAACCCTGTTTCTCATAATCAGCAGTCGCGCTTACGACCACTAAAGTAATGAGGCACTCGTTTATATACTCATCTAGGCATAAAGTAAAGTTACAGCCTATAAACGTCCCACTGCTAGCCACAGGCCTCCCTTAATTTCTGAGAGGGTTTTAGGGCAAGGAAGTGTCCGCCGCGCTGCCCCAATGCTTGTTGACGAACATCACATGCCCTCAAAATAATTTTTTTCTTATTTCTCAGACATGTAGGTTTCCTCACGAAGTTTTCCTTCACCGAGCCGCCGAGCACGTGGTAAATCAGCACTTAAAATTGCAATTATCAATTTCGTTGGTGCCGGCGGGGATCGAACCCGGGTTACTCGCGTTCTGTAAGTGTTCTGTAAGTTCTGTAAATATAATTACAGCGAGCGTTAACCATCTGAGCTACCACGGCTCTTCATAGTGTAACGATCCCCCCCCCCTCTATTGTATATAAAATAAAAATTTTATAATATTAAAAATATCCCCTTTTCAATAACATTATATATATGTGACCAGGATTAATAAACTATGTTTAGATCTTTCTAAAATGATCTCTCTAAAGGTTTAATAATAGGCCGTTTGTAATCTTTTGGCGTGATCGTCTTAGTTAGGACCCTTATTTACGTTGTGTTTGTTTGTAACTTAGTTCTTTTAGGTGTCTTTTGGAAGAATGAATATTCACTAGAGCAATTGAAAGCTGTTGGTAGTGCCTAATAAGCTAAGTGAACCCCGTTCACGAAGACAGGGCTCAAAAAAGGTTAAGAACATAAAACGTCCCTATTCCACTTGTATCAGGTTTACATTATTAATTTATTATTATTTATCCCTTCCCGCTTGGAAAAGGCTCACAATATATTTATACAAAAATACCCGATACAAGGGCTCCGCTCTCCTACATTTATTTAAAAAAATGTAGGGGAGGTACACGGCCCCACACACGCCGTGCACGGTGAGCGCCAACCATTTTGATGCACTCCCCCCGGAGGGAACGCTAATTCGGGAACTGGACCGTAGTCCACAGCAAAATAACTGGCGAACCAGTAAAAGAGGCTTGGCCCCTTGTTAGTGCGTAAGCACAAACATCGACCGAAGTCGCGCATGTCAATGCGTGTAAACGCCATACAGAATACGAACGGATCCAGCCACAGTGAATGTACGTCACACGGTTTAGGCAAATAGGCACACTGGCTGTAAACCCTCCGTGAGCGCCACCACCTGCCAGATCGCCGCTCCTGCAGACGTGATGTAAGTGTATGGCATCACCACCAATTGCATGATCAGCACGGCTACTAGCCGCAGAGCGTGTCATGAGACTACTGCTCACCTCAAGGGAATGGGGTCCCACGTTGTGCAGCTTTCGGCCGCAGCCTTGAGAGTCTCCTCAGATCCTCCCGCCAGCTACCACCCGCATGAGGTCGACACATATGCTCCACCAACCAATACAACGGCAGATATAGCCAAAAGGCAGTTATAAGATAAGAGTAATAATTCGCCATCAGAAAGGGTTTGTGTCACTGACGTTGAGTAAATGCATTTTCGATCATGTTTGTCTCACCCACCAACAAGTTGCCTTCAATCATTCAAAGGTGGGAAAGTTACAGAGAGATAATATTATGTTGTTATATAAAACATCGTGGAGGGCAGACAGTCTGCAGCCCCGCAATGAAGGGACCCGACTTGGGCAAAGCTACTTAGGTGTGAGTCAAACCAAGACGCAGAGAGCGCCATTGAGAATAGCGTCCCACCAAACAACCATCGCAGAGACGTAATGCTGCAGAACGCAACAAGCATCAATACGACTATCGTCGGGCTTACACCATTCCAAGGTCCCCCATACATCCCAGCAGACATCACCACCCGTATACCTCCATCGACCAGAACCACAGAGAGCGTCGAATCAGGCGCAGCACACCCGTAGATCCATCACAAGACGCAATACCGCCAGTAGCAGTAAGCATCAATGCAACTATCATACGGATGGCGCCCCCTCACAACACACCCACCATGATCCCTATCGACTTTGGTAACAAAGTTGGTATTGTTGTTATATTAAAAATATCACCAACGTATCATAGTAGCACGCTACTAAGACGCCAATGAACAAAACTCCACGTATCATAGCGCTAATGCACTAAGACATGAAGCTGAGTATGCCTGTTACACTTAAAAGTGCTACCAAACACACTCAACATCCCCATCCGAAAGATAGACGACGCATCGCTATGCGCTACGACGCCGCCCACAAACGGTATGGGTGTGCGATGTCCACGGGAAAGCCGTATTGCTACAACAAACCCGCTTACCACCGACACTAAGATGTTAATTGTATACCTCCATCGACCAGAACAACAGGAATGCGTCGAATCAGGCGCAGCACACCCGCAGATCCATCACAAGACGCAATACCGCAAGTAGCAGTAAGCATCAATGCAACTATCATACGGGCGGCGCACCCTCACAACACACCCACATGACTCCTATCGACTTTGGCAACAAAGTTAGTATTGTTGTTATATAAAAAATATCACTAACGTATCATAGTAGCACGCTACTAAGACGTCAATGAACAAAACTCCACGTATCATAGCGCTAATGCACTAAGACATGAAGTTGAGTATGCCCGTTACACTTAAAAGTGCTACCAAACACACTCATCATCCCAATCCGAAATATAGACGACGCTTCGCTATGCGCTACTACGCCGCCCACAAACGGTATGGGTGTGCGATGTCCACGGGAAAGCCGTATTGCTACAACAAACCCGCTTACCACCGACACTAAGACGTTAATTGTATACTTCCATCGACCAGAACCACAAGAGAGCGTCGAATCAGGCGCAGCACACCCGCAGATCCATCACAAGACGCAATACCGCAAGTAGCAGTAAGCATCAATGCAACTATCATACGGGCGGCGCACCCTCACAACACACCCACATGACTCCTATCGACTTTGGCAACAAAGTTAGTATTGTTGTTATATAAAAAATGTCACCAACGTATCATAGTAGCACGCTACTAAGACGCCAATGAACAAAACTCCACGTATCATAGCGCTAATGCACTAAGACATGAAGCTGAGTATGCCTGTTACACTTAAAAGTGCTACCAAACACACTCATCATCCCCATCCGAAAGATAGACGACGCTTCGCTATGCGCTACTACGCCGCCCACAAACGGTATGGGTGTGCGATGTCCACAGGAAAGCCGTATTGCTACAACAAACCCGCTTACCACCGGCACTAAGATTGTTGTTATATAAAACTGCACCAACGTATCATAGTAGCACGCTACTAAGACGCCAGTGGACAAAACTTCACGTATCATAGCGCTAATGCACTAAGACATGAAGCTGAGTATGCCTGTTACACTTAAAAGTGCTACCAAACACACTCATCATCCCAATCCGAAATATAGACGACGCTTCGCTATGCGCTACTACGCCGCCCACAAACGGTATGGGTGTGCGATGTCCACGGGAAAGCCGTATTGCTACAACAAACCCGCTTACCACCGACACTAAGATGTAAATTGTATACCTCCATCGACCAGAACCACAAGAGAGCGTCGAATCAGGCGCAGCACACCCGCAGATCCATCACAAGACGCAATACCGCAAGTAGCAGTAAGCATCAATGCAACTATCATTCGGCGGCGCACCCTCACAACACACCCACATGACTCCTATCGACTTTGGCAACAAAGTTATTATTGTTGTTATATAAAAAATGTCACCAACGTATCATAGTAGCACGCTACTAAGACGCCAATGAACAAAACTCCACGTATCATAGCGCTAATGCACTAAGACATGAAGCTGAGTATGCCTGTTACACTTAAAAGTGCTACCAAACACACTCATCATCCCCATCCGAAAGATAGACGACGCTTCGCTATGCGCTACTACGCCGCCCACAAACGGTACGGGTGTGCGATGTCCACAGGAAAGCCGTATTGCTACAACAAACCCGCTTACCACCGGCACTAAGATTGTTGTTATATAAAACTGCACCAACGTATCATAGTAGCACGCTACTAAGACGCCAGTGGACAAAACTTCACGTATCATAGCGCTAATGCACTAAGACATGAAGCTGAGTATGCCTGTTACACTTAAAAGTGCTACCAAACACACTCATCATCCCAATCCGAAATATAGACGACGCTTCGCTATGCGCTACTACGCCGCCCACAAACGGTATGGGTGTGCGATGTCCACGGGAAAGCCGTATTGCTACAACAAACCCGCTTACCACCGGCACTAAGATTTTTGTTATATAAAACTGCACCAACGTATCATAGTAGCACGCTACTAAGACGCCAGTGGACAAAACTTCACGTATCATAGCGCTAATGCACTAAGACATGAAGCTGAGTATGCCTGTTACACTTAAAAGTGCTACCAAACACACTCATCATCCCAATCCGAAATATAGACGACGCTTCGCTATGCGCTACTACGCCGCCCACAAACGGTATGGGTGTGCGATGTCCACGGGAAAGCCGTATTGCTACAACAAACCCGCTTACCACCGGCACTAAGATGATATGTCTAGGACACATCGGTTAGCGAGTCCAAGTTTACCTCGGACCAATTGCTCGTGGAGCAGCACACACGCCACCATAATATTCCTTTTCAAGTCCCTAATAAGGACTAGTCATTTTGCTACAGTACTAGGAGCAGTCAGTCACCCGACCACCCCATACAATGCTTATGCATCAAGGAGACCTCCTATAATATTGCTTTTGTATCATAGACCTTACTTTCATAAGTCATGTATATATAGGATTCGAACCCACGACCCTACTATTGTAATGCATATTAATCATAGAGACCTTCTATAGTATTGCTTTTGAATCACAGACCTTACTTTCATAAATCATTCATATATAGGTGTTGACGACGCTCACGTTGCTTCTCGAACACCTGAAATATAAATAATATTAATCAATAAAAATAAAATATGTAAAAAAAAATATACTCATAAAACATTGTTACTTACCTAATGTACTTGCTGTTTTTCTATAATAAATAAGTACGTGTGCATACGGGGACGGTGGCACTTACCGCGATTTTTATCAGTAGGGTGAAGGTATATTTGCAACAACGGTGTTGCACCGCTGAGTACATGATCCCGCGTTTCGAGTTAGTTGCACTAGAACATCATACGAGGTGACACCTATGTCTCCCTCCCCGCGGATGTACACGCGCTCACCAAATTTTTTTTGTATATTTTTCTCCCAGACGACACCAGCGGCCTACATCATCAACATAGTGGTCCTTCGGCCGAATCCTTACGTCGTCTGCAAAAAATATAATAATAATAAGTACCAGTTATGTTCCACGCGCCGGCTACGCCGCAAAAAAAGCGACGACCACGTGGCACCTCTGCAAAATCGGAGTGCAAGAACAACCAAGATGTGTTACCATCGTTCAGCTTAAAGGATGAAGTGCTGGAAAAACCTGGAAATGCGCTAAGTGCCTCTAGTAAGAGTAAAAAGTCATCAAAGACTGCAGGCACGTCGTCAAGTACGGCACGCAAACGGCAATTGGAATACGAAACCGCTAAAGCTATGGCTCTCGTGGAAATACAAGCAGCGGAAGCTGAAGCAGAAGCCAAAGTTAAGAGTGCTCAGGCAGAAGCTGCCAAGCTTAAGGCAAATATTCAGTCGAAGCTGCTAAACAAACAGCTTGCAGCCGAGATGGCAGAATTGGAGTCTCATTCACGCTCTTCCCACAAGTCGGCTATGAAATCTTCGACCAGCAAAGTTGAAAATTGGCTGAATGCTCCAGGAAACCAGCATGAGGAGAACCGAGAAGAGTACTCTTGTGAAAAAATCGGCCTAGAAAAGCTGGCACATGCCTTGAATGATGTAGTGGCTACCTCATCATATAAAATACAGAACCAGGAGCTCTTAACAAGATTAGCAACGTCTAAAGACCTGCCTTTATTTTTTGGAGATCCAATGGAGTGGTTGCAGTTTAAACAGGCGTACCAAGAATCTACCCAATTATGCAAATATAGTGACACAGAGAATTTATGGCGGCTACGTAAGTGTCTTCGTGGCGATGCTAAAGAAGCAGTGACTTCACTCTTGATTGGTGGAACTACACCCGATTTAATAATTGACACCTTAGAACTTCGATTTGGCAAACCAGAAACAATTATGAGTAAAATAGTTTTACAGCTTAAAAAACTATGTCCGTTGCCGTTAACTTATCATAATGATATCATTAATTTTGCAATAAAAATAAAGAACTATGTGGCTGCTGCCAAAGCAATGCAACAAAGTGATTATCTTCGCAGCCCGGAGTTAGTATCGATTGTCGTATCTAAGCTTCCAACTTTGCTTGTCGCAAAATGGACCGACTACGTTTATGAACAGCGAGAGTGTAATTTACCGAAGCTAGAATTGCTTAGTGATTTTTTATATGAGGAAGCCACTAAAACAGCTGCATCAGGAGTAAGTCATATTCACGCTCAATATAATTTAAAGAAGCCCGATGAACGTAAACACCGTTCACACTCGTTGTTGTACACAAATAGTAATCAATTACAAAACGCGGAAAAGTGTACATTTTGCCGAAAATGGGCTCATGGTGTCGCAGATTGTTCACGGTTTAAGCGCGCCTTACGCAAAGATCGCTGGCGATTTGTACGCGTAAATAAACTTTGCTTCAAATGTCTTGCCCCCCGCCATACGAATGGTATGTCTTGTATTGGCAGTAATTGCGACATTGACGGCTGCAATCAACCGCATCATCGTTTACTGCACTGGATTAAACCATTGGAAGAAAGCTTAAAAACTGTGGAGCGAAGTGAGGATGAGCATCCCAGCACCAATGAAACAGTGACTCATACGGTGGCATCCCACTGTCACAAGGTGTTTTTGAAAGTGGTGCCGCTCACTCTTCACGGACCGAATGGCAGTTTGCATACGCATGCACTACTGGATGATGGAGCTACCGTGACGGTGATATCCTCTGATATCGCAGATGAGCTCGGATTATACGGTGCAAACGTGATATTGCGCGCGCGCAGCGCATGGGACTCGGGCGAGCTTGTGTGTGAATCTCAAGTAGTGAGTGTTAGTGTTACCAATTCGTATAACGAAATGTTTACTTTCCGTGCGCGTAAAATTAAAGAATTAAATTTACCAACACAAAAAGTGCCGAATATGGACTTTAATAATTATGGATTGTTAAGTGAAGATCTTATGTTATGTAATTGTAACGCTAAGCCAAAATTATTAATAGGTCAGGACAACCATCATTTAATTTCTCCCATTCGTTGTGTTCGTGGTAAGCAGCGTGAGCCGTACATAACTCAAACTGCGCTTGGATGGTGTGTGCACGGACATATGGTAAGTGATGTTAATTGCACTGATCGCTTTGTCTCTTTCATTAATAGTTGCCACGAAAAGGCGGGACAGTCGCAGTGTATCTTTCACTTACACACGGTAGAATCGATTGCTAGCGATCTCTCTCTCGATAACGATAACGGTGAATGCACCTGCGCGCAATTGCACGATGCGGTTCGTAGATCCTTCGCGTTAGAGTCTATTGGTGTAAGTTCGAAGCCGCGCCGCAACCCAGACGAAATACGCGCTTTACAAATTTTAGATGACACTGCAGAATTAGTAAATGGTCAATGGAATGTCGGCTTACCGTGGAAATACGATGAATTACATTTACCCGACTCTTACCCTAACGCTTTTAATCGTCTAAAGTCAATAGAAAGAAAATTTTTGCTCAACAAAGAGTATGCAACTCGTTATTGTGAAAGAATGAGATACTTATTTTCTAATGGTTATGCTAGAGAACTTAATGAGACCGATGAAAACTCTAATAAACGTATAATATGGTATTTGCCGCACTTTGGTGTAGATAATCCAAATAAGAAAAAACTGCGTTTAGTTTATGACGCGGCAGCAAAGTCGAACGGTTATTCTTTAAATGATTTTCTTTTACAAGGCCCTGATTTGTTACAATCGTTATTAGGAATAATGTTACGATTTAGAGAAAACCGCGTAGGTATCATAGGGGACATAAAAGATATGTTTTTAAGGATTAATGTACGAAAAGAAGATGTTAATTCTTTGCGTTTTTTGTGGAAAGATATCTATTTAAGCAATGAAAATGAACAATTAGGCTTCGGAAGTAGTAACAAAGGTTCAAAATTACCTATACAACATCCTGTTAAGAAATATGTTATGACGTCATTAATTTTTGGCGCTAACTGCTCCCCATTTATAGCACAATATATTAACCAAAATAAAAACACATTGCGCTTTCAGAATAAAATGCCGGATGCAGTTAATGCAATTAGGAAAGATCAATATATGGACGATTTTATCGATAGTTTACCAGACGTCGCTACTGCTACAAAAATGATAAAAGATGTTTCATATATTAATCAGCAAGGTGGTTTCGTGATGCGTAACTGGTTAAGTAACAAGTCAGATGTTCTTAATGATATGCCAAAAGAGACTTTAAATGACATGGCGATACGGTTTAATGTTGAATCCCAGCCGGAACGAACGCTTGGGCTTTTGTGGTTTCCCGCGAGTGATATGTTCGGGTTCGATCTTTCGTTAAAGCGTATACCGAGTGATATTTTACAACTATCACGAAAACCGACTAAGCGTGAAGTTCTTCGTATTATAATGTCTGTATATGATATTCATGGTTTTTTAGCACCTTTTACGATAAAATCCAAAATTTTAATGCGCGAAATATGGAATGTAGGTATAAAGTGGGATCAGGAAATAACAGATAGTTTATTTGTTTTATTTAAAGATTGGATTTCGCAGTTACAAGAAATGAGTTACGTTCGAATCCCGCGGTGGTATTTCTATAGCAACGATTCTGTCGGTGTGAATGAGAAGAGCGGCCACACCGTAAACGACGATGAGACGTCGTTGCAATTGCATATTTTTTGTGATGCATCTCCATTCGCATACGCATGTGTTGCTTATTGGCGTAAACAAGACAGCAACGGCGTGCAGGTGTCATTCATTGCGAGTAAAAGTCGCGTTGCGCCGTTAAAACCGTTAACTATGCCTAAACTCGAACTTCAAGGCGCGCTATTAGCATGTCGCTTGGCAGAGACTATAAAAAAGGAGCATAGAATTAAACCGTCACGTGTTTTTTATTGGACTGATTCAATGATTGTTATTTATTGGATACGTAACGAGCATAGAAATTACAAAGTTTTTATTGCAAATAGGTTAGGTGAAATTGATGAGTTAAGTAAAATTGATGAGTGGCATTATGTGCCGACAAATTTAAATATAGCCGAAGCATTAAACAAAGGAGTTTCCTGGCAGTTTATACCACCGGCCAGTCCTCATATGGGGGGAGCTTGGGAGCGTCTGATTAGAAGTGTGAAAACGGCACTGAAAGTCGTTCTTAGAGAGAGGGCTCCTCGAGAAGAAGTTTTATTAACGCTTCTCGCTGAAGTCGAAAATATAATTAATAGTAGACCGCTTACCCATGTTTCGGTGGACCCTCAAAGTAAAGAGGCATTAACTCCAAATCATTTTTTACTAGGATCTTCGTCGAACTTACCTGTACCTGGGGTCTTTGATGATGGCGACATGTATGTTAGACGACAGTGGCGTATTGCCCAACGGTTGACAGACTTATTTTGGAGCAGATGGGTAAAAGAGTTTTTGCCAGAGCTAATTCCTCGTCGTAAATGGGATAGGGAAGGTCCGCAATTAAAATTAGGAGATCTTGTAGTAGTAGTCGATCCATCATTATTTCGAAACTGTTGGCCAATAGGTATTATTGAAAAGGTTTATCCAGGTTCAGACGGCAGAGTCAGAGTAGTTGACGTTAGGACTAAGTCAGGAGTGATGAAGCGATCAGCTGCTCGCGTGGCCTTTCTCCAGCTTGATAATGAGTGTCGGCGAACCGACACTTGGGGGGAGGATGTTGACGACGCTCACGTTGCTTCTCGAACACCTGAAATATAAATAATATTAATCAATAAAAATAAAATATGTAAAAAAAAATATACTCATAAAACATTGTTACTTACCTAATGTACTTGCTGTTTTTCTATAATAAATAAGTACGTGTGCATACGGGGACGGTGGCACTTACCGCGATTTTTATCAGTAGGGTGAAGGTATATTTGCAACAACGGTGTTGCACCGCTGAGTACATGATCCCGCGTTTCGAGTTAGTTGCACTAGAACATCATACGAGGTGACACCTATGTCTCCCTCCCCGCGGATGTACACGCGCTCACCAAATTTTTTTTGTATATTTTTCTCCCAGACGACACCAGCGGCCTACATCATCAACAATAGGATTCGAACCCACGACCCTACTATTGTAATGCATATTAATCACAGAGACCTTCTATAGTATTGCTTTTGAATCATAGACCTTACTTTCATAAATCATTCATATATAGGGTTCGAACCCACGACCCTACTATTGTAATGCAAATTCATCATGGAGACCTTCTATAGTATTGCTTTTGTATCATTGAGTTTAATATCATAAGTCCCTAATATAGGACTAGTCATTGTGCTACAGTACTTCAGGCAGTCGGGCTCCCGACCACCCCATATATATGTACAACTGCAGGTATGTATCTCCGGCACCTCATCCATACAAGACGTCTATACGTGAACACCTTCCATAACTTAGGAAAATTTTCTTTAATACATGAACTCCTTCAACAACTTAGAAAATTTCATCTATACGTGAACTCCTTCCACAACTTAGAAAAATTTTCTTTTATACACGAACACCTCCCATGACTTAAACAATTTTTAACAAATTTTCTAATTATCTTATAAACGTTATTTAACTTAATTTTATAATATTTTTTGACTTGTATTTCTATTATTTATTTTATTTTAAATATTTTTACAAGTTTTTTATAATAAATTTACTTATTACGAGAAACAATAATTTTGCCTTTAATTTGCTATGTTATTGGGATAATGTCTGAAATATATTAACTTTATGTTTATTAATTTAACTTTATTGCTTAATATATATGTTTTAAAACTATTTTTGACGCCCCTTTATATTGATTTTAATTATTAATAATAATATTGAGCCGTCACAATCCACCCCCAAATTTTATGTTAATGACCCACACAGTGGAGTCGTTGATATAAAATTTTACTATATTGAGAGCATATGCACTACACTCAAAATTTTGAACTTATGTGTATCTGTTCTTTCCTCTTTCAATCTGTTACAATTCAGTATATATTTTCACCCCACCTACCCCAGGGAATGGCCGCCGCCACACACCCCTTCAACCACATCTATCCAATTGCAATAAACCATAAATTGTTATCTTGCTAATTTTATTGTATATTATGTCGTTGATATAGTGGTTCTCTTTAGTTTTTGACTTACATTTTAAATCTTTAAAATATAAATTCAGCAATGTTATCTTTGTATGCACAGTATTTTGATTATGAGTTGCAATCAGATGGCTACACACCCACAGGATAGATGTGATTGAGCCATTCACACTGACCCAACTCCCCAAATTCATTCAATAAAAACATATTTTACAAAATTATCTTACAATCAATATTTACAGATAGTTATTAATAAAATCATTACAGCATTTTTCTTATTTTTAATTAATTTATGTCTTGCTCATAACTTTAATAATTTTAATCTATTTTTCAATAGGCCACCCACGGGACCAAATTATATTTCAGTATTTAATCTAGTATGTATATAAGCCAACCCTATTATTTAAAATATTTTAATAAATGAATAGCATTAAAATTTCCCCTAATTTCATTTGTTTCTGGGTTTGCTAAAGTATATACATTGTCAAATGGTACGGCTGCTATTATATATGGCCCTTCATACGCCAAATTAAATTTACTCATAACTTTGTTATCTGCATCTGATCTACTAGATCTTGAAACTTTTACTAAATCGCCAACATGATATGTCACTAATCTATTGCTCTTATCAAATTTTGTGTTTCTAATGCGGCTTGCCTCTTTTAAATTCTTACGCACTTGCTGTCTAATCTGTTCGACATTGTTTTTGATCTTACTATTAAATATTATCTTGTCGAAAGACATTTCATTAGACTCACCATAAAGAATCTCACATGGTGTAAATCCCGTACTATTGTGATATGAATTATTATACAATTCTTCTATTTTAGGCAATATTATTGCCCAATCTTTGTGGTTAGCATGACAAAGCGTCCTGAATAATCTGCTCAACTCTCTATTTACACGCTCTGTTGTATTTGGCCTAGGATTTCTTACTGTGGTATATATCGGTTTAATATTCCATTCTTTCATTGATCGTTTCCAATGATTACTTATAAACTGCTTCCCATTATCTGTCATTATTGCTTTGGGCTTTATAATCTCAACAAAATGCTTTACTTTCGTTACAACACACTTTGCTGTTGATTGTTTTAAAGGATATAATTTGATGAATTTACTAAATGAATCTTGTATAACAAATATGAAAGTGTACCCAAAGGTACCCGATGCCAGCGGTCCATATAAGTCAGCCATAACCATGTCTCCGATATTTTCTGTTATTATAGATTTGCATGGACCCACATATGTTATATTACTTTTCTTTGATAACTGGCATAAATGACACACCCTTAATTGCTTTTTAATGTATTTTGTTAATCCTTTCCAAAAGAATCTATCTCTCACATATTTAATTACTTTATAGGGCCCTTGATGTCCCATTTCTATATGTACTTGGTTTATAACATCTCGTCTCAAGGGTACAGGTAAATAAATTACTTCCTTTAAATTTGTTTTGTAATATAATATATTATTTCTCAAACTATAACGTTTCAGTTTATCATTTTGTTCTAATGTTGAAATATTTATCGTCTTTAATTTTTCAATAATAGCCAACGACTCTGTATCTTGTGTTTGATATACTGATATGGATTTTAACTTTTCTATCAACTCGTCATTTGGTTCACTTTCTGTATAAGCTATTTCTAAACTTTTATTTTTATCCTCTTGTATTAAATCACCATCAGGAGGGTAACGTGATAGCACATCTGCAACAATATTGCTTCTACCCGATATATGCTGTACTTCGTAATTAAATTGTTCTATATACAATATCCATCGAGTAACTCTGCCATTGAATAATTTCATATTATTAATAAACAATAATGCTTTATGATCAGTTAAAATTATTACTTTGCTGCCTCTTAAATACGTCTCGAACTTCTTTAAACAACTTATTACAGCATAAAACTCTTGTTCAGTGACAGACCAATTCAATTCAGAACCTTTTAAGGCTTTACTGTGATAGCCTAATATTCTCATTTCACTGTTATTATCTATCTGATAAAGTACTCCGGCCATACCCACACCGGAGCAGTCCGTTTGCAAATAATAAGGTTTACTAAAATCAGGGTCATGCAATTCTATTGTATTAATAAATTGTTGCTTTATAAAATCAAATGCCTTCTGTACCTTTTCGCTCCATTGGATCTTACGTCCCTTTTTTAATAATTCACAAAGAGGTATTATACATACACTATAATTTGGTATGAACCTTCTATAAAAATTACAAAGCCCCAAAAATGCTCTCAATTGCTTAATCTTTTTGGGTGCTGGAAAATCTTGAATTGCGCGAATTTTATCGGGATCTGTCTTTATGCCTTTTGTTGAAATTATAAAACCCAGCATCTTAATTTCTTTACAAATAAATTCACATTTTTGCAAATTTCACGTTAAGCCAGCTTTGTTTAATTTACTTAAAACAATGTCAATGTGCTCCAAATGTTTATCTAATGTTCCTGATGTTATAATAGCTAAATCATCTAAGTAATTCACACAAAATTCTTGGACTTCTGGTCCCAATATTAAGCTCATGGCTCTACTAAAGCTTCCTACCGATGTTTTTAATCCTTGTGGCAGAACATTATATACATATGACCTTCCATTGAATGTGAAACCAGTATATTTTCTACCATCTTTATTTATTGGAATTTGAAAATATGCATTATTTAAATCAATGGTAGTAATATAATTCGCTCCATGAAATGAATTCAAAACATCTAATTGTATTGGTGGCTTCTCTGTTTCTGCAATCATTTTCTTATTTATGCTTCTAGCATCTAATAAGACTCTAATTGTGCCATCCCTTTTAAGTGTGAATGTTAATGGGCTACTGTAAGGTGTCGATGCCCTTGTGATGATACCAGCTTGTTCCATCTCACTTAATTTCTCTTCCATTTTCGATCTATATGCATATGGAATCGGATAAGATCTAGTAACTATAGGTTCATCATCGATCATTTCAATTTTATGTTCGTAGCAATTCGCTCTACCCAACTTGCTCGAAAATATATTCTTATGCTTTTCCAAAACCTTACTTAGCTTAGCTTTTTCAGAGGCCTCCAATTTTGATCTTATCTTTATATTTGTTAAAGGATCGTCAGTACTTTGTTCAACGCAATTGTTATATAATACTGAATTACAGTTATATTTAAACGGTATGAAGTAGTCTTTGTTTTTCAACTTAAATTCTATACCAATTGCCGTATTTCTAAAATCTATCAATATTTTATTTTTCTTGAGCCAGTCAAAGCCCAATATTAATGGTCTTATTAAATTATTAACAATTAAAGTTTGTGTTTCAAAGACTACTTCATCTATTTTTATAGGCAATATGATCATCTGTTGTATTTTTGTGCTGCGCTGCCCAACAGCACCTTTTATTTGCATTGCTTTAACTGGCATTACTGATATTTTGTGATTACCACTTTTAATTTGTAAAAATAAACTCTCTGAAATGCATGTAATATCGCTCCCAGTATCGAGAAGCGCATCAATTTCTTTATCAAATATTGAAACTTTAAGTTCAGACCTCATATTCCCTATAAATTCCTTTTGATATTTATCTTCGTCTTCCTCGAAAACAGTTTGCACGAATAACTCCGTTATGAGCAAATCTGATTTGGTTTTTAAAGTCTTAATTATACTATTTACATTATTGTTATAACCAAGTCCTTCTCTATTAAAAGTTGCTTTTAAAGAAATAGGTTTTCGCAAACCCCTATTATTTTTGCCAAGAGTTTGACCAGGTCTCCGACCCAGCTTTAATAATATATTTAATGCTTTGTTCCCTTGTACATTATAAGGGATCGAACCGGGAACTAGTTCGACCTCTATTGCTCTAAATTTGGCTCGGGAGCCGAAACATTTACTTGTTCGTTAGTGACTTGTATTTCATTCATTTCGTTAACCTCCTTTCTTCCTTCTTCAGGTTTCCGCCATGATTTATATGATTGCTGTATTTCTTTTTGTTTTCGCTCAGCTTTATTATTAAATTTTCGTTTTTTCTCAGTATTGTAAGGTTCACGATCTTCTTCCTGTTTATCAATGTCATCTAAATTTCTCAAGAAATCTGTTGTCTCAATTATTGTCTCAATTTTAGCTATTCTCCATAACTGCTGCACTGTTTTAGGATAATGTCTAATAACATCAGCAACTAATTGTTTTTCTTGTATCGGATATGATAATGTTTGTGCTTTTTCAATGACATAAAGAAAATAACCAACCATGGTGGGGTGCGTATATCTACTCCATTTATTTTGTACAAGGAATCTTCTTACTTTATTTTGTTCCTCTTCACCCCAAAATACTCTTAGAAAGTCTGCTTTAAAATCATCAAAAGTTGTCCAACGCACACTATTAATTCGAGCCCAATATTTGGCTTCACCTACTAAGCACTCTTGAGCTATTGATATTTCAAGTCCATTAGATGGGACTTTCTTTAAATAATTGGTGAGATCTTCTAAAAATGTTACTGGATGAGTATTCCCATTTTCAAATTTCGGCTTGTTTATTGTCACATTATGTATATTATATACAATATTCTGTTTAGGGTCAGTAACAAATGAGGTGCTCGCCCCGTACACCTCTTCTTGGTTTACTTTAATTTGGTGATCTTTCGTTTGATTGATAAACTTCTCTTCAAGATCTTTTATTTTAACCTCAAAGGTTTTCACTACATTCTTAATTAATTTTTGAAGTATTTTTAATTCATTTTTAGGCTTAGCCTTCACTAAATTTGAACTTTTCTTTGTTTTAGCCATTTTTATATTTTTATATCTTTCCAGTTTTTAGCACTGTTATGTCTTTCACTTATACAAATGTTACTGAGTACTTTTCACTTATTTCACTTTTTAGTTTATTTTGTCTTAGTTAACTATGCACACACCATCTATAACAAACAAAAATTATATTAATATTAAAGCCCCACCCCCAGACTCTCAACCACCCCCAGCAAACACCATCCTCCTAGACACCTCTCCATTTCACGGACAACAAATTGTAGGCATAATGCCTACTTCATAATTCTTATAAAGACGACCTTCCTTTTAAAATATATCCTGGTCACGGCACCAAATTGTAACGATCCCCCCCCCCCCTCTATTGTATATAAAATAAAAATTTTATAATATTAAAAATATCCCCTTTTCAATAACATTATATATATGTGACCAGGATTAATAAACTATTGTTGTGTGAATAAGTCAACTAGCGCCATCTAGTGTCAGGAACGAGAGCGAGGGGAGCTTTGCAGAGAATGACATCACCGATCTCTCGACCGACAGCGCCACCCGAAGAACTGAGTTTCTAGAAAATCTATACTCGAGCTCTCGGTACCTTACGCGTGTTTACTTGAACATTCCGGATATTTTGCTAATTGAAATAAATAGGTGGCGCAAGATGCGATCGGGACAGTGTCGATTTGACGAAACAAGCGAAGCTTCGGAGCGGAATTAAGTGGATTAGTGTGTTTAATTATTAGTGTTTTAAGTTTTAATTTGTGTAAAGTAAATTAAAGTGTTAATTTAGGTAATTTTATCGGCAATTTTTATTGTCACGAACCTCAAGCTCGTAACAATTGGTGTCAGAAGTGGGATAAAATAATGCCGATTTTACCTAAGGAGGAAACGGAGGGTGTCCGTACCCGAAGTCAACGCCAGCAGGAGACGGACCAGAGGAGATTTGGTGGTGCAACGCCGCAGATGTCAGAGGGCCAGCCGGCGGCCACGGAAGCCGGTCCGTCAGCAGCTTCTACGTCTGTGGCACCTGACTTAGGTGCTCTGATGGTGATGCTACAGGAGCAGGCTCGCCGACAGGAGGAGCAGGCTCGCCGACAGGAGGAGCAGGCTCGCCGACAGGAGGAGCAGGCTCGCCGACAGGAGGAGCAGGCTCACCGACAGGAGGAACAGGTCCGTCGGTTGGAAGAGCAGCTGCGGGGTGGACAGGATGAACAGGTCCGTCGGTTGGAAGAGCAGCTGCGGGGTGGACAGGATGAACAGGCCCGCCGACAGGAAGACCAGGTTCGTCGTTTGGAGGAGCAGCTGCGGGGCGGACAAGAGGAACAGGCCCGTCGGTTGGAAGAGCAGATGCTCCTCATGAAGGACCTTCACGCTACCTTCGGGAAGGAGATAAAGGAGGTGAAGGATAGGGTTGCTCAGCATGACAACCGCCTGTCGGAAGCTGAAACCCAAATCGCGAAAGCTGAAAACCGAATCGAGAAAGCTGAAACCCGAATCGACCAAGTAAACAATCGGGTTGACAACGTTATGGCTGACATGAAGAAATCACTGGACGAACTCAAACTCGGAGATGGAGCTACAGCTCCCGTAGTAGCTACAACACCTTCGCTACGCGGGTTCAAGGTGCCACCGTTCGACGGTACCTCTTCCTGGTCAGCCTACAAAATCCAGTTCGAGGCTGTTATGAAGGCGAACGGCTGGAACAAAAGTCAGGCCATGACTGCTCTCACACTAGGCCTGCGCGACCAGGCCTTAACAGTTCTGGAAGCTCTCGGTGAGGAAGTGACTTATGAGCAACTCCTTGAGGCATTGGAGGCGAGATATGGTGACGCTCACCTGGAACACGTCTTTCGTGCGCAGCTTAAAGATCGTGTGCAGCGCATCAACGAAAACCTGCAGCAGTGGGCTCTAGAAGTGGAGAAGCTGGTGCGAAAAGCATACCGGTCTGTACCTGCGCTCATTGAAGGGAACCTGGTGCAGACATTCATCGACGGCATCCGTGACCTGGAAGTCAGAGCTGCTGTGAGGCTCGGGCACCACGAGACGCTTAAGGAAGCCTTGGCCCATGCACTGGAAGTGGAAGCCGTGCGGCAAGATCATCGTTCCCATCGCGTCAGGGAGGTTGCAGCAGCTACAGTTCGCGACCGCAACAAAGGATACAGCCCAAGGTGCTATGTCTGTGGGGAAAAGGGCCATCTTCGATCCAGCTGCCCTAAGCGAACCCTAGAAAGGGAAGGTGAACGATCCCAGGAGGGTAGTGCGGCCAACAGCACCGCCCAGCAGCAGCAGGGAAACGAGTAAAAGCCAGAACTGCGGGGCGGTTGCTGGCTGATGTTAAAAGAGCCCCAAGAATCTCGATCTCACAAACCCATGATGGGAACAGTCTAATCATCAAGGGCGAGGTCAACGGAATGCCGTGTAAACTGACCATAGACACTGGAGCCTCTCGTACGGTTGTTAGTTCCCAACTTATAAGTCAGTTCCTTGGGGACTCCGCATACAACCGAGAACGCATTAATTTGGTAACAGCCACCGGTCAGCGTATACCCGTCCGTGGAGAGAAGGAGATGGAGTTGAAGCTTGGCAACGTGATCTACCTGCATAATGTCATCGTGGCTGATATAATGGACGACTGCATCCTAGGCCTAGACTTTATGAGGAATAATTGTTGTGAGATCGACGTTAAGCAAGGTGTTTTGAAATGTGGACAGGAGGAACTTTTTATGGAAGGTGCGTTACCAGGGAACGTGTACAGCATTAAGAAGATTGTTCTTCCGCCGAGATCGGAAACGATTGTTCCGGTTAGTCTTCCCCGAAACGCTGGGCAAGCTCACCGTTGTGTACTTGTGGAAAGGGTAAACAATGACCTTCCATGGAAAGTAGCTCGAACCTTGGTCAGAACCACTGACATCTCAAGAATACGTGTGTTGAACCTTTGCGACCGGGAACAGATTATAGAAAAAGGCACACTGGTTGGCACTTGTGAGGAAGTGGATTGGTTACGTCGGTGCCAATATATATCAAGTGGGACCCCCAGCAAGGTTTCAGAAACGAGAGTGACCACACTTTTGGAAGACTGTCGCAGTGTTCTCTCCCCGAACGAATTGGTCAAGGCGAAGAAGTTGTTACTCAAGTACGCCGATGTATTCTCGTCAAACGATGCTGATATAGGAAAGACTGGCTTAGTTCAACACAAAATAAACACAGGAGAGGAATTGCCTATCCGTCAGCGGCCAAGAAGATTGCCGGTAGCACGTGAAAAGGAAGTGGAAACCATGATTGAGGGAATGGTGAAGGATGGTGTTATTGAACCTTCATCTAGTCCATGGTGTTCACCCGTGGTGCTGGTAAAGAAGAAGGATGGCAGCATGCGGTTTTGTGTTGACTACCGCCGTCTGAACGACGTTACAAAGAAGGACAGCTATTCATTGCCAAGAATTGATGACACGCTGGACATGCTTACAGGAGTAAAATGGTTTAGCACGCTGGATCTAAAAAATGGCTACTGGCAAGTTGAAATTGACCCTAAGGACAAGGAGAAAACTGCGTTCTCGACGGGAAAGGGTCTGTGGCAATTCAAAGTAATGCCGTTTGGGTTGTGCAATGCTCCAGCAACGTTTGAAAGGCTGATGGAACTTGTACTTACCGGGCTAATTGGCGATGCCTGTCTGGTCTACTTGGATGACATCATCATCGTGGGCCGTACGTTTGAGGAACACCTTCAAAACCTGGAACGCGTGCTTATGAAAATTCAGAGTGCCAACCTCAAGTTGAACCCGAAGAAATGTTCACTATTCCAACGGCAAGTTAACTTTTTGGGGTTTGTAGTATCGGAAGAAGGTATCCGCACAGATCCAGAGAAAATTGCCGCTGTCAAGGATTGGCCGGTTCCAAAAGACAAGACGCAGGTTAGAGCATTTTTAGGTTTGTGCTCCTATTACCGGCGATTCGTGAAGAACTTTGCAGATATAGCCAAACCTCTGCACAAGCTAACCGAGGAGAAGCGACATTTCTGCTGGGATGAAAGTTGCAATATCACATTCCAGGAGCTTATAGACCGTCTGTGCAAAACACCTATTTTGGGATACCCTGATGCAAGCAAAGAATTTATAGTTGACACAGACGCAAGTGACATAGGACTTGGCGGTGTGCTGTCTCAACGGAGTGGTGACCAAGAGGTCGTGATAGCGTACTTCAGCAAGTCGTTGTCAAAACCGGAAAGGAACTATTGTGTCACAAGACGCGAATTGCTCGCTGTGGTAAAGTCGTTGCAGCATTTTAGCAAATATCTTCTGGGACGAAAGTTTCACTTACGAACTGACCATGCTGCACTAAAATGGCTATTGCAGTTTGAAAACCCAGAAGGACAAGTTGCGAGGTGGATTGAACTACTGCAGGAATACGACTTTGAGATCGAACATCGCAGCGGAAAATCTCATGGCAACGCAGATGCATTGTCAAGAAGACCTTGTCCTGAAGATTGCAAACATTGTACTAGGCAAAAGAGTAAGGAAGTGGTATCCGTGAGGATGCTCAGGGCAGACCACCTCAGCATCGAGTGGAAGGACAGCTTACGACATGCACAGCAGGAAGATCCGGACATCAAGCCGATTCTGGAATGGATAAAGGCCAGTGCTCCCAAGCCCAAGTGGAGTGACGTCTCAGCGATGAGTTCGACCACTAAAAGCTATTGGGCCCAGTGGGACAGCTTGCTGCTTCAGGATGGAGTTCTGTGTCGTAAATGGGAAAACGTTCGGGGAGACAGCTGTCATTTGCAAATGGTTGTCCCTAAAGCTAAAGTACCGGATGTTCTACAGCTGTACCATAATGATTGTTCAGGAGGCCATCTGGGAGTTAAACGAACTCTATTGAAGATCCGAGAACGGTTTTACTGGGTACACTGTCGAAACGATGTCGAGGACTGGTGTCGCAAATGTACAAGTTGTGCGGCTGTAAAGGGACCTCAGACTCGTAGTAGAGGTGCATTGAAGTTGTACAATATGGGTGCACCATGGGAGAGAATAGCCATTGACGTGGCGGGGCCGTTTCCGGAGAGTGAAAGCGGTAACAAGTATTTCATGGTTGTGATGGATTACTTCACTAAGTGGCCAGAAGTCTTCGCCATTCCAAATCAAGAAGCTTCAACAGTTGCAGATAAACTAGTTCATGAAATCTTCTGTCGTTTTGGAGTACCTTTAGAGATTCACAGCGATCAAGGAAGGAATTTTGAGTCTCAAATATTCCAGGAAACTTGCCGAGTTATGGGTACTCATAAAACAAGAACGACTTCTTATCACCCGCAATCTGATGGAATGGTGGAACGATTTAATCAGACATTGGAGAGGTACCTAGCAAAAGTTGTAGACAATCGGCAACGAGATTGGGACAAGCACATACAACCGTTTTTGTTGTCATATCGAAGTTCTGTTCACGAAAGTACAGCAGTGACACCAGCTTTCGCAAACTTTGGAAGAGAATTACAGCTGCCTGCGGACCTGATCACCGGGATACCACCTGATGCCCCACGCAGTATAACCGATTATGCAAATGACTTGCGGAACAAAATGAATGACATTTATGAGCACGTCAGACAATCGGGCCAGCAAATGTCTGAAAAAATGAAAACCCGGTACGACCGAAAAATGAACAATAAAGGGTTCAACGAAGGTTCATTAGTGTGGTTGCACAATCCAGTCCGCAGCAAAGGGAAATCTCCTAAGCTTCAAGCTAAATGGGACGGCCCGTACCGGATTGTAACCAGGATCAACGATGTGACCTACCGGATACAGAAAGGCGCAAGAGGGACTCCTAAGATCGTCCATGTGGATCGCTTGGCGCGTTATTATGGGACCGATAATGCTCGGGACGAGCATGTCTTAGGAGGGGGCAGTGTTGTGTGAATAAGTCAACTAGCGCCATCTAGTGTCAGGAACGAGAGCGAGGGGAGCTTTGCAGAGAATGACATCACCGATCTCTCGACCGACAGCGCCACCCGAAGAACTGAGTTTCTAGAAAATCTATACTCGAGCTCTCGGTACCTTACGCGTGTTTACTTGAACATTCCGGATATTTTGCTAATTGAAATAAATAGGTGGCGCAAGATGCGATCGGGACAGTGTCGATTTGACGAAACAAGCGAAGCTTCGGAGCGGAATTAAGTGGATTAGTGTGTTTTATTATTAGTGTTTTAACTTTAATTTGTGTAAAGTAAATTAAAGTGTTAATTTAGGTAATTTTATCGGCAATTTTTATTGTCACGAACCTCAAGCTCGTAACACTATGTTTAGATCTTTCTAAAATGATCTCTCTAAAGGTTTAATAATAGGCCGTTTGTAATCTTTTGGCGTGATCGTCTTAGTTAGGACCCTTATTTACGTTGTGTTTGTTTGTAACTTAGTTCTTTTAGGTGTCTTTTGGAAGAATGAATATTCACTAGAGCAATTGAAAGCTGTTGGTAGTGCCTAATAAGCTAAGTGAACCCTGTTCACGAAGACAGAGCTCGAAAAAGGTTAAGAACATAAAACGTCCCTATTCCACTTGTATCAGGTTTACATTATTAATTTATTATTATTTATCCCTTCCCGCTTGGAAAAGGCTCACAATATATTTATACAAAAATACCCGATACAAGGGCTTCGCTCTCCTACATTCATTTAAAAAAATGTAGGGGAGGTACACGGCCCCACACACGCCGTGCACGGTGAGCGCCAACCATTTTGATGCACTCCCCCCGAAGGGAACGCGAATTCGGGAACTGGACCGTAGTCCACAGCAAAACAACTAGCGAACCAGTAAAAGAGGCTTGGCCCCTTGTTAGTGCGTAAGCATAAACATCGACCGAAGTCGCGCATGTCAATGCGTGTAAACGCCATACAGAATACGAACGAATCCAGCCACAGTGAATGTACGTCACACGGTTTAGGCAAATAGGCACACTGGCTGTAAACCCTCCGTGAGCGCCACCACCTGCCAGACCTCCGCTCCTGCAGACGTGATGTAAGTGTATGGCATCACCACCAATTGCATGATCAGCACGGCTACTAGCCGCAGAGCGTGTCATGAGACTACTGCTCACCTCAAGGGAATGGGGTCCCACGTTGTGCAGCTTTCGGCCGCAGCCTAGAGAGTCTCCTCAGATCCTCCCGCCAGCTACCACCCGCATGAGGTCGACACATATGCTCCACCAACCAATACAACGGCAGATATAGCCAAAAGGCAGTTATAAGATAAGAGTAATAATTCGCCATCAGAAAGGGTTTGTGTCACTGACGTTGAGTAAATGCATTTTCGATCATGTTTGTCTCACCCACCAACAAGTTGCCTTCAATCATTCAAAGGTGGGAAAGTTACAGAGAGATAATATTATGTTGTTATATAAAACATCGTGGAGGGCAGACAGTCTACAGCCCCGCAATGAAGGGACCCGACTTGGGCAAAGCTACTTAGGTGTGAGTCAAACCAAGACGCAGAGAGCGCCATTGAGAATAGCGTCCCACCAAACAACCATCGCAGAGACGTAATGCTGCAGAACGCAACAAGCATCAATACGACTATCGTCGGGCTTACACCATTCCAAGGTCCCCCATACATCCCAGCAGACATCACCACCCGTATACCTCCATCGACCAGAACCACAGAGAGCGTCGAATCAGGCGCAGCACACCCGTAGATCCATCACAAGACGCAATACCGCCAGTAGCAGTAAGCATCAATGCAACTATCATACGGATGGCGCCCCCTCACAACACACCCAACATGATCCCTATCGACTTTGGTAACAAAGTTGGTATTGTTGTTATATTAAAAATATCACCAACGTATCATAGTAGCACGCTACTAAGACGCCAATGAACAAAACTCCACGTATCATAGCGCTAATGCACTAAGACATGAAGCTGAGTATGCCTGTTACACTTAAAAGTGCTACCAAACACACTCAACATCCCCATCCGAAAGATAGACGACGCATCGCTATGCGCTACGACGCCGCCCACAAACGGTATGGGTGTGCGATGTCCACGGGAAAGCCGTATTGCTACAACAAACCCGCTTACCACCGACACTAAGATGTTAATTGTATACCTCCATCGACCAGAACAACAGGAATGCGTCGAATCAGGCGCAGCACACCCGCAGATCCATCACAAGACGCAATACCGCAAGTAGCAGTAAGCATCAATGCAACTATCATACGGGCGGCGCACCCTCACAACACACCCACATGACTCCTATCGACTTTGGCAAAAAAGTTAGTATTGTTGTTATATAAAAAAATATCACTAACGTATCATAGTAGCACGCTACTAAGACGTCAATGAACAAAACTCCACGTATCATAGCGCTAATGCACTAAGACATGAAGTTGAGTACGCCCGTTACACTTAAAAGTGCTACCAAACACACTCATCATCCCAATCCGAAATATAGACGACGCTTCGCTATGCGCTACTACGCCGCCCACAAACGGTATGGGTGTGCGATGTCCACGGGAAAGCCGTATTGCTACAACAAACCCGCTTACCACCGACACTAAGATGTTAATTGTATACCTCCATCGACCAGAACCACAAGAGAGCGTCGAATCAGGCGCAGCACACCCGCAGATCCATCACAAAACGCAATACCGCAAGTAGCAGTAAGCATCAATGCAACTATCATACGGGCGGCGCACCCTCACAACACACCCACATGACTCCTATCGACTTTGGCAACAAAGTTAGTATTGTTGTTATATAAAAAATGTCACCAACGTATCATAGTAGCACGCTACTAAGACGCCAATGAACAAAACTCCACGTATCATAGCGCTAATGCACTAAGACATGAAGCTGAGTATGCCTGTTACACTTAAAAGTGCTACCAAACACACTCATCATCCCCATCCGAAAGATAGACGACGCTTCGCTATGCGCTACTACGCCGCCCACAAACGGTATGGGTGTGCGATGTCCACAGGAAAGCCGTATTGCTACATCAAACCCTCTTACCACCGGCACTAAGATTGTTGTTATATAAAACTGCACCAACGTATCATAGTAGCACGCTACTAAGACGTCAATGAACAAAACTCCACGTATCATAGCGCTAATGCACTAAGACATGAAGTTGAGTATGCCCGTTACACTTAAAAGTGCTACCAAACACACTCATCATCCCAATCCGAAATATAGACGACGCTTCGCTATGCGCTACTACGCCGCCCACAAACGGTATGGGTGTGCGATGTCCACGGGAAAGCCGTATTGCTACAACAAACCCGCTTACCAACGACACTAAGATGTTAATTGTATACCTCCATCGACCAGAACCACAAGAGAGCGTCGAATCAGGCGCAGCACACCCGCAGATCCATCACAAGACGCAATACCGCAAGTAGCAGTAAGCATCAATGCAACTATCATACGGGCGGCGCACCCTCACAACACACTCACATGACTCCTATCGACTTTGGCAACAAAGTTAGTATTATTGTTATATAAAAAATGTCACCAACGTATCATAGTAGCACGCTACTAAGACGCCAATGAACAAAACTCCACGTATCATAGCGCTAATGCACTAAGACATGAAGCTGAGTATGCCTGTTACACTTAAAAGTGCTACCAAACACACTCATCATCCCCATCCGAAAGATAGACGACGCTTCGCTATGCGCTACTACGCCGCCCACAAACGGTATGGGTGTGCGATGTCCACAGGAAAGCCGTATTGCTACAACAAACCCGCTTACCACCGGCACTAAGATTGTTGTTATATAAAACTGCACCAACGTATCATAGTAGCACGCTACTAAGACGCCAGTGGACAAAACTTCACGTATCATAGCGCTAATGCACTAAGACATGAAGCTGAGTATGCCTGTTACACTTAAAAGTGCTACCAAACACACTCATCATCCCAATCCGAAATATAGACGACGCTTCGCTATGCGCTAATACGCCGCCCACAAACGGTATGGGTGTGCGATGTCCACGGGAAAGCCGTATTGCTACAACAAACCCGCTTACCACCGGCACTAAGATTGTTGTTATATAAAACTGCACCAACGTATCATAGTAGCACGCTACTAAGACGCCAGTGGACAAAACTTCACGTATCATAGCGCTAATGCACTAAGACATGAAGCTGAGTATGCCTGTTACACTTAAAAGTGCTACCAAACACACTCATCATCCCAATCCGAAATATAGACGACGCTTCGCTATGCGCTACTACGCCGCCCACAAACGGTATGGGTGTGCGATGTCCACGGGAAAGCCGTATTGCTACAACAAACCCGCTTACCACCGGCTCTAAGATTGTTGTTATATAAAACTGCACCAACGTATCATAGTAGCACGCTACTAAGACGCCAGTGGACAAAACTTCACGTATCATAGCGCTAATGCACTAAGACATGAAGCTGAGTATGCCTGTTACACTTAAAAGTGCTACCAAACACACTCATCATCCCAATCCGAAATATAGACGACGCTTCGCTATGCGCTAATACGCCGCCCACAAACGGTATGGGTGTGCGATGTCCACGGGAAAGCCGTATTGCTACAACAAACCCGCTTACCACCGGCACTAAGATTGTTGTTATATAAAACTGCACCAACGTATCATAGTAGCACGCTACTAAGACGCCAGTGGACAAAACTTCACGTATCATAGCGCTAATGCACTAAGACATGAAGCTGAGTATGCCTGTTACACTTAAAAGTGCTACCAAACACACTCATCATCCCAATCCGAAATATAGACGACGCTTCGCTATGCGCTACTACGCCGCCCACAAACGGTATGGGTGTGCGATGTCCACGGGAAAGCCGTATTGCTACAACAAACCCGCTTACCACCGGCTCTAAGATTGTTGTTATATAAAACTGCACCAACGTATCATAGTAGCACGCTACTAAGACGCCAGTGGACAAAACTTCACGTATCATAGCGCTAATGCACTAAGACATGAAGCTGAGTATGCCTGTTACACTTAAAAGTGCTACCAAACACACTCATCATCCCAATCCGAAATATAGACGACGCTTCGCTATGCGCTACTACGCCGCCCACAAACGGTATGGGTGTGCGATGTCCACGGGAAAGCCGTATTGCTACAACAAACCCGCTTACCACCGGCACTAAGATGATATGTCTAGGACACATCGGTTAGCGAGTCCAAGTTTACCTCGGACCAATTGCTCGTGGAGCAGCACACACGCCACCATAATATTCCTTTTCAAGTCCCTAATAAGGACTAGTCATTTTGCTACAGTACTAGGAGCAGTCAGTCACCCGACCACCCCATACAATGCTTATGCATCAAGGAGACCTCCTATAATATTGCTTTTGTATCATAGACCTTACTTTCATAAGTCATGTATATATAGGATTCGAACCCACGACCCTACTATTGTAATGCATATTAATCATAGAGACCTTCTATAGTATTGCTTTTGAATCACAGACCTTACTTTCATAAATCATTCATATATAGGATTCGAACCCACGACCCTACTATTGTAATGCATATTAATCACAGAGACCTTCTATAGTATTGCTTTTGAATCATAGACCTTACTTTCATAAATCATTCACATATAGGGTTCGAACCCACGACCCTACTATTGTAATGCAAATTCATCATGGAGACCTTCTATAGTATTGCTTTTGTATCATTGAGTTTAATATCATAAGTCCCTAATATAGGACTAGTCATTGTGCTACAGTACTTCAGGCAGTCGGGCTCCCGACCACCCCATATATATGTACAACTGCAGGTATGTATCTCCGGCACCTCATCCATACAAGACGTCTATACGTGAACACCTTCCATAACTTAGGAAAATTTTCTTTAATACATGAACTCCTTCAACAACTTAGAAAATTTCATCTATACGTGAACTCCTTCCACAACTTAGAAAAATTTTCTTTTATACACGAACACCTCCCATAACTTAAACAATTTTTAACAAATTTTCTAATTATCTTATAAACGTTATTTAACTTAATTTTATAATATTTTTTGACTTGTATTTCTATTATTTATTTTATTTTAAATATTTTTACAAGTTTTTTATAATAAATTTACTTATTACGAGAAACAATAATTTTGCCTTTAATTTGCTATGTTATTGGGATAATGTCTGAAATATATTAACTTTATGTTTATTAATTTAACTTTATTGCTTAATATATATGTTTTAAAACTATTTTTGACGCCCCTTTATATTGAATTTAATTATTAATAATAATATTGAGCCGTCACAATCCACCCCCAAATTTTATGTTAATGACCCACACAGTGGAGTCGTTGATATAAAATTTTACTATATTGAGAGCATATGCACTACACTCAAAATTTTGAACTTATGTGTATCTGTTCTTTCCTCTTTCAATCTGTTACAATTCAGTATATATTTTCACCCCACCTACCCCAGGGAATGGCCGCCGCCACACACCCCTTCAACCACATCTATCCAATTGCAATAAACCATAAATTGTTATCTTGCTAATTTTATTGTATATTATGTCGTTGATATAGTGGTTCTCTTTAGTTTTTGACTTACATTTTAAATCTTTAAAATATAAATTCAGCAATGTTATCTTTGTATGCACAGTATTTTGATTATGAGTTGAAATCAGATGGCTACACACCCACAGGATAGATGTGATTGAGCCATTCACACTGACCCAACTCCCCAAATTCATTCAATAAAAACATATTTTACAAAATTATCTTACAATCAATATTTACAGATAGTTATTAATAAAATCATTACAGCATTTTTCTTATTTTTAATTAATTTATGTCTTGCTCATAACTTTAATAATTTTAATCTATTTTTCAATAGGCCACCCACGGGACCAAATTATATTTCAGTATTTAATCTAGTATGTATATAAGCCAACCCTATTATTTAAAATATTTTAATAAATGAATAGCATTAAAATTTCCCCTAATTTCATTTGTTTCTGGGTTTGCTAAAGTATATACATTGTCAAATGGTACGGCTGCTATTATATATGGCCCTTCATACGCCAAATTAAATTTACTCATAACTTTGTTATCTGCATCTGATCTACTAGATCTTGAAACTTTTACTAAATCGCCAACATGATATGTCACTAATCTATTGCTCTTATCAAATTTTGTGTTTCTAATGCGGCTTGCCACTTTTAAATTCTTACGCACTTGCTGTCTAATCTGTTCGACATTGTTTTTGATCTTACTATTAAATATTATCTTGTCGAAAGACATTTCATTAGACTCACCATAAAGAATCTCACATGGTGTAAATCCCGTACTATTGTGATATGAATTATTATACAATTCTTCTATTTTAGGCAATATTATTGCCCAATCTTTGTGGTTAGCATGACAAAGCGTCCTGAATAATCTGCTCAACTCTCTATTTACACGCTCTGTTGTATTTGGCCTAGGATTTCTTACTGTGGTATATATCGGTTTAATATTCCATTCTTTCATTGATCGTTTCCAATGATTACTTATAAACTGCTTCCCATTATCTGTCATTATTGCTTTGGGCTTTATAATCTCAACAAAATGCTTTACTTTCGTTACAACACACTTTGCTGTTGATTGTTTTAAAGGATATAATTTGATGAATTTACTAAATGAATCTTGTATAACAAATATGAAAGTGTACCCAAAGGTACCCGATGCCAGCGGTCCATATAAGTCAGCCATAACCATGTCTCCGATATTTTCTGTTATTATAGATTTGCATGGACCCACATATGTTATATTACTTTTCTTTGATAACTGGCATAAATGACACACCCTTAATTGCTTTTTAATGTATTTTGTTAATCCTTTCCAAAAGAATCTATCTCTCACATATTTAATTACTTTATAGGGCCCTTGATGTCCCATTTCTATATGTACTTGGTTTATAACATCTCGTCTCAAGGGTACAGGTAAATAAATTACTTCCTTTAAATTTGTTTTGTAATATAATATATTATTTCTCAAACTATAACGTTTCAGTTTATCATTTTGTTCTAATGTTGAAATATTTATCGTCTTTAATTTTTCAATAATAGCCAACGACTCTGTATCTTGTGTTTGATATACTGATATGGATTTTAACTTTTCTATCAACTCGTCATTTGGTTCACTTTCTGTATAAGCTATTTCTAAACTTTTATTTTTATCCTCTTGTATTAAATCACCATCAGGAGGGTAACGTGATAGCACATCTGCAACAATATTGCTTCTACCCGATATATGCTGTACTTCGTAATTAAATTGTTCTATATACAATATCCATCGAGTAACTCTGCCATTGAATAATTTCATATTATTAATAAACAATAATGCTTTATGATCAGTTAAAATTATTACTTTGCTGCCTCTTAAATACGTCTCGAACTTCTTTAAACAACTTATTACAGCATAAAACTCTTGTTCAGTGACAGACCAATTCAATTCAGAACCTTTTAAGGCTTTACTGTGATAGCCTAATATTCTCATTTCACTGTTATTATCTATCTGATAAAGTACTCCGGCCATACCCACACCGGAGCAGTCCGTTTGCAAATAATAAGGTTTACTAAAATCAGGGTCATGCAATTCTATTGTATTAATAAATTGTTGCTTTATAAAATCAAATGCCTTCTGTACCTTTTCGCTCCATTGGAACTTACGTCCCTTTTTTAATAATTCACAAAGAGGTATTATACATACACTATAATTTGGTATGAACCTTCTATAAAAATTACAAAGCCCCAAAAATGCTCTCAATTGCTTAATCTTTTTGGGTGCTGGAAAATCTTGAATTGCGCGAATTTTATCGGGATCTGTCTTTATGCCTTTTGTTGAAATTATAAAACCCAGCATCTTAATTTCTTTACAAATAAATTCACATTTTTGCAAATTTCACGTTAAGCCAGCTTTGTTTAATTTACTTAAAACAATGTCAATGTGCTCCAAATGTTTATCTAATGTTCCTGATGTTATAATAGCTAAATCATCTAAGTAATTCACACAAAATTCTTGGACTTCTGGTCCCAATATTAAGCTCATGGCTCTACTAAAGCTTCCTACCGATGTTTTTAATCCTTGTGGCAGAACATTATATACATATGACCTTCCATTGAATGTGAAACCAGTATATTTTCTACCATCTTTATTTATTGGAATTTGAAAATATGCATTATTTAAATCAATGGTAGTAATATAATTCGCTCCATGAAATGAATTCAAAACATCTAATTGTATTGGTGGCTTCTCTGTTTCTGCAATCATTTTCTTATTTATGCTTCTAGCATCTAATAAGACTCTAATTGTGCCATCCCTTTTAAGTGTGAATGTTAATGGGCTACTGTAAGGTGTCGATGCCCTTGTGATGATACCAGCTTGTTCCATCTCACTTAATTTCTCTTCCATTTTCGATCTATATGCATATGGAATCGGATAAGATCTAGTAACTATAGGTTCATCATCGATCATTTCAATTTTATGTTCGTAGCAATTCGCTCTACCCAACTTGCTCGAAAATATATTCTTATGCTTTTCCAAAACCTTACTTAGCTTAGCTTTTTCAGAGGCCTCCAATTTTGATCTTATCTTTATATTTGTTAAAGGATCGTCAGTACTTTGTTCAACGCAATTGTTATATAATACTGAATTACAGTTATATTTAAACGGTATGAAGTAGTCTTTGTTTTTCAACTTAAATTCTATACCAATTGCCGTATTTCTAAAATCTATCAATATTTTATTTTTCTTGAGCCAGTCAAAGCCCAATATTAATGGTCTTATTAAATTATTAACAATTAAAGTTTGTGTTTCAAAGACTACTTCATCTATTTTTATAGGCAATATGATCATCTGTTGTATTTTTGTGCTGCGCTGCCCAACAGCACCTTTTATTTGCATTGCTTTAACTGGCATTACTGATATTTTGTGATTACCACTTTTAATTTGTAAAAATAAACTCTCTGAAATGCATGTAATATCGCTCCCAGTATCGAGAAGCGCATCAATTTCTTTATCAAATATTGAAACTTTAAGTTCAGACCTCATATTCCCTATAAATTCCTTTTGATATTTATCTTCGTCTTCCTCGAAAACAGTTTGCACGAATAACTCCGTTATGAGCAAATCTGATTTGGTTTTTAAAGTCTTAATTATACTATTTACATTATTGTTATAACCAAGTCCTTCTCTATTAAAAGTTGCTTTTAAAGAAATAGGTTTTCGCAAACCCCTATTATTTTTGCCAAGAGTTTGACCAGGTCTCCGACCCAGCTTTAATAATATATTTAATGCTTTGTTCCCTTGTACATTATAAGGGATCGAACCGGGAACTAGTTCGACCTCTATTGCTCTAAATTTGGCTCGGGAGCCGAAACATTTACTTGTTCGTTAATGACTTGTATTTCATTCATTTCGTTAACCTCCTTTCTTCCTTCTTCAGGTTTCCGCCATGATTTATATGATTGCTGTATTTCTTTTTGTTTTCGCTCAGCTTTATTATTAAATTTTCGTTTTTTCTCAGTATTGTAGGGTTCACGATCTTCTTCCTGTTTATCAATGTCATCTAAATTTCTCAAGAAATCTGTTGTCTCAATTATTGTCTCAATTTTAGCTATTCTCCATAACTGCTGCACTGTTTTAGGATAATGTCTAATAACATCAGCAACTAATTGTTTTTCTGGTATCGGATATGATAATGTTTGTGCTTTTTCAATGACATAAAGAAAATAACCAACCATGGTGGGGTGCGTATATCTACTCCATTTATTTTGTACAAGGAATCTTCTTACTTTATTTTGTTCCTCTTCACCCCAAAATACTCTTAGAAAGTCTGCTTTAAAATCATCAAAAGTTGTCCAACGCACACTATTAATTCGAGCCCAATATTTGGCTTCACCTACTAAGCACTCTTGAGCTATTGATATTTCAAGTCCATTAGATGGGACTTTCTTTAAATAATTGGTGAGATCTTCTAAAAATGTTACTGGATGAGTATTCCCATTTTCAAATTTCGGCTTGTTTATTGTCACATTATGTATATTATATACAATATTCTGTTTAGGGTCAGTAACAAATGAGGTGCTCGCCCCGTACACCTCTTCTTGGTTTACTTTAATTTGGTGATCTTTCGTTTGATTGATAAACTTCTCTTCAAGATCTTTTATTTTAACCTCAAAGGTTTTCACTACATTCTTAATTAATTTTTGAAGTATTTTTAATTCATTTTTAGGCTTAGCCTTCACTAAATTTGAACTTTTCTTTGTTTTAGCCATTTTTATATTTTTATATCTTTCCAGTTTTTAGCACTGTTATGTCTTTCACTTATACAAATGTTACTGAGTACTTTTCACTTATTTCACTTTTTAGTTTATTTTGTCTTAGTTAACTATGCACACACCATCTATAACAAACAAAAATTATATTAATATTAAAGCCCCACCCCCAGACTCTCAACCACCCCCAGCAAACACCATCCTCCTAGACACCTCTCCATTTCACGGACAACAAATTGTAGGCATAATGCCTACTTCATAATTCTTATAAAGACGACCTTCCTTTTAAAATATATCCTGGTCACGGCACCAAATTGTAACGATCCCCCCCCCCCCCTCTATTGTATATAAAATAAAAATTTTATAATATTAAAAATATCCCCTTTTCAATAACATTATATATATGTGACCAGGATTAATAAACTATTGTTGTGTGAATAAGTCAACTAGCGCCATCTAGTGTCAGGAACGAGAGCGAGGGGAGCTTTGCAGAGAATGACATCACCGATCTCTCGACCGACAGCGCCACCCGAAGAACTGAGTTTCTAGAAAATCTATACTCGAGCTCTCGGTACCTTACGCGTGTTTACTTGGACATTCCGGATATTTTGCTAATTGAAATAAATAGGTGGCGCAAGATGCGATCGGGACAGTGTCGATTTGACGAAACAAGCGAAGCTTCGGAGCGGAATTAAGTGGATTAGTGTGTTTAATTATTAGTGTTTTAAGTTTTAATTTGTGTAAAGTAAATTAAAGTGTTAATTTAGGTAATTTTATCGGCAATTTTTATTGTCACGAACCTCAAGCTCGTAACAATTGGTGTCAGAAGTGGGATAAAATAATGCCGATTTTACCTAAGGAGGAAACGGAGGGTGTCCGTACCCGAAGTCAACGCCAGCAGGAGACGGACCAGAGGAGATTTGGTGGTGCAACGCCGCAGATGTCTGAGGGCCAGCCGGCGGCCACGGAAGCCGGTCCGTCAGCAGCTTCTACGTCTGTGGCACCTGACTTAGGTGCTCTGATGGTGATGCTACAGGAGCAGGCTCGCCAACAGGAGGAGCAGGCTCGCCGACAGGAGGAGCAGGCTCGCCGACAGGAGGAGCAGGCTCGCCGACAGGAGGAGCAGGCTCGCCGACAGGAGGAGCAGGCTCGCCGACAGGAGGAACAGGTCCGTCGGTTGGAAGAGCAGCTGCGGGGTGGACAGGATGAACAGGTCCGTCGGTTGGAAGAGCAGCTGCGGGGTGGACAGGATGAACAGGCCCGCCGACAGGAAGACCAGGTTCGTCGTTTGGAGGAGCAGCTGCGGGGCGGACAAGAGGAACAGGCCCGTCGGTTGGAAGAGCAGATGCTCCTCATGAAGGACCTTCACGCTACCTTCGGGAAGGAGATAAAGGAGGTGAAGGATAGGGTTGCTCAGCATGACAACCGCCTGTCGGAAGCTGAAACCCAAATCGCGAAAGCTGAAAACCGAATCGAGAAAGCTGAAACCCGAATCGACCAAGTAAACAATCGGGTTGACAACGTTATGGCTGACATGAAGAAATCACTGGACGAACTCAAACTCGGAGATGGAGCTACAGCTCCCGTAGTAGCTACAACACCTTCGCTACGCGGGTTCAAGGTGCCACCGTTCGACGGTACCTCTTCCTGGTCAGCCTACAAAATCCAGTTCGAGGCTGTTATGAAGGCGAACGGCTGGAACAAAAGTCAGGCCATGACTGCTCTCACACTAGGCCTGCGCGACCAGGCCTTAACAGTTCTGGAAGCTCTCGGTGAGGAAGTGACTTATGAGCAACTCCTTGAGGCATTGGAGGCGAGATATGGTGACGCTCACCTGGAACACGTCTTTCGTGCGCAGCTTAAAGATCGTGTGCAGCGCATCAACGAAAACCTGCAGCAGTGGGCTCTAGAAGTGGAGAAGCTGGTGCGAAAAGCATACCGGTCTGTACCTGCGCTCATTGAAGGGAACCTGGTGCAGACATTCATCGACGGCATCCGTGACCTGGAAGTCAGAGCTGCTGTGAGGCGCGGGCACCACGAGACGCTTAAGGAAGCCTTGGCCCATGCACTGGAAGTGGAAGCCGTGCGGCAAGATCATCGTTCCCATCGCGTCAGGGAGGTTGCAGCAGCTACAGTTCGCGACCGCAACAAAGGATACAGCCCAAGGTGCTATGTCTGTGGGGAAAAGGGCCATCTTCGATCCAGCTGCCCTAAGCGAACCCTAGAAAGGGAAGGTGAACGATCCCAGGAGGGTAGTGCGGCCAACAGCACCGCCCAGCAGCAGCAGGGAAACGAGTAAAAGCCAGAACTGCGGGGCGGTTACTGGCTGATGTTAAAAGAGCCCCAAGAATCTCGATCTCACAAACCCATGATGGGAACAGTCTAATCATCAAGGGCGAGGTCAACGGAATGCCGTGTAAACTGACCATAGACACTGGAGCCTCTCGTACGGTTGTTAGTTCCCAACTTATAAGTCAGTTCCTTGGGGACTCCGCATACAACCGAGAACGCATTAATTTGGTAACAGCCACCGGTCAGCGTATACCCGTCCGTGGAGAGAAGGAGATGGAGTTGAAGCTTGGCAACGTGATCTACCTGCATAATGTCATCGTGGCTGATATAATGGACGACTGCATCCTAGGCCTAGACTTTATGAGGAATAATTGTTGTGAGATCGACGTTAAGCAAGGTGTTTTGAAATGTGGACAGGAGGAACTTTTTATGGAAGGTGCGTTACCAGGGAACGTGTACAGCATTAAGAAGATTGTTCTTCCGCCGAGATCGGAAACGATTGTTCCGGTTAGTCTTCCCCGAAACGCTGGGCAAGCTCACCGTTGTGTACTTGTGGAAAGGGTAAACAATGACCTTCCATGGAAAGTAGCTCGAACCTTGGTCAGAACCACTGACATCTCAAGAATACGTGTGTTGAACCTTTGCGACCGGGAACAGATTATAGAAAAAGGCACACTGGTTGGCACTTGTGAGGAAGTGGATTGGTTACGTCGGTGCCAATATATATCAAGTGGGACCCCCAGCAAGGTTTCAGAAACGAGAGTGACCACACTTTTGGAAGACTGTCGCAGTGTTCTCTCCCCGAACGAATTGGTCAAGGCGAAGAAGTTGTTACTCAAGTACGCCGATGTATTCTCGTCAAACGATGCTGATATAGGAAAGACTGGCTTAGTTCAACACAAAATAAACACAGGAGAGGAATTGCCTATCCGTCAGCGGCCAAGAAGATTGCCGGTAGCACGTGAAAAGGAAGTGGAAACCATGATTGAGGGAATGGTGAAGGATGGTGTTATTGAACCTTCATCTAGTCCATGGTGTTCACCCGTGGTGCTGGTAAAGAAGAAGGATGGCAGCATGCGGTTTTGTGTTGACTACCGCCGTCTGAACGACGTTACAAAGAAGGACAGCTATTCATTGCCAAGAATTGATGACACGCTGGACATGCTTACAGGAGTAAAATGGTTTAGCACGCTGGATCTAAAAAATGGCTACTGGCAAGTTGAAATTGACCCTAAGGACAAGGAGAAAACTGCGTTCTCGACGGGAAAGGGTCTGTGGCAATTCAAAGTAATGCCGTTTGGGTTGTGCAATGCTCCAGCAACGTTTGAAAGGCTGATGGAACTTGTACTTACCGGGCTAATTGGCGATGCCTGTCTGGTCTACTTGGATGACATCATCATCGTGGGCCGTACGTTTGAGGAACACCTTCAAAACCTGGAACGCGTGCTTATGAAAATTCAGAGTGCCAACCTCAAGTTGAACCCGAAGAAATGTTCACTATTCCAACGGCAAGTTAACTTTTTGGGGTTTGTAGTATCGGAAGAAGGTATCCGCACAGATCCAGAGAAAATTGCCGCTGTCAAGGATTGGCCGGTTCCAAAAGACAAGACGCAGGTTAGAGCATTTTTGGGTTTGTGCTCCTATTACCGGCGATTCGTGAAGAACTTTGCAGATATAGCCAAACCTCTGCACAAGCTAACCGAGGAGAAGCGACATTTCTGCTGGGATGAAAGTTGCAATATCACATTCCAGGAGCTTAAGGACCGTCTGTGCAAAACACCTATTTTGGGATACCCTGATGCAAGCAAAGAATTTATAGTTGACACAGACGCAAGTGACATAGGACTTGGCGGTGTGCTGTCTCAACGGAGTGGTGACCAAGAGGTCGTGATAGCGTACTTCAGCAAGTCGTTGTCAAAACCGGAAAGGAACTATTGTGTCACAAGACGCGAATTGCTCGCTGTGGTAAAGTCGTTGCAGCATTTTAGCAAATATCTTCTGGGACGAAAGTTTCACTTACGAACTGACCATGCTGCACTAAAATGGCTATTGCAGTTTGAAAACCCAGAAGGACAAGTTGCGAGGTGGATTGAACTACTGCAGGAATACGACTTTGAGATCGAACATCGCAGCGGAAAATCTCATGGCAACGCAGATGCATTGTCAAGAAGACCTTGTCCTGAAGATTGCAAACATTGTACTAGGCAAAAGAGTAAGGAAGTGGTATCCGTGAGGATGCTCAGGGCAGACCACCTCAGCATCGAGTGGAAGGACAGCTTACGACATGCACAGCAGGAAGATCCGGACATCAAGCCGATTCTGGAATGGATAAAGGCCAGTGCTCCCAAGCCCAAGTGGAGTGACGTCTCAGCGATGAGTTCGACCACTAAAAGCTATTGGGCCCAGTGGGACAGCTTGCTGCTTCAGGATGGAGTTCTGTGTCGTAAATGGGAAAACGTTCGGGGAGACAGCTGTCATTTGCAAATGGTTGTCCCTAAAGCTAAAGTACCGGATGTTCTACAGCTGTACCATAATGATTGTTCAGGAGGCCATCTGGGAGTTAAACGAACTCTATTGAAGATCCGAGAACGGTTTTACTGGGTACACTGTCGAAACGATGTCGAGGACTGGTGTCGCAAATGTACAAGTTGTGCGGCTGTAAAGGGACCTCAGACTCGTAGTAGAGGTGCATTGAAGTTGTACAATATGGGTGCACCATGGGAGAGAATAGCCATTGACGTGGCGGGGCCGTTTCCGGAGAGTGAAAGCGGTAACAAGTATTTCATGGTTGTGATGGATTACTTCACTAAGTGGCCAGAAGTCTTCGCCATTCCAAATCAAGAAGCTTCAACAGTTGCAGATAAACTAGTTCATGAAATCTTCTGTCGTTTTGGAGTACCTTTAGAGATTCACAGCGATCAAGGAAGGAATTTTGAGTCTCAAATATTCCAGGAAACTTGCCGAGTTATGGGTACTCATAAAACAAGAACGACTTCTTATCACCCGCAATCTGATGGAATGGTGGAACGATTTAATCAGACATTGGAGAGGTACCTAGCAAAAGTTGTAGACAATCGGCAACGAGATTGGGACAAGCACATACAACCGTTTTTGTTGTCATATCGAAGTTCTGTTCACGAAAGTACAGCAGTGACACCAGCTTTCGCAAACTTTGGAAGAGAATTACAGCTGCCTGCGGACCTGATCACCGGGATACCACCTGATGCCCCACGCAGTATAACCGATTATGCAAATGACTTGCGGAACAAAATGAATGACATTTATGAGCACGTCAGACAATCGGGCCAGCAAATGTCTGAAAAAATGAAAACCCGGTACGACCGAAAAATGAACAATAAAGGGTTCAACGAAGGTTCATTAGTGTGGTTGCACAATCCAGTCCGCAGCAAAGGGAAATCTCCTAAGCTTCAAGCTAAATGGGACGGCCCGTACCGGATTGTAACCAGGATCAACGATGTGACCTACCGGATACAGAAAGGCGCAAGAGGGACTCCTAAGATCGTCCATGTGGATCGCTTGGCGCGTTATTATGGGACCGATAATGCTCGGGACGAGCATGTCTTAGGAGGGGGCAGTGTTGTGTGAATAAGTCAACTAGCGCCATCTAGTGTCAGGAACGAGAGCGAGGGGAGCTTTGCAGAGAATGACATCACCGATCTCTCGACCGACAGCGCCACCCGAAGAACTGAGTTTCTAGAAAATCTATACTCGAGCTCTCGGTACCTTACGCGTGTTTACTTGAACATTCCGGATATTTTGCTAATTGAAATAAATAGGTGGCGCAAGATGCGATCGGGACAGTGTCGATTTGACGAAACAAGCGAAGCTTCGGAGCGGAATTAAGTGGATTAGTGTGTTTTATTATTAGTGTTTTAACTTTAATTTGTGTAAAGTAAATTAAAGTGTTAATTTAGGTAATTTTATCGGCAATTTTTATTGTCACGAACCTCAAGCTCGTAACACTATGTTTAGATCTTTCTAAAATGATCTCTCTAAAGGTTTAATAATAGGCCGTTTGTAAACTTTTGGCGTGATCGTCTTAGTTAGGACCCTTATTTACGTTGTGTTTGTTTGTAACTTAGTTCTTTTAGGTGTCTTTTGGAAGAATGAATATTCACTAGAGCAATTGAAAGCTGTTGGTAGTGCCTAATAAGCTAAGTGAACCCTGTTCACGAAGACAGGGCTCGAAAAAGGTTAAGAACATAAAACGTCCCTATTCCACTTGTATCAGGTTTACATTATTAATTTATTATTATTTATCCCTTCCCGCTTGGAAAAGGCTCACAATATATTTATACAAAAATACCCGATACAAGGGCTTCGCTCTCCTACATTCATTTAAAAAAATGTAGGGGAGGTACACGGCCCCACACACGCCGTGCACGGTGAGCGCCAACCATTTTGATGCACTCCCCCCGAAGGGAACGCGAATTCGGGAAATGGACCGTAGTCCACAGCAAAACAACTAGCGAACCAGTAAAAGAGGCTTGGCCCCTTGTTAGTGCGTAAGCATAAACATCGACCGAAGTCGCGCATGTCAATGCGTGTAAACGCCATACAGAATACGAACGAATCCAGCCACAGTGAATGTACGTCACACGGTTTAGGCAAATAGGCACACTGGCTGTAAACCCTCCGTGAGCGCCACCACCTGCCAGACCTCCGCTCCTGCAGACGTGATGTAAGTGTATGGCATCACCACCAATTGCATGATCAGCACGGCTACTAGCCGCAGAGCGTGTCATGAGACTACTGCTCACCTCAAGGGAATGGGGTCCCACGTTGTGCAGCTTTCGGCCGCAGCCTTGAGAGTCTCCTCAGATCCTCCCGCCAGCTACCACCCGCATGAGGTCGACACATATGCTCCACCAACCAATACAACGGCAGATATAGCCAAAAGGCAGTTATAAGATAAGAGTAATAATTCGCCATCAGAAAGGGTTTGTGTCACTGACGTTGAGTAAATGCATTTTCGATCATGTTTGTCTCACCCACCAACAAGTTGCCTTCAATCATTCAAAGGTGGGAAAGTTACAGAGAGATAATATTATGTTGTTATATAAAACATCGTGGAGGGCAGACAGTCTGCAGCCCCGCAATGAAGGGACCCGACTTGGGCAAAGCTACTTAGGTGTGAGTCAAACCAAGACGCAGAGAGCGCCATTGAGAATAGCGTCCCACCAAACAACCATCGCAGAGACGTAATGCTACAGAACGCAACAAGCATCAATACGACTATCGTCGGGCTTACACCATTCCAAGGTCCCCCATACATCCCAGCAGACATCACCACCCGTATACCTCCATCGACCAGAACCACAGAGAGCGTCGAATCAGGCGCAGCACACCCGTAGATCCATCACAAGACGCAATACCGCCAGTAGCAGTAAGCATCAATGCAACTATCATACGGATGGCGCCCCCTCACAACACACCCAACATGATCCCTATCGACTTTGGTAACAAAGTTGGTATTGTTGTTATATTAAAAATATCACCAACGTATCATAGTAGCACGCTACTAAGACGCCAATGAACAAAACTCCACGTATCATAGCGCTAATGCACTAAGACATGAAGCTGAGTATGCCTGTTACATTTAAAAGTGCTACCAAACACACTCAACATCCCCATCCGAAAGATAGACCACGCATCGCTATGCGCTACGACGCCGCCCACAAACGGTATGGGTGTGCGATGTCCACGGGAAAGCCGTATTGCTACAACAAACCCGCTTACCACCGACACTAAGATGTTAATTGTATACCTCCATCGACCAGAACAACAGGAATGCGTCGAATCAGGCGCAGCACACCCGCAGATCCATCACAAGACGCAATACCGCAAGTAGCAGTAAGCATCAATGCAACTATCATACGGGCGGCGCACCCTCACAACACACCCACATGACTCCTATCGACTTTGGCAACAAAGTTAGTATTGTTGTTATATAAAAAATATCACTAACGTATCATAGTAGCACGCTACTAAGACGTCAATGAACAAAACTCCACGTATCATAGCGCTAATGCACTAAGACATGAAGTTGAGTACGCCCGTTACACTTAAAAGTGCTACCAAACACACTCATCATCCCAATCCGAAATATAGACGACGCTTCGCTATGCGCTACTACGCCGCCCACAAACGGTATGGGTGTGCGATGTCCACGGGAAAGCCGTATTGCTACAACAAACCCGCTTACCACCGACACTAAGATGTTAATTGTATACCTCCATCGACCAGAACCACAAGAGAGCGTCGAATCAGGCGCAGCACACCCGCAGATCCATCACAAGACGCAATACCGCAAGTAGCAGTAAGCATCAATGCAACTATCATACGGGCGGCGCACCCTCACAACACACCCACATGACTCCTATCGACTTTGGCAACAAAATTAGTATTGTTGTTATATAAAAAATGTCACCAACGTATCATAGTAGCACGCTACTAAGACGCCAATGAACAAAACTCCACGTATCATAGCGCTAATGCACTAAGACATGAAGCTGAGTATGCCTGTTACACTTAAAAGTGCTACCAAACACACTCATCATCCCCATCCGAAAGATAGACGACGCTTCGCTATGCGCTACTACGCCGCCCACAAACGGTATGGGTGTGCGATGTCCACAGGAAAGCCGTATTGCTACATCAAACCCTCTTACCACCGGCACTAAGATTGTTGTTATATAAAACTGCACCAACGTATCATAGTAGCACGCTACTAAGACGTCAATGAACAAAACTCCACGTATCATAGCGCTAATGCACTAAGACATGAAGTTGAGTATGCCCGTTACACTTAAAAGTGCTACCAAACACACTCATCATCCCAATCCGAAATATAGACGACGCTTCGCTATGCGCTACTACGCCGCCCACAAACGGTATGGGTGTGCGATGTCCACGGGAAAGCCGTATTGCTACAACAAACCCGCTTACCAACGACACTAAGATGTTAATTGTATACCTCCATCGACCAGAACCACAAGAGAGCGTCGAATCAGGCGCAGCACACCCGCAGATCCATCACAAGACGCAATACCGCAAGTAGCAGTAAGCATCAATGCAACTATCATACGGGCGGCGCACCCTCACAACACACTCACATGACTCCTATCGACTTTGGCAACAAAGTTAGTATTATTGTTATATAAAAAATGTCACCAACGTATCATAGTAGCACGCTACTAAGACGCCAATGAACAAAACTCCACGTATCATAGCGCTAATGCACTAAGACATGAAGCTGAGTATGCCTGTTACACTTAAAAGTGCTACCAAACACACTCATCATCCCCATCCGAAAGATAGACGACGCTTCGCTATGCGCTACTACGCCGCCCACAAACGGTATGGGTGTGCGATGTCCACAGGAAAGCCGTATTGCTACAACAAACCCGCTTACCACCGGCACTAAGATTGTTGTTATATAAAACTGCACCAACGTATCATAGTAGCACGCTACTAAGACGCCAGTGGACAAAACTTCACGTATCATAGCGCTAATGCACTAAGACATGAAGCTGAGTATGCCTGTTACACTTAAAAGTGCTACCAAACACACTCATCATCCCAATCCGAAATATAGACGACGCTTCGCTATGCGCTAATACGCCGCCCACAAACGGTATGGGTGTGCGATGTCCACGGGAAAGCCGTATTGCTACAACAAACCCGCTTACCACCGGCACTAAGATTGTTGTTATATAAAACTGCACCAACGTATCATAGTAGCACGCTACTAAGACGCCAGTGGACAAAACTTCACGTATCATAGCGCTAATGCACTAAGACATGAAGCTGAGTATGCCTGTTACACTTAAAAGTGCTACCAAACACACTCATCATCCCAATCCGAAATATAGACGACGCTTCGCTATGCGCTACTACGCCGCCCACAAACGGTATGGGTGTGCGATGTCCACGGGAAAGCCGTATTGCTACAACAAACCCGCTTACCACCGGCTCTAAGATTGTTGTTATATAAAACTGCACCAACGTATCATAGTAGCACGCTACTAAGACGCCAGTGGACAAAACTTCACGTATCATAGCGCTAATGCACTAAGACATGAAGCTGAGTATGCCTGTTACACTTAAAAGTGCTACCAAACACACTCATCATCCCAATCCGAAATATAGACGACGCTTCGCTATGCGCTACTACGCCGCCCACAAACGGTATGGGTGTGCGATGTCCACGGGAAAGCCGTATTGCTACAACAAACCCGCTTACCACCGGCACTAAGATGATATGTCTAGGACACATCGGTTAGCGAGTCCAAGTTTACCTCGGACCAATTGCTCGTGGAGCAGCACACACGCCACCATAATATTCCTTTTCAAGTCCCTAATAAGGACTAGTCATTTTGCTACAGTACTAGGAGCAGTCAGTCACCCGACCACCCCATACAATGCTTATGCATCAAGGAGACCTCCTATAATATTGCTTTTGTATCATAGACCTTACTTTCATAAGTCATGTATATATAGGATTCGAACCCACGACCCTACTATTGTAATGCATATTAATCATAGAGACCTTCTATAGTATTGCTTTTGAATCACAGACCTTACTTTCATAAATCATTCATATATAGGATTCGAACCCACGACCCTACTATTGTAATGCATATTAATCACAGAGACCTTCTATAGTATTGCTTTTGAATCATAGACCTTACTTTCATAAATCATTCATATATAGGGTTCGAACCCACGACCCTACTATTGTAATGCAAATTCATCATGGAGACCTTCTATAGTATTGCTTTTGTATCATTGAGTTTAATATCATAAGTCCCTAATATAGGACTAGTCATTGTGCTACAGTACTTCAGGCGGTCGGGCTCCCGACCACCCCATATATATGTACAACTGCAGGTATGTATCTCCGGCACCTCATCCATACAAGACGTCTATACGTGAACACCTTCCATAACTTAGGAAAATTTTCTTTAATACATGAACTCCTTCAACAACTTAGAAAATTTCATCTATACGTGAACTCCTTCCACAACTTAGAAAAATTTTCTTTTATACACGAACACCTCCCATGACTTAAACAATTTTTAACAAATTTTCTAATTATCTTATAAACGTTATTTAACTTAATTTTATAATATTTTTTGACTTGTATTTCTATTATTTATTCTATTATTTATTTTATTTTAAATATTTTTACAAGTTTTTTATAATAAATTTACTTATTACGAGAAACAATAATTTTGCCTTTAATTTGCTATGTTATTAGGATAATGTCTGAAATATATTAACTTTATGTTTATTAATTTAACTTTATTGCTTAATATATATGTTTTAAAACTATTTTTGACGCCCCTTTATATTGAATTTAATTATTAATAATAATATTGAGCCGTCACAATAGGCATAAATACAGATAACTATATAATACACCTAAATTATACAATCTCATTCTAAAATTCACGTTTGCAAATTAGCATGTTAGCAAGAAGTTTACAAAAGTGGAACGTGGTTTAGGTTACATCAGATTAAGATTATAAGACGACTACAAGAGCCAAGTGACCTCGAATGCTGCACGCACATTTACACAATTAAGTGAACGCCATCTAACGACAGTGAGGTTAAACTAACGGTTTAGCGAGGTTACGCTCGAATGTTATAATAGACAAGATAACAAATAAGATATAGATCTAATAAACAAACAGATGGGACGGTGAAATTATTTTGAGTGTTACTTTTTTGTTGATTTGAGTATTTCTCGAAAATTAAAGGTTTTGGGTGATTTTGAAATGAAACTGATACAAACTTAAAAAAAAACATTTTTATTTAAAATCTCTATTAAAAAAATGTCGAAGTGGTGCCGTTTATACTTCTTAATTATTTATATAAGCGTTTTTTAGATTTACATTATTCCACATTTAGTTGAAGCTATATATATATATATATATATATATATATATATATATATATATATATATATATATATATATATATATATATATATATATATATATATATATATATATGATGTGATTTAGGGAAAACATTCAATGACTTATTATATTTAATGAATTATGAATGAAACAGTTATGAGACATGTGTACTATAAGCTTCTTCCAGTACATGCTTCGATGAATAATATTTACTTATATCAATAATTTCACAATGATGATTTTCGTGAGGTTCCACTGTTTCTAATCTATAAAAAACTATAGATTTTAAATTACATAGAAATATCAATTCTAAATATCCTAGTTCTATGGTTCACAAGATAGGTAATTTTGCATTTCATTTATTTTTTTGTATTTGACTTTAAAAAATTGTTAAACTACAAAGAAAAGAACTAACATTCATACATAATTATAATTACTATTTGTTATACTTAAACAAAATCAATAAAACTAAACTCTTCCATGTGATAAGTCACATCGCAATTATTAGATGATTCTGTTATTTCGTCATGTTAATCTTTAAGCCGCTGTCTTTTAACAAAAACATTAGGTTTTTAATTATTTTTATTGTCATTATAGCTTAAAAATTTGTAGGTACTTAAGAATTGGAAATAACTTTCGTGTTGATACTTTCAATTTCTTTCTCCGGTAAATATTATTACATTTCAAACTTTTTTATTTATTTATAAGTGTTTAATTAATTTATCTAAATATACTAAACTATTAAACTAATATTAAATAAATAAAAAAGAAAAAGAAAATTTGACTTCTCATTCCTGGAATTGAATCCGGGCACTCTCGAGTGCAAACTGCAAATCCATACCTCTATCATTTGGTATAGGTTTGGATTGAAATAACTTTTGTGTTGATATAATTTTCAACTTTCTTTTTCCCGTAAAATTATTACATTTCAAACTTTTTTATTTGTTACTAATAGTGTTTAATTAATTTATCTATACATACTAAACTACTAACTAATACTAAATAAAAAAATAAAAAAGAATATTTGACTTCACATTCCTGGAATCGAACCCGGGCACTCTCGAGTGCAAACTGCAAATCTAAAACCTCTACTAAACACACGCTATTTGTATTCAGTCACTACCGTATTAAACAACTTATTTAAAATTCATAGGCTTAAAAAAAATTACATTTAATTTTTTTTACCTATAAATTAATTAATAAATGTATGTAAATATATAATACTAAATACATAAAAGACAAAAAAAAATGAGTTCATATTCCTGGAATCGAACCCGGGCACTTTCGAATGCAAATAGCAAATCCATACCACTAGTACCAAATACACTGTAATAAACTACGTTGTTAAAATTCTTAGGTTTATTATTGTAAAAATAAATACTCGTTATTTATCTGTAATTAAATGTTATAGTAAAATAAAATAAATACTCGTTATTTATCAATAATTAAATGTTATAGTAAAATAAAATAAAAACGATAACGCCCGACATATGAACGATATTAAAAGGTAAAACCTTTTAATATCGTTCATATTATTATATGATATTGTTTTTCATGTCAATGCATTTTTTCAGTTTAATTTTCCTTGGCCTAAGTGTTGGCTCGTATTCGCAGTGAGAGTAGGACTAGTTTGGGCTATATAAAGATTATTTTTTTCGAATTGTGACTTTCAAGACAACTAATGTAATTTTTCCGAAACATCCAGCTTTCTTTTTTCGATGATAAAATATTTTCAAGAAAAACAATATTGGGGTCACAAAGGTAATAATAAAATATTTAATTTAAATCTAATTACAGCCAAACATTACCTCACATAAGTTCATGGTTGGTACTGCAGTGTCAGCTAAGCTTCTTTTATTGTAAGCTTGGGGTATGAAATATGATTTTTCAAAATGTTCGGAGCAAATGGTGCTAGTCCGTTTGGGTATCCAAGATTCAGAAAAATATTTAATTTAAATCTAATTACAGCCAAACATTACCTCACATAAGTCCATGGTTGGTACTGCAGTGTCAGCTAAGCTTCTTTTATTGTAAGCTTGGGGTATGAAATATGATTTTTCAAAATGTTCGGAGCAAATGGTGCTAGTCCGTTTGGGTACCCAAGATTCATGGTTTCCACAAGCTACAATCCAAGTTTGTTGTCTAAAAGGATCCTTTAGAAATCTGTCAAACAAACCAATAATAGAAAAATTTACTACTTTTTGTAATAATTTACTGCAAAAGCTAAATAAAAACCACAAACCGGTTCGGCAGACAAACTCGCATGGTTAACTAACTTATCGATAGCTAAAGTTGTGGCGACCATCACTATAGTGCGATACTTTCGGTTGCAGTGATACCAGTTTATTTTTATAAAAATTGCACACTTTTGCTGCGAAGTAGCAAGTTTCGATTTGACTTATTTGGCCTTTATTTTGTATAATATTTTGATAAATACTAGTTATCGATTATATTAAATTCTATAATATTCAGTATCTTGTTGAAATTGTGCTGAATATATAAATCGTTTCACAAAATCCACTACACATTTATATGTAGTTATTATTATTCATCACAAACTGATTTAGCTATTAGGAAATATATTTTCGTTAATATATTTAACTTGTGTGGTAAATTATATTTATTTAAAAATAGATTATTTTTCACTTTATGAACTATGATGGCCACACTTGGTATTGGACGAAAATATTCACAAAGTACGAGTTTTTAATGAAAAAATTACTTTAATATTACGTTAAAAATACTCATAGATGAAAAGTCACATTGTCCTTTTGTATACTTGACATTTTTGATTGTTTTTTTTCATGTAACTACACTGTTATTCGGCATTTTGTCGGAGCTCGATTTACTGGCACGATCACTTCGGAATGACGCACGACGCGGAGCAACTAGTTTTATATAACGAGTATGAGTCAGACTCTCGTACCTTTAACAGAGGGGTATGCCTTGCGATGCCGTCTCCTTTGGTTTAATACTCACAGTACTACATAGCACGAGGCCTCGGGCCACAGCACAAATTATAAAGTTGTATGTACTGGAGGCTGCAGATGCCGCCATTAAGGCTTCCGTCTAGCTGTGCTGTTTTACATTCCCAGCTATTAGAGGGGGCGCTCTCCCCCGTGCATAAATACGTTCGACATCGCAGGTGAAAGTGATTTACTTCATTAAATATATAACTTATTAACTTTTTTCAAAAAATATTCCTTTTACTTTTATTGTGGTAGTATAATTTTTTACCTTTTTATATATTACATAAATGTCGTTTTTAGTAATGTTTATACGGGATGTAGGTTGAAAAAGGGGATAATCAACCAAAGGAAAATAAAAACTGCCTCTTCATACAAACTTCGCCTCTACCTTGTTAAAATTAAAATATATTTGTTTTCAAAATAATGTTCTAAGTTGCAAGCCCATGGCCAGACCGTAGACAGAGAAACCTAGGTTCCTCTGCCTACGGTCTGTACATAGGCGTTTACGCACACATCCGTACGTATTATTTCAGAAATAAGAATACGCGATTTTAAAATAAAAACAATTAATTGGACTAAAACATTAAAACAACAATAAGTTAATACGTAGCTTGTATAATAATCAGAACGATTGCATGTACATTAATATGTTTCTCACTCGTTAAAAGATATTTTGGAGGTATCTTTGTGATTTTTTTTCTATCGTATCAAATTAGTAGTATCATGTTTTTACACAACAGTTAACTAGCATATATCAAGAAAAATACCATATATTTTTCTGGTTTTGTTTACTGCAGTGTATTATATACTTTGACGCATTATAAAACTCGCGGTTATCTCCTGTAGTCCCCTTAAAGAATCTACGTTGATATACTTTTTTGAACATACTCTGAGAACCATAAAATATGGCAATTAAACAAGAAAATGAACAAAGTAAGTTTAGGATAATCAAAATATTAGCATTACGGTACGATAACGGTACTATTTTAATTATCTTATTAAAGGCCACTGCTGACCAAAACCTCCCCAATAGATTATCTCATAGTGTGCTTGCTATAGCTGTCTAACCTATAGATGTAAAAATATACTTGGTTATCGAAAAAAGATGAGTTCACAGTAAAATATAACATATGTCAGCATTAATTTTCAGTCATGTTTGACGGTGCTGAATCTGTTAAAAAATTTTCGAAGCATCAAAACTTTATCAGAAAGGCCAGAACAAATCAAGTTATCACGTTTTTTTTTTCGTCTAAAAACAATAAAAAAGAGGATTTTAATTACCGCTGCTGAAGTTACTTTAACCTTCCATGGTATCAAACATCATCACAGTTATAATAGTCAAGATTGTGGACACAAATTAAACGTTATCATATTTTCTGATTCGCTAACTGTCAAAAAAAATATCATGCTGAAGAATTGCTGCTTTGGAGCTATATGCAGTATTGCCGAAAATGTTTTAGTCAATATGTTTGACTTATATAGTAACAAATTGTACGATGAGGTTTTTGAGGTACTTTCGATTTACGTTGGGTTGACTTCTTTACGAAATCGAAAGACAGAAATCCCTGTCCCGAATTTAAAAAAATGGTTACGTTGTTCTTTCCATTCATGTCTCTATAGTAAAATTATTTTTTCCGTGCAGTTGGGGTCATAAATCACAGCTCGGCCTCAGCCCGGATAGGGCGGTGAGCATGTTGCGCGGGCGCAACGCTATTATCGATAAGATCAATCACTAATAAAGAACTTTTATATTTTATATTAGTGATCGATGATCGATAACAACAAATGAATCATCGAAATCGCATCGCGAGAAAGCGTCTATCGGCCTTGTACATTAACTGCGTTGACGACTTTGACAAAAGTGTAATTAAAGAAATAGTGTCATCGTTTTATCGCGACGGTGAATAAATATTGAATTAAAATTGAATAAAATTTTGAGTACAGCAAAAGAAAGAATTGACGGATTCTAGTGTTCTATTTCTTCTATGCGTAAAATACTCATAGAACGTAGGTACAAGTACACACAAGCTCCAGATGATCGTAAACAATTGATGGAAAGGGCTGACATCGTTTGTGCGCGGCTACAATTCCTGAGAAAACTCAAGACCCTTATAGATTGCGAAAACACTCTACCAAGATGAGACTTGGATGAACCAAAATCACAGCCGCAAACGAATTTAGCTAGACAAGGATGGACAAGGCGGCTTAACACAAAAACGGGAAAGGGGGGCAGACTAATTGGTAAATATTCATTCATCGTTTATGTTAGAAATACGACTTAATAATAATTTAATACAAAATATGATGTTCATTTAATTATGTTATTTCAGTTTGTCATGCAGGCTGCGCAAAATATGGTTTTATACCCGAAGCCGTGGTACCTCAGATGGTTAGCGCTCGCTGTAAATTTCACAGTACGCAAGCAAACCGGGTTCGATTCCCGCCGGCACCAATGAAATATTTAATTGCAATTTAAAGTGCTGATTTACTACGTGCTCGGCGGTGAAGGAAAACATCGTGAGGAAACCTGCATGTCTGAGAAATAAGAAAAAAATCGAAGACGTGTGAAGTTCGCCAACACGCATTGGGGCAGCGCGGCGGACTATTCCTTGCCCTAAAACCCTCTCAGAAATGAGAGAGTCTGTGCCCAGCAGTGGGACGTATATGGGCTGTAACTTTACTTTTACCCGAAGCCAGATGGGTATTCCGTGGTGTGAAGTCTCATAATGAGGATTACCATCAGAAATGAATGCCGAAGGCTTCACAGACTGTTTTACAAAGTTGCTGCAGTCTTGAAGTACTATCAGTCATCATAATGGACAACGCACCCTACCACTCCTAGCAAATAAATCGGGCACCGACATCAGCCAACAAAAAGAGTGAAATTCAGGAATGGCTTCGCCAACACGGTATTACAAAAAGTATTTCCAATTTTATTATTTAAAGTTTGCAATACATTTGTTTTCTTTTAAGTATTTAGTTGAATATACAAATAACATTATATTTACAGGTGCAACGGAACCGACCAGAAAAAATATACGAATTGGATCAGTTAGCTTTGGAGTCAGGACACGAAGTGATTCGCTTACCACCTTACCATTGCCAATATAACCCAATTGAGTTGGTATGGGCTCAAGCAGAAAATGAAGTTGACACCAAAACATCACTTTTAAAATTGCAGACGTCGAAGTGTTGCTGCATGAAGCAATCAACACGTGTTGTGAGCTTGTGAGCCAACAACGGCCATTACTTTACCAGTAACTGAACTATTAAATTTAATTAAATTAAAACAGAAACGTAGGTATACGTGTTTAATAAATATGTTTTATTATTGTGAAAGGTAAGTCAAATAATAAGCAAATGAATACAATATAAAGATAATGTTTTTTCACCAATAGGTATTTTAAATTGACCTATTTATATGTTCTATGTATAGTCAACAATGCCAGCAAGACGCAAAGGGTCCAATTTAAGTCGTCGAACAATCAAATCTAGAGTCATGCGAGCAAAGATGTTTTATAGGTAAAAACATCTTTGCATGCAAGATAGAAAAGCACATAGATCAGACGAAAAAATCCAACAAAACAATGCAGATGTGCGTGTGAGGCTGTGAGCATGGCGTAGTTACGTGAATCACAATCGCAAGAGGCACGAGATGAACGAAATGAACAAAGACGATTAGAACGAAGAGAAACGCGCATATTCGTAGTCAACAGACATTAAGCAATTGCCGTGTAGTGGCGGTTAAGAATATCCACAACCCCATATCTTCCCGTGGGTGTCGTAAAAGGCGACAGAGGGAAACAGGCAGGAGATGGGCAGCAGCATCTTTCTGATAACAGCAACTGTACAACAAAAAACTGCGGTTGCCAACCCGCTCGCCAATCGTGGCAACTATGGCAAATATCCCCCCATAAGCAACGACGCAAATAAACGGCCCCCAGTCCCCGGCGGCCCCGCTATTCCTGGCTACGGTGGCGACCATGGTAACGGCGGGGCAGGGGGTGCTAAGAATCTCCGGTGGAGGTTTGGTTGCCACCTACGACGACTCGACCTGGCAACGTATAACGCACGCACCCTGAGGACTGACGAGAAGATACTGGAGCTGGAAGAAGGGGTAGACAAGTTGCGCTGGCATATTATTGGATTATCTGAGGTCCGAAGAGAGGGGGAGGACACGGTAATCCTCGAGTCCGGCAACTTGTTCTATCATCGGGAGGGCGACCATCTGTCTCAAGGAGGTGTTGGATTTATCGTCCACACGACTCTCGTTAACAACGTTTTAAAGATTGGGAGTGTGTCGACGAGGGTTGCGTACCTTGTACTCAGAATCACCAAACGGTATTCGCTGAAGGTCATACAGGTTTACGCGCCAACGTCGAAACATCCCGATGAAGTGGTGGAGGAAATGTATGAGGATATTTCCAGAGCCATGCATTTCTCCAAAACCCACTACACGGTGTTGATGGGAGACTTCAACGCAAAACTGGGCACAAGAAAGAACGGTGAGCTGAAGGTAGGGAAATTCGGGATACGGCAACGGAACCCAAGGGGCCAGCAGCTGGCCGACTGTATAGAGAAAGAGGGACTTTTTATGATGAACTCTTTCTTCCAGAAGCGGCCTCACAGAAAGTGGACCTGGTGGAGCTCCTACGGTTCGACAAAAAACGAGATTGACTTCATTATGACGACCAGACGCCAACTGTTCAGTGAAGTCTCAGTGATCGCAAGGGTGAAAACTGGCGGCGATCACCGAATGGTTAGAGGCACACTGAACCTAAACGTTAAGTTGGAGAGGTCTCGTCTAATGAAGTCAACGCTCCGTCCTCCTCGTGTTCTAATCCAGAATCCCGAAACCTTTCAGCTCGAGTTACGTAACCGCTTTCAGTGCCTAGAAGATTGCAATGCAGTGGACGATATGAATGACAAGCATGTGGAAACTGTCCATGCGGTCGGAGCTAAGTTCTGCAAGACCCGCCACAGAAGAACACAAAAACTCTCCGATCACACTCTTAATCTCATGGCTGTTAGACGGGAGATGAGGCTGCAATCGTCAACAGATTTGACAGCATACAGGCAACTGAACAGACAGATCTCCAATTGTATGCGGCGAGACTTACGCAACTTTAATACTGCTCGTATTAAAGAAGCGATCGAGCGAAACCAGGGCTCCAAAGTCTTTGCCAGAGATCTGTCTGCCAGAAAGAGCCAACTGTCAAAGCTGAAGACTGAGTGTGGTAGCATCGTTTCCGAGACACCTGAGATTTTAAGTGAGATTGAGAGGTTCTACGGGTAGCTTTAGACATCATCGTTGGAGCCACACGCAAGTGTGAGTAACGATCCAAGAGCAAGTCTTATCCGACACTATTCCGATGATATCCCGGACGTCAGTCCGAGCGAGATTAGAATGGCTCTCCAGCATCTTAAAAACGGCAGGGCCCCAGGCGAGGATGGAATTACAGCGGAGCTTCTGAAAGCGGGTGGAACACCGGTACTTGAAGTCCTTCAGAAGCCTTTCAATTCCGTCCTCCATGGTAGCACTACTCCGGTGGTGTGAGCAGAAGTGCGGTGGTCTTGTTCTTCAAGAAAGGTGACAACGCCCTCTTGAAGAACTACAGACCGATATCCCTCCTGAGCCGCGTCTACGTGCTGTTTTCGAGAGTCATTACGAATCGTCTTGCGCGCAGACTCGACGACTTCCAGCCTCCCGAACAAGCCGGTTTCCGAAAAGGCTTCAGTACCATAGACCACATACATACCCTGCGGCAGATTATACAGAAGTCTGAAGAGTACAATCTGCCACTTTGCCTGGCTTATTTTGAGCTATGAGAAAGTCTTTGATTCCGTCGAAATTTGGGCGGTGCTACAGTCTCTTCAGTGGTGCCAAGTTGACCGTCGGTATATCGAAGTGCTGAAGTGTTTGTACTGTAGGGCTACGATGGCTATCCGAGTACAGAACCAGAGTTCGAAACCTATCCAACTGCAGAAGTGTAAGACAGGATGACGTTATATCCCCGAAACTCTTCACCGCTGCATTGGAAGACGTTTTCAAGCTACTGGACTGGAAAGGATACGGTATTAACTTCTATGGCGAGTACATCACTCACCTTCGATTTGCCGACGACATAGTCCTTATGGCAGAATCACTGGAGGACCTAAGCACTATGCTCAATGACCTCAATGGTGTCTCCCAACAGATAGGTCTTAAGATGAACATGGACAAAACAAAGATCATGTCTAATGTCCATGTCACACCTATGCCGTTAGTTGTTGGAAGCACTATGCTCGAAGTTGTTGACGAATACGTTTACCTGGGACAAATAGTCCGACTAGGTAAGTCCAAGTTCGACCGAGAGGTCAATCGACGGATTCAACTCGGCTGGGCGGCGTTCGGGAAATTACGACACATCTTCTCGTCAGGTATACCTCAATCTCTGAAAACTAAAGTGTACAACCAGTGCGTGTTGCCAGTGATGACTTACGGATCTGAGACGTGGTCCTTCACTGCTGGCCGTATGAGGACGCTCAAGGTCGCTCAGCGAGCTATGGAGAGGGCTATGCTCGAAGTTTCTCTGCGTGATAGACTCAGAAATGAGTATATCCGCAGTAAAACCAGAGTGACCGACATAGCCCAACGGGTTAGTAAGCTGAAGTGGCAATGGGCCGGCCATATAGCTCGAAGAACCGATAACCGATTGGAAAGAAAGGTTCTCGAGTGGCAGCCTCGTACCGGTAGGCGTAGTGTAGGGCGACCCCCCACTAGATGGAGTGACGAACTGGTAAGATATTCAGGAAGTCGATGGATGCAGGTGGCTCAGGACCGTGCTTTATGGCATTACTTGGGAGAGGCCTATGTTCAGCAGTGGACTTGTGAAGGGCTGTAATGATGATGATGATGAAGCAATTGACCAACAATGCTTACAAGTACTTCGAGCATTTACCGCAGATTCATTCCTTCGACTATAGTAAAATTATTTTGTAGGTGAAATTTCATAAATCATAGCTCGGCTTCAGCCCGGTTTGGGTGGTAAGCAAGACAAATGAATCATCGAAGGCAGGTACATGGCGGTGGCGCGACATACAAAGGCTGGTGCGACATTGATATGTTATGAGTCATTTGTTTTCCGTTATTACCCCCGCCTAATACCTCTAATGGCTCTAATAGGCTCAAGCAAAAAATGAAGTTGCCACCAAAAACAGCACTTTTAAAATTGCAGATGTCGAAGTGTTACTACATGAAGCATTTCCAAACATTTCGCAAAAGAACTGGGAAGATTGTGTGAAGCATGCAGAAAAACTTCAAGAGGAAGGCTTGAAGAAATCTCATCTGTCAGAAGATATCGTAATTCATGTGGATGACGATGACTCTGATGGTTGTGATGTAGAATTTTAATGTAAATAGTTTTAGATTTAATTTTAGATATAAGTTATTATCTTTATATTTATTTTTAATGAAAAGAAAATAATAATTATAGTTTATAAAAATACACAACGTAGTGAAGAGAGTTGAATAGTGAAGTGAAGTTGCATAGAGATTATACAACTCTTTTAAAGGATAGGGACCAGTTCCAGGGGGCAGTCAAAGGGTTAAAACCTCATTACAAATTAAGTAAAATAAATATAAATTAACAGATCATAAGATAAAAGAACACATACCGGCCATGGATAATAGTCATCAAAATATAACGAGGAACGTTTTGACACCATAATAAACATCATAGTGAACATCTGCATTCAATGCCAGGTTCTTTAGTGACAGTGTGTGCTAACAATAAAAAAAACCGGCCAAGAGCGTGTCGGGCCACGCTCAGTGTAGGGTTCCGTAGTTTCCCGTCCGTCACAATAAGTGTTCCCACTTATGAATTTAAAGATGGGTATCCATTATGTTCGCACTCCAGCAGCGCTCCGCGCTTCTGCAACTGCTCCCGGTAGTGGGTACTGTTGTTTCCATCCAAGTTCAAAATGATTTTCCTAGAAAGTCCTTATAAAGTTCTACTTTTCAGATTTTTTTCATATTTTCTAAACTTATGGTTCAAAAGTTAGAGGGGGGGGGGGACACATTGTTTTTTACTTTTGGAGCGACTATTTCCGAAACTATTGACATTATCAAGAAATGATTTTAGTAAACCCCTATTCATTTTTAAATACCTTTCCAATAATATATCACACGTTAGGGTTGAAATTAAAAAAAAATCACTTCCCACTTTACATATAGGGGGGCTACCCTAATAAAACATTTTTCCAATTTTTATTTTACCACTTTGTCGGCGTGATTGATACACATATTGGTACCAAATTTCAGCTTTCTATTGCTAACGGTCACAGAGATTAAGCGAGGACGGACAGACGGACAGACAGACATGGCGAAACTATAAGGGTTCCTAGTTGACTACGGAACCCTAAAAAGCAGCGAATATCTCATTTTACCTACACTCTATGACAGTACCATAACAAAGCAGTATAAATTTAAAATGATGCCAATAATCTAGTCTCCTATTGGCGTGCCCGTGCAGGAAGGGAAACGGAAGTGAAGAGAGAGGAAGTATTGCCAGCTAATACAGCAAACTAAATGTGCGTTTCGGCGCAACCAACTTTATTCTTCGTTATTGAATATTATTTGATAAGTGTGTGTTCACCTTAACGTGCACGTTACCGTGAACGAACCTTACTTTACTCTTTATTATCGGATATTATTGAAGGGTGTGTGTTCAGTTTTTTCGAATTGAACGAACCTTACTTTAAAAGGCACTATGTGTTTTAGTTTCTATGAAGAGAACGTGGCAAACATCTCATGGAATTATATTATATTACATTTTATTTGAAAAGAGAGAATCCATTTAATTTCATTGTTATATTTTCTGCCATATAGTTAATCCAAGTTCAGCGGCGAATCACTCGGAGGCCTGCTTGATATTCCATCTTACGCCTTCAAACACGCTGTAATTTGTACTTTAGTTTCTTTTTCTCGATTTAAGTAACACTTACTTTTCGGCATAATATCAGCCGATCACTACGTTTCACTTACAGATATATCAAACAAAATTGAACACGTTTTAAAAATAGAGACAGATGTTGTGTGGTGAAGCACTAAACTGTGAATAACATATCAAAATCAAGATTCTATGGATGATCCACGGCACGGGAGTGGGACTCTCCCCACTCCTGCGACCAGCAGAACAAGGGGAAAGGAGGGTGTTTTAAATTTTTTAATTCTCAACTATAGTGCGATTGGCTACTCTTAGACGTGATAATACTTGTGTTAAATAAGCTCAGTTACTAATCTAGAAGGACGAAGCACAAAGTATAGTAATAAAAATAATTGATACTAAATTTATCAAATACTGACCAACAGTACCTAATGAAAGTAAAAATATAAATATTCATATAATATTATGACTTACGTGGCAGATAATTAATGTTTTAATTTCCATTTTACAATTTATTTATAACTAATGAAAATAAAATTTATAAATATAATAAATTTCATAAGATAACGTAAACAAGTATACGAGTTATTAAAAGAATTGTTGTTTGTGTGATACAATTTCTCTTTTTTTTCTTGCTCGCCTCTATTCTCTCTTCATGTTCTTAACCATGCTTTTTAGTGCAGCTCGATTGATTTTTGAAGCTGATGTTAAAGGAAGTTCCTTCATGAAAATAACTCCTCCTCTTAGTTGCTTTGAATCAGTAAGTGAACCTGTAAAATAATTGAAATAATCATTATAATCTATTAAAGCCCGTATGTGAACACAGGTCCCCTACGTAAATTGCTTCATATTGTATAATTTGTCTTAGCATTATAACTTCTTAAGTTTTGAACAAATTGTATAAAAAATCGGTATAATTATCGATATGAATTAAAATTATGTAATAGGAAATTGTTACAAACATTCATATTATTTTCATTTATATCATCTTTAAGTGAACAAAATATTTTATTTGAACTCTCCATATCAGAAGTAGGATGTCATAACGCTACGTAACTTAAAGGTTTTTTCTAACTATATCATTTTAAACAATGCAACTAAAAATATGTAAATATTCTAAAAATACGTGTTATAAGCCTGTATTTGAACACCATCCCACTGGTGGTAAGTGGGGACGTAGCCCTAGATAGCAGTTAATGCGGTAATAGTAACACTAAGTGATATTTTTATTTAAAATCCTGACGCAGTTGTTATCTAACATATTATATTTATATTTTTTTCACTTTTGCCATGAAACACAACATTCTATAAAAAATTGTGTTGAAACTCAAAACACCAAAAAGACAAAAAACGCTATATATCTTAATGTGGTGGTGATGTCGTAAGGTGTACTACGTAGGCGAATTCATTACCCGACTATTGTAATGACCATAAAGATACTCACGACCGCGGCCTTCCGATAGATGGCAGTACACTGTTGATGACAGATGTTAAACCAAGGTCGGCGTCAAAACAGCGTGTTGAACTTTGGTGGGATTCAATTTTACAACATTTTAACGTTTAGTTTCGTTGTCATATATTATGAAAATGTATCAGTATCTATTTTATAATCGATACTGATACATTTTCATAATATATAACAATTAATAAACAAGGCATCGCCTTATGGCGATTTTTGTTCTTTGAATTCGGCTTTTATTTTTTATTGGGTTATTTTTGACTTTACAAAATATTATCATCAGGACTGGCAAACGATTCCCACCAGAGTTACACAGTCGCAGTGTTGTTACTCCGATCGTTATACACCTGCCAAGAGTACAAATACAATGACAAACATCATACTTGGAAGAGACCGTGCAAACATCATACGTGTCGAGCGATGAAGTTACACGGGGTGTTTTCAAGGCAAGAGTGAACAGGTTTTTGTTAAGCTAAGGCAGTCCGCCTTACCATCTTCGGTTGCATCACCACTTACCATCAGGTGCGATAGTAGGAAAATTATGGCTTATTATAATAAAATAGAAGAATAAGGTAGTTTACTTTTAACTAAATCCTTAATCTCTTGAGCAGTCAGCGTATGACTGTCTTGTAGTACGACACACGCTACTGGCAGTTCATTACACTCTTCATCCGGTTTGCCGGTCACAGCAACGTCATAAACGCCAGGATGTGTCCTTATAACGTCTTCAATTTCTGTAGGTGATATCTGAAATACAATTAATATTATTCTATTAACAATGCTCTTCTAAGTCAGGGGCTTGTTCTGCCTTGATTTCAAACGACGCGATCAATCCAAGTTCCCTCCTCATTGTCATCAAGATAGTAATCGATTTTTAAATGCAACTTGCTCGGGGTTTTAAATAAGATTGTACATAAAGACATGTCCGTCACATACGCATTGGCGCAGTGCAGAAAACTACTCCGTTTACGTGGGGAAATTGCACCGCCTCCAAAATGTCTATCTCTGTTTAGCCTAATGATTGACTGGGAGAGAATGCTCTATGACATTAAGTCCGCCATATGTACTACTTTGTGCATGAAAGTAAGAAATAAATAAATAAAATAAATGCCCACTCATACCCGCCTCGCGGGGACAAGAGCGGTTTATGTCGGACTCGCACCAACTCAAACCCCAGGGTGTTCTACATTCGTCCCATATCACAAAATACGCCTTCCTCTGACCTGAAATAAAACAAGTACTCGCAAGCACCAGCTTTCCTGACCCCAACGGGATATCTAGTTTGTGAATCAACCGCCAAACAAGTTTTTTCCTCCGTCGCCCCACTACCACCTCATCAACGATGTGGCTTCACCAGAGTCACGGAAATAAGACACACTAGTACTCCTCCGAAGCGGGATCTGACACCACTCATTCCACAATTTACCAACGCGCACCCGGAGTGGGCTAGCAAGTCCCACGAAGTGGCCACCTCGGGCCGGCCCTACACCTCGGGCCAGCCAAGTGGTTTCCTATTTGTTCACCGTGGGTCCCCAAGCCACGGTAACTAAGGCTTCATCTATGACAAAGCGGAAACGAACTACATATACTTGTTACCGATACTTGTTCCGTACGGGATTCAAATCGCGGTTATAAGCGTCGCAACTCGGTGCAAGCATTGGGCCACGGAACCGTCAAAAAGTACTATACTCTTATATTATTGTGTGTATACTTTATTTCAAATATAAGTTATGAGTTTCGCATTAGACTACGATTAAACAGTATAGAATGGTATTATGGCAGGGAATTACCTGGTGACTTCGATATTTAAGAAGTAGTTTCATGCGATCGACAAAGAAAAAGTTCCAGTTCTCGTCCCTGTAGAAAAGATCACCTGACTTCAACCATTTATCTTCAGTGTATATCTCAGCTGTCATTTCAGGATTATTATAATAACCCTAGAAAAATAGATGTACATTTAAAGTAATAATTTAATGTTTTATAAAAATTGTGCGCCTTAACACTTTCATCGTCCAATTTTAAGATACCTAGACCCTTTTTCCTGGAAACAAGGCATTGCAGAGCAGTCCTTTTGATTCTTAATCGACATCTGCACTTTGATTCTTAATCGAAGATAGATGTAGATGGGTCATTCCAACCGTTCGCGCAAATAGCATTGGAATAGAAATAACTGATTTTAAAATTGAGTTGTGGACCCGTGTATTTTTATAACAATTATCTTAGAGTAAGAAATTAAATAAAGTGAATGATTTAGAGATTTCATAAAATAAAATAAAATAAAATAAAATTTCATCTCCATCCAATATAAAATTATAATGCTATATTCTATATAACGTATGTAAATAAGTTCAAGTGTATTATCTAAGCCTAGCCTAATATTAAGCATAGCCTTAATATTATATACTACATTCACGTGCTTATCATATAAATTTCGAGTAGAGCCGATCGAGATCCGTGGTATCCCCGCTTGCACCAATGCAATTATTAATTGCAATTTTTAAATGGTGATTTCTACCACGAGCATGGTGGTGAAGGAAAACATCGGGAGGAAGCCCACAAGTCTGAGAAATAAGAAAAAAAATATTTCGAAGAGATGTGAAGTACGCCAGCACGTATTGGGACAGCGCGGCGCACAATCCTGGCTCCTAAACCTTATAAATTAGAGGAGGTCTATGACCAGCAGTGGGACGTATAGAGGCTTTAACTTCAACTCACTTATATCGTTTAAATAAAAATCATAATATAATTTATGAAACGAAAATGTCGGTGTTTGTATCTTTGGTCACAGAATTTTCTCATTACTGGCACGAAACATGTTTTTACGTGGTAGAGTTAGAGTCACGCTGCAGCTATATTATGATTCTACCACGAATGGGTAGGTTCGACCATGGAATGACCACGCCACTATATGTTATATGGTGAGCGTGGAAAAGGAGAAACTGGATTATAAGTACCTATAATGAAGTTTCTCCTTCGCACAAAATAATCGAGGAATTGAAAGAAAAAATAGTAAATTATAAAAAGTTAACGATAATCACAAATTGAAAACACATAAAACAGACGTACATAGAATATGTGTATAATAGAAAAGAGAGTTAATAAACTAGTTACGGACATAAAGCGTGATAAAGAAAATTCAAAACACATGCAGGTGAAGAGGCACTTAGGAGTATTGAGCATTGGAATCAAAAGCTCATCAGCACGTCGGTCAAGCACATATGATTTAGTTGCTACAATACAATCAAGTAAAAATTTAGCGGATCCTATGACTTTTCGGTGCACCTGGTAAATAAAAACAAGACTTATTGAACATCAAATTATGATCATACGTTTTTAAAAAAAATGAAATAAGGTTAAAAAACGGGTACACAGTCCACCCGATCGTAAGTGGATGCTGTGGGTCATAGACATTTACATTTATACTCGATTAAATATCAAAATGCAGATACGTTGTCACCCTCGAGGGCTAAGACGGAATGCTTAGTTTCCAGTGAAATGGGTCTCCGGTTCTCTACGCTCACTGTATTTTGTGAGAGAATCGTCCTACTTCGTATCGTATTACTGATTTATTGCTTAAATTGACTCTATTCAGTTTCAGTATTTCAGGTTCAGTCACTTTGACTTAAGACTATGTTGGTAGTTAATTAAATAAGATACAAAAATTACATTTGCATGTACAAAGAGTGATCATCAGGAGAGAGGGTGGGTCCCCGTGATCGCCACTCTTCCCACAAAGCACGATGGCTTTAAAGCCATCAATTTGGTATTCTGCAAACATCCCTGATGCGTTGCAAAATACGGCAGAGCCAAAATCATCCTTAACACATTATTGTACTGGATTGGGAGGGTGTCCAATTATTTTTTGGTATGTTTGATTCACAGGTTTCCCGTTTACACGCTTTAACAAAATGCTTTAAAAGCGTCACTTTTGCCTTTCCCGTATTGTACAAAAACCTGCGAGCCAACGTATTACCTCTAACCTTATTGCATTTGTAATTAAATTAGTTAAAAATACGATTATAAAATGTAACTATTAACTCGTGTTTTCATTACCATCTCTCAGTGATATTACCTTAGAGGCTTATTTCATTCTTTCCAAGCTGTTTTCATCATTAAATTCCGTCCTTTTCTTTGAAAATTATTCAATATATCATTTTCTTTAATGCAGATATTTTACAGTTTAGCAAATTTTAAACTACTTATAAAAATAATTAATTTTTTTTTTCATGGAACAGACCGATTTACGTGAACGGACGGAATGACCCAAATATCTATGGACAAAGCATTCAATTATCATCAGGTGGACTGTGTGGACTCGTTTGTCACCTGTATACTGTAAAAATAAAAACAATAACAATTACGCGGCCCAGAGAACGGATTAATTGTTGATTGACTGTGGACCTTGAAATGTAAAATGTCAATAAATTATGGAAATAGAAAGTAGGTTAAAACGCATACTTTTATAAAATGACAAAATAACCATACCTTAAAGGTTATCGGTCCTTTAAACCAAAGTTCGCCTGTTTTGTGAGGTTCCAAAACGTCTTTTCCCGTTCCAGGATCAACTAACTAAAAATTATTGTTAGCCTTAAACAACTTTTAATTATTATAAAACAAGTTATTTGCCCGAATTCAAAAAATGAGGGGGTTATATCTTCGAAGTGTGTGTTTTTAAGCAAATTTATCGGTTTTTTGAAAACGGCTAAACCGTTTTAAATAATTCTTTTTTTATTCAATAGGTTATATTCTATAAACATTTAAAGAATAAATTGTATGTCTAAGGGTGGAAAATATTAAATTAATATTTTATTGTACCTATTTGAACGACGTTCTACGTAATATCGTATAATGTATATGTACCTTAAACTAGTGTAAAATAGTAAAAAATTTAACATGTAGTAGAACCCACATCAAAGATAACACAAACAAAAACATTTCTGCATAATAACTTCTATTGTCGGGGCTCTATTCGTAATCATCGATAAACTATGTATTAGCAACGGATGCCAATAGCTTCTGAAGTGCACGAAGATTCTGAAGCTTCTAAAGTCGGAGCTAAGGCTTTTTTATTATTAGTGTGTCTGTGTAGGGGGAAAAGGGGGAAAACAAAGTTTTGTACACTTACGCGGTAATCTGTGTTTCCTAATGGCCGTCCAGCGCACCCTGAAATATAGTTGACTGGGTCTAAAGCAATTGTTCCTATTTCGCTCATTCCGTATCCTGCGTATACATCTGCATATGGTGCAACTATCTGAAATTATATATATATATATATATATATATATATATATATATATATATATATATATATATATATAGCATAATATTAGTTAAGACATAACAAAACACAATTGTATTACTAATCACTATAGTTCACAGTTGAATCGCTTCGAAGTATTCGCTTGTATTGCCAATTCAACACTGACTCGGGTCGCGGTCTATGCCGTCCTTGTATAGGGCCTCAGATAATTCCAGAACTTTCCACTGTAGAAACATCTGGAATGTTTGAGTACATACCGGTCCCGACTGACTAGGTGTCGATAGTTCTAGAAAATTCTTCCATGGAAATTTCTAGAAGGATCTTGACTCTCTTAGTTCTGCTACTCGATACATTAGTTGTGGCGCGCAACAATACCCTTTCCTAAGACATGCTCATCCCTAGAATTATCGGCCACGTCTGATTCGATTGTCTGACGTGCTCATAAATTTCATTCATTTTGTTCTGCAAGTCTTTTGCATAATCGGTTATACTGCGTGGGGCATTATGAGGTATTCCGGTGATGAGGTCTGCAGGCAGCCATAATTCTCTTCCAGTGTTTGTGCAAGCTGGTGTCACTGATGTACTTTCGAGACCAGTGCTTCGATATGACAACAAAAACGGTTGTATGTGCTTGTACCAGTCTTGTTGCCGATTTGCCACAACTTTTGCTAGGTACCTCTCCAATGTCTGATTAAATCGTTCTACCATTCCACCAGATTATGGGTGGTAAGAAGTTTTTCTAGTTTATGAGTAACCATAACTCAATAAGTTTCCTGGAATATTTGATTGTCAAAATTCCTTCCATAATCGCTGTGAATGTGTGAATGTGAATGTATGTAAAAAGGTACTCCAAAATGAAAGAAGATTTCATAAACTAGTTTATCTGAAACTTTTGAGGCTTCTTGATTTGGAATTGCGAAGACTTCTGGCCACTTAGTGAAATAATCCATTACAACCATAAAATACATGTTCTCACTTTCACTTTCTGGAAACAGCCCCGCAATGTCAAAGGCTATCCTCCCTCATGGTGCACCAAGTCTGAGGTTCCTTTACAGGCACACAACTTGTACATTTGCGAGACCAGTCCTCGATATCGTCACGACAGTGGACCCAGTAAAACCGTTCTCGGATCTTCTGCCCTCGGATATTCTAGAGTTCGTTTAACTCCCAGATGACTTCCTGAACAACCATTATACTACAGCTGTAGAAAATCCGGTTAGGCTGTATCTGCAAAGTTCTTCAAAAATCGCTAATAATAGGAGCACAAAAACTTATAACTCTAACCTGCGTCTTGTAATCCGTGCTGCAGCAATTTTCTCTGGAACCGTGCAAATACTCTTTTCCGACACTAAATACACCAAAAAAACTAACTAGCCGTTTGAATAGTGAACATTTAATGATTTCTTAAATTAACGTGAACACTACAATCGAATAAAACTATATTTACGGATTTTATTAACTATTTTAACTTATTTTTAATTCCCGATGTTTCGGGTGCTTTACTTTGTTAATCCATAAATATAGTTTTATTCAATAGTAAACATTTCTTCGGATTCAACTTGAGGTTGGCACTATGGATCTTCATGAGCACGCGTTCCGGGATTTAAAGGCGTTGTTCAAACGTACTGCCTACGATGATGATGTCACCCAAGTAGACAGGCATTGCCAACTAGCCCGGTAAGTACAAGCTCTATGAACTGAAGCATTGTACAATCCAAACGGCATAACTTTAAATTGCCACAGACCCTTTCCTGTCGAAAATGTAGCTTTCTCCTTGTCCTTAGGGTCAATTTCAACTTGCCAGTAGTCACTCTTCAGGTCCAGCATGCTAAACCACTTTACGTGTAAGCATGTCCAGCGTGTCATCAACTCTCGGCAAGGGATAGCCGTATTTCTTCGTTACGTTGTTCAGACGGCGGTAGTCAACACAAATCCGCATGCTGTCGTCTTTCTTCTTTATCAGCACCACAGGTATACACCATGAACTAGATGAAGTTTCAATGACACCATCCTACACCATTCCCTCAATCATGGTTTCTAGGAAGTTTCATGGGCTACCGGCAATCTTCTTGGCCGCTGACGGTTAGGCAATTCCTATCCTATGTTTATTTTGTGTTGAACTAAGCCAGTTTTTCCTATATCAGCATCGTTTGACGAGAAAACATCGGCGTACTTGAGTAACAAGTGCTTCGCCTTGACCATTTCATTTGAGGAGAGAAAGCTGCGACAATCTTCTAAAAGTGTGGTCACTCTCGTTTTTGTACGCTTGCTGGGGGTGGGGGATAGATATTCGCATCGATGCAACCAATCTACGTTCTCACAAGTACCAACTACCAACCAGTGTGCCTTTTTCTATAATATGTTCCTGATCACAAATGTTCAGCACACGTACTTCTGAGATGTCTGTGGTTCTGACCAAGGTTCGAGTCACTTTCCATGGAAGGTCATTGTTTACCCTTTTTACGAGTACACAACCGAGGATTCCGAGGAAGACTAACCGGCACCATCGTTTCCGCTCTCAGCGGCAGAAAAATCTTCGTAAGACTACTGTACACATCCCTAGTAACGCCCCTTCCACGAAAAGTTCCTCCTGTCCAGATTTTAAAACACCTTGCTTAACGTCGATCTCACAACAATTCTTCCTCATAAAGTCTAGGCCCAGGATGCAGTCGTCCATTATATCAGTCATGAATCACGATGACATTATGCAGGTAGATCATATTGCCTAGCTTCTACTCCGTCGCCTTCTCTCCACGGACGGTTATGCGTTGACCAGAGGCTGTCACCAAATTAATGCAGTCTCGGTTGTATGCGGAGTCCCCAAGGAACTGACTTATAAGTTGGGAACTGACAACCGTGCGAGAGGCTCCAGTGTCTATGGTCAGTTTACACGGCATTCCATTGACCTCGTCCTTGATGAAGAGGCTGTTACCATCATGGATTTGTGAGATCGATATCCTTGGGACTCTTTTAATAGCAGCCAGCACCCGCCCCACAGTCCTGGCTTTTACTCGTTTCCCTGCTGCTGCTGTGCGTTACTGTTAGCCGCACTACCCTCTCGAGATCGATCACCTTACCTTTCTGCAATTCGCTTAGCGCAGCTGGATCGAAGGTGGCCGCTTTCCTCACAGCCGTAGCACCTAGGACTGTATCCTTTATTGCGGTCGTGAACTGTAGCTGCCGCAACCTGCCTGACGCGATAGAAAAGATGACCCTGCCGCATGGCTTCCACCTTCAGTGCATGGGTCAAGGCGTCCTGAAGCGTGTTGTAGTGCCTGAGCCTCATAACAGCTCTCACTTGAAGGTTGCGTACGCATTCAATGAATGTCTGCACCAGATTCTCTTCAATGGGCGCAGGTACAGACCGGTATGCTTTTGGGACGAGCTTCTCCACCTCAAAGGCCCGCAGCCGTACGTGTTCGTTGTTGCGTTGCACGTGATCTTTGAGCTGCGCACGAAAGCCAGTTGTTCCAGGTGAGCGTCACCATATCTCGCCACTAATGCCTCAAGAATCTGCCCGTAAGTCACTTCCTTACCAAGAGCTTCCAGAACAGTTAAGGCCTGGTCGCGCAGGCCTAAGGTGGATTTGTTCGCTTTCATGACAGCCTCGAACGATTTTGTAGACTGACCAGGAAGAAGTATCGTCGAACGACGGCACTTGAAATCCACGTAGCGAAGGCGTCGTAGCTACCACAAGAGCTGTAATTCCATTTCCAAGTTTGAGATCGTCCAACGTTTTCTTCACGTCAGCCATCACGTCGTCGTCGATTTTTACTTGGTCGATTCGAGTTACAGCTTCCGACACGCAGTAGTCATGTTGGAGAATCATATCCTTCACCTCCCTTATCTCTTTTCTGAAGATAGCGTGAAGGTCCTTGATGAAGAGCATCTGCTCTTCCTTACCGCGCTGCAGCTGCTCTTCCAACCAACGGGGCCGTTTCTCCTATCGGCGGGACTGTTCCTCCTTTCGGCGGTCCTGCTCCTGCAGTATCCAGAGCACCTAAGTCTTAGACTTAGATGAAATGCAGCTCCTTACTGGCCGCCCTCTGTGATCGGCAACTGTCCCTCCGACGTCTGCGGCGTTGCACCACCAAATTGTCGCTGGTCCGTCTCCTGCTGGCGTTTACTTTAGGTACGAATACCCTCCGTGTCGTTCTTAGGTAAAATCGGCATGATTTGATCCCATTTCTAACACCAATTGTAATGATATTGGGTTTCGAGTCAATTAAAAACTGCCGAGTGAATTTCAAAAATTGACACGGGTCGCGGTTTATACCGACCTTATATAGAGACTGCTTTTCCTCAAATTCACCAGTTGACATATATTAGGCAGAATATTTGTTCATATTCACTATACTGGGCAGGTGGGTTGGTTAGCAGTGCCAATTGTAGCACTGGTATTAATATCGCCCATCATAACTTTTAAGAACTGATGGCCTTGCCTATCATTATTCGCGGATATCCTGTATGAGTTAGCATTTTAAGAAAATATTGCGACATCTTCTTTCATTAACTCTGCAATGTAGAATCTGCTTTCATTAACTCTTCACTTAATGTGATAATACACTGAGATTTTTTTTGATAGCTATACTAATATTAAAGAGAAAAAATATTTGTTTTTTTTTGTACTGGATAAATACTTAAACTACTCAGCCGATTAAAAAAAATATTTTGCGTATAGAAATCTATTTTATCTTATTTTAAAAAGTAAGTGATCCCTAAGAAAATTTCAATAATCTAACCCAAGCCAAGGTATCAAAAATAGTCTAACATGTCGTTACTTTGCGTGCGCTGTGAAAACTATTGATGGTAGAATAAACTTATGTCCACTCGTCCACACGTCCACTCCTGGGTACAGGTCTTTAAGAGAGAGTTTTATTTCTTTTTGTATCTTAAATTCCTGTCTTACTGCAGTAGTATGACTAAAGAAAAAATTGTTCAGGATATAAACTCTATATTTTATATTCTATTGTAGACGCAAGAATAAAATGTCAACAAAAATTTGATTGGAAGTTCGCCATTATCCTTTTGGATCATCTCGTATACGCTAATGTTGAGCACCGAAGGATTATAGCCAGTAGAAGTCCGACCATTTTGCCCCAGCTGCGGTAAGTTTCCATGAGGATTTTCCCCACGATAAAAAGTGGTTATAAGTGTAGTCAGACCGAAATTAGTAATCAAGATTTTTTTGTCAAGAAATTCTGAGTATCAGTTCGGAGTTAGGAATTTGACGGTGTTTCGCCCCCGCGCTTCAGAAAGTACGTAAAAGCATTAGTGTTGTGCCTGATCTCCCTCCCTCCCTCTCTCTCTCTCTCTCTCTCTCTCTCTGGTTGTGTGGGATTACTGTCCCACCAAACTTACGGGAAAGCATCTGTGCTTTCGCACACAATCGTGCATGTTAGTCTTGTCCTGTGCAGATGGCTCATCTCCTTTGCGACTTAAATTCGGTATAGAGTATTTACATAAATATTATCCGAATGTGTTTATACCTGCCACCTAGGACTACTTCGTAATACTATTAATGATTTGTTAATATAATGTGATACTTACCTTTAAATCTTCAAATAATTTTTGAGGTAAAGGACTGCCAGCTAATAGGAACAGTCTAAAGGATGTAAAGTCACACTTTTCCCGCTGTCCCGGTTTTATTAGGGTGGTCATCATCGAGGGATTGGTCATCACAAATGTAGGCTAAAATTATCTTTAATATTAGTGTTCAGTTTCAAAAATTGTTTTTTGTTTTAAAAAGTGACAAAGCAATGTAGGTGTAAAAAGGAAAACCACGATGTGTTCTTCTGCTACTTCTTTAGTATATTTAATTCAAATCGCTTAAATTGGTTAAATAGAACGCATTTCATATCACAGCCTTTTTATAACAGGTCTCTTGCTCTTTAATCTAGAACATATGTGGGTGCACTGCAACTTGGCTACAGACACATGTATGACAATGTACCAACGCTTACGATAACTTGATAGAAAGTGAGTATTACTACCTAAAAATCAGGAAATCGTTTGGCAATTAATTATATTCTGGGTAATTGACCGTTTTCAGCAGTATTCGATTATGACTGTAGAGATAGAAATCAGGAAGACATCATTATTACAGTTACTTAATTTTATGTTCATATTTAGTATGTTATGGAATATGATTTCTGTAGGTTTCTGGTATATAAATTATAGTTTAAGCTTACTGCATTTTGAGGGACTGCATTTTCAACTGTTAACATTCTATATTTCATAAAAACTACCTTTCCTTTCTCCTTATGAGCCCTTCTAATCTAAATAAAAACCATGACAAGTTCATTTACAAATTATATAATAAAAAAAACCACGAGTAGCTTATAAACACAATTTTGAACGCGGCGAAACGTTTTCTTGAATACAGACATTAATGATGCAAATGAGGTGAATTTGACTTGCAATGTTAATAAAAATTTACTATCAATTAATACCTTGTATTTATTAATGAGGTAATAGGTATGCTCTGTTGTGACTGGAAGAGAAGTTTGCAGGCGTGTAAATTTTAGTATTGGAGACATAACTAAACTGTTTGTCGCCGAAATCCACTGCACGGGAGACACAGTCAAAGCCATTCGAGTAGGTGTAGGAAATTCATGGAATCTTATCCTGAAATCAATTATGACCTATTTAGTGTCTTAGGTGACACCGATATATGGCGGTATAGCCATATAGTGTAGTATAGGATAGTGTTATCAGTTTTAATTATAATATCAGTCTTTAATCTTATAATTATAAGTGCTGACCAGGGCACCATGACAAGCGTTATTCTGCATTATCCGACGACTCTTTCTCCTATAAAGATCCTTAAATTAACAATAAAAATATTGAGCGTAAATTATCGGGAATAAAAACTATTCTATCTCTCAAGTTGGAGCAAGCAATACGTATTTGGGTCATTCCGTTCATTCTTTTTTTTATGGAAGAAGGGGGCAAACGAGCTTGCGGTTCACCTGATGTTAAGTGACTACCGTCGCCCAAAATCAACCGCAACACCAGGGGAATTGCAGGTGCATTGCTGGCCCTTTAGAAAGGAGTAAGCTCTTTTCTTGAAGGTCCCTAAGTCATATTGGTCCGGAAAAGTCGCTGATGGTAAACAATTACACAGAGAAGTTGTACGAGGTGGAAAACTCCTAGTGATACGTATGTGGACCACTACGCATCCAGATGGTGAGGATAGTATCGGCAATTTTGACGCGATGTTCGTGAAATTTGGTGGCTGGAACTAATCCGAACAATTCCTTAAAACACTCCCCATGGTTAATACGATAGAAAACGCAAAAGGATGCAACATCCCTACGCAGCGCCAGTGAATCGAGCCGACCAGAAAGAACTCGGTTATCGACAATTCGAATCGCTCTGCGCTGGATGCGGTCAAGTGGTAGGAGCTGGCACTCGGGTGCCCTGGCCCAGAGATGAGAACGGTATTCCATGTGAGGCCGAACTATTATTTTTTTACCTTAGGTGTTTAGCACTATTTTTGAGTTTAATTGGTGTAAGTTATTCTGTCACTTTAAAACAAATATTTGGCGAATTCATTCAAGAGCACATTTTGGTCATATTCATAAAGCAACACGGGCCACCGATGTACGGGACAGGAGTCCATATGCAGGCGTTACCCTGTAGCTATTTTCAGAGAAAGCCCCCTAGCCTTCCCCCTTTGCGGAAAATTATAGTTTATAAATAACGATTTTTTTGTATTATCTAGAAGTATTGACCAATGACGTCTATTTTCAGCCTGTCGTGATATTTTTTACAAATCACCTGATTCCAAATTGGAGGAGCTAATGAATGACTGTGACCTTGAAAATGTTAATCATAGCAATTGCTCTCAACTCAACTTTGTGCTATACTCCGACCTTTCGCATAGTTATCGCAACGAAGCGTTTTTTCATCAAAAGTAGTTCATCAGATCAAATTGATGTGCTATAAACTATAATAATACGAACGTTTATGAAATATAATATAGATTTATAATAAAATTGCATCAAATTAAATATGATACAATACTTACGAGTATGAATACATTATATTAAAATTACTAAGTATGGACTTCGACTATAATGTTTTTTTTATTTATAACGGTGTTTCCTAAAGACCAGATTTTAAAGCATATATAAGTTATTTTGTAATAACATGCTTACCTGGGTCCCTACACCAAACAATGTCATTTGCTCCGATCTTTTCTAAAACTCTGACTTTAAATTTTAGCCGGACAATAGAAGGCAATTGGTCGAGGTCGGTACCAGAAGCCTCACGTATTTGACACTGTTCCTCGCCACCTGTCTGTATATTTTACGTCTAGCGTGTATGGAATTATGAAACCTCCATCGGATGGGAGAAATAAGATTTTGTTACATTTTCATAGTCGCTTCTTTCGAAAACTCACGGGACGAAATGGGTGTATAACCGCTACTACACGGCATGTGGTTACAGACCTCTCATATCCATGTGGGCTATAGAGCGGTTGCTACTAAGTGCTGCCTAAGGGAGTGTTAACAGACTTTGCACATTTTTTTAACTTATTATAAGCCAGTTCCGTGGTAAATCGCACTTTCTTAGAGTAACAAAAGCTAGGCTTTTGTTATTCTTGTCTTTGAGACACACATGTGAGATTTTCATGTATGTATGTTCTTAGTAGTAATATTTAAAACAATAAATTCTATAAAAGGTTTAGATTTACCAAAGGTAAGGCAACCCAATCATTAGGTTTTTGTGGGTGAGGGCTGCATATTTTGGCAATCCAGTGCTGCCACTCGTTGATAATAGTACACTAATTGCCTCTTCCGGGTCAATGCTGGCCGGCCTGAAATAATAAAAAAAAATTATTTCTTCCTTTATAATCCCTTCATTACTTTACACATACAGTCCAAAGGTGAACAACTTTATAACAACTAGAAATGGACATTATATCTTAAAATGTCGGAAGCACTATTCCAAATCAATATTAATTGCCAAAATTGTTTATGCGTGGAAAACTTATTTTCAAGTTGCTTAGTTAAAACTATTTTAAAAGTTATTATATACATAAATAGCTTTATAGATAGTAACGTAAGGTTAACTGTGCAATTTAATTATCTTTTAATGAGTAAAAACAAAGAAATTTTATTTTTGACTTAAATTTTGTGCCTCCACATTTTTAGATACTATCGCACAGGAAATTGAAAAACTTTTTAAGCGACGGGAATGTTTTTTTTTTTATAGAATAGGGTCAAACGAGCATACGGTTCATCTGATGTTAAGTGGCTACCGCCGCCCATGATCAACCGCAACACCAGGAGAATTGCAGGTGCGTTGCCGGCCCTTTAGAAAGGAGTAAGCTCTTTTCTTGAAGGTCCCCAGGTCGTATTGGTCCGGAAAAATCGCCGGTGGTAAACTATTCCACACAGAGATCGTACGCGGAAGAAAACTCCTTGTGAAACGTACAGTGGTGGACCGCCAAGCATCCAGATGGTGCGGATGGTATCGAGAGGTTTGCCGCGTAGTGCGTTCATGAAATTTGGTGGCTGGGATTAATTCGAACAATTCCTCAGAGCACTCCCCGTGATAGATGCGATAAAATACGCAAAGAGATGTAACATCTCTTCGCAGCGCCAGTGAATCGAGCCGATCGGAAAGCACTCGGTCGTCGACGATTCGAGCCGCTCTGCGCTGGATGCGTTTAAGTGGAACGAGCTGGCATTGGGGAGCCCCAGCCCAGAGATGGCAACAGTATTCCATGAACGGCCGGAACTGCACCTTGTAAAGTTGCAGGCCATGTGCCGGCATGAAATACTGTCCCGCTCTGCTGAGAACACAGAGCTTTTTAGAGGTCAATTTGGTCTTCTCTTCCAAGTGACCACGAAACTGCACGTCACTCGATATGTCAACGCCGAGAATTCCGATACTGGCTGAGGCAACAAGGAGAGTGCCTTGAAACTGACGAGATACGACAAAGGGGTTCTTTTTGGCGGTTAACGCGCAAACTTGCGTCTTCTGAGGGTTAAACTGGACTAGATTTAGTCGCCCCCAATCTGAGACTTTGTTCAGCAAAGACTCGACTTCAGACGCAAGTTTGTCCTGGTACTCGGAGACGTTTTCCCCAGAAATATTGCCACGGCCGGTGTACAGAATATCACCAGTGCTATCATCTGCATGGCAATGAGTGTTGCCGGTTTGCAGCATATTATTGATTTTATAACGCTCCCCCCTCTCTAACTAAAAAAATAATATTAAATGTGTTATATATAAATATATAATTAATTTACCCCTTTTCAATAAAATTATATATATGTGACCAGGATAAATAAGATATGTTTTGTTCTTTCCAAATGATCTTTCAAAAGGTTTAATAATAGGCCGCTTGTAATATTTCGGCGTGATCGTCTTAGTTAGGACCCTTATTTACGTTGTGTTTGTTTAGTAACTTAGTTCTTTGAGGTGTCTTTTGGAAGAATGAATATTCACTAGAGCAATTGAAAGCTGTTGGTAGTGCCTTATAAGCTAAGTGAACCCCGTTCACGAAGACAGGGCTTGAGCAAAGTTAAGAACATAAAATGTCCCTATTCCACTTGTATCGGGTTTACATTATAAATTTATTATTATTTATCCCTTCCCGCTTGGAAAAGGCTCACAATATATTTATACAAAATACGCGATACAAGAGCTTCGCTCTCCTACATTTATTTAAAAAAATGTAGTGGTCCCGCATGAGGTCTACACATATGCTCCACCAACCAATACAACGGCAGGTATAGCCTAAAGGCAGTTATAAGATGTTAGTAATAATTTGCCATCAGAAAGGGTTTGTGTCACTGACGTTGAGTATATATGCATTTTCGATCATGTTCGTCTCACTCACCAATAAGTTGCCTTCAATCATTCAAAGGTGGGAATGTTACAGAGATATATTATTATGTTGTTATATAAAACATCATGGAGGGCAGACAGTCTGCAGCCCCGTAATGAAGGGACCCGACTTGGGCAAAGCTACTTAGGTGTGAGTCAAACCAAGACGCAGAGAGCGCCATTGAGAATAGCGTCCCACCAAACAACCATCGCAGAGACGCAATGCTGCAGCACGCAACAAGCATCAATACGACTAACGTCTACTTACACCATCCCAAGGTCCCCCATACATCCCAGCAGACATCACCACCCGCATACCTCCATCGACCAGAACCACAAGAATGCGTCAAATCAGGCGCAGCACATCCGCAGATCCTTCACAAGACGCAATACCACAAGAAGCAGTAAGCATCAATGCAACTATCATACGGATGGCACCCCCTCACAACACACTCACATGATCCCTATCGACTTTGGTAACAAAGTTTGTATTGTTGTTAACTAAAAAAATATCACCAACGTATCATAAGTAGCACACTACTACGAGGGCGGCACTGAAAATTTCGGGAATCAAGGAAGTGACATTACTATTTAAAAATGTATTTATTGCTTTTCGAAGTATTCTCCGCGAAATTTGACACATTTTTCCATACGATGGAACGACGATCAACGTTTTCTTGGGCCACTGCAGTTTTTGGACGACCTTGACGGGGATCATCACTGAGCTTGACACGTCCACGTTGAAATTCAGCAAACCAGCGATAAATTGTGGTTTTGGATGGGGCTTCATCACCAAATACAGAAATCATCCGGTCAACACACTGTTTTTGTGTTAAACCACTTCGAAAGTCATAATAAATCATCGCTCTTGAATTTTCTCGAGTCAATGTCATTTTCTCAACGACTGTGCTCAACGACTAAACAAGTTTGACAAAACAAGTTTGACAAAACCTTGTGACAAGACCGATAATCTTTTTTTAAATAACTAAATGGTATTCGATTTTTAAAACCAAGTAGTTTTTAATTAAAAAGATTTTAATATGACAGGAACATTGGAAATATTCCGTTCCCGATACTTTTAGTGCAGCCTAGGTAAGACGCCAGTGAACAAAACTCCACGTACCATAGCGCTAATGCACTAAGACTTCATGTCTTAGTGCATTAGCGCTATGATTGTTGAATGTGCCTGTTACACTTAAAAGTGCTACCAAACACACTCATCCCAATCCGAAAGATAGACGACGCATCGCTATGCGCTACGACGCCGCCCACAAACGGTATGGGTGTGCGATGTCCACAGGAAAACCGTATTGCTACAACAAAGCCGCTTACCACCGACACTAAGATGATATGTCTAGGACACATCGGTTAGCGAGTCCAAGTTTACCTCGGACCAATTGCTCGTGAAGCACCATACACGCCACCATAATATTCCTTTTCAAGTCCCTAATAAGGACCAGTCATTTTGCTACAGTACTAAGAGTAGCCAGTCACCCGACCACTCCATATAATGCTTATGCATCAAGGAGACCTTCTATAATAATGCTTTTGTATCATATACCTTACTTTCATAAGTCATTAGTACATGATTCTACCATTGTAATGCAAATTCATCATAGAGACCTTCTATTGCTTTTGTATCATTGACCTTACTTTCATAAGTCATTAATATATAGGACTTGAACCCACGACCCTACTATTGTAATGCAAATTCATCATAGGGACCTTTTATAGTATTGCTTTTGTATCATAGACCTAACTTTCATTAGTCATTAATATATGTATAGGACTTGAACCCACGACCCTACTATTGTAATGCAAATTCATCATAGAGACCTTCTATAGTATTGCTTTTGTATCATAGACCTAACTTTCATAAGTCATTAATATATAGGACTTCAACCCACGACCCTACTATTGTAATGCAAATTCATCATAGAGACCTTCTATAAAATTGCTTTTGTATAATTGAGTTTACTATCTCAAGTCCCTAATATAGGACTAGTCATTGTGCTATAGAACTTCAAGCAGTCGGGCACCCGACCACCCTATATATATGTACAACTGCAGATATGTATTACTCTAGTATACTGTAGTATATTACGATAGTATACTCCTTCTAAGACTTAAACAATTTTTAACCAATTTTCTAATTATAAGATAAATGTTATTTATCTTTAAATAATATTTTCGACTTGTATTTCTATTGTTTATCGTATTTTTAAATATTTTTACAAGTTTTTCTAATAAATTTATTTATTCTGAAAGACAATATTTTGCCTTTAATTTACTATATTATTTGTCTAATGTATGAAATGAAATGTATTTAGTACTGGAAAAGACGAGTTAAGACCGGTGCCAATTATGGAGCACACATTCTCAGCACAATTGGAGGGATACCGTCAGAGGAGTGCTTTGCGAACCGAGCGCTGTGTGAACCGCACCTCCAGCATGGAGCACTCACACTGCATGGTCGGCGGCGTACTCCCCCGTCATTAAGAGTCGAGTTTGACGCAAAGAAAGAGCCTAGCAGATCAGCTTTCTCCTTTGTGGCATGGACCAGTGAGTCGTCTTACCTGTGCAGAGATGGCAGAGATGGCTGACATAAATTCTCCTGGACAGCCTTGGCGAGAGACCAGAATGCATGTGTTCCAGAAGGAAGGCGATCTAGTTTCTCGCCAATTCTGCCTATGTTATCTGACTTTGCCTTGGCAATCAGTCTTTTGAAGGACCTGGAAGCGGAATTATACTTCTTTTTTAGAGCGAAGGTGTTTACAGCCCAGGCTTGGTGGCACTCCTGCTTATAGCATGATGCTATTTTACAGGAGCAATCAAACCATGGCTGAGATTTGCCTCCGATTGGCACCACAGAGGAAGGAATAAAAAGTTCCGTACCCTATATACCCTGAAGTACCACACCAGCAACAACGTTGGGATCGTCCGGCGAGAAGCTCCAAAAGGTATTATGCAAAGAAAGATCGCATCCTATCTCAATCAGCTGACCTATAGTGCCAAACTCGGCGGCAGCCTGAAGAATGCAACCGCAATTTCAGCGTGAGTGGCACCACACTCCGGACAAGATAATGGTCCGAGGAGCCTAAAAGGGAGTCGACGGAAATCTGATATCCGTCCGGATGAGAGGTCAGCAGAAGGTCCAACAGGGAAGGTGCGTGATCCTCCATCTGGAATCCGTGTAAGCGAAGTAACCAGTTGTGTCAGATCATATGCCAAAGCAAAATCTCTGGAGAAAATGAATAAATCTCCCCGCATGATCGGTTGAACGTGAACCAAGCCATTTATCGTGGTGGGCGTTAAAATCGCCGAAGATCACGATCTCTGCGGAGGTGATCTGTTGTAGCAACGAATCTGTAGCTATTTGGACGTGATCGAAGAGTCGGTCTGTTTCGGCATTACCGCTATGGGACCTATAGAGGCACCCGTAGACACGCAGATGGTCGTCACTGTTTACGCGTAGCCAAAGGATGGACAGGTCCGAACCTTCAATACTGCCGAGGCGTCGAGTAAAGATGTCCTCTATGACGTATATGCAAACTCCAGCCCGAGGCACAAAGGAGTGTTCCTGTTTGTACCCCGAGTGGGAGAGATACGGAGCATCAGCCGGAGAGGACACTTGCGTCTCGGTCAGCAAGAGCAGAGCCAGCCTCGCCGTCTCGAGATGGTAGTGAACTGCGTTTAGGTTAGAATGAAGTCCTCTGATAGAGCAGAAATTCGCAGATAGCGTGGCAGGGGTCGCCTTGGTCTTGTTGCTCAATTTGCCTCGAGCTGTTATTGTCTTGAGCGGAATTCTGCCCCCCACAGAATACGCAGGGCAGCCTGAGTAACTTGCTGCTATAAAATATTGCTATCTATGCATATAAAAGAGGATGCTGGAACTCAGAATATATATATATATATATATATATATATATATACAACGGAGAAGGTTTATATTTATAAACTAAAAACACTTCAAAAATGTAGAACCAAACTAAAATTTAAAATTTTCGAATTTATTTCCTTTTTTTTCAATCAAGCGTGTCAATTAATTAATTAAATTGAACACAACCTCTGATATTAACCGGCAGGACAACGTCTGCCAGATTCAGCTAGTATTACGTATTAGTAGTACTCATGATTTCTTATAGTGTAAGATATGACTCTTACACTATAAGAAATCGCCTGCCAAGCGTGGCAAGTATGGCAAATATCTCTTTTATGAGACAATCTATGTCTAGCAGTAGACTTTACGAGGCTATAATAAATAAATGAATTACTTTTTTATCTAAAGTTACCTAAAAAAATGTTAAATATTTATAAATACATACTGGAAATCGTCTACTGGTGTATTATCCCCATATTTATGCAGGAACTCAGAAAAACTGCAATAAGTGTTCCCCTTGTCATATGTAACGACTCTCACGTCCAATTTTAGGTGTTTCAAGGCTTCCCCGACGGCTGCTACTTTTTCACTTTGGCAGAATATCATTTTTGGCAAACAAATTTGGATTGTATCCTGTAATTCCTCTAAAGTAAAAAAAAATGTTTTATTTTAGTCTAATTTTGAATTACCTTTACATTTTTGTTTTTATATCTCCCGCTTGCGATTGGTTAGATTTGAATAACTTTAATTTGAATAACATATATGGTTTCATATCTCCCGCTTGCGGTTGGTTAAATTTAAGTTTATTTGATTAATTCATTTTTGATTGATTCATTAATTAATTCATCCAAGCTCACGATAGGTACTATTTGGGTTCTTGGCGGTCCACTACTGTACGTTTTACCAGAAGTTTTCATCTTCGTACAACCTCTTTGTGGGATCGTTTTTTAGGACCGATACGCATCTGCAATTCCACTGATATTGTAGTTATACATGGGCGGCGTTAGTTAGTTACCATCAGGTGAGTCGCGTGCTTGTTTGTCCCCTCTTCTTAAAAATAATTGTACTGGTATTTCCAGACGAAACTCTATAAAGTAAAGATAACAAAATTAACAGCTACCTATTAAAATAATAAATCGGATCTAGTTTTTAAAGAAAGAAACCGAATACAACTGACACAGGATGCAAATTATACTTACTGACACCAAGCAAATGGTCCACACCAGCTACACCTATCCCCATGTAGAAAGCAGCATACATGGAAGTAGTCAGATCAATGTTAAGAGGAGCCATAATAATTATAACATCATTCAGTTTTAATCCTATGTTTCGAAAGGCAGTCGCACACCGGACTGATCTCTCCAAAGCGGATTGAAATGTTTCAGATTCTCCAGTAGCGCCGTCAATCTGAAATTGTTAACCTTTAGATAAGCGATGCGTTGTGTGAATTTAATGATATTTCTTATGTCGTATAGTCCTTTGCTTTAGCCACATATGTACACCACTGTGTACCCATAACACAGTCTTTCAGGCAGGAATAACTTCTCCAGCAGAATACTAAATTAAATTACTTAAATTTTAGTTTGGTTCTACATTTTTGAAGTGTTTTTAGTTTATAAATATAAACCTTCTCCGTTGTATATGTGTGTGTATATATATATATATATATATATATATATATATATATATATATATGTGTATATATATATATATATATGTGTGTATATATATATATATATATATATATATATATATATACATATAGGGTGTTAGTGTAAACACCGTTATCCTTGAAACCAGTGGTTTGGTTTCACTTATAGAACATAAATTCAATGAATTTAAAAAAAAATCCGATACCGTCCGTAAATTCATGGATACCCTATGCGCCCGAGTGACGTATTGGGAGCACTATGCTCGAAGTTGTTGACGAGTACGTTTACCTGGGACAAATAGTCCGACTAGGTAAGTCCAACTTCGACCGAGAGGTCAATCGACGGATTCAACTCGGCTGGGCAGCGTTCGGGAAATTACGACATATCTTTTCGTCAGGTATACCTCAATCTCTAAAACCTAGATTGTACAACCAGTGCGTATTGCCAGTGATGACTTACGGATCTGAGACGTGGTCCTTCACTGATGGCCGTATGAAGACGCTTAAGGTCGCTCAGCGAACTATGGAGAGGGCTATGCTCGGAGTTTCTCTGCGTGATAGACTCAGAAATGAGGATATCCGCAGTAAAACCAGAGTGACCGACATAGCCCAACGGATTAGTAAGCTGAAGTGGCAATGGGCCGGCCATATAGCTCGAAGAACCGATAACCGATGGGGAAGAAAGGTTCTCGAGTGGCAGCCTCGTACCGGTAGGCGTAGTGTAGGGCGACCCCCCACTAGATGGAGTGACGACCTAGTAAGACATGCAGGAAGTCGATGGATGCAGGTGGCTCAGGACCGTGCTTTGTGGCATTACTTGGGGGAGGCCTATGTTCAGCAGTGGACTTGTGAAGGGCTGTAATGATGATAATGATGATATATATATATATATATATATATACAGATATATATATATATACAGATTACGGGACGATGGCAAGAAGCCTGATGGAATAACGCTCATTCCGGGAAAAATGGGCGCTCCTTAGTATAGGATGCAACTTGTGTTGACACATTAGCGCCATCACATCTTGCGGCGACTGCACAGAAGGCAGGCGCTGCTGCTGCTGTTGCCGAGTCCAACAAGCAGCGCAAATATGTAGCCCTCGGAGAGGGACACATGTTTGTGCCGTTTGGTGTAGAAACGCTGGGGCCGTGGGGTCCTGATGCAAGACGTTTGTACAGGGATATCTCATCACGCCTTGTCAACGTCTCTGGCGACCCAAAAGCTAGAAAATATTTTGGTCAGTGAATCAGCCTCGCAATACAGCGAGGCAACTCAGCCAGTCTTCTGGGCACACTACCAACAGACGGCGGCGATTTAGCAAGTATTTTTTACTAAAATTAAGCGTTTTATACTGTATAATTTTGTAAAATACTATTTTTGTTTAACTTGTATATTATATTAATTGGAAATATTTATGTTTTATTAAATTATTTTATATAAATTAATTTAATTGGAAATACAATAAAATTTAAACGCCTACAAAGTTAAAAAAATGTACTTATTATATTATTATTACATTACTTTATAATAATAATAATAATAAATATATAGGTATATATAGGTCAATACATCAATAAGAAATCTGCATTTAATAAAATTAATTATTTCTGATATTTAATTCATAAGAAATGTATGTTTATCTCGCGTCGCCAACAATACCTCATCTAATCGTTGATCGTTGATGTCATATATATATATATATATATATATATATATATATATATATATATATATATATATGTATCTCGCGTCGCGTATATATATATATATATATATATATATATATATATGACATCAACGGAATTGAGTCCGTGACGTCAAATGAACAACATCGTAACGCTTGTGTTCTCGAAAAAAATATTCAAATTCTTAGTTTAAATACATTAAAAGTGCCAATAACTTCATAGCATTGAAGTTAAGTGTTCATTTGTGGCTGTGTATAGTGTACCTGTCGATATAATTAGTGAAAATTACTTCAAATTCTAACAATAACAGTTCAGTTCATAAACGATCATTCAAATTTAAATTACGTTCAAGGTGTTGACAAAAACGCGTAAGCGACGCTAATTGCACGGCGCTAACGACCTTTTTGTCACAACATCCTACCTTAGATGCGGCCTGTGAGCGGGATTGACTAACGGCTTGCAACAAAATAATATTGCATACTGGAGCTTAACTTCTCTGCTTTTGGGTGAATTTTGCTTGGCTTGTCTTGCATTCAGTTTAAATAAAATGCCTCCAAAAGCGAAATACTGTGCGGGCTGTTCGAAAAAAATCACAAACCGCGAATTTTTGTCTTGCTGCTTATGCAATGATACCTATGATATTGAATGCGTAAATTACTCGTACAAGTTATTTTGCCTTTTGGATAAGGAAAAGAAAGACAATTGGAAATGCCCAACATGCAAAAGTAAACAAAGGAAGTTCGACAATACTAACACCCCTGTACAAGGCTGTCGTATGGATTCGCTTTCATCTGCATCTGATCAGATAACCGAAGACTCTGAAGAATGTAATTTAACTCAACGCAAACCGCTAATCCCAGAGAAACAACCATTATCTCCTGGTTCTTCTTCTATCATGGACGATAAGGTTTTAGTCAATATTATACGTCGAGAAATACAGCAATCTGTGACGGAGGCTGTTGAATCAGCCGTCAAGATGTATTTTTCTAAGGAGTTCGATGAAATTAAAAGCGAATTGGCTACCTTACGAGAAATCGGCAAAAGTGTGGAATTTCTTAGCTCTCAATATGACCGGATGAATTCTGACATAAAAAATTTACAGGATCGACTTAGTGTGGTTACTAAAGAGAATTTAACGCTATCCAGTCAAGTATTAGATATCACAGATAGACTTAACCTAATGGAACAGCACTCTCGGGAAACGAACATTGAGATCAACGGCGTTCCGGAAAATAAGTCCGAAAATTTGCTGTCCTTAGCGAAACAACTTTGCTCTACTATTTCCGTCCCTTTTATGGACTCTGAAGTACTATCGGGCACTAGAGTAAGAAAAATGAATGATAACAATGATCGTCCCCGTTCCATCATAATTAAATTACAGTCCACAATAAAACGTGACGCAATATTGGCTGCGGTTTCCAGTTTTAATAAGAAAAACACGACGGATTAATTAACGGACGGATTGATTAATTCTTCTCATTTGGGATATGGTGGGAATAAATCACCCGTATATGTTTCTGAACATTTATCCCAGAACCATAACCAGAATCCATAGAACAAAAAACTACATGCTAGCACCAGAAACATTGCACGTGAAAAGGGTTATAAATATGTTTGGATCCGTAATGGTCGTATTTTTGTGCGAAAAGAAGATCATACCCCTGCAAAACAAATTAAATGCCACGACTCTTTGAAAAACTTGTAATTACATAATTTGATACGCCACATTACTAAGACCGTAACTGTCAAAATAAAATTCAATATATATTATCAAAATTTCGGAGGTCTGAAAACTAACAACATTAAACTATCTTCACTGGTTACCCATTATGATATAATAGTGGGAACAGAAACATGGCTTGACGACACAGTATCGGACGGGCAATTGTTCGGCGCAAACTTCAATGTTTATAGACGTGATCGTAATTCTACCCACCTCGCTGGCAAGCGAGGCGGAGGTGTCCTGGTAGCAGTATCGAAGAAACTGTACCCTAAAAGAGTTAACCACTTTGAGAACTGTTATGAAGACTTGTGGGTTTCGGTGAGAGTGAATATTAATGGTAAATTCGTGGACTGCTTGTTTTGTGTAGTATACTTGCCCCCTCCAGTAACTAATAGTTTATTAGATGGATTTCTTGACAACTGCAATATTGTAATGCAATCATGTAGTAACGACACAATAATATTGGGTGATTTTAATTTGAATTTTATAGATTGGATTACCGATGTTACCAAATCCGTAAACAAATTAACCCCTAACAATTATTGCTGTAATTTAGGATTTCAGTTTATTGACTTCTTGTCTTTAAATAATTTATCACAATTTAATGCTGTGAAAAACGCTAATAACAGAACCCTTGACCTTGTTTTAAGTAATCTTAAGAATATAAATGTTGCTGAATGTCCATGTCCAATAAGTAAAACTGATCGTCATCATCCTGCTTTAGAGATAAATGTAAATATGTCAGTACAGCATTTGTTGAATAATAAATCTTTTGCTACTCACAATTTTAAAAAGGCTGATTATACCAAAGTAAATTCTAGGTTAAGTAAAGTTGATTGGGGTTTTGAATTTAGTAATTGTCAGGAGGTCGATGTCATGGTGTCTAGGTTTTACAAAATACTTTATTCCATTATTGATGAAACTGTACCAAAAACGAAGCCGCGTAATTTAAAGTTTCCTATTTGGTTTACGCCGAACTTAATTAAACTAATAAAAGAAAAAGAAAAGATCCGATTAATGCGGCAACGCCGCATCCATCATCCCCACCAGACGGCTTGATCTTGGCAGTATTATTGGTAATATTGGCGCGTATTATTGGCGCCAATCTTCCCATGGCTGGGCGCGCTACTAAACAAAGTATCGCCATCCCAGCCTGGAGAAAAAGAATTGAGGACCGTATCATAAAAACCAGGCCCTTATCGGCAGACTGACAAGCCTCAGGTCGGGTAATAATAGAACGAGGGTTGTGTGCACCGTAAGAATGGCGTTTGCTGGGACAAATATCAGTTTGTCCCTGCTGGATATCACGCAGAAACTAACGGAGAGCATAGAAGACCTGAAGCAAAAGATCGCTGCTTGGGGGAAACGGATTCGACGATTTACCGAGAGGTCAAGGCGGTTCAACCGGAATCGTCTCTTCCAGAGTGATCAGGAGAGGCTTTATGAATCACTGGAGCAACCAGAGGTATGTGGAGCGAGCCCAGGACCGGATCAGGCTAACACTGTAACATTTTGGTGTGGCCTGTGGTCAGAGCCCGTAAACCACAGCGAGGGCCCTTGGATGGAAGTTGTGGCGAGCCAGAGTGCGAGTGTTACGCCTATGGACCCCGTCACCAAAACGCCGGAAGACGTAGCTGAGGCGGTCCGTAGGGCCCCGAACTGGAAAAGTCCCGGGCTCGACGGGCTGCATCATTACTGGCTGAAGGGGTTCGTAGTGTGTCACGCTGCTCGCCCGACAGTTTCAAGAGGCTCTCGATCAGAAGTCGCTCCCGAGCCTCTTCACTACTGGGATAACTTCCTTGGTTCCTAAAGATCAGGATACCACAGACCCGAGCAAATACCACCCCATCACGTATCTACCCACTATATATGACACTGAAATCCATTTAGAGCGCGAGAATCAATCGTCACCTGGAGCTAAATCAGGTGATGTCTCAAAATGGATGTCGGGGCGGTGGTCGTGAAACCAAGGATCTCTCCTCATTGACGCGTTCATTGGCAAAGTGGTGAAACGCAACCGGAACTTCTTCGCCGCCTGGATAGACTACAGAAAGGCATTCGACTCGTTGCCCCATACACGGCTAAAGAGAGTCCTCGAGCTGTACAAGATAGACTGTACGGTTACAGACTTCCTCGAGCAGTATATGGGGCAGAGGAGTACGATCCTTTGTCATCTGGGCGAGCGGATGATGGCTGCGGAGAACCACATAAGGATAAGAAGTGGTACATATTGGACTCAGACAATCGCCCTGGCGATTGTTTGAGTCCAATCTGTTTCTGCCTTTCTCTGAACCCTCTCAGTACCTTACTGGAGGGCTCCGGGAGGGGATTTCAGCTTCCGAAAGGAGGGACAAAAGTAACCCACCTTTTCTATATGGATGACCTCAAGTTATTCGCCTCCAGTCGCTCCCATCTTATGGAATTGCTAAACATCACCTGTGAATTTAGCAACTCCATTGGAATGGAGCTGGGCACGGATAAGTGTGCGGTCCTCCATGTTGAAAGGGGAAGGGTTGTTAACTCTGAGGGCATAGACTTATCTATGCCCGTCAACTTAAGGACCCTTTCCGAGGCTGAAACGTACCGATACCTGGATATGTCACAGAACATCGGTATCGATGAGGCTGGTATGAAACAGTCAGTTTGCGACGTGTTTTATTCACATTTGACCAAAGTGCTTAGCAGCCTTTTGTCCGGTGTGAATAAGACACACGCATATAACGGCTGGGTCTTGCCTATCCTCATGTATACCTTTGGCATACTCAGGTGGACTCAGACTGAACTTAACGCCCTGGATAGAAATGTCCGCACTACCATGACGTCCCATAGCATGCATCATCGGAGATCGCTAGTAATGAGGCTGTACTTGCCGCGAAAACATGGTGGGCGTGGCTTCCTGAGCGCGCTGACCATGCATAATCGCGAAGTGTGCAGCCTCCATAATTATTTCCTGGCGAGATCGGATGATCCATTTTATAATGACGTCATTTCTAGTGATAAAGGGCTTACCCCTCTATCCTTAGCCAACGAGCAATGGCAGGAAACGGTACTGAAGAGCTCCCTGGTGGGACGTTAGCTGTATGGTCTGGAGTCCCGGAAAGCGAGAATGCCTGCCAGGGAGTGGGGGTGCCATTGTCGTCCCGGTTGGTCGATCTTATGACTGAATATAAGGTTGTGAACTCAAGACTTCTCTGGGTTCGCTTTGAACTGGGACTGACAAAGTTATTCCTTTTGGCTGTTTATGCGCCGGAAGCTTCGTCGTCCAGGGATAAGCTGGAGGAGTTTTGGAAGAATGTAAGAGAAGTTCTAGATTTGGTTAAGGGAAACGAAAGAACTGTTGTATGTGGTGATTTGAATGGATGGGTAGGTATCGCACGACCAGGGTACGAGTCAGTGCTTCGAAAGTTTGGCGATAAAAGGGTTAATGATGTTGGGAAGCTTATACTGGCTGTATGCAAGGAAAAGCGTCTTCTTGTGACAAACACTATGTTTAATCACAGGAAAATCCATATGTACACTAGAGAAAAAAAGAATGAGAGAAGTTTGATTGATTTGTTCCTGGTGGATTACCGACCGCGAAAACAGGTGATGGATACACCTGTGTTCAGGGGTGCTGACCTGGGAATGGATCACTATCTAGTAATTACTAGATTTAGGGGTTTGTTCGCGGGTTGGCGCTACCGGACGGCAGTAACAGAACCACATTCGATCTGGCGCATCCGAAGCTGGAAGCTTCAGGAAGCGGATAATAAGGACAAATATCACACGAGGGTAGCCGAAAAGCTTGACACCGTCGATGGCAGAATAGAAGCTGTGGAAAGAACATGTCAGAACCTTAGGAATGGAATAGTAAGTGCAGTGGAAGAAGTATGTGCAACGACAAAAAGAGGTAGTAGTAAAAGAAGAGGTGCATGGTGGAATGATGAAGTGAGAGAAGCTGTAAAGAAGAAGAAAAAAGTATGGTTAGACTACTTGGCCTCTAGTAACGATAGACATATGAGAGAGAATATGAAAGAAAGATATAAGCCGCAGAAAGTTCATGCGAAAAAATTGATTGAGGAAGTACGTGAAAGGTGTAGAATAGAAGCGGACGAAAGGTTGTCGCACAACTTTAAGGAAAACTCCAAACTCTTCTGGAAAGAAGTTGGAAGGTCCCGAAGTGGTGCGGCAGCCTTAAGAATGAACAAAGTGCTTTCGAAAACCAATGACGTCCTCTCAGAAAAATCGGGCGTCATGCAGCGATGGAGCGAATTTTATAGAGAAATGTATGCGTGTCATGATCTTAGTGAAGGATCCGGGGGTGACGCCGTGACTAGCACGCCAAACACGGACCTCGATGACACTGATGTCATCAGCATGAAAGAGATTGAACGTGCGATTCGAAATTTTGAAAAGTGGTAAGGCTGCGGGACTAGATAGAGTTACTGCTGAAATGGTCAAGTACGGCGGGCCTCGCGTCTGGGACAGCTTTCATCTGCTATGCAATTTTTGCTGGCGGACGGGAGGTGTCCCGGATGATTGGCGATCCGCGGTCATTGTGCCTTTATATAAAGGTAAATTTTCACATTTTGACTGCGGGTGCTATCGGGCGATCAGCTTGACCAGTTTAGCTAGTGAAGTTTACTCGAAGGTTTTTACACGTAGGATGCAAGAGAAATCGTAAAGATGATGCTGATGATTCCAGGTCTAAATCAACATTGTGCCTCCCATAATCGGAAAGATTATGGGAGGCACAATGCGGATTTAGACCTGGAAGAGGATGCACGGATCAAATGTTTTCTCTCCGGATGATCACGGAAAAGCTTGTGAGTGTTAACCAGAGGCTTTTCTGTGCTTTTGTGGATCAGAAGAAAGCATTTGATAAGGTTATAAGGAAGAAAATGTGGGAACTGTTGCCGGAATATGGTGTGGATGGTCGATTGTTAAGAGCTGTACAGTCACTTTGCTATGACTGTAAAGCCTGTGTGCGGGTAGGGCATGACCTGTCACCCATGTTTAGCGCCCAAGCGGGCGTAAAACAGGGTTGTGTCATGTCTTCCTGGCTGTTCATACTGTATCTCGACAGCTGTTTACAGAAGCTGAAAAATAGCTGTTTGGGTGTGAAATTAAAGTAAATTGTCTGCTGTATGCTGATGACGCAGTGCTTATTGCACCATCAGAAGCAGAACTGCTGGCACAAGTCACGTGTATGAAAGAGGAATGTGAAATTAAAGGTCTCCGTTTGAATGCTAATAAAACTAAGGTTCTGGTATTTGAAAGGGACGAAGAGAGAACGAAATGTGAAATATGGGTAAATCAGGCATGTCTAGAACAGGTAAATGAAATTGTATACTTAGGGAGTGCTTTCAGCCGGGATGGAAGATGTGATTTACATGTGGACAGACGTGTCGCTGCCGGGAACAAAGTCAAGGGTGCCCTGAATGCGTTAGTTAAAAGGCAAGGCGTAGTGAAGAGTCACGCCTTGCAATACATAACGCAGTATTGGTACCGACTTTGTTATATGGCAGCGAAACCTGGGTATGCCAGAGGAAGCATAAAAGCAAGTTGAATGCAGTGGAGATGCGATCTCTTCGTAAAATGTGCGGCGTTACCATAGCCGACCGAAAGCGAAACGAAGAAATTGGCAATATGGCAGGATTGAAAGATGATCTTATCACAAAAATTGATAGGGGCGTACTCCGATGGGTTGGGCACGTTAAAATGAGTGAAGATCGAATGGTGAAGAAAATATGTATATAGCGCGAAAGTAAATATTAAAAGGTGTCGAGATAGACCGAGACTAACTTTCGAAGACCATGTGAGCAAATTACTCGAAGAGGGGAGGGTAGAGTACTCGGATACCTAGACGTGCATGTATGAAGAAGTTAATGAACCTGAAAGAAGTGAATGAGGTATGTAAGGATCGTGACACTTGGCGATCTGTTCTCTCTGGCTACCCCGTTAGGGATTGTGCGTGAAGATAAAAAAGACCAACAAATATCGGAGATACATCCTAAAGGATGGCACCGTCAACCTCTGTTGAGCTTGTCGCCATCCCGGAGAGTCACTTAGGCATGTCATCTCCGGTTGTTCGGCGCTTTCTAATTCTGAGTACTTGCACAGGCACAACCTAGTAGCCAGGATTCTACACCAGGAGCTCGCTCTGAAATACGGCCTCGTGGACCGGAAATTGCCGTATTACAAGTACTTGCCGGAAACCGTGCTTGAAAATGACCGCGCCAGGCTCTACTGGGACCGGTCCATCATCACAGACAGGACTATTCTTGCGAATAAGCTTGATATTGTGCTGATTAATGGTGGTTAATATAGCGCATAGCGCCATATTATAGCGCGCTATCTCGTCGTAACACATAGCGCGTGTTATGTAAGTAGTCGCCATGGCGCTATTGCGCTATGGCGCTTTGGCGCTGTCAAATATTAATATCTAGCGGCAATTAGTTCTAGCAGCAGCGCTGTTGGGAGAGGACGTGTGACGCAAATTTGGTCTCATAGCGCGCTATTCATTGCGCGCGTTGTTTAGTTAGTTGATACTGAATATATATAAATGATCAAAGGACGCAGTTGTGACAAAAGAAGCCTAACTAATGTTTTTAAATGTAAATAAAATATAGATACAAAAGTGTATATAATAGTGTATGTAAATAATTGATTTTTATAAATACAATAAATAAACGTTTAAATACACCTTTATTTGATTTATAATTTATGAGCTGCACGATCACCTAGCAGCCCCCCGCATCCATCATTCCCATCAGAAGGATTGGTGTCGGCTTGATCTTCTCGGACTCAGCAAGCGGCACCCACCGCTGGTGGAGCACGTCGCATGCGTTGGACAAAAGCTATGAACGAAAACGCATTGCGGGCGTACTATAGGGCGAAAGGAGAAGAAAGTGTCGGGATAGCGTATAAGGCTCAGATGCATTGCTTTTTTGCTGAGCTGGAGCCGTCTATTCCCATCACGGAACAAAACCTGGTAGACCGAGTTCGGTATATCATGCGCTCGAAAATATTTGATGATGCCGAGCTCGAATGACTACGACGTGAGGCCATTCCCTCATTGAATGAATTGGCTATGGCTGGGGATGCGGCCCCTCAGGCGACAGACCAGCATCCACGCGTGGAAGCCGCCATGGATCTTCCAGTTGTGGTTGATTCGGACGAGGAGAAAATAGTCTCCCACGAACCAGAGAAAATGAGGAGCGTATTGGAACAGGCGATATTGGAAACGCGCAGAGCATGCCTCTCTAAAATCGACCGCGACTTCCCCGCATACCCCTAAGCAAGCGAAATCGGGCTGTCGTGAGGGCACTTAACCCAATGCTGGTGACCTATTGGGAAGCCAGCCGGGACCTTTGCGAGACGGGCTCAATTCTTTTTGGCGTCGCAGTGGCGGTTTGCCGTATTATTTGCGCCAAACTTCCCATAGCTGGACGCGCTACTAGTCAAAGTAACGCCATCCCAGCCTGGAGAAAAAGAATCGAGGACCGTATCGCAAAGTTAAGGGCCTTTATCGGCAGAATGACAAGCTTCAGGTCAAGTAATAATAGATCGATGATTGTGCGCACCGTTAGAACGGCGTTTACTGGGACAAATATCAGTTTGTCCCAGCCGAATATCACGCAGAAACTAACGGAGCGCATAGACAACCTGAAGCAAAAAATCGCTGCTTGGGGAAGGCGAATTCGATGATTTACCGAGATGTCAAGGGGGTTGAACCAGAATCGTCTCTTCCAGAGTGATCAGAAGAGGCTCTATAAATCATTGGAGTGAACAGAGGTATGTGGAGCGGGACCAGGACCGGATCAGGCTGACATTATCGCATTCTGGCGTGGCCTGTGGTCAGAGCCCGTGAACCACAGCGAGATTTTGGATGGAAGTTGTGGCGAGCTAGGTTTTCGAGTGTTACGCCTATGGACACCATCACCATAACGTCATAAGACGTAGCTGAAGCAGTCCGTAGGGCCCTGAACTGGAAAAGTCTGGAGCTCGACGATCTGCATAATTACTGGCTGAAGGGATTCATAGTGTGTCACGCTGTGCTCGCCCGACAGTTTCAAGAGGCTCTCGACCAGAAGTCGTTCCCGAACCTCTTCACTACTGGGATCACTTCCTTGGTTCCTAAAGATCAGGATACCACAGACCCGAGCAAATACCACCCCATCACGTATCCACCCACCATATATAAGACACTCATCACCTGGAGATAAACCAAGTGATGTCACGCGCTCAATATGGATGTCGGGGCGGTGGTCGTGGAACCAAAGAACCACTCCGCATTGACGCGGTCATTGGCAAAGTGGTGAAACTCAACCGTCGGAACTTCTCCGCCGCCTGGATAGACTACAGAAAGGCTCAAGTTATTCGCCTCCAGTCGCTCTCATCTTGTGGAATTGTTAAACATCACCTGTGAATTTAGCAATTCTATTGGAATGGAGCTGGGGACGGATAAGTGCGCGGTTCCCCATGTTGAAAGGGGAAGGGTTGCTAACTCTGAGGGCATAGACTTGTCTATGCCCGTCAACTTAAGGACCCTTTCCGAGGCTGAAACATACCGATACCTGGGTATGTCACAGAACATCGGTATCGATGAGGCTGGTATGAAACAGACAGTTTACGACGTGTTTTATGCACGCTTGACCAAAGTGCTTAACAGCTTTTGTCCGATATGAATAAGACACACGCATATAACGGCTGGGTCATGCCTATCCTCATGTATACCTTTTGCGTACTCAGGTAGACTCAGACTGAACTTAACGCTCCGGAATAGAAAAGTCCGCACTACCATGACGTCCCATAGGATGCACCGTCGACATCTGCCGAGCTTGTCGTCATCCCGGTGAGACATTTAGGCATGTCATCTCCGGTTGTTCGACGCTTTATAACATTGAGTACTTGCACAGGCACAACCGGGTAGCCAGAAATCTGCACCAAAAGCTCGCTCCGAAATACGGTCTCGTGGACCAAAAATTGCTGTATTACAAGTACTTGCCAGAGGGCATGGTCGAAAATGACCGCGCCAGGCTCTACTGAGACCGGGCCATCATCACAGACAGGACATTTCTAGCGAATAAGCCTGATATTGTGCTGATGGACTGGGCACAGTCGAGGATATTTTTACTCGACATTACTATTCCGTATGACGAGAACCTCGTGACCAACATGTGGGATGGTCTGCGGGCCGAAATTATTCCTGTAGTCGTCTCTGCGAATGGGCTAATCCCAGTCAGCCTCTCGGGTCATCTGAGGCGACCGGGACTCCGTGACGTACCGCTCAAATGCAGAAGGCGGTGCTCCTCGATACCGCCCGCATCGTCCGCCGGTTTCTTTCCCTTTCTCCCTAACCCTCGGCTGTTTGGTCTCCCCTGCTGAGGGCTTCTATCTGGTTGGGTTTTTTTATTATGTATTTTATTTTATTGATATTTATGTATAATTATCTTTTCATTTTCATTTACAATTTTATATTAATAGAACCCAACCAGATGAGAAACTATATAGATACCCCAAATAATAATAATAATAATAACTGCTATAATGCTATAATTTATGTTATAAAACCGCTACGTCAGCGCAGTCAGTCGGGACCTTGCCAAGAGGTGTTAGTGTCGTGCCTCGGCAAAAATTGAAGGTGCAAAGTCTCGCCTGTGCACATGGCCTCACCATGAAACGACGCCGGGTTTGGACGTCTCCTGTTAAATGACGCCTACGATAATGGATGATGGAATTGAACAAAACGCGCAAATGGCCGCTGCTTGAGGGTCGCCAGGGCGCGTCTGGAGCTGGCGCTGGACGTGACAGCATGCGAACCGCCAGCGCTAGGTGCTGCACGACCACCCAGCAGCCCTTCGCATCCATCATCCGCACCAGCTGGCTTGGTCTTCGCGGGCCCAGCAATCGGCACCCGCCACTGGTGGAGTACGCCGCAAGCGTTGGACAACACAGATGAACAGCAACGCATTGCGGGCGTGTTTTAGGGCGAAAGGGAGAGAAATTAGAAGTTTTGCGTATTGGGCAAGGATGTATCGACTTTTTGCTGAGCTGGAGCCATATGTAACCGTCACCGAGCAAAACCTGTCAGACCAAGTTCGGTATATCTTGCGCTCGAATACATTTGATGTCACCGAACTCGAACGGCTACGACGTGAGGCTGTTTCGTCATCGGATGAAAATGCTATGGCCGAGGATGCGGTGCTACAACTTGCAGAGCAAGCAAGCTGGGACCTTTGCGAGACGGACTGAATTCTTTTTGGCGCCACACTGGCAGTCTGCCGTATTAAAGGCTAAACTTTCCACGGCTTGACGCGCTACCGGACAAAGTAGTGCTATCCCAGCCTGGAGAATAAGAATTGAAGAACGTATCGCAAAGGCTAGGGCCCTCATCGACAGAATGATATGCTTCAGGTCAGGCAACATCAGGCTAAGGATTGTGCGCACCGTCAGGATGGCGTTTGCTGGGACAAATAGTACTTTGTCCCAGCCAGATATAATGCAAAAACTGACGGAGCACATAGACAACCTGAAGCAGAGAATCGCTGCTTGGGGATTCGGCGATATACCGAGAGGTCGACACGGTTCAAGCAGATTCGTCTCTTCCAGAGTGATCAAAAGAGGCTCTATAAATCATTGGAGCGACCAATGGTAAGTGGAACGAGCCCAGCACCAAATCAGGCCGACACTGTCGCATTCTGGTGCTGCCTGTAGTCAGAGCCCGTAAACCTCTTGCCTCTAAAAAGTTGGCCTCTAAAAAGCTTGGAGCACAGCGGGACACTACTTCATGCCGGCACACCGCCTGCAACTTTACAAGGCGCAGGTTCGGGCGCACATGGAATACTGTTCCCATCCCAGTGCCAGATCCTTCTACTTGACCGCATCCAGCGCAGAGTGGCTCGAATCGTCGACGACCGAGTGCTTTCCGATCGCCTCGATTCAATGGCGCTGCCAAGAGATGTTGCATCTCTTTGCATTTTCTTTCGCTTATACCACGGGGAGTACTCTGAGGAATTATTTGGATTAATCCTAGCCGCCAAATTTCATGAACGCACTACACGGCAAACGTCTCGATACCATCCACACCATCTGTATGCTTGGCGGTCCACCACTGTACGTTTCACACGGAGTTTTCTCCCACGTACGACCTCTCTGTGGAATAGTTTACCATCGGCGATTTTTCCGGACCGATAAGACCTGGGGACCTTCAAGAAAAGAGCTTACTCCTTTCTAAAGGGCCGGCTACGCATTTGAAAGTCCCCTGGTTGTGGTGTGGTGAGCCGTATTTTCGTTTGCCCCCTCTTCTATATAAAAAAAATAAAACACAGCAAGGGTCCTTGGACCTAAGTTGTAGCGAGTCAGTGTGCGGGTATTACGGCCATGGACCACGTCATCATAACGCCAGATGACGTAGCTGAGGCGGTCCGTTAGGCCCCGAACTGAAAAATTCCGGGGCTTGACGGGGTGCATCACTACTGGTTGAAGGGGTTCGTGGTGTGTGACGCCGTGCTTGCCCTACAGTTTCAAGAGGCTCTCAACCAGGAGTCGATCCCGAGCCTCTTCACGACTGGGATCACTCATTTGGTTCCTAAGGACCAGGGTACCACAGACTCGACCAAATACCGCCCCATCACGTGTCTACCGACCATATACAAGACACTAACATCCATTTTTAGCGCGAGAATCACTCGTCATCTGAACTCAAATCAAGTGATGTCGCGCGCTCAAAATGGATGTCGGGGCGATGGTGGTGGGACCAAGAAACCACTCCTCATTGACGCGGTCATTGGCAAAGTGGTGAAACGCAACCGTCGGAACTTCTCCGCCGCCTGGATAGACTACAGAAAGGCATTCGACTCGGTGCCCCATACATGGCTAAAGAGAGTCCTCGAACTGTACAAGATTGACTGCACAGTTCGAGACTTCTTCTAACAGTGTATGGGGCAGTGGAGTACGATCCTCTGTCATCTAGGCGAACGAATGAGGGCTGCGGAAAGTCGCATAAGGATAAGAAAGAGTACAATCCAGGGTGACTGTCAGAGTCCGATCTGGTTCTGCCTCTCTTTGAACCCTCTCAGTACTTTACTGGCGGGCTCTGGAAGGGGATTCCAGCTTCGGAAAGAAGGTACAAAAGTGATCCACCTTTTTATATGGGTGACCTGAAGTTATTCGCCTCCAGTCGCCCCCATCTTGTGGAATTGCTAAACATCGCTTGTGAATTTAGCAATTCTATTGGAATGAAGCTGGGGACGGATAAGTCCGCGGTCCTCCATGTTGAAAGGGGAAGGATTGCTAACTCTGATAGACTTATCTATGCCCATCAACTTAAGGACCCTTTCCGAGGCTGAAACATACCGATACCTGGGTGTGTCACAGAACAACGGTATCGATGAGGCTGGTATGAAACAGTTAGTTTGCGACGTGTTTTATGCAAAGTGCTCAACAGCTCTGGTGTGAATAAGACACACGCATATAACGGTCGGGTCATGCCTGTCCTCATGTATACCTTTGGCATACTCAGGTGGACTCAGACTGAACTTAACGCCCTGGATAGAAAAGTCCGCACTACCATGACGTCCCATAGGATGAATCATCCGAGATCGTCGGTAATGAGGCTGTACTTGCCGCGAAAGCATGGTGGACGTGACCATGCTTTCGCGGCAAGTACAGCCTCCATGCTGCTCACCATGCATAATTGCGAAGTGTGCAGCCTTCGTCATTACTTCCTGGCGAGATCGGATGATCCATTTTATAATGACGTAATTTCTGGTGAGAAAGGGCTTACCCCTCTATCCTTAATCAACGAGCAATGGCAGGACCCAGTAGTACAAAGCATTTCCAACCGGGAGACTGTATGGAAGGAGAAGGAGCTCCACGGGAGGTACTACAGTGCTCTACGTGAGCCTTTCGTAGATTCAGTTATCTCCCTCCACTGGCTACGTTTCGGTAACCTCTTCGAGGAAACCGAGGTTTTGTCTGTGCAATACAGGATCAGGTTATTAAGACCAACAACTATCGGAGATACATTCTAAAGGATGGCACCGTCGACGTTTCGGTGGTTGGGCTTTTATTTATTTATGTATTTTTGTATTTATTTTATTTTATTGATATTTATGTATATTTATCATTTCATTTTCATTTATAATTTTATATTTATAGAACCCAACCAGATGAGAAAACTATGTAGATACCTCCCCCCCCCCATAATAATAATCTTTATTTGCGTAAAACATGGTATAAATGTTGTTAACATGTAAGAACGAGCGCTCATGTTTTGCTTATTTTATATAGCATGCAAATATTTTAAACCCCCAAATATTTAAGGCCATTACCTCTAATTTTACTTCATTCATTGACATGGGTTTCAGGAACATTGTGTTTAAGGTAAAATTATTCTTAATATTAGAGCCTTTGCCATTATTTACATTGTTAAGACTACTGTTTCCGATGTTTGTTAAGTAGTAATCGGGTATGTAATACGATATAAAGAAAGAATTTTATTGCTTTAAGCACTTTGATTGTATACATAAAGTTTTAATTGCTAATAAAGCATTCCAATGTATTAGTTAAGGACAGTTTAATGTTGGAGTGAAAAGGTGTATATAGACAAGGATGGGTCTAAGAATTAGAAAGGGATGGCAAGAGCCTCCTATGGGATTCACAGTGTCGTGTGAGAATCGGTTCGTCACCTTATATATGTATTAATCAGAAAAACCGATAAGTATGAAACGTATCATGAAAATATTAAAATATTAATCGAATTATATTTTTCTTTATTTTTTAAAGTTTTCTAAAATAAATGTAATAGCAACTTGTGAATGTTATTGTTCAATTCTGTATAAGAATAAGATGATATAAATATTAATAGGGTTTTGTTTTAAGGATAAAATATCGACATAATGGAAATATTAAATGGTACATTAAAGGTGCAATTTTGCTTAAAGTTTTGCTAAAAGATCTGTTTAAAGTTTTAATTCTCGCATTAAACTGTTACATTGTATAACATAGGTGAAATTATTGATGGAAACTGTATTATAAAAACTAAATTTAGTGTTTTTAGATATAATAAAAGTTGTATTTAGAGGGTTTAATTGCTGTATAACAATAAGACAGGTGCCTTTTTTTTACTGAATACCCGCGCGGATTAAATAACTATAAGAGATAATTGTTTATGGGTACGGTGGTTTATGGTACTATAAATAATATGATATGAAATTTTGATTATATGTCGTCTGAAAAGACTAAAACTCAGCTTTGATAAGCTATCTTTAAAGTACCTGCAGAATAAGATTAGGTGCTTCTTTTAAACTCTGCAGGATTAGTTTCCTCGCGTGATACCTGTCTGTAGCAATACCCGACTTAGCGACCACACGGCATGCCAAGTCGTGCATATACCAATGTACTGCATCACTTCTATGTTTGTTGAAATTCATTTTCTGTAATTAAATGGAATTAACTTAATAACTGTTTCTTTAGCTAAATAATTCCTTAGCGGAAAATTTTACAAGGAAAGCCACAAGCCTCCATTTTGTGGGGATCGCCCTATACTTCTCTTAGTGGTTCGAAGCTGTCGTTTTAGAAACTTTCTTCCCCTCGGTTGTAAGTCCTTCCAACTATATGGCCATCAACGTCAGCTTATTATCAGTCTCAATAAAATCGATAAATTTAGGAGAATTAAATTGTAGGGTGAAATTAAAGCCATACATAGAATAATCTTTATTCTAAATAAATTAAAAATAATATTTTATGAAAGACAGTTATGGTTATAACACAAGTTCAATAAAAGAAATCTATTGTCATAAGAGAAACAGCTGGAAACCAAACGGGATTTTTTTTAAATTAGTGATCAATCGGCTGCGTTTGGCAGAAAAAAGAGCTAGGAAGCGTTTGTAAGCAAAATGGCGAAACTAGACAGTTTTCGCCCAGGACACGTGTCTTAACTTCAGTACTTAGCGTTGACACAATCCGCCATTTTGCTTATTTACTTTGTTTGTTTTGAAGTAGAGTTTATAAGTTGTTTTGTGCAACATTAGTTTCAAGTTATATTACATTAACAAGAATAAACTTATTATAAATGTTATTAAAAATTCGTGATTGGTCGGTTTTTAATATGAATACTTTACAATTATATATTTAAAATAAGTTAGGTTCCCCGGTTAAAGCTAACTTCGTGTCCTAGAGGAAAATAGCTACTTATGATTTGACCGCGCTTACCACCTACGATCGCCATTTTGCTTACAAGCGCTTCCTAGCGCTTTTTTCGGCCAAACCTAGCCATCTTATTTCCAGGGGTTAGGTATTAATAATACAAATTGTTTATCACCTACTTAAATTGCCTACTATTAAACAGTACTAAATAATATAATAATGCAAATGTTTATGAAGATTTTTGGCTGTTTATAAATGAAGAGAGAATATGTTAATATTCTTCTACTTTATCAGCCTGTTAAAGTTAACTGTTATGTATCCAATGTGAGTATCGTATCGACTGCCTTTATCGCCACGCTTGGAAAGCGGATTGTTCGTCACAGTCGAGGTACTTTACGTCTTTGACGGTTCTCCTCGTCACCGCTCTTGATATTACATCAACATGTACGGCACTTGATACAAATCCCACAAACGTGATGAAGAACAACATTGCCAAAGCCATGGTTTTAGCCCTACGCTCAGCTATTACCAAATCGCTTGCCAGTATATAATTTAGGCCTGCGCGGTGCCAGACTTGCTTCAGATACGCAAATAGCTTCAAAGTAGCCAGGTATGTCACGGGCATTGCAAAGTTTCAACACACATTTGAATTTTGTCATCCAGCGTTGGTTTTACAACGCAAGTCAACTAAACAAAGTTCAAAGTTTGTGCGGCAGGACAACGGTGGCTGCCTATCAAAAGTCCACAGCTGAACATACGGCTACCGTCAAAGACTGTATTATTAGCCATATTTGCCACTTAATAGTGGTTTCTTTTTTATTAATTTTAATTCTATTTTGAAGAATAAAATTCAAATTTATTGATCATTTGGATAAAAATATATGTTAAAAGGTTTATTTTTAAAATGAACATAAATGTGACGCTGTTTTAAAATTATATAAGAAATAAATAAAGACAAAAACAACACAATTGCTTCTAAGGGTGTCAATAGGATATATTATAATTCCGTTAACCTATAAATTAGGAAATTCATAAGTCTTTTCTAAAAAATACCAAAAAATTCTCACCACACGTTTAAGTATTACACTTAATATATATCAACTAAATACTTAATAATGTTATGTATACACTTTGAAAAACAAACTATTTTAAATTCTCTATAAGAGTCGTGTCTTAAATGTGTGTTATCATTTAGGTCACATTTTATATATGTAGGGGAGATTAGAGTGATTGCGGACACCGGATAATTCCGGATGCAGTTGTTTCTAGAGGGTTACCCGCTTCGCTTCTCGTAATTCTTTTAATATTTTTTGCAACCGTCACTTTTAGTGTACGGACAGTAGATAAGACCGAAGGCCGAGCACACACTTCAAGGTATGTGCCAAAAAACTTTTTATGTCTTTTGTTACAATTTTTCGCTATTTAGATTACGTGATATGCAGTGATAAGTTTATTACCGAAACGTTACTTCTGCTACAAAATGATAAGGGATACGCCATTAAAACTGTAGCATTGAGTTATACAAGACTAGAGGAGCAAACCACATTGCCGCGCGTCGAACAAAGTGTAACCACTATCCAAATGCGACGACGTAGCTTTGAAATCATTAAAATTTTTAAGTAAACATATATCTGTCTCACTTACACAAGTCGCGGAAAACAATATCGTCCCTAAGATTAGATAAAGATAGACACACAAACATGCAGTGGCGGGTTGGTGTTGCATACTTTATGAAATTTTACCCAAAATGAGCAATATAAAGGAGTTTTTTTTTAAAGTTGCAGTAAATTGTTTTTATTTTAAATTTGTATATTTTCTTATTAGATGAACAGAAGTAAGCATAAGTAATGAAATAAAATATGTTTTTATATATTATTTTTATTGTACTAATAAATCAAACAAAAAATAAAGCAAATAAAAAAAACCAATTTTAGGTTTCTTAAGCGAGATCTGTGTTGAATATGCATAAGTTGTGAAATCATATATTTTTTTATTTTATTTAGTCTTCGTGTGGATACAATTTTCAAACGGTGAATTATTTTTCTCATTTTGTGCTTTCGCGGTGTTTCAGTTATTTCATCTATCTCTTCATCGGTTTCCATAACATCAAAATCCATATTTTCTTCTATTAAAAGTTCTACCGGCTTTTCAAAATGAGGTTCGTCCTGAAAAATATCCATTAATTATTGTAGTCAAAATAGCATTATGATTAACCTGATAACTAAGATAAAAACATTTAGTTTGCATTACACATTGCTATAAAAGTTTTAAATAAATAAATAAATTATTTATTTGCCACAAATCTTTTAACAATTTAAATGGAACCCTGGCTTCTAAACTAGTTGTAATAACTGTATATGTGAGAAACCGGTACCTGTACAAACCAGTGCTTTCAATAAAATTTGGTTAACAATTAACTAACATGCAGTAAACGAAAATCAAGGAATGAGAAAAAGCATTAGTCGTGTGCACAACGTGTGTGTGTGTGTGTGTGTGTTTGAATGAGTGAATATTGAGTTTAAGAAAAGGTATTTTTGACAAATATTACCTATGTTGTGACAATATGAATTAACTACCTTATTAAACATTTACTTACTACAATCATTGGAATTGCTTCGTTAGACAAATGAACACGGCCGCAATCGCCTTTTTTGTTGTGAATCGTTCGGCCTAACTCGGACGGCGTCACCTTGAACACCGAACCGACGCGACGTTCGCTGAGTATAAGGCTGTGGCCTTATGTGAAGTGACAACGCTTTGGCGCGGAAATTACTTATCTAGTGTAACATATAAATCAATGAACTGTAGCGAAAGATAAATAACATAAGCTATCAAAAACTCAAATATATTTCAGGTGTACAGAAACTATGATTTAGTTAATTGCGGATATATAAATATATATCCGCAATTAACATAACAATTAATAATTAAGTAAGCCACAGACAGACAAAATATTAAAAATTGTTCAGAGTGAGTGTAACATAGTAGCCAAACTATATCAATCAATAACGCATTTAAAATTAAAATAAATATACAACGTATAGATTTGGTCAGGGAACAGTTTCATTATGCAAAGTACATAGAGATTAACTTATTTAAAAGAAATCGACATAATAAAGCTTCTGCTGACCTCTCATCCAGACGGATATCAGGTCTCCGTGGACGCCCCTCTCGGTTCTAGTCGGTTGCATTCTGCACATTGATTTATATAACACTAGATCAGTAATAACCGCGCCAAAGCGTTGCCAGTTGCCACTGCAAATATGGCCACAGCCATATGCCCGGCTAACGTGAGTTCATTGTTCAATGTGACGCCGACAGAGTTGAGCCGCGACAAAAATGGGTAAATGCGTAGTGAAAGAATGCTATTTAAGGTCACAAAAACGTAATAAATCAAGCGGAATTACTTTCAACACATTCTTGTTTTCTTATAAACGTAAAAAACCTCAAATAATTAAATAAAATTATTGAATATTGCCATTTAGGTTCAATGTTGCCACTTTCCGCGTTTGTGATTAAAACTATATAATTAATGGAGTAAGTTAATTTGCTACCTCTGATTTTAAATATTTTGGAAATTATAATAAAAACTACGTTTTAACTTTCATACAAAATAATTAATTATTCTTATTTTAGTTTATTCATGAATTATCTATTAAATATATTTTATTACCTATTTTATATTAATAATTTTATATTATTTATAATTTCATATAAATTTTATATTAATTACATTTTATTACCTATTTTATATTGTTTGATTTATTAGTACCATAAAAATACGTTTTATTTCATCATTATGTTTACTTCTATTCATCTGATAAGCTTTGTATCCTTTTTTTCTAAGGGGACGTAATAAAGATTTTAAAATAAAATATATTTTTTTAATATAAAAACAATTAACTGCAGCTTAAAAAACTCATTTTTATTGCATACTTTAGGTAAAATTTCACATAGTAAGCCACACCAACCCGCCACGCATGTTTGTGTGTCTATCTTTATCTAATCTTAGAGACGATATTGTTTTCGCAACTTGTGTAAGTGAGATAGATATATGTTTACTTAAAATATTGTTATTAGTTTCAAAGCTACGTCGTCGCGTTTGGATAGTGGTTACACTTTTTTCGACGCGCGGTAATGTTGTTTGCTCCTCTAGTGTTGTATAGCTCAATGATTCTGCAGGCTGCCGCCTTGTTTGGCACTATAGGCAGGCCGCAGGCCACTGTCGCTCTTGCTACTTGCGTGAAATAATTACCTAAAATCGCGAGGCGCCCTGGGCTTATACGCAGTCGGGGCTAGTGCGATGTAGGCGATTCAATGTTAAAGTTTTTTTAACCCTGTTTACGTAAATAGTTTTATGTAAATACTTGTTGAAATAGTTTTTGTTTAGTGTTTAGTATATTTAATTGTAGGTAAAAATAGTTGTAAAAGGTTTACTGTATTTTAAAAATTATAAGTATACTAATATTACCTATTTGATAAATATTATAATAGCAAAACATCTTTATTACTATAACTGTTGAGTGGATGGATACTAAATGAAATGACCAACAAAAAGTTTCATATCATTCTTTAAGTTACCGAAGAAATTTAGAAGGAAATTATGAGAGGTGAATTTATTTAATTTTTTTTTGTTAGATAGGTACTTACAGCAAAAAAGAATTAAGTAATAATTTGGTCTACAGAAGAAATATCTAAGTACTTTATTACAAAAATTAGTTAAAACTTACTGCACTATCCAAGTAATTACTTACATACATACCTACACTTGTCTTTTGTAATTAGGTAAAATATTTTAAGTTATAATAACACAAAATACTGAAATTAAAACTTTGTATACTAAGAAGATTTTAAGTAACTAGAATAGATCACATTTCTGTTAGGAATCGTATTTCAGGTTTATTTATTGTTTACACTATCTACCTATTTCTTCCAAACCAAGCATTGTGATTCCCGACGAATGACCTTGCAATTTGCATGCGTTAGACATCGCAGAACTCACATAGGGGCGAAAGTATGGTCAGTCGATCATAGTCAGAATAGGTACTTCACCTAAGTAATATAATTAACATTTCGCAATGTATTTTTTTACTTTCTATTGACATCCCTTAATAACTTAAGGGCCTGGGCTGATGCATCAACATCCCGGGATGTAAACACCAGCGCTCTTAAAAATAACTATAATTCCACACCAGGATCTTTAAAAGAGTCATTCCCAAGATGCCAAGGCAAGGTCAGAGCACATCGGCAGAATTGGCGAGAAACTAGTTCGCCTTCCTTTGGGAACCCGTATGTTCTGGTCTTTCGCCAAGGCTGTCCAAGGAAACTTCTGTCAACCGTCTCTTCCATCTCGGCATAGTGAAGAAGACTCACTGACCCATGCCGCAAAGGAAAAAGTCGATTTGATAAGTCTAACTCGACTCTCTATGACGGGGGAACACACCGCCGACTATCCCGCTGTGTGAGTGCTCCATGTCCGATGCGTGGTTTACACAGCGCTCGGTTCGCAAATCACTCCTCTCCGTGGAGGATAATAAGTCGAGTGAGCCTGATGACGTCTCTCCTATTGTGCTGTAGACGTGTGCTCCCGAGTTGGCACCGGTTTTAACGCATCTTTTCCGGTACTTCTACTCTAAAGGCGTAGTCCTGAATTCATGGAAGACAATCGAGTCTGTGAATGCATCCACGTTGAAATTCTGGCTACAGTGGCAAAAATGGTTCGTTTTGAACATTTTTCGTCAGGCGCGGTTATTTTAAACTCAAAATTTGAGATTTATCCCAACTCAAGACCAAAATTTTAAGTTGAGTGGTTTTATCTAATTTAAGAGGCTCAGATACCTTATTGTATGTAACGAGGTTAAAGCGCATAAAACCGAGTCGGAATTACACGTCCATTTAACTAAATTGAATTGAGCGCGTTGAAATAGCTCAATCAGCTGATAAACTTTTTCTTAACGCTTAGATTCTTATTACTATTGCTTTTTCTTATTTTTTTAAACCATCCAAGGTTTAAAGGTCTTTTGAGGTTCATTTTCTCTTTGTTATATATACACAACCACGCTAATGACCTATTGTACGGTGAAGTATTCAAAAAAATTCAGAATCGGATCATTGGACAGATTTTGATATGAATTTTGAACTATCGGCTTATAGGTTAACTAGATTGCTACCTAAACTTTTTGATAAAAGACACGTCCACAACTAAAAAGCCTGTAATTGAAGGTAAGATATAATATGAAAAGTATTGTTAATTGTTAATATTTTATTTAATAATACAAAATTATTGTGTGTTTTGTGTTATAATCGAGTCTCATTGATTGCATCAGAAAATTATTATTCTTTAAATTTTGTAAATTGCAAAAGTTTGCAACAACTTGAGAAAAAAAATCAAATGACTGATGTACACCGATACAAGTGCAAAAAGTTAGTTAAAATGATTTCATAAATTAATAAAATAATAATTTTAGAGTATTGAATTTTCGCAAAAGAGCAGCGATTCTTGCCTAGGATGAATCGTGACGCTATCGCAATTTAGAAAAATCAATATACACTAGTTTGGTCGCCCCTAAGTTCCCAATTTGATTTAGTTTCGCTTGGCAATACTGGGGTACTGTACGTCATATTGTTGAATTTCAGAACTGCAAATAGTTTAATTTTCAATTTGTAGCTATATAGTTTGTAGTATTTAGTTTGTCCCCGCAGTAGTTTTTTTGTTAACTTGTTTACTTATACCACCACAATTCGTAACATTTATATGAATTTTTTATTTAGAACATTTTTATTTAGAACTTACAGGTCGAACCCAATGCGATAGAGCCCTCTTTTTTATTATAAACTAAATCTTACACCAATAATATTAAAATAAATGTAGCTCAAAAAAATAAAAAATTTATAAAATTAAATAAAAAGTTACAAACATTAACCAATAAAAATATAATAATCAGGTAAAGAAATACAAAGAAAAAAACATACATTATTTTTTGGGAAAAATACTCTAACAGTAACATACAATATATAATATGACCATTGCTAATTCACTATAGTGGCAACTAAATACGTCGATTTTAAGATTCACGCGGTTGACCACGATGAAGAGCTCGAGTTAGAGGCGTTTTTGGCTGGAGATTCGTTCGTGCTGAAGGTACCGCAAGCAGTGGCGGACGCCTCCGTCACGTCACGTAGCGATCCGGTACACAGTGACTAAGTACTATACAACTTCCGGGTTATGTTCTTTTCCCGGCAGTAATTTCACTACATACGTAGTAAGAGCAGACTCTCGACGTACTTTCTAATTTATTATATCCAACCATACCCAGTACAAAAAGAGTAGGATACATCAACAGATAAAATGGATATATACCCCGTAAAGCTTAAATTACAAGTTCCTCGAAAATTTGTTTTGAATATGCTCAAACATGACCTTATACTCTTCTTCCCACGGACCCCATGACTGCATTATGTTCCAAATGAATCAATATCAATGCAGTCATGTTGGTAAAACCTCGTGTCTGTCTCAGTAAAAAGCCGAGGTTCCGGTATGCCTTTTTACAAATATTAGTGATGTGAACGTGAAACGACAATTCTGCGGTAAAGCAAACTCCAAGATCACGTACTTGTTTTACTCTTTGTAGCGGTGTTGTGCCTATCGTGTACTCCCAAATAACAGGTTTTCGTGCGCGAGTTATCCGCTCAGATGCCCACTATGCAATTTGATTATGTCACTAAAGTGCCACCAGTGCCGCCACTTGTGAATACCCATCAAGTGCCCCTAATTGCATAGATAAAAAAAACGTTCTACTGCGGATATCCTCATTTCTAAGTTCACGCAAGTATCACGCAGAGAAACTCCGAGCATAGCCCTCTCCACAGTTCGCTGAACAACCTTGAGCGTCCTCATACGGCCAGCAGTGAAGGACCACGTCTCAGCTCCGTAGGTCATCACTGGCAACACGCACTTGTTATACAATCTAGTTTTGAGGTATACCTGACGAAAAGATGTGTCGTAATTTCCCGAGTAGAACTAGAGTGACTGACATAGCTCAATGTATTAGTCAGTTGAAGTGGCAATAGGCCGGTCATATAGCAAGGTTCTCGAGTGGTAGCCTCGTACCGATAATCGTAGTGTAGGGTGACCCCCCACTAGATGGAGTGACGACCTGGTAAGATATGCAGGAAGTCAATGGATTCAGATGACTCAGGACCGTGCTTTGTGGCATTCCTTGGGGGTGGCCTATGTTCAGCACTAGAAGCGCGCCTCCTTGCTTCCGCCCATTTGCACGATCGCATCAACGTAGTATCTGGTATCCCACAGGGACTATTTCGGAATCTTGTATAGATTCATAGCAACCAGTTTCCGTGATGGCAAATAAATCAGAATTTAAAGATTCTATGTTATTTCTAAACTTGTCTAACTTTGTCCGCAGACCTCTAGCGTTTTGGTAGTATATTTCTATAGTGTCATTCTTTGGATTGGTTCTGTCATAATATAATCGTTCCGGCACACCGACGATAAATTACGCGTAGTCCCGCTCCGTCTTATGTTTAATTTTATAAATTTTTATAGGGGCTTCAGTGCCGCATATACTTTTAACATGATCAACCACAGAGTCTCTAGTGTAATTTCTTTGTGTAAACGCCACACATGCAAGTACTTTTTTCTCTCTGTACCTTGTATTGCCATCAAATTAGAATTTTTGTCTATTTTGGTGTCATTCTATTTTCTTTGGTTTCCTTTCCTATTTTGTACTTTGATCCAGCCAGATTCTTTGTTCTGTTCGTGCTCTGTAACAATATATTTATCAATGGCGTGAACGCTATCAAGACCTTTCGACTAACTGGTGCGTCACATTCACATTTTGACCATCTAATTTAGCAGCGACTTTTTCTTCGAGTAAATTTACTAGTAATAAATAATTCACATTCATTTACATTTGGATAGAATATTTTTTAAATTTTGAAAAATTTGAACGAGATCGCGTCATATGCGATCCTAGTGTACCTCCTAGTGTACCATAGTCTAGGTACCAGATATACATTTTGGTTTTCAAAGGAGACTATTTTTGTTTGGAGAATGGGCCCACCACAAATTTGAAGGATTATTAATGAAATACATGTCGCTTTATTCCTTATAATCGATAGATTACAATAGTATTATTAGTTTCACTGCATCTGCAGTGAAACTAATAATACTATTGTAATCTATCGATTATAATACTATTGTAGATAAGTGTTTAGATAAACCGAATATTGAGAAATTAACAATTAAAATATTAATCTAACAACAACCTAAAACAAACTGAAAGCGATTTTCTAGTAGTTTTCATCGGTATTATAAGTCAAAATAGTGTACTGTTGAATAATTTCCTGACAGAATCCCCCCAATTGTGCTGAGGACGTGTGCTCCCGAGTTGGCACCGGTTTTAACGCGTCTTTTCCGGTACTCCTACTCCCTAGGCGTAGTCCCAAAATCATGGAAGACGGCTTACGTCCACCCGATCCCTAAAAAAGGCGACCGCTCAGACCCGTCCAACTACCGGCCAATCGCCATCACCTCCTTGTTCTCCAAAACAATGGAGTCCATTGTAAACTGCCAGCTCATGAGATACCTTGAAGATCACCAGCTGATTAGTGACCGCCAATACGGTTTTCGCCGTGGTCGGTTAGCTGGTGATCTTCTGCTCTACCTAACTCACAGATGGGCGGACGCAGTAGAGTTCAAGGGGGAGGCATTGGCCGTTAGTTTGGACATTGCGAAGGCCTTCGATCGGGTTTGGCACAAAGCGCTTCTTTCGAAGCTCTCTTCCTATGAGCTTACCGAGAAATTGTGCGATTGGATCACCAGCTTTCTTGCAGATCGGAGCATCAAGGTCGTTGTAGACGGTGCAAGCTCCGATTGCAAGCCTATTAATGCCGGTGTCCCACAGGGCTGCGTGCTATCGCCAACGCTGTTTCTTCTGCATATCAATGATATGTTGTAAGCCCGTAACATTCATTGCTATGCAGATGACAGCACTGGTGATGCTCTTTACACCGGGCGAGCCAATATTTCTTGGGAAAACGTCTCTGAGTGCCGGGACAAACTTGTGTCTGAAGTCGAGTCTTTGCTGAACACAGTCTCGGATTGGGGACGACTAAATCTAGTCCAGTTTAACCCCAAGAAGACACAAGTTTGCGCGTTAACCGCTAAAAAGAACCCCTTTGTCGTATCCCCTCAGTTTCAAGGCACTACCCTTGTTGCCTCAGCCAGTATCGGAATCCTCGGCGTCGATATATCGAGTGACGTGCAGTTTCGTGATCACATGGAAGGGAAGGCCAAATTGGCCTCTAAAAAGCTTGGCGTGCTCAGCAGAGCGGGACAGTATTTCATGCCGGCACACCGCCTGCAACTTTATAAGCCGCAGGTTCGGCCGCACATGGAATACTATTCCCTTCTCTGGGCTGGGGCTCCCCAGTACCAGCTCCTTCCACTTGACCACATCCAGCACAGAGCGGCTCGAATCGTCGACGACCGAGTGCTTTCCGATCGGCTCGGTTCACTGGCGCTGCGAAGAGATGTTGCATCTCTTTGCGTATTTTATCGCATCTATCACGGGGAGTGCTCTGAGGAATTGTTCGGATTAATCCCAGCCGCCAAATTTCGTGAACGCACTACACGGCTAACGTCCCGATACCATCCACACCATCTGGATGCTTGGCGGTCCACCACTGTACGTTTTACAAGGAGTTTTCTTCCACGTACAACCTCTCTGTGGAATAGTTTACCACCGGCGAATTTTCCGGACCGATACGACCTGGGGACCTTCAAGAAAAGAGCTTACTCCTTTCTAAAGGGCCGGCAACGCACCCGCAATTCTCCAGGTGTTGCGGTTGATCATGGGCGGCGGTAGTCACTTAACATCAGGTGAGCCGCATGCTCGTTTGCCCCTTCTTCTATAAAAAAAAAATAATTATAGCACATATAAAACAAAGTTGTAGATATATTCAACATTTATAGCCACTTTAAAATCGACGGAAAAACTTTTCACTATAATATCATAATTTATGATGAAAAGTGAAAAGTTTTTCCAATTCAATATCATAATTTATTAAGTATTTTCTATTTGTAGTAGTACAGAAACTTTTTATTGAATATAGATTATAAATAATACTTATTGAAAATCACTTTTTTTTAATTTACTGGTTCGGAAAAAACCTTTTTCTTGGGAGGAACCTGAAAGAAACCCAGTGAGACTGTTTTTTAAATAACAACTTAAAATCATGTATGTTACAATTAACAACACGGAATAAATTAGAAATAGCTTGGTAGTAATCACTTTACCCAGGAGTTATTATCATCCATAAATTTCGTAATATTATATTAACCCTTTTTATACAAACTTAGTTTAATAAAGTTTTTGAACTTAGATGATTGATTGAGATAGACATACAGAAGTGGTGTCAAGACTTTGTTTTAATATGGGTTAGTTGATTAATAAGTACATATACATCATAATAAAATGACTGGGTAGTAACATATAAAAATGATATGTAATATTTAATATTATGCTTATCTATGTTATTACACCCTAATAATTGGTGAAAAAGGAAGATGTTTAAACTGCTTGTGTAAGGATTACAAAAACACAGGCATAATTTAAATGTATTTATTACTAGCGATCCGCACCGGCTTCCCACTGGTGATTTATGGACTCGACGACAGCGCCATCTACCGGGTCCAAATTTGCCATCCAGAGATCCATTAAACACACGCAAAGTGTTTTATCAAAATTAGTTTGATGGTTTCAAAATCTGTAACGCACATAAGTAGAAACATTTTTGTGTTTTATATAGATAGATTTTCAATCATCATTTCAAAACATGTTTTCAAAATAACTTGATGGTAACATGTCGATTTATGAAATTTTTAGGAATCAGTAGTGAATTTTCAACGATAAGAGATGTAATATGACGGTTTTCTTCAATAACCATATACTTTTATGTCTGTGCCTGTTACAGACAAATCTGCTAGTTTCAGCCTGCAAGGCATACAGCTCATTTGTTCTGAGCGATCCACCTGAAAAGAAGTTAACGAATATTGTAAAGTTGTCTTAACTAAATAACAATTATTATGCACACTTATATATTGTAATATATTATTATTCAAACTTTATATTTGCTTCTCGTACAAGAAATTACTGCATATTTTACACATAAATATATGTATCATCTATATTGTCTATCTACTATGGCTATATATGGTTAGTCTTCCTCGGAATCCTAGACAAGCTCACCGTTGTGTACTCATGGAGAGGGTAGATAATGACCTTCCATGAGCTAATATTTCCAATATGGATCATCGATTTCAAAGCCCATATTTTTTTTTGTAGATAGTATTCACTAAAAGAAAGCGTTCTGCAAAGTTTTAGGTTGCGGAAACTTACGATTCATGAGATATACTTTTTTAAACTTTTTATACAAATTGGCAAATAACACGCAATTACAAAATAAATTTGACAAATGATTGATGTCAAATGGAAATTAGTGTAGGGTTCCGAAAATTTTGAAAGTATCGATACCTACTCGATAACAAGTATCGCATCAAAAGTATCAATACTACTAAAACTTTGTAAAACGCTTTCTTTTAGTGAGTACTATCTACAAAAAAATATGGGCATTTAAAACGATGGTCCATATTGGAAATTCTAACCGCCATTTAGTATAAAGCAACTTGCTAATATACTTGCTAAACTATATATACTTGCAAAATACATAAGATACTGTTACGAGCTTGAGGTTCGTGACAGTAAAATTGCCGATAGAATTACCTAAATTAACACTTTAATTTACTTTACACAAATTAAAGTTAAATACACTAATAATTAAACACACTAATTCACTTAATTCCGCTCCGAAGCTTCGCTTGTGTCGCCGAGTTCAACTCTACCCGATCGCATCTTGCAGCGCCTATTTATTTAAATTAGCAAAGAAACATCCCGAATATTCAGGTAAATGCGCGCAAAGGGACGAGTGTGCGAGTATAGACTTTCCAGAAACTTAGTTGTTCGGATGGCGCTGTCGGTTGAGAGATTTGTGATGTCATTCTCTGCAAAGCTCCCATCGCTCTCGTTCCTGACACTAGATGGCGCTAGTTGTGTCGTCGACTAGAGCGCGTAACACTGCCCCCTCCTAAGACATGCTCGTCCCGAGCATTATCGGCCCCATAATAACGCGCCAAGCGATCCACATGGACGATCTTAGGAGTCCCTCTTGCGCCTTTCTGTAACGGCTCCGCAATGTCAAGGGATGTTCGATCCCGTGGTGCACCAACATTGTACAATTTCGATGCTCCTCTACTCCGTGTCTGAGGTCCCCTCACAGCCGCACAACTTGTACATGTACGACACCAATCCTCCACATCGTCACGATAATGGAACCAGTAAAACTGTTCTCGGACCTTCTGTAGAGTTCGTTTAACTCCCAGATGGACTCTCGAAAGACCATTATGGCACAGCTGTAAAACATTCGGCACTTTAGCTTTAGGGACAACCATTTGCAAACGACAGCTGTCTCCTTGACCATTGTCCCATTTACGGCACAGGACTCCATCCTGAAGCAGCAAGCTGTCCCATTGGGCCCAATAGCTTTTCGTGGTTGAACTCATCGCTAAGACGTCCCTCCACTTAGGCTTCGTAGCACGGGCCTTCATCCATCCCAGAATCGGCTTGATGTCTGGATCTTCCTGCTGTGCATGTCGTAGGCTGTCCTTCCACCCGTTGCTGAGGTGGTCTGTCCTGAGCATCCTCACGGATACCACTTCCTTACTCTCTTGCCTACTACAATGGTTGCAATCTTCAGGACAAGGTCTTCTTGACGATGCATCTGCGTTGCCATGAGATTTCCCGCTGCAGTGTCGGATAGTAAAGTCGTATTCCTGCTGCTGCTGGGCGGTGCTGTTAGCCGCACTTCCTTTCTGAGACCGTTCACCTTCCCTTCCTAGGGTGTGCTTAGGGCAGCTGGACCGAAGATGGCCCCTTTCCCCACAGCCATAGCACCTAGGGCTGTATCTTTTGCTGTGGTCGCGAACCGTAACTGCTGTAACCTCCCTAGCGTGAGGTGAACGATGATCCTGTCGCCGCCAGGCAGTGCCGTTAGCTGCACTACCCTCTCGAGATCGATCAACTCTCCTTTCCACGGTTCGCTTAGGGCAGCTGGATTGAAGATGGCCCTTTTCCCCACAGCCATAGCACCTTGGGCTGTATACTTTGTTGCGGTCGCGAAATGTAGCTGCTGCAACCTCCCTGACGCGATGGGAACGATGATCCTGCCGCACGGCTTCCACTTCCAGCGCATGGGACAAGGCGTCCTTAAGCGTCTCGAGGTGCCCGAGCCTCACAGCAACTCTGACTTCCAGGTCACGGATGCCGTCGATGAATGTCTGCACCAGGTTCCCTTCGATGAGCGCAGGTACAGACTGGTATGCTTTTCGAACCATCTTCTCCCCCTCAAGGGCCCACTGCTGCAGGTTTTCGTTGCTGCGCTGCACCCGATCTTTAAGCTGCGCGCGAAAGACGTGTTCCAGATGAGCGTCACCATATCTCGCTTCCAAAGCCTCAAGAAGCTGCTCGTAGGTTACTTTCTTACCGAGAGCTTCCAACACAGTTAAGGCTTGGTCGCGCAGGCCTAGGGTGAGTGCAGTCATGACCTGGCTTTTATTCCAGCCGTTTGCCTTCATGACGGCCTCGAACTGGATTTTGTAGGCCGACCAGGAAGAGGTCCCGTCGAACGGCGGCACTTTAAATCCACGTAGCGAAGGTGTTGTAGCTACTACGGGAGCTGTTGTTCCATCCCCAAGTTTGAGGTCGTCCAGCGTTTTCTTCACGTCAGCCATTACGTTGTCAACCCGATTGTTTACTTGGTCGATTCGGGTTTCGGCCTCCGACAGGCGGTTGTCATGTTGAGCAACCTTATCCTTCACCTCCCGTATCTCTTTTCCGAAGGTAGCGTGAAGGTCCTTCATGAGGAGCATCTGCTCTTCCTTATCGCGTTGGAGTTGCTCTTCTAAACGACGGGCCTGTTCCTCCTGTCGGCGGGCCTGTTCCTCCTGCCGGCGGGCCTGTTCCTCCTGTCCGCCCCGCAGCTGCTCTCCCAAACGACGAACCTGTTCTTCCTGTCGGCGGGCCTGTTCCTCCTGTTGCTCTTTCAACAGACGGGCCTGTTCCTCTCGTCCGCGCTGCAGCTGCTCCTGTAGCATCGTCATCAGAGCACCTAAGTCAGGTGCTGCAGATGTAGGAGCTAATGATGGGCTCGCAGCCTCCGTGGCAGGCAGTTGGCCCTCCGACGTCTGCGCCGTTGCACCACCAAATCTCCGCTGGTCCGTCTCATGCTGGCGTTGACTGCGGGTACGGACACCCTCCGTTTCCTCCTTAGGTAAAATCGGCATGATTTTTATCCCACTTCTGACACCAATTGTTACGAGCTTGAGGTTCGTGACAATAAAAATTGCCGATAGAATTACCTAAATTAACACTTTAATTTACTTTACACAAATTAAAGTTAAATACACTAATAATTAAACACACTAATTCACTTAATTCCGCTCCGAAGCTTCGCTTGTGTCGCCGAGTTCAACTCTACCCGTCGGGTAGTACCCGATCGCATCTTGCAGCGCCTATTTATTTAAATTAGCAAAGAAACATCCCGAATATTCAGGTAAATGCGCGCAAAGGGACGAGTGTGCGAGTATAGACTTTCCAGAAACTTAGTTGTTCGGATGGCGCTGTCGGTTGAGAGATTTGTTATGTCATTCTCTGCAAAGCTACCATCGCTCTCGTTCCTGACACTAGATGGCGCTAGTTGTGTCGTCGACTTGAGCGCGTAACAATACCTATTTGCACATAAATGAAGTTAAATGAAATCGCTCTTGAAAACAGATGAAGCTGCATCAAATAGAGAAGCTTCCTTAGATCTCTCGACTCAAAGATTCTAATTTTCTATTAACATACACAAACAAAATACAGAACTTTTGTTGTGTATTTATTTTAAGTACCTATTATTTCATATAGATTTTACGAATAACATAAACTTAATACTATGTCACTTTTAACATACTAATAAGCTGTTTGTTGTTTGCTTTAGGTAATTCAACACAATAATAAAATTTCACAAATTCTAGATGGAAAAGTTAACTCTTCTATTACATAGATACTCTTATATTAATAACCTAAACTCGTCAGTCTTATTGGCGAATTTTACCACAAAAAATAAAAGGAGAAATACATACGTAATTAGAAATATTTGGCCAATCTGCATGATAATATATATCCATATTCACTAGAACACTTTTGCATCGCTGAGACAATATTTATTGTTTTGTAAGTTGTAAGCAAACAAATTTAAAATTTTTAATTTAGCTACATTCAAAAAGTAAATAACCACAGACTAGGTGTGTGTATGATTTGAAATCGATTATTAAAAAGTCGATTATTTCGAGTAAAATAAAAATAACCGATTTTTCAAATCAATTTAGGACACTATATCGATCCGATGAACCGATACAAAAATCTAGCGACCTAGCGATAAAGTTCCTAAATTGGCTGTGGTATTTTACTTTTTAATTTGTTTGCTGTTGTTGGACGCAAAAACAACCGGTCGTACTTGGTTGATGATTTGTACGCAATAAATAAATAATTATGAACGTATCCAAAGATGTTGTTAGTTACTTTTTTTATAGAATAAGGGTGACAAACTTTACAGTACCCATCGTCATAGCAAGGTCACAGGGCGGACTCGTGACAATGGGTGCTGAAAGTGCTCGATACTTCGGGTTATAAAAAGTTAATATACGCAATAAAATACGTAAAAACTAGTGATATTTAAAGGTACATAACCTTGCCTCTTAAGCATTAAAGTAAGTATGGCATTGAGAAGTATTATGCCAGCGTCATCGGAATGCGCTTACAAGATCATTGCGATGTTGAGGCGTAACTACGTCAATGTCGTTAACAGAGCCATTTTTAATTGCTTCTATGGTGTCTTTATCAGAAATTTGTAAATGTTGAATAAAGGGTACTTGTGGCGAAATCCTTTAAGAGTTTTGACTTTGAATAATTAATTTATAATTTTATTTTAATAATAAATAAATTTATAAATTTAGCGGACCATACGCGGCTTTAGGGCGCCGCAGGCATACATTGATGTTGCACGATTTGTGTAATGTTTTGTTACACGCAAATGCCTAATTATATGAATAAGTATTACAGTACATATAATAAAATACTTTTGTTACAATAACTTTTAAATTAAAATATATCGGAAAAATAAAAATAAATCAATCAATCCAATAAATAAGAAAAAAGTAATCGTTCGATTATCGTATGAATAAGCACTTCCTTATTTAATTATAATATGTAAAATTTTAAAGCCGCACTCGTTTTTAAGCTATCTCAAAATTGAAGAAGTTTTATGCGTGTATGTTTTTTTTATCTAAGCTAACCGATTTCTCGGAAACTGCTGAACCTATTTAAATAGGTTTAGCAGATAGATTCTTTATTTATTTTTTTAAACTATGTAGCTTTTACTTCAGGGTTTCCATATTAAATTATCGTCTAAATAGCTACATAAGAAACTTTATTCCCTATTTTTATTCATAAAATTTGTATGCGTCCACCACTAAAGTATAGAGTCCACTTAGTAAGTAAAATAATCTTTAAATATGTTCAGCTTTTAATACTTATGTTTTATACGTGGTAGAGCCTCTCCGCAGCTATACTATTACGCTAGTAGCACGAATGGGTCAGCTCGACCGGAGAAAGACACGCTCTCACAGAATACCAGCATAAAATAGCAGCATAATACTGCTGTGTTTCGTATGGTGAGTGTAAAGATCCAGAGAGCCTTTTTTACTGGAAACGACGCATTCCATCTTAACCCTCAGGGGTGACAACGTATATGCGTTTAGATTCTTAATCGAGGATAAATGTAGATGTCTATGGACCACAGCATCCACTTACCATCAGATGGACTGTGTGCTCGGTTTTCACTCCTATTCTTAAAAATGCCTTTTCCAAAAAAATTGTGAACTGACATAAAAATGTTCTCACCGTGGATACAAAATCAATCCCTGCAGCCTACTAGATGGATTAAAGCTTGCTGCCTCGATGTAATTAAAGGCACAGAAATGTGCTCTTGACAAATGAAAAACAAATATATACGATTGAATAAAATTATTAGTTACGGATTTAATCGCGTGTAATTACAACTTTAATTTATTTTTATTATCCCGACGTAAATTTAAGAAATCATTAAATATTTACGAGTATAAAAGTAAGCAAAATTATAGGTATGTAATTATAAGTATGCGAACAGTTCTAAGATTCCTTGCATTGGAAAATTTGAACGTGGACATTATCCTGAAACAATCATCATCTGGTTAAGGGTGTCCTATCAAGTAGTGGCAAAGCTTCAATTTTTTGGAAAAAAAAGTAAAGAGCTCGGACAATATTGATCAAGAGACTATCTTATATCGTTTAGTGATAAACTTTTTTTTAAAGTCCCGTGGATTTTCCAGCTTTTTCTGCTAATAGTCACAAGGCTTAAATACCTCAAACATGGCTTTAGAACTATGTTCCGGATTTTTGAATAGCTAAAGACTAGCCCACGCCCAGTTATCTTGACCCGTTTGACTGTAAATTATGACCAGTACTAGAGGATATGGCCTGCTTAAAACGTTACTTCGATATTTAGTATCTCCAAAGAAATCTTTAGAACAAGTTGTGTCTGAATTCCTCATACAGATCCACTCATTGCTAAATAGATGTATGAAAGCCAAACTTTGAATAAAATTGTTTTTAATCGCATACATTTGAATAGATGCATATGCATAAGAGTTCTTTTTTAATAAACGCAAATTAGTGTGTAACAGAAATTATGGCCATAGTTGGTAATATCCTCGATTTCGTGATCATAATAGGCGCAAAATAAGTTTTTTATGTAACTCGCTACCGTATTTGCTTAGAGCTACTTCAGTTCGACTGAGACTCTACCAAGGTAAAGACCTATTAAAGTATTTGTTTGTCTTGAACTGACGTGTTGTGTTTACTATCAGAAATAAAATAACAAAATGCAGCAGTTTATTGGAAAAAAATATAAACTGAAATCTTCGGAAAATTTCGACGAATACCTAAAATACATTGGTAAGAATTTACATATTATATTTAATATTAATATTTTTTTTGTAGTTATAGTAAGATCATTAATGATTTTCTTAAAAACTAAAATATTTTTAAGAAAATCATTAATGATCTTATTAAATAAAATTAACTTTCAACATTTATAACCATAATTGTATATAAATTAAAAGCTCACAATTCATTATATATTTTTCTTTAAGAATTCATAAAATACGTAATACTACGTATCTAATTAGGTTTTAAATTTTAAAATAATTATCATTTAAATTTACAAAGCAATAAATGACCCAGATTGTTTATGTGATAGCTAAATTAACGTCTTCGGATCATCAATACGAATCCGCTATTCTTCTATATTGTCATAAGCTTCTGCTATTACCTATCCATGCTACAGCCATATTATATTTACATCATCATCATCATCATCATTACATCCCTTCACAAGTCTACTGCTGAATATAGGCCTCCCCCAAGTAATGCCACAAAGCACGGTCCTGAGCCACCTGCATCCATCGACTTACTGCATGTCTTACCATGTTGTCACTCCATCTAGTGGGGGGTCGCCCTACACTACGCTACTACTACTACTACTACACTCGAGAACCTTTCTTCCCTATCGGATATCGGTTCTTCGAGCTATATGGCCGGCCCATTGCCACTTCAGCTTACTAACCCGTAAGTCATTATCTATCCGATTGGGCTATGTCGGTCACTCTGGTTTAACTGCGGATATACTCATTTCTGAGTCTATCACGCAGAGAAACTCCGAGCATAGCCCTCTCCATAGCTCGCTGAGCGACCTTGAGCGTCCTCATACGGCCAGCAGTGAAGGACCACGTCTCAGATCCGTAAGTCATTATCTATCCGATTGGGCTTAATAGAAGTCTGCAATATCATATTTATCGTTGTAAAAACACATCACTATTTAAATATAATCAGTAAAAGTACCTTATCCCCGAAAATGTTGGCTTGAGACTTTTCCGAAAAAAGTGGTCGCCATAAACTCAATTAATTGCAGTCAAATCTTTTGATGACTTTTGACTGAAGTTTTATTGAATAATGTACTGCTTTTAGTTTCAGTTATCTGTAATCCTTATATTATTTCTTCTTCTTACTTACTATTTGTCGGTCATTATATTATGATCTATAAATTAAAACTAGTTTTTCTCTCCTTGCCATGTAAATTACAACCGAATTCGATTGCAATTGAATGCGATATTTACGTTTTCTAACATTTCAGTTATTATCATCTCGCTTCTTATTAAATTTAAGGTAATGTCGCGTATCGTCTAATATACGTCTAATATTGGCAGTACCATTACTATTCATAAGGGATTCAGAGTAATTTTCCTTAGTTAAGTCACATCTTGAGTCGATTGTAGAATAGAATTGTATATTAAATTGTTTCCACTCGCGCATAATTTCTTTATGCACGGCCAATTCAATTAAAGATTATAATGGTTTCTAAGACTTGTGTAGGTCAGCGTGGGATATTAGAAATCAAATCAAATAAATTTTCTCTAATATAGTAAAGGTTATTAAGATATAGTAAATTTCACGTGATAGAGCTATGCTGCAGCTACTGCGCGAATGCTCGACCGGGGTAGGAACACGCTCTCACATAACACCAGGGTAAAATAGCAACTGCAGCTTACTGTCAATGTGTTTTAATGGTGAGGGTAGAGAAACGAATACCCTTTTTACAGGAAACGAGGCATTGCATCTTAGTCCTCAGTGGTGACAACGCATCAGCATTTTAATTGTTAATTGAGAATGAATGTAGATGTACCACACCACAGTATTCTCTTTCCATCAGGTGGAGGTAAAAAAAGAGATACTTAAACGAACATGAATCAACCATCTATGGTGAAAAACGATTTCATGTGGCAGCAAAAAATATTTTAGTTTAGTATAGTTGTTGCATTACACTTTCGTAATGTGTTTCTTATGCTCGAGGGCATATTTTTATCTAATATTCGCAATGCTCAAGTAAGCCAGTGCTTCTTTAGTGTGTAAAACATTTAAAAAATATGAAAATTGTAATTCTTATTCATTTTATCGTTTAATTCAACTCTCACGCCCGTGAGTTAGAAGGGTGGACAGACACTATGAACTTCTACTGACACCCTTCTCTCACTTCTTTCACATCCGTATCGATATCTACACATACATGCTCTTCGGTTAAGGGTATTCTTAATTTGGCCCACCCTCATTATATTACCAATATGATAGGTAAACTTCCGTCTCTTGCCAACTCTGTCCCTCACTTCTGTGGCATAAAGCTATGTCATTCTTTTACCATTAGTTTTTTTTACAAACAACCTAAGCAATCCATTCTTAATTATGGTTACAACATCTTGTAAACCCCACTCTTCTTTTATCACAAAATTTCTTGCCATATCATTCATTCATTCATAACATACTTCTTAATGATCGCATTTTTCAGCATTATTTTTACTCTCATTCTTCTTCTGCCACACCCAACTTTCAGTATGTAACTTTTCCGTTATCCCAGACGTAAAATGCCCAAACCCCAGACCGATAACAGAAGGCGGCATTAATGTTGTGAGAGGTACGGCGATCGCAATACCTATCAAGCATGGGCTAAATGGAAAATATTTCTAAAAAGAGAGACCCACGGCTTTTAACGGCCCGATGAAGGAATAGTACACGGATCAAGAGAGAAACAGTACCTGAAAATTTTGCGACCTTAAAACAAGCGATATGGTTAAAGATTTTTTTTACTAAATCTTTTCGAAGAACTCTCCACTAGCGTCTATATAAAGTTTCACGCATCTGAACCAATTTTCGAAACACCCTGCCTTCTTGTATACTGCCAGCGTATTATTCGGCGATGAAAACCCTGACTATTTATTTTAGAGAATAAAAAGGAGTCACACATTGCCAAATCATCGCTGTAAGGAGAGTCACCCGAAGCCTGAACCGGTTTGCTGTCCAGAAAGTCTCTCACCGGGTGCGCGGGCGCGTTTTCATAGTGAAGCAGTAGCCCGCGGAGCCCCGTGTTCGGTATTTGCTTCTCACAATAGTGAATACTTCTGGGAAACATTTGGTAGTATACCATTCGACATTGAAGCTACTTCGATTTCATAAAGGAATGTGATACTTGATTTTAAGCATCGGTAAGGTTATGCGGCTGTCAACACGAAACCACAGTCTAACTACAACTAACAGTCGGTCATCATCGAAGGCGTCTGGACGGGACATTCATGCGGTGGGGGACGAGATATGGGCGGAGAGCGACAAACGACGCTCGTGAGCTGTGTGCTGGGGTTGTCCTGTCACGCAAATTAATTAAAATAGTTCACACTACATGTGCTGTAAAAAACTGTAGTCCCCATTTAAAAATAAGTAATTAAATTTTCATTAGTTTACACATACACAGGAATTTGTTTAAAAGTGAAACATAATAAAATCTGTTTTTTTACATCCCGTTCTGACAACCTTGGCAATATATTGTTTATGTGGGCTTTTCCGACAACATCAAAAGCGATGACTGACTGTATGTTCTTCTTAGACTGTGATGAAACTATATACACCTCACGCGACGCGGTGTTATGTAAAATCGTGTCGCAAACGCTTCCCGATTCAACCTTAAACATCTCTTTATACGTAATTAGTCCATTCCCTTCAATTAAATTTTTCACTGCTAGGACATTGCCTTCATTAAAAACTGTTGACCAGGCGATCACTTATTTCTGTATCTATCAAATTTAGTCGACCGTGCTGAAATTTGTTATACGAGTGATACACGATTGCCTTAAAAAGGCCTTTTCCCATAAATTTCATTTGTAGTCACTCTTATCAAACGATTCGTCTAGTTTAGGCAACATTTTAAATCGTAAAAAAATATCGCGCGAATATTATGTTCCCGCCACATGTCCATTTTTCAATGAATAACGATATTTCAAAACACGAAATTTGAAATTGGAACTCTTATATTTTATTTATAAATACTCATTTTCAAAATAAATTATAAATAAATAGTATCTCATTCAAAAAAAAATCGTCGCAGAACGTTCTGCGTTGCCTATTTTATAACAAAGATTCAGAGCTAGGATTATTTTCTGAAGAGATTCTTCAAAAAAAATTACAGAACAAACTGTTACTTTGAGAAAAGATGCATAACACCTCAATAAAAAAAATAGTCTTTTTCAATAATTATTGACAGTTTGAAAAAATATAGACGCATGAATGTTAATTTTCTCTCCATAAATGATCGGACGACTTTACAAAAATGCCATTAAATGGCTAATGTATACATTTTAATAAATTAGATAATGTAGCGGCTGATATTTTGTAATAAAAGTTATAAGCAACGTAGTAAACCTAACGTAATTTCATTAGGTATCAGTGGTTATAGTTGAAAGTTTAAAAAATAGAGATCGCATGGCTATCAATTTCATCGATTTTGTTATTCCTTTTTCTTAGAAACCAGTGGTATATTGACTATCTAAAATTTTATAAAAAAACATTAATTGCATAAAAATCCTAATATCATTTAATATATCATATATCATACGAATTCTTCTTATATCTTCTGAACATGAATTTCTCCTAATATATAATTTATTTGTGGAAGAGCTTTACAGAAATTGTAAAGTATTCACAAAAAAATGAATTTGAATTTGTATTTGGCTACGTCATAAATGGGTCGGCTCGACAAGGGAAGGTCGCACAGAATTCTAAAGTTCTATCATAAAAAAGCAGGATAATGTTGATGTAAGCTTATTTGGTGATTCCCACACATCAGAAAGTGTTAATTTAAAATTTTTGACAATAACGAGGCCAACGTTAACGTTGATCATAATGAATTTCACTTACGTGATCCACACGTGGACCTATAAAGTCTTGAAGAATCTTAGATTACAGTTAGAAGACTGACATAAAGTTAGAAGGTTTAATTTCCCGCTCTGGACTCCAGAAGCTTCTGTGCAAAACGCTTTATACGCGTTCGAGGTAAAAAAAAAAGCTTATTGTTCATTGTAGTTTGGTTTTTTAAATTAAGACTATACATTTTTAATTTAATTTAATTACCTTATATATATATATATATATATATATATATATATATATATATATATATATATATATATATATATATATATTTACTTTAATTTATTATGAGTTATCGTACTGCACTTCCGTGTCAGAATAACAACAAATTGACTCAAATGAATTTAGTACAAGCAGAAAGAATAGGTAGTGTGAAGGCTGTGTTATGACCGTGCCATAAATGTTCTTGACTTTGTTTTAATTTAAAGTTACTTCTGGTCGTAAATGAAATAAAGTTATAATGAAGTCCTTGTTCAACTTCAAAACGTTTCGATTTGCATTTCATTATGAGAACACGGCTTACAATAAATTATCATAACTGGAAATTTCTATATTCACATTCCATTAAATTAAACGGACATCGGCGTAGATGTATGTATCTCACTCCTCACCTTGGAATTTTACTGTGAACCTGGCCGCTAGTAGGTTACCGTTTCCATAGTATCTGTGAAATATTACAATTTATTTTTTAAAATAAGCTATCATTATAAAATAAGGGTGACAAACGAGCACACAGTCCAGTGACCCATATGGACGACACACGAGATCAGTTCAACTGATCATTCCAACTGATCAGTTTAAATTAGGACCGTTGATATTTTTTAAAATATCGGATTTTCGATAATCGTATATCGATTATCGAAAATCCGATATTATAGATAGATTCCGATAGATATTGTATATATCATATGTCGATATAATATATCGATAAATAAACTTATATATAAAACTCAGATATTGATATATTTACAATTATCGGTACATAAAAATCCGATATTTAAAAAAAATATCAACAGTACTAGTTTAAACAGATCAGTTGGAATAATCAGTTGAACTGATCGTGTGTGTCATCTATTACTCATACAGCTATCTTAGACCGAGAATCAAAATGTAGATACGATGTCACCTCTGAGGACTAAGATAGACTGTCTCGTCACTAGTTTAAAGCTATCTACACTCACCATATGAAACACGGAAGCATTAACCTACTATTTTGAGAGTGTGATCCTTCAGAGCAGTATAGTAGCTTCTGCCACACTCAATCATCTTCTTCTATTAAATTGAAACAATTGCTAGTACTTAAGTACGGACAAAAGTCAAATAAAGATGGCTATACATACATGAACATATTATCTAGTACTCGTCCACTGAATAGACTAAGCTGTCACTGATTCATTAGATCGGCATTTGCCTTTTATTATTCAATCCTATAATATGCATATTCAGAATATTAAGACAATTATTTCGTGAACACACTACGCGGCAAACGTCCCGATACCATCCACACCATCTGGATGCTTTGCGGTCCAACACTGTACGTTTCGCAAGGAGTTTTCTTCCGCGTACGACCTCTCTGTGGAATAGTTTACCACCGGCGATTTTTCGGGACCGATGCGACCTGAGGACCTTCAAGAAAAGAGATTACTCCTTTCTAAAAGGCCGGCAACGTACCTACAATTCCCCTGGTGTTGCGGTTGATCATGGGCGGTGGTAGTCACTTAACATCGGTTCAGCTTGTTCTCCCCCTCTTCTATATAAAAAAACAAAGGGGTAGACTATTTCTACCCTAATTATTGCCGACATAACCATCCGAAAAATTATGAGTGAATGCCTTGTGATAAGCAAACAAGGGTAAGATTCCTTTAAACATTCCACTGCCGCTGAATATTTTTCATAAGGTGATGAATGGTTAGACGCAAATTTTTTGAACATTTTGTAAACATGTTTATTTTACGGGTCATAAAGTCTACAAAATCCTAATTTTTGGTTTTTTATCTATGGCACATTAATTTAATAATCAAAGATCAACTCTGCATATTGAAATTGAATAAATACAAGCATGATTGCGATAAATCTCATGCTACTGTAATAGTCTGAAGTATCGAGTTATAATTAAAAATACGTTTTATTGTGAAAACGTAAATAAAAAAATACAAAAGCAAATTGCCACTAAGTAATTTGCTATTCACTATGTTGGGATTGACCTTGTGGTTTGCGGTCATACTCATACTACGTAAGTACCTACGTCTACTGTAATTAAAATGTTGAATTGAGAGTTATTGTAATAACTACATGTATCTTCTGGTTAATTTATAACAATAAAACATGCAAATTTTAGCAGAAACCCTTTAAATTTTTCCCCTCATTATTTAAGTATTTATTTTTTTTTACCAAAAGTAACACCACGCCGAATTTGCAGGCTTCAGTGGAATGTTATGTGCTAATTTTACACTTGATCAACAATTACACAGGAAACAACAGACCAAAAATTAAAAAGAAAAGTATTTTTTAACAAAATAAATTATTTTATTATTTTTTGACAAATTTCCTTTCTAACTTTCAAATAAAATAAAACTACTCTGAAAAAAATACACCGTTTACTTAAAGAGAAAATAATTTAAAACCGAAGAATGGGAATTTTACCAAAAAAAAGTTTAAATGCTTTTAATTTTTAAATAGTGTACATAAAAAAACTTTTTCGATTTTTCACCGATATTATATATATATATATATATATATATATATATATATATATATATATATATATATATATATATATATATATATATATATATATATACTAGCTTGCTGGGGAGACGTTGTTCTGCCCTTTTCGACAACTTTGTTATGTTCTATTAAAATTCACAGTCAGTCACTCACGGATTAAAAACTGTCCTATCTCTCAAGTTACACCAAACTGCACACGGTATGCAAATTTAACTAAATTCGGTTAAGTAGTTTAGGAGTCCATCACGGACAACGTGACACGTAATTTATGTATGTATATATATATATATATATATATATATATGTATATATATAGATAGATATAGATATAGATATATCTTACTTAAACAGAATAAGGCGTGTTATCTGATAAATTACATGGATAAAATATATTCTTATGACTTGCTAAGAAACCGGTGTCAGTTGGCTGTAAATAGCCATAAAGAAAATACTATTTACCCAAATGCAGTGGAGCTTAAAGAAAGGTTACCTTATACTAACTATTTTTACATAGTAAGTTTGTGTGTGTACGTCCCTTTCTATGTTTACCCGTAACACCTAAACTATAGGCGTCGGGTTTAGACAAATGATATCTTAATGAATCTGCCCCTTAAAGTAATAACAAACATATGCATGCAGCCCTCGTTGTGACGTGAATTGTATGACGTTGATATATATATAGACAGAACACCAAATAAATGGTCATTGATGATTTTAATACATCTAAATGACGCCACACTGATAGATCCCACCCAAGGATCCTCCAATGCCGAGGTGGGTTGGTATAAATATGTTTAAATATGACTTATAAATATAAGGAAATAAATTGTAAGGGCATTATGTTTTAAAGAAATAAATATCTTATCATCAACAGCTTTTGACATAACTGAATAGTTGGATATACAACTGGACGGTCGGTGTTGTTACGCGTTCCGTAAACTAAGCGTTTTAAAATTATATTCCAAACTTTTTCTCATTCAGTGTATCAAAATTTAAATGGTGATCTGATAAATACCATATAGTGTTATATTACATAACTCTTAATGGGTATAAATATACTAAAATCAGTTATAAAAAATTGTTCCCTACATTGGATTATAAGCGACTTTTGTGCGGTGGTTTGATATTCTTATTGCGACGGACTCCAGCGTGAATAGTACGCGACATTCACGGTTGTGTAACGTGCATAAGTGTTCCTTTGGCTTGTAACGTTCATAAGAACTAAAGGGGCAAACGTTATCATAACAAAAGTGAAGGTGTAATTATTTCAATAACAATCTTTAATATAATTTGTTATCTAATAAATCTAAAGATGTCAAAAATGATTTGGGGTTGTTGTACACCACATGGTGATAATAATGAGAAATATATTGTATGTAAAAAATGTAATAAAAAATATCATTATACATGTATGTGCCTCGAATACTCCGCATATAATGCTGAGATGCGATCCCTTTGGTGTTGTCCTGAATGCTTAAATGCTGCTCCAAAAGCAACAAAACATGATAACACTCCAGTACGCAACGTTTCCACCAGGGGTTGCAAACGAACTATCCCTAACTCTCCTCCGATTTCAAGTGAAAACATTGTTATGAGCAAGGAAATTATTCGTGAAGTGGTGCAGGACATCATTAAAGAGAGCTCGAGTAACATAGTTTCAAAAATGCAAGAGAGTATAATCAACATCCTTAATAAGGAGCTGAAACCAGTACGGGATGAGTTATTACAGATAAGTGAGTCTATGAATTTTCTTAATAGCCAATATGAAGATATGAAGAGGGAGAACGAATACTCTAAAATGAAAATAAGCGAATTGGAAAAAGAGAAAGACATATTGAAGAGTACAATTAATGATTTAAACTTGCGTGTTGACCTAATGGAGCAGCATGCGCGTCAGAATAATATTGAACTGCAATGTGTGCCAGAGCACAAAAATGAAAACTTATTAAATATCATTACGCAGTTAAGTAAAACCGTGGGTTGTGTTTTGAATGATAATGACATTATACACTACACGCGCATCGCTAAGGTGAATAGAAATAATACTCGTCCACGGTCTATCATTCTACAACTGGCGTCCCCAAGAAAACGTGATGAGCTCCTTGCATCTGTAATTAAATATAATAAAAGAAACCCTGCAAATAAATTGAATAGCACTCTTTTAGGAGTGCCTGGCAATTCTTCTCCTGTATTTGTGGCTGAGCATCTGTCTCCTTATAACAAAGCTCTTCACGCTGCAGTTAGACTAAAAGCAAAAGAAAAGGGATACCAATATGTATGGATAAGAAATAGCCGAATCTTTATGCGAAAGAATGATGAAGCAAATTATATCCACGTCAGAAACAAAGACATGCTACAAAAAATAGAATAATTTAGTTATTAAGTAATTTTAGTAGTTAAGTATATTGTGGCTTTAAACTTTATGAACAAATTATATATAAAATTCACTTCTCTAAATTTGTATTATCAAAATACGCGGGGTTTGAGAACAAAAACTAACTTTTTTATCAGCAAATTCTTTGTTGCGATTACGATGTAGTAGTACTCACGGAAACTTGGTTAAATAAATCTGTTCTTAATAATGAGCTTTTTGATCAACGATATATTGTCTACAGAAAAGATAGAGAGGATGCTGAATATTGTTCTAAAAAAGATGGAGGTGGAGTTTTAATCGCTGTATCCAGAAAAATAAAGTCTCGTCGTATGTTTGAGTGGGAATCTAAAGTTGAAGATCTTTGGGTTGTAATAGATGCAACGGTTTCAAAAACTATTCGCAAGATAGCTCTTTGCGTCGTTTATTTACCACCACCAGTACATTATTCTTTGTTAGAGCATTTTTTAGATAATTGTAGTTTTGTTTTCGAACAATGTGATAGTCATTGTATAATTGGTGATTTTAATTTACCTAGTATTAGCTGGAGTTTGTTAGGTCATGTCACGAGTGATAACAAACTAACAAGACTAAATCAATTCCTAATTGACTTTACACATATGAATGGTTTACAACAACTTAATCATGTAGTTAATGCGTCAAACCGAATTCTCGATCTTGTTTTATCTAACTTGCCATCTTGTACTGTGAGCCGTTCTCATAACTCATTAAGTATTACTGATCAATTACATCCACCTCTTGAGGTTGATATTACGTTGATTAATGAAACAAAACTCTGTTTTAATAATAATATTATTAAGTTAAACTTTTACAAAGGGGATTATGAAAAGATAAATAAGGAATTGTCAAAGTGCAACTGGGAAAATATTTTTAAGGGTCATCATAGTGTAGATGTCATGCTTGAAACATTCTATTGCAAAATTAACGCCATTTTTACAAAGGGGATTATGAAAAGATAAATAAGGAATTGTCAAAGTGCAACTGGGAAAATATTTTTAAGGGTCATCATAGTGTAGATGCCATGCTTGAAACATTCTATTGCAAAATTATTTTCTTCTTAGGGACAAACTTTGCTATTGCAAGAATTAAGATAATTAATTAAGAAGAAAATAAAAAATAATAAATACCCACCTTGGTTTGATAAAAATCTTATTAGAACCCTTAAAGATAAATATAAAATCAGGTGTCGATTTAAAAAATAACGAAATCCTATGGATGAATTAGAGTTACAATTATTAAGTTCTCGTTGTGGACGAATGGCAACAGAGTGCTATAATCGTTACATTAGCAACGTGGAGAAGCAAATAGCCAGTAATTCAAAATCATTTTGGTCATTCATAAAAAACAAACGCGGAGGTACTAGTGCTATTTCAATGTCTGACGGAAATGTAACTGCTACAGATGGGGAACAAGTATGTGAACTATTCTCATCTCAATTTGCATCTGTATATACTGATGGGGTTGACAATGCTTCGAATAATTACGTTCTCTCTAATTATTTAAATTATTTAGAAAACTATAGTCTACATCTTTCGCCTATTGTTATCGATAACGAATCACTTTTAAAAAAATTAAAAAGTATTGACTGTAATAAAGGTCCCGGCCCTGATGGGATCCCACCCGTTTTTATAGCGGCATGTGCTAAATATTTAGTATCACCCCTGTCATTAATTTACAATAAATCACTCTCAACAGGCATGTTCCCGGCTAAATGGAAAATTGCAAAGGTTATTCCTATTCATAAATCGGGAAATGAAGATTCAGTAAAAAACTACAGGCCCATTTCAATACTGTCATCATTTGCTAAAATCTTTGAAGCTTTGATATGTCCATTTCTACAAGATCATTTTAAGCAATTACTTAGTGATAAGCAACACGGGTTTGTTCAATGTAGATCAACTAAGCTTACTAGATCTACAAAATCTGGTAAGCTTCACTGAAACTCTTTATGAAGCACTTGATGCCAATAAACAAGTTGACGTCATATACACGGATTTTAGTAAGGATTTTGATCGCATTTCACATAGTGTACTCCTAAAAAAACTGTCCGCATATGGAATCTGTAATGGTTTAATGCAATGGATCTGGTCTTATCTAACCGACCGTACTTTTTATGTGGTCATCAATGGCTTTAAGTCGAGTTTGCATAAAATCACATCTGGCGTACAACAGGGATCTCACCTGGGCCCACTTCTGTTTAATGTTTATATTAATGACCTGCCTTTGTGCCTAAAATTTTCTGAATCTTACATGTATGCTGATGACTTAAAATTTTGCAGAATAATTGAAACGACAGATGATGCACGTAAACTCCAGTGCGATCTTGACAATATCTTTCACTGGTGTAATTTGAATAAGATGGAACTCAATGCAAAAAAATGTTTTTACGTAAAATTTGCTCGGAAAATGAATCTAGTTCACTACAATTATCATATAGGCAATAATAATTTACAGGAACTACAAGAGACCAAGGATTTAGGCGTCATATTTGACAGCAAACTCACTTTCGTGCCACAATGGAATATATTACAAAACGTGCCACCAAAATGTTAGGATTTCTTTACAGAAATATTAAATTTTTCCGCAGCAATAAAATCAAAATAACGCTCTACAACAATTTAGTACGAAGTATCTTAGAATACTGTTCTGTAGTTTGGAGACCACATTATGCAACGCATTCTTTACGCTTAGAACGAATACAAAAAAGATTCATGTGGCATTTAGTATACTCAAATCGAATTTCAAAAAAGAAACTTTCTTCGTATAAAAAACAGCTATCTTTTTTCAAAATTACGTCCTTGGCTAATCGCAGACATATATCCGACTTACTCTTCGTAATCAAATTATTGAATAATAAAATTAACTGCCCTCAATTGTTGAATAAGATAAAATTTCGCGTACCTCATAGATACCCCCGTAAGAGAGTAATTACTATTAGATCACCCCTTCGTAAAACAGTATTTGGCGCTAATTCCCCGATCTCTAGGTTAAGTAAATTGATCAATGAACTTCCCCACGCTTTTGATATTAATTCCGACTCACCTAACAAGCTCAGAAAAGAACTACTCAAACATTATGCAAATGTAATAGATTAAGTTTTTGTATTTTTTTTAACGTTTTGGTTTTCTGTAACTATGTAATATTCTTGATGTTTATTCCAGTGCATGTTGTAATCACCTATAATAGTTTGTAGCATTTAAAGTAATACCCTATCTATGTACGTATGTAAATTATAATTTAACAATGTATACAAATGTTGGTGATGCTTTAATAAAAAAAAAAAAAAAAACTCTTTAAAATACTAATTAAACCGTGTTTACAACTGAGTCTATCGTATTCCATTGTATAATCATGACTGATATTTATCTCTTAACACTTAATATATATTTCATAAGCGTGAAACTATGTCACGCTAAGTATTATTTTTCAAACAAAACTTCTGGCCTTCGGGCTTTAAAAATTACGAGGAGCATAAAAAAAATTATCCCGTACATCACTTTTAGTTACATAATGTAGGTGTTGCACAAGGGTTTCTCCTTTATCGTAGTGACTTTAAATACTTAAAGTTTTGTCCATCCGGTTAAGCACCACACCCTTTTATCTATGTCTGACACCAAACAGCAGTGCCCGCACTGCTGTTTTCCGATTTGAAAGGTAGATAGAGCCAGTATAGTTACAAGCTAAGGACTCTGTCTTACTAAGTCACAGAAAACCTTATATGTTTCTTGTTGTCTTACCAGCTCGTCACTCAATCTTGTGGGGGTCGCCCTACACTACGCCTACCGGTACGAGACTGCTACTCGAAAACCTTTTTTTCCCATCGGTTATCGGTTCTTCGAGCTTTATGGCCGGCCCATTGCCACTTCAGCTTACTAATCCCTTGGGATATGTGAGTCACTCTGGTTCTACCGCGGATATCCTCATTTCTGAGTTTATCCGGCAGAGAAACCCCGAGCATAGCCTTCTCCATAGCTTAAGCGTCCTCATACGGCCTGCAGTGAAGGACCACGTCTCAGATCCGTAAGTCATCACTGGCAAAACGCACTGGTTGTACAATCTAGTTTTCAGAGTTTGAGGTATACCTGACGAGAAGATGTGTCGTAATTTCCCGAACGTTGCCCAGTCAGTCGAGTTGAATTTGTCGATTGACCTCTCGGTCAAAGTTGGACTTACCTAGTCGGACTATTTGTCCCAGGTAAACGTAGGCGACAACAACTTCGAGCATAGTGCTCCTAACAAATACCGGCATAGGTGTGACAAGGATATTAAACATGATCTTTCCATGTTCATCTTAAGACCTATCGGTTGGGAGACGCCATTGAGGTCATTGAGCATAGTGCTTAGGTCCCCCAGCAATTCTGCCATAAGGACTATATCGTCGGCAAATCGAAAGTGAGTGATGTACTCGCCATTGATGTTAATACCGTAAATCAAAGGCTTTCTCATAATCCATATATGCCATGCAAAGTGGCTGTTTAGACTCTTCGGTCTTCTGTACAATTTGCCGCAGGGTATGTATGTGGTCTATGGTACTGAAGCCTTTTCGGAAACCAGCTTGTTCGGGAGGCTGGCAGTCGTTGGGTCTGCGTGCGAAACGATTTGTAATGACTCTCGAAAACAGCACGTAGAAGCGGCTCAGAAGGGAAAACGGTGTGTAGTTCTTCAAGAGAGCGTTGTCGCCTTTCTTAAAGAACAAGACCACTGCACTTCTGCTCCACGCCTCTGGAGTGCTGCCACCATGGTGGACGGAATTGAAGGACTTTAAGTACCGGTGTTCCACATGCTTTCAGAAGCTCCGCAGTAATTTCATCCTCGCCTGGGGCCCTGCCGTTTTTAAGATGCTGGAGAGCCATTCTAATCTCGCTCAGACTGACGTCAGGGATATCGACGGAATAGTGTCGGATAACACTTGCTCTTGGATCGTTACTCACACTTGCGTGTGGATCCAACGATGATGTGTACAGCTGCCCATAGAAGCTCTCAATCTCACTCAAAATCTCAGGTGTCCCGAAAACGATGCTGCCACACTCAGTCTTCAGCTTTGACAGTTGGCTCTTTCTGGTAGACAGATCTCGAAAAAACAATAATAAGAGAAAAGACACTTAGCGGTCAGCCGCTAGTAGGTAAAGTCTACATCACCTAAAGATGCCTCGTGTAGAGGTGAAACACGTGTCGTAATATCGTCGATGGTGTATCTTTCCTAGAATAGTGGTGTTGGCAGTAGTGGTGCTTTTCAATCTAGGTAAGATACATCATTGTATTTAATTAGCGGATGGTTGTAACATAACTATTAATATATTTTTTTGTAACTGAGCTGAAAGGTTTCGGGATTTTGGATTAGAGCACGAGGGAGACGGAGCGTCGACTTCATTAGACGAGACCTCTCCAACTTAACGTTTAGGTTCAGTGTGCCTCTAACCATTCGGTGATCACAGCCAGTTTTTACCCTTGCGATCACAGAGACGTCACTGAACAGTTGCCGTCTAGTCGTTATAATGAAGACAATCACATTTTTCGTCGAACCGTCGGGGCTCGACCAGGTCCACTTTCTGTGGGGCCACTTATGAAAGTAAGAGTTCATTATAAAGAGTCCCTCTTTCTCCAAGAAGTCGGCCAGGAGCTGGACCCTTGGGTTCCGTTGTCCTATCCCAAATTTCCCTACCTTCAGCTCATCGTTCTTTCTTGTGCCTAGTTTTGCGTTAAAGTCTCCCATCAACACCGTACAATGGGTTATAAAGTAATTTATGACTCTAGAGATATCCCCATATATTTCCTTCACCTCCTCATCGGGATGTGCCGAGGTTGGTGGTTAAACCTGTATGACCTTCAGCGAATACAGTTTGGTGATTCTGAGTATAAGATACGCCACTCTCGTTGACACACTCCCAATCTTTGCAATGTTGTTAACGAGAGACTTGTGGACGATAAATCCAACATCTCCTTGGGACAGATGGTCGCTCTGCCGGTGATAAAACAAGTTGCCGGATTCGAGAATCACATTGCCCTCGTCCTCTCTTCGGACCTCAGATAATCCTATAATATTCCAGCGCAACTTGTCTATCTCTTCTTCCAGCGCTAGGATTTTCTCATCAGTCCTCAGGGTACGTGCGTTATATGTTGCCAGGTCAAGTCGTCTTAGGTGGCAGCCGAACCTCCACCGGAGATTCTTAACACCCCCTGCCCCGCCGTCACCATGGTCGCCACCGTAGCCAGGAATAGCGAAACCGCCGGGAACTAAGGGCCGTATATTTGTGTAATTATTCATGGGGGGTATATTTTCCATAGTTGCCACGCTTGGCGAGCGGGTTGGCAACCGCAGTTTTTTGTTGTACAGTTGCTGTTATCAGGAAGATGCTGCTGCCTTCTGATGCCTGCTGATTTCCTGCCTGTTCCTCTCTGTCGCTTTTTACGGCACACACGGGAAGATATGGGTAGTGGCTGTTCTTAACCGCCACTACAGGGCAAAAAGATGCTCCCTACCCTATGCAAATTGTAAAATACCAAATGAAAAAAGCTGCAAGGCATTCTGTCTTATTCCTCAGATGTGACACAGCATCTACAGTCTTCTTAATTTGAAGTTGGCTGCAGGTGTCTATGAACGCCAATAGCCATTTACCATCAGTTTGGACTGTAAGTTCGTTTTCCACTTCTGTTTTATTAAAAATACTGATGTTGTAAAACTATTTCACTACTTTGCTACATTACAAAAAAGAAGCAAAATGCGTGGAGTATCGACAACTACAAAATAGTGGAGATCCGCCGACCGTCTGGTCGTTGTTAAAAGAAGAAGAGGCATTAAATTACTACTACACTTATACTAGAATTGTGGTAGGACTCCGTCCGGGTGGGTAACATCCCCTTATCTATCTCTGCGGCTAAACAGCAGTGTACGTAGGGTGTAGAGAACTGGTATAATTAAAGACTGTGAGGCATTTATTTACTTATTTATTAAACCTTTATTGTTAAAACCTTAATAAAAGAGGGTAACAAAAGGCGGACTTAATACCTATTGGAATTCTCTGCCAGTCAACCTGTGGAGTGATCAGATTTTATGGCGGATGCAATTAGATGTATGTATACATCTAATACTCGTCAACAACTTCGAGCATAGTGCTCCCAACAACTACCGGCATAGGTGTGACATGGACATTAAACATGATCTTTGTTTTGTCCATGTTCATCTTAAGACCTATCCGTTGGGAGACACTATTGAGGTCATTGAGCATAGTGCTAAGGTCCTCCAGCGATTCTGCCATAAGGACTATATCGTCGGCAAATCGAAGGTGAGTGATGTACTCGCCATTGATGTTAATACCGCATCCTTTCCAGTCCAGTAGCTTGAAAACGTCTTCCAACGCAGCGGTGAAGAGTTTCGGGGATATAACATCACCCTGTCTTACACCTCTCTGCAGTTGTATAGGTTTCGAACTCTGGTTCTGTACTCGGATAGCCATCGTAGCCCTACTGTACAAACACTTCAGCACTTCGATATACCGACAGTCAACTTGGCACCGCTGAAGGGACTGTAGCACCGCCCAAATTTCGACGAAATCGAAGGCTTTCTCATAGTCCACATATGCCAGGCAAAGTGGCAGATTGTACTATTCGGTACAATCATACCCTGCGGCAGATTGTACAGAAGTGTACAATCTGCCGCAGGGTATGTATGTGGTCTATGGTACTGAAGCCTTTTCGAAAACCGGCTTGTTCGGGAGGCTGGAAGTCGTCGAGTCTGCGTGCGAGACGATTCATAATGACTCTCGAAAACAGCACGTAGACGCGGCTCAGAAGGGAAATCGGTCTGTATAATAGTCCGACTAGGTAAGTCCAACTTCGACCGAGAGGTCAATCGACGGATTCAACTCGGCTGGGTAGCGTTCGGGAAATTACGACACATCTTCTCGTCAGGTATACCTCAATCTCTGAAAACTGAAGTGTATAACCAGTGCGTGTTGCCAGTGATGACTTACGGATCTGAGACGTGGTCCTTCACTGCTGGCCGTATGAGGACGCTCAAGGTCGCTCAGCGAGCTATGGAGAGGGCTATAAAACCAGAGTGACCGACATAGCCCAACGTATTAGTAAGCTGAAGTGGCAATGGGCCGGCCATATAGCTTGAAGAACCGATAACCGATGGGGAAGAAAGATTCTCGAGTGGCAGCCTCGTACCGGTAGGCGTAGTGTAGGGCGACCCCCCACTAGATGGAGTGACGACCTGGTAAGACATGCAGGAAGTCGATGGATGCAGGCGGCTCAGAACCGTGCTTTGTGGCGTTACTTGGGGGAGGCCTATGTTCAGCAGTGGACTTGTGAAGGGATGTAATGATGATAATGATGATACATCTAATAGTATCCGCCATAAAAACACGCATACTAAGATATAAATATAATATACAAAATCTATACCTATAGTCCGTATATATTTATATCTTTTATATCTTTTACGTGGTAGAGCTATGCTGCAGTTATATTAGTAGTATAGTTGTAGCACGAATGGGTCGGCTCGACCGGGGAAGGACCACGCTCTCACAGAATACCAGCGTGAAATAGTAGCTTAATGCTGCTGTATTTCGTATGGTGAGTGTAGAGAACCGGAGACCCTTTTTACTGGAAATGAGGCATTCCATCTCAGTCCTCACGGGTGACAACACATCTGCATTTTGATTTGTAATGGAAGATAGATGTAGATGTCTATGGGCCGCAGCAACCACTTACCATCTGGTGGACTGTGTGCTCGTTTGTCAGCCTATTCTATAAAAAAAAAATATATACATATATATATATATATATATATATATATATATATATATATATATATATATATATATATATATATATATGTGTGTGTGTGTGTGTGTGTGTAAAAATACTTTAAATTGAATCCATAACGTATAATTTTCAGGTGTTGGTTACTTATCACGTAAGACTGCTACCTCAGTGTCACCTGTTTGTACACTGACGCTCAACGAAGATGGCTCATACACTTTGGCAATGTTAACCACGTTTCGGAACGTCTTCATCACCTTTAGACTAAACGAAGAGTTCATCGAGGAACGAGCAGATGGAACAAAGGTAATCTTATACAGAACCTTATCTTAAGCATTTGATTTGTTATAATTATTTTTATGGACAAAATAACTGCCGTTACCATACCATTGCAGCCTATCAAATATAAATCACCGATAACACATTAAAATAATATATTTATACGTGGTAGAACCACGCTGTAGTGGTACTATGGTTGAAACACGAATGGGTTGGCTCGACCGGGGTAAGACCTCGCTCTCACAGAATACCAGCGTAAAATAGCAGCTTAACGCTGCTATGTCTCGTAAGGTAAGTGTAGAGAACCGAATTCCCTTTTTACTAGAAACAAAGTATTGTCCTCAGATGTGACAACTCATCTGCACTCTTAATTGAAGATAAATGTCAATGGACCACAGCATCCGCTTACCATCAGGTGGACTGTGTGCTCGCTTGTCACCCTATAATAATAATGTCCTACAGACCGAATTTCGGCCATGGCGGCCTGCCTCAACGGAGGCTAGCCATCAGCGCAGGACAGGATTTTAGTGATCAAGCGTATACGCAAGCATAAGTGCACTCTCTATTCCCTCACTCTCATAACCCGATGGGACGGTGAACCGACACGACCGGAGAGAGATCTGGCGCAGGACCAACGGCTTTACGTGCTTTACGAAGCACAGGGGTGAGACACCGCCAACTTCCTTACTCCGGGCAGCTACTAAGAATTTCTTGGCAGAAAAACTCAATAATTGATTTTTTGGCCCGACCCGGGATTCGAACCCAGGACCTCATAATCAGTAGTCGCACTACTATAACCACTAGACCAACGAGGCAGTCCATCCTATACTATAAAAAATGTGCACTGCTAATATGCCAATTGATTCATCATATCCTATATCATAACCTATATCATATGATGAATCATTAGCCATAGTTACCTCGCTTGATAAGTGTGTTGGTAATCGCATTTTTTTATTATCATTTTGTGTTGTTACCAAGAAGACGCCGCTGCCAATTTCCTATTGGATATTCTTAGATTGTCACTACACGGTTACAGTTGCATACAACAAAATCCCATGTCAGCTGTGGAGTGGAGTAAATCCACGAAACCACAATAAATAAAAAGATATTTACTGTAGTAACTTTTGCTCGCTTAATTAATAGACGACTGTCATAAACGCGGTCCACGGAGGACTTGTTCCGTGTTTGGCAAAACTACAAAAAGAATGAAACGAGTTGCTATGTGATGGTGACGTAGAAAAATATGTTATCCCATTTCATTCAGTAAAAGGCGATTTTGGGAAAAGCCAGAAAATCTTATGGCTTTCGGTAGATGGCAGTATATATTGCTAGAAATCACATCAGGAACTGAGATCATCATCTGTTTGCCAATCGTGGCGCTGAAGGCAAATTCTAATTACGATGAGAGAAGTCCATGTTCAGCAGTGGACTTTGGATAACAACGAAAACCTTCACAATTTATCAACTATTTTATCTTTAACATTTTATGTTCTTATTAACATATATCAGTACTTAAGAACTACAGTTTTTATTATAATTAGCATATTATTGTTAATAGCTTGATCGTGCTTTTTTTTACACAACTATAATTTTCGAGAACGAAACGAGGCATTCCATCTAAGTCCTCAGGGATGACAACGCATCTGTATTTTGATTCGTAATCGAGGATAGATGTAGATGTCTATGGGCCACAGCAAACACTTATCATCAGGTAGACTGTGTGCTCGTTTGTCGCTCTATCCTATTAAAAAAATAAACTCGTTGCTGTCGTTCAAGCATTATATTATTTGATTTAATTATACTAGATGGTAGAACTCTTTTTTATGCGTAGTAGTCCGTCTGAATAAATACTTATTTCTGCACTACTGTGTTCCGATTTTATGGGTATGGAGAGTATAATAAATGAAAGTAAGGCTAAGGTTAGACATCAGAGGTAACGACGCATGTATAGCCTTTTTGTTTGAAGTTGCCTGCAGGTGTCTATTGCTCTCACTTCAGTTTATATAAAAAAAATACAATGCGGTAAGTCGATATGACTTTTAAAAGCATTTTTGTTGGGACCAGTTTGCGCAAATTATTTTTTAAAACCCGAGAAAAGCTTCGAGATCGAAGTTCTCATTTGTGTACTTCAGGAGATACGTTTGTCACTACAGTTTTTAAAAAAAAAAACTGCTTTTAGCCATGAGATCTTTTTATGTTTTCCCCAGTCATACCTTTCGATAACCACGGAATAAAATAGAATGGTTTCTTTTGTCCAGATTGCCATTCCACGTTCACACTACTTACTACTACTAAAAAACAGGAGGAACTAATGGTTAAGAAACTAGTGGTCAGGAAATTTTAAAAGTCGTGGGGTCTAATCTGCCATTCGACTAATGTAGTGAAACACTCCAAATAATAGCATTTTCAGCTTACCTTTTTTACGTGGTATAGCCGTACTGCAGCTATATTAGTAGTATAGTTGTAGCACGAATGGATCCGCTCGACCGGGGAAGGACCACGCTCTCACAGAGTACCAGCGTGAAATAGCAGCTTAACGCAGCTTTGTTTCGTATGGTTAGAGAAGAGAACCGAAGACCTATTTCACTGGATATGAGGCACCCCATTTTAGTCCTCACGGTGACAACGTATATACATTTTGATCCGTAATCGAGGATAGATGTGGATGTCTATGGGCTACAGCAGCCACTTACCATCAGGTGGACTGTGTGCTCGTTCGTCACCCTTATCTTATAAAAAAGTTGTAGTGATAAATGGGAATATTAGTAACATTAATTGTGTTATTATTTTTCTTAGAAAAAAGTAAATATCAAAAAGCGATGGTGCTAAACAATATTTATATACATTTTACAGGTTAAGTCACTAATGGTGGTTGACGGAAACAAGTTAATACAGACCCAAATCGAAGATAACGGAAGAAAATCAACGCACGTTAGGGAGTTTACACCAACTTCTATAACAGTGGTTAGTACATTTACTCCGCAGGGTTATTAAGGTTGTCAATAAATTTAAGCAACACAGAATAAGCAGGAGGTCGGTTGATGCAGATGGCTCAGGACCTTACTTTGTAGCACTGATTGGAGGAGGCCTATGTTCAGTAGTGGACTGTGAAGGGCTGTAATGATGATAATAATGATAGCATAGTAAGATAGGTCGAATATGTTATAGGTTTGATCGATCAATTACTGGAATCATAATGGCTAACAAATTTTAATAAAGTTATTAATAGTTACTTTGCAACCATCCCCTTAATTAAATGATGTGTCTTACCTAGTTTGAAGAGCGCCTACCGCCCTCCCTCAATTGCGTGAATTATCCCGTCGCCACTAATCCCAGCACCACTACTCTCAACACCACTATTCTGGGAAAGACACACCATCGAAATACGAAACGTGTTTCGCCTCTTCAGGTGGTATAGACTCTACGGCGGCTGAGCCTTACTTAATTGAGGGGATGGTTGCAAAGTAGCTATCAATATCTTTATTAAAATGGATTTCCGCAAAGTAACGCCTGATTCTATCAATTAACGGATTTTAAATTTACAAAGCACACGTTAAAGTTATAATAATAAATGTGTACTGATTACGCAAATAAGGATAGCAAACGGTCAAATAGTCCACCTTATAGAAAATGGATGCTGTGACCAACACATAAACACTTACCGTTACGGCGCAACCGTGTATCGGTAGCGTAAAAAAATCCACGACCACATATTATCCCGTGGGTGTACAAAGAGGTGGCAGAGGAAAACTGAAAGAATAGATGTACATCAATGTCTTTTTGATGACAACATGAAATGATAAAAAATTGCGGCTGCCATAGCGTCTGCCAAGCGTGAAAACTATGGCGAATATCCTCACTCACTTACAAATTTTAATAGGCTCTAATGATTATGAAGATCATTAACATCTGCATCATTTATCCATGATTAAAACAAAATAAAGATTCGTTTTCAACGTTGAGGACAAACAAGTTTCAACTACGAATTATTTATCAAGTCTTTTAACTTTATTTTTAAAATAAAATTGTTAAATTCCTTTTTAAATATGTTAAGAGGAAATTGTAGATTGTAACGTGTTTTTGTATAATAGATAAGCTAAATATTTGTAGAATGGAAGCGTTCAATCACCGCCGGCACTAATTCATCATACATCTTTTGTTGTTTTAAGCTGACTGACCACCTGCTTAACACTATGCTCGGTGGTAAAGAAAATTATCGGGAGTAAACTTGAATGTCAGAAAATATCATAAGAAATCAATGACGCAAAATCCTTCAACTCACATTTGGGGCAGCGCGGTTTTCAAACCGGTTTCGTTGATGAGATGAAGCTTGTGCCCAGCCATAGAACATAAAATATAAAAGAAGATGATCACAGTCCACTGCCGAACGTAAGACTTTCCCAATGTAGAGGGGATTTATCATAATTATAATGCTTTGTAGGGGGATTGGCGACTAGCTAAATACTTTCAATATAAATCACAAATAAAGAACACACTAAAAATAAAAGAGATAAGAGAACATCTGATTAGCGGAACTGTACCTCACATTTTTTGCATTTACCAAATATACTATATTTACAAAATATATTGCAAATATATTATATTTTTAATGGTTCGATTTACTAATTAAACATTTCAAAGAAAAATTATAATAAAAAGTTAAATACATTATTCTTATTATTATAAAACAGGCGTTATATGTTGTAATAATAATTTAATAAAAATATGATGACATTAAAGTTAAAGATTTTTTAATAAATATATTTGAGACTTAATAATATAAATCTGAAATTGGTAGACTATATTTATTTAATATATCTCATAGAGACTAAATTTATTTAATATATCTTAAACTAATCTTCAAGATCTTATATCATTATACCTGAGTCATGCGATAAATATTTTTGAATTTATTTGACTTAATTTTTTTTTAAATTTTCAGACTTCAACGGCAGATGGTTGGAATGGCAAATGTGTACGAGTTTATGAACTTGTCGAATAAAAATTATAAATGACATAATGAATGTCATTTATAATTTTTATTATGTGTCTAACGTCATACGTAATATTTGCTTGAATCTGCAGTGTGATTGTGTAGCTCTGGTGGGAATCAATCCGCAAAACTATATACGTTTGCTTTATATGTATTATGATAATATTTTATAACATAAAAAATTGTATGTTAGAAAATATTACAACACAACAAAACAAAACCTCAAAGTTCGAAACGAAACTAACCACGATTTCCACTGTAGTTACACAATCGTTGTGGAAACATAGGAGTGAAGACATAATGGCGTTGCCGATGTGTTATGCGTGACACCTAGCCACACCCTTGTGGCATTTTTATTCTGTGCTTGTGGCAACACAACGTCGCTTACTACGACTTCGTAACGCTGAGACGTTTGCACACCCGACAAACATTGCGATGTTGCTCCGGGGTTTGCAATCCACCATGCCATTTCCTCTCTCTTTAACCCATAGGCGTCGCAACTAAGAAAAAGCAATTTATATAAGGATATAAAGGAATAATTTTTCAATATTTAGTAAAAAGTTATTCCTAGGATAAATAAAATGCTACTTCATTAAAAATCACAATTGTATGATTAAAAAAGAAAAAATATTTCACGTTTATATTCAGTCAGTTTGTAGTTTAATTGTTGGATAAAATTCATCAGATGATTGAAAAATCAGCCCCTATTCAGCTCACTTATCCTATCTCGAATAATAAATGTCATCAAAAACATAACATGTAAAAGAAAAACAAGTCTCGCAACTCAGTTCTTCTACCGTAAGAAGTTGTGAGATCCATGTAATACCAAGTCGCTTAATTTATTTAGTCCCTACTTAAGAGTCCCTCTGTTTTAAGTTATTACGTAATTAGCTAACCTAATAACATTTTATAGTGACTATATGAATGTTAAAAATCTTTTACGTTTCTAATAAATAGATTGACTTGGCCATCGCCTCATTTTGCCACATTGGCCTTGACCTCGACTTGACGGGGGCACTGACGTGCCCCCAGATAATATTATTTAACATATAACGTTTAATTTGTATCGTGTATTTATGAAGTTATATAAGTATTGAACCCAAACGATTAGTAAGCTGAAGTGGCAATGGGCCACCGTATAGGTCCAAAAACCCATGACGAGGAGCAATCTCGTGGCGGTAAGCGAGGTGTGCGGCAGCCCCTTAGTAAAAAGAGTGACGACCTGTTACGAGATGCAGAAATTCGAGTAATGCAGGTGGGTTTAAAACCGTGATTTGTGGCATCCCTTGGCGAAGAATATAAAGACGATGATAATGATAATGATAATTTTTAAAGGGATACCAAAATTATTCTTATTTTAATTACGTACAATGTTCACACAATTAATTGTTTGTGTTTTGTCATGTAATCATCAATTTCTTTCAGCTGCGAGTTCGTAACATCATGTATTTTGTAACATTACTGGCGATGTATTAGGTGGGTGGTACAATATATTATAGAGTCAATAAGAATAAGAGAGAACGCCATATCTGTGAATTTATCATTAATTTTTTTAATATATAAAGGAATGGTAAATATAAGCCTTATTTCGTAATAATTGTCAACATATTTCAATTTATAAAGATAATTAAAGATATAAGATAACCGAAATATTGATATTTTAATTTATTTTTGTTAATTTACTAGATTTTGTTGCAATTTTGGTTAAGAAACCAGGACAATATGTAACACATTTTATGTCATTCTTAAAGTATTTATATATTCTGAAATTTCATTCCTACCAGCGATTAAACTATAGCTCATTAATATTTATATTATATATGTGGTGTTTGTTCACGTGCAATTTATGTATCAATATTGATAGCATCGACATCGAAACCTGCACATGCTGGATAATATAATTCATAAAGGCAATTAAATTAGTAGTGGTGGACCTATTTCTAAGGCAGCCATTTTTACAATCAGAAATTTTAAATTTTGTTAAATTGTAAACGTAAAGGTAGATCAAAAAGTCGAATTAAAAAAATAGATAAAATGGATTTCACACGTTGTAGAGCCACGCTGTAGCTATAATATGGTTGTAGCACGAATGGGTCGGCTCGACCGGAGAAGAACAACACTTTCACAGAATACCAGTGTAAAATACCAGCTTAACGCGGTGAGTGTAGATATCCGGAAACCTTTTTTAACTGGAAAGTGGAAACTAGGCCTTCCATCTTAGTCCTCATCTGCATCTGATTCTTAATCGAGGATAAATGTAGATGTATATGAGCCACAGTATCTACTTACAATCAGGTAGATTGTTTTATTTTACTTTATTTAATTTATTTTATTCTTATTGGAAAACTTACAGCTAACATTAACAGAAAATAAATGAATAACAACTAGAAGGCCATTTAAAAGTTTTCACCTATAGACAATATGAACTTAAAAACAATAATTCCAGTCGGTAAAAGATAAACATCGATTAAGACAAATACAGTAAATTAACTAAATTAAACAGAAAAACATTCAACAAAAGAATTTTTTCGCTAAAATATTTTTGATTCGAGAAACACTGGTACTAAACAGATCCAAGTCAACGCTATTGGAAATGTCATTAAGAGTTCTGCATGCACGTATTATAAAAGAATTTTGCCTGTATTTATTCCGGGTATGCGGCACGTGGAGTAAGCGAGGCTTTCTCAATAGGGTAGCTCTTGTTGTAAAGCCTAATTTACTCAGTAGCTCCGGACAGTCAATATGACCATTTGCATATTTATGACCGTTCGTGCAGAGGCAAAATATGAAATTTTTTACATCGCGAAATGTAGTTATTAGTGTAAAATTGCGTCTTAAATTGCAGAAAACGTAGAAAACGCTTTTGTACTTGCTCAATCATATCTATATAAATGTTATAATTTGGATTCTACACTTGAGAGGCGTACTCTAAATGGCTGCGAACAAGAGCGCAATAAAGTATCTTATATGTTTTAATATTATGAAAATCAGTGGAAAATCTCAAAACGAATCCAAGTGCTCTATTGGCTTTTTTAATGATATTGTCAATATGTGCATCAAAAAGTAATTTAGAATCGAAAAATACACCAAGATCCTTTACTGACTGTAATCTCTCTATAGTAGTGTCTTGTAATTTGTAGTGAAAGACAGTGGGATTGGGTTTACGGGTAAAAGTAGTGATTAAACACTTGGACACATTCAAGTCAAGTTTATTGCGTGAACAATATCGTTCAAGTTCATTGAGATCACGCTGCAGACCAAGGCAAGAAGAAGTATTTGTAATGGGACATAAAATTTTCATGTCATCAGCATAAAGGATTATTTTGGAGTAAGTGAAGCAGGAACCTATATCATTTATAAAAATCGCAAAGAGCAAAGGACCTAGTAGAGATCCCTGCGGTATACCTGAAGGGATTTGCACAGTTGCTGACGTATAACCATTGAGTACTACTGTCTGACAACGATTCTCAATATAAGATTTAAACCACCTAAACAGGTCGCCGCTGATACCTACCTCGAGTAGTTTTCTGAGAAGTATAACGTGATCTAAACGGTCAAACGCTTTACTGTAATCAGTGTAGACTACGTCAACTTGTAAGCGCTCAGACATGATGTTAGTTAAATAGTCAGAACAGACAATAAGGTTCGAAACCGTGGATCTACCTTTTAAAAAGCCGTGTTGATAATCACTGAGTGTTTGTTTGATGCCATGATATACAGACGAGTATACGATTTACTCAAAGATTTTGTTGAATAAACAAAGCTTGGATATTGGCCTATAGTTTTCCACACGGTCCTTTGGATCATTTTTATGGATGGGGGTAATAAATGCAGATTTCCAAATAAGAGGTACTGTTCCTTCCTTGAGAGAACATCTGTATATTATTGTTAACGGTATAGTCAAGCTTTTAGCACACTTACTTATAAGAATGGGTGGTATACCATCTGGGCCTGCGGATTTATTAAGGTCAATCGAGTTTAAAAGCTTAAAGACTTCAGTTTCGCTAACTTGTATCGAGTTTATACCCGACACAGTATGTGATCGCCAATTATCGGGCTCATATCGGGTGTTATAGTTATTGCGAACTTTGTGAAAATTACCATAGAAAAAATCGCTAAACATATTACAAATGGTATCCCCTTGGCCCGATGATATGTGACAAGCGTTTGACGCTTTTTTATATTTCACGAAGGACCAGAAGGTCCTTGGCGATTTATTTATGCTGAGTTCTATCTTTGCTATATAATTGTTGAACATTTCAGATTCCAATAGTTTGGCGCGATTACGTAATACTAAAAAAGACTCATGATCTGACAAATTGCCATATTTTTTATATTTGGTATGATATTTAAACTTTTCCTTTAAAATTTTTATATGAGGGGTTTTATACCAGGGGGGATATTTAGAAGAAGATTTTACTACTTTTGTCGGTATGTAAGTGCCGCACAAGTTGTTTAGTCGAGTATATAATAGTGACAATGCATCGTCCACTGTGCCCTTAAAAAGATCGTGAGACCATGTAAAATTATCAAGCTCTCGTGATATAGAGGAGAAATCAGCTAAATGGTACATAAACTTAGTCCTTGGCTGGACTGGTAAAGTGTGGTACTCGACAAAATCCGTTAGAACATTAAGAGCCACACGATGAGGGTCTTCAGGCACTAAAGGGTCGGTACATTTTGTTGCGGATAAGTGATTATTACAAAAAATTAAGTCGAGTATTCTGTTGTTAACATTGGTATGAGAGTTATATTGCTGCAGATTACACGTATTTAAGGTGTCAAAAAAGTCGGACTGAATGGACCCCTCAATATTTTCTAGACAAAGAGAGTACTAGTCATCGTCAAGAGTCCAAGTTATATTTGTCAGATTAAAATCTCCCAAAATAACGAAAGCATCAGTTAGATTGGTCGTTACTATGTCGTATAACTTTGTATAAAAACAAGCTAACTGTGCAGATAATGAGTTACCCAGATTTTGTCTGCATAAGTAAATCGTACAAATATGCAGTTTATATGTCATTATCGGTTTGGAACGCCGAAGAGTTAACGATACCCATATGTCTTCGGCAGAAGAACGCCAGTCGACCCGCTCCTCCACTGCAAGCTCACGCTTAACAGCAATAAGCACACCACCTCCCAACGTTTGATTTGTAACATTCTAGTTTCTATCACGTCTCCATACAACATAACGGTCATCAAAGAGCTCGTTATTACAAAAGTCATCGTTAAGCCACGTCTCCGTCAAGCATATAACATCATAATTGTTAATACATACATTTCTCAGAAAAGGGGGATGCCCAATTTCGGCCATGGAACGTCCAACAATATGCATTTGTTAAAAATATATCTTTATTTATGGTTATTAATCGCGGTATTCGTTTATCCTAAAAAGATGGGAATATTTTTGCACAAAAAAGGTACTGAAATGATAAAAATAAAATTAGGTAAATTCATTAGTTTGTTGATAAAATAAAAAATGTTGCCAGTCACAAATCTCATTAAAATCGATTCCCTTTTTTAATCGATTATTTATGATGTCATTATTACAATTCTAATATAACTTTTCGTTAATTATTATGATGTTATGATATAGGTGTAAAGCAACAGTTGACAACGGATATTTACCCAAAGCAGCTGATACGCAACCGTAGTCAACCAGTTGTTTATCCTACTACAGACGAAAAAGGATGGTTATGTTTTTACTGTGCGTGCGGGTGGCTAAGCTGAATCGCTTTTTGCAATGGTGCTTAAAAACTACTTGACTGATTTAAAAAAATCTTTCATCATTACAATTCTATTATGACTGTGAAACGTACGATGCATTTTATTATAGAGGGCGCTACTTTCTGTGAATATGTGTTTATTAGCTAATCTCGAAAAATACTTGACCGATTTTGAAAATTCTTTGACCATTACATTGCTAATGAGGGCGTTAGTTGTGTGATAAAATTATATTATTAAAATAATTATTTTAATATTAATACTTTCTAAATAAATAAAAGTAAATACCTACCTAAGGTGATCAAATCCTATTAATATTTTTACAATTTAACAATCGTATTTACACACTTTACCTACTTAGGTTGATTGTTTTAGATGTAGGTAATAAATCAAAAAACATCAAAAATTAAAAAAACATCCTAATTTCAATAGAGACGGCGGTTGGGTACTACCACCTGTTTGGGACACTATAATTAATAAAATTAAAACTAAACCCAAGCATACCACTGCAAGACTTAAAGATAGAGTAAGTTCAATCTGCGTAGATTGGACTATAAAAATAATAATAAAAAGCTGAAGGTACTCCATGTCCCAATACTGACATTGGGATGGCAGTCACCTCAGTCCCCCGTGACCATGAGTGCTAAGAAGCACCTGAAACGTCGGGAATTAATAATAACAATATTATAATAATATAGCCATTTATTTGCGAACTTTGGAGTTACATAATATTTGTGTTTGAGTTCCTATTGTAATACTAGTTAAAGTAAGTCCCTCAGTTCGGTGTGCCTTTTGGCATAGGCCTCCAAAAAAAAAACTACGCGTCGGGAATTAAAAGTTAAAGAAATTAAAAGCAATAAAATTGGTAAAAGTAGTCGTTAAAAAACTGTATTTGTGAAAATAAAAACTTTTATATCATAAAAATCCCGACTTTTTTTAAACCAATTCCTTAACCATTTCATTATTTTAATTGCATATTATCATTTCCATATGCTTTTATATGGCCCAAGTGTCTATGAACAGTGGGCATCCCCCTTTGATGCCTTTGTTCGCAGACCACGTACATTTTGATAGTATATTTCAACAGCCATCATTAAAGTCATACAAAAACACAGAAATAGCGCTGAAAATGACATGCCATAACATAAAAAGAAGTGCGAATACGCACCTAAAGTGTGGTGGTAAATAAATAATATTAATAAAAAGTATATGGATGTGTTTAACTACAGCAAATAACAGCGCCAATTTGTTCATATTGTAGCAATCGTTAAAGAAATAAGACGCAAAATGTGTAGTATAAATATCAACGAAGAAGTATTGATCATTTATACAACAATAAAATACCGCAAGAAATAATTTAAGATTTGTCAAACTAAACGCTATCTTAACTAATATCACATATGGTTTAAGGTACAAATAAAAAATGCAACGAGCAGCTATTAAACCGAGCGACAACAGAACAACAACGTGTACCGTCAGTGATAAGAAAAATAAATAGACTTAACGTACCAGTGTTTCTCAAACTTGTTTCACAAATTGATATAGAAATGAACGAATTTATATTCAGAAAATCTTCTTTAAATCTGCTTCCGTTTTTATTGCATATGTAGGAGATGTTGCATTCTTTTTCATTAGAATTGTACAGTTTTTTACCCATGTATAAGAAATATTTTTCTCCCTAGCAAGAGCTTTTGTCTTATTAAGTATTCTCAAACGTAAGGTGGTCATTAATGAAAATCCTGCTATCGCTTCTCAATCCTAAATCCGCAGCAGTTAAATTTTTACATTTTTTAACAGCAGCTATAAAATTAGCTCTCAGGTAACGGGTGTGAAGTGATACAATGATGTTTATGGTGTTTTTATTATTACGCTGAGATACTCTTGCTACGTAGTTGATTTGCTCCTTAGGAACTTCGTAACCTATTTTACTACCAATATTGGAAATAATAGTAAAAATATTTTCAGAGGAGGTGACAGGAACGCCTTTGATCTCAATGTTGTTCAGGCGCGATCTTTGCTGATTTTCGCGTACAGCGGCCTCAAGCTTCTCCAATCGATGTTCAACACGTACTAGTACAACATCATCCTTAGTTTTTTGAAGAGACTGAATTTCCCGATCGATCTCGGTTAATTTGTTAGTGAGTCCCTCAACCGAAGTATGCACATGGTTCAAGGAGTTTTTAACGTCCATCATTTCACTTGAAGAGTATCCTTAAGATCTGAAAGGTCAGCCAGGATAGTCTTGACACTTGCAATTAACTGTGTTAATGACGATATTTGTTTGGTAATCTTACTAAGCTCAAGACGAATATTCTCCAGATCACCATGAGATGGTACCCTTCCTTGTACCGTTTTCTCGGAAGAAAGATTAGGACTCGCAGTTCCTGTCTTACGGGTAATGCATTTCCAAGTAGCCTTTCTGTCCCCAAGTTTGCGATATCCTGCCTCTGTTATTCCTAAACATGGGAAATCGAAACGGTTGATCCACATCGTACACTGCACACTATCCCTGGCTTCACTATTACACCGGTGACACATAAACATGTTAGATAAGATAAAGTTTGAGAAATTCTGACTACAAAAACAATAGCGATCGACTGGCAACAGCGCAATACATACGTTTGTTTCGTTTACCGTCTACCGACTAACTTGATGATGATGATGATGATGACAATAATGATGATAATGATTTCCGATAGGTGACGCTGTAATCATCTCACACCAATCGTAAAATAGTCAAATCTGCTTCTGCGATCGTCCATCCGCCAGTGAGGAAAAAGCTTTTTTTGTGTGCTCGTTTGTCACCCTTATTTTATTAAAAAAATAGTAATGTGTCTGTAGTTTCCTATATTATTCTTAGTACCATCTTTGTAAATAGGAACAATTTTTGCCACTTTCCAGTAGGTAGGAAACATTCTGGTTTTAAGAGATTCGTTGAAGATACAAGTAAGTGGCAATGATAGTCGCTTACCACATAAATATATAAACAACGACGGTAAGTCATCTGGGCTCGGACCTTTATTTAAGTCAAGTCTCTTTAACCTCGTGAGAATTAAATTATCCGACAACATAATAGAAAGAATTGACTCCATCGCATTTAAAGTTACAGACTTTTGGATTCACACTTTTGTTATACTTACATTTTCGAGAAATTTTTGTAAAGAGTTCACTTATTCCATTCCATCCACTTCAGTTTCATGGTCTAATTGGAAACGGGATAGTATATTACTACTATTTTTACGCTTATGCTTTATAAATGTTCAAAAATATTTAGGATTTGAGGTTATACTATGTTCAAGACTTTTGCGATAACAATCATAACGCCGTTTCATTAATTTTTTTGTTCTTAATTTTAGCAAGTCTAGGGCAATTTTATCCATCAGATTATTATATTTCTTAACACCTTACCTAATTTTCTCTTTTTATTTTAATTGGAAACTAAATGCTTTTAGGTGTGGTTAATAGTACATGTTTACTTAGTAGAACGCAATAAATCGTAACAGGTAACCATTTCTTCGACATCCCTGCATAGTGCAAAAATATTGAGCCAGTCAGCACTAGCTAATTCATTTTTAATAGACTCATAATTAGCTTTGAATAAATTTGCCCTAGGTTATTGGGATGGTTGTAAATGATTGATTGAGTAAATTAAAGCACAAATACAAGAGGTGGATGAAAAACATCAAAAGTGGTTAATGCTTTATCGCTTTCATGAACACATACGTTATTTTCTGATGATAATATTAATTTAATCGAGCAGTTTAGAGTTTTTGTTTTTAATGAAATCTAACTGCTTAAGATTAATAAGGCCATGAATTTCCGAGATCGTATAAAAGTACCATAGGCCATATCCTTATACACACATATCCTTCGGCAAATTGTACAGAAGACCGAAGAGTACAATCTAGCACCTCTTGCGTATGTGGACTATGAGGAAGACTTCGATTCCATAGAAATTTGAGCGGTGCCAAGTTGACTTTAGTATATTATATTTAACTAATCTGAAATAGTGACTGAGTATGAAACCTATCCAACTGCAGAGACGTTATATTCTCGAAACTCTTCACCGCTGCATTGGTAGACGTTTTCAAGCTACTGGTCTGGGAATGATACGGTATTAACATAGATGGCGAGTACAACCATAGAATACTACGAGTATAATATAATACACAATAGAATTGCCGTCAACCTTATTTTGTATGGGAATCGGCGTCGCCGGGAGCACACATACAGGCAATTACGTCGTATTATCAGTTATCATTACTACAAACCCGAATCGCTGTGTCGACAGACTGAGCGAATATACACATTTTAGACTTTTGATAAATGTTTTTTACATATCAACATTTCTTTATTTTAGTTTCTAATATTCACAAAATATGAATAGTTTCGACTTACCGGTAGTAGGATATGTCCCCTTTATTTAAATTCCATTTCCCGCTGTTTTTCGACACGTAGTTATTGCACAATTTGCCATTTTTTAAATAATTTGCATGCAGCGACGCTTGATATGAAAATTGGAAACGATTGATTGTGGTGACATTTTTAGGTGCGACTTGACATTTTAGTAATTCTCTCTAGCCCGTTTCTATTATGTATGTATTATAGTATACTATGAGTACAACACCCCCCTTCGATTTGCCGACGGTATAGTCCTTTTGGCAGAATCTCTTGAAGACTTAAGCGCTATACTCAATGTCCTTAATATTGTCTCCCAACGGATAGGTCTTAAGATGAACATGGATAAAACAAATATCATGTGTAACGTCCATGTTATACCTATGCCGGTAGTTGTTAGGAGCACTAAGCTCGAAGTTGTTGACAAGTATGTTTACCTGGGACAAATAGTCCGACTGGGTAGGTTCAATTGCAACATACAGGTCAATCGATGGATTTAACTCGACTGGGCAGCGTTCGGGAAATTAATACACATCTTCTCGTCAGGTATACCCCAAAACCTTAAAACTAGATTGTACAAACAGCGTGTGTTGCTAGTGATGACCTATGGATCTGAGACGTGTTTCTTCGCTGCTGATCGTATGAGGAAGCTCAATGTTATTCAGCGAGCTATGGAGAAAGCTATGCTCGGGTTTTCTCTGCGTGATAAACTTAGGATTGAGGATATCCCTAGTAGAAACAGAGTGACCGACATAGCCCAACCGAGTAAGCTGAAGTGGTAGTGGGTCGGCCACATAGCTCGATAATAACCGATGGGGAAAAAGGTTCTCGGGTGGCAGCCTCTTACTGCCAGGAAAAGTTTAGGGCAACCCCTTCAGGATGGAGTGACGACCTTTTAAGGGACATGCAGGAAGTCGATGGATGTAGGTTGCTCAGGACTGTGCTTTATGGCATTCCTTGGAGGAGGCCTATGTTCTGCTGTGGACTTGTGAAGGCTGTTATGATGATGATAATTTAGGATTAAAAGATGACTAAGCTGATGGGGTCTAACCCATATATTAAATACCCTGTAAAAGTCACATGTGCATTTTTTCAACATATTTTTACTAGTGGTCCACCCAGGCTTCGTACGGATGATTTCTGGATCTCGACAACAGCGTCACCTACTGGATTGAAATGTGAATAGAAACTAACTAGGGACCCATTTAAATACACACAAAAAAATCGTCAAAATCGGTTGGATGGTTCCAAAGTCTATAACGGTATGTCCGTTAGGTAGAAACAATTTTTGAGTTTTATATAGATAGGTCTATACACTACTCGTCAAAAAGCGTTAAGTGTATTACTTTATTGGCGGTAGCAAGTGCACAATCTAATTGGCAATATGACTTTTTTGCAGATTTAGAGTGGAAAACAAGCCCACAGTCCACCTGATGATAAGTTGATGCTGGGGCCAATACATTGTCCTCGATTGAGAATCAAAATTCATTTGTCACCCCTGAATGCCTCTTTACCAGCAAAAAGGAAATTCGATTCTCTATGCTCGCTATACGAAACAGTAGCTATTAGCAGCCATTTTGTGTTAGTATTCTATGAGAGCATGGTCGTTCATCGGTTGAACCAACTTATTTGCGGTACAACCATAAAACTGCAAGGGCTTAATATATCTTATTTTGCTATAGCTTATTTTGTATGTATATATATATATATATATATATATATATATATATATATATATATATTTGTATGTATTATAGCTTATTTTGTATTACTACTTCGACTGTAACCCACAGTTGTTCAACTGTATACGCAGTTATTATTATATATGCTCTCAGTTATTATTATATATGCGCTTCCATCTATCAGAGAGTATATATATATGTATATACTCCATATATATACTCTCCGATTGATGTAAGCGACAAGATTTTAGGTTATTATTAACTACAATCTTGACACCCCACTATGATTTATTTTGCTTATATCTAATTGCTCACTATCTCTCCGATATACCGTATAGCGACTATCGAGAAACTTACCATCGAACACCCCGTCATTAAACCAAGCGTCTGTCAAGATTAAGATATCAAAATCGGTAGATAAGATATTGAGTTCCCTCCCGTGTTTTTTACTGTAAAATCCCCTTACATTTTGATATTTTTTTTATTTATTTTGTATATTCGTACTTTAAGATAAAAATAAAATCTTCAGAAGCTAAATAATTGTTTTAGCTGTTCAAAATTTTGCACAACATGTTTACAGTTATCCGTTTTCCTCAAAAACATATGACCTTTCGTTATCCACGCAAATCTGTATTTTAATTTACCTTTCAATCTGGTGAAAGCGTGGATTTTTTTTTAATTTCTGGGTCGTGTGTTCGATTACTATAATCTGTTTTTTCTCGCCTCCCTTTCAATATGACTCATATTCAGTTTTTGTCTACGTTTTTAACAAGTCCAAAAAACGAGAAAACTGTGTTTGATATAGGTTGTCCCAGAAGTGGACGTCAAGCCGGAATCGCGTGATACGTCAAGTAATAATATCTAACAGAAAAATATTTAAAAAACTTTGGTATTGTGACAGCTTACTTTTATTAATAATTATTTTCTCTATAAAGCCGTTTAAAAATATCTTAAAAGTAATATTTTAAACAATTACAAACGCATTAACAGGTATAAAGTAAAAAAAACACTAATTTCAGACATTAAATATTAGAATTAATTAAATACTTATTGATATTTTTTAAAATCAATAAATTTATTAAATTTCAAAAAAAAAAATTAAACAAAATATCACCATTTTCTAAGCTATTTCTTACAGTCGTAAATCTTAAAATGTGAATATAAACTGTATAATACAATTTTCATTAATAATTTCACATCTTATAAAATGCAACATTTAATATAAAAGTTCAAACTTTTAAGCAGAATTACAACATTTAATTATATTGTTTATTTTTCTCATTATTTCGCTGTTTTATTACTAGAAGAGAATTGTATTGACATTTTTATTATCATGTTACCTCACCCATTCTTAACCCGCATTCTTCAACTTTCAAATTTTCCAAACAACTGTCTATAAATTGGTTGAACAGCCACAGGGTAGCCACACAGCCCTGTCTGACACATTTATGGATACCAAACCAATCCGAGTAGACCCCGTTAATCCCAACATAAGCACTGGAGTTCCTATAAAGAGAGTTCAATGCCTGTATCAGCCCAGCGCTCAACCCAAATAAGTTCAGTGCTAGCCATAACATATCCCTGTCCACTTTGTCATAAGCCTTTTCCAAGTCCATGAACGCACAAAAACTTTTTGTTTTTCGGTCAGAAACTTCTCTGCGATCATGCGCATGGAAAAGACATGATCAGTACACATCATCATCATCATCATTACAGCCCTTCGTAAGTCCACTGCTGAACATAGGCCTCTCCCAAGTAATTCCACAAAGCATGGTCCTGAGCCACCTGCATCCATCGACTTCCTGCATATCGTCAATCCATCTAGTGGGGGGTCGCCCTATACTACGTTAACCGGTACGAGGCTGCCACTCGAGAACCTTTCTTCCCCATCGGTTATCGGTTCTTCGAGCTATATGGCCGGCCCATTGCCACTTGAGCTTACTAATCCGTTGGGCTATGTCGGTCACTCTGGTTTTACTGCGGATATCCTCATATCTAAGTTTATCACGCAGAGACACTCCGAGCATAGCCCTCTCCATAGCTCGCTGAGCGACCTTGAGCGTCCTTATATGGCCAGCAGTGAAGGACCACGTCTCGGATCCGTAAGTCATCATTTGCAACACGCACTGGTTGTACAATCTAGTTTTCAGAGATTGAGTTATACCTGACGAGAAGATGTGTCGTGACTTCCCGAACGCTGCCCAGCCGAGTTGAATCCGTTGATTGACCTCTCGGGCGAAGTTGGACTTACCTAGTCGGACTATTTGTCCCATGTAAACGTACTCGTCAACAACTTCGAGCATAGTGCTCCCAACAACTACCGGCGTAGGTGTGACATGGACATTAAACATGATCTTTGTTTTGTCCGTGTTCATCTTAAGACCTATCCGTTGAGAGACACCATTGAGGTCATTGAGCATATTGCGTAGATCCTCCAGCAATTTTGCCATAAGCACTATATCGTCGGCAAATCGAAGGTGAGTGATGTACTTGCCATTGATGTTAATACCGTATCCTTTCCAGTCCAGTAGCTTGAAAACGTCTTCCAATGCAGCGGTGAAGGGTTTGGGGGATATAACATCACCCTGTCTTACACCTCTCTACAGTTGGATAGGTTTCGAACTCCGGTTCTGTACTCGGATAGCCATCATAGCCCTACTGTACAAACGCTTCGGTAGTTCGATATACCGACCGTCAACTTGGCACCGCTGAGGAGACTGTAGCACCGCCCAAATTTCCACGGAATCAAAGGCTTTCTCATAGTCCACATACGCTAGGCAAAGTGGCAGATTGTAGTCTTCGGTCTTCCGTACAATCTGCCGCAGGGTATGTATGTGGTCTATGGTACTAAAGCCTTTTCGGAAACCGGCTTGTTCGGGAGGCTGGAAGTAGTTGAATCTGCGTGCGAGACGATTCGTAATGACTCTCGAAAACAGCACGTAGACGCGGCTCAGAAGGGAAATCGGTCTGTAGTTTTTCAAGATAGCATTGTCGCCTTTCTTAAAGAACAAGACCACCGCACTTCTGCTCCACACCTCCGGAGTAGTGCCATCATGGAGGACGGAATTGAAGAGCTTCTGAAGGACTTCAAGTACCGGTGTTCCACCCGCTTTCAGAAGCTCCGCTGTAATTTCATCCTCGCCTTAACCCTGGACGTGGGCCCTGCCATTTTTAAGGTGTTGGAGAGCCATTCTAATCTCGCTCGGACTGACGTCCCGGATATCATCGAAATAGTGTCGGATAAGACTTGCTTTTGGATCGTTACTCACACTTGCTTGTAGCTTCAACGATGATGTGTACAGCTGCCCATAGAACCTCTTAATCTCACTCAGAGTCTCAGGTGTCCCGGAAACAATGCTGCCACACTCAGTCTACAGTTTTGACAGTTGGATCTTACGGGCAAAGACTTTGGAGCCCTGGTTCCGCTCGATTGCTTCTTTAATACGATCAGTATTAAAGTTGCGTAAGTCTAGCCGCATGCATTTGAAGATCTGTCTGTTCAGCTGCCTGTATGTTGTCAAATCGGTTGACGATTGCAGCCTCATCTTCCGTCTAACAGCCGTCGATTAGTACACCCCATGACCTTTCTAAATCCCGCCTGCACATCCAAAATTTTTCCGTCAGTTTCTTTCATGACCCTTTCAATTAGTACCTTAGCATACAGTTTTCCCACAATGCCAAGAAAGCTGATACCACGGTGGTTTTTACAGTCCTGCTGCGACCCTTTTCCCTTATATATTGGGCCTATCACGGCTTTGCACTAGTCTTCCGGTACCCATTTTAGTTCCCAACATAAATTAAACAAGATGTACAGCAGGCCTGCCACCACTTCCTCTCCAGCTCTTGGCATTTCGGGTGAAACTCTGCATATCCGGTTGCCTTACCTAGCTTGCTTAGCTGCTTCATGCTTTTCATTGCTTTCATTATTTTATCTGTGCTTATCTCTCTATATTCTTTTTCCGCTTCTTCCGGAGTTTCCATTTCGTTTAATTCATATGTCTCCACACTCTTATACACGCTTTCAAAATATTCCTTCCGTCTCTTTAAACTCAAAACTTCATCATTCAGAATACAGCCATTCTCGTCTCGTATAGCATTCAATCTAGGCTGTTTTGAAATTCCCCTGGTAGTTCTTACGAGTTTCCAGAGCATTTTAATATTTGCCTGGAAGTTATCCGATAGTCGTCTATCATTCTTATCAGTTCTTTCTTGCTTTTTCTTTTCAACTACTTCTTTTACTCTTTTACTAAGACGTCTCAATTCTTCCCTTTTTCTTTTAATCTCATCGTTTATACTGCCAGAATTACCAGCTTTTATTTCTATTAATCTAACCATGCTCTCTTTTTTGCTTCAACTTCCACCCGTACTTCATCATCCCACCACAACGTATTATTTTTCCTTTCTTTTGTTCTCTTACTAACACCACATACTTCGGTAGTTACATCCACCAAACCTTCCTCAACATAATGCCACACATTCTTCAAGTCTAACTCATTCATACACAATTCATCCAAACCACTTAAATTTTCTTTCAGTCTACGTTTGTACTTGTTTTTCACACCTTCATCTTGTAACCTCTCTGTACTTATACGCTAATAAATTAAATCTAACCCATAAATTTATAAACATTATTTCTAATACTAAAAACCTTAAAAATATATATTATAATAACTAAATTAAATTATTAAAAAAGAGGTCCTTTAGGCAAGGTTCCGAAGATACTGGCAGCGTTTCCCCGTTGAATAGCTAGACTAATTCTTTGTCCGAGGTAACTGCCAGCTCTTCGGTCTCCTGTGACGTCGATTAACCTTTTTGCTATTTCCTTAAAAAGGCTTATAGCGCTAGGACCCCACGGACCAAGGGTCTCGACACCGAAAGGGACAAAAATATATTCGGAGCCTAAACCCCTGTATTTGCAAACTTTAGCCTTTTCTGCCGCTTCACAAGCCGCACCAGCTCTGTTGTTGGTTCCACGTAGATGGGAAGGGGCCAGCGTGTCTGAACAGGTTGCATCCCATACCAGCACCCGGCCCATCCTCCATGGAATCAAACTCATACCGTCCGGTCTCTTGCCATCGTCTCTTGCAATACCAGACGGCTCAAGTAGACTTGGCACGTTGACGGTGGCAAGAGACCGGCGTATGATATCGTTAAGTGCTGCATGTCTCGAGAAGCGACCTGCACTTTTTTGGCATGATAGCCCGTGATATCCTAGCTTGTCGACGTCACTGCCACACGGACATTTATGAGGAGCGCAGACCGGAACCCCAAGCCGTAGACAGGTTGCGATTCGGAGCGTGTCAGGCTCAAGAAATGTTCCTGTATTTGACGAAGGATACGCGTGAAGCCAGTAGCCGGCCTCATGCGTACCCACGGCCAAAAGCCTAGCACGCGCCGAACCTGTACTAAAGCTCAAAAGATTGTCATAAGTCAATTTGCAGTTTATGTCGTCCCAGCTCCTCTGTGAATTTAGAGGAAATTGAAAATTTTGACCAGGGCATGTAATTAAGAAAGCGTTTCTAGCTTCTTCCAGGCCAGCAATCTCAAAGTTTGAAGGGGATGCCCTTAAAATTTTACTTATGAGATTTGCTGAACTGTGGACAGAAGATAGGAAGGCTGGTAAAGAGACACTGGAAATTTTGCGAATTCCTAAACCACCATAACGGATGGGTAGGGATGCTTGGGTCCAAGATTGTTCGTTCATGTGTATATTAAGAATCGATTCTAAACTTATTTTGATTAAGTTGTCCACTTGTGTCAAAAAGTCTGGGTGATTCCAAAAGGAGCAGCAACGGAGCACATACGTAAATTTCGGGACAAAAAGGCAAGATTTTAAAATGCAAAGTGCATAATGTGGACTAATTTCAAGGAGACGGTCAGCAGAATTTTGAAATTTAGCAATTGAATTATTAATATATTCAGAAATAGATTCGTTAAAAATTGGAGAACCTAAAAGGTAAAGGGAATTACTGTTAACTATTTTAATATTTGGTGCCAAAGTATTAAATTTGTGTTTTACGTCATTTAAATTTAAGTTGCAGTTATTTATAAAAAGTTCGCATTTGCTAAAGTTAAGCTCCAAACCAATGGCTTCAAATTTATTTTTGATTGAAAAAAGGTCAGAAAATACAGTTTCCATATCACCTCCTAAGGTTCCGTCATCCAGATACCAAATATTGAATTTAGAATTTAAGCTTTTGATTATGGGATTTATAGCCAAACTAAAAATTGCTGGTCCAAGGGGATCACCTTGTTGACAACCTACTTCCGAGGATAATTCATTAGATCGATATAACAATTTTGTTGGGTCAGCGTAACTGAGAAGAAGATAATTGTATATTTCGGGTATATGTTGATTTATTTCAGTCAGTAGGGTCCCCCTATTTACCGAATTGAAAGCATTTTTGACATCAATTTTGAGCAACACGTCAGGATGTCCATATGTTAGGAAAGAACGTAGGGCATGGACGGCTGCCTCACACCCTCCTTTTACACCGAAGCCTAACTGTACGGGTTCAAATTCCGAATTTAATTTCTGTAAAATATGTCGAACAGCAATTTTGGAGGCCAGGCGTCGTAGTGTTGATCCAACAGCAATTGGTCTCACCCCTCCGTCCTTTTTGGTGAGAGCAATGAGGTTCGCGCCGAAAAGAATTGGAACAATTTCTGGATTGACATTACCGGAATACATAAAGTTAATTAATTTAGTGATTGAATTTACAAGTTGCTCACCCGCATCACCCACAGAATGCGATGTTAAGTCTTTCAAATGTTGCGGTGAGATTCCATCCAAACCTGCAGCCGAACCTGGTTTAAAAGATAAAATGGCATCCGTTACATCTTTGTTTTGAATTTGAAGGCATGCTTGCCCTACTGTTGGTCGGTCGAAAAAATATGGGTTTACTGGAGCTAGAGGATGTTTTGACCGTAAGGCCTGAAGGGTGTCAGGGGTATCTGGTGAAAGTACCTCGTTTGAGAACAAAAGGCGAGCGGCACCTTTGAGATCTCCGTCACAGATTTTGTTTTCGATTAGTTTGTTGCGATTACGAGGGGCATCATGTTTGATTAGAGGTGCGGGAGAAGGTGAGGAGCTGACAGTACAGTTATTTTTAATCTTTTGTGTCAAGGATAAATTTGGTTTATCAGTTTTTGTTATATGTAGTGTGCTGTATGAAAATAAAAATAGGTTCTGCCAGTCTTGAGTACAATTGCTTATGTAACATTTCTGGATTAATTGTGACAAATGTGTAGCAACGGTTATTCGAGCTCCTCGAGGGATTCTTTTAACTGTCTGTATACTATTTTTCAAATGGCTAAGATATGTGTGGAAAGGAATTGGAAAGTTGGCTGCAAAAGTAGGCGTATTTGGAATAAAAGGGTGTATGTCTAAAGGTGAACTGTTTTGGCTAATACATTTCCTGTGTGTTTTTGTAGTGTGTATGTTGAGGCCTTTTAAAGATTTGAATGACTTGTTGCACTGTGTACATATAAGTGTTGCGTTTGCCGTGTCATCACTAGATTGGGTTACGGACTGCATTCACAACAGTTAAATACAATAACAAAAAAGAATAACTTAAAACAAATTAAAAAAAAACACAATAAAGTAACTTAACAATTACACTGAAGATATAAAAAAGTCAAAGTCAAAATATGAAGGCTGCTTGTCTTGGTAACAAGACGCATGCGTCGTTACGTATAGGTGCGTCACAGGACGGTTCTGCAATTGGAAGCTGCAGTGTAAGAGATCCACGAACGTATGGCGTCGCTAGAACAAACGATGGCGGCCTTAGCAACCGTGTCTTGAAGTTATCATACGCGGACTAGAACTTTTCAAATACTGAACAGGTACTGTAGTGGGAACAAAAACAAAATCCCCATGCGCAAATATGAAAAATATCCCGACAAACTCTTATGTGGCTTTGCGGTACGATAGCTCTTCATCAGTCAATCAAATATATAGTATTTCAGAAATCCTTTGTTGCGAATTGTTTTGTTACATTTGGCATATTATGTCACAATCATGAAAAATTTTTATGTCTCGTAGTTAATTTCAGATATTATATAAACCACTGTTATACTATTTAAATCTATGACAACAATAAAAATTTCCTTTGTGCACTAAAATTTTACAATTAAAATGTATAGTTATTTTTATTAAAATATTTAGACAAAATAAACATAGTTGACACCTGTCTATTTTTCTCGCTAATTGCAGTGGTAGACACAGATGTCCGATGCGGCCAACGTCTGAAAAGACCATTAATTCGGCGTAAAACCAAGTAATGATCTGTCCATACGTTAGACCCCCGGTAAACCCTTGTATCTACCACTGCGCTCCTCATTCTTTCATTAACATTTATAAAATCTATCATGCTTCTATCATCACCTCTTTTCCATGTGTATATGTGAATCTTCTTATGACAAAAAAAAGTGTTTATCACACATCAGAATATTCTTTTCCACACATACGGTAAGGAGGTTTTCACCATTCTCATTTTTATCACTAAACGTTCCCAATATCCTTTCATAGCCAAGCCTCCTTATCCCAAATATTTTTTCCATTAAAGTCTCCTAGCATAATAATATTTCCATTTCCCCTACATTTCATTACCACCATCCTTATCATCTCCCCAAACTGCTCTCGGATATAAGTGGGCTTAGATATGCCTGAGGCGTAGACCCCTAGAACAAACAACGTCCTTAAGCCCACTTTCATTCGTATCCATAGCAGTCTCGGGCTTATACATTCATACTCTTTCACACATTGACTCATTCTTTCTGAAAGGATGATACTGACTCCCTGGCATGCCCGCTCGGTCTCATTTACCCCAGACCAGTACGCGGTATACATGACATGGGTAGTGACATCCTTTCACTTGCGTTTCGTTTCATTTACACATAACACATCTATTCCTCTATTATTCATCATATCACATGCTTCATCCATCTTATCATTCATTGTTCCACATACATTCAGCATAGCCAGACAGGCTTCCGCAATCCACTTTTTGCCCCTCCCAACGTGACGGGTGGCGAGCCTCGTCGCCGGATTTCCTCCCGGAGATTCTTCGCACTCTGCCCAATTAAAGGGGCGCCGGTAACTCGGGGCCGTTTCTTTTTTTTTTTGTTGCTTTATGGTGCGAAACTGTAACGTGGTATATTTTCCGCCGCTACCACACGGCGACGAGCCGAGCCTGTACTTTCGGCTTGTCGCTCATTTAGCACCATCCGGGGGACACGTGTAGGGTGGGCCTAGGATTAGGTGGTCGAAGCATACGGACTCTCTTCTTGTCAGACACACCTCAAAACCTTAAAACTAGATTGTACAAACAGTGTGTGTTGCTAGTGATGACCTACGGATCTGAGACGTGGTCCTTTACTGCTGATCGTATGAGGAAGCTCAATGTCGTTGAGCGAGCTATGGAGAGAGCTATGCTCGGGTTTTCTCTGCGTGATAAACTTAGGATTGAGGATATCCCTAGCAGAAACAGAGTGACCGACATAGCCCAGCGGATTAGTAAGCTAAAGTGGCAATGGGCCGGTTATATAGCTCGAAAAACTGAAAACCGATGGGGAAGAAAGGTTCTCGAGTGGCAGCTTCTTAACACCAGGAAAAGTGTAGGGCTTCACCCCACTAGATGGAGTGACGACCTTATAAGGGACATGCAGGAAGTCGATGGATGCAGGTTGCTCAGGACCGTGCTTTATGGCATGCCTTGGAGGAGGCCTATCTTCGGCGGTGGACTTGTGAAGGCTGTTATGATGATGATGATTTAGGATTTAAAGATGACTAGGCTGATGGGGTCTAACTCATATATCGAATCCCCTGTAAAAGTCACGTGTTCATTTTATCAACATATTTTTACTAGCGATTCACCCAGGCTTCGCACGGGTGATTTCTGGATCACGACAACAGCGCCACCTACTGGATCCAAATGTGAATAGAAACCATCTAGGAACCCATTTAAATACACACAAAAAATTTGCCAAGATCAGTTGGATGGTTTCAAAGTCTATAATAACGGTATATCCGTTAGGTAAAAACAATTTTTGAGTTTTATATAGATAGATCCTAGACACTATTCGTCAAAAAGCGTTGTGTATTACTTAATTGGCGGTAGCAAGTGCACAATCTAATTATCAATATGACTTTCTTGCAGAATTAGAGTGGAAAACGAGCCCACAGTCCACTTGATGATAAATGGATGCTGGGGCCAATACATTTGTCCTCGATTGAGAATCAAAATTCATTTGTCACATTCAACAAAAAGGATATTCGATTCTCTATACTCGCTATACGAAACACAGTACCATTTAGCAGCCATTTTGTGTTAGTATTCTATGAAAGCATGGTCCTTCATCGGTTGAACCAACTTATTTGCGCGACAACCATAAAACTGCAAGGGCTGCAGCATGGCACTACCACGTATGGCACGCAATACTTAGCTTATTTTGTATGACTACTTCGACTGTAAACCGCAGTTCTTCAACTGTATTCGCAGTTACTCTCTGATTGATGTAAGCGACAAGATTTTAGGTTATTATTAACTACAATCTTGACACCCCACTATTATTTATTTTGCTTATATCTAATTGCTCACTATCTCTCCGATATACCGTATAGCGACTATCGATAAACTTACCATCGAACACCCTGTCATTAAACCACGCGTCTGTCAAGATTAAGATATCAAAATCTGTAGATAAGATATTGAGTTCCCTCCCGTGTTTTTTACAGTGAAATCCTCTTACATTTTGATAATATATTTTTATATTTTGTATATTCGTACTTTACGATAAAAATAAAATCTTCAGATGATAAATAATTGTTTTAGCTGTTCAAAATTTTGCACAACAACATGTTTAGAGTTAACCCTTTTCCTCAAAAACATATGACCTTTTGTTAACCACGCAAATCTGTATTTTAATTTAACTTTCAATCTGGTGAAAGCGTGCATTTTTTCAATTTCATTTTAAATTTCGTGTGTTCGCTTAATCAAATCTGTTTTTTCTCGCCTCGTTTTCTCGATTCGTATTCAGTTTTTCGTCTACGTTTTTAACCAAGTTAAAAAAACGAGAAAACTATGTTTGATATAGGTTGTCCCAGAAGTGGACGTCAAGCCGGAATCGCGTGATACGTCAAGTAACAGTAAAATATAAAAAAATCTTTGCTATTGTGACGGCTTATTATTATTAATACTTATTTTCTATATAAAGCCGTTTAAAATATCTTAATAGTAATATTTTAAACAATTAAAAATGCATTAATAAGTATAAAATTAAAAAAAAACACTAATTTCAGACATTAAATATTATCATAAATTAAAGACTAATTATTGTTTTTTAAATCAATAAATTTATTAAAACTTAAAAAATTAAACAAAATGTCACTATTTTCTAAGAAATTTCTTACAGTCGTAAATCTAATGTCGAATATAAACTGTATAATACAATTTTCGTTAATAATTTCACATATCTCATAAAATGCAACAGTTTAATATAAAAGTTAAAACTTTTAAGCTGAATTACAACCTTTAATTCTTTTGTTTATTTTTTTTATTATTTCGCTATTTTATTACTAGAAGAGAATTGTATTGACATTGTTATTATCATATTCTTACATATAATCTATCCAAAATATTGATAAATCATAATACAATTTAATATAAAAAATATTATTTTAATAATATTCTTAATAAACGGTTCGGACTAGCGTTTTTCATTTCTGTTAATTGCCTACATTAATTGACAAACTAAATTTTACACGACCCGCGGGATCCAAAATTGCTTTGCCATTCCTTTAATATTTATGCTTATCCTGATCGAACATACACAATATTTCATTCTAGTATTAAACTGCCCTTGTCTTATCTATTACTGATACGTCTTATTGGTGCTTAAAACATTTATCATTTGTTTATGAAAATATTTTTTATACTTAATTCTCATTACAAAACCGATTGTTACGTAATACATGACTAATTAATTACAAATATCCTTACTTTTCTTAGAAATGAGCATTTTATAAAAAAAAATTAATTGGAAATTTATTTCAAAGAATTTTCAAAAGAATTATTTAGTGAGATGTTTATCCCGCGTCGCCAATAAACAATATAAAGTATTTCTGTAAATTTCCCATCTTTGAACGATTGAAAGCAACTTGTTGATGGGTGAGACAAACATGATCGAAAAATGCATTTACTCAAAAATCAATCAGTGAGACACAAACCCTTTGTGATGGCGAATAATTACTATTATTTTATAACTGCTTTTTAGCTATATCTGCCATGGTATCGGTTAGTGGAGCATATGTGTCGATCTCATGCGGGTGTTCGCTGGAGGTAGAATCCGAGGAGACAATCAAACCTGTGGCCGAAAGCGGCGCAACGTGGGATCCATTCTCTTGAGGTGGTGGTAGGTTTCTTCCCATAATTTAACTAATAATCTTGCAAATGTTATAGCATTTTGAAATCCTTATTAAATACGCCAACTTTTAAATTTACCTGCCAAATTCACCTGATGTTAAGTGGTTACTGTGGCCCATAGAAATTTACATCTATCCTCGATTACGAATCAAAATGCAAATGCGTTGTCACCCGTGAGGACTAAGATGGAATGTCTTGTTTCCAGTAAGAAGTGTCTCCGGTTCTCTACACCTACCATACGAAACACAGTAGCGTTAAATTGCTATTTTATGCTGGTATTCTGTGAACCAACCCATTCGTGCTACAACTATACCAGTAATATAGCTGCAGCATTGCTCTACCACGTGATACTTAATCGAGGAAAAATGGAAATGTCTATGGGCCTCAGGTGGATTGTGTACTCGTTTGTCATCCCTATTCTTTAGAAAAAATAGCAATAATTAGAAAATTGTACATTCTACATATCGTTTTAAGGAATCGGGCGTCACCCGGATACAAACTCCAAAAAAAATTGGGGTAACATATAAAGAAAGGATAATGTGGCCATAATAAAATAAACATATACTTGTTTTTTTTTATATAGAATAGGGGTGACAAACGAGCACACAGTCCACCTGATGGTAAGTGGATGCTGTGGCCCATAGACATCTACATTTATTTAAGAATCATCCATGAGGACTAAGATGAAATGCCCCGTTTCCAGTAATATGGGGTCTCCGGATCTCTACACTCAACATACGAAACACAGCAGCATTAAGCTGCTATTCTACGCTGGTGTTCTGTGAGAGCGTGGTCCTTTACCGGTCGAGCCGACCCATTCGTGCTACAACCATAATATAGGTGCAGCGTGGCTTTACCACGCTTAAAATCATCATAGAAATATATAATAGCTTAAATAAAACTCTTCAAATATATCACTTGACTGCACATTTCCTTAATTTATTTTCCATTATTTTGTTTAAATTTTTCTCTATTCTAGTCAACAAAATTTGTATTTCCTCTTGAATTAAATGCCTATTGTCAGGCTTATTGAATATTTTCAGGGGTAAATAGGTCTCCGGAGTTTAATCTTGAGATGTAATGTTTGCATGTAATTGAGACTGGTGTTACCAGAGCTTAGCAAGGCAAGAAGGTCATTGGCTGTTTGATCTATGTGAAGTTTTTTGTATTTTTGTTGCTGGTATTGATACATCATCATCATCATCATCATTACAGCCCTTTACAAGTCCACTGCTGAACATAGGCCTCCCCCAAGGTATGCCACTAAGCACGGTCCCGAGCCACCTGCATCCATCGACTTCCTGCATGTCTTACCAGGTCGTCACTCCATCTAGTGGGGGGTCGCCCCACACTTCGTCTACCGGTACGAGGCTGCCACTCGAGAACCTTTTTTCCCCAACGGTTGTCTTGATACAATCGAAATAGTATCTCAAACGCTACAGAAACGTTTTTGGTGGGCCAAAAGCGATTGTCTCCTTTACCAAAATTAATAATATCAAAACATAGCAAAGATAAATAAATATTTTAGTCTATTCTGTATTTTTTTTCACGTAAATGCGAAAATTAGGTTAAGATACCGTGTTTTTAAAAATTAGGTTAAGATACTGTGTTTTTTAAAAATTAGGTTAAGATACTGTGTTTTTTTAAAAATTCGGTTAAGATACTGGATTTTTAAAAAGTTAGCTGTGGCCAAATACCCGCAGTGACCTAAAATCACCAAATAGCTGAGTCACAAGCCAGTTTATCTCATTACTTTCATATTACTTAAGTAAGTTTCTAAGTTAACTTTGTGACGATTTTTATTTGTATATTTTTAATAACATGTGTGAACTGAGACAAATAAAAAGCTTTATTATTATTTAGTACAGTATCTCGTAATTATTGAACAACTTAAATTGTTCGAGGATAACGAGATCATCGGAGCATGCAACGCATGTTTTTGTATGTATTTAATACAGATATGATTCGGTGAGCAAAATAATTTGCTTTAAGTACAATTATCTCAATTAGTTTTGAGTGCACAGCTATATTCGGACGTAACGTCTTTATTTAAACTTAACTATATAAACTTCACTTGACGCAGTCAATATGAAGTTTATATGTTTATTGTTTATATTTTATTTTATTATATTGTAATATTCTCATTGTTAAGATATTGTTTTAAAAAATTATATTTTATCAATTAAATACACATTATAATTTTAACTACCTATTTGATCATCACAGTTAATAATGTATATAACATTTAAATTATTATTCATGCTGTAATAACATTTAGATATCAACAGACTTTAGCTGTTTCATAATATTATTTATCATGCACACACGCAAGACCTACCTTCTCAACGTTTCGATCATGACTGATGGCGATTTGTCCGGTCCTATGCTATAGGCGGGAGGATTTTATTCAAAGCTGATCGAGTTCAATTTGTAAGCCATCTGACCGCGCAGACACCAAATAATAATAATTATTGTCGGTGGAGTACTCACAACACGTACAGATTTTGTACTATTATAAGAATTAATACGAATTATGTTAGCACTCCATCTAGTGGGGGGTCGCCCTACACTACGCCTACCGGTACGAGGCTGCCACTCGAGAACCTTTCTTCCCCATCGGATATCGGTTCTTCGAGCTATATGGCCGGCCCATTGCCACTTCAGCTTACTAATCCGTTGGGCTATGTCGGCCACTCTGGTTTTACTGCGGATATCCTCATTTCTGAGTCTATCACGCAGAGAATCTCCGAGAATAGCCCTCTCCATAGCTCGCTGAGCAACCTTGAGCGTCCTCATACGGCCAGCAGTGAAGGACCACATCTCAGATCCGTAAGTCATCACTGGCAACACGCACTAGTTGTACACTCTAGTTTTCTGAGATTGAGGTATACCTGACGAGAAGATGTGTCGTAATTTCCCGAACGCTGCCCAGCCGAGTTGAATCCGTCGATTGACCTCTCGGTCGAAGTTGGACTTACCTAGTCGGACTATTTGTCACAGGTAAACGTACTCGTCAACAACTTCGAGCATAGTGCTCCCAACAACTACCGGCATAGGTGTGACATGGACATTAAACATGATCTTTGTTTTGTCCATGTTCATCTTAAGACCTATCCGTTGGGAGACACCATTGAGGTCATTGAGCATAGTGCTAAGGTCCTAAGTTATGATGATGTTATTATGATTTACATTTCCCCCCACTAGATGGAGTGACGACCTGGTAAGATATGCAGGAAGTCGATGGATGCAGGTGGCTCAGGACCGTGCTTTGTGGCATTACTTGGGGGAGGCCTATGTTCAGCAGTGGACTTGTGAAGGGCCGTAATGATGATGATGATGATGTTAGCACTATTTTAAGAAACAATAAACCTTGGTCCAATGCTTCTGAATGCGTGTAGAATCACGTGTGGTTATAAAAATTTCAATGTCGTAACAAAGCCTCGTACCGGTAGGCGTAATGTAGGGCGACCCGCCACTAGATGGAGTGAGGACCTGGTAAGACATGCAGAAGGCTGATGGATGCAGGTGGCTTAAGACCATGCTTTGTGGCATACCTTCTGGAAGACCTATTTTCACCAGTGGACTTATGAAGGGCAGTAATGATGATGATGATGATGAATGGTTTTGGGGCTAGAACATACCAAATGCGTACACCATTACGAGACTAGTGGTAATATCCTAATTATACTAATTACTTGTGCATTGAGGCCGTTTCTTGATTTTATAAGATTGACCTTATCGACATCACCGCTTTGATCTCGCTGTGGGGATGAAATGGAAAATCACTTTCCTGAGTCAACTAAAGGAAAGGCGGCCATGAAAATTTAATATTTCATGGCTGTAAGTTTTTAGTAAGGCAATATCAGAATAATTCAAATCTTGATACAGAAAGTGGGTTAGTTATTTTCTTCGTATCGCCTTTATTAAAAATCTGTGGTCGGGCTTAGCTTACCCTGTGTGAAGTGGCGGCTTTCTACCTTTTGTCCCTTTTTGTCCCGTAGGTAGGGAACAAAAAGTGCTATTATAGATGGCTTGTCTTCACTTAGTTACAATAAAAAGATACAGGTACAAGATAACACGTAAGTTAGCGCATTACATAATGCCATGAGTCACTGAATTTCTTTAATCAACTGATACCCGATGTACTGGTAATGCGATAAGATACCAACACAAATTAAATTTAATGACTAATAATTTGTATTTTTGCATCAATGTTGATTCCGGCGGAAATTCGTATCGAGAACCCGCGGCATTATTATACGGTCCCCGACCACTAACCTAAATTAAATTTGAAAAAGCATAATATGTTCATCGATAACAGAACTTCATAAATATTAATATAAGTTAATGTCGTTTGAATTTGATCCATTCCGATTAAGTTTTTAATGTTCTTCTGACCAATTTATAGGTCACGACGGCCAGTCTCAAGTGAGACAATCCATATGCACAAACTAAAATGCTCTACCTTGTGTACATCTGCATGTATAAGAGGTACAGCATTTTAGTAGTATGTGCACGCAAGCAGAGATGCACTCTCTACTCTCTCACTCGCATAGTCCGATGGGACGGTATTTAGACACGACCGGAGACAGATCAAGCGCAGGACTAACATATAGTCATGATGGCGGCATCATAAGATGAACATGGAAAAGACAAAGATGTGAAAGACATTTTTAACGTATATGTCACACTTAGCCTGTAGTTGTTAGGAACTTCAGTATGTTTAACAACGATATTTTTCCTTGGTAAACATATTCCGATTCTGTTAATCCAACTTCGATCAAGAGGTTAATCGACGGATCTAACGCGTCTGGGTAGTGTTCGCTAGACTAAAAAGGGTAGTTCGGAAGGAGTAGGTGTTTGTGTGTTAGCTTAGAGGCATACTGCATTATAATTAATGATCAAACGAACTAATTAAGTGAAGTTCGATTTTAATTATGCGAATAGCTTCCTTCTAGCGATTTATATTAATTTGTTGTATCTCCACTTCCAAGCTTCCAACCTTGCACGGTGTTTAAAGGGAGGAAAAAATAATTTAATGGCAACACTGATACTCGCCACTCACTCCCGCATATCACGCGATTCCCGCTTCGTTAGTTTAAAGAAATACCAAATAGAATTGCTGCTGATTTATTTGTGTTTATTTTACCATTTTAGGAAAATGCAAGACTTAAGTTGTACTTTTACGAATCTTAGGGAAGGTTTGTGTTAACCAAAAGAGACAATACAGTATTAAAAAATAAGAGAGAGCTCTCCTAAATCGCTATAATGAAGCTGTTCGCATAATTAGGATCTAACTTCACTTGGTAAGTTCGTTAGATCATTAATTATACTACATGCTGTCACAGCTTCATTCTCGCGATTTTTTTTAACTTATTGTAGATGTTTAGAATCTTAATGTAAATATAAAAGAAGAAATAATAATTTTCGTAACATAAAAACAACATTCATTTTCATCATATTCATTTTGATACATTGTGTACATTCCGTTAATCATTCACAATTAATTTAATATCATTTATTTTTATTTTATTTATTTATTTAACAGTTTATGTACACACATACTTTGACAGGAAAATGGTAAAAACAAAATCACTGCTTATTCCATAAAGAAATTTCTTCATATACAAACCTCCATATATATACACATACGTACATATATATATATATATATATATATATATATATATATATATATATATATATATATATATATATATATATATGTATGAGAAAAAAAAATAATTAAATATATTATATTTTTAATGTTACAAAAATGAATATCCACATCACGAATTAATCATTATGGTGTGAATGATATTGCTCTTTAACAAGTCTTTTAAACATAGACACCATTTTAGCGTCACGAATCCTAAAGGGAAGTTAATTCCACAATCGTACTGCATTAACAGTAAAAGAATGAGAATAGAGCATTGTATTGAAAGACGAAAATCTTAACAGTGTTCTAGTATTTGATCTACATAGAACATCTGGAGGATGAACAAAAGTAAAGCGATTTTTTAGATATAGCGGAGTATCAGGGTTATGTAGAATACTGAAAAGAAGACAGAGGATTCGCGTGTTCCGGCGAAGGCGGATGGGGAGCCATTTAAGCTGCTTGCGATAAGCAGAGACGTGATCGAACTTCTTTAAGCCAAAAATGTATCGAATGCATAAATTTTGCATGCGCTCGAGTTTATTAATTTGCTCCTCGGTAGTATCCAAATAGCAGACATCAGCGTAATCTAAAATTGGCAATATAAGAGTCTGGACTATAGATATCTTAGTAGACAAAGGTAGAAAACTTTGAAGGCGTTTAAGAGAATGAAAGGCGGGAAATATTTTTCTGCTTACATCCGTAACATGTGTGCCCCAAGTCAAATTGCAGTCGAAAATGACACCTAGGTTCTTGGCAGTATCTGAGTAGGGAATAGTGGCACCATCGATTCGTAGAGTTTGGAGAGAGGAGAAACCAAGCGTGCCACGCGCATGTCTTTTACCTATTATCAAGGCTTGGGATTTAGTTGGGTTTAATGTGAGACCAAATGATCTCGACCATTTGCTAATCTTTTTTAAGTCGTCATTCATAGTTTCAATCGCTAAGTTGGCTTCGGATGCCACAAAATTACGATATAACTGGAAATCGTCATCACAAAGATGGTAGTTAGCTGATATGAAATTGGTGATACAATTAATAAAAATGGCGAAAAGCAGAGGAGAGAGGACTCCACCTTGAGGTACACCCGCAGTTACATTATACCATTGGGAGTATATTTCACCTGAACGAACACATTGTGACCGATCAAGAAGGAGTCAAACCATTGAATAACAGATTTAGACACATTAATCGTCTTAAGGATACTTATAAGGATATCAAAATCAACAGAATTGAATGCGCTGCTGAAATCTAGTAAAACTAGAACTGTTAAGTATCCATGGTCCATATTCCAACGGATATCGTCAGTAACTTTAAGAAGGGCAGTTGTAGTACTAGGTCCGGGTCGGAAACCAGATTGATATGGACATAAGATATTATTTCTGTTGAGAAATGCTGAAAATTGCTTTTGGACAATGTGTTCAAGAACTTTAGAAAGAAATGGCAAGATTGAAATAGGACGAAAGTGAGAGGGAGATGAAGGATTGGATATCTTAGGGATAGGGATAATGTGTGCTAATTTCCATGACGATGGAAAACAACAAGAAGATAAAGAGAAATTAAAGATGTGTGTAAGAACAGGAAGAAGAAAAGAGAGGATAGGCGTTATCATATTAGAGCATATGCCGTCATTTCCAGTATCCGTTGATAATATAGCTAAAATTGATCTGTTGATATCGTCTTCAGTGACTACAGCAAAACCAAATGTGTCACACTGCAGAACTGGGTGCTTATTCAATTCTAAAATTGACCCAGCTTTATCACGCGTAGAGACAGAGACAGGAGGGCAAGAAAAATATTTAAGTCTATGTCTCCACTAAAAAGTATTCGTGACTTACCAACACCAACAGTTTTAAGAAATCTCCAGGCTTTTGCGGGATCACATTTAGTTAGAGAATTATAAAAGTAACGTCTTTTTGCGTCTCTGCACAAGCGGTTGCACCGATTGCGTAGGATCTTATAATTTGTTAAATTACTCTCAAGCGGAAATCGCTTGTATCTTCTTTTAGCCTTGTGTCATGCCACGTGCCATGAGCGCCTTTAAAGCCGAAGTTATCCAAGGGGCAGGATTATGTTTTATTTTAACACGTTCAACCGGTGCATGAATATCATATAAGTTAAGAATGACATTGTTAAAGCTGTTTACTTTGTCATCTACTGTTTGGCTAACAAATACCGGCGTCCAATTTATCAAACTAACGTTACGTCTTAAAGCCTCCAAGTTAATGCCCCTGTAACTTCGAAGGAGTCGAAAGTTTGACTTCCGTTTAGGAGGTCGAACACGATAAGACAAATAGATAAGGTCATGGTACGAGAAAGAAGCGGTCAGTTGTCCATGACTGGCAACATTATTTGGAAAAGAGACTATAATTAGGTCGAGAAGAGATGGAGTGTAGTTTGGGAAGTGGTGAGTGGCTGAAAGAGGTAGGATTGAAGATTAAAAGAGGACAAAAGTGATTGCAGCTTATTCGCACGGTGGTAATTTCTGATTAGGCACGTATTGAAATCACCCATCAAGATAACATGATTATATAAGAGATTGAACTCACTAAGTAATTTTTCAAATGCGTCAAAATAATTAACATGAAGGTTAGGACTATGAAGAACTCCTAGTAATATTTGTGTGTGATTAAGAGTAATTTCCAAAAAGAGGTGTTCTGCAGAGTTAGAATATATTTGTGGAGATGTACTGATCACCTTAAAAGATATTTCAGCACGCAGATAAATAGAAACACCTCCACCGCCCTTGCCCACTCGGTCATTGCGTATTAATACATAACCAGGAAGTGAGTATAGAGTGGAAGGAAGAGTAGGTTTAAGGAAAGTTTCAGAAATCAAAAGAGCATCGAGATGAGTACTGCTAATGGATGCCAGAAGGTCAGAATAGTGGCCAGGAACACTGCGCATTGATATGGGCAATATTTAAGTTTTCAGGGTATTGAGAAAATACAGAAGAAATGTGATCGAGCAGAGTAATAGGTTCAGATGAAGATTCGGATATCATTTGACATCGCGCAAAAAAGTTTTGATCAATGACTGTGCCTTTATTATAGTATTTAGCAAAAACGTTAGAAATTTCACTCCACCCGGCGGCCTTTCTAATTACATCGATATTCACAACTAATCTATTGGCAGACGAAGTAGTGTCAATGCCACTGTTAGATAACGTTGATTTTATTCAATGGCTTAATTTTGAGAAGAAACCGCTAGGTGTTATATATATATGACTGACTGACTATGCTGACGCAAGCTATGTACACATACTAAAGACCAGCTAACTAAGCTTGAGAGACTTCAAAATACTAGTATTCGGTTCATATTTGGATTGCGCAAATTTGACCACATTTCCCAATTTCGCTCACGTCTCAAGTGGTTACCTATCCAATTTCACCGGAACATGCATATTCTTTCTATTCTGTACTGTGTCTTATTTCACCCTTCTACTCCTCCTTATCTTAAGGAGAAGTTTAGTTTTGTTGAGCTTCCAGGGGAACCTCTACGCTCTTCAAGAAAACTCATTTTAAGGGTACCAACTCACAATACATCTTTCTTTAATAAATCTTTTACTGTACAGTCTATTAAGCTCTGGAATGCCCTACCTTTGTATATACGCAAAGCTCAGACTATTGTAGTCTTTAAGCGACTTCTTAAAGAGCATTACTTGTCTCAATCGTTCGAAAATCATTAGGATAAATTATGTGATTATGTAGTTTTGTATTTATTTGTTTATGTTATTGTTAGTGGTATATATTTGAGGATATATGTATGTATATGTATATGTATGTATATATGTGTATATATATGTATATGTGTATATGTATGTATGTATGTGTATATGTATAGATATGTATATGTATATATATATATATATATATATATATATATATATATAATATATATATATATATATATGTATGTTTATGTATATGTGTATCATATTTTTAATGTATTAGTTATTTATATGTTATTTTATTGCATGTATTGATATTATATTAGGTATATTTATATTGCACCACCTACCTAGTATTCACTGTTTTATTCCTTTATACCTTTGGTGGCCTGGAAGAGATCGCTATGTAGCGATAAGGCCGCCAAATTGTACATGTAATCTGCTCTCTGTTATGTTCTTTGTAAATTTGTTTGTACAATAAAGTATATTCATTCATTCATTCATACAATCTGTGAGGGAAGATGCGTTATACCGTTCTTGTGGAGAGGTGTCGTTTCAACAATGTTTGGCGGAAAACTTACGGCAATTAGTCAGATCGATCTGTACAGCAGAGTTTTATTAGGTTAAAAATAAATTCTTTCAGAAAATTTCAGTTTCTGTAGCAAGGGGAGCTGTCATGGCTAAGTTAGCCAATCAGGTATAACAACTATACCTTCGACTTTGTCTTGAATATTCTTCTTAAGCAATTAAAAAAAATCTTAAGCATTCTTAATACTAGACAAAATGGCGGAAAGGCATAAAAGTTTAGCTTCTTCCAGGAAATAGTAAATTCATCTTCAGCCCAAGAATCTGGTTCTAGTTCCCAGAATACAAAGATAAACAATACATTTTGCTTTCAAATATGTCAATAGCCGGAATGTCAAACTTGTCGATTATTTCTTGGAAGACATAATCAGCAAGTTCCTATTCAGTATCCATAATACATATAACTTCGATTTTCTAAAGCGTTTATAACAACATTTAAAGTCAGAAAACCATATAAAAGTTTTAAGTGAGACAAAAAATTAATGAACAAATATTTTTCAATGTCTTTTTTAAATATTCGTTTTTTTGTGTCGATTAACAAAAATAATATGAACTTCATTTAATGCTTTCCAAAAAAGTTATGAACAATTATATTCGAAGAAGTGCGTTTATAATCACATTTAAAGTCATAAAACTGTATGAAATCTATAGGTGTATCATATTCTTTTTAATAAATATAAATAAAAACGATGATTTCAAAAAAAATCATCGAAATCGGATGATTTTTCGATTTTCTAGAGCCAAAAAACGAGGGGACCGCGAAATTATAACATTCAATGTTTATAAAATGTTGGATGTAGTCATAAAAATATCCAATATTTTTTCAAATAAACCATGCTCGTATTATATATTATACAGTTATAATACGAGCATGGTTTATTCGAAAATTTAAGAAGAGAAATATTTTGGTTTCCCGCATCACAATTTCCATAATAATATAATTTTTATGAATTTACGTATTTTAGTCCATAAAATAATATTATGATATAAATATTTTTGCACTCTCTTTCTTGATTAAATGACAGAGAGAACCCTAATAGATTCTCGCATCACATTTTTATATTACGTACAATTTCGCCATAAAATGACAGAGAGAACCCTAATAGTTCCTCGCATAACATTTTTATGTTATGTAGAAGTTTTATTTTTATTTATCTAATTACAGTGACAGAGAGAACCCTATTAGTTCTTCGCATCACGCATTACTGCAATCTTCATCACTCAAACTAGACGGTAGACGTTTCTTTTGTGATAGTTTCTTCTTAAGTTCCCGCATCTTCTTTAGAATTTTCTAATTTTTACACTTTTCCTTTTTTTTCTTTCCTATTTGAATAAAAATTTTAACAATATTTACTGAGCATGAGTGATGCCAAAACGTACGTGCGAAAGCTTGAACACGAAAGTGATGAATGAAGCGAGTAACGAGTATCGCGAGATATGGAGTTATGAAGAATGAGTGGCGAGTATCAGTATTGCCATTGAATTGTTTTTTCTTTCTTTTAAATACCGTGTAAGTTTAGTGGTGACAAACATAGAATTCTATGGTGACAAAGCATCCGTATTATATTTACTAATAGAAAATAGATGTAGGTATCCGTTGACCACAGCATCCACTCGACTACCTGATTATTATTTTGACAACGCAACCTATAAATGGTATTGACGACTTCGTCGTTTATTTTCGACAGAAAGCGCTAGTTTGCAAGTGCAAGTGATTTTAAATTAAATAGAATCCAAACACAAGTACATACATTGTATAATTTTATTTACCTTACATATATATGTATGAACACCTTATATATGTATGAACATCATAAACGAAAAACTGTTACAATAAAGACGTAAGAACATTATAAATATTATGCTATCCAAGACTTTTAAGTGAAGTACTGAGACCAAAGAAAACTTTCCGATATAACAATATTGATATAATACATTAAGAAGTTGGATTCATGCTCCACAGGTGATTTTCTCACCCCGGAAATCAGAATGACATACGTATTGCTACAAACTATTCTTTTAACGTCAACAGATTACTAGCATCATTCTTAACAACCAAATATGGTGCCCAACTAACACGTCACGTCTTTAGTTATTAGTTAGGATGAAAATTATCGGTAACAGATTGCATCGTGTATAATGTATGTAAAAAATAATGTAATGTAAAAAGTAATTTCTTGGGAGTAGCTTTGTGAGGGATGGCTTTAACCCCATTTGATTGACCCTTTCAAGGACTATAGCTATAGCGTAAGAAAGTATATGTAACAAGTTGCAACATTTAATAAGTTCGCCAGTATTTAATATACCATCCAAAATAATTAGGATCGTGAGAAACAGAACCATTATGTCCCCATAAAATTCTATCACCATATTCGTCAACATTTGCGTCCAATTTGAGCCCTTGGTTATAACGTTTATTGATAATTAAAAATATTAACTCATAATTAATCATAACTGGCATTAAAATCCACTCAAATCGTTCTTCATTCGAGTTATTGTCTCCCCACGCTTTTCGATCTCCGATGTTATCAGTGTTAGCATCAAGTTTTAAATACATTCCATGTTCGATATTAATAATCTTGAATGTTACAGAATTATTTTGCCATATAGGAATAAATTTCCAAATAACTCTCTTGCTTGTTTTATCTGTACTATCTCCCCAAGCAAGTCTATCGTTATACGAATCTGTGTTAGCATCCAATTTAATTGCAAGATTATTTCTCTTATTTACAATCGTGACATAGTCTCCGTTAAAAATTGCCTGAAATTGTTGAGGAAAATAGTTTGTAATCAGAGATTTTGCATTCGAATTCCATAGTTTATATGCATAACTCCAAATATTTTGTTGTCCTTCTTTGAGTAGTTTACTAACTGTGTCAGAAATAACACTGCCATTATTACTATCATGGAGTAACTTGCTTTTGGACACAGCATTTTCATACTTTTTTTCCACAATATTTTTGTATAAATAGTCGCTCATATCTGTTAAATTCAAATAAGCTCTATGACTATTAAATAAAGTTATATCTAGTAGCTTACTGGGAAAGCTAAAGTCTTCGCAGTAAAGTAAAGCCTTCTTTGTCAATTCACTTTCCAGGTTTTTGATGTACGCTGAATCCTCTTCAAAACCAAAAACTACTACTTTACCAACATCATTGTTAATTATTCTTCCAATGTCTTCAGCACAACTGGTGTTGATTGGAGCACCCATGACTGTGATAAGTTCAACGGAGTTGTTTTCTATGTAACTACTAGTGTCACAGTTTGTATAGCTGATTACTGGAATTCTGTTTGGTATTTTTCTGTCCGCATCAGGACCATTGCTGACAACTTGGTGGACATGATTAATATTATAACAATTAGTAAAACCACTGCATCCAGCAGTTACTTCTATTCTTCCCTCGCCCCAATAATCGATGTGATCTACTAATTTGTAAGGTGATACTGGAATTTTTACAAGGTTATATTCCCCTAAGAAAGGCACCTCAGAATAAGGATAAGTTTTGTTGACGTTTCGATCATAATTTGGCGGCATCGCGTACTTCCATACACTAAAACTTGGCATGTCGCTGAACAAACTACCTTAAAGCAAACACTCGTGGTTAACAAAACATAAATGCTTTTATATAAAATATCACTGATTTATTAGATTGTGTGAACAATTTCTTAAATGCAACAATCTAGTAGTAATTATTTTGGATAAAATTGAAACTTCTTTTTAATATATTATAATCGACCAAAATAATTAAATAAAAGAATATTTTGTGTGTGTTTAAGTAAAACCTCTATAGTTCATTAAATACTTTATAAAATATACCTTTATAATATTAAAATGTTAACTATGGTACGCACCACCACAGTACCTTGAGAGAAATTAATTACTAAATAGTAAATATTTTTATGAGTATATAAATACTAAACAAAACCAATGTTATTGAAGTTATAATATTATTATTTCCTGTTACTGGTTTCACTTATCAGTTTGCAATAAAATACAGGCGTGGGCTCCAACTACCGCAATCAAATGTTACATCAAGTGGTAAAACTTATCATTGTTAACCTATTTAAATAATTAAAAATAGAACGTTTTCATAACAAATGACCTTTACGTAGTTGCCAGATTAAAAAATTCTATTGTTTTGAATAATTTGATAAAATTATTTTAATATGAAATCTTATAATGCAATTCATAACCACTATCCCAATAATAATAGTAAACAAAATAAGTAACTACGTATTAAATAGTTTTATAGTATTTTATTCCTATTTTATTTCGTTTGCAACATGTGTGGAATAACTCTTCAAGGCAAGAATGAATAGTAGACTGTTCGGTTTGAGATCATTAGATTTTTTAATGTCTCATTACAAAACGTGGTGATAGTTTATATAAGTATGTTTTTAAAAAAAAACGTTTGTATATTATCTTCACAACTTAAGAACATTTTTTTTGTTATAGTAAACAGATATCTCAATCGCCTTTAATATTGTCTTTCGAAATAATGCCATCCATCAAATTCAGCCACCTTCGCCCCAGGAGGCCTCGTCGGCTTAAATTTGCTGTTGTTGTTGCGTTGCGGAAACAAGTGTGACGGCGTAATCAGTAGTAAACTATAGGAACTAAAAACGGAGCGGTAAGGACTTTTCAACTGAGAACTTTTACTGAGATAGGTTTTATTAAGCTACGAATTACGCTTCCAAACGTGTCGTGGTGGTGTAAACCCATATTATCCCGTGGGATGGGTAGCAGTGTCTTCCTAAGAAACTGTGGTTGCCAACTCGCTTGTCAAACTTGGGATCGCTTAGACCTATGCTCATCAGTGGACTTTATTAGGCTGAAATAACGGTCACGATAACTTACGAATATATTTTATATATATATATATATATATATATATATATATATATATATATATATATATATATATATATATATATATATATATATATATATATATATATATATATATATATAGAATCGGTCCCACATATATGCAATAAATGAAACCATATACTTGCTATCGCCTTTGCTGACGATATACAAAAAATGAACGTAATCGGTCCAGTAATTAGGTCAAAAAGTAGAGTTTTAATTTTAAGCAAATTTTTACACTCTGTAGAATTGGGTCACTAAGTCAATGATTCAATGAACTTGAATGAATCCTTGAACATTAAAAAGCGACGTTGCCATGCAGTGCAAACTATTGGTATTGCGACATATCGACAGCGGTGTCTTTTGTCGGCGTGCCACCCGCGTGCAACGTTGTCACTCTTAAAAGCGGTCAAGGTACGTTGTCTAAACAGAGTGTTCACTTTTACTGAATTTATTTTAATATTTATTTTGTTTGAAAATTTCACTTTTTTATTTTACGGGTTTTAATTTAATATTTAATTTTTCTACACTTCTACGGACTAGTATTACTTGTGGTTTCATTTATTGCATATATGTGGGACCCATTCTGTATATAGAATAAGGGTGACAAACGAGCAAACAGTCCTCCTGATGGTAAGTGAATGCTGTGGTGCACAGACATCCACAATTATCCTGCTTATTATTTATTTATTTAGAATTAATTATGATATCCAAAAAAAATTGATAATAAATCGTCTTTGATTATCTTAAGGTGATATACCTCGATAATTGGGTGGTTTCTCTATTTTACACATTTCCTTAAGCTTTATAGATTACTAACCAAATTTTTGGTATATGTTTATTGACTAAATGGTCTTGAATTGCATAAAAAGAAAACACGATAACATGTAATTTTCTCGACAGAAAAAATGGTGAAGTAGGCTCTAATTAACGACATTTCTCCATAGTTAAAGTACAGACTATATACGAGTACGTCGCACAGCGATACACAGGCCTTCCATCATTTTTGAAAGGGGTCTTAGGGAAAATAAGTATCCGCGGCGCCGCCCTAATGCGTGTTGGTGACATGCAAGTTTCGTCACGATGTTGATGGGGAACAAGTGGTAAACCAACACCTAAAAATGCAACCAACAATTTCATTGGTGCCAGTAGGAATCGAACCCGAATTGCTTGCGAACTGAAATTTACAGCGAGCGCTAACTTTCTACATTTACCACGGCATTTGTCCATGCCTCCACAATATTTTTCTTTTTTAAATATTTCATTATTTTCAAAGCATAATAATAAATCATAACTTATAATAAGTTCACATAAACCATTCTTAATCACCTTCGTTTTATTACTCCTTCAGTCGTCCATGAGCTTTGTCGACGACGGGCTGAGCCACGCTCGCAAAACTACAATTCATTTTCGAGGTATCCTCTTTAATCTAAATAACGTCACATTAATAGATCCTATCCAAACAAAGCCAAATATTTAATAAAATCAATTATGTAAACTGCAGTTTCATTCAAAAAAGCCCAGTGAGCTTAGGAGAAAAATAAAGAGTTCCTTCACTGGGTTTTAACATTTGAACGTTGAAACTTTTAAATAAACTTACCTAATTTTGAACACTTTTTTAATTAATATTAAGGACCCAATGTTACGTACATTGGTTCTTTAAAATTAATTAACTTTGTCATTCTTCTAATCATAGTCATCATCATCATCAGCCCATCTCAAGTACGCTACAGAACATTGGCCTCCCAAAATATTCTACATAAGTATATTTTATTCTATCTTTTTTATTATTATATTTATGTATTTATATATCCCAACTACCCAACTAGAACGAGAACATTACTATAATAAAATAATAGTTTATGTAGTTAAATATTTTCCTTAACATTCCGCAGTGATTGAAGTCAGTTAGTAAGCACAAAACAACTAGTAATTATAGTACAATACGATACAAGGAAATTAAGTAGCCGATTATAGAACCGCGAGAAGTTAGCGCATGATCTTTACACGTTTCCATGTATCGTCCATTATTTTATGGTACAAGTGACTTAAATCCACTTAAGTATTTATAATTGAAAACTCGTGTCAAAAAATAAAATTTAAAAATGTGATATGATATGTATTACACACACACACACACACACACACACACACTCGTATATATATATATATATATATATATATATATATATATATATATATATATATATATATATATATAGAAATTTTTCATAGAATAAAGGTGACAAACGAGCTCCCAGTCCACCTGATTGTAAGTGAATGCTATGACATCTGCTCATAGACATCTACAATTACCCTCGATTAAGTATCAAAACGCAGATACGTTGTTACCCCTGAGGACTAAGATAAAGGTGAAAAAAAGGTGTCCGGATCTCAACACTCACCATACCAAACACAGCAGTATTAAGCTGCTATTTTACGCTGATATTCTCTGAAAGCGGGGTCCTTCCCCGATCGAGCCGACCCATTCGTGCTTCAACCATAACATAGCTGCAGCGTCGCATGTATACATCATTGGATTTAATTTTTTGTTTGTAATTTAAAGTATTCTAATAAATGTTACTAATTAAAGTTCTATTGTTCTGTATTTATTATTATGTTTCAATAAATGTTTAAATTTTTAAAAATTATAAAATATAAATTTTAAACTTAGACTTACCGTGTACTATAAAAATAATAAATTATTTCTTTCTATGTACCTACTCCTGTGACCGCGAAAATAGATGAAAATTACAGCCTTGTCGTTCTACTTACAAAAAAAATGATAACTGTGTGGTTTTTCAATTCCATAAAATGCAGCTTTGAAATCAGATATTATAACAATAAACATACATAGTTAATAATACGTCAATAATTATAAAACTACTGATCTAATAAACCAGCCCCTAGTGTAACTGACAGAAATCAAGGTCCACTTTATATTTGTCCCAGAGGACCTAGTTAGATTATATTACGCCTAGTTTTATAGTATGTATATATTATAAGTCGAGTCCAAAGGGTTGGCCAAGGCCAAGGCGGTTAGGTTAGTTGTGTGTGGTGATAGTGGACATAGCGAAGGCCGTCGATCGGGTTTCGCCACAGAAATCTAGTGCCTTATTATCTAGATTTCTGTGGGTTTCACCCTTCCTTCCTATCGGCTTCCCGAGAAATTATGTCAGTCAATTTGGGAAACGCAAAGGCACAGAATAAATAATAGTACTACGTACAGAAGTTACATTTTTTGATGTTGACTGCTTGCCGACTTTTAATAACCTACAAAATCCTATACTATTAAACGAGCAATTCTTGTATATATGTATATATATATATATATATAATCGGGATCTCGGAAACGGCTCCAACGATTTTCATAAAATTTAGTGTCCAGGGAGTTTCGGGGATAATAAATCGATCTAGCTAAGATTTATTTTTAGAAAATGTCTTTTTGTCCGTGTTTTTAGGCAATTAAAAACTGCTACAATATAGTTAGAATAAGAAGGTAAATTTTGACAGTTTGGTAATGATTATAAATAGCTTATTGGTATAATGGGCGGTCACAAAATCGTAAAACCCCGGTTCGAGCCCAGACCGACCGACCGACTTTTTTATTTTTTTTTTCAAGTTTCTTTCTTTTTTGAGAAAATATATTTTTTTCGAGCCCTTTTTTTAGTATTTTTTAAAAACACGAAAATTTAAATAAAAATAATTGCACTCATGATTTTTTATTCAAATAACCAGTTCAGTTTTTTCTGTTATGTCGCTAAGATCAAAAAATATTATTTATAATTCATCAGTATGTAATTTGTATCTAAATATAATTTCCAAAACACACGAATTAAAAAAATCGAGCGAAAAATACCGAGCAAAGCTCGGTCAACCGGGTACTTATTATTAATTAGATAAATCACGCAGGCAAGCTAAATAAAACTTTATCGCTGCGCCATTGTTTTGATGAAATAAATTATGTATTTATATCAATTAACGATGAGTTATGACCTTCTGTAAATTCTAGTAGGAAAACGTTAAGGGGAAATATAACCACAAATGGCTTAGCAATATCCTCCGTTATGCCGAAAGTATTGCAGCATTAATTTTGAAATAAATATATGGTAAAGTTGAGGATTAATGTTAAGGACTATGTTAGACGAAAACACGATTCCATAAAATGTTCTCAATAGAAAAAAATCCAAAGTTACCTCCAAACTGAACAATAAACCGCTTTTATTCATAAAATACTTTAAATAAGATCATGAAACTTTGCATACTAACTGAACTAACTATAAAGCAGTGTTTGTATTATTCACTTTCTTTAAATATCATTATTTTCACTGTAAAAAGAAATTACCTAAACTATCAGCGTCTTGAAGCTTGATTCCTGTCGCTCCATTAGTATCGCTTAGACTTTTGAAGAGAGAAGTTGTGTCGCTTACGATCAGAATACACATTACGCAACAGGACGACGTAAAATTAAAATGGGAAATAACCGTGATAAAAATAAGAAGCGACTGGGTTGGCGTTAAGAAACAGGCATAAATGTGATAAACCTAATGAAATATGTATCTAAAGACCTATCTACTTACAGTATTAGTGATTACAAACATTTCGGTACATAGCATACAACGCGCGGGGAAGTGGAGGCGAAATTAGAATTTGAGCTGACTTACTATATCCTCTTAAAAAGAATTATAAAATCGATCCTCGGTTGTTAATGTGCTTTAAACTTAGTAAAGATAAGACAAATATAAGGATTTCGCGTTACGGATGTCATTAATGCATTGCCTACACGACGGTGGTTATAAATACCAGTTATCGACAAATCAAATCATTCATTATACGCTCTGCGTGTGAAGTAATCACGTCGAAATATAGAAAGTTAAAAAATGGCGTACGTGGGAAAGCTGTACAAACATGACAAAGATGAGAACTTTGACGCTTTTCTCAAAAGTCTGGGTAAATATATTGGTTATTTAATAACAAACACAAGAAAATTGAACTAGTAAGGTAATATAAATTTCTATATTATTGTAAGCTACAAAATTGAATTGATTTGTGTGGTGGACAGTAAAAAAGAATTTAACTATAAAATGTAAAAAACCAGCCAATAACATTAATATTAATTTGTTTTTTTTTAATCATTGTCTAAACTAAATAATAAAATGAATTTACCATCGAGCCATGGATCGGTTTGTACCTTCCTTCTTGTTCTTTTATCTATTGTACGCAACTGCCGCAAGCAGCAGCGTATTCACTGTTTTTTTGTCGATTAAAAAGTAAGAGCTAGAAGAAGGATATTTTACGTGCGTATGAAAAATTCTAAAGAAACAGAGTTCCTAAACATATGGGTTGGTAACGTCATTGCTGAAACCGTCACCTATGTGGTATGCCTATCGCCGTCAGACCTCTATTTTGTTTTTGTTAACTCCTATAAAATGGCACTTTGTCAGAAGCAGGTGTGCCAGAACCGTATATATATATAACATTAATTGTTGAAATGACAGTGCTGGTTTGCTTTACTGCTGTACTTGGTATGCTTTATATACTGGCCGTGCTAATATAAGTTGAGAGCACATCGTCGACTGCTGGAAAAACTTGTGGTTGAATTCTTTCTTTAACAAAGCCTTGGATTTGGGAGCTGGTCTCCTTCCTCTAGATTATTCTATCTATTCCAATTTGATCCTCAGATAACAGATTTACAGATAACAGACAGATCTAAATGGAATCCTTTTATTATCTCAGTTATAATCACTCAGCAGCGACAACATACCGGGTGACTTTCAATTCCGTGGTTATTTGAAAGGAGAGTCCAGATCTGCCTCCAAAAAGCTTTACAAGGCGATAGTTGAACTTCACATGAAGTACTGCTTTAATCTTTGGGCTGAGCCAGCCTAGTGCCAGCTTCGTCCAGTTGACCGCATTCAGCGAAGATCGGCCTAGATCTAGATCGTCGAAGAAGTTCTCTCAAACGGCTCGATTCGCTAACGTTGTGAATAGACGTTGAATCTCATTGCACTTTTATCTTATTTACCACAGGAATTTCCCGAAGAATCGTTCGGTTTACTTTCAGCCATCACATTTCATTCTCATTATTTTCACCATTTGGACGCTTGGTGGCACACCATCGTGCGATTTTCACAACGGACATTAATTACCATCAGATGAACTACAAGCTCGTGTGTCTCATCTTTATTATTAAAAAAACATCTAAGTCCTCAGTGGTGATAACGTCTCTATTCTATAAAGTTGGTTGCAGAGATGCATGGGCTACAAAAGCCTTTTACCATCAGATGGACAATTAGCTAATTTAACATTCCAATATTGCAAATAAAAACGTAAATTCCCTTGGACACAGGCCTTCTCACCTTCCTGGATTTTTTTTAAGCAAGGAAGAAAGAATAGCTTTGCTCTATAGCGTAATTGCAGACTTCACATGCGTTTTATATTTTTTAATTTTTTAGTCATGCGGGCATCACGACGTTTTTCTTTTCTGTTAACAAGATAAAACAGCACTTTAAATTATAATGATTAATTTCAGTGGTTTTAGTGGGGATGGAACTCGGTTTGATAGTGTGCTATGAAATTTTAAGACGAGCCCTTTACCGTTAGCTCTCATGATCTTAAATTATATTTAACAATATTATTATTAGTTCAAATAATCATCCGAAAGAATCAAAAGTATATAAATTTAGAATCCAAGTAGTATTCATTTTAATTAGTAGTATTGACCGTGTAGTGGCGATGAAGGAATATCCACTACCTCATAACTAAGAGACGATCTTAGGTGTCGCATAAGGCGACGGAGGGAAAAACCAGAAGAGAAAAAATAAAAACAGCAGTTGCCTACCCGTCAGCTAAGCGCGGCAACTGTAACAAGTATCCAGCCAGTAATCAGGCAGTGATTTTTATCTTTTAGTGTACACTTTTCGTTCCAATGTTCCAAATATTAAGATTTATTTAATTAAAATTAAAATTTCAACTTTGTACTATTAAATACACGACATGAATTAAGACCGATTTACACTTCGACAAGTACAGTAGTGAGTTAACTTGCAAACCTGGCGAGTTAAGTTTGAACCCCGTTTGAACGGCAATAAGCGATTTAAATAGCAAGTTAACGATTAAGTTGAACGGGATAGCCGGCCGAGCTATTTTTCGGCGAGTTAAGTGCGAAGTGCTGCCCTCCCGCGCGTCTCCCGCCACCCGCAACTAAACTCGCCGCGCGTGTGAACGAGCGAGTTTAGTTCAGTGCATAAGTTGACAAGACGCAACGTTTGCGCGCCAAAACGTACAATTGTACTTTTATAATTAAACTCGCAACAAAGTTTGTACGATACTGTTTATTACATATTTATCCGTTTTATATTGAGTTTTAATAATAAAATGGACGGAAAATATCACGTATAAATTCGTACAGGAGTATTTAGAACACGAACGTTTTTATAATAGTAGAAGCTCAAATTGTAAAATAAAAACTTGCTCAAGATGCTGCACTCATGAAAATTCTTAAAAACTTCTTTAACAACAACCATTAATACTACTCTGACTAGATCATTTAATTCTTAACGTAATCCTAGAACCATCTTAAACGAAAATCGGAAAAATTGCCCACTTAACCGTTTGCTGTCAACTGCCCTGTAACTAAACTCGCTACTGAATTTGTCGAAATGTAAATCGGTTATAACATTCTTAATAAATGTTCACAGTTTTAGTGGTGAAACTTGTTTCTTGTTCGAATGAAACAACATCTTATGCATTCAAGTATCTATTCTTATAAAAATGTTTATTCTGCCCGAAACTTTAATCTTAAGATTAGATTAAAAGTCTGTACCATATTTTGTTTATCAATAAACATTATTATTATTATTATTACCATTAGTGCTAATTTATGGGGGAGGCCTATGATCAGCATTGGATATTTGATAGACTGTAACGGTACGATAACGGTAATATAAAAATTACAAATTATTTAATGTGATATTATAATATTTTGGTATTGTCTAGAATTAAAGCCGTGGTAGCTCAGATGGTTAACGCTCGCTGTAAATATAACAGAACGCGAGTAGCCCGGGTTCGATCCCCGCTGGCACCAATGAAATTGTTAATTGCAATTTTAAGTGCTGATTTACCACGTGCTCGGCGGTGATGGAAAACATCGTGAGAAAACCTTCATGTCTGAGGAATAAGAAAAAAATATTTCGAAGACATGTGAAGTTCGCGAATATGAAATGAGGGGAGGCCTGTACTAAGCAGTGGGACGTATCTAGGCTGTAACTTTACTTTTTTAATTGTCTGGAATTAACATTGAATTAATATTATTACAATAAGGTAGCGAGTGAAATTGTAAAAATGTAAATGTTAATTACTTATAACATAATACTACTTTTAATACCCTACTGTTATAATCATACTTGATGGTATGTGTATGCTGTGTGCCATACATACATCTATCCTCGATTAAAAACCGAAATACAAAAAATAATGTCATCACTGGAATGCCTTTTTACAGGAAAATGGTAAATAAATCAAAAAAAATTTATAAAGTAAGGGTGACGAACGAGCACACAATCCACCTGATAGTAAGTGGATGCTGTGGCTCATAGACATCTACATTTATCCTCGATTAAGAATCAAAACGCAGATACGTTGTCACCCCTGAAAACTAAGATGGAATGGTGTGTAAGATGAAATGGATGGCCTCGTTTCCAGTAAAAAAGGGTCTCCGGATCTCTACACCATACGAAACACAGCAGTATTAGGCTGCTATTTTACGCTGGTATTCTGTGAGAGCATGGACCTTCCCCGGTTGAGCCGTCCCATTCGTGCTACAACCATAATATATCTGCAGCGTGGCTCTCATCATCATCATCATTACAGCCCTTCACAAGTCCACTGCTGAACATAGGCCTCCCCAAGTAATGCCACAAAGCACGGTCCTGAGCCACCTGCATCCATCGACTTCCTGCATATCTTACCAGGTCGTCACTCCATCTAGTGGGGGGTCGCCCTACACTACGCCTACCGGTACGGTGCTGCCACTCGAGAACCTTTCTTCCCCATCGGTTATCGGTTCTTCGAGCTATATGGCCGGCCCATTGCCACTTCAGCTTACTAATCCGTTGGGCTATGTCGGTCACTCTGGTTTTACTGCGGATATCCTCATTTCTGAGTCTATCACGCAGAGAAACTCCGAGCATAGCCCTCTCCATAGCTCGCTGAGCGACCTTGAGCGTCCTCATACGGCCAGCAGTGAAGGACCACGTCTCAGATCCGTAAGTCATCACTGGCAACACGCACTGGTTGTACAATCTAGTTTTTAGAGATTGAGGTATACCTGACGAGAAGATATGTCGTAATTTCCCGAACGCTGCCCAGCCGAGTTGAATCCGTCGATTGACCTCTCGGTCGAAGTTGGACTTACCTAGTCGGACTATTTGTCCCAGGTAAACGTACTCGTCAACAACTTCGAGCATAGTGCTCCCAACAACTACCGGCATAGGTGTGACATGGACATTAAACATGATCTTTGTTTTGTCCATGTTCATCTTAAGACCTATCCGTTGGGAGGCACTATTGAGGTCATTGAGCATAGTGCTTAAGTCCTCCAGCGATTCTGCCATAAGGACTATATCGTCGGCAAATCGAAGGTGAGTAATGTACTCGCCATTGATGTTAATACCGTATCCTTTCCAGTCCAGTAGCCCGAAAACGTCTTCCAAAGCAGCGGTGAAGAGTTTCGGGGATATAACGTCACCCTGTCTTACACCTCTCTGCAGTTGGATAGGTTTCGAGCTCTGGTTCTGTACTCGGATAGCCATCGTAGCCCTACTGTACAAACACTTCAGCACTTCGATATACCGACAGTCAACTTGGCACCGCTGAAGGGACTGCAGCACCGCCCAAATTTCGACGGAATCAAAGGCTTTCTCATAGTCCACATACGCCAGGCAAAGTGGCAAATTGTACTCTTCAGTCTTCTGCAAAATCTGCCGCAGGGTATGTATGTGGTCTATGGTACTGAAGCCTTTTCGGAAACCGGCTTGTTCGGGAGGCTGGAAGTCGTCGAGTCTGCGTGCGAGACGATTCGTAATGACTCTCGAAAACAGCACGTAGACGCGGCTCAGAAGGGAAATCGGTCTGTAGTTCTTCAAGAGAGCGGTGTCGCCTTTCTTAAAGAACAAGACCACCGCAGCTTCTAGCAGCAGCAGCGCAGCGTGGCTCTACCACGTAAAAAATAAGTGGACCCTGCAGGCAATATATATCATTCCATGTTGATATGATGTTACATGTTATTTTCTGAAGGCTTTCGTCTAAAGTCTTTTTCCGATTAAGTTGATCTAATCGGGCTGCAGGAATAATAACTGCAACATGGCTCTATTAGAAAGTCAAAAATTCGGAAGTGAAGCATGTAAAAATGAAGTCATATTAATCTTTTCAATGTTAACATTATCTGTAGGTAAGCAAGATAAAAAATTAATTTATGGTTTTTGCTTCATTCTATATCTAACTTTAAATCCAATAATTTAAAAAAAATAGCAGTCTTAATTATTATCACATAAAGTAGTTGATATATTTTATTGAAAATTGATATAAGTTGCTTCACTTTTTGCCCTATTTATATTAGCTTGACCTGTATATATATAATATTATAATATAGGTAATAAAATTTTGTAATTAACTTTTCAGCTCAGAGTTTTCCCCTACTTTTAGACGTCTAAATAATCTGTTATTCTAATAATCTGTTATGTAAGAACCGATGACAATACCATCAATTTCTGACTATGACCTAATCTTCTTACTAGGATCATCACAGCTCATGATGTTCTTGATGATGATGATGAATGTTCTTTAAAAAAACTTTAATATTATTTCGGGTACTTAGCTTATTTTTTCTATATTTTTTTAAACGAAACTTTCACATTGTCCCCAAAGTGATTTTTTTATTCGAATCGCCAAAAAAAGAGATAGCTTGTGTGTGTGAGTGTGTGTGTGTGTGTGTGTGTGTGTGTGTGTGTGTGTGTGTGTGTGCGTATGCGTGTGGGTGCGTGTGTGTATGTGCGCGTGTGCGCGCGTTTGTGCGTGTGTGTGCGTTTGTGCGTGTGTGTGCGTGTGTGCGCGTGTGCGTGTGTGTGTGTGTGTGTGTGTGTGTGTGCGTGTGTGCGCGCGCGTGCGCATGTGTGTGCGTGCGTGTGCGTGCATATGTGTGTGTGTGTGTGTGTGTGTGTGTGTGTGTGTGTGTGTGTGTGTGTGTGTCCGATCGAAAAGCGGTTTGCGCGATCTGAAAGAATCTCGCTGAACTTAGATTTTCTGTGAATTGAAACCGAATCGTCACAGTAGCTTCTGAGAGAACCTCGAAAATTCGAGTGTCTTTAATTTTCAAAAAGTAGTTTTCTTGGACCGACACCCTTGTTTTGATCAATTGTATAATATAATAAGCTCTTTTATTCGTTCGGGAGATATCGTTGTCGAAAGAAATCTCGACAGTGTTGTTCAAAATAACTTGAAAACATTCCGTGAAATCAATGTTTTTGTAATAAACTTTTTTGTTAAGCTGAAAAATTTGCGTCAATTGCCGTAAGTGACATCAAAATCGGTTGATTTGTTCGTTCATTTTTTTTAAACTGAATATTTATTCAGTTTAAAAAAAATAAAAAAGCGCGGTTTATGTTATATTAATTATGATTTTTTGGAGCTTTTAGAGTTTAAAAACGTTATAATAAATGGAATTTCAAACGCTTAGATATTGATTTTGCCGGAAAGTTCCAGATATGGCCTGCTGGGTCAACTAATTTTTTTCCAAAAAATATATATCCTCTGGATTTCTTGCTGGTTCTTTCCAAACCAGAGGTTTCTTTTCCGAACCAGTCTTAAAGTAAACAAGCGAGTGAAGTTCAATAAGTATTATTTATAATCTATATTTTGTAAGTCTTTGTTTTCGTTTCTGTGTGTATTAGGTATCATTATACGTTAGCACTACTCTCTTACTCGTAATCCTTGTTATTAATAACTCTGTAACTCGTATAATATCGTAATTGGAGAAACATACACACTCATAACATTTCAATTTAATTTTTTTTTTGTTTTATTAATAATCTTCACATGTTCTGCTTATTAATTGTTGATACGTAAGTAGTCTTAGACTGGTGCATGCATACGTTTGGCTCTTGCGTTTGTATATTTTTGGAATGTGTGTAAAAAGTGTGTATCACGAGTAGAGGTAAGCAGTTCTTATTTTTTCTTAAACATTTTTGAAGTGAAAACTTCTTTAGCCGTGTTGAGCGATTTATGGTAGGGGAAACTTATGGGTTCGCGTCAACGGTGTTACCTCGATATGCTCGTGACGTATTGCGCGCAAGCGCAAGACCGCAAGTGCGTAAGTGATATAAGTACGCGTAGTACTTATATCAGCCTGTATACATGTACTCGTATACTTTATGACTGCCTTTTTTATTAGAATATAATAGAAACTAAAAAAAAATAATTTAATTAACATAAAATATACCTACAATAATTATTCATTAACTGCTTTTACGGATTTTATCGCGTTTAATTTTAATTTTAATTATTTTTATTTTTAATTCCCGACGTTTCGGGTGCTTTCCAGCACCCATGGACTAGACTACAATAATTAATTAATAAATATGTATTTAAAGATATTTTTATTGGGTCGTTTCTTATGGTATAAGTTAACGTATTTTTTTCTATATTTTAATTTCTATTAATTAAAATAATCACCCATGCAATGCATCTTTGCCAACGCAGTGGCAGTTTATTGACGCCCTTCTTGAAGAAATCAGCTGGATGGGAGGAAATTGGCCTCCCCCAGTATTGAATTTTTTCCCGCTAAAATGTTATCCAAATTCTAGAAAATTAGAAGTCTGTAGGTGCAAGGTCTGGTTCGTACGGCGCATGACTGAGAACTCCCAGCTCTTGTATCTTGGAGACCGTCTGTTGTGCAGTCTGAGGTCACGCGTTGTCGTGCAGGAGCAGCGGCGACGAGCAATTGATCGAAGCTAGTTGGAGACGTGCCAGTTTTTCCATCATTGTGTTTGAGTTCTTCAGAGTACACATCTGCAGGAATGCTCACACCATTTGGTGAGCAGTTGTGATGAATCACACCGGTGCTACAGTACAACAGTAGAAGTTTTCCTTTAGGGTATTGTTTAGGTACTAAACGAGGATCCAACCAACTTGCTAAGTGTTTGCGACCTTCATATAGAATCCACTTTTCGTCACAGGTTTTAATGCGGTTCAAAATTCCTTCGTTTGCTTTTGAGCAGTGCAAGACACGTCTCGACGCGTACTTCTCGCTGGCGATCATTGAGGTCATTGGCACCCATTTGTCAAGCTTTTTCGAAAGCTAGTAGCAGCTTTCGAAAAAGCTTGACAAATTCAGCCGTAGATTGAGTATCATAAGCTTCCACAATCGCCATTATTTCGTCATTGTCAACCAAGGTTTTCGGACTACCCAAAGAGTTCATTTTCAGGTCTAAATTTCCAGATCACAGGGAAAACAAATCACAGGTGATGCGTTCGTTTATAGTATTCGCTCCGTTAAACGTCGTTGATGTCGCGTGTCGCTTGTGCCGCGTTGCTGCCGAGACGGTACTCATATTCCATAACTCAAATTTTTAACGTATCCGTGATGACGAAAAAGATTCAAATACGATGAATACGAACAAATGACTAATTTTGTAAAAAAAATCGTGTTTTTAAAATAAAATGAATTTGAAACTAGAATTCTTAGCCAAATAAAATTTGATTTTAAATGGCCTGCAGAACAGAAAATAGGTTATTTAGGTAAAGATGTATTATTAGGAGAGTAGTGACAATCGTAGCTTGAGCCGCAATAAATAAGACTAAAATAAAAAAAATTAAACCTTTGAAATGAAAGACATGAGTTATTTAATAGGTAAACAATAAAGTACAATATGCACACGACGTTCAAAGAATTTATCGACAGAAATGGTATGGGACATGTATGTAGAACATACATTCATTTCTTTTTTAGATATTCCGGCCGACCAAATTGCAGCCTTCGCGAGGTTTAAGCCCGAACAAAAGCTAGAGAAGAACGGCGATTCGTACACATTGACCACTATTATGCCTGATCAGACCAAAGTTCTCAACTTTAAAGATGGAGTAGAATTTGATGAAGAAGTGACAGCTGGACGAAATGTAAGCAAATATTTAAGTTTCATTTACAGATTATTTGTGACAACTTTATAATATTTATTTTTTATTTATACTTTCTGACATGTAACACTTTTATATAGCTGTAAGCTTCCCAAGAGAAAATATTGAATTTATTTTCCTATTGATTAGCAAAATAACTCTTTCTCGGGAAGAACTGGAAATAATATTTGCTTTATTTCCTGAACCTGAAAAAACACATTTTTAAATTATGCAATATGTTACAATTATTAATTATACAAATCATACTAAAAATAGTTTAGTAGTTATCAGCTCAATCTCAGGGGTTATCAATGTCTTAAATAATGTAAGCCTTTTTATGCATTCTCTTGTCCAAATACTCAAACGCTACTCAATCTCAATCACAATCACTTTTACTGAAAGTGATAGAAGCAGTACGAGTACCAAAATTCAGATGTGTTGTCACTCCTGCGGGCTAAGGTGGAATGCCTTGTTAGTAGTAAAAAGAATATCAGGTTCTCTACACTCAACATACGCAACACAACAACACCAAGCTGCTATTTTACGCTAGTGTTCTGTGAGAGTGTAGTCGTAGCTCGGTTTAGCCGACAAATTCCAGCTGCAATAATATAGCTAGAGCATGGCTTTACCACGTAAAATGTAGCTGCCCTCATTATTCTGATGTAGATGTTGAATTCTTAGGCCACGTGTAGCATTTAAAATAAATCCTATGAAAATAGCGCACTATGAGATAGGCCTATGTTAAGTAAAATATCACAGGCTGGCGACAAATATCACAATGTTATAGTCAAAATAGGTTCAATAGGTAATCCTACTACGCTTCAGCTATTTTATGGTTGTAGCACAATTGGGTGGGTTCGACGGGGGTACGACCACATTCTCATAGAATACCAGCGTGAAATAGTAGCTCGGGTCCCCGAAGCGAAAAAAGCGTGGAAATTGAGGGGTCACAATTTTCACGCTCTTCGGATCGAAAACCTTATTTTGATAATGCGTCTGCATTTTGACTCTTAAAACAGGATAAAGGCAGACGTCTATGGGCCACAGCATTAATTTTCCATAAGGTGGACTGTGTGCTCGTTTGTCACCCTTATTCTATAAAAAAATTTATAGAGAGCAAATTAATATTTTTCAAATCTTGAATTTTAACATAAATTTGAAAATTTTAATGTTATTTTATCTCTTTCGTTGCATTTTATTACAGGCAAAAACCACCTTTACTTTTGACGGCAACACTCTCACACAAGTTCAAAAGCACACTGATGGTAACGTTATAACACAAAAGAGGGAGTACTTCGACGATAAGCTTATTGTGGTGAGTATTCTAGATGTAGGGTATATGCTTTCTCATTAATCGTATCTTAGTAACAAACGCATCCGTAATGTTCCAGGGGCTAAGCGATTTTCAAATATTTTCTCTGACTTTTTTCGACCACAATAAATGTGAAGAAGATTTTAGTAAAATTACATCCATTTATAATATAATATTGAAATAAGTTTTAATATTCCTTAATAATTTCTGACATACATTCTAATCACAGATTATTAGGGGTAATCTGTGATTCTAATGCATAGACCGCATAGATTACTATTATTATATTGTAGCTTCTACTTACACGAACACACAGGCATGCAAAGATGGAGGATACTGATTTTTTATTTAGAAATCAGAAAACTCTCAAAATATTTTGGTTAATAATAAATTATTAATTTACACAGATATTTTAAGCATAAACATGACAGACAGTAAAGATTTTACAACCACCAACCAACAAGCGGTATTTATTACAATAATGGCAGTGGATTTTCACTCTTTAACAGCTTTATGAAAATAATAAAATATACCTAGGTCTACATTATCTGTAGTCTACATTATCTGACCTCGTCTAAACATACTTTTTTCCAGACGCTGACAAGAACAAACTGGGATGGCATTGCGCGTAGATACTACAAAGTTTGAATGTAATTTACTTATGTATTTTAATAAAATAAAATATTATTGAAAATATATATATTTTTAAACAAATGTTAGACTTTTATTTACAACTTAAACTGCCTTTGGTCACGTTTTAAATGCAATACTTCTTACAAAGTGACTGACACGACAATCTTGTTTACTGTCGATATTTGACCAACATCACTGCCCCTTTTTGTCAATATAGATTTTTTTAATATCGATTTATTTTATTTGTTTACATTGAGCTTGGCTTGACTCCAACTCAGACAAGCGAGCAAGCGACATAAAATTCTATAAGTGCAGTTCTACCCGTCATCAAAATAAATTTGTACTTATGTGCCTTTAATGAAAATTCGATATCTTTAATATTCACAGTACCTTTTCTCCAATTTTATTTCGTTTTTGCGAGTGATTAAAATAGGTAATAACAATCTTAATATCTCCAATATTGATGCTAGTTTAACAAATATTTTTTATGTCCTTATAATATAATAATAGAGCCATGTACTTCCGAACTTTGGGGTTACACATTGTTTTTTCTATTTTAGTTCTAGGTAGAGATAGAGTAAGTTCGTCGGTTCGGTGTGCCGTTTGGCACAGGTCTCCTCCAACTGCTTCCTGCTGTTTTCTTGGATATTGTCTGCTGCTACCCTTGTCCAGTATGGTCTATGGTATCGTCTTCCCATCTTCTGATTGGGCGGCCCTGTTTTCCTGTTTCCTGTACCATAGGGTTACCTGCCTGCTCCATTTAATGATCTTGCAACGAATCATGTGACCTGTTCAGCCCCATTTCAGATGGTCGAATTGGGTCAACGTGTTATCAACTTCGGTACTATTCCTTATTTCCGCGTTGTCAACTCTATCCTTTGGTTTTATTCCTAACATACTTTTCGTTGCTCGATGTCATTTCAGAATTTTACTCCCACTTATTTTAATTGAACTACCACATCTTACAACCATATGCGCTGCAAGGGAGAATTGAGGTGTTAAATGTTTTCTTATTGATAGAGATGCTTAGCTATTTACATTTTATTATTTATTTTTTCCAGTCACTAGCAATTCTTTTGTTTATATCCTTAGATGTTTGGTCGTTAGGGACAATTACTTGAACCAAGTCCATATACTCTCGCACATATTCAGTTATTTTTCCATCTGATTCTATGCAAAATTCTGTTGGTCATCACTTTTGTTTTTATTGTGATAATTTCGAGACATACTTTTTTGTTTCTATTGGCCAGAGTTTGTAACATTGCTTGTAGTTTACTTATCGCCAGCAAACCTCAAACGATTTAAAAGGTTGCCATTGATGTTGAGACCATATTCATCCCAGTCTAGTCTTCTGAAGATATTTTCCAGCACAGCAGTAAACAGTTTGGGGGACAGTGGACAGTCTCCTTGTCTGACACCTTTGCTAATGGGGAATAGGTCTCCTTTCGATTTCAGTTTGATACGGCTATTACTCATGCTGTAAATGTTTCTGCGTATCTCGATATAGGTAATTTTACACTTCTTGTCACCTTAAAGTTGACCAAATGTGATTAAGTTTCAGACTGTCAAATGCTTTCGAATAATCTATAAAAGATATTTTAACGGGTTTCTGGTATTCGTTACTCTTTTCCAATATTTGTTTGATAGTGTGAATGTGATCAATTCTGCTGTTGTTTTTTCTGAAACCTGCCTGCGCTACAGGTTGATTTTCGTCTAGCATTTTTGTAATTTTTCTAGTAATACTTTTAGGAACACTTTATAGACGTTTGAGATCAAACCAATTGGTCTATAATGGTCAAATCCTTCTTTAGGCGTCTTTTTATGTAGGAGAGTTATGTGGGACTCTCCCCACTGATTTGTAATGACGCCCAACAGAAACAAAAACAGAAACTTTTTTATTCAATGTAGATTATAACAATACTTATTGAAAGTCATTTTTCAATTTTCAATGAAAGTCTTTTCTCATTTACCACTGGTTCGCAAAAAACATTTGTCCTGGGAAGAACCAGCAAGAAACCCAGCGGGACTATTTATTCTTCAAATAACAACTTCCAATCATGTTTAAAATTAAGAACACAAGAGAAATTAGTAGTAGCTTGGTAGCGATCCCCCTTCCCACTACCAACCAAACTCCAAACCAAGATATTTAACGACATACCACTTGAGTATGTCGTTAAATATCTTGGTTAGAATTGGAGCCAGTTTCTCTGCCATTCCCCTCATGAGCCCGTTCGGTATGTTGTTCGGCCCTGGAGCTCTTTCTAGTTTTTGAGAGTGTATGATGTACCTCTGTTATAAGTGTGGACGGTACGTCGTCATATCTAATTGTTGACGCCTTATTAGTTTTTAATTCATGGCCTTCGTCGTCTATATTGGAGTAGAGACCTTTGTAATATTCCGTAGCTAAATGAATAAAATTATATTTACAGATTTTATCGCGTTTTATTTACTTTATTTTAATATCCGACGTTTTGGGTGCTTTACAGCACCCATGGTTAAAAGGAACTGAGGTGATTGACGTTCTGATGTCAGTGTTAACCCGGAGTACCTTCAGATTTTTAATTATTACTTTTGATCTGATCTACGCAGAGTGAACATGCTGTGTCTTAAAGTGTTGCAGTGATATGCTTGGACTTCGTTGAAATTTTATTAATTACAAGATCCCAAGTCGATGGTAGTACCCAGATTCATTCTCTATTGAAATTAGGATGCTTTTTAATTTCAATAGCCACACTAAAAGTAAATTAAAAAATTGACTTTCAATAATAATTACTCTCTCTCTCTAATCTCTAATCTATAAAAAAATATTCAATAAAAAATTCTATTCTATTCTTGCTAGGAATCGATGTTCCTTCGTGAGAATTTGTGCTCGTGCCAAATCCGATTTAATTTCAGGGGCCGTCTAGGATATGATATGACTGCAGACTTGCCCCAACGTTGGTGCTTCATGTGAGCTATATATTTTACTACGCGGGTTCTAACTAATCTTTTGGTTTTCCCTACATATTAGAGACTACATTCACAACCAAGCTTGTACACTCCTGCATCTTGTAGAGGGATATTATACACTTGAAGGATGGTAAGAACTGACTAATCTTCTTGAGCTGCTTGTAGAATGTTCAAGCTATGTAGAAGCTCGTTTCAAGATGTAGCCAATCTTGTCTGTGACTCCTATGACATGTTGTAATACAGCAGAAACACGCTCGACTATGGTCTGCTAGACTCTGTCACTGTGATGTAGGCGCGGGACCTGAACTTGTTTTGCTAAAGCTCGGTGGCCAGGTTTTTGCTGTCTCAGATTCCTCGTGCTGTCGTACAGCATTAAATAAAACAACTTTTACGGATTTTATCGCGTTTAATTTACTTGATTTTAATACCTGATATTTCTGGTGTTTTCCGGTACTGATGATCACGAAGACCTGAGGTGATTGATGTCCCGATGTCAGTGTTAACCCGGAGTACCTTCAGCTTTTTAATTGTTACTTATGATCTACAAAATCTACTAAAAATGAGACATTTGACTAAGATCTTAAATAAAGCTAGTAAAAAATTGTTAATACCTAACGGTGATTTAACAAAACCGTACCGATTTATGTTTCATAAACAAAACCAAAGACAATTCGTCCAATGAATTAAAGAAAGTTTTGTCGACATTTAATTATAACAATTGCATGAAAACTTTAGATAAACGCGAAACAACTAAATACACTAAATGAAAAAAATAAACATTGATAAATACCAAAAACTAACAACTAAATCAAATGTCCAACATCAATGTCAACGCAACGCAACCGTTGACCACAGATATTAATTATAAACAACGCGCAGTCTATAACCTGTCGAAACAAACTCTGGACGACGCAACTGTAAAAGCACTATCGATAGGTATGAATTTTGCCATAACACCGTGAAGAATTCTTTATGAAGATATTATCTATAGTGTTGAGGATTGTCCGTATAAAAATAATATTGGTAATGAAGATTTAGAGGCCGTACGTCAAGAAATTTCGTCTATGTTATGTCGAAGTTCAGTGCCGAAATTAAATCTTCCCAAAGATAAATTTAACGCGTTACGGAACAGACCAGAGTTCACTATTCTCCACGCAGGTAAAGGTGATTCGAACTATGGTTAAAATGGAGACTTCAGATTACAATTTTAAAATACAACAAAAGGTCAAACCGGATCCTACAACAAATACGCATAAAGCAAATAGCCATCTAATTGAGAAATACTCCGAGAAAATAAAGCTTGTTAATTCGATAATATATTATGTATGTTTTAATTAAAATTTTAATTTCATAAACTCTAAATTCAATTTACTATAGAGTTGGAGGCAAATATTTCCTTTGTTTTTCTAGATATGTTAGTAATCCGATATCACAACAACACCATAGGTCATACTGAGTATAGTATAGGAAAAAGACCTAAACTAACCTATATTTAAATGGTTTATCTCATCATCATTCTTCACAGTTAGCTGCCGTAGACAAATCATTGTTACAAATAGCACGAGTGGTCTATGACAGCAAACACCTGTCCACCGAGCTTCAGGTCCCGCGCCTACGTCAGATTAACCGAGTCAAGTCGGCTACAGTCGAGCGTGTGCTTGCTGTAATACCAAATGACGCAGGAGTCAAAGACAATATTGGCTACATCTTGAAGCGTACATCTATTAGAACATTCATTAGGCCACCGAAGATTAGTCAGTTCTTACCATCCGTTAAGTGTAATATCTTTATATTTAAAAGATATCAACAGTTTTAGTTTGAACTGATCAGTTGGAATGATCAGTTGAACCGACCGTGTGTGGCGTTCATTACAATAGTATGCTTAAGTTTCAATTTAATTTTATTAATTATGGGATCCCAACCAACTATTGAAATTGGGGCGCTTTTTATTTCAATAGCCTTGCGAATAATGTGTGATAAGAGAAAAGTGTAGTTTGCAAGATGGTGTTGTGCCCAGGATTAAGAAAGGAATGCTTCCATGGTTTGGTCATGTAGAAAAAATGAACGAGAAAAGAATGACAAAGCAAATTTATATTTCACATGTGAATGGAAGGCTTACCCTAGGTGAAGGTTTTTCGACAAAATTGACAATATATTGAAAATAAGCAAGATTAGAAATTCCCACGATCAACTTTTTTGGTGTTCCGGAACTAAAATGAATTAAATTTAATTTAATTACGAATGAATGTAAAGAGTAAAATGTTAATAACGAAATTTATTTCCAAGACAATTTACCTTTCTAATGGATACATCGGAATACACGCCGGATATAAAATGCACGTTTTTCTATACATATTTATTCCATTCTGAAATATTCTGAAATAATTAAAATTATACCAAATTGAGTTTCGAGTATCCCAAAATGAGTTTCGAGTATCCCAAATTGAGTTTCGAGTATCCAAAATTGAGTTTCGATTATCCCAAATTGAGTTTCAACAATCCCAAAATGAGTTTTGAGTATCCCATATTGAGTTTCGATTATCCCAAATTGAGTTTCGAGTACCCCAAAATGAGTTTCGAGTATCCCAAATTGAGTTTTGAGTATCCCAAATTGAGTTTCGATTATCCCAAATTGAGTTTTGAGTATCCCGAAATAAGTTTCGAGTATACCAAATTGAGTTTCAAGTATCCCAAAATGAGTTTCGAGTATCCCAAATTGAGTTTCGAATATCCCAAATTGGGTTTCGATTATACCAAATTGAGTTTCGAGTATCCCAAACTGAGTTTCGAGTATCCAAAATTGAGTTTCGACTATCCCAAATTAAGTTTCGTTTATCCCAAATTGAGTTTCGAGTATCCCAAATTGAGTTTCGAGTATCCCAGATTGAGTTTCGAGTATCCCAAAATGAGTTTCGAGTATCCCAAATTGAGTTTCGAGTATCCCAAATTGAGTTTCGATTATCACAAATTGAGTTTTGCGTATCCCAAATTGAGTTTCGAGTATCGGGAAAAAGTTTCTTCATATTTTGTTTGTATAAAATTGAAGAAAAATCTTTCTGTCTGTTGTACTGTTTGTATCTGGCTGGTATTAATATCAATATACATATATGCTATTAAGAAAGTAAAAATAAAAATAAAACACTTTCCTGCCATTTTCAATTGTTTTTCTGTCCGCCAAAATAAGTGAATCTAACATCGATTTAATCGATATGGCCCTGCGAACAAAAATTTTTGACGGTTTAAGGGGAAATATAATCTCAAATGGCTTAGCAAGATCCTTCGTTATGCCGAAAATATTGCAGCATTAATTTTGAAATAAATATATGGTAAAGTTGAGGATTAATGTTAAGGATTATGTTAGACGAAAACACGATTTCGTAAAATTTTCTCGATAGAAAAAAAATCCAAAGTTACCTCCAAAATAAACAATAAACCGCTGTTATTCATAAAATACTTTAAATAAGATCATGAAACTTTGCATACTAACTGAACTAACTATAAAGCAGTGTTTATGTTATTCACTTTTTTAAAAGACCATTATTTTCACTGTAAAAAGAAATTACCTAAACCATCCGCCTTTTGAAGCGTGATTCTCCTGCAGCACGGTCACTTCCACAGATTACCTTTGTATAAATTGAAAGTCACTTCGCCTCGGCCTTTGAACGGGGAGGTTGTGTCGCTTACGATCAGAATATAAATCACGCAACAGTACGACGTAAAATTAAAATGGGAAATAACCGTGATAAAAATAAGAAGCGGCTGGCTTGGCGTTAAGAAACAGGCATAAATATGATTAACCTAATGAAATAAGTGTCTAATGACCTTTCTACTTACAGTATTAGTGATTACAAACATGTCGGTACATAGATACGACGCGCGGGCAAGTGGGGACGAAATTAGAATTTGAGCTGACTTACTCTATCCTCTTAAGCATAGAATAATTTTTTTTTGCGCCCGAAGCAAATATGGGCAACCCTTCGGAAAGCGGGGGAGGGAGGTGGGGAATGCTCATAGCATACCACGCAGCCGGCTGCGTGGTTATGTGGAGACATTTACCCACTAAACCCCACCTTTTAGGGACTGGCTTAACGGTCTAACTAGAGATCTCTAAGCCGTATACGAACGCGACCCTCCTTGGCAGAAAGGAGGGCGCAGTCAGCGCCATCTCTTAAATACTCATGAATTATCACGTAACCAGTGTTTCCACTTATGATTTTAGTTTTAGGCTAAAACCTGTAGAAATACTCCCTAAATTATCGTAAACAATCTAAATAGCCTTATTTACACCTAATATTGAACATTTTAAAGAACAACGTCATTGAAAATTTTTAATATCATTTCACGATATTTTTTGTATAGAAACTTTAAAACAAAAAAATAAAACTCTTGAGTTTTGTAATGAAAAAGACGTTTTCATTTTTAAATTATAATAACAATTAGTCTCGTAGGAATAATGAATATGTAACTAATTAAAAATAGTATACTATTATTCCGATATATAGGAAGAAAAACCTTTTGATTCTACACTTTTCTAGCTCTTTTGACCCTATAAGCTTCGATAAATCTTTAAAAAAATTACATTGTCGGGAATAGAAAACAGGGTTAACTGAAGTTCGATTTCATCCCGAATTATTCAAAACCCTGTGAACTTGAAAAATCGCCTAAAGGCGTATTTACCATAAAATAGTGCAAAATATCTAAAAGTGGAAACACTGCACGGACGCACTGTACGCACATGAGCTCGCGTTGTTGCTCCATAAACATGTTAGCACCAATGAGTCGGTGCTATTTTGTCTGTTCAGTGATCCGGTCCATACGCAGTAGTATACCTAATAAGTCTATGGAATCTAACGAAAAAAATTCGATATATTCTGAAGTTTTATAACAAAAAAGGTAAAAATGCGACTCAAGCCGCCAAAAAAATTGACGTTTGTGGACTTAATGCAGTTTTTATACGTGGTAGAGCCATGCTGCAGTTATATTAGAAGTATAGTTGTAGCACGAATGGGTCGGCTCGACCGGGGAGGGACTACGCGCTCACAGAATACCAGCGTGAAATAGCAGCTTAATGCTGCTGTATTTCGTATGGTGAGTGTAGAGAACCGGAGACCCTTTTACTGGAAACGAGGCATTCCATCTTAGTCCTCACGGGTGACAACGCATCTGCATTTTGATTCGTAATCGAGGATAGATGTGGATGTCTATGGGCCACAGCAACCACTTACCATCAGGTGGACTGTGTGCTCGTTTGTCACCCTATCCTATAAAAAAAATGTTTCAGTTTGAGTATCACAAAATTGGATCAAGCGTTTTAAGTTAAGGAATATTAATATCAAAGATGCAGCTCGCTCTGGTTCTGGTTCTGTTTTGAGGGTATACAGATAAAGTCGATGCCATTTTTGAAAAAAGTGGAACAAGATCGGCATATAAGTAGTTACGACGTAGCCGAGGAATTAAGGATTGAACAAAAAAGGGTTTTGACCCATTTGAAAAAGTCTGGCTATTCGAAAAGTTCGATATTTGAGTATCACACGAGCTCACTGAATGAAACCTAATGAATCGTGTACTCATTTGTGATTCTCTATTAAAACGTAATGAAACTGAACAATTTTTGAAAAGATTGATCACTGGTCATGAAAAGTTGATCAGCTACGACAAGAACGTGCGAAAAAGATTATGGTGAAAGGGTAGCATATTATAATTAAATGTAACTAAAATTAACTAACTAAACTTTAAAAAAATGTCTTGAACTTTTTCCCCGACCTTATATACTACCAGCCGGTAATTAAGAACAAAAATTTATCACAGCTGTGGATCATGTGGGCGTCGGCTGTGTGAATAGGCGGCACGGTTAATAATGCCAGGCAAAGTTTTTTCATTTACTACAGTTGCAGTTTTTAGGCAAATAAGAAATAAAGTTGTATTCTTATCTGAAATTAACTTCAAATGACGTTCACAAAGTGTGCACATAAATAATGACAGCGTTATCTTAGGCACATTAAACAAAATCAGTGTTAGATTGTCGAAAACAACGTCCGCGGCTTACAAAACAAAGAACTAAGTCATTTCGCCCGCACACAGTCGACTAAAGAAATTTCGGAGAATTGACCGTAGCTTTGTGCGCAATGTACTTAGCGTTGTGGTATAGTATACATAGAAGTTTTAGCACTTTCTTAGTGAAATGATAAATTTTTATACAATTCCATTCAGATTTTTGAAAAAAAAAATTATCCCTTGATTAAAATATCTATGAAACCCTGAAAGTTTCTTATGTTTTTAATTTCTATTAGTTAAAACTACTTTTACGGATTTTATCGCGTTTAATTTGAATTATTTTGAATTCTCGGCGTTTCGGGTGCTTTCCAGCACCCATGGTCACGGAGGACTGAGATGACTGACGTCCTCATGTCGTTGTTAAACCCGGAGTACCAGCTTCAGCTTTTTTAATTATTGTTTATGGTACGATCTATGCAAAATGAACTGACTGTGTCTTTTGGACCCCAAACACGGTTAGTTCAACTGATAATTCCAACTGATCAGTTTAAACTAAAACGGTTGATATTTTTTTAAATATTGGATTTTTGATATATCGATCATTATAAATATATTAACATCGGAGTTTTACATATAAGTTTATTTATGTATATATCGGAAATACGATATTTTAAAAAATATCAACAGTTTTAATTTGAACTGATCAGTTGGAATGACCAATTTAACTGACGTGTGTGGCCACCATTAAAGTCTAGCAGTGGTGTACTTAGGTTTAGTTGTGGATTTAATGTGTAGTGTTCGCGTAAATATAAGAAATCATTATTTTTTTAATTTTTATTTCCTGTCATAGTATAGTAAAGTAATATATTTACTAATACATATGTTATGTTTTTGTTTACATATGTAATTGATATTAAATATTGTTTTCGCTACAATGTTTATTATTATATCAACATAATATGTGTACAAAGACGACACCCACTGGATGTTATGGGCTAATGCATTCACTTACATCTTTGTTTTAATAGGAATCCCGGAGGATAGACAGAAGAGCCTATTAGAATACAAACCAACTCAAAAAATTGAAAAGAGTGGTGACGATTATACCGCCACCGTTGGAACGAAAAATGGTGAAAGGGTCTACCACTTTAAATCTGGCGTTGAATTCGCAAGCACCCTAAGAGACCAACCTGTGAGTACCTTCTGTAATAATAATATCTTATTAGTTAATTACAATAGCCGTACCGTTGAATTATTTGCTTATATTTAAGTAGTTATGATAAAATATTCCTACTTGATTTTTTTACCAAGCTTACCAAAAAATATTTGTAATAAAATGTGTCATTGTTTAACTAATATATGGCAACTGATAATACTTATACGTTTTATACAAGTAAAAGTGATAAAGGAGAATATAGTCCACACGATAGTAAATTGATGCCATAGCCTAAAGTCATTTATTATATATCTATCCTCGGTTAAGAAGTAAGTAATATGCATAGGCCTTATCATCCGCGAAAATACATACGCAACACAGCAGCATTACGGCGCTGTTTTTTGTTGGAATGATGATTGTGGTTGATAGGATTGTCAGAAAATTAAATTTTTTACTTCATAAATGACAACACACGAGAGCTGCAATATGTAATTTTTTTACGCTGATGTTTTGTGAGAACGTGTACCTTCTAGTTCACGGACTGTGTTTTTATGTATATATATGTTACACAATACATTAACCGCTTACTTCATATAGAGCCCCATTTACGCGAACATGTTGTCCAAAATTTGTCCACCAGGGTATACCACCTAGGGGAGTCGTGGCGGCCATTTGGCGTGAAATTATATTTCATACATAATGTGATCGAATTTCCTTTAAAATAAAATAAGAATTGTGGCAATATGACTTAGGTTGTTTTATTTCATTTCAAAGTACAAACGCTCTTAATAAGAAACTGTATAGCCTATTTAACATGAAATACATGAAATATATCGTGTAAAATACATAAATATAACAATAAAATTGATTTATTGTAATCGGCTAAAATAGCTATTATTAAAAATGTTTTACTTACTAAAAATCACTGTTACTTCATTTTAAATATTAATTTTACTTTTTCAGGCAAAAATTACAGTGACAGTAGATGGAAACAAAATGACACAAGTAATTAAATTTGATATTGGGCTTACTTTAACTCTCAAGAAAGAATATACTGATGACACGCTAACCGAGGTAAAACTTTTGGACTTTTCTAAGAATATTTATAGATCGTTAGAACAAAACTACGGTTTTGTGTGACCTAAAAAACAACTAAGAGTGTCGAAAAAAATTCACCTCCCTAAGCGATCACCTGATGGTGGTACAATCAATTATTTTGTTGTAAAATACCTACTTAAGCCGATATTCACAGACAATCTAGATTATGAAATCAACGTCCACGATATAAAATTTCGGGTCTAGTCATAACTCAAGATTGTCTGTGATTACTGGCCTTAGACAGGTGACGAGGAGTTTTAGGAATGCGCGGAATCTATTACCTGCTGCAATCGCCAATAAGCCTATCATGAGTAGCAATAACAAGAATTTCTGCATTATCTGGTAGAAGCCCATATCCAGTAGCGAACCGGCTTTTTTACTTCGATATCAATCACAGATAAATTAATATATTTATTCATTATTAGTCTTTGCACAGTACTTTTTGTGACTCAAAAAAACTACGCCATTAGTGAAACAAGTGGCGAAGCAGGTGCCCCCAATTTTTGAAAAAAAATTAGGATTCCAGTACAGTTCTAAAAAAAACTTAACTGTTACTTTATTCTTTATTATGAGTTACAATCGAGCACACAGTCCGTTTGATTGTGTAGGTGTCCGGTAGATGGCGTGGCCCATAGACATATATATCTATCCTCCATTAAGAATCAAAATGCAGAATACGTTGTCACCCCTGAGGACTGAGATGGAAAGCCTCGTCTTCAGTCAAAGGGGTCACTCTTCACACTCGGCACGAAACACAGGAGCATAAATCCGCTCATTCGCGCTGCTATTCTGTGAGAACGTGTTCCTTCCACGGACGAGTCGACCCAATCGTGCTACAACGATATTTATTTATTTTTAATTTATTTATTTATTACACTAACAGTTCAACATCACAACAGCTTAAGACCAAGTCAATGCTATACAGAAACAAAAAGAAAGATAAATCTTTACATATAATAAATCTGCAGAAAAGTCATGCCTGTAATTCTAATATTTTCCGGAAAAAACAAGTCAAGGAGAATAAACAAAGAGTACTGTAACCAAATTAGTGGTTTTTAGAATTTTAGTCTGTCTGTCTGTTTGTTATTCACGATTCACGCAAAAACTACCAACTTGAGGTAACTTAAGGGTTACTTTTTATCCGATAACGAAACTTAAAAAAGGAGGGATGTGTTTTTCTGATGATGTTAATTTCTATTTTATATGATTGATGTTTTTATTAAAATAAATAGAATATTTATAATTTATAAATTATTAAAAAGCCTTAAATTAGTTTCAACTGTTGCGTGATTAATTGAACTACGCTGACAACCTATGTTTTACCTAACGTAAAATACAAAAAATAGTGACATTTTGCCTCCAGTTACTAATAAATGAAATAATATAAATAACTTACATTTATATGTTACAAAAATACATAATGGATTTGAAAATTCAAATTTTTTAGTTGTTTCATTATTTGTGACACCTATCAAATATAAAACTAAGGATGCTTCTAAGTTTCTAATCTAAACAAAGTTTGAGCAGGTATTAGTTTTTCATTTATCTATTAAAAAACTGATAAAAACTGCAGTTATTACAGAACTCTCTTGCTATTACTCACAGAAATTCTCTAACTCTTAGAATTTATAATAACATGAATTAGTCGATCATTGAGTGAAATGGGGCATTTAATAAATTTTAAGTGTTTGTTGTCTATATCATGATATAGCTTGACCAAATCAATGAACAGAGATATTTGGCGATATTAACATCTAAACACTACATTGATATTTATATTATTATTGTTATATCGTAAAATAATTAGATTATACACGGCTAGCATCGCTGCTAACGTATTTTTGACAGAATCAGAATTTTTAATAGATTCTACATCACTTTAATGTGTAATTATTGTATTATATAAAAATGTTCGCGGCTTTGTTGTGCGATTAATCCACCCCAGTCACATTTCAACTTATTGGAACTGAGTACTCGAGGGTACAGTTTTGGTATAATAGCGTCATCTATTTACTGCTAAATAAACTAATAATAAGTATCTGATCAAATTAAAGATAATTCTATTAAATATTAATGTTGCAACCAAAAATTGTCAGACTAAAAATACCGGTAACAGACCGGTGGCCAATGTCCATATGAACATTTATAAATCATAATTGTCAATTTTAGCAACCTTATTACCAAAACTGTCTATACAAAACTGTGATTATGGTTCTAAGGCTTTTGGTGCAAATGTTGTATGTAATCGTTATGTTGAATATTTTCCGTAGTTGACACGCTTGGCATGCGAGTTACAAACTGCATATTTTTATTATTCTGCCTATCTCCTGTATATTTCTAATGTCGTTTATGAATATAGTTTTTCTCACAAGTTCACCAAGAATAGAATCATAGAATACTATAATACATACATAATAGAACGGGGCAGTGGGCGGAGCCCGTGTAGCCACTAAAATGTCACTAACATGTCAATTCACACGTATAAATGTCAACACGAGATGTGTTTTGACGTAACAATCGTTTCCAAATTTCGCGTGCAAATTATTTAGCAAATACCAAATTGCACACTATTTACATATATATATATATATATATATATATATATATATATATATATATATATATATATATATATATATATATATATATATATATATATATATATATATATATATAAATTACGTGTCACGTTGTTTGTCCGCGATGGACTCCTAAACTATTTAACCGATTTTAATCAAATACACCGTGTGCAGTTTGGTCCAACTTGAGAGATAGGATTGTTTTTTTTACCCTTGAGTGACCCACAGTTTTTTTGCGAATTTAAGGGTTTTTAATAGGACATGACAAAGGGTCGTCGAAAAGGGCAGAACAACGTCTGCCCGGCAAGCTATTATATATATATATATATATATATATATATATATATATATATATATATATATATATATATCCTATACCTTTAAGCGAGCAATTCTTGTATATACATATATAATCGGAATCTCGGAAACATAAGACATTACGCTATGAAAGTAACTAAAATAAACTAATCTAGCTGTCTCAACACTGGTGAGACTTCTAATGTTTCTTACAGAGTGTAGTTCAGAAATAAGTATGTCTGCTAATTTAGATAGTTCAGAACTATGTACGTGTGCTAATTTAGATATTTCAGAACTAAGTACGTGTGCTAATTTAGATATATAGAGGCCCATTGAAGCTTCGCGTCAGTCAAAAATCATACCAAGAAAAACAGTGGTATCCACAAGACTCAACTCCTCCCCATTTAAGAGCATATTGGTATATGAATGTTTGACATAAATGACACAAATGTTTGACATCTAGATAAAAATAGATTCTATTAAAAATATTTTATGTAAAACAAGCTAGCGGCCGTAGACAGAGAAGCCAATAGACCAGAGTGAGAAAGGACGATAACGTAGTTTTAGGTTATACAATAATCTTTATGACTTTTAAACATATTTAGATAAAAAATTTAATTGTTCTAAGAACTGAACTGAACAAGATTCACCAATCTTAAGCTTATAAAACACTTTTTTCTCACTTAAACCAACTTGTAAACTCCTTAGGTCGCTACGTACTATCAAAGTTGTTTAGCAAGGTGTAGTTTGCTAAACAAAAAAACCGTCACGGAGAAAGGGACAAACAATCACACCGCTCTGTCTCATTTCTATGCAAGACGTATGCATTTTGTCACTAAACCAGCTTGTTATACGGTGAATATGAGTAATTTTGGTGTATATATATATGTATATACGTATATATATATATATATATATATATATATATATATATATATATATATATATATATATATATATATATATATATATATATATATATATATATTTATATATATATATATATATATATATATATATATATATATATTTATATATATATATATATATATATATATATATATATATATATATATATATATATATTTATATATATAATTATAAAATTTGTAATTACCGGCCTGATCGTTTAAAATCGCTTAAAATATTATGTGAATGTGACCTTGATCGATCAAGTGGTCCAGAAGTTACACGATCACTAGCCGGCGCACCAAAAAACTGATCGTCAAATCGTCAATATTTTTCTAAAACAATGTTTCATGACTCTTATACAAAGGCATAGTGAGAATGAGTATCTATCTATTTTCCCAACTTTCAGTGATACAGTGTTCGTAATATTGTATATGGTTCAGCAATGCTGCAGCTATATTTTTATATTATATATCATGTTTATACCCGCGACTTCGCTCATGTGTGCTAGAATTAAGAAACGTTAATAATACTACTTCGTGTTAAAACTTGCAAAACTGGACCACTTGTAGAGAAACCTCGGTATTTATTGTACGTAGTACGGTATATTGGACGTAGGAAATTACTGTAATTTGGTAATATAATATATCATAGAAACACGAAAGTGAGTTTATCAGAATTGCATTAATATCAGACGTCTTGCAACACATTTTTATATCGGGCATGACATCCAATGTGGCTTTATGAAGGGAAAGTTGGCCTGGAAATAAAAATGCATTGTTTACATAATATCCATAATTAAAGTTGATATAGTTTTGAGAAAATAATGTTAAATTTCATGGTCTTTATTAATATTGTCCCATTAAATATTGATTGGCACCATAAAATATATGCCAGGATTTTTTTATGTTCGGATAGAATTCAAAACTTCACAAATATAGTTCTATTCATTCACAGAATAGTATAATACACAATAGAAAGACTGTCAAACTTATTCTAAACGAGATTCGGCGTCGCCGGGAGCAATTACAGTGTATTATAATTACTACATACCCGATTCACTGTTTTGACAGACTGAGTAAATTTAAACATTTTAGACTTCTGATTAATGTTCAAAATCATCATTAAAAATCGTTTAAATATATATATATATATATATATATATATATATATATATATATATATATATATATATATATATATATATATATAATAGCTTGCCGGGCAGACGTTGTTCTGCCCTTTTCGACGACCCTTTGTCATGTCCTATTAAAAACCCTTAAATTCGCAAAAAAACTGTGGGTCACTCAAGGGTAAAAAAAACAATCCTATCTCTCAAGTTGGACCAAACTGCACACGGTGTATTTGATTAAAATCGGTTAAATAGTTTAGGAGTCCATCGCGGACAAACAACGTGACACGTAATTTATATATATATATATATATCCTATACCTTTAAGCGAGCAATTCTTGTATATACATATATAATCGGAATCTCGGAAACGGCTCCAACGATTTTCGTAAAATTTTGTGTCCAGGGAGTTTCGGGGGCAATTAATCGATCTAGCTAGGATTTATTTTTAGAAAATGTCCTTTTGTCCATGTTTTCAGTAAATTTTCAGGTAAATTTTCTCAGATTACTAACGATCGTAATAGCTCAGGTGGGATGTCGGTCGGGCGTGATATCGGAGTTCCGTGGTTCGCGTCATGCCTTGGGTCTGACTTTTTTCCTTTTTTTTCAAGTTCTCTTCTTTTGTGAGAAAATCTATTATTTCAAGCCCTTTTTTTAGTATTTTTTAAAAATACGAAGATTTTAATAAAACTAATTGCACATATGATTTTTTTTATTCAAATAACCAGTTTAGTTTTTTCTGTTATGCCAATAAGAAAGATTTTTAATGATGATTTTGAACATTAATCAAAAGTCTAAAATGTTTAAATTTAATGATTTCTTAATTTTTTATTCAATGTTTAAATTTACTCAATCCTTCAAAACAGCGAATCGGGTATGTAGTAATTATAATACACTGTAATTGCTCCCGGCGACGCCGAATCTCTTATTCAAAAAGAGCTTTTATAGCTCAAAAAAAGTGTGTGAGAGCCCTAACTGGGGCCAAATGGTATGATTCCTGTAAGCCCTTGTTTAGGGATCTTAACATACTAACTTTAACAGGTATGTACATATTTGAAGCAAGTGTTCATGTAAAAAAACATTTACATATGTACAAAAAAGCATCTGAGGTATACTTGCGTAGCAATCGAAATTCTAATAGACTAGTTATAGAACGTATACCTAAAACTGCATTTTATCATAATGGCTGCTACGCGATGAGTGTAAAAATTTATAATAAACTTCCGGTAAACATTAAAGAAGAGACAGACACTGGTAAATTTAAAACCAAACTAAAAAGCTGGCTACTACTAAAGTGCGTTTATGACGTAAAACAATTTTTAAATGAATAGAATCTTGCTGCCTGAACTTGACATTATTGTATTCTTTTAGACTATTTTTTTGTGTAATCTGTAGATTTTGTATATGTACTCTTTTGACATTCTAATTTTTACTTTTTATAATGATTGACATGTTGATTGTATTTTAATTTTATTTGATTTAAATGAATAATGCATATTTAAATTCTTTGCTTGTAGTAATGATTGTAGTTTTAACATTTTTAATTTATATTTATTTGTTTTAAATTAATCAATGTAGGTACATGACTATGTCTTTTCATTTAATTTATAATTTTCGCATGCCAGATGTGGTAAACATGTGGACTATATACAATATCCAATATTTGTCACCTCTAATGTACCATGTTTAAGCGAATAAATGAAATTATTATTATTATTATTACTGTTATTAATCTCGTTTAGAATAAGTTTGACAGTCATTCTATTGTGTATTAAACTATTCTATGAATGAATAGAACTATATTTGTGAAGTTTTGAATTCTATCCGAACATAAAAAAATCCTGGCATATATATTTTATGGTGCCAATCAATATTTAATGGGGCAATATTAATAAAGACCATGAAATTTAACATTATTTTCTCAAAACTATATCAACTTTAATTATGGATATTATGTAAACAATGCATTTTTAATTCCAGGCCAATTTTCCCTTCATAAAGCCACATTGGATGTCATGCCCGATATAAAAAATGTATTGCAAGACGTCTGATATTAATGCAATTCTGATAAACTCACTTTGTTTCTATGGTATATTATATTACCAAATTACAGTAATTTCCTACGTCCAATATACCGTACTACGTACAGTAAATACCGAGGTTTCTCTACAAGTGGTCCAGTTTTGCAAGTTTTAACACGAAGTAGTATTATTGACGTTTCTTAATTCTAGCACACACGAGCGAATCGCGGGTATAAACATGATATATAATATAAAAATATAGCTGTAGCATTGCTGAACCATATACAATATTACGAAAACTGTATCACTGAAAGTTGGGAAAATAGATAGATACTCATTCTCACTATGCCTTTGTATTAGAGTCATGAAACATTGTTTTAGAAAAACATTGACGATTTGACGATCAGTTTTTTGGTGCGCCGGCTAGTGATCGTGTAACTTCTGGACCACTTGATCGATCAAGGTCACATTCACATAATATTTTAGGCGATTTTAAACGATCAGGCCGGTATTTACAAATTTTTTATATATACACCAAAATTACTCATATTCACCGTATAATAAGCTGGTTTAGTCACTAAACCAGCTTATTAAACTCATAAAGATTATTGTTAACCTGAAACTCCCCCCCGAACGGGTTCCCGCCTTGTCGTGGCGGGGGGGCTTAGTAGCCGTGGCTTGGTCTCCCACGGTGAACAAAGAGGAACCCACGTGGCTGGCCCGAGGTGAAGGGCCGGCCTGAGGTGGCCACTCCGAGTGGGCTTGGGGAGCCCACTTCGGATGTGTGCTGGTGGACTGCAGCGAGTGGGGACTCGCGCACCCTCTACCGCTGCAGCCGAGGTGGAGTCGCGGAGGAAGAGGAGTGTTGGTATGGCGATGCGCCACTCGTCCTATCCTTCGCGACTCAAACGGGGCCGCACCGTTGATGCGGTGGTGGTGGGGCTGCGGGGGGAGAGGATTGTCGGTATTGCGAGGCGCCGCTCTCCCTACCCTCCGCAGCCGAATCTTGGTTGGCGGCGGAGCCATAGACCAGATCCGCCGCTGGGGTCGGGAAGGCTAGTACTAAGTGCTCGTTTTTCCTGGCCCCATGGCCTTTGTGCATCGGACGCGGGGGCGTCTGTTGCACAGACGTAATTGGAGGCCGTGGAGGAAGGCGCGCCATGTGTTCTGGTGCGCCTTACCTGGGAAGGAGAACGGGGAGGAATTTTCCTCTCCCGAGGAGGTGCTGCCATGGGGCGGCAGGCGCTAGTAGGGCCGCGGATGTGTGCGAAAGCGTTCCCGTAGCCCTGCCAATATGCGACAAAGGTGGAACACCATGGGGTTTTAGTCGGTGCGAGTCCGACATAACCCGTCCTTGCCCCCGCGAGGCGGGTATGCGTAGGCATTTCCCCATGAAAAAAAAAAAAACCTGAAACTACGTTATGGTCCTTTCTCACTCTGGTCTATTGGTTTCTCTGTCTACGGCCGCTAGCTTGTTTTACATAAAATATTTTTGATAGAATCTATTTTTATTTAGATGTCAAACATTTGTGTTATTTATGTCAAACATTCGTATACCAATATGCTCTTAAATGGGGAGGAGTTGAGTCTTGTGGATACCACTGTTTTTCTTGGTATGACTTTTGACTGACGCGAAGCTTCAATGGGGCTCTATATATCTAAATTAGCACACATACCTAGTTCTGAACTATCTAAATTAGCAGACATACTTATTTCTGAACTATATTCTGTAAGAAACATTAGAAGTCTCACCAGTGTTGAGACAGCTAGATTACTTTATTTTAGTTACTTTCATAGCGTAATGTCTTATGGAATCTTGCTATAGGGTAATGCGACTGAAATTGAAATCATTTGTTTTGCAAAAGAGAGCCGTACGGGCTTTATAACTAAAATTGTAAAGAGTCCCTTAGATAAATTTTTTAAGAAATAAACATATTGACTTTGGCATCGCAATATATTTATAAAAATGTAATGTATGTATATAAAAACATAAATAGCTTTCATAAGAATAAAGATATTCATACTTTCAATACTAGGAACAAACATAAGCTTGTAATACCAGTTACAAGACTCCACAGAATTAGTAATTCATTTATGGGTAAATGTATATACACTTTTACAACAAAATCCCAGAAAATTTACAAAAATGTGTTATTAAACAAGTGTAAATGTTTTATTAAAGTAAAATTATACAAAAATGGTTTTCATAATTTCAAGAAATACATAAATAAAAATAACCCCTGGGAATGAGGTGATCACCACCATTCCGGTTCTAAAAAAAATCATTCAAAAATTGTACAAAATAAATTATTGTATAGTGAAATATGTTTTAACAGATTGTCCCGCTGGGTTTCTTGCTGGTTCTTCCCAGGACAGAGATCTTTTTCCGAACCAGTGGTAAATTAAAAAATGACTTTCAATAAGTATGTAATAATATATATTGAATAAAAATCATTAATTTCATTTCTATTTTTTCAAGCTACCAAAAAATGTATAATTACGAAACACTGACGACAATTAAAACGATTAACAATTAACATTTCAGGAAATCAGTCACAATGGATGGGACGGCGTTGCTCGAAGGTTCTACAAAGCACAATGAATGTATCCCAATGTTTTGCTACCTCAACAGTCTCTTCGTGTTTCGATACTACAAGTGTTTGCAATCAATTCTGTTAAATTAGAGTTGCAAATTGTAATAACTATTTCAAAACATCACTTGATCAAAATTAATTTCATTGTACGCCGTTATGTTTTATATTAATTCTATTTTATATTAAATATTATTAAATATTTGAGGTGTGGTATTTTATTAGACTGTGTTTTCTGATACACAAGACGATTGTATAATCGATTTATAATAAAAAAAAATTTCTTTTGTATTTCCTTCCAAATCTCTTGCACTAATTCTACAGATTTAACTACAAAATTGAACTATACATTAGATAAAATTACTGGCTGGCTACAATTACATAATTTACAACTTAACCTTAATAAAACTAAAATTATTCAATTTAAGCCCTACCAAAAAACTGGTTTACAAATATCGTTTAACTATAAAAATACAATACTAGAAACTGTTAACTCTGGCACTTTGTTAGGAATAGACCTGGACACACATTTGAGTTGGAAACAGCACGTACAAAAAGTTGCAAAAAAATATCCTCATTTATTTATGCACTGCAACACCTTAAACGTGTGACAGATTTTAAGACTGCCCTTGCGGCTTACTATGCACATGCTCACTCCGTACTCTCCTATGGCATCATCTTGTGGGGAAACTCTTGTGATGTAAACAAATTATTTATATTACAAAAGAAGTGTCTACGAATATTGATAAATTTGGACAAAATGGAGTCATGTAAACCCCACTTCATTAAAAATAAAATTTTAACATTACATCTATCTACATCCTCGAATCTTGTAAATTTGTTAGGAAACACCCAAAACTCTACTCACCTATTAAAAAGACTAAAAGAAATAATAGAAATTTGTATAAGCTTAAGATACCCTTCTCCAAATTAAAATTAGTTTCAAACAGGCCTCACGTTATGTCAATAAAGATTTATAACCATTTACCGAATTCCTTAAAAATCCTGGAAAATCCTGTACAATTTAATAAACAATTAAAAATATTTCTTATTAATAAATGTTACTATAATTTAAATGAATTTTTGACGATAAATAACGATAAAGTAGAATACTTAGACCATACATTGTGTTTTAAATTAAATTAATTTATATAAAATAATATTGAATGTTGATGATATGATAATTTGTAATTTATGTTTAAAAATTAGATAATACGAAAATAGTTAGCCCTCTAGTGTTGCTATGCCCTTGCGGGGCGTCACATGTATACCTATCAAAATTGTACCATCTTAAATTTGTAATGTGACATGCAATAAACAATTTGAATTCCTGTACCTATACTATATATCCTTATTTGAACTCCTACTATTTAACCGCATTCAATTGAGAGCGGGTTGCAATTTCGATGACCAAGTCAGTTCTTTAGGATCAAGAAGTTACATCTCTGCATTTGCTACAATTCGCATAAACCGCGGGGAATGCTCCGAGGAATTGTTAGCATTAATTCCAGCTTCTTGATTCCACCATCGGCTCATCTGTAAATTAAATTTTTATACATGGTAGAGTCACGCTGCAGCTATATTTTGGTTGTAGCACGAATGGGTCGGCTCGACCAGGAAAGGGCCACGCTCTCAGAATACAACGTAAAATAGCAGCTTAATGCTGCTGTATTTTTATGGTGAGTGTAGAGAACCGGAAACCCGTTTTACTGGAATCGAGGCGTTCAACCTTAGTCCTTAGGGGTGCAACGCAAGTGCATTTTGATTCTTAATCGAGGTTAAATGTAGATGTCTATGGACCACAGCATCCACTTACCATCAGGTGGACTGTGTGCTCGTTTGTCACCCTTATTCTATTAAGAAGTAGTCAAAGTTAGCGCTTCCAAATGACCTACGTTTGAAGGGTCTATGTTTTAGCGCTCGCAAACACATAGTTTTCGAGAAAATAAAAAACCAAATTGTGATTTTCTTCAATAATCTTGCCCGTTTGACTTACATATTTGAAATGTTTTTGTTTAAGCAAGTGCTTTTAGGGTTCAAGGGTTTTACATAATTTAAATATTCTCATTTTAAACCTTTCAAATAAAATTAAAAATAACTATTATAACATTAGTTAAAATATAGAATGTCATAGAAAATAGTCAAAAATACAAAAAAGTAAAGTATATTGACAAAAAAAAAATTAAGGAAAAAATTTTGACTAAAAAATATTGGTAAAAACCGATTTTGAAAGTAATATGTTGGCTAAAAGTAATAATTGTCAAAACTAGTAGTTAAAATCACCTATGAGGCGGAATATTTAATAAATATAAGGTGTTTGCTATTATTTATACAAAATTATTATTGGCAATTCGGTGTAAGAACAAAGTAGTTTTTTCTTGGCTTAACTAGTTTTTGCAAAGCTAACATGACTAGATCAGAGACATGTACTTGATCCTGTTGGGAACAGTAATAGCAGCGACCCCGGCATCACGCCCGGCTTAGGAAAAACTAGTTTAGCTTAGGAAAAACTAATTTGTCCTAAAATAGAATGTGTTTGGTTTGTTTTGGTTTCGGCGTTAAACTGTAGATTTGCTCAACAAAACAACACCTGTTTTGATGGTAAATTTAATAAATAATAATATGTATTTTTGGAGGGTTGTGACACGGTATTCCTTCACCTCTCTCACTTCTATTTTACAAAAAGTTATACGTACTGCTTCAAGTTACTACAATATTAAGAAATTTTCGAAAATGGATAAAAATTATGTATATTTCCGATGATGAGGGGATAGTGCGGCAAAAGGTTTTCCTCGTCGTTCCTGTCCTCCACCCAACCTCCTATTTAAAAATTAAAGCGTAGTTAATCTAAGGTCCTTTTTAACAATCGTAGACTCTGACAGAATTGTAAAGTCCATCCACATCATTCATATTGACAGTATTACCTATCTACTAATTTTAATTACTAATACAGTCATTTTTAGGGTTCCGTAGTCAACTAGGAACCCTTATAGTTTCGCCATGTCTGTCTGTCCGTCTGTCCGTCCTTGCTTAATCTCTGTGACCGTTGGCACTAGAAAGCTGAAATTTGGTACCAATATATGTATCAATCGCGCCGACAAAGTGGTAAAATAAAAATAGGAAAAAAAATGTTTTATTAGGGTAGCCCCCTATATGTAAAGTGGGAAGTGATTTTTTTTTTAATTTCAACCCTAACGTGTAATGTATTGTTGGAAAGGTATTTAAAAATGAATAGGGGTTTACTAAAATCATTTTTGATAATGTCAATAATTTCGGAAATAATCGCTCCAAAAGTAAAAAACAATGTGCCCCCCCCCCCCTCTAACTTTTGAACCATAAGTTTAGAAAATACGAAAAAAATCTGAAAAGTAGAACTTTATAAGGACTTTCTAGGAAAATCATTTTGAACTTGGATGGAAACAACAGTACCCACTACCAGGAGCAGTTGTAGGAGCGCGGAGCGCTGCTGGAGCGCGAACATAATGGATACCCACCTTTAAGCTCGCTCGGCTCTTTAAGGTAGCTCAGATGGTTAACGCTCGCTGTAAAATAACAGAACGCGAGTAACCCGGGTTCGATCCCCGCCGGCACCAATGAAATTGTTAATTGCAATTTTAAGTGCTGATTTACCGCGTGCTCGGCGGTGAAGGAAAACCTGCACGTCTGAGGAATAACAAAAAAAATTCGAAGACATGTGAAGCTCACCAACACGCATTGGGGCAGCGCGGCGGATACTTCCTTGCCCTAAACCCTCTCAGAAATGAGGGGAGGCCTGTGCCCAGCAGTGGGACGTATATAGGCTGTAACTTTATTTTTTTACTTTTCTGATATACTTTGTAGTCTTGATAGTTACATATAATATCATTATATATCTAAACAAAAGTGGCATCAGTCCTCGTAGGTACTTGTGTAGCCAACACCTTATCGTTATCAGAATGCCCTTGCCAATACACCAGAAGTCATACTGCACTCTCATCTATACATATAAATAAAATTGAAAGGTCTTTCTGTAATATCAAAATAACTGCCCTGCATTGAGTTATGGGTGTTACTTTCATGTGATAATAATGACAACTCACATCAAATAGATGTCATCACACAAAGTTAATTAAAATTAACCCAGAGTAAATTCAATTTTTTATTATTACTTTTGGTTTGATCTACGCAAAACGAACTTACTGTATCTTGAAGTCTATCAGTCAGGGGTTTAGTTTTAATTTTATAAATTACAGAATCCCAAGCAATTAGGATGTTTGAATTAGGACCTAAACTCAAGCTATTTAAATCAGAATGTTTTTTTTTTAATTTCAATAGGGTAATGTATAATCCTTGGTGGGGATCGATGTTATTTCGTGAGGATTTTTGGTCTATCAAATCTGAAGTAATAGCGGAGGCCGGAGCGTTGGTGTTTCGCATCAGCTATATATATGTTCTTTTACGCGGGTTTGTATAGATGTTTCTGTTATCCCCATATAAAATAATATGGTTTACATTCATAATCAAACTTATACAATTTTACTATTACACTAGACAGATGATAAGAACTTACTAATCTTTTTTAGCGGCTTGTAGAATGTTCTAATACTCGTAGAAGCCCTCTTCAAGATGTAACCAATATAGTCTGTGACTTATCTGACACATGCTAGTACATATAGTAGAAAAGGATGTGAGCATAAAAATTGGATTGCCAACATAAATAAAAAAAATATTAACTTTATTAGCTGCATGTGGGCATTTGTCTAACGACAGTAGATCAAGTGGTGGTTTTTTAAACTTAAGATATTTTAAATGAACTTCCATACAAGTTTGTTGTTTTTACTGGCCTTTTGTAAACATATTTATCATATTGTGTTTTCAGTGTTTTAATATTTTATTGCAAAAATTTGTCTCTATTTCTTACACAGCGAACGATACCAGGTGTTATCCAAGGTTTAATATTATAATACTTACATGACAGTTTTATTGTCGATGCATTATTCTTTATTGCATATTGTAAAGAATTGATAAAGTTACTCGAAGATGTATTTGTAACGTTAGAGCGATAAATGAAAGTATTTGTAAAATATAATAAAATATAACTAGTTAGACAAATTTCCGAATATCCAAATAAATATATAAAAACAATTCATTTTACGGCGTTCGCTAATTTCAATGACCTTAAAAATTTCAGTGTAAGTAGACCTCCCAGTACTAGTACTGCCTACTAATGCAAGATCCTATACTGTTTATTAGTAAAGTACTTGGTCGATAAAATAAAGAGATTTATAAAAAGCAGCTCTTTTCATTGCCACTTTTTCATTAAAATTATCGTCTACTGTCGAAGATAAAAATCAACTTATTTACAAACTATACTGATTGATATTTAAAATTATACTACATTATTGTTATTTACAAATGAAAATTACTTTTTTAGCGATATCGCAGTGATTGTTGTACCATTTTCTTCGAAACACAAACTGACAGGTATTTGTAAATTGTTTGTTAAACTACGAAGCGTGTCTCTATCGCTTTTTATAACATTAAATGCATCTACTATACGCTGCTTTAAATTACAAACACTTTGTGCTTCTTCTTTGTACACTGATCGTTTTAGTTCGGCCCACAAATAAGTCTAGAGGTCTGGTGATCTCGCCAGGCAGTTCACAGGTCAACTGCGACCTATCCACTTATCATCGAATTGGCTGATGGCATCGATTGGCTGCCAGATATGTGCACACAGATCGTTCGTAATGAATTAGACATCCATCATACCGGAAGTACATTACTTGCAGACGGCTCAGAGGAACTTTTTGCAACATAGTGTCGATGAAGGAACGTATAATTTGAATATACTGTTGTGTGAATAAGTCAACTAGCGCCATCTAGTGTCAGGAACGAGAGCGAGGGGAGCTTTGCAGAGAATGACATCACAAATCTCTCAACCGACAGCGCCAAGTTTCTGGAAAGTCTATACTCGCACACTCGTCCCTTTGCGCGCATTTACCTGAATAATCGGGATGTTTCTTTGCTAATTTAAATAAATAGGCGCTGCAAGATGCGATCGGGGCAGAGTTGAACTCGGCGACACAAGCGAAGCTTCGGAGCGAAATTAAGTGAATTAGTGTGTTTAATTATTAGTGTTTTTAACTTTAATTTGTATAAAGTAAATTAAAGTGTTAATTTAGGTAATTCTATCGGCAATTTTTATTGTCACGAACCTCAAGCTCGTAACAATTGGTGTCAGAATAGGGATAAAATCATGCCGATTTTACCTAAGGAGGAAACGGAGGGTATCCGTACCCGAAGTCAACGCCAGCAGGAGACGGACCAACGAAGATTTGGTGGTGCAACGCCACAGACGTTGGAGGGCTAGCCACCGGCTGCAGGCCCGTCGATAGCTCCTACATCTGCAGCACCAGACTTAGGTGCTCTGATGGTGATGTTGCAGGAACAGGCCCGCCGACAGGAGGAACAGGTCCGTCGGTTGGAAGAACAGCTGCGGGGCGGACAGGATGAACAGGCCCGCCGACAAGAGGAACAGGCCCGTCGGTTGGAAGAGCAGATGCTCCTCATGAAGGACCTTCACGCTACCTTCGGAAAAGAGATACGGGAGGTGAAGGATAAGGTTGCTCAACATGACAACCGATTGTCGGAAGCCGAAACCCGAATCGATCAAGTAAACAATCGGGTTGACAACGTAATGGCTGACATGAAGAAAACGCTGGATGAACTCAAACTTGGGGATGGAACTACAGCTCCCGTAGTAGCTTCAGCACCTTCGCTACGTGGGTTCAAGGTGCCACCGTTCGACGGGACTTCTTCCTGGTCAGCCTACAAAATCCAGTTCGAGGCTGTTATGAAAGCGAACGGCTGGAATAAAAGTCAGGCCATGACCGCTCTCACACTAGGCCTACGCGACCAGGCCTTAACAGTTCTGGAAGCTCTCGGTGAGGAAGTGACTTATGAGCAACTCCTTGAGGCATTGGAGGCGAGATATGGCGACGCTCACCTGGAACACGTCTTTCGTGCGCAGCTTAAAGATCGCGTGCAGCGCATCAACGAAAACCTGCAACAGTGGGCTCTAGAGGTGGAGAAGCTGGTGCGAAAAGCATACCGGTCTGTACCTGCGCTCATTGAAGGGAACCTGGTGCAGACATTCATCGACGGCATCCGTGACCTGGAAGTCAGAGCTGCTGTGAGGCTCGGGCACCACGAGACGCTTAAGGACGCCTTGGCCCATACACTGGAGGTAGAAGCCGTGCGGCAGGATCATCGTTCCCATCGCGTCAGGAAGGTTGCAGCAGCTACAGTTCGCAACCGCAACAAAGTATACAGCCCAAGGTGCTATGGCTGTGGGGAAAAGGGCCATCTTCAATCCAGCTGCCCTAAGCGAACCGTGGAAAGGAGAGATGATCGATCTCGAGAGGGTAGTGCAGCTAACGGCACTGCCTGGCGGCGACAGGATCATCGTTCACCTCACGCTAGGGAGGTTACAGCAGTTACGGTTCGCGACCACAGCAAAAGATACAGCCCTAGTGCTATGGCTGTGGGGAAAGGGGCCATCTTCGGTCCAGCTGCCCTAAGCACACCCTAGGAAGGGAAGGTGAACGGTCTCAGAAAGGAAGTGCGGCTAACAGCACCGCCCAGCAGCAGCTGGAATACGATTTTACTATCCGACACTGCAGCGGGAAATCTCATGGCAACGCAGATGCATCGTCAAGAAGACCTTGTCCTGAAGATTGCAACCATTGTAGTAGGCAAGAGAGTAAGGAAGTGGTATCCGTGAGGATGCTCAGGACAGACCACCTCAGCAACGGGTGGAAGGACAGCCTACGACATGCACAGCAGGAAGATCCAGACATCAAGCCGATTCTGGGATGGATGAAGGCCCGTGCTACCAAGCCTAAGTGGAGGGACGTCTCAGCGATGAGTTTAACCACGAAAAGCTATTGGGCCCAATGGGACAGCTTGCTGCTTCAGGATGGAGTCCTGTGCCGTAAATGGGACAATGGTCGAGGAGACAGCTGTCGTTTGCAAATGGTTGTCCCTAAAGCTAAAGTGCCGAATGTTTTACAGCTGTGCCATAATGGTCTTTCGAGAGTCCATCTGGGAGTTAAACGAACTCTACTGAAGGTCCGAGAACAGTTTTACTGGTTCCATTATCGTGACGATGTGGAGGATTGGTGTCGTACGTGTATAAGTTGAGCGGCTGTGAGGGGACCTCAGACACGGAGTAGACGAGCATCGAAATTGTACAATGTTGGTGCACCACGGGATCGAACATCCCTTGACATTGCGGAGCCGTCACAGAAAGGCGCAAGAGGGACTCCTAAGATCGTCCATGTGGATCGCTTGGCGCGTTATTATGGGACCGATAATGCTCGGGACGAGCATGTCTTAGGAGGGGGCAGTGTTGTGTGAATAAGTCAACTAGCGCCATCTAGTTTCAGGAACGAGAGCGAGGGGAGCTTTGCAGAGAATGACATCACAAATCTCTCAACCGACAGCGCCAAGTTTCTGGAAAGTCTATACTCGCACACTCGTCCCTTTGCGCGCATTTACCTGAATATTCGGGATGTTTCTTTGCTAATTTAAATAAATAGGCGCTGCAAGATGCGATCGGGGCAGAGTTGAACTCGGCGACACAAGCGAAGCTTCGGAGCGGAATTAAGTGAATTAGTGTGTTTAATTATTAGTGTTTTTAACTTTAATTTGTATAAAGTAAATTAAAGTGTTAATTTAGGTAATTCTATCGGCAATTTTTATTGTCACGAACCTCAAGCTCGTAACAATACGTTACTCACGTCAATCGTCCTTAAGGCCATAAAATTCAACACGGGTAAATATCGATTCGTTGCACCGTCTAAGTTTTCACCAGACAAGACATAAAATATCGTCATTGTTAGATACTCGACATTGGACTGTTGGTACATGCTTACGATACACACGCGGAAACATAAATAATATGACGGCGTCGCGAATTCACGTGATAGCTAACCATAGGTAAATGAAATAAGAGTTCAGGGCGCTGGTGGCTTTGCCCTTGAGCCTGTGACCTTGTGAAAGTACATTGACAAATTTATTGTTTTATTGCCGCTCGCAAAAATGGGATAGATTCGATAGATTTTATATGATTTATTTACTTAATTCAAAATTTTTGTTTTTATTTTTTGTAAAATATCAGTGCCATAGACTTCTACTCCGTTCACCTAATATACCCTATTTTTTTCCATACAGTAAAAAAGGTTAAGAGGATTTGAGCAAATCTATCGTGTGGTGGCGGTGTAATAGAATCCATCATGCCATTTCGTTTCGTGGTAATCCTAAAAATGACTACGAAATGAATATCGTAGATGTTTTGTTTTATAGAATAACGGTTACATACGAGTACACAGTCCACCTGATGATAAGTGAATGCTGTGACATCTGAATCATCATTTATCCACAATTAGGAATCAAAATGCAGATGCTTAGTTACCCCAGAGGAATGAGATGGAATGCCTCGTTTCCAGTAAAAAGGGTCTCCGGCTCTCTACACGCACCATATGAAACACAACAGCATTAAGTTGCTATTTTACGCTGGTATACTGTGAGAACGTAGTCCTTCATGCTACAACCACAATATATCTGCAGCGAGGCTCTACGAAGTAAAAATATGTCGGAATTTTTCGGCGTTCTGATGTCATGTTTGCCTGATATGAAATACCCAAACTAGCGACGGGCAGGATTGTCGATGATAGGAGACGTCTGGTGGGACCGTATATCTAGGCGGCTGTCAATCCAAACGTGACGATAAAGCTAAATTCTTACGTATACGTATGATGGCCACTGCTGAGGCACTGAACTTGTACGGCTTGATGATGATGAAAAATATCTTAGCAAATATTATACAAATATGTTAGCAATGAAACAGCCTACATACATCACATAATTGGAAATAGCCCTCCATTTATTTCTAAAAGGCTATTTGGTGCTGGGAAAAGACTGACACGCTTTCCTTAATGCGTGTAAGCATATTTTATAAGCCCTCGTAATATGTTTTTTAAATTTATAACACATACAGATTTCTCACGACGCTTTCCTTCACCACTGAACATAACATTAACATAAATTGAGATGAACTGACATAAATTTAACAGTGGTAGAGCCACGCGGCAGCTTTGCTGTTGCACGTATGGGCCGGCTCAAACCGGGGTGGTACCACGACCTCACAGAATACCGGCGTGAAGTGGAAGCTCTGCTTCCGCGTTTCTTCTGGTGAGTGCAGGTGGCCGGAGGCCCAAACCCCCCCCCCCCATCAACATGGTAGCGGAATTAAATAATGATAGACTACCCCAGAAGGGTACCAGCACCCCTGGAGAATCCCTCGCTGAGCATCCACGACCATGTTTCTCCACTACTGAGCGTGGGTGCTCAGGTTGCCCCGCGTATTCTGGGGGGGGGGGGGGCAAAATTCCGCTCAAGACTACAACTGCTCGGGGCAAACGGAGCAACAAGACCAAGGCGACCCCTGCCACGCTGTCCGTGAATTTCTGCAATATCAGGGGACTTCACTCTAACCTAAACGCCGTCCACTACCATCTCTAGACGGCGAGGCCGGCTCTGCTCTTTCTAACCGAGACGCAGGTGTCCTCTCCGGCTGATGTCTCGTATCTCTCCTACCCGGGGTACAAACTGGAACACTCCTTTGTGCCTCGGGCTGGAGTTTGCGTTTACGTCAGAGAAGACATCTGTTCTCGACGCCTCGGCAGACTAGAAGGTTCGGACCTGTCCATCCTTTGGCTACGCGTAGACAGCGACGACCATCCGCGCGTCTACGGGTGTCTCTATAGGCCCCATAGCGGTAATGCCGAAACAGACCGACTCTTCGACCACGTCCAAATGGCTGCAGATTCGTTGCTACAGCAGATCCCCTCCGCAGAGATCGTGATCCTCGGCGACTTTAACGCCCATCACGCGGAATGGCTTGGTTCACGTTTAACCGATCATGCGGGGAGATCTGTTCATGATTTTGCCTTGGCATATGGTCTGACACAACTGGTTACTTCGCCTACGCGGATTCCAGATGTGGAGGATCATGTACCTTCCCTGTTGAACCTTCTGCTGACCTCTCACCCGGACGGATATCAGGTTTCCGTCGACGCCCCTTTAGGCTCCTCGGACAATTGTCTGGTCCGGAGTGTTGTGCCACTCACGCTGAAATCGCGGTTGCATTCTGCAGGCTGCCGCCGTGTTTGGCACTATAGGTCAGCCGATTGGGATGGGATGCGGTCTTTCTTTGCATCCTACCCTTGGGGGCGGGTTTGCTTCTCGCCGGATGATCCCAACGTTGTTGCGGATTCTGTTACTGATGTGGTACTTCAGGGTATGGAACTTTTTATTCCTTCCTCTGTGGTGCCCATTGGAGGCAAATCTCAGCCATGGTTTGGTCGCTCCTGTAAAATAGCATCATGCTATAAGCAGGAGTGCTACCAAGCCTGTGCTGATGCATCAGCGTCCCGGGATGTAAACACCAGCGCTCTAAATAAGAAGTATAATTCCGCCTCTAGGTCCTTCAAAAGAGTCATTGCCAAGGCAAAGTCAGAGCACATAGGCAGAATTGGCGAGAAACTAGTTCGCCTTCCTTCTGGAACCCGTGCATTCTGGTCTCTCGCCAAGGCTGTCCAGGGGAATTTCTGTCAGCCATCTCTTCCATCTCTGCACAGGGAGGACGACTCACTGGCCCATACTGCAAAGGAGAAAGCCGATCTTCTAGGCTCTTTCTTTGCGTCTAACTCGACTCTCGATGACGGGGGGAGTACGCCGCCGACCATCCCGCGGGGTGAGTGCTCCATGCCGGAAGTGCAGTTCACACAGCGCTCGGTTCGCAAAGCACTCCTCTCCCTGGACATCCACAAGTCGAGTGGGCCTGACGGAATCCCCCCAATTGTGCTGAGGACGTGTGCTCCAGAGTTGGCACCGGTTTTAACGCGTCTTTTCCGGTACTCCTACTCCCTAGGCGTAGTCCCAAAATCATGGAAGACGGCTTTCGTCCACCCGATCCCTAAAAAAGGCGACCGCTCAGACCCGTCCAACTACCGGCCAATCGCCATCACCTCCTTGTTCTCCAAAACAATGGAGTCCATTGTAAACTGCCAGCTCATGAGGTACCTTGAGGATCACCAGCTGATTAGTGACCGCCAATACGGTTTTCGCCGTGGTCGGTCAGCTGGTGATCTTCTGGTCTACCTCACTCACAGATGGGCGGAGGCAGTAGAGTTCAAGGGGGAGGCATTGGCAGTTAGTTTGGACATTGCGAAGGCCTTCGATCGGGTTTGGCACAAAGCGCTTCTTTCGAAGCTCCCTTCCTATGGGCTTCCCGAGAAATTGTGCGATTGGATCACCAGCTTTCTTGCAGATCGGAGCATCGAGGTCGTTGTAGACGGTGCAAGCTCCGATTGCAAGCCTATTAATGCTGGTGTTCCACAGGGCTGCGTGCTATCGCCAACGCTGTTTCTTCTGCATATCAATGATATGTTGCATACCCGTAACATTCATTGCTATGCGAATGACAGCACTGGTGATGCTCTTTACACCGGCTGAGCCAATATTTCTCGGGAGGACGTCTCCGAGTGCCGGGACAAACTTGTGTCTGAAGTCGAGTCTTTGCTGAACAGAGTCTCGGATTGGGGACGACTAAATCTAGTCCAGTTTAACCCCCAGAAGACACAAGTTTGCGCGTTAACCGCTAAAAATAACCCCTTTGTCGTATACCCTCAGTTTCAAGGCACTCCCCTTTATGCCTCAGCCAGTATCGGAATCCTCGGCGTCGACATATCGAGTGACGTGCAGTTTCGTGGTCACTTGGAAGGGAAGGCCAAATTGGCCTCTAAAAAGCTTGAAGTGCTCAGCAGAGCGGGACAGTATTTCATGCCGGCACACCGCCTGCAACTTTACAAGGCGCAGGTTCGGCCGCACATGGAATACTGTTCCCATCTCTGGGCTGGGGCTCCCCAGTACCAGCTCCTTCCACTTGACCGCATCCAGCGCAGAGCGGCTCGAATCGCCGACGACCGAGTGCTTTCCGATCGGCTCGATTCACTGGCGCTGCGAAGAGATGTTGCATCTCTTTGCGTATTTTATCGCATCTATCACGGGGAGTGCTCTGAGGAATTGTTCGGATTAATCCCAGCCGCCAAATTTCGTGAACGCACTACACGGCAAACGTCCCGATAGCATCCACACCATCTGGATGCTTGGCGGTCCACCACTGTACGTTTCACAAGGAGTTTTCTTCCACGTACAACCTCTCTGTGGAATAGTTTACCACCGGCGATTTTTCCGGACCGATACTACCTGGGGACCTTCAAGAAAAGAGCTTACTCCTTTCTAAAGGGCCGGCAACGCACCCGCAATTCTCCTGGTGTTGCGGTTGATCATGGGCGGCGGTAGTCACTTAACATCAGGTGAGCCGCATGCTCGTTTGCCCCCTCTTCTATAAAATAAATAAATAAATCGAGTCAATATATTTGTTTAACATATTAATATAATTCCATCATCTTTTATCATCATTACAACCCTTCACAAGTCCACTGCTGAACATAGGCCTTCCCCAAGGAATGTCACAAAGCACGTTCCTGAGCCACCTGCATGTCTTAGCAGGTTGTCACTCCATCTAGTGGCGTCACGTCTTACACTTCGCCCGTCGGAGGCCGCCAATCGAGAACCTTTTACCCCATCGGTTATCGGTTCTTCAAGCCGGCCCATTGCCACTTCAGCTTACTAATCCATTGGGCCGTGTCGGTCACTCTGGTTCTACTTCTGATATCCTCATTGCAAAGTTTATCACACGGAGAAATCCCAAACGTTGCCCCTCCATAGCTCGCTAAGCGATTTTGAGTTTTCTCATACGGCCAGCCATGTAAGTACCCTAATTTTAGCATGGGTTACCAAGCCACGGCGGCTAACTCTCCATGACAAGGCGGAAACCCGTTTAGGGAAGAGCTCTTTCTCACCTAAACTCGCTAAGGATATTAATAGTTTTGCAGTCCCAACATATATATATATATATATATATATATATATATATATATATATATATATATATATATATATATATATATATTTCCTTGATATAATTATTATGCTTATTCCCTTGATATAATAAATTGTGGATGTTATCGGGAGGTTTGCCGTGTAGTGCGTTCATGAAATTTCGCGGCTGGGAACAATTCCTCAGAGCACTCCCCGTGATAGACGCGATAAAATACGCAAAGAGATGCAACATCTCTTCGCAGTGCCAGTGAAGCGCGCCGATCGGAAAGCACTCGGTCGTCAACGATTCGAGCCGCTCTGCGCTGGATGCGGTCAAGTGCAAGGAGCTGGTACTGGGGAGCCCCAGCCCAGAGATGGGAACAGTATTCCATGTGCGGCTGAACATGCGCCTCGCAAAGTTGCAGTCGGTGGAGTCACTTGACTAGGGCTTTTCAGTTTGGGGGAAAATAAGAAGGAATGAAATAAAAAAAAAACATTCGAAATAGTAAAATTGTCGCTATACTGCATGTTTTCTAAGTGGTGCATTTCTCATGTCTAATAAAACAGTCGTCTGTGAAATGTTTAGAACAAAGATGATCATTTCGTTTCAGACGCTAATTCACAATAATAAGCGTTTAAGCCATAGTTTTAGTCTAGGTTCAGTTGAAAACCTGTAAATTATTAAAAATTTGATAATTATCTGTTGCTGGTGACTTTAGTTGTTAACAGATATAAGTAGGAAAGAACATCCATAAGTATTGTAGACAAGGAACTCGACAACCATATTGAATTTTATTGTTTAGTAAAACTCAGTAATGTAAAGCCAAATATGTTAATAATTACGATATTAAGACAAGTAGCAAATTTGTAAGTACCTATATTATCAAATAGTTTTTCTCTTAGCTACCAAGCGGCCGAATTCGCTCACGACGATATTCCGTCAAATACCAAGTGACCGAATTCGGCCGCACCCACCCACAGCACTTTACCCTTAAATACTTATATCTTATTATGTAACTAAAATTGTACACAATCAAACCCACAGAACACTATTACTCCTAGCGGAGAATCAAACCACATAAAATACTTTCGTTTTTTAGGTTAAAAATTCAAAATACAGATTTTAGATTTAAATAAGACAAGAGAATGACATGTTATGTCAATTATAGTTCACGGTACAGGAATTCAAGTTCCCTAATAATTTTCAGCTGCGATTATATACAAACATTAGCTCCTAATAATATTGAAATTGCGTAAGTGGTTCACTTAAACATGTACTTAAAAAGAAAATATAAGGATAAAAATTAACATCAGTGGTTAGAATTAGCGCGTTCGGTCAAATCTCTATCATATCGATAACGATAGAGTGCTGATAGTATGTCAAACTAGCAAATAATTGTCATATAAAGGTTTAAAAGTTAATAAAATTTATTATAAAAGCCACACTATCACTAATCCACTCTTGGTTTGGGTGCAAATTATAAGCGAATAAAAGTTGTATTATCGGCATATTTTTTGTTAACAGATGGGCAACAGGTATACTAAATCTATACTTGCCAAATAAATAGTTTAAAGGGGCAATGTCCTTACAATTGCATTATCTGAATAGTTTATAAGGACGTCTATCTTTTATACGATGTATTTATTCTGTAACAAGTATCATTATTAATGATTTCAAGGATTTATGTGATTATATGATGAAACAATTACTTGAGGTGATTAGAAGGGGAGGGGGAGAGGTGATCGCGTCGAATTTCACCCAGTCGCACGTGTCTGGAAGTCTAGGCAAACATCGCATAATTTTTTTCCGCATGAAATGGTGTAAAATTTCGAGAAAATTGGATCGAATTAAGTAAAATGTGGTTGAGTCCTATACAATAATATTTATCGATGCGAACTCCACAAATTATGTATAAATAAATTGAGTTTATTTAAAAAAAATGTTTTTTTTTTAAATATACCCAACGTACTGACGTAATAAGCCAAATAATAAGTATAGATTAAAGGATTTACACTAAAAGTACCTATTTTGAAAAATCTCACGTTATAGTCCAAGATCCCAGGGCCGCCAGACGTCACGTATTTTCTGACGGATGAAATGTGGACGATTTAGTAGTGTGAGTACGTACTACGATCGTATGCCTAATCTGCTAGCTTGGTCAAACGGCCAATTTCCAGGTATCAGGCGATCAAGGTATATAAAAACATTACTTACTTCACGTAAATTCTCATGGCTGATTTTCATATATGTTTTAGAATGTATTGTTAAAAATAAGTTTGCAGACGCTTTAAAGCTCTCAAAATGATTAGTTAACTTCACGTAAATTCTGATGCTCCATTTTTATATATGTTCACCCGACAACTATGATATAATTATATACAAAAGGGGAAATAGTTTCATAATTAATATATATATATATATATATATATATATATATATATATATATATATATATATACATTAATTATGAAATATCAAGAAGCATTACAGTAACTAAACTATTTTAATGGATTTTATCGCGTTTAATTTACTTGATTTCATTATCTGACGTTTCGGGTGCTTTCCAGCACCCGTGGTCACGTGGAACTGAGGTGATTGACGTCCCGATGTCAATGTTAACCCGGAGTACCTTCAACTTTTTAATTATTGTTTATGGTCCGATCTATGTAGTATGAACTTACTCTATTTTGAAGTCTTGCAGTGGTATGCTTTCGTTTAGTTTTAATTTTATTAACTTCAGGGTTCTAAGCAGCTGGTAGTACCCAGCATCCTTCTCTATTGAAATTAGGATGTTTTTTAATTTCAATAGCCTCACGTATGATCCTTGATAGGAATCGATGTTCTTTCTGTCTGTTCTTTCTAGCCGCCTAAGATATGATCACAAACTGCAGACTTCTCGGAACGTTGATGCTTAACGTCAACTATATGTTCTTTTACGCGGGTTTTAACTAATCTCTATGTATGAGAGACCACATTCACAATCAAGCTTGTACACTCCTGCATCCTGTAGAGGAATATGACATTTGACAGATAGTAAGAACCGACTAGTCTTCTTCGGCGGTTTGTAGAATATTCTAATAGAAGCTCGCTTCAAGATGTAGCCAATGTTGTCTGTGACATCTCTGACATATGGTAGTACAGCAGGCACATGCTCGACTGTGGCCGGCTTCACTCGGTCACTGTGACGTAGGCGCGGGACCCAAAGCTTTTTGTCGTGCAGAACCTGCTTGACGTGCTGAAGCTCGGCGGCCAGGTGTTTGCTATCACAGATCCCTCGTGCTCTCTGTAAGAAAAATTTGTCCACGGTAGCTAACTGTGAAGGATGGTGGTGAGATTTACCGAAACGTCGAAAATTAAAAATCAATTAGTATTAAACGCGATAAAATCCCTAAAATTAGTTTTAATCAATGTGTAGTGTTGGCGTAAATATAAGAAATCAATATTGAACAACTTATGCAACAGACCAGTGCTCACGGTCTTCCGTGCTGATGAGAAATAATGCTACGGTGATAATGGATACGTTAGGTTATTTTCTTAAACATTTGTCGCCTGAAATAACATACAGAAAGGTCAAAATAGACCCTACAACTAATATGCTTTAAGCAACTAGCGATTTAATTGAGAAATACCTGCGTGTGCCAAACCGCCAAAGTTATATGTGTTACTAAAATACACAAACATGCATGCTTGTGCATGATGCATGAAACATTGATGCATGAAGCATGATGAAAACGAAGCGCGAACTTACAGATTGGCTTAATACTTAGCAAAAATACTATCACTACTCAGATAACACACACGAGCATTCACTAAGAATTCATACCATTTTGTCAGTGAGATAAATTTTATGACAGTAAAAGATGCCTTGTTGGCAATAAAACCATGGTCAGTTTTGATGTTCAGTTTCTTTTTGAAGACTTTTTAGAGACTGCATCTCAATTGTAACTAGAGGAGAACAACATACCTGTAGAATGTGCAGGATTATTCAAACATTGCTCTACATTGTGGAAGGAAGAGTTTAACAAGAAAGTAGATGGTATTGCGATTAATTCATCTGAACACTCCCACTGTTGCCGATATTATATTTATGGAGGATTTTGGGGAGAAAGCTCTTCTTGCCGCACCTGTAACTTTAAGGTTCTACAAGCGGTACACAGATGATACCTTCACAATTTTATTATCAGACAAAATAACTGCATTTTTAGAACATCTTAATTTCATAAACTCTAAAATTCAATTTACTATGGAGTTACAGGCAAATAACCACGCACATGACTATCTATATGTCTGCTCTTTTTCCACGGACTGTTACCAACACATTACCACCCTACGACTACACCCCACGAGCAGCCTAAAGACCATTTTGTGATTAAATCAAATAAACCTTATTTAACAATAGTTAATTATTCCTCGCTTACTGATTATGAAGTAGTTGTACTAACATTACAATTAACCTCAACTAGAAAAAATTGCACATGCAGCTTCAACAAAATCCATATGAAAAACCTTGAAAATGACGTTCGTATTCGTAGCATTTAACTTTGACTTTATTTATCGCTCTGACGTTACAAATACATCTTCGAGTAACTTTATCAATTCTTTACAATATGCAATAAAGAATAATGCATCGACAATAAAACTGTCATGTAAGTATTATAATATTAAACCTTGGATAACACCTGGTATCGTTCGCTGTGTACGAAATAGAGACAAATTTTTGCAATAAAATATTAAAACACTGAAAACACAATATGATAAATATGTTTACAAAAGGCCAGTAAAAACAACAAACTTGTATGGAAGTTCATTTAAAATATCTTAAGTTTAAAAACCCACCACTTGATCTACTGTCGTTAGACAAATGCCCACATGTAGCAGCTAATAAAGTTAATATTTTTTTATTTATGTTGGCAATCCAATTTTTATGCTCACATCCTTTTCTACTATATGTACTAGCATGTGTCATATAAGTCACAGACTAGATTGGCTACATCTTGAAGAGAGCTTCTACGAGTATTAGAACATTCTACAAGCCGCTAAAAAAGATTAGTAAGTTCTTAGCTTCTGTCTAGTGTAATAGTAAAATTGTATAAGTTTGATTATGAATGTAAACCACATTATTTTAGATGGGGATAACAAAAACATCTATACAAACCCGCGTAAAAGAACATATATATAGCTGATGCGAAACACCAACGCTCCGGCCTCCGCTATTACTTCAGATTTGATAGACCAAAAATCCTCACGAAATAACATCGATCCCCACCAAGGATTATACATTACCCTATTGAAATTAAAAAAAAAAACATTCTGATTTAAAAAGCTTGAGTTTACGTCCTAATTCAAACATCCTAATTGCTTGGGATTCTGTAATTTATAAAATTAAAACTAAACCCCTGACTGATAGACTTCAAGATACAGTAAGTTCGTTTTGCGTAGATCAAACCAAAAGTAATAATAAAAAATTGAATTTACTCCGGTTTAATTTTAATTAACTTTGTGTGATGACATCTATTTGATGTTAGTTGTCATTATTATCACATGAAAGTAACACCCATAACTCAATGCAGGGCAGTTATTTTGATATTACAATAAAACAATAAATTTGTCAATGTACTTTCACAAGGTCACAGACTCAAGGGCAAAGCCACCCGCGCCCTGAACTCTTATTTCATTTACCTATGGTTAGCCATCACGTGAATTCGCGACGCCGTCATATTATTTATGTTTCCGCGTGTGTATCGTAAGCATGTACCAACACTCCAATGTCGAGTATCTAACAATGACGATATTTTATGTCTTGTCTGGTGAAAACTTAGACGGTGCAACGAATCGATATTTACCCGTATTTTATGGCCTTAAGGACGAGTGACGTGAGTAACGTATATTCAAATTATACGTTCCTTCATCAACACTATGTTGCAAAAAGTTCCTCTGAGCCGTCTGCAAGTAATGTACTTCCAGTATGATGGATGTCTAATTCATTACGAACGATCTGTGTGCACATATCTGGCAGCCAATCGATGCCATCAGCCAATTTGATGATAAGTGGATAGGTCGTAGTTGACCTGTGAACTGCCTGGCGAGATCACCAGACCTAACACCTCTAGACTTATTTGTAGGCCGAACTAAAACGATCAGTGTACAAAGAAGAAGCACAAAGTGTTAGTAATTTAAAGCAGCGTATAGTAGATGCATTTAATGTTATAAAAAGCGATAGAGACACGCTTCGTAGTTTAACAAACAATTTACAAATACCTGTCAGTTTGTGTTTCGAAGAAAATGGTACAACAATCACTGCGATATCGCTAAAAAAGTAATTTTCATTTGTAAATAACAATAATGTAGTATAATTTTAAATATCAATCAGTATAGTTTGTAAATAAGTTGATTTTTATCTTCGACAGTAGACGATAATTTTAATGAAAAAGTGGCAATGAAGAGAGCTGCTTTTTATAAATCTCTTTATTTTATCGACCAACTACTTTACTAATAAACAGTATAAGATCTTGCATTAGTAGGCAGTACTAGTACTGGGAGGTCTACTTACACTGAAATTTTTAAGGTCATTGAAATTATACGCGAACGCCGTAAAATGAATTGTTTTTATATATTTATTTGGATATTCGGAAATTTGTCTAACTAGTTATATTTTATTATATTTTACAAATACTTTTGAGGATAGCTTCTATTCTACTTACACAAGACACCATATTATTTTCCATATAATTTTAATTTATCCTATTTTTTTCCAACAGAGGGTAACCTCTGAAATATTTTTTGGAACATTATTTTTTACTTTACGAACATATTTGTTCGGAACATACCATAATCACAGTGTTACAGTTAAAAGTACGCATACAGTACCTACTGCGTAGCGAAGTAACTAAATGTGTGGTAATCGCGTAGCGGGACATGGGTTGAATTACTGATTCCTGAAACTTTAGTTAAGAGTTTGGATGTTTTTTCTTCTTTCCATAAGGACGTTTATACTATTTCCATTATGAAATTTTAAGAAGTTATCCTATACAATATTTTATTTAAAAAATTTGTCTACAATGTCCTGATGCTTCACATCACGAACCAGCTCAACCCCGCGTATAGTCGATAACGACAGTATCTTAAGTACGTTAAAGGCGTCTAAGCGCACAAAATTACTTGAAGAGGATGTAGCTTGAGGCTTATTTATTATGTATCAGAGGACTTATTTCATTGTTTCTACTGTAAGTTTACATGTGCACATTATTTAACGAATATACAGAAGCAACTATCCGCCGGCGGTCAAGTTCCTTCCAAAACTCCTGTTGAATATTATAGTACAGAACGGCAGCCATACCGGATAAATATTAAAGTGTAGTAATGTTTCTTAAAGGAGCCGTGGTAGCTCAGATGGTTAGCGCTCGCTGTAGTACGCTACCGGGTTCGATCCCCGCCGGCACCAATGAAATAGTTAATTGCAATTTTAAGTGCTGAATTACCACGTGCTTGGCGGTGAAGGAAAACATCGTGAGGAAATCATGATGTGCATGAAAATCGTGATGTGCAAGCGGGTTTTAGAAAGGGAATGGGGTGTACAGATCAGGTCTTTTCCATGCGCATGATTGCGGAGAAGTTTTTGGCGAAAAACCAGAAAGTTTTTTGTGCATTCATGGACTTGGAAAAGGCTTATGACAGAGTGGACAGGAATGTGTTATGGCAAACACTGAACTCATATGGGTTGAGCGCTGGTTTGATACAGGCATTAAGGTCTCTTTATAGGGACTCTAGTGCTTGTGTCAGGATCAATGGGGTCTACTCGGACTGGTTTGGCATCCAAAAAGGTGTCAGACAGGGCTGTGTAGCTTCCCCTTGGCTGTTCAACCTATTTATGGACCGGTGTTTGCAAACTTTGAAAGATGATGAATGTGGTTTAAGAATGGGCGAGTTAACCGTCAAATGCCTTTTGTATGCCGATGATCAAGTCATATTTGCGTCATCGGCGTCTGAATTGCAAATGATGGTTACATTAATGAACTGGGAATTAAAAGAAAGGGGAATGAAAGTGAACACATGTAAGACGAAAGTGATGGTTTTTGAAAGAGAAGAAAGCAAAACGGTATGTGAAATAAGAATAGAAGGAGAGTTAATTGAGCAAGTGGATGAGTTTGTGTATTTGGGATGTGTATTTAGCAGGGATGGTAGATATGATAGGGATATAGAACGACGAGTAAATGCAAGGAATAGAGTGAATGGGGCACTACACTCTATTATGGAGAACCAGAATGTGTCAAAACAGGCACGTATATTCATAATTCTGTGTTAGTCCCTACTTTAATGTATGGTAGTGAAAGCTGGGTGTGGCAGAAGAAGCACGAAAGTAGAATAAATGCTGTAGAAATGCGGTCTTTAAGGAATATGCTAGGTTTGAATCTGAATGACAGGGTGAGAAATTGCGTGATAAGGGATAAATGTGGTATGCAAGATGATGTTGTGACCAGGATTAAGAAAGGAATGCTTCGGTGGTTTGGTCATGTGGAAAGAATGAATGAGGAAAGAGTGTCAAAGCAAATTTATATGGCAGATGTGAACGGCCGAGTCGGGAAGGGACGCCCTAGGAAAAAGTTTATCGACCAAATTGGCGATATTTTGAAAATGGGCCACGTTAGAAGTACCCTTAACCGACGAGCATGTATGCGTAGATATATGGATGTGAAGGAGGCGAAAGAGGTGTGTCAGGATCGTGCCAAATGGAAGTCCGTAGTCTCTGCCTACCTCTCTGGGTGACAGGTGTGAGTGTTTATGTATGAAACCTGCATGTCAGAGAAATAAGAAAAAAAATATTTCGAAGACATGTGAAGTTCGCCAACACGCACTGGGGCAGCGCGGCGGACAATTACTTGCCCTAAAACCCTCTCAGAAATGAGCGGAGGCCTGTGCCCAGCAGTGGGACGTATATAGGCTGTAACTTTACTTTTTTTTACTTTTTAAAAAAATAACAAATGTACTTTTGACCTTAAAGAGTTTTTAAGAACAATATATATGTCATTTTAGTTTATCTCCGTTTTCTTATCTATTACTATCGTAGTATCAAGTGTAATCGAAATGAAATAAATATCGAGATATTTGCCGCTTACAGTAATTACTTTGTAAGAAGTAGTGCCGTGTGCACAAAGAAAAGTTAAGCTAACACGAATAATCATTAAAAATGGCTTTCTACGGAAAATTCTTTGCTGTTGAGCGCGAAGAAAACTACGAAGCATTCGTCAAATCTATGGGTATGTCCTTTTGAATATTTCTAGGTAACGGTAACTTACATAACTTATATGCTCGTTTATTCATTAACGTAGTGCATTTAACTAAACATATAATAATATAAACACTCAGGCTTGTCACCCAGAAACGTAAGCAGACTACGGACTTCCATTTGGCACGATCCTGTCACACCTCTCTCTCCTCCTTTACTTCCATATACCTACACATATTCGCTCGTCGGTTAAGGGTACTCCTAGTCTGGCTAATTTTCAATATATCGCTCATTTGGTCGATAAACCTTCGTGTAGGGCGTCCATTCCCGACTCTATCGTTCACATCTGCAATATAAATTTGTTTTGTCACTTTTTTCTCGTTCGTTATTTCAACGTGACCAAACTACCGAATACCTCAATCCTGGTCACAACATCATCTTGCAAACCATACTTTTGCCTATTCACACTATTTCTGCAGTAAAATTAGTAGTATAGTTACACGAACGTCGGCTCGCCCGTGAAACACCCACCCTCTCACAGAATAATTGTCAAACAGTTAGTAGCTTGGTGCTGCTGTATTTCGTATGGTGAGTGTAGAGAACCGGAGACCCTTTTTACTGGAAACGAGGCATTCTGTCTTCGTCCTCACGGGTGACAACGCATCTGCATTTTGATTCGTAATCGAGGATAGATGTAGATGTCTGTGGGCCACAGCAATCACTTACCATCAGGTGGACTGTGTGCTCGTTTGTCACCCGATCCTATAAAAAAAACTAAGCATGTAACTATTACTGTAATTCTTTATTAATTGTTAGGATTCCTTTCCTGCCAGTTTGCATGAGTAGGTGATACTCACTTGCCTATTTCTTCCGCTAAATATCAGTGCCTACTAAACATGAGCGTTTTTAGTTTTCAGCTGCAACGGTTACATAACCGATATTTATTTTTCACATTATTATTGCAAACCATTTTCAGATATCGATATCAGTAGGAACGGTTTGCTACTGAATGCGCGAACGACAACCGAAACATAACCGCAAACCAGAACCAGTGCAATATTTATTTTACGAATTATGTAGATAATTCTAGTTTTGAAGTCTGAGGTTCTAGATAAAATGTTTTAGATGTAATATTTAGACATGTATGTTAATATACAATTTCTGTAAATTTGTTGTTTTGCAGTAATAAATTATACAGTCACCGTTACAGTCTTTTTAAGTCCACTACTGAACATATGGTCCCCCCATAGATTGCATTATAGGGGGATATTTGCCATAGTAGCCACGCTTGGCAAGCTGGTTGCCAACCGCAGTTTTTTGAAGTGAAACTTTTTGCGGGAGGGCTTTGAAATTATGATCCGTAACCTTACTGAGTGACGAAGTGGTGGGGGAACGTACTCGGTCATTCGGTCGATCATTCCATAGATAATGAACATTCAAATTGCGAACGCAGGTCATTATATACTACAAAGTATATAGTAATATAATTACAATTACATGATTACAACGGTCTTTCGTTCAAATACTAATCTTATACATATTAATTTTATTTAAGACAGTTACCAAGGTACACGTACCTATTTATTTTAGTAAGAGTGAGTGCATTTCAATAATAGCGACATCTACAACATTTTATAAGTAAAGTCATTTTACGTAGAGTAGATATTAGATGGCATAAACCCAAAAAATAATATTCTTTTATTATTTTTTAAAACGAAAACTCTACGCTAGGATTTTCTCCTTTATCGTGGGGGCAGATTACAAACATGAATCGTACAAGGGCAAACATCCTGATCCGGAACAATTATTTGTAGGCCATACAAATACTTGTATCGTACGGGATTCGAACCCGCGGTTTTAGCACTGTAATTCAATGGCTAAGCCGCTGCACCACGAAGCCGACAAATGTTATAATTTCGTTTATGAAATAAATAAATATACTATATAAATATACCCGATGTATAAATATACCCGATATCACCCTGTGGGTGTCGTAAAAGGCGACAGAAGGAAACAAATCAGGAGATCGTGAAATTTACAAATTATACTATACTATATATTATATAGTATGGTATAATTTATATATAATTTATATAATATATAGTATATATAATATATAGTATAGTATAATTTGTAAATTTCACGATCTCCTGATTCGTTTCCTTCTGTCGCCTTTTACGACACCCACAGGGTGATATCGGGTATATTTACGACACCCACAGGGTGATATCGGGTATATTTACGACACCCACAGGGTGATATCGGGTAGTGAATATTCTTACACCGTCACCACACGGCACAATAAATTATATAATACTATTGGCAAAAAATAGTAAGACTCTGTTCATAACTTTAAAATTCTTTATTTATTCTGCCAAATCTATTTCGTCCCCCTCAAAGTAATCCCCCCTCCCCTTGGCCGCAATACACTTATGCCAATGTTTTTTCCAATCCTCGTAACAGTTTTTAAAGTCAATTTCCGGAAGAGCCCTCAATGCGCGTAGCGATTCACGTTTAATGTCTTCAATTGACTCAAAACGGTTTCACCGGAGCGGTCGCTTGAGTTTGCCGAACAGCCAGAAGTCGCACGAAGCTAAATCAGGTGAATACGTTGGTTGTGGAAGGATATTGGTTGAATTTTTGGCGAAAAACTCACGAAGAATCAATGCAGTACGCGACGGTGCATTATCGTGGTACAATAACAAGAATTTTCGGCCCATAATTCCGGCCTCTTTTTACGAATAGCTTCGCGCAAACGCATAACACTCAAATAGTATTCCTTGTTGACAGTTGGCCGATCGGAAGAAATTCGGAGTGCATCGAAGAAAACTGTCAACATGACCTTGACGTTTGACTTGCTTTGACGTGGTTTTTTCGGCTTCGGCTCACCTTTTGCACGATATTTGGCCGATTGATCGTCTGTTTCCGGGTCGTAAGCGTAGATCCTAGACTCATCGCCAGTTGTAATACGTTTCATGACATCCTGGTAGTCGGAAAGCATTGTTTTAAAGACGTCAACGCGACGCTGTTTTTCAAGAAAATTGAGTGATTTTGGAACCAATCGTGCATTCATTTTCTTAGGCCTAAATGATCTTTTAAAATGGTTTTTACTGATCCTTCCGATATTCCAACGATATCAGTAAGGTTTCTGACTGTAATCGTTGATTCTCGAGCACTAATTCCTTGATTTTATTGACGTATTGATCATCAGTTGATGTTTTTCTCTTTGATGTCTCTTTGATTAATTTTTTCCAATTAAAAACAGTTACTCGCGACATACAATTATCACCGAAGGCCTTTTGCAATATTCTGAACGTTTTGGCACCAATTTGATTCTGCACACAAAATTTAATGGAACTTCTTTGTTGAATAATTTCACTCTTTGTAAAAATCGCCGAATGCACTTTTTGTATTTCAGAAAGACAAGCGTATCTAAACACTTATGATTACTTTGATGTGATATTTGGCACAGATGTCACTGACAGTCATAACAACGTAGAAAAAAATACTTCGATGAATGGATTTCCGCGCGAAATTTAAATTAAAAAGTCTTACTATTTTTGCCCTTGGTAGTACATATATATTTTAAAATCTAAATTAACTTAAACTATGAGACATTCCGTCTTAACTCACAGGGGTGAGAACGCATATGTATCCTTTCTTATTTGAACTTAGCTGCGGGTGTTCATGGAATGCAGCAGCCATTTACCATCAGGTGGACTGTGTGAAAAATATGTAATATTTTTATCTTTGTTCAGGTCTGCCAGAAGAAAAAGAAAAGAAATTTCTTCAATTTAAACCAGTTCAAAAATATGAGAAGAAAGGTGATGAATACGTTTTTACTATTCAAACACCCGAGGGAGAAACGAATATGAAATTCAACTCTGGTGTTGAATTCACATCGACATTTAGAGACCGGCCTGTACGTATCTCATTGTCAAAATGCGATAATTGTAAAAAAGATTCCTATTTCTCACACATTTTCCAACTGACAACACGATTTCCAACTGACAACACGATTTAATAGTTTTTGTTAAATCATTTAACTATTTTTTTACGTTGTTGATATAATCAACGTTTATTTTTTGACAGTTATTATCTTTTTTTAATTCGTTTTGTTCTTTGATAGCGGCTTTTACTTTTTGGTAAAATTTAAATTTTTCTCCTTTTTGAGTGAACTAAGGGATATCACAAGTACAAGGTAACATTAATATCGGTTCACAATTAACTTTTACAATTTAAAATTAAAACTAGATGTGGTGGGACTCTTTTCTGTCTCCGGTTTCCAGGATTCCGTCTAGGAAGCTACCTCCATCTTACTTATTTCTGGCGCTTGCACTGCTGCAGTCTGAAGAGTATAGGAAGCCATCTTAGCTTCTAATGTGTTTTAGTATTAATTTTGCACAGCCACTACGTTAGTCACTTCAGTTTTGTTTAAACTGACTGTCTTCCTTTTTGGTCTGGTGGTCGTAAATACGGCTTCTAAGATAATAAATCTTAGAAGTCGTATTCGTTCATCTTCTAAACTAAAATAATCTAAATTTTCAAGATCCCGCGTTGAATACCGAGGCGAATCAAAATAATTTATAGAGTTTTTCTAACATTAATAAAAACAAAGATAATATGTTTCCTTCTAAAGGAATTTGATAACTTCAAAATTGAGTGTAGGTACTTTTCCTCCAGGTCCTGTTCATTTTTTCTACTCTGTTATAAATTACTATTCTATGTTGCGTTGCTTTTGAAATGATGCCTGTAACCTTTTCACATGATTTTGATATTAACGCATTTTCCATCGTCATCAGACTAAAATTATAATGTAAATTGAACAACGCCTCTGGCGGACGTAAATGGAACTATGTTTTGACATAAAAAGTCCATATTATCAATTTGGAGACCGACTTAAGAAAGAGAGAGGATTTACTGTTACTGTACTAAAATATGTTACACGAAATCTCAAATAACTTTCATAAAGATTTTTCTTTTTTTAATAAAGATTAGTAATTATAAATAAATCTTAAATAGGTTAAACTTCAGAGGTAGCGCTATTTTAGAGAAAATCGACCTTAAACGGTGTACGAATAGGGGTTGAAGTTTTTTTAATGTAGGTAAATCTATACATAAAATAAAGTAGAAAAGTCGTGCCTGTAGTTCTGTGTGGGTAGTTAGGGACCCGGGGCAATTTATAGCCTACTTTTTATCCGAATACGGAACTTCAAAAAAGGAGGGTCGAGTATTTTCCTCCCTTTTTAAAGGTATGTTAATTTTAGTTTTATACGATTGTTGTGTTTTGTTTAAATAAAACCTAAAAATAGTTTTAACTGTTACGTATAAAATTGAAGTACGCCGACGATCTCATTTCACTTTTTTTCATTTTTCAATATAGTACCCTCTACCGAACACAAAAAGCAGTGACGTTTTGCCTCCGTTACTTATAAATTAAATAATATAAATTAACTAATTTTATATGGTTATTTAATTAAATTCATAATTGATTTGAAAATTCTAAAGTTCATTTTGTAGTTTTTGTTTTTTTCTAAATTTTATAGGAACTAATTACTACTTAAATAGATAATAGTTGACATCTATCGAAAATCATTAAAATTAAAGGTGTTTTAAGTTTAATTTCTAATAATCTTTAAAAAGTTTTAGTTTTAGTAGAAGTTGAAATTATTACAACACTTATTATCCTTATAGTTTAATAAAGATATTTTTATATAATATGTATCGGTCACATTTTAGAATATGTAATATCATGAATTAGTCGATTTTTGCGCGAAATGGCAGTATTTCGTAAAATTTTACAGTATTTCTTGACTATATCACGATATAGCTTGACCAAATCCTTCGACCAAAAATAAATGTTGTCTACCTTGTTTAACTTAGGTTAGGAACTGAAGAAGGTACCGGGAGACTGGTACAAAGGCGTGATAGTCTCAATATATAAAGGAAAAGGTTCACAGCAGGACTGCAAAAACTAACGTGGTTTCAGCCTTCTTAGCATTGTGAGAAAACTATACGCTGTGTTAATAATTGAGTTACGAGAGTTATGAAAGAAACTAATGGAAAAACTTGGGATGTGTACGGATCAAAAAGAAAATTTTTTGTGCGTTCATGGATTTAAAAAAATCGGCCAAGAGCGTGTCGGGCCACGCTCAGTGTAGGGTTCCGTAGTTTCCCGTCCGTCACAATAAGTGTTCCCACTTATGAGTTTAAAGGTGGGTATCCATTATGTTCGCGCTCCTGCAACTGCTCCCGGTAGTGGGTACTGTTGTTTCCATCCAAGTTCAAAATGATTTTCCTAGAAAGTCCTTATAAAGTTCTACTTTTCAGATTTTTTTCATATTTTCTAAACTTATGGTTCAAAAGTTAGAGGGGGTGGGGGGCACATTGTTTTTTACTTTTGGAGCGATTATTTCCGAAATTATTGACATTATCAAAAATGATTTTAGTAAACCCCTATTCATTTTAAATACCTTTCCAACAATATATTACACGTTAGGGTTAAAATTAAAAAAAAATCACTTCCCACTTTACATATAGGGGGGCTACCCTAATAAAACATTTTTTTCCAATTTTTATTTTACCATCGGCGTGATTGATACAGCTATTGGTACCAAATTTCAGCTTTCTAGTAGTAACAGTCACAGAAATTAAGAGAGGACGGACAGACGGACAGACAGACATGGCGAAACTATAAAGGCTTATGACAGAGTGAACTGGGATGTGTTATGGCAAACACTGAACTCATGATTGAGTGTTGGGTTGATACAGGCATTAAGGTCTCTTTATAGGGACTGTAGTGTTTGTATCAGGATCAACGGGGCCTACTCGGACTGATTTGGCATTCAGAAAGGCGTCAGACAGGGCTGTGTAGCTTGCGTTGTCGGCTGCCGAGTTGCAAATGATTCAGGTTTCATTAATGAACAGGTCATTAAAAGAAAGAGGAATGAAAGTGAACACAAGTGAGACGAAAGTTATAGTTTTTGAAAGAGGAAAGAAAAACGATAGGTGAAATAAGAATAGAAGTGGAGTTGATCGAGCAAGTAGATATAGAACGATGAGTGAACGCAAGAAATAGAGTAAACAGGGCTCAAAATTATATTGTGGATAGTTATAATGTGTCAAAAAAGGTACGTATGGTAGTTCACAATACTGTAGTGTACTAGTATTATTTTAACGTATGGTAGTGAAAGATGGGCGTGGCAGAAGAAGCACAAGAGTAGTAAAAAACGCAGTAGAAATGCAGTCGTTACGGAGTACCTATGTTTGGGCTGAATCTAAGTGACAAGGTAAAAAATTGTGTGGTGAGAGACGAGTGTGGTTTGCAAGACGATGTTGTGACCGGGATTAAGAAAAGAATGCTTCGGTGGTTTGGTGGTATAGAAAGAATGAATAAGGAAAGTGTTACTGCAAATTTATGTTGCAGAAATGAACGGCATAGTCAGAAAGGGACGTCCTAAGCGAAATTTTATCGACCAAATTGGCGATATATTGAAAATGGACCAAATTAACAGTAGGTACTTAACTGACGAACATGTATGCGTAGGTATACGGATGTGGAGGAGGCGTGTGAAGTGTGTCAGGATCGTGCCAAATGAAAGTCTGTAGTCTTGTTAATAACGCATTTCTGATTCCAGGGCAATTTTTGCTTAATAGACACATCGGAAGCCGTGCTCGATATAAAAAAGATGTAGCTAGACGTTTGGTTTAATGCAATTCCAATTATTATAAACTCATTTAAGTGTTTTTTACCATGTAGTATTGCCAAATTTCAATCATTTTCTACAAGTTATCCAGTTTTGCTAATTTCAGTACGAAATAGTATTATTGATGTTTCTAGCTAGCTAGTAGACTAAGTAGAGTAGCTTGTTACCTAAAAGGGTCGAAAAATTATTATTTTATTAAAAAGTAAAACGACCGACTAACTAAACTAACTAAAAAGAAAGAAAGTAAAGACTAAAGAACTAAAAAGAATTATATATCTAATAATTGCTTTATAACAGATTTTGATTAGCACCGATTTCATAAGCTTTTATGTGTAAATTATTATTTTTTAGTTTTTTAAAATCGCTTTTTACTTTTATTAAGAGTTCAATTTTTCAGCATATCAAAAGTTCACTGCTGAATATAAGCGTTCCTCATAGATTGTCTCAAAGAGTAGGTATTCATCACACTCGCCACGCTTGGCAGGCGGGTTGTCAAACACCAACGATTATGGCCTGTCGTATATTTCGTTAAATACGACGTTTCGTTTAAGGTCAAGTTTTTTCTTATCACTTTGATACGCCGACCTTTCGAAGAGAAATTGCTGTTCTTTGCATTTTTCGCATCTATACCGAAGAATGCGTCAAGGAATTATTCAATTTGATTAGGTACAGACGCCATGTTTCACCGTTTGTTGGTTTTGCAAAATGTTTATGATCCAGGGTGATCGCTTAGGTGATTATTTGGTATGCCGCTTGCTCGTTTACTCCTTTCTTCAAAAACGTTTCTTATTTTTCAGACGACAACTACAATTACTGTAGACGGAAATAAAATTACACAAGTAGTTAAATTCGAGAGTGGCTTCACTATGACCATCAAAAAGGAATACGCTGATGACACCATGTCCGAGGTAATAATATAATAAGTATAACACATTTTTTAAAACAGAACTGACAAAAAAAAACAGTCCACCTGACCCATAGTGCAGCAGTTCATGTACACTTAAAGCCAACTCAAACAAACAGGTTACAGATGCGTTGTCAACTCTGAGAACTAAAATGAAATGCCTCCGTGTATCTAGTTAGTTTGTGAATGCCTCTCAGCGTCCATAGCATTATGTCGTATGGTATTTTGCTATGGGGACACGCGAGTGACGCCGAAATTATATTTATTTTACAGAAGAGGGCCATTAGAGCAATATATAATTTAAAACCAATAGAGTCACTAAGACAAAAATTTAAGGAAATTAATAAATTAACTCTGGTCTCCCAACACATTTATGAAAATGTAATGTACGTACACAAAAATAAAAGTAGTTTTGCTAAAAACAGTGATATTCATTCTGTAAATACTAGGGACAGACACAAGCTAGTTGTACCAGTTAGTCGTCTCCACCGAGTCAGTAAATCATTCTTGGGGCGATGTATACGCTTTTACAACAAAATACCAAAAAATATACAAAATTTGCCACACCTACCCAAAGTTTAAACATTTTATTAAACTAAGTTTGTATAAAAAGGGTTATTATAATATCCTATACCTTTAAACGAGCAATTCTTGTGTATATATATACACACAAGAATATAGCTAGCATTTATTTTAAGACATTTTCTAAAAATAAATGCTAGCTACATAGATTTATTGCCCCCGAAACTCCCTGGACACAAAATTTTATGAAAATCGTTGGAGTCGTTTCCGAGATTGGGATTATATATATATATATATATATATATATATATATATATATATATATATATATATATATATATATATATATATAATCCGAATCTCGGATACGGCTCCGATTCGGATGACAATGCGAAATACGATAAAAAAGTGGTATTTTTATAATTTAAAAAATTCACTTGTTCCAGGAACTAACCCACAGCAAATGGGACGGTACCGCTCGCAGATTCTTCAAAGCGCAATAAATGAATCTGATTGTCTACTGCACGGGTCTGCTGTGTGGACATGTCTTATTAAATAAATTCTTTAAGGACGTGTTCCTTATCTAGATTTTAAACCCAGTATTGTTACCTACCCTTTGTATCAAAGAGTAATAAATAATTTTAATATACTTAATATAATAATTTATCATACGTACACATAATCAGTACCACACTCAATGATGTTTCAAGTTTTAAACTTTTATAACTTCCTTACCCCCCAAGCCAAACCCTCATCGAGTGGCATGGAAAAAAGGGAGGAAAGGAGGCAAAGACGTAGTGTCACAGATTAGTAAATAGTTTACCAAGTAGTGTGGCCACAATACTCGTCATGCCGCACTGATGCTCCTCGTCATGCCCATCGCTCTCCGTTTTGTCGTTTCTTTGGGCGCGAGTCAAATACTGACTGGCCATACATATGAAATAATACATGCTTTCTATTAGATTATTGAAGGAAGAAACTATACATTATTACATAAAAATTTAACATTCAACTAAAAGGCACAACCAGTTATTCAAAAACAAAAAAAATATGAAAATAAAATATGCAGAGTAAGCAGTATGTAAAAAAAAGTTTTTATCACTGGTACATAACAAAACAATAATTATAAACGTTTTGAATGAATGAATTTTTTTTTTTTTTTTTTTTTTTTTTTATAGAAGAGGGGGCAAACGAGCATGCGGCTCACCTGATGTTAAGTGACTACCGCCGCCCATGATCAACCGCAACACCAGGAGAATTGCGGGTGCGTTGCCGGCCCTTTAGAAAGGAGTAAGCTCTTTTCTTGAAGGTCCCCAGGTCGTATCGGTCCGGAAAAATCGCCGGTGATAAACTATTCCACAGAGAGGTTGTACGTGGAAGAAAGCTCCTTGTGAAACGTACAGTGGTGGACCGCCAAGCATCCAGATGGTGTGGATGGTATCGGGACGTTTGCCGTGTCGTGCGTTCACGAAATTTGGCGGCTGGGATTAATCCGAACAATTCCTCAGAGCACTCCCCGTGATAGATGCGATAAAATACGCAAAGAGATGCAACATCTCTTCGCAACGCCAGTGAATCGAGCCGATCGGAAAGCACTCGGTCGTCGACGATTCGAGCCGCTCTGCGCTGGATGCGGTCAAGTGGAAGGAGCTGGCACTGGGGAGCCCCAGCCCAGAGATGGGAACAGTATTCCATGTGCGGTCGAACCTGCGCCTTGTAAAGTTGCAGGCGGTGTGCCGGCATGAAATACTGCCCCGCTCTGCTGAGCACGCCAAGCTTTTTAGAGGCCAATTTGGCCTTCCCCTCCAAGTGACCACGAAACTGCACGTCACTCGATATGTCGACGCCGAGGATTCCGATACTGGCTGAGGCAACAAGGGGAGTGCCTTGAAACTGAGGGGATACGACAAAGGGGTTCTTTTTAGCGGTTAACGCGCAAACTTGTGTCTTCTGGGGGTTAAACTGGACTAGATTTAGTCGTCCCCAATCCGAGACTCTGTTCAGCAAAGACTCGACTTCAGACACAAGTTTGTCCCGGCACTCGGAGACGTTTTCCCGAGAAATATTGGCTCGGCCGGTGTAAAGAGCATCACCAGTGCTGTCATCTGCATAGCAATGAATGCTACGGGTATGCAACATATCATTGATATGCAGAAGAAACAGCGTTGGCGATAGCACGCAGCCCTGTGGAACACCAGCATTAATAGGCTTGCAATCGGAGCTTGCACCGTCTACAACGACCTTGATGCTCCGATCTGCAAGAAAGCTGGTGATCCAATCGCACAATTTCTCGGGAAGCCCATAGGAAGGGAGCTTCGAAAGAAGCGCTTTGTGCCAAACCCGATCGAAGGCCTTCGCAATGTCCAAACTAACGGCCAATGCCTCCCCCTTGAACTCTACTGCCTCCGCCCATCTGTGAGTGAGGTAGACCAGAAGATCACCAGCTGACCGACCACGGCGAAAACCGTATTGGCGGTCACTAATCAGCTGGTGATCCTCAAGGTACCTCATGAGCTGGCAGTTTACAATGGACTCCATTGTTTTGGAGAACAAGGAGGTGATGGCGATTGGCCGGTAGTTGGACGGGTCTGAGCGGTCGCCTTTTTTAGGGATCGGGTGGACGAAAGCAGTCTTCCATGATTTTGGGACTACGCCTAGGGAGTAGGAGTACCGGAAAAGACGCGTTAAAACCGGTGCCAACTCTGGAGCACACGTCCTCAGCACAATTGGGGGGATTCCGTCAGGCCCACTCGACTTGTGGATGTCCAGGGAGAGGAGTGCTTTGCGAACCGAGCGCTGTGTGAACTGCACTTCCGGCATGGAGCACTCACACCGCGGGATGGTCGGCGGCGTACTCCCCCCGTCATCGAGAGTCGAGTTAGACGCAAAGAAGGAGCCTAGAAGATCGGCTTTCTCCTTTGCAGTATGGGCCAGTGAGTCGTCCTCCCTGTGCAGAGATGGAAGAGATGGCTGACAGAAATTCCCCTGGACAGCCTTGGCGAGAGACCAGAATGCACGGGTTCCAGAAGGAAGGCGAACTAGTTTCTCGCCAATTCTGCCTATGTGCTCTGACTTTGCCTTGGCAATGACTCTTTTGAAGGACCTAGAGGCGGAATTATACTTCTTTTTTAGAGCGCTGGTGTTTACATCCCGGGACGCTGATGCATCAACCCAGGCTTGGTAGCACTCCTGCTTATAGCATGATGCTATTTTACAGGAGCGACCAAACCATGGCTGAGATTTGCCTCCAATGGGCACCACAGAGGAAGGAATAAAAAGTTCCATACCCTGAAGTACCACATCAGTAACAGAATCCGCAACAACGTTGGGATCATCCGGCGAGAAGCAAACCCGCCCCCAAGGGTAGGATGCAAAGAAAGACCGCATCCCATCCCAATCGGCTGACCTATAGTGCCAAACACGGCGGCAGCCTGCAGAATGCAACCGCGATCTCAGCGTGAGTGGCACAACACTCCGGACCAGACAATGGTCCGAGGAGCCTAAAGGGGCGTCGACGGAAATCTGATATCCGTCCGGGTGAGAGGTCAGCAGAAGGTCCAACAGGGAAGGTGCATGATCCTCCACATCTGGAATCCGCGTAGGCGAAGTAACCAGTTGTGTCAGACCATATGCCAAGGCAAAATCATGAACAGATCTCCCCGCATGATCGGTTAAACGTGAACCAAGCCATTCGGCGTGATGGGCGTTAAAGTCGCCGAGGATCACGATCTCTGCGGAGGGGATCTGCTGTAGCAACGAATCTGCAGCCATTTGGACGTGGTCGAAGAGTCGGTCTGTTTCGGCATTACCGCTGTGGGACCTATAGAGGCACCCGTAGACGCGCGGATGGTCGTCGCTGTCTACGCGTAGCCAAAGGATGGACAGGTCCGAACCTTCAAGTCTGCCGAGGCGTCGAGAACAGATGTCCTCTCTGACGTAAACGCAAACTCCAGCCCGAGGCACAAAGGAGTGTTCCAGTTTGTACCCCGGGTAGGAGAGATACGAAACATCAGCCGGAGAGGACACCTGCGTCTCGGTCAGAAAGAGCAGAGCCGGCCTCGCCGTCTCGAGATGGTAGTGGACGGCGTTTAGGTTAGAGTGAAGTCCCCTGATATTGCAGAAATTCACGGACAGCGTGGCAGGGGTCGCCTTGGTCTTGTTGCTCCGTTTGCCCCGAGCAGTTGTAGTCTTGAGCGGAATTTCGCCCCCCCCAGAATACGCGGGGCAGCCTGAGCACCCACGCTCAGAAGTGGAGAAACATGGTCGTGGATGCTCAGCGAGGGATTCTCCAGGGGTGCTGGTACCCTCCTGGGGTAGTCTATCTTTATTTAATTCCGCTACCATGTTGATGGGGGGGGGGGATTTGGGCCTCCGGCCACCTGCACTCACCAGACGAAACGCGGAAGCAGAACTTCCACTTCACGCCGGTATTCTGTGAGGTCGTGGTACCACCCCGGTTTGAGCCGGCCCATACGTGCAACAGCAAAGCTGCCGCATGGCTCTACCACTGTTTAATTGTTTAATTGTTGAATGAATGAATATACTTTATTGCACACCACAAACAAATTTACAAAGAATATAACGGAGAGCAGATTACATGTACAATTTGGCGGCCTTATCGCTACATAGCGAGTTTTGTTTATATCCTCCTGTGTCAATCCTACCAAAATAGGTAAACATTTTGACAGATGCTTAGAAGCTTTGCCTCTGTACGGTTTCTTTACTTTATATAACAATGATTTTAGTGTAGCCCAAATGCAAGAACAAGACGAGACTTACCCAGTCTTGGTCTTGGTCTTGCGCCAATACACCTGGTCTTGTTCTTGGTCTTGGTATTGCGCTCTCAGTCTTGTTCTTGGTCTTGGTCTTGCAGCAAGAGTCTCGCAAGTCTCGCAATTACCTATTAGCATATTGTTATTTATTAAACGTTACTTTAGATCTTAGAACAACTTAACAGAGTAAGCACATTTTGAGCTTGAATTAACATAGCCATAGAAAGACCAACCAAATTAATAAATGTCTAAACATTTAATGAGAAATTCGAAAAATCAACTAATACCGGGTGGGGTTTGAACCCACGACTTAAGCGATCCGTGCCGATGCTCTAACCAACTGAGCCAAGTCTCACGGCCACGGGAGTTAGCCTGTTTCTTAGTAAACGTTTACATTTAATAAGCTTACATGTGCTAAAACTTAGTCAAAACACGTAAAAAACAAATTAATGACATTAACTTGACTGTATTATAAAGAACATTATCTGTCTAGAAAGAGATTGATAGACCCTTATATTAAATGGAATAAAAGAGTTATACAATTTACCATTTATTTAAATAAAAAGATCAAATACAATACAAATTAAATTACATAACAGTACACAACAGCTTTGACATTACTGTTACTTTATATTAATTCTTTTGACCAAAAATTAATACAAAGTAACCATCTGACTGACTCATCACTTAACCTATTTCTATGTTTTCTAATTACTAGTGATGCTTTAGAAAATAATCTCTCAGCAGGTACTGAAGTTGCAGGTATTGAAAGAAAATCACGGGCCATCTTCGATAAAGTCGGATATTCTGTCTCATGCCTCCTCCACCACTCTAAAATGTCCTCCGAACTGGCGGCTCTGGGTTTACTTAGGTACTCCTCCAACTCGTCTATAACTAAGCCTTGATGAAAAGATCTAGATTCAGATGACGTCGAGGGACATGCATACAATTTCTCAAAGTCTATTACGTCTTCATCTTCATCATATTCACATATTTTCTTTTCATTTCTTGGTGATTCTAGAGATGCATTCACTGAGTGTAGACTTTTATATTCTTTATAAAGTTCATTAAATTTGCGCAGGCTTTCTGTTTTAATTTGCTTCCCCCATAATGTCATGTCAAAAGTCTGAGTCTTATGCCTTAGGTCTAAAATTAAAGAGGTACAATAAATCCAGTTGCTCTTTTTATAATGTTTAAGTATTTTGTCTCGAGCTGATTGAAAACCTAGAATGCCTTTCATCCACTTCGGATCGATTAGGTTTCTCATCTAATTGTTTTACCATGGATTCAATTTTATCGAGCAAGAGATTGAATGATACAATGACTAGCGGTAATGTAACATATTTTTCTCCACCAAGTTTCGTTGATAGAAGTTTAAAGTTTATTAGAAACTTACGTATTTTTTCGAGTATTTGCCATTCACTATCTGTGATTTGAAAATCATTCAATTCGGTGACAGAAGTGCACAATATGTTAAGCCAGTTGCCAGTTCTCACTTTTAAACCAAATCCAATCATATCATGTGTGGAATTCCATCTCGTTGGACAGTCGAGTATGGGGTTCAGATTTGATGGCACGCCAGCTGCTTCACAAGCAGACTGAAACTTTCTCTTCAATATCTCACTTCTTTTTATTTCACTGGAAATACTGCGTAATTTTGTTATAGCTGTACGTGAGTCAGCAATATTTGGAGCATATTCTTCATCTTCCTCAATTTCGTCTTCATTATCTTCATACTGCTGTTTTTGTCCCTTATTGTCAGTTTCACTGTGTAATGCTAAGGTCTTTAATAAATCTTGTACACCAAGGTTCAAAATGTGAGCAAAGCACCGGAAATGTTGATTGTCTGAATCAAAGTGTGTCAGCTGTTTGTCCAATTCATACATAAATTTGGTATTTGCAGTTACGTTGTCGACCGTGATACCCTGTATTTTATCAATTATGTCATATTCCAATAACCATTTGTGGAAAATCTTTGCAATATCTTCCCCAGTATGTCGACCGCGTGATGGTATAAAATCAAAGACTACAGATACTTCCATTCGTTGTCTATATAATGAATAGTGACCCCGTAGTAACTCCTACCAGCAATTGACGTCCATCCATCAATGGTAAATGACATTTTAGATGAAAATTGTTGTAGTCGTTTCTTAAGATTCAATTGAAGCTCTTCAAACCGTTCTTTGACCTTCCTTCTAAGTGTGGAACTTTTAGGAAACACCATATTTGGGTAAATTGATCGAAAATATACTTTTGTAGCTTCGTCATCGAAAAATGAGAGGGGAAGATATTTTTTAACCATCCAATCAACTGTAGCTGTCGTGATGTTGTCACTGCTATTTTCAGACTGAAATAAAACAGTAAATCATGTGTCTCGCCGATTATAAAAACAAATGAAAGTATGAGTGAATTATAAATATATATATATAAACTGACTGACTATAACGATATCTCAGGAACTATAAAACATACAAACTTAAAGTTTGTAAGGTAGACTCCCTTTATGGCATAGAGATCAGTTAATAAACGGTTTTGAGAAAATCTATCCCTAAGGGAGAGAAATGGGAGTTGGAAGTTTGTATTAAAGTCCTACCTTTTTGAAGTTAGAGACACGAAAATCGGCATTAAAGTTATAAGTTTTCAATAATAAAATCCTGAATAAGCTGTTTTACGAAATCCTAACCCTAAGGGGGTGAAATTGGGGTAAAATGGTTGCATGCAAGTCCTATATTTCTAAAGTATAGATATGAAGATCGACATTTGCTTTATTAGTTTTAAATGGTTTTAAATAATAAATACTTGCATAGTTAAGCTTTACCTATATAGCCTCTGTATACTTAGGTAAGACTTTTGCAGAGAGAAAATTTCAAAATCTCTTAGGAAATCAGATATTGTACGCGGACGAAGTCGCAGGCGGTCGCTAGTTACATAATATATGTGTTATGTAATTGTGGTTATTAAAAAGTTTGTGATATCTCCACTTAATTTTGGTTTTTCAGGAAGAAATATTTGTGATTCCTTTTTGTGGAAAGATATTAGATACTTCCTTAAGCCTGAAGTGTTTCTGTTTTTCATTTTTATTTCAACCTTTTTATATTGGCATAATTTACACAAAGCAATTTGGGATGCATGAATAATGTCGAAAAACTTATCAAATTTACTTTTAGGTCTTTTAGATCTATAACTCCAACTCTCACTACTCCGACTTCGACTCTTCGTCACTCAGTCAAAATGTAAACTTATCACTACGAGAACAACAAGGATTAGAGTGAAAACAATTAATACATTAGACTCGAAGCAAAGCTCAATTGGGAATGACTGGAATTAAAATAAATACTACTAATTGTAAGTACACGCCGAAAGACCGACAAAGGAAAGTTCGGCATCCTTTGATAAAATTAATGATTTTTCAGAAGATTAATAAAGTAGATGCGTTGCCAGATAGGTATAGTGTGCCTACGTAAAAATGAAATGTAAATATGTAAATAAAATTGTGTATATTATGTTCTTTTTGTGATTGAATTAATCTACGTTGATTAAATTAAATTTGCCTACACTCGTTTGAAATTCAAAATTCAAATACGTTTTATTCAAGTAGGCATTAAAATACACTTTTGAATAGTTATATAATCACTGTTTTCTCCAATTTTTTCTTTTCCATGTCCAGGGGTTCTGATTCTACTGAGAAGAATCATGGAAGAAAGTAAGAAACTCAGTAGTTGCTCTTTTCAAAATATTTTTACAGTAGTTCTATAATTATGTAAAGCGATAAGTCAAACATAAAATGTCAAATGTATATGTAGATACCAAATCCATTTAGAAATTTCTAGTTAGTCCTGTGTAGTACGAGAAGTCAGTTCCAAGCATTTTTGTCTGACTTAAATTGAAAAGGTAAAAGATCTAATATTTCTTTTGGAATCTTATTATAAAAGCGTATATCGCTACCCAAGAACGCATTATATACTTTGTGTAACCGGAAAGCAGATATTGTGATTTTATTTTTATTTCTACTATTAAAATTGTGCAAACCACTATTATTTACGTCAATTCGATGCAATCAATTTCTTTAAACGGTTCTCTAAGAGATACTCGGGCTCCTAAAAAGTACATAGATCTTATTTTACGCTTTTTATTTAATATGTACACTTTTTGTATTATTCGATTAGCATTGTACAAAATGCTTACACGTTTCAAGTGTGTTAAAAGTGCCTACAATATTTATCAAATGGGTGACGACATATTCGAACACTTTGTGTTCAAAAACACACACTTCCGAAAATCGAGATTTGCAGTGAACTTATTGAACATGTTTATCTATTAGGTAATAATAATAGTAAGTAATTATTATAAACCCATATAGTTAATAATATAATAATTACTTACTAGAATAAATTATTATCTATTTATTCTGAGCAGCCGAAAACTTATTTTATTCTTTGGAACATGTACTCTGTGGCGGCATTCAAACAGTGTCAAATGTAGTGCGTGCGGCGCGGCGGCGACAATTGAATGCGATATCAATAGAAGCCGCCAGCACGTGTATCTTGACCTTGTACTTCCGAATAGCTGCAAAATTTCTTTGACAGGTCAGTATTCGACCTTTGATGATGCCGACAACAAGACGCCGCGCACTGTCAAAGTGCCAATGGTCAAAACTAAAGATACACTGTTTTTTTCTTTTAATGGATATTTTCATCCGCTATGTATGTTTATGGTATTGTTCGTAATGCGCATAAGTCCAATTTTCCAACTTTTTTTAATATATTTTTTGCGTCTCATAGAGTCCCTAAGCGTATACCCGAACTCCTATACTCCCTGAAACGACACTCATTCCTAACTGCAAGACGCAAGAGTCTTGCAGGCTTAGTCTTGTTCTTGCTCAAATCTTGCACGGTCAGTCTTGGTCTTGGTCTTGCTAAAATTAGGCGGTTTTGTTCTTGGTATTGGTCTTGCAAAAATGCAAGAACAAGGGCAAGACTGCAAAACCAAGACCGATTTGGGGCAACACTAATTGATTTCAACGTCTCAAAAATATTCAACGACTACGGCAGCAGTACGGGGGTGTGCACCATCATGCGTTAAAACCTATATACCTCCTATAAAAGGGGCAAATAGCACTAGTTTCTTCCAAAATCTCAGTTACACATCGTGCCGATATTAATAAGCCATTCTCGATAACCCACAATTTCGTGCGTAAACCTTTACAAATAAATCGCCATACTATAATGGAGAAGATAACAAGGTTACAATATTAAACTTTTAAGTATGTAGGTAAAATGTCTAGACCAAACACATAATTCTAGTTTTTATTTCACATCGATCGATGCAATATTACCGAAGTTATAAGCGTGGAAAGTTTACGTACCAGGCGGTCCCATAATGAACTGGCCTGATATAGTTCAACGCGACATGTCGCTACATGTTGTGTTGCATTAAATAGTACGTTTATCGTGCACTTAATATAAGAAACATGCATCGACATGAAATGCTTAGTCTTAGTTTAACAGGCATTTGAATAACGAGAGTCGCGTATTTTTTCAAAATGTCGAAAACTGAGTATCGAAGTGTCATAAAGTTTCTGTTTAAAGAAGGTTTATCCCCTGCCCAAATAAAAGAACGATTGGATGGCGTGTATAAGGAGTCTGCCCCCTCCTATAGCACAGTGAAAAATTGGGTGAAAGAGTTTCGCCTCGGGAGAGAAACCGTCGAAGACTTTGGCCACGACGGTCGACCTGTGGAAGTGCTCACTCCCGAAACGATTGCTCTTATCGAAGAGGAGGTTCTAAGTGACCGCCGTTTGAAGATTAGAGAAATTGCAGCAAGGCTTGGGCTCTCTAAGAGTACCGTTCATCGCGCGATCCACGAATATCTTCACATGAAAAAAGTGAGTGCAAGATGGGTACCGAAACTTCTTTCAGCGGTACAGAGACAGGAAAGAGTGCGCTGCGCTTCGGAGTTTTTGGATCTTTGTGGCGAAAATCCAAAGACTGTGATCGAGCGGCTAGTGACTGGTGATGAAACTATGATCTTGTATTATGATCCACAAAGCAAGCGCGAGTCAATGGAATGGCGTTATAAGGGTGAAAAGCCCCCTAGAAAGGCAAAGGTGCAACTATCGACTAAAAAACTGATGTGTTTTAAAGAACGTAATACAGTCGTGAACGGCGAATATTATGCTTCTTTAATATATAAAGTACGAGACAAGATAAAGGAAAAACAAAGAGGCAAGCTGTCTAAAGGTGTCCTGTTGCTCCATGACAACGCCCCTGTTCATACCGCTGGTGTTTCGAAGGATGCAGTTCGTCAATGCGGGTTCACAGAAGTTCAACATCCACCTTACAGTCCAGACATGGCCCCGTCCGACTATTATTTATTTCCAAATTTAAAGCGGGACTTAAGAGGAAGAAAATTTTCAAGCGATGAAGAGTTGCAGGCGGCCGTCTTCAGTCATTTTGACGATAAAAAATGTGATTATTTTTATAAAGGTTTAGAGATGTTGATTCACTAATGTCAGAAGTGTGTTAGTATTCATGGTGATTATATTGAAAAATAAAATTGGTTTCGTTTAATTTCCTTCATTGGTTCATAGTTAGGCCAATTCATTATGGGACCGCCTACGTACATTTTTAAAATCTCGCCCGTGCCCGCGAGTAGCGCGTGACGTCATCGATTCCATTCGGCCGCGCCGCCGTACCGTTCCAGCGCGTCGATCATACGTTTGTAGTCATTGAGTTTAATATAAATCAATGTTTGTAGTAATATTTCGCGGGTGAGTTGTTTGCCCTCGTGCGATCTGGTGTTTTTAAGTATTTAATGATGGAAGAAGGGTTTCAAAAGGTTAATCTGACAACCTTTCAATAGTCCGTGACATGATGGCACCGGAATATTTTCTAAGAAACAAAGATTTTGTCGCGGCTGAAATACGCATAAGAATAAGATAATATTTTATAACCTAGGTACCCATTATTACATTAATACTTCTGGGTTTTATTTGCTAATGATAAGAATAAGTATAACAAAAATAAGTAAACATTCCTTACCTACCTACTTAGTATCTGCCTCTAACTAGTTTTGTTTTCATATTCTTCATAAGTGTACCCTGACCTTTTTGTGGTTTTTATTGTTAAAAAAATCCTGTTGTATATAAAGAAATTTACTACAAATACACCTTCGGTGTATAAAAATATGATTTTATCTAAAAATCAGATGTTTTCAATATTAATAGAAAAAGGGTCGCATTATTATTATGATTAAAAGCGTAGTCATATATTCTTCAGGCAAGGGATCAATGTCAATATTATCGTCTAGAGTAGTAACAGGATCGACAACATATCTATGCTCAATTTCTTGTGACGTAGTGGAAATCGCATGTGCAACTGTTTCTGACCTAGATTTGGCATTTAGTTTTGATAGTAAAAATCTTTGTGGTTTTTCTGTATACCGATTCTAACAAGCAAACTTGTGAGGCAAAACATCTTTTTTAAGTTTGAGGGGACCACCAACTAGTTTGTACTTCACGTAGTTTTCCATATCATTTTCGACCTAGAACAAAATACAAACTTATTTAGTCTATAAAAAAATAAGGAACCTCGTAATTTGTATTCCATCAATATTTAAAATATGTACCAACTATGTAATACATAAAAATAGGACAACACGAGAAAAAAATTTAAGTGCTCCGCTTCATAATCAAACTTCTTCCATTATTTGCGGCCCGCAAAGTATGCAGGTTGAACAGCTCTGCGATGCGTTTAGTTTTTGCTTGAAATATCATAAAAATATAAAAACGTTTGTTAACATATTCCATATTTTTACTTTTATATGCATTATAAACATTTTAAAATTTGCTGCAAATATAGGTAGGTATCTAAACTTACGAACTCACGACTTATCTACATTACATAGGTAAATACTTTACTCAAGTTTGGATATTTATTTACACTGAAGTAGTTTTAGTTAAATATTTAGGTACTCGGTATTGTTTCTTCTTGAAATTATAATGATCATTAAGCGTGGAAAGGTTCAATGAATCGTTAGTTACTTACACACTGCGACTCGAGTAGGTACCAACATTCCTAATAGAAAGCATTTACTAGAAATAACCAAGAGCTATCTATATATAAGTTTTTTACGTGGTAGAGCCATGCTGCAGTTATATTAGTAGTATAGTTGTAGCACGAATGGGTCGGTTCGACCGGGGAAGGACCACGCTCTCACAGAATACCAGCGTGAAATAGTAGATTAATGCTGCTGTATTTCGTATGGTGAGTGTAGAGAACCGGAGACCCTTTTTACTGGAAATGAGGCATTCCATCTCAGTCCTCACGGGTGACAACGCATCTGCATTTTGATTTGTAATGGAAGATAGATGTAGATGTCTATGGGCCGCAGCAACCACTTACCATCAGGTGGACTGTGTGCTCGTTTGTCAGCCTATTCTATAAAAAAAAATATAAAAAAAGCTATCGTGTGAAGATTATTATTATTTGAATACTTACATTGAAATGATCCTCACAACAATATGCTACCGTGTTTGGTCCTAAAGGATATGCTCTTCTCATAGCATTTGTCCATTTATTTCTGAGGGTAGGGTTTCTAGGCACATTAAAAACAACTCTTCAGGTGTTTTTGTGACCGTATTTTTACATTGAGACACAGCACAATATTTAATAGATGGTGTCATGTTCTATAATGTTTCTTGTTAAAAATATACAGCAAGTAAATCCGCCCGCAACGGGCACATTCCAGTAAATGTTATGATTTTCTAAGTGTGCGTCGGGTCTCTCGCACGAAGATGGAAGTTGTGACGTCATCAACGATGTCACTCTCGGCCCGCAGGCTTAGACCGAAAATGTTAACTTTGCGCCTTTATATCTCGGTCAGTTTTGAAGATAGAAAAAAATTAATAACACGGTTATTCTCATAATTTTTTGTAGATTTTTTTTGGCATATAAAACAAAAAATGGTTATCTTCTCCATTGACCCTCCACCATATGCCTCTCTACCAGTTATGATGCACAAATCGTACCGTATCCATACTTTAACCCTTCCATCACTTGACTTCAGGCAAAACTCAAACTCAGGTGGACTTATCTGCGAAGAGAACTTGAGTACAAGATTCGTCATTCCAATTTACGTGATTGCTACTACTAAAACCAACTCGAGCTACGATGGCATGCGACAAGAAATAATAAATTCACAGTTCAGCATTTTTTCACAATTTTTGTGCTTACTGTATATCCTCGAAGTTCTTGGGGAGTCGTTCTTAAATCAGTACTATGACTCGGTTTCTAAGCACCCTAGTAACGATGAACCGGTCATCTCTAGCCACACTTTTGTGTTTACGTCCCTGTTCTGCAAGTCTCGTATACTATCCAGTCTGCCGGTATCTTTTTACAACTCGGTATACCACAGATTTTGATACCCGTAATGTTTGGGTGACATGTTTGTACTCGTAGGTGTGCCTGCTTTCAATGTGGGCTAATAATACATGTACAATAAGAAATACAATGTATTTCGCTCAACAGACGTCGCCAGTTGATGAAGAGGTAAGTTATTTCTTAAACAAAGTTCTTATAACTGAGAAGTTACATTTAAAATAAATGGGTGCGTTTGGCAGAAAAAAGCGCTAGCAAGCGCTTGTGAGCAAAATGGCGATCGTAAGCGGTAAGCGTTGTCAAATCGTAAGTAGCTATTTTCCTCCAGGACACGATATTAGTTTTAACCGGGGAACGTAACCTAATTTAAATATATGTTTGTAAAGTATTCATATTAAAAACTTACCAATCATGAATTTTTAATAACATGTATATGTTTATTCATGTCATTATATTATTTAAAACTAATATTGCACAAAATAACTTATAAACTCTACTTCAAAACAAACAAATTAAATAAGCAAAATGGCGGATTGTGTCAGCGCTACTGGAGTAGCAATCGTGTCCTGGCCGAAAACTATTTCAGCGCTTATAAGCGCTTGCTAGCGCTTTTTTCTGCTAAACGCACCCAATTTTAATCGATTTCTAAAGTATTATTCTATATACACAAAACAACGTCTCACTCAATTGCCATTTGATTTTCACACATTTTTTAACTGTTCTTTTATTTTTCTACTTAAAGGAATATCCGTATTTTGGTTTATCGATTTCTATACATAGTACATATACATACGTAAACACTTACGCTTGTCAGCTAGAGGGGTAGGCAGAGACTACGGAATTCCATTTGACACGATCCTTACACACCTCTCTCGCCTTCTTTACATCTCTACACCTACGCATACATGCTCGTCTAATAAGGGCACTTCTAATCTGGCCAATTTTCAATACATCGCCAATTTGATCGATAAATTTTTCTAGGGCGTCCTTTCCCAATTCTGCCGTTCACACCTTCAACATAATTTGCTTTGTCACTCTTTCCTCGTTCATTCTTTGTACATGACCAAACAACCGAAGCATTTCTTTCATAATCCTGGTCACAATTTCATAATCTCTGTAATCACAATTTTCTTCTATCAAACAATTCCTCACCCTTTCATTCAGATTATCCCTAACACTCCTTAACATTTCTACAGCATTTATTCTACTCTCGTGCTTCTTGTGTTCTTGTGCTACCGCACTCAATTCACACTACCATACATAAAAGTAGGGACTAATTCAGCATTGTTAATTGCCATACTTACGTGCCTTTTTTGACACATTCTTACTTTCCACAATAGAGTATAGAGCCCCATTTACTCTATTTCCTACGTCCTCGCGTCGTTCTATATCCTTACTAAGCACACTGAAATGATCGGGAATAGAATATTTCGGATTGAGTTACAATAAAACGTTTTTTAGAATTTGAATACTGGTCTCTTAGAATCCTAATGACATTCGAACAATTAAAAAAAGCGTTTAAAAACAAAAACTATGTTGGTTTAAAAATAACGCGTCGTTAACAGAAACGGAACTCACGCGTGAACATTTCCGTGCCATAATTTATCACAATTTTCGTCGCGGCTTATCTCAAGATAAATGTCTCAGCGAACTTTTTTCGATTTATGATGTTGAAGCACCGAGTCAAACGACAATATACCGCTGGTATGCCGAGTTCCGACGCGGTGGTGTGTCGCTCAGCACTGTTTCTTCTTCAAGTCGACCAAAAACAGCGGTCACGTCTGAAAACATCGCAGCTATGCGAACTATTATATCAGATGACCGTCGTGTGACTTACGATCAGATTCGGGCTGTTATCAGTATCGGAATGACTGCAATTCAGTCGATATTACATAATGAGCTGTGTGTAAGAAAGCTAGTTTCCCGCTGGGTTCCCCACAATTTGTCCGAAGAGCAATAGGCGACTCGTGTAGATTGGTGCCGGAATACTCTGCAACGCTTCAACGGAGGGAAGTTAAATACCGTTAATAATATCGTCTCAGGTGACGAATCAAGGATTTATTCATACGAACCTGAAAGAAAACATCAGTCAGCAGTTTGTTGAAAGTGGTTCGCTCCCGCAGCGTGTCAAAGAAAGTGGTCGCTACGTTTGTCTCGAAAAAGGGGCATGTTGCTACAATTCCTTTACAGGAACACAGAACGGTTACCGCTGAGTGGTAAATCACGGTTTGTTTGCCAGAAATGATAGTCGAACTCCGAAAAAATAACCCTAAACGTCGCATCATCTTACATCACGATAATGCGAGCTCCCATACGGCTCGGAAGAGGATTTTTTGAAGCAGGAAAACGTTGAGCTGATGTGCCATCCTCCGTACAGTCCTGACCTGATGCCCAAACGATTTCTTTACATTCCCTAGAATGAAAGATTTATTACGCGGTCAACGTTTTGAAGACCCCGAAGCATCTGTGGAAGCGTACAAATCAGTCATTTTGTCAACATCGACTTCAGACTTGAATTACTGTTTTAATGATTGGTTTGCACGTATGGAAAAGTGCATTAAGTTGAACGGAGAATACTTCGAAAAACAATAAAATATAATTTAGCTAGACCGTGCATGTGGTTTTTCTTATTCCCGATTATTTCAGTGTGCCCCTCGTATCATATCTACCATCCATGCTAAACACATAAACCAAATAAGCACACTCATCCACTTGCTCTACTAACTCCCATCTATTAATTGATAGAATCAGGCGTTACTTTGCGGAAATCCATTATAATAAAGATATTAATAGTTACTTTCCAACCATCCGCTCAATTAATTAAATCATGTGTCTTACCTAGTTTGAAGAGCACCTCCCGCCCTCCCTCAATTGTGTGCACTAATCCCGTCACCACTAATTCCAGCACCACTACTCCCAACACCACTATTCCCAACATCACTACTCCCAACACCACTATTCTAGGAAAGACACACCATCGAAGATAATACGACACGTGTTTCGCATCTACACGAGGCATCTTCAGGTGATGTAGACGCTATGGCGGCTGACCGGTAAGACTTAGCGTCTACATCAGCATTAGTACACCGGCAACATTATACACCGGCGTTAGTCGCCACAGGATCGGAAAAGCAGCCATCGACGACGACTGTATTGCAGGTCACTAAGGCGGTCATTCTGTTCTAGGTATGCCATTAAGCAAGCGTTCCATATACGGTCCATAATCTTGCAGAGTATGGACGTAATTCAGATTGGCCGATAATTGGCAGGGTCAGCAAGGCTGCCTTTTTTTTGCGTGTCAACACAGAAGACAACATAGGTGCACAAGCCTTAAAAACTATAGCTGGTAGGTAGGTAGGTTTAGAAGTATACCATCTGGTTCACTAACTTTATTCATGTCAACACCGCGAGGTTTTAAGAACCTACGTATTTGTGGTACGTTTGCGCCTGACATAGACGTTTCGTAATGAAGTAAACTGTCCGGACGCAAATTTTAAGTCCGCTTTCGCTTTGGCCGTATGCGCCTGTGTGCCATTGGGTTTTACCAGCGGAGACAGTGTAGACCGACCAAAGTTTGTCTACACGAGAAGAGACCAAAAATCTCTAGTGCCGGGTGGTCTGACAGAGAATTTTGCGCCAATATGTATAATACGATCAAGACTGGCTTTCCGTAATGCTTTTTTGTAGGACTTGGCGGCCTAGTTGAAATTGTATCCGTCTACATCGGGTACCCTAGTCGCTTCCTTAACCAGCTGAGAAAAACCTAGCGTTAAAGCAAAATTCCACTTCCACTTCTCTTCCAGCATGAACGGTCTTCTAGTATGGGAACAGCCTGTCTTGGTCACAGGCATTAAAGTTCCCCAGAAAGACTAGCTGTGGATACCGATTTAGGCCACATCAGCAGCCTTACTAAGGTAATCAAATAATCGTGTTGTCTCCTGGTTACCGCTGTGCGACAGATACACACAAGTATAAAGGATTTTTTCAATACCTGTTTCTACCTTCACCCAGATTGTCGATAAAGTAGGGTATTCAAGGTGACAGAGACGCTGGAAGCTGATCTCGTTACGGAAGTACACTCAGACTCCGGCACTTAGATGGAATTTGTGCTCCACGGAGAATCCAGAATAGTCAAGGTACGTCGCATTCAACGGACATCCAATTTGCGCCTCCGTCAAGAAAAGTAGGTGCGGCTTTTCAGACTCAAGATGGAGATGGACTGCGCTAAGATTGGAGTGCAAGCCTTGAATATTAATGTGGCGCACTTTAAATGAGAAGACGTGCAACCGCTGTTTAGCCATACTTTTCTTTTTTGGACACATATTAACAGAGTTAAGAGTGAATAAGGATGGAGAATGGTAGTTGAACGAGGCGTTGCATTAGCAACCAAACAATACTAGCAGAGCTACTGCGCTCATGGGAACTTAATCTGTAGACTGCGGGGACACCTGAAAAGAGATCGCGAGATCGAGAAGAGGTTTCCTAGTTCCAGGCCACTAATGAGTTTCTGGAAGTTCTTGACGTCCGACTTGTCGTAGGCTTCAAGCAGACGCTGCTTGACCTTTTCGTATTTACAAGGCTAGCGGCTCCTCGAGAATCAGATGCGTAATTTGAGATGTTTACTTTAAGGTCACACACCATTCGGTGATTGGTACCAGTTTTCACACTCGCATTCACTTTGACTCTTTTTCATTCACTTTTGAAATGTATGTCTCCGGAGATGTTCTCATACATATTTTCCAACTTCTCATTGTGATAGAAAATACGAAGAAACTTTTTCCCCGACCTATTAAGTTCGCCGTGTTCGGAGAGTTCGGAGCTAAGTATTCCGTTACGCGACATGACCTTAGAAACTGTTGCCAAACATTTATATGAAGGTTGGATTTGTCTTTAGTGTTGCCCGATGAAGTTAACTAGCGGCCAACGTCGCCAATTTGAGAGTAGTCTTTTTAACCAGCTGTTAAAATATTGGGGGTTAATATAATTCGAACTTATCATCCGCAAAGTAAAGGCGAAGTCGAACGTTGACATCGTTCTTTAAAGACAGCACTTTCGGCTCGCCTGTCACATGGGTCCTGGGTGGAAGAGCTACCCACGGTATTACTGGGGCTTCGCGCGGCCGCCCGCAGCGACTCAGGGTTAGCGCCGCCGAGTTAATTTTCGGACGAAACTTATGTCTACAGCAAACTTTTATGACAGCTCTTCGTACAACCGTAACGTCAGCGACTATTGTTTAGTAGATAAGATAAGAGATACTATTCGTTGTTATAAGGCTACATATCTGACGATTCACGTACTAAAGAGATTTGAATATATATATTACTACTACTTAAATGTCTTTGCACGTAACTGTCAAAGTTTTTTATACACAAAGACTTATATAACTGTGAATATGTCTTTGTTCGGGACGATTCAATACGTGTAAACCTTTGAAACCACCCTACGACGGGTCCATCCGCAACATAAAAACATAAACTTTTTATCACGGTGTACCGTCGCACACACAACTTCAAATAAGGCGATTTCCACATTGCGGACAGAATGGATAGGAGGAGATCGCACTCCAGTAATAGAAAATTGCTTTTTTAATTTAGATATTAGGAAGACACTGCTGTCGATCTGCTGATTTGTTTCCCTCCGTGGCCTCTTACGACGCCCATGAGATGATATGAGGTAGTGGATATTCTTACACGAAAACTGCACGGTGGATCATCTCTCGATTCTATTAATGTCATAATAGTCTGATGGGACGCGCGACGGCAAGTTGTCACGACCGGAAAGAAATCAGGCGCAGCAACAGAGGCTTCTTTCCGAGGCCAACTTCGTGACTCTGGGCAACAGAGTTGAACTACTCAGAATTTTTACAGAAAAACCCAATTACAAATTTTGACCCGACCAGGAATACGAAACTGAGACCACATGATCAGCAGCCACCACTAAACCAACAATCCAGTTGATTATTCGAATATGTTAAATTAAAATTATAATTAAAATATTTTATTATTATAATTAAAATTATTCGAATAAATTACGACACATCTTCTCGTCAGGTATACCTCAATCTCTGAAAACTAAAGTGTACAACCAGTGCGTGTTGCCAGTGATGACTTACGGATCAGAGATGTGGTCCTTCACTGCTGGCCGTATGAGGACGTTCAAGGTCGCTCAGCGAGCTATGGAGAGGGCTATGCTCGGAGTTTGTCTCCGTGATAGACTCGGAAATGTGGATATCCGCAGTAAAACCAGAGTGACCGACACAGCCCAACGGATTAGTAAGCTGAAGTGGCAATGCGCCGGCCATATAGCTTAAAGAACCGATAACCGATGAGGAAGAAAGGTTCTCGAGTGGCAGCCTCGTACTGGTAGGCGTAGTGTAGGGCGACCCCCCCCCCCCCACTAGATGGAGTGACGACCTGGTAAGACATGCAGGAAGTCGATGGATGCAGGTGGCTCAGGACCGTGCTTTGTGGCGTTGCTTGGGGGAGGCCTATGTTCAGCAGTGGACTTGTGAAGGGCTGTAATGATGATGATGATGATGATTCGAATATGTACCTATTTTAATATAAACCTTCAGACAAAATATTAACCATAAGACAATTTAACCTCTTAATCATTTTTTTATAGAATAAGGGTGACAAACGAGCACACAGTCCACCTGATGGTACATGGATGCTGTGGCCCATAGACTAAGATGGAATGTATCATTTCCAATAAAAGGGGGTCTTCGCTTCTCTATACCTACTCACCATACAAAACAAAGCAGCATTGAGCTGCTATTTTATGCTGGTATTCTGTGAGAGCAAGGTCCTTCACCAGTCAAGCTGACCCATATATGCTACAACCATAATATAGCTGCAGCATGGCTGTATCATGTTAGTGTTATACATCATACTTCTTATTTGGTTTATAGTCAAGGATTGCATGATCATCTTAAATTTATTTCTATGACCACAGAATCCACTTACCATCAGGACTATAATGTGCTCGTTTCAACCCCCGCTGATGCAACTGCAACCATAAGTGCTGATCCACATGCATGTGTTGTTGATTAACATGGTGCAAAACATCGCTGTATAAATGATTAAAAGAAATGAAAATTATTATGAGAAAATAAAAATCAAGGATATTTAAACACCAACTACACTGGAATCTGCTGTAATACACAGATGATTTATTTTTGTATGACTCTAGAGGTGGACTATTAGTTGTCAAGTAAGCCATGTGTTAGTTAATAAGTAGCTACTGCATCCGCACCCCATAGACAAACCATTTACCATTTTATTAATTAAGTATAAGAAAAATAAAATAAAAAGTTATGTTTTATTCTACTCATTGAAATTTTTACTTAAATGTAAATCACAGAATACACAGGTTGGATTGTTTGATAACAATTCAGTCCTTGCTAATGAACCACATGCCTTACAAACAAGGTAATCATCACTTTCAATAGGAGTAAATGTTAATGTACAAAACATATTTAAGTGACCACTTTTACATGAGAAACCTTCTATTTTCTTATCACAACACTGACATATATATTCATGATCTGTTTTCAAAATTTCCAATACACTTGGATCGAGTGTTCCTGGCAATCCCTTTTTATATTTATGACAGTAATAATCCAAAAATGCTTTAGCACCATAAATAGTCCCTGAATCCATATCTTCTAAAGTACAGTTAGATTCCTTATATTTTTTATGAATATTTTCAATACAGCTACTAGCATACAATGCATGAATTCTGTCATTAATTACTTCAACTGAAGTTTCTGGCAATAATCCTTTAGAGCTGTTTTTGCATAAGATCTCTAAGTTATTATAAAGCTTCAATAAAATATAATAAACTCTTAGCTTATAGATATCAATATCACCATCAGCAAATAACTGGTTATAATCTAAATTTGGTAACATTTTAGTTTTCATTGTTTTATATCTGAGTATTTCAATATTATCCCATTGATTTGTTAAATTATTGGATGGATTATTTAAAATTGCTGTCACTTCAACATCATGATTATTTGTTGAATTTATTAAGAAAACCAAGTCAAGCTTTAAGGGCTCTTTTCTCCATAGCACTTTTCTGTCAATCAATGCTAAAATACATAACGCTCCATTAGCTGAAAATCCAATACCATGTAACTCTGAGGTAGGATAAGATTCTTTGATTTCCACTAAAGATTTCTGTATTTTCAATATGTTATAATTATGATGTATCTCAATTTTATAGATTTTGTTATTAATTGTACTTAAGTAAAAGTTATTTTGCCCGTTTTTGATATCTGTTATTTTATAATCATTTATATTAGTCACCTCCTGCGATTTTAATTTGCAGTTTTTGTCAAACATTTGTACAATGAAATGTCTGTGTTTACTGTACAGTAAAATAACATTGTCATCACTAACAATATAATTTAAATGTTTTGCAACCATTCTATCTCTATATTGCCATAGATCTTCTTTGCTGAAACATTTTATCAAATTATCTTCTACTGTACATACGAAAGCAAAGACCTTGCCTAATGTGTCGGATGTAATTAGTAAAAACTTTTTATTGCCTAAAGGCACCCATGAAATATGAAGTATTTCTGTTAAATCTGATTGTATATGACCAATCAGCTTTGCTTCCACTTCCATCTCTTGGCATCTTAATAACCAGAATAATATAACTCCACTCTTTTGTGCTGTAACAAAATAGCATGAACGATCTTCATTAATTTTTTCCGACCAGCATATTGCAGTTGTTGCCAGAGCATGAGCGGCTTCTTCTAACTCTTTAGCATTAATTGGAGTTTGGTCTAGTGCTTTTGTGATTGATAGCTCCTTCAAATAATCTTTCATTAAGAATGAAAGATTTAGAATGCAAGACCAATTTAATCTACTAGGTCCAAACAATTCAACACATCCAACATTTGTTAAAACTGCTATAGCACTTTCCATGTTACCTATGAAATTAATTGGCGACCATTCAAAGGTTGCAATGCTCGTCATTTCATTTAAAAGTTGATTATTGTGTGGCCATAATGTTGGATCCAATATCATTTGGACTAATTCTGAATTTCTAATACCATTTTTAACAAAACTGCCTTCAAATAACTCAGAAACAGGACTATATTTTGGGGCTGTTATCAAAGTCTCAAAGAAGTCAAGTTTTTTGTCAAAACACTGTAAATTGTAAGAAAAATCTATTAAATGAAGACCTCTATCGCTACGTACTGCTGTTACAGAATTATGACAGTCGATATTGGTGTTATATATTTTATTGATATAAATATGTAGTTTTGATATTTCATGTAACATTTTAAAAATATAACATATAAAAGGATATAATTATAAAATATTATTTATTACAGAATCTCATAAGTTACACGTGACATTGCGTGAGATTGATTTTTGTTGTTGTTGTTACGATTTGTCAATTTAAGCAGGCATCGGTCGTATATCATACAGCCTAGTCTGATTTATATTTTATTCACAAAACAGTTTTCGGCCGATCATGTAAATGACTTTAAAATCAAAACAAATGACATTTATGAGCACGCCGGATAATAGAGCTAGCAAATATCTGAAAAAACCCGGATTACCGCAAAATGAACAACAAAGGGTTCGACGAAAGTTTATTACTGTGGTTGCACAATCCATTTCACAGTATAGGGAAATATCCTAAGCCTCAAGCTAGTTGTGACGGACCGTACCGTATTGTGACACGGATCAATGACGTAACCTACCGAATACAGAAAGGTGCAAGAGGTACTCCTAAGATCATTCTTGTGGATCGACTGGCGCGTTATTATAGGGCTTATAATGCTCGGAACGAGCATGTCTTAGGAGGGGACAGTGTTGCACGTGCACCACAATTAGTGCCTAGTACATGGCAACACTAGTTACCACTAGCGACTTATAGTATCGAGTAGCAGAACTAGGACAGTCAAGAATCAAGATCCTTCTAGAAATTCCATGGAAGAACTTTCTAGACCTATCGACACCAAGTCAGTTGGTACTGGTATGTAATCGAACATTCTAGATATTTCTACAGTAGAAGGTTCAGAAACTATTTGAGGTCAGTATTGAATTGGCGACACAAGCGAATACTTCGAAGCGATACAACTGCGAACTAAAGTGTAGTACAATTATGTTGTGTTATTAGTGTGGTTTTAAGTTGTTAAAGTGTCAATTTTGGTAATTCACTCGGCAGTTTTTAATTAAATTAAATTAAACCCGTAATAAATTGATAGATTGCCTTTTAATCCTGTACTGATGTGAGGTTCAATAAAGTGTTAATAAATAAATAAATAAAGAGTGTATTTGTGCTTGCGCCCACGATCGTGCACTATCACCACCTGGCTCGAAACTCGACCGCCGCGCTGGGCCCCGCTCTCGCCTTGCGTGGCCAGTAGCCACAGACAGAGATTCTCTGTCTACGCCAGTAGCGTTAGCATACCTGTTACCGCTGCACTGTACGTAGTGTTTGTGTTTCGGAATTATTCTAGTTAATTTTATAAAGTTCTAGTTTACGTTTAGGAGTCATTTGTTATTGTTTTTGAATGTTTGTTGAGGTTTTGTTATTTTCGTTACCTTTGGACTTTTCATTTGTTATTGTTGTTGAGTTTTTGTTATCATAATTGCGTTAGGACATTTCCTTGGATCTGTAGTGGTTGTTTTTTTGCAAATATAGGTAAAACTATTCATAGCAAAGAAAGAGCCTCAACAATCAAGGTATTGGCTTTTTTAAACGAGAGACAGAAGACCCTACCAAAAAAGCTCAAGAAGCTCGTGAGCACCTTGAAATTAATAAAAAGTTTATTATTCCGGTGGATCAACCCATTAATAGAACCTGCTCCGCAACTGGAATATCGAAAAAGACAACGTTATGAATTAAAAAGCAGGTAATTAATAATTACAATAAAAATATTGGCAGCTGCCAAAAAGCATTCGAATTTTCCTGGTGTGCATGATTATTTTTAACTTCCCCTAAGAAAATTGAAAATTTTCAAAACTAGGGAAGTTATTGGTTTCACCCCGATTTTCGAAAATCGAGTTTTCATCAGATCTCGACATTTTGAGATCCCAGGAAGCTATTCTGACTAATTTCACGTGGACTTCCATACGGATGTATGCATGTGTGTGTGTGTGTGTGTGTGTGTGTGTGTGTGTGTGTGTGTGTGTGTGTGTGTGTGTGTGTGTGTGCGCGCGTTCGTGAGATGTCGAAAGAGAAAGAATTCGAAAAAAAAAAGTTTTTTTAACATAACTTCGAGATTTCGCAACATAATTTGATGAAATTTGAAGCGCTTTGTATTTGAAATTAGCGGGAAGTTCCGGAGATGGCTTGCAGGGTCAACCAATTTTTCATATTTTTATTAGCAAGTAGTCTTGCTGTACGCGGGGCAATGAAACTAGCTCTCATTCGAAGACAATTTCGTAAACATTTACCGACAACTTATATACACGATACACTCCCGAGTAATTGCCATAAGACACGTAAGTGAGAGAGAATGCACATTAAGCTTCATTGTGCGCTCACATTTCTGACTGCCTCGAATGCAGTGAGATATTGCGACGAGTATAGGTAATAATTACTCTTATATCATTAACAGTGATCATATATTTTTAGCAATACGAGTAAATGTTAAATTCTAATACTTTTGGTTTTTTGAGGTGAAAGGACTACATTGCGACTCATCTTAAAGGATCAATTGGGACCAATTTGGACCAAAATATAAATTAAAAATCCAAAATTTCGCGTTTATTCGCATAAAAAAACGAAAAATATTTAAAAATTCGCATTTTTACCACAACCATTAAAATTAAAAAATATTTATTACAGTACAATAGTAATAGTTAAAAGATAATATCGTGCTTGTCTGTATATTTTCTTGCTTAAGCCTTTGCCTTCGGTCATTTATGATGACATTGTAGATACTTAAATATCTTTCAGCATCTACACTGTTGACTGGAACTTTTATTAAAACTTTTGTTACGAAGACTTTGTACAGCATTCGTGAACCTCAGGTAGCAACATTTTGATGCAAGTAAAATCTGCATGACGTTAAGGAGATATAGTAAAAATACTACCTCAAATGGCTTAGCAAGATCCTCCGTTATGCCGAAAATATTGCAGCATTAGTTTTGAAATAAATATATGGTAAAACTGAGGATTAATGTTAGACAAAAAAACGATGCCGTAAAATTTTCTCGACAGAAAAAAATCCAAATTTACCTCCAAACTGAACAATAAACCGCTGGTATTCATAAAATACTTTAAATTAGATCATGAAACTTTACATACTAACTGAACTAACTATAAAGCAGGGCTTATGCTTTTTAGTTTCTTTAATTACCATTATTTTCACTGTAAAAAGAAATTACCTGCAATATCGGCGTGTTGAAGCTTTTTTCCTGCCACCCGATAAGTCTCGCTTTGGCTTTCGAATGGAAAAGCTGTGTGTCGCTTACAATCAGAATACACATTACGCAACAGGACAGCGTAAAATTAAAATGGGATATAACTATAATAAAAATAAGAAGCGACTGGGTTGGCGTAAAGAAACCGGCATAAATATGATAACCCTAATGAAATAAGTATCTAACGACCTATCTACTTACAGTATTTTGATGAATATCCCGCGATGTGAGTACTCCATGCCGGAGGTGCGATTTACACAGCGCTCGGTTCGCAACGCACTCCTCTCCCTGGACATCCATAAGTCGAGTGGGCCTGACAGTACTCCCCCAATTGTGCTGAGGACCTGTGCTCCAGAGTTGGCACCGGTCTTAACGCGTCTTTTCCGGTACTCTTACTCCATAGGCGTAGTCCCAAAATCATGGAATACGGCTTTCGTCTACCCGATCCCTAAAAAGGGCGACCGTTTCGACCTGTCCAGCTACAGCTCCATCGTCATCACCTCTTTGTTCTCCAAAACAATGGAATCCATTGTAAACTGCCAGCTCATGAGGTACCTTGAGAATCACCAGCTGATTGGTGATCGCCAATACGGTTTCCGTCGTGGTCGATCAGCTAGTGATCTTCTGGTCTACCTGGCTCATAGATGGGCGGTGGCAGTAAAGTCCAAGGGAAGCATTGGCCGTTAGCTCGGACATTGCGAAGGCCGTTGATCGGGTTTGGCACAGAGCGCTTCTTTCGGAGCTCCCATCCTAAGGGCTTCCCGAGAAATTGTGCAATTGGATCACCAGCTTTCTTGCAGATCGGAGCATCAAGGTCGTTGTAGATGTTGCAAGCTCCGATTACAAGCGTATTAATGCTGGTGTTCCACAAGGCCGCGTGCTATCACCAACACTGTTTCTTCTGCATATCAATGATATGTTGCAAACCTGTAAAATTCATTGCTATGCAGATGACAGCACTGGTGATGCTCTCTACACCGGTCGTCCCAAAAGGTTCTCGGGAAAACGTCTCCGAGTACCGGGACAAACTTGTGGCTGAAGACGAATCTTTGCTTAACAAAGTCTTGGATTGGGGGTGACTAAATCTAGACCAGTTTAAGCCTCAGGAGTCATAAGTTTGCGCATTAACCACTAAAAAGAACCCTTTTGTCGTATCTCCTCAATTTCAAGGCACTCCCTTGTTGCCTCAGCCAGTATCGAAATCCTCGGCGTCAACATATCAAGTGACGTGTAGTTTCGTGGTCACTTGGAATAGAAGGCCAAATAGGCCTCTAAAAAGCTTGGTGTGCTCAGCAGAGTGGGACAGTATTTCATGCAAAACTGCCTATAACTTTACAAAGCGCAGGTTCGGCTGCACATGGAATACTGTTCCCATCTCTGAGCTGGGGATCCACAGTACCAGCTCCTTCCAGTTGACCGCATCCAGCACAGAGCTGCTCAAATCTTGACGACCGAGTGCTTTCCGATCTGCTCGATTCACTGGCGCTGCGAAGAGATATTGCATCTCTTTGCGTATTTTATCGCATCTATCACGGGAAGTGCTCTGAGGAATTGTTCGGATTAATCCCAGCCGCCAAATTTCATGAACGCACTACGTGGCAACCTTCCGATACCATCCACACCATCTGGTTGCTTGGCGGTCCACCACTGTACGTTTCACTAGGAGTTTTCTTACGCGTACTACCTCTCTGTGGAATAATTTACCACCGGCGATTTTTCCGGACCGATACGACCTGGGGACCTTCAAGAGTAGAGCTTACTCTTTTCTAAAGGGCCGGTAATGCATCTGCCATTCCCCTGGTGTTGCGGTGGTTCGTGAGCTGCGTTAGTCACAACATCAGGCGAACCGTATGTCCCCTCTTCTACAAAAAAGTATCAGTGATTACAAACATGTCGCTATATAGCATACGACGCGCGGGGAAGTGGGGGCGAAATTAGAATTTGAGCTTAGTTACTATAGTCCTTTAACAGGAGTTTCTTGCTGAACCACATTAAAGAGTTGTCTATGAAAATTAGCATACCCATTTAAGAGTTCTCCCTGTGGTATATCCCTGAAAAATGGTACTTTGAAGAAGCTCTTCAGTGTTGTGTTAGTGTCTAGAGACGATATGGTCACGGCCGCTGCTTCTGATGGGCAAAATAATTTGTTTATGTGCAGGTAGGAATAACTTGTTGGGTTGGACCTCATATGTGAACACAATTTATCCAAGCTTTCAGTTTATACAAAGGTACTCTGTGATGGCTACTACTGTCGAATGTCTGACTGAGGCGCGCTCGTACCACCCGCCGAACACGCGGCACGCGGGGCAAAGTTCAAATAAGGTCATATAAACGCGGGCAGTGTGCGTTCGCAACGTGCGTGTGCGTGAGGCTCGTAATACATATTAAAAAATTCACGTGTTTATTTCGTTTAAAAATGTTTTTTCTCGAAATTTCGGCGAAAAAGTATTAAATGCACAAAATTCTATATTTCGTATTTATCGCATAAATAACGTGAATTTCGCATTTATCCCTTTTATTTCGTAAAAACGAAAATAACGTGTCTCTGGTTATGATGCACAAATATAATACACAACAACAACAATCACGGTCAACGCTGAATTCTCATTCATGCGGGTGGCGAAAACGGCTTTGTTCCTGGGGCGGAGTTGCTATATAAATGCGAAAGTAAGACAGGAGATTACCACAACGAGATAGATACGAACAATTTTGTAAGGTGACTGAAAGGAAAAATTTTGCCTAAAACTTGCCTCCAAACAGCATAGTTGTTATTGATAATGCACTATACCACTCGACGCAGTCTGAAAAAGTACCATACCAATCAGCAAAGTTAGTTAACGAAACACAATATTAGTTTCGATCCAAAAATGACGAACCCAGGGTTATACCAACTCATTAGAGCAAATAAACTAGAGAAAAGGTATGTTGTGGACGAATTGTTAAGAGAGCATTTGAATCATTGATTTATATAACCCTAGATCAGTAATAACCGCACCAAAGCGTTGCCACTGCACATATGGCCACAGCCATATGCCTAGCTAACGTGAGTTTATTGTTCAATGTGACGCCGACAGAGTTGAGCCGCGACAAAAATGGGTAAATGTGTAGTGAAAGAATGCTATTCAAGGTCGCAAAAACGTAATAAGTCAAGCGGCATCACTTTCAACACATAATTTTTAGTTCTTGTTTTCATATAAACGTAAAAAACCTCAAATAATTAAATAAAATTATCGAATATTGCCATTTAGGTTCAATGTTGCCACTTTTCCGCATTTGTGATTATCCTACATTAATGGGAGACTATATAATTAATGGAGTAAGTTAATTTGTTACCTCTGATTTTAAATATTTTGGAAATTATAATAAAAACTACTTTTTAACTTTCATACAAAATAATTAATTATTCTTATTTTAGTTTATTCATGAATTATCTATTAAATATATTTTATTACCTATTTTATATTAATAATTTTATATTATTTATATTTTCATATAAATTTTATATTAATTATATTTTATTAGATTCCTATTTTATATTATTTGATTTATTAGAACCATAAAAATACGTTTTATTTCATCATTATGTTTACTTCTATTCATCTGATAAGCTTTGTATCCCTTTTTTTCTAAGGGGACGTAATAAAGATTTTAAAGTAAAATATACTTTTTTAATATAAAAACACTTAACTGCAGCTTAAAAAAACTCATTTTTATTGCGTATTTTAGGTAAAATTTCATATAGTAAGTCTATCTTTATCTAATCTCACGACGACGATCTTGTTTTCGCAACTTGTGTAAGTGAGATAGATATATGTTTACTTAAAATTGTTATTAGTTTCAAAGCTACGTCGTCGCGTTTGGATAGTGGTTACACTTTTTTCGACGCGCGGTAATGTGGTTTGCTCCTCTGGTGTTGTATAACTCAATGATTTGAATGAAGTCGTACGTCTGCCACCCTACCACTGCGATTTAAATCCCATTGAATATATTTTGAATCTGATTAAACAAAGGGTGGCAGACAAAAACATTGATCAGTCAGAAAGACAAATAGAAAAATTGACAAAAGAAGCAATTAAATCAATAATATTTGCAGACTGGAAAAAAGAGGTGAACCATATTCGAAGATTGGATGAAGAATATTGGCAAAAAGATCGACTCCGGTCCAAGTAAGGTATTGTTTCTCTTGGAGAAGAAGATAGCTCTTCGAAACGGAGGAAAAAGACAATGACAGTGAGAATAGTGAGATGTCTGGTATAGAAATACTTACTATTATAGTAAATTATAATAGTAAATAAATATGTACCTACACATAACATTCTTCATTTTATTTTCCAAAACTAGTTCAATCTATTTAAATTAATGAAAAAAAAATCTTTTGCACTCAGTACTGCGGAGTGTAGAAATAAGGAGTACAATTTTTTTATAACTTTATATTGCATAGACTTTCATTATTCTTTTTATAATAATTATTTTACTGTTTTCAAAATTTTTGTTTTCAAAATCACTCTCAAGCTCTCAACGTGTTTAACAACGACCATTCTAGGTTATATTTACTAAATTATTTAACACAAAGTAAGTAGTTGAGGTTTTAAGTACTCCAGTTTCATCAACTACTCTATCACCACAAATATTAAATTTCTCAACTCAGCACATTTCACTTTACTAATGTGTGCTGTCACTGTGTTTGAAACAGTTTTGTTGGTGATTTTGTGATCTTTTACCATATTTTTAATATATAATACCAATGAATGTCAGTGTTTTTTGGATATTAGAACCTATTTGAACGGACAATGTTATTGAGAACTAGACATAATAGGTACACAAAAGTAACAAGCTAAGTAGAGACAGCCGCGATTAAAATTAGCTCCCGTTTCGTATCAATAATATTTTTACTATGGAAGAGTTAATACTGTTGGCAGCACATTTTAGCTTTATGGTTCAATTACCATGGCCTTCACTCTACTAAGGGTATATTCCGAAATACAACGCAGTGTACTGTCCAATGCAAATGACGTCGTGAATCGACGCTATACTGGTGATTCGTTCCAAAACATTGGACAGTATATGACGTCATACTTTTGCGCCATTTGGAAAAGTGTTGGCGATTATTTTGTCATTTTGTGCTCCAAAAATCATTATATCCTCCTAATGGATATACCATCAATTATTCTATAATTTTTTGTATTTGAATAAATAGAAACAAATTCTGGCATGCTTCCTTCGGCAAATACACAATTATTAATTGTTTTATTATGGCCGGATATCCGACACAATATGGCAGCGGCACGCTAGTACAATAGTGTCAAATGTTACGTCATTTGCATTGGACAGTACACTGCGTTGTATTTCGGAACATACCCTAAAAGTTAAAACTTAAAAATTTCATGTTGTGTTATTCATATGTCAAAGAATCATGCCTATATGTCATATCATTATTCAAAACAGAAGCACGTTTTCTTATAAAAATGGTAATTGGTAATTGAGATTTTAACATAACACAAGTATGTAAATTTATTAATGTATTATGTGTATTATATTTCAATACAATGAGGTATTTTACAGAATTTATTACGAATTTATTTACAATTTTTAAGAAACAACAGTGAATAATATATCAACAACCATGGGAAAACAACGGCACAATGCAAAGGCACGGCAAATTGTTAAAACAAATATTGATAATTCACAAACCAATGAGGTAAGTATTATTTTATGTACTGTATAAGCTACTCATTTAATGAACCTTCCGGTGGGACGTAACCACACAAATAACCTAGAAGTGTTAAGTGCAGTGCTCAATTAATGAAGTATTATTTTACCACAGAGTAATTTAATACTATAATACTGTATTAACAGTCATTCTCATCATGATGTATTGTGGTAGTAGTTATAACTCCTGGCTCCTCGCATTTAACTATAAGCTGACAAATTATTTCAACTCCAAAGTTACAGAACGCTCTACTGCTACTTCTATAGACTATATTAAATTATTTGATTTTAAAATAATTTCGCTTCGTGACATTATATCAAATTTGATAAACCACAAGTCCTTGCAAAATAACACCGATTCCTACCAAGTATGATACGTGAAGCTATTGAAATTAAAAAAAACCTAATTTCAATAGAGAAGATGGATGGGTGCTGCTATCTGCTTGGGATCCTATAATTAACACAATTAAACCCAAACCCAAGCATACCACTGAAAGACTTCAAGATACTGTAAGCTTGTTTTGCATAGATCAGACCAAAAATTATTATTCAAAAACTGAAGTTAGCGGGGCTAACTATGACATTGGGACGTCAAACATCTTATTCCCCCTGTGACCATAGGTGCTATAAAGCACCTGAAACATCAGGAATAAAAGTAAGTTAAAATAGTTGGTTAAACGTGATAAAATCTGTAAATAGAGTTTTATTCAAAATCACCTTTTACATGGCACTAATGATGTGAAAATAATTACGCAGACCATGACAATGGATCATCACATCCCAGATTTATCACAAAATTAAAGTATATGTGTATTATTTTATTAGGTATTTATTTATTAAGTGTTTCTTGTATAAGTGGTAAAATAAAGGTTTATCCCACATAAGAAATCCACCCTAGGGTAGATAATCAGAATTCATATATTATTTTTCTTCCAAATTTCCCTCTTGGCTGTGTACAGTAGTTTATATAAACATGATAGAAACTGGCCCAAGATTACTTAGTAGACATTGGCATACTTATAAAAATACATACATAGTTCTTGTTTAAAGGTCAAAGCTGAAATACTTTTAGTTCTTCAATTACATATCATTAGATGTGATATAATTTGTGTCATTTTGGAGATATCTTATGATGAAAGAAATGTTTTACTGCAATTAGTTTCAATTATATTATATTGAGGTAAGTATTTAAATTAAATAAATATATTGTTAATTATATAAAAACGGTATTAGATATAGTATGCTACTTACTACAAATTTTAAAATATCTTTTATTGAGAGACAAATTTATACACGATGTATAATTACATCTACTGAATAATGAAATTAGTGTTGGTCATTTAGTGGACATATTGCAGAATTTATAAATTAAATTAAAAAAATTAAAACAAAAAAGTTTAATTTTTTGGTTTAAATGCAGTACATAATATGATTTTTATTTTAGTTTAATTTTAAAAATTAATCAACAATATGTTTAAGTATAAATATTTTCTGTTGAACTGTACTTGGGAAAGAAAGGCTGAACAACAATCAAAAAGTGAATTCCGATTATCCACCCTGTCTAGGGTGGATAAACAAACACACATTTCTGAGTATCACCTTCTGAGTACCTTAGGGTGGATTTATTAGAGTGGATAAACAGAATAACGTAAAATAAAGATGTATATCTTATTGTTTATTTTATAGATATGTAGGAAGGTACGTAAATAGAACTAATTTACAATCACAAAATACACGGATCACAGGTAATAAACTATAAATTGTACCAAGACTAATTTAATAGCTGATAATAATAATTAATTTGTTGCCATGAATTAATTATCTGAATAGTCTAGATTGAGCTAGTAGCGGGATACAAGTAAACCGTGCCACGCCAGCGCTAAGACTGCTTTAAAGGCGGCCGCTCAGTCCTTTTTATACAATCAAGACAAGTAGCTACACAAGCGCCACTACAGGTGCAATGTGCAGCTCTGTGGTGCACGTGTTGTTTACAATAATTCCGACTACCCACAGAGACGCTGCAACAGATACTATTGCTCTATATACATAGTATATATATAAGTAGTATAGTTGTAGCACGAATGGGTCGGCTCGACCGGAGAAGGACCACGCTCTCACAGAATACCAGCGTCAAATAGTAGCTTAATGCTCCTGTATTTCGTATAGTGAGTGTAGAGAACCGGAGACCCTTTTTACTGGAAACGAGGCATTCCATCTTAGTCCTCACGGGTGACAATGCATCTGCATTTTGATTCGTAATCGAGGATAGATGTACATGTCTATGGGCCACAGCAACCACTTACCATCAGATGGACTGTGTGCTCATTTGTCACTATCCTATAAAAAAAAGCTACTATATAAACGAGGTCAACATTTTTTTGTTAATGTATTTTTAATAATATGTAATAGGTAGGTGTAAGATATAGGTATAAAGATGTGTTGTGCTATTAATTCTACATTTGGGTTAGTGATCTTCAATGTGGATTGTCGATGACTGAAGCAGCATTTAACTCTTCTTCACTGGACTCTGGGTTGTTTTTAACACTACCAAAACTCTCGTCTAATGGTTTTTCATTGTTCCAGTTTCACTAAAAATCTACAAAACGATTTTAAGAAAATAATATTCCAATGATGATGCAGGGTCTTATTTACATATACGTCCCCAACACCCACTACTTAATTATTAATTAATAATAGTGTAAGGATAATCATCTGACAAAAAAAAACTGAAAAAAAAAACTAAACAGATATAATTACATTTAGTATAAAGTTTATTTTATACTAAATGATTTTTTTAAATGATGATTTACAAAAATTGTAAAGATTATAATTAGTTTTCCATTGACTGTTTTTAGATTAAACTAGAATTTGGCACTAATGAGTATGGCACTGCAGATGCAAGTAATCTTTTGGCTTTACCTTCAAAAAAGAGAGAAACAAAAGTAATTAGCGAGAAAAAAGAAAAAACTCGATTTCTCTCTAAAGCTCAACGTAAAAGATTAGAGAAGATTGTAGAGAAGAAGAAGAAAAAGGAATCTGTAAGTGTTTTTTAAACATATTTAACATACAAAAATGGCTCACTTCAATAATAAAATAAATTTTTTATTAAACATAAACACTCACGCCTGTCACCCACAGGAGTAGGCAGAGGCTACAGAGTTCCATTTAACATGATCCTGACATACCTCTCGCCTCCTCCATATCCATATACCTATGCATACGTTCTCGTCAGTTAAGGGTACTCTTAATTTGGCCCATTTTCAATATATCGCCAAATTGGTCGATAAACTTTCGCCTAGGTCGTCCCTTTCTGACTCTTCCATTCACGTCTGCAACATATATTTGTTTTGTCACACTTTCCTCATTCATTCTTTCTACATGACCAAACCATCGAAGCATTCCTTTCTTAATCCAGGTCACAGCATCATATTGCAAACCACACTCTTCTAAATTTTTATATTATTTTTAATTTTTAATAAAACAATTACAATAAATTTCATCAAAATTATTGAGCCATAAATAAATAAGTTTCGACGAGTATGTATGCATTTATAAAAATGTAAATAATGTTAATAAAGTTCATGTTTTGGCTTTAGAGGGCTGCTCTTTTAGAATCCCTGTCCCAAGTTCAAGCAACTCCTGATGAAGTGAAACAATTGACAGCTATTTCTGCTGTTCAGACAATTGGACTAAGGAAATTGACCGAATTTAATATAGAAGCTCCAGTGACATCAACTAGTCAAGTAGAGGAACAGAAAAAGTTTAGCAGTATAGCAGGTAATATTATATTTTAAAGTACAAATAAAAGTAACCACAGATCAGTTGATCAGTTACAGTTAATATTTGCTACATCTACCTACCAGATGGACACTTGTCACCCTTGTAAGCTTAAGCTATTTAGGATGTGGTACTTTTTGATACTTATGTAGTGTTTTTAGTGATGCTGAGTTATATAACTTCTATGTACCGATGTGCTGTGATTGTCTTGGGTTTATCTTTTTTGAAAAAAAAGGAGTCATCATCATTATTTTCCAAAACATGACTGCTTGGCATGTGTCACGCCCTTGGTACTTCTGACCATTGTTTGATCCCAGGTGCGGTACCCCTCACGCGCCTTTGCAGTTGCAATCTGCAAGTAGCAGCCGTGTATGGCCATTCGTACAAAGAATTCTACAGTTGTTTGTTCATTTGTTGTGGGTTTAAACAGTTTTAACAGTTTCATTATATTGAGACAGGTTGTTACATGCTCAATGATCTCAACATTGTTGTTCGTTTTGTTGCTGATGTGGTATAGGAAATGGAACTCTCTATTCCATCATCTGTAGAGACCATCAGAGGCAGATTCCAGCCTTGGTTTGGTCTTTCCTGCAAAATTATATTATGCCGTAAGTAGTTACCACGCCTGGGCTGACGCATCGGTGCCTCGGGATGCAAACACCAATTTTCTTAACGCAATATTATAATTCTGATCTAAGTCAAAAGAGTAATAACCAAGGCAAAACAGAGCACTTCAGCAGAATTGGCAACTGCTAGTTCACCTTGCACAAAGTTTGTTCAAGTAAATTTTTGTCAGCCGTCTTTTCCATTTCTGCACAAGTAAGAATATTCTGGTCCATGTCACAAAGGAGAAAGATTTTAGGCTCTCTTTTTGCGTCCAACTCGAGTGTCGATGACAGGGTGAATATACCGCCGACTATCCTAGTAATGGCATTTTAAATATGTGCAATAGTACTAAATTAAAATATGCATGCTTTCTGCACACTCTGCATCACGCGAAGTCTCCAAGATATCTGTATGATAAAATTGCCGTTGAAAAAAAAAGTTTGCTTTCAGTCAGAGAAAATAGTCATCGGCTTCCACTACCCAGGATTAGCCTCGCTGGAGCCAGGGGGTGTTTTAAATTTGCCGCTGCTAAAATTTGGAACGATTTGCCACCACCAGTCCGATCTACCCAATTTCCGTCTACCTTCCGACAAAGATGCCGCAAGTGGCTTATTCAAAGACAGTCCCTGGCTCTATGTGGCTTTGATACCCCCTCAAATTAGATAACTTTTTTTTTTGTATTTGGAAGGTATAATTTATTAATTGTTTTATTTTTATTTTTACTTTTTTATTGTTGATACGTGTGTTTCATCAATTGCCTAAGACCCTGTATGAATTATGCGCAAAGGCTGTGGCAGAATAGCAGGAGTAATGGGTTTTCCGTTACAACTGAGTCACAGACCGTTTTGTCACAACTAAAAAGTTATTATTATCTCTCTATTTAAATTTTAACATTGTATTTTTGTGTGGCAAATAAATACTTTTTATTTATTTATTTATTTATTTATTTATCCTGTAGTGTGAGTGATTAGTGCGCAAAGTACTCCTCTCACTGGACGTTAATAATTCCAGTAGTTCTGATGGAATTCCTCTGATTTTGCTGAAGACGTGTGCTTCGAAGCTCCTTAACTGTAGTCCCAAACTCATGGAAGATAACATTAGTGCATCTGATCCCTGAAAACGGCGACGGCTCGGATCCATGAAACACTATTTACCATAACTTTTACCTATTACCATAACTTTTACCTATTACCATAACTTTGTACTCAAAAAGAGTTGATTATAATACTGTAAGCTCATGAGGCACCTCAAGGAACGCAGAGAAACCATAGAATACTATAAAATATACATAATAGAACGGGGGAGTGGGTGGAGCCCATGTAGCCACTAACATGTCAATTCACACATATAAATGTCAACACAATCGTTTCCAATATTTTGTGAATATTAGAAACAAAAATAAAGAAATATTTATGTGTCAAAAACTTTAATCAAAAGTCTAAAATGTGTTTGTGGTAGTGATAACTGATAATACGACGTAATTGCTTGTATTTGTGCTCCCGGCGACGCCGATCCTCGAACAAAATAAAGTTGACAGCCATTCTATTATGTATTATAATATTCTACGCTTGAAACCACTAATACGGTTTCCTTTAGGATTGCTTTACTTAAAAGTTATATCTGTACTTCAATATTCCGCGGAACTTCTTAAATTCAAATTTGTCACACATTTTTTATTATTTATTAAACTTATTTTATCTTTTTTTATTTAGGAATATTATTTTATACATACAAAATTTGATTTGTTTGCATTTATGTAAGTCTCCTGTGGTGCTACTATGGCCTTCAGCACTTTAATTCTTAATAGATTAATTCCACCAATTCCAATGATTAAATCCACTTACCATCAGTTGTTCTGTGCTCGTTTATAACTCTTTTTCTGTAAAAATAAAAATTAATAAAATTAATGTTGTAAAGTTCATCATTATATTATGTAACTTAAAAATGATTACGAAACAACTTATGTATTACCTGTTGACAGGTGCCAAAAAACGACTCAGGTTATTGAGATTAGAAAATGCTGAAAAGACTAAGAAGAAAAAGTATGATCCTAATATAGTTGGACTAGAAGAGTCAACAGATGATGATGCTGATTCATTATCCGAAGAATGTGAAAATGAAGAAGAAATACCGAATGGTATATCTGTCGAAGAAGATGTTGTTGATAATGAACGAAATGATAAAAATGAAGATAAACAAAATACAGAAAATACTAAAGAGAATTTAGTAAAAGTAACAACAAAATACAAAGAACATACACAGAAATCATATGTAGCTAATGAAATAAAGCCCGAAGTTCAAAACAATAATGAAGTTAAAAAACCATTACTTGATCATCCTACAATTCATATAGATGTGAAGAGAGATCCTAAAATACAAGTTGCAAGATTAAAGTTGCCAATTTTAGGAGAAGAGCAAAGAATAATGGAGTTGGTCAATGAGAATGAATTTTTGATAGTTGCTGGTGAAACTGGTAAGAAATTATTAAATGAAACTAATGTAATCTTTTCAATACCCGAAGTTAAGGGTGTTTTGCTGCATCTATTGTCACGGGGTAACCCGGTAACAGATTATTTAAATTTGTTAATATACTTAACTAAGGATTCATAATAAGCACTTGTATCATATTACCTAAAATGTTCATTTTGCCATAAGCTGTTTCTGCGCTTTTTATAATTAAACATTTCAAATGTTTAATGTTTGCCTTTATGCTTTTATGAATTTGTATAATGTTTTAAAGTTAACCATTTTTAGTGTTTTCATGACGGTAATACTTGAATCACATTTTCAGGCAGTGGTAAGACCACTCAGATACCCCAATTTCTTTATGAAGCTGGATATGCAGAACGTAAAATGATCGCTGTTACTGAACCTAGGCGTGTGGCGACTGTAGCTATGTCTGCTAGAGTTGCTTATGAGTTGGGCCTGACTAGCAAAGAGGTTTCATATTTAATGCGTTTTGAGGGTAATGTTACAAAGGACACAAAAATTAAGTTCATGACTGATGGTAAGTATTAACTGAACTTTAAAATTATTTCTTAGAAGACCACAAATTGAGAGTTGTATTGTAGTGCATGATCTTTTTTACCGGCTGGAAAAAATAGGGTATAACATGTGAACGTAGTAGAAGCCTATGGCACTAATATTTTCTAAAAAATAAAAACAAAATTTTGAACTAAATAAATAAATTTATTAAAATCTATCGAAATTAAAATCATGTCCACCCTACTTTACGAACGGTAATAAAACAATAAATTTAGTAGTCATCTTTGACCTTGTCACTTCGCAGCACTTTTTTTTGAGCCTGCTCAAAGGGCAAAGGTCAAAGTAATTGTTGAAATTTTTTTTTCAAATGTTTAATTCATTTGTTTTTATTTTTTGTCAAATATCAGTGCCATAGGCTTCTACTTTATTCACATGTTACACCCTACTTTTTTCAGACGGAAAAAAAGGTCATTCTGTATATTTTGGAAATCCAAAATCTTAGTGGTATGTGCTCAATTCCAACTTTATTTACTTATGGTGCTTTTCTTATACAAACAAAGAAAGCTCTGAGGATGAGTAATGGGGTATTCATTAGAAAAATCCGAAACTACAGCTCTTGTACTAGGGTAATATAAAATAGAATTACCAGTACGTGAGTATCAACAAAGGCCTGCGTGCAAATTTAAATGATGTGGGTTACCTTATTTGAAGAACACTCATCTCTTGTCCACATTGACAACTAAACCACACGGCTACAACCCGAAATTTTTTTTGACCTCACTCAAGAATCCTGATTTGATTTTTATATGCCTGTTCATTAAGAGGGCATATGCGATTTGCGTCGAAAACTTCATGTTAGTGTATAGCAAAGCTTAAATTACAAAAATATTTCAATTTAATATTAATAAAACAAAACCATAAAATCAACAAAATTGTCCACTTCAATGCTATTTTTTTTTTCGTGTATTGGGATATAAACTTATGTATTTTAATTATTTTATCAAAATACAGGTAATGTTAAATGTACAAAAAAATTTCCTCGTTTTATTTAGTCGATTATTTTATATGATTATTTTCAATCATCACGCGCAGATGCCGTCCGATTGAGTGAGTATGCTCCGGGTCTTCCCAACGATAGGACGTATCACTTTTTCCCGCCACCGCCCGCATTCGTGTTAATTCACACCGATAGGGTAAGCTAGTGTTGCCAAGTGTCCCGATTTGTGCGGGACGTCCCGATTCACCCTTGATCAGGACGCCAAATGTCCCGAATTTTCGCTAACCTCCCTAGTCTACATTTCGATCGATCATTTTGACAGCAAACTTGAATATATCTGTAAGCTGCTACTATATTACAATACTTTTGCTTTGCATATTTTTACACCAAACTCGGAATAAATAGTCAACATTAAAGTTTGCTTTGTGCGTAATGTGGTTGGCACGGCAAGATGTAGATATCAATCATGTTTACTCGTTTTTTTTCTCACTGCCTGATGCCTATTCCCTATAATATACTAAGTACATTTAGTAAAACGCAAAAGGCTTGTGGAAAAGTTCTTCCACTAGTCAATGTCTTCAATAGTTTGTAGGTAGTGTTGTTTTCAATAAATAAAGGAACATTATATGTCCGATGCAAGGATTTTATCTAGGCTATCAAGGTGTGAGGTATTAAAACCGTTTGAACTATGCCGTTTTCAAAGGGCTCTTTAAATTGCATGAGTTGTGAGTTCGTAAGATTTATTACTATTTTCACAGTTATATTATTCAGAAAGTTCAGTCGTATCCATGTTTGGACCAAAAATTATTCCTTTATTTGATCAGTTCTATACACTAAATATAAAAACACATTGCGAATTGTGTCAAAAACCATCATAACCAATAACGACCACAATGGCTACAAAAAATCTGTTTTTGTAGCTATTGTAACTTTCACGATTTTAAAACCCAATTCCCGATTTTATATGGACACATTATCGGAAACGATGAAAGCGCATCTACAGGATAAACAATAGTTCGGGCAACACAACGCAAAGAATGGTACTTTGTTAAATGATATTATTTAATTATTAATAATTTTTCAAGTTAATTTAATAGTAAGGTATTTATAACTAAAATATTTATCCCTATAAAAGATATATATATATTATATTATATATATATATATATATATATATATATATATATATATATATATATATATATATATATATATATATATATGACGGCTCCGTGGCGGAGTGGCTTAGCAATGAGTTTAACTTTAAAATCCGCGGGTTCGATTCCCGCACCGAACAAAAATTTGTAAACCTACAAGTAATTGTTCCGGATCTGGATGATTGCCCTTGTGAAATTTATGTTCTTATGCTAACTGCCTCCACAATATACTTAGGAAACATTCTTAGTGTGGAGGTAAAATTATTATAAAAATAGAAATAAATAAGATATGCGCCATGGTAGTTCAAGGGCGAAGTGCTCGCAACGAAGAGCAACCTGGGTTCGATCCCCGCCAACACTAATGAAATTGTTATTTAGATAAAATTCGAACATACATTATTTACCCCTTTCTAGTTGTTAGCTTGGCGTTGTGACATTTCTTAGTCTACTCAATAGAGTAAAAAAGAAAAGTCGACTTCAATTTACTAAAATAATAAAATAATTTATACATATTAGCTTCCGATGTCAGGGCTAGATCGGATATTAATTCTTATATACACTATGTGTTAGCTCCGACCTCATAAGCTATTATGTGGAAATTGTTTTATTCTTTTAGTTCCCATAGTATCAAGATGATTCGTGCCGGATACAAAAATCTTTGGACACAACTATTATAGTAACCTTGCACTCGCCCAACCTCGAGCAGTTACGCACACAGAGAAAATTGTAATGTGCTTCAATATTGCGCCGTTCCAGAGCGATTTTGACTTGCGCAAATTTGAATATACGCTCTTAAATACAGATAATTTAAATAAAACAATTGCTTTATAAATATTTTTCATTTTCCAGGTGTATTGTTGAAGGAGATTCAGACTGATTTCTTGCTAAGTAAATACTCTGTTGTTATCATAGATGAAGCTCATGAAAGAAGTGTTTATACTGATATTTTATTGGGTCTCCTGTCGCGAATAGTGCCCATAAGGAGAAAGCGCGGCAACCCTCTTAGACTTATTATAATGTCTGCTACTTTAAGAGTGGAAGATTTTACTGAGAACAAACGGTTATTTAAGGAAGCACCGCCATTAATTAAGGTATGATTCATCACATTTTACTGGAGATCACGATTTTTTTCTCGCTCCGGTTGAATTAGATTTTTTATAGGCTGACAAGGAAAATTAAAAGTTTTGCTATAATGCAGGTGTTACCTAATTAAAGTAACTTATGGCCAAAAAATATGTTAATATGGCAAAAATACACTCTTGATTAATTAAATCACAGGAATGAGGCCATAATATGAATTCCTTAGTTACTAATGTCAAATTTACAAAAATGGATATAAGTCAATTCAAAAAGATTATAAGTTAATTCAGAAGCACATCTATTGTAAGGACTTTATTCTTCTGCACTTCAGGCTATACAATTCATTTTTTAAATAATCGAATGTTAGGTCGCTTTTTCCTATAAATATTATGAAATGTATATTAAAAATTACATTCTTCTACATAAATCAGTAAAAATAAGTTGTTTGACATGAGCATCTCTCGTATTGGAGATGATTTGCCACAAGCGCCGTGCTTCGCAGGCCAATTGACTGATCGCAGTTACAGACAGACTGAAAGATGGTTGTATTTACATCTGGCGTAAACGAGCTGCTTATATCATCATATAAGTCTTGTTGGCATTTCTCATAGTTGCCTCTTTTGACATTCGCGGGACGATGTGGGAAAATGGATTTGCTTACGCCGCCATCGTATTGACAGATTTATATTGAAAATTGGTTATAGTGCGTTAGGGCAGGAAATGTGGGGATAAATACTTCTCGTTTATAGGGTAGAATGACGTACCTCCATAGGCCAGTAGAGTCTCTTGCAATTTTCTTGTATTCTCGATGCAGGCGGTTTTCTTCTTGTTTCATTAATAACACACACTTTTAATATAACACTGCGTATTGTCTTTGAGTTCGTAGCGAAATTATTATTTGTAATTATTTATTTTAGCGTGAGCGCTGTTCATAGGCGTTGTGGGAGTTTACTTTACGATATCTCTTTCGTGGCACCGGCGTCGATTGTATCTTCAATCGTTCGTTCGTTCGTTCCATTCTTTTTGAGTTGAATATGGGAATGAAGAAAATTAATAGGATAAGAATGTATAGAAATATATACTGAATGTATTTTTTTACCATTTAGAAAAAAAAAGAGTCTAAAAGGTAATTCATTAACATATTATGACAGTGATCTTTCAATAAATACTACTAAATTGAAGTATTTATTGAAAGATCACTTTCATAATTTGAAGTAAACCTTCCATACTAAAAAGATAATAACAAAAATTTTGAACTAAATAAATAAATCAATTAAAATTATCGAAATTAAAATCATACGCACCCTATTTACTAGAGGCAATAAAAAAATGAATTTGTGACACATTCGCTGTAGGCTTCCTTGTCCTTGTCCTTTTGCAGGGCAGACGTGAATAGCTACGGCGTGAATTCGTATAAATTGTTTATATTTCCGCGTATGTATCGGCCGTCCGCTGATATTGATCGTAAATATGTACCGATACTCTAATGTCGAATACCTAGCTACCTAGCAATAGTGAGATTTTATGTCTTGTCTGCTGAAAACTTAGACGGTGTGACGAGTCGGTATTTACCCGCGTTGGAATTTACAACGTGCATAACGGGCACTGGTGTTTTTTTTATAGAAGGAGGCAAACGAGCATGCGGCTCACCTGATGTTAAGTGACTACTGCCGCCCATGATCAACCGCAACACCAGGAGAATTGCAGGTGCGTTGCCGGCCCTTTAGAAAGGAGAAAGCTCTTTTCTTGAAGGTCGCTAGGTCGTATCGGTCCGGAAAAATCGCCGGTGGTAAATTATTCTACAGAGAGGTCGTACGCGGAAGAAAACTCCTTGTGAAACGTACAGTGGTGGACCTCCAAGCATCCAGATGTTGTGTATGGTATCGGGAAGTTTTCCGCGTAGTGCGTTCACGAAATTTGGAGGCTGGGATTAATTCGAACAATTCCTCAGAGCACTCCCCGTGGTATATGCGAAAGAAAACGCAAAGAGATGCAACATCTCTTCGCAGCGCCAGTGAATCGAGCCGATCGGAAAGCACTCGGTCTTCGACAATTCGAGCAGCTCTGCGCTGGATGCGGTCAAGTGGAAGGAGCTGGCACTGGGGAGCCCCAGCCCAGAGATGGGAACAGTATTCCATGTGCGGCCGAACCTGCGCCTTGTAAAGTTGCAGGCGGTGTGCCGGCATGAAATACTGTCCCGCTCTGCTGAGCACACCAAGCTTTTAAGAGGCCAATTTGGCCTTCTCTTCCAAGTGACCACGAAACTGCACGTCACTCGATATGTTGACGCCGAGGATTCCGATACTGGTTGTGGTAACAAGGGGAGAGCCTTGAAACTGAGGAGATACGACAAAGGGGTTCTTTTTAGCGGTTAACGCGCAAACTTGTGTCTTCTGAGGGTTAAACTGAACTAGATTTAGTCGCCCCCAATCCGAGACTTTGTTCAGCAAAGACTCGACTTCAGACACAAATTTGTCCCGGTACTCGGAGGCGTTTTCCCGAGAAATATTGGCACGGCTGGTGTATTAAGCATCACTAGTGCTGTCTTCTGCAAAGCAATGAAGTTTGCAACATATCATTGATATGCAGATGAAACGGCGTTGGCGATAGCACGCAGCCTTGTGGAACACCAGCATTAATAGGCTTGTTGTCGGATTGTAATCGGAGCTTGCACCGTCTACAATGACCTTGATGCTCCAATCTGCAAGAAAGCTGGTGATCCAATTGCACAATTTCTCGGGAAGCCCATAGGAAGGGAGCTTCGAAAGAAGCGCTTTGGTCTAAACCCGATCGAAGGCCTTCGCAATGTCCAAACTAACGGCCAACGCCTCCTCCTCGGACTCTATTGCCGCCGCCCATCAGTGAGTTAGGTAGACCAGAAGATCACCAGCTAAAGGACCACGGCGAAAACCGTATTGGCGATCACTAATCAGCTGGTGATCCTCAAGGTACCTCATGAGCTGGCAGTTTACAATGGACTCCATTGTTTTGGAGAACAAGGAGTTTCCAAAACCCACACAAAATCAAAGTTCGTTTCTGTGTGAACGTTTGGGCGGCAATCATTAACGACCACATCATTCGTCCAATATGGATTGACGGGAATAACGTATATCTGCAAATGGTTCGTTCCGTCATCGACACAATGTTGGAAAATGTTCCTCTGAACCCTCTGCAAGGAATGTCTGAATTCCAGCACGACGGATGTCCAGCTCGTTAAATATGATCTATGCGCGCATATCTGGACAGCCAATTCGGTGATAGGTAGACAGGTTGCCGCTGACCTGTGAACTGGCCGGCGAGTTCACCAGACCAAAACCTCTAGAGTTTTATTTGTAGGCCGAACTAAAATGGTTAGTGTAGAGGTACACAGAAGAAGCATAAAGTGTTAGTGAAAGTTTAACAAACAATTTACAAAGACGTGCTCGTTCGTATTTAGAAAAAATCAGTGGACATTTTGAACAATTATTGCGATATCGCTAAAACGTATTTTTTTGTAAACAACACTAATGTACCTAGTATAATTTTGTAAATGTCAATCAGTGTAGTTTGTCAATAAGTTGATTTCGATGTTTTAAATATCTCTCAGATACGATAGGTATAAAAATTATTATTAGAAACTATTTAATAATTCAATATAATGCAAGATAAAATTTAATATGTAAAATTAGCCCGTAAAAGTGTGGCCGTGAAGGAAAAGGGGAGATCTCCCGCCGGGCAAGGTGTTGTGCCCGGGGAGCGGCCAACGCTCCTTGTGATAGTTCGGAGCGGTTCTATATATACTGTTTATGATTCGGCATTTTGATAGCGCGATTTAGGCTTCGGTGTGTTTCGCTTGTGGCGCGACAACAGTGCCGCCACATCACCCCCCTGCTCACACCGGAGGTCGACGGTGCAGTCCGATTGCCGGTGCGTCCTTAATGCCGGTGGGGAATGCATGCTGTGTGCGTAAGGGCAAGTGACACCGGTGCGAAAAATATGCCGATGTGTAATGCATGCCGTACTACACACTGGCAAGTGATGCCGGTGAGAACGATGTACCGGAGCAAGTGCCAGAAATCTGCCTTATAAATCTGCGGTGAGTCGAGACGAAGACAAGTTGGACTGCTTTGCAGGAACTGAAGACTGCGGAAGACGATTCTCAGTAGTGAATGGTAGGGGTTCTTGAGGATAATGATGAAGGCTTGAAGTTGTAGTTTCCGAAAGTTATTGGTTGCGTGTTCAGATCAAGTCGGTTGGTAACCATTGTGGCCGTAGAAGGAAAAGGGGAGATCTCCCGCCGAGCGATCCCGCCTGGTGATGTGGCGGCACTGTCGTCGCGCCACAAAAGTATGAAGGAAAGATCGAAATCACAAAAATCATAATCTGAAACGAAAAGTTTTCGGTAGGAATAAGCTTCGGCTGCATTCGGTCGGCACGAATGTATGTCGCAGCCAAATAAGAAATAAGACGTATTAATAAACGCCTAGTCGTAATGCACATCATTTAATGTATCAGTTTTTTGCGTTCTACAATGGTTGATAATGCTGAATTTTAAGTGCCATGCAAAACGCTTTAATACTGCAACATTCAATAGAGCTTTTGTATTGTGGCTAGAAACTCTGTCGTCAAGTAAGTGGACCTAACTAGTCGTTCTGAAATCAGGCTAGACGTTGTCTGCCGTTTTAGTTAATGTATCGTAACGTCATTGCGGCTGAACGTCTTAACGTCAAAACACTTTGCGTTGCAAACATTATGAAGGCAAGTATTGTAGCTAGGTCTTTTTGAATATGCCTGAAGGCAAGTATTGTAGCTAGGTCTTTTTGAATATGCCTGATTCTAAATGTAGGCTGCAACGATGTGTCGTTTGTTTCCACTCGGCCGCCTGGTGCCTACGTAAGAGTACTTGTACACGCTAAGAAATTTTACCTTGTCTACGACAGATAAGACCAATTCATCATGTATACGACAAGAATTTTGTCGGATCTAGCCACGAAAATTTATCGTGTCTGCTCCAGACCAGATAAATAGAGACATGTACACGATGAGATCGTTTTCGGTCAGTCGTATGGAGGGTATGGTGCACTAGTTAAGTTTGTATGTAATGAATGGAATCATGTTTACTACGAAGTAGAAAATGATTATTACATAACATATATATATATATATATATATATATATATATATATATATATATATATATATATATATATAGATATATATAGATATATATGTATATATATCCTATCCTATACCTTTAAACGAGCAATTCTTGTATATATATATATATATATATATATAATCGGAATCTCGGAAACGGCTCCAACGATTTTCATAAAATTTTGTGTGCAGGGAGTTTCGGGGGCAATAAATCGATCTAGCTAGGATTTATTTTTAGAAAATGTCTTTTTGTCCGTGTTTTTAGACAATGAAAAACTGCTACAATATCGTTATAATAAGAAGGTAAATTTTGACAGTTAATAATGATTACATATAGCTTAATTGGTATATTGGGCAGTCACAAAATAGTAATACCATGGTTCGAACCCAGACCGACCGACCGACTTTTTTAATTTTTTTTCAAGTTCTTTTCTTTTTTGAGAAAATCTATTTTTTCGAGCCCTTTTTTTAGTATTTTTTAAAAACACGAAAATTTAAATTAAACAAATTGCACTCATGACTTTTTTATTCAAATAACCAGTTCATTTTTTTCTATTATGTCGCTAAGATCAAAAAATATTATTCGTATTTCATCAGTATGTAATTTGGTATGTATTTGTAATTCAGTCAACCGGGTACTATATATACCTACATATATATATATATATATATATATATATATATATATATATATATATAACGCAGACAAGATGTTTTCTTTGTCAGCGCCGTAGCATTGTACAACACAGTTCGTGTGTAGAAACGACACGAACTGTTGCATAGACGCGGTGACTAAGCGTGTACAAGTACAAGCGCCCTAACGATGATATTCATCGTAGGCATCACTAGGTATTCGCCTAACGAAAGAAATATGCGTGCATTTCGTTCGCACCTACAACTTTAATTCACTAGCGATTGCAGCATATGCCGTGCCGTTTAAAATAATATCACCTATTTTTAGGTTTTACGCAAACACCGTAGGATCAATTTTTTTATGTAATTTTTGGATATTTGGAAATTTTGCCTATTACTTATATTTTGTTATATTTTACAAATACTTTCGAAGATAGCTTCTATTCCACTTACACAAAAGACTTTATTATTTTCCAGACGGTAAAAAAGTCACCCAGTATACTTTGGGTCAGGAATTAAGGAGAATGCACCATTTTAACATCGTAGCGTTTTCGCGACAGCAAAATAAAATTGTGATCTATGTTTCAGATTGATTCTCGACAATTTCCCGTAACAATCCACTTCAACAAACACACCTACAGTGACTATTTGAAGGAAGCCTATAAAAAAACTGTTAAAATACACACGAGGCTGCCAGAAGGAGGAATTTTGATTTTTGTCACTGGTCAGCAGGAGGTATAGAATGTTAAATTATTATTAGTCTCTAAATAGTCGTAAACCTGCAAGTCTGAGAAATAGTAAAAATGTATTTCGAAGACATGTGAAGTTCGGCAACACGCATTGTGACAGCCCGGCGAACATTTCCTAGCCCTAAAACCTTCTCATAAATGAGAGGAGGTCAGTGCCCAGCTGTGGGACGTATAAAGGCTGTAACTTTAAATAGTCTATGTTTTAAGATTCATAAGGCTTTAGGACTGTTCTGGTATTTACTGTGTTAATAATAATGGGCTAGACATATCGACTTATGATTCAAATAAAAGATAATTAATAGAATCAGGCGTTACTTTGCGGAAATCCATTATAATAAAGATTTTAATAGTTACTAAAGGTCTTATCGGTCAGGTGCCGTAGAGTCTACATCACCTGAAGATACCTCGTGTAGAGGCGAAACACGTGTATTATAGTCGATGGTGTATCTTACCTAGAATAGTGGTGTTGGGAGTAGTGGTGCTGGGATTAGTGGTGACGGTATTAGTGCACGCAATTGATCCCTCAATTGCGTGCAGGAGCGTTGCGGGCGGAAGGTGCTCTTCAATCTAGGTAAGACACATCATTGTATTTAATTGAGCGGATGGTTGCAAAGTAACTATTAATATCTTTATCAAATAAAAGAAACATAGCCTTACATAATTTGAAGGTAGTAACGATTTTGTTACTTTTTATTTTAATCCTATAATTATACATATACTAAATGAAAAATTACGTTTTTACGAAATAATTCCAAACTTAACTTAATTATAATGAACAATTTCTTGCCCTAAAGCTCTCTCATTAATGAGAAGAGGTCTGTGCCTAGAAGTGGGGTAATATGGCAGTTACAATTATATTTTAGTTATTTAATATTTTTAATCATACAGTTAATGTATTCTATAGAGCTATCCCAATTCAGTACAACCACTGTGTTATCTTCTTGCGGCCATCGAGTCTTTGAATAGATTGATTAATTTCTATAAGTCTAAAATAGACAAGTATGCGCATATAGTATTCCCCCGTTTCACCGTCGGATAAACAGATTAGGCGGGTCTTTTGCCATTCCACGCATTCGATTTAAACGATTTGCTTCGTCTTAATACGTTAACAAAGGAATTCAGTACCATTTATTCATACGCTTGGGCTCTGCATTTTAGTGTTCTTGGAGGTTTTTTCGAAATGTACATTAACATTTCGAAAAAACTGCCAAGTAACGTTTTTTTTAAATATTTAATGTGTATTTCTTGAATTAAATTGGATGTTAATGTTAAATTGATCGATTAGAAAATAAATTTCACAGGTTAGGTATCTAGTTCGAAAGTTGAAAGCGTCCTTTCCATATCGTAAAGATGTTGATTATACTAAGTTAATCACAAGAAAAGCTGTGAATGAAAATGATGCTGCTTTGGACTCTGAGCCCGAGGACATTGATTCTGATGACGATGAAGTGAGTGTTAATATAAGAATTCTTAACGTAATTGTTGTTACAATTTGTCTAATTCACTGAATATTGTGAAAATATTGTACATGATCATTTGAGCGTTACAATAAATTTAAATAAAAAAAGATAAAAAAATTGCGTTTGTCGACAAGATACTGATATCTTGGTTCCGCATTTGACACTGCTGTTTGCGGCATAGGTTTGATTCCCGCTCGGAAAGTATTTGGATGGCATACAAATAATTGTTTGGGGTCTGGCTGTTTGTCCAAGTGCAATTTGGATATGTAAAGACACCTCCACAATAGAGCACAAATTCCTAATATGAGGTTTATATGGTATGGATTTGGTATTAGTATTTTTTTAAACATTCAAAAAGCTATGTTTTTTTTAAATAGAATTAGAATCACAAACGTGCGCACGGTCCACCTGATGGTAAGTGGATGCTGTTGCCTATAGAGATCTACATATATCCTCGATTAAGAATCAAAATATACGTTATCACTATGAGGGCTAAGATAGAATGCCTCGTTGCCAGTAAAAAGTCTCTGACCTCCGGTTCTTTACACTCACCATACAAAACACAGCAGCATTTTGTTGCCATTTTACGCTGGCATTTTGTGAGAACGTAGTCCTTCCCCGGTCGAGCCGACCCATTCATACTACAACTATAATATAGCTGCTGCGTGGCTCTATCACATATAAAGTGTTTTCTTTAATTCTCATTGGAGCTTCGCTTTAATAGTAATTACAAAAAAAAAAACAGGGATATCCACAAGGCACAACTTCTCCCTATAGACATAGAACATAAAAAACACAAAGTTCTAGATATATTTTTAATCAGAAAATATTGTTGCAAGACATAATGAATGCCACTAGCGCCATCTAGTATCGAATAGCAGAACTAAGAGAGAATTTTCTACACTTAGTCGGTCGGGACGGGTACGCACTCGAACATTCTAGATGTTTCAGAAGAAAAGGTCTTATATAAGGCCGGTTTAGACCGCGACCTGAACCCTAACCTCGTAACAATATTATTGCTTTCATGCTTATCATAGTCATCTCGTCAGGTGAGTTTTCGTCGGATTAATTTTATGGTTCGACCTTATTGCGCACGGTCTCATCCATTCATCTGGATTCGGTTTCATTCATTTGGATCCTTTTTTTAAAAGTTATCTTTTGGAATGTCGTATAAATTGTTACTATTTAATTTGGAGCTAGATTTAGGGCTAGGGGCTTAATTATTTTACTGAAAAGGTAAAATTGGCATCACTGGTTTTGCGTGTTTCCATATCCTACAATCACACCTAAATTACTGCAATGTTTTGTGGATGTTCTATTCGCTCATTAAGCGTTTTCGTCCTTTTACTATGTTTTTCTGTTTGAGTATTAATTAAAAGTATGTAAACATTGTTTAAGTTCGTACAATATAAGATTGTAACAGAGAAACCTTACTATTTTTATTTAATATAAGATTAATATCAAAAATACTAAACATTACACCACATTTCACTAAAAAAATTATAACTAGCAAATAATAAAAAAAAACTAAACTTATTTTTTTACTTATTTCTTTTCCATTGAAAGGTGGAGAAAGAAATGAAAAGAGCTCGCAAAGCTAGACGGAAAGCGAAATTGAAAGCAAAAGCATTGCCGAAGATAAATTTGGACGACTATGATATGCCTGAGGACGATGGCCAGGCAGACCTAGTGGGGAGTGATGATGACAGTGAAGGGCATTTAAGCGATTCAGGTAATGTTATTGTTGGGTTATATGTTACCTATTGTTCTGATTTAGTTAGTACGTAAAATTTAATTTTACGTTATTAGTGCTAATACAAACGTTATTGATTTTGCCATTTGCACACAACTCGATTTAACTATCGGCCGATCAAAAATTATGCAGTCTGCGCGGCCCTATTAGAGGTTATATGAACAAGAATTTGTATTTTTATATGTGACATGGTGACAATGGTGCAAAATAAGCGCATAGTCTCCCCGTCCATAGATACATCTGTCACACCTAAAGGACTACGAATAAACTTTACCAGTAAAAAGGTTCATAGGTATTGAGTAAGCATGGTTCTTTCCCGACCGAGTTGACTCATTGGGGTTGCAAGTATAATACAAATACCAACATGGCCCTACCACGTGTAAACATATTGTTTAAATGATATAAACGTATTTTTTTTTTTCATTTGTTACATATTGAAATTAATAACATGTACACTTATAATAACGGGAATTTAAAAGTCTTATACTACATAGACGTTTTTATATATAAAGACTTTTTAACAAAAAAAAAAAATCAAACCGCCGAAAAAACTGAAAAGCAAAAAATAATAAACCTTTTTCATTTATCTTAATAACTAAGTTCTTAAACTAATCTAACTGTTCCTAAATATATATTTTTGTAATTATTTTGAGTTTTTAACTAACCCTAATATCTAAGTTCTTCAGGTGTCCGAGATTTGTCGTAAAGTCACAGGCATACTTCGTTCCATCTATCGTCTTAAGTTCTTTCTGCTTCCTTCAACTAAGCTTCTACTCATCCAATCTCTAATTCTTCCATTATTTGACTATGCCGATGTTTGTCTTTCTAATATCTCTCAGGAGCTGCTAAGCAGGTTGGACAGGTTACTTAACAACTGCATACGATTCATCTTTGGCCTGCGCAAATACGATCACGTATCAGAATTTCGCTCCCAATTTTTTTTTTTATTTATTATTAAAAAAATACAAAATTTAGTTTTTAAATATTCACATTCCCACAAAACTGCTTACACAGTTTGTCTGCAGGAACATCTGAGTCTCATTTACATGATATATACTATTAATGCTAAGCACTGAGATTAGCCAATAAATATTTCTTTAATTTATTTTTAAATATGTTTTTTACTGGTTCACGTCGAATGTCCTCAGGCAAACTGTTGAGTAAGTACGGTAGTCGTTTCTTTAAAGTTCTATCCCCGAAGTAGTTATTTACTTTTGGTACAACAAATTTGCCTGCAGACATCGACCGTGTACCCTGACCATGCTTGACCAGTATTAGAGTACGGTCTCGACAGTTGTAATTATTTACGGCAAGTAAATATTTATGTTTTAAACTAACTGGGAGTACTTTGCAGATTTTAAATAGTTTTGTGTAATCGCCTCTACAAATAGCTTTAGTTTTTTTATTAACGAGCAACTTTAAAAATCTAATTTGTAATGCTTCAAGCTTATCAATGTAGGTTTTAAATGTAAGACCATAACTGTCAAGAGCGTATCCCAAGATCGAATCTACCAATGAAAAATATAAGCATTTTAATGTAGCAGAAGGAACTTTAAAACTTAAGTGATAAAATTTGCTTAGGAGTAATCTTAACTTATTACATACATAATCTACATGGCTGGACCACGAGAAGTTAGTATCAACTTTAACACCGAGGTAGGTTACACAATCGACTTTTTCAATAGGCTCACATCGACAATTATTTAGACCATTGTGGAGGCACTCAAAGTTATGAGTATACATTTGAGGAGACGAGTCAGTAGGACGTAGATAAGGCGACTGAATGATAAGATACTTGGTTTTATCTGGGTTTAAGACGATACCATTATCATGGGACCATTTAACTACTGAGTTTATGTCTTGCTGTAATAGGTGACATGTCTCCATGAGATTAGTACCAGCACGTAATGTACATAGGTCATCTGCGAACATGTACGCAGAGCTATGCTGAAGTACGTCACATAAGCTGTTAACATGCAGTAAGTAGCAAATAGGCCCACATCCCGAGCCTTGTGGCACCCCGCACCTCACCTCAGTCGCCTCACTAAACGTGTCACCAACCTTTACACGGAAAATGCGTGATGCAAGATAGTCACGGAACCACTGGTTTAACGGTTGTCCCACGCCACATTCGTCCATTCCATTTAAGAGTGTTTCTGTTTCTAAGGTATCAAATGCTTTTTTAAAATCATAAAAAATAGCAACGACAAATTTTTTATCTCCTAAATATGAGTTAATTTCGTCAGTAAATTTTGATAATAATGTATTCGTACTTTTTCCCCTTTGAAAACCATGTTGACGTTCATTTAATATGTTATTTTTTTGTAAATAAAATCCAAGTTGATTTGTTATACATTTCTCAATAATTTTATCAATACTAGATAATATAGCAATTGGTCTATAGTTTGAAAAAGATTTACGATCACCCTTTTTATGGACTGGACGAATTATAGCTTCTTTTAATTTATTCGGATATCTATGGTGCTTTACCGACAAGTTAACTATATTAGCTATGACAGGACTTATTTTGTCAACAACTAACTTTAAGTCTGACATCCGTACGAGATCTGTTCCCGGCGATTTATTTTTATCTAATTGATTAATAACACGTTTGACTTCTCCACTACTGACCGGTTGCCATCTCATACATACGTCAGGTCTATCCACGTAATTGTCCCTCACTAACCATTTTTCCGTACATGTGTGCCTTATGAGGTCGACTTCACTTAAAAAGTTATCAGCAAACTTATCACAAATTTCTTTTACACTACCTTGGTTTCCCATATTAGAAAGTATTAAGTCGTCTAGTGATTTTCTTTCATTACCCAGTAAACTATTTATCTTATCCCATATTTTCTTTATATTTTTATTACAGTCTAGTATACTTTGTTTATCATATTTCATTTTACATTTAAAAATAGCCTTACTACATTTATTCCTATATTTAGTATAATTTAATCTTTTTATCATATTTTTTGGTTCATTGCACCATATAACAAATAACCTATCTCTTTTTAAAATCATCCCTTTTAAATTTTCACTTATCCATCCTTTATTTCTAACACTTTTATTTACCCCAACCGTTTGCGATTTGTAACACTCATTATATATATTAGTAAAAATACTAGAAAAAGCCTCGTACAACTCAACTGGACACTCAATATTCAACAAATGATCAAAATCTGTTAATAGTAATTTTTCTCTAACTAAACGATTATTTAGAACGCATCTATTGACAGGTCGCATAGGCGTACGACTATCGGAGTGGGTGATATGACTCACGGATGGAGCGCGTTTCCATTGTATCGCTGCCGATACATAGTAATGGTCAGATATCTTATGTTGTATTACAGCTGATTCAACTAATGACAAAGGTGCCCTTATATAAATATGGTCCAAACACGATTCTACAATGTTACCCATGACTATTTCCCTTCGTGTTACATCGCATATGCACCTGGCAAAACCATATTCAGCCATTATATTTTCATACAATTTGACATTGTTATCTTGATATTTTAAGAGATCGATATTTATGTCACCACAGAATATTGCTTTTGAGTGCTTAGGTAATTTGCTAAATAAATTTCTTAATTCTACAAAAAAATCACGAATTCTGAATTCTTGGTTGCGGAAACGAGGCGGCCTATAAATAGAAATTAAATAAATGTGCTCCCCATTAATGTTGAGTGTAATGGAAACGCACTCCGCCGAGCGCATAACACTACTCGCGAGCTCAGCCGTTTTGCTTACATGCGCTGTGAGCTTCGCCCGGGAATACACAAGTACACCTCCGCCGTTACGTCCCTGTCGGGTATAAATATTTACTTTGAAACCAGGAATTTTGTAGAAAGATAATACAGAATAATTAATGTTTGGTTCAGTTATCACAATGATATCCAATTGGCTCAAATTACTACCGAGAGTAACTAGGAATTCATTAAAATGTTTTTTTAAAGATCGTATATTCACATGTAATAAACGTAAGTCCTTGATATTGTGTACTTGTTGCACCCACGTATTTATGCTATCAAGACACGTATAACTTACAGATTCATCGCGTAATATGGAGTCGATATTGCTTATGTCCGTGAATTTATATGAAAAATAAACACTATAAGCACTGGAGTTAGTAATATTTTCACTTTTTGTTAAGTAGATCACAAATTAAAGTGGTTTCTTTCTTTCTTTCTTTCAATTCCGTGGTGACACTCATTCTCTCAATCTCCGATCTTCACCCAAGTAGACAGTAATAAATTACTGTCTACTCCTCTCCACCATTCTGGGTTTATGTCAAATTCTTTCACATTAACTTCCATCTCCCTCTGGAACAAATTGCCTGTTGACCTGCGGATAACACCTGCTAAAAACGTTTTTAAAAGGAAACTATACGAATATACCCGTAACCAACAAATTTGAGTCCACTTACTTTATATGTTATAGTTATTTGTATATAAATTTATGGAGATATATATATATATATATATATATATATATATATATACACATATATATACACATACATATATATATATATATATATATATATATATATATATATATATATTATGTATGTGTAGCATATAGATTTTTGAATAGAATGTGATTATGACAACTTTACTGCCCCTAACTCACTCTCTGTTCTACCCAAGGTTAGCTGGTAGAGAATGCCATATAGCATTAAGCTAAACCAATGTAAGTATGCCTAAGTATTTTGAGTCGGCGCCAAACAAGCAAATTAATTAATTACGTAAAGCATGGTACTTGGCAAGACAAGCCCCTTTGCCGGAAAATGCCGAACTTTTACGAAGTTAATGTCAGCAAGACAGCAACCCGAATAGGGACACACGTGAGGGCGTCACTGTGAGCGGTCGTGCGGAGAGCGTGTTTTTTGAAATGTTAATGTTTATCGCTGAAGATTTCACGTTGCATTGATAATTTGATTTGGTTATTTCATTAAATTTAAGGTAATTTGGTGACCTTTAACTTAGGTATACTAAAATTAGTTTAAGAATTTAGTTATTAAGGTTAATTAAAGACTCACAATAATTATAAAAATATATACTTAGTTAGTTTAAAAACTTAGTTATTAAGTTAAAAGAAAAAGATTTATTATTTTTTGCTTTACAATTTTTTCGGCGGTTTGATCTTTTTGTTAAAATGTTTTTATTTCATAATTTTTTGTGGCTATAATTTACTAATTACTACGTGTCTAATTTTTGATTACTTTTAAAATAGCTACTTACCTTACTTTAGCTATTACATACATACATACATATAATCACGCCTCTTTCCCGTAGGGGTAGGCAGAGACCACTTCTTTCCACTTGCTACGATCCTTACATACTTGTTTCGCTTCGTCCACTTTCATTATTCCCTTCATACATGCTCTACGGTTTAGGGTACTCTTAACCTGGCCTTTTTTCAAGACGTCCCTAATTTGGTCTAGAAAAGTCCGCCTAGGTCTACCCCTTCCAGCACTTCCATTCACACTCGCCTTATACACTTTTTTCGTCAATCGTTCTTCATTCATTCTCTCGATGTGGCCAAACCATCTCAGCATACCTTTCTCAATTTTTGTCACTACATCTTCTTTCAAGCCACAACGTTTCCTTATCTCACTATTTCTTACCCTGTCACTCAGTTTAACTCCTATCATACTTCTTAATGCTCTCATCTCAACTGCATTTATTCTACTTTCATGTTTCTTCTGCCATACCCAACTTTCACTTCCGTACATGAGTGTCGGAACCAACACCCCCTCATGCACAGCCAAACGAGCCTTGTTAGACACCTTCCGACTGTTCATAAAGGAGTGCAAAGCTCCATTCACCATGTTTCCTGCATACACTCTTCTTTCGATATCACTCTCACACTTTCCATCTCTTGTAAACTTTGACCCCAGATACACAAACTCTTTCACCTGTTCAATTTGTTCATCTTCAATCACGATATTGCAGTCTGTCACTGCCTCATCTTTTTCAAACTTTAGCTTATACTATAGCTTTAACTATAGCTTTAACTTTAGATTAACTTTAGCTATTAACTGTTATATAATCCTACTTTAACCTATTATTTGCTTGAAGCTGTAGTCGACCTCGGAAAGAAATTGTTTGCCAAAGGTCAGGCATATGTGGCTCAGAGTAGAGTAAAAAAACTTGAGGGTATTGCTTTATCTGATCTAGAGCCAAATAAGGTAACACAGACCTCACGATGAACGAGCTTTAGCAGAAATGTAGAGACTGAGAGGTCATTTTTGTAATGTAATGTAATTATTATGTAATACACGACTCAGTATTAAAAATCTGTGGGCAAACAATAAATCACCCTTTCTCCCATCCTTAGGGCAAAATATTTTTTTCCAAATTTATATGGGACCATTTTCGAGGTATACCCTATCCAATAAAAAATAATTATCAAAATCGGACTACTCTGTAAAAAGTTATGCGTGGTCACAGATTAAAAATATATACGAGTCGACTTGACAACCTCTTCCATTTTTTCGTCGGTTGAAAACGTGGCATATACTTTTATCATTTCTTAATTAGTGCAGTGAATTGAATGAATCGTAAAACTGTGTCTAAATATTTTACAAAAGGTGCTTAAAAATTGACGTAAGGGAAAAGTAATGAACATCTTAACACAAGCATTTTAAGCTTACCTGGAGTAATATAATGTCCTCCAGAGCGAATTTCGGCCACGGCGGCCTGCCTCAACGGAGACTAGCCATCAGCGCAGGGCAGGATCATAGTGTCCAAGTGTATGCGCAAGCACAGGTGCACTCTCTATTCTCTCACTCTCATAATCCGATGGGACGGTGAACCGACACGACTGGAGAGAGATCAGGCGCAGGACCAACGGCTTTACGTGCTTTCCGAGAAACGGGGGTGAGACACCGCCAACTTCCTGACTCCGGGCAACTACTAAGAATTTCTTGACGGAAAAACTCAATAATTAATTTTTCGGCCCGACCCGGGATTCGAACCTAGGACCTCGTGATGAGCAGTCACACTACTACAACCACTAGACCAACGAGGCAGTCTGAAGTAGTATACGGGAATATTAGTAGTGTTATAACACTACTAATATTCCCGTATACTACTTCAGACTGCCTATATAGCACTGCTGGTGTTCTTTATTTAAAACAAAGCTTGTCACCTGTCACGTTAGTAATACACTCTGCTGATTATTTTCCATCTACAAAAGTATACTTTTTCAGTGATGTGTGATATTGAAGTGAATTATCTTTGAAACGATCCATTAACTTGCTCTTACAGACGTAGAAGATGATACTTTAACACCAGCAATAAAGTCCTGTCGTCAGCCTTTGTGGGTGCTTCCTTTATACTCTATGTTGAGTTCGTCGAAGCAAGCGCGTGTTTTTGAACCGCCACCAACCGGCGCTCGCTTGTGCGTCGTCAGTACGGACGTGGCAGAGACGTCACTCACTATTCCATCAATTAAATATGTTGTAGATACTGGGAAAAAGAAAATGCGGTGAGTTTTATGCCATTTGCATTTTATATAAAAACGGAATTTACGTCAACATTACACATGGATTAAAAAATATTTCTAGGGATTTTATTTTTTCACTCCTTTTTAAAAATTTATGAACTATGTGACCAAGGGTGGTATTAAAAATTATTATTTTTTTAAGAATAAAAGAAAAAAACTCTTGAGTACAGGCCTCCTCTTATTTTTGAGGCGGTTTCATAATAACATAACATAAAACATAATAATTTTAAGATAATTGATAGAATCAGGCGTTACTTTGCGGAAATCCATTATAATAAAGATATTAATAGTTATTTTGCAACCCTCCGCTATATTAAATTGAAATGATGTGTCTGTGCACCACTACTCCCGGCACCACTATTCCAGGTAAACACACACCATTGACGATAATACGACACGTGTTTTGCCTCTACACGAGGCATCTTCAGGTGATGTAGACTCTGCGGCGGCTGACCGATAAATAAAAAACCGTAAATTAACTACTTTTTATTGCATTAGAGGATAGGAAATTTCACATTGAGCCTATAATGTCAAACTTCTTCATAGAAATGTAGTCTGTAAATATAAGTTTTTATGGGTCTCATGAGACCGCTAGGGATTTGATGGAATATGGCTGCGGTCGCATGCGACCGCTTGGGGTTTGAGAGGTTAATACTGTAAATGAACTTAGGAATCAAAATGCGGCTACATGTCAGGTAACAGTTAACCGTACTTATGTTTATTTATTAGACCGCATTGAACCCTTGTACCTTGTGACCACATTGGAGCCTTAGTATCCTAAAACAAAACACAATTAACAACTGGATATTTTGTACGTTTATACTGTTTTGTGCAAATAACTTCAGTTATCGTCGCGAAAGTCAACGACGAAATGGCAGAGCAAAGAGTCAGCAATATGGCGTTTTTTATTATCTCTAAGCTCATATTTTATTGTCAAGCTATGGTACTGTACATTCAAGAAATAGGGAGGTTTGGTAGTTGATTCAATTATTATAAATAAATGAATTTTCCTAAAAACAATTTCAAGTTGCTTAAAGACCGATTTACACTTCGACAAGTACAGTAGCGAGTTAACTTGCGAGCCTGGTGAGTTAAGTTTGAACCTCGTTTGAACTGCAATAAGCGAGTTAAGTAGCAAGTTAACGATTAAGTTGAACAGGATAGCCGGCCGACCTATTTTTCGGCGAGTTAAGTGCGAAGTGCTGCCCTCCCGCGCGTCTCCCGCCACCCGCACCTAAACTCGCCGTTCGTGTAAACAAGCGAGTTTAGTTCCGTGCATAAGTTGACAGGCCGCAACGTTTGCGTGCCAAAACGTACAATTGTACTTTTATAATGAAACTCGCCACAAAGTTTGTACGATACTGTTTATTGAATATTTTATACGTTTTATATTGAGTTTTAATAATAAAATGGACGGAAGATATCACGTATAAATTCGTACAGGCGTATTTAGAACACGAATGTTTATATAATAGTAGAAGTTCAAATTGTAAAATTAAACCTGTTCGAGATGCTGCACTCGTGAAAATTCTTAAAAACTTCTTTTACAGCGACCATTAATACTTCTCTGACTAGATCATTTAATTCTTGACGTAATCCTAGAACCATCTTAAACGAAAGCCTGAAAAATTCTGTAGTCTTTAAACGTCATACCCCAACGAACTCTATGAACTAATGCCCTTAACTAAACTCGCTACGAAGACATTGTTTGAACGCTACTGCCCACTTAACCGTTTACTGTCAACTGTCCTGTAACTAACTCGCTACTGTACTTGTCGAAGTGTAAATCGGTCTTAAGATAAAATTAGTGCAAAAATAGAAAGGTCTGCTTGAATATGAGTAGGTTGCCAAGTGTGTAAAATGCATACCGTGACGTAACAGTACGGATATATTGTTACGCAAACAGCAGTTGTCCGTATATGCCTGTTAGACTCACGCCTAGTCTGGATAGGCCAATAGGATTAAATCACAAAGTGACGAGACGCGACGCGATGAGGCGCGCAATTTTTAAGGTAGGACCAACTTATACCAGAATGAACGACACGTACCGGCTGTACAGCGCGCCGGTGTTTCTGTGTGAACGTACCATGTGGTGCATATATGTAACCCCGTGACGTGTAACATTGCAGCGTATACGATCACGTGACGGGCGCGTCCGCGTGGCGGGTGGTGTGGGTGTCGCAGGCGGGCGCGGCGCAGCGGGCGGGGCGCGCGGGGCGCACGGGCGCCGGGCACGCCTACCGGCTGTACAGCGCGCCGGTGTTCGCGAACGACCTGCCCGCACACCACGCGCCCGACCTCTGCCGCCGCCCCGCCGACGACATTGTGCTGCTCATGAAGTGCATGTCCATCGACAAGGTAACTTTGAAATACTTTTTTTTCTTTTGCAATTAACTCGTACAGGTCCTTCAACTCATCTTGGCACGTGGCGTTATGCGTGCATAAAGCTAATTTTCATAATAAATGAACACTTTCTAGTCTGCCTTAGACACTTCATACAAAGTCTGCTCGAACACTTCTAGTTTATCTGCCGTCGATGAAAATAGTTATCCGTTACAGCTGCAGAAATAGTAATAATAAGACAATAGAAATGAATTAGCGCTCGATTACTTCCAAAACCGATGTCGTGCACATCTTAATATAAACGCATTAAGCGACCGATGCCTGCAGCCGTATTAACATACGTAACGCACAATGATATCTAATGTTTCACATTACATTGCTTGGTAAGTTTATCAACGTCGCGTGCGTCGCGTATTACGGTAAAACAAAAGCAGCAATGGTAATTGTACAATACGAAAAATAACAAATGAAAGTTTTCAAAGATAGATATCATAGTAAAGTATTCATCTAGATATAAATTAGTTAAAACAATGATAATTAGTAAATAATCAACTTACTGATGATATGTCTTTATTAGTTGAATTACACGTCGTTGATTAGTATTTACAACTGATTATGCTGCAGTTCACCATTATAATAACATAAATTCACGTTGGACATTCCCCGCGCAAATAAATCACATAATGGTGAATGATGTTCGTCAACACATCATAGCTGTGACAAGGTCACGAGTCTATGCGACTTCTATTGTATAACTAAGAAAAGTAGAAAAGGTGTCAGACAAGGCTGTGTGGCTTCCCCGTGGTTGTTCAACCTATTTATGGACAGTTGTTTGCAAAATTTGAAAGTTGAAGAATGCGGATTAAGAATGGGTAAGTTAACCGTCAAATGCCTTTTGTACGCCGATGATCAAGTTATTTTTGCGTCGTCGGCGGCCGAGCTGCAAATGATGGTTATAATAATGAACAGATCATTAAGGAAAGGGGTATGAAAGTGAACGCAAGTAAGACGAAAGTGATGGTTTTTGAAAGAGAAGAAAGTAAAACGATGTGTGAAATAAGAATAAAAGGGGAGTTGATCGAGCAAGTAGATGAGTTTGTATATCTGGGATGCGTATTTAGCAAGGATGGGAGATATGATAAGGATATAGAACGACGAGTGAACGCAGGAAATAGAGTAAGTGGGGCCCTACACTCTATTGTATACCGATTCGCGGGCAGCTTGGCGTCAAGTGCTTGTGTCCCGTATTAAAAATTATTTTAAATATAAAACAGCATTTTTAAATAAGTAAACAAGTAATTTAAGAACAATTTTAGTAGTGTTATAAGATACATTAGTAGAATGAAGTGAAAACAGTGGTCGTTGGTTGTTACAGTGCAAAATAGTGATCAGCTGTTCGTAACAAGATCAGCTGTTTGTCATTAAACCGTATTGCAAATTGCTGCTGTAAACATTTAAGTTATTTAACAAACCTTAAATAGTTAAATGTAAACAAGGTAAATAGTATATAGTAAATCGCTAATTATTAAACATTCTTATAATTATACATATCAAATTACATAATTAATACAAACTTCGTACTTGTCAATAAAAATGGCAAATAAGTGCGGCGCCTGTGGTCGTTTTGCTTCTACAATTGACTCGATAAAGTGCTCAAGTTGCACTCATTTATTTCATCGCAAATGTGCTAGTATTCCTATTGACGGCCGAATATCAAATAAATGGCAATGCAGCGGTTGTAAGGCAAAAAATGTATGTGCGAGTGGGGTGAACACAATTGCTACGCGCAGTTCGTGTAGCTCGGGCGGCACGGACACAGAGTTCGGCGATGCACAGCTTGGATCCGACGATGGAGGGCGCTGTGAAACTAATGTCGACTTAGCAAACGAGCTAAAATTAATACGCGAGCAGTTGAATACTATTGCCCGCGAAATGGTATCTTTTCGCCAGGAAATCACTAACATTAATTCTAATGTTAGTGAAATAAGTAACAGGGTTAGCGACGTCGAGAAAAGGGTCGCATGTCTTGAGCAGCAGGCAACGGACTTGCCGAGTCAACCCGGAGGGTCCAAGGTCGAAGATAGCATAGCGGAGTTAAAGTGTCGACTTAACGAGCGTGATCAAGAATTACTTTTAAACGATCTGGAAATATCTGGTGTAATAGAACAGAAGGGCGAAAACCACGTGCACCTCGTCACTATGCTTGCGGCTAAAATTGGCACTGAATTGGATGAGCGCGATGTTGTAAGTGCAAGGCGTATAGGCATGCGCCGCGAGGAAATACCAGGCAGCGGTGACAAGCGGAGGCCGCGTCCGTTAGTTGTCCGTCTCGCTCGTCGAGTGATTCGAGACAAGCTAATTCACGAAGCGCGCGTTCGGCGGGGGGTGGATACTGCCGGTTTGAACTTAGGTGGCGAGCCGCGCCGATTTTATGTTAATGAGCGGCTCACCTTAATCAATAGGCAATTATTTTATAAAGCACGGGAAGAAGGGCGCCGCAAAGGCTGGAGATATGTGTGGACGCGGGAAGGATGCATTTTTGCGCGTCGTGATTCTGGCTCACCCCGTTATAGAATTCGAACAGAAATAGATATAAACAAAATTTTTGGGGATTGAATAGTTTGAAGCGAATTTTAATCTTGTTCTTTACGTTACTTCTTGCACGATGTCAATTTGGCTGTCGTCTGGATTATAATTATTTCTTAATGATTGTTTCCCCTACGCATCTACGTAGCTGCTATTACGAGAACATTTTATTTTTATTTTTATTTAGACTACATTTTATTTCCATTTTATTATTAGGTTACATTTTATTTTTGTTAAGTTGCTTTGCATACGTTTATGGAGTATGGAGTAAATTTTTTGTCTGTTATTTTGTAGTTACACTTTTAATATTATCACATTTATTCTTTGTCTTTTGTTATAGTGAATATTGTGACCGGTTTAATGTTTGCTTTCTAATGTGTAGCAGCATAACGGGAAATGGCGACAGGATATTGTCGGATAATATATTCGGAAATCAATTATGTTTATTTATAACTTATAACTGTGGCCCATACATAGAAATGTATTTGACAGTACATAAGCAGTGGTATCATAGTCTCCTTTATTATGGTTTTGTTTGGGTTATTATTAATTTTATAACGTTTTCGTATTATTATAAATTCTTTGAAAATGACTAAATTAAATAAGTTGAAAATTGGCTTCTTGAACCCCGGGTCCCTTGGTACTAGGCACGACGAATTCCTAGCTGCTATGGCGCATCACTCTGTAGACATAATGGCTATCAATGAAACATGGCTTCGGATAGGGGAGGAAGGCCGGGCGCCTTCTGTTCCAGGGTATCGACTGCTTCACGTACCCCGACCTCCCGAAGTTCGTGCGCGTGGCGGTGGTGTGGGTTTTTATTTGAGACGGGGCTTGTCGTCAAAGATTATTCAACATCCTATTTGTCCCGCGGTGGAGCAGATGTGGTTAAATATTAAAATTAACGGCAAGTCCCTTGTCTTTGGTACTGCTTATCGTCCCCCATGGTTGAGCGTGACATTATTTATGGACGCGCTGAGCGAGTCCTTAGGTTCTTTTGTAGGCTACGATCAAACAGTACTGCTTGGGGATTTTAATATCGACATTTTAAATAAAAATTGTGTTAGTACCAAAATGCTTTCGGACTTCCTAACATGCAATAACCTCGTGCAATATGTTGAGGAACCAACACACTTTACTGAATATAGTGAGACACTGTTAGATGTTATATGTTCAGATGCATCGGTGTCATATATAAGTGTGGACTATATTAGTGACCTCAGTAGTCATGCCTTTATTGTATGTGAACTTGACATTCCCAAGCCTAAGTTTCAGCCTGAAAGCGTCACGTATAGACCTTTAAGGGATATGGACATAAACCTTTTCAACCAAGATTTAAAACAAATTAACTGGCACTGTGTATCGTCAGATAACATAAACGATATGATTGATTCTTTTAACAAAAATTTATTAAATATCTTTAATTCTCCCGCCCCTCCTAAAACTGTCTATATAAAAAAAATATTATCCATGGATAACGCATAACATAAGATGTATGATGAGGACACGCAACGAGGCTCAAGTGAGAGCCCGGAAAACAAAACTTACTCCACATAAGGATTATTATAGGGAACTAAAATGAATAGTTAATAAAGCGATAGTTTCAGAAAAGATTGCCTACTTCAAATTTTATATTAATTTAAAACTAAATCAACCTAAAATAATGTGGAAGCACATTAAACGCCAAGTTCAAATAAAAAGTAAGGATACTTCTTTGCCATCCCATTTCAGTGACCCTGATGCTTTAAACAATCATTTTCTTAATATTCCTGGTAAAAATGACGTCTCATTGCCTCTTCTCACTTTCTTTGAATTTAATGGCACTAATGATAACTCTTTTTATTTTAAAGAAGCCTCTGAGGGAGAGGTGGTTAAAGTTATAAACTCTTTGCAGTCTAATGCAGTGGGGTGCGATGGCATTTCTCTTGATATGTTAAAGTTATTACCTAAAGATGTTATTACAGAAATAACATACATAATTAATAAATCTTTTGCGACAAATACCTATCCGGATCTCTGGCAAAAAGCCATCGTTAAACCTATACCAAAAACTAGTAACCCTGTTTGTATGTCGGATCTCAGGCCAATTAGTATTCTACCGTGCCTTTCTAAAATAATAGAAAAGCTTGCATGTAATCAGCTAACAAAGTACCTTGAAGCAAATAACATCCTTCCTGAGCTGCAGCTGGCTTTAGAAAGAAGCACAGCACTACCACAGCGCTTATAGAGGTCGTGGATGATACTGACTGCACAAGCCAGTGGTGAGGGTACTATTTTAACATTACTTGATTTCTCGCGCGCCTTTGAAACCCTCAATATCCCATTACTTCTTTTAAAATTATATTTTATGGTTTAAGCAGAAACGCAACCCAATGGTTTGCCAGTTACTTTAAAAATAGGTCACAGCAAGTTGAAATACAATTAAATGGAAAAGGTAAAGCTATTTTTGGGGAGCGCCCTGTGAACCGAGGAGTACCGCAAGGATCCATTTTAGGTCCCTTACTTTTTATAATATATAGTGCAGACATTATTAAAAATATAGAGTATTGTAAGTACCACATGTACGCTGACGACTTACAGATATATATATATATATATATATATATATATATATATATATATATATATATATATATATATATATATATATATATATATATCGTTTAAGCCAAGTATCAGTGACAAAATTGAACTTGGATTTGGGTCGGATATCTTTGTGGTCAGAGCGTAACGCATTGGTTCTCAATCCAAAAAAGTCGCAGTACCTTATTCTAGGATCGCCAAATCAAATAAAAAAGATCACACTAAGCCACCCTGCCATTATTGTAAACAAGGAACCTATTGTGAGAGTCACTGAAGTCAGAAATTTGGGGGTAATAATGGACGACAAACTTCATTTTGAGAAACATGTAATGGATATTGCACGTAACTGCTTTTATAGGTTGAAAGTACTTTACCGTATTCGCGAGTACCTAAGTGTCACCTTACGTATACATCTCTGCGAGTCTATCGTGCTTTCAAAATTCAATTACGCGGATTCTCTCATAGGCCCACGACTATTATCTCGAACACAGCAAATAATACAGCGGGTACAGAACGCCTGTGCACGCTTTTGTTTCAATGTCCCGCCACGTGCACATGTAACCCCTTTCATTAATAACGCTAATATTTTAAAAATGGACTGTCGCAGGCGACTACACTTTGCCTCACTTTTGTTTGGAGTTATTAAAAATAAAGAACCTTTATATTTATATAATAAGTTGATTTGGTCTAAAGATCAAAATAAGCAGTATAATACCAGATCACCCAATTACAAGTTAGTATATCCTTTCTACCGGTCGGCCGCTTTCAGAGGTAGTTTTAAATATAATGCCACTAAATGTTGGAATAACCTCCCGCCTCCACTGCGTGACCTGAAAACAATTAGTGGGTTTAAAATCAAATACAGGTTACACTTACTTTCGGAACAAAAAATTACCGATCTATAAAATAAACTGGTTACCATGGTCGCCACCGTAGCCAGGAATAGCGGGGCCGCCGGGGACTGGGGGCCGTCTATTTGTGTAATTGTTCATGGGGGGTATATTGCCATAGTTGCCACGCTTGGCGAGCGGGTTGGCAACCGCAGTTTTTTTTGTCGTACAGTTGCTGTTATCAGGAAGATGCTGCGGCCCATCTCCTGCCTGTTTCCCTCTGTCGCCTTTTACGACACCCACGGGAAGATATGGGGTAGTGGATATTCTCAACCGCCATTACACGGCATATGCTCAATGACCTCAATAGTGCCTCCCAACGGATAGGTCTTAAGATGAACATGGACAAAACAAAGATCATGTTCAATGTCCATGTCACACCTATGCCGGTAGTTGTTGGGAGCACTATGCTCGAAGTTGTTGACGAGTACGTTTACCTGGGACTAATAGTCCGACTAGGTAAGTCCAACTTCGACCGAGAGGTCAATCGACGGATTCAACTCGGCTGGGCAGAGTTCGGGAAATTACGACATATATTCTCGTCAGGTATACCTCAATCTCTAAAAACTAGATTGTACAACCAGTGCGTGTTGCCAGTGATGACTTACGGATCTGAGACGTGGTCCTTCACTGATGGCCGTATGAGGACGCTCAAGGTCGCTCAGCGAGCTATGGAGAGGGCTATGCTCGGAGTTTCTCTGCGTGATAGACTCAGAAATGAGGATATCCGCAGTAAAACCAGAGTGACCTACATAGCCCAACGGATTAGTAAGCTGAAGTGGCAATGGGCCGGCCATATAGCTCGAAGAACCGATAACCGATGGGGAAGAAAGTTTCTTGAGTGGCAGCCTCGTACCGGTAGGCGTAGTGTAGGGCGACCCCCCACTAGATGGAGTGACGATCTAGTAAGATATGCAGGAAGTCGATGGATGCAGGTGGCTCAGGACCGTGCTTTGTGGCATTACTTGGGAGAGGCCTATGTTCAGCAGTGGACTTGTGAAGGGCTGTAATGATGATGATGATGATGAAAATAAACTGGTAGGAGGTTAAGTTCTTTCAACACGTCAGTAATCTCAATCCCATAAATTGTGTAGATATTTTTAATTTTCGCTTTATATAATATATAAAAGTATTTTATTTAAATATTTATATAATAAATTTATATTTTCTGACAATCATTTTCTTACCTTTATTCTTTAGCCAACGTTTATTCCGCATTCTTAATAAATAAAATTGATATATTTAGAAGGAAAACGTTAATTCTATTTTGTACTTACCTTCATTAGACTAATGATATCCACTATTTATGTGAATTAAAATTTAAAAACATATTTTTTTTTTTATATATTCCGCGTCGCATTATAGCATGTGCATTGAGGCAGCCGTCCGAGTTACGTCGGAGTGCGGGCCGGACTGAAAACCAGTGTCGGGATCAGAGCAATTCGTGTTTCTGTATCTCGATTTTTACTGAGTCCTGTCCATTTCACGGTCTTATGCTGCTACACAGACTCATTTTATATTATTTTTACATTTTTGTTAATTTAGGGAAATATTGTTTTATTTTCTGTTTAATACCAATTTCTTGCTTTGTTTTGTATCTATTGTGATTAGACCGTGAATAAATGTTTTTTTCTTTCTTTCTTCTTTCTATTGTGAAAAGTCACAATGTGTCAAAAAGGCACGTATGGCAGTTCACAATGCTGTGTTAGCCCCTACTTTAACGTATGTATGGTATTGAAAGTTGGGCGTGGCAGAAGAAGCACGAGAGTAGAATAAACGCAGTAGAAATGCGGTCATTAAGAAGTATGTTCGGGTTGAATCTGAATGACAGTGTGAAAAATTGTATGATAAGAGAAGAGTGTGGTTTGCAAGATGATGTTGTGACCAGGATTACGAAAGGAATGCTTCGGTGGTTTGGTCATGTGGAAAGAATGAATGAGGAAAGAGTGACAAAACAAATTTATGTAGCAGAAGTGAACGGCAGAGTCGGAGACGGACGTCCTAGGCGAAAGTTTATTGACCAAATTGGCGATATATTGAAAACGGGCCAAATTAGGAGTACCCTTAACCGACGAGCATGTATGCATAGGTATATGGATGTGGAGGAGGCGAAGGAGGTGTGACAGGATCGTGCCAAATGGAAGTCTGTAGTCTCTGCCTACCCCTCTGTATGACAGGCGTGAGTGTTTTTAAAAAATATATAAAATAATAAAGAAAGCTGTAAGAAGGCTGACCCCAAAACTTAACCGACGTCCAGGAAATTCCACTTTTGAGCGCTGAGTCCGCGAGAGCTTTCAGTCTATGAAGCAGTAGCCCGCGGAGCTCTGTGTTCAGTCGCTTGTTGCTCACAGCAGTTCACTCGTCTGGTACGCATTTGGTAGGTAATATACCATACGGCATTGATTTCGAACTACTAAAGGAGTTGACTCCAGTTACCCTTATATTCGACACATGTTACTGATAAATATTCCGAACGTAGATCTATTTTTAAATGAAACCAATATTTCAATTTAACTAGTTAAAAATATAGAGAGAAGTTTGAAATTGGAACATACGTATTTTTACTTGTAAATCAATGTATTTAAAAACAAATAGCTAGCCAGTGTATCGTATAAATAAAACTTCTTAGTAAAACTTTATGCGTGACCTGTCGTGTAGTTTCTTCCTAATATCAACGTTATTGTTTCAATACAGGTCGTAAATTTCCCTTTCCCAACGGCCCCAGACAGAATGCAACTACGGTTGGCCGAGAAACGTCTCCAAGTCCTCGGTATATTGGAGACACCAGAAAATAAAGAAGGGAGAAGAAAGGATGATGAGGAGGTAAATTGTAATCCATCAAATACTTGCTTTAAGCATTGGCAATGTTAAAGAGAAATATTTTTTTTCAGGTTTTAAAGGTCACGCCCCTTGGCAAAGCGGTGTCAGCGTTTCCTTTATTGCCTCGGTATGGAAAGATGCTAGCTCTAAGCCATCAGCAAAATCTACTTCCCTACACTATTGCACTAGTTTCAGCTTTCACTGTGCCGGAGGTAATGTATAATATTCTTATTGTGTTATTTAAAGTGTTCGTAGCGTAGTGACGTAATTCCTCGAGAATTATTTATGTTCCCCACGGTTGTTAAGGGACTAAGCGCTCGCCGTATATTTCTCAGTACGCAAACAACCCTTGTTTTTTTAATATGGGATAGGTGACAAACGAGCACACAGTCCACGTGATGGTAAGTGGTTGCTGCACTACATCTATCCTCGATTACGAATCAAAATGCAGATGCGTTGTCACTCGTGAGGACTAAGATGGAATGCCTCGTTTCCAGTAAAAAGGGTCTCCGGTTCTCTACACTCACTATACAAAATATAGGAGTATTAAGCTACTATTTGACGCTGGTATTCTGTGAGAGCGTGGTCCTTCCCCCGTCAAGCCGACCCGTTCGTGCTACAACTATACTACTAATATAACTGCAGCATGGCTCTACCACGTATAAAATTGGATTTGATCCCCACCTGCACGAATAAAATTGTTAATTGCAATTCTATGTATTGTTTCACCCCGTCCTCGGTGGTGAAAGAAAACATCTTGAGGGAATCTACATGTCTAAGGAGTATTCTAGGACACGTAAAGTCCTTTAAGACGACACATCGAAAAAGTGGCTCCGGGCTATATCGCCCTACTGATCCGAGTGAATACATAATTTCTATAAAAACTTAAAAACGCCGTCTTAAGGTTTAAAATTGCGTAGCGCTCGCGACGATTAAAACAGCTTAGAAATTGTCAAAATCTCAAAATATATTTTTTTAAATTATTGATTTAAGTAATCAAAATAACGAGCAAGTAAATTAGGAATATTGATGTTATGAATATATTTAAGTGATTCCCAAGGATATAGATTAAGTAATTTCGTTGTAATTTCAACTATAGTGATTTTTTAGAGATATTTTCGCAAATAATTATGATCGAGTCAAAATTATACAATCGTGTTATTGAACAAGCAATTTCAAGATAAAGACATAAATTTTACTGTATCTAAATTCCACTTTCGTTAGTGGTCTCATAGTCCTATACTATTCGATGAAAGGAGGTGCATTTTTTCGCGGTGTCGCCTTAACAGGTACTGGAACATCTCGGCAACAATTCATATATAAGCCTATCTCAGAAATGAGAGTAACCCCTGCCGTGTAGTGTGACGTAGACCGCATTTTTTATATTTAAAAAAAGTCATACAATTATATCTCTTATATCATGGGGGCTATTTTTTAAATGTCAATAAAAAAATTGCAGGTGATGAACGGTAAAGCGGAATGTTGGCCGGCCACTGGTCAAACGTTGCTGTTGGGAGATCCAGGAGTGTTGTTGAGGGCAGTCGGTGCCGCGGAGTACGCGCATCTTAAGGGAGAGGAAGAGCTCTTCTGCGCTAAGCATGGTTTAAGAGAGAAGGTAAAATCGATCACATGAATTATGAACGTTTTATATTCCTAAAATAGAATAACACATAGATACAGTAGAGCCGTGTGGTGGAGGTGTAAGATAATTAACTATCCCGTATCATCCCGTGGGTGTCGTAGGATGCGACAGAGGAAACAAATCAGATGACGAGCAGCAGTGTCTTCTAACTATTAAAAATAAAAATAAAATTTGTTTGCCAACCTGCTTGCGAAGTGTGACAACTAAGGTAAATATCCCCCGTACGAAGTATCTATGGGTGAAGCCCATAGAATACTATAATACGTACATAATAGAACGGAGGAGTGGGCGGAGCCCGTGCAGCCACTAAAATGTCACTAACACGTCAATTCACACGTATAAATATCAACATGAGATGTGTTTTGACGTTACAATCGTTTCCAAATTTCGCATGCAAATTATTTAGAAAATGCTAAATGGCACCCTATTTACAAAGAAAAAAACGTATTAAAATTTAATGATAATCTTGAACATTAATCAAAAGTCTGTCAACACAGCGAATCGGGTTTGGCGATGCCAATCCTCGTATAAAATAAAGTTGACAGCCATTCTATTGTGTATTATAGTATTTTATGGTGAAGCCTATGTTCAGCAATGGACTTTAGTAGGCTGTAACATAATGATTTCTTATATTTACGCGAACACTTTTAAATAATACAAGTTTTTACGGATTTTATTGCGTATATTTAACTTTTTAAATACCGACGTTTCGAGCACTTTACAGCACCCATTGTCACGGGGGGGGGGGGGGGGACTGAGATGTTCAACGTCCAGATGTCATAGTTAACTGCGGTTACCATAGATTAAAATTTTACTTTTGTTCCGATCTGCACAATATGAACTTACGGTATCTTGAAGTCTTGCAGTTGTATGCTTGAGTTGGGATTTAATTTAATTTATTATAGGATCCCAAGCAGATGGTAGCACCCAGCCATCTTCTCTATTGAAATTAGGATGTTTTTAATTTAAATAATTTTTTTGTGAACACGTACAAGATCGCCCCCTTCACTACTTCAGATTTGATAGACCACAAATCCTCGCTAAAGAACACCGATTCCTTCCAAGTATGATTCGCGAGGCTATTGATATCAAAATCTGCTGCTGGGTTTCGAATGATGAGTGTAGAGAATTGGGGACCTTTTCTTTGAGGCCTTGAGGTATTCCACCTTAGTCCGCAGGGGTAAAAATACATTCTGCATTTTGATTCTTGATCGACGATAGATATCCATGGGCCGCAACATCCACTTACCATTAGGTGGACTAAGTGCTCGTTTCACCCTTGTTATATAAATAAAAAGTATAAAATGAATGAGATTGATATGTTAAAATTTAGACTTTCAAATATCGGTACAATTACAGCAATTTTCAACTTCCTTAATTAACTAAAGTTTTTTTTTAACTCTATATGTTTTTTACGTTTTGGGTACTTTACAGCACCCTTGATTACGAATTACGAAGGGACTCACCTGTAACTATTTTAAGTACTGTCACCTGTCGTTCGTTTTTTTTTGTTGTTGTTATACGTTATCCATACTTATTTTTGTTAAACCTTTACTTATATTTAAATATAATATTTCGACTTTATAACTTTTAGTTTTAAATATATACAAGTTTTGATTAATAATAATACAAACTCAAAAATATCTCGGACCCTGTAAGTTTATGTGGAAGAGCTACGCTGCCGTTTTATTATAGCTGCAGTAAGAATGTGTCGGCTCAATTAGTGAAGGACTACTCTCTCACGGAAAGCCTGCTTAAAGTAACCGTGTTACGCTGTTGAGTGTAGAGAATCGGAGACCCCTTTCTCAGGGGGTGTTAATGTAATTTAATTTTGATTCTTAATCGATGATAGATCTATATACCTTAAAATCAGGTGGACTGTGTGCTCATTTCTCACTCTTACTTGAAAAATCTTAAACTATTCTCGATAGCTTTAACAGCTTTACTGTCATTTAGGCGATCAAAGAAATCCGCAAACTGCGCAAACAACTGACGACAGAAATCAATTTAAGTGTTCCTGGTGTCAATGTTAAAATTGATCCAGAAATGAAACCGCCCGATGAAAATCAAGCTAGGTTACTTCGACAGCTGGTGTTAAGTGGACTTGGGGATCAAGTTGGAAGGAAAATTGGTTTGGACGAGGTTAAAGAAGGTGGGTGGGTTTTATTAATCTTGCATTGAAGCTTAGTCTTCTCAAAGAAACTTTGATGTAGTTAAGGCCTATTTACACTTCGACAGGTACAGTAGCGAGTTTATTTACAGGGTAGTTGACAGTAAACGGTTGAGTGGGCAGTAGCTTCGTGGCGAGTTTAATTTAAAAAAAAGTACATATTTATATTATGGGCGACGAACGAGAGCATGTTGCGTCCTGTCAACTTATACATTCATTGCTATGCAGACAATACTGGTGATGCTTTATACACTGGCCGTGCCAATATTTCTCTGAAAAACGTCGCCGAGTACCGGGACAAACTTGTGTCTGAAGTCGAGTTTTTGTTGAACAAACGGCCCCAGTTCGAGACTGTTGAACAAAGTCTCCAACAAAGTCTCGGACTGGGGGCGTGTTCAATCCCCAGTCCAGTTCAATCCCCTAAAGACACAAGTTTGTGCGTTTACCGCTAAAAAGAACCCCTTCGTCGTATCTCCTTTTTTATAGAAGAGGGGGCAAACCAGCATGCGGCTCACCTGATGTTCAGTGACTACCGCCGCCCATGATCAACCTTAACACCTGGGGAATTGCAGGTGCGTTGCCGGCCCTTTAGAAAGGAGTAAGCTATTTTCTTGAAGGTCCCTAGGTCGCCGGAAAAATCGTAGGTTCAACTTTCAAGGTACTCACTTTGTTCCCTTAACCAGTATCGCAGTTCTCGTCGTCGACATCTAACGACGTGCAGTTTCGTGGTCATTTGGAAGGGAAGGTCAAATTGGCATCTAAAAAGCTTGGCGTGCTCAGCAGAGCTAGACAGTATTTTATGCCGGCTATATTTTATTTTTTATATTACGCCTATGAAAATACCATGGAGGTTAGAGAACAGGAGAACGATCGCTGTAGAAAATAGTGTTCCAGAAATATGGACACAATAAGTAAGGCGCTGCGATCGCTAAGTTCGCTCAATAAAAGTCATTTTCAGTCTATTTTTCCGATCAGATGCTAAATCACTTGCACATCCACGCACAATAAAATATTTCTCCATTTTTTTAATGTTTTTTTTTTTGTCAAAAATTAAAAAATTACGGATCACGAAAATTTTCACACCAATGCCGCGAAGAAAATTTGTACATTATTCAACTAACTTCATCTACTTGTACTCATAAACAGCTAACTTCGCAGTCACTACTCACCGACGTCAGCGCCGCTATAAATTCTACAAATTTTCAGGGACAGGCGGGCTGTGCTTTAGTACGTAGCGATCGTTCTCCTGTTCTCTCACCTTCATGGAAAATACAGTCGAGAACTAAATGATTCAACTACCTATCTCACTCGTCACGTTCTCGTCCTTTAACGTTCCGCGTTGTATTGTAGTCTTTGGTTCCGCGTTCATTTACAAACATAGGCAGAGACTAAACAGTCCTTACAATAAAAAGTGAACTTTTTATCAATGAAACACAGTCGCTAATGTTAATGGTAATGCTAAGTCTGTCGCAGCCAGCCCTAAGCCTGGAAAAGTATTAGGGGAAGTTCATTTCATGGTTAAGTAAAGTCGATCGATAAAACTAATTATTTAGTAAATCATTTCATACATTTCAAATTGTTGAAAGATGTAAGAAACCGCAATTCTATTCCATGTTGGTTAAGTTTCGTCCTTTAAGCCGTCTTCAAACCAGTTGCAACTGTATATACGACTATATACGACTGTATTCTGTAATGGTGGTTAATATAGCGCATAGCGCCATATTATATCTCTCCATAACACATAGCGCGTGCTATGTAAATAGTCGCCATGGCGCTATTGCGCTATGGCGCTTTGGGGCTATTAAGTATTAATATCTAGCGGCATCTAGTTCTAGTAGCAGCGCTGTTAGGAAAGAACGTTTGATGCAAATTTGATCTAAGAGCCCGCTATTCATCGCGCGCGATCTGATTTAGCGTTAGACGTTGTTTAGTTAGTGTATACTGTATGTTTATAAGTGATCGAAGGACACTGTTGTCTGTTATAAAAGAAGCCTAACTAATGTTTTTAAATGCAAATAAAATATAGATACAAAAATGTATATAATAGTGTATGTAAATAGTTAATTTTTATAAATACAATCAATAAACTTTTAAATACACAGTTATTTGATTTATAATTTATATCAAGGTCAAAATAACGTTTACGTCAATTATAATAAAAATAATTTATTTTATTTTGTTTTAAAAAGTACATGCTTTAAAAATATTTTTAGGATTATAGAAAGTCGTAAGCCTGAAAAGTATGAAAGAGCATTTATTGGTTTTTATTTACCGCTTTATTTTATTTTAGTCTAAAATGCGACTTATTACGAAATAATGTTCTTATATAACACGCGGTCTATCCATTGAACGACATGTAATGTAATGTACTACGGGATATAGCGTGCTGCAACACTTAACGCGCTTGCCGGCCTCCTACACGCTTTCTTATAAATAGCGCGCTATAACATAGCGTATTTAATAGCGCGCTAGAAATTTATGGTTTATAGTTTGTAGCGTGCTATTGATTTATAGTCGTTTTGAACAACTTTAGTATTCTGACGACGACGAAAACGGTTGCGTATCGTCCGTCAAAAATTCGACAACGACCCCCACTACCCTTCACACCGAAACACAGCAATGCACGTACTATTGCTTGGCAGCAAAATAATTAAGCGGTACCTAACCAGACGGACATCTAGGCTGAAAATAAGTCCTACCACCCAGAATACCATATTTCTTGCGCAGTTTTTACCATCTAGTGGTAATCAGTAGCAGTAGCCTCCATATAAAGCGGCCAAATTGACATTATTATATACGTTATAGTTAAATACTAAAACCACATTGAATGAAACTAGTTTTTACAAGGATTTAAACAATTAGATGCGCCTTCACCTTGGCATTATTTTTGGATGTGTTCGTTTTTAAGACGCTGACGCGCGCACACTGATACAATAGTTTCATCTCTTATTATCTTACAGAAATTGTGTATACTACTTTCTTTGTCGCACAAATGAGCACTGATTGTGAATGAGTCACCTCACTCATTTGAGAATAAATACATTTCGGAGTGGTCATACTATGGTTAGGGCACATCTAACTATTTAAATCTTTGAGTTTTTACGGATTTTATCTCGTTTAATTAATTAATTTATTATTCCCTACGTTTCAAGTACTTAAGAATAACAACGGTCATGAGAGAACTGAGGTGTTCGACGAATTCGACGTCACGACGTAAAGTACACGAAACACGATAAAATCCTTATCTGTATATAATTATAATATTATAATCTATATATATATATATATATATGTATATATATATATATATATATATATATGTATGTGTAGTGTTCGCGTAAGTATAAGGAATTATAATAATTAATTAAAGCTACATTTTACTTTTAGGTGAGGACAAACGTAAATACAAATACGCGTATCATTGCGGCGAATTGGAGGAACCCGTTCATTTGCATTCGGAGTCGATACTTCGTAAGGCCATACCGGAATGGGTCGTGTACCAAGAGCTGTACGAGACCGGTGCTGAGGAGAGGCGGAAAATGGTTATGCGGAACGTGACCGCCATTGAGCCCGAGTGGCTGCCGGTGTTCGTGCCGCAGCTATGTAACCTAGGTAAATAACATTATATAACCACGATATGAATGATTATTTCCAAAAAAAATATATTCACACTTAATGCATCTATCACATTATATCTCTCCGCACAGTGTTGGTTGGGAGAGAATACCTAATAGTGTAAACAATTAAAACCGTCCTCCAGACCGAATTTCAGCCACGGCTGCCTGCCTCAACGGAGGCTAGCCATCGGTGCAGGACAGGATTATAGTTCCCAAGTGTATGCGCAAGCACAGGTGCACTCTCTATTCCCTCACTCTCATAATCCGATGGGACGGTAAACCTACACGACCGGAGAGAGATCAGGCGCAGGGCCAACGGCTTTACGTGCTTTCCGAGGCACGTGGGTGAGACACCGCCAATTTCCTGACTCAGGGCGGCTACTGAGAATTTCTTGACGGAAAAACTCAATAATTAATTATTTGGCCCGACCCGGGATTCGAACCCAGGACCTCATGATCAGCAGTCGCACAACTACAACCACTAGACCAACGAGGCAGTGATATATAACCACGATATGAATAATTATTTCCAAAAAAATATTTACACTTAATGCTCCTATCACATTATATCTCTTCGTACAGTGTTGATTGGGAGAGACCTAATAGCGTAAACAATACAGTGTAAGTAAGTAAAGTAAATAAATTATGTTTCAGGTTTAAAGAATTGAAATAAATTTTGATAATTAGCATAAGTCTTTATATATACGTGTCCCGAAACTCAAGGTCAAGTGGACGCAGGGCCGGAGGAAAGGGCCAGCCCGGCCACACCAGCCCAGGGAAAAAATCCATATCAATTAGTTCAGTTATCAGAAAACCGACACCCAAAATCATATCATTAGTTATTGTGACCAAAAATTTCTCGGTTTTACTGTGATTTTGTCACTAACGTGGTCTTAAATAAACGTAATATTAATCGCAGTTACAAATCGAGCAAAAAAGAATGTTGCTAGGTTAGTTAAAATTAACGTAGTTTTTAGTCGTAGTTGAAAAAATAAGATCACCTAACTTTGACTCTTCATAAAAACACTGTACTAGGCAAGTTACTTCAAAGATGACCCATTTATCTTTGATTTCAAAATGGTATAATACGTATCACTTTTCATCCTTAAAAATATAACTAATTAGATTTTATTAAATAAGACCTAAAATCGAAACGGTTAACACCTACATCACAGTACATTTTATCTATTAAATATTGAATTTAACAAGTGCAAATTGACACCATTTCATGTAAGTTAGAGTGAGACAGGTAGAGATGCTATTGGATATTCGACCAAATTATGTTAGACTGGATTTAAAAATGCAATTTTATCAATTAATTAGGAGGCAAAGTAAAGGTTTTATTAAAATATTTTAAGTTTAATTTGAGTTATTGTTATTATTTTAGGTGAACCGTTAACTGATACTGAACCAAGATACGACGAAAAATCTGGACGCGTAAAATGTAGCTTCAAAGGCACGTTTGGTAAAGCGTGTTGGGAGCTTCCTATTGTGGAGATCGACTATCCAGATAAAATAGAGCGATACAGGTAAATTACAGATCAATCAACTTTTTCTTTTTAATTTTATAGCACGGTTTCTAATTTAATAAAAAAATAAACGATATTTAGTTTAATTAAACACAATATGTGTATATATACGAGGGTGGATTGAAAAGTACTCGGCCTAACCAAGAAAATAAACACATACTAAATCAGTTATATTTTTATTTTTCTACATAATCACCATCAAGTTCAATACACTTTTGCCACCTCCCCTTCCAAGCATTTAGACCGTTGAAAAAAATGATTCTTCCTTAGAGTCAAAATATGCGTCTACAGCTGCTTTGACCTCGTCGTTTGTCGAAAATCTTTGACCTCCCAAGTGCTTTTTTAGGTTAGGGAACAGAAAGAAGTCTGATGGTGCCAGATCAGGTGAATACGGCGGATGCGGTAACAGTTCAAAGCCACAGTTGTGAATTTCAGCCATTGACTGTACTGACGTGTGAACACGGGCGTTATCTTGATGAAACAGGACTTTTCTTCTGAGCATTCCTCGACGTTTTTCTTTTATTTCCTCTCTTAAACGACGTAGTAAGGTGCAGTAGTAATCAGAGTTTATAGTCCGACCCCTTTCAAGATAATCACACCTTTCGAGTCCCAGAATACTGAAGCCATCACCTTATTTGCCGACAAAATCGACTTAGCCTTTTTAGGGGGTGGTGAACCAGGTCTTCTCCACTGTTTTGATTGTTGTTTTGTTTCCGGTGTACAGTAATGAACCCATGTTTCGTCCATAGTAACAAAACGATTCAAAAAATCATCTGCATCGGCTTCAAATAACTCCATACAGTCGCGTGAAATAGTCAATCGCGTCCTTTTTTGTTCAACTGAAAGCAGTCGCGGAACCCACCTCGCAGACACCTTGTGGAAACCCAACTCGTTGACAATGATGTTTTGAGTTCGTTCATAAGAGATGCCTATAATCTCGGCTATCTCTCTAATTTTTAATCTGCGGTCTCCCATTATTAAATCAAGTACTTTTTTAATATTTTCGTCAGTAGTTGACGTCGAAGGCCTTCCAGAGCGGGGTTCATCTTTCACACTCTCTCTACCACGCTTAAATTCTGTTAATGTTAATTCGCCTAATGTACTGACCATGTCATCATGGATGGCTTTTGATGATAGCCCCTTCTTATGGAGGTACTTAATGACGGCACGCTGCTCGATTTGCTCCATTCGCGGAAATTATGTCCGATTACTTTGTTAATAAATTTATAAAATCACAACTAATTATCGCACACATTTCGAACTTCACACAATGAACTAGTCTGAACTGAACTAAATAATGTGGGTAGATTTGATTTTTAGAATTGAATGGATCTGTGTTAGGCCGAGTACTTTTCAATCCACCCTCGTATATATATATATATATATATATATATATATATATATATATATATATATATATATATATATGTGTGTGTGTATGTGTATATATATGAAACTTTTTTCTACCATAGGTGGTTCGCTAGATTTCTACTAGAGGGAGTGGTCTTTCCAAAGCTCCGGAAGTATACCAGTTCACTTCTCTCTCCTCCGTCTACAATGATCAAAAGCTGGGCGAAATTACAACCGAGGACCGAAACTCTGCTGAAAGCCCTAATAATTAACAGAGTTGGAAATCGAGAGCAACTGAAAAATGCGTGGAAGGAAAATTCTAAATGTAAGTCTACGAAAATAATCTATTATTGATTAAATTTTATGTATGAAATTTAAGAATTGAAAAAATATTTTTATCTTTAAGCCTAACAATTTAAAATTGCGTTTGTTATAAATATTTTTTGAATCTAATATTTTAGAAAATGATTTTCTAAGATCGTCATCTGAACTGTCCAAATTAATTCAATTAGTGGAGTATCTGCTATATATGTATGCTCAAAGTCATTCACGAAACTATAGACAGATCGTCATTTAAAGAAGATACTTTACTTTATCTACGCAGAGATCTGCGTAATAGAATTCTGTACGAACATATTCGCAATAGATCCTAAATAACCGATGTACATTAAATGGATCAGTAAACTATAATGGCAGTGTGTCGACGTGTGACGACAGCTGACACGGAAGAAAGGTTCTCGAGTAGCAGACGATAGTGTGATTACCTGTTAAGTCTATAAAAGCTAGTGGTTCAGGATCGTGTTTTGTGTCAGATCTTTGTTCAAGATGTTGAAGATGTTAAACAAAATAGAACAATTACAAGTGGTAAAATTAAAAATTTTGTACAACCGGCTTTAATATAAATAAAATGAGAACATAATCAATCCGGTTGACGTCAATTAAATACGCATTATTGAGGATAACTCAAAAACTACTGGTCAGATCTTGATCAAAATTATATGGGACTACATTATGAGAAGCACTAGCTTTCAAATGAAATAGAATCATCAAAATTGGATTACCTAGAAAAAAGTTCTGAAATAACATACATAAAACAATACAGTCGATTTTAGAACCTCCTCCTTTGTTTCGGTTGTAAAGTATATAGTTTAATAGCTATTATAGTCTGTCTACCTGTACGCTTAAAGAGAATTTACATAAATCAATAATTGTTGCAGATTTGTTGGACGAATATCTGAAGTGGTTGCCGGAATCGGCACATAATGAAGTCACATTATATTGGCCTCCAGTGTAATAATATTACTATTAAATGACGACCATTGTAAATATTGTACATAAAATACTTACAATAATTTTTGCTTTTTATTTACTGGTATTTTTAATACGAAAGACATTATTAATCATGGTGAGATGCTTAAAGTAATTACTAGTTAAATACTTATGTATACATAGGTGGAAGTTGCAATTTTACATAAAAGGGGTCAATATACTTGTTTCGCTTTTTCTAATTTAAGTTTCAAATGGGGCAAAAATAGAAACGTTTTGAAAGAAGTTTTGTGAAGTGTAATCCTATACCTTTAAACGAGCAATTTTTGTATATATATATATATATATATATATATATATATATAATATATATATATATATATATATCTTTTTATCCGTGTTTTTAAGCAATGAAAAACTGCTACAATATCGTTAGAATAAGAAGGTAAATTTTGACAGTTTATTAACGATTATAAATAGCTTAATTGGTATATTGGGCGGTCACAAAATCGTAATACCATAATTCGATCCCAGACCGACCGACCGACTTTTTTTAATTTTTTTTTCAAGTTCCTTTCTTTTTTGAGAAAATCTATTTTTTCTAGCCCTTTTTTAGTATTTTTAAAAAAACACAAAAATTTAAATTAAACAAATTGCACTCATGATTTTTTATTCAAATAACCAGTTCATTTTTTTCTATTATGTCGCTAAGATCAAAATATATTATTCGTATTTTATCAGTATGTAATTTGTATCTAAATATGATTTCCAAAACATACGAATTAAAAAAAACCGAGCGAAAAATACCGAGCAAAGCTCGGTCAACCGGGTACTGTATATGTAGAGCTTTAATGACAAGTGGTTATCTCTTTATACTATGGCAAATATGCATAGACGTATATAAAACATATTTATTTATTTATTACACAACTATAACATCATTACAGTTATCAAACGTCTACGCAAATATGACAGGAATTTACACTCGTATCTACCAGTATCTACTGATTTACTATAAAAATAAAAATTGACGACTGACGAATCATGTGTGACGTGATGTCACAAGACATGCCATCTTTAATCCGTCGTGATTTAGTTCTTAGCACAGATTACTGAATATTGGGTATACCTGACGTTACAAAATTGTTTGATGAGATGACCATTAACGACTACATAAAAAGAACGGACATGTAAGTATGATGAGTCATTTTAGCACCAGGCTTGAAAATCCATAATACGATATAAGTATTTCATGCGATACTTTGTCAAATACCTTTTTAAAAACAGTATATAATATGGTCTCCACCTGCATATGCTTGTCAATAGCTTCTGATAATGAGGAAGTGAAACTAACTAAATTAGGAGTAGTAGACCTACCTTGCAAAAATCCATGTTGATGCTAAGAAACGAAACCTTTAAATGCATTTAAATTATTGGACTAACTAAAGATTTGAACACCTTTGCCAAACCGAAAGAATCGATATGGGCATGCAGTTGCGTATATCTTCCTTATAATCACTCTTGAATATTCGAACTACTTTTGCTTGTTTCCATAAAGCTGGAAAAGTACCCGAACACAACACAGTGAGGCTTTAAAGATGAGATATCAAGGCAAAGTTAGGCTAGTTGTGCTATTTTTTTTTATAGAAGGGGCAAATGAGCATGCGGTTCACCTGATAGTAAGAGACTACCGCCACCCATGAACAACTGCAACATCAGGGAAATTGCAGGTGCGTTGACGCCCTTTGAAAAAGAAACAGAAACTTTATTATTCAATGGAGATTATAAACAAACTTATTGAAAGTCAATTTTTTCATTCACCACTGATTCGCAAAAAAAGCTCTGTCCTGGGAAGAACCAGCAAGAAACCCAGCGGGACGATTTTTTTTCAAATAATAACTTACAATCATGTTTACAATTAACAACAGATGACAAATTAGAAATAGCTTGGTAGCGATCGCCCTTCCTAGGGTTTATTATCATCCATAAATTCCTTAATATCATAATAACCCTTTTTATACAAACTTAGTTTAATAAAATTTTTGAACTTTGGGTATGACAAATTTTGTATATTTTCTGGTATTTTGTTGTAAAAGCGTATACATCGCTCAAAGAATGAATTACTGACTCCGCGGAGTCGAGTAACTGGTACTTGTGTCTGTTCCTAGTATTTAAAGAATGAATATCACTTAATTTTGCAAAACTACGTTTATTCTTGTGTATGTACATTACATTTTCGTAAATGTATTGAGAGGCCAGAGTTAATATATTAATTTCCTTAAATTTTTGTCTCAGCGACTCTTTTGGTTTTAAATTATATATTGCTCTAATGGCCCTCTTCTGTAAAATAAATATAATGTCAGTGTCAGTCGCGTGTCCCCATAGCAAAATACCATACGACATAATGCTATAGAAATAACTAAAGTAAACTATTCTAGCTGTTTCAACACTGGTAAGAGTTCTAATCTTTTTTACAGCATATGCTGCAGAACCAAGTCTGCTAGCTATTTTTGATATATGGGGGAGCCTTTGCAGCTTTGCATCTAGTGTGATTCCGAGAAAAATGGTGGTATAAAGAAGACTCAGTTCTTCTCCATTTAAAATTACATTCGTGTTAACATGTTTGACATTAGGAGTTACGAATTTCATACATTAAGTTCCATTTAAATGCAAATTATTTAACATTAAACCAATCGACTAACTTAGCTTTAGCATTATTTACCTCGTCGTAATTTAATAACTGTCGTTTTAGTGTGAAAATTAATGAAGTATCATCAGCAAATAATACTATATCACGGTTATCACCTATGTAAGGTAAGTCATTAATATATACAAGAAACAGAAAGGGGCTGAGAATTGAGCCCTGAGGCACGCCCATTTTGTACAATCGATCCGCAAGAACTCATACTATTAATGACAACTTTTTGCGTTCTGTCACTTAAATATGAAATAATTAATTTAAGAGCATCACTTCTTACACCGTAGTATTGAAGTTTCCTGATTATTGTTTTATGGTGAACACAATCGAATACCATGGATAGGTCACAGAATATACCCAAAGCATCCTGTGAATTCTCCCATGCATTAAAGATATATTTAATAAGCTCAACACCAGCATCAGTTGTCGAGCGACCCCTTGTGAAACCGAATTGATTTTTATGAAGTAAATTATTTACATTAAAAAAATTAACAATTGATCAAGAATAATTTTTTCAAAAATTTTACTAAGTGTTGGCAGTACAGAAATAGGTCTAAAATTAGCAGGGTCCAATGTACTGCCGGATTTAAATAATGGTATTACTTTACGATGCTTCATTAAATCAGGAAACACACCAGATTTGATACTAGTATTAAAATAATAGATAGTTGAGGTGCGATAGCATCTATTATAGACGCAATAACTTTAACGGAAATCCCCCACAGATGGGCGGTTTTCTTAATATCAATAGTCTTAAAATGCCCGGTATCCACGGGTATGCAAACGATAGCACAGTTGTGGAGAGACACCAATCAAGTGCTCGGGCCAATCGGGGACCAAATCCAGTCCGAAAGAGAGGCTTTGATTGAACGTGTGAATCTCACACTACAGGCAGTCTCCAAATGGGGGGATGCCAATGTCGTGAGGTTCAACGCCTCCAAAACACAAGCGTGTCTTCTCACCGCTTAAAGGAGCCCGCTCACCCTGACTCCTACTTTCCGGAACGTATCCTTGGAGTACACTGACCGCCTTCAGTTGTTAGTAATTCTTTATTATCAACAAAAATAAATCACAAAATTTTTTTGAAGTCTCTGACAAGTCTCCCAAGCTAGACGAGTTAAGTATTCTATATGTGTTTTATTAAATACCAAACATCTATATCATATATATATATATATATATATATATATATATATATATATATATATATATATATATATATATATATATATATATATATATATATATATATATATATAGATACGTAAGTATTAAAGTTCACATATAAATTATTATGCATTAACATAACCGAAACGTTAACATTAATTTTCACATCCCTGTTTTTTGTTTATTTATTTCTGAAACTATAAATCAAATTAAATTAGTAAATTTTCTGTATTATTGTAATCTAACCAATCTCGAACTCTAATTTTACACTCTGGTTAGGGTTTGAACTTTCTCCGAACCTCCACTATGGGCGGTTTATTGAGTACAGAACCAAAGCAGCCGCAAGGAAACTTGGTGTTCTTGCAAGAGTGCGGCGGTACTTCACGCCGGGACAGCTTCTTACCCTACATAAAAAGCAAGTCCAGTTGTGCATGGAGTACTGCCGTCATATATGGGCTGGTGCTGCAGAATGTCACCTGACAGTGTTGGACTTAGTGCAGAGACGTGCTAAGGGGCTCACTGGTGGTGATTTGGTTGAAACCAACCTTGTCAGCATCGAGCACAGGCGCAGAGTAGCCAGCGTCTCGGCATTCTATAGTATGGATTTCGGAGAGTGTGCGCAGGATTTTCACGCTTTAATTCCTCCCTCTCCTTTCCACCATCGGACGATCAGGCGGTCGGCGGGTCCTCACCTCTTTATTGTCGATATCCCACGTATTAGAACTAAACCGTTTACTACGACTTTTTAATGCGTACAGCAAAGGAGTGGAATAATTTGCCGGCGTCTATCTTTCCGTCCGAATACAATCTGGGCGTCTTCAGGGCAAGAGTGAATAGGCTTTTGTTACGCTAAGACAGTGCGCTTTCCGTCTGAATACAATCTCGGCGTCTTCAGGGCAAGAGGGAATGGGCTTTTGGTACGCTAAGACAGTGCGCTTTCTGTCCTAATACAATCTGGACATCTTCAGGGCTAGAGTGAATAGGCTTTTGTTACGCTAAGACAGTGCGCTTTCCGTCCGAATACAATCTGGGCGTCTTCAGGGCAAGAGTGAATAGGCTTTTGTTAAGCTAAGACAGTGCGCTTTCCGTCCGAATACAATCTGGGCGTCTTCAGGGCAAGAGTGAATAGGCTTTTGTTACGCTAAGATAGTGCGCTTTCCGTCCGAATACAATCTGGGCGTCTTCAGGGCAAGAGGGAATGGGCTTTTGTTACGCTAAGACAGTGCGCTTTCCGTCCGAATACAATCTGGGCGTCTTCAGGGCAAGAGTGAATAGGTTTTTGTTACGCTAAGACAGTGCGATTTAACATCTAAGGCTGCATCACCACTTACCACCAGTGGGATTGTGGTCAAGCACTGGCTTATAAAAAGAAAAAAAATGTGCTTAAAATTCAATTAAATAAAATAAATTAAAATTAAAGGTCGAGTTTTCTGAAAAAATGTTATTTCTTTAAGTTTGAATACTGATTCTCATAACGCACTTAACGTGAACCATAGGGTTTTGTTACGTGTTGTATTTGTTTTCTATATACGACATCCTGGAGAAAGAACGTTCATCTTCACAGCTAGTGATTGACAACGTTATAAAATGTATAAGATAGTAAAGCAATTTGGGAAAACATGAACAATGAAGTATCTATTCATTAATTAGCGTAAACATTTCACTGCAAGATGTGTAAGACTCTAGTCTAGACTTTAGTAAGATTTTAACCGAATTTACTCATTCACTGAATGTTCGTCTACGTCAAGTCTTCTGGATATAGTTAATACTATTACGTAGGTAGCTACATTTTCCAGATCTATTTTCATTGTTGTCTTGCAAATCTATAAAAAATTTGAATTTCTTATTATATTATTATGAGGCATAATATCATAATATCGACTTGGTATCTTCTATTTAAATCCAAAATCCAAAACAGTTTATCCAACAAAATTTTGATTATTTTGACTTTAACTAAAAAAATTGAAGTAATTCGATTATTATTTATTATTATTGTATTCTGCCCCCACTCAAGTATTTAAGTTTTTAGCTTTCTTCTCGTATGTCTCAAATGTTTGATCTGATTGGTGTCGTATGTTACTTACGAACTCTTTAAATGAAATAATTATTGTCTTCAAAAATATTTTCTCTAAAATTTTGTCCCAAATTTAGCATCAAGTTTAGCCACTTTTTAAAAAAAAATCGTGCCTATTTTCGAAAATGAACCCTCTCATCCTCATTTTCACTAAAACTCATGAAATTTTCATAATTTAATCATAATTGTTTTTCTCTTTACTGGAGGCTGGGGCCCTTTATATACACGGAACCCTAGGCTGCAACTTAAAAAATCGTATATGTATATAGATGCGTCCCTGAATTAAGGTCTTTGTCCTGATATTTTAATAGTTAACGAAGGCTACCTTTATATAATTAAAAGTTGAAATTAGTTTTATCCATGTGTATGTATGTAGCATTCCCGTAAATTTAAGAAATCTACGGATATGATCGCGTTTAATTTACACATTTTTATTTTCCGACTCTCCGGGCGCATTATAGCACTCATAGTCATGGGGGGGACTGAGTCGAGCCCCCCGTGACCAATTTACACGACAACTAATTAGTACGTGCAGTGGGGGGGGGGGGGGGAGACTGTAGTTCTCCCCTGTGTAAAATTAATTTCATGTAATGTGTAGTATTCGTGTTAATTTAAGAAATCATTAAATTTTAATTATGTCTTACGTTTACATAAATTTTATTAATAGCATAGCCTACTAATCCTTTATCTTCTGATTTTCTATTTGTTAACAAATTCCTTCTGAGTAATTTTCACTATTCGTCATAAGGTCATTTATCAGAAGATCGAAAGCAAACAATCTTGACCATAAAATAAAGATATTAATAATTACTTTGCAACCATCCGCTCAATTAAATATGTGTCTTACCTAGATTGAAGAATCTCAACCTAGGTGAGACACATCATTGTATTTAATATAGCGGATGGTTGCAAAGTAACTATTAATATCTTTATTAAAATGGATTTCGGCAAAGTAACGCCCGATTCTATCAATAATCTTGACCATTCTAACGTTTAGTTAACATTTACGTTGCTGCACTGGGCCCTTACTCGTTCATACCTTCATACGTTACTTATAAGTATTAGTAAAGTAATGTAATTCGCTGTCAGCCGATGCCACTAGTCATTCCACACTCTACAAATTACATTTTATATACAAGAAAAATCAGTCATTCGCTGAACACGAGCTATGAAGGTCGCGCTCTACTTTAAGTAATCAATCCGTTGTTCCGTCGATGTTACTGTAGAGTGTAGATGTAAAATGTCAACTACGATAATAATCCGGCTTATTGTGACGATAGCGACAGTGAGTTTAGTGCACGGTTTTGCATTACCTTTCGAAGGATTATATGAATTGGATATAATACATTATAATGACTTTCACGCAAGGTTTGTTTTAAGTTTTGTTTTATTCCTTCAATCAAAATCAATCATTCATTAAATTTTTCTATCTGTAGTAAGTTTAACTTAATAATAAAAAAAAGTATTTTTATTTTTTTATGTCGGTAATTTGCATATTTCAACTATTCATATCATATACACATGGATTTATTATTCATATATTAAAAAATAAAAACTGAAAGCTGAAACAAGTTTATGCATAATATATCTATAATGTTGAAAGACGAAGGGTACTACTCCATTATAATCCCAAACACAGATATAAATAAAATAGAAGTGTTTATCTGTAATATCGAAGTAACTTTAATTAAAAAAAATTGTCTGTCTGTTTGTCCGATGAAACTTCATGAATACATAGAAAACAATGCTAGGAGTGATCTAGGCTAGGCTGTATTTTATACTAACAATGTGCGGGACTTTTTTTGTAAAATCGAAGCACTGATAAAATAAATGGTTTTTCAAACAGTAAAAAAAATGTTTTAATTAAACCCTTTTTGGTATACAATTTTAAACAAGAAAAGTAAAGTATAAGTCTAAGTCTTATAATGCAAAATCGAATTTTATGTTTTTTTTTTCTTTAACCTCATTTTACAACAAACTAAATAATTGGAAGCTACCAATTGCGTAGTAGATATTCTAGTGCGTCCAGTAATGTAAGTTCAGTATGGGGTAAACATTTTAACTACTTGTCCAGTAGGCATATGGCGAACCCAGCTCGCCGAGCATAGCAAAGTCTATGGTGAAAATTGTTCCGATGAGCAAGGTCATAAATATAAACCGTCCCCGGTTACTGGCATTCACGCTATTCTCGCTTGCCTTCGGTGGCGCCCATGGTAACTGATTCAAAGAATTTCCAGCAGAGGTTTGGATGCGACATACGACAACCTGCCTTCTAATTTTGGAGTTGGAAGAAAAAAGAAAATAGACAAGTTGCGTAAGGATCGTTCTTTCATCCTATGAAAATGAAAAATGCCGGACAAAACCTTCTCAGCATTTTCAGCAATATGTTGTATTAGATTTTCGTTTATAGGACTTTCGTTTACAAAAGTGAAACTTAATACTAGGAATATACAAAGATATTTGGTGAAGGTCATACAAGTTAATGAAGTAGACGTAGCCCATCTCGACGAGGAGGAGGCGATGAATATGGACATTATTAGAGCCAATAATTCACCAAAATTCACGACATAATATTCACGACATAATAATTAACTTATAGAGGCCGAGAGAGCTCAAAGATCTACATTAAAACTAATATTAAATCTTCCTTATACACACCCAACATCTATAGTATATGAATTGGCAAATGTCCTAAGTGTACGAAAATCGTATATATACCAATGCATAAAACGATATCATAATATTTGCCCCATAGATGTAGATAGAAACAAAAGAACACAAAAATTTCCAGTACCATTTGTCAAAAGCGCTTTAGCAAAAAGGCAATATGACTACCAAGCACCTCATTTATACAATGCTATTAATAAAAAAAAAAAATTAAAAAACTTAAAACGACACCAAATTAAACAAACTATTTTAAATTGGCTAAAAGAATACGACTATGAAAACTGTGAAAACCTATTATAAGCATATATTTTAACAAAAACAGACACACACACACACACACACACACACACACACACACACACACACACACACACACACACACACAAACACACACACACACACACACACAAACACACACACAAACACACACACACACACACACACACACACACACACACACACACACAAGCACGCGCACGCACACGCGCTAGCGCGCACGCACGCACGCACGTACGCATGCACACACACACACACACACACACACACACACACACACACACACACACACACACACATACACACACACACACACACACACACACACACACACACACACACACACACGCACGCTGTTTAGTCTGCATTGTGCACGGAATGAAAGATAACTGAATGGGAGGGGAAACTATGAATTGTATATTGATTTCTGTGTTCAATAAAGAATTATTATTATTATTATTATTAATATTGACGGAAGACTTTAGTATAAGCTAGGGACAAGAAAAATGGTTAGCTGATTGTTGGAAAATTCGGAATAGAGTAACGAAAATTAAGTGGTCACCTGCTGGTTAACTTCATGAGAAAGAGGAGATTAAACTTTTTCTGAAACAAGTGGCCCACAGAAAGTGGGCTAGAGTAGTTTAAGCCTTGATGGTTCATCATAATATAGATTAAATTTAAATATACATTTGTAAATCTGTATGTTTAATAAATATAGATTTCATTCTAATTTCATTTCATTCATCGGAACCGAGCGGCAAGAAACAAGCTTCAGGACGCCGATAGTTTAGGTAATTTCTTTTTACAGTGAAAATAATGGTAGGGGGAGGTCCCCGAGAACCGGACACTTAAGGAACAATGAAAATAAAAAAGAACGTATTGACATCTCATTTGTTTATTTCACTTTAATATATTCACAACTATATACTTAATCAACACAGATATATCAACATCCTCAAATCTTACTTTAAATGTAGTACGTAGGTACTAAGGAACATTTAACATAGAAAAAAGGACGTTTTTAAAAACGTAATGACGGACAGCCAACTTTTCGTTCATTTTTAAACATAAACATTATTTTAACAAACAATTCGTAAGAATATCTATTAAAATTTATCAAATCAGTATCACGCACGCACGCACGCACGCACGCACGCACGCACGCACGCACGCACGTACGCACGCACGTACGTATGCACACACACACAAACTCACACACACACACACACACACACACACACACACACACACACACACACACACACACACACACACACACACACACACACACGCACACACGCTGTTTAGTCTGCATTGTGCACGGAATGAAAGATAACTGAATGGGAGGGGAAACTGCCTCCTAACATACAGGGTAACCTAGTTTAGGAGTCGGGGTATCTATGAATTGTATATTGATTTCTGTGTTCAATAAAGAATTATTATTATTATTAATATTGACGGAAGACTTTAGTATAAGCTAGGGACAAGAAAAATGGTTAGCTGATTGTTGGAAAATTCGGAATAGGGTAACGAAAATTAAGTGGTCACCTGCTGGTTAACTTCATGAGAAAGAGGAGATTAAATTTTTCTGAAACAAGTGGCCCACAGAAAGTGGGCTAGAGTAGTTTAAGCCTTGATGGTTCATCATAATATAGATTAAATTTAAATATACATTTGTAAATCTAGATGTTTAATAAATATAGATTTCATTCTAATTTCATTTCATTCATCGGAACCGAGCGACAAGAAACAAGCTTCAGGACGCCGATAGTTTAGGTAATTTCTTTTTACAGTGAAAATAATGGTAGGGGGAGGTCCCCGAGAACCGGACACTTAAGGAACAATGAAAATAAAAAAGAACGTATTGACATCTCATTTGTTTATTTCACTTTAATATATTCACAACTATATACTTAATCAACACAGATATATCAACATCCTCAAATCTTACTTTAAATGTAGTGGGTAGGTACTAAGGAACATTTAACATAGAAAAAAGGACGTTTTTAAAAACGTAATGATGGACAGCCAACTTTTCGTTCATTTTTAGACATAAACATTATTTTAACAAACAATTCGTAAGAATATCTATTAAAATTTATCAAATCAGTTTATAAAGAATACTATTATTAATTGTAATTACCTTTGGTCATAATTAGGAACGGTTTCTATAAAATTACAAAACTTTAATTGTACAACCTGCAAAAATCACAAATGTAGCTAACTGAGCTTTTTTTCAATATTTCATGTTTGGGGGTACTCCCACAACTCGTTTTGGGCTTATCCATGTTGAATCTGAAAAACAAAACACAAAAATAATAACTATGTACAACAAAAATAAACTTACTGTAAAACTGTCCGGTATTAGGGGACTTTGAGTGTCCGAACTTAGGAACCCTTAGGTACATACAAGAAAAATTCTCATTCACATTATGTGTTATGAATCTTAAAAAAAAACACCTGGGTTATATCAGATTAGTACAATAGCAATAATAATTATTAACAATGATTATCAACCCATACTTTAAATACTGTTTACAGAACCCAATAAATTACTTCGAACAAAATTTTTACTTACCTTACACGCTCCACGCCGAACGAGTCAGCACTAACTATTGACACGCTCCCCCACACTTCACTTGGGAATCGCTTTCTAACCACGACTCAAGCAACAAATTGGCGCGCTTTTTCGCACTGATTCGAATTCTGTCCGGCTTTAGGAGCCGTCCGGGCTTATGTAAATAAATATAATTTAAAAAAAAAAACATAAGCTGTGCCTTATAGTTAGTTCAGTTAGTATGCAAAGTTTCATGATCTTATTTACAGTATTTTATGAATAACAGCGGTTTATTGTTCAGTTTGGAGGTAACATTGGATTTTTTTTCTATCGAGAAAATTTTACGGAATCATGTTTTCGTCTAACATAGATTATGATATATACATGAATTATCAAAATTAATACTGCAATATTTTCGGTATAACGGAGGATCTTGCTAAGCCATTTGAGGTTATATTCCCCCTTAAATCTATAATTATTAAAAATCTGGATTTACAAACCGTTGTTTCATTACGAAACAACAACTGTTCAGTAACGTCTGTGCGATTGCGAGGATGACAATAGGTCGCGATCAAGGTTATTGTGAATTTCAAGGTGAAGGATCATTGTTCAGAGGCACAGTGAACGTTAATGCTATGTTGAAGTTGTTACGTCTCGTAAAGACACGCTCCGTCTCGTCCGTTAAGGTGATACCTCGAAAATTTGGTGGGTTTTCTATTTAACATATTTTTTAAAGTTTTATAGATTGCAAACCAAAACTTTGGTAAATGATTTTTGACTATATGACCTTGGATTGCATAAAAGGAAAACACGATATCATGTAATTTTCTCGATATAAAAAAAATTACAAAATAGGCTCTAATTATATACATTTTTCGATGACACCACAATATTATTACGAATAAGTTCATGGAATTATTTTTAAGGCATAGTAAATAATCATATCTAAGTTCTCATAAACCAGTTTTTTAATCCATAACGAAGTTTTGTTAAAATAAATAAAAATGTTGTTTGGCGCTTACTTAGTTTTTTTCCGAGCGCTTGCTCGGTATGGCTATCTCATAATTTGCGTACTATGAAGTCATTGCATCACTTTAATTTTGACACTCCCTCAGTCGTCCGTTAGCTTCACCGACAAAGGAATAAGCCACGCCCCCAAAACTTCGATTCATTTTCAAGGTATCCTCTTAATTCGAATTACTAAGTCGCTTTCAGTGTCTAGAAGACTACTGTTGTCAGATTGGTATTGTAGGGTTGCCAACTCCAAATTTAAAAATACTGGGTTTTGGAGTTGGAAAAACCAGGACTATTCTGCTTTAAAACAGGACGCAGTAAAGGCTTTGTCAAAACTTTTAACTTTATACAACTTTTAACTTTATACAGCATGAATGGGTCGGCTCAACCGGGGAAGGACCACGCTCTCACAGAATACCGGCGTAAAATAGCAACTTAATGGTGCTGTGTTTAGTACGGTGAGTGTAGAGAACCGGAGACCCGTTTTACTGGAATCGAGGTATTTCATCTTAGTCCTTAAGGGTAACAACGCATCTGCATTTTGATTCTTAAGCGAGGTTAAAAACGTAGATGTCTATGGGCCACAGCATCCACTTACCATCAGGTAGACTGAGTGCTCGTTTATCACCCATATACTATAAAAAAAACCGAACTGAACCGAAAACGTAGCGAATGTATGTACTATGTGTGCAAGTATCGGTTCGTTTCCACCTTTTACTTTTATATGTGACTAGATTAAAACGATACCATACATAACAAAATAAACACGCTTCGCCACGCTGTCGGTCCGCTGTCTATTTGACTCGGGCTTAAAAGAGTAGCAATAGCTAAATAAATATGTAGTGAAAATAGGTTAAATGAAATTCAAGTAACGATAATAATCATATATTTTTATAAAAATATTTAAATAAAATTATACGAGTTGAAAACGAGTTATCTACACTAATATTATAAAGAGGAAAGATTTGTTTGTTTGTTTGTTTGAATTGAATAGGCTCTGAAACTACTGAACCGATTTGAAAAATTCTTTCACTATTAGAATCCTACATTATTCCTGATGAACATAGGCGATACAACGTTTTCAAAAAATTCAGGGATCCGTATGAAAACTTCGTTAACGTAACCCAAGGTGTGAAAAAAATACCAAAAAAAAAACCTTATATCGCGTACGCTGCGGAAACTATTGACAATAGAGCAAAGTGATGTGCTACAGTTTTGTGGAGGACATCAATATCTACATAAAAGTCTGCAATACAATATGGCTAACTATTATAGTTATCTCACAATAACTACTTTTCCATGTTAAAATATTCAATAGTAACGTCGAAAAATCCTTATATCGCGTACACTGCCAGCACCATGCGATGCGGGTGTCACTGGGATGTGATATTAGAAATAAAAATAAAATAATCAAGTATTAAAAAAGAACAAAAAAAATAAAAAAGATACGTAAAAAATAATAAAAAAATCATTATCTATACTTATATATATAATATTATAAAGAGGAAAGATGTTTTTGTTAGTTTGTTTGTACCAAATAAGTCCGAAACTACTGGACCGTTTTTAATCAATTTTTACCAATAGAAAGCTAAATTATTGGGGGGGGGGGGGGGTTCAAGGGTGAATGGATAAAATTTAAATTTTCTGTATAACGTGTATATGCTGATAGACAAAAGTACTCCATTAATTTTGCTAATTTTTTAGCTAAAATGATTGAACTAAATGAGCGAGGTGTCATATCATGTCGCGCGGCAGAGACCCGTGATATACGCGGGTGAAACCGCGGGGTACAGCTAGTTAAAATATAAAACAAACACTTTAGTTTGTAACAAATTCTTTAAACTTAGATTAGATATAGTATCTAATAAATTCTAATATTACAAATTTACTTATTTTTACTATACTTTTCAATCCCACCAATTTCCTTCAGTGTCTATAGTTGAGTTAACAAATAATCATAAATTGTTTACACTTTATATCTATATTATAGATAGTGAAGTCGCCCGTAACGTAAGAATTGTAAAAGTGGCGCGTGAATTTTAAAATACATGACCTTATTAAGCCGCTTTAAAAACCTTGGACGCTGCTTAAAAACTATTCAGGACACCCCAGGACACTACAAAACTAGGACATGTCCTGAGAAAACAGGACGGTTGGCAACCCTAGGCTATTGGTATGTCGAATTGCTGAAGTGTTGGTATAGTGAAGCTAAAATGTGCGTCCGAGTACATTACCACATAAGGGCCCGTTTATTAGTCACGTGATGTTTTTTTAAACATTTTTAACACACTCCCTCTTGGTGATACGTGGTGAGGTTTAAGACTGACTACCCCACCCAAAATCACGTGTATTTTTTGTACCTATAAAGTATAATCTAGTTTTATACTGAATGTTACAGGTTGCTTTTGATTGGCATAAAAATAATATTAAAGGAATTGCGTAATCATGCGAAAAACATATATTGTACTAGTACATGAACATATTTAATGTACATTGTCTTCAAACCACGAATTAGCAAGACTTTATTTAACACCCTTTTTTATTTCATCTGAGTTTAACACTAACTATAATGGATAAGCATCTTGCAAGTCAGTTGTGGGCACTGTGCTTTGTTGAAGATCAGCGTTGGTTTCATCAAGCCACTCGGCGTCATCATTTTCGCGCACGACACAGAGAATCTCGCGATGAGGTCGCGATCCCGATCGATCGTCGCGTGAGGATGCGTGAAGGACGAACATTGTGCATCTCTAGACTAGACTATTGCTCTGATTAGGTTCATGCTTGTGACGTGAATTTACATGTACAGGTGAGTCAAGGTCACACACATTACACGCCGCTTTTCGGTTAAGAAATCGCGCCTTTGACGAAAAAAATAAATACACGTAATAATCTTACTACACCCCCTCCCCCCTTGTGATGTTTCGTGATTTTTGTCAAATTCCCTCCCTACTTTCGAGAATATTAGAAATACATTACTCTTCGACTGGTCGACGAAATATTCATTCTGACAAATTCTTTGGATGACCTTAGTATAGTGCCAGTGCTTAATGAAATCGGTATCTCACAATAGGTGAGTCTTAAGATGAATATGGAAAACGTGAAGATCGTAGAGCCTTAACGAATGTCTTTATTACCGCAGTGCACGGGAATCCTCCGCTAGATGGAGTAATGATCATGCTTTTGGCATCAGCAAGTTTTGCTTTCATATAATTTATGCGTGCCTGGTACTAATTATGAGTATTGTAACGATTTTACTATCCGATAGTTTAACATACACTTCTAAGCCACCTATAGATATATTATTGCCTCATTAAAGGCGTATCAACCTCCTTACCGTTTCTGTTATATTATTTATAAAGAACGCAGAATGGTTTCGTTGAAATGCTGAGTATATACAGATAGAAAAATTTGTAATTTGACGTACCTCTTGTAGTCCAATTATGAAAGAGAATAAGCAGGATTAACTCGTGTCATTCCTTCATATTCTGAGGGTTACACTGCACTTGTATTTTTGTAGAATACAAAAGTGACACACGAATACACAGTCCACCTGATGGTAAGTGGATGCTGTGGCTCATAGATTCTTGAGAATTGACATTTTTAATGGAAATGCCTCGTTTCCATTAAAATGATCTCCGATTCTTTACACTCACCGTACAAAACACAGCAGCATTAAGCTGCTATTTTATGCTGGTATTCTGTGAGAGCGCATTCCTTCCCCGGTGGTGCCTGCACATTGGCGCTACAACCATAACATAGCTGCAGCATGGCTCTACCACGCATAAAAACAATAATATAAAATTAAAACTTTTTTTACACAATTTTTGCTCCTTGTCCGTACGAAAGCAAAAATTGTTTTAAAAAAGTTAAACAGATTTACAGTACTTAGTACGTTTACCTGGAAAAGGTAATGCGGAGTGTCTGAGGGAAGTAATGTTGTGGTCTTATTATAAAATCTCTAACTTAGTTTGTACTTTTAACTATTCTTTAGGTTTTCAACATAATGCTTATCTTAAAAGTTCTTTTAATGAACACTATCGCTAATACTCATTTCTTGTGTGCATACTCACATGACTTTGTTTTGATTTGCTGATATATATATATATATATATACCTACTATAACAATACTACCTACCTACCTACCTACTATAACTACTATAACATTGCAATGGTCGATGGGCGTAAGTCCTCGTTCTTGGAATACAATAATGTTCTACGAATTGAATCGCGGTAATAATGTTGTATGATACAAAAATTTTATTAAATTTTTTAAAATTATTTTTAAATTAATAAAAAGAATATTAACAATGCTATAAACGTTACTAATATTCCCCTTAACCACTCGTGGTAAGCTTAAATTGCTTGTGTTACGAGTGGTTCACGCCCGTAGTCGAATGGCGGTTTCGAACCCACGACCATTTTGAGTTCGCGATCCGCGCCCTGCCATTAGACTACTGTCGCTTCAAATTATAAAATATAAGAATCAGAAAAGAGAAAAAAAAATAATTATAAAATACAAGAATTTTCTCGATCTAAGCTAATTTCCATACGTTTTTACACGTCCAATTTGGATGCACTAAATTAAACAGGTTATAAAAATCATAATTTCTGATTTTTACGAATAGCTCGCAAGATCATAGGTGCTATACTTACAAAGCTGTGCCAAAGTATTTGCATTTAATTTACTGTAAGAAAGCATTCAAAGTAAATATGAAGTCATTTTTCCGTTGTAGAGCCAAGCTGCATCCATTTTACGGTTGTAGCACGAATGTATCGGCTCGACCAAGAAAGGACCATGCTCACACAAAATACCATCGTAAAATAGCAAGCAGTGTTCATGTGGGAGGGGAAGAGAATCGGAGACCCTTTTTACTGGAAACCAGGCAACATCTTAGTTCTCAGGGGTGACAGCGTATCTGCATTTTGATTCTTAATCAATGATTGAGGGTTCGGGGGCAGGGAATAGTCCGCCGCGCTGAACTAATGTGCATGGAAGGATTTCTGATGTTCGGATATTATATAGTTTTCCTTATGTTTATTTGATTTACTGCGTACCTACACATGGTACTGGCGTTGTTGATATAACATTAACACACTGAATTACTGGATTTTATTACGGGCTGCTGTTATATATTCTTTCTACGATAAATAATGACGATAAATTGAATCGTAAATACTAAAAACCTCAATTATTTATAAAATAATTATAAAGTTCACGTGAAAAATATGTACGGTTATAAAAATATTTTGTTATATTTTCGTTTGAATAACTACGAAATTTAAGTTTCAATGACAATCCTAAACTCATATGACAATGCATAAATATAAAGAACATAATTAAAAAGTTTTGGTGATGAAAAGTTATGTAATGAATCGAAAACTCAAATACCTACCGGGAACTTGTATTTTTATCAGCGTTACGACTGAAACATTACGTGTTTCAAAGAATTTTTCTGCTTGCCTTAGTTATGTCACAACCGTGTTATAACAGATGGCCTTACTTGTAATTGTTGATTAGCGCTTACTTAAATTGAGTAAAAGATATCTCTATATCTTTTTCTTTCTATTTTCATTGACTGCAAAGAGAAAAAGAGAGTAATTTTAGAGATTAGCATGTCTAGATTTCTGAGTAAGACCGTGTAGGTCGTCAACGTTGACTAGAGTTTAAAAATAAAATTACTAGTATTATTATATAGAATTTAACTGTGTTTTGACAACGATTAAACTTAATTTTACTTAACTTATTTTAGAAATACAGAATGAAGTGATAAATGAACTAACAGTCTACGTGATAGTAAGTGACTCGGTATGCGTTATCACGGAGATGCGTTATCACTTCTGGGGACTAAGATTGTATGTTTCGGAGTCTGTATTTACACACTCTATGTATTATTCACATTGGAATACAGCAGTGCAAGCTTATTTGATACGTTACAAGGAAAAGGGCGATACTTATCGAGACGGACTGATGTCGGATGATAACGCATCTGCATTTTGATTCGCAATCGAGGATAGATGTAGATGTCTATAGGCCACTGCAACCATTTGCCATCAGGTGAACTGTGTGCTCGTTTGTCTAAATAACTATAGTATTAAAAAAGTCCCATCAATGAGTAATTTTAGGGTTCCGTTGTCAATTTCTATCAGTCTTAATGGTGTCACAACGTAAGAACTTCTAGAGTTTTTGACTAATTAAGAAAAAAAATAAAGTTTTTTAAAGAATATTAACAATGCTATAAACATTACTTATATTCCCCTTAACTACTCGCGGTAAGCTTAAATTGCTTGTGTTACGAGTGGCTCACGCCGGTAGTCGAATGGTGGATTCGAACCCACGACCTTTTTGAGTTCGCGGTCCGCGTCCTGCCATTAGGCTACTATCGCTTAAACTATGCTATCGTTTATATCTAATCTAGACTAGAGATGAAACGGATATCCGGTAGCTATTTGGTATTCGGCCTATCCGTTCTAAATTACTATCTGGCCGGATACCGATTAATAAACGGCTATCCGGCTGGATACCTGATAAAAAAATATATCAACCAACGAGCACACAGTCCATCTGGTGGTAAGTAGATGCTCTGACCCATAGACATCTACATTTATCTCCAATTAACATAATAAGTACTTTATTTATGTCACTTAACATGTATAATTAGTATTCACAAAAATTTCATTTTAAAACTTATAAAATTAGTACTCGTAGGTGAATAAATACTAATTTCTCTGCATTGAAAGGTAACAAGCGGTTCTGTCTGTCTTCATAAGCAAGGCCAGCTTTAGAAAATTCTTTCGCTGTACACACTGCCGCTGTGTACTGAAAGATAATTCTGGCAAACTTTGATAAATTAGAGTATTGTGTAGCGTTAGTTGCCCATAAAATATAAGGGATCATGATCACGAACAATTCGCACTAACTTTATTTTTCGCTTTTTGCGATGCATAAAACGGCAATGGTTGGCAGAATATCCGGCGGCCGGACATCCGGCTATCGGGAGATAGGACTGATCCGGTATCCGGTATCCGGCCAAACAGCTATCCATTTCAATTTAAAACTTAGACGCGTAAACATATTGCTGACGTGAAACACCGACGCTCCGGGAAGTCTGCCGTCTGCGAACATGTTCAAGATCGTCCCCACTATTACATCAGATTAGATAAACGACAAACCCTCGCAAAAGAACACCGATTCTTACCAAGGATGATACGCGAGGCTATTGAAATTAAAAAAACATTCAAATTTCAATAGAGAGGATAGATGGATGCTGCCATCTGCTTGGGATCGTATATTTAACAAAATTAAACCCAAACCAAAGCATACCACTGCAAGACTTCATGATACTATAAGCTCGTTTGCGTGAATCAAACCAAAAATTAATATTCAAAAACTGAAGGTAGCCGGACTAACTATGACATTGGGACGTCAAACATTTCAGTCCCCCCCCCCCCCCCGTGACCATGGGTTTTTTCGTTAAACTCGATAAAATCCGTAAATATTAATTTTATTCAATGTGTAGTGTTCGCGTAAATTTAAGAAATCATTATCCGTTTCATCTCTAATCTAGAGTCTAGACTCTAGACACATACATGATAAATAAAAGTATTATTATCAAATCACTTTGATGACATTAATTAATCATAGAGCAAATACATAAATTTGATTTGTTTTTGTACATAGATAAAAATAATATTGTTATTATGGCTAGTTATAATCAAATATTGTAATTGTGGTTTAATACATAATTTTGTTGCTGTGTGTTGCTCAATCTTTTCATCGGTTCTATAAGGAAACTGATCACTATTCGTTAGCAGTAGGCGATAAAGCACGATCTCAAGTACAACACATACAAAAGTGAGGTGTTTGTATTTAAAGCAGGAAGGAATATTTAAAGCAGGCAGGAAAACTTGCCACATGATCCAAAATATGGTCTTGATATTGAGAGAGAACGGGGGGTGTTAGTAGTGGGTGCTGTGCCGTAGGTTTGATCAGTGTATAAAACAAGTAAAACTATCTTTTTAAAGGGTTCCGTAGTTAAACAACAAGGAACCCTTATAGTTTCGCCATGTCCGTCAGCCCGCGGTTTTACTCAGAGACCGTAGGCACGCATTTTGCCAGTTTTTAAGCATATTGTCAATCTTTCTACATGGGTAGCGCATGGGTTTCGTATACTAAACAAACCTATAACGTCTTGCGATTACAATATAATAATACGTGCAGGATGTTGTTGGGGTTTTCGTACAAAAGTAGCATCCTTGCTTCGTAGAGTCCGTGACGGCAACGACAGTATTCTGAAAATGTTTGTGAGGCAGTTGCTATTGGCAAGCTTAAATGTATTGTGCTTCAGTTATTTATAACGGTGACTTAATTAATTTCAGTTTTAAACTAATTGTTCTCCGCGAATCCGTCAGCGTGGAATTTATTTCCTGTTTTTTTCGCGCCGAACCCTCGTTTAGGGTACACTATTTCGGGGTACTATTATTTTTTCTAAAATAAAAGTAGCTTAATAAAAGTACATCAGCTATACGCCTGTGAAAGTCCCGTCAAAATCGGTCCAGCCATTTCGGAGATTAGCCAAAACAAACAAACAGACAGACAGACCGACAGACGGACAGACAAAAATTTTAAAATCGATTTTGAAATAAGTACTACATATATTTTCATATGCATTTAGCAAAATGTTATTTTATAATTGTAAATAGACACTTCAATTTTATTTATTTGTCTACATTTAGTAATTTATTAAAACACGTATTTTCTAACATAGTAATAAAATCTCTCTATGGAAGTAATAAAATTGTGTTATTCACGCACACATTGTAAATGCAATGTGGTCTTACATAGATAGTGCACAATCACACTGAAGAAAAAGTTACTTTGTTATGTATAACGTACACCTATTGTATTTTTAGGCTTCAGTGATTTATAGTATGAAATCCTCTTCATAATTAAAATGATTCTATTACATATTATGATATTTACCTGTCATTGAAACGTTATAATCAAGAGGAGATTATATTCACTTCGTTTAAATTATGATCTGATTACAAGTTTAACTCTTTTGATCCCACTTTTTGTATCACCTACAAAGAGCAATTAATTAGTGGATCCTATTAGCAGAAATCCTTCTTGCCTTGTGTCCCACTTATAATCTATGAAGGTCCAGTGTACTTTTGTTATCCTGCTTTATTTAGTATGCCTATTTGCTTGGTTATATGATAAGATCGGAGGAAGGTTAAGATGCTGTAAAGTACATTGATTATTACAAATGTTATCTTTGTCTTGCAATCAAACAAAATTCTTTTAGTAGCGTGAATGCTAGGCCACGTAGTTGTGTTTATGCCTTTATTATAATCCTTTTAGTTCAGTTCTGTTGCTGAAAACCTGTTTCCCCCAAACAACGCCAAAAGGCACGGCCTTGGACAATTTGTGTACATTATTTACACGTTTTATCAAGTGGTTACTCTATATTTAGGCTAAACTTGGTGTTGGTGTTAAAAAGCTTGCACAATAAGGAAACGAAGTCTGTTCGAGTAGAACCAAACTTCGAAATCTATCCATTTACAGACCGGTGCCACGGAGTAATTACCCTGAAACTCAACTCCGTAGCCTTAGCAAATGTTTTGAAGCTAGTGGATCGGAAAATATACGTTATGAACATTTATGGCAAATACGTCATTCTCCCTGATTTGTCGATGATAACATGGTTATTTACACCTGAATCGTAAGATTATTTTTATAGGTTAAGGGTGACAAACGAGCACACAGTACACTTGATGGTAAGTGGTTGCTGTGGCGCATAGACTTTCTTCGATTACGAATCCAAATGCAGATCCGTTGTCACCCGTAAAAAGATGATCTTAACACTCACACACAACGCTTTATACTCCATGAGCAATGACAAAAAGAAGAGAGACAGAAGAGAGAAACTCTAATAATATTTATTTATTTATTTTCACCAAAAGCGAAATGGAAGATTCTTTGAAACTGGTGCCCGTATAGGTTCAAAGACCCGGGCCACAAGGCCCCTCGTTTGACAAGGCACTTAGCTTCATGCGCAGAGATTAGTTTGTATGGTTAGAAATGTTATTTTATAAGCGAGTTTAAAATCTGGTAGATAGTCAAATAAAAAAAAGAATTAATGTGTGTTAATTATGTTTGTATTTATTTATGAGATTATATATAATAGATGTAAATTACTTAAAAATACTATTGTAACAGTATATAGTATTGTAACAGTAAAATTGCAGAATTCAGTGCGGGTTCCCCCGAACTATGGCAACATTTTTATTTCACGAAGGTGGGTGAACTTTCCTTGTAGTTGTGGTGTGTAAAGAGACGTGTGCTTGTGTGCCTTAATGCAGGTAGGGTTAGTCAGCCCATCGTAATTGAAAAAATAATGTATGTTACCTAAGACGTTTAATTATGTAGTGAAATAAAATTAATTTTCATTTAAAACAAAAAAAAAAGTAATTTTTTTAACATTGAACAGGACAGGATCTCGATAACTGTATAATTTCATGGTGTCTTATATCTAGCGATCATTAATGGACAGATAATCACTTATTGTTGCTATCGAATTAATGATCATGTTTAGCAAAAAATACAATAATTATTTTTACTATTCCCTTTTCTCTGCTTACTTTTCGATCTGACGGTCTCGATAGTACTTCTCGACTCTACTATCTTACGTACGCTAAAACCAATGTGCATCTGCATCATACTCCCACCCGCCATTGTGTGATACTCGTAAATCGTCTATTGTCCTTCCATCAACAATCTATGGAAATTGGATTAAGCATTCAGGTGGAACCAATTTATCTGTCGTCATGGTCTGATTTGTCAATTAGCAGAGTGCATAGCGTATAGAATTAGAATTTGGGGAAGTGCAACTGCCTTGTAATCCGATTTAGATAGAGCTCATAACTACTTATTATTTTTAGGTTTGAAGAAACATCAGTAGAGACACCGACGTGTCGCTTCAACAATGGTTCCTGCTTGGGCGGGTTTCCGCGGCTTTACAGCGAGATTATGGAGTTGAGACGCCAGAAGCCGAAATCATTACTTCTTAATGCTGGCGACAGTTTCCAAGGAACCTATTGGTACACTCTGCTCAAATGGAACATCACGCAAGAGTTCATGAACTTGCTACCACATGATGCTCATGTACGAAATTCAATTATTAGAACCACATAAAATTATTTTCTGATATCTATTTCAAAAAGAGAACGTATATGGTTCTTTATTATTTTCTGATATCTATTTCAAAAGGAGAACGTATATGGCTCTTTATTATTTTCTGATATCTATTTCAAAAGGAGAACGTATATGGTTCTTTATTATTTTCTGATATCTATTTCAAAAGGAGAACGCAAATGGTTCTTTATTATTTTCTGATATCTATATCAAAAGGAGAACGTATATGGTTCTTTATTATTTTGTGATATCTATTTCAAAACGAGAACGTATATGATTCTTTATTATTTTCTGATATCTATTTCAAAAGGAGAACGTATATGGTTGTTTATTAATTTTCGTCTTCAACAGCTCGTAAAAGTCAACAGATGAACATTGGCCTGTCTTATTGTATTTGCATTTGCCTAAATCGTCACGACTGATGATCATTATACCAGAAAGAAAGAAAGAAAGAAAAAATATTTAATTTTGACACACACAAGGCACAAGAACACAGAGACAATCAAAACAAAAAAAAAGTTAAAATTTATGAACAACCAAACAGCCAGTTAAAATTAGTTACAATTTTTCACAATTTATTTTTACAATTAGTTAAAATTAGGAAAACCTATTATACATAATATATATTCTTAAAACTAGTGCCTCAGGGTGATGCCAAAAGATAGGAACCAATTCAGCATGATGTCAGGTTGGAAACCTAACGCTGATTTTCTATTGGCCCCCTGGATCGCATTCGTCTTCACCTCCGAAACCAGTTACCGTGTACCTCCGCAAGAACAATCAGTATACGTGAACTCTATGAAAAAAACATATATAATTACTTATATAATAAACGATTAATAAAATATGTATATAATACATGACAGAATCAAATTAAACACTTTATTATTAGCAAGATACTGCGCGTGAAACTATAACAACATAATAACATCAGCAAAAAATAAACAATGAAATAAATAAAAATAAAATGTAGAACATAAAATGTACCTCACGAATAAACATCAGATATAGGACATGTTAGCATTAGTGTTAATCATGCCTAGGTCTTTTTGTGCATTTAACAAGTACAGTTTTAGGTGACTTTTAAAGGTAGTTATAGAGCTTAGCTGCCTTAGAGGTGGTGGTATGTTATTCCATATTTTCGAGGCTGCATAGCGAAATGCTCCCTTGAAAGATGCCGATTTGTGCTTTTGTACCGAAAGTTGCTGCGAGCACTGTCTTCTATCACATTACCTCCTTGTAGCAACCCAGCCAAGTTTGTTATACAAGTAAGATGGTTCTTGATGTTTTATGACGCCAAAAAGCAAGCACGCCAGATACAATTTCTGTCTCGACTTCATTTTAAGCATTGCGTGATCATTAAAAAACGGAGTGACGTGCCCCCGAAAAGGAACTGTGAAACAAAAACGGATGATCTAGGACCTTTGACGCAGCTGTCCCTCGCTGGGTTATTCAAGTCTATCGTAAGCGAGATAATTACATCGACATCTGTCGGAAGCCATTCGATTTTGTGAAACTTTTAGTAAATGTCTCTTATGGCATCCATAGAACAAAATGGAATGATGGACACTATTAATCCCCACCACATATTTTTATGTTTATGTTTATCGTTATAAGCTAATCTCGAATTTTCCTTGCATATCTATTTATTAAAATTGTTAAACTTTCCGTAAATCAATTCGTTTAAGATGATTTTTATAGCATTTTTTTAACAGGCAGTTGGCAATCACGAATTTGACGATGGCCCCAAAGGACTGGCACATTATTTCGCGGCTCTCAAAGCACCAGTTGTAGCCGCTAACATGGACGCCAGCAAGGAACCGTCACTACAGGGACTATTTAAGCCCCATGTTATTGTGAAGCGTGACGGTAGAAAGATCGGCATCATTGGATTGATCACTACTGATACTAAAGTAGGTACAAATTTTGATGAAATTTAGTTTAGTTAGACGTTTACTATTTATAAGTTAGCATATAATACTTTTAACATTTTAATGTGAGTGCTGGACTATTATTCCACTTGATGGTAAATTCTGCTAGTGCAGCCTCACCACCTTCATGGACACAGGGCAGCGCCACAGCGCACGCCATTTGCTCGGAACCACGCGGTCGTGAACGCACGCAAAACGGTTACTCCTGTACTTGTACCTATTAAATGATCTATACAGTCTACTATATTGTATGTTGTATTTATGAAAGTCAAAAATTCCACCAGCACAAGTGGAGCTTGATACTCAACAGAGGTTACTGAGTTATAGTTAAGCGTACTTACTGATTTAGCTTAACAAAAGTTTATTCACTCTTGCCTTGAAGATATCCACATTGTAAAGTAAAGTAAAGTTACAGCCTATATACGTCCCACTGCTGGGCACAGGCCTCTCCTCGTTTCTGAGAGGGTTTTAGGGCAAGAAAGTGTCCGCCGCGCTGCCCCAATGCGTGTTGGCGAACTTCACATGTCTTCGAAATATTTTTTTTCTTATTCCTAAGACATGCAGGTTTGCTCACGATGTTTTCATTCACCGGCGAGCACGTGATAAATCGGCACTTAAAATTGCAATTAACAATTTCATTGGTGCCAGCGGGGATCGAACCCGGGTTACTCGCTTTCTTTTATATTTACAGCGAGCGTTAACCATCTGAGCTACCACGGCTCTCACCACATTGTAATCGAATGGAAAGACAGTTGCTGGCAAATTATTCCACTAGTACTTTGAAGTGCGGATTATGAACGACTAAGCAAACCGTTTAATTCGAATGCGTAGTATGTCGACAATAAAGGGGTAGAGACTCACTGAGCGTCTGGTTGTCAAATGGTGGAAGGGAAACGGTATTTGGTACTTAATTTTTTTAACTGGCTTAACGGCACTGGGTTCTAGCCCTTCCAAGCCTTTTGGTACTTAACTTACTTCTAAAATACAGATTACGTACCTAAATTTCCTTTTTAATTCTCTTTTGTAAAAACGTCATAGTAGACCTTATTTACAGTAGACTTTCATGTTGTGTTACGTGCTATCAGATGACCTTAAGTGGAAACTCTAATGAAAGGTAGAAATAAAAGAAAATCGTGTCTTTTTAGACATTATCGTCGCCAGGTAACGTCGTGTTCACCGATCCAATGGAGGCGACAGAACGCGAAGCTGAAGCTTTGACTGAAAAGGGAGTCGATATCATAATTGTTCTTTCACACTGTGGGCTTGAAATTGACAAGTAAGTTCAAGTACCTACTGTTTACTATAGTGTTCACCAAGACTGTGTCGTATATTTAGCTTGAAATACAAGTGATTACATAAAATATAATATTGGAATTAATTCAAAAAGTATAAGTTAAAAGTAAAAAAAGTCAACGTATTTAGTCAAAACTATTTTGCCTGATTTTGGTTGTCAAAAGTGGTTTTGACCGGTTACGAGTTTTGATTGCAACTTAAACTTAATTATAACTTTAAGTTACAGTCAAAACTCATTTAACTCATTTCCCTTAAATAAGTCTAGCAATATAGTTAATTTTCGAATTTATAATATATAAATTTCAAATTTACTATATCGTACTTACATCATATTACTTATATTCCTAGTAAGACAGTAAGGAACCGCTGTCTTATTACTGAGTATATTACGGTTTAAAGCTATATCCTTAGGGATAATTTTATCACGGCTTTAACTATCTTTATTCTAAAAATATACTGATTTGTTATGTTTACATATACGAATAGTATAGAAGGAATACAACTAATGTTTTACGGTTTTATCGTATTTAATTAATTTATTGAGGTAGTAAACGTTTTGGTGTATTGAAAGCGATAGTATCCGAGAAAAATGGTTTAATTTAAAACAAAGACTACGTGAACGTGATGTTCTGCAAAATTATAAATTCTTTAGGAAAGTTAGAACTGTCTCCGCGACTCTCATACGACGTAATGGTCACATAGTCTTGCCCTACCGCAGATCTTATCTTCTATCCCTTATAGCATTAGACTTACAACGGGCACGGGTAGTTCAAAATGAATGAGCCTCTTTATTTGCACGTACAATTGCAGGGCTATTATCTTCTTTGTAATTGATATCTTCCAATTATTCTTATTAAATCAGCACGGAGTTAGTCATCATTGACTAACACAGGTTCTTTTCAGACGCATTATCACTTTTAAGATTCAAATGTTTCGGTAATCGCATCTTTACTTTTCGTCAATCCAGGTACATTACTAGATTTAATCGCTGCAACATTTCACTGAGACATAGAGTACTATAATACATACATAATAGAACGGGGAGTGGGCGGAGCCCACGTAGCCACTAAAATGTCAATTCACATGTATAAATGTCAACACCCACCAACACGTCAATTCACATGTATAAATGTCAACACGAGACGTGTTTTGACGATACAATCGTTTCTAAATTTCGCATGCAAAATATTTAGAAAATGCCAAATTGCACGCTATTTACAAATAAATATGTATTAAAATCCGTCTGTCAACACAGCGAATCGGGTTTATAGTAGTGATTAACTGATAATACGACGTAATTGCTTGTATGTGTGCTCCCGGCGACGCCTATCGTCGTACAAAATAACATTGACAGCCATTCTATTGTGTATTATAGTTTCTATGGAGTTAACATTACACACTTCAATAGGTAGTGCGTGTACTCGTGGGTTAATATATTCAGTGCAATTCATAATTTTCATCAATATTCAGAGGTTGTTGACGTGATCGAAACCGTCTTCAAGTCAAGAGTGATAATTCTTTTGTTAAACTAAGCTTTTCTATCTTTAGCTACATTATCACTTACTATCGGGTAGCCAAGTATTGGCTTGTAAAAATCATAATTAATGAAAATGAAAAAATGATTCAATTTAAAAAAGGTAATCGCAGCTTTACAAAAGTGACAGGAGGTTAATTTTTTGTTAAAAACAACGGCATAAAAATTTTGTATTCTTTGCTGTCCTCAACCCATTTCTAGTAAATTCTAAAATTTATATTAACGGTATTGCATTACTCGTATTTATATTTGTAAATTTGATATCTTATCAAATTTCTTATGTTTATCTTACTTCTATGTACGTGATGATATGAAAACATTTACTCTTACGACAGTCGGATCATTTTCTAGTCTAGCAGTCTATTGATAAGATTATCAAATTATCAAGATAAATGTTATTTAACCAAAGCGCCATTTATCTTGAAGAAAGTAATCGTTTGTTTGATCTTCTTGTTTTGTTAGTTTCCTATTGCTTATGATGTATAGCAGACAATGAACATATTAACCTGTACTAAAATATTTGGCAAATTTAGAGACTTTTCTTCGTATCCACGCATAGAGCTATACTGGCCATTGGCGGACGGGAGGAGAGTAGTGGGGAGTAGCAAAAATAATCCACTATATAATAATCGACAATATATATATATATATATATATATATATATATATATATATATATATATATATATATATATATATATATATATATATATAACAATAAACTAACAATTTCACACACACACACATAACAGTATCACTCGGTGTCAGCGACAACTTGGATACGGAGTGCATTTTGTATGACGGCGAATAGTCTGTTTTGGTAAAAAAATTCGAAACAACACGATCGTTATTATTATAATTATAAAATTTAAAAAGATGTTAAAGCAATAACGTGATTAATAATTTCTTAAAAGTTTACATCTTTTTTTAAATTTGACGAGGCAGATCTCTTTTTGCCGCAAAAAGTTGGAAAATTCGATTCAGCCGCGCAACTAGATTTAGTCTAGTAAGAAGTGCGGCTGCAACTAGTTTTATTGTACGCATAAGACCGCGTGGACTTATACATTGATAGAGGGGAACGCCTGCTTATGGTTACACCCCTCCGATCCACCGGTGGCCCGTGTTGCTCTGTGTATGCAAGTATATAAAAGTAGTTTAATTGAAATCAACGACGAAGAATCTGTCATTTTGTTTCGTTTCGGGATCGTCATACATCCTCTTTAAGATTTTATAAATTGTATGCGTCTTTGGGAAATATATCAACACTTTTCATTAAGTGATAATCTACACACGGTGCACACTAGTGACTTGGAGACAAAACTATGCTCATGGACGGAATGCGGAAAATCTATGTAATTGATCCGCACAAAAATCTCAAAAACAAACTGCCCAGTGTGCTTTCAAGAAATGCGTCATTTACGGAAGGTCAGTTGCAAAGTCCAAGCATTTAATACTTGGTTTTTTTAAAAACTTTTATAACCTTTTTCTCGCTCCCACTTTCGATAATTGGTGGAGGCCTACCAACCGCAGAATCTTTATAGGATGTTATTAATGTCACTTTTTAGTTTTTCTTGTATAGTTCGGCAAAACAGTACACAAATGGGAAAACTGGGCTATTTATTTTCTGTAACAGAGGTTTTTCACACAGTAGTTACGTTTTAATTGGGGAGCGTTTCACGCGGATGTTATAAAATTAGCAGCTGTAAAATGAGGTTAAGGTTCATGCCACCACTTAAATGTAATACACGCGGCGCTGCTATCATAGATATAGCTAAATGTTACCAGTGAAATGATAAGATTTTAAATAATAAATGTTTTATGGCAGATAAATATTAGCTGTCTCTATGTAAAAAAGAGTTATAAATGTGAAAGTTTGCATGGATATGAATAAAAGAGAAAGTGATTTTGTTTTTATTAGTAAATGTTTGTATTGGTAATTCCATTTTGTTTAATATTTTGTTATATTACCTAGGTAAATGAATAATTCTTCGTACTTCTTAAACTCACACGATTTGAATTCATTATTAAAAATCGGGTCAAGTTTGCGTATGGGATTATTTTTAATATTTACTTCAACGTTTGTGGTCATAAGGGGACTGAAGTAGCGGTACTTACCAAGTGTTTTAAGTCTAATGTCCACTAATACTCATTCTAGGACTACGTGCGCGTCATTTCCCTCGGCCTTCATACATACTCTGTATAGGAGGTTGTTTATTATACCTAAGTTTGGTATTCCTGGTGTTTATTGGAAGCGTGACCGGTCAAGGCGTTAGTTACTAAACACATTCGGGGTGGATTTAAATTTAGGAGGCGTTATGTTTTAGGTCAGGGTTGCTAGTTTGGCCAGTCTACATCTAGACTATATCTATATCGTCTACATCTAGACTATATCTATATCGTCTATATCTAGGTAACTTTGACCATATTTTTTTGCAATAGTTATGTTTGTCTTGAAGTGGAGGTTTTACTTCAGACATATCACAGTCACTGTTGCTCATTTATATAAAATCACTATCGTAGTCGGATTCGGTGTCGCTGTCGCTTTCTGTGGATATAATTAAAAATTATTTTATTTCTTTAAAAATATATCACACATTCCATAGATAGGGAGTAAGTGAGACATCCTTTTAAGTAAATATATACTTGTGGCAGGATGTCCCGCTCTTCTATAGCTAGAATTACATTTTTTTTTTATAAAAAAAATATTAGTAATCCTATTAACTAACATTACTAATATTCCCTTTAACCACACCTGGTAAGCTGAAAATGCTTGTGTTAGAAGTGGTTCACGACAGTAGTCGAATGGTGGATTCGAACCCGCGACCTTTTGAGTTTTGTTTATTATTTAACTAACTTTAATTACATTTACTAAACACAAAAAAATAGAAACCTAAAAAATACAAAAATACAAAAAAATACATATATCTCTATATACATAAATCTCATATATACATAAATCTTACCATTTCCATATCATTTTTGAAATATTGCTCTCTATATGTTTTAAATCGTTTAAAACTAGTTTACTCCAGCTTTCTTCAAAGTAAATATATTTTATCTCAACCACTCTTGCAACTGAGATTTTGAGAAATTTGTCAATCTGTGTGCAGTGGTAAGTGTGTTGTCTATAACCACTAAAGATTTTTCAGGTAAAATTGCTGCATTCACTTCGTCGTGATAATCTGCCGATTTCGATTAGGAACTGAAAATCGACAACGCGTTAGACACAAATCCGTTTTCGTGTAAAATATGATTTTTTTGATGAATAACACATAGGTTAAAATCATCCAAAACAATTTTTTTGACTGCCGCTGGCTTTTCCCGGGAGTATCAATTTTTTTGAAGAACTTGTTACTAATGTTGAAGTGTTTTCAACGAAACCCCTAAAAAAAAACTACTTTTTTTTCAGGTTTGTTTTTTTACTTATAAAAATACTAATCTAAATTACTAAATATATGAAATATCTTCCATCTGACATATATGTTAAATATTTTATACCATAACGGTTATATATACAACAACGTCCCAACGGTTCCCGTTAAATAAGGTAAAATATAGCTGCTCGGGCAACTCCAAATATTACCTGTCATGGCATCGACTCTCATCTGCAATTTATTGAGCGGGATTAATAGCTCTTTATTTTTCTTTTACGATCCACAAAATTCTTTTACTTAAAGATTAATTAACGGGCTGCACGTTTCCACACTTTGCGTTGTATTATTACTCATATTTCACCCAAAACAATTTAAGAAAAAAACAACGACATGACCTTACACAAACTCTTCTGACCAACGAAAACTATTAAGTCAAAATAGCGGAACTGTCAAATTTAGTTCCAGTTTTTGCCGTAGTAAATCTTTCCTCCCATCAATTGTCTGTCCATAAGTACATTGCCTCCCTCGCTGCCACTACAAAACACGATCCTGAGTCACCTGCATCTATAGACTTCCTGCATGTTTTGTTGTCAGTCCATCTAGTGGGGGACGTTCTACACTTTGCTTATCGGTATGAGGCTGCCACACAAGAATCTTTCTTATTCATTGGTTGTCGATCCTTCGAGCTATATGGCCGGTCTATTGTCACTTTAGCAGACTGATCCAATGGGATATAACAGTTAAGGGTTATTAATAAAGTTAATTTACATACTAAATCATAAATACTTTGATTCATCATTGAGACATCGCAAATTTGTCCATAAACTTCCGCTTAGGATATAACTTGGCGACAAAATTTGATTTGTTACTCTTTCCTCATTTATTCTTAAATTTATTCACAGACAGATAGCGCGAAAACACGGCAAGCACATCGACATCATAGTTGGAGGTCACTCACATTCTCTGTTATGGAATGGTGATTCCCCTAGTGGGGAGGAAGTCGCCGGGCCGTACCCCGTTTTTATTGAAACGAGTGACGATAAGGAACACAAGGTGATTCTTCCGTCTTTATTATGTTATTCTCTATCATCTCGTAAAGAATATTCTCTATCAGTCTTTTCGGGCTATTCAGTGGAACATGGGCCTCTCCCGTTGCAGGGATGATTACCACAATCGTCACACCTAGCAGGCGGATTGACGATCGCAGTGCCGGACGTGAGCACTTTTGACGCTGGTGCCGCTGATGCTAGTTCACGGCATTAGAAAGAGTTCTATTACCATTAGATTTCATGTGAATTTGAATCAATTCGGCTCGGTAGATTTTAAGAAAAATCAAAAATTTAATTTTTCAAAAATTGTTTTTTTTTAGATACTTTTACTCGATGGAATACCTCGTATCCAGTAAAAAGAGTCTTTAGTTCTCTACACTCACGTTGGTATTATCTAAGAGCGTTGTCCTTCCCTGGTCGAGCCGACTCGTGCTACAACCATAAGGTAGTTGCAGCATGGCTTTTTCACGTATAAAATTTGTTGAATGTAGGTGAAATATTTTGAGAGGACCGTGTTTTGTGGCAGTTTTTGGAGGAGGCCTTTGTTCAGCAGTGGACTTGTGATGGGCGTAAAATGAAAATTAATAAAGCAGTAGAATATTATCTTTTTTATTTATTAATTACTAGATTTAAGAGCTACACTTGGTGGACATTTTGAAGATTGCACCACCAGTTTCACAGGTTTATATGTATTTTTTTATAATTAGGTGGTGATAGTGCAAGCGTCAGCGTTCACGAAGTACCTGGGCAATCTGACCGTGTACTTCGATTACCTAGGTCGGTATGTCAAATGGGAGGGTGGACCAATATTCCTAAACCGGTCGATTCCTGAAGGTAAGATAAACAAAAACCTTTTAATGCTTTGGTCGAGTCATATTATCAGTATCGACCATGAAGTTTTGCCCCTTAAATACTAATTATAGTCCGCATATATTATGTAAGACGGTGAGGTATTCCACGACACATTTTTAGCTGGATTTCAGAACGAAAATATTAATATTGTGAATAGCACTTTCATTTTGAAAAATGCAATTTTTATTAAAAACTGGCTTGTTACCCGTGGTTTCGCTTGCGTGGCTCGAATTAAAAAAAACATCAGTAATACTATTTCGTGCTAAAATAAGCAAAACTGGATCACTTGTAAAGACACGGTATCTGTGTTAAACGTAGGTGATGATTTGAAATTTGGCAATATAATATGCTACAGAAACATATCAGTGAGTTTATGAGAATTGTATTAATATTATACGTCTAGCAACACCTTTTTATATCGGGCATGTCTTCAGCAGCGTCTTTCTGATCATAGTTAAAAATAATAAAAATATGCAGTTGGCAACTTGCATGTCAAGCGTGGCAACTATGGCAAATATCCAACTTCTTTGTCAATCTATGGGGAAATCCAATTGATGAACGGTAGTAGAAATACATTAGTAAAAAGAAGCCACTTCTCCATTTCATCTAGTGATTGTCGTAAGAGGCGACAGAGGGAAACTGAAATAGGAGATGGGTGACAGCATCTTCCTGATACAATGCAAAGTAGTAAAAAGTTGCGGTTGCCAACCAGTTAGCCAAGCGTGAATATTACTACAAAAATCTAACCTATTTGACTGACAATCGGGAAGCCTAAGACCAGCAGTGGATAGCCTTATTAAAAGTAAAAAGCAGCCTAAATACATCCAGGCTCAGAAGAGCTAGAACCTAGAACCGTAAAGCCAGTTAATAAAAAAGAACTAGATGCATTCAACTACTGAGCACAGGCCACAGCGAGTTTTAGGACAAAAAGGAGTTGATTGAGTTGACTCCAATACGAGATGACCGTCTTCCCGACGTTTTCCGTCACCACAGACTACGTGGTAAATTGAAAATTTGAGTGGAGTCGGTACGAATCGATTTTGGTTTGATTACGTACTACAAAATGTACGTTTGAATCGGTTAGATTACTGGCTTTGACAGATGACTTTCAAGATTCTATCAATACAGCCCTACCACTGACCTCTGTATACAAGTATGAGTTCTACTCGTCTATAGATCTATCTATTTGTACATATAATAAAAATGTAACCTGCATATATATATATATATATATATATATATATATATATATATATATATATATATATATGTTATATATCATATATATGTTACAAATAGTTTGCTGTCACTCGACGCCAGAATGTGGCGTTCGGACAGACGAGAGGGTATAGCACCGATTATAGTTATTTTATTTGTTATATCAAAACACATATACACTTTATTTTGTGGCATCATTTAAATGATGTTGTAAGAAATATGTAAGTTGTCCTTTAGAGGAGTTTCTGTATCCACGTCTTTTCAAATAAATAAACTGAGGACGTGACCGATATATAATTATGATAACCTTTCAACTATAATACCTAATTTATCAAAGAATTTAGCAATTCATTAAGCATTATTCGATAACAGCGTGTATAAATAGATTAACTAAAACAACCATTATAAATATAGACTTATTATACCGTCGTTTATATCGATGATTACAAAATGAATCATACAAATTATACAAAATATTTAAGTATATCGATAGCGATGTTTAGGAAATCTTCCACAAAATAAAATTATTTATTTATTTATTTGCTAGACCTATAATAATAATAATGTCCTATCTAATTTTTTATCACGAGAGTGAAATAACACACAGTGGCGAAGCTAGGGCTCCAAACGAGGGCAAAATCAAGATAAAAATTGACAAAGATATAGATTGTTGCTTTTGGCAGTGTTATTAAAATACACCAATCTTGATCTGTCTCCACCTTTCAGTTTCATATGCAGCGCTGTCAAGGACGTGTTTAACAAAGCACACAGAATGCATACTACTGCTAGATAGATTGTATGACATATCAGCAATTGCATACCTTCGGTGGCTTTGAAAAAAGCCGTTTGGGTTTACTTGAGCGAAAGAAAAAGATATTTGCATACAACACAATACATGAACAAAATAAAAACATGAGCAAAGTACAAAGTGCAAAAAAACTATGTACAAAATTAAAAAAAAATTATTTATATTCTAAATCGAATCGTCTCTCTTTATTAAAAAAAAAAAGATTTGATTACGTCCACGTAAAATGTTGGTGAACGTTTTAATTATACCAATAACTGTTATTCATTTATTGGTATAATTAAAAGTTTGCGATAATTGATAAGTCTGAAAGACGTTCTTGACCTTGTTGAGAAAATATCAACAAAGTTTAAAGATTTTACCTTTTCTTTGACTATTAGCATTTAAACACACATAAATTCGTCACAAGGAACACTATTATCCTCCATTTTCACAAAAAATATGTAAAAAGCATAAATTTTCAGCTCGCAATATTCATTCACTCAAGTAAACAAACAGAGTAAACATTGAAATGTGAAGTGAACTTCCAAATGCCCCCGCACTCGACTTACTTCACACTGAAAGCTTGGCTTTTTGCTCTATACTAATTGCTATATAAATAATCATAGATATATTTCACTATAGAACATTTTACCACAGGTTAGAAAGGGAGCGATTGTCTTCTCGAAAGTCCGGTAAAAAGCCCACGCGTGCTAGAGAGACGACTAATCGCTCAACTCAACTCTTTTTTTATGACAGCAGTATCGCTAAGGCTACGAAGTCATGACCTGTGTAGAACAGAGGAGCGCGCGGGTAATTTGAAATAGTTTGAAACAGTTTACGAGTTATTTTATTAGTTGATATTATTGATTGAGCAGTTTGATTGGGCAAGCCCGGCTTCTCGGCTTCTATGGAGGCTTCGCAACTGCTGACACTGGGCTGCCCAAAATTTTTTGACAGAAAAATTTAATAACATCAGGACATTAAAAACCTTATTCCCCCGTAACCATGACTGATTTTTAAAGGTTTTTTATAAAGTTCAAATTAAACATGCATTCGCGTAAATATAAGAAACCATTAAAAATGATATTATCTTATATACGTCATCTAACTTATTCCGACCAAACATTGATCGTATTACTTATATGGCTTTGGTAAAGGCCGAAAAGACTTTACATTTTTCTGACCTTTACCAAAGCCTTTCTTTATATTTTTTTTATAAATCTAAAATGAAAACTAGCTTATAGTCCACCTGATGGTAGGTATCTATGGACTTCTAACTTTAAACAAGGGAGGCTACAGCTGCGTCGTTACTTCTAAAGAATAAGATGTTATGCCGCATAACCAGTAATTATACCTATATCCTTCAGAGAAGAACGCTTGCCTTCGGGTTGAATGCTGCTCCCTATATCCTTCAGAGCAGAACGCTTGCCTTCGGGTTGAAATAGGTTAATATTGTTTCATTTCCAAAACCAACACATAGTGATAGTCATTGGTTAAACCTAGGATGTACCAAACTCTAACGGTATAGGCCCGAAAAATCGCCGCATTTTCTATAAATCCTGACATTTACCAGCTAATGTATATATAAGCGGAATACCACTAGTTTACTTATTCATCACGAGATCTCCAAAATTATACGCACGATTGTTTCTCGGCGTAGACACTCACTAAGAAAGAATTGAAAAATTCAACTGGATAAAATCGGGTGTTACAGCTTGTTATTATACACAATTGCGACATCCGATAATAGTTTTAAGCTTAGAGTATTTAGTAGCTTGCTTATTTATACTCTATGGTTTTAAGTTATACTACTAAGTATATAAATAATTTTTTAAATAATTTTAAATTGTAATCATAGCCCGTTATGAATATATATTATATAATTAATATTCTTGTTAAAACGTTTCAGATCCTAAAATTAAGCAAAAGCTAGCACCATACGCAAAAATTGTTCATAAAGCTGAAAACGTACCAGTAGGACAGTCGGCTACAACACTACGGTTTGAAGATTGCGTATTCGGCGAATGCGCACTCGGCGATTTATTAGTTGATGCGTTTAATGATTATGTAAGTATTATTTATTTATTATAATAGAATAGTTTAATTATAACCTTAACTAAAGTTTTGTTTTTGGTATTACGTACTCGACAAACGGAATCTGATTGTCTGGTACACTGAAACTTTTTCATATTAATTATTAAAGTTTAGCATGTTGATTGTTTCCGGTGTAAAATTAAACTGTATTATGATTCAAACGATAAAAATGGGAAATAAAATAAAGTTATATATATATATATATATATATATATATATATATATATATATTTATATATATAGTGTATAATGTATAATATGAGTATGAAATATGTATACTTATTTGTTTTTGTAACAGCCTTTGTAGTGTTACCACTGCCCTAATGTTGACGGCAGAGAAAGCTTTTATATTAAGTCTGCATTTCGATCATATAGATATACTTGGTTCATTAAAGCTAAAATTCTATTTAACAATAATACCTTCTTCCTTCTCACTGTAGTTTTTTTTTCAGGCAAAAGCAAAAGTGACAACAGAAAATAGCCATTTGGCATTCATACAACGCGGCAACATAAAATCATCTATACCCAGTGGGCGTTAGTATTACAATGTTTGTTTTTTTTAAATCCTGCAAGCCAGATGGATCTCATTTAGAAGCCCTTTAAAAATGTGATTTATTCAATTTTATTTTTATTATATTTAAAGCTATTACCATTTTATTCACGCGATATGTTACGCTGAAAACACAGTTTTATATTTCCCTAGCAGTGTTGATACTAGATACCGTACCGTTAACGTTACTGTGTAAGAATACTCCACTACCGCATATCATCCGGTGGGTTTCGTAAGAGGTGACAGTGGGAAACACATCAGGAGATGGGAAGCAGAGTCTTCCTAGTAAACATTTAAAAAATCCTAACTAATATTAAGCCATCGCGAATATCCCCCTATGAGACATTCTATGGGTGAGCCCTATGTTCAGCAGCGGACTTTAATAGGCTGTAAATAACGGTAATGGTTGATAATACTTAGTACATAATCATCCTTTTGTCTTATTATGTAACATAATATGTATCCTATGAGTGTATCAACATTGGGTGCGTTTGGCAGAAAAAAGCGCTAGCTAGGTTTTTTTATGGTTGAGTTTCTAAAATAAATTTATTTCTGTACATTTAAATAAAACTAGTTTTTACATATTTTATCGCCTATATTACTTTACATTACTTATATTACTTATTTTACTTACATTACTTATTTTATATTCCCGATATTTCTAGCACTTTACAGCACCCGTGGTTACGAGGGGACTGAGGTGTTTGACGTCCCAATGTCATAGTTAACCACTACTACCTCCAGATTGATTAAAAATTATTAATTTTTATTCCGATCTACGCAGTATTAACTTAGAGTATTTTGAAGTCTTGCAGTTTTACACCTCAGTCCCCCCTCCCCCGTAAAGTGCTCGAAACGTCGGGAGTATAAGGCGTACATTACACGCTCATGCAGGCTGTCAGTTTTACAACGATCACGGTTGAGATTGACGAATAAAGGGTAAGACTCCCTCCATGTACGAATTATGTACGCGCATAAAGACCCTGTAATTCGGAAAACGATCACGGTTAGGGTAGCGTTGACGATATTCCCTGGCAGCAGCCCGGGCATTACCGTCGCAAAAGCCATACAGGTAATGCATTTCTGCATACTCTCGTTGGGTGTATTCTCTCCTCGCAGCAGCCATCTGTCCACTTTTGTAGCCAATCCGTCCGATTCACACAGCACTGGTCACAGGTAGGCAATCTATCACAAGTCCGAAAAACAAAGCGTAGGTCAAAGGAAAGAAACTGGTCACAAGTCGTCGTAAAACCGAGAAAAAGAATACGTGCGTACCCACAGGCAGGAAGCGAGTTACTAAAGAACACTAAACATTCTAAAGAAACATGCTCACGCGCATCCCCCAGCCCCCGCCCCTGCCGGCCCAGCCTTTTGTTTCCTAGAAAAGATATCGCTACCTGAACTGACGGGCCAACCGGCCTTTTACTGACAAAGGATTAAATAGTTAGTGTAAAAGAGAGGCAGAGAGTCTTTGTCATTAATTGTATTAATTCTAGTTTATTTTTAAATAAGCCTAACCGAGTTTTATGGTTGGGTTAACTTTGGCCTTGCCATGAATAATCGTCCTAAAAAGATATCAAAGCCACGCATAACCATGTGTAATACCTTTTCAGAATCCCTATTAAATGCGCCAAAACTTGTAATACAGGGTCACTTTTCGGTAGAGTATTTTTTTTTCACAGTGGGGTCCGAAGTAAATAAAAAGTTATGATTTGAGAAAAATAATAATCGTAAAACTTAACATTATCTTCAACACACCCAATAAACAACCATAAATAGCATGTCTAACGCAAGGACTCATCAGTACCAATCTAGTGAAAATTATAAAAAAGATAGAGGATGTTTATTTCTTGGCATTCTAATAAGAATTAGTTAAAAAAAGTCAATTTTCTCATAAAAACACAAAATAAATTTTAACTCCGCAGGGGTTGACTTTAAGGACCTCCCGTAGAACAACTTTTTGCAGCTGATGACCCCATCTAACCCCTAGTTGCGTTTGATCCACGACTTTTGGGCCATCCTGTATAACTTCGCGCCTAGTAATACATTCGCTGCAAATTGTACTTCCTTGATAGAATATAACAGACAGAAATAAATAGACAATAGAAGATTTTATTATTAAATATAGATTATATGTAATTCTTATTGAGCAATTTTTTACTTTTACCACTGGTTCGGAAAAACCTCTGTCCTGGGAAGAACTAGCAAGAAATCCAGCGGGACTTTTTTTATTTCAAAGTAAATTATACGATAAGGTTGTACAAATTATTTAGAAAATTTATTTTAGAAACAGCTTGAAAGTGAACACCTCATTCCCTGAGGGTATTATCAACCATATAAATATACATAGAATACTATAATACATACATAATAGAACGGGAGAGTGGGCGGAGCCCGTGTAGCCACTAAAATGTCACTAACACGTCAATTCACACGTATAAATGTCAACACGAGATGTGTTTTGACGTTACAATCGTTTCCAAATTTCGCATGTTAATTATTTAGAAAATGCCAAATTGCACCCTATTTATAAATAAATATGTATTAAAATTTAAACGATATTTTTAATGATGATCTTGAACGTTAATCAAAAGTCTAAAATGTGTAAATTTATTCAGTCTGTCAACACAGCGAATCGGCTTTGACGACGCCAAGCCTCGTACAAAATAAAGTTGCCTGCCATTCTATTAGCTGGAGAGCCAGTGAACCCTCCGAGTAACGGTCTTCCTGTAAGGTTGGAAAGTACACTTAGCATTTGTAGCATGCTAAGGGTAATAGCCATGACGTGGCAGGCGTCGGCCCTGCACTTCATCAGCCCCTTTATTTTTTAAATTGTAAAATAAATAAATTATAAAAACTTGTTTCTGTAAGCTTAAAAATTTAATAGGATGTAGCAGTTTATTTATTGTAAGTCTTGAAAAAAAATTGACAGGCGATTGCAATGAGCAAAAGTATGTGACAGGTGAATTGAAAGGAGCATAGTTGATGAGGTAAAATAAAATTTCTTCTGTATAGTTGAAACTTGGATATGTTTTTGAGTAAACATTTTAAAATAAATATGTAAAATGACAGTCGGTTTTAAATAGCATAAGACCTATTAGGGAAATATTATATAGGGTAATCTACTAAGGGCGTGCTCTTAAGAGGTGTTACGAGAACGCATATAGTGCGAGTGATATAAAATAAAAACAAAAATGATAAATACAATACATTTTATTAGTTTTGATGTAATCTACATTAGTTTTTACATTTATTTTCTTCATCATTATCCGACACTTCACTACTACTGTTTTCATCATCATCTGTCTCTTCTGATACTCCCTACATTTCTGCAATATTTTGGAATGGTTTTTTTTTACCTATTCTTAAAAAGGACGGATTAAAATCGCAACCGGTCAATGCATGAAATCCCGATAAGCATAGAAAGTCTCAATTTTGAATACAGTTCAGAAATGTTTATCCATTTTTTGAAATTATTAGTGCCATATTCCATATAAATTTTTAAATTATTATTGTGAAGATGGTCCATGTTTCAATATTTATTTCAATTAATATTAAAATGTCTGTGTCACATGTTTTATTAACACATCGGATAGATCTTCATTCATTTGGCATGTATGGTATAACTATTTTCGTATCAGCCCTTTTCATGATAAATCTTAATATATACAAATTACGTGTCACGTTGCTTGTCCGCGATGGACTCCTAAACTACTTAAACGATTTTAATCAAATTTGCACACCGTATGCAGTTTGGCCCAACTTGAGAGATAGGATAGTTTTTTGCCCATGAATGACCCACAATTATTTTTACGAATTTAAGGATTTTTAATAGGACATGACAAAGGGTCATTGAAAAGTGCACGAAAACGTCTGACTGGCAAGCTAGTTATCATTTATATTGAAAATCACGGAGTTATTGTAGACACTATAAGTGTGGCATTGTTTATAAATTAAGTTCACCATTGTGTTCCTGATGAACTTTGTCATTTCATTTGTGCTCCAGTGTGTAATTAAAAAATCCACAAAAGCTTCTTTGAACTGTATGTTACGAAGTTCTTTCATAAAGTCAACTGGTCTAACTTGTTCTGGTCCGGTAATGAAATAATTTATGTTCCGTACTTCTTGTCGTTTGGCTCGTTCATAATCTTTAATAGACGGTGAAAAATATTGGTCGAAAATAATATCTACTCGTGAGGGATGTGTAGCTGTTAGTAGCGACATAGTTTTTATGGATATACCACCATATGTTTTTCAGATATTTTTGAATGTATGCAGGAAGAAGAATCTATCGAAAATGCAACATCAAAACGTCTTGGTACTTCGTCACTGCTGACATTTGCCTTCAAAATTTCACTCGCACCATAGGCGTTCCTTTCACTCGCACGCCCTTAGCAGCTTTCCCCTCGCCTGTCAAGGTCTTATGCTTTTCAAAACCGCCTGTCATTTTACTTATTTATTTTAAAATGTTTACTCAAAAATATATCCAAATTTCAACTATACATGAGAAAGTTTATTTTATGTCATCAACTATGCTCCTTTTAATTCACCTGTCACATATTATTGCTGATTTCAATCGCCTGTCAGTTTTTTTTTTCAAGATTTACCATAAATAAACTACATCCTATTAAATTTTTAAGCTTACAGAAAAAAGTTTTTATAATCTATTTATTTTACAACTCAAAAAATAAAGGGGCTGATGACGTGCAGGGCTGACGCCTGCCACGTCACGGCCATTGCCCTTAGCATGCTATAAATGCTAAGTGTACTTTCCAACCTTACAGGAAGACCGTTACTCGGAGGGTTTACTAACTCTTGGACTATATTGTGTATTATAGTATTCTATGTAGATACATATGACACATTGGGTGCGTTTGGCAGAAAAAAGCGCTAGCAAGCGCTTATAAGCGCTGAAATAGTTTTCGGCCAGGACACGATTGCTACTTCAGTAGCGCTGATACAATCCGCCATTTTGCTTATTTAATTTGTTTGTTTTTAAGTAGAGTTTATAAGTTGTTCTGTGCAATATTAGTTTTAAGTAATATAATGACATGAATAAACATATACATGTTATTAAAAATTCATGATTGGTAAGTTTTTAATATGAATACTTTACAAACATATTTTTAAATTAGGTTAGATTTCCCGGTTAAAACTAACATCGTGTCCTGGAGGAAAACAGCTACTTACGATTTGACAGCGCTTACCGCTTACGGTCGCCATTTTGCTTACAAGCGCTTGCTAGCGCTTTTTTCTGCCAAACGCACCCAATGTTGATACACTCATAGGATACATATTATGTTACATAATAAGACAAAAGGATGATTATGTACTAAGTATTATCAACCATTACCGTTATTTACAGCCTATTAAAGTCCGCTGCTGAACATAGGGCTCACCCATAGAATGTCTCATAGGGGGATATTCGCGATGGCTTAATATTAGTTAGGATTTTTTAAATGTTTACTAGGAAGACTCTGCTTCCCATCTCCTGATGTGTTTCCCACTGTCACCTCTTACGAAACCCACCGGATGATATGCGGTAGTGGAGTATTCTTACACAGTAACGTTAACGGTGCGGTATCTAGTATCAACACTGCTAGGGAAATATAAAACTGTGTTTTCAGCGTAACATATCGCGTGAATAAAATGGTAATAGCTTTAAATATAATAAAAATAAAATTGAATAAATCACATTTTTAAAGGGCTTCTAAATGAGATCCATCTGGCTTGCAGGATTTAAAAAAAACAAACATTGTAATACTAACGCCCACTGGGTATAGATGATTTTATGTTGCCGCGTTGTATGAATGCCAAATGGCTATTTTCTGTTGTCACTTTTGCTTTTGCCTGAAAAAAAACTACAGTGAGAAGGAAGAAGGTATTATTGTTAAATAGAATTTTAGCTTTAATGAACCAAGTATATCTATATGATCGAAATGCAGACTTAATATAAAAGCTTTCTCTGCCGTCAACATTAGGGCAGTGGTAACACTACAAAGGCTGTTACAAAAACAAATAAGTATACATATTTCATACTCATATTATACATTATACACTATATATATAAATATAAATATATATATATATATATATATATATATATATATATATATATATATATATATATATAACTTTATTTTATTTCCCATTTTTATCGTTTGAATCATAATACAGTTTAATTTTACACCGGAAACAATCAACATGCTAAACTTTAATAATTAATATGAAAAAGTTTCAGTGTACCAGACAATCAGATTCCGTTTGTCGAGTACGTAATACCAAAAACAAAACTTTAGTTAAGGTTATAATTAAACTATTCTATTATAAAAAAAACTAATCTAAACTATTCTATTATAAATAATACTTACATAATCATTAAACGCATCAACTAATAAATCGCCGAGTGCGCATTCGCCGAATACGCAATCTTCAAACCGTAGTGTTGTAGCCGACTGTCCTACTGGTACGTTTTCAGCTTTATGAACAATTTTTGCGTATGGTGCTAGCTTTTGCTTAATTTTAGGATCTGAAACGTTTTAACAAGAATATTAATTATATAATATATATTCATAACGGGCTATGATTACAATTTAAAATTATTTAAAAAATTATTTATATACTTAGTAGTATAACTTAAAACCATACAGTATAAATAAGCAAGCTACTAAATACTCTAAGCTTAAAACTATTATCGGATGTCGCAATTGTGTATAATAACAAGCTGTAACACCCGATTTTATCCAGTTGAATTTTTCAATTCTATCTTAGTGAGTGTCTACGCCGAGAAACAATCGTGCGTATAATTTTGGAGATCTCGTGATGAATAAGTAAACTAGTGGTATTCCGCTTATATATACATTAGCTGGTAAATGTCAGGATTTATAGAAAATGCGGCGATTTTTCGGGCCTATACCGTTAGAGTTTGGTACATCCTAGGTTTAACCAATTACTATCACTATGTGTTGGTTTTGGAAATGAAACAATATTAACCTATTTCAACCCGAAGGCAAGCGTTCTGCTCTGAAGGATATAGGGAGCAGCATTCAACCCGAAGGCAAGCGTTCTTCTCTGAAGGATATAGGTATAATTACTGGTTAAGCGGCATAACATCTTATTCTTTAGAAGTAACGACGCAGCTGTAGCCTCCCTTGTTTAAAGTTAGAAGTCCATAGATACCTACCATCAGGTGGACTATAAGCTAGTTTTCATTTTAGATTTATAAAAAAAATGTAAAGAAAGGCTTTGGTAAATGTAAAGTCTTTTCGGCCTTTACCAAAGCCATATAAGTAATACGATCAATGTTTGGTCGGAATAAGTTAGATGACGTATATAAGATAATATCATTTTTAATGGTTTCTTATATTTACGCGAATGCATGTTTAATTTGAACTTTATAAAAAGCCTTTAAAAGTCAGTCATGGTTACGGGGGAATAAGGTTTTTAATGTCCTGATGTTATTAAATTTTTCTGTCAAAAAATTTTGGGCAGCCCAGTGTCAGCAGTTGCGAAGCCTCCATAGAAGCCGAGAAGCCGGGCTTGCCCAATCAAACTGCTCAATCAATAATATCAACTAATAAAATAACTCGTAAACTGTTTCAAACTATTTCAAATTACCCGCGCGCTCCTCTGTTCTACACAGGTCATGACTTCGTAGCCTTAGCGATACTGCTGTCATAAAAAAAGAGTTGAGTTGAGCGATTAGTCGTCTCTCTAGCACGCGTGGGCTTTTTACCGGACTTTCGAGAAGACAATCGCTCCCTTTCTAACCTGTGGTAAAATGTTCTATAGTGAAATATATCTATGATTATTTATATAGCAATTAGTATAGAGCAAAAAGCCAAGCTTTCGGTGTGAAGTAAGTCGAGTGCGGGGGCATTTGGAAGTTCACTTCACATTTCAATGTTTACTCTGTTTGTTTACTTGAGTGAATGAATATTGCGAGCTGAAAATTTATGCTTTTTACATATTTTTTGTGAAAATGGAGGATAATAGTGTTCCTTGTGACGAATTTATGTGTGTTTAAATGCTAATAGTCAAAGAAAAGGTAAAATCTTTAAACTTTGTTGATATTTTCTCAACAAGGTCAAGAACGTCTTTCAGACTTATCAATTATCGCAAACTTTTAATTATACCAACAAATGAATAACAGTTATTGGTATAATTAGAGGAGCGCGCGGATATATATATATATTATATCTATATATATATATATATAAATATATATATATATATATATATATATATATATATATATATATCTATATATATATATATATATATATATGTATGTTATATATCATATATATGTTACAAATAGTTTGCTGTCACTCGACGCCAGAATGTGGCGTTCGGACAGACGAGAGGGTATAGCACCGATTATAGTTATTTTATTTGTTATATCAAAACACATATACACTTTATTTTGTGGCATCATTTAAATGATGTTGTAAGAAATATGTAAGTTGTCCTTTAGAGGAGTTTCTGTATCCACGTCTTTTCAAATAAATAAACTGAGGACGTGACCGATATATTATTATGATAACCTTTCAACTATAATACCTAATTTATCAAAGAATTTAGCAATTCATTAAGCATTATTCGATAACAGCGTGTATAAATAGATTAACTAAAACAACCATTATAAATATAGACTTATTATACCGTCGTTTATATCGATGATTACAAAATGAATCATACAAATTATACAAAATATTTAAGTATATCGATAGCGATGTTTAGGAAATCTTCCACAAAATAAAATTATTTATTTATTTATTTGCTAGACCTATAATAATAATAATGTCCTATCTAATTTTTTATCACGAGAGTGAAATAACACACAGTGGCGAAGCTAGGGCTCCAAACGAGGGCAAAATCAAGATAAAAATTGACAAAGATATAGATTGTTGCTTTTGGCAGTGTTATTAAAATACACCAATCTTGATCTGTCTCCACCTTTCAGTTTCATATGCAGCGCTGTCAAGGACGTGTTTAACAAAGCACACAGAATGCATACTACTGCTAGATAGATTGTATGACATATCAGCAATTGCATACCTTCGGTGGCTTTGAAAAAAGCCGTTTGGGTTTACTTGAGCGAAAGAAAAAGATATTTGCATACAACACAATACATGAACAAAATAAAAACATGAGCAAAGTACAAAGTGCAAAAAAACTATGTACAAAATTAAAAAAAAATTATTTATATTCTAAATCGAATCGTCTCTCTTTATTAAAAAAAAAAGATTTGATTACGTCCACGTAAAATGTTGGTGAACGTTTTAATTATACCAATAACTGTTATTCATTTATTGGTATAATTAAAAGTTTGCTATAATTGATAAGTCTGAAAGACGTTCTTGACCTTGTTGAGAAAATATCAACAAAGTTTAAAGATTTTACCTTTTCTTTGACTATTAGCATTTAAACACACATAAATTCGTCACAAGGAACACTATTATCCTCCATTTTCACAAAAAATATGTAAAAAGCATAAATTTTCAGCTCGCAATATTCATTCACTCAAGTAAACAAACAGAGTAAACATTGAAATGTGAAGTGAACTTCCAAATGCCCCCGCACTCGACTTACTTCACACCGAAAGCTTGGCTTTTTGCTCTATACTAATTGCTATATAAATAATCATAGATATATTTCACTATAGAACATTTTACCACAGGTTAGAAAGGGAGCGATTGTCTTCTCGAAAGTCCGGTAAAAAGCCCACGCGTGCTAGAGAGACGACTAATCGCTCAACTCAACTCTTTTTTTATGACAGCAGTATCGCTAAGGCTACGAAGTCATGACCTGTGTAGAACAGAGGAGCGCGCGGGTAATTTGAAATAGTTTGAAACAGTTTACGAGTTATTTTATTAGTTGATATTATTGATTGAGCAGTTTGATTGGGCAAGCCCGGCTTCTCGGCTTCTATGGAGGCTTCGCAACTGCTGACACTGGGCTGCCCAAAATTTTTTGACAGAAAAATTTAATAACATCAGGACATTAAAAACCTTATTCCCCCGTAACCATGACTGATTTTTAAAGGCTTTTTATAAAGTTCAAATTAAACATGCATTCGCGTAAATATAAGAAACCATTAAAAATGATATTATCTTATATACGTCATCTAACTTATTCCGACCAAACATTGATCGTATTACTTATATGGCTTTGGTAAAGGCCGAAAAGACTTTACATTTTTCTGACCTTTACCAAAGCCTTTCTTTACATTTTTTTTATAAATCTAAAATGAAAACTAGCTTATAGTCCACCTGATGGTAGGTATCTATGGACTTCTAACTTTAAACAAGGGAGGCTACAGCTGCGTCGTTACTTCTAAAGAATAAGATGTTATGCCGCATAACCAGTAATTATACCTATATCCTTCAGAGAAGAACGCTTGCCTTCGGGTTGAATGCTGCTCCCTATATCCTTCAGAGCAGAACGCTTGCCTTCGGGTTGAAATAGGTTAATATTGTTTCATTTCCAAAACCAACACATAGTGATAGTCATTGGTTAAACCTAGGATGTACCAAACTCTAACGGTATAGGCCCGAAAAATCGCCGCATTTTCTATAAATCCTGACATTTACCAGCTAATGTATATATAAGCGGAATACCACTAGTTTACTTATTCATCACGAGATCTCCAAAATTATACGCACGATTGTTTCTCGGCGTAGACACTCACTAAGAAAGAATTGAAAAATTCAACTGGATAAAATCGGGTGTTACAGCTTGTTATTATACACAATTGCGACATCCGATAATAGTTTTAAGCTTAGAGTATTTAGTAGCTTGCTTATTTATACTCTATGGTTTTAAGTTATACTACTAAGTATATAAATAATTTTTTAAATAATTTTAAATTGTAATCATAGCCCGTTATGAATATATATCATATAATTAATATTCTTGTTAAAACGTTTCAGATCCTAAAATTAAGCAAAAGCTAGCACCATACGCAAAAATTGTTCATAAAGCTGAAAACGTACCAGTAGGACAGTCGGCTACAACACTACGGTTTGAAGATTGCGTATTCGGCGAATGCGCACTCGGCGATTTATTAGTTGATGCGTTTAATGATTATGTAAGTATTATTTATTTATTATAATAGAATAGTTTAATTATAACCTTAACTAAAGTTTTGTTTTTGGTATTACGTACTCGACAAACGGAATCTGATTGTCTGGTACACTGAAACTTTTTCATATTAATTATTAAAGTTTAGCATGTTGATTGTTTCCGGTGTAAAATTAAACTGTATTATGATTCAAACGATAAAAATGGGAAATAAAATAAAGTTATATATATATATATATATATATATATATATATATATATATATATATATATTTATATATATAGTGTATAATGTATAATATGAGTATGAAATATGTATACTTATTTGTTTTTGTAACAGCCTTTGTAGTGTTACCACTGCCCTAATGTTGACGGCAGAGAAAGCTTTTATATTAAGTCTGCATTTCGATCATATAGATATACTTGGTTCATTAAAGCTAAAATTCTATTTAACAATAATACCTTCTTCCTTCTCACTGTAGTTTTTTTTTCAGGCAAAAGCAAAAGTGACAACAGAAAATAGCCATTTGGCATTCATACAACGCGGCAACATAAAATCATCTATACCCAGTGGGCGTTAGTATTACAATGTTTGTTTTTTTTAAATCCTGCAAGCCAGATGGATCTCATTTAGAAGCCCTTTAAAAATGTGATTTATTCAATTTTATTTTTATTATATTTAAAGCTATTACCATTTTATTCACGCGATATGTTACGCTGAAAACACAGTTTTATATTTCCCTAGCAGTGTTGATACTAGATACCGTACCGTTAACGTTACTGTGTAAGAATACTCCACTACCGCATATCATCCGGTGGGTTTCGTAAGAGGTGACAGTGGGAAACACATCAGGAGATGGGAAGCAGAGTCTTCCTAGTAAACATTTAAAAAATCCTAACTAATATTAAGCCATCGCGAATATCCCCCTATGAGACATTCTATGGGTGAGCCCTATGTTCAGCAGCGGACTTTAATAGGCTGTAAATAACGGTAATGGTTGATAATACTTAGTACATAATCATCCTTTTGTCTTATTATGTAACATAATATGTATCCTATGAGTGTATCAACATTGGGTGCGTTTGGCAGAAAAAAGCGCTAGCTAGGTTTTTTTATGGTTGAGTTTCTAAAATAAATTTATTTCTGTACATTTAAATAAAACTAGTTTTTACATATTTTATCGCCTATATTACTTTACATTACTTATATTACTTATTTTACTTACATTACTTATTTTATATTCCCGATATTTCTAGCACTTTACAGCACCCGTGGTTACGAGGGGACTGAGGTGTTTGACGTCCCAATGTCATAGTTAACCACTACTACCTCCAGATTGATTAAAAATTATTAATTTTTATTCCGATCTACGCAGTATTAACTTAGAGTATTTTGAAGTCTTGCAGTTTTACACCTCAGTCCCCCCTCCCCCGTAAAGTGCTCGAAACGTCGGGAGTATAAGGCGTACATTACACGCTCATGCAGGCTGTCAGTTTTACAACGATCACGGTTGAGATTGACGAATAAAGGGTAAGACTCCCTCCATGTACGAATTATGTACGCGCATAAAGACCCTGTAATTCGGAAAACGATCACGGTTAGGGTAGCGTTGACGATATTCCCTGGCAGCAGCCCGGGCATTACCGTCGCAAAAGCCATACAGGTAATGCATTTCTGCATACTCTCGTTGGGTGTATTCTCTCCTCGCAGCAGCCATCTGTCCACTTTTGTAGCCAATCCGTCCGATTCACACAGCACTGGTCACAGGTAGGCAATCTATCACAAGTCCGAAAAACAAAGCGTAGGTCAAAGGAAAGAAACTGGTCACAAGTCGTCGTAAAACCGAGAAAAAGAATACGTGCGTACCCACGGGCAGGAAGCGAGTTACTAAAGAACACTAAACATTCTAAAGAAACATGCTCACGCGCATCCCCCAGCCCCCGCCCCTGCCGGCCCAGCCTTTTGTTTCCTAGAAAAGATATCGCTACCTGAACTGACGGGCCAACCGGCCTTTTACTGACAAAGGATTAAATAGTTAGTGTAAAAGAGAGGCAGAGAGTCTTTGTCATTAATTGTATTAATTCTAGTTTATTTTTAAATAAGCCTAACCGAGTTTTATGGTTGGGTTAACTTTGGCCTTGCCATGAATAATCGTCCTAAAAAGATATCAAAGCCACGCATAACCATGTGTAATACCTTTTCAGAATCCCTATTAAATGCGCCAAAACTTGTAATACAGGGTCACTTTTCGGTAGAGTATTTTTTTTTCACAGTGGGGTCCGAAGTAAATAAAAAGTTATGATTTGAGAAAAATAATAATCGTAAAACTTAACATTATCTTCAACACACCCAATAAACAACCATAAATAGCATGTCTAACGCAAGGACTCATCAGTACCAATCTAGTGAAAATTATAAAAAAGATAGAGGATGTTTATTTCTTGGCATTCTAATAAGAATTAGTTAAAAAAAGTCAATTTTCTCATAAAAACACAAAATAAATTTTAACTCCGCAGGGGTTGACTTTAAGGACCTCCCGTAGAACAACTTTTTGCAGCTGATGACCCCATCTAACCCCTAGTTGCGTTTGATCCACGACTTTTGGGCCATCCTGTATAACTTCGCGCCTAGTAATACATTCGCTGCAAATTGTACTTCCTTGATAGAATATAACAGACAGAAATAGATAGACAATAGAAGATTTTATTATTAAATATAGATTATATGTAATTCTTATTGAGCAATTTTTTACTTTTACCACTGGTTCGGAAAAACCTCTGTCCTGGGAAGAACTAGCAAGAAATCCAGCGGGACTTTTTTTATTTCAAAGTAAATTATACGATAAGGTTGTACAAATTATTTAGAAAATTTATTTTAGAAACAGCTTGAAAGTGAACACCTCATTCCCTGAGGGTATTATCAACCATATAAATATACATAGAATACTATAATACATACATAATAGAACGGGAGAGTGGGCGGAGCCCGTGTAGCCACTAAAATGTCACTAACACGTCAATTCACACGTATAAATGTCAACACGAGATGTGTTTTGACGTTACAATCGTTTCCAAATTTCGCATGTTAATTATTTAGAAAATGCCAAATTGCACCCTATTTATAAATAAATATGTATTAAAATTTAAACGATATTTTTAATGATGATCTTGAACGTTAATCAAAAGTCTAAAATGTGTAAATTTATTCAGTCTGTCAACACAGCGAATCGGCTTTGACGACGCCAAGCCTCGTACAAAATAAAGTTGCCTGCCATTCTATTAGCTGGAGAGCCAGTGAACCCTCCGAGTAACGGTCTTCCTGTAAGGTTGGAAAGTACACTTAGCATTTGTAGCATGCTAAGGGTAATAGCCATGACGTGGCAGGCGTCGGCCCTGCACTTCATCAGCCCCTTTATTTTTTAAATTGTAAAATAAATAAATTATAAAAACTTGTTTCTGTAAGCTTAAAAATTTAATAGGATGTAGCAGTTTATTTATTGTAAGTCTTGAAAAAAAATTGACAGGCGATTGCAATGAGCAAAAGTATGTGACAGGTGAATTGAAAGGAGCATAGTTGATGAGGTAAAATAAAATTTCTTCTGTATAGTTGAAACTTGGATATGTTTTTGAGTAAACATTTTAAAATAAATATGTAAAATGACAGTCGGTTTTAAATAGCATAAGACCTATTAGGGAAATATTATATAGGGTAATCTACTAAGGGCGTGCTCTTAAGAGGTGTTACGAGAACGCATATAGTGCGAGTGATATAAAATAAAAACAAAAATGATAAATACAATACATTTTATTAGTTTTGATGTAATCTACATTAGTTTTTACATTTATTTTCTTCATCATTATCCGACACTTCACTACTACTGTTTTCATCATCATCTGTCTCTTCTGATACTCCCTACATTTCTGCAATATTTTGGAATGGTTTTTTTTTACCTATTCTTAAAAAGGACGGATTAAAATCGCAACCGGTCAATGCATGAAATCCCGATAAGCATAGAAAGTCTCAATTTTGAATACAGTTCAGAAATGTTTATCCATTTTTTGAAATTATTAGTGCCATATTCCATATAAATTTTTAAATTATTATTGTGAAGATGGTCCATGTTTCAATATTTATTTCAATTAATATTAAAATGTCTGTGTCACATGTTTTATTAACACATCGGATAGATCTTCATTCATTTGGCATGTATGGTATAACTATTTTCGTATCAGCCCTTTTCATGATAAATCTTAATATATACAAATTACGTGTCACGTTGCTTGTCCGCGATGGACTCCTAAACTACTTAAACGATTTTAATCAAATTTGCACACCGTATGCAGTTTGGCCCAACTTGAGAGATAGGATAGTTTTTTGCCCATGAATGACCCACAATTATTTTTACGAATTTAAGGATTTTTAATAGGACATGACAAAGGGTCATTGAAAAGTGCACGAAAACGTCTGACTGGCAAGCTAGTTATCATTTATATTGAAAATCACGGAGTTATTGTAGACACTATAAGTGTGGCATTGTTTATAAATTAAGTTCACCATTGTGTTCCTGATGAACTTTGTCATTTCATTTGTGCTCCAGTGTGTAATTAAAAAATCCACAAAAGCTTCTTTGAACTGTATGTTACGAAGTTCTTTCATAAAGTCAACTGGTCTAACTTGTTCTGGTCCGGTAATGAAATAATTTATGTTCCGTACTTCTTGTCGTTTGGCTCGTTCATAATCTTTAATAGACGGTGAAAAATATTGGTCGAAAATAATATCTACTCGTGAGGGATGTGTAGCTGTTAGTAGCGACATAGTTTTTATGGATATACCACCATATGTTTTTCAGATATTTTTGAATGTATGCAGGAAGAAGAATCTATCGAAAATGCAACATCAAAACGTCTTGGTACTTCGTCACTGCTGACATTTGCCTTCAAAATTTCACTCGCACCATAGGCGTTCCTTTCACTCGCACGCCCTTAGCAGCTTTCCCCTCGCCTGTCAAGGTCTTATGCTTTTCAAAACCGCCTGTCATTTTACTTATTTATTTTAAAATGTTTACTCAAAAATATATCCAAATTTCAACTATACATGAGAAAGTTTATTTTATGTCATCAACTATGCTCCTTTTAATTCACCTGTCACATATTATTGCTGATTTCAATCGCCTGTCAGTTTTTTTTTTCAAGATTTACCATAAATAAACTACATCCTATTAAATTTTTAAGCTTACAGAAAAAAGTTTTTATAATCTATTTATTTTACAACTCAAAAAATAAAGGGGCTGATGACGTGCAGGGCTGACGCCTGCCACGTCACGGCCATTGCCCTTAGCATGCTATAAATGCTAAGTGTACTTTCCAACCTTACAGGAAGACCGTTACTCGGAGGGTTTACTAACTCTTGGACTATATTGTGTATTATAGTATTCTATGTAGATACATATGACACATTGGGTGCGTTTGGCAGAAAAAAGCGCTAGCAAGCGCTTATAAGCGCTGAAATAGTTTTCGGCCAGGACACGATTGCTACTTCAGTAGCGCTGATACAATCCGCCATTTTGCTTATTTAATTTGTTTGTTTTTAAGTAGAGTTTATAAGTTGTTCTGTGCAATATTAGTTTTAAGTAATATAATGACATGAATAAACATATACATGTTATTAAAAATTCATGATTGGTAAGTTTTTAATATGAATACTTTACAAACATATTTTTAAATTAGGTTAGATTTCCCGGTTAAAACTAACATCGTGTCCTGGAGGAAAACAGCTACTTACGATTTGACAGCGCTTACCGCTTACGGTCGCCATTTTGCTTACAAGCGCTTGCTAGCGCTTTTTTCTGCCAAACGCACCCAATGTTGATACACTCATAGGATACATATTATGTTACATAATAAGACAAAAGGATGATTATGTACTAAGTATTATCAACCATTACCGTTATTTACAGCCTATTAAAGTCCGCTGCTGAACATAGGGCTCACCCATAGAATGTCTCATAGGGGGATATTCGCGATGGCTTAATATTAGTTAGGATTTTTTAAATGTTTACTAGGAAGACTCTGCTTCCCATCTCCTGATGTGTTTCCCACTGTCACCTCTTACGAAACCCACCGGATGATATGCGGTAGTGGAGTATTCTTACACAGTAACGTTAACGGTGCGGTATCTAGTATCAACACTGCTAGGGAAATATAAAACTGTGTTTTCAGCGTAACATATCGCGTGAATAAAATGGTAATAGCTTTAAATATAATAAAAATAAAATTGAATAAATCACATTTTTAAAGGGCTTCTAAATGAGATCCATCTGGCTTGCAGGATTTAAAAAAAACAAACATTGTAATACTAACGCCCACTGGGTATAGATGATTTTATGTTGCCGCGTTGTATGAATGCCAAATGGCTATTTTCTGTTGTCACTTTTGCTTTTGCCTGAAAAAAAACTACAGTGAGAAGGAAGAAGGTATTATTGTTAAATAGAATTTTAGCTTTAATGAACCAAGTATATCTATATGATCGAAATGCAGACTTAATATAAAAGCTTTCTCTGCCGTCAACATTAGGGCAGTGGTAACACTACAAAGGCTGTTACAAAAACAAATAAGTATACATATTTCATACTCATATTATACATTATACACTATATATATAAATATAAATATATATATATATATATATATATATATATATATATATATATATATATATATATATATATATATATATATATAACTTTATTTTATTTCCCATTTTTATCGTTTGAATCATAATACAGTTTAATTTTACACCGGAAACAATCAACATGCTAAACTTTAATAATTAATATGAAAAAGTTTCAGTGTACCAGACAATCAGATTCCGTTTGTCGAGTACGTAATACCAAAAACAAAACTTTAGTTAAGGTTATAATTAAACTATTCTATTATAAAAAAAAACTAATCTAAACTATTCTATTATAAATAATACTTACATAATCATTAAACGCATCAACTAATAAATCGCCGAGTGCGCATTGCCGAATACGCAATCTTCAAACCGTAGTGTTGTAGCCGACTGTCCTACTGGTACGTTTTCAGCTTTATGAACAATTTTTGCGTATGGTGCTAGCTTTTGCTTAATTTTAGGATCTGAAACGTTTTAACAAGAATATTAATTATATAATATATATTCATAACGGGCTATGATTACAATTTAAAATTATTTAAAAAATTATTTATATACTTAGTAGTATAACTTAAAACCATACAGTATAAATAAGCAAGCTACTAAATACTCTAAGCTTAAAACTATTATCGGATGTCGCAATTGTGTATAATAACAAGCTGTAACACCCGATTTTATCCAGTTGAATTTTTCAATTCTATCTTAGTGAGTGTCTACGCCGAGAAACAATCGTGCGTATAATTTTGGAGATCTCGTGATGAATAAGTAAACTAGTGGTATTCCGCTTATATATACATTAGCTGGTAAATGTCAGGATTTATAGAAAATGCGGCGATTTTTCGGGCCTATACCGTTAGAGTTTGGTACATCCTAGGTTTAACCAATTACTATCACTATGTGTTGGTTTTGGAAATGAAACAATATTAACCTATTTCAACCCGAAGGCAAGCGTTCTGCTCTGAAGGATATAGGGAGCAGCATTCAACCCGAAGGCAAGCGTTCTTCTCTGAAGGATATAGGTATAATTACTGGTTAAGCGGCATAACATCTTATTCTTTAGAAGTAACGACGCAGCTGTAGCCTCCCTTGTTTAAAGTTAGAAGTCCATAGATACCTACCATCAGGTGGACTATAAGCTAGTTTTCATTTTAGATTTATAAAAAAAATGTAAAGAAAGGCTTTGGTAAATGTAAAGTCTTTTCGGCCTTTACCAAAGCCATATAAGTAATACGATCAATGTTTGGTCGGAATAAGTTAGATGACGTATATAAGATAATATCATTTTTAATGGTTTCTTATATTTACGCGAATGCATGTTTAATTTGAACTTTATAAAAAGCCTTTAAAAGTCAGTCATGGTTACGGGGGAATAAGGTTTTTAATGTCCTGATGTTATTAAATTTTTCTGTCAAAAAATTTTGGGCAGCCCAGTGTCAGCAGTTGCGAAGCCTCCATAGAAGCCGAGAAGCCGGGCTTGCCCAATCAAACTGCTCAATCAATAATATCAACTAATAAAATAACTCGTAAACTGTTTCAAACTATTTCAAATTACCCGCGCGCTCCTCTGTTCTACACAGGTCATGACTTCGTAGCCTTAGCGATACTGCTGTCATAAAAAAAGAGTTGAGTTGAGCGATTAGTCGTCTCTCTAGCACGCGTGGGCTTTTTACCGGACTTTCGAGAAGACAATCGCTCCCTTTCTAACCTGTGGTAAAATGTTCTATAGTGAAATATATCTATGATTATTTATATAGCAATTAGTATAGAGCAAAAAGCCAAGCTTTCGGTGTGAAGTAAGTCGAGTGCGGGGGCATTTGGAAGTTCACTTCACATTTCAATGTTTACTCTGTTTGTTTACTTGAGTGAATGAATATTGCGAGCTGAAAATTTATGCTTTTTACATATTTTTTGTGAAAATGGAGGATAATAGTGTTCCTTGTGACGAATTTATGTGTGTTTAAATGCTAATAGTCAAAGAAAAGGTAAAATCTTTAAACTTTGTTGATATTTTCTCAACAAGGTCAAGAACGTCTTTCAGACTTATCAATTATCGCAAACTTTTAATTATACCAACAAATGAATAACAGTTATTGGTATAATTAGAGGAGCGCGCGGATATATATATATATATTATATCTATATCTATATATATATATATATATAAATATATATATATATATATATATATATATATATATATATATATATATATATATATATATGTATGTTATATATCATATATATGTTACAAATAGTTTGCTGTCACTCGACGCCAGAATGTGGCGTTCGGACAGACGAGAGGGTATAGCACCGATTATAGTTATTTTATTTGTTATATCAAAACACATATACACTTTATTTTGTGGCATCATTTAAATGATGTTGTAAGAAATATGTAAGTTGTCCTTTAGAGGAGTTTCTGTATCCACGTCTTTTCAAATAAATAAACTGAGGACGTGACCGATATATAATTATGATAACCTTTCAACTATAATACCTAATTTATCAAAGAATTTAGCAATTCATTAAGCATTATTCGATAACAGCGTGTATAAATAGATTAACTAAAACAACCATTATAAATATAGACTTATTATACCGTCGTTTATATCGATGATTACAAAATGAATCATACAAATTATACAAAATATTTAAGTATATCGATAGCGATGTTTAGGAAATCTTCCACAAAATAAAATTATTTATTTATTTATTTGCTAGACCTATAATAATAATAATGTCCTATCTAATTTTTTATCACGAGAGTGAAATAACACACAGTGGCGAAGCTAGGGCTCCAAACGAGGGCAAAATCAAGATAAAAATTGACAAAGATATAGATTGTTGCTTTTGGCAGTGTTATTAAAATACACCAATCTTGATCTGTCTCCACCTTTCAGTTTCATATGCAGCGCTGTCAAGGACGTGTTTAACAAAGCACACAGAATGCATACTACTGCTAGATAGATTGTATGACATATCAGCAATTGCATACCTTCGGTGGCTTTGAAAAAAGCCGTTTGGGTTTACTTGAGCGAAAGAAAAAGATATTTGCATACAACACAATACATGAACAAAATAAAAACATGAGCAAAGTACAAAGTGCAAAAAAACTATGTACAAAATTAAAAAAAAATTATTTATATTCTAAATCGAATCGTCTCTCTTTATTAAAAAAAAAAAGATTTGATTACGTCCACGTAAAATGTTGGTGAACGTTTTAATTATACCAATAACTGTTATTCATTTATTGGTATAATTAAAAGTTTGCTATAATTGATAAGTCTGAAAGACGTTCTTGACCTTGTTGAGAAAATATCAACAAAGTTTAAAGATTTTACCTTTTCTTTGACTATTAGCATTTAAACACACATAAATTCGTCACAAAGAACACTATTATCCTCCATTTTCACAAAAAATATGTAAAAAGCATAAATTTTCAGCTCGCAATATTCATTCACTCAAGTAAACAAACAGAGTAAACATTGAAATGTGAAGTGAACTTCCAAATGCCCCCGCACTCGACTTACTTCACACCGAAAGCTTGGCTTTTTGCTCTATACTAATTGCTATATAAATAATCATAGATATATTTCACTATAGAACATTTTACCACAGGTTAGAAAGGGAGCGATTGTCTTCTCGAAAGTCCGGTAAAAAGCCCACGCGTGCTAGAGAGACGACTAATCGCTCAACTCAACTCTTTTTTTATGACAGCAGTATCGCTAAGGCTACGAAGTCATGACCTGTGTAGAACAGAGGAGCGCGCGGGTAATTTGAAATAGTTTGAAACAGTTTACGAGTTATTTTATTAGTTGATATTATTGATTGAGCAGTTTGATTGGGCAAGCCCGGCTTCTCGGCTTCTATGGAGGCTTCGCAACTGCTGACACTGGGCTGCCCAAAATTTTTTGACAGAAAAATTTAATAACATCAGGACATTAAAAACCTTATTCCCCCGTAACCATGACTGATTTTTAAAGGCTTTTTATAAAGTTCAAATTAAACATGCATTCGCGTAAATATAAGAAACCATTAAAAATGATATTATCTTATATACGTCATCTAACTTATTCCGACCAAACATTGATCGTATTACTTATATGGCTTTGGTAAAGGCCGAAAAGACTTTACATTTTTCTGACCTTTACCAAAGCCTTTCTTTACATTTTTTTTATAAATCTAAAATGAAAACTAGCTTATAGTCCACCTGATGGTAGGTATCTATGGACTTCTAACTTTAAACAAGGGAGGCTACAGCTGCGTCGTTACTTCTAAAGAATAAGATGTTATGCCGCATAACCAGTAATTATACCTATATCCTTCAGAGAAGAACGCTTGCCTTCGGGTTGAATGCTGCTCCCTATATCCTTCAGAGCAGAATGCTTGCCTTCGGGTTGAAATAGGTTAATATTGTTTCATTTCCAAAACCAACACATAGTGATAGTCATTGGTTAAACCTAGGATGTACCAAACTCTAACGGTATAGGCCCGAAAAATCGCCGCATTTTCTATAAATCCTGACATTTACCAGCTAATGTATATATAAGCGGAATACCACTAGTTTACTTATTCATCACGAGATCTCCAAAATTATACGCACGATTGTTTCTCGGCGTAGACACTCACTAAGAAAGAATTGAAAAATTCAACTGGATAAAATCGGGTGTTACAGCTTGTTATTATACACAATTGCGACATCCGATAATAGTTTTAAGCTTAGAGTATTTAGTAGCTTGCTTATTTATACTCTATGGTTTTAAGTTATACTACTAAGTATATAAATAATTTTTTAAATAATTTTAAATTGTAATCATAGCCCGTTATGAATATATATTATATAATTAATATTCTTGTTAAAACGTTTCAGATCCTAAAATTAAGCAAAAGCTAGCACCATACGCAAAAATTGTTCATAAAGCTGAAAACGTACCAGTAGGACAGTCGGCTACAACACTACGGTTTGAAGATTGCGTATTCGGCGAATGCGCACTCGGCGATTTATTAGTTGATGCGTTTAATGATTATGTAAGTATTATTTATAATAGAATAGTTTAGATTAGTTTTTTTTATAATAGAATAGTTTAATTATAACCTTAACTAAAGTTTTGTTTTTGGTATTACGTACTCGACAAACGGAATCTGATTGTCTGGTACACTGAAACTTTTTCATATTAATTATTAAAGTTTAGCATGTTGATTGTTTCCGGTGTAAAATTAAACTGTATTATGATTCAAACGATAAAAATGGGAAATAAAATAAAGTTATATATATATATATATATATATATATATATATATATATATATATATATATATATATATATATATATATATTTATATTTATATATATAGTGTATAATGTATAATATGAGTATGAAATATGTATACTTATTTGTTTTTGTAACAGCCTTTGTAGTGTTACCACTGCCCTAATGTTGACGGCAGAGAAAGCTTTTATATTAAGTCTGCATTTCGATCATATAGATATACTTGGTTCATTAAAGCTAAAATTCTATTTAACAATAATACCTTCTTCCTTCTCACTGTAGTTTTTTTTCAGGCAAAAGCAAAAGTGACAACAGAAAATAGCCATTTGGCATTCATACAACGCGGCAACATAAAATCATCTATACCCAGTGGGCGTTAGTATTACAATGTTTGTTTTTTTTAAATCCTGCAAGCCAGATGGATCTCATTTAGAAGCCCTTTAAAAATGTGATTTATTCAATTTTATTTTTATTATATTTAAAGCTATTACCATTTTATTCACGCGATATGTTACGCTGAAAACACAGTTTTATATTTCCCTAGCAGTGTTGATACTAGATACCGCACCGTTAACGTTACTGTGTAAGAATACTCCACTACCGCATATCATCCGGTGGGTTTCGTAAGAGGTGACAGTGGGAAACACATCAGGAGATGGGAAGCAGAGTCTTCCTAGTAAACATTTAAAAAATCCTAACTAATATTAAGCCATCGCGAATATCCCCCTATGAGACATTCTATGGGTGAGCCCTATGTTCAGCAGCGGACTTTAATAGGCTGTAAATAACGGTAATGGTTGATAATACTTAGTACATAATCATCCTTTTGTCTTATTATGTAACATAATATGTATCCTATGAGTGTATCAACATTGGGTGCGTTTGGCAGAAAAAAGCGCTAGCAAGCGCTTGTAAGCAAAATGGCGACCGTAAGCGGTAAGCGCTGTCAAATCGTAAGTAGCTGTTTTCCTCCAGGACACGATGTTAGTTTTAACCGGGAAATCTAACCTAATTTAAAAATATGTTTGTAAAGTATTCATATTAAAAACTTACCAATCATGAATTTTTAATAACATGTATATGTTTATTCATGTCATTATATTACTTAAAACTAATATTGCACAGAACAACTTATAAACTCTACTTAAAAACAAACAAATTAAATAAGCAAAATGGCGGATTGTATCAGCGCTACTGAAGTAGCAATCGTGTCCTGGCCGAAAACTATTTCAGCGCTTATAAGCGCTTGCTAGCGCTTTTTTCTGCCAAACGCACCCAATGTGTCATATGTATCTACATAGAATACTATAATACACAATATAGTCCAAGAGTTAGTAAACCCTCCGAGTAACGGTCTTCCTGTAAGGTTGGAAAGTACACTTAGCATTTATAGCATGCTAAGGGCAATGGCCGTGACGTGGCAGGCGTCAGCCCTGCACGTCATCAGCCCCTTTATTTTTTGAGTTGTAAAATAAATAGATTATAAAAACTTTTTTCTGTAAGCTTAAAAATTTAATAGGATGTAGTTTATTTATGGTAAATCTTGAAAAAAAAAAACTGACAGGCGATTGAAATCAGCAATAATATGTGACAGGTGAATTAAAAGGAGCATAGTTGATGACATAAAATAAACTTTCTCATGTATAGTTGAAATTTGGATATATTTTTGAGTAAACATTTTAAAATAAATAAGTAAAATGACAGGCGGTTTTGAAAAGCATAAGACCTTGACAGGCGAGGGGAAAGCTGCTAAGGGCGTGCGAGTGAAAGGAACGCCTATGGTGCGAGTGAAATTTTGAAGGCAAATGTCAGCAGTGACGAAGTACCAAGACGTTTTGATGTTGAATTTTCGATAGATTCTTCTTCCTGCATACATTCAAAAATATCTGAAAAACATATGGTGGTATATCCATAAAAACTATGTCGCTACTAACAGCTACACATCCCTCACGAGTAGATATTATTTTCGACCAATATTTTTCACCGTCTATTAAAGATTATGAACGAGCCAAACGACAAGAAGTACGGAACATAAATTATTTCATTACCGGACCAGAACAAGTTAGACCAGTTGACTTTATGAAAGAACTTCGTAACATACAGTTCAAAGAAGCTTTTGTGGATTTTTTAATTACACACTGGAGCACAAATGAAATGACAAAGTTCATCAGGAACACAATGGTGAACTTAATTTATAAACAATGCCACACTTATAGTGTCTACAATAACTCCGTGATTTTCAATATAAATGATAACTAGCTTGCCAGTCAGACGTTTTCGTGCACTTTTCAATGACCCTTTGTCATGTCCTATTAAAAATCCTTAAATTCGTAAAAATAATTGTGGGTCATTCATGGGCAAAAAACTATCCTATCTCTCAAGTTGGGCCAAACTGCATACGGTGTGCAAATTTGATTAAAATCGTTTAAGTAGTTTAGGAGTCCATCGCGGACAAGCAACGTGACACGTAATTTGTATATATTAAGATTTATCATGAAAAGGGCTGATACGAAAATAGTTATACCATACATGCCAAATGAATGAAGATCTATCCGATGTGTTAATAAAACATGTGACACAGACATTTTAATATTAATTGAAATAAATATTGAAACATGGACCATCTTCACAATAATAATTTAAAAATTTATATGGAATATGGCACTAATAATTTCAAAAAATGGATAAACATTTCTGAACTGTATTCAAAATTGAGACTTTCTATGCTTATCGGGATTTCATGCATTGACCGGTTGCGATTTTAATCCGTCCTTTTTAAGAATAGGTAAAAAAAAAACCATTCCAAAATATTGCAGAAATGTAGGGAGTATCAGAAGAGACAGATGATGATGAAAACAGTAGTAGTGAAGTGTCGGATAATGATGAAGAAAATAAATGTAAAAACTAATGTAGATTACATCAAAACTAATAAAATGTATTGTATTTATCATTTTTGTTTTTATTTTATATCACTCGCACTATATGCGTTCTCGTAACACCTCTTAAGAGCACGCCCTTAGTAGATTACCCTATATAATATTTCCCTAATAGGTCTTATGCTATTTAAAACCGACTGTCATTTTACATATTTATTTTAAAATGTTTACTCAAAAACATATCCAAGTTTCAACTATACAGAAGAAATTTTATTTTACCTCATCAACTATGCTCCTTTCAATTCACCTGTCACATACTTTTGCTCATTGCAATCGCCTGTCAATTTTTTTTCAAGACTTACAATAAATAAACTGCTACATCCTATTAAATTTTTAAGCTTACAGAAACAAGTTTTTATAATTTATTTATTTTACAATTTAAAAAATAAAGGGGCTGATGAAGTGCAGGGCCGACGCCTGCCACGTCATGGCTATTACCCTTAGCATGCTACAAATGCTAAGTGTACTTTCCAACCTTACAGGAAGACCGTTACTCGGAGGGTTCACTGGCTCTCCAGCTAATAAAATGGCAGGCAACTTTATTTTGTACGAGGCTTGGCGTCGTCAAAGCCGATTCGCTGTGTTGACAGACTGAATAAATTTACACATTTTAGACTTTTGATTAACGTTCAAGATCATCATTAAAAATATCGTTTAAATTTTAATACATATTTATTTGTAAATAGGGTGCAATTTGGCATTTTCTAAATAATTAACATGCGAAATTTGGAAACGATTGTAACGTCAAAACACATCTCGTGTTGACATTTATACGTGTGAATTGACGTGTTAGTGACATTTTAGTGGCTACACGCGCTCCGCCCACTCTCCCGTTCTATTATGTATGTATTATAGTATTCTATGTATATTTATATGGTTGATAATACCCTCAGGGAATGAGGTGTTCACTTTCAAGCTGTTTCTAAAATAAATTTTCTAAATAATTTGTACAACCTTATCGTATAATTTACTTTGAAATAAAAAAATCCCGCTGGATTTCTTGCTAGTTCTTCCCAGGACAGAGGTTTTTCCGAACCAGTGGTAAAAGTAAAAAATTGCTCAATAAGAATTACATATAATCTATATTTAATAATAAAATCTTCTATTGTCTATCTATTTCTGTCTGTTATATTCTATCAAGGAAGTACAATTTGCAGCGAATGTATTACTAGGCGCGAAGTTATACTATTTATGGTCATCAAATCAAACACAATTTTTACCTTCTTGTTTATCAATCCATAACTCATCGTTTTTTATCAACCCATAAAAGTCCAGTGTTGGATCGTTTTGCTTAAGGTGATGAATTTTTATGTGTAAAAATTATTTAATCGAAGTAAAATTATTGTAGAGTCCACTGTCTACATTTTATCTTATATTTGTGGACGATAAAAAAGCTGTTTGGTGTTATTCGTATCATTTATCCCATACAACTCTCTATTATGTACTGGGCTTAATATATCCCACAACCTCTCATGAAGCATGGAACTTTTCATGGCCTCAAAATATTTTATTACTTAGACTTGCAGGTTTCTACGAAATTTCATTTTTAACTTCACCAGCGGACGTGCGGTCTTCTTGCTTTTGGTTTACATATGAATGCAATTACCTAATAGTGTCACTGGCGGGATCAACCTCTAGTAGCTCGCATAATATGAAAATCCGCGAGCGTTTACCCTCTGAGCTATCACGGCTGATCAATTATTTTGGCGTATTTCGCTCCTCTATTGTTTTTTTATATAGATTCATATAGTTGCCGACACGAGTCGTGAGCACAGATAAACTGTGGTGGTACACTGTCAGTTATTGGGTACCTTTATTATTTCAATTTGTAATTGAATATTTTCGCCGACTTTTATGAAAATGTTTACTCGAACACATCAACTTTTACTATAATACAGTAATATTGCAGATATTCGTGTCCGTTATTTTATTATCTACTATAAAGTATTTAATATATACCTGGTAGTTAGAATTGATTGTTTTATTAAGAAGAAGGAAGAGGTGATATGCCTTCCACAAAATCTGGTGTTGCGGTGCGCCGTACAGTAGCTACTGAGACATTAGTCGCCTCAGCAGTCTGTTTACATACGTCTATGATGTTTTTCGCAGTACCTAATTTTTTCATGTAACTAAACACTGAATAGACCATTTGTCAGGATTGTCTATTTAACACCGCAATTTCCTCCTCTGCATATTTACACCAAAATCTGAACACTCAAACTATAACAACAAAAATAATTAAAAACAAGAAATAACAAAAACAATTAATAACAAGGAATACACAAACAACAATTAACAACGAGGTAATAAAAACAATAAACGAAAATAAACTAATTAAAAAAGTTATCACTAAAATTATTGCTATGAAGTGTACGGAAGCCGAATGATACGTTCGAAACCAATAGACGACGAGAATCGACCGATGAACCAATCACGTTGAACGTCAGCGTGGTCAACGTCGTATCGACCAATAAAAAGTGTGCTCACGACTTATGTCGGCAATTATACTACACGTTATGTTTTATAGCATCATGAGGGATTAATATATGTCACATTAAAAAAAAATCTAATAACATGCCTAATATTACACGTCTAATGAATCATGTCATAATTTTTACAGAAATAACAAAAGGAACTATTTTTGAATTGCTTCCATTTAACGACCGCATAGAAACTTTCGAATTACAAGGAAAGTACGTTCGTGAGGCTCTTGAGAGAAGCGTGAGTGATGCTTGGGCATATTCACCATTTAAAGGCCCTTGGGTTCTACAAGTTTCAGGTACATTTATAACGATTTTTATAGAATAATGCTGTGGCTTATTCACATCTACATCTATCCTCAGTTAAGAATCGCAATAAAGATGTGTTGGCACCCCTGAGGATTTAGATGAAATTCTCGTCATATTAAACATATCTTATTCTGCTGTTTTTGCCTGTGAGAATGTCCTTCTTGTTCGAGCCGATTCATTCGTGCTGCAGCCCTAATATAGCTGCAACTAGGCTCTGCAACGAAAACAGTATGACAAATATATTAAAATATGTCATAGCAACAACGATTAAAAATTTTGGAGGACTTCCTACCACCTAGTATATACAAAATGTAACAAAACCATATAGTTCCCGTTAACTGCGTTATCATAATCAGTATTCAAACGAATAGAAATAATGATTTATTATATTTACGCGAGCACTACACATTTTAAATAAAATTAGTTTTTACGGAATTTATCGCCTTAACTTATTTAAGACGTACATTATAGCCGTCAATCAATTCTATCAATCATGATTGATAAAAAACGGATGGTGACTGATAGGCGTACATTACGCGCTCATGCAGGCTCAATCAAGTGTCTCGAGAGTCCAATGCCTCGCCCCATACGTGTGTGGCATACGCTAGAGGGTCCCCAGCTGACCAATTTCGGAGAAACCCGTATTGCCGGGCACCAAGGAGGTTATTCTGTTCTAGATATGCCATTAAGCGGGCGTTTAATATACGCTCCATAATCTTGCAGAGTATGGAGGTTATTTAGATTAGCCGATAATTGGCAGGGTCGGCACGGCTGCCTTTTTTCGGACAGGCTGCACATTAACCAGCTTTCAGGATTTTGGCAGTATTCCAGTCCTAAATGAGAGGCGGAACAAGCGTGTCAACACATGAGACAACTCAGGTGCACAAGCCTTTAGAACTATAGCTGCTATACCATCTGGTCCACTAGCTTTATCCACGTCTAGACACTGCAAGGTTTTGAGAACCTCTTTATTTGTGACACGAACCTCTGACATAGTGGTCCCGCAGTGTGGTAGTTTAGGTGAAATGATGTTGTCATGGTGACTGATAGGCGTACATTACGCGCTCACGCTGGTGTCAATCACGGCATTACACAGTAGGTTATTCGTCAATCTCAACCGTGATCGTTGTAAAACTGACAGCCTGCATGAGCGTGTAATGTACGCCTTATACTCCCGACGTTTCGAGCACTTTACGGGGGAGGGGGGACTGAGGTGTAAAACTGCAAGACTTCAAGATACTCTAAGTTAATACTGCGTAGATCGGAATAAAAATTAATAATTTTTAATCAATCTGGAGGTAGTAGTGGTTAACTATGACATTGGGACGTCAAACACCTCAGTCCCCTCGTAACCACGGGTGCTGTAAAGTGCTAGAAATATCGGGAATATAAAATAAGTAATGTAAGTAAAATAAGTAATATAAGTAATGTAAAGTAATATAGGCGATAAAATATGTAAAAACTAGTTTTATTTAAATGTACAGAAATAAATTTATTTTAGAAACTCAACCATAAAAAAACCTAAATTAAATTTAAATAAAAAAATTATTTGCAAATTGTGTGGTTTATTGCCTCCTACTGGCACGCACTCGGTAAACTGGGGCCTTTGACTATACTCTTATTCCCCAGCTAATGCAGAGGTAAGAAAATCAAACAAAATTTATTAAAAATTATTTCTTTTAAGGTCGAGTTTCCTGAAGTTATTTCCCCACGTTTGAATACTGATTCTAATAACGCACTTAAGGAAAAGGTTTTTCTTACATCTTGTATGTAACAATAACCCTATGGTGAAGACGTATCTGCAGCCTTTTTTATTTGAAATTGAATGTCTTTTACCATGAATGGGCTGTAAGTTTCTATGTCCTTAAAAATAAAATATGAGGAGGTTAGCTAATCTAATATGATACAAAAATATGTTTTGTTTTTAGGTCTACAAGTGAAATATAATATTTCGCAACCCGAAGGGCATCGTGTTATAGAAGTCAATGTTGGTAGTTCGAAGTCCAACACAGCGTTAAATGATGAACAGTTTTACCAGGTCACTGCGCCGACTTATTTGGCTGATGGAGGAGATGGTTTCCAGGTACGTTATTTTATTTTATTTTATTTTATATTATTGTTAAATACTAACATCATCGTCATAAACATTATTACAGCCCTTCACAAATCAACAACATAACCCCCCTCCCCACCCCAACGGAATACTACAAAACACGATCTTGAGCCACCGGCATCCATCGACAACCTGTACGTCTTGTTGCCAGCCTATGTAGTGGATCCGTACTACACTTTGCTTATCGGTATGAGGCTGCTCCTCGAGAACCTTTTTTTCTTTACTGGTTGTCGGTAATTCGAGCTATATGACTTTACCTTACTGATCCGTTGAACTATGTCGGAATTGAATTTATATATATATATATATATATATATATATATATATATATATATATATATATATTAAAATGATACCATAAAAAATTGCAAGGAGCAGAATACCTAGTTCCATTTTTTTCATTCATTTTGTGTCTCTTTATCAGCCCGTAAATATAGAATCACTACTGAACGTATGATAAGAAGATTAACGATTGTAGTTTCAGGCATTTCACATATCTAATCCCGCTGTTTGTCTACGTATTTTAATCGTCGTAATAAATGTAAATTTACACAAAACACAAGACTCATTGCAAATAAAGTGAGTCTGAGACAGTAACAAAGTAAAAAAAAAGTATTTAGTTAATTGACATCATTGACATTGATAAAAAATCGAATGAAAAGTAAATTTTTTTTATACAACTTTACAAGGCGCAGGTTCGGCCGCACATGGAATACTGTTCCCATCTCTGGGCTGGGGCTCCCCAGTATCAGCTCCTTCCACTTGACCGCATCCAGCGCAGAGCGGCTCGAATCGTCGACGACCGAGTGCTCTCCGATCGGCTCGATTCACTGGCACTGCGAAGACATGTTGCATCTATTTGCATTTTATTTCGCATATACCATGGAGAGTGCTCTGAGGAATTGTTCGGATTAATCCCAGCCGCCAAATTTTGTGAACGCACTACGCGGCAAACGTCCCGATACCATCCACACCATCTGGATGCTTGGCGGTCCACCACTGTACGTTTCAAGAGAAGTTTTCTTCCGCGTACAACCTCTCTGTGGAATAGTTTACCACCAGCGATTTTTCCGGACCGATACGACCTGGGGACCTTCAAGAAAAGAGCTTACTACTTTCTAAAGGCCCGGCAACGCACCTGCAATTCCCCTGGTGTTGCGGTTGATCTTGGGCAGCGGTAGTCACTTAACATCAGGTGAGCCGCATGCTCGTTTGCCCCCTCTTCTATAAAAAAAAGTAAATTTTGATGATAACCTGTCCACTCGTAGTTCTACGGCATACCTTAAGCTTATCTTAATTGAAAAGTTAAAACGATCGACCATTTATTTTATTTAATTCCCATTTTGTTACAGATGTTTAAAAACGGAAAAACCAATGTCAAAATCATCGGTCGAGATGAGCAAATACTGGAGTTGTACTTAAAGGAAAATTCACCTATAAATATCACCACTGACGGAAGAATAGAGATTATACAGTGATTATTTAGTTATACCTTTGGATATTAGTGGAAATTAAAATTGTTTCAATAATACTTGACACTGGCAAAAGTACAACAGTACGAGTCCATTACCAAAGAAGAAAGAAAATTGCTTCAAAGTTTTGTGTGTATTATTAAAATATTTAAATTGAATAAAATTTCGCTATTTAGAATAAATGCATAATGTAAAAAGTCGTCAAGAGAACCACAAATTTTGTGGTTTATTGAACATTAAAGATAAGCATTATTCTAAGTCATTAAGTTCTGACAATTATGTAAATTATTTGGGTTTTCCGCAATATAATTGTTATTTCCTTAAATTATATTTTTATAAAGCAACGGGGTTTTAAATTAACTAAATGTTTTACAGTGGATTCATACTGATTGCGATCAAATTGTTTGTTAAGCATTTCTATAACTCTTTTTTGCACTTGTTTTAATGGTAAGAGCCTCATATATTTTGTATTTGTTAGTCTAATTATAGCTTAGTAATTATAAAAGCCATTATAATAAAAACATTCTTATATCTTGCTAAAACCAAAAAATATAATATTATGTGATATCGAAATAAAAAAGTTATATTTATTGATTCTTTCTTTATCAGCCCGTGCAGCAACTGCTAGCCTTTCGTACGAAGTAAAATTACAATCCTATATCTACGTCTACTGCTAGGTACAGGAAACCTCTCTCACTTCGAAGAGAGTTGTGAAGCAATTATTCTTCCGATCCTTTTCCGCTGTTCCTGTGTCCCCGAAATGTTTTATACCTCAGACTCGGCTTATGATCTTATGAAGGGAAAGCCATTATCGCTACACTTAGGAAGCGTGGCAACTATGACAAATGTCCCTCGTATGAGGCCAGGCCTGGGGGGCCTATGTTTTGCAGTGTTTTTTTTGATAGGCTGAAATTGTAACGCCTACCTACTAAATTGTAAGTAACCCTATACCCCTTTCTAACTATATCTATATAACAATATACATATTATAATTATATAGATATAGTTAGAAAGGGGGGCCTCCCCTAGGGAATGCCACAAAGCACGGTCCTGAGCTACGCGCGTCCATCGACTTCCTGCATGTCTTACCAGGTTGTCACTCCATCTAGTGGGGGGACGCCCTACACTTCACCCGCAAGTACGAGACTGCCACTTTTCCCATTTTTTCCCCATTGGTTATCGGTTCTTCGAGCTATATGGCCGGCCCATTGCCACTTCAGCTTACTAATCCGTTGGGCTATGTCGGTTACTCTGGTTCTACTGCGGATAACCTTATTCCTAAGTTTATCACACTCAGTAACTTCGAGTATAGCCCCATCCATAGCTCGCTGAGCGACTTTGAGCTTCCTCATACGGCCAGCAGTGAAGGACCACGTCTCAGATTCATATAACCGACATACAGATAACCGAGTGGGAAGAAAGGTTCTCGAGTGGCAGCCTCGTATCGGTAGGCGTAGTGTAGGGCGACCCCCACTAGATGGAGTGACGACCTGGTAAGACATGCAGGCTCAGGACCGTGCTTTGTGGCATTACTTGGGGGAGGCCTATGTCCAGCAGTGGACTTGTGAAGGGCTGTGATGATGATGATGATCACTCAGACATCACTGAACAGTTGTCGTCTGGTCGTCATAATGAAGTTAATCTCATTTTTTGTCGAACCATCGGGGCTCGACCAGGTCCACTTTCTGTGGGGCCGCTTTTGGAAGAAAGAGTTCATCATAAAGAGTCCCTCTTTCTCCATAAAGTCGGCTAGCTGCTGGCCCCTAGGGTTTTGTTTCTCTATACCGCATTCCCCTACTCTCAGCTCACTGTTCTCTCTTGTGCCTAGTTTTTCGTTGAAGTCTCCCATTAACACCGTATATTGGGTTTTGGAGAAATGTATGGCTCTAGAGATATCCTCATACATTTCTTCTACCTCCTCATCGGGATGTGCCGAGGTTGGTGCGTAAACCTGTATGGCCTTCAGCGAATACCGTTTGGTGATTCTGAGTATAATGTACGCAACCCTCATCGACACACTCCCAATCTTCACAACGTTGTTAACGAGAGACTTGTGGACGATAAACCTTGGGACAGATGGTCACCATCCCGGTGATAGAACAAGTTGCCGGATACGAGGATCACCGTGTCCTCCCCCTCTCGTTGGACCTCAGATTATCCTATAATACCCCAGCGCAACTTGTCTATCTCTTTTTCTAGATCCAGGATCTTCTCGTCAGTCCTCAGGGTGCGTGCGTTATACGTCACCAGGTTGAGTCGTGTTAAGTGGTAGCCGAACCTCCACCGGAGATCCTTAGCACCCCCTGCCCCACCGTTACCATGGTCGCCACCGTAGCGAGGAATAGCGGGGCCGCCGGGAACTAGGTGCCTTTTCTTTGTGTCGTTTCTCATGGGGGGTATATTGCCATAGTTGCCACGCTTGGCGAGCGGGTTGGTAACCGCAGTTGTTTTTGTTTTTGCTGTTAACAGAAAGATGCTGTTGTCGCCTGATGCATTTCATTAGCAATCACGCGCCTTAGATTGTTATAGCTTTTAATTTATTTTATGTATGTAATATTCATTATAATTTTATTCGTCACTACCTGCTTATTCATTTTACCCTAGACTCTCACATTATATAGACCTTTGCCAGATCAATCTCTTTTATTATTTCAAATTTTGGGATAATACCTCACAGATACTGCTGCCCATCTTCTTAACAATTTTATTGGTATCGGCGGGGATCGAAACTCGTACGTGTACCACTATATTTACGCGATAAGCGGTTAACCATTGAGCTACCGCGGCTAAGGAGGCGTATGAAGGATAGCCATGATCACTGCGCTTGGCATTCTGTTTATCAGTAACAGTAACAAATGTGATTAAAACTACTTTTACGGATTTTATCGCGTTTATTTTTACTTTTTATCTATCAAATCTGATGTAATGGTTGGGGCTGTGGCTGGGGCTGTGACAGCCCCAACCATTACATCAGATTTGATAGACCACAAATCCTCGCGAAAGAACACCGATTCCTACCAAGGATGATACGTGAGGCTATTGAAATTAAAAAACATCCTAATTTCAATAGTGAAGGAGGCTGGGTACTACCACCTGCTTGGGATCCTATAATCAATAAAACTAAAACTAAACCCAAGCATACCACTGCAAGACCTCAGGACATAGTCAGTTCATTTTGCATAGATCGGACCATAAACAATAATTAAAAAAGCTGAAGGTACTCCGGGTTTAACAATGACATCAGGACGTCAGTCATCTCAGTCCCCCGTGACCATGGGTGCTGGAAAGCGCCCGAAACGTTGGGAATTAAAAATAAAAAGTAAAAATAAACGCGATAAAATCTGTAAAAGTAGTTTTAATCATGTGTAGTGTTCGCGTAAATATAAGAAATCATTAAGTAACAGATGTCTTGCAGCTTTAAAGCTGGTCCCCGTCTTATGTCTGGATGTACACAGTTATAACAACACAATGTATTATCATCTATATATTATTATATTATCTTCCAGCATCACCACTTAACATCGCATGGGAAAGTAGTTAAGCACTGGCCAAAAATAGTTTAGAAATGTGTTAGAAAACTTACTCTAGCTGTGTAAGGCCAGTATTCAGAGACAATCGAAAGCCCAAACTCAAACTACATAATTATTAATATTTGTGTATCATCTATGCATCTATATAAATATAATTAAAATTGAATTGTCACTCTGTAATATCGAAATAAACGTGTATTATAGGTATAATAAGACATGAATAAACATTTTTTAAATTTTTGTCTGTCTGTCCGGGCTAATTTGCTGTCTGGTTGGATTGTAATGAAACTTCACGAACAGAGAGAGAGTGGACGTTGCACTCTCACTCTGTGCAATGCCAGGAGTGAGTTGGACTATATTTTATCCTAACATCGTAGATATTTTTTTTGAAAAAAAAAAACAAAAATTAATGATTTCTTACATTTACGTGAACACTACACATTGAATTTAACTATTTATATGGTCACGGGAGGACTGGGATGTTTGAAGTGGCAATGTCCAATGTCAAGTTAGCCCGGCTAACTTCAGTTTTAGAATATTAATTTTTAGTCCGATCTACGCATCGGGATCTAACGATCTACGCAAACTTCGGGAATTCAAAATAAGTTAATTAAACGCGATGTAATCCATATAAACAGTTTTATTCAAAACGTAAATTTTTAATATAAAATATATAAAAATAAAATAAATAGTCCTTGACTGTCTTAAACCTAAATGAAGTCACAATAATAGATATTACCCAAGCGAACCCAGGGCGGATCGCTAGTATACAATAAAATGACATGTCGTGTAATGGCGACGTAAGATAAGATGAGAGTTGAAATAAATGTTTTAATTGTCAAACTATTAACTGAGTGAATAGAACCTCTTACGTAAAGGGAGGAGGAGTTCAGCGACAATCAAAACTAAAGAGGAATTATATACGAGTATATAAAGATATTTTGTTTCATGTACAATAAAAGTAAATCTTAAAACCTTTTTTCGTTTGCTTATAGTATTGGTATGAGACTTGATGATGAATTCTATTTCGCTATCAGTACACGGGAAAAGAACGCTGCGGTGGCGGCGTTAGATGATCTACCTCCCGTGAGGTATGAGAAAAAGTTACAACCTATATACGTGCTACTCCTGGGCACAGGCCTTTGCTCATTTCTACTTTTTAAGGCAATGAATTGTCCGCCGCGCTGTACCAATGCGTGTAATTTACGAACTTCACATATCTTCTAAATATTTTTTTCTTATTTCTCAGACATTCAGGTTTCCTCACGATGTGTTCCTTCACCGCGGAGCACGTGGTAGTAAATCAGCACTTAAAATTTCAATTAACAATTTCATTGTTGCAGGTGGGGGTCGAACATGGCTTGCTCGCGTACTGCGAAATTTACAGCAAGCGCTAACCATCTGAGCTACCAGGGTTAAGAAATGGTACAAAGTCTTCTATTGCTGATGGCTTTGTCAGATGCCAGTAAAACCACCTCGTCTGAACTAGACGTAAAATACTCTCATCGGTGGTGAGAAATGGTGACATATGAGCGAGACTTCTAACTTTCTTATGTCTATGATCGCCAATCTGCTAGTCCAGTGTAGCGCTTACGGCCAATTCGCTACTATGGCAAAGGCACTTGCCTAAACTTTTATTGTTTATGGGGTAAATTAGACGAAGAAACGCCAAATGTAAAAACCCTAGACCGGCGACCGGACAAGATTTGATTAAGGTAATCTACCGAGTGGAACTGCGGGTTCGATTAATACGTTGCGGGGTCTTCGAAGACCAGCTGCGACGTTTGGAGTTGAAAAGTAGGTGGCTGAATTTGCCACAAGCGAGTTATGCTGTATTGTCATTTCTTTTAAATATTCCGTGCAGGTTGGAGTTACCTTGATACCTTCAGGCTACGGTGACTTTGCGAAGAAAGCTGTTTTGAATAGTTTAGAGGTCATGTAAGCTATATTAGGATGCGTGGGGGAAGGCTACGTATGCGTAGGATATAATAGATCTTATTGACATTTTATGAAGATAGAGCTTGTGTCTTAAAGACAATTATTTGCTCTTAATGTTATTTTGATGAATTGAAATTTGAATTAATTGTGGACGTTGCGAATGTGTTTCGTAAATTAAATACTGTGGTCAAAGATGGTGGGCGGTCGTATAGTCTTCATACCTCGTCGGCGAAGAGTTAACTACTAGGTCTTTCGAGATACACTTGTGTAGAGTGTAAAAAGAAGTGGGGAGAAGACGGAGGCCTACGAAACTCCGACCTTTAGGGGATTTTCGAGGAGCAGGCTGAAAGACCAGGAAGAACCGAACTCTTAACACCGATGCCCCCTTCATCAATTTCGCAAAAGCGTCTGACAAGGTCTGACAAGCTGGTTTGCTTTACATTTAAATTTAACGCGCTTGATAGGTTTAGTCACATCATCAGACCTTCTTTGCGAACCGCTGCTTTTCTTTCCCTTTACTCGTTATGGAAAGGAGCGGTTGTGATTGTCCATGAAGCAGTAGGCCTTTTCAGAATTTTTGAAGGCGAGATCGTGGTTTCCTAGCCTAACGAGTGGTGGCATGGGTGAGGATTGCTCTGCTTTCAGAGATCGGCAAAACCACCAGAATGCGGTGATGATGGCTCAATTTAAACCTGCCTTTAAGCTTGTCCCACTTATCATGTTTACAATTGGACATGCGCTGTTTGACTTCGTTTTCGAGGAATAATAATAATAATATAATATAATAATATTTCCCGGTAGCTTTGTGTATTGATTGCACGACGACCTTTAGAAGAACATTTTAGACCGTTGAAGTAAGGTGAGCAAATAGGGTGCTACGTGAAAATTTCGGGAATCAAGGAAGTGACACATTACCATTTAAAAATGTATTTATTGCTTTTTTGAAGTATTCTCAGCGAAATTTGACACATTTTTCCATACGATGGAACCAATCATTGAAGCAACCATTCCATTCGGAAGTTGGGGTCTCCAAAATGGCCGTTTTGTAGGCGTCCACAGATTCTTCAGGTGATGAAAATCTCCGTCCACGCAATTTATTCTTTATTTTAGGGAAAGTATAGAAATCATTAGGGCTTAGGTTGGGGCTGTACGGCGGATGGTCTAATAATTCTTTCTTTTCTTGATCTAAAAACTCTTTTGTTCTGTGTGCGGTGTGAGAACTCGCATTGTCGTGATGGAGGATGATGCGGCGGTTGCAGTTCTCTTTACGGAGTTCAGAAACGACCTGTGGCAAACAAATGCTAGCATACCATTCTGCATTAACCGTTCTTTGTCCCTCAAGAGGAATAGTCGTAACATGGCCAGTTTTGGAGACAAACGTGGCCACCATTTTTTTGCACCACTCCGTGAACGAACAATTTTTGTTGGCTTTAACTCATTTTCGAACACCCAAACTCGTGACTGACTCGTTTTTGTTTCGGGTTCGTACGCGTGTATCCAGGATTCGTCACCTGATACGATGTTGTATACAGCATTTGAGGATCCTGCGTGGAATCTTTCGAGAGTTCTGACGCACCAAGTAACGCGAGCCGCTTTTTGCTCTTCACAGAGCGAATGCGGTATTCATCGGGAAAACACCTTTTTTACATCTAATTATTCATGCAAGATTATTTGTATTTGACTCATGCCAATGTCTAAAGTTGCCTGAATTTTGCGGTTATTCACATGTCGATCTTCCTCAATCAGCTTACGCACAGCATCAACGTTTTCTTGGGTGACTGCAGTTTTTGGACGACCTTAATAATAATAATAATAATAATATTCCACAACTATCACACAACGCCATCTAGTCCCAAGCTAAGCGGAGCTTGTGTTATGGGTACTAGACAACTGATAAACATACTTATATATTTCTAAATACATAAATATTATAGATAAATTACACCCAGACACAGAACAAATGATCGTGCTCATCACACAAACATTTGTCCTGGGTGGGAATCGAACCCACGACCTCCGGCGTAGCAGTCAGGGTCACTAACCACTAGACCAACAGGCCTGTCAAAACCTTGACCTTGACGGGGATCATCACTGAGCTTGACACGTCCACGTTGAAATTCAGCAAACCAGCGATAAATTGTGGTTTTGGATGGGGCTTCATCACCAAATGCAGAAATCATCCGGTCAACACACTGTTTTTGTGTTAAACCACTTCGAAAATCATTCCATTTTCTCAACGACTAAACAAGTTTGACAAAACCTTGTGACAAGACCGAGAATCTTTTTTAAATAAATAAATGGGATTCGATTTTTAAAACCAAGGAGTTTTCAATTAAAAAGATTTTAATATGACAGAAACAGAGGAAATATTCAATTCCCGATGCTTTTAGTGCAGCCTAGGTAATCACCTTATTGGCGATTCTATTATTTCCTACTTACCTGGGATTGGTTTAAAAATACTGGGAGGTCGTAGACTTAAGTATGACCTCGAGCTTATGTCCGTTCACCATAGTTTTGATCTGAAGGACCTTACTTACGGACTGGCCCAGCTGTAGCAAGATCGGCCTGTGCACTGAGTTGAGTTCTAAAATCTTCTCGATCGATGTTACCAACACCTTTAAGTATCGATCGCTACGTCAAGGATGTCTAATTGTTGTCACGTAGAGAATGGGTAGCGGGTTTAGGTCTCAGGCCATCTCAACTAAGGGAGAGCTACTTGTCTTTTTTTTATATAGAAGGGGGGGCAAATGAGCATGCGGCTCACCTGATGTTAAGTGACTACCGCCGCCCATGATCAACCGCAACACCAGGAGAATTGCGGGTGCGTTGCCGGCCCTTTAGAAAGGAGTAAGCTCTTTTCTTGAAGGTCCCCAGGTCGTATCGGTCCGGAAAAATCGCCGGTGGTAAACTATTCCACAGAGAGGTTGTACGTGGAAGAAAACTCTTTGTGAAACGTACAGTGGTGGACCGCCAAGCATCCAGATGGTGTGGATGGTATCGGGACGTTTGTCTAACCATGGACTAAAAAATATACTGACAAAAATCATTATTTTCTTCGATTCGACCGATTTTTGTCGATAAATGGATCATTGCTGCTGTACACTGAAACGACGTACAGATAATATATGGAAATTAATTTGTGCATTACCCTTTTTTGCTTAACCCATTTGGGTAAAAAATTTTTTTTGGTAAAGCTCTTAATTAACGAAAGTGACTAATATATAGATGCAGTGATAGTTATAATTCAAAAGACTATCGTGCAAAAGCTAATATATATTTAATTGCTGTTTTAATGTCAAATTAAATATCAATCAGACAATATTTTAAAAACAAGTTATATTGTTTATTTTAGTCTACAATAATCATTCTGTCAACAGACCGTTATTTTTGGGGTTTTGAAACATGATGTAGTGTGTGTAGTGATAGTGTTAAATTGATTTAGGCGAGGCATGGACACATTAACATTACACAAATGTTTTTCAAACGCTGTTCGTGACATTTGCGCACCTGTCGTGCACATATACCCTTGTAATTAAATTAATTTTTAAAGGACCGCTTAAAATGTCGGCTTTATGGGCAGTTATTGCATCCATTTTGCTTTTGGAGTTGACATTTGTGAACAGTTTCGTATTACCTTTTGAAGGAATTTATAAATTGGATATAATACATTTCAACGATTTTCATGCAAGGTTTGTCAATTTCTTTATTTCCAAATCAAAATAACTTTTTTGTAAAATATCCATTATGGTAAAAAATCATCTTCATCGTTATACAGACAGAACTTACGTTTAGTATTTAACGAATACGAAATATCGGTATTATATCGGTTTTTGTATCAAAATACATTGTATTACATATTTTGTTTAATAATAATAATAATAATATTGAAGGCTTTTTAAATACTTTGGGAGAATGAGTTCAAGTAGTTTTTCACTATTCTATTATTTTTTCAGAAAAATAAGAAAGTTAAATAACGTTCATTAAAATGGGACCATATTTAACCAAATTTAGAGAATTGATAAAACATTAAATTATCATAGTTATCATCTGATTTCATAAATTTACGCGAACACTGCAAAATGAATAAAACTATTGTTTACGGATTATATCGCGTTTAATTACTACTTTAACTTATTTTTATTATCCCGACGTTTGGGGACTGAGATGTTTGACGTCCCAATGTCATAGTCAGCTATATGTTTCTTCACGCGGGGTTTTATAATCAAATGTAATATTCCTCTACAAGATGCTACTAGATTGTGAATGTAGTCTCTCTTACGTTGGTCAAACAAAAATATCTATAAAAACCCGCGTGAAGAAACATATAGCTGTCGTGAAGCACCAACGCTCCGGGAAGTCTGCAGTCTGAGAACATATCCAAATCGTCCCGACCATTACATTAGATTTGATAAACCACAAATCCTCACAAAAGAACACCGATTCCTACGAAGGATGATACGCGAGGCTATTGAAATTAAAAAACATCAAAATTTCAATAGAGAAGATGGAAGGGTGCTGCCATCTGCTTGGGATCCTATAATTAATAAAATTAAACCCAAACCCAACCCATACCACTGCAAGACTTCATTATACTATAAGCTCGTTTTGCGTAAATCGGACCAAAAACAATATTCATAACTGAAGGTAGCCGGACTAACTATGACACAGACATTGGGACGTCAAACATCTCAGTCTCCCCCGTGACCATGGGTGCTGTAAAGCACCCGAAACGTCAGGATAATAAAAATAAGTTATTTGTAATTAAACGCGATAAAATCCGTAAGTAATAGTTTTATTCAATTATCATATTCCGCTTATGGTACGATGTATTTAAATTTTAAATATTTCCTGGGTCTGATTTTGATGGGTATTTTGATAGTAAGCACGTATTTATTATTTCATTTATAAATATTAATGTATATATGAAGGAAATTTTATAGTATTAAAATAATAATATACTTCAGACCGAATACCAGATGATTATAATAAACGACTGTATGTGCATGCATATGAGCAGTCTTTGTTTACTCTTATAGTCGAAAGTGGCGGCTATCCGACTAAACAAAGACCTTCGTAAAATGTGCAAAAGGCTTGCTTGGATATTATTCATATTTTTAGACGAACGCTTATAATATAATAATTATAATAATAATTTTTATTGTCCCGTTATCGAGATAATAAAAATTGCTGTCTAATGTATGAAAGTTAATGTATCTTTGTTCGTATTTTATGCGCTGCCATACCGTTCATCACGCTAAAACTTTGACAACATATTGGATGCACTTCCGCGCGCGTATCGTTTAATAAATTTATTTGAGTTATATATCGTTCAACTTCAATGAATGAATCATTCCAAATTTAATAATATAACTCTTCCTTTGAAACGTTATTTATAACGCGCCGGGACCAGCTATTACAAATACCTAAAAATTATTATTATATAATACTTAATATGACTGAGAAAACAATTTTAAACATAAATGTGCTTTACAGATTTGAGGAAACGTCTATTGAAACTCCAACGTGCCACTTCAACAACGGTTCCTGCTTAGGTGGCTTTCCAAGGCTGTACAGCGCGATTAACAGTTTAAAGTGCCAAAATCCACAAGCACTTCTTCTGAATGCCGGCGACAGTTTCCAAGGCACTTACTGGTATACATTGCTAAAGTGGAAAGTCACTGAGGAGTTTATGAATCTACTGCCTCATGATGCACATGTAAGTTTTTCGTAACAAAGAGGTTTTAATAGAAATATGATTCACTAATGAGTACACACTAATAGGAAGTGAGTGCTGAGGCCCATAGACATCTAAAATGCAGATGAGTTATCACACCTGAGGTCTAAGATCAGCAATAAAAGGGATCTACAGATCTCTATACACCATGGAACCCCCGTAGTTCTTCTCTAGCGAGCTGACCCATTCGTACTGCATTCGTTCCAACGCTAATTTTCACCTTCCTGTAATCGATGTAATATACCGTTCATAAAAAAATGTGTTACCGTCACAGTCTATTAAAGTCCGCTGCTGAACATAGCCCCCCCCTATAGATTGCCTCATAGGCAGGGGATATTTGCCATAGTTGAGACGATTGGCTAGCGGGTTGGCAATCGCAGTTTTTTTATTTTGTAGTCGTTATTATGAAGATGCTCCCGCCCATTCCCTGATTTGTTTCCTCTGTCGCCTCTTACGACACCCACGGGATGATACGGGGTATAGAGATATAGGATATTTTTATACTGTCACTACACGAGTTTCAAATAATTTGTATTTTACAATTGTAGTGGGCTTGTTAACATAATAATCAGACTTACCGATAAGTCCACTGCTAAATATAGGCCTACCACGTAAAGTCGTTGGGGGCTAAATTTTCCATAGTAGACACGCTTTGTAGGGGGGTTTAGAACCGCAGTTTTTCATGACACATGTCATGTCCTATGAAACTCGCGGATAACTTTTTTACTAAGCGTATTTTTACAGGCTATTGGTAATCACGATTTCGATGACGGACCAGAAGGACTAGCCCCATATATCGCCACCCTCAAGGCGCCTGTTTTAGCTGCTAATATGAATTCTAGCAAAGAGCCTATATTGCAGAATCTTTATGAACCCTATGTTATATTAGAGCGAGGTGGTAGAAAGATCGGCATAATAGGATTGATTACGCCCGATACCAAGGTAAGTCAAGTATGATACTAAAAATATTTTTATAGTAAAACTTATTTGAGTACGTCTAATAATCTCAGGAGGGACTTAACTTATTACTCATTATTAATATTTGTTTTATTTTAATTTGATTTTAATAAGGATAACAGCAGCTTGTATCACGAAATACAATATCAAATTTACCTCAAGTATGCCAATAACAGTTATCCACATATTAAATATAAAGGTAAGCTAGGTACAATTATAATGAACGAAAACTATAGAAATAAAACAATTTAAAACAGCTTAATAAAATAACAGTAATAAAATATGTATTTATTTGCAGTATATTATGTACTTATTTAGAATTTTTGAAATATTACACGAAGCAAATTTTAGAAGTAAAGTTACGCCCCATTGTTGGGCAAAAATTAAAGCCAATGCGAGTTTGCTTAATTCAAATTTAGGTACTCGAAACATTTTATTTCTCAGACGTACATGAATTGTAATATTTAGTGTTGTTGCGCGCCTAAGTTGACGTCAGGTACCTGGCAGTAGTGCCATCTAGTGTCGGCAACCAGAGCGAGGAGGGCTACCTAGAAAATGTCAATCTTGATCTTTCGACCAACAGCGCCATCTAGTATCGAACAGAAGAATTAAGCTTTCTAGAAGCCCCACACTCGAACTTTCTGCGTCTGGTCGGTCGGCACCCGTATCTACTCTGTTTCTGTGTCTCTATTTCTGTGTAAAAGATGTATTTAAGCCGCTGCATGCTGCGATCAGGGCAGAATTGAATTTGGCGAGACAAGCGAAGCTTCGGAGCGAAATAAAGTGAATCAGTGTGATTAATTATTAGTGTCTTTTAAGTTTTAATTAGTGTATAGTTTAAAGTGTTAATTTTGGTAATTCAATCGGCAGTTTTTACTGTCACGAACCCTAAGCTCGTATCAGTATGTATTTTACTTCACCGCCGGACACTTTACTAAAATTTTCCTTTTTTAAAATTTGCTCATTTTACACACGTGAGTGGGGTAAATGAACACGCAGTCCTGATGGTTAATGTATTCCGTGGCCAATAGGCATCTATATATATATATATATATATATATATATATATATATATATATATATATATATATATATATACATATACATATATATATATATATATATATATATATATATATATATGTATGAATTGAGGACTTTGATGAAATAATATGTCGTTACGAGAGAAGAATAATCTCGGGTACTAGACACTGTACGAAACACAGCGATGAGTGGCTGTTTTTTACGCTAATATCTTAATATCTTTATCTATCAACCTTTGATTGTAATAACACAACTGTAATTGTTATAGAAATAAAAAAAAACCCGTGAGAGCGGGTTCTATTGCTCCCCAGTCGAGCTGATCCATTTGTCTAGTAAACCCCTGTTAATATAGTCAAATATTTTTATAAAAAATGGTTTTTTCAAAGCAGTTTTAAAGGTATTCATGAATAATGCATAAGCAGCGATGCCTGTAAAACAAGGGATTTAGGACTTCATTAAATATAATTAAGTTCAAAGCTGGACACAGACTTTTCTAAGATTGTGACAGTTTTCACAGTTTTCAGGAAGGCTTACGATAAGCTGATAGGCATCCTTGCACTAGTTGCTTCTCATCACCAGTCTAATGTGAGATTTAAGTATCGGAAAGGTTTTGGAAATCGGGTAGTCTATAACAGTATTACAAATCGACAAGCTTAATCCTTAAATACAAAGTACCGACGAGGAAGGACGCCAAAGGGTTGTCACCGAATTTTTTTACACAGTAGTTAAGAATAGGGTAAATCATTCCTACTTAATTTTCATCAGCCCGTAAATTACAAGCAAGGAAATAGGCCTTTTTATTGTGAAGTGGCTTTGGCCTTTTTGCCACGCTTGGCAGCAGGTTGACGATCGCAGTGCCAGACGTTCCGTATCTTTGAAGCTGTTTCCGGTCGCCATTCTGAGTATCACTTTTTAACCTTCTACTTATTATATATCGATCTATACATCTATAATAATAATAATAATAATATTCCACAACTATCACACAACGCCATCTAGTCCCAAGCTAAGCAGTGCTTGTGTTATGGGTACTAGAGACAACTGATACACATAATTAAAATTTCTAAATACATAAATATTATAGATAAATTACACCCAGACACAGAACAAATGATCGTGCTCATCACACAAACATTTGTCCTGGGTGGGTATCGAACCCACGACCTCCGGCATAGCAGTCAGGGTCACTAACCACTAGACCAACAGGCCAGTCAACAATAGTACAATCTTATAAAGTCCACTGCTGAACATAGATCTACCCCATACATTAGGTTATAGGGGATCCCCCCTATGACGAAATCTATTGTCATAGTTCACTCGCTTGGCGAGTGGGTTGTCAACCGCAGTTTTTTTATTATTTTATGCTGTTACCAGGAACTTGCTGCTGCCCATCTCCTGTTTCAAGTTCCCTCTATCGCCTCTTGCGACACCAACGGGACGATATGGGGTAGTGGATATTCTCACACAGCCACTATACAGTCAACGTTTTTACGTGGTAGAACCATGCTGCAGTTATTTTAGTAGTATAGTTGTAGCACGAATGGGTCGGCTCGACCGGGGAAGCACCATGCTCTCACAGAATACTAGCGTCAAATAGTAGCTTAATGCTGCTGTGTTTCGTATGGTGAGTGTAGAGGTCCGGAGACCCTTTGTACTGGAAATGAGGCATTACATCTTAGTACTCACGGGTAACAACGCATCTGCATTTTGATTCGTAATTGAAGATATATGTTGATGTCTATCGGCCACAGCAGCCACTTACCGGTGTACTGTGTGCTCGTTTGTCACACTATCCTATAAAAATAAAAAAAACTTATTACTATAGATTCTTATTACAACTACTTGTTATGATTCCTTAAAATATTCATAGTACACAATCAGTTCGATTGAGAGAATATTATTAGGTGGAATTTAAAGCGTTTGATTTATTTACATGCTCGACGGTAACAGTAAACATCGTGAGAAAATTATGTCCGAGAAGTAGAATATATTGTAAATGGAGCTGTTGGAGCGGTGTGCGCTCTCTTCTCGTTACCTTACAGCGGGAAATTTATAGGCTTCTCTAATTAACGCTTATATTCAACTTACCTTTCTCATTTAATTAAAAATATCAATATTTTTGATCTAAAACCCTCTCAGAAATGAGGGGAGGCCTGTGCCCAGCAGTGGGACGTATATAGGCTGTAACTTTACTTTTTAAGTTTTATATTTTTGAGAAGGACGAGGAATGTGAGGAATTATTAGCCGCTTCAAAAAGTAAGAGGTTCTCAATTCGACTGTTCGTTGTTTTTGTATGTATGTTACTCTATCTGGGGGCATAGTAGTGCCCAATACAAGACGAGACAACAAAACCAAAACGAAGCACACCTACCTTTCCTAGAAGCGCTTCGTCGTTTTTTTTGAACCATCATAACTTGGGCTTGGATTATACCAGATAAACAAAATTTTCGGGATTTCTATAGTAGACGTATTAAAACATGAAGATTTAATTGGATAGCTCTTATACTCTAGATTTAATTGATATCCAAAAAAAAAACGATTTCGGCACTGACTCACTCACTGATGACCATGAAAATTCTTAGGGTACTTTCTTGAAGTCCTAGAAAGCTGAAATTTGGTATGTAAGCATGTATGTAGTATGTATTAGTGCACTAGCAACAAAAAATTCTAAAACTTCGAACTTTTAAACCCTTAAACTAGAGGATTAAAGTTTGTATGAGACTTCCGTAAATTTTGATACCACGGGTCTGAAAATTGATATAGGATTTTTACTCCTTGTTATAAATAATAATAATAAAATACATATTTTAGGTTTATAAGTAAATCACACCCATTATTTAAAATAGGGGATGGGAGTTCTTATATATGTGTTTCCCCATGCAAAGTTAATTTAATGCTAGAAATCTGAAAATTCTTTTTATTACTAATCAAAAAATATAAATATTGACTTTAGTGGTATTAAAGCACAACAGTCAGCTATAATCAAATACGATCGCATAAGAGCCAAGTATCGTCGTAAATTAACAAAGAAAAAAGGCAAAGATAGAGAGTGGGTTATAAAAAAGCAACTCTATTGTGCTAAAAATACGCTTCGAAAAAGAAAGAAAAAATTGAACTAAATAAAAAAATATTGTGATGAGTAATTTACAAAAAGAAGTGAAACCCAATCAAAATTTTTTTTCATGTAAAATGTTGCCAAGATATGGCTTGCACAGTCAAACATTCAGTCAAACAACAGTCAAAAAGTTATCAGATCTCATTTATTTATTTATTTAATTCAAAAACTCTTGTGATTTACAGAAAATCCAACACGCACACAAGGTAAAATTTTACATTCAAAAATATTTAAATAAAATGCATCCAATTATAACAACAAAAATTTATGGTTATTACTAATAAGTTAATAATTAAACTTAATAACCATAAAGTAAACAATTATACAATATTAGTGATATAAAATCCCTAAGCCTTTAGCAGCCCGTGTTGAGAAATTAAAATAGTAATAAACAATAAAATAATAATAATTATACAATGTTTAAAAAAGAAAAAGGTCCCAATCATACAATGCCAGGCTATGAAATATTTTGTCGTATCAGTTCATAATGTAATGTCAATAAAAGCTAATTAGGATATATGCCCATATGAGAGCCAAGCTAATAACTTTACACGACCTAACTCTACAAGCCCTTACTTCACAAACTCTACGTTCATTACTTTACTGTTATACAGGAGTTCTATTGAAGAAAAAAAAATATTGGTCGCTTATTTTGCAATATCTTTTTTATGCTATGGTTGAATAAACTTTGTCAAAATTAATATTATTTACTAGCTTTTCACTAGAACAATAATTCAAGTCGAATTTTTCAAAAAGCCGTGTCACAGTCGTCATACTATTTATTGCTTATCTATCAGCTCAGTTAACGTAAATTATTACAGCAATAAAAACTGATGGAATTCATTAATTTGCGGTCGTGGTCTGCAAGAATGTAAACATTATATAACAAAAACATTGATATTATTTAAAAAAAAACTTACTACTTGGTTTTTCCTTTTTATATTTTTTCTAAATGACCATTAGTTCTACCAAGACCCATTTCAAGATTATCCATTAATTACTGAACACCTGATATTTAGACAGATTATAATTTAAACCTTATATTTGAATAGACTCTCTAGTTTAACAAAATCACTGCCTTTATGAATCCTAATTATGGCCCAGACCTAACATTTCTCAGAGATGTTATTATTTTGTCGTTGATTTCTCTGACATATAAGTTTGCTCGTGCTTTGCCTAGTGCTTTGGTACATTTTTAAAACTAATTATATTATTTCTATAATTAAAAATATTTATAAATATAATTAATTGTAAATAATAATTGTAATTATTAATTTTAGTGGTATCATTTAATATTTTTTAGTATTTTATTTTATGAAATAGTTTATATTATTACTTTATGAATATATATTTTATACATTATATTTTATATTATGAAGTAATATATTAATATGTAATCTTTGTTTAAAAATAAATCAAGTCTGTTAATCTGTTGTCTTTATTTCTTGTTGTACATAGTAATATATCATATATAATCATTGTACGGTAATAAAACAATTAAGTTAACATCAATCATATTGAATCTTTAAAACGGAATCTGTTTTCTTTCCTTCTTATTGTACGTTTGCCTACGTAATTTAATTTTGTTCAATCAGTGTGTCAATCTTGTTATATGTGGTACTTTGCTATATTTTATTCTTCATTCATACATTGCAGCCCTTTACATGTCCACTACTGAACAAGACTCCCCCAAGACATGCCACAAAATACTGTCTTGGTCCTGAGCCACCTGCATCCATTGAATTTATGCATCTCTCACAAAGTTGTCCAAAAAGACTAGACTAGATGTCTAGCCTTTTCTATTCACCATCATCATCATCATTACAGCCCTTCACAAGTCCACTGCTGAACATAGGCCTCCCCCAAGTAACGCCACAAAACACGGTCCTGAGCCACCTGCATCCATCGACTTCCTGCATGTCTTACCAGGTTGTCACTCCATCTAGTGGGGGGGGGGGGTCGCCCTACACTACGCCTACCGGTACGAGGCTGCCACTCGAGAACATTTCTTCCCCATCGGTTATCGGTTCTTCGAGCTATATGGCCGGCCCATTGCAACTTCAGCTTACGAATCCGAATCTAATTTCTATTCTTACATTGCTGTAATTTATTTTAATTTAATTTTTTAACTTTCGTCATAATCTTATTGCTTAGTCTAATCTGATAGCTTATTTAATAAAGTTTCCACTGATATATGATTTTAATATACATTTTATACAAAATGTCTTGGAAATAGTCATTTTAATGAACAGCAGTAAGTAGTCGCGGAGTACTTCAGGAAGTGCTTGATAGAGGCGCCATATTAGCCAAAATGGCCACAACAGTCGAGGGGATATCTGCGAGTTACATAATGTACTATCTGAGTCAACATCCCTATGCAGCGCCAGTGAATCGAGCTGATCAGAAAGAACTCGGTTGTCGACGATTCGAATCGCTCGGCGCTGGATGCGATCAAATGGAAGGAGCTGGCACCGGGGTGCTCCGGCCCAGAGATGAAGAACAGTATTCCGTGTGAGGCCGAACTTGCGCTTTGTAAAGTTGCTAGCGATGTGCCGGCATGAAATACTGTCTCGCTATACTGAGCACGACATGCTTTTTAGAGGCCAATTTGGCCTTCCACTCCAAGTGACCATGAAACTGCACACTATTCGATATATCGACGCCGAGGATCTGAAGCAGCAAGGGGAGTGCCTTCAAACTGAGGAGATACGACAAAGGGCAGAAATTATAGGGTATAGACAGATTTCTGTCTGTACTCTATAACTGTAATTTCAAAAGCAGACTCCGTAAGTTAAAGTTAGTAAGACTGAATGCCCCGGACTCATAGCAATAAAATCCAAAAGGAATGTTTGTTACTTCTGTTTTATTGTGAATGCTTCGTACACGTGCAATTATTTAATACATAACACATATGTATGTATACATTATGTTTCGAAAAACAAATCTCGAAATTCTTAATTCATAATTCTTATTAATTTGAAATTTTTGAATTTCCCTTAAAATTCGAGTTATTGAGATTCTACCGTATAATTTTCGAATGTATTTTTCATTTTCTTAACGTCATGTCTGTCTGTGTCATGTTTTCTTCAAATAAATTATTTAATACTATTATTATAGACATTATCCTTCACTGGTAACATCGAGTTCACTGATCCACGTGAAGCAACGAGGCGCGAGGCTGAAAAGTTAACAGATTTAGGAGTGGATATTATAATACTTCTTTCACATTGCGGTTATGATGTTGATATGTAAGTATTATCGAATATTATTTTATATATTTTAGAATAATAAATGATTCAAATAGTCAGGAGTCAGTTGATAAGGCTAGTAATTGAGTGTGATTATAACAATGCGCGTATCGATTATTACAAAATTGTTTAGTTTCCAAGTTGTATTAAGATTATACCTGAGCCTACGATGAAATATTCTGACCTATCACTGATCTTATAGCATAAATGTTACACCGGATGCGGGATACTCAAAAGTGTACATTTATAAACGCGGTGATAATCAACTTTCGATTATATGGTAGTTGTAGTCAAAGTCGAAAATACCCTTAAACATCTAAACATACTAATAATAATGAATTAGAAGATGGGAATTCGAAGGTAATTGACTTATTTCTGCTGAAAAATATAAATGTTGTCTTTCATCGTTGAATTCTATTTAGAACGGTCTAATGGAATTGATCTATTATCTAAGAGCCCTGATTGGTATGGTTTTTGTCTACCCGGTTAAACTAAATCGTGTTGTATGAATTAGTAGGCGATTCTATTTATACATAAATACCAAAAATAAATAGATGCTATCAGATATAAACCTGAGCTTTAAGCATTCGAATATTAGATTTACTCCATTACTATGTCGATTTTGAAACACTGAGTGCATTATAGACACTTTACAATCAAATAGAAGAAATCCAATGGTTCCTATATTATTTATCGTCCAAATTAAAATCGTTATTTTATGCATGCTCTCACTAATCTTATACTAAAAAAATTATGTTTATCATGCACTCTCCATTAAGGCCTATAAGGTTTACGGTTATAAACGATATCATTTTACTATTACGATTATATATTTTACATTTTACATTATGATTTTTGATGGGTCGGTAGCTTAAATGCTGCGGGTTTTGAATCCTGTACAGAACAAGTGCTTGTATGGCCTACCAATAATCGTTTTTTATCTAGATTATTATCTTATCTTACGACATTTGAAAAAATCCTAGTCTGGGGGTAGCTTTTTTACATAAATAACCTAAATTACACCAGTGTAATATGTAAATTGTCACTTCGTCCGATCTGTCTACATAGTCGAGAATAGCTGCACACAGAATAATTATTGAACATGTTTATACGGTAATATATTAAGCTAACGGTCCATATAGTTTCATAACGTCCAACATTACTCCACAGAGCACTGGCCCGTGAGCATGGTCAATACGTTGACGTAATTGTTGGCGGTCACTCACACAGAGATGAATCCTTTGTGATACCGTATTTAACGATCATCGAAGCAGATGCTGAACCGAAGAAACAGGTAAATAATGTTAGGGCGTATCAGGGATGGACATATAAATATTTACAAATATACCTATATGACATAGACACATACAGGTTGTTTGAAAGATCGGTGCAAAGGGGATGATACCTTAAGCCACTCAGAATATATTAAACTAAATTTGTCTTAGAAGAAGTCTGTTTTTTTTTTAAATTGAATTTCTATGTTTTTTTTTTAATAATATAATCCACCCTTTTTAATTAGCTAATAGTGTGCAGTAATAGTTGTTATGTAATTATTTTTTATTGATTACTCAAACAAAATAACTTTCAAGGATCTGCATCAGCAGAAAAACATTCTACGCATATTTAAGTTTAGGAAATCAAAAAGAAAAATTAAGGAAATAATAAATAATAATATAAAAATGAACTAAGTAGTCGCTGTTGTTCAAACCGTTTTAAAAACGTGCTCAGTTATTGCCTATATAGTTAAATAACACAAAAATAACGACTTTTTGTGATTTACTAAGCTGATTGTTCTATTGAATAAAAGTCTATTCACTAAGCGCTACCAGAGAGTCAAAAAATGTAAAGTTTTTTTTAGGTCGCGCGGAGGCTTTTGCTAAACGAGTTCCCGGAAGTTAATCCGTGCACGTGTACTGTAATTCTATAAACTAATCAGTTCTAACGAAAACAATAGTGTGGCTAAAGTGGTGCATTATTTTGGTCCATATAAAAATGAAAATATTCGTCCGCAATATGCTTTGTACATCCTAACTCCAAGAGTTGAGTGGTGAGTGGAGATGAGACATTTGCGTCAAGGACACCTCAAAATAAAGGACAATAACTAAACATGTTTTAAAAAAAGGTTTGAACAACAAAAACTGTTAATTGTGGCGACTAAATTTGCGATGAACACCTAGCCCCCAAGCTAACACACTTTTTTATAAGTTACATTATATTGAATATTAAATTATATTTACAGGTCGTCGTTGTGCAAGCATATGCTTTTACGAAGGTTTTAGGCAATCTTTCAGTTTATTTCGATATCAATGGAAACGTGGTGAAATGGGAAGGAGAACCAATACCACTGAATAGATCTGTACGGGAAGGTAAATTTGATATTTTTATAGAGCTAAAGTGACAAAGAATTCAGAAAAGGTTACAATGACTTGTCACCTATGAGGACTAAAATGAAATACCCTACAGCACGTAATCGCTAGCTCTACACTCTTCAAGAACACAACAGTGAACTCTAGAACAAAAGACTACTATTATGCCGCGAATAGACTCACGGAACGTAACATGAAATGAAAGAATTTGCCGTTCACATTAGTGCAATGTAATATGCTTTGTAACAAATTTTCACTTTGTAACACATTTTCTTAGTCTAGACGTCTTGCTCGCGCGAAATGTGCATTTCTTGCGCAAACTACGAGCATTTTAATTCGCGCCCGGAGCGTTCCATAATTTGTCGGTTTTTCGAACGAACACAAAGAGGCGCGTAGTGTGCTCAGTGCGTCAGTGCGGACAGTTATAAACACCTGCCGAGCGTGACAACTTTGACTAAATCACCTAAATGAGGAAACTTATAGGAGCGGCCTCAGTTAAACAGTAATTTTTGTATAGTCTGTAGGAAACAGCATAACTATTTCTTTTAAAAAAACCTGCAGGAAGTTTTCGAATACGCAGAAAATATTAAAATTACATAAAAAACAAATCTTCTAAACTCCCCCATGGTCTATGTAATATTTACGCCAGGCATGGCCACTATAGCCATTCATATAACTATACAATTAGTAATATTATATATATAAGTGAGCACAATTCGTAGGTAAAGTCAAATTTCACTATTTTTAGGACTCCATTTTTGCATATGAATCCATTTGGATAGGTACCACTCTCTTATATATTTCTACCGCCTAATTCTGAGTACAGACTGATGAAAGGTAACATGCCATTTAACGTGACAAGAGCATTTCATCAGCGTGGACGCAGCGCGTGCACGAACCGAATATGTACCTACTATTCGTTTACCTAGCTCGTTTGTTACCCTATATATATATATATATATATATATATATATATATATATATATATATATATATATATATATATATATATATATATATATATATATATATATATATATATATATATATATAGGGTAACAAACGAGCACACAGTCCACCTGATGATAAGTGGTTGCTGCGGCCCATAGACATCTACATGTAACCTCGATTACAAAACAAAATGCAGATGCGTTGTCATCCGTGAGGACTAAGATGGAATGTCTCGTTTCCAGTAAAAAGGGTCTCCGGTTCTCTACACACACCACACGAAATACAGCAGCATTAAGCTGCTATTTCACGCTGGTATTCTGTGAGAGCGTGGTCCTTCCTCAGGTAAGCCGACCTATTCGTGCTACAACTATACTACTAATATAACTGCAGCATGGCTCTACCTCGTATAAAATGTGAGATAGATATGAGACTGAAGAGTAGAATCTGCCACACTGGCGTATGTGGACTATGAGAAAGCCTTTGATTCCGTCGAAATTTGGGCGGTCAGTCCCTTCAGCGGTGCCAAGTTGACTGTCGGTATATCGAAGTACTGAAGTGTTTGTATAGTAGGGCTACGATGGCTATCCGAGTACAGAACCAGAGTTTGAAACCTATCCAACTGCAGAGAAGTGTTAAACAGGGTGACGTTATATCCCCGAAACTCTTCAACGCTGCATTGGAAGACGTTTTCAAGCTACTATACTGGAAAGGATACGGTATTATATTCAATGGCAAGTACATAACTCACCTTCAATTTGCCGACGATATAGTCCTAATGGCAGAATCACTATAGGACCTAAGCGCTATGCTCAATGACCACAATAGTGTATCCTTAAGGATTGGTCATAAGGTAAGGTCCGTCAAATCCCGAGCGGACAGCACTTTAAACCATTAAAACTTATACTTAGAGACTAGTTTTCTATGAAGAAGTTTGGCATTATAAATTCTATACAAAAATCTCTATCCTGTGGTCTAAACAAAAGTCAGGTTTTACTTCAATACAAAAAGACTATTGTATTTTGATAACAAAAAAACGGATACATATCAAGCGGATGTCGGCAGCGTGAAAATCACTATTATATTTCTATATATCACTCAATATTATTTACTTAAAAAGATAAATTATATTCACACAAAAACTTTTATGACTATTTTATAATAAAACACTATTGTAAAATACTAATAAAACACCGGATCCGACCACTTGGGGTTTGAGATGAACATGGACAAAACAGAGATCATGTTTAATGTCCATGTCACACCTATGCCGGTAGTTGTTGGGAGCACTAAGCTCGAAGTTGTTTACGAGTACGCTTACCTGGGACAAATAGTCCGACTAGATAAGTCCAACTTTGACCTAGAGAGATTCAACTCGGCTGAGCAGCGTTCGGGAAATTAGGACACATCTTCTCATCAGGTATACCTCAAAACCTGATAGTTAGATTGTACAACCAGTGCATGTTGCCAGTGATGACTTATGGATCTGAGACGTGGTCCTTCACTGCTGGCCGTATGAGGACGCTCAAGGTCGCTCAGCGAGCTATGGGGAGGGCTACGCTCGGGGTTTCTTTGCGTGATTAACTTAGACATGAGGATATCTGCAGTAGAACTGGAGTGACTGACATAGCCCAACGGATTAGTAAGCTGAAGTGGCAATGGGCCGGCCATATAGCTCGAAGAACCGACAACCGATAGGGAAAAAAGGTTCTCGAGTGGCAGCCTCGTACCGGTAAGCGTGGTGGAGGGCGACCCCCCACTAGATGGAGTGACGACCTGATAAGACATGCAGGAAGTTGATGGATGTTGGTGATTTCTACTCGACCTCTAGCCTACTGTCACTTTAGTCGTTGAAATCTGCTATTAAAACATTATCACCACATTACGTTATGATTAAAACATTATCATTACATTATGAAAAGTCGTTTGATTTGGTTGTATATAACTCTGACTATAATATTTGCTAATAATCTGCCTAGTATATAACTCTGAAATTTTAATATACATTTTACCCAGATTTTAACAATTACAATTCTAAAACTGTTTGCAGACGAAGAGGTAAAACAGAAATTAGCTCCTTATGCTAAGTTAGTGCACGAAGCTGAAAATACGCCCGTTGGAGCTATTAAATCGACGCTGGATTATCGTGACTGTGCGCACGGAGAGTGCAAACTGGGCAATCTGTTGGTTGACGCTTTAAATTACCGAGTAAGAAAGCTTAATAAAATTTGCATACTTGAACGTTGTATATAGGATTAATATTAAATATTAAACCATTTTATTACTAAATGTAAATGTTCTATTACAAACATTGAAAATACATGAAGATATCTGAAAGATTTATAACGGAAGATATATATATATATATATATATATATATATATATATATATATATATATATATATATATATATATATATATAAAGTCTTCCCTGTAAAAACGGCTTAATTGTACTTAAGTTCCGATTTTCAAAAGATAAATATAATATTTTTAATTTTTTTAGTTTTTGATTCTATTGTTTATATAAATATATTGTTGTACGTGGTAGAGCAATGTTGCAGTTGTATAATTAGTATACTTGTAGCACGAATAGGTCGGCTCGACTGGGGAAGGACCAGGCTCTCACAGAAAAATAGTATGCCGGTGTAAAATAGTAGCTTAATGCTGCTATGTTTCATATGGTGAGTGTAGAGAACCGGAGACCCTGTTTACTGGAAATGAGGCATTTCATGTTAGTCCTCACGGGCGATAACGCATCTGCATTTTGAACCGTAATCGAGGATAAATGTAGATGTCTATGGGCCACAGAAATCACTTACCGTCAGGTGGACTATGTGCTCGTTTATCGCCCTATCTTGTAAAAAAAGATTTTATTCAATCTGTGTGTTGGTTTGTGTACATTCGGAGCACAGAAGTGGAAATAATGGGACAAGAGTAGTGGCATAAACGCGTGACCTTGTCGCCGCTATGATGTGTTGACGAACATCATTCACCATTTTGTGATTTAGTTGCGCGCGGAACGTTGTACGTGAATTTATGTTATTATAATGGTGAACTGCAGCATAATCAGTGGTAAAAAGGCATAACATTTCATTGCTAAGATGATTATTTACTAATTATCATCGTTTTAACTAATTTATATCTAGTTGAATACCTTACTATGATATTCAACTTAGTAAACTTTCAATTATTACTTTCGTATTATAAAATTATCACTGCTGCATTTGTTCTACTGTAATACGCGATGCACGCGACGTTGACAAACTCGCCAAGCAATGTAATGTGAAACATTACATATCATTGCGCATTGCGTATGTTTATAATACGGCTGCAGGCTCGGTTTTGGAAGTAATCGAGCGCTAATGCATTTCTATTGTCCGAATGGAAAGATGGCTGTGTGGGTCGAGTGATACCGCACAGCCAGTAAAAGTTATTAAGTTATGAATGCTCATTACCATTCTATGAATATATTATTTTCCTTAAAAATGTGTCCATCAACGATATATTGAAGTTTTTATTAATCTTTGATTTTATTTTCAGGCAAAGCAAGCAAACAAGAAAGCCGATTGTATATCGTTTTTGCAGCGTAGTAATATAAATGCTGTAATACCAAAAGGATGTAAGTACAGGTTGTTTATCGATCTACAAGTATTTAGAAAAATAATTTGTATCATCATTATCTATCATTACAGCCGTACTTGAATCCACTGTTCCACATTAGGTCGCTCCCAAAGATTGCCAGTAATTACGATAATGAGCCAACTGAGCTTTATTAGATGGTAGGACTCCTTTTATGCTTTAGAGTCCGTCTGAGGAGGCACCATCCTCTTAAACTACCGTCAAATAGCATTGCGTGCATTATTGTGATCTTTTTTTATTAACTGGCTTTACGGATCTGGGTTCTAGCCCTTCTGAGATTATTGTGATCCAGTGTCTTGTGGGTATAGAGAGCCAATATAATTAGAGGCTGTTAAGTAATGTCATATTAGTCCTCAAATAACACAACGCATTTTAAGCCTTTCTTGTTTGAAGTTGACTGCAGGTATCCATGGACTGCAGTAGCCACTTACCATCAGGTGGGATGTAAGTTGTCTTCAAAAAGAACCTGCGTCCATAGGCTGTGTAGTTACAGCATCTCACAGTTGCCTTACACAACTCTTATGAGACTGTGTTTGGAGAATTTCGCTTCCCTATCGGTCATCGTAAATTTTAGTCCACGGGTTGGTCTAAACTTCAAGATTTTTGAGATATATTTTCTTCGAGAGTTTTTTTCACACAGTCGGCTGAAAAGCACTAAGTCTTAATTCTGTGGGTAATCACATAGCTTTGGAGGGTTATCTATAATTTTGTTTTGTTCTTTCGGAGACATACGTTGTAGAACTGGAGTTTGTAATATTATCATGTGACGAAACATAGCCCATTAGATTATAAAGTTAAAGAGCAGTATGACGGCCATTAGCTTTAAGAACCCAAAACCAACAGATTAGAAAGTTTTTGAATCTATTCCGACCCCTGCATGTGAGGGTCAATAGACGAGTGGGTAAGGACCGTGGTATGTGGCTACTTTCAGGATGAAGCTTAATATTTTGAACAGTATGTATGTGATGTACTGCAATGATGATGATAACAATTTCGCTAATCAATCCGGAGTTCGGGCACTATATGAATAATATTTTCTTTTATTTTGCAGCAATTACGAAAGGGTTGATAATCGAGTTATTCCCTTACTACGATTTTGTTGAAACATTCAAACTGAAAGGAAAAACTATTTTAAAAGCATTAGAAAGAAGTGTAAGTGAACTGACGTCAACTGCTCCTTTCGAAGGACCATGGCTTCTGCAAGTTTCTGGTAAGTTTTAGAGCCTTTATATTTTGCTTCACTGTAAGTTAGTATAAATGACTCGAAACATGTACAAAGTTCATTTTTTTCTTCTTTATTGGCTTGTGAAAGTACATTATTGGACATAGACCTCTCCCATGGATTTGCCTCATTTATCACGCTTGGCAATCGGGTAGACCGCCGGCGGTTATATAGTCATCTCTCGGAAGCTATAATTTTTTTCAGCACATCTCATAGTCGCCCCTTACGACATCTGTATTCTGTATTGTGTGATAGCGGCGTAATCTATCTAGACATTAATCCATCCCCATGTTGTGCTGCGGGTTAGGTATTTTATAATTTCAGGTTTTTTTATATATTAGCCTTATATATAACACTGTTTGAGGTATAAAAATTTTGAGCCACCGTCGAAGGCACAGGGTCTGTGTAAGGTGTAAGTTGGCAGTGTGGTGAAGAAGTCTATACAGACGTACTCCGTGATGTTCACTAAATGTAAACTACTCAAATCACTAAACGTAGGGACTAGATCCTCTTTGCATGTTGTTGACAGAAATCTGAAGTTTTTATGTTATCGTTTTTGAAATGGTGTCCAAATTATTATTTTTTTCTGTAAAATATAGTAAGTATACAGAAATTACTTGATAATGTTATAAACCTTTAATAAGGAAATTGTTGGTATTAATATTCAGAAGTGGGATAAATAGAATAAAGCTGAAAATTAAGAAGATATTTCTGAATAAAACAATAATGTGAAACAATAAAACGCAAAACGTTTATTGCTCCTTCTATCACTAATTAAATTTACGAACTACATAATTAAAATATCCAACGATTTTCAAAAGAATTTATTCAATTCTCTTGCGCGAGCGGATTAATTAAATTTCGAAGTCGAGAGTTTTAAATTATATTGTATTGAAAACGAAGCACTGTTTAAACTAGTTACGACAGTTTGTGGTTAACATAGTCGCAGCCGCTTTATGTCTATCCACCAAGTTCCAGCTACCCTTTCAAGATACAAAATGGCAATTATCATTGAGTCCTTTGTATCGCAAAATAGGAGTTATTATGATCAAAAGTTCATCATGAAGAACAAAAGAAATATCATAACTGTATCCTTAACTTTCAGTACTGATTGAATATTTTATAGGGAAAGGGTGAGAAGCGAGCACACAGTCCACCTGATGGTAAGTGGTTGCTGTGGCCCATAGACATCTACATCTATCCTCGTTTGCGAATCAGAATGAAGATGCGTTGTCAGCCTTGAGGACTAAGATGGAACGCCTGTTTTCCAGTAAAAAGGGTCTCCGGTTCTCTACATTCACCACACGAAACACAGCAGCATTAAGCTGCTATTTCACGCTGGTATTCTGTGAGGGCATGGTCCTTACCCAGTCGAGCCGACCCATTAGTGCTACAACTATACAATTAATATAGCTGCAGCATAGCTTTACCACGTAGTAAACTTAACTACATTGTAATAAAACTAACTAACTAACTAAATTATAATTAAACATGCTATATGATTTTTCCAAGACAAACTTTGGTCTCAACTAAGAAAGGATTATATTTCATTAAGCAAAGTGATTCATATATTCGTTCTTTACAAAGAATACTTGGTCTTGTTGTATACGAGGTTATCGAATTTATTTAGAACTATATCAATCAGATAGCATTTGTTCATCTTTATCACAAAATAACTATAAAACAACTAACCTGGATGGAACTCCGTTATTTGTTTACTATACAAGTTTAACAATACTACTACTATTTTGCATAAACTTCAGGAGAAATCTCATTATCGAATATAAAAACGAAAAAAAATTCAATAAAAAGAAAATATAGATCTCGCACCATAGTTTTGTCACAGCAAGTTTCTCACTCCAGGACATGGGAGATAGTAAACCATCGTTTCTATCGCGTTTTCTATAACTGCCTCGTTGGTCTAGTCGTGGCAAGTGCGATTGCTGCATATGTAGTACCGGGTTCGAATTTCTGGTATCTAAATTCGTAACGGATTACCATCCCATCAGACTGTGTGGGAATAAAAAGTGTCCACGTGGTATAGTGCCAAGAACGCTGGCTGTGTTTCCTCGCTGAATAGCTATACTTAGCCTTTGAGCGAGGAAAGAACCAGCCCTCTTATCACCAGCAGCGACGACCAGTCGTGGATATAGTTCCTTTAGAAACTTCACTGCACGTGGACGCCACGGACCGATAGTCTCTACAGCAAATGGCACAAATATGTACTCATTTCTCCAAGACTCATATTTTCGCCATTTAGTGAATTCGGCTGCCTCTGATAACGCCCCGCCTCTAAAAGTGGTACCCTTGAGATGAGAGGCCGCCAAAGTGTCACTAGGGCTTTACCTCTCTCCCAAGGGACCAAAGTCATACCGTCGGGTCTCCTGCCATCGTCTCTGAATAATATCTCACAAGGCTCTAAAACCGAGGGGACATTTATGGAGACAAGAGCCCTTCGGATGATTTCGTTCAAAGAACCGTGACGAGAAAACCTACCTGCTCTTTTCTTGCATGAAAGTCCGTGGAGCCCAAACTCATCGACGCTGCTACCACAGGGGCACTGGTGAGGTTGACAAATAGCCACTCCTAGCCAGATTCCTATGGCGATGCGCAAGCTTTCCCCATCAAGCAATGTGCCGAGATTACTTGATGGTAGAGCATGTAACCAGTGGCTAGATTCCTTAGTCGAAACAGCTAGAAGGGGAGCCTGATCTTGTTGAATATGGAAATTTTGAAATAAATTTTTCTGGACACTCCGTACCAACGGAATATCCCACTGTTTTTGTTGGTTAACTTCCAGTGGGACATTTTCGCCGGGACAGAGCCTTAACCATGTTTGCTTTGCCTCCGCAGCAAAGCACAGGTCTACTTTATTATTTAAAATTATGTTACATAGGTCATTGACACTATGCACGGAAGCAAGGAAAGCAGGCAATGCGACGCTAGAAATATTTCTTACACCATTCCACTAAATTTGATAGGTAAAGTGGCTTGATTCCAGGCTATTGTATTTAATCTCAAATTTAGAATGTTTTCTAAAGCAAATTTAAGATTACTATCAATATAATATATAAGTATATATATCATATATTTATAAGTTTATAATACATCTATAGAAAGTTATTGGATTTTATCACGTTATTTACGACAATTTGCGATGTAAAATATCTAATATGGCGATTTACTTTCGGTTTATTCGTTTATTTTTACAAGGACAAATAATATATGTGTAATAGAAATAATGCCTTATTTTCTAAATGATTGCCATATTTAAGCCTTGCATGAGCCCAAAAACAATTTATCCTACATATGGAACGTTCGTTCAGTGATATTTCTTATTACATGGTAGTCTTACTCAACTATCGCCAGCTTTTTCTATAAGAAGCAAAGAGGTTTATAGACCGGCCATTTGGGACATTGTCATACAAAATGTTTGATTTCGTACATCACTAACATTATCTGTTACCTATTAATATTAACTATTACCTTTAAATAGCAAAAACATCGTTACCTCGCATGAGATGTCCACTGATGAACAAAGGAAAAATCCATTGGGGGATTTTTCTTTTGCCCCAGAGTACGCTTGGCGAGCGGGTTGACAACCGCTGTTTTTATTTTGAGATATTATTAGGAAAACGTTGCTGCCATATTTGGGTTTATTTTCCTGTTGTCTCTTACGGCACCTATATGAAGATATGTGTGTTTGATATTCTTACGGCGGCTCTACACGTTGGCCAACACAGTGGCGAATGTAGTGGTGAAGATATTGGCCGAGAGTTAGTGACGACATCCACACGTTGGAGGGTCGTTCAGTTTGCTTCGGTTCAGGCCAATGTGCGGACGAATTAATTTTATTGTAGACAGTGAGTGGCTGCGCCGGGAGCCGCGGGTTTGAATCCCACACGGAACAAGTATTTGTATATCCTATAAATAATTGTTTCGGGTCTGGATGTGTGTCCTTGTGCAATTTAGGTTTGTAAGCTGCCTCCGCGATACAGGAGAAAATCCAAGTGTGGGTGTAACGTTTTTATAAAATAATTATAAATGAATAGTGGATATTAATGGGGCTGTAAGTAGATATACGATATACGATTAGCTTTATTTATTCTTTACATCCATTATAAACTGGAATAAATACCATTAATTAGAACTTAACTTATTTTAAAGTTAAAGAAGTTATAATCGATTAGTCTATGTTTTAAAATTGGGTTTTGATTTTAAAGTTTAGCAAAACATGTACTTGCTTTTCTATCAGACATTTGATGTATATAAAAAACACCTTATAATTTATTTGGTAATTTAATTATTTTTTGAGAAAGACAAAAACAATAGCAATAAATATAATTAACACTGACTTAATAATAGGTACTACCTAGGTGGATTGAAAAGTACTCGGCCTAACACAGATCCATTCAATTCTAAAAATCAAATCTACTCACATTATTTAGTTCAGTTCAGACTAGTTCATTGTGTGAAGTTCGAAATGTGTGCGATAATTAGTTGTGATTTTATAAATTTATTAACAAAGTAATCGGACATAATTTCCGCGAATGGAGCAAATCGAGCAGCGTGCCGTAATTAAGTACCTCCATAAGAAGGGGCTATCATCAAAAGTCATCCATGATGACATGGTCAGTACATTAGCCAATTGTGCTCTGTCATATTCATCCGTCAAAAAATGGATAGCAGAATTTAAGCGTGGTAGAGAGAGTGTGAAAGATGAACCCCGCTCTGGAAGGCCTTCGACGTCAACTACTGACGAAAATATTAAAAAAGTACTTGATTTAATAATGGGAGACCGTAGATTAAAAATTAAAGAGATAGCCGAGATTATTGGCATCTTTTATGAACGAACTCAAAACATCATTGTCAACGAGTTGGGTTTCCACAAGGTGTCTGCGAGGTGGGTTCCGCGACTGCTTTCAGTTGAACAAAAAAGGACGCGATTGACTATTTCACGCGACTGTTTGGAGTTATTTGAAGCCGATGCAGATGATTTTTTGAATCGTTTTATTACTATGGACGAAACATGGGTTCATTACTGTACACCGGAAACAAAACAAGAATCAAAACAGTGGAGAAGACCTGGTTCACCACCCCCTAAAAAGGCTAAGTCGATTTTGTCGGCAAATAAGGTGATGGCTTCAGTATTCTGGGACTCGAAAGGTGTGATTATCTTGAAAGGGGTCAGACTATAAACTCTGATTACTACTGCACCTTACTACGTCGTTTAAGAGAGGAAATAAAAGAAAAACGTCGAGGAATGCTCAGAAGAAAAGTCCTGTTTCATCAAGATAACGCCCGTGTTCACACGTCAGTACAGTCAATGGCTGAAATTCACAACTGTGGCTTTGAACTGTTACCGCATCCGCCGTATTCACCTGATCTGTCACTATCAGACTTCTTTCTGTTCCCTAACCTAAAAAAGCACTTGGGAGGTCAAAGATTTTCGACAAACGACGAGGTCAAAGCAGCTGTAGACGCATGTTTTGACTCTAAGGAAGAATCATTTTTTTTCAACGGTCTAAATGCTTGGAAGGGGAGGTAGCAAAAGTGTATTGAACTTCATGGTGATTATGTAGAAAAATAAAAGTATAACTGATTTAGTATGTGTTAATTTTCTTGGTTAGGCCGAGTACTTTTCAATCCACCCTCGTAATTATAACTTAGAACATAAATGAAAAACTCATGACAAGGAAAGTGGCTCAGGACTATGCTTTGCGGCAGTCTGTGGAGGAGGATGTTCATTAGTGGACTTGTGAAGAACTGTAATGATGATGATGATTGAAAACTTGCACGATTAAATTATAAGAAATCGATGTTTCTTATAGGATAGGGTGACAAACGAGCACATAGTTCACCTGATGGTAAGTAGTTACTGTGACCCACAGACATATACATCTATCCTCGATTACGAATCAAAATGCAGATGCGTTGTCACCCGTGAGGACTAAGATGGAATGCCTCCCTTCCTCTAAAAACGGTCTCTGGTTCTCTACGCTAACTATACGAAACACAGCATCATTAAGCTACTATTTTACGCTGATATTCTGTGAGAGCGTGGACCCATTCGTGCTACAACTATACTTTTAATATAACTGTATGGTTCTACCAGGTATAAACGACGTGCTTAATTTTTTTTTCATTTTAAAATTGTTATAGTAATAATCTGATTGTAAATAAATGTTCATTTTTTCGATAAATAGCTTATCGATTAAAACAAATGTTTAAAAATAATTAAATAGCGCTAATTAAAGTAGTAGGAATGTTTAAAGTTGAAATTGGCACTAAAAGGCTGGTAATTGGGGCATCCACCCTACAAAGCTGGAATATAAAATTTAAATCAGATGCGTGTAATCACTCTGCGAGCTTGTAGCAAACTAAACGCACGCCAAACGTGTGGACGCGGCGACCAAACTCTGCCAACAATCCTTTGATCTTTTGTAAAAAAAACCACGGATCTCGCACCAACTTGCGGGCAATCGTTCCAATACATACCAATGAAGCCCAAACACCCGCTCTACACGTTGGCCAATGCTATTGGCCACTACATTCGCCACTGTGTTGGCCAACGTGTAGAGGCGCCGTTACACGATCAGTATTAAAATAATTTGAACAAAGTTCAACATATTCAGTATATTGTTTATTTTCTTTTAGTCAAAGTTATTGTATACAGATACGACCTCTTGTAGTCTCATATCACATTAGTCTAAGCGACTTCTTACCTAATTGTAACAAGTAATGGAGTACGATTTAGAATGCCAGTACCGTAATTTGATACGTGGTAGGGCCACGCTGCAGCTTTATTATGGTTGTAGCATGAAATGGTCGGTTCGACTGGGGGAATCACCACGCTCTCACATAATACCAGCGTAAAATATCAACTTGATGCTGCTGTGTTTCGTATTGTTAGTGTAAAGAACCGGAGACCCGTTTTTTTTGGAAACGAGGCATTCCATCTTAGTCCTCAGGGGTGACAACGCATCAGCATTTTGATTCTTAATCGAGGTTAAATGTAGATGTCTCTAAGCCACAGCATCCACCTACCAAACTATCATATATATACAGGGTGGTCCAAACAGTGAGGTTATAAAAATTTTTTTTGATTCCTCACACCTAGGGGTATCCGAAAATACCCTACGTATGTTACGCGATTTTTTGTAGTTTTCGAGTTATGACTTTTTTATCCTTTTTTTGAAAATGTTCACCCTAAACAGCCTAACATTAAAAAAATGTAATTGTGGGATTTTTCCCAAGTTTTTTTTGTCTGTAGCATGATCCTTATGAGTTGCTCTATTATGCATAAAATAATTAGCTTCCTAACATTCACCGAAAATACAACAATTTTAATCGAAACTTAAAAATGTTCTGTCAGGAGAGTGGGGCTTGAATTTTCAACATTAAATGAAAAATAGTAATAAATGATTTCATACTTTCTAATTAATTTTAAAAACTTGGCAGTACCTTAATCTTTCATAATAACATTAAAAAATGACACTTAATAGGCCAGTTTTTCTGTTACAGACTTCTGAAGTTACTCAGGCAGGAAACTACCTGAATAGTTAGTTTGATTTAAAAAATCTTTTTATCATTTCTAATGCTAAACTAAGATAGTAAATGCTTCAGGTTAGCAAAAATAACATCCAGTGTCTTTACTTACGTATTGTTTAAAATTTATTGAAAACAAGGTATCATTTTACTACGTTCTGGACAAATGATTTCAAGATTCATAATAAAACTAGTAAATAATTTAGGATAAATTTATTTAAAGTAAATTTTCGAAATGTAGGCCATTAAATTCGATACACAGTCTACATCGTCTTAAAAAAATTACTTTTATTCTTCGGAAAGCATTCGTATTTTCTTTGATTTTTTCTGCGCACTGTCTCAATTTTTTCCTTAATTCTTTTTCCGAATTAATTTCTCTAGCATACACCATCTCTTTGTAGAATCCCCAAATAAAAAAATCAATAGTGTTTAAATCTGATGAGCCTGCAGGCTGCGTGTATCGAATTTATATAATATATATATATATATATATATATATATATAACGTAATAAACGCACACCCTCAGACACCCCATTAGTATATTATGTTATAATCATAATACATACTCTGAATTTTTAGTTAAACATTTTTATGCACTGATTATTTATCAACTAGTTATACTAATTCCGGTAGAATGTTGTGGTCGCAGTACAAATCCATGAACGCAAAGACTTTAATGTGCTTGAAATAAAGTTCATTTTTCTTGGTTATATTTTTATTGAATGACAGAATTGGTAATAATACAAATAAAACTGCACTCTTAAAAGTCTTATTGCCTTAAGTTATGGTCCATTTCAGTTTACTTTGACTGTACAGATTTAGTGTGATTGTAATTTAAGTAGTTTTAATTATTTTTGGGATAAAAAATTACCTATATTAAAATGATAGGAATCGATTCAGTAAACGATTCTGAACAAACTACTTTCTCAAAGTGCGTTAATTATGTTACGTGTTATATATATACCAAAACTATCGTTTGTTAATATTTTAATGTCTTTGATAAGAAGAAAGTTCGGTCTTTCTGCCATCTATTATTTCGAAAGTCTGAGTTTTAAGAGACTGTAGAGCTTATTTTTATATAATTAAATCAATTTTAGAGGAAAGAGTCGTGTCAGCGTAAGACACCTAATCTATCACCCCATTTCATTTACGTATGTTTTAGGACTTCGCGTGAGATATAACCTATCAGAGCCTGAAGGACAGCGAGTAGTTACAGTATTGGTCGGTGACCCCGGAGCAAGCAATGAACTGGACAAAGAAGGCTATTATCAGGTCACAGCACCTGCTTACTTGGCGGACGGCGGCGACGGTTATTCGGTTGGAAACTTATTTTTATTATTCTTACAAAGATGTTTTGTAAAATAAGAAAAAAACAACATAAGTTTTTAAATTATGAATAGGGAAAAATTTGTTTAATATTCAATAAATTTCTTATCTTTTTTCAGATGTTCAAGAATGGAAAAACGAACGTTAAAATAATAGGTAGAGACCAAATAGTATTGGAAAATTACATTAAGGAATTTTCTCCATTGACAGTCACTACCGATGAGCGCATACTACTTACTTACTAATGCTTATTATGTTACATAGTTTTTTATAGAATATAATATGAATATAAGTTTAAGATATAAGAAATATTAACTTTTCACTGGGGAAGTTAAATTAAGTTTAAGGTATAAGAAATATTAACTTTTCACAATTAATTAGCAAAAATTATATTCTGTAACAATCGTAGCTGAAAATCTTGTTAAAGAACTTATTTTATCATATAACTAATTTATTATAACCCGACAGGGTTTAGATCTCAGTAAATAGTTTAATTATTCTATGGTAGAACCACGCTGCAATCCTATTACGGTTGTGGCATGAATGTGTCGGCTATATATATATATATATATATATATATATATATATATATATATATATATATAGACGTCTATGAGCCATAGACACTTACAGTTCAGAGGGATATATGCTAGATATGTACTAGACGTAAAATACTCAGGCAAATGACGAAGAGTAGCGTCAACGGCACGAGACTTTTTAATTTTAGGTCCGATTATTTTTTAAGATTATTGTTTAACGATATTGCTGTGGTAGAACAAAGCTATATTCCACACGCAATTGTTTATGCAGCACATCTAGCGCACCTGTCTCGACGATGTTTGAAAACTAACTACAATAAACTAAGGGAAAATTTGAAAAGATTAATATATAAAATTCCTTTTATGTAATCCTAGCGTGTCGTGTAGAGTGCAATTGCCAATCAAGTGCGGTGAAAAGTGAAAAAGAGCTTTTTTCTTAGAGAAAGAATCAGATAAGCTATGTACAGATATTATTTAAATGATTTTAAATTTAGTAAAGTTATTGTGATGTCAAAATTATTAAAAACAATTACATACTTTTTAAGAAGTAATTCTTTGTTTTAATTTTGAATTTTAAATCGAAAGTTACCTAATAATTAAAGGTATGAACTGAAAACTTTTCTGTCCTCAATCAGGGAATACCAGAAATGTTAATGACGTCGGTAGGTTTATTAGATTTGTATAGTGATGTCGTATTTTGAGTTTGTATGTATATGTATATAAATAATAAGCCTTATTTTTTAACCATTCGTTAATTTAACGACTAATAGTCGAAGTCAAATATTTTTATTCAAAATTTTCATTCACAAAACATTAATTGAAAATTATAAGCTACGCCATCACTTAACAAGTTCTTAGTGCATCGAGATCTTATGAGAAGAAACGGCAAGAAACTTACGATTAGAATATTTTTCTTTTAACGGTTACAATTCATGGTTATAAAATATAGAACTCTGTACACAATTCGTTCTTTTCTGAAACCAAATATCTGGCTCCGTCTTCGCAATAGTCTTGTCTTGCACATTTGCATTATTGCGACTTGGTATATGGTCCTTGCCTCTCACAGAAAAACCAAAGGGAGAATACAAAGGGTTCAAAATGCGTGTATGCGCTATTATTTTGCCATACCTAGCACTAACCACATGACTCCTTATCTCCTCAAAAATAATATTTTAAGTATGAGTTACACCAGAAAATTAAAATATGCTTGTTTCGTACACTCATTAAATAATTTGCAATGTCCTCATTATTTGTATAAAAAATTATCTCCAAAATGTCAATTAACACGTTTTGAGACGAAGGGGTAAACTATTATATATACTTCCAACCTATAAGTGTGTTAAAGCAAAAGGACGTTTCAAATATGCTGCCTCCAAAATTTGAAACAATATACCTCTTGCTTTGCAGGAGATCGTAAATACAAATTTATTCAGAAAGAAATGCAAAGTATGGTTACTTGAACAACAAAAGTTGGAGGCAGGTATGAAGATATATTATATAGATGCGGGTAGGAAGATACATACATAATACATAAACACACGCCTGTCACCCAGAGGGGTAGGCGGAGACTACGGACTTCCATTTGGCACGATCCTGACATACCTCTTTCGCCTCTTTTACATTCATATATCTACGCATACATGCTCGTCGGTTAAGGGTACTTCTAACGTGGCCCATTTTCAAAATATCGCCAATTTGGTCGATAAACTTTTTCCTAGGGCGTCCCTTCCCGACTCGGCCGTTCACATCTGCCATATAAATTTGCTTTGTCACTCTTTCCTCATTCATTCTTTCCACATGACCAAACCACCGAAGCATTCCCTTCTTAATCCTGGTCACAACATCATCTTGCATACCACATTTATCTCTTATCACGCAATTTCTCACCCTGTCATTCAGATTCAACCCTAGCATATTCCTTAAAGACCGCATTTCTACAGCATTTATTCTACTTTCGTGCTTCTTCTGCCACACCCAGCTTTCACTACCATACATTAAAGTAGGGACTAACACAGCATTATGAATTACCATACGTGCCTGTTTTGACGTTTGGTTCTTCATAATAGAGTGTAGTGCCCCATTCAATCTATTCCCTGCATTTACTCGTTGTTCTATATCCCTATCATATCTACCATCCCTGCTAAATACACATCCCAAATACACAAACTCATCCACTTGCTCAATTAACTCTCCTTCTATTCTTATTTCACATACCGTTTTGCTTTCTTCTCTTTCAAAAACCATCACTTTCGTCTTACATGCGTTCACTTTCATTCCCCTTTCTTTTAATTCCCAGTTCATTAATGTAACCATCATTTGCAACTCAGCCGCCGATGACGCAAATATGACTTGATCATCGGCATACAAAAGGCATTTGACGGTTAACTCGCCCATTCTTAACCCACATTCTTCATCTTTCAAAGTTTGCAAACACCGGTCCATAAATAGGTTGAACAGCCAAGGGGAAGCTACACAGCCCTGTCTGACACCTTTTTGGATGCCAAATCAGTCCGAGTAGACCCCATTGATCCTGACACAAGCACTAGAGTCCCTATAAAGAGACCTTAATGCCTGTATCAAACCATCGCTCAACCCATATGAGTTCAGTGTTTGCCATAACACATTCCTGTCCACTCTGTCATAAGCCTTTTCCAAGTCCATGAATGCACAAAAAACTTTCTGTTTTTTGGGCAAAAACTTCTCCGCAATCATGCGCATGGAAAAGACTTGATCTGTACACCCCATTCCCTTTCTAAAACCCGCTTGCACATCCCAAATTTTTCCATCAGTTTCTTTCATAGCTATTTCAATTAACACCTTAGCATACAGTTTACCCACAATACTAAGCAAGCTGATACCGCGGTAGTTTTTGCAGTCCTGCTGTGACCCTTTTCCTGGGTAGGAAGATATAAGAACATATATATAACTACAGACTTAATTCTTACAATAGTAATGCTCTTTAACAGTGATGTTCTTAATTCTTACAATAGTTCACGATTCAGCTTAGATTTTCAAAAAATCTTTGGGCTAATACCATTGAGGGTCTTTGAAGTATCTGATAGGCCCAGAGGCGATTGTCTTTTTTACCTAACCTAAATTTACATGGTACATGTAAATAAATATTTTACACCAGTTAAATCTAATTCTGTATCGGATTTTATATACATATTCCTTAGGTTTTTGATGAATTCAGAATTTTGACAAAAATGGATGAGACAAAATGGAGACTCCGTTTCGCTATAATCAGACTGTAAAATGTTATAAAAGTTATTGTAATTAATTTCATTATGATCCTAAACACATCCTGGTTTTATTAAAATTCTGCAACAAATGATATATGTATTTACAAGATAAATACGAGTATGAGTGTGCACTGTCGCCATGCTTTCACTAGTATTTTAATAACGTTCTATAAACGATTACAGCACTGTGCTCAGATGATTCTTGATTCCTTATTTGACTTTTGACCTTTTTAAATGATTAGTCCTCAGAGTTGACATCACATCTGCAGCCTTTTTTGTTTGAAGTTGGCTGCAGGTGTCAATGCACTACAGTACCCACTTGTGGACTGTTTACTTGTTTCTTCTTCTTCTTCTTCTTCTATCTTCGGTTTATGTATCCAATATATAAAATATTAACGTTCGTTTTTTGGTATTTTGTGCGTTGCTATACCGTTCATCAGATTACTGCAAAACTTTGTCAACTTATTGCGTGCATTTGCGCGTATGTTATAGGCACAGTACCTACAATCAACTAACTGTAGGTGTCGCGCCTATCGTACCAACAAATTTATTTGAAAGTTATGTATCATTCAATTTCAATGAATAGAAACACAAACAAAAACAGAAACTTTTATATTCAATATAGATTATAAATAATACTTATTGAAAGTTTCGTTTCATTTACCATTGCTTCGGTAAAAACCCTGTAAAGAACCTGTTTATGGACTATAAACTGGTTCTTTACAGGGTTTTTACGGTTTGTTATGGCAGAATCGCTGGAGGACCTTAGCACTATGCTGAATGACCTCAATGGTGTCTCCCAACGGATAGGTCTTATTATATTGTTATATATAGTTATATATTGTATTGGACAAAACAAAGATCATGTTTAATGTCCATGTCACACCTATGCCGGTAGTTGTTGGGAGCACTATGCTCAAAGTTGTTGACGAGTACGTTTACCTGGGAGAAATAGTCCAACTAGGTAAGTCCAACTTCGACCGAGAGGTTAATCGACGGATTCAACTCGGCTGCGCAGCGTTCGGGAAATTACGACACATCTTCTGGCCGTATATATATGACACACCTGCTGGCCGTATGAGGACGCTCAAGGTCGCTCAGCGAGCTGGAGATATGCTCGGAGTTTCTCTGCGTGACAGACTCAGAAATGAGGATATCCGCAGTAAAACCAGAGTGACCGACATAGCCCAACGGATTAGTAAGCTGAAGTGGCAATGGGCCGGCCATATAGCTCGAAGAACCGATAACCGATGGGAAAGAAAGGTTCTCGAGTGGCAGCCTCGTACCGGTAGGTGTAGTGTAGGGCGACCCCCCACTAGATGGAGTGACGACCTGGTAAGACATGCAGGAAGTCAGGAAGATGATATATATATATACATCTTCAACTGTAGCCTGGCAAAGTTCACAAAAGCTGCATATAAGGCCTGTGAGTTTTTTTAAATTATTATCTATAATACGATAATTTTTATATTTAAGTTATTTTTAAATAACATCTATTAGTTGTTTGAATTAATATTGAAGTTCATATTATGTATATGTTTTTTAATAAATGAATAAATATTTGCAAACGTACAATTTATGAAAATTGACAAATACGTTCATTTATAGTACAAGAATTGTGCTTTTTATAAGTGCAAACTAAATGTCAATCTAACGAAAGAACTCGTCTCGTTGAAGATACAAAATGCAGTAATGTCGGGCGACAGCAACGTTCGTAAAAACAAAAGCGCTATCAGGTAAATGGAGCAGCAAAGAGGAAAGAAGCCGAGCCTGAAGGTAATGAGAGTGGAAGTTAGCGGAAATGTGCATTTCTGACACCTTTTACATGTACTTTGCGGAGAGCAAATACATAGAATGAATTTCTTTGTGCAAAATTAAAGAAATAGTTATTGTAAGTTATTGTTACGTAATATATATATATATATATATATATATATATATATATATATATATATATATATATATATATATATATATATATATATATCATTTTGTTAAATAATTTACTTATTTAATACAGCCAATCTCAAGTCAATTGCTGAATATACATAGATCTCTGGCATAGATCACCACAAACTATAGTCCCGATTCACATGAATTCATTGACAACTGCATGTTTTATCAGGTTTTCATTTACAACGCTTTCGCTGTCCCGTATCTATATTTAAGACATTGCTATTGTCTTGTCTGTGGTGTCTGAAAACTGGACAGTGAAAGTGTTAAACTAGAGGATGGTCGCATAGCACTGCATGTTAGTACAAGGCTGCCACTGCCACTGCCACACAAATTTAATAATTCATAGTTTCTGTATCATGTAACTTGAATTGATATATCTCTCGTTGTAATAATTCATTTAACTTCACCATACTCTTTCACACAATACGTTATAGTTGGTCCATCCACTCTATTTATTCCCTTAGAAGTCCACTGCTGAACATATACCTCCCCTATACATCACTTCTTCCGTTTTCCTTTGTCGCCGCTTTCGACATCCATGCGATATGGAGTAGTGGATATTCATACATCGCCCCTACACGGTGATCTAAGTACGTTACCAAAGAAAATTATATTACCTGAATAAAAAATCCGACAAAAAAAAAACAACAAAACACGAAGCTTTAATAATATTAAGCTTGGGTTAATTTTTAACAATTTTTAAAACGAATTTAGTCCTTTAAATTTTGGCCAACTTCCAAATTTCTTATTAACTGATATTATTAATATTGCTTTGTCTTCAAATTTGATATTTTTGTTGTGTGACAATTTATATTCGCTATTCCTCTCTACGTCTACCTTTCATGTAAAACTTAAAGACAATGTAAAAGTTACACATATTCCAGTTTTAGTGGAAAAAAAACAGCAGCAAGACGTCCTGTGGAAACTTTATTCAGATTTTTTTTCTATATATCAGAAAATATCCCAACTGCTATAGACTGTTTTTTTTTAACACAAGACAACAAACTATGACGAAGAAAATTTAAAGTCAACCTAATTGATGGCTTTTGGAGCCGGTGGACACCTGTATCAAACTTTATACGGATTAAGGGTGACAAATAAGCACGCAAAGAGAAAGACACTAAAACAATACTGTGGGCCTATATAACACTCGAATATAATACGAATACTCGTAGTGCTCAGTGGTGACATCAAAATACAGATTGTCACCTCTGAGCGCTACGAGTATTATAGAATGTCTCGTTTCCAGTCAAGAGGGTCAAATCGAATCAAATCAGTTTATTTTGTAATCATAGTTTATTTTAAGTATGTCTAGAACATAATGTCTAGAACAGGTAAATGAAATTGTATACTTAGGGAGTACTTTCAGCCGGGATGGAAGATGTGATTTAGATGTGGATAGGCGTGTCGCTGCCGGGAACAAAGTCAATGGTGCCCTGAATGCGTTAGTCAAAAGGCAAGGCGTGCTGAAGAGTGCACGCCTTGCAATACATAACGCAGTGTTGGTACCGACTTTGTTATATGGCAGCGAAACCTGGGTATGCCAGAAGAAGCATAAAAACAAGTTGAATGCAGTGGAGATGCGATCTCTTCGTAAATTTGGGGCGTTACCATAGCCGACCGAAAGCGAAACAAAGAGATTCGCAATATGGCAGGATTGAAAGATGACCTTATCACAAAAATTGATAGGGGCGTACTCCGATGGTTTGGGCACGTTGAGCGAATGAGTGAAGACCGAATGGTGAAGAAAATATATAGCGTGAAAGTAAATATTAACAGGTGTCGAGGTAGACCGAGACCAACTTTCGAAGACCATGTGAGCAAATTACTCGAAGAGGGGAAGGTCAAGAGTACTCGGATACCTAGACGTGCATGTATGAAGAAGATAGTGAACCTGAAAGAAGCGAAAGAGGTATGTAAGAATCGTGACACTTGGCGATCTGTTCTCTCTGGCTACCCCGTTAGAGATTGTGCGTGAAGATAAAACAGGTTATTTTACAAATCTCAATATATACATAGTTAAATACAAAGTAGGTTCTCTATGTCCTGCCAGTAGGCACCAGGTCCCGCCAGTAGGTCTTCGGTTCTCTACACTCCCCTTACGAGACATTTCAATATTGATCTGCTTTTTAACGTTGAAATTACGTAAGAAGAGCGTGGTCTTTCCACGGTCGAGATGATTCATTCACACTATTTACTGACCCTTTTTACTGGAAATGAGGCATTCCATCTCAGTCCTCACGGGTGACAACGCATCTGCATTTTGATTTGTAATGGAAGATAGATGTAGATGTCTATGGGCCGCAGCAACCACTTACCATCAGGTGGACTGTGTGCTCGTTTGTCACCCCATTCTATAGTTTTTTTTTAAAATATAAAAAAAAACTATGACCATAATATTATAGTTACAACATTACTTTACCAGACATAACAATAAATGTGTTGTCGCTTCTATGGATAAGGAATTGCATGCATTACAGCACGTTATAATACCGGCTCACTATACCTTTTAGACTAAAACGCAGAAATATGAGGGTGGTATCTACTCAGATGGATTCCTTGGCAGAAAAGGAACCAACTATAATTTGTTGCTTACCTGTAGTTATAGTGGTAGATATTAGATACACCTCTCGTTTGAATACTTTGCTTTTTACTAAAGCATACATGTTTCTTTTTCACACCATGTAGTGACGGCGTTAGAGAATCCGCTTTTCCAGATATCCCGTACGAGTCACAAGAAGAGACAAATCAAAATTAAATTAAATGAGAAGAGGAAGCAGAAGGCGAGCAGCATCCTTTTAATAGATACTCAAAATAATTAAAAAAATCCGCTTGCTAAGCGTGATACCTAAGGCAAATACCCCCTAAAATGGGTAAGACATATCCAGCAGTGGATTATTACGGTCTGATGATGATGATGATGGTCTAAACCTGATGAGAATATTACATAACGCATTGGGGCAGCGCGGCAGTCCTTTCCGTGCTATAAAAACCCTCTCAGAAATGAGAGGAGACATGTGCCCAGCATTGGGACGTATATAGGCTGTAACTTTAACTTCAATATAATTCAAATATAGTAATTATAAAATATAGCTACTTAAAATCGATTTATATGGAGTTTTAGATTTAGATCAGTGTGGATAGAGGCGCAACAAACTATAGGAATGACATTTAATTGTCGAGAAAGAGAAAGTTGTCGTCACGGCCTCGATTTAGTAAACGTTTCAGTAAGTTTCGCATAGTTTGCCACAACTTTGTTTAGGTTTATGTTTTGCTTTTTGACTTCTGACAATGAAAACTGTTCATTAGTTATAAGTTATAACACAAGAGACTGGGTTAGAAAATAAGCATGATATAAGATAAAGTAGTGATTTTATTACTAAAATCGTATTCGGATCAGTTATTTTTCTTTTTAAATGCGAGTTCTTTTAGTCATGGAGTTTAAATATCCACCGCCTTATATGATTCTGTAGGAGACCTAAGAGGCGACAAGGTAAATTAAATAAGGATACGGGCATCAGCTCAGAGTAATAAAAGGCTGCGGTTGCCTAGCAGCCTACATAGAGTGGCAACTGTAGCATACTTTCAGCTGTGGTCTTGAACAAAATACAATTAGCAGTTAATCTTAAATGTATTTCACTATTTCCCTCTTGGATACTTCAAAATAGTGTTATATACTTATAATGTACAATAATTTAATATTACTTAAGTACTGTCAATGTTATTAGCAAATAAGCATATTTTACTGCTCCAATAACATTAAATTTGGATCGGCAAATAATGGACAAACACGACAATGGCTTTGGTGCTGCGACAAAGATAAATTGACGCAGGGTTTTAGTCTCGACACGTTTAAATAAATATTAGTCTCTGAATACAATTCAGTTCTTTTCTTATACTACAAGATATATAATTAAACTTATAAAAAAAATTAGTTTCACATAATAGCTTCTCAATTCGGCTACAAGTTTTCATTGCCCAGTCTTTAGAAGCTATTAATATAGAAATATACATTATTTTTGTTTATGAGGTCAATTTTACTTAAAAATATCCCTTTGAGTGAACTAACGAATATCAACAATTCTATATAAAACTAGAATGTCGTATATATAGTACTGAAATGTACTTAGATCTCACCTTTTTAAGGTAGAGAAGAACTGAGTTGCGAGACATGTTTTTTTTTTACAAGTTATGTTTTTGATGGCATCTCATTTCTTTTAAAAAATACTTCAGTTTTTCCTTGATTTATACACTAAACACTAATTGTATTCTAAATTCGAAGCTTCTATGTCTGCTAGAAGTGCCTTAGAGTTTCGATAATCGGTCAGTCAGTGAGTGACAAAGTTAAGAGATTTGACTAGTTATACTTCTTAAACTACTGGTTCAAATTGAATGAAATTTGAAATATACCATGTTTATACAATGTCTACTTGGTTACAGAAAATTCAGGTTTCTAGTTTTATCTTCTACGAAGTTATAGGGGGTCGAAAATGGCCTGAATTGCTTCGAGAAAAGTATGGTACGGCCGTGCCGCTTTTTTTGCTCGACTTGGCGGGGTCACTGCCGTGCACCCAGATATATTACATTTAAAAAAATCAGAAATTAAATGAAATATTAATTAAGAGTTCTCTGTATTCATCTGTATAATTAGAATCTTTAGGCCATGGACACCCACTATTACTTAAAACAAAGAAGGAAGGTTACGGATGCTTTACCACCTGTAAGGAATAAGATTGAACGGCCCAAAGCTTCTAATAATAATAAAATTATACTGACTCACTTTAAAGTGGTAAATGAAATAGCTGACTGGCTGTAATTATATAATTGACTCTTAACACCTTTAAAACAGAACAAAACAACGGATAGACTGCCATATAGTGGTAGAAATAGGTAGGAGGTTGGAACCTAGCAGGATTGAGGTTGTTAGAAGTAACTACATAAAATAAAAGAAAATGTTCCCTTGTTATGCCGCTTAAATCATAATCAAACCATGTATGATGTTTCGTATGTGGTTTTATCAAGCACCAGATAAATTATGACTTTTAGAAGAATGAATCCGCTTTAGGGGGAAAATTAGCATTCTTATAGAACACCACGGTAAAATTGTTAAGAGGTTCTGTTGTGTAGTGACGAGAATCTGAAACCCCCGTTGCGTCTGTATCTGATCCTTAGTGGGGGATAGATACCTAAATATATATGGATCTATATATATGAATATATAGAGTGGTTTTAGTGCTCGTTTGTCACCCTTACTTAAAAATTTTGTGTTAACCTGCGGAACACTAAAGTAAGTTTTTATTATCTTTTATTACGCTCTTAAGTGCTCTCACATTTCGTCCCCTTAGTAACACAAAAACGTATCTCGATTTTGTTGAATTTGCAAAAAATCGTCGTCGTCTTTACGTGGTAGAGCCATGCTGCAGTTATATTAGTAGTATAGTTGTAGCACGAATGGGTCGGCTCGACCGGGGAAGGACCACGCTCTCACAGAATACCAGCGTGAAATAGTAGCTTAATGCTGCTGTATTTCGTATGGTGAGTGTAGAGAACCGGAGACCCTTTTTACTGGAAACGAGGCATTCCATCTTAGTCCTCAAGGGTGACAACGCATCTGCATTTTGATTCGTAATCGAGGATAGATGTAGATGTCTATGTGCCACAGCAACCACTTACCATCAGGTGGACTGTGTGCTCGTTTGTCACCCTATCCTATAAAAAAAAAGCGAAAAAACCTCATGACGCTATACATTAATGAGAATAAAATAATTACTTTTCATAGCTATTACTATTTATTACTTATTTAGGGTCCTAAAACAATTAACATATTATTTTAAAAGATTTCTGTATATGTTTAAAATTCAATAGTTTAGAGTCGGGTTTTAGATACGTTTTTGTGTTTACAAATTTTTTTGTTAAATATTTTATTTTAAAATGTCGTCGTGACGTCAGATTTAATTTATCAAAGTCATATTTATTTCATATTTATGAAAAAATATAAGATAGAATAAACCTTAATTACTGTCATAAAGGGTACAAAAGAAAAAATACACGACACGAAGGTAAATTTCTAATCTGAAGATTCTGATTCCGAATATCTATCTTCGCTACTGCCGTTGTTAAATTCTTCATAAAAACAGTGGTATTGTGATGTTATTATACCTTGATCACAAATGCTTTTTAAATCTTGTAATTTTTCTGACAATATTTTCATAGGGCCGTCATACGCTCTTTTCAGTTCCATGGAATTATAGTTTGTAGTACCTCTTGTCACTCATCGTATAACTTCAAATTTGCTAGTCTGTATCGCTTTTATTATATTAATATATACATATGATCACAATCGTCTTTATAGTATTTTAATAGTGATCTTGAACCAATTAGTTACCATGAGTGTCTTTTTGTTCTTAATAATCTTTTTTCTTAACTTGACAGCGTTAAAAACATCTCTTGGCTTATTTCAATAACATGATATTTCTATGGTTTTGATGTTCTTACTGCGGCCTATCATCCCGAGAGATGGTAAATATTTACGTTTTTTGACGAACTTTCAATGTGGGCGTGCACAGAATTAACCTTCATCATAGAATGGCAAGTTTAAAAGTAACCCTATTCTATTTCAGGAATATTTAATATTTGCTACTTTTTTATTTATCTTAACAAGTATCACTCATAATAACGAACTTTTTTTCATTGACGTGGTCTAATAAATATTTATAAAGACAGGAAGAAAACTCGTAGGAACCTCAATCAGGAAACGCAATACCTTCACGCCACATAAAGTTTGACGCACGCCTTGATTCAATATCATAGACTGTCGCTTTAAAAAACGATTCTATCTCAAAAAATTCAAAACTTTTTTTCTCTGCTGGTTCCTTGTAACTACGAGTATCGTGGTACTGACGTGCTTCAATCTTCCGACGGATATGTTGCATGTGTAATGGAAATAAAGCTGGTTTTTCATCCTCACTGCAATTTTTGTACTTTACGCTTGAATCACGCATGTTCTTAATTGACATATGAAATTACAAGTTTTGATTATTAAAAATTCATCTGAAAAGCCAAAACTTTTCAGGAACAACCTTTTGCTCTTTGCATTATTTGGTGTATAGATTATGCATATCCCTTAGAGGCAAATCTTCTGGCAAGTACTTATAATTAATTTTTTTGGCAATAATGGGACGCCACTGCAGGAAAGGACAGAATGTGTTTCTCTATTATTTCTTTGTTTTCGCTCGATCTAGTAATATCTGGTTGGAGTTTTTTCTCTCATGCTAGGAGCAACAATACGCGCTTCGTCCCTTTTCTTTAAAATACTTCAGATATATCGCGGGTAGCCAGAAAAAACCCTTGACATACTTGAACTTTTTCGCAATTTTTGTAAAAGAAAAACTGTCGCATCTTGTTTCATCTGGAAATTTCGCCAGCAGTTTTAACTTTTCCTTCAATTTTATGCACTAACTTTGTGACATACCGCTCTTGTTTTTTATAGAATAAGGGTGACAAACGAGCACAGTCCACCTGTTGGTAAGTGGATGCTGTGACTCATAGACATCTACATTTATTCTAGCTTAAGAATCAAAACGCAGATGCGTTGTCACCCCTGAGGACTTAAATAGAATGCCTCGTTTCCAGTAAAAAGGGTCTCCGGATCTCTACACTCACCAACCGCAACTGACCTAACGTGCAGCTCCAAGCTCAGACTGATCCAAACAACCACGTGCATCTAGATAATAATATACGCTTTGTTTATGTGTGCATAGATCGCTTAATCTAAGTAACACACATACGTTTCTTCAGATAGGTTCAATATTTTTTTCTATTTTACGCATGTTACAAGTAACAAAGAGACGCATCTTTAGATAGGTTTCTGTGTTTGTATTTGTTTGAAGCATAATACATTATAAAGATTATGTGTTATTGAGATACGTATCTTTGTGACTAAATGTAACTTTTAATTTTGAGATAAGTTGCATACTTAACTCAAAACGCATAAAAATCGAGATACGTTTTTGTGTTACTAAGGGGACGATTTACAAGTGTCAAAGCAAAACGAACTATTCCTTTAAAAGGGGAGTATAAAAGAAACCAGAGATTGCACTTTTGCCACAAAAATGCAAGTGATTGAGGTACTGTTTAAGGATTCGTTGAAAAAATTAAAATATAAAATTCATAAACATTTACTGCTATTTAGTATAATATGTTAAATGTACTCTTAATATATTTAAGTATATAATGTATAAGAATATTTAAGTATAATTGCTAAAGCTTCTAAAGTGATAAATACACTCGGATATATATATATATATATATATATATATATATATATATATATATATATATATATATATATATATCTTGCCTTTAATCCTTGATCGAATGGACAGTGAAGTAGTTGTAGTGGTAGTAATTTCTGAAGAGAGAAGAGAGTAGTAATATTAAGTTTAGAAATTGGAATTGGAAAATTTGGCGCATTACAATTTTCAAATAGTAATTAAAACTATATTTTATATAAAATAAAATAATAATTTAGAACATTTTTATTGTTTTCGTAGTATTTATATTTTTATAAAATTATGCATTCGAAAATTTTTAAGTCAATCTAGTCAAACGGAAAATTATATCTTAGTAGTGTTATCGATAGTTCGGGAAATGAATTCGCATACCCGCGAGGTTATTGTATCTTTTCAGTTGGGCACGTGCCCACGCATACCCGCCTCGCAGGGGCAAGGACGGTTTATGTCGAACTCGCACCGACCAAAACCCCGTGGTGTTTCACCTTCGCGGCATATTGGGGACCACGGGAACGCTTTCGCACATATTGGCAGCCGCGCCGGCAGTCTCATGGCAGTTCTTTCTGGTCTTCCATTAGAAGGGGAAAGAGAAGTCCAAGACGACTTCTCTTTCCCCATCTACTTTTCAGGTAAGGACCACCGGGAACATTTCCAGCTCACAACGGACTCCCGAGTCAAGTCGTCTCGTTTTTCGTCGAGAGGCCAGGAAAAAACGAGCACTCGGAAGCACTAGCTTTCCTGACCCCAGCTGTGGATCTGGTCTGTGACTCTGCCGCGAACCAAGTTTCGGCTGCGGAGGATAGGGAAAGCGTCGGCTAGAAACAGCAATACTCCTTTCTCCCCGCGGCCCCACTAACATTGCATCAATAGTGCGGCCCCGCTAGAGTCGTGGAGGATAGGGTAAGTGGCGTATCGCCATACTAATACTCCTCTTCCCACGTGATTCCACCTCGGCTACAACGTTAGGGGGACAGGATATCGCCGCAGCCCATCAACACATAACTGAAGTAGGTTCGCCAAGCTCACTCAAAGTGGCCACCTCGGGCCGGCCTTTCACCTTGGGCCAGCCATCTTGGTTCCCCTTCGTTCACCATGGGTAACCAAGCCATGGCTACTAAGCTCCACCGCCACGACAAGGCAAGAACCCATTCAGGGGAAATGTTATTCTATCCTAAATTAACCACGACGCAACTCCTGAATACTCCATCGTGTCAAAAAATACTAACATAGAGACACTCGCTTGTCGTTTTCAACGTAAGGTAAAATGAGATAAGGGGAAGAAATTCTCTCAGGTGGCTGCCTTTTACTGGTAATTGAAGTGTAGGGAACTATTAGATGAAGTTACGATCTGGTAAGTAATGTAGGATATCGACGGATGCAGGTGGCTTGTTTTGTGTTCGTTACTTTCCTTGAGGTAGACCCATTTTCAGCAATGGACTTGTGAAAGGATTTTTTTATGATGACGAAAATCAAAGATAAGCTAAACTAAGATGCAGTACGGAGGCATGTGCTTCTCACAAAACACATCCAGACCCAAAAACCAATTAATTGTGTTTTTGCACATGTGTCGTACTCCGTTGTAGTACGAATGAATTTAGGGCATGCAACGTAACACATACACGTATGATTAGGTCAGACTGAGGTCTTTTCTTACCTAATCGAGAATGTTCTAGAATGGTCGAGTGTGTTTTTTCAAATTTCAGTTCATCAATTTCTCGGACACAGCTGAACCGATATTAATGACTTTTTTTAATTAAATAAGTTGTACTTCAGGGGTGGCCCTATAAAAATTAAGAAATAATTTCAACCATATAGAAGAAGCCAAATAAAAGAAATAATTTTTTTAGGATTTATAAGTCAGTGCTGTCTCATATAATGGGAAGTGCTGGTGTAGATGGTAAAGCGCACTGACTTTTACAACTACAATTAATGTTTATTATGTACAATTGAATAGCATTATGTGGAAATAATTTTATTCTATTTTGTTTTTGAATTCAGTTAGCATTTTTTTAGTTATTTTTTTTCCAAATTTCCCATAAAACAATTATGCGAAATGTGACATGTGTTTGTAGAAGAATCATTTTTCACTCTCATTCAGTAATTAAAGTATGGCTTGTTACAAAAATACTTTCGTGAAATTGTAATTCTCTCGAAAAAAAGTTCATTAATAGCCAGCCCTAATCTTGATCTTAGCAAGTCACGCTTGTTAAATTTATGTGACAAGATCTTTTTAAGTGAATAATTGGATCCCGGGCAAAACTTTCATTTAGACAACTTTTTCTTAAGTCCATTTGGGAAAAGAAGAATTGTGCACACTTTTAGTTTTATACGCATAATAAAAACAAATATGTTTTTATCATGCGTATAAAACTCCTCCACTTTGCTCCACTGTTTCTCGAATACAAATATATAAGCAAAACATACAAAATACATGTAATTTTTGTGTGCTCAATGCACATTCTTTATTAGCCTTATAATTATTAAAATAAAAGTAATGTTGCGCTCCATAATTAATGCCCGGTATATGGCGGATGATTATTAGCGCCATCTAGTATCAAGTAGCAGAAATAGGAACGTCAAGATATTTCTAGAACTTTCCCACTAGCGCCGTCTAGTGTCGAGTGGCGAGGGCTTTCTAGAGGATTCTTTGCTAGAACTTTCGACATTCTACTCGAACATTCTCGATGTTTTTGGTGGAAAAGTTCCTGTATAAAGTCGGTAAGAAGCGCGACCGAAACAGTATTTAATTGCGCAACTATAGCGCAACAAGATAAGATTTCGGAGCGATTTGTTAAGTGTGATTAATTATTAGTGTTTTAAGTTTTAATTAGTGTTTGGTAATTAGTTCGGCAGTTAATTCTGGTAATTCAATCGGCAGTTTTTATTGTCACAAACCCTAAGCTCGTAACAATTTGTGTCAGAAGTGGGATAAAATCATGCCAATTTTACTTAAGGAGGAAACGGAGGGTGTCCGTACCCGAAGTCAACGCCAGCAGGAGACGGACCAGAGACGATTAAGTGGTGCGACATCGCAGACGTCGGAGTGTCAGCCGCCGGCCACGATCCTACATAAAGCCGGAGCGCGACCGCGACACATTCCGCCTGTGGCATTGCTTCCGAGCGGTCGCATCCAGGTAGTCCGCGCTTTCGTCCTTGTACGGTAGTGCTCTCTCGCTCTCGCGCCTCCACTGTCCTGCTCGCGGTATACAGCGTCGACGCGTTGCAAACTCCGCCGGTGGCATCGTTCCCGAATGGTCGCCTCCAGGTGGTCCGCGCTCTCGTATAGTACGGTAGTGCTGTCTCGCTCTCGCGCCTCCGCTGTCCTGCTCACGCTGAACAGCGTTGAGGCTGGTGAGTCACTTTCACGCTAACAGTTCTTGCCCCCCTGTCTTCGGGCGGGGAGGTTTGACTGACCTCCGCTTCTTTTTTTTTTACGTGTATTGTCTCTTTTATTTTGTTGTTGTTCTTGCATTATTATTACGTGTATATTGTCTCGTAGTACGTCTCGCGTTCAAGTCCCTGTTCTACCGAGAACAGGGACCCGTCCCAACCGTTACCGAGCTTAGCTCTTCTGCCCCAAAATGACCACATACAGCTTAACTGAGTCCCTCGCCGCCCTCATAAACCAATATGGTTTAGATAACAATGAGACGGTCCTCGCCGCCATCGCCACCATCGCCGCCCAGGCTCCCCCCCCTGCCCCTCAGGCACACCATCCGCCGCCAGTAATCGCGACATACCTCGAAACGAGGAACCCTTTTGCCCCCTTCGAAATAGAGTACGCATGCTCCGAGCGCCACGTTAAAACGTACCCCCCCCCCCTATCTCAGCGGCCCCTGCCGCTCCTACAACCTCCGCAGCCCCCGCCGCTGCCGCCGTCCCACTTATGTCACTAGACATCCCAACTCCGACAAAACCATCCTCTCGATGTGCTCCAGTCCTTGCTAAGAAGCAAGTCCCGCCCCCTGTCTTCCTAAGAGACAAGGCTAAATTTACCAAGTTATCTAAAACCTACTATGACGCCGGCATCAAATACGACCGTGCCGTCAACCTCGGGGAGGCTATTAAAATCATCCCCAGCTCGATCGAGGATTTCCGTCAACTCACCAGGCTATTCACAGCCGAACGAGTTTCTTATCACACTTACGCTCTCCCGGAAGAGCGTAAAGTCAGGGCCGTCATCCGAGGCGTCCCTTTCGAATTCTCCAACGAGGAAATCCTTGAGGACCTTAAGTCCCAAGGCTTCCCCGTAGAAGCCGTGCACAAAATGCTCAGTAAAACGGGCAAGAAGTTCAACCTAGCCCTAGTCATCCTATCCAACGTGCCAGAGGCAAAAGCCATCTTCCGGCAGGTACGCACAGTGTGTGGCCTGTCGAAAGTGAAGGTTGAGCCCCCACATAGGCGCGGATTCCCGGCGCAGTGCCACCGCTGCCAACTATATGGTCATGCGGCGGCCAACTGCTCCGCCCCACCCAGGTGCGTTAAGTGCCTCGAACCTCATAACACTAAAGAGTGCCCCCGGCCCAAAGACGCCGAATCCCCGCCCGCATGTGTCCTGCGCAAACAGACAGGCCACCCGGCTAACTATAGGGGTTGCCCCTGCGCATCTCAACCTCGCCCCAGTAGGCAAGCTCCACCGCCAGTCAATGACCGCTCATTCCCGGCCCTCCACCAACGGCCCCGTCAGGGCCTTTCTCAGCCCATCCAGGGCTTCTCTCGGCCCTCTCAGGGTCCCCCTAGGCCCCCTCAGGGCATAATTCGGCCCCCTCCGGGCTTCTCCAAGCCTATGCAGCCTCCAGTCTTCCCCTGGGGCCCCAAAAAGGCAGACCCACCGCGGACAACCTCCTACTCCCATGAATCAGAGCCCACAGCTGATGACTATAATATACTGTATTCCGCTATTAGGAATATTGACATTAGGGAAATCACGGTAGTAGCACGCAAACTGCGCGCTGCGAAGTCCCCCCAAGAACGTCTCCTCGCTCTTGCAGAGCATAATAATCTTCTTGTAAGTTAAGTTAACTTAATTAACTTAATTTCAATGACAGAGCAGATTGCTCTACCGAAATCTCACGGTCGTATCAAACCTAAGGGTTTATCGCTTGTATCATTTAATATTCGCGGTTTGCGAAATAACCTCCCAGAGCTTAAGCTCTTTCTTCGGAATCGTGAAGCCGATTTCCTCCTCCTACAGGAAACTAATCTCAAAACTAAGGATACTAAAGGCCTTTCTATTAAAAACTTCTCTCTTCTTCGTAACGACAGACCCGACCGCCGAGGCGGCGGAACGGCCATCTATTACAAGAAGACACTTCATTGCTCGCCCATTTCTACCCCGCAGCTTACCAACATGGAAGCCACGGTATGCAGGCTAGCTATGACTGGATATCAGTCCATCCTCATATCCTCCTGTTACATCCCTTCAGGAACCCATCCCCTCAAAAAAGATTTTGAGGCCATTTTATCTTTAGGCAATTCAGTCATTATGTTTGGAGATTTTAACTCCAAGCATGCTGAATGGACATGCCGTACTACGTCCCCTAGTGGCAAGATACTGCTCGATATCACGCAGTCTCTTAATATTACCGTCCATAGTCCCCTCGGTGTTACTCACTTTCCCGATAACACAGATCACGCCCCCGATGTACTAGATTTTGCGTTACTCCAAGGAGTTTCTCTCAACCTCAGAGCGATCGAGACACTAGACGATCTAGGATCCGATCATCGACCGGTCTCCCTCATTCTTGGCCATCAGCCACCTCCCCCAACACACACGAAAACCTTCACTTATTGGAAGGGATTCAAGGAGTCCCTAGTTAAAGCTCTGGACTCACAGGACTCTACCATCCCCCTACCGTCGGACTTAGACAGTCCCGAAAAAATCGACACAGCGGTCGATTCACTCTCCACCCTTATTAAATCCTCCCTTAAGGAGAACAAAAGGGTCGTCCCGGTTGCTAACAATAGTGGGCTTCCCCTACATATTAGCAACCTATTGAAAGCCAAAAAAGCTGCTTTCCGGAGAGCAGCAAAATATCCCACCCCCGAATGTAGGCGCGCGGTCAATCGTCTTCAACGAGAACTCCGTTTCCACCTCTCTGAATTTCGAGACCTCGAAAAGAGTAAACTCATGGAGAATATCTCTCCATCTCATACAGCGTACTATCAGATGGCCAGAGCCCTCCGCATAGACGCTATCACCCACACTCCCCCTCCCTCCCGTCCCGACGGCACGGTTGCCTTCGAGGACGAGGAAAAGGCTGAGTGCTTTGCAGATAGCATTGCCGCACAATGCTCTCCTAGCTCTCAACCCGTCGACCCCTCACACGTCCAGGCAGTGGAGGATGAGGTCCGCCGCCGGAACTCACCCCCTACGGCCTCCGAACCTATTTCTGTGTCCAATGATGAGATTTCATCCCTCATCAAAGGACTTAAGCCTAAAAAGGCTCCGGGCGCGGATGGCATCTCCAACCAAGCCCTAAAACACTTTCCTGAGCAGGTGATAACCTTTTAATCTATTATCTTCAACGCCTGCTTCAACCTTAGTTACTTTCCCACTACGTGGAAAGAGGCAACTGTGATTGGAATTCCCAAGCCAGGCAAGCCCCTCAACCTCCCCTCCAGTCATCGCCCCATTAGCCTCCTCAAGGCAATGGGCAAGCTCTTCGAAAGAATCAGCCAAACACGTATGAGGCGCTATCTGTTTCCCACAGACGGTGACCCTCTTATCATTCCCTATCAATTCGGTTTCCGAGCGCAACACTCATGTCCCCAACAAGTCCACCGTATTGTGAAATATATCCTCAGCGGTTTTTATCCTCGTCGTCATAAGACCATCGCGGTCTTTTTCGATATAGCTAAAGCCTTCGATAGAGTCTGGCATACAAGCCTTATCTACAAATTCTACAAAATAGGTCTCCCCGATCGTCTAGTACGTCTCGTGGCCTCTTACTTAAAGTATCGTACCTTTCGTTTTAGACACGAAGGCACGCTATCTTCACAGCGAACTATCAAAGCTGGTGTCCCTCAGGGCTCAGTACTTGCTCCTCTGCTGTACATCCTGTTCACCAACGACATTTCCATCCCGTCGAAAGGTGTTCAGCTCTTCCTTTTCGCAGACGACACTGCTATCTACTGCAAAGTTATCTCACTACCCTTCGTACGGAACAAGATTCAAAAGTCAGTTGATGACCAGGGAGCTTGGTTCAAAAAATGGCGCATCGATGTGAACCCGGAGAAGAGCTCCGCCGTTCACTTCGATTATAAACAACGCCGTCTCAAAAACACTCCACCAATACGTATGCTAGGGACCCCTGTCCCCTGGCATACGACCGCCAAATATTTAGGTATCACTCTAGACACAGGGCTCACTTTCAGGCCCCACGTCAAAAGAGTAAACCGTCACGCACGGTTTTATCTGAGTAGGCTCAACAGTATGTTGGGCCGACACAGTAAAATGTCCCTTAGAAACAAGCGTACACATTGTAAGGTCTGTATACGACCAGTCATGTCCTACGCGGGCCTCGTTTTTGCCCACGCCAACCCTAAAATTATTAATGAACTCCAAATAGTTCAAAACCTTTTCTGTCGTCGAGCTGCGAACGCACCTTGGTACGTCGGTAATGCCGACCTTCATCGGGACCTAGAGCTTCCCACAATTCAACAATTTCTCCAAAAACTCTCTGAGAACTTCTTCAAAGCCTCAGAGTCGCATTTAAACCATTTGAGGCAGCTACTTACGCAGCCCCACCCCCCTCTCGCTATCGAGTCCGCAGGCCGAGAAACTCTCCCCCCCGATCGGGTTTTTGCCTTGTCGTGGCGGGGGGGCTTAGTAGCCGTGGCTTGGTCTCCCGCGGTGAACAAAGAGGAACCCAAATGGCTGGTCCGAGGTGGGGGGCCGGCCCGAGGTGGCCACTCCGAGTGGGCTTGGGAAGCCCGCTTCGGATGTGTGTTGGTGGACTGCGGTGAGAGGTGTGTCCTCCCCACCTACCGCTGCAGCCGAGGTGGAGTCGCGGAGGAAGAGGAGTGTTGGTATGGCGATGCGCCACTCGCCCTATCCTCCGCGACTCAAACGGGGCCGCACCGTTGATGCGGTGGTGGTGGGGCTGCAGGGGGAGAGGATTGTCAGTATTGCGAGGCGCCGCTCTCCCTACCCTCCGCAGCCGAATCTTGGTTGGCGGCGGAGCCATAGACCAGATCCGCCGCTGGGGTCGGGAAGGCTAGTACTTCTAAGTGCTCGTTTTTCCTGGCCCCACGGCCTTCTTGCATTGGACGCGGGGGCGTCCGTTGCGCAGATGAAATTGGAGGCCGAGAAGGAAGGCGCCCCATGTGTTCTGGTGCGCCTTACCTGTGAAAGAGAACGGGGAGGAATATTCCTCTCCCGAGGAGATGCTGCCATGGGGCGGCAGGCGCTGGTGGGGCTGCGGATGTGTGCGAAAGCGTTCCTGTGGCCCTGCCAATAAGCGACAAAGGTGGAACACCATGGGGTTTTAGTTGGTGCGAGTCCGACATAACCCATCCTTGCCCCTGCGAGGCGGGTATGCGTAGGCATTTCCCCATGTTAAAAAAAAAAAAAAAAGGCCGAGAAACTCTCTCTCGGACCCGCCTAATAAACTAACAAACGACCTGAACTGCCTCCTGGCGGCTCAGGCCAACTCTAATTAAATTAAATTACTTACTCATTATTAATTTGCCTTCGTAGGCACTCCCTCAGCGGCTCGTAGCCGCCTGCGCCCTCTTTTCCCAAAAGAGGGTCGCTCACGATCTTAATCAGCCAGTTGCCGTTCCCCAAGGCGGTTTTTAGAGGGTATCACTTAGGGTCCCCGGTAGGATGTGAGTCCCTCATAACCACGATAGACCGGCTATCGTGGTATGCGTAATGCATTTTCCGCCTCCCTACGTATAGGATAGCCCTTTAATTGCTTCGGGCGCAAAAAAAAAGCGACCGCGACAGTATTGAATTGGCGATACAAGTGAAGAGTTTGGAGCGAAATAAAGTGAACTAAAGTGTTAAGTGTGATTAATTATTAGTGTGTTTTAAGTTTTAATTGGTGTTCGGTAATTGAAGTGTCAATTCTGGTAATTCAATCGGCGGTTTTTATTGTCACGAACAATAGGCTCGTAACAGTATTTTACAATTAGATACATGTAGAGTTTTTTTTCTTAAAAAAGTAACAAACGAACTTGCTATCCATCTGATGGTAATTGGCTACTGCACTCCAAGAACGAATACTTCTGTGGATTAAGTTGGTATGCCTTATTGCATGTGACTTCGCATGCACTCTATCGTCTGGCATACAGTAATATAAGCACTAGTGCAAGCAGTGATAGCACTGCTGTATACTCCTCTGAAGGGTATATAGAGCATTAGCATATTACAGGCTCTAAGTCATTACATATTAATTTCCAGAGGTGCTTCCTTTGCAGAAGATTACATTTTTCGTTTGAGGTTGGATGTAGGTATCAATGGGCTACTGTAGCCACTAACCATCAGGTGGCTTGGAGTTTTCATTATCTCTTCAGTTTTATAAAATCTCAATGCACATAGTTTAAATAGAAACTGGAATGTCAGTACTATTGTTACGAGCTTGAGGTTCGTGACAGTAAAAATTTCCGATAGAATTACCTAAATTAACACTTTAATTTACTTTATACAAATTAAAGTTAAAAACACTAATAATTAAACACACTAATTCACTTAATTCCGCTCCGAAGCTTCGCTTGTGTCGCCGAGTTCAACTCTGTCTCGATCGCATCTTGCGCCACCTATTTATTTAAATTAGCAAAATATCCGGAATGTTCAAGTAAACACGCGCAAGGTACCGAGAGTTCGAGTATAGATTTTCTAGTTCTTCGGGTGGCGCTGTCGGTCGAAAGATTTGTGATGTCATAAACTGCAACGCTCCCCTCGCTCTCGTTCCTGACACTAGATGGCGCTAGTTGTGTCGTCGACTGGAGCGCGTAACACTGCCCCCTCCTAAGACATGCTCGTCCCGAGCATTATCGGTCCCATAATAACGAGCCAAGCAATCCACATGGACGATCTTAGGAGTCCCTTTGCGCCTTTCTGTATCCGGTAGGTCACATCGTTGATCCTGGTTACAATCCGGTAAGGGCCGTCCCATTTAGCTTGAAGCTTAGGAGATTTCCCTTTGCTGCGGACTGGATTGTGCAACCAAACTAATGAACCTTCGTTGAACCCTTTATTGTTCATTTTGCGGTCGTACCGGGTTTTCATTTTCTCAGACATTTGCTGGCCCGATTGTCCGACGTGCTCATGAATGTCATTCATTTTGTTCCGCAAGTCATTTGCATAATCGGTTATACTGCATGGGGCATCAGGTGGTATCCCGGTGATCAGGTCCGCAGGCAGCCGTAATTCTCTTCCAAAGTTTGCGAAAGCTGGTGTCACTGCCGTACTTTCGTGAACAGAACTCCGATATGACAACAAAAACGGTTGTATGTGCTTGTCCCAATCTCGTTGCCGATTGTCTACAACTTTTGCTAGGTACCTCTCCAATGTCTGATTAAATCGTTCCACCATTCCATCAGATTGCGGGTGATAAGAAGTCGTTCTTGTTTTATGAGTACCCATAACTCGGCAAGTTTCCTGGAATATTTGAGACTCAAAATTCCTTCCTTGATCGCTGTGAATCTCTAAAGGTACTCCAAAACGACAGAAGACTTCATGAACTAGTTTATCTGCAACTGTTGAAGCTTCTTGATTTGGAATGGCGAAGACTTCTGGCCACTTAGTGAAGTAATCCATCACAACCATGAAATACTTGTTACCGCTTTCACTCTCCGGAAACGGCCCCGCCACGTCAATGGCTATTCTCTCCCATGGTGCACCCACATTGTACAACTTCAATGCACCTCTACTACGAGTCTGAGGTCCCTTTACAGCCGCACAACTTGTACATTTGCGACACCAGTCCTCGACATCGTTTCGACAGTGGACCCAGTAAAACCGTTCTCGGATCTTCAGTAGAGTTCGTTTAACTCCCAGATGGCCTCCTGAACAATCATTATGGTACAGCTGTAGAACATCCGGTACTTTAGCTTTAGGGACAACCATTTGCAAATGACAGCTGTCTCCCCGAACGTTTTCCCATTTACGACACAGAACTCCATCCTGAAGCAGCAAGATGTCCCACTGGGCTCAATAGCTTTTAGTGGTCGAACTCATCGCTGAGACGTCACTCCACTTGGGCTTGGGAGCACTGGCCTTTATCCATTCCAGAATCGGCTTGATGTCCGGATCTTCCTGCTGTGCATGTAGTAAGCTGTCCTTCCACTCGTTGCTGAGGTGGTCTGCCCTGAACATCCTCACGGATACCACTTCCTTACTCTCTTGCCTAGTACAATGTTTGCAATCTTCAGGACAAGGTCTTCTTGACAATGCATCTGCGTTGCCATGAGATTTCCCGCTGCGATGTTCGATCTCAAAGTCGTATTCCTGCAGTAGTTCAATCCACCTCGCAACTTGTCCTTCTGGGTTTTTAAACTGCAATAGCCATTTTAGTGCAGCATGGTCAGTTCGTAAGTGAAACTTTCGTCCCGGAAGATATTTGCTAAAATGCTGCAACGACTTTACCACAGCAAGCAATTCGCGTCTTGTGACACAATAGTTCCTTTCCGGTTTTGACAACGACTTGCTGAAGTACGCTATCACGACCTCTTGATCACCATTCCGTTGAGACAACACACCGCCAAGTCCTATATCACTTGCGTCTGTGTCAACTATAAATTCTTTGCTTGCATCAGGGTATCCCAAAATAGGTGTTTTGCACAGACGGTCCTTGAGCTCCTGGAATGCGATATTGCAACTTTCATCCCAGCAGAAATGTCGCTTCTCCTCGGTTAGCTTGTGCAGAGGTTTGGCTATATCTGCAAAGTTCTTCACGAATCGCCGGTAATAGGAGCACAAACCCAAAAATGCTCTAACCTGCGTCTTGTCTTTTGGAACCGGCCAATCCTTGACAGCGGCGATTTTCTCTGGATCTGTGCGGATACCTTCTTCCGACACTACATACCCCAAAAAGTTGACTTGCCGTTTGAATAGTCAACATTTCTTCGGACTCAGCTTGAGATTGGCACTCTGAATCTTCATGAGCACGCGTCCCAGGTTTTCAAGGTGTTCCTCAAACGTACGGCCCACGATGATGATGTCATCCAAGTAGACCAGACAGGCATCGCCAATTAGCCCGGTAAGTACAAGTTCCATCAGCCTTTCAAACGTTGCTGGAGCATTGCACAACCCAAACGGCATTACTTTGAATTGCCACAGACCCTTTCCCGTCGAGAACGCAGTTTTCCCCTTGTCCTTAGGGTCAATTTCAACTTGCCAGTAGCCACTTTTTAGATCCAGCGTGCTAAACCATTTTACTCCTGTAAGCATGTCCAACGTGTCATCAATTCTTGGCAAGGGGTAGCTGTCCTTCTTTGTAACGTCGTTCAGACGGCGGTAATCAACACAGAACCGCATGCTGCCATCCTTCTTCTTTGCCAGCACCACGGGTGAACACCATGGACTAGACGAAGGTTCAATAACACCATCCTTCACCATTCCCTCAATCATGGTCTCCACTTCCTTTTCACGTGCTACCGGCAATCTTCTTGGCCGCTGACGGATAGTCAATTCCTCTCCTGTGTTTATTTTGTGTTGAACTAAGCCAGTCTTTCCTATGTCAGCATCGTTTGACGAGAATACATCGGCGTACTTGAGTAACAACTTCTTCACCTTGACCAATTCGTTCGGGGAGAGAACACTGCGACAGTCTTCCAAAAGTGTGGTCACTCTCGTTTCTGAATCCTTGCTGGGGGTCCCACTCGATATATATTGGCACCGACGTAACCAATCCACTTCCTCACAAGTGCCAACCAGTGTGCCTTTTTCTATAATCTGTTCCCGGTCGCAAAGGTTCAGCACACGTATTATTGAGATGTCAGTGGTTCTAACCAAGGTTCGAGCTACTTTCCATGGAAGGTCATTGTTTACCCTTTCCACAAGTACACAACGGTGAGCTAGCCCAGCGTTTCGGGGAAGACTAACCGGAACAATCGTTTCCGATCTCGGCGGAAGAACAATCTTCTTAATGCTGTACACGTTTCCTGGTAACGCACCTTCCATAAAAAGTTCCTTCTGTCCACATTTCAAAACACCTTGCTTAACGTCGATCTCACAACAATTATTCCTCATAAAGTCTAGGCCTAGGATGCAGTCGTCCATTATATCAGCCACGATGACATTATGCAGGTAGATCACGTTGCCAAGCTTCAACTCCATCTCCTTCTCTCCACGGACGGGTATACGCTGACCGTTGGCTGTTACCAAATTAATGCGTTCACGGTTGTATGCGGAGTCCCCAAGGAACTAACTTATAAGTTGGAAACTAACAACCGTACGAGAGGCTCCAGTGTCTATGGTCAGTTTACACGGCATTCCGTTGACCTCGCCCTTGATGATAAGACTGTTCCCATCATGGGTTTGTGAGATCGAGATCCTTGGGGCTCTTTTAACATCAGCCAGCACCCGCCCCGCAGTTCTGGCTTTTACTCGTTTCCCTGCTGCTGCTGGGTGGTTCTGTTGGCCGCACTACCCTCCTGGGATCGTTCACCTTCCCTTTCTAGGGTTCGCTTAGGGCAGCTGGATCGAAGATGGCCCTTTTCCCCACAGCCATAGCACCTAGGGCTGTTTCCTTTGTTGCGGTCGCGAACTATAGCTGCTGCAACCTCCCTGACGCGATGGGAACGGTGATTCTGCCGCACGGCTTCCACTTCCAGTGCATGGGCCAAGGCGTCCTTAAGCGTCTCGTGGTGCCCGAGCCTCACAGCAGCTCTGACTTCCAGGTCGCGGATGCCGTCGATGAATGTCTGCACCAGGTTCCCTTCAATGAGCGCAGGTACAGACCGGTATGCTTTTCGCACCAGCTTCTCCACTTCTAGAGCCCACTGCTGCAGGTTTTCGTTGATGCGCTGCACACGATCTTTAAGCTGCGCACGAAAGACGTGTTCCAGGTGAGCGTCGCCGTACCTCGCCTCCAATGCCTCAAGGAGTTGCTCATAAGTCACTTCCTCACCGAGAGCTTCCAGAACTGTTAAGGCCTGGTCACGCAGGCCTAGTGTGAGAGCAGTCATGGCCTGACTTTTATTCCAGCCGTTCGCCTTCATAACAGCTTCGAACTGGATTTTGTAGGCTGACCAGGAAGAGGTACCGTCGAACGGTGGCACCTTGAACCCACGTAGCGAAGGTGTTGTAGCTACTACGGGAGCTGTAGCTCCATCTCCAAGTTTGAGTTCGTCCAGTGATTTCTTCATGTCAGCCACTACGTTGTCAACCCGATTGTTTACTTGGTCGATTCGGGTTTAAGCTTCCGACAATCGGTTGTCATGTTGAGCAACCTTATCCTTCACCTCCTTTATCTCCTTCCCGAAGGTAGCGTGAAGATCCTTCATGAGGAGCATTTGCTCTTCCAACCGACGGGCCTGTTCCTCTTGTCCGCCCCGCAGTTGATCTTCCAAACGACGGACCTGTTCTTCTTGTCCGCCCCGCAGCCGCTCTTCCAAACGACGGACCTGTTCCTCCTGTCGGCGAGCCTGTTCTTCCTGTCGGCGAGCCTGTTCCTCCTGTCGGCGAGCCTGTTCCTCCTGTCGGCGAGCTTGCTCCTGCAGCATCACCATCAGAGCACCTAAGTCAGGTGCAGCAGATTTAGGAGCTACCGACGGGCCTGCAGCCGGTGGCTGGCCCTCCGAATCCTGCGGCGTTGCACCACCAAATCTTCGTTGGTCCGTCTCCTGCTGGCGTTGACTTCGGGTACGGACACCCTCCGTTTCCTCCTTAGGTAAGATCGGCATTATTTTATCCCACTTCTGACACCAATTGTTACGAGCTTGAGGTTCGTGACAATAAAAATTGCCGATAGAATTACCTAAATTAACACTTTAATTTACTTTATACAAATTAAAGTTAAAAACACTAATAATTAAACACACTAATTCACTTAATTCCGCTCCGAAGCTTCGCTTGTGTCGCCGAGTTCAACTCTGTCTCGATCGCATCTTGCGCCACCTATTTATTTAAATTAGCAAAATATCCGGAATGTTCAAGTAAACACGCGCAAGGTACCGAGAGTTCGAGTATAGATTTTCTAGTTCTTCGGGTGGCGCTGTCGGTCGAAAGATTTGTGATGTCATAAACTGCAACGCTCCCCTCGCTCTCGTTCCTGACACTAGATGGCGCTAGTTGTGTCGTCGACTGGAGCGCGTAACACTATTATCTTAGAACACATACGATTATTATTAAGAATATTCTTATTCGATATAGATTGTAAATGTAGTAGTTGAAATCATTTTTACTCCTTATCACTCGTTAAGAAAAAACTTCTAGACGAACCAGCAAGAAACTAGCGGAACTTTTTTCTTTTCAAAGTAACATCGCAATAGCAAAATCTGGCAATACATAAGGAAAAACAAACAGCAAAAAAAGAAATGAACAAATGATTTCTAACATTACTTTATACAAAAAAACAACAATTAATTTCATTTAAACTTAAAACTACCAGTGTGGTCTGAAAAGTTCCGCAAATCAAAGATGAGTTGGACTCTGTGTATGGGGTCTCTGCACCGTAATATACCACAGTGAAATTTAGGGAACCTGAATTTAAACGAGGCCGTGAGAGCTTGGGAGACGATGAACGATCGGGACATCCAAAAACTGCAACACTGACGATATCATCGCTAAAGTTCACCAAATGGTGCTAGATGACAGCCAAATTAAAGTGAAAAAGATAGCAGAGGCTGTCAAAATTGTCCAAGGAACATGTTTGTCACATATTAAATCAAGATTTAGCCATGAGAAAGCTGTCAGCTCGTTGGGTGCCGCGTTCGATTCGAATGAACATTTACAACGCTCTGTTGGCACAGTTTAGGCGCAATAAACCCGGCTTTTGACGCCGAATAATTACTGCAGATGAAACTTAGATACATTATTATACGCCCGAATATAATTACAGTCAAAAAAGTGGACTGCAAAGGGAGAACCGTCTCCAATAAAAGCAAAGACTATTTTTTTGGCTGGGAAAGTGATGGCAACCCTTTTTTGCGATAGTCATGGAGTCATGAAAAATCATTACAAGGGCATACTACGTAACATTATTTGATAATCTGAAGGCGCAAATTGCGGAAAAACGGCCATATTTGCAGAAAAGAAAAAATCTTGTTTCATCATGACAACGTACCGTCTCACACTTCAGCGATTGCTATGGCGAAAATCCACAAATTACGGTTTGAACTGCTTGACCATCCACCTTACTCACTAGATCTAGGGTCAAAAAAGTGTTGTTTTTCCAGTTTTCATTTATTTTTAGTGTAAAATGTCAATAAAAAAATAGTTTTATAACATATTTCAAATAACTTGACGTTGTATTTATTTCTAATTTACACAAAAATATATTTGCATACGGCAAAAAAATATTGTTTGAAAACTCATACAAATAACAATGAATTTCGGATTTCTTTTTTTTATTTTATTAATTTTTTTGGTATGAGTAACGAATAAAAACTCATAAAACATAAAAATATACATATTTCCAAACATTTTTATATAGATTTCTCGAAAAACGTTTAGAATTTAAATTATTAGTACTTTCGTGACTAAAAGTGAAGTATCTACTACTACTATGCTTTAAAGGGTAATTTATGAATTTTATTACAATTTCTATCAACTTAAATAATTTTATTCGATAGTTTATACATTCAACAAAAATTCCTGTAAGATTTATCCTTAAATATGGTCTCAAAGTGAAAATATAGCAAGTTAGCAAAAAATTTGCAATTCCCGCCGTTTTAGGTCGCGAGCCAACAGGAGTATCAAATAACGTGACCTTGCAAGCTTACAGCCTGCATATATTGTTAAAATTTCTAATAAATGTAAGTATAAATGAACGCCCACATAAAGCTTGATCCAAATGCAAGGGATCAATTTTTCCATACATTATTCAAGAATCAGACATATTCTGTAGGTAAGTAGGTGGTCCGCGGCTGCCTACGACATATGCATGAAAGTGATTTCTAGGAAACAAAAGCAATAATATAGAGGGTTAATTAGGTATAAAAGTATTGTAATAATAAAGTTATAAAGAGTAAAATGCGAATTCTGATTGCAAGACAATTTACCCTTCATAAGAACTGATCGGAAGTCATACCCGTTATAAAAGTGGTAGATGTTGTTAGACATATGACATTTATGTAATTATAAAAAAACTCACATAATGACACGTTCCTGTAGCATAATATTTAATCTTAACTAAAATTCCGCCGTCAAAAAAGTCATGTGACAAACATATATCGAGGTGACTCTATAAGTGATCTATGCATTATGTTTTAACTTTATATTTTATTTTTGGAGCTGTATATATGATATTTTTAAATTTAAGTCTACGCTAGCAAAGCCACGGGTGAAAAGCTAGTATTTTAATATTTTATTATCATCAATAGACAATAGTGTATAGAAGAGCAATCATTACACTAGAATTTCACTGACATACACATATAAAAATGTAAAGTCGCCGTAAAGACGTTATATTAATAAGGAATGTGCGAAACTAAAAGTCATATATAAATTATTCATCGTGTTTAAAAAATATGTCGGTCAGGTAGGTAGGTATTCCTTGTATTTCCTCTATGTATTCCACACAAGCGTGCCTCTGTGCTCGCAAAAGCTTATTTCATAATTGTACTGCAAATTTAAAGAGCTGTTTATGCCCTATGGAATTATTCATGACTTGATTCTCTAAAGAATTCATGCATGTAATACACGACTGAAACATTTTGGTGTAAGAATTTCACTAAAAAATTATTTATAAAAGAAAAAATGCATTCATTCATTATATTACCAAGTCCATAGCCGAACATAGGCCTTCTTCATAAATTGACTCATTATGGATACGTGCCTTAGTTGTTACGCTAGCAGTCGGGTTGGCAAACGAAGTTTTTTATTGTTTTGAATTGTTATCAAGATGATGTTGCTGTCCAAACTTTGTTATCCTCTGTCACTTCCTTTGACACCGCTATGATATTGCGTATAGTAGATTCTTGATCATATCAATATTTTCGGGTTAGAGCTGTTAAACCACCAAATGATGGTATATCCATGATAAAGACAGACTGGTGATAGATATGATTGGAATGAATTTAGCATTTATACACTAGCAATAGCTATTTAGCATTTATACACTAGCAAGAGCTATTTAGCATTTATACATTTATACACTGCAGCAGCCTTTGCTTTTGCCGATGTCCTCGCCTCTGTAGTCTTTTTTATTTGAGGTTGGCTGCTGATGCCCGTGGACTGCTGCAGCCACTTACCATCAGGTGGATTGTAATTTCGTTTATCACTTCAGATTTATAAAAAAACGGGATGTGGCTGTGTTGCGAACACGGTCGTATACGTAACGAAATGATCTCATAACAGCAGCACACTTCCTTTGCCGCATGCGATGTATCACAGTCCACACTCAACGTACCAATTTCGAACACGAAGGTACTAGATGAAGATGATATATCATATGTTTTTTTTTATTACATGCGAGCAGCTATACAGGTCTAGGGAAAGAGACCAGTACAGAGCGACCTAAAAGATCTATTGTGATCGCTGCTATAGCTATAGTTCACTGCTAAGCCCTACCTATGTCTTCAATTAAAGGAATTGCTTCGATAGATATGTTGCGGTAACACCAAATTGTATCGTCCAATTTTGTTTTCACCGGTTTTTGAGTTGTCTCCTTCTATTTCTCTCTCTCTCTCTCTCTCTCTCTCTCTGTCTATCTCTATCTCTCATTGCGTTTAGTTTACGCTCATATTACGTCTATTTATTAAAATCTTTTTATTGATATTATTAATTAATCCCAAGTTCTAAGAATATAAAACTTACATGAAAATTAATGGCTTATTTGTCTTAATATCTGGTACAAATTCTATAACAAAACAACGAAAAAAATATGCGGTATTAATCTGACGTTCCCCTTTAAAGACGTATTCACGTCAAAAATAAATATAAATAAAATAGGTCAAGAATTTCGCCAACTGGATAAACATCGTAAAATACATCCATTGCTGTTGCTTAGTGGTGTTGCATGTTAAAAATGAATTTTGACGATATTTTTACGTAACTCATACCCGTAAACAATGTTTCTAACAAAAAATACCACGATTTCTTGGATTAACATTTATTTAATTGAATGAATTTGAAAGTTGCAAAATAGTTTAGATATTATTTGTTTGTCAAGATCTTTTAAATACTTTATTATTAAACGTGTATAATTTATTATTAATTGTGTTTATTTTTATATAGTGTATAAATTTTTATATTCTCCATAGCAGAAACGCATAGCAGATTGTTTATAAAGTCTATTTAGTATTTATTGTATATGGGATCATTCGCAAAATAATAATTTATATTTAATTTACTCTTGAAGTCGGTGCTAAGAAATAGTGTATCGAAAAATTATGAGTGTATCCCCGACTTCATTATACAAAGAAATATTTTTTTTTTAAGTTTTTGTAGGTTAAATTGATTTTTAAATAAATGTGTTTTGTTTTACAATATTCTTTATCAAAAAATTTTATTTGCATAAGTGTCCTTTCATTAAATTTTCCACCATTAATGAGTGCCTTAGGAATGTTGTGTAGATAGTTTAAACTTAGTAAAACGCGTGCTTCTTCTGAAGTCTGAAGTGAGAGCATTTCCGTTCTCGGTGGTCTCGATAACATTTGAGCAAAATATTTTAATGAAATATTGATTAATATTGTTCTATTAACAAATACATAAATATTGAATATTCCCCAGTCCAATATGTGTTCTCCGTGACCATGGGTGCTGATGCAGTGCACCCAAAACGTCGGGAATTAAAAATAAGTAGAATTAAACGCGATAAAATTCGTAAAAGTAGTTTTATTAAATGAAATATCGCACTAATTTGAGCTAAGTATAACAAAGTAAGAAAGATAGAGCGCTGCGTACATATAAACTGATTCAAAAACGAAACCAAACCCAAGATTAACTTATTATAAGACCATGCACTTTTGTATACATATGCATCTTAAATCATTTGCAACCATTGATATGGTTTTAGATGCATATGTGTGCGTCAAGCCGTCGTTGTTGTCCTCTGCAGGTCATAATGCCGTGCAGGTCTCGGGCCTCGGGGTGTACCCCTTTACCCGGATGTTCCTCACGGCACACTACAATGTGCCGGTCCTGGGCGCCTTGGTGGTAAAGGCGTGTTCTTTTGGCGACTTTTGTCGCAGTCGGTTAAATTATCATTAAGGTAGGTTATCTATAATTTTGTGTTTAACGCAATTTATTTTGTCGGAGTTGGCCTTTTTGTGGCATTGTGGGGTTTACTCGACTCCCTAATCTATATAGGGAGGAGTTCTCTTCGATAGGGTCGCCCGTCCGGCGGCCGTGAGTGCAACGGCGCGAAGCCGTTGAGGTGTTTATGTGGCCCGTTGTCGGCTCGGTCGAACGTACCGCGCGCCAGCCGGACCACGAATTCTTGCAGGCTCTCTATCTTTAGGTTGGCCGCTATGACGTCATTCCGGACGTAGCGACCCGCACCGACTATAGTTCGTAATGACAAACTCTGCTGGGCCTGTAGTCGCCGCTTCTGATGATCGCTCAGGAGTGCATACCAGGCCGGAGCAGCGTATGTTAGCAGGGGTCTTATATATGTTTTGTATATGTTTAACTTCGAGTTTGTCGGTAATTTGGATGTCAGGACAGGGCGGAGCATTGCCCGCGCACACGGGGCTTTGCGTATAGCAAAGTCGACGTGCGCTGTCATACGCAACATCCTGTCGATCCGACATCCAAGGTAGGTCACGGCCTTCTCATATGCGATCTCCTGGCCTCCGAGGGTTAGCGGTGGTGGTAGATTTCTATAGCGGCGAGTGAGTAGAGCGGTCGTCTTGCTAACATTGACGGCCATCCTCCACTCATCCAACCATGGTGGCAGCAGGTCCAGCAGACTGTGCGTCAAGCAGTGAACTGTTACAGGCTAGTAAAAGTTATAGGCTGATAAAGAAAGCTAGAAGAAAGATGTGTATGTGATAGCAAGATATTGAGCATGTTTTCTTTATCACTTCTACTATCTAGCAGCGCCCCGTCTTTAATTAATCGTTTGAGTATTCTATACAAACAACAAATTTGTATATTAATTTAAAAGTAAGAATTATAAACAAGCTTTGCCTTTTATGCATTGTACGTAATGACTTAACCTTGGCTTCATTACGTATATTCAATCTTATCATTGTTTGGATCACAAAAATATTTCGCATTCATAAAGTGTTCTCATAACACAGTCTTTCATGTTTAGTAATAAGTCTGCTAGTCGGCCTGACGGGTGTTCGGTTTCGATTTTCTTACGAAATCATTATTGTACGGCCTCAAGCAATGTGAAAGGATAGGATTTTTTGCCAATTCTTTGTATTCATTATTATATTAGTGAAATGTGTTTATTTTTAAAAACTTATATTCGCCTTTTGGTATTTTTTAATTTAAATTTAGCTTATAGCGCTGTATTGGATAAAGATCTTTATAGATTGGATATAATTCACTATAATGATTTCCACGACAGGTAAGAGAGAATATTATTTTGTTTATTGCTAATATTTTACGAGTGGTGTTTAATAGTAAGGTTTAAATTAGAAAACGAAGCAGTTTTAATTCAGATTAAAAAATTTATAATAACCTAGTTATTTAAAATTAAATATTACCTATTCAAAAGAATCCTATATGATTTGATATTAACGGGCTCTTGCAATTTTGAGATATTAAATTTTTAAAATCACATAACCCATAGAATTATTTCTATGCGTGAACTTTTAACTTTGATCGCAGTTGTGTAAACTACGATCGACTAAATTTTATTTGATCGAGGCAAAAAGTGTTTTGCTTTGTAAAAAGATTATGGCTAGCATTAAGGCTAGCTAAAAATAAAACAATCTGCATAATATGGAATAAGTAATAGATATTCCACCGATTATTGGATTGTGCCAATCATTCAATACAGGATACATTCGGAAAATGTACACAGGAGTTGCATGACTTTATTCCTCTTGCTACATTCCATCATCGGACCACTAGACGCTCGGTTAGTCTCTATCCCTTTGTTTTTAACATAGATTAAAAACAAAGGGATAGAGACTAACCGATGATCAAATTTATATCATGGGACCACTTGAGAAGCACCAGCTTTCAAATAAAGAAAAAAGTTCTGAGGTAACACACATAAAAAACATAAAGTCGAATTGAATACCTCCTTTTTGAATACGGTTAAAAATTGGCTATATTTTTGTATTAATTAATACAATCGAATTTGTATTTACTTGCACCCAAAAAATAAAAATAAAGTAAAAAAAACTTCAAAGGTTTAATTCAAATTCTGTTATTTATTTTGAATGATATATTAATTTGAAAATAAAATATATGATTCGTGTAAAGAAAAAAGAAAAAAACGTTTTTATGGAAATAAATCGATTACCACAAAGAGTCAACACTTGTGAAATTCTCGTTGCCGAACGCTACCTACTTATTAAAGGAATTCTCATTTTGAAACTTGACAGTTCAAACATCAAAACTATTCACATAAAAGAAAAAGATCGATTTTCGATTCGATTTGAAAGGAGTGCAAAATAATCTATCCTCGATTAAATTAAGCATATTAATACCTATTTTGTATTACTCTTCTTTGTTAACTAGGGAGATAAGAAAATTGGAAACATGTCTACAAAATAATAATAAGAGTACAACTACGTGCCAAAAATGACAGTAACAACAATTCAAGTAATCGATCTCAGATCGATATGCCTAAAATTCACTACACTTATTATTGTTTTAACTTTCGTTAATCGTTTCACCATTTCGTTTTTACAGCTTTTCTTTGATTTTATACTGATCTTGCCGGCATAGGCACTGAGAATTTTTTCTTATATTTACGCGAACACTACACATTGAAATAATACTAGTTATTACGGAATTTATCGCGTATATTTAACTTTTTAAATACCCGACGATTCGAACGCTTTACAGCACTCATGGTCACGGGCGGGACTGAGATGTTCAATGTCCATATCAGCAGTCTTCAACAGGTAAGCATGTAAACAATTCAAAGGTAAGCATGTATCTCCCATTGTCGCCGACATATTCATGGAAGACTTTGAGGAGAAAGCCCTGCTTAATTCTCCCATAAATCCAAGATTCTACAAGCGGTACGTAGACGGCACTTTCACAATTCTACCTTTAGATAAAGTAACTGCATTTTTAGACCATCTTAACTCTATAAATTCTAAAATTCAGTTCGCAATGGAGTTAGAGGCAAACAATTCCTTAGCTTTTCTAGGTGTGTTAGTAATTCGGAATCCTGATAACACCTTGAGCCATACTGAGTTTAGAAAAAAGACCCATACAGATAGATATTTAAACGGTGATTCTCACCACCATCCTTCACAGTTAGCTACCGTGGGTAAATCTTTGTTTCAGAGAGCATGAGGGATCTGTGACAGTAAACACCTGGCTGCCGAGCTCCACCATGTCAAGCAGGTTTTGCATGACAACAAGCTTCGGGTCCCGCGCCTACGTCACAGTGAACGAGTGAAGCTGGCCACAGTCGAGCGTGTACCTGCTGTACTGCCATATGTTAGAGGAGTCACTGACAAGATTGGCTACATCTTGAAGCGCGCTTCCATCAAAACATACTTCAAGCCGCTGAAGAAGATTGGTCAGTTTTTACCATCAGTCAAGTGTAATGTCCCTCTGCAAGATGCAGGAGTGTACATTGTTGATTGTGAATGTAGTCCCTCCTACATAGGACAAACTAAAAGATCAATAAAAACCCGCGTTAAAGAACATATGGCTGATGTGAAGAATCGACGCTCCGGGAAGTCTGCAGTCTGTGAACACGTACAGAATCGCCCCCGTCACTACATCAGATTTGATAGACCGCAAATCCTCGCTAAAGAACACCGATTCCTTCCAAGGATGATTCGCGAGGCTATTGAAATCAAAAAACATCCTAATTTCAATAGAGAAGATGGCTGGGTGCTACCATCTGCTTGGGATCCTCTAATAAATAAAATGAAATCCCAACCCAAGCATACAACTGTAAGACTTCAAGATACCATAAGTTCATACTGTACAGATCGGAACAAAAGTTAAATTTTAATCTATGGTAACCGTGGTTAACTATGACATATGGACGCTGAACATCTCAGTCCCGCCCGTGACCATGAGTGCTGTAAAGCGTTCGAAACGTCGGGTATTTAAAAAGTTAAATATACGCGATAAATTCCGTAAAAACTAGTATTATTTCACTGAGAATTTTCCTTACTCGACTAACCCGGCCTTGTTATTTTGGAATAAGTCACAAAACTTTAGATTGGATATTGACATCTTGGAAATATAATTGTATTTTTATTTCAAAAAATCGATTTGTTGACTTTAAGTCAAAAATTTCATCTGCTTTGTCTATTACGGGTCGTGTTTCACGTTAAATTTTGTCTGATCATTGTAGTGAAATAATGAATAAACATTCGGTATAAATCGTATCCTATTTAGTATAAATTCATATTAGATACGGCACTACATTTATGAATAAATGGTCTTACGTTTAACGACGATCGCTTATATTTGCAATACGGTACTCGGACACGGATACGGTTACATATTATTTGAGTCTTTTCTGGTCCTAATCGCCTTTCGGTACACTTCATCTTTGAAGCAGCTGTAATAAAGTGGATTTAGGTCCGGGGAACGTGAAGGCCACAAAATATCATGCATGTACCTAGACTACAACTTTTCATTTTGTTACAACACTTTTGTTAGATATTGATCAACCACGCACGATATTTAAAGAACGAAAACATTTCTCGTATTATCCAATTCAGCGCTCAAAACTGCAATAAATAGTTTCATCAGCGCTGGTGGGAATCGAACCTAAGTTTCGCGGATAAAAAAATTTCGTCGATCGCTTTGCTTTGAGCAACTACATCATACAAAATAACATGGTTTTGTAAAACCATATCTGTGTCACACCTATGTTAGAGAAGTTGATGACGAGTATATTTAACAGGAACAAATAGCCCGAATAGGTAAGCCTAACTTCCACCGAGAGGTTAATCGACGGATTCAACTCGGCTGTGCAGCGTTCGGGAGATTACGACACATCTTCGCATCAGGTGTGCACGTTGCCAGTGATGACCAATGGATCTGAGACGTAGTCCTTCACTTCTGGCCATATCTGGTTTATTTATGAGGAAGCTCAAAGTCGCTCAGCGAGCTATGGATAGGGTTATGCTCAAGGTTTCTCTGCGTGATAGCTTAAAAACGAGGATATCAGCAGTAGAACTAGAGTAACAAACCTAGCCCAATGGATTAGTGAGCTGAAGTAAGTTATTTACGCAAACGCGAGTGCAACTGCAAGTACTGGACGGAACGGAACGTTTTCGTGGGTTATATGTGCACAATGTAAAGTAAAGTTACAGGTTATGTACGTCCCACTGCTGGGCACAGGCCTCCTCTCATTTCTGAGAGGGTATTAGGGCAAGGAAGTGTCCGCCGCGCTGCCCCAATGCGTGTTGGCAAACTTCACATGTGTTCGAAAATTTTTTTTTCTTATGTCTCAGACATGCAGGTTTCCTCACGATGGTTTCGTTCACCGCCGAGCACGTGGTAAATCAGCACTTAAGATTGCAATTAACAATTTCATTGGTGCCGGCGGGGATCGAACCCGTTTAGCTCGCGTAATATATTTTACACTTATACATTTTACACGATTCTGCCATTTTATTGACGAGCAGTTCTCGCACTTTAGACTTGAACGAAATCCGGTTTTCGGCACTCCTGATTTCGGAAGGAAGAGCGTTCCAAAGAAGAACAGATTGAACAAATAACGATGATTGTACAAAGTTAGTACTCAAAGGGGGGCACTGAAGCAAAAGGTTATAACTAGAACGGAGACCTCTGTCATGGTTGAAGCTAAGATATTGAAAATAGGGAGTTAAATAAGATGTAGGAATTAGATGTTGGATGTAGACTACGGCGCTGACGAATGGGTTACCAGTTGAGTTGAGAGCGATAAGTAGAATCATACTTTTGAAGATTAAAAATGAATCGAATGCAGTTATTAAGAAGACGGTCATATTTGTTCAAGAGTTCTGCATTCACGTTGAAATAACACACATCACCTCAGTCAAAAATGGGAAAAATTAAGGTCGGCACAGTAATCGTCTTGGTCCTGGACTGGAGAAAATTCTTCAGGCGGTAGAGAGAACGCAAAATACCTGTCACTTTCAGACAAACATTTGCCACTTGAGTTTGCCGGCTCAAGGTGGAGTCAATGTGTAATCCAAGGTCTTTCATGGTATTACTCAGTTCTAAAATATAACTATTATTGAAATAATTATTGAAATTATTTTGAATTATAAAATTATTATTGTTATAAAAATTGATTTTCAACGGACATTGAACAGTAAACGGATGGAGATAAAAATAGACTACAAGAATACATCCATCCCCGGAGCGCCGTAAAATTTGATTTCGCTGTGCAGCTATATACGTGGTATACTATGAACCAGTAAAACAAAGATTTTGAGAGTCGGAGCCTGCTACTCATTAGGAAATTGGTTTCCAAATCATAGAATTTTTAGTTTATAAAGTTTTGTCCTGAGAGCCGTGGTAGTGTCGGGGCTGAGCATTCGGCGTAGTTTGTTTTGGTATAATCTTAGGTTTTTGTTTGTTTTTTTTTATTATAGAAGAGGGGGTAATCGAGCATGCGGCTCACCTGATGTTAAGTGACTACCGCCGCCCATGATCAACTGCAACACCAGGGGAGTTGCAGGTGCGTTGCTACCTAAAAAATGGACAGAATCAAGAATTATTCTCTTGTACAAAAAAGGTGACCCAACGAATGCTAGCAACTATCGCCCTATAAGTCTGTTACCTGCGATATATAAACTTTTGCATTTTGCCTAGAAAAACGGATAGGAGGTCAAATAGACAAACAGCAACCTACAGAACAAGCGGGCTTTCGTAGAGGTTTCTGCATCATAGATCATATCCATACCTTAGATTTAATAATTGAAAAATTTGTAGAGTTCAGTAAACCTCTATATCTCGGATTCATAGACTACGTAAAAGCATTCGACTCTATATCCCATGAAAGTACATGGAGAGCTCTCAAACAGCAAAAAATACCACAAACATATATAGCTATCATAAAAAATATCTATGAGCAAAGCACAAGCCGAGTTAAATTTGATCGTACAGGACCTGAGATCAAAATACGTAGAGGAGTAAAACGAGGCGATCCTCTTCCAACTAAACTTTTCATAGCGGTACTACAATACATTATCAAAGACCTATCCTGGAATAAAGCAGGAATAAATCTCAGTGGCAACTATTTGAACAACCTTCGCTTCGCCGATGATATTGTTGTCTTCTCCGATTCACATAAAAAAAACTTGAAGCCATGATACAAGAAATTAACAATGTAAGCACAAAAATAGGCCTAAAACTAAACACCGAAAAAACGAAGGTATGCATAAATAGACCAAAACACCCAATAAAAGGAGATCACATAGAGCTTGAATATGTAGACCACTATAACTACCTAGGCAAACAAACATCTTTTAAAATTTCTAGAAATCAAGACGAGATCGATAGGAGAATTGCTATAACTTGGAATAAGTTTTCGAAATATAAAGAGGTACTCAAAGCAGATCTACCACTAAATTTAAAAAAGAAAGTCATGTATTCCTGCATACTTCCCTGTCTCACATATGGCGGCCAAACATGGTTCTTCAATAGACAAACAAGGAATAAAATACTAACATGTCAACGTGCAATGGAAAGAAGTATCCTAAACCTAAAACTAAAAGATAAATGCAAAAACAATGACATTCGCAAGAAAACGAGAGTGATAGACGCATTACGTTACTCTCAAAAATTGAAGTGGAAGTGGGCAGGTCATGTAGCATGATCTACAGATACCAAATGGACTAAACGAGTAACCATGTGGACAGGACCAACATGCAAACGCAAGCAAGGAAGACCGAAGGAAAGATGGGTCGATGAGATTGAAAAGACAGCAGGAAAAAATTGGTTAACAATAGCACAGAACCGAAAAGAGTAGGAATAGATGGAGTGGTCCTTTACCCAAGGAGGGGTCCTTAATTAAAATATATATTGTATTTTATTTTCTAAGCGTACATATAATTGTGGTATTGTAATTATTTTCTATTAAGGAATAAAGAGGCTTTATTATTATTATTATTATTATTAAGCTTTTTTCTTGAAGGTCCCCAGGTCGTATCGGTCCGGAAAAATCGCCGGTGGTAAAATATTCCACAGAGAGGTCGTACGTGGAAGAAAACTCCTTTTGAAACGTACAGTGGTAGACCGCCAAGCATTCAGATGGTGTGGATGGTATCGGGACGTTTGCCGCGTGCATTCACGAAATTTGGCGGCTGGGATTAATCCGGACAATTCCTCAGAATTCTTCCCATTGTATATGCGAAAGAAAATGCAAAGAAATGCAACATCTCTTCCACCAGACACCAGTGAATCGAGCCGATTGAAAAGCACTCGGTCGTTGACGATTGCCACTCTGCGCTGGATGCGGTCAAGTGGAAGTCGCTGGTACTGGGGAGCCCCAGCCCAGAGATGGGAACAATATTCTATATGCGGCCAAACCTGTGCCTTGTAAAGTTGCAGGCGGTGTGCCGGTATGATATACTGTCTCGCTCTGCTGAGCACGCCAAGTTTTTTAGAGGCCAATTTGGCCTTCTCTTCCAAGTGACTACGAAACTGCATGTCACTCGATATGTCGACGCCGAGGATTCCAATACTAGCTGAGGCAACAAGGGAAGTGCCTTGAAACTGAGGAGATACGACAAAGGGGTACTTGCTAGCGGTTAACGCGCAAATTTGTGTCTTCTATGGGTTAAACTGGACTAGATTTAGTAGCCCCCAATCCGAGACTCTGTTCAGCAAAGACTCGACTTCAGACACAAGTTTGTCCCGGACTCGGAGACGTTTTCCAAGAAATATTGGCACGGCCGGTGTAAAGAGCATCATCAGTGCTGTCATCTGCATAGCAATGAATGTTACGGGTTTGCAACATATCATTAATATGCAGAAGAAACAGCGTTGGCGATAGCACGCAGCCTTGTGGAACACCAGCATTAATAGGCTTGTAATCGGAGCATGCACCATCTACAGCGACCTTGATGCTCCGATCTGCAAGAAAGCTGGTGATCCAATCGCACAATTTCTCGGGAAGCCCATAGGAAGGGAGCTTCGAAAGAAGCGCTTTGTGCCAAACCCGATCGAAGGCCTTCGCAATGTCCAAACTAACGGCTAATGCCTCCCCCTTGGACTCTACTGTCTCCGCCCATCTGTGAGTTAGGTAGACCAGAAGATCACCAGCTGACTGACCACAGCGAAAACCGCATTGACGATCACTAATCAGCTGGTGATCCTCAAGGTACCTCATGAGTTGGCAGTTAACAATTGACTACATTGTTATGGAGAACAAGGAGGTGATGGCTATAGGCTGGTAGTTGGACGGGTCTGAGCGGTCGCCTTTTTTAGGGATCGCGTGGACGAAAGCCGTCTTCAATGATTTTGGGACTACGCCTAGGGAGTAGTAGTACCGGAAAAGATGCGTTAAAACTGGTTCGAACTCCGTAGCACATGTCCTCAGCACAATTGGGGGGATCCCATCAGGCCCACTCGACTTGTGAATGTCCAGGGAGAGGAGTGCTGGAGGAGGAGCGCTGTGTAAACTGACATGGAGCATTCACTCCGCGGGATGGTCACCGGCTTACTTCTTCCGTCATCGAGAGTCGAGTTGGACGCAAAGAAAGAGCCTAGCAGATCGGCTTTCTCCTTTGCGGTATGGGCCAGTGAGTCGTCCTCCCTATGCAGAGATGGAAGAGTTGGCTGACAGAAATTCCCCTGGACAGTCTTGGCGAGAGACCAGAATGCACGGGTTCCAGAAAGAAGGCGAACTAGTTTCTCGCCAATTCTGCCTATGTGCTCTGACTTTGCCTTAGCAATGACTCTTTTGAAGGACCTAGAGGCGGAATTATACTTCTTTTTTAGAGCGCTGGTGTTTACATCGCGGGACGTTGATGCGTCAGCCCAGACATGGTAGCACTCCTGCTTATAGCATGATGCTATTTTACAGGAGCGACCAAACCATGGCTGACATTTGCCTCCAATGGGCATCGCAGAGGCAGGAATAAAAAGTTCCATACCCTAAAGTAGCACATCAACAACAGAATCCGCAACAACGTTGGGATCGTCCGGCGAGAAGCAAACCCGCCCCCAAGGGTAGGATGCAAAGAAAGACCGCATCCCATCCCAATCGGGTGACCTATAGTGCCAAACACGGCGGCAGCCTGCAGAATGCAACTGCGATTTCAGCGTGAGTGGCACCACACTCCAGACAAGACAATGGTCCGAGGAGTCTAAAGGGGGTTCGATGGAAATCTGATATCGGTCCGGGTGAGAGGTCAGCAGAAAGTTCAACAGGTAAGGTGCATGATCCTCTACATCTGGAATCCGCGTAGGCGAAGTAACCAGTTGTGTCAGACCATATGCTAAGGCGAAATCATGAACAAATCTCCCCGCATGATCGGTTAAACGTGAACCAAGCCATTCGGCGTGATGGGCGTTAAGGTCGCCGAGGATAACGATCTCTGCGGAGGGGATCTGCTGTAGCTACGAATCTGTAGCCATTTGGACGTGGTCGGAGAGTCGGTCTGTTTTGGCATTACCGCTATGGGACCTATACACCGTAGACGCGCGGATGGTCATCGCTGTCTATGCGTAGCCAAAGGATGGACAGGTCCGAACCTTCAAGACTGCCGAGTCGTCGAGAACAGATGTCCTCTCTGACGTAAACGCTAACTCCAGCCCGAGGCACAAAGAAGTGTTCCAGTTTGTACCCCGGGCAGGAGAGATACGAGACATCAGCCGGAGAGGACACCTGCGTCTCGGTCAGAAAGAGCAGAGCCGGCCTCGCCGTCTCGAGATGGTAGTGGACGGCGTTGACGGACGGACGGGTAGGTTAGAGTGCGGTCCCCTGATATTGCAGAAATTCACGGATAGCGTGGCAGGAGTCACCATTGTCTTGTTGCTCTGTTTGCCCCGAGCAGTTGTAGTCTTGAGTGAAATTTTGCCCCCCCCCCCTCCCCCAAGAATACGTAGGGCAGCCTATAATAAAATATTTTATAGACATAATGCTGTGTAATTTACTTCACTTTAACTGATTGAAGTAATAAGGTTTGTGCATAACAAAAACACTAATTCATCACTATGTCTACTTGACGTCTACAAAGATGTTGTTCAATATGTCCGCCTTTTACCTCTATAAATTTTGCAATACCGGCTTATAATATCTGAACTGTATAATTGCAGACACATTTCCCGAGACACATCAATATATTAAAATATTTCACGCGTGAGTAAGACATCGCACACAAGTCCTTACGGCGGGCGGTTACTTAATTTCGCATTATAAAAAACAGATCCGTTCGGAAGTAATTTACGCGGGTGATAACAGGTATCAATATCAGCGGATCAGCGCTAGCGCACTATTGGTGCTTTTCGTTTGTTGTTCGTAGACGTGGTAAAGCGACTGTACTCTACAAAATAATTTTGATATTTTCTGGATCGAGAAAATTTGTTGAGATTTTTGATGTGATTTTTAATAATAATAATAATTTATTATTTACTTTAGACAGTGCCTAAGTGTTATTACCAAATTAACTTATAGCTAGGATTAGTAAAAATATATTAAAACACTACAATAACAAAAACTAAATAAAAAAACTGTGGAATAAATCGACACAATAACATATATTTAAAAGGATATGCTGCTGTGTTTTTCAAAATCTACTAAGTAGCATTTTTTTATCGATCGTCGATAATTATTTTTATTTCTATTCTTGACTACTGAATTATGATAAAATTTTATGTTTATGAAACTTCCCATGTTTTTAAATACTACCAAAAACCAAATATGAGCACAGAGTAAATAATAGATAGTACCCGGTTGACCGAGCTTTGCTCGGTATTTTTCGCTCGGTTTTTTTTAATTCGTGTGTTTTGGAAATTATATTTAGATACAAATTACATACTGATGAAATATGAATAATATTTTTTGATCTTAGCGACATAATAGAAAAAACTGAACTGGTTATTTGAATAAAAAATTATGTCTGCAATTAGTTTGATTTAAATTTTCGTGTTTTTAAAAATACTAAAAAAAAGGGCTCGAAAAAATAGATTTCTCAAAAAAGAAAGGAACCACGTCTAACGATGGTCTAACGTCGTTTCTTTTCCTCAGTCTTTGTTGTCTTTGTCGAAGAGTTTTGAAATTTTGAATATGAATGAACAAAGTGCATTTATTATTAAGGCTGCTCTCTCGCAAAAAGCTTGAAAAAAGCGTGCAGATGAACCAACTTTTCGTCGACACTTACAGAGAAATTACATATGAAAAAATAGCTAGTAATCTACATGATCTGATACGTAATTTGGTTTAGCCATAATTTTTCTATCGGTGTCACATAATAAATAGAAAAATACCCAAATCACCTCCAAATCGTTGAGATAAAACCACTTTACTCCTTCATTGTTTATCAAAGGAATATAAAAAAAATATCTACTGCTTTGCAATACAAAATAAAATAATTTGGTTTGGTTAGTTTTTAGAAATATGTATTATTTTTATGATAATAAATTAAAAATGCGTCCCGATAAAATACTGCGTCTATATCACCCCCGCATTTGTCCACGAATTCAGTGCGGGGCGCATCGTGTTGCTAGGTGGACGTACGCCGCGTTGCGAGAGCTCAGCACTACGAAATAAAATCGTAAAATATTACTGCAAAAATTTAATTTTGTTAATAGTGGAGTAGGTTTTTACCACGCAAACGCAAGTGGCGACAAGGCGCGGTCCGCGTCGTCGCATGCTGGTAGCGCATGTCTGAGAAATTAAAAAAAAAATATTTCGAAGAAATGTGAAGTTCGTCAACACGCATTGAGGCAGCGTGGCGGATATTTCCTTGCCTTAAAACCCTCTCAGAAATTAGAGGAGGCCTGTGCCCAGCAGTGGGACGTATATGGGCTGGAACTTTACTTTTTTTTACTTTTATAAATATGTTATTTTACCGACGAAAATTTTAAAGAAAAATAAAAAATAAGCAACCGACAACCTCCTAGGTCCCTAGGTGACTTGCGAGATATCAGTGTAATAAAACAAAACGGCCCAGAAAAACAGACTTTCCAAATGATAGCTAAATAAGCACGCAACAATTTCATTGGTGCCAGTGGGGATCGAACCCGGGTTGCTCCCGTACTGTGATACCTATAACGAGCGCTAACCATGTGAGCTACCACGGCTCTCAACGACATCGTCTTAACCCAATTCCTTTGTATAGTGCGACGTTGCCACTCTTATTAGTTATTCCGCTTCGTAATATTTTATTTATAGGTGATATTTTGTTTATGTAGGTATTCGATAGATTCCTATAGTCTGTTTTTTTCGCAGGAGACAAAAATAACAGATCTTTATTAGATTCGTTTAGCCCGAATAATACAGTTTTTATGATTCTGGTTCAGATTAGATTTAATTTTAGTCACTTAAGTTTCGTATATTGTTCAAAATAATGAAATAAATCCACAGAATCTGCAGTTACGAAAAAAAGCAATATCATTTTAGTCTCCGGCGAAAAAAAAAGATATATATCATGATTAATTTATCAACTAGTTATTCGTTTACTAAATACGAAAAAATATCTAGGATTCCCCAGCCGTGATACATTACAGATTGACTATATTATCATTTATTTTACTATTGTAAATAAGTACTAATTGTAGATATTGACAGGTTTAATAGAAGTTCATTTTCTTATATTGTGACTAATAGCCTAATATGACCTTGGGAAGAAACTCATTTTAATATAAAGTTTTACTGCAATGACCGCCAATGGGTTGTTAATTTCTACAATAGACCGTGGCGTATTGTTGCTGACATGAATAACTCCGAAAATATAATTTATTTACTTGATCGTGTTGAGTTTTTGTGCTCTCACTGCGAGTTTACTTTTTATGATCACTCTCTTAAGGAAGAGTGCGAACTATTTACCTAATCTGTACAAAATTACTCTATACTTAACTAGATTCATTTTTGTGAAAGGCTATTTTTGTTAAATTAAGATATTATGTTTGGTTTTGCAGTTATTTGAATTACGTCGTATGACGTCAGATTATCGGTAAACTCCGACGGGCACGGAGGTGTGGCGTTGAAAGCCGTGCATCGTCTAACGTCGTTTCAGTTCGGCAGACTTCGGCACTCGGCAGATTTCGGCACGGTGTTTGTGTGCGTGCGACTAGTCGTATGCGTGTACACTAGCTGCTAACTGAATGATAAAAATTCCTGAATAACCTACATGTATTGTAAGATATTAAAAATATTTTAAACAATATTAACTTCTCATTTATACAATAAGAGAAAAAAAATTGTTTTCTTATCGGTCACCACGCTCAAAAAGTGTAACTTGATTTAATATCAAAAACTTAACTGCATAAATAAAATAAATAATTAATTATAATTGCATAAGTTGATAAAAAATGCTATGCAATAGCTTCACCGCGGCAGTCCCCGAGTGCCACACGTCTTTTTTTTATAATAATTTTGTTTTGTTTGTAACATTCCTGTAATTAACAAAAATATTAATTTATTTAATAAATAATTTCTGTTACATTTACATATTCTTTACCGAATAAAATTGCATATGAAAAATACATACCAAATTTCTCCTACAAACAGTTTCAAATTTGGAATTAATTACGATATTTTATGCTTAAAATAACCTTTTTTAAATATTTTTCATAAGTATTAAAATACAATGTGTATTGGGGTTGAAAGAATATCCGCTAACCCAAATATTCCCGTGTGTGTGACACCATTTTCACAGCAACTTAACAACAACTAGATCTAATATAAAAAAGTGAGGTTGCCAACCAACCCACCAAAAGTGGAAAGTATGGCAAATCGTTTTGAGACTATCTGTGGGGAAGCCAGTATGTCCAGTGATGTTCAGTAGTTGACTTTGATAGATTGTAATCAACGTAATTTCAGAAACTGTTAGATCTCGTCATAGCATCGTCATCTACTTAGCGGGTCTAAGAATCGTTCTCGTTAAGTGACCTCATAACATGATTATTTGTAAGATATTATAAAATATAAAATAAATATTAACATAATATTAAATATTATTAGGTATTCGAGAAGGGAAATGGAATATTCATAAACTGCAAGCACGTTATTAAAAAGTATATTTCATTATAATTTCCATTATTCTTAAATTTAAATTATGGTAGAATAGTGTCTAGTTAGGTATAACGATTTGCACAAAAACCTAGGGGAAGGTGCTTTGTTGCGGCCGTGTCAGTAGCCTCACAGCGGACATAAATAATATGTCGGCACGTGTCGGTAAGTTCAGAAGCAAATAACATTTTTAGAAATATTAAATTTATTAAGTTATCTGATTAGAAAATCTAAACTGCCATTTAACGCACACTTTCTTACAGCGTAAAATAGCAGCTCAACGCTTTGTGTTATATATTTTACTGGAAACGAGGCATTCCATCTTAGTCCTCACGGGTGACAACGCATCTGCATTTTGATTCGTAATCGAGGATAGATGTAGGTGTCTATGGGCCACAGCAACCACTTACCATCAGGTGGACTGTGTGCTCGTTTGTTACACTTATCCTATAAAAAAAGCAACCAAAAAAATTCAAAGGAGTACACCTATATGTCCCCAAAACGACCGACGGGTTTTTTGTTACATACTATAGGCTGTAACTTAAAATAGTTTTAAAAACTTGTCGTGACTTCATCGTTAAATGAGCGAAGAATTTTTAGAATTTGTATAATTTACTATGTTTGAAGCGTAATAAGAACACGCTTTGGTGAAAAGTTAACATTCCCTCGCTTAAGTATACAATTATTTTGAAGATTTCCTTTGAGGAATGTTTCCGAGTAGGAAGTTATTAACTTTTAAAAGTAAACCTTTTTAGGCTGTATGAATAGGCTACATATACATACAACCCAACTTTTCGATTTATCAAGCTTCTAAGGAGCAGAGAACGTGTTTTTATTTTATTTTCTATTACATAGAATAAGTGTCGGCGACAAGCATACAATCAACCAGTGACGAACTGTGTTTAAGACTATTTCAATTCCTTAATTAGTGTAGTGTCAATTTACCAAGTGACGAACTTTATTTTAAGACCATTATAATTTCTCAATTAGTGTAATTAGCTTATTAACTCTTATTAGAATATAATTTAAATATAATTACAAAATTGAAAGGTTAGCTTTTAATGATAATTTTGTAAGGAAGTTTTTAAGCAAGAATTTGTATTGTAAATACTTATAAAAAAATTAAGTTTTGTTTAACGCTTAAAAACTGGTGTTAGATTAAAGGTTTATACGTAACATAATGTAAACAAAAAGAAATAAGTAGATTAGACATCTGTTTTAATAAATATACGACAAAATGTATAGTAAATTAGCAATTTTGTAGGGTTTTTGTTCTATAGGTATATATAAGTTTTGTATAGAGGACTTAATAGTTTTATATTATTATTTTATGCTATAGAACATAACTAGAGCAATCTAACAATATATGATTTGTAAGGGTTTTTTGAAATTTTTAATAAATAAAGGCTCCTAAGGTTTCTACTCGAAGTAAAAACAACGCGCGAGATAGGGAAAACCGCGCTAACGCCCGTACGGTAACTCCGGCGGGTATATAAGCCGAGCAAATTTCGGCTCAAATCGGAGGATTGCCAGGAAGCAGGGGATCGTTCTACCTGGGCTACTCTCGGAGAACCCAAAGAGGATCCCCCAGAGTCGCCCAAAGGCTGTGACTATACAGGAGGACGGGTGGGCTACCATCACCAGAGGGAAGGGTAGGCAACCAGCCCCCCCCCCCTCAGCACCAATAGAAACGGTGGCTCCCACAGAGCAAAGGGCAACCACTGGGGCGACTCTCCGACCTCCTGCCAAAGACGCCACCGAGAGGCAACCCTCCCAAAGAGGCGGAGGAATAGGAGCAGGAAAACGGAACAGCTTCCTCCTCAGGCTGTGACCACCTCTACCCATACAACCACAGGACCAATAGCCTCGCAGGCGCAGGTTGCTACAAAAACACCAGCACCAGCTACGGTAAGTAGAACGCCAGAAAGAGCCCTACCGGAAAGCAGAGCCCGCTCCACACAAAGAGCGTGCTCCATGCAAAGGAAGACCTTAACCAATGCCCCGAGACCAGCGCCTTCACAGCGTAGTGCAGAACGCAGACCACCAACTTTCGACTTCGAGACGGCTGATGCCATCCACAGATTGGTAGGCATAGCCATCGAAGTCGGAATACATGTCCTGGCCGACATTAGGGCCAGGACAGACCCCGTTACCGCCGTCATGAAGGCGCTGGCATTACTACTGGCAAGGCATTACGGAGGATAGTAACCTGCGTCTGCTATACTGGAACCCGGACGGGATTCGGCAAAGGATCCATGAACTCCGCACGGTCACCCAGCAACAGGACATCCAGGTGATCTTGCTGGGTGAAACCAAATTACGACCAACAACGCATCTAAAGCTGCCTAACTACACTATCTATAGGAGGGACGAGGTCGATCCTCAAGGGGTCGCTTATAGAGGGACAGCGATGCTGGTGAGGAGAGACATCGTCCACCAGGAGCTGGACCTGCCAGACTTCCAGACGATGCATTCAATCGACATAAAAATGGAGGTGGCGGTTGAGGAACTAAGGATCTTTGCAGCATACCGCCCGCCAGGGACTCCATTTCACTCCTCAGACATCCGGACGGTAATGGAAGGTACGGCACCCACCATCATCGCCGGAGACATGAACGCCAAACAACCGGCGTGGGGGTCCAGAGTGATCACCCCGCCGGGTCGTGAACTCTATGAAGATGCTGAAAACCACAATTATGACGTTCTAGGTCCCGAGGAACCGACGCACATTCCTACTGACCCTAGGAAGCGTCTGGATGTATTAGACATCGTGCTCACTAGGAACGTCAACTACCCAGTAGTGGTAGAAGTGCTGTATGACCTGAATACACAGCACCTCCCGATTCTGATAACCCTTGGCACTAAGGCAGTGACTTCACCGCCCAGAGCTGTCAAGACCAAGATCGACTGGAGGCTCTACCACCAACACCTGCAGGAGAGACCTCCAGTCCATACACCGATCAACTCAGCGGACGACGTAGAGGCCGCTGCAACTAGAATATCCACGTGCATCCAGGAGGCCCTCAACGCGGCCTCTACGATCGTCCCTCTCACGGGAAGGAAAGAGGAGCTGCCGCTAAAGATACGCGTGCAGCTAAACCACAAAAGAGCGCTGAGGAAGCTCTGGGCGCGTACTCGCTGCCCTAGAGTAAAAAGAAGACTTAACACCTTATCAGACGAACTGTCGGTTACAATACAGGCCCACAGAGGAGAGGCCTGGGAGCGGCGCATATGGAAGGCGGACGAACAGCATGTGTCGCTCTATAAATTGAACCGGCAGTTAACGAAAACTAGACCACCTGTTTGCCCGCTGACCAGCAACGCGGGCATTCAATGTTACGATGCCAAGGGCAGAGCGGATATCCTAGCTGAGCACTTCGAGGAGCAGTTTATGCCGAACCCAGCAAGTGCGGAGTTCCTGAAAATCCATACCCGGAAGGAGAGCCGCGTGCGGTAGCTCCTGTCGTCGCCCGCGCCACCGCTTGCAGGAGAGTGGTTTATATCCCCCGCCGAACTGCGGATGACAGTAACCCGCCTGCAACCGAGGAAGGCGCCGGGGCACGACGGGATTACCAACGCTGCACTACGACAGCTGCCCAATAGAGTCCTTGTAGAGATAGGTCGGCTCTACAACGGCATATTGCGGATATCCCACTTCCCGGAGGACTGGAAGAAAGGCAAAGTCATCGTCTTGCCGAAACCCGGGAAGGACAGGCAAAGAGCTGCCAACTACAGGCCGATCACGCTGCTACCGCATATAGCTAAACTGTGCGAAAGATTACTGTTAAGACGTCTCCGCCCGTGCATCCAACTTCGGGCGGAGCAACATGGATTCAGGAGGGGTCACTCAACAGCAACACAGCTGACCGGAGTGCTGCACCTGCTTGCGGCCGAACACAACTGTGGCCGCATATCGTTGGGCGTCTTTCGAGAAGGCGTTCGACCGGGTGTGGCACACAGGATTACTCTACAAGTTAGACGTACAAACAAGTATCCCTCCTGCTATATTGCGGCTAGTGGCGTCTTTCCTGGAAGGCAGGAAGTTCTACGTCTGCATAGAGGACGCTGAGTCCGCAATAAAGACCATAACAGCTGGTGTGCCACAGGCCAGCTGTCTGTCTCCAGCCCTGTACGCGGCGTACACAAATGACATCCCTACCCTAGCAGGACACTTGCACGAATGGGAGGACGACGCCGAACTAGCGCTTTTTGCGGATGACAGCGCATACTTCACGTCGTCCAGAAGAGCCCACATTGCAGCTGCCAGGATGCAACGTCTGCTGGACCTGCTGCCACCATGGTTGGATGAGTGGAGGATGGCCGTCAATGTTAGCAAGACGACCGTTCTACTCACTCGCCGCTATAGAAATCTACCACCACCGCTAACTCTCGGAGGCCAGGAGATCGCATATGAGAAGGCCGTGACCTACCTTGGATGTCGGATTGACAGGATGTTGCATATGACGGCGCACGTCGACTCTGCTATGCGCAAAGCTCGATGTGCGCGGGCAATGCTCCGCCCTGTCCTGACATCCAAGTTACCGACAAAGTCGAAGTTAACTATCTACAAAACATACATAAGACCCCTGCTAACATACGCTGCTTCGGCCTGGTATGCACTCCTGAGCGATCGTCAGAAGCGGCGACTTCAGGCCCAGCAGAGTTTGTCATTACGAACCATAGTCGGAGCGGGTCGATACGTCCGTAACGACGTTATAGCGGCCAACTTGAAGATGTAGAGCCTACATGAATTCGTGGTCCGGCTGGCGCGCAGTATGTTCGACCGCGCCGACAACGGGCCACACGAACACCTCAACGGCTTCGCGCCGTTGTACTCACGGCCGCCGGACGGGCGACCCTATCCAAGAGAACTCCTCCCTATATAGATTAGGGAGTTGAGTAAATCCCACAATGCCGCAGAAAGGCCAACTCAGACATAATAATTTGTGTTAAACACAAATTATTAGATAACCACCCTTAATGAAAAATTTAACCAACTGCGACAAAAGTCGCCAAAACAACGCCTGTAACATCAAGGCGCCCAGGACCGGCACACTGTAGTGTGCCGTGAGGAACATCCGGGTAAAGGGGTACACCCCGAGGCCCGAGACCTGCACGGCATTATGCCCCGTAGAGGACAACAACGACGACGCTCAAATCGCAGTCGCAGCACAGCCGTCGAAGAGGCTACAACTAAAAGGAAAAAGGAAGCCGAAACCTAAGGAACAAGAAGCCACCTAGAAGAAAAGTGTTTTATTTGCCTCCTCCCGGCTGATCGTCTATCTCTCTCTTTCTCGGGGTCCTAGTAGGGTCGTAGTATACATACGCATTTAGGGGTGCGTTGGACGTGCGTCACCAGCACTAGGCAAGGAACGTACGTTATAAGTGGGAGATTGCCCAGGGCGACTGCGGGCACTGGACGTGTCCCTGCCGTCCGAAACAATAAGGGTGACAACTGAGCACACAGTCCATCTGATGGTAAGAGGAAGTCCATAAACATCTAGATTTCTGCTCGATTAAGAATCAAAATGCATATGCGTTGTCACCCCTGAGGACTAAGATGGAATGCCTGATTTCGAGCAAAAAGGGTCTCCGGTTCTCTACACTCACAACACAAAACACAGCAGCAATCAGATGCCATTTTACGCTGGTCTTCTGTGAGAGTATGGTCCTTCCCCGGTCGAGCCGACCCATTCGTGCTACAGCCATAACATAGCTGCAGCGTGGCTCTACCACGTATAAAACTACCCGCCACCGTACCCGAGTATGAATTGAAATTTACCTGTATTATAATTTTAACGATACATTGTATGTTTAGCTCCGGCTAAAGAAGCAAATATCAGCTAATTTGAATTACCTAGTGGCTGTAGAAACCCACACTATATCGCTGTTTACTGATATAATATACAAACAGCTAAAACTCACGCGGCAAAATTAATTGGTGTACTTTATTAACTTTGAGGAGTACGCGAAATATCGCATGCGCTATCATTGCTATTGCCATTATCACTAAACCCGACCCCACTATCCCCAACACCACCCTCAATGATGCAATAAGAAACACACAAAACCACATTAATGACGATAAAATTAATAAAATAGCCAGTTTACCTTTCCAAACTGGGTAGGTTTATTAAGTAACACGTAAAACTCAGTAATAAATAAGCCATGGTAGCTCAGATGATTAGCGCTCGCTGTAAAATTCACAGTACGCGAGTAACCCAGGTTCGATCCCCGCCGGTACCAATGTAATTGTTAATTGCAAATTTAAGTGCTGATTTACCACGTGCTCTGTGGTGAAGGAAAGCATCGTAAGCAAACCTGCTTGTCTGAAAAATAAGAAAAAAATTATTGCGAAGACACGTGAAGTTCGCCAACACGTATTGGGGCAGAGCGGCGAAGACATCCTTGCCCTAAAACCCTCTCCAAACCCGGCAGTGGGACGTATATAGGCTGTAGCTTTAACTTTAATACCTATAATAAATTTTCGCAAAGTAACTCTCAAATTCTATTTCCAAACACATACACCACCGTTGATATACTAAACGTGTATCATAAACAGGGCATCATCCCGAGAAATTTACTCTACGATGATTCTATTATCCATTACATCCTATCAAAATTCCACTACTGATCGTAGTTTTCAACCATAGATTATCTCACAGGGGGGGAGGGGAGGTACAATTGCCATAGTTGCCTCACTTGGCAGACGGGTTAGCAAAGGAAGATTTTTATTACAGCGGACCCCCGGTAATCCGGCCCCTGGCTAACCCGTCCCCCCTTTTAATCCGATATGTCTTGAACTTGTTGGTAGATTCGATTCGCACTATGAATCCGTCCGGGGGGAGGTGTCCTTCGCGAATACTTGGACAAACAGGTTGCAATTAGTTCACGCCACCACGAATATTGCTTGACGGGTATTGTCTCAGTTCAAATATAACTATGGTAGCGGCCTAGCGGGCTTTCATTACTTACTGTTTAGATATTCATTGTGCATCACATGATATTTTCATTTTTTATTATTTTATATTTGATATGTAATCTGTCTGATTACAAGGTACTCTTTTTACTTTTAGTACTCTACAGTCCGACAAATTCGATAATCCGACATCGCCTTGTAAAACGGATAGGGTGACAAACGAGCACACAGTCCACCTGATGGTAAGTGGTTGCTGTGGCCCATAGACATCTACATCCATCCTCGATCACGAATCAAAATGCAGATGCGTTGTCACCCGTGAGGACTAAGATGAAATGCCTCGTTTCCAGTAAAAAGGGTCTCCGGTTCTCTACACTCACCATACGAAATACAGCAGCATTAAGCTACTATTTCACGCTGGTATTCTGTGAGAGTGTGGTCCTTCCCCGGTCGAGCCGACCCATTCGTGCTACAACTATACTACTAATATAACTGCAGCATGGCTCTACCACGTAAAAAGTATAATATTTGTCGGATTAACGCGGGTCCGCTGAATCTTGATTGAATTGAAATAATTATCTTGCACACTTTCTGTTTCATTTCCGTTTGTCTTTCTTACTATACCCGCGGAAGGACAGGGGGTGGTGAATTAACTGTATTAAGAAGTAAAAACTTCTTCAGGCACGTTGGGCAATCTTTATATGGGTCGAATCTCATGAGTTCGCGTCACATTCAAAATCAAATCAAATTTTTTGATTATGAAGGTACGGAGAGCCTTCTTTCTGTGGACATGTAAACAACACACGCTAATACAGACACACACACACACACACACACACACACACACACACACACACACACACACACGCTCGCACGCACGCACACACACACACACACACACACCCACACACACACACACACACACACACACACACACACACACACACACATACACACACACACACACACACACACACACACACACACACACACACACACACACACACACACACACACAGGCACACACACACACACACACACACACACACACACACACACACACACACACACACACACATTTGCAATAGTGCCAACATAATTTTTTTTATCCCCCTTTTTACTGTCATAAATTTTACATTTTAAATAATACTTGTTAATATTATATAATAATTAAACATTATAAATATAATACATAGATAAACAAATTATAGAAATAGAACTAAGAATAGGGAAGGAAACTGGCCCCTGAAATACAGGTATTATATCCTAGTTTAGGGGCTAATGACCACTGTAAATTTGGTGCATGTAATATGTTTATCAATAACGATTATTATTATTATTATTATTATTACCAACATGCTGTAATAGCACTATATAATAATATAAATGTATATTAATTAATAAGTCAATTAAGTTGTATTTATTTATATTTCGTACTGGATTTGCGCATATCGTCATATGTTTTGATTATCAAATAAACCATTTAAAAATATTAAATAAACTATATAAACCATAATTATATTATAATTGTTGCTCGAAGTACTAATGCTAATGATTTTAATTTATAAATTACAAAAGTTTAATTTTTGATAGTCTACTTCTATTAATTTGTAAATCGACAATATATCACAAATTATTTCTTTGCTTTAAATTTTACTTCTGTCGACAGTCCCCAATAACTGCCATTTATTATCATTATTATGTATTTTAGGTTCGAAGAGACTACGGTTCTTTATCCCGTGTGTGATTCAAATAATAATGATTGTCTGGGAGGCTTTGCTCGTTTGTACTATGAAATCCATGCGTTACTGAAAGAAAAAAACAATGCACTTTTATTAAATGCCGGTGATACTTTTCAAGGAACGTATTGGTATACGCTAATGAAATGGAACATAACGCAGAAATTCATAAATTTACTACCCAACGACGTACATGTAAGTAAAAAATAATAATATTTTATATGATTAGGTGAATAAGTTTTAATCGACGTACAACTTTCCATATTTTACTATAAAACTCTACTTTATCTCAGCATTGTCATTTTAATTTGAATTATTGATAATTATTTTTTAACATATTTTTAATAAATTTCAATAGAGAAGATGGATGGGTGCTGCCATCTGCTTGGGATCCTATAATCAACAAAATTAAACCCAAACCCAAGCATACCACTGCAAGACTTCATGATACTATAAGCTAGATTTGCGTAAATCGGACCAAAAATTAATATTCAAAATCTGAAGGTAGCCGGCCTAACTATGACATTGGGACGTCAAACATCTCAACCCCCCAACCCCCCACCCCCGTGACCATGGGTGCTGTAAAGCACCCGAAACCTCGGGATAATATAATAAATTAAAGTAATTAAACGCGATAAAATCCGTTATTAATAGTTATATTCAATGTGTAGTGTTCGCGTAAATTTAAGAAATCATTATTTTTCATATATTTCGCAAGTTTTAATGTATGAAATATCATTTCGCAACAAACTATTGATATCTACTTTGGGGTCAAGTACAAAGAGAAAAATATAGATTATTTAATCGATCAGTAATAAAAAAGTTATATGATATGTAATATGATAGATACATCATTTATCCACACAGCACATGTCAGAAAATTCATCACCCCCTTTTATTCTGTGAGTGCCGTAAGTAATGGATATGCTAGAAAGAAATAATATCCCATAGATGGCGGTATAACTATTCCATTTACACCAGGCGAAAATGCCGAGTCTGGGAGTTCCGCCAAAAATGCAGGGCGTTCGGTACTGCGATTGCTAATCCGTCTGCCAAGAGTTGCTGTTGTTGCAAACACTTCCGTTAAAGAGTCCAAGGCGGGCAGTGGACTTTTAGAGGCTGACGAAGAAAAAGAAGACATCAAGTGTATACCTCATCTGCAGGAAATAAACCCTGCTGATTAACGAATGACTCAGGCGACTAACTACTGGCAGGGTGCCTGCTAAAACTAACCGACTTAATGACTTATAAGCTTATAACATTGTCTGGATTTTAACCGTGGAATTTTTTATAGGATAAGGGTGACAAACGAGCACATAGTCCACCTGATGGTAAGTGGACGCTTCTTTTTTTATTAATTTTTCATTTTTTAAACATTACCCTCACACTAGGATTTTCTTCTGTATCGTGGAGGCAGTTTACAAACATAAATTGCACAAGGACAAACATCCCGACCCGGAACAATTATTGGTAGGCCATACAAATACTTGTTCCGTGCGGAATTGGAACCCGTGGCCCTCAGCGCAGCCACTCATTGTTAAGCCACTGCGCCACGAGGCCGCCGCTATGGCTCATAGACATCTACATTTAACCTCGCTTTTGAATCAAAATACAGATGCGTTGTCACCTTTGAGGACTAAGACGGAATGGAAAACTCACCATACGAAACATAGCATCATTAAGCTGCTATTTTACGCTGCTATTCTGTGAGAGCGTGGTCCTTCCTCGGTCGAGCCGACCCATTCATGCTACAACCATAATAGCTGCAATGTGGCTCTACCACGTAAAAAATGCGTAAATAATTTATTTAAAGTAGTATTTTATATTAAAAGGTCTTTGTTTAGCGGTGACTTAAAAAAATTATTGTCTTAAATAAAGTTATTTTTTTCAGACAATAGGCAATCACGAGTTCGATGATGGAGTAGCGGGCCTGGCTCCATACCTTGCGGCGCTCCGTGCACCAGTTGTTGTTGCTAATATCGATACAAGTGCTGAACCTGCTTTAGATGGTCTGTACAAATCACATGTAATACTAAAGAAAAAGGGCCGTAAAATCGGTATAATAGGGTTAGCTACTCCAGAAACGAGGGTAAGCTAACGTGATAATAGTTTGATAGATTACGAAATGTATAGCTACAGGCTATAACTACAGGTATTTTTTCATTCACAGTCATAATTATTCCTAATTTTTCAAAATGTTACAGACAACTTCAAATTCAGAAGATGTAAAATTTTTGGATCCTGTTAACACTACTAAAAAAGAAGTTGAATTGCTGACTAAGGAAGGCGTTGATATTATAATTGTTTTGTCACACTGTGGCCTTGAAGTCGACAAGTAGGTACATTCAATTTTTAAACCCAATTTTGAATCAAAATCAGGAAAGGAATAAAATTTTATGTGAATTATCATTTATATGTTAAGTAACATTCAAATATATAAAATATTAAAAATACATATGAATAAAACTAAAACTAAGATTATCATACAGACCGGCGGTGTAGTGTCAAGAATGCCGACTGACATTGAACGTTTTCTCGCTGAATGGATAGATTAAGGCTTTGAGCGAGAAAAGAAGCCAGTTACATATTTATCAAAATTGTTGAGTTTTGTTGTTTGACTTACATAATTTGATTGCATTAATTTTGTTATTGGTCTTGATATTATTGACATGGGAATTTATTTTCTTTCTCTGGTCTAATATCATTTTCACAGAATGATTCGTAGTCAAATTTATAATACCTATATTGTATAGTAGCGCTGATTTGCCTGCACCCAGAAATATATATTAAAATAGTTGATTTTTAATAACATCTATACGTTACCAGACGATATGGCTACTCCACAAGCCCGAAGTTGCTGAAGTGTGATGTAACGTTACTTACTTATCTGTGTGATATATTACGTACTAACTGTTGATTTTAAATTTATAGGTATTTTCATCACAATTAAAAATATCATCCTCGATATTTTTTTTTCTTATAATTTTCACTGTTAGTGTAATAAATAAATAAATTTATGGATAAAGGAATGAATATTAGAAGTATTTTTAAATCCGCTACCGGATTGTATACACTTTAATGTATATAGGCAGGGTTAATACCCAAGGTATTATCTATCGGTCTACCTCACAGTAGTGCAGATGTAAAAAAGATAGGTGTAATAAGAAGTACAGAAATTCAATATACCAATATACTGAATAACATAATAATAATGAGAACGCTCAAGGTCGCTCGTTCTCAAATGGCAGCCTCGTATCGGTAGGTGAAGTGTAGGGCGACCCCCCACTAGATGGAGTGATGACCTGGTAGGACATGCAGAAAGTTGATGGATGTAGGTGGCTCAGAACCATGCTTTGTGGCATTCCGTGGGCATTGGACCGGCCTATGTTCAGCAGTGGACTTGTTAAGGGCTGTAATGATGATTTTAAACATAATAATAAAATTAAAATAACATATTGTATATAAAAACACACACACACACACACACACACACACACACAAATACACACAAACATATGCATTTTATTTAATATTCTCCTGTTAAATTCGATAAAATTAATGCACTACATTCCAAGCATAAATTAAACGATCATAATTTATACATATATATTAGCATGAAAAATATGCAAGTTAATTAAAAAAATAGTATAAGTGTATTTATTATTATATTGGTACTTTACTTATATAACAACAAATGTTTTTGTACATTCTGATTTCCATTTCCAAATATTTAATAACCACAACACAAATTTGGCTGCCTTTCTTCACTATATAGCTATTGAATATTTCTAAAATAATAAATTTTATTAAATAGTAGCAGTGCGTATATACCAACAAAACATTCCAAGAACCTACAGAATAATAGAGCAATTTCCAGATTTCACGAAAATCTAGCATCAACATCAAAGTTATTCCCGTATACCTATATCTCAATTTTCTTTAGACGGCCACTTACATGCAATTTAAATGCAAAGACAAAGACCTATATTTTCCAATAAACTTTCCATTTTATTGACTATAGTGCATGGGATATCGAAATATATTTATTTCTTAACTTACTGAGTAAAGTTACAGATATAGCCGCGGTAGCTCGGAGGCTACGTCAGGAATCCGGGTTCGATCTTTGCCGGTTCGAATGAAACGGTTAATAATAATTTAAGTGCTGTTTTACCAAGTACTTGGCAGGGGACGAAAACCAAATATGTTTTCGCAATATTGTCTATTTTTATTCCTTATAAATACATATTTATATACACATAATAATGTAATGTCCTCCAGACCGGATTTCGGCCACGGCAGGCCTGCCTCAACTAGACTAGCCATCGGCGCAGGAAAGGATTATAGTGCCCAAGTGTATGCGCAAGCACAGGTGCACTCTCTATTCCCTCACTCTTAGAATCCGATGGGACGATAAACCAACACGACCGGAGAGAGATCAGGCGCAGGATCAACGGCTTAACGTGCTTTCCGAGGCACGGGAGTGAGACACCGCCAACTTCCTGACTCCGGGCAGCTACTGAGAATTTTTGGACAGAAAAACTCAATAACTGATTTTTTTTGCCCGACCCGGAATTCGGACCCAGGACCTCATGATCAGCAGTCACACTACGACAATCACTAGACCGAGGAGGCAGTCATATATATACATAATATTGTATATATAAATATGTATATATAAGGAATAAAAATATTTCGAAAACAGTTGGTAAGGCTCCTGTTTGCCCAGGAGTTCGTCTGGATAGGTACCAGGATAAGTACCTCTGACCAGTCCTGCCACCAAACAGTGGTGATTGCATTGCTGGTTCCGGTCTGAAGGGTATAGACTACCAGTATAATCACATGCTGTGCGGCATCCCATCTTATTTCTCTTCTACGTCTAAAGTTGGCTGCAGGTGTCCATGGAACTTAGTAGCCGCTTACTACCATGTTGGCTGTATGTTCGTCTGTCACTTTAGTTTTATTTGTAAAAAACATGTAAAGTCTTCGAATAAAACTATTATTTACGGATTTTATCACGTTTAATTACTACTTTAATTTATTTTTGTTATCCCGACGTTTCGGGTGCTTTACAGTATCCATGGTCACGGGGGGGGGGGGGGACTGAGATGTTTGACGTCCCAATGTCATAGTCCGGTTACCTTCAGTTCTTGAATATTAATTTTTTGCTAGATTGTGAATGTGGTCTCCCTTACATAGGACGAACAAAGAGATCTATAAAAACCTGCGTGAAGGAACATATAGCTGACGTGAAGCACTGACGCTCCGGGAATTCTGCAGTCTGCGAACATGTTCAAGATCGTCCCCACCATTACATTAGATTTGATAAACCACAAATCCTTGTAAAAGAACACCGATTCCTACCAAGCATGACAGCGAGGCTATTGAAATTAAAAAAAAACATCCAAATTTAATAGAGAAGATGGATGGCATGTATGCGTAGATATATGGATGTAAAAGAGGCGAAAGAGGTATGTCAGGATCGTGCCAAATGGAAGTCCGTAGTCTCTGCCTACCCCTCTGGGTGACAGGCGTGAGTGTTTATGTTTAAGATGGATGGGTCATCTGCTTGGGATCTTATAATTAACATAATTAAACCCAAACCCAAGCATACTACTGCAAGACTTCATGATACTACGAGTATAAGCTCGTTTTGTGTAAATCGGACCAAAAATTAATATTCAAAAACTGAAGGTAGCCGGACTAACTATGACATTGGGACGTCAAACATCTCAGTCCCCCCCCCCCCCCGTGACCATTGGTGCTGTAAAGCACCCGAAACGTCGGGATAACGACAATAAGTTAAAGTAGTAATTAAACACGATAAAATCCGTGAATAATGGTTTTATTCATGTGTAGTGTTCGCGTAAATTTAAGAAATCATTATGTAGTCTACGTTGAAGTAGCGTGCCAATCTCATTGCTCCGAGGAGGAGAGGGAAGGGAGGCCTGTGCAGTGGGACGTATGTAGACTTTTAGTCTACGTTATTTTATTATAAGAATGTTGTTGAAAGTTATTGTATTACTTTTAATGTTGTAACTAACATACATTCGTTAATAAGTTACTTAGTTGAGGCGTTAATGGCCGACCAACAGCGGTGTATCTATTTGAAAATGCCCATTTTATATCACACAGATTTGCGTTAAGTAGCAAATATTTGAGTAAGGCTTTGTATTGAGGGTTTTGCACTCAAAAAACTAGGCGAATAGCAGACGCGTTGGCGGTCTTTTAAAAAAGTAGGGCCTTTTCTTAAATGTCCCTAAACCGTATCGGTTTATTACCCTATTTCGACCGAAAGGTGTTGAAAGGCGCAAGAGTTTGTATAGGCTAAAGGAAATGTTAACCAAGGCATATTGCTTCCGACAGATGGCGGTAAATACCCAGCCTGGAGACTGGGACCAGCGTCAATCCTTAATTCGCCTGCCAAGAGTGACGGTTAAAGCAGATCCTCATTACATCTTTGCAACTGGACTCTATAGAGCAGTGGTCTTCTATAGGCTGATTGAGAAGATGTAGTAATGCATTAGCGCTATTTTTTAGTTTATATATTAGTGGAAGGTTCTAAATTTTAAAGATAAAGTTACAGCCTATATACGTCCCACCTCTGGGCACAGGCCTCCTCTAATTTCTGAGAGGTTTTAGGGCAAGGAAGAGTTCGCCGCGCTGTTACAATGCGTGTTGGCGAACTTAATATGTCTTTCAAATCAAATCAAATAATTTATTTGTCAAACATATGTAGGTAAAAAGTTACAAACTTGGTGGAAAAGGTATAATACGTAACACTATGTTTCGCCTACAAAGGCATACAAATATTTGTTTATCACCAACACCTTAATTATCAATTACATAAATATTAACATGTTATAAATAAATCGTCCATTAGTTATTGCAGGTACTAATAACCATTCATTTTATCTTCAAAGTATTCGTTGATAGAGTAGTATGCTTTATACCTATAATAAAAAACTCGAAAGCAATTTCTTAAATTTGTCTATATTATCGGTTTCTTTGATGTATCTTGGGAGTTTATTAAAAATTTTAGGAGCCATACCCAGGAAACTTTTCGAATACAGGGCTGTTTTATGAGGTTTTGTGCGTAGTTTGTTCCTATGTCGTTTATTATTAGCGTTTTCAAATATGCTAAAATGTTTCCTTACAAACATAGCTACTTCAAATATATATAAAGATGGTAGGGTCAGAATGTTAAGATCAATAAAATGCGGTTTGCAACTATCGGTAACCTGCAACTGACATACTGCTCGTAAACATTTCTTTTGCGCTTTAAATACTAGTTCGCGTTTTGGAGAATTTCCCCAAAATATTATACCATATCTTAATGTTGAAGAGAGAGAGAGAGAGAGAGTCTTTGAAATATATTTTTTTCTTATTTCTCAGAAATGCAGGTTTCCTCACGATGTTTTGCTTCATCGCCGAGCAAGTGGTAAATCAGCATTTAAAATAGCAATCAACAAGTTAATTTTAGAAGTGGCTTAATCCGGCGTAAGAGAGTCAACCACCACAAACCATCCCGTGAGTGTCATTAGAGGTGGCTGAGGATACTGCAGACGGCAGATAACTGTAGTAGGAGTTGGCAACAGCATCTCTCTTTTAATAACTAAACATTATAAAAGTCTGTGGTTGCAAACCTGCCATGCTACAGTTATATTAGTAATATAGTTGTAGCACGAATGGGTCAGCTCAAGCGGGGAAGGACTTCAATCTCACAGTATACCAGCGTAAAATAGTTTAATGCAGATGTGTTGTGTATGGTGAGTGTGGAGAACCGGAGACCCTTTTTACAGGAAAAGAGGCATTCCATCTTAGTCCTCACGAGTGATAACGTATCTGCATTTTGATTCGTAGTCGAGAATAAATCTATATGGGCCACAGCAACCACTTACCATCAGTTGGACTGTGTACTCTCTTGTCACCGTATACTATAAAAAATGTGGCAATCTGCGGGAGAGGCCATTGTTCAGCAGTAAACTTTGATAGGCTGTAAACTGTATTGATGATTATGCAGTTGAAAGATTAGAAAAAAAAACGTGTATTAGTTGGTAACTAATTACTTTAACGAATTTTGACTTTAAAATTTTCAGAGAAATTGCAAAAACAGTTGGCGAAAACATAGATATTATAGTGGGTGGTCATTCACATAGCTTGTTATGGAACGGAAAGGCGCCAACTAAGGAACACGTGTCTGGGCCATATCCGATTGTTATTACGCCTGATACCGATCCCGATCATAAGGTAAAAATACAATTTAAGTCATAAAAATTTACTTTAGCTTTACGACCAAGACGTTCGTCTACTGAAAATAGATCTTAATAATATGATTGTTACGTGACTTTTTTGGCAAAAGCGGATTTGCCAACATATACTTGAAAATATTTTTTTATTACACGCAAGTCCTTTGACGGCATTTTTGTTGACATTAAAGAACAATGAAAGAATTATTTCCGCCACTCAGCAACAGTGGTTTGGCAGGCAGGCAAGAGGTCGAATAAACTTAATTTTTAAAATAAATTACAAACAAATTGAGAAATGAACACATAGTTTACGTGGTAGAGCCATGCTGCAGCTGTATTAGTAGTATAGTTGTAGCACGAATGGGTCGGCTCGACCGGGGAAGGACCACGCTCTCACAGAATACCAGCGTGAAATAGCAGCTTAATACTGCTGTGTTTCGTATGGTGAGTGTAGAGAACCGGAGACCCATTTTACTACAAACGAAGCATTCCATTTTAGACCTCACGGGTGACAACGCATCTTCATTTTGATTCGCATTCGAGGATAGATGTAGATGTCCACTTACCACTTACAAAAAGGTGGACACTTTGTCATCCATATCATAATTATAAAAAAGTGGGTGTTGTGGTCCGTAGACATCGTAGAAACGCCTGGTTTTTAGTAAAAATGGTTTTTGGTTTGGGACACTCACCATACGAAATACTTCAGCAATAAACTGCTATTTAACGCTGTATTCTGTATTCTGTGAGAGCGTGGTCCTTCCCCGGCCGAGCCGATCCACTCGTGCTAGAACCATAATATAGCTGCAGCATGCTTTTACCATGTATAATATCAGGCTGTGGCGTGTTTATATTAGACTTCAAGGATGATGATGTAACTTATTAACTCCTCTGTTTCTTTAATTTTACTATACAAATATTTTACATCAGATTTAGGGTCTCCGGTTTTCTACACTCACCATACAAAACACAGCAGCACTAAGCTGCTATTTTACGCCGGTGTCTGTGGCAGCGTGGTATTTCCCCGGTCGAGCCGACCCATTCTTGCTGCAACCATGATTTAGTTGCAGCGTGGCTCAACCACGTATTTCAAAAATGTTTTATTAACTACAGCTTAGCAAAGTCCACTGTTGAGTATAGGTTGTCATCAGCCTCATCACACAACCTCAGACACTCAGGGGACGATACGGGACAGTGTATATTCTTCCACCGCCATTACAGTGTACATTTATATGGCCTGGTACATTTGAAAACAAAAATAAAGTTACTGCCTAAATATATCATACAAACTCCTATCATGTCCATGAGGGTTTTAGGGCAACGACATGTCCGCCGCGCCGTCGTAATGCGTGTTGGCAGACTATTTTACATTTTAATATAATTCCGCATTAATTAGTGCGTAGAAAAACTATTTTTAAAAGTAGCAGCGTTAAAAGCGGCATCTTTGAAAAGTTTTTGAGATTCGAAGTATTTCCTGTAATTTTTTAATTTCCATCAATAGCTGCGGAGAAAAACTTGAAAATAATATTAGATTTATTATCAGGTTATAAAAGTTACGGTTTTGTACTCGTAGATAATCTACTTGAAGCGGACTTTTTAATCGATTTTACGATATGACAGCTTCTTAATTGGGCCTACGGTCGAATTATAAATAGAACAAGAAGTATTTTATGAAATATGTCTAAAAGTGATAAATCTAATGTAAAATATTTGAATAGTAAAATTAAAAGGACAGAGGAGTTACCGGTCCACCGGATGACAAAAGGAAGGCCAAAGTCACATCATTACCCTTGGAGTCTAAGATAAACACGCCACAGCCTGATATTATACGTGGTAGAACCATGCTGCAGCCATATTATAGTTCTAGCACGCGTGGATTGGCTCGGCCGGGGAAGGACCACGCTCTCATAGAATACAGAATACTGCGTTAAATAGCAGTTTATTGCTAGAACTGAGATCACATGGACAAAAGAGTACACAATCCACCCATTGGCAAGTGAATGCTGTGGGACGTAAACTTCTACATTTATCTTCCAAAACGAATACATATGCAGATGTGTCGTCACCCCTGAGGATTAAGATGGAATACCTCGTTTTCAGTAACAGTATCTCCGGTTTTTTACACTCCCCATACGAAATATGGCAGCATTAAGCTGCAATTTTACGGTACTATAAATTCTGTGAAAGCGTGGTCCCACCTCGGTCGAACCGACCATTCGGGCTACAAACATAACATAGCTACAGCGTGGTTCTATACATGGCCTATGCAGAAAAGTAAATCTGATATTTCTATTTCTTTATTGTGTTTTGTTATTTATGCTAACTGCTGAAATTTATCACTACGTCAAAGCAGAGAATGTCGACTTTCGTTAAGTTTGCCTTTTGTTACCTTTCAGTCCAATAAAATTATGTTTAAAAACTAAAACTTTCCACAGGTACTGGTTGTAACTGCAGCTTCGTTTTCCAAGTACTTGGGCAATATGACTGTGTTTTTCGATAGAAAAGGTGATTTAGTCGATTTTTCCGGAACACCAGTGTTTCTCAACAGGTCAATACCAGAAGGTAGGTTTTGATTTTAAATAATTAAACATAGACAATATGCAGGCCGTGTTAATTTTTTTTTATTAAATTTATTTTGGACAAACTCTGAGGTATGGGAAAACAAAAAATATTTAGTTAAAGAAGAATAATTATTTAAATTGGTTGGGCCGTTTTCGAGAAATCGGTGAACAAGCGTAAAAAACAGGCCGTTTAGTAACTCGGTTAATTAAACTTTTACTTTGTAACAATAAGCCATTTTCCATGAGTTGAAATAATAATAATCTTTTATTCTGGTTCGGATATAAACTAAGAAACTACGAGTAAGTTCAAATTAACTATTTAGAAGTCTGTCGGTGGCATTCCCCTATCTAAAACTTTTTAACTTTTTTGAACCTTTGTGAATCTAATGAAGTGTAATTATTACGCAAAAATAAATTCATTTTATAAAAATTGAACATAAGAACAAATACAGCGTGAAAACAAAAACGCGAATCATAGTATTTGACCCGATAAAAAATGAAAATTAATCCATATATCTAATCTAATAGCTATTCAAACGTGTACTTTAGAGATATTGCTTTAATAAACCGAATATAAAAGCTTATTTTTTCATAAGTCTGAGATTTTTTTTAAATCGTTTTTATTTTTATCAGAATAATCTAAGTTAAACCCTTAGACCACAGTTCCAAAGATGTACCATTACTTAAAAATCGTGTGACTATCTAAGATAGCTATAGCGATATAAAGTCGTTTTTGCCACAGTTGCCATGTTTTGCACGCGAGTTAGCAACCGCGTTTTTAGGGTTCCGTAGTCAACTAGGAACCCTTATAGTTTTGCCATGTCTGTCTGCCCGTCTGTCCGTACTCACTTAATCTCTGTGGCCGTTAGCACTAGAAAGCTGAAATTTGGTACCAATATGTGTATCAATCACGCCGACAAAGTGGTAAAACAAAAATTGGAAAAAAATGTTTTATGTTTATGTAATGTTTGTAGCCCCCCTATATGTAAAGTGGGAAGTGATTTTTTTTAATTTCAACCCTAACGTGTGATATATGGTTGGAAAGGTATTTAAAAATGAATAGGGGTTTACTAAAATCATTTTTTGATAATGTCAATAATTTCGGAAATAATCGCTCCATAAGTAAAAAACCATGTGTCCCCCCCCTCTAACTTTTGAACCATAAGTTTAGAAAATATGAAAAAAATCTGAAAAGTAGAACTTTATAAGGACTTTCTAGGAAAATCACTTTGAACTTGGATGGAAACAACAGTACCCACTACCGGGAGCAGTTGCGGGAGCGCGGAGCGCTGCTGGAGGGCGAACATAATGGATACCTATCTTTAAACTCATAAGTGGGAACACTTATTGTGACGGACGGGAAACTACGGAACCCTACACTGAGCGTGGCCCGACACGCTCTTGGCCGGTTTTTTATTTATTATTTTGAGTTGTTATTAGGAAAATGCTGCTGTTCATTTCCTGTTTCGGTTTCCTTCTGTCGCCTTTTATAACAGCCACGGAATGATATGGGGTAGTGGATGCTGTTACACCTTGGCAAGTCAGCCCTCTGAAATCTGTATTACATAGATAGTGACCGCAGAGGCATCTTGAAGGTTATTCGTATGTTGTTTGTTATAAATTCTCCCCGATTCAGTGGATTTTGGTCGACAATTCCGGGGAGTGAGGTTACGTTTTAATACCAGTACACCGTACGGCTTTAAAGAGGATGCTTATAATTTTAATAAGTATTATCGTCGATGGTGTGCGAATAGTGATGTTAGGAGTAGTGGTGCTGGGATTAGTGGTGACGGGATTAGTGCACGCAATTGAGGGAGGGCGGGAGGTGCTCTTCAAACTAGGTAAGACAAATAATTTTATTTTATTGAGCGGATGTTTGCAGACTAACTATTAATATTTTTATTTTAGTTTTATTTACTTTGAGTTTCTAGTATTGTTCATTTACATACAAATTATTACTTTGTAAGAAAATATGACTTCACATAAAATAGAGTTAATAAAAAAGTATACGTAACTATAATAAAAACTGCTTGTTCAAATATAATGAAATTTGCAGATCCTGAAATAAAGGCTCTTTTAAAACCGTACGCAGAAAAATTACATTCATTAGTAAGGGAAGTTGTGGGATACGCTAACGAAGACCTTTCAGATTCGAAGTGCAGTTCACAGGAGTGCGCTATCGGTAATTTGGTAGCAGATGCCTTTTTAGATGCCGTAAGTATTTTAAATATAGATATAGCCTTGAATCAAGTATATATTTTACTACATATTTATGTTTCTTTTCATTACAAATATCTCTAACAGTTGAAATATAAATCGTGTAAAAACAAAAACACTACGTCAATCACATAATCTATATAAATTCTGAGAGTCAAGCAGCACTGCTAGCGCTGAGATCACACTTAGTGAACTCAAAGCTAGTTAAATAAAGGCATAAAGAGCACACAATTTGGAACCGAGCCATTTTGTGGAATCTCAAAACGCCTAGCTCAATTGAAACTTGAAACTCTTTATCGCAATAAATCACTTAAGATCTGGGCTGATGCACCAGGCTTAAAATACAAACCTAAATCCGGGCTTTTGATTGTAAATTAGCTTCAGAAGCCCTGGGATTACATAAAAATAAACTGCGCATTCCGGCAAGAACTCTGACTGGACACTGTTGTCTTAAAAATCACTTAGCCAGCCTGGGACTAAGCAACTCAAAGATGTGCCGGTTTTGTTGCTTAACGGAAAAAACGCCTCTGCACATCCTGACTGACTGTGGACCCTTAACGCGCAAACGTAACACATCTGGGAAACTATCTACTTCGCCTAGAAGAAGTGAAATTGCTCACAGCTAAGCAACTCTTATTCATTGAAGACATAGGGCTTAGCAGTGAACCAGAGCCATAGCAGCGATCGCAATAGATATTTTAGGTCGCAGTGATACTGGTCTTTCTAGACTTGCATATCTGCTCACACAAAAAATCTATGCAGTATGAATTTATGGATTTACCAAAGGTAAGGTTGTTTGAAATCTTTTTTTTTTTGCCTTTTCATTTGCTCTTATATATCAGATAGGTAAATTTTTTAAACCAGCCCTATCTCGAAGAAAGAAAATATTATTTGTGTACGAAGCCGTAAGTGAGACACCAACTGATCCTAAAGAATTGTTTAAAAGGAACGTTTTTTACACTGTTATTGATACAATTAAAAGTGCATTGGTTTACTTGACTTAAACTATTAAAATTCTATGATATGTGTTAATTTTTTTACAGAATGAAATTAATTCCTGAACGGTCAAAAATCCTGTGTTGAAAAATCAGTTGAACAGAGAGGCATAATATAATTTGTCTAGTTGTAAATTGGTTCAGGAACTTATGACAGTATTTAAAGATCTTCAATCAGCAGAGCTACATAAAGTTCTCAGACTTATTAAAAAAGCGCAGGACATTTTTCCCAAATGTGTAGACAGCACTTCATACCTATCTAACTATGCCTGTACTGTCGCCAAACGGGAACGATATTTTAATATATTAAAACATTTAAAAATTTATTTACTGTAGTGGATAAGAGCTAAGTGGACTGTGTTTATGTAGGTTTATTCTTGAAGAAAGAAGAGAGTGAACTAACTAACTGTTACTGTGATATGTATCTGACTAATTTAATGAGATAATTAACTGCTATTTTTTACTGCTAGGGGCTGAGTTTAAGATTATACAAAAACTAATACTAATTTATTAAACTATTTACAAAATGCGGTAGTCTTATAATCTTTCACAGTCATATAATCTAATGGAACCTAATAGGGAGCTTGAGGGGTCTTCTTGCTCGTTGTTCTTCTCTTGAGCGCTGTCCTACCGCGAATGTCGAGCTCCGGTTTTTTTTTGCGCCCAGAAGCAAAGTAAAGGGCTACCCTACGGGAAGCGGGGGAGGGAGGTGGTGAATGCTCTAAGCATACCACGCAGCCAGCTGCATGTTTATGTGGGACTCACTATGAAGTGTCTAACCACTAAACACCGTCTGAGACTGGCTTTGGCCTCTAGGGCCTTTCTGCCGTATCGGGAGCGACTCCTCTTGGGGAAAAGTGGGTGCAGGCACGAGCACAAAGCGGGAGCTCTTCTTTTATTCCCGCCGCCGAGGTCACGTTGGTGTTGAGTTTGTCTAAGCACCGCGAGTGCTTTTGTCGCGGAAGCCTCGCTATGATGCAGGGTGCGGGAGACGTGGCGAAGCGGGGTGAGGTACACGAGGTGACGGGCGGTTGCTCCCTCAACGTCCGTAATGGTGGTTAATATAGCGCATAGCGCCATATTATAGCGCGCTATTGCTTCATAACACATAGCGCTTGTTATGTAAGTAGTCGCCATGGCGCTATTGCGCTATGGCGCTAGATAAAAATACTATTAAGTATTTTTATCTAGCGGCAATTAGTTCCAGCAGCAGCGCTGTTGGGAGAGGACGTGTGACGCAAATTTGATCCCGTAGCGCGCTGTTCATCGCGCGCGACCTAATTTAATGTTAGACGTTGTTTAGTTAGTGTATACTATATATTGACAAGTGATCAAAAGACACAGTTGTGATAAAAGAAGCCTAACTAATGTTTTTACATGTAAATAAAATATAGATACAAAAGTGTATATAATAGTGTATGTAAATAATTGATTTTTATAAATACAATAAATAAAATTTTAAATACACCTTTATTTGATTTATAATTTATATTGAGGTTAAAATAATGTTTACATCAATTATAATTAAAATTTATTAATTTTATTTCGATTCTAATAATAAAATTAATTCTATTTTAAAAAGTACATGACTTAAAAATATTTTTAGGATTATAGAAAGTAGTAAGCCTGAAAAGTATGAAAAAGCGTGCATTGGTTTTTCTTTATCGCTTTATTTCATTTTAGTCTAAACTGCGACTTATTACGAAATAATGTTCTTATATAGCACGCGATGTATCCAATGAACGATATGTAATGTAACGTGCTAAGAGATATAGCGTGCTGCAAAACTTAACGTGCTTACCGGCCTCCTACACGCTTTTTTATAAATAGCGCGCTGTAACATAGCGTATTTAATACCGCGCTAGAAAGTTATAGTTTATAGTCTGCAGCGTGCTATTGATTTATAGTCGTTTTGAACAATTTTAAACGTCCGTAACACCTACGTTTCTACTATGTGTCAGTTGGAATCTTTTCCATAGAAAATTCTATTGCCCAGAAGTTAAATTATTTCGAATTAATAATAAAATTGCAAGCGCATGAGCCAGAAAGCACGCCATCTAGGCTTTTCATTAAGTTTGTTGTTAGTAGTTCTTTTATCTTTTTTAACACTGTCTGCAGAACAACAATTTAAATAAAAGTTGTCAAACAAGATTATTAACTCTTATTATGAGAAATAATCTGTTAGTTATTGTGTGTTCACCTTAAGAACCCGTATTTTTTAACTATAGAAAAATGGATTTCTTTATTCAAACTTCTATATTAAATATAATTAATTTCCTATCTACAAAAATTTTGTCTACTTTACAAAATAACTACAATTGTAAGTCATAATTTAATTTAGACTATCAATATTTTGTAAAGTAGATTGAATCTTGATGACTATTTTTATAGATTAAGAGTAACAAACGTGTACACAGTCCACCTGACGGTAAGTGGATGCTCTGGCGAATAGATATCTGCGTCTATCATCAAAATACAGATGCAGTGTATCCATGCCTATGTACAACTGGTCACCGCAGCAAGGCAAGCATAGTGACGTCGTCGAGCGCAACAGAACAGTGCGAGCGAGATGGACATTTCTTTAACGTTAAAAAGCAGAACAACTGCTATGGCAAGAGCGATATACACTACTGTGCTTGCCCCGCATATACACCTGTAGATATTTGATAGGTCTAATATTATTTAAAATCACGAAAAAGCAACTGCATATTATAGGAACGCTAACGAGAAGGGCCGCCACTGCCATGTATATTGTACATGTATAATACTGAGCTCCTCAATTAGGTTGAATAACTTGTGGTTTGAGTTATGTAATTTTATTGTAATTTTAAATTTCAGACTAAAGAGTTAAAAGTTTCAAACCTCACCCATGTGTCATTTATATTGAGAAATACGATGCGCGGATCGTTAGCAAAAGGAGGTAATTGTTGTTTTTAAATATTGAAAAACTGCCTTAACGTACATTTTAAGTAAGTAAGTTTTCATGTATTAATATTTATAAATCTCGAATACACAAAAATACCAACCATATAATATATAATTGTAATAGTCCGGTAAATGTTACATTTTATTTGTTTGGTGTAAAGTATATTAATAAGTTTCCTCTTTTTCAGAAATCACAAGGGGCGCAATTATTAATACTTTGCCTTTTGCAAATCAGGTCGTCACATTCGCACTTCCTGGTCGTTATTTGCTCGATGTTTTTAAATTGTGCATGACCAAATATTACGTTGCAAACCCATTTAACGGTCCGTGGATGCCAAATGTTGCAGGTGAAACGCATGATTTAATAAGGAAAAATAAAATATATCTGAAAATATTTTTTGCTACCACTACCACATTTCGGTAACATTTTTAGCTAATATGTATGTAGGTATGTATTAAAATTTTTGTCGGATTCTACTCAAATGTTACCTCAATTGATTTGTCATATTTGCTGATATTGTCTGTGTGGCAATTTGTTACATTTGCATAGATATCATAGACCATATGAGGTCATGCTATGCCCTTCACATGTTCAACGAACTAACTAAAATATATACGTGTGGTATTCATCTCATTTCGTCGTATCGTAAATGGCAACTTATATATAAAAATAATAGCCAGGAATATGCTAAAAAGATCTTTGGTTACTGTGGGTGTCAATATTATAACTATTTCATTCACGCCGGGCGTTAAATACCCAATCTTGACGGGGAACGGCGTTAAATGCACGAAAAGAGTACTGCAAACGTTAATCCATCTGTTAAGTATTAGGATTAAAGAGGGTCTTGGGCGCTTCTGAATCGATGGTCCTTCAATCCGAAGGACCACTAGTCAAAACTCTTAACGCTGGCTGTAGGCAGAAAAGAAGTCCTATAGCCTTGTTATCATATATTACATTACTACGTTAAGACTTTTGTAATATGTGGAGAATTTAATATCAATCTTCTAGGTTCTAGGAGCTTCCTCCAATAATATTTTTTTTAAATAACGTTACCTCCACAATAGGATTTTCTCCTGTATCGTGAGGGCAGTTTACAGACATAAATTTCACAAGGACAAACATCCAGACCCGGAACAATTACTTGTAGGTTATACAAATACTCGTTCCGTGCGGGATTCGAACCCGTGGCCCTTAGCGCTGTAAACTCATTGCTAAGCCACTGCGCTTCGGAGCCGTCAAATTTAGATCATTGTTTAAGTCTTATGGTCTTTTTAATTTATTTTTGGAGCCAACGCGTATTACTGAATCTAGTGCAACATGTACGAGTATATAGTACCCGGATGACCCCCGATTTTTTAAGTTACATTTATATACAAATTACATGAATAATAGTTTTTCGAAACTGAACTGGTTATTTGAATAAAAATCATGAATGCAATTAGTTTAATTAAAATTTTCGTATTTTTAAAAAATACTAAAAAAAAGGGCTCGAAATAATAGATTTTCTCACAAAAGAAGGGAACTTGAAAAAAAAAAAAGGAAAAAAGTCGGACCCAAGACGGGACGCGAACCACGGAACTCCGATATCACGCCCGAACAACTTCCCATCTGAGCTATTACGATCGTTGGTAACCTGTCAAAATTTACCTTCTTATATTGTAGCAGTTTTTTTTATTGCCTGAAAACACGGAAAAAAGGACATTTTCTAAAAATAAATCCTAGCTAGATCGATTTATTGCCCCCGAAACTCCCTGCGCACAAAATTTTATGAAAATCGTTGGAGCCGTTTCCGCGATCCCGTTTATATATTTATATATATACAAGAATTGCTCGTTTAAAGGTATAGTATACAAGAATTGCTCGTTTAAAGGTATAGGATAACATTTTTACAAATGTTTTTTAAAAAGTCGTTCCATAAATGTGTTATTCAAAAATTGAGTTCTGATCACCGTGAAAAATTAGTTTCTTTACCTTATGTTCACAAAAAGCAAGCAGATGAAAATGTTGTGTTTTTTCTAGTAAATGCGTGTTGCTTGGAGAAGTTTAGAAGTAACATAGTGAATAAACTTCCATCACTTTCATACCAAAATTATCATATTTTTTTTGTATTGAACATTATTTAAGCTTATTTGCAATGAAATTGATAATAATCTTACTTCTAAAATATTCACCTTGAACAATCGCAAGGCATTCAATTAATGGGCGACAATAGGAGCCCATAAGAGCAAACAAAGTTTATATGAACTTTACCATGAAAGGTAATGTAATCCTAGCATCGAATTTAGGGAATATGTAAAAGAATATTCAAAAATATTTGAACTCTCTAAAACTATAAAAACTTAAAATCTTAATTGTTAATAACTGATAACTGACGCTGGCTAAATCGGACGATAAGTGTAGATCGAAGAATGATAACAGTAAGTTATGCTTATATGCAATTTGGCCGATTTAGGCTTATTATTCCTACAATGGGATGCCTCGTTGCCATTAATTTTATCTGTAATTGCATCGTATTTGAAACATCTGATTTACGCTGGTGATGACGTTGGTTTTCCGTGATAGCGTGATATTTGACCAATACTACTATTTATAACCGTTTTCAGTATCTTTCCCTTGTCTATAATCGGTTCCTTCGATTCTGTGTTAGTTTTTCTCTCGCTAATCCTATTCACACTTCATCATTTTTGAGAAAAGAAGAATGCCTGTGGAATTCTTTACCTCTCTACATCCGTTGTGCTAAATATTTTGATAAAAACGGTATTTTTTCTTATAGAATAATTATGACAAACGAGCACACAGTCCACCTGATGGTAACTGGATGTTGTAGCCCATAGACATCTACATTTAACCTCGATTAAGAATCAAAATGCAGATGCGCTGTCGTCCCTGAGTACTAAGATGGAATGCCTCAATTCCAGTAAAACGGGCCTCCGGTTCTCTACACTCACCATACGAAACACAGCAGCATTAAGCTACTATTTTATGCTGGTATTCTGTGAGAGCGTGGATCTTTCCCGGTCGAGCCGACCCATTTGTGCTACTACCATAATATAGCTGCAGAGTATTATCTAGAACGCTAAAATATAAATTACGTTACCTATTCGTTTCTTTAAGTACGACCGCTATCATTTGTACTTATCTACACTTTTTTATAGGATAGGGTGACAAACGAGCACATAGTCCACCTGATGGTAAGTGGTTGATGTGGCCCATAGACGTCTACATCTATCCTCAAATACGAATCAAAATGCAGATGCGTTGTCACCTGTGAGGACCAAGATGGAATGCCTCGTTTCCAGTAAAATTATCTCCGGTTCTCTACACTCACCATACGAAACACAGCAGCATTAAGCTACTATTTGACGATGGTATTCGGTGAGAGCGTGGTCCTTCCCTGGTCGAGCAGACCCATTCGTGCTACAACTATACTACTAATATAACTGCAGCATGGCTCTGCCACATATAATACCTATATGTGTAGCGATCCGCTCGGTTTCGAACGGGTGATTTCTGGATTTTGACAACAGCGCCACCTACAGGGTCTGTTTGTGAGTCATTTAGATCATTCAGGGACCCATTCAAACACACATCTTTCATCAAAATCTGTTCAACCATTTTTGAGTTTATGCGAGATTGACGGACAGCAAATGATTTTTATATATGGAGATATACTAATATATCTATTTATATGTATTTTACGTACCCCTTTATATTATAATCTTTATTTGGATCAGTCTCCTCCGAAAAGGTTCTGGAAGAGATAACAGTGATAACACCGCCTGTTCTACAGTATACACTTGAAATTTAACTCTATTTATATGTTGCATTTCGGTGTACTATAAATAAGCAATAGATAAATAAACATTAAGACTCATATGTAGAAACGCAAGGAACCTTAGCAATACAGTATTAAAATGTACATATGCTACTTATTTAATAATTTTAGGTCTTCGATTAATAATGAACTTGACTCAAGGTGTTAATGTAGTCGTCCAAGTTAAAGAGGGAGGAGAATTCAAAGATTTAAATCCGGATAAAGAATATCAAGTATCAACGCCTGGATTTTTAGTTCGGAGGCAAAATAATGAGTTTGAGGTAATAGTAATTAACTGAAATTTTAACTTGTAAGTACCATAAGAAATAACGTTATTTTGATATAATATACTGTTTTTACATATATATATATATATATATATATATATATATATATATATATATATATATATATATATATATATATATATATATATATATATATATATATATATATAAATTAAATTGTAAGAGCCAGCAGAAGTCTGGAACTGTTCCCTTAATCTACCTGATAAGCATAATGACTACAATAATGTGTGTCAGGTATAGGAAAGTCCCAAGCACAGCTGTGGACTGTTTACAGGCTAAAGAGGAGAGAGAAAAATTATGTACTCTTTTATTAACAAAGAAATGTTCGACAGTATTTTATTTATAACATGAAGCCTATTGAATAAATCAAAGTGTCAAAAAAAAAAAAACATAATGGTTATATTTTATTACCTGTTTATACGTTGTATCGTTTCCTTTCAGTCTCAGACATTTTGTATCAAGTTGCCTCTTGTTTTTTCCGTTGACTAAAGAATAATTCTCTTTATTTCCTATTCACATATAACAAAGAAGCGGGGTATTATATGTGATCGGGAATCGAATATTTCCAATCTGAATATTTATGTCTTGTTTTAGGTGCTGTTACGTCATGGAAAGAATATAAGAGCGGTTGGAAAAGATAGCGATATTTTAGAAAATTATATAAGGAAAACCTCTCCAATAATACCTGTATTAGATAATAGACTTACAGTAATAAATGAATCTTGAAAATATAATAAGTTTTTACTCTTTTTAAGTAACATGTGTATTTCGTGTACAAAAATAATACTAAAGTTTTTTCAACTAAATTCGGCTTCAAAATTATGTGAAAATATTTTTTTAGTTAGTAAAGTCTACTGCTGGACACATATTTTTCTAGAATATGTGAAAAGGAAACAGGTTCGGAAGGACCAATTTAAAACGAACCAGACGGGCTGGAACGTTCGATAAAGAAACAGAAGGGAGGAATCGAGGCTTCTCTCGATCCGGCCTCCTATAACGCCTACGTTGGGTTCGGGAACAACGTATGTGATCTCCGCAACGGAGTAACACACTAGGGCGATAACCTCTTTCTTTTTCAGCAAGTAGGTTCAGACGGGGATTACGGGTCTTCCGAAGTCGTCCCGGTCCCGACGCCTTAATTCTTCGATGTGGACTGTATAACTTTAGGGATGAATTACTTGGGAATAAAACAGCAATTATCTTCAAACCGTTCCGTGAGAGAGTAACCACTTTTCCCTATCACTTCCCTACACTTTTTCTTCTTGACTGCTGGTTTTTTCACTTTTCCCGAAGGATTTTCTTATTTTTCCGAACTATTTCCCCGAACGAATTGCAATTTTTTTTTTTTTTTTTTTTTTGCGCCCGAAGCAATTAAAGGGCTACCCTGTACGTAGGGAGGCGGAAAATGCATTACGCATACCACGATAGCCGGTCTATCGTGGTTATGGGGGACTCACTGTCCTACCGGGGACCCTAAGTGATACCCCCTAAAAACCGCCTTTGGGGACAGGCAGCTGGCTGATTAAGCTCTATTGTGCCTTATCATGAGCGACCCTCTTTTGGGAAAAGAGGGCGCAGGCGGCTAAGAGCCGCTGAGGGAGTGCCTACGAAGGCAAAATAATATTAGTTGATATAATAATAATTAATTTAATTTAATTAGAACTGGCCTGAGCCGCCAGGAGGCAGTTCAGGTCGTTTGACAGTTTATTTGGCGGGTCCGAGAGAGAGTTTCTCGGCCTGCGGACACGATAGCGAGAGGGGGGTGGGGCTGCATAAGAAGCCGCCTCACGAATTAAGTTGTTTGGGTGCGACTCTGAGGCTTTGAAGAAGTTCTCAGAGAGTTTTTTAAGGAACTGTTGAATTGTTGGGAGCTCTAAGTCCCGATGAAGGTCGGCATTACGGACGTACCAAGGTGCGTTCGCAGCTCGACGACAGAATAGGTTCTGAACTATTTGGAGTTCATTTAATATGTTAGGGTTTGCGTGGGCAAAGACGGGGCCCGCGTAGGTCATGACGGGTCGTATACAGACCTTATAAAGGGTTCGCTTGTTACGAAGGGACATTTTACTGTGTCTGCCCAACATACTGTTGAGCCTACTCAGGTAAAACCGTGCGTGACGGGTGACTCGTTTGACGTGGGGCCTAAAAGTGAGCCCTGTGTCTAGAGTGACACCTAAATATTTGGCTGTCGTATGCCAGGGGACAGGGGTCCCTAGCATACGTATTGGAGGAGTGTTTTTAAGACGGCGTCGTTTATAATCGAAGTGAACTGCGGAGCTCTTCTCCGGGTTCACATCGATGCGCCATTTTTTGAACCAATCTCCTAGGTCATCAACTGACTTTTGGATCTTGTTCCGTATGAAGGGTAGTGAGACACCTTTGCAGTAGATGGCAGTGTCGTCTGCGAAGAGGGAGAGTTGAACACCTTTCGACGGGATGGGAATGTCGTTGGTGAACAGGATGTACAGCAAAGGAGCAAGTACTGAGCCCTGAGGGACACCAGCCTTGATAGTTCGCTGTGAGGATAGCGTGCCTTCGTGTCTAAAACGAAAGGTACGATGCTTCAAATAGGAGGCCACGAGACGAACTAGACGATCGGGGAGACCTATTTTGTAGAGCTTGTAGATGAGGCCTGTGTGCCAGACTCTATCAAAAGCTTTGGCTATATCGAAGAAGACCGCGATGGTTTTATGACGTCGAGGATAGAAACCGCTGAGGATATATTCCACAATGCGGTGAACTTGTTGGGGACATGAGTGTTTGGCTCGGAAGCCGAATTGGTGGGGAATGATGAGAGGGTCACCGTCTGTGGGAAACAGATAGCGCCTCATCCGTGTTTGGATGACTCTTTCGAAGAGCTTGCCCATTGCCTTGAGGAGGCTAATGGGGCGATGGCTGGAAGGGAGGTTGAGAGGCTTGCCTGGCTTGGGAATTCCAATCACAGTTGCCTCTTTCCACGCAGTGGGAAAATAACTAAGGTTGAAGCAGGCGTTGAAGATAATAGATAGAAAGGTTAACACCTGCTCGGGAAAGTGTTTAAGGGCTTGGTTGGAGATGCCATCCGCGCCCGGAGCCTTTTTAGGCTTAAGTCCTTTGATGAGGGATGAAATCTCATCATTGGACACAGAGATAGGTTCGGAGGCGGTAGGGGGTGAGTTCCGGCGGCGGACCTCATCCTCTACTGCCTGGACGTGTGAGGGGTCGACAGGTTGAGAACTAGGGGAGCATTGATCGGCAATGCTATCCGCAAAGCACTCAGCCTTCTCCTCGTCCTCGAAGGCAACCGTGCCGTCGGGACGGGAGAGAGGGGGAGTGTGGGTGATAGCGTCTATGCGGAGGGCTCTAGCCATCTGATAGTACGCTGTGTGAGATGGAGTGATATTCTCCATGAGCTTACTCTTTTCGAGATCTTGAAATTCAGAGAGGCGGAAGCGGAGTTTTCGTTGAAGACGATTGGCCGCGCGCCTATATTCGGGGGTGGGATATTTTGCTGCTCTCCGGAAGGCAGCTTTTTTGGCTTTTAATAGGTTGCTAATATGTAGGGGAAGCCCACTATTGTTAGCAACCGGGACGACCCTTTCGTTCTCCTTAAGGGAGGATTTAATAAGGGTGGAGAGTGAGTCGACCGCGGTGTCGATTTTTTCGGGACTGTCTAGGTCCGACGGAATGGAGATGGTAGAATCCTGTGAGTCCAGAGCTTTAGCTAGGGACTCCTTGAATCCCTTCCAATTAGTGAAGGTTTTTGTGTGTATTGGGGGAGGTGGCTGATGGCCAAGAATGAGGGAGACCGGTCTGTGATCTGATCCTAGATCGTCTAGTGTCTCGATTGCTCCGAGGTTGAGAGAAACTCCTTGGAGTAACGCAAAATCTAACACATCGGGAGAGTGATCGGTGTTATCGGGAAAGTGAGTAACACCGAGAGGACTATGGACAGTGATATCAAGAGACTGCGTGATATCGAGCAGTATCTTGCCACTAGGGGACGAATTGCAATAAAACCCGTTCACTAAGCTACCCCCAGAGCTATACGCGAAAGTGAACCGCGCCATTCGCGTGCCTGCGCAACTTAATTACATGAATTTGTACTATTACTCTCTCACGTTTCACTTAATTTCTTTATTCACATAAGTCATACACAAATACAAGTTATCTATTTAGATAGCACAAAACAATATCTACACCATGATATACATTATTTTTTCGTATCACAAAAATCCTTTAATTTATAAAACAAAATATGCCTATTTTAATCACAAATTCAAAGTCCGAACTTCTTAAATATTTAACACAGAAAGTTAAAACAATGTTTCCCACTTGAATTTATACATATGTTAACTAATACAATAGTTTAATTTACATTTTCTCTATTTATTTCACTATTTAAAACACTTTTAAATTTCTTATACAAAACTATCATTATTTCACTTATACACAGGAATTTTCACATAAAAATAACACAGAATTCACCTTTTAGCACGTACAATCAACCTGAAATGTTTTACAAGTCATTTTTACATAAATTGCTGAAATTACAAACATTTTAAATTTTTACATATTCGGCCTCCTAAGGGTGTGGCCGGCGTGCTTCCGTGAACTCACACTATTTGAACAACTAACTTTGCACGGCTCTCAGCTATCAGAAAAAATGAAAGTCTGAAATGCACTAATTTTAACAATATTAGGTAAATAAGTGCTTCTACATAATTTTCAGACTGTAGGAAACTATCTCTGATAAGATTCTTATCAGTTATCATGTTTCTTATCAGATAACAATACAAGTGAATGTTCTCATTAATCAATCATAACAAATAGGCTTTTGTTTTCGTACAAACATATCAAATTTATACAAGACAATACTTATGCAATTAATTTCCGTTAATTCTGTTTATGCACAGAGTGATCATCTCGACCGGGGAACAAATCCGATCTCTAACTTCACTTTAATATTCCTTAGAATTTACATCGTTGGAAAGACGATTTCAACCGGGGAACAAATCCGGTAACATAATTTATATCATAAAATTCCCTATATGAATTTTATTGAAAGATATTACTTAGAAAACAGTAAACTAGTCCGGTCTGGGAGTCGAACCCAAGACTTTCATACCATGAATTCGACATTTCTTTAAGATTTAACTAAGCATTTTCTTATCAGAACATTTCTATTGGACAATGAGTCTTTGAAAAGTTATTCGTCATCGGTTGACTTAATAAACTGAAATATTCTTATAGGCGCGTCGCCAACAATCTCCCCCCCGTGCGTTAGCACCATCATTTGGGAGGCGTCGCGGGTACCAGGACTATTATTCTGGATGTAGATCTCCTCAAGATACCTGTGCTAGTAATGACGTCAACCACTCTGGTGTGATCGTCTGGTCCCGGTAACGTTCTACTAATTTTGCCTTTCGGCCACGTATTTCGTGGCAACGAATGATCTATTATCAAAACAATATCGCCTTCTTTAGGTTCCATGAACTTTCCGTTATTACCTGTTCGCGGTATTAAGGTAGGCATGTATTCCTTCAGCCACCTTGTCCAAAAATGGTCGGCTAACCTCTGTGCAGCTTTCCAATTGAGTTGACCCGTCAGATGCTGCTCTAGAAATAATCCAGGTGGTCGATCACCACATAAGCGTCCCAGATGAAAATGATTGGGTGTCAAACCCTCTTCAGGACTATCTATACTGAATGTTACCAGAGGCCTGGAATTTACTGTGTGCTCTGCTTCTAAAAGCAACGTATGTAGAATTTCCTCTCGTGGGCTCCTTTCTCTGAGCGTAGCGGTCAACGCAATTTTAATCGATCTTACTAACCTCTCCCAGGCGCCACCCATGTGCGGTGCTCCCGGAGGTACAAATTTCCATTTAATATATTTCTTAAATGACTCAATTTTCATGCTCTCATGGCATTCTTCGCATGCTTTCAATAATTCTTTATTCGCAGCTTTGAAATTTGTCCCGTTATCGCTGTATATAACGGCTGGTTTTCCTCTTCTGGCGATAAATCGCCTCAACGCCATTATCATTGACGCTGGTGTCAACGAGGCTGCTAATTCCAGATGTACTGCTCTGGTAGTCAGACACGTGAATAAAACACCCCAACGTTTTTCGTGTCGCCTTCCTAAAGTCACACTCATAGGACCGAAATAATCCACAGCTGAGCATGTAAAAGGTGGTTCATGATGAGCTATTCTCTCCAGAGGAATATTTCCTTGTGGCACGTTCTGCGGTTTTGACCTGTATGTCCTGCACCACTGACAATGATGTGACACACTTCGTACTACATTACGTAAGTTCAAGACATAAAATTTCTGGTTCACCTCATTCATCACCGTCTGGTGATTGGCATGTCCAAAATGATGATGAACTTTTCTAATCATCATTTTAACGATTTCGTGTTTACCGTCTAATATGACAGGTTTTCTACTTTCCTCGGTCAAATTAGACTTGAAAGGTAAACGTCCATTTAAACGGAGTAAGTTATCTTCTCCTATTTCCATAGATAATTTACTTAAGCGTGAACTTCTTTCAACACTTTTGCCTGCTTTCAAGCATTTTATTTCCGAATAAAAACACTCGTCTTGAACGAACTTCCAAATTAATAATTCCGCTTTTTTCAAGAGCGCTATGTCCAACGCGCCATCGGGTCCTATAACCGACTTTGCTAAAACTTTGTTGGAACACATAACCGACTTTTCGGCTGCGTCGTCGGGTCCTTTAACCGACTTTCTTAAACTCTTGAATTTTTCTACCGCTTGTAAGGTGCGTGTAGTTGCCCCAAGGAATTTCTTAAAGCTGCTAAATCGTCCGTAGTCGGGTAGACTTAACGGTTCTTGCTTTCTTAACGCATTTACGCCCTTTGGCGATTTTTCTTCACCTGTTTCTAAGCTTTTTATGGTGTCCACTTGTTTGGGCCATAAATCAGGACTTTTCCTGAGGAATTCAGGTCCTTGAAACCAGCGATGACTTACATCGAAGGTGGAAGGAAAATTTCTAGTGGCGTCGTCTGCCACATTTTGTGACGTTGGAACCCATCGCCATTCACATGATTTACTGTGATCTTCGATCTCAGCCAATCGATGAGCAACGAATGGTTTAAAAGCGCGAGGATCTGACTTAATCCACGCTAACACTGTACGTGAGTCTGTCCAAAATACTCTCTCGGACATCTCGTACTTGCTCTCTTCACTAACCGATGCAGCCAGCCTGCTACCCATAAGAGCTGCTTGCAATTCAAGCCTTGGAATCGAAATTGGTTTCAATGGCGCTACTCTTGCCTTTGCGGCGATCAGCGTAATCCGCCTTATTCCTAGCTCGTCCGTGGTGACGTAATACACCGCGGCAGCGTATGCTTTTTCACTAGCATCCGTGAAAGTGTGTAACTCTCCCTTGCCGACGCCTTCAGCAACGGGTCTAGGTACCTCTAAATGACCTAATTTCTTCACTTCCGATATCCATTTACAAAATAACACGTGTAATTCGTGTGAAACTTCTTCATCCCAAGAGATGCCTGTCCTCCATACTTGCTGGATCAGCGACTTCCCTTGAATCGTTATGGGTGATGCGAGTCCCAAAGGATCGAAGACTGACATCACAGCGCTAGTTATCTCCCTCTTCGTAGGCGGTCGTAAACCTTCCATCACCTCTTCCGGTGTGTTACGAAGACTTGTGGAGAAACTTATTATATCCCGTTTGATATTCCAAATCAAACCCAACGTGCGCTCTGTGTGCTCTTTATCTCCCAACGAAGCACTGTCGCTCTTATATTTATTTTCCATTTTACTTAAAACTTCGGTTCGGTTGCTAGCCCATCCCCTCAGTTGGAAAGAAGCATGTTTATGTAATTCATACATATCGTTTACTATCTTTTCGGCCGTCGTCACGTCGGGAAATGCCTGTAGATAGTCATCCATATAAAAATTGCTTTCCGTAGCGGAAGCTGCTTCTGGATAGATATGTGCGTTGTCCTGCGCATTCCTATTCTTTACATATATAGCGATGCATGGTGATGATGCCGCTCCTAATATGAGTGACGTCATTCTATACTCTTCCGGTGGCGCGTCACGATTGTGCCGCCATAAGAATCAAAGGCTATCCCTGTCTTCATCCCGGATTTTCACTTGCAGGAACATTTCTTTAATGTCTGCCATTACTGCCACGCTTCTTTCTCTGAATCGTAGCAGAACTCCGAACAACGACTTCAATAAGTCCGGTCCGGTTAACAATGCATCATTGAGACAACGTCCGCCCGTCTTTGCGGCGGCGTCGAAAACTATCCTTATTTTCCTTTTTTGTGGGTGAGTCACTGCGAAGTGAGGAAGGTACCATGTACGTGGGGAAATGGGAATATGGTTCGCTTTCCACTACTTTACCATTAATTCGATGAGATTTTCAATTTGCTTCTCATATTCCTTCTTCAACTCGCTATTTTTGTCGAGCTTTTTTTCAATATTCAACAGGCGACTTTCAACCTGCGCTCTATTCGACGGCATGCACTCATTGTCTGTGCGCCATAACAAAGCAGTCTCGTACCTATTATTAGGTATACGACGTACCGTTTTGTTCAAAATACTTAAGGTTCGTTCTTCTGGGTCGTTCGCGGGCTTTCTAGCCGACACTCCCAGAGATTCCAAACTAAAATAATCCTTGATCAATTTATCCATATCTTCCTCCTTCTTGGCGGAAATGTGGTTAACGATCTTGATCGGTTTAATACCACCCGATATGTGACTATGTAAAACCCATCCAAGTTTGGTGAGCGATGCTACAGGTAGGTTCTTACCTCCTGAAATTAATTCACGAGTAACTATGAGATGCCAATTGTCCTGACCAATTAATATGGAAGGTTTGGACCTCTCATACATCAACTTATCCTTAATCGGTGTCAGATGAGAACACCGTTGCAATAATTCTCGGCTTACCGACTGAGGAGAAAGGTTAAGTGACTTGATTGTTTGTACACTTATCTCTTCTAAGTCGCTCGAGTAAATGCCTTTTATCTTAACGTTTAAGCGATACGAACGGTCGTCGTTAATTCGCTTACCTCCCACGGCTTCGATACGTAATCCCTCTTTACGTCCACGAGGCGCTAATTTCTGAGCCATCCACTCCTCTATGAGTGTAATGGTCGATCCCTCATCCAGAAGAGCTGTTGTCTTGACCTTTCCTCTAGGTCCATACAACTCGACCGGTATAATCTTTAAGTATGCACATGCCAGTGCATTCACTGTACTAACAGTTGTAATCTGAGCATCTTTACCCCCCTCGTCCCCTTGTGGCGAGGTATTTTCATTGGGGTATCGGTGTAGCATTCGATGATGTGACATTCTACATCCCTCTACACCACATTTTTTCGCTTTACACTCTAACCTCCTATGGTTAGGTGACAAACATTGGAAACATACTTTCGCTTTTTTGACCGCTTCCCATTTCTCGCGAATATTCATGTCCTTAAACTTGTAACAACTCACTATAGAGTGCTCCTTGTTGCATATAACACACTTATGTGTTACCCGACTTACAGGCTTATCCTGGGTTGTCATAACCACCTGTCGGTTGTGCCCTTTACTATTTCGGCGTTCTAGACGCTCGCTCGAATTACTTCGGCGCATATAGCGCTCGCTCACGGCACAGCTGCGTACACCTCCTTTTGCAGTGTGTACAGTTTGCTTCCTGAATTCAGGACGCTTCCTTTTTTCAGGCGCATTTTCATTGTTTAAGGACGTTCCAAATTGTTCACTTAATAAATTTAAAAACTTGGCCATCTTCTGTAACTCTGGCTCCAAAGGATACTGAGCTCGATATTCAAACCATTTAAATTTAATCATAGTTCCGAGTTTCTCCACTATGCGGCTCACTAACTCCGGTGAGTACAAATACTGTGGTTGGTTCAACGCTTGTATCGTGGCAACCACGTTCGTAATACGACTTGCAAAAGATCCTATATTCCGGCAATCTTCTGCCAATCTTGGCATACGCTTTACATTCTCGATTTCGGCTAGAATGAGCATCTCAACCCTACCGAATCTTCTTTCGAGAGCGTTCATTATTTCTTCCGGTTCACACAAAGTAAATAACAGCGACTTTACCGCCTCTTTAGCGGTGCCCTTTAATGCCCTCCTAAGGCGTGCAACATTTTGCACCCCTGAAAATTGGCTTCTCGTGTCTTCAAACACCGTTTTGAAAATTATCCATTCACCCGGGTCTTCATCGAACACCGGTAATTCCTGGAGGAAATGAAGCTGGGAAGACTTATCTTTACCCGCTATTTTTATTGCACTCACAATCGCTTCGGTCAATTCTGACACCTCACTCGCGTGTGTTTTCTGTGCATTTCCTTGGTTGCGCTCGATCTCCGCCCCTTTGCGGCGTGATCCTTTACACGCTTCCTTATCAGTAATATTGGGTTGTGCTACGCGCCGGTTAGGCGCGCTCATTATGGTCTGCTGAACCCAACTCCTTACGAAAGGTTCCACCTGAGTATTCCGCTCTTCATCATCCTCACTCGAGTCGATTTCCTCTTCTCGGTTGAGTCGTGCCAACTCCAATTGAGACTTGGCTAAGGCAGCAGCTGCCTGTGCTCGTTCGAGCTCTGAGCGTTCAAATTTAATCCGCGCCTCTAATTCGGCTTTCAGCCTCGCCGATCGCGATGACCTACTACCTCTCTGTGACCCTTTATCACTAGTGTGCCCGATTACTGTCCTTGACGATGCCGCTTCTTCGGTCCTTTGACCTACTTTTTCGACCACCGTTTCACTCCTGGATATAACGGATTGTTGTGCGGTGCTGGCCTGCGTACCACTGGTGTCCGTCCTGTTGCTTGTCGTTGCCACGGACGTCCCTGAGTCCCACGTGCATGTGGACGTGTCGGTGGTGGCTCCACTTGAAGGAGTTGCTCCATTTGACGCAGTAGCTGTGGTCGCTCCAGATGGTTCCGCTACTTTAGCTTTTCTTGAGAGCCCTGTCCTTGTCCTGCTCCCTTCGCTTCTCCCTGTCTGGTCTTGTGCCTTCTTCATCTTGCAGGAAGGTGATTGTTGGCCTACGGTCCCTAACTGTCCCTACGGTCCCTACAACCCCTTACCTACAACCCTTCTACACCCCAACCTAACACCACTACCCCTCCCCCCCCTTATCTCCCAACCCTACAACCCTACTACCACCCTAACAGCCCTATCAGCCCTATCAATCCTGGACGGGGCCTACCGAGGTGAGCCGTCCAGGGATGGAGTCGTGCAGGAATGGAATGGAGGAAAGGTTTAGGAACTGTCCCGCCAAGGAATGTGACGAAACAGTCGAGCGGTAGTGCAAGCGCAGTCTCGCTCGAGAGAACTGCTCCACCCGAAGGTGTTGTGCCAGAGTTTGGCACCGTTAGGTGGTCGGGATGTATGCTGTGCTCGCCGCCCAGTTGCCGGTGACGCCTCATCCGAGCGCCCTCCTCCGGCCGCGATGCAGTCAGGTGCCCACGCGCACCCTCGCCTGGCAGCAGCAGCGGTGGATGCTTCTTCTTGCACCCTCTGATGACCTGACAGGAAATGCCGGACACGGTCGTCCGACAGGAAAATGCCAGACACGGTCGTCCGACAGGAAATGCCGAGCACGCTTGCCCGACAGGAAAAATGCCAAGCCCTGCTTGGCCACGATGAGTGCCTTCACAAGACACCTGCGCCCGGCTGCGATACGTGCCCCATGCGAGCACACGCCCCAGGCCGCAATCCCGGTTTTCTTTCTTCCGGTAGTTCCAGGTCCAGTCCTTCAGCGCTGACGTCCTGGTCTTCTGGCCTTTGGTCCTATTGCTTCAGCTCAAACCTCCGGCTTCCTTCGGTTGCTGATCTTCACTCGGCTCCGAAGGTCTTCTTTTTCCACAACCAGCAGTCCACAGCTGGTTCCTTGATCCAGCTGGCGGGGTTCGGGTGGTCCTTTTAATCCGGCTCCGAAGGTCCAAATGAAAAAGAATTCGGCTCGCAAGGACCAAATGAAAAAGAACCAGACAGGCGGTAACGTTCGATAAAGAAACAGAAGGGAGGAATCGAGGCTTCTCTCGATCCGGCCTCCTATAACGCCTACGTTGGGTTCGGGAACAACGTATGTGATCTCCGCAACGGAGTAACACACTAGGGCGATAACCTCTTTCTTTTTCAGCAAGTAGGTTCAGACGGGGATTACGGGTCTTCCGAAGTCGTCCCGGTCCCGACGCCTTAATTCTTCGATGTATAACTTTAGGGATGAATTACTTGGGAATAAAACAGCAATTATCTTCAAACCGTTCCGTGAGAGAGTAACCACTTTTCCCTATCACTTCCCTACACTTTTTCTTCTTGACTGCTGGTTTTTTCACTTTTCCCGAAGGATTTTCTTATTTTTCCGAACTATTTCCCCGAACGAATTGCAATAAAACCCGTTCACTAAGCTACCCCCAGAGCTATACGCGAAAGTGAACCGCGCCATTCGCGTGCCTGCGCAACTTAATTACATGAATTTGTACTATTACTCTCTCACGTTTCACTTAATTTCTTTATTCACATAAGTCATACACAAATACAAGTTATCTATTTAGATAGCACAAAACAATATCTACACCATGATATACATTATTTTTTCGTATCACAAAAATCCTTTAATTTATAAAACAAAATATGCCTATTTTAATCACAAATTCAAAGTCCGAACTTCTTAAATATTTAACACAGAAAGTTAAAACAATGTTTCCCACTTGAATTTATACATATGTTAACTAATACAATAGTTTAATTTACATTTTCTCTATTTATTTCACTATTTAAAACACTTTTAAATTTCTTATACAAAACTATCATTATTTCACTTATACACAGGAATTTTCACATAAAAATAACACAGAATTCACCTTTTAGCACGTACAATCAACCTGAAATGTTTTACAAGTCATTTTTACATAAATTGCTGAAATTAAAAACATTTTAAATTTTTACATATTCGGCCTCCTAAGGGCGTGGCCGGCGTGCTTCCGTGAACTCACACTATTTGAACAACTAACTTTGCACGGCTCTCAGCTATCAGAAAAAATGAAAGTCTGAAATGCACTAATTTTAACAATATTAGGTAAATAAGTGCTTCTACATAATTTTCAGACTGTAGGAAACTATCTCTGATAAGATTCTTATCAGTTATCATGTTTCTTATCAGATAACAATACAAGTGAATGTTCTCATTAATCAATCATAACAAATAGGCTTTTGTTTTCGTACAAACATATCAAATTTATACAAGACAATACTTATGCAATTAATTTCCGTTAATTCTGTTTATGCACAGAGTGATCATCTCGACCGGGGAACAAATCCGATCTCTAACTTCACTTTAATATTCCTTAGAATTTACATCGTTGGAAAGACGATTTCAACCGGGGAACAAATCCGGTAACATAATTTATATCATAAAATTCCCTATATGAATTTTATTGAAAGATATTACTTAGAAAACAGTAAACTAGTCCGGTCTGGGAGTCGAACCCAAGACTTTCATACCATGAATTCGACATTTCTTTAAGATTTAACTAAGCATTTTCTTATCAGAACATTTCTATTGGACAATGAGTCTTTGAAAAGTTATTCGTCATCGGTTGACTTAATAAACTGAAATATTCTTATAGGCGCGTCGCCAACAATATGATTGGTGGTAAGTATTACTTAGAAGACTTGTCCATACTCACGACTATGTGTAAGCGGGTTAGTGGGCGGCGAGTCAAAGCTCGTCACTACTCTTCATCAATAGTCGCTTTCGCAGTCTTTCGATCACCAGAGGCCATCAATCAGTTGGTTGCACTGAGAGAAGGTAAGATCATCAAGTGAAAATTTAATATAATATTAATTTATTTAAAAACTTTAATGCACATAAAGTGTACAATGGGCGTACTTATAACATTGCCGTCCACTGCCATCTCGAGACGGCGAGGCCGGCTCTGCTCTTTCTGACCGAGACGCAGGTGTCCTCTCCGGCTGATGTCTCGTATCTCTCTTACCCGGGGTACAAACTGGAACACTCCTTTGTGCCTCGGGCTGGAGTTTGCGTTTACGTCAGAGAGGACATCTGATCTCGACACCTCGGCAGTCTTGAAGGTTCGGACCTGTCCATCCTTTGGCTACGCGTAGATAGCGACGACCATCCGCGCATCTACGGGTGCCTCTATAGGTCCCATAGCGGTAATGCCGAAACAGACCGACTCTTCGACCACGTCCAAATGGCTACAGATTTGTTGCTAAAGCAGATCACCTCCGCAGAGATTGTGATCCTCGGCGACTTTAACGCCCATCACGCCAAATGGCTTGATTCACGTTTAACCGATCATGCGGGGAGATCTGTTCATGATTTTGCCTTGGCATATGGGCTGACACAACTGATCACTTCGCCTACGCGAATTCCAGATTTGGAGGATCATGCACCTTGCCTGTTGGACCTTCTACTGACCTCTCACCCGGACGGATATCAGATTTCCGTCGACGCCCCTTTACACTCCTCGGGCCATTGTCTTGTCCGGAGGACTCACGCTGAAATCGCAATTGCATTCTGCAAGCTGCCGCCTTGTTTGGCACTATAGGTCAGCAGATTGGGATGGGATGCGGTCTTTCTTTGCATCCTACCCTTGGGGGCGGGTTTGCTTCTCGCCGGACGATCCCAACATTGTTGCGGATTCTGTCGCTGATGTGGTACTTCAGGGTATGGAACTTTTTATTACTTCCTCTGTGGTGCCTATTGGAGGCAGATCTCTCCTATAAAATAGCATCATGTTATAAACAGGAGTGCTACCAAGCCTGGGCTGACACATCAACGTCCCGGGATGTAAACACCAGCGCTCTAAAATAGAAGTATATAATAGCCTCCAGGTCCTTCAAAAGAGTCATTGCCAAGGCAAAGTCAGAGCACAAACAAGTTCGCCTTCCTTCTGGAACTCGTGCATTCTGGTCTCTCGTCAAGGCTGTCCAGGGGAATTTCTGTCAGCCGTCTCTTCCATCTCTGCACAGGGAGGACGACTCACTGGCCCATACCGCAAAGGAGAAAGTCGATCTGCTAGGCTCTTTCTTTACGTCCAACTCGACTCTCAATGACGGGGGGAGTACGGCGCCGACCATCCTGCGGTATGAGTTCTCCATGCTGGAAGTGCAGTTCACACAGCGCTCAGAAGGCCAAATAGGCTTCTAAAAAGCCTGGCGTGCTCAGCAAAGCGGGACATTATTTCATGCCGGCACACCGCCTGCAACTTTACAAGGCGCAGGTTCGGCCCGCACATGAAATACTGTTCCCATCTCTGGGCTGGAGCTCCCCAGTACCAGCTCCTTATACTGAGTGCTCTGAGGAATAGTTCGGATTAATTCCAGCTGCCAAATTTCGTGAATGCACTACGCTAACGTCCCGATACTATCAACACCATAGGGATGCTTGGCGGTCCACCACTGTAAGTTTCAGAAGGAGTTTTCTTCCGCGTAAGACCTCTCTGTGGAATAGCTTACCACCGGTGATTTTTCCGGACCGATACCGCCTGGGGACCTTCAAGAAAAGAGCTTACTCCTTTCTAAAGGGCCAGCAACGCACCTGCTATTCCCCTGGTGTTGCAGTTGATCATGGGCGGCGGTAGTCACTTAACATCAGGTGAGCCGCATGCTCCTTTACCCCTCTTCTATTAAAAAAAATTAGGAATTCTCCACAGTCAACCACCAGTAAATTGAGCAGATGCTATAAAAACACGAAGATATGTATATTTAAATATTAACATCAAAACATACATAACATACTAAAAATACACTTCATATATTATAATAAATTCTGCAAAGTAACACTTATGACGTTAATTAAAGGTTTTGCGCGTGTTTTTTGTTACTCGTCGCTATAAATTATAATTTATTTTGTTTGATGACGTAATAATATGTTATGAAATCTCAAACTTTAACAAGTGATTCTATTTGAAGTTTATTTGAAATATATTAAATAATGCCATCGATAAATTGTAACTAATAACACTGCAACAGTCGGACTTTAATTTTCACAGGAGGTTATTTCACCGGCCGATAGATCTCTGGCAAAAACTTTAGACCTTTTGTTCCACTCAATCACTCTCACACTCGTGCTTTATTGAAGTTGAATAGGTTTGCATTTGTAGATCTGTTTGTTTCCTTTACTTTATGCTGTCATATTTGTTTAAGACTGCAGTTTCATTTCATGTCCGATGGTCATAAGGGTAAGAGTGTGATCGGAATTTTTTTGCTTTCTTCTGCGATGCTTGCAGAACCTAGCTCCGGCCGTATACTCGTAGACAGTTTCCAAAAGCTGGTCACTTATATCATCCACTGGCATTCTAGCACTAAAATGTCTACCTGTCCCTGAGAAAAAAGACCCTTTACTGACAGATAAATGGATGGACGGTTGGATTTTAAAGTGATCATAGAAGAGTTTAATTTTTTATCTAAAACCTAAAAATGTTTGTTTCATAAGTGTGATTCAGTGTTGCTGTACTTTAGTGTAGATAAAATTATCTTAAAATTTATATGCTTGTGTGGAGTAACAAGTTATATTAATGTCCGTGCAGCGAATTATTATCATCATATGATTCCATCTCTTTTCCACTTCTGAACTTAAGAATTCTTCGTAGGCTTGCCACATGTATCCATCGGTTCTGCACATGTTCTATCTGGCAATTTATAAATTATATTGTAGTCACTCAGGAAATATTTTTAAGAAATGAACATATTAACTTAAGCATCGTAATACGGATATTTATCAAAATGTAATGCATGCAAATAAAGACATTAATAGCTTTGATTAAAACGAAGATGTTCCTACTTTAATTACTAGGAACAAACATTAGTTTGTAATGCCAGTTACTGGACTCTACAGAACTATTTATTAATTTATGGGGCAATCTATACGCTTTAACAACAAAATTCCAGTAAACGATCAAAGTTTGTTAATCAAACATTTCCAAATTTATTAAAGAAAAACTGTAATAAAAGGATTAATATAATATGAAGTAGTACATAAATGCTGATGAAATGTGTACATGGAGGCTGATTTAAGAAATTAGTTATAGGAAAAATTTTGAACTTCGAGTTCTCGTTTACTTAAGTTACGAGTATAACCATATAATATATTTCGATGTTATTGAATTAGATCTTTCATCGGCTAATTAAGAAAAAAACGCGGAAAAGGCCAAACCTTCATCTTAAGGGCGAAATAGTCTTTAAGTGGAATTTGGTAGAAAGTAGTATATTCTATTTAATGTAATATTTGTATGCTAAGTATGGCAAAACATGCTAGTTCCACTTTATTTGATTTTAACATGACGCATTACTATGAAATTTTTGACTCTATTTCTGTTTCACCTATACCACAGGGAGGAGAAATTGTTGGATAGTGGGTTGTCAGATTATTTTTGCCATCATATTACATTTTTTAATAGCATTGGGTGACAAACGAGCACATAGTCCACCTGATGGTAAGTGGATGCTGTGGCCCATAGACATCTAGATTTATCCTCAATTAACAATCAAAATGCAAATGAGTTGTCACCCCTGAGGACTGAAATGGAATGCCTCGATTCCAGTAAAACCGGTTTCCGGTTCTCTACACTCACCATACGAAACACAGCAGCATTACGCTGCTATTTTACGCTGGTATTCTATGAGAGCATAGTCCTTCCCCGGTCCCCCTGTCGAGCCAACCTATACATGCTACAACTAAAATATAGCTGCAGCTTGGCTTTACCACGTAAAAAGTAAAACATCCAACAGAACTCAAATTCTATCCGGTCAATAAAAGAATTCTCTGCCATGCACGATCACATCGTGAAATATATTTTCACAAGCAGTTTTCCGGGCGAACGGATACATCCAGTGGCGGCGCAAGACCTAAATTTTGTGTGAGCAAGATACATTTTGCGAGGCCCTCCGCCCGCGCAAGAAGACGGATTATATAAAATGAAAAACACTTGACATTATGAAATTTTTATTCATACAAAGTCATTAGGTACCAACACTAAATAAATTCAACGAATAATGAAGAAATAGATATTCTGCTTTTTATCCTGCTGAACTGTTTAATTATAGCCTTATAATATAGCTTGGATGTTATATCTGCCTCGATAGATAAAAATTTTCAACGCTGAAAGTCTTTTCTGTGACATTGCATTCCTGACATAATTTTTAATGAGTTTTAATTTTAAGAAGCTTCCTTCAACGGAGGCTGTACTGATCGGTATTGTTAAATGACGATGTAAATAATGGTTTCTTATATTTACGCGAACACCACACATTAAATAAAACTAAATTTACGGATTTTATCGCGTTTATTTAACTGATTTTACTTATTTTTAATTCCCGACGTTTCGGATGCTTTACAGCAACCATGGTCACGGGGGGGGGGGACTGAGATGTTTGACGTCCCAATGTCATTGTTAGCCCGGCTACGTTCAGTTTTTGAATATAAATTTTTTGGTCCGATTTACGCAAAAAGAACTTACAGTATCTTGAAGTCTTGCAGTGGTATGCTTGGGTTTGGATTTAATTCTGTCAATTATAGGATCCCAAGCAGATGGCAGCACCCAACCATCTTCTCTATTGAAATTAGGATGTTTTTTAATTTCAATAGCCTCGCGTATCATCCTTGGTAGGAATCGGTGTTCTTTTGCGAGGATTTGTGGTTTACCAAATCTGATGTAATGGTGGGGACGATCTTGAACATGTTCACAGACTGACTTCCCGGAGCGTCGGTGCTTCACGTCAGCTATATGTTCTTTCACGCGGGTTTTTATGGATCTTTTTGTTTGACCTATGTAAGAGAGACCACATTCACAATCTAACTTGTACACTCCTGCATCTTGTAGAGGGATATTGCACTTGACGGATGGTAAAAATTGACTAATCTTCTTCGGCGGCTTGTAGTATGTTTGTATGTATGACCATGGTTGCTGTAAAGCACCCGAAACGTCGGGAAATAAAAATAAGTAAAATCAGTTAAATTAACGCGATAAAATCCGTAAATTTAGTTTTATTCGACGATGTAAATGTTTGGGTACATTTTTTTAATTTATTTTCTGTAACGTGTAGGAGAAGCTGTTTCACATCTGTTACGAAGTTAGGTAAATTAAGGATCATTAATTGTAATTCTTCATGTAATTCGTAAGGATGAAAGTCACTGCTTTCACCCACTTGCAGGGCTGTGTGTAATATGTGGGCTTGGAATATTTTTGAACTTGTTTAAATCATAAAGGAAACCAAAATTTTCTTAGTGTTTGTTTAAAGCCATAAATCTTAAATCTATATTTGTTATAATTGAACAAGCATGTTGTTGAAAAAATCTGTTTCGTACCAGCTTTTAGGAGACTGTATAGGTTAATCCTTGTCTTCATAATTCAACATCTTTTTCTTTTCGGTTACTCTTTTATTTTTAGTCTTTTGGCAGATCATAACAGTATTTACAATTAACTGTTGAGCACCAGACAAGCATTTTTTGAAACAAGTTTGTCGATATTCTTTAATCCAGTCACAAAATGTACGTAAACGTTCTAGAGCTTTAATTTGCCTTCACTTATAGTGACAAACCTTCCAAAACAGGTAACAATTTTGCAAGTTCTTAAGAAGCTTCGTGTCTGTTCAGTTTATCCACTCATGTGCGTACAGCGCGAAAATATATGTACTATAGCCACGTGGGCTGCTGTACCGCACTTTTTACTTAATTGCCACGCGCCGACGATTAAATAAAGTCAGTATTCTGTCTAACAAACAGAACGAGGAATCTTCAGCTTTTGTTGCCTCCATAGATTACTGTATATATACTGGTCCCTATTATTCCCCTGTATTCCCCGCAATAGTAACGCAAACTAATGTTTACAGACAGAATAAAAACATATTTAGTTATGTCAATAATATTGATTCACGACAATGAAATTTTTTCGGCGCGTTTACGGTTTTTAGTAATGCAAAACCTCCAGGGCGCGAGGACCCCTGGATCGCGAGGCCGTAGGCGGTGGCCCACGTCGCCCACGCCTTACGCCGCCTCTGGATACATCTTAGGGACCTTCAAGTCTTCTTAAATATAGGCAACGCAACTGGGTTTCCTCTAATGCTGCAGATATTCATGGGTGACAGTGATCGTTTTGTAAAAAGGATTCAAGAGATATTTACACATTAGAATCACTCTCAATATGTTCCCAGTAGAAACTAATATAGATGATATTACAATCTACGTTTATTATGTTTAACATATTATGTTGTATTTTATTTTAAAGACAAAATGCTTCAAGTCTGTAACTATACTCCAATAACCTTTAAACCGGAAAACAGCAGTGAAAGCACAGGTATTTGATGACATTAAAAGTTTAGACACAGTACTAAACTATTGCCTATTCTTTTAAAATTAAATATCAGTAATCTAAAATGCGGCGTCGGGCTTACATTTATTTGATTTTGGTTTACGGTAGACTATGATTTATAAGATAATTTATTTATTACTCTAAAAATATCTCGAAGACAACGCTGGTTTGATCGTAAGCAATTGTTGTAGCCTAATTACTACACTACTACCAGTGTTACAAGAATTTTCAAAGCCTAAACTATGCTTCAATTCTTATTGTAAGTAGATGCACTCGCAGAAAAATTTCTTACACCAAAGAGTTTATACTTACAATTGTCGATTCTTAGAGGAGTACTATTGTCCATTGTTACGAGTATTCTGATGGAATACGAAAACATTTGAATTGTTCTTTCGCATACCTTTGTTCCAAACAATTCAGGAAATATGTAAAAACATATTCGAATACATTTAGAAAGGTATGTAGGATTGAAATATTAAATTTTATAATTCTTGAAACGCAATATGGACATAATATAAGGCAGTTTTCTTAAGCGAGTAATCAGTATGATGAATTTGTACAAATATTGTTAAATAATGTTTGCATATAAATTTTTACTACTTATCTTAATGTAGGCACTGTTCTATTGATTTTGTTAAGGTGCTACAATTTACTGATTAAATCTGGAGACATCAAATACCTTGGCAATATTAGGCCTGTACCCCAGCATCAGTTAGGATCATCAGTTTGGATTTACTAAGGGGCACTCCCTTAGTAAATCCAAACTGATGCTGATAAATCGTCATTTATGTATATACGCCTATATAACACGTACGTATATGAATTTCGAAGTAAATAAATAATAAATAATATTTAAATTGAAAAAGTAAAACATTTAGTTAAAAACTTACTTTTCAAATACATTACTGAATGCAAGTAGGCAGATCCTACCTGCATACAAATATTTTTTTATTATTTATTTACTTCAAAGTTCATACACATACGATACGAATTAACAGAACGCCATTAGTGTAATTTGTGAATTATCCAAAGCATTTGATTGCTTTAATCTCAATACACTACTTTGTAAAATAAAATTTATGGCCTTAATAAGCAGCTTCTTCGTTGGTTGGAAACTTATATTTGCAATAGTAAATTCTATAGGTTCTATAAAAAAATGGAGGTACCCATTCTTGGTCCATTTTTGTTTATCTTTTCATTCATTTATTCATTTATTATACGACTTCATTGTATTGTTGGTCATGTGGAAAGAATGAATGAGGAAAGAGTGACAAAGAAAATTTATGGTGCAGAAGTGAATGGCAGAGTCGGAAAGGGACGTCCTAGGCGAAAATTTATCGACCAAATTGGCGATTTATTGAAAACGGGCCAAATTAGGAGTACCCTTAACCGACGAGCATGTATGCGTAGGTGTATGGATGTGAAGGAGGCGAGAGAGGTGTGTCAGGATCGTGCCGAATGGAAGTCTGTAGTCTCTGCCTACCCCTCTGGGTGACAGGCGTGAGTGTTTATGTTATTAGACGACTCATAAGTCCACTGCTGAATATAGGCCACCCACAATGAATACTACAAAGCACGATCCTGGGCCAGCTGCATCCATCGACTTCCTGCGTGTCTTACCAGGTTGTCACTCCATCTAGTGGGGGGCCACAATTCCTACCGATACGATTCTGCCACTCGAGAACCTTTCTTCACCATCGGTTGTTGGTTCTTTGAGCTATATTGCCACTTCAGCTTACTAAACCGTGAGGCTGATATTCACATTTTTAAGTTTATCACGCAGAGAAACCCCGAGCATAGCCTTCTCAATAGCTCGCTGAGTGACCTTGGGCTTCTTCATACGGTCAGCAGTGAAGGACCACGTCTTAGATCCAGAAATCACAACTGGCAACATGCACTGGTTGTAAAATCTTGTTTTCAGGTTTTGAAGTATACCTGATGAGAAGATGTGTTGTAATCTCCCGAACATTTGTCTGTACTCTATATAAGTGATTTATCTTACTTAGTTCAGAAGCTCACTTATATAGTATTGTGTGCAGATGGTACTTAACTGATATACAAGATTAAGCGAAAAACTGAGACCGCAAGAGTAGTAAATAATGCTTAAGACTAAGTTTTAACTTGGTTTTATGCGAATAATTTAGCACTTTGTAATAAAATACACATAATGCGTACAATTTGTATTGCCCAATGTGAAACAACAATCGAATGCCATTGTATTTCAAAATGATAAATTAGATTTTATTGCAATAACTTTATTTTTGAGTATCACGTCATTCCATAGAGTCCTTATATAGAAACCTTGGCTAACAAACTCAACTCCGTCAACTAACGGATGTGGCTAAAGATAAGTTTATTTTAATTATTCTGACAGCATAATATCTTACGATACTGCGGCCCATGTACATCTACATTTGTACTCGATTAAGAATCAAAATGCAGATGTGTTATCATTCCTGAGGACTAAGTGGCGTATATACTGAGGGTCGCGCGTTCGAATCCCGCACGGAACAAGTATTTGTATCGCCTACAAATAATTGTTTCGGGTGTAGATGTTTGTTCTTGTACAATTTATGTTTGTAAGGTGCCTCTATAATACCGTAAAATATAGTGTAACGTTACTAGGGTAACGTTTTTTTTATAAAAAATTAAAGATCTGGGGGCACGGCAGCGCCTCCGCCAAGTCGAGCAAAAAAGCGGCACGGCCGTACCATACTTTTCTAGAAGCAGTTCAGGCCATTTTCGACCCCCTATAACTTCGTTGTGAATAAAACTAGGAACCTGCATTTTCAGAAACCAACCAGGTATTGTATAAACATGGTATGTTCCAAATTACATTCCATTTGAACGAGTAGTTTAATAATTAGTAATAGTAAAAGTTTCTTAATTTTGTTACTCACTGACTGACCGATCATCAAAACACTAAGGCACTTCTGGCAGAGTGTTCAGTGTATTAATCAAGGAAAAACTAAAATATTTTTCGATTTCGGTCCAGTTTTCTAGATATGATAACTGTATAAATAACTTTGTAATCTTATATAAATATATAGGATTACAAAGTTATATTTGCAGTGAATGAATCGGTGTTCCTGTAATATATGTATAATAGGTGTAGATAGGTACGTTGTTGTTATTCAAGAAGTAGAAGGTACCGGAAAGGAAAAAAAGTAAGACTATCTACAAAAAGTAATGAGAAGACACTAAACAATCTAATTAATTGGGAGATACATTGTGTTTTCATGCGACGGCCAAGTAAATCTATTGATTTAAAACATAAAAGTTTTTTAACATTGATAAGGCCACTGTAAGATGTTGTTAGGTTAGCTAATTACGCAATAACTTAAAACAGAAGGACCCTTAAGTAGGGACTGAATAAATTAACCGACTTGGTATTACATGGATCTCACAACTTTTTACGGTAGTAGAACTGAGTTGCGAGACTTGGTTTTTTTACAAGTTATGTTTTTGATGGCATATATTTATCATAAATAAACCAACGTATGATCAATCTCACTTATGGTGATAAGAAAAGTTAAGCGCTCTAGCCTATGGATATTTCCATCTGGTTATATAGTCATATAATTAAATAGTCTGTATCTGATGCACGTATAGAATTCGAACACTGCTGTGCCCACCAGAAGCAACAAATGAAGCCACATGTTGTCAATGGATGGATGTTGAGTAGTATGATTGTAAACTTAGGATGGAAAACTAAACATTCATAATAATGGAAGGTATTCGAAAGAAATTTTTTTAAGTTATTACGAAAAATCAATTTGTAATAACCTCTTCTGTATCGGCTCGAATACGGAGACAATCTATTAAATAAGGTGTTATATCACTAGTTAGGGTTTTATTTCATGCTACGCTACTAAGTTAAGTCTGTCACAAGTTCGCATGACATATCCACTGCATGATCAAGTTTCTAAGTTCGAATATCTCGTTAGAGAAATACCTACATTTGGTAAATTGGATGTGTGGTCGCATAAACTGTTTTAATCTTCTCTAAGTTTCCGGATTACGAACAGTACTTGCTTTGTTCTCACACTGCCAGCTGGTGTTATACTTGGTAAAAACAAACAGGCAAGTTGTAATGAAACTCACAGTAACTTCGTGTTTTAGAACGCTCTAACAATGGAAAGTGTATGACACGTTTATAACGAGGAAATTATGGAGTGATTTAACCTTTGAGCACGCTTTTTATGCATGAACTTTGAACCTACAAAAACAGATGATGTAACGTAAAATTATAACATATTTATCAAAAAATGTTCTCTTTTATGGAGTTTATTGTTCATATAATTAATCACTCATTTTCATTTTTAATGTTCTATTATAAGGTATTTGTCAAAGGATTATGGCTGTAAGTTTGTTTCTTTAAATAAGAATCCTGTGTGTTTTTCTATTCCTGATTATATCAACAGAATAATACTTATAGGCATAATATTACGAAAGTACTTGTTGGAGTACCAGTACCAGGCAACGCTGAAAATCAGTGTGGTGGATGCCCGCAGCTCATGCTGAGTGTAGGTAGTTTTGTTTAGTGCTAATGCAGTGCAAACAATATCACGATGCCTCCAATATATTTATTTTTATATTTTTTTATTTTTTTATACGAGAGATCTACCATAGCTTCACCAGGGTAGGATATTTATTTTATCAATCAAATTTTTGTATTTTCACAAAAATGTCCATGTTCTTCGGAAAATGTAGCCTAGATCGCTCATGGCATGGCTTTCTGTCCCTTCGTGATCTTGAATTACTACCGGTTAAGCCATTTCAAAGATTAGCCCAGACAAACGGCCATACAAACATTTGAAAAAGGTTCTTTATGTTTTAATGGTATTAAAATAACCCCCTTAACTCAATATAAGGCAGTTATTTCCATATCACAGACAGACTTCCCCATTCATCATCATCATCATCATTACAGCCTTTCACAAGTCCACTGCTGAACATAGGCCTCCCCCAAGTAATGCCACAAAGCACGGTCCTGAGCCACCTGCATCCATCGACTTCCTGCATGTCTTACCAGGTCGTCACTCCATCTAGTGGGGGGTCGCCCTACACTACGCCTACCGGTACGAGGCTGCCACTCGAGAACCTTTCTTCCCCATCGGTTATCGGTTCTTCGAGCTATATGGCCGGCCCATTGCCACTTCAGCTTACTAATCCGTTGGGCTATGTCGGTCACTCTGGTTTTACTGCGGATATCCTCATTTCTGAGTCTATCACGCAGAGAAACTCCGAGCATAGCCCTCTCCATAGCTCGCTGAGCGACCTTAAGCGTCCTCATACGGCCAGCAGTGAAGGACCACTTGCCAGTGATGACTTATGGATCTGAGACTTCCCCATTATATTTATATTATTATACAAACATTGAATTATATATTACTAGCGCATACAGAATACAGATACGTATATAAAAGTATATTTCTTAGAATAATTACTTACATACGTATGTATATTTTTATAAAATTAACATTTATTTTGTTTGAAATTTAAAATACGACTCGGCATTGTCTTTGGCTTTGAGTGAAGAGTGAACAGAGTTTGTGAACATCAAATAAATTACCTATCTATGGATCTAAAAGTCACAACAATCAGAAAAAAAACTCTTAGTGAAAAAGTGTTAGCAATATGCCAATAGCCAACCATGTTTCGTAGCTAGTTGGTGGTAGGAAGGTGTTAAGCCTGGGGAGTAGAGCATGCACCCGGTTCTACCCGGTTCCAAAAAACCGGGTATACCCGGTTCCTTGTTAGCTAAAAGAACCGGGTACAAAATTATGATACCCGGTTCTACCCGGTTCTTGTTCAATGGGGTAAATTTAAGCATTTTTTTATTTGACTCTTATGTTACGGTTCGTCACTAAAATATTGAAATACAAGATTTGACCAATGATGAGCAACTGAACACAGAACTAAAGAAAGTTATGACAGGGACAAACGGTGATAGTGCTGTTTTAGACGACAGTCTCAAGGTTACCATTAAATTTGAAATGGATCTTTTTGAAAACAGTGGGTCAAGAGGTCACTATCTCACAGCAGCTTTTGGTATTTTAAGGAGGATTCCTCATTAAACGATAAAAGATTAAACGTTCTCTCATTTTTAAGCTCTTATTACGAAAATAAGAAAGACAGGAAGTGTTGATTGTGACGAAATCTAATTATTTTTTTGTTTGTTTTTTATTTATTACTACCAAAGAGTGCCGGGACTGTGAGAAAATAAATCTCGTTGATTTTGTTTCTTTGATTTTATTTCATTCGTTAATTCTTTGAATTGTTTTTTTAAATTTCATTTGTTGTCGTGAAGCGACAATAAAAAAACTAAGAACCTAACTTAACTAGAACGAAAACAACCAAAATAAAATAAATTATTTAAAAATTTGAAGTTTTACAGTATCTTTTATAAAAAAAAGGTATGAAGGTGATGATGGGTTGTAATGAAGATGGTGATTTACAATATTATTAAAAAAAAAAAAAATAACAAAAGATACTGCAACGAAGTATGCACAGGCTATGCCTATGATAGGTGCACAGCTCCTGCTCTAGGAACACGTAGAATCTGGAGAAAACACACGCAGCGTCTGGAGAAGGTACACGCAGCGCTTGGAGTAGACCCACACAGCGTCTTGAGCCGGTACGCAGCGTCGGGAGTAGGTCCACGAAACGTCTGGAGTAGGCACGCAGCGTTTAAAGTAGGTACACGCGGCGCTTGGAGTAGGCAAACACAACTTCCGGAGTAGACCCACACAGCGTCCGGAATAAACACGCAGCGTCTGAAGTAGGTCCACGCAACGTCAGGAGAAGGCACGCGGCGTTTGAAGTAAGTAAACACAGCGCACTAGTAGGCGGAGGCGTAGGCGTGGCTAGGCGACGACTTAAGGAGCGGGCAGAGGCTTGCAGGATCCCGAGGCAGTGCAGAAAAGGCCTTTAGGAGATGCTTCAAGTATCAAAGCTCAAGTCAGACTCCCCATTCGCCGATTGAGTTCGGCTTATTTTTGCTTTTTGACGGATCTCACATAAGAACGTAATATTATTCTCATTAAATTTGAAATTATTTAAATTAAAAGCAAATTCTTGTAAATGGCCAAGAAGAAAGGAGTATTTTGAAGTAAAAACATCAGGCCGGTAACGATATTTGAATAAAAATTGCCATGACAACCTGATAAACAACGATGTCAAAACATGTCAAATTTTGGTTTTAGGCTCGTAATACAGAAACGGCAAGATTTAAGTGAAAAATGAGATATTATTTATATAGGAAAAAAAAGTAGCGCAACAGCGCGCACGAAACCCGAAATTGCAGAGTTACGGAGAACTAAATAAAAGACCGAAAAAGGTAGACTCCATTGACACCGATTTAAAAAGTGCTGATAGCATGAAAAATACGAAGTGAAAATGATTTGTTATTGTGTTCTTATGAATTAAAATATTACAGGATCCTATGGAAATAAAGGTGATGTAAAATATCAAGTTTTGAGGCGAATGCAGAACATCAAAAACAGAATGGAAAAATAAGTTTAAAATAGTGTAAAATGATATGTAAGTATGTATAAGCATAACACTACATTTTCCCCCCGACCCTGGAAAATTTTTGACTCAGCAAAAATTTTGATATGTACATTCTAAAAGACACCATGAAAACACAGCTTTGCAGTAACAGACATCACCAGGCAAAATCAGATATACTATCTCTTACATTCATCATCTGCATTCAGGTAAGGGTGGAGTTCACATTCAATGACTACCACTCTAAAAGTGTGTTTTCGAAAGGACAATCAGGCTTATTTAAGGAGTTGTCATCCGCTCCTGCGTGGAAAAAAAAAACATTTTGAAAGGACATCCAGGCTTATTTAAGGAGTTGTCATCCGCTCCTGAGTGAAGATAAAGATAAAGAAATTAATCTTAAGCAAGCTTTAGTCGCTATGACTTAAGTAAAGATTAAGAATGGCCAGAGCGGTAGGGCTCAAAACCAGAGATCAGCAACATCACTAACGAGATGTGTCTGAAACAAAAAGTGAAGATTAACCAACGAAAATTCGAGGTCCTAAAGCAAGATGTGTTGAAGAACACTGGATCACCAAACAAAAAAAAATAAAAATAATAAGGTGAGAATGATGGTGATATTTATACATATATACAGTTAATAAAAGTTAAAAAAAAAAATTATGATTTTACATCTTTGATGTGCCACTTGCCTCTAACTCCATTAGGGTCTTCAAGCACATAGATTAGTGGTGACAGTTTAGCTATCACTTTGCACTTGATGAACTTAGGGGCAAGTTTAGCATTAAAGTAAGCGCCGGCATTGCTTAAAACATGGTTTTTACGCCAAACAGTGTCTCCCACATTAAATTCTTTAAAAGACCGGCGAAGATCATAGCGAGCGCTATTATTAGCGTGAGCTATGTGCAGTTTAGTTTGAACTTTGTGAAAAATAGATGAGAGGAGACCAGCATTAGACGCGTAAATATCACGAGGCATAAATATCAATTCCTCGAGGTTCTGAGTTGGAGTATAGAAGGAACCACAAGGTATTGTTTCCCTACCAAAGACTAAAAAGTTTGGAGTAAAGCCAGTAGCCACATTTGTAGCGCTGTTCATTGCGTACTGAATCTTAGCAAGATGGTTGTCCCAGGATCTATGATCGTCTCCTACTAGAGATGCTAGAGCTGTAATAATTGTACTATTAAACTTCTCCGTAGGATTAACCTGAGGACAATATAAAGCTGTGTGAAAAATACAAGGAACGTTATAAGAATTTAAGAATGATTGGAATTCTCGCGACTGAAATTGAACCGCGTTGTCCATTATAATAGTTTGGGGAATGCCATGAACTAGGAAAACTGAATTTTCCAAAAGATTAATAATATTAGCTGAAGTAGCACGTTTAAGGGGAAAAATCATAGTATATTTAGTAAAATTGCAGTTAATTACTAGAATATACTGATTTCGCCTACGAGTCATAGGTAATGGACCCATAAGATCTAAGGATATAGTTTGAAAAGGTCTGGAGCAAAGTTTGGGTTTACCCATAAGACCATAGGGAGAATGATTAGGGTGTTTGTAGGTTAAGCAGGTTTCACAAGACGAGATTAATTTGGCAATGTCCTTAAACATACCAGGCCAATAGTATTTTAAAGATATTTTCTTGAATGTCTTGAAGATACCAAGATGGAGTTCTGAAGGGGAACCATGGTTAACTTCAATAAGTGTATGCCTATCTCGAGGTAGTGGAACTTCTTTCCAAATAAAGTCATCGTTTAGACGATCGGGAGAATGGATGCAGCGGTAAAGTTTGTTATCCCTGATAGTGTAGTTGGGATATGCGTCTGGGTTGTTGGAGCATCCGAGAAAAATCTTGTTGTAGTGCTCAAGTTCACGATCAGGTGGTTCTTCAATCGTAATAGGATGTACGCCTTGAGATGAAATTTCTCGTGTATCAGGACGTTCTTGATTCTTATGTCTTGATAATAAATCTGGAACAACGTTATCCTTTCCTTTTTTATGTTTCAGGACAAAGTTAAAGCATGATAAGCGTAAAGTCCAGCGAGCAAGTCTTCCTGAAGGATTCGATAAGTTCTGAAACCATTTAAGTGCAGCATGGTCAGTATATATTGTAAATTCTTTACCATTGTCTAGATAACATCGCCAATGTTCTAACGCAGTTATTACAGCCAATGTTTCTCTTTCAGTAGTTGAGTAATTCTGTTGATTTTTGTTTAGTGCTTTACTCATGTAAGCAATCACGACTTCTTTGTCATCTTGATGTTGAGTAAGCATTGCTCCTATGCCATAATTTGATGCATCACAATGTACAGAGAAGGGTAGCTCGAAGTTAGGGCAAGCAAGAACAGGAGCAGTTACCAAAGCTTCTTTAAGTTTCTGGAAAGCAGCTGCAGCTTGTGAATTCCATAAAAATTTAGGAGCGTTCTTCCCGGAACAGGTTAGTTGGTTGAGTGGAGAGGCAATGGTGCTAAAGTTTGGAATGAATCTTCTGAACCAGCTGCAGGTGCCTATGAATCTACGTACTTCTTTTCTGCAAGTAGGTACAGGATATTCTAAAATAGCTTTTATTTTATCTGGATCAGCACGTAGACCATACTCGTCCACTAGAAAACCAAGGTATTTCAGTTCTTTCTTGAAGAATTGACTCTTCTCAAAGTTAATAGTCAGATTAGCATATGAAAGTTTTTCATGAACTTTCATGAGAAGCGATATGTGTTCATCAAAAGTCTCGCTAATAATAACGATGTCATCCAGATAGCAAAATACCTTGTTCTCAAATTCAGGAGTAAAAAGCATATCCATTAATCTTTGTAGAGTTGCAGGTGAGTTAGAGAGACCAAAAGGCATTACCTTGAATCTAAACATACCTCTTCCAGGTACATAAAATGCAGTTTTATCTTTATCAGCAGGATTCAAGGGAATCTCCCAAAATGCTTTCGCAATGTCGATGCTTGATAAGTATTTGGCATTCTTCAGGTTGTCCAAAATTTCGCTTATTAATGGCAGACTATAAGCATCACGACGTGTAACTGAGTTAAGCTTCCTGCTGTCTACGCAGAAACGCCATTCACCATTCTTCTTCGGAGTGATGAGAACTGGAGATAACCAAGGACTTTCGCATTGTTCAATGACGTTCCATCCCAGCATCTTATCAACTTCATTAATTAACGCCTTTTGTTTTTCAGGAGACAGTCTGTAACATCTTTGTTTGATTGGAAGAGAATCACCAGTATCAATCTTGTGGGTGATTAAGTGTGTGCTCCCCAGGATACCTTTTTCTTCAAAAGAAATTGTCTTGAAGCGTTGGATGATGTCGTTAGCGATGTCCTTTTGGTTAGGAGTTAAATGCTCATAAGGTAAAACTTTAATATCTTTAGTTTCGATAGCAGAGCATTTAGATTCTGTAAAGTTAAGAGAAGATAAAACACTAGGTAACAGATTAAATTTTCTCCAAAAGTCAATACCTAGTATTAGCGAAGGAAATATTTCCGGAAAAACATAAGCTTTAATCAAATGGGTTTGATTATTGAAATGAACAGGTAAGTCAAAATAACCCAAGGAATTAACTTTTTGATTATTAGCAGTAGAGACAGTAATAAGATCTGACTTGAAAAGTTTACAGCCCAGTTTAAGAATTTCCAAATGAGAATTATTACCCAGAATAGTTACTGAGCTGCCAGAATCTAGTAAACCAGATAAAGTTAAGTCATAAATTTTGACATTAACGAATGGACGATTAAGATCTTGTTCTTTGGAGTAGAGTGTAGAAGAGATTTTGTAACAAGAAAAGAAGTTTTGAATTGTTTTAATCCAACTAGCCCAATCGTCATTATCAAAGTTTAAGTTACTTTTCAAGTCAGCAGTTAGTTTTTTGAACTAGTATGTGGTTTGGGAGAACAAGTAGGGCAATCTGCAGTTTTAAAACCTTTAAGACCACATTTGAAACAAATCACGAATCGTGGTTGAGTACAAGTGTTCAAAGTATGATCTTGTTTACGACAGCGAACACAAAAAGAGCTTTCTTGAGGAGCTTTAGTTTGAGAGAGACTATTAACTTGTCTAGAAGGGTATTTGTAGGATGAAGTGAATTTATTCATAAAGGGAGGAGAAGGTTGTGAGTTATTAGAATTTGAAGAGCCAACTGAACTTGAAGTGGAATGCTTGTAGTTGAATTCAGAAATAAGAGGACTTTGTTGTACATTTGGTTCTTTAAATTGTTTGTCTCTGTCAAGGAACTTTTCATAGTTTTGGCAAGTAGCCAGAAGAGAGTCGATAGAGTCAATGTCTTTTAGAGCTACGAAGACTGAATAACATGGGCGAATATTCCTCAAAATAATCTCCAATTGTTCTGTTTCAGAGAGTTTCTTCGAAAGACGAGAGAACATTCCAGACATGATGGAAATATAGATGACGATAGGTTCATCACGGCCTTGAGTTCGGTTCCTAATCGCTTCTAGAAGTTTATAATCATAATCAAAACCACCAAAGTCTTTGATTAATAAAGAGGAAAGTTCGTTCCAAGTTAAGTTTGGATTCTGATTATATTTAAATCTGAACCAATGAAGAGCATTGTCGGTGAAAATTTCAAACGCTTGAGAAATCAACAAGTCTTTGGGTAAGCCACGAGCTAAGCAGTATTCTTCAAGTTTTTGAAGAAAGGATCTTGGACAGCTTTTACCATTGAAGGTGTGTCTTTTCAGATCTTTGAAGACGTTAGTTGGAGAAAAAGATTGAGGTAGTGGTGAAGGATACGGGGTATGGATCTTAACAGATGTTTGAGAAACAAGAGGAGGTTCCATGACAGTCGGGTCTACAGGAGGGTCAAGTGATGGAGAGTCATTTTCAGTTGGAGGTGGAGTCAAGGATTCGAATTGTTTAGTAATAGCGTCAAATTTCATCTTCAAAGTATCGAAAATAGTTTTAAAGTCTGGATATAAGTCAGTATCTATTCGCTCCAATCTGTAAAAAACATGATTAATAAAAGTTTCTATTAATCGTAAGTATTTGGTTTCACCTTGTAAAAATTTTTCAATTTTACAGTCCAGGTAAGTCAAAGTAGAACCAATTTGAGACAAGTCATCCTCGATCGGAATTGGAGAAGTCAGAATATCTTCAGGGTGAGAATTCTCAACTAAACGCAAAACCTGTTTTTTTAGAAGCAAAACAGTATTAGCTGGTTCCTCACATCTAATCTTCACTTCGTATTCGAGTTCGGCCTTGTTAAGGAATTCGTACTTAATAACCCGTTTCATTGTTATAATTAAGTGTTAAGTTTAAGAAATAAAAATTTAATAAAAAATTGTACCTCTAGAATAAAAATATTAAAGTGATGAATGTAAGTGAAGTGTTATATGTAGGTCTAAATATAATCCAGATAAGTTGAAAAACTAGATGAAGTTTTGTTTTAGAATTTGGAAGATATGATAAGGATGAGTAAATAAAGAGTTAAGAACGAAAGAGAAAGCAATTCAATCAAAAGGAAATGGATAAGGCGTAGCTAAGGTGAAGAAAAGAAGAACTTTTACGTCGGGCGCCAAATGTCGTGAAGCGACAATAAAAAAACTAAGAACCTAACTTAACTAGAACGAAAACAACCAAAATAAAATAAATTATTTAAAAATTTGAAGTTTTACAGTATCTTTTATAAAAAAAAGGTATGAAGGTGATGATGGGTTGTAATGAAGATGGTGATTTACAATATTATTAAAAAAAAAAAAAATAACAAAAGATACTGCAACGAAGTATGCACAGGCTATGCCTATGATAGGTGCACAGCTCCTGCTCTAGGAACACGTAGAATCTGGAGAAAACACACGCAGCGTCTGGAGAAGGTACACGCAGCGCTTGGAGTAGACCCACACAGCGTCTTGAGCCGGTACGCAGCGTCGGGAGTAGGTCCACGAAACGTCTGGAGTAGGCACGCAGCGTTTAAAGTAGGTACACGCGGCGCTTGGAGTAGGCAAACACAACTTCCGGAGTAGACCCACACAGCGTCCGGAATAAACACGCAGCGTCTGAAGTAGGTCCACGCAACGTCAGGAGAAGGCACGCGGCGTTTGAAGTAAGTAAACACAGCGCACTAGTAGGCGGAGGCGTAGGCGTGGCTAGGCGACGACTTAAGGAGCGGGCAGAGGCTTGCAGGATCCCGAGGCAGTGCAGAAAAGGCCTTTAGGAGATGCTTCAAGTATCAAAGCTCAAGTCAGACTCCCCATTCGCCGATTGAGTTCGGCTTATTTTTGCTTTTTGACGGATCTCACATAAGAACGTAATATTATTCTCATTAAATTTGAAATTATTTAAATTAAAAGCAAATTCTTGTAAATGGCCAAGAAGAAAGGAGTATTTTGAAGTAAAAACATCAGGCCGGTAACGATATTTGAATAAAAATTGCCATGACAACCTGATAAACAACGATGTCAAAACATGTCAAATTTTGGTTTTAGGCTCGTAATACAGAAACGGCAAGATTTAAGTGAAAAATGAGATATTATTTATATAGGAAAAAAAAGTAGCGCAACAGCGCGCACGAAACCCGAAATTGCAGAGTTACGGAGAACTAAATAAAAGACCGAAAAAGGTAGACTCCATTGACACCGATTTAAAAAGTGCTGATAGCATGAAAAATACGAAGTGAAAATGATTTGTTATTGTGTTCTTATGAATTAAAATATTACAGGATCCTATGGAAATAAAGGTGATGTAAAATATCAAGTTTTGAGGCGAATGCAGAACATCAAAAACAGAATGGAAAAATAAGTTTAAAATAGTGTAAAATGATATGTAAGTATGTATAAGCATAACACTACATTGTATGAAGCTCACATGACAAGCTGGTTTTTTTGATGTATCATATATAGATGATTTTTAAACAATTAGAATTGGAATACATTTATTTGATTAAATACACATAACTATCATCATTAGCACCAAATTAATGTAGTTTTATTTTGCCCTAAGGAATTTTTTACCATTAAGAATCGAAAAGAACCGGGTACCCGGTTCTGTACCGACCCGGAACTGAAAAACCCGGTTCTTAGATACGAGACGGTTCTGCATCATATACTGGGGAGCGATCAACACTCCGTATGGTATATATTATGGTTTCATAGGAGCTATATATATATATATATATATATATATATATATATATGATTGGTTGACAAACGAGCACACAGTCCACCTGATGGTAAGTGGATGCTGTGGCCCATAGACACACAGCTGCATTAAGCTACTATTTCACGTTGGTATTCTTTGAGAGCGGTCCTTCCCCGGTCGAGCCGACCCATTCGTGCTACAACTATACTACTAATATAATTGCAGCATGGCTCTACCACGTAGTAGTAGTTTACCGGAATACTTATGAAATTTCAGTAATGTTTTTTAGGCTTTCGTTCATTTCACTTGTGGTTCGATGAAAGAGCTGGTACATCACCCCTCTCTATAGGTTCTTTCTGCAGACCGGATTTATGCAGTCCAGTTAGTTAAGGAGGTAATCTGCGAGAGTGCTGTGAAGCAGATTCTACTCGTAGCAGTGAGTGCCAAACACAGTAGCGCAGAGAGTAGTTCGAAGGAATGAGAAGCGTTTTTTTTTTCAAAAGAGTGATAACATTATTAAGCTAGGCTGACTCGCAGGAGCTGAAGACTGCAGGCGATTTTATAACCACTCATTTGAATTTTATCAAAAAATCATACGTGCAAATAGTTGTCGAATGTATTGTAATGAGCACTTATAGCAAGGAAACAGGTTGCAGGTGGAATGTACGTCAAATGATATCTTGTGATATTTACTGCAGAAAAAAATTGCAATCGCAATTGCAGATCGTACTATCGCAACTTACCACAGAGGTATTTATACACGAGAGCTATAGATGTCGCAAAGGCTACAACAATTAAGTTTAGAGTGTTGTTGCAGCTGAAAACGCGGCCTTAGTATTTATTTGCCATAAATATCTCATGTTAGGTATTTATATTATGTCAGAATTAAAGAATTTAGGAGTGTTGTAATAAAGCAATATCATTATTATTTTAAAGTTTTGATCTTTGAAAATAGTAATATTAAGCCCAACACCTACTTTCCGTTTATTGCGCACATGAATATCGATATGGGTCGCTAAACAGTCGGCCGGTTGTATGGGATAATATACTCGTATATTCTGCAAAGACAGATATGTTCATCTATAATGAATTGCACGGAATTCCTATTTTAAATTGAATGAACTTTTTGCGAGACATACGAAACCAGACCGATAAGCAGCGAGATGTCGCAAGTAGATTTGCAATCAATTGCACTCGCAGTTATTCACAGGAAATGCTTGACGAACTGTCGCGAGTGCGCTTGTTACGTAGTTTACAATTGCAAGCTACTGTGTGACACTTCTTGAGGTTCGAATAAATAAATAAACGTGAATCAATATAGAGATACTTAATCATAAAAATTATTTTATTATTGAAAACATAAGGTACTCATTTTTTTATAGAGTAAGGGTAACAATGGAGCACATAGTTCACCGGGGAGGGACACTTACCTTTGTAAGTGTCCCTCCCCGGTCATATCAAACCATTCATGATACAACCATAATATAACTGCAGCATGGCTCTATTACATATAATACGTGTAATATGTTCTGTATAAAAATTTACATCTTTTAAATTAATTAGTTTAAAGGCTGAGTTTTCAATCATTAGATACAATTTATTAGATTTCACGACATCCACGGGATAATATGGATTAGAGAATATTTATACATTGTCACTACATGGTAATAAGCGACAGAGGGGAAACAGAACAAGTTGATTGGCAGCAGCATCTTCCTACTAAAACTGCGGTTGTCAATCCGCTTGGTAAGCATGGCGACTATGGGAAATATCCTAGATTTTTATCATAGATTTCTATACCTCGTAGACTTATTGATTTACAGACCTGAAATTTTGATAATTGGTGTAGAATGCCGACTTTTAAATAACCAAAAACCAAATATTGAACCAAAAATTAAAAAAGTATTGTTTAGAGGGTCATTCGTGAAAAATGAAACCGAAAAAAATGTTTTTCATATCTTATCACGTGGTGTGTTATTGTCGAGAGATTATTGAGAAAAGTACAAATATTTTATTTTTCTTCGAGCCTAGTACATAAACTACTATTTTATGATCCATGAATTAATTAATTCTTTTTGAAGTTTTAAGTGTAATAATGAGTTTTAGAAAAATACTTGTAAATATGAGCATGGTCTGCCGTCAAACATATTAAACTTTTTGGGAATTATAAAATGTTTATGTATCTTAGAAATAAGATATTAAAGATAAAATTGCATTATGTTTATTTTTATTAAATTAATTGTGTAAAAATGTGGGTATAACTTTATTTCTGTATGCTGGTTTTTATCTCAGTACTTAAAGTTTTAGAAAAAATTACAGTAAGTACAAAACCGACATGAACGCTTTATTTACGGATCAAGGTTTAACCTTCATTCTTTCGATGACAGACGAGCACGCTTCTACAATGACACTTTTCGGGTCATTGTAGAAGTGTGCTCGTCGCGACCCCTGCCAGCCCTTTTCAGGGCTGCAATTCTACACAGCTGCGCACCCATGCAAATGAGGCTTAGGGCGTCCCCCCAAGGTGACGCACACCAGCTCGTCCCCGTTGGTGTGGAATGCAGCGCGCAAAGCGGCAATGGGGACCGTCACCCGTCACGCACAGCCCGACACGGCGGAAGGTGGAGGACGGAGTGCAGAGTTGGCACGTGAAATGTTGGAGGGGGCATGAGAGATAAGACGAATGAGTTGATCGAAATAATGAAAGAAAGAGAATTAGATGTCGTGTGTATGTCGGAGACCAAACGGAAAGGCAGTGGTACTGAAGAGCTCCCTGGCGGGACGATAGCATGGTCCGGAGTCCCGGAAAGCGAGAACGCCTGCCAGGGAGTGGGGGTGCTGTTGTCGTCCCGGTTATGACATTCAGTCACAAGGTTGTGAACTCAAGACTTCTTTGGGTTCGCTTTAAACTGGGACTGAAGAAATTATTCCTTTTGGCTGTTTATGCGCCGGTAGCTTCGTCGTCCAGGGCTGAGCTGGAGGAGTTTTGGGAGAATGTAAGAGAAGTTCTAGATTCGATTAAGGGAAACGAAAGAACTGTTGTATGTGGTGATTTGAATGAATGGATAGGTATCGCTCGACCAGGATACAAATCGGTGCTTGGAAAGTTTGGCGATAAAAGGGTTAATGATGCTGGCAAGCTTATACTGGCTGTATGCAAGGAAAAGGGTCTTCTTGTGACAAACACTATGTTTAATCACAGGAAAATCCATATGTACACTAGAGAAAGAAAGAATGAGAGAAGTATGATTGATTTGTTCCTGGTGGATGACCGACTGCGAAAACAGGTGATGGATACACGAGTGTTCAGGGGTGCTGACCTGGGAACGGATCATTATCTAGTAATTACTAGATTTAGGGGTTTGTTCGCGGGTTGGCGCTACCGGACGGCAGTAACAGAACCACAGTCGGTCTGTCGCATCCGAAGCTGGAAGCTTCAGGAAGCGAATACTAGGGACAAATATCACACGAGGATAGCCGAAAAGCTTGACACCATCGATGGCAGGAAAGAATGTGTGGAGAGAACATGGCAGAACCTTAGGGATGGAATGGTAAGTGCAGCGGAAGAAGTATGTGGAACGACAAAAAGAGGTAGTAGTAAAAAAAGAGATGCATGGTGGAATGATGAAGTGAGAGAAGCTGTAAAAAAGAAGAAAAAAGCATGGTTAGACTACTTGGCTTCTAGTAACGATAAGCATATGAGAGAGAAGATGAAAGAAAGATATAAGCTGCAGAAAGTTCATGCGAAAACATTGATTAAGGAAGTACGTGAAAGGTGTAGAATAGAAGCGGACGAGAGGTTGTCGCACAACTTTAAGGAAAACTCCAAACTCTTCTGGAAAGAGGTTGGAAGGTCCCGGAGTGGTGCGACAGCCTTAAGAATGAACAAAGTGCTTTCGAGAACCAATGACGTCCTCTCAGAAAAATCGGACGTCATGCAGCGATGGAGTGAATTTTATAGAGAAATGCATGCGTGTCATGATCTTAGTGAAGGATCCGGGGGTGACGCCGTGACTGGCACGCCAGACACGGACCTCGATGACACTGAGGTCATCAGCATGAAAGAGATTGAACGTGCGATTCGAAGTTTGAAATGTGGTAAGGCTGCGGGACTAGACAGAGTTACTGCTGAAATGGTCAAGTACGGTGGGCCTCGCGTCTGGGACAGCTTTCATCTGCTGTGCAATTTGTGCTGGCGGTCACGTCCGCCATGTCCCGGATGATTGGCGATCCGCAGTCATTGTGCCTTTATATAAAGGTAAAGGTTCACATTTTGACTGCGGGTGCTATCGTTCGATCAGCTTGACCAGTTTAGCAAGTAAAGTTTACTCGAAGGATTTGACACGTAGGATGCAAGAGAAATCGGAAAGATTCTTATGGGAGGCACAATGCGGATTTAGACCTGGAAGAGGACACACGGATCAAATGTTTTCTCTCCGCATGATCACGGAGAAGCTTCTGAGTGTTAACCAGAGGATTTTCTGTGCTTTTGTGGATCTGGAGGAAGCATTTGATAAGGTTATAAGGAAGAAAATGTGGGAACTGTTGCTGGGTATGGTGTGGATGGTCGATTGTTAAGGGCTGTGCAGTCACTTTACTATGACTATAAAACCCGTGTGAGGGTAAGGCATGACCTGTCACCCATGTTTAGCGTCCAAGCGGGCGTAAAACAGGGTTGTGTCATGTCTTCCTGGCTGTTCATACTATATCTCGACAGCTGTTTACAGAAGCTGAAAAATAGCTGTTTGGGTGTGAAATTGGGTGACATTAAAGTTAATTGTCTGCTGTATGCTGATGATGCAGTGCTTATTGCACCATCAGAAGCAGAACTGCAGGCATTAGTCACGTGTATGAAAGAGGAATGTGAAATTAAAGGTCTCCGTTTGAATGCTAATAAAACTAAGGTTCTGGTATTTGAAAAGGACGAAGAGAGAACGAAATGTGAAATATGGGTAAATCAGGAATGTCTAGAACAGGTAAATGAAATTGTATACTTGGGGAGTGCTTTCAGCCGGGATGGAAGATGTGATTTAGATGTGGATAGGCGTGTCGCTGCCGGAAACAAAGTCAATGGTGCCCTGAATGCACTAGTCAAAAGGCAAGGCGTGGTGAAGGGTGCACGCCTTGCAATACATAACGCAGTGTACCGATGTAGTACCGACTTTGTTATATGGCAGCGAAACCTGGGTATGCCAGAAGAAGCATAAAAGCAAGTTGAATGCAGTGGAGATGCGATCTCTTCGTAAAATGTGTGGCGTTACCATAGCCGACCGAAAGCGAAACGAAGAGATTCGCAATATGGCAGGATTGAAAGATGACCTTATCACAAAAATTGATAGGGGCGTACTCCAATGATTTGGGCACGTTGAACGAATGAGTGAAGACCGAATGTTGAAGAAAATATATAGAGTGAAAGTAAATATTAAAGGGTGTCGAGGTAGACCGAGACTAAATTTCGAAGACCATGTGAGCAAATTGCTCGAAGAGGGGAGGGTCAAGAGTACTCGGATACCTAGACGTGCATGTATGAAGAAGTTAATGAACCTGAAAGAAGCGAAAGAGATATGTAAGGATCGTGACACTTGGCGATCTGTTCTCTCTGGCTACCCCGTTAGGGATTGTGCGTGAAGATAAGTAAAGTAAAGGTTTAACCTTAAAAAACACCAGAAAGATCCCCGAATGCAAGCAGTAACAGTTTCACCTATACCTCAAAGTAATCTTTTCATTTTTTATCTCTCAAAAATTCTGTTAATATGATCACAGTTATTGGTAAACGCTTAACGCTAGCTTTGGATTAAGAATGATTAAGCAGCGATTTGTATAAGAGATTGTATACGTGGTAGAGCCATGCTGCAGTTATATTAGTAGTATAGTTATAGCACGAATGGATCGGCTCGACTGGAGAAGGACCACGCTCTCACAGAATACCAGTGTGAAATAGTAGCTTAATGCTGCTGTGTTTCGTATGGTGAGTGTAGAGACCAGAGACCCTTTTTACTGAAAATGAGGCATTCCATCTTATTCCTCACGGGTGACAATGCATCTGCGTTTCGATTCAGATGCGTTGTGACCCGTGACTTATGTAATAGATGTAAATGTCTATGGGCCACAGCATCCACTTGTAATCAGGTGAATTGTATGCTTGTTTGTCACCCCTTTTTTATAAAAAAAGCGACGTTATTATTTGTATGAAATTATTTTAACAACTTTTATTTTAAACAAGTCTTAGTATTTACTCGTATACCGATATGCTAAATACAGTATTTGGCATTGTGAAATATAACCAAATAACATAGCCCAAGAACCCGCGATCGCCAGTCTTTCCTTATTTCATAAAAGGTGAAAAGTTCTCCCAACATAGGTAGGTACGATGAGGTAATATGAAGTTTAGATCATCACGGCCGTTGGCAAGTAATAGGTAGCAAAGTTGTATAAAATAGCAACTTAAAATTGTAGCGTATAAAGCGTATTTTCTCATATTTTCTTCGGAATAATATAAGAAATCAAGTCATCAATTGCCATACATCCTTAAACCTTAATTAATTGTAATTGTACTAACGTTATGGTATGGAAGCTAAATTTTATATATTGGATAACTAGTAGAAGATGTTTCCTCAGTAACCAGACAATTTCGATATTTCTAACACCTGACCAGACAAACATAACATAAATATAACATAACATAAACATAACAAACATAACAGGATCAAGTAAATAATTTAATAGTGGATCAGATAATTTTAATATGTTTATCACTAAAAACCAATGTTAAAAAATTACTGACTACAATTTCGTCAACTAAGCCTAATAAATAAATAAATAATGGTTTCAAATATCCTGAAATTTATTTTAAAAATTAAATTTATCCAATGCTATAAACAAACTGGACATTTCATTAAGACTTGATTGTTAGTTTATGTAATACGAGGGTGACATTGAAAGTTCTTAGAAAATAAATTACTGAATAAACTGGCAAGTTATTTTGTTATATCTTTTCAAAAAAAAAATCCACTTACATCAACACATCGTTGCTTCTGATGGAACCACAGAAAATCCCTTTGCCTACTCGTCCTCAGGGGTCTCTTCGACGTCATTTTGAAACGCAGCCATTGCTTCCCCGGCGTCCATAAAACGTTTTCTTCGAAGTTTTTTTTATTTTCGGAAATAAATAAAAAATCGAAAGGTGCGAGGTCAGGGCTATAGGGCGGGTGACCCAGTAATTCCACGTCTGACTTCGCCAAGTAGTCCATTGTTTTTATTGGCGGAGTGCGACAAGGCGTTGTCGTGGTGAAGGAAGATCCTACTGCGAGCTCGCTTCTCCCGAACTTTTTTCAAGACAAGTGGAAAAAATGTTTAGTGTACCTCTCTGCAGTAATAGTTTTTCAATCCTCTAAAACAATTGTTGCGTAATAACCTGTCCTTCAGAAGAACGAGGCCACCATCGTTTTTCCCACGCTTCAAACTCTTTTCACCTTAGTTGGCAACTCCTCGGAAGGGAACGCCCAGACAGCAAGCAGACTGTCTGTTAGTTTCAGGATCAAATATCCAGATATCGTTTACAAGTAGCCAGTTCTAAAAACTTTCAACTTCAAAATTATTTTTTATAAAATAAGGGTGATAAATGAGCACACAGTTCACCTGATGGTAAGTGTTTGCAGTGGCCCATAGAGATCTACATCTATCTTCGATTACGAATCAAAATGCAGATGCGTTGTCACCCGTGAGGACTAAGATGGAATGCTACGTTTCCAGTAAAAACGGGTCTCCGGTTCTGCACACACACCATACAAAACCGAGTAGCGTTAAGCTGCTATTTTACGCTGGTGTTCTGCGAGGGCGTGGTCCTTCCCTGGTAGAGCCGACTCATTCGTGCTACAAATGTACTACTAAGATAGCTGCATTATATTAGTAGTATAGTTGTAGCACGAATGTAATGAATACTGATTTTTTATGATTTACGAAGTCCGTCTGCTTAATTTTATTTTAGACCATAAAAAAGCCAAGCAGAAAAGTTAAAAATAACTATGGGTAAAAAAAGTAAAACTTGTTGTTTTACAAAAAAATCGGTCACGGGAAAACTCTGGCACGTCTAGTGTTCTCTAGTGGCTCTAAAATATTGCCTTTAGTTTAGAGTTACACTAGATATTTATTCCAATTAGAAGTATTTCATTTATTCCTCCTAATTTATTCACGAATGCCGATATTATTTTCTGTTAATTATTACTGCTAACCTAATTAAAATAATATGAGACTTAAAAAAATTACTTAAAGGACACTCATTGATCATTGATTTGATAACCCTAGTGATAATGCCAGGTCATCGTCAAAAATTATTGTATTGTCGTCGATTCTTGATACATCTGCGAAGTTTCAGACTATACACACGTTCGGAAATCGGTGAGAACTGAATTATAAAATCAATTTCATTCCATTTATAAACAAAACATACACACATATAGGTCAAATAATAGAAGCGTGTTAAGATTATTTTTTATCAACAAAAGTAGCTGTGTGAATATAACATCAGAAAAATACTTTTATCGTAACTTAGTATTCACCATTCATACTAATCTTGTACTAATATAATAATATTAGTAAAGTAGTGGAAACTGAAACACGAAATCGGCAGTAGCATCATGTTGTGTGTGCTTTTGACGGGCTGTCCACTGCACAAGACCTTACCCACATATTACGTCTTAGGAGAGATATTTGCCACAGTTGCCACGCTTGGTAAGTGTATTTGCAATAATAATAGGATAATGTACTTACACCGCTACTACACGGTGTGAAGGAATGAATGGATTAATAAAATGATGAAAGATCTCCACTATAGGACATAATAATTATTGTATATTATTTACTTTATTTATTTACTATTTATTGTATACTTACTATTGCCGAAAATTTTCCGGAACATTTCGACAAGACAACTTTCTTAAAAAATAATAAATAATAATAATAATAATATTCCACAACTATCACACAACGCCATCTAGTCCCAAGCTAAGCAGAGCTTGTGTTATGGGTACTAGACAACCGATAAACATACTTATATATTTCTAAATACATAAATATTATAAATAAATTACACCCAGACACAGAACAAATGATTGTGCTCATCACACAAACATTTGTCCTGGGTGAGAATCGAACCCACGACCTCCGGCATAGCAGTCAGGGTCACTAACCACTAGACCAACAGGCCTGTCAAATAATAATAATTGTAATAATAATAATTGTAGGAAATATTCTACTCTTTTGTCAAAGGCTGGCAACGTATTAAAACTCCTCTGGCATATTCACATGGATCACGGTGGCTGAATAATGCGGTATCTTTTTACCTTTTTACATAGTAGAATCAAGATGCAGCTATATTATGGTTGTAGTACGAATGGATCGGCCCGACCGGGGTAGGACTACGCTCTCACATAATACCAGCGTTAAATAGCGTTTTAATACTGCTGTGTTTCGTATGGTGAGTGTAGAGAAGTCGAGACCTCTTTGACTGGAAACGAGGCATTCCATCTTAGATCCTAGGAGTGAAAACGCATCTGCATTTCGATTCTTAATCGAGGATGGATATAAATGTCTATGGGCCAGATAACAGCAATACTTGTCATCAGGTGAATTGTATGCTTATTTGTCACCCTTATTCTATAAAAAAAATCTTAAACCATTAACAGTTTCATTGGTGCCGGTGGAAATAGAAACCGGATTGCTCGTGCACCGATAGCACAAGATTAATAAAATATTTTTCTATCTATGATCACTGAAATGAGAACATATACCTCCACGGAGAGCGCCAAGTTTTTATTTTAGTAGAGTGATGTTGAGACCAAAAAATAACGCCGATTGTTAAAGTGAGGACCGACAATTTTAGCCTTACCTTCAGATAAAGAACGAGGTTTTTCATTAACCTATTTCTGGTGGATCTATGATATGATTATACTTTCACTCCTAGACTAGCCTGGCAGACTTTCTTCGCTCTTCTATGTAGGTGGCGCGATGAGTTGCAACACCTATGTCGTCTAAATTTAGTAATTTTCTTATTATACTAAACCTAGTCCTAATTATATGTTGTATTGTAATTATGAGTTACTTTAGTCAATAAAACATAAAAATTAACGTTTGTTTGTTCGTACGCGATGTCATACCGTTCATCAGGTTGCAGAAAAACTGTCAACTTATTGTTTGCACTTGCACGAAGGTTAAGGGTATAGTACAGTTAACTTACAGTAGGGAGGTGGTGCGCGTATTATACCGACATTATTCGAAAGTCATGTATTATTTAAAACTTGGTTTCAATGAAATGGATAAATCTTTATATTTTATATTAGATTTACATCAAACTATAAAGATCGAATTTTGTTTTTATGTAAAGTTAACTGAAAACTCAATAAAAAATAAAATTTGAAGCCAAATACGTAAAGAAAACTAGCATAATATGATATTGTACGCATAATAATATTATATTAACACTGAGCTTAGGCTCTTATTAAATTCAAGTCACGTTGTTTGAGAAACATATCCACATAAGTTGTTTATACAATATGCGAGCTTTAATTACCTAGTGTCTTTCATTGGTTTCAGTGAAATTCCAAAATAAATCTTGACTATAATAATGTTTGAATGTATTTAAAATTCTAAATAACGAATAATATATTTTTAGAATATGGGCGATAAAAGAGCATATAGTCCAGCTGATGCTAAGTGACTACTGCGGTCCATAAACATCTAAATCTATTTTCGATTAAGACCAAATTCCATAGAATCACAGCAACATTAACTGCTATTTTACGCTGGTAATCTGTGAAAGCGTAAAACTATAATATCCTACAAACACGATTTTTAAAACAATTATCATTCAAGGGAAACTTAAAAGTTTTTTTTTGCAATCAAAATCCTTTGTTCGTTCTTCTTTATTTACTTTTTTTAAATCAGATCACTTCAAGCTCTAAAAATTAGCTGTACCCACGTCTTCATATGTACAAAGTTCTAGTAGTTTATTACTATACTTCCCTATTTTAAGGCTTAAGGCTTAGCACGCCTGCGATTAAACGCACGCGTTTAACCGCACGTCTGAAACCACAAAAAAATGAAACCTATGGCTTTCTATACAAGCGCACGCATTAGCGACTTCTTTCAGTGACTAATTTTAAAAACGTAACTTGCAAAATTTAGGCTTAGCACGCACCGCGATTAAATGCGCGCGGTTTAGGAATAGCTGAAAACGCAAAAACGCGTATCAACACGCACTGCGGCTAGCGTTTTGCTTAAATTTATTTCATTTCACCATGGATTTCTGACGAGCAGAATGTGTTGTAGCTTTGATATTGAAATTGAAATATAGAAAACAACGGCGCCGCCATAGGTAATGGGTACATCCACTAACTGATCAAAGACATTTGAAAGAATACTTTTGCAAAATGTACAACAACGTGCGTCAACATCCCGATAAGTTTTTTAATTACTACAGAATGCCGATTGGCACTTTTGATAAATTATTACAAGACGTAGGGAAGTACAATTTGAAGACACTTCATTTCGTAATGCAATATCACCTGAAGAGCGATTTTCAGTTACGTTAAGGTAAGAAAACAATTTTAATTTTTTAAAGTTTTATTTCGCAACAACTTAATCCCGATAAAGAGGCAGCAGAGCTAAACTGACCCGGAAGGTGGGCAGCGGCATTTTTCTGATAACAGCTGAGTATAAAAATCTGTGGTTGCCAAAGCACTTGCCAAGCGTGGCGACTGTGGCAAATATCTCTCCTAAGACGTAATATGTGGGTAAGGTCTTGTTCAGCAGTGGACAGCCCGTCAAAAACACACACAACAAGATGCTGCTGCCGATTTCGTGTTTCAGTTTCTCTCTGTCTTACGTTACCATCCGTATGGGGTAGTGAATCTCTTACGCCACTACTTTACGCTCTATTACATTGATGATGATAATGATTTCATCGGTTGATAAAGAAGACGGAGGAGATATTAAATACACAAACAATTTCAAAGTGTGTAAATTTTACTATAGGCTACACAAATACTGCTCTTGTATACCTTCTCATGTAGTAAAAGCGTTCAAAGCATTATTTCTAAAAATTTTACAAGTATTTATGTGAACTCCTAAAAGCAAACTCGAGATACTTGTGGTTACATTTATAATTTTGATTAAACAAAAACATGCAAAACTCGTGACTGTAGTTTAAATAGAGAGAGAGAGAGAGAGTTAAAATAACATACCTATTATATAAATGCATCTAAAATGCTGAAAGTTCTTTATGAAATCTGCATGTTCTTGTTTCTTTAAGCAGTTTTATTTCATTAATTATTTATATTTATATTAAATCTCCCGGATCATCTTTTAACTAGTACTATCTTTTGTACATGGAGAAATCATCATGGATATGTGTTAAGTAGGTTATGCTCAAGGGCTAAATCCCACGATGTTCATCTCTTTACGCTTTCAGTGCCAACGGTGGCACCTTATTTAAACTACTGAGGGGGAGGATCTAGATTTGTCGACGGCAAGGGGCTCGAGGGAATACCGTACGCGCCACCTCGAGCCTTATAAATACGATGATATACAATCCCCGGGAGCCTCATTATATTGTTTGACTGACACTTGGGTATTCCGTTGTCCTATATATATATATATGTAATGATGCATGATTTTAAATGCTATGATATGTATAGTGAAATTATTTTAAATAAAAACAACAGCACTATGACTACTAATTATAAAAACTATTCACTTTAAAACTAATTTTTAATAATTATAAAGGCTGTCACTATTTTTAATAGTATTTAAAATTGAATAGCGATAAAGTCAGTTTTAAATAAATACGTTTCTACACATTTTAAACTAAAAATAATACTTAATAAATTCATGTTTCAAAAATAAGACTGAAGAAAGAAACAGAACTATTTCTGAAAGCCAGGAGCGGGGAATGTATTTTTATTTGAAATGATACGTTAAAAATTATTTTTTTAATATTAAAATGTATCTGATACCTGATATATCTATAAACCATTTTATGTCTTCTTTTTCTATGTCACTATTAAATTGTTTAAATGTAATATCAACTTTAAGCTATATAATGTAATATGTAGAAGTGTGATGAATAGAAGTTAGTATAATATAGAAATATTATACTAACTTCTATTAAGCCCAGGGAATCATTTGCATGTTATTAAGAAATGTGTAATCTTTTTTTTTTAATTTTGGTCTGTCAATCTGTTGATCCGGGCTAATCTTTGGAATGAAATAGCTAAACCGACTGGGATGAAACTTTACTAATAGATAGAGAGCAGTGGAAGGCAAATTTAATTTTATTTATATTTCAACATTATTTAACGAAAAAGCTATGAGTGTCAAAGAATAAAGTAGATTAACTAATTATAGATCTGCAAGTTTTTCACACGAACGGAATCGCTTATAATAGCTGGTATTACATAAACATACATAGTTAAACAGTATGTGATAGTATAAAAACATCATTTAAAAATAACTTTTTACATAGTAATTAATGTTACATAATATTTTGATATAATGTTACATTAATTATTTTGTTCTCATGATAAAAAGTTCACACACAAAACACCTTCTTACCAACTTTCGCATATTATGTTATATTATTAGTGTGAATAATATAACATAATATGTGAAATTATGATATATTATAATATATTATTAGTGTGAATATGCAAGTGATTTTTTTGTACTAAAAAGTTTAATATACCACGTTAATTTTCATATTCCTACATTATTATCTGCATGTAGGGCATATTGTCAACCAATTTTTTGTTCATTTGGATCATGGGAATTCCAATTCATGTTGATTGGGAAGTTAGTTTGAAATAAATTACTATATATATTACTATATAAATTACTTTATATATTTAATTCAAACAGGATTACACGAATGCAATGCGAATAAAAATGTATTTAGAATGCATTGTTATCGAGTTGTAAACTACCCCAGAAGTTTTAGCTGGGTAGCTAATCGCGAAACGCTTGAAATTTGAGTTGCCTGATTCCACCCGGAGCAACAGACAGACAAAAAAATAAGAGAGTCCATTTCAATGAGTCGTATACGAACATTTCAATTGTTTAACTATTGTGGTATTTTCGCGAACAGGGAAATTGTTTATAAAAACCTTGTAATAAAAGTAAGTAAGAGTCTCGTAATCTTTCATCATTTTTATACGTGGTAGAGCCATGCTGCAGTTATGTTAGTAGTACAGTTGTAGCACGATTGGGTCGGCTCGACCGGGGAAGCACCACGCTCTCACAGAATACCAGCGTGAAATAGTAGCTTAATGCTGCTGTGTTTCGTATGGTGAGTGTAGAGAATCGGAGACCCTTTTACTGGAAACGAGGCATTCCATCTTAGTCCTCACGGATGACAACGCATCTGCATGTTGATTTGTAATCGAGAATAGATGTAGATATCAATGGGCCGCAGCAACCACTTACCATCAGGTGGCCTGTGTGCTAGTTTGTCATCTTATCTCATAAAAAATCATTACACCTCTTCACTAGTTCACTACTAAAAATGTGTCAGCTCCAAGAAAGGCCACAAACACGTCTTACCAAGTTTACACTTCACCTTACTTACAGTTACAAGACTGCCATTTGACAACCTTTCTTCCCCATGAGTTTTCGTTTCTTTGGGCTTCAAAGCTCGTCAGTCTCGTAATCGCAGGTACAATCAATCCATAAAACGGGGTAATGACGTGATGAATCAAAACAGTCACTCAATGGATGCAGGTTGTTTATGACCTTTTATGGCAGTGTATAGGCGAGGCCTTTTTCCAGCAATGGACAATTAATAAGCTCTTGTGATGAGATCATGAAGTATTACTTTGTTTCTAGATTCTTCTGTTTTGTTATGTTATTACTTTTAATATTTCTCACTAATATTATTGTATTAGCAAAAAGTTAGCATGAATGGTGAATACTTAGTTACAATATAAGTATTTTTCGTATTGTATGTTTTGTTTATAAAAGGAATGGAGTTAATTTTATAATTCAGGTCTCACCCATTTTCGAACGTCCGTATAATCTGAAACTTCGCACTGACATTATCACTGGGATCATAAAATCTCACGAATGATCAATGAGTGTCCTTTTAGTTATTTTTTAAGTCTCGTGTCATTTTAATTAGGTAGTTGGCAGTAATAGTTAACAGTAAATAATGTCAACATTCGTGAATAAATGGTAGGAATAAATGAAATACTTCTAATTGGAATAAATATCTGGTGTAACTCTGAACTAAAGGCAATATTTTAGAGTCACTAGAGGACACTAGACGTGCCAGAGTTTTCCCGTGACCGATGTTTTTGTAAAACAATTAGTTTTACTTCTTTTTTTACCCATAGTTTTTTTTAACTTTTCTGCTTAGCTTTTTTATGAACTAAAATATAAGTAACCATATGGACTTCGTAAATCATAAAAAATGTAATTTATTTTTAATTTTATTTTATATTTAATTTACTAAAATAAATATGAAAATCCTTTTATCTGCAATAATATTTTTTATCAAAAATAACATAGACTTACAAAATTCATACACACGGCAAATCATATTGAAGATGATCAATTGAACTAAAATGTTTAATAAACTATTTCCAGTATTATGATCCAAATATCATGATTAATATATGGCTGATACAGTTAAAAGTTTTATCAAAAAGTTTTATCTGATAGATAAATGATTAACCATCATTTTATCTCAGATTGCTAAATTTGTAACGTCACTAAATGAACATGCGCCACATTGTTTTGAAGTCCTTAGATTAGTAGACTTTACATTACTAATTGAACTTCTTTTAGTATCGCTGAAATTTCACGTATCAAGTCTTTTTTATCCTTCTAGTTTTGTTTACAGTAAATGAATATGTTTGAACAGGTCTGAAAATGAGGGCCGTACCGCGCTTTTAATAAAAATAAAACATTTTGGCAATCTACAATATTTATGTTATATTACAAATTGTAAAATGCTTCACAGTCATATCCGAAAACGTCATAAAATAAACTAATTCCTAAACATTATGAAAATTCTGAATAAATAGTCCAATGTTCATTGTGATTGGCATTGAAAGATCTGCCAGTTTCTTATGTTATATGTTTGTATAATATTAACTTTATATCTCAGACATAACATTGAGGCAGAGCTTTTGCAGAGGCAGAAAGCCACATGGCAGGAAAATGGCGAGGTACAGAATGATGACATCAATTTGAAATTTAAGTTAAATATTTGTTAGGACCTTTGGCTGTTATACGTTTTTGTGGCCTTCACATGATATTTATTTTCTCAGCATTACGTACCCTTTCATTGGTGCCGGCGGAGATCGAACCCGGGCTGCTCATGTACTGTGAGATTTACAGCGAGCACTTAGCCCCAGAGTTACCGCGACTCTAATACGACACAGATATACACGATTCAACAGATGTAATAAAATCACTCTTATCTCTTGTAATAAATTCAATACTTAAAACACAAACATTAGATAGCTCGTGATGCCTACCGGACGAAGCTTACAGTTAAGTATATGATTATTTATATTTTATCATACTGCCACGAAATTGACGTCATAGCGGCCAACCTAAAGATAGAGAGCCTACAGGAATTAGTGGTCCGGCTGGCGCGCGGTATGTTCGACCGCGCTGACAACGGGCCACTCACGGCCGCCGGATGGGCGACCCTATCCAAGAGAACTCCTCCCTATATAGATTAGGGAGTCGAGTAAACCCCACAATGCCGCAGAAAGGCCAACTTTGACAAAATAAATTGTGTTAAACACAATTATGTAGATAACCTCCCTTAATGACATTTTACCCGACTGCGACAAAAGTCGCTAAAACAACACGCCTTTTACCATTAAGGCGCCCAGGACCGGCACATTGCAGTGTGCCGTGAGGAACATCCGGGTAAAGGGGTGTACCCCGAGGCCCGAGACTTGCATGGCATTATGCCTTGCAGAAGACAACGACGACGACATACAAATCGTTCGGGATCAGCTACCAGTATATAATATAATCAAAAAAGAAAACTATATAGAGAAGTGATAGGCAAAGTAATTACTCTCTCACGGAACGGTTTGAAGATGATTACTGTTTTATTCCCAAGGGATCCTTCACTTTTAAAATAAGTACAGTTCATTGGTGTCGCTAGCGCGGCACATGTTGAAGAATTAAGGCGTTGGGACCGGGACGACCTCGGAAGACCCGTAATCCCCGCCTGAACCTATTTGAGGAAAAGGAAGAGGTCGACGCCCTTGTGTGTTACTCCGTTGCGGGGTTCACATACGTTGTTCCCGAACCCAACGTAGGTGTCGTAGGAGGTTAGGGAATCCGCTGCTGAACGAGCCGTGACAAAGACCCTTCCCTCGTTCCTGTCCTTTTCAATAGGTCCTTCGCAGCCGGATCAAGTAGCAAGCGACTCATCGTTCCTGTCCTTTTACAATTACCGAAATGTTTTATTTTTATTAAAAGCGCGGTACGGCCCTCATTTTCAGATCTGTTCAAACATATTCATTCACTGTAAACAAAACTAGAAGGATAAAAAAGACTTGATACGTGAAATTTCAGCGATACTAAAAGAAGTTCAATTAGTAATGTAAAGTCTACAAATCTAAGAACAATGTGGAACATGTTCATTTAGTGACATTACAAATTTAGCAATCTGATATAAAATGATAGTTAATCATTCATCTATCTGAGAAAACTTTTAACTGTGTCAGCCATATATTAATCATGATATTTGGGTCATAATGCTGGAAATAGTCTATTAAACATTTTAGTTCAATTGATCACCTTCAATATGATTTGCCGTTTGTATGAATTTTGTAAGTCTATGTTATTTTTGATAAAAAATATTATTGCAGATAAAAGGTCTTTCACATTTATATTAGTAAATTAAATAAAATTAAAAATAAATTACAATTCGTGTAATTAACAGTATAATTCAACGCCACCTACGAAATGGACCCTTTATCTCCGAACCAAGATGGTGACGATCCTTTCGCTCCGTCGTCACTCTCTAATATATACACTTTTTTCTAATAAGGATTTTTTTTCTAATAAGATGTTGACCAAAATAAAATTTTATTTAATAGAAACCTTTATCGAATCTTTATCTGTCATCCTATACCTTTTCTTTGCGGATTAAATAAACAGTTATTTTGATTTTCTTACTTAAGTATCCAAGAATTTAGGCATTTTACCCGCCGCATTTTTTTCTTTTCAAATATTTAATGGGTTTCAATTTTATATAGCTATCGGCCAATGGAAGTACTAAGAAAATTGATTCAGCCATTTCGGAAATTAGCAGAAATGGACAGACAGACAGTAAGACAGACTGTGGACACAAAATAAAAAATATATTTTTGTTTTGTTTTAATAACGGCATATACTTACAATTAGTAAAAAGACACTTATTTTTATTTATTTGTGTGTTTTGTTAGGACATTCTCCTTATAAGTGACGGAGATATCTCTTTACATCCATATAAAAAAAAACATACAATCTATTTAATTAGATTGTATGATTTCGAGAAAAGAAAGAGGTTAATAATTGTTAACCTCCTTCTTTTCTCGAAATCGGCTAAAAATAACGACTTATTCATTTAGAAAACGTATACTACAGTTAAAGCAATGATTTCGATTATATTCTCGTTTAATAGCGACATTACTATTTAGACAACCGAGCAGATTTTGCTATGCTTTAAAGACATGTACATATTTTTAAAGTATTATTTTTATTTTTCTCGGAAAATCATGACAATTACCTAAAAAAAATGAGCCGTCTTACAAAATTATTCGCAGATTTATGAAATAAAAATTGAATCTTACATAATTTATGGACAGTTATTTGCAAAATTCGAAAGTTGAAAAATGCGGATTAAGAATGGGTGAGTTAACCGTCAAATGCCTTTTGTACGCCGATGATCAAGTTATTCTTGCGTCGTCGGCGGCCGAGCTGCAAATGATGCTAACATTAATGAACAGATCATTAAAAGAAAGGGGTATGAAAGTGAACGCAAGTAAGACGAATGTTATGGTTTTTGAAAGAGAAGAAATTAAGACGATATGTGAAATAAGAATAGAAGGGAAGTTGATCGAGCAAGTAGATGAGTTTGTATATCTGGTTTGTGTATTTAGTAGGGATGGGAGATATGATAAGGATATAGAACGACGAGTGAATGCAGGAAATAGAATAAATGGGGCCCTACACTCTATTGTGAAGAGTCAAAATGTGTCGAAAAAGGCACGTATGGGAATTCACAATGCTGTGTTGGTCCCTACTTTAACGTATGGTATTGAAAGTTGGGTGTGGCAGAAGAAGCACGAGAGTAGAATGAACGCAGTAGAAATGCGGTCGTTAAGGAGTATGTTTGGGCTGAATCTGAATGACAGGGTAAGAAATTGTGTAATAAGAGAAGAGTGTGGTTTTCAAGATGATGTTGTGACCAGGATTAAGAAATGAATGCTTCGGTGGTTTTGGTCATGTGGAAAGAATGAATGAGGAAAGAGTGATAAAGAAAATTTATGTTGCAGAAGTGAATGGCAGAGTCGGAAAGGGACGTCCTAGGCGAAAATTTATCGACCAAATTGGCGATTTATTGAAAACGGGCCAAATTATGAGTACCCATAACCGACGAGCATGTATGCGTAGGTGTATGGATGTGAAGAAGCGAGAGAGGTGTGTCAGGATCGTGCCAAATGGAAGTCTCTGGGTGACCCCTCTGGGTGACAGGCGTGAGTGTTTATATTTATGTATGTCTTACATAATTATAACATTGATGTATTACGTGTGCGATTTGCTCTAGCGTCAACATCCAGAGAGAAAACAGTGGAACACGTTTTTATGGACTGAACACTACCCGGATATTCCCTTAAAGTACCTAAATGATGTTATGTATCTGTATGTGTAAATAAGTTTACACATACAAACAAAAAAATAGATATAACTATTTTTAGTGCCCTTTAGCTTCCTCCTTTCCTTTAAGAATTCAAAATCCACATTTAATGAACTTTGTGGAAAAACATTTTACAGATAAGTATCTAATTAACGTTCACTTCTTTTGTTTGTACGTTTTTACAATTTAGCTACTTTGTTCCCATTATCCCATATCACATTAAAAGTACTTAAATGTTAATGTTTACTGTACATAATTGGCTAATATGGTTATGATTTTAACGTTATTTGCCATTAAATAATATCATAGAAAAATAAAATGAAAACTATTTTGGTGTCTATAAGGAATCAAATGAATTTGTAAAATGTGATAAAATAAACTAAAAATGTTACAATTACCACCTTGGGAATGACACAGGCTGTGCGTCAGTAAAGAGCATGACTTTTAATGCGTAAATAAGACTGGTTTTTCTTTACAAGCTTCTTAGTGGTGCCATTGACTGCCCTGAATTACTTCCACTAGTTGGAATAAGAATCCCCAGACCATCGATTTGGATGCACACGTATGCCCCACTATTTTAGCTAAGAAGAAGGAACAAATAAGGAAAAAATAGCCCCATATCACTTATTGTATCCAAATATAACCATCTTTTAAAAAGGCAAACATTGATATAGATATTTTTCCAGACAGTGTAAGCCAATTTCAAGTGAATGTTGAAAAGCATATTGAGTAACTGGATATAAACATTCACTTCGATAATTAATAAATTAAATGACAATATTAAATATAAATTTTACTTATTGTTTTAGTTAAAAATGTTTTTATTTTTTTATTTTTTTTTTATAGAATAGGCTGACAAACGAGCACACAGTCCACCTGATGGTAAGTGGTTGCTGCGGCCCATAGACATCTACATCTGTCTTCCATTACAAATCAAAATGCAGATGCGTTGTCACCCGTGAGGACTGAGATGGAATGCCTCATTTCCAGTAAAAAGGGTCTCCGGTTCTCTACACTCACCATACGAAATACAGCAGCATTAAGCTACTATTTCACGCTGGTATTCTGTGAGAGCGTGGTCCTTCCCCGGTCGAGCCAACCCATTCGTGCTACAACTATTCTACTAATATAACTGCAGCATGGCTCTACCACGTAAAAAATTTTATTTTATAGTTGTCTTTTTTTTAACAAAATTTAAATCTAACACAACAAATTCTTAGTTTTGTTTTTATTAATAATTGCGTTACTGTTAAAGTGTAGTACTCACCTATAATTTAAGTACCCTATACCCACCTATAAGTAAGTACTAGTCTCCACGTTAAATAAGAAGTAGCAAGGTGACCTCACTTTTCCTAGAAATTTATATATTTATTTATATTCTTTATTACAGGGGGTGGATTTAATGCCTTCCGGAATTTAAAATAATTACAGTAAACTTTAAATATAATATAATATTGTAAAATATACATGCGATAATTATCATCATAATTGCAGCTATTTCACGGCTGAGAAAAGGCCTTCCGTAAGCAATGCCACTAAGCATGACCCTGAACCACTTGCATCCACCTACACGTTACATTTCGCTGACCGGTATGAGGCTGCCACTCAAGAAACTTTCTTACTCGTTGGTTGTTCATATAAAACATATAATTGGGCCCATTGCCACTTTAGCTTCTGATCCGTTTGACTATATCGGTTACTCCGGTTCTACTGTGGAATTATCAATACGAATTCGTTCACTCAGAGAAACACCGAGAGCCCTCTCCAAATCTGCTGAGGGAGCTTAAGTTTCGTCATACAGCCAGTAATGAGCACATCTCAGATCCTATACGACTATGACTATAAAATACAAAAATTCAAATAAATCATAACACCAGTTTCAAAACAACTAATTTATTTAATTCAAACTTATGCATATTAAAATTGACAAGAATCCCCACTACCAAAATTTTTGTTTATTTTTACAGTTGCAACAACAAACTAAGTAGTTTTATGTAATTTTAAAATCTTGAATTCGTGCTAAGCTGTGCCAAAACAATTCATTGCAAATTTAATTATCATATTTCGAATTATCCATTTCTTGAAATTTACGTTTGAAAAGAGGACAAACAAGAGTTTGTTTATTTAAATCAGTCTCGTATTCTGAGAACAATTTAAATTTCAGAATTTTTACTGTTCCATCTGTGCTTTGCTAACGAATGCATAATGAAAAACATATAATAACGAGTTACTGTGTACTTAACGCGATTAAAATATTAGCACAAATTATCTGCATTTCATCAATTTTGTTTTATTTCATTTATTTAACTCTTTTATCAACCTTACATATTTTACAGCCAATACGGATTTAAAGTTTTTCACTTGAAAAAAACATGAATTTATTCCAAGACCACTTAGTCCGATCTTTGGCTTCACGCATCCAGTTGTTGTCAGCCTCCTTGCGCAGATTGTTTCTCTATCTTATTAGGGGTGACCGTCACTGCGTTTATCGCACCTTAACATCGATTAAGAATCAAAATGCAGATACGCTATCACCTCTGAGGATCAAGATGGAATGCCTCGATTCGTGTAAAACGGGTCTCCAGTTCTCTACACTCACCATACGAAACACAGCAGCATTAAGCTGCTATTTTACGCTGGTATTCTGTGAAAGCGTGTTCCTTCTACTTTAGAGCTGACCCATTCATTCTACAACCATAATACAGCTACAGCGTGGCTCTACCACGTGTAATAAATCCATGAATAAATAACGGCTTTATGTAATTTACTGAGCTAATTGGTCTATTGAATAAAAGTCTATTCAATAGGCGCTAATAGAGAGTCAAAAAAGGTCAAGTTTTTTTTTAAGTCACGTGGCGTCTCTGCACTGTAATTTTAAAAACTAATCAGTTCTAACGTATACTATACATATGCTAATAAGCAGACATGGTGCATTATTTTATCCGTATAAAAATAAAAATATACGCCCTCAATTTGTTTTGTGCTCCCTAATTCCATAAAGGGAAATAACTAAGCATATCTTAAAGAGGTACTATAAACAACGAAGGCTATTTTTCATGATAGCATAATCACAACAAGTTCTTAATTTTTTGGTTTCTTAAACTATTTAAGTTTGCGCTAAATATTTTCCTGATGATAAAGATGCTTAGATTTTAGAAGATTGACTACTGTTACTGGAACCTAATAGCAATAGATATATAGAATAAATGGGTTTTATTGCAAAAAAAAAAAAACCTTAAAAATTTAATTAAAAAAGGTTCTTCGTATAACACAAGTTTAGCTTAACATTTTCTTCGGTTCAAGGTATTGTCCCCTTCAGGAATTGCACTCATCTTCCAAACATCCTGTCTTGTCCTGAAAATTATCATGACTTGGTTCATTATATTGACCGCCTATCACTCGTTTCCAGCTTTGACTTCTAGGACACTATGTATTATAACAAAAATTTTCTTATTGTTACGAGCTTGGGGTTTGAGACAATTAAAAACTGCCGATAAGAACACTAATTACAACTTAAAACCACACTAATAACAAAACACAATTGTACTACTGATCACTTTAGTTTGCAATTGTATCGCTTCGAAGTTTTCGCTTGAATCGCCAATTCAATACTGACTCGGGTCACGGTCTATACCAGCTTTATATAGTAAACCAGATATTTCCAGAACCTTCTACTGTAGAAATCTCAAGAATGTTCGAGTAAAACCCGGTCCTGACTGACTAGGTGTCGACACTTCTAGAAAGTTCTTCCATGGAAATTTCTAAAAGGATCTTGACTCTCCTAGTTCTGCTTCTCGATACTAGAAAGCTTTAGAGGTAACTAGTGTTGCCATGTACCAGACATTAATTGTGGCGCGCAACATTATATTATATATAATCTATTTTTTTCAGAATGAACTTACTGTGTCTTGAAGTATTGCAGTGGTATACTAGGACTTACTTTTAATTTTATGAATTACAGGATCCCAAGTAGGAGTAGTACCCAGCCTCCTTCTCTATTGAAATTAGGATGTTTTTTAATTTCAATAGCCTCACGTATTATTCTTGGTAGGAATCGATGTTCCTTCGCGAGGTTTTGTGGTCTATCAAACCTGATGTAATTGTGGAGGTCGTCTAGGATATGATCACAAACTGTGGATGCTTTAAGTTCTTTTACGTGGGTTTTTGTTTTCCCTATATATGAGACACAACAATCACAATCAAGTTTGTTCATTCCTGCATCTTCTAAGGGAATATGACACTTGACGGATGTTAGGAACAGACAAATCTTCTTCGACGGCTTGTAGAATGTTCTAAAAGGAGCTCGCTTCAATATGTAGCCAATCTTGTCTGTGACACCTCTAACATTTGGTATTACAGCAGGCACACGCTTGACTGTTTCCAGCTTCACTCGGTCACTGTAACGTAGGCGCGGGACCTGAAGCTTGTTGTTGTGCAGAACCTGCTTAACGTGTTGTAGCTCGGTGGCAAGGTGTTTGCTGTCACAGATCAATCGTGCTCTCTATAACAAAGATTTGCCCATGGTAGCTAACTGTGAAGGATGATGGTGAGATTTACCGTTTTAATTCCTTAGCTTTCCCAGATGTGTAAAATGTGTGTGTGTGTGTGTGTGTGTGTGTGTGTGTGTGTGTGTGTGTGTGTGTGTGTGTGTGTGTGTGTGTGTGTGTGCGCGTGGGTGATGCGTGCGTGCGTGCGTGCGTGCGTGAGTGCGTGCGTACGTGCGTGAGTGCGTGCGTGCGTGCGTGCGTGCGTGCGTGCGTGCATGTGTGTGTGTGTGTGTGTGTGTGTGTGTGTGTGTGTGTGTGTGTGTGTGTGTAAACCTCTTATAACTTTTGAACGGTTTGACCGATTGCAATGAATTAAGCGGTTTACCAAAGTGTTTCATCAAACTTAGATTTCCTATGAATTTTAACTAATTCAGACCGGTAGATTTTGAGAAATATCAAAAATAAAAAAAATTGTAAATCTGTTTTTTTGAATAACTTTTAAACGGCTTTACCGATCGATTCCAATCCATCAGCTTTAACCTTAGAAAACCAAGTAGATAGCCGCCGCGCTGGTCCGGTCAAAATCGATTGATTCATTAAAATTGATATTTTAAATTACTCCGATATTTCATATTCAACGTCTTAATTTGGTAAAATTTGGAGCGCTATGCATTTGAAATTAGCAGGAAGTTCCAGGGATGGCCTCAAGCTTGTTCATTCCTTTGCTTGTTCAGGCCTGCGGGGTCAACCAATTTTTATTTATTTTATTTAATACGTTAATAAAGTTACAGTTTAAGAAAATATCTTAAATCACACTTAAAAAATTATGAATAAATGTTCAAGATACTCGTGCCTACTGTATTTTCTTCATTCCTCCTTGAAATAGCTCTCCAAAACAGTTGGAAATCATAATTATAGGTGTAATACCGAAAGTTTGGTCATAAAATTATTTTAGGTAATAATGCAAACGGCCTTAAAACTCTTTATTTGATGTCAGCACTTAACAAAATTTATACAATTGTTTCGTAAAAGAGCAATAAAGCGGGAAGTATTAAATAAGAAATCTTTTTAGTCATGATTTTATGACAAATAACGATTAAAATTTATGTTACAGCGAGATAATGTAAATTTCAAATGAAGTAAATTAATGATTTCTTATATCTACGCGAACAATCCGTAAAAGTAGTTTTAATCAATGTATAGTAAACTACTTTTAAGGATTTTATCGCGTTTTATTTATTTTATTTTTAATACCCGACGTTTCGGGTGCTTTCCAGCTTCCAGCACCCATGGTCATGGGGTACTAAGGCGACATCGGGACGTAGTACCTTCAGCTTTTTAATTATTGTCTTTGGTCCGATCTACGCAGAATGAACTAACTGTGAACTTGAAGTCTTGCAGTAGTATGCTTGAGTTTAGTTTTAATTTTATTAATTATAGGATCCCAAGCAGGTGGTAGTACCTAGCCTCTTTTTCTATTGAAGTTAGGATGTTTTTTAATTTCAATAGCCTCACGTATCACGTATCCTTGGTAGGAATCGATGTTTTTTCGCGAGGATTTGTGGTCTGTCAAATCTGATGTAATGGTTGGGGCCATCTAGGATATGATCGCAAACTGCAGACTTCCCGGAACGTTTAACGTAAAGCATGAATGAAAGCAGTCACTAGTAAAGAAAGGAAACGCGGTCTAGACCAGCGCAAATACTTATAAATGGAAAGTTACGTATTTCTGTATAATGTTTTTTACTATAATTTTTAATAATCTTATAATGTGGGTAACTACATTCGCTGTTGATGGCTGCCATACACGCCGCAGTAAAAGGCCCTTACATAACCTCCAACTCCAGCTGAGCAACATCACACCCTTCCCTGGATTCCAAAATTCTGAACCACGTCGTCAACTTTATCAGTCCGTGATAGTCAGTTTTCAAGTTTGTCGGTTGTCTCTTTCCGGCAGACAGACCTCTGGCGAAGAATTTGGAGCCTTGGTTTCGCTTGATCGTTTCTTTAATACAAGCTGTCATGAAGTCGCATAAGTTACGGTGCATGCATTTGGGATCTGTCTATTCAGTGGCCGTCTAACAGCTAAGAGATTAAAAGTGTGGTTGGAGAGTTTTTAATTTTGGAGAATTTACAGTTTTCAAGAGTTAATGATTAATATCGTCCACAGTATGGTAATGGACACAATTTTCTTATTCGAGTTAAAAGTTTTCAGGCCTTTGATCAGACCACGCACACAGTTCCAACACCAGTTTTCGGCCTGGTGGAACAGTCGTGATCTATGCCAGTGCCTCCACTAAAGTAAAGTAAAGTTACAGCCTAAATACATTCCACTGCTGGGCTCAGGCCTCCCCTCATTTCTGAGAGGGTTTAGGGCAAGGAAGTGTCTGCCGCGCTGCCCAAATACGTGTTGACGAACTTCACATGTCTTCGAAATATTTTTTTCCTTATTCCTCAGACATGCAGGTTTCCTTACGATGTTTTCCTTCACCGCCGAGCACGTGGTAAATCGGCACTTAAAATTGCAATTAACAATTTCATTGGTGCCGGCGGGGATCGAACCCGGGTTACTCACGTTCTGTTATATTTACAGCGAGCGTTAACCACTGAGCTACCACGGCTCCTCCATATACAGAAGAAAATCCCAGGAGGAGGTGACGTTCTTCAAAAAAAATATGCCCTGCAAGCCATCCCTGGAAACTCCCACTATTTTCGATCTTAAAACGTTTGACAAATATTTTTACGAAGTAACAGTTAATTCATTACACCAAAAAGGATACGTAAAAATTATATCCTTTGAAATTTATAATTATGAAGTTATTGTTAAAAAATACTTTTCGAATGGATCAACCGATTTTGTTGTAATCGGTGACAATCGACGAGATATTTTAAAAGCAATTATAAAATTTATTACAAAAAAAATATATATAAAAAAAACATTTTTTTCCAAAATTTTCGTTAACGATTTCTCTTCAACGCAGTATATTTTAAAGCGGTTCACAGTCATCGACGTCGTTTTCCATGTTTAAGAGCTAATTATATATAAGAATTCATAGGTGGTAAGCATCTATTTAAAAGTTATTCTCAAAATATTTTGAAAATATTTTTTAAGAGTTTTCTCAAAGTCTACCAATCTCAATCGGTAGATATTTTAACCAAATTGATTGGTAGATTTTGAGTAGATTATTAAAATATAAGTTTTGTGATACCTTTCAAGACGCCACCAAGTTCGTTTAAATAGGTCAAGCCATCCAAAAGTTATGAGAGGTTTACATACACATACGTGTGTGTAGTACATACACCCCCTCCCCACACACACACACCACACGCACGCACGCACGTGGGAAATTAAAAAAAATGGTTTAGAACCGACAATCTTAGATTTCACGGTTCGTACCCTAATACTGTCGCTTTTTATTATATATAACAATATTTATTTACTCAACATATATAACAAAACAATACATTCTGAAAGTCACTTTTCTACTTCTACTAACAATGGCTGGATAGCGCCAACGTGAAGTACCGTAGAGTGGCTTGAAAATATCAAGTACCTATGTAGTTGCAGTCGCTTCAATTTAAGTGTCGTATGTGAACAAATTCATGCAAAGTGTAATACAAATAGTACAGCCCAAGATGACACAAAGCGAGCGCGAACAATAAGTTTGATATTTTTGCACAATTTTAACATGAGTTGGGATTTATGTTTGACTACCTTTTATACCCGCGGCTTCGCTCGCGTGGGTTTGATTTTAGAAACATCAACAATACTATTTCATACTAAAAGTAGCAAAACTGGAACACTTGTAGAGACACCTTGGTATCTGCGTCTATATTGGATGAAGGAATTGATAGAAAGGCAATATTATATGCTACAGAAACACGTGAGTGGGTATATCAGAATTGCATTAATATCATACGTCTAGCAACACCTCTTTATATAAGACACGTCTTACGATGAGTTTTTTATACGTCGTAGAGCCATGCTGCAAATATATTAGTGGTATAGTTGTATCACGAATGGGTCGGCGCAACCGGGGAAGGACCACGATCTCACAGAATACCAGCGTCAAATAGTAGCTTAATGCTGCTGTATTTCGTATGGTGAGTGTAGAGAACCGGATACCCTTTTCACTGGAAACAAGGCATTCCATAGTGATACGCCGCGCTCGAATAAGTCAACTAGCGCCATCTAGTGTCAGGAACGAGAGCGAGGGGAGCGTTGCAGTAAATGACATCACACGTCTTTCGACCGACAGCGCCACCCGAAGAACTAAGTTTCTAGAAAATCTATACTCGATTTCTCGGTACCTTGCGCGTGTTTACTTGAACATTCCGGATGTTTTGCTAATTTAAATAAATAGGTGGCGCAAGATGCGATCGAGACAGAGTTTAACTCGGCGGCACAAGCGAAGCTTCGGAGCGGAATTAAGTGAATTAGTGTGTTTAATTACTAGTGTTTTTAACTTTAATTTGTATAAAGTAAATTAAAGTGTTAATTTAGGTAATTTTATCGGCAATTTTTATTGTCACGAACCTCAAGCTCGTAACAATATTAATCCTCACGGGTGACACGCAAACAAATTAATTCGTAATCGAGGATAGATGAGATGTCTATAGGCCACAGCAACCACTTACCATCAGGTAGACTGTGTGCTCGTTTGTCACACTATCCTATAAAAAAAGAAAAAAAGTCCTGGAATCAGAAATGAGTTATTTAAATTAATTATTATTAAAATTTTATTTTATAATTAAAGTTGATACAGTTTTGACAAAATAATGTTGAATTTTATGGTCTTTATTAGTATTTGCCCCCGAGAAACGTCGTGAATTAAAAATAAGTAAAAGTAATTAATTAAACGCAATTCGTCCGCCCGTAAACGTAACGAATCCGTAAATTTAGTTTTATTCAATAGTTTTATTCAGTATTTGCCCCTTCAAATATTGATTAGCACCATATTTTTGCCAGTATTTTTTACGTTCGAGTAGACTTCACAAGTTCATAAATGTAGTTCTATTTACGGTGAACGTGTGAGATGATTTAAATTTATGAACGGGTGTAGAAATTTACACAAGATTGGCAGCAGCGTCTTCCTGATCATAGCTCGAACTAATAGTAATATGCAGTTGGCAACTCGCATGCCAAGCGTGATAACAACGGTAATATCCAACTTATTTGGCAATCTGTGTGGGGAATCCAATTGATGAACGAACGTAGAAATATATTAGCCACCTCCCATTTCGTCCCGTGGGTGTCGTACGAGGCGACAGATGGTTACTGGAACAAGAAATGGGTGACAGCATCTTTTTGATAATAGTGCAAAGTAATTAAAAGCTGCTGTTCCTAAACCGCTTGCCAAGCGTTAATACTACTGCAAATATCCGGTTTATTTGACAAACAATGGGGGAAGCCTATGACCAACAGTGGACAGCCCTATGAAAAGTAAAAAATTAGTTGCTTAGATACGTCCCAATACTAGGCACAGTCTGCAGCAAGTATTAGGACAAAAAGGAGTTGATTTAGTTGACTTGATACTTAAAAATGATTTTAGATTTTTTTTTTAATTTCGCAGATATGCAGTTTTCCTTGCGGTGTTTTTTTTTCACCACTAAATATGAGTGGAGTCGGCGCGGATCGAATTTGGGTTGCTAACGTACCTATCACGAAATTAACGTTTAGATCGGTTCGATTACCGGCTTAGACAAATAACGTTCAAGATTCTATCAATGCAGTTATACTCATAGTTAATTTAAAAATTAACCTGTGTTTAAGATTTGGTTTCTTTGATATTTATAGTACCTTTTCACAAGAGCCTGTTCATTTAGGTACTCATGTAAGCTATGAAACCGGGACTGTCAAAAAATTTAAATGTCTGAAAATATGAAAGCTATCTTAAGACCGCGTGTTCCAAGCGCAATAGGTATTTACAGGCGTACGTCGCAAAGATCGACTCGGGCCGAGCATATCATTGTGATTTTCACAAAATAGTCACAAAAATATTGGTTTAAAATTTTAAACAAATATTTACACAATGAGAAATAAACACACAAACAAAAGTTTAACTATAGTCTGTATAAGTTCCATAAAACTATAGTTATTTACATCAACTTGGTTGGACAGCGTTCGGGAAATTACGTTACATCTTCTCGTCTTGTATACCTCAAAACCTGAAAACGAAATTGTACAACCTGTGCGTGTTGCCAGTGATAACCAGATGCCAGTGGTTTGAGAAACCTTACATCTTTAGGGATTGTCGATTGGTTCTAGATACACCTCTGCTATACTTTTTTAACAAATACCTAGAGGCCGCTGTATTTCCAGAGAAGTAGAAACTTGGGTAGCATCGGTATCGAAAATGGTAATGAAAATAACTTAGAAAATTATAGACCAGTAGAAGTACTGTCATCTCAGACAAAAATACTAGAGTCTGCTATCCATCCAAGGGGTGAACAGGAGGACGCGGCTCATTTTGACTTCAAAAAGGCGTTTAATTCGGTAAATAACGCTCTATTTTTGAAAAATTTTGTATCGTCAGTTTCACTCGAATTATTCTTACGTTTTTTTCTACAATAGGAAAATATATGTCGAAAAAATATTTTACTTGGTCGGGAGTAAAACAGGGCAGTAATCTAAGGCCGCTCCAGTTCATATTGATAAGTAACGATCTTTCGAGTGTTGTGAAAGATGCAACGTGTCTGCTATTCGCAGAAGATCTCAAACTTTCACTCCCTACTACAGCTTGGAGGAAGGAGAACTAATCAAAATTTAACACCTTAAAGATCTTGACATTAACATTCACTCGCTCATAAACACTTATAATACAAAACTATAAGATTTACAGTAAGCTTATAATAATAGCAAAAAGAATGGTTATAATAACAGTCAAATCGTATTAAGATAACCTGTAAAGATAGTTGTAAATGTTGAAATAAATAAATAATGAGAAAGGCTCTAGAGGTATGGGAGGGAGGAATTTCAATCAGGGGTGTTAAGATCAGCAACCTCAGATATGCGGATGATATCACTTTTTGCATCATCGGAAGAGAACTCGCTCAACTCTTTCGTAGATTAGAGCTAAGAGTGGATTAGGTGGAATTAGTATTAAGAAATCTAAAACAAAAGTTAAGCTGATTGACAGAACTGGTCAACTCTCCAGGTCTAGTCCTAGAACTACTCACAAACTGAGCCTTGAGTTTGTGAGTGAGTTTGTGTACCGCAAATCATTACTTTCGGACAGAGGAAGAAGTTAACATGACATAAGTAGACGAATTTAAATATTCAAAGGTGCAATTAGGATATTGTTACGAGCTTGAGGTTCGTGATCGTGACAATAAAAACTGCCGATTGAATTACCAAAATTTACACTTTTATTACCGAACACCAATTAAAACTTAAAAGACACTAATAATTAATCACACTGATTCACTTTATTTAGCTCCGAAGCTTCGCTTGAATCGCCAAATTCAATACTGCCCCGATCGGCTTGCAAGGGCTTTAAATACACTTTTTCCAAAGAAACATCCAGAATGTTCCAGCAAAATACCGGTCCCGACCGACTAAGTTCAGAAAGTTCAAGAGTGGACCCTTCTAGAAAGCTTAATTCTTCTGTTCGATACTAGATGGCGCTGTTGGTGGAAAGTTCAAGATTGGCATTTTCTAGGAAGTCTTCCTCGCTCTGTCCCCCGAAACTAGATGGCGCTAGTGCCAGGTACCAGATAAAAACTTAGGCGCGCAACAATATTAACGAGAATTAGGCAGAACAGAAAGATCTCTAAGGTCACAAAAAAGAGATTTGTCAGAAGTTTATCGTTTTCAATCTTCCTTTATGACTTTGAAGCGTGGACAATTCGAGCAGCAGATAGGAAAGGGATCGATGCGTTCAAAATGTGGTGTTGAGGATGGATGCTTCGGATAACATGGACCGCGAAGAGGAGAAGGCAATCTGAGGCAGCTTCGTATTTACTCCAGACTCTCTACTACGTATTACCAGAGAGTTCTGAGTTACTTTGGTCACATTGCCCGACGCCCACCTAATAACTTGCATAGATTTATAATCGTAGGCAAGGTGGGGAGCCAAAACCACGCGATCAATCATATAGCTGGTGGTTGGACCAGGGCAAATCCCGTACTGGCCGTCCACTAACCATCGCAATGCGAAAAGTCGAGAACCGAACAAAATGGGGGGCTATAGTGACCAGCGCTGCGAAGGCATTAAACTATGGACACGTCCTTCAGTAATGAAATACGTGACCAAGAAGAAGAGTAAACACTCCACTACAGGAAATGATAGTGGAGTGTTTACTCTTCTAGTAGCTTAATGCTGTTGTGTTTCGTATGATGAGTGCAGAGAAACAGAGACCTGGAAATGAGGCATTTTATCTTAATCCTCACGGGTGACAATTCATCTTTATTTTGTTTGGTGATCCAGGATATATGTAGGTGTCTATGGGCTACAGCAACCACTTACCATCGGGTGGACTGTGTGCTCGTTTGTCACCCTATCCTATAAAAAATAGGCTTTTCGCACCGTACCGTACATTATCGTACCCTTACAGCCCATTAAAAGTCCGTTGCTAAACATTGATTGCCACATGGGTGAATATTTGCAATAGTTGGCACGCTCTGTAGGCTGGCAACCGCAACTTTTATTTTTATTAAGAAGTTTAGTTGTTATTAAAAAGACGTAATGAATATACTTACACCGCCATAATTTTTTTATAGGAGAGGGGACAAACGAGCATACGGCTCACCTGATGGTAAGTGATTACCGCCGCCCATGAGCAATTAAGACACTGGGGGAATTGCAAATGCGTTGCCGGCCTTTTTAAAAGCAGTAGGCTCCTTTTTTGAAAGTCCCTAAGTCATATCGGTCCGGAAAAATCTCTGGTGGTAGTCGATACTACAATAAATATTTTCAATTTTCTTTGCGTGTGTACTTATGTCAGGACGTAATATATTATTTTCAGCGCAGAAGATTTCTATAGTAAAATAAAGTTTAAAAGCTTAATGAGTAAGTGCGATTTTGATCTAGGGTTAAAAAATTTAAAACTACAACGGAGTTCTTGCGTTTTTTAATTAAAGTTCAGAGTAATTCTACGTACTAATCCAGAATCGTCGAAATTGGTTTCGTGTTTGAAAATCGAACGTTGTATTGAAATTGAGTTTGGAATCCTATAGCTGCAGTTACGTTTTCATGGACGCAGTTGTGGTATTTGTTGGTACAGATTTCTTTATATAGAAATATTGTGTTCTTTTAACTTAAATTTTAGTTTTTAGTCTATTTTATGCATACCAAGTTGATATAATTATGTATAATTATGATGAGAGGACGAAGTTATATTCAGTATTACTAGATACTTTACATCCAAACTTATCAAAATGCCGCTATATAGTAGAAACAAAAGACACGAATGGTATGTTTAAATTCAAAACACACACTCACACATAAAAATACAAATGAAAAGAAAGTACAGAAGAAAATACAAGTAAATTAGTTGCTATAAAAAGCGTAATATGCATAACATGTCTGCAGCACATCTTGAAGTTGGAATTTCGTTAATGTCAAGTCTTTACCCAGTTGAAAGTGGAATTGTTAGACTAGAGTTGTAATTGAAATTCCTTGTTCCAAATATTCTGGTGCTATTTTACCTTTTCTCTAAATGTAAAATGTTCGACACATGTGGCAGTGTAGAGTAGTTTTGAACTCTACCTTTAATTACATCGCTACTTGTTTTAAGTAAGTAAAATATAACATCTATTTAAACAACGTAAGTATTATTGAGGAAAATAATAATAGTAAATTCTGCAATCTTTTTCTTATTTTCTCATTTAAAAGAGTTACCCCAAACTAGACAAATAGATTTTCCCTTGTATTGTGAAGACAGTTTATATACATGAATTGCACAAGAACAAACATCAAAACTCCGAACAATTGTTTGTAGGCCATACAAATACTTCTTTCGTGTGGGATTCGAATCCGCGGCCCTCAGCGTTGCAACTCCATGCTAAGTCACTGCGACACCGAGCCGTCAAACTACATTTCTGTTAAAACTTTTATATTATATGAACATATTAAGCTGAGTCCAAGTTTTGTCATGTTGGCGTTTATTACTCATACGTATCGTATCGAATATTTGTATTTTAAGTGCGGATACCAATATCAACCATAATATCGTATTAAAAACCCCTCCGTACTCAACCATATCGTATATGTCAGCGTATCGGCTTAACGCACTTTATACTGATACAAATTTTCCTCGGATCCTCGTATTACAATATACATATCTCCACGTTCAAACTTTACAAGATCATGTAGCAGCGTGTAGAATCCCCTTTGATGATCGGAGAACAACCGACTAGAAATGGAAAGCGACGTAGGTATTGCATCTTCGTATACAGTGTCAAAATACATTCATACAGCCGATCTGAAACGGTACGTATTAGTTTAAGTATCACAAAAGCGTAACATGTGATATTTTCAGCTGAAAAAGAAACTGAAGGCTGTTTGAGCGATTTGAAGAAGCGATTGAGTTGAACCAAGTCTTTGCCAGAGATATCTGCCGGAAAACCACGTGTCGAAGTTGAAGTTGTACAGTGAGAGCGTCATTTCCGGGACTCCTAAGATTTTAAGAGAGATAAGCCATAGTTGCAAGTTTTTGATGGCTTAGGCAATATTTAATTTGTTTAAAATATACTTCATATTAACAAAAATAATTTAAAATTAATATGAAATGAATCAGCTACGAGAGTCTGAGACAAACTTGTTTCTTTTGTTTAACTGAATACTACACATTCAATTTAACCAATTTTACGGATTTTATTGCGATTAATTTACTTATTTTTAAATCCTAACAATGTAGTCTGCAGTCTATCATCGTAATGTTCAAGATCGTCCCCACCATTACATCAGATTTGATAAGCCACCAATTTTCGCAAGAGAACACCGATTCCTACCAATGACGACACGCTACACACTTTGTGATAAGAAAAGACGATACACGTACTGTAGAGCACCCGAAACGTCAGCAATTAAAAATAACTTAATTAAACAAGATGCAATCCATATGAATAGTTTTGTTTCACGCCTATAGTTTTGCTTGTTATTACTACGTCATCGAATATAACAAAAAGTTATAATTTTTGGAAAAGTTAGCAACAAAACATGCGGACAACCTGTCTTATTAAAGCGTTACTTGGCGGAAATTCATTATAATATATATATTTTTTCTTTTTTTTTTAAACGTTACCCCTACACTAGGATTTTCTCATGTATCGTGAGGGCAGTTTACAAACATACATTTCACAAGGACAAACATCCAGACCCGCAACAACTATTTGTAGGCCATACAAATACTTATTCCGTGCGGGATTCGAACCCGCGACCCCCAGCGCAGCCACTCATTGCTAAGCCACTGCGCCACGGAGTCGTCAGTATTTATAATTGTATGATTTACGTATATGTATGTTTTTATACTATTACATACATACATATAATCACGCCTCTTTCCCGTAGGGGTAGGCAGAGACCCCTTCTTTCCACTTGCTACGATCCTTACGTACTTGTTTCGCTTCGTCCATTTTCATTATTCCCTTCATACATGCTCTACGGTTTAGGGTACTCTTAATCTGGCCTTTTTTCAAGACGTCCCTAATTTGGTCTAGAAAAGTCCGCCTAGGTCTACCTCTTCCAGCACTTCCATTCACACTCGCCTTATACACTTTTTTCGTCAATCGTTCTTCATTCATTCTCTCGATGTGGCCAAACCATCTCAGCATACCTTTCTCAATTTTTGTCACTACATCTTCTTTCAGACCACATCGTTTCCTTATCTCACTATTTCTTATCCTGTCACTCAGTTTAACTCCTATCATACTTCTTAATGCTCTCATCTCAACTGCATTTATTCTACTTTCATGTTTCTTCTGCCATACCCAACTTTCACTTCCGTACATGAGTGTCGGAACCAACACCCCCTCATGCACAGCCAAACGAGCCTTGTTAGACACCTTCCGACTGCTCATAAAGGAGTGCAAAGCTCCATTCACCATGTTTCCTGCATTCACTCTTCTTTCGATATCACTCTCACACTTTCCATCTCTTGTAAACTTTCACCCCAGATACACAAACTCTTTCACCTGTTCAATTTGTTCATCTTCAATCACGATATTGCAGTCTGTCACTGCCTCATCTTTTTCGAACACCATCACTTTCGTTTTCCTTACATTCATCTTCATTCCCTTTCTAACAAAAGCTCCACTCATAGCAGTTACCATCTCCTGCAACTCCTCGGCCGAAGACGCAAGTAATACTTGGTCATCAGCATAGAGAAGACATTTGACGAGTAACTCATTCATTCTCAACCCACTTTCATTCTCTTTTAAATCTGTCAAACAATTGTCCATGAACAGATTAAACAGCCACGGTGACGCTACACATCCCTGTCTAACACCTTTTTCGATATTAAACCATTCAGTGTATGCCCCGTTTATCCTTACACAAGCACTAGAATCCCTATAAAGAGATTGCAATGCTCGTATGAGGATACTGCTCACACCGTACACGGACAGTGCCGAACACAATTCATTCCTCACCACTCTATCATAGGCCTTTTCTAGATCTACGAAGGCGCAGTAGACTTTTTTGTTTTTAGCCAAACACTTTTCGGCTATGCACCGCAAAGAAAAGACCTGATCCGTACATCCCATCCCCTTTCTAAATCCCGCTTGTACATCCCATATTTTCTCGTCTGTTTCATTCACAACCCTTTCAATCAACACTTTCGCATACAATTTATCGACGACGCTAAGAAGGCTTATACCACGGTAATTTATGCAGTCCTGCCGTAACCCTTTTCCCTTATACAATGGCACGATTACGGCTTTGCACCAGTCTCCCGGCACCTGCCCATTTCGCCAGCACAGATTGAAAAGGCGGTACAGCTGACTAGCCACCAGGCCCTGTCCAGCCCTCAGCATCTCGACGGTAATCCTGTCATACCCTGCAGCCTTACCTAATCTCATACTTTTCAACACTTTCACTATTTCATCCATGCTTATCTCATTTTCATCAACATTTATATTCGTTTCCGTGGAAGGTGGCAGATGCTGTACCTGCACTTCCTCTCTTTCAAACAAACTTTCAAAATACTCTTTCCATCTCTTTAACACACATTTTTCTCCTTTTATAATGCTCCCATCTTGACTCCTGATTGTACTCAGCTCCGAGGAAAAGTTTTTACTCTGACTGTTTTGATGGTTTTCCAGAAAAACTTAATGTTTGACTGGAAATCTTCAGTGAGCCTCCTAACGAAATCATCTTTTCGTTCTTCTTTCTTTCTAGACACAGTTTCTTTCGCTGCTGTTTTCAATCTTTTATACTTCGTTCTTGCTTCCTTTATCTCGTCATCCGTTGTCTTTTGAACTTTTTGGTTAGCTTTTGTTGCTAACCAATCCAACCACGCTTTCTTCTTTTCTTGCACAACCCTTTGTACATCTTTATCCATCCACACGTTATCATTCTTTCTCCCTTTCCTTCTTTTAGCTACCCCGCAAACCTCAATCGCAACATTTACAACCCCTTTCTTAAATGTCTCCCACAAATCTTCAATCATTCCTGTCTCTTCTATCCCTTTAAAACTTTCTTTCAGTTTCTCTACATACTCGTATTTCTTTTCTTTTTCTTGTAAATTTTCCACTTTTACTCTGTCCAAAACACTCGTAGGCTCGGCCCCTCGGTGTCGCCACCGTTTAAAGAGGCCACGCATTCGGGCTATGACCAGGAAGTGGTCTGTGTCGAGGCCTACACCGCGGTATGCCCGAGTGTCTAGCACTTTCTTCTTCAGTCTTTCATCCACAATTACAAAATAAATCATACTTCTAGCCTCACCCTCATCTCTTGTATACAAATGGATCTTTTTGTGGTCAAACATTGTGTTGGCCACGCACAGATTCCATTCCAAGCATACTTCAAGCAGGCTTCTCCCATTGTCATTCACTCTCTCGTCCCCAAACATACCCAGAACTCCTTCATACCCATCACGCTTTACTCCAACCCATCCATTAAAGTCCCCTAACATCACGATCCGTTCATTTTCTTCGCATTTATTCAAGACCTCTCTCATGCTATCCCAAAATTCCTCTCTCTCTTGTTGTGATTTAAGTGACCCACCTCCACGCAGATCCGTCGGTGCATAGACCTAATCCAGAGGAGTCTTACACTTTATACTATTGTACGAGTATATCGTATTTATATACGCATATTTCGTATTTCTAAGGCACCTGCTTAAGTTTTTCTGCTTAGTACGTGATTGACTTAATGTGCAATAAAGATATTAAATAAATAAATAAAAATATTAAATTTTTCATCAAATTACTTACTTTCTCTCAGTGCAGCTTGCTGGTTGACGGGCTATGTCGATCGGAAATCTGCGAAATCCATCCAAAAAAGCCAAACCCAAACTTCATGGTTTGGTGACGAAGAGTAGAGACGAGCTTCGACTCGTCGCTTATTAACTTGTTTACGCAAAGCCGTGGTTATGGATAAGTCTATTAAGTAATACATATTCTACAAAAATATATGTTAAGCAGAAGACACCATAATAAAACATTTTCATATAAAATTTGAGACCGAAGGATTTTAGTGTCATTCTTTGAGACAAAATAACATGTTACTTAATGAGTGGTAAAATTAAAAATTCTGTATAACCGACTTCAATATAAATAAAATGAGAAAATCATCAATGTATCCGAAGTTAATTAAATACGCATTACTGAGGTTTACTCAAAAACTACTGGTCAGATCTTGGTTACATTTATATGAGACCGCTTTCAAATAAAATCGGTTCACCCAGAATAAAGTTCTGTGGTAACAAAAACATATAGTCAAAAAAAAACATCACTGTCTCTCCAAACTCCAAATCAAGACAGTGATGTTTTTTTTTTAAATTATTTTAGAAAATCTTCAATAGCACATGTAATAAATAATAGACTTAATGTAATCAATTTATTCTCTAAATTGCAGCTCATTCGGTTGAGGATAAACATACAGTAAAATCTTTTAAAATATAAATTATCTTTGTTCTTTTCAACCAACTTCAAAAAGCAGGAGGTACTTAATTTGACTATATGTTTTTGATACCACAGAACTTTATTCTGGGTGAACCGATTTTATTTGAAAGCGGTCCCATATAAATGTAACCAAGATCTGACCAGTAGTTTTTGAGTCCAATGACTCTTATATTCCGTCTATAACGCCTCAGTACTTACAACGGAACATATATTCTAATTGAAAATATACACATTCCGATCACCTATAATATCCCGTTGCTTTCTAATATGTGAATATAAAATAAATAGAATTATTCTTTTGTCAATAAAAGAAAACAAGAGCCTACTTAAAAAGTATCTGAGACTGAAAGGAAACGATACAGCGTATAATGCAATTTGTATGCGTAATGCGTAGGTGCAATTTTTCCTTCAAACTGAAATGAGTCCTTTGATATCAAAATATAGCCTAATTAAATTAATTTTTAAAATCTATTTACTATTGGTAAATATATCTCGCAAAATTAACATTAAAATTCAGTTCAATTAAAAAAACTGCTCCTTTTTTGAAGTCATTTATAGATGGTATTAACACAGTAAAAATGTGAATAGATAATGAAAGCATTACACACATTAGCAAGCAAACATAATTTTTAGTTGTAAGTATATACCTATATACCTACCTATATACCTACGAGTTTAAAATTTTTACTTATAAAAATGATTACATAAAACACATTATTTCGACTCCAAACTAAATATCAAGGCGTTGATTCTTGATATTCTCTTTTTAATTAAACTCTTTGTTAATTCTCTTCCCTCATTAACTTGGGCGACTACATTAACACCTTGAGTCAAGTTTATTGTTAATCGAAGATCTAAATTATTAAATAAGTAAAGTTAGTAAATTTTTATAAATTTGTAATACCGCATTTTCAAGGTTGTCTGTTTTTCTACATAGGAGTCTGGGTTGGTTTCAATTTCAAAATAGTAATCGGTAACCACACTTTAACTTTTGAGGAGCAGACCACCATTTTGGCACGAATAGAGGCCTGCTTGAAATCCAGACATCTTTCCCAAAATTACTGAATATCCTGATGATCCCTTCCCATTAACAACAGGACATTTCTTGCATGGTGAGTCTCTAATGCTAGTGCCTGACCATAAGTTTGAAAATTCTGATATTAGTAGTTTAATAAGTGGCACCTTCCCCAACTATTAGTGCAAGACTTTTGATATAGGTTTGGCACAAGAATATTTGACACAATTTCAATCGCTGTGAATGGTCACGCCCAACTCCCGAGCCTTAAATAGGAAACATCTTTCCAGTGAAAGAAAATGATTTGGCTAAGAGGCTTTACGGCGTCATTACTCATAAACGGTCTAATTAAAAGATCTCTCCAAGTCGTCGTCGATGGCTGCTCATCCGATCCTGTGGCAAATGGCACCGGTATTCCTCAAAGGTCCGTTCTCTCCGCAACTCTGTTCCTGCTGTATATTAATGATCTGCTTATGCCCGGTACCAATGGGTATGCAGACGATAGCACAGTTGTAGAGAGATACCAACCAATTGCCCGAGCCAGTTGGGATCAAATACAGTCCAAAAGAGAGGCTTGAGCTTGTGAATCTCACATTACAAGCAGTCTCCGCATGGGCCGAGGCCGATATCAACGCCTCCAAAACACAAGCATGTCTTTTCACCGCTAAAAGGAGCCCGCTTACCCTGGGTTCCACTTTCCAGAATGTGTGCTTTGTGTACACTGATCGCCTTCAGTTGATAGGGGTTGAATTTTCTCTGAACCTCAACTAGAGACAAAGTATTTGCAAGGAAACTTGGTGTTTTTGCAAGGTTGCGGCGGTAGTTCCCGTCGGGGCAGCTTCTTACCTTATATAAAGCGCAAGTCCGGTCGTGCATTGAGTACCGCTGTCATATATGAGTTGGTGCTGCAAAATGCCACCTGGCAGCGTTTCACTCAGTGGAGAGACGTGCTAAGAGAATCATTGGTGACTTTGATTTGGTTTGAACCAATCTTGTCAGCCTCGAGCATAAGCGCTGAGCAACCAGCCTCTCGGTATTCTGCAGGATGCATTTCGGTGAGTGTGCGCAGTAGTTGCGCGCTTTAATTCCTCCCTCTCCTTTCCACTTTCGGACGACCAGATGATCGACAGGTCTTTGTTGTCAATATTCTACGCATTTTTCATTCCACAAAACAAACGATTCGTTTCAAATTTTTTAATGCGTGCAGCAAAGGAGTGGAATGATTTGCCGGCGTCTATCTTTCCTTCTGAATATAATCTTCAAGGCAAGGGCTTTTGTTACGCTAAGACCGTGCGATTTACTATCGAAGGCTGCATCATGACTTACTACCTGGTGGTGGGATTGTGGTCAAGCACTGGTTTCGAGATGTTAAATATCTTAGTCTTCACCGTGAAATGTCGGGAATTAAAAATAAGCAAATTAAACACGATAAAATCCGTAAAAATAGTTTATGTCAGTTTGAGATTAGATTGAAATGTAACGATTATAATACTATGCCAACAAAAACATAACTTTAAAAAAAAACCAAGTCTCGCAAGTCAGTTTTTCTACCGTAAAATTTTGTGAGATACATGTAATATAATAAGTCGGTTAATTTATATACATATATATATATATATATATATATATATATATATATATATATATATATATATATATATATATATATATATATATATTTATTTAAAACATAAAAGATTTTTAATATTGATATGGTTACTATAAGACGTTAGGTTAGCTGATTACTTAATAACTTAAAACAGAAAAAACCTTAAGTAGGTACTGAAGGAATTAACCGACTTGGCGACTTGGCGACTTGGCGTGGCTTAACGACTTACATGTATCTCACAATTTTTTACTGTAGAAGAACTGAGTTGCGAAACTTGTTTTTTTTTTACAAGTTATGTTTTTGATGGCACCTCATTTCTTTTTGTAGATAGTTCTACTTCTTGCCTTTCCGGTACCTTCTACTTCTTGAATATCAACAACGTACCTATTATTCCCTTATATTATACATATTCAGGTACACTGATTCATTCGCTGAAAATGTAACTTTGTAATCCTATATATTTATATGGGATTACAAAGTTGTTTATGCAGTTATTGTATCTAGAAAACTGGACCGAAATTGCAAAATATTTTAGTTTTCCTTAATTCATACACTAAACACTAATTGTGTTCTAAATTTGAAGCTTCTATATCGGCTAGAAGTGCCTTAGGGTTTTTTTTCTTTTGAAAAGAATACTAACAATGCTATAAACTTTATTAATATTCCCCTTAACCACTCGTGGTAAGCTCAAATTGCTTGTGTTACGAGTGGTCCACGCCAGTAGTCGAATAGCGGATTCAAACACACGACCTTTTTGAGTTAGCGATCCGCGCCCTGTCATTAGGCTATTGTCGCTTTAGTAGTTTTGTAGTTTTAATGATCGGTCAGTCAGTCAGTGACTGAGTGAAAAAATTAAGAAACTTTGACTAGTTATTATTCTTAAACTACTGTTCAAATTTAAAATATGACGTGTTTATGTAATGCCTGCTTGGTGACTGAAAATTCAGGCTTCTATGTTTATCCATAACGAAGTTATAGGGGGTTAAAAATGGCCTGAACTGCTTCGAGAAAAAGATGTTACGGCCGTGCTGCTTGTTTGCTCGACTTGGCGGGGGCACAGTAGTGCCCCCAGATTACGCGATCGAATAAAATAAAAAACAAAGTACAAGTTTATAACAAAACATGCGGACAACCTGTCTAATTAACGTCACACGCGTTACTTTGCGGAAATTCGTTATAATATATATTTAAATATTTATATGTATGTTTTTATATTTACACTTATATTATTCACATATTTTCATGTTTTATGGCACCTGCTTAAGTTTTTATGCTTAGCACGTGGTTGACTTTATGCATAAAGGATATTAATTAAATAAATAAACACATCAAACTTTCGTCAAATTGTAATCTTAACTCCTGACGGGCTGTTGTGTGCGAAATCCGGCCAAAAACGCTAAGACCAAACTTCATAGACTACTGATGAAGTGTATAAACGAGCTTGGATTTGTCGCTTATTAACCCGCTTACACAAAGTCGTGACTATGGACAAGCCTTCTAAGTAATACTTACCACCGAGCATATTCTAGAAAAACATGAGTCCAGCAGTAGACTTTATAAACCATAATAAAAACACATATTTTTGATATAATTTTGAGACCGAATGATTTTTAAAAGGGTTTAGTATTATTCTTTGACACGAAATACACATGTCATTTATAAAGATTAAAGGCAATTTTTTATTTTACATGCTTTTATTGTATGTTTGTTTGGTTCAATTTTGCAACTGAATTTTACTGCAATTATCCTCAAGTGATTGTAAGATTAATTTATTACAGTAAGTCTATTATTTAATACAGGTGTTAGTGGAGAAGTTCTTCTTATAAAACTTTCTAAAACATCACTATCTTTTCCAACCGCTCTTATATTCCTTCCATACCGCTTCAGCATCTACAACAAAACATAATATTCAAATTGGAAATATTCGATTTATAATCACCTATAACATCCTACTGCTTTGTAATATATGGATAGGAAATAAAGAGAATTATTGATTTGTCAAAGGAAGAAAACAAGAGCCAACTTAAAACAAAATGTCTGTGACTGAAAGTCAACGATACAGCCTATAAACAGGTTAATAGAAGATAACCATTATTTTTGCTTATTTCGGACATTTTGGTTAATTCACAAGGCATCATATTTTAAGTAAAATAATCGCGGGTATGCGAATAAAATAGTGCATAGTTCTTCTTTCTCCTCTTTAGCCTGAAAACAGTCCACAGCAGTTTCCTATAGCTAACACAAATTGCTGTGGTCGCCACGCTTAGCAGCTGGATTCACAACAATTATATATATTGATAGCACAACAATTCCAGACGTCTGCTTTTTCTTTCTTTAACCTTTTCTCTCTAAAACTTTTGATATTACTCTTTAGACCCATATACGAGATAATTACACTGCCATCTGTATCTATATATATTTTATTTTAAAATATGAATAAACCTCTGCTTAGCTGAGTTTACGCGAAAATCCCGCCCTGCTCTCATTAGCCTCAGCCAAGCACGACACCTCTATATTACCTAGTGATAGTTTATAATTCTTCAAGTAAGGTCAGACTTACTATATACGGAAAACCAGAAAGCTGCAAGCGCAACGTTAGAAACTTTTCCGATGTCTAATCGAAGGCCACCAAGTCTAACGGGAAGTGTGGCTTGGACCCAGGACGATATAGAATTTTTATCTTATTCGAATCGTAGTTTTTATAATTAGTTCGTCAAGACGAATTAAAAATGGAATTTAAAAATACGTATGTATATTGGTGACGTATACTTTTGACCTTTTCGATTTGGCTTAGTAATAAACTCAAAAAACTAACAGAATGTCGTTTAAACAGTTATATTAAAAACTTCATCCCTTATTTATTCACATTGAGGGGCGAGATTTTTTCTCAGATTTAAATGATACCACTTTAAGATCAAAATATAGCATCATAAAATAATTACAAAAATCGGTTTACAATTTGTAAAGATATCGTGTAAAATTACCAAAAAAGAATGAAAAAAATGCATCTTTTTTGAAGTCTACTACAATAAAATACTAATAGTATTAACTCTGTAAAACTGTGTATAAACAATGGAAGCTTTAATTAAATTTATTGTAGCTTGTAATAGTTGCTTTACCTACAAGTTAAAATTTTAGCTTAATAAATTCTTACCTCAAACGCATTATTTCGACTCCGAAGTAAAAATCCAAGCGTTGATACTTGATATTCTCTATCTGGATCTAAATCTTTGAATTCTCCTCCCTCTTTAACTTGGGCGACTACATTAACACCTTGAGTCAAGTTAATTGTTAACCGAAGACCTAAAATTATTAAATTAAACGTGTAATATTAAATACTGTACTTCAAAGGTTAAATATTTGTTACTGTACTTCCAAGGTTGCCTACTTTTCTACATAAGAGCCTGGGCAGGTTTCAATCTCTTACCTACGTCTACTCCAACGATTGTAACTTCTGTGACAGACGTGGTTAGCCCATTGCTTCTATGTTGTTTATTTATCTAAAGATTATTTACCGCACGCATAAATATAAAATACGAATAGAGTACAATTTTAAGTGTGTGTACAACAAGCGGTCTTTTGTTTCAGAACCTTTATTATTTAGAACGACGGATGTGGAGAGGTAAAGAATTTCACAAGCGCATAGCAGTGCCAGTAAATTCTTAATTTCTTAAAAAGGATAACGTATTCACAGGAGTAAAGAGACAAAGACTAACAGAGAACAGATAATAAGAAAAAGCTACTGAAAACGGTTATATTTAATGAAATTAGACAAAAATCACGCTATGACAGATATTCTACGTCAGCTCAAGCATATAGCAGATGTTTCTCATAGGATGTAATTTCAGGAAAAATTACTGGCAATAAGGCACTCCATTAGGCTAACATTCCTATATCAGCTATATTAACAATGATGACAGTAAATTATAAGCATTTCCAATTAGTTAATAAAAACATAGAAAGCAGCGGCAGTTATCTGTTGTTAACAATAAACAAAATAATATAACACGTAATAACTAGGTGGGAGGATTCCACTCCTGGTTAGAAATCCGTCTAGGTACGTACTGCCCTCTTAGCTATTTCTGTCACATACTAGCAGCGCTTGTATTGCTTAGAAGTCCGTCTAGGTACGTACTACCCTCTTTTGTCACATACTAGCAGCGCTTGTATTGCTTAGAAGTCCGTCTAGGTACGTACTGCCCTCTTAGCTATTTCTGTCACATACTAGCAGCGCTTGTATTGCTTAGAAGTCCGTCTAGGTACGTACTGCCCTCTTAGCTATTTCTGTCACATACTAGCAGCGCTTGTATTGCTTAGAAGTCCGTCTAGGTACGTACTGCCCTCTTAGCTATTTCTGTCACATACTAGTAGCGCTTGTATTGCTTAGAAGTCCGTCTAGGTACGTACTGCCCTCTTAGCTATTTCTGTCACATACTAGCAGCGCTTGTATTGCTTAGAAGTCCGTCTAGGTACGTACTGCCCTCTTAGCTATTTCTGTCACATACTAGCACCGCTTGTATTGCTTAGAAGTCCGTCTAGGTACGTGCTGCCCTCTCAGCTATTTCTGTCACATACTAGCAGCGCTTGTATTGCTTAGAAGTCCGTCTAGGTACGTACTGCCCTCTTAGCTATTTCTGTCACATACTAGCACCGCTTGTATTGCTTAGAAGTCCCTCTAGGTACGTGCTGCCCTCTCAGCTATTTCTGTCACATACTAGCAGCGCTTGTATTACTTAGAAGCCCGTCTAGGTACGTACTGCCATCTTAGCTATTTCTGTTACATACAAGCAGCGCTTGTATTGCTGTATTCCGGTGTGAGGGGTATAGAAAGCCTAATGGCTTATATAATTGACTGCCTCGTTTGTCTAGTGGTTGTTGTAGTGTGACTGCTGATGATGAGGTCCTGGGTTCGAATCTCGGGTCGGGTCAAAAAATCAATTAATGAGTTTTTCCGTCAAGAAATTCTCAATAGCTGCCCCGAATCAGGGAGTTGGCGGTGTCTCGCTCTCGTGCCACAGAAAGTACATAAAGGCGTTGGTCTTGTGCCTGATCTCTCTCCGGTTTACCGTTTCATCGGATTATGAGACTGTAATCTGGTATGGCACTATAATACTGTCCCGCGCCGATGGTTAGTCTCTGTTGAGGCAGGCCGCCGTGACCGAAATTCGGTCTGGAGGACATTATTTACATAATTTATCATTCATTCATTCATTCAGGAGTGATAATGCATCAGTGGCCTTCTTTATTCGAAGTTGGTTGTGGTGTCCATGGGTTGTAGTAGCCATTACTGTAGGTAGATTCCTTTTTCCCTTTAGCTTTATAAAAAGTGAGTGCATAAAACATAAACTTTTTTAACAGCATACAAAAGTCCACTAATGAACATGGGTCTCCTCCATATTAGCAAATCCCTGGATTTGTCTTGATCGTAACGCTTAGCAGATAGATTGACTCAGTGCTCGTTCCGCAGATTTAATGCTGCTACCTGTCAGGGTTGGGTATTTCACGCTCGGCTTGAATGAGATGGTTAAATATTGTCACATACGGTAACCAAAAGTTCTTCTTGGCAAAACCCTAGCTATTATTTTTATATGTTAATCGCCTTTAATGGGTTATCTAACGTTACCATCACGCAGTTAATACCATACCCATATCCATTTTAGGTCGATAGTACTTGGCAGTAGTGATGACGTCATATAGTCTATGCTATTTATGCAAATATAACAAATTTCAACAAGGCCAATATCAGCAATTATAACAAATTGATTGATAGAATCCGACATAACAACTTTTATGCTAAACTTTTATCGGGTTAAAGACATTTATTTCTCTTAGAAAACACATTGTTGACTTACAAACAGATTAAGTATACATAATATATTACTTATATATATAGTAATATATTATGTATACTATCGGGTATTGCTTTTGCTTATATATAATATATATTAGCAAAAGCAATACCCGCCGCTGTAAGGTAGCAAAAAATATTTTCAGATAATATATTTCACTACCAATTCATTCTTTTTTTATTAAATCATGCGTTTTACCTGCAACATGCGGCATCCATGGACCATTAAATGGTTTGGCGACATAATAATTGGTCATGCAAATTTTAAAAATATGGAGCAAATAGCGACCCGGAAGTGCGAATGTGACAACCTTATTACATATTATATTATATACAAAGCGACAGTAGCCTAATGGCAGGACGCGGACCGCGATCTCAAAAAGGTCGTGGGTTCGAATCCACCATTCGACTACTGGCGTGAACCACTCGTAACACAAGCAATTTAAGCTTACCACGAGTGGTTAAGGGGAATATTAGTAATGTTTATAACATTGTTAATATTCTTTTTTTAAAAAAAAAAAAAAAAAAAAAAAAAAAAAAAAAATTATTTGTAAAAGGCAAAGTATTAATAATTGCGCCCCTTGTGATTTCTAGAAAAGAGAAAACTTATTAATATATTTTGCACTTATCAAATTAAATTTAACGTTTACCTGACTATTTTTTTTATAGAATAAGGGTAACAAACGAGCACACAGTCCACTTAATGGTAAATGGATGCGGTGGCCCATAGACCTCTCTACAAATATCCTCGATTAAAAATCAAAACGCAGATGCATTGTCACCTCTGAAAATTAAGATTGAATGTAATGTATGTAATGTATCCAGTAAAAAAGGGTCTCTCGATCTCTACTTTGTCGCGCAACTTTAAGGAAAACTCCAAACTCTTCTGGAAAGAGGTTGGAAGGTCACGGAGTGGTGCGACAGCCTTAAGAATGAACAAAGTGCTTTCGAGAACCAATGACGTCCTCTCAGAAAAATCGGACGTCATGCAGCGATGGAGTGAATTTTATAGAGAAATGTATGTGTGTCATGATCTTAGTGAAGGATCCGGGGGTGACGCCGTGACTGGCACGCCAGACACGGTCCTCGATGACACTGAGGTCATCAGCATGAAAGAGATTGAACGTGCGATTCGAAGTTTGAAATGTGGTAAGTCTGCGGGACTAGACAGAGTTACTGCTGAAATGGTCAAGTACGGTGGGCCTCGCGTCTGGGACAGCTTTCATCTGCTCTGCAATTTGTGATGGCGGACGGGAGATGTCCCGGATGATTGGCGATCCGCAGTCATTGTGCCTTTATATAAAGGTAAAGGTTCACATTTTGACTGCGGGTGCTATCGGGCAATCAGCTTGACCAGTTTAGCAAGTAAAGTTTACTCGAAGGTTTTGACACGTAAGATGCAAGAGAAATCGGAAAGATCCTTATGGGAGGCACAATGCGGATTTAGACCTGGAATAGGATGCACGGATCAAATGTTTTCTCTCCGCATGATCACGGAGAAGCTTCTGAGTGTTAACCAGAGAGTTTTCTGTGCTTTTGTGGATCTGGAGAAAGCATTTGATAAGGTTATAAGGAAGAAAATGTGGGAACTGTTGCCGGGATATGGTGTGGATGGTCGATTGTTAAGGGCTGTGCAGTCACTTTACTATGACTGTAAAGCCTGTGTGCGGGTAGGGCATGACCTGTCACCCATGTTTAGCGTCCAAGCGGGCGTAAAACAGGGTTGTGTCATGTCTTCCTGGCTGTTCATACGGTATCTCGACAGCTGTTTACAGAAGCTGAAAGATAGCTGTTTGGGTGTGAAATTGGGTGACATAAAAGTTAATTGTCTGCTGTATGCTGATGATGCAGTGCTTATTGCACCATCAGAAGCAGAACTGCAGGCATTAGTCACGTGTATGAAAGAGGAATGTGAAATTAAAGGTCTCCGTTTGAATGCTAATAAAACTAAGGTTCTGGTATTTGAAAAGGACGAAGAGACCACGAAATGTGAAATATGGGTAAATCAGGAATGTCTAGAACAGGTAAATGAAATTGTATACTTGGGGAGTGCTTTCAGCCGGGATGGAAGATGTGATTTGGATGTGGATAGGCGTGTCGCTGCCGGAAACATAGTCAATGGTGCCCTGAATGCATTAGTAAAAAGGCAAGGCGTGGTGAAGAGTGCACGCCTTGCAATACATAACGCAGTGTTGGTACCGACTTTGTTATATGGCAGCGAAACCTGGGTATGCCAGAAGAAGCATAAAAGCAAGTTGAATGCAGTGGAGATGCGATCTCTTCGTAAAATGTGTGGCGTTAGCATAGCCGACTGAAAGCGAAACGAAGAGATTCGCAATATGGCAGGATTGAAAGATGACCTTATCACAAAAATTGATAGGGGCGTACTCCAATGGTTTGGGCACGTTGAACGAATGAGTGAAGACCGAATGGTGAAGAAAATATATAGAGCGAAAGTTAATATTAAAAGGTGTCGAGGTAGACCGAGACTAACTTTCGAAGACCATGTGAGCAAATTGCTCGAAGAGGGGAGGGTCAAGAGTACTCGGATACCTAGACGTGCATGTATGAAGAAGTTAATGAACCTGAAAGAAGCGAAAGAGGTATGTAAGGATCGTGACACTTGGCGATCTGTTCACTCTGGCTACCCCGTTAGGGAATGTGCGTGAAGATAAGTAAGTAAGTAAGTAAGTAAGTCGATCTCTACACTCACCATACGAAACACAGCAGTATTAAGCTGCTATTTTACGCTAATATTCTGTGAGAGCGTGGTCCTTCCTTGGTCGAGCCAACCCATTCGTGCTACAACCATAATATAGCTGAAGCGTGGCTCTATGTACCACGTTTGAAAAAAAAATTATATACTTATTTTGAACTAAGTCAAATAAAAATTGATTGGCACTTTTGGTGTACATCAGATCATTTGTTGTTGTATTTGTTATGTGTATGCAATAAAACTTCTTAAAATGTACATTAACGAAGTTTTCAAATAAATTTAAAAACATCAATTACCTCCTTTCGATAATGATCCGCGCACCATATCTCTCAATATAAATGACACATGGGTAAGGTTTGAAAGATTTAACTCTTTAGTCTGAAATTAAAATTACCATACAATTACTTTACTCAAACCAAACTTTACAGTCACTCTCCAAAATATCGCTCGCTTCCTTTAGTAACAATACATAATAATTTGTAAACAATTTTTGGAGTTTACCCCTTAAGAATAGTTTCATATTACAAAACGCACTGTATTAAAAATAGATGGGTAGTAAAATCAAGAGTTAACGAAAACTGAAGTCATTATGGTTTTCCTCTGCCCAGCAAACTCGCGCATCTCGCTTCCCTCTCTCTTCCGAGTGACGGAAGAGAGAGGGAAGCGAGATGCGCGTTGAGTGACGGAAGAAGGAGATAGTGATCTCTCTCTCTTTCTTTCTCTTTCTTTTTAAATATGTGGAACGCGTGGTGGGGCCGGCATAACAGCATAACAACTGTTTCTATAATTTAACTATAGAATTCAGTATACGTTTTCAATATCAAACGACAATTTGTGGACTTTTAAAGATTTAAAGTTTGATTATTATTTAATATCTGTAAAAAGTGAAGTGAAAAAAGTTGACAAAATATTGTCACAGTATTCAATATATTCATATATTTTTATGTAATATAATTCATGTGACATATTTTATAAAATCAATATTTTATAGATATTGATTGAATATATGGGTTCATTTACTTTATCTGCATATTATATATTTTAAGACAATCGTTTTTCAAGAGTAGACTCCAGTCACGCGTCGGAGCTGTCACGCATATTTTTTTATTTAATATTATAAAACTCTTAAAATTTAGTTTAAGAAATTATAAAATTAAACATTTGTCAAATTTTAATTTAATCAAGTAGGAATCGGAGGTATGGAGCAGGGTTTGGCGCGGTTATTCAACCTATATATTAAAGACTTGATCGAGGAGCTGAGTAATATACACGTTACGCCGATGAGACGGTACCGCTGGGTTTATCATGGGATGGAAAGTTATTGAAATAAAAATTAAAGTTACAGCGAGCGCTAATAGGAGTACCATTAACCAGCGAGCATGTGTATGCGTAGGTTGGATGTGAAAGAATTGAGAGAGGTACGAGTATGTCAGGACCGTGGCAAATGAAAGTCCGTAGTATCTACCTAACCCTTTGAACAATGGCAAGCTGCGAAGTTCTCGACTTGGAATAAATAAATATAATTTTATCACCCCTCAATCAAGCTGGCCGGTAGTTAAAGTTTCTAAAGTTAAAGTTACAGCCAATATACGTCCCACTGCTGGGCACAGGGCTCCCCTCATTTTTGAGAGGGTTTTAAGGCAAGGTAGTGACCGCCGTGCTGCCATAATGAGTGCTTGCGAACTTCACATATTTTCGAAAATATTTTTTTTCTTATTTCTCAGACATGCAGGTTTCCTCTTGACGGTTTCCTTTACCGCCGAGTACGTGGTAAATCAGCACTTAAAATTGCAATTAACAATTTCGTTGGTGCAAGCTGGGATCAAACCTGGTTTGCTCGCGTACTGCGAAATTTATTGCGAGCGCTAACCATCTGAGCTACCAAGACTGGCTGGTAGTGCTTTGAAAAAATCGACAGATTTAAATTTTTGGGTCATGTGTTAACCAGTAGATATAAAAGATGCTTTCGACATGGAATGGGAACGCAAAACTTTGGCGGTTAGAAATTCGGATTAATGTGCTCCGTAGATATTTGGAAAAATCTTTTTAAATTTGTACTGCTCATCATTTTATTCGAGCAGTCTATTAGTATAGTTTATGATGCTGATAAGACTGCCGCGGCATATCAGTGCATCAGATATGTCTGCGGAGACGTTTATTGTCGTACGTTTATTGCGTATGTTATAGCAATTTCTATGCCATAATACACAGCAGTGAATTTAGGATTTTCAAAGGCGACTAGTTCACTCGTATTGCAGAAATTAAGTTAGGAAGTTGAAGAAAGAACCCATTCAATGAATATTTCAAACATGCTGTACATATTGATACTTTATTTTATTTTTTATTTTATTTATTAGGTTTACCAGTAATTGTAACAATAATACATCAATGAGTATTTAACAATAACATGTACTGCAAAATGCACAATTAATTAAGGTAAACACCACATGCACAAAATATTAAGGATAGTAACATTCAATATTTATAAGTGACTTAATGTGTTCACAATAAATGAGAAAAAGAAAGAGAAAAAAGGAAATAATAACAGCACACTATATAAACGAACATAACAATTACTTAATTATAACTCGACTATGGTTTTTTGCAAGTTTTTGCGGAACTTATTCAGACTTGTAGCATGGATATCTATGTTTTTACCATAACAGTTTAAAAGCCTGCTTGCTCTTGGGATTAATTATTAATTTATTATTTATTCAACTAATTATTTATTTATTTATTTATTCAACTAAATACACCTCATTAATGTAAAATATGGACACTGACGAACTAAATTATTTTTCAACTGTTAGAGATATTTGTAATGAAAAGAAATATAAAAATGTAGTAAAATATATACTTGATTCAAGGCTATATCTACATGTAAAATACTTACGGCATCTAAAAAGGCATCTGCTACTAAATTACCGACAGCGCACTCCTGTGAACTACACTTCGAATCTAAAAGGTCTTCGTTAGCGTATCCCACAACTTCCCTTACTAATGAATGTAATTTTTCTGTGTACGGTTTTAAAAGAGCCTTTATTTCTGGATCTACAAATTTTATTACACTTGAACAAGCAATTTTTATTATAGTTACGTTATACATTTTTACTAACTTTATTTTACGTGAAGTCATATTTTCTGACAAAGTAACAATTAATATGTCAGGTTTTTCTTTAACTACGAAATTGCCGTGTTTATGAAATAAGTTAACGTAATTATTTTTGTATATTTTTTATTTCTACTTTAGAGCAGAATTTATAAAAAGCAACGTGCGACACTAACTATATAATACGGATTTAGGAGGGCTAACTAGCCAAGGTGTAAGAATATATTGTTCCGTGTGTTTTATATAAGAGGCAGCAGAGAAAACCTGAAACAGGAAATGGGCAGCAGCATTTTCCTGATAACAATTCAAAATAGTAAAAAATTGCGATTTTTAACTTTTCTGCCAAATATGGCAACTAGGTGGAATGCCCCTATGAGGCTATATAGATCTATGGGGAAGGATATTATGTTTAGTAGTGGACTTTTATAGGCTTTTAATGGACAAGGCAAAGTGGGTGCGAGCGCAATACCCTTTCAGTTTTATAATATTATTATATGACAGATCACTGCTTGAACCAGGGTTGTGACGCAAAAGCAAAGTAAAATGTAGTATTCCGTAAGAATATGATTATAACTAAACTAGATCGTTTCCAGAAATATTCATCTTTTTTTCTTTAAACAAATCAATTTATTTATATAATTAAACTGTATAATATATAATAGCACTTTACGTCAAGACACATAGCGCAAGCAATTTTATTTTTCCTCTTTAATATGTGTAATTATCCAGTAACCACACTTTCAACTTTTTAAAAAATTCTATAATGTTGGTTATCTAAAATATTTCATTAACAATAAGTGGTACTAGTTAGCTTCTGGTCCTCTAACTGTAATAATTGCTAACCTTATTCTCAAAATATTATGTCAAGTAGAAAGAAAAAAAAATCGAATGTTTCTGCAATAAGAACTACCTGACACAAAACGGCTCAAACAAATTCGTACGTTTTTTTTTTTAAATTAATTTAAAGGAAATGCTGTTCTAGTGTTAATTTGTTACTACAGTGCTTTTGTTTTTTTCAAAATGAATATAGTTTTATTGTTTATCACAAAATGAAATGATACATAAAATATTTAAAAGCAATTAAAGTATACAATTTGGCGGCCTTATCCTTATGTAGCGAACTCTTCCAGGCAACCGAAGACGTAAAGTAATAAAAATACAGTTATCTGTAGATAGGTGTTACAATATAAATATACATACTTACTATACCAATGAAATACGATAAATATTTATAAATTAGAAATATACAAAATAAGATATTTATATAATACATAAATTTTATATAAACATGAATATTCATATGTCAAATGTCATTATATATAAATAAATAAATACTAACAAATAAAAAGGAAATTGCAAGATAAACATAATTATAGGAGTAATTTGTCTTTTACTATTTTTTAAAGATACAAGTATTGATGGATCGCATCTCACGAATATATTAAAGCTGCGCATTCCAGAGCTTAACAGCCTGGACTGTAACGGATTTGTAGCAAGTGGCAAAATTAAAAATTTTGAACAACCGACTTCAATATAAAAAATCATCAATGTAGTCAAAGTCAATTAAATACGTATTATTTAGGATAACTCAAAAACTAATGGTCATATTTTGCACAAAATTTATAGGGCACCACATGAGAAGCACTAGCATTCAAAAAAAAAAAAGAAACATTAAAAACGGTTCAACTAGAAAAAAGTTGTAGTTAGGTAACACACTTTACAGTTGTGTGTAGGTATCACACTTTACAAAAAGTTGAATAGAGAACCTCTTTTTTTAAATCGGTTGAAAAAAGGATAAACAAGCTAAATATGTTTGTATAAATATTTAAATACAAATTACATCTTTCGTATATGCATGAAACTGTGACAAACGATTTAAATTGTAGTCACACTTTTTCAACATCGTTGAAACATTTCGTTTCATTTATTTAAATTATACTAATAAAAATAAAAAGTAAATCGGTTCTCAACAAGACATAAGAAATTTGATTAAGCTTTTTATACGGTTTCATAATGGAATATCTCTAAAGTACATGCCTAAATAGAATATTTTCAAATTTAATAAAAAAATTATCAGAACAATTACGAGTATTATGATTCGCGCTTCTGTCTTCACGCAAAACTTGTTCTAATGTTCAATTTGTATAAAATGATTTTGTTTTTGCGCAATAATTACACTTCAGTAGATTAAAAAAGGTTCAAAAAAGTTAAAAAGTTTGAGATAAAGGAATTATACTGACAGACGTCTAAATAATGAAATAAAACTATGAACTAAGTTGTCTCAGTTTAAATCCAAACCAGAATTAAATATTTTAATATTTACAATTTCTAGAAAATGGCTCATTGTTACAATACAAAAGGTTTACTAACCGAGTAACTAAATGGAGTGTTTTTATGTATTGCACCGATTTCTCGGAAATGGCTACACCGATTGAAAAATCCTCTTTTATTAAATAGTTTTAATTTTCCTAAATAAATTTCACGAAATAAATTTCACCCGCAAGAAAAAATTCACACAGCCTGCATATTAAGCATAAAATTGTCTATATTTAATTATTTAAAAGCAAAACATACCTTCTGGTATTGACCTATTGAGAAATACTGGTGTACCGAAATAATCGACTATATCACCTTTTCTATCAAAAAACACAGTCATATTGCCCAAGTACTTGGAAAACGAAGCCGCACTTACAACCAGTACCTGTGGAATGTTATATTTTTAAACATTATTTTATTGATCTAAAACGTGACAAACAGCAAACTTAATGATAGTCAATAAAAATATTCATTAATTTGCAACCTTCCACTAACTAAATACAATGATGTGTCTTACCTGAATAGAAGAGCACCTCTCGCCCTTCCTCAATTGCATGCACTAACTCCGTCACCACTAGTCTCAGCACCACTACTCCCAACACCACTACTCCCGGCGCCACTACTTCCAACACCACTATTCCAGGTAAGACACACCATCGACAATAATACGACACGTGTTTTGCCTCTACACGAGGCATCTTCAGGTGATGTAGACTCTACGGTGGCTGACCGCTAAGACTTAGTGGTCAGCCGCCGTAGAGTCTACATCAGGTGTTGGGAGTAGTGGTGCCGGGAGTAGTGGTATTGGGAGTAGTGGTGCTGGGACTAGTAATGACGAAGGTAGTGCACACAATTTAGAGAGGGCGGGAGGTGCTCTTCAATCCAGGTAAGACACATTATTGTATTTAGTTAGCGGAAGGTTGCAAATTAATTAATATTTTTATTATAATGGATTTCCGCAAAGTAACGCCCGTTTCTATCAATTATCTTAATGATAGTCAACATTCTCTGCTTTGGCTGATGTAGCGTTATTTATCAGCAGATGGCGTAAATCATTAAATACAATAAAAAAATAGAAAATATTAGATTTAATTTTCTACAGGGCGACTAGTACTAGTATTAGTAGCACGAATGGCTGGCTGGACCGGGTTAGGATCACGCTCTTAAACGTAGAATAGCAGTTTAAAGCTGCTATATTTCGTATAGTGACTGTAGATATCTAGAGACCTTTTTACTGGAAATGAGGCATTTCATCTTAATCCTCAGGGGAGTTGTAGTGTAAATATCGCTGTTAATATTCCATTAAAAATAAACCATTAATTAATTAATTACAGCTTATAATTCATAAGTCTCATCATTAGCTTCATCTGTCATAGTTTCCATGCTTTTTTTAAAGGATAGGATGACAAACGAGCACACAGTCCACCTGATGGTAAGTGGTCGCTGTGGTACATAGACATCTACATCTATCTTTGATTACGTATTAAAAATGCTTAGCAGGCAGGTTGGCAAAGAGTATAGGCGACTGAAGTTTTATTATTATTATTATTATTGAGATTTTATATGGAAAATGCTGCTGCCTGTCTCATGTTTCAATTTCCATGTGTCGCCTTTTACGACGCCCCCTGGACGATATGTGGTTGGGAGCATTTAAAACTAAAAGTAAAATAACAACCTAAATATACCCGAGCACATGCCTACTCTCATTTTCATGACGATTTAAGGCAAGGACATACACGCCGCGCTGTCCCAATGCGCGTTAGCAGAATATTTTACATTTTAATATATTTTTGTTAAAACATTATTAGTGGAGTCAGTTTACAAACATAAATTGCAAAATGACAAACATCCAGACCAATAACAATTATTTGTAGGTCATACAAATACTTGTTCCGTGCGGGATTCGAACCCGCGGCCCCTAGCGCAGCAACTCATTGCTAAGCCACTGCTACACGGAGCCGTTTATATGAAACTATATAATTACTGCGTAGAAAAACAGCTTTGAAAGGTTTTAAGCGACATTTTTGAAGGATTTTTTGAGCAGTGAAATGTTTTCTATTGTGTTTTAAATACCATCATAACTGCAAAAATCTTGAAAAATATATGCCATTTTGTTTTCACGTTAAAAAAGTTACGGTTTTGTAGATAATCTACTTTGAAAGGGGCTTTTAATCGATTTCACCATATGACAACACCTTAAGTAGCTTATAGTCGACATATAAATAGCACAAGAAAACTTTTATGAAATATGTTTGGGGTTGATAAATCAGATGTAAAATATTTTTGTAGTAAAATTGAAGTGGTCAATCAGTCCACATCATGATAAAAAGGCCAAAGACACGTTGTCTCCCTTGTCTTGTCTTATATATACATATATATATATATATATATATATATATATATATATATATATATATATATATATATATATATATATATATATATATATATATATATATATATATATATATATATATATATATATATATATAGGATGTAAGTGTAAACACCGTTGTCCTTGAAGCCTGTGGTTTGGTTTCACTTATAGAACGTAAATTCAATGAAAAATAACAACTTTTTTTCAGTAAAATTTAAATTTTTCCTTAATTCCTCATTTTTTGTCTATCCTAAGCCAGGATGAAAGTATGAAAAAAAGTTATATTACGGGTTATGTGTACCTATTGTGTTTTTATGTTGAATGTTATGTAGGCAGCTAGCGCGGGCGGTGATCTTTACAGTGATTACGTAACTCGGGCGCATAGGGTATCCATGAATTTACGGACGGTGTCGGACAGAAACTTTTTAAATTTTATGAAAGAAAATAGCGTTTATTTTTTTTAAATTCATTGAATTCACGTTCTATAAGTGAAACCAAACCACTGGTTTCAGGGACAACGGTGCTTACACTATCACCCCGTATATATATATATATATATATATATATATATATATATATATATATATATATATATATATATATATATATATATATATATATATATATATATATATATATATCATACATCCATCGTAAAATAGCAGCTTAATGCTGTTGTATTTCGTATAGTGAGTGTTGTGAGCCAGAGATCATTTTTACTGAAAACAAGACATTCTATCTATTCACACACAGACAAAGCATTTGCATTCTTATTTTTAACCGAGAGTAGATGTAAATGTGTATGAACCACAGCATCCACTTAATTTCAGGTGGACTGTGCAATATTTTATATATATATATATATATATATATATATATATATATATATATATATATATATATATATATATATATATATATATATATATATATATTTATATATATATATATATATATATATATATATATATATATATATATATATTCGCTCTCTTGCACTTCGAGCCTTAAGTCCACACAACAGTGGTCACCCCCCTGCTGCTAAGTGGCAGAAATAATTAAGTTTTATTATTCTTTACGTTAAGCTGAAATGACGTCAAAGGACTTGTAATTGAAATTACACTTTATTACACGCATGCCGTCAAATGCGCTTTTACTAAAAAAGACACGTAAAAATCATATAACTAAGATCTCTTTTCAGCAAAAGAACGTCTTGGTCGTAAAGCTAAAGTAAATTTTATGACTTAAATTGTATTTTACCTTATGATCGGGATTTGCGTCAGGCGTAATAACAATCGGATATGTCCCAGACACGTGTTCCTTAGTTAGCGCCTTTCCGTTCCATAACAAGCTGTGTGAATGACCACCCACTATAATATCTATGTTTTCACCAACCGTTTTTGCTATTTTTCTGAAAATTTAAATTGACTTACTAATACACTTTTTTCTTTTTGTTTAAACTACTTCTCTTACGTGGTAGAGCCATGCTGCAGTTATATTAGTAGTATAGTTGTAGCACGAATGGGTCGGCTCGACCGGGGAAGGACCACGCTCTCACAGAATACCAGCGTGAAATAGTAGCTTAATGCTGCTGTATTTCGTATGGTGAGTGTAGAGAACCGGTGACCCTTTTTACTGGAAATGAGGCATTCTATCTCAGTCCTCACGGGTGACAACGCATCAGCATTTTGATTTGTAATGGAAGATAGATGTAGATGTCTATGGGCCGCAGCAACCACTTACCATCAGGTGGACTGTGTGCTCGTTTGTCAGCCTATTCTATAAAAAAAAAAAAAAAAAAAAAAAACTACATCATCATCATCCTATCAAAGTTCACTGCTAAACATGGGCCACTCCCGTAGATTGCCACGTAGAAGGTTGACAACCGCAGTTTTTTATAATTTTGCCTTTACATAGCCGTTAACAGGTAGGTACTGTTCCCCATCTCCTGTTTAACTTTTCCTCTAACGATATCCAAAAGATAATACGGGTAGTGAGTTCCCTAACGCCACACCGCTTATACAAGACAATATTACAATTAACAATTTTAACCAATTCACCATTGATATTACCCAATATGGGTAGTGAATTCCCTTACGAAATATAATAAACCATTTATTTGCTCTAAACATCGGTACTTAAATGTTTTAGTTATCTGCTAATACATAAACTCAAAATAGCACTAACGCATTAGTTTATATGCTCCTTAATCAGCCCATGTAGTACCACTGCTCGATTAAGCCTCAAGTTATAGAGATGTAGGGATGACCTACCCTAACCGTCACTCACGTCATGCGCATTGTAGATAGCACCAGTACCAGATGTTTCGCGCCTTTGACGCTGGTCTTAGTCTAGAGATGATTATACTGTCATCCATCTAGAAGCTCTAAGGCTTGGCTGACATTTTCCTAAGTCTTTACAACCTCTTACATCTTTCACTTACAATAATGCTTGGGTCAAAATGGGATGACGAAACAATACGATTTAGGGACCATCAAAAAAGAAGCTTGCTCTTTTTTTAAAAGACCGCCAAAGCATCTGCGATTAGCACTAGTGTTGGAGCTGTTCAGGCGCGGCAGCAGTTACTTACTATCAAGTGAGCCGCATGTTCGTTTGCTTTTTGCCGCCACTTATATAAAAAATCTGTTATACCCCACCAATTTTGAAAGGTTTATCAATAATGGACAAGTGGATTTATAAAACCTTCAATTCAAAACCTTACTCCAATGTTTCTGCTACTTTACGCAAATCCATGTGATATAAAATTGACGTTTTTAAATCGATACACCGCTGTTGGTCGGTCATTAACACCTCAACTAACTTATTAACGAATGTGTATTAGTAACTTCCAGAAATTTATAAATTATATTGAGAGATTTCAAAAAGAATATTATTATAATATTTTAAGTAAGCTAATTACTTTCAACAACAATGTATCAAGAAAAGGACGTGAAGTTACGGTTTATATACGTCCTACTGAGAGCACAGGCCTGCCCGCTGTCTTCCTCAGAGCAATTTAATTCAAGCGTTAATTTATTTTTATAAAACTGAAGTGATTAACGAACACACATACCTGATCGTAAGTGGCTACTGCAGTCAATGGACTCCTGCAGCCAATTTTATACAAAGAAGGTTATAAATGCGTTATCAGTACCGAGGTCTATGATGGAATGCCTAACAGCATGTGATTATATTGGCCGTCTATATCCTTCAAACCGGAACCAGCAAAACAATTATTGTTATTCGGCAGCAGAAATAGGGGGCTGAAAGGGTAGAAAGGGTGGTACCTATACAGACGTATTTCTAGGCAAAAAGAATCTTTACCAACTGTTTTCGAAATATTTTAATTCCTTCTATATACAATATTTTACAAACATATCACTATGTTTTTCTCCACCGCCGAACATAAAGTAAAACAATATAATTTAAATTACAATTAACAGTTTTATTGGTGCCGACGAAGATCGAACCAGGATTGCTGACGTAGCCTCTCTTTGTTCAAAAGCAACCACGGCTATGTCTATAACTTTACATAGGAAGTAAAGAAATGAATATATTTCATTGTTTCATAAGCTATAGTCAATAAAATGAAAAGTTTATTGGAAAACATAGGTATCTGTCTTTGCATTTAAATTGCATGTAAGTGGCCATCTAAAAACCTTTAGATATATTAAGGGTGATAACTTTGAACGCATTCAATAGCTACGTAGCAACGTAAGGCAATTTTGTGTTTCTTATTAAATATTTCAAAATCTTCAAAACAATTGTTGTCATAAAAGTAAAGTGTTACCAATATATTAACGAATACACCTATACTTTTATATTTTAAGGAATAAACTAACAATACGATCAAACCTTGAGTCTAGCGATTTAATTTTATAGGTATTAACGAGGAAATACCTTAACTCTTGTACATGGTGTACTTTAACTTCAACTTCTTTCTTTCTTAATTGAAATTTTATATAACGTGGTGCTTAAGGGCAAAATATTTACTAGAACAAATATTTATGAAATGCCATTCCAGTAGTGTAGTTAAAAAATTGTAATATCCATTTTACGTAACATATTCCTTTATTCATATAGAATGTAATATTATTTTACCAACAGTAAAAATCATAAGAAATAATTGCCAAAAATGATATTTTTAATTGTTTATTTATTCAAAATTATTATTATTTTGATTAAAATACCTATAAATTTGCCTGCGTCAGTCCACTGATGGACATACGCCTGTCCCAAGGTGCGCCATTTAACCCAGTCGATGGCGGCTTAAACATAAAGTGACCCGAATTGTCAAGCTGGATTACAATCTAGGGCTAATCACAATAACATACGGTATTGTAGTCAAACAACGGCTTAATAAGTAAAACAGGGATGGTTGGGGATGCAAATTATCCCGATCGGGGCGTCCGAATGGCTTAATCCTTATGTGACCCCGATCTTCACCCACGGACGTCCATTTTGTTTGTCTAAGCACCGTCACTTTTATGAGAGACGTGACAATCACATTGCCATTTCAGTAAACACGCCCAGAAGGCTATTTCAGTAATCTTGGTTCACCGGTGAATTTCTTAATTTCTATTTTTATCCAATAGAAAAACTACAAACTTAGCTCTTTCCATAGCTTGCTGAGTGACTTCGGGCTTGTGGAACAGCCATATCGTCAGTTAATGAAAATCTTTTAATAAAAAAACAACTATTTAAATAAGTATATATTATCTTGGCGTTGTCAAAGTCAAAGTTATAACAGCGCTATTATATAATATAGGTATTATAATGTCGGTTAAGGATTATTCCCTGGAAGTGATATTGAACAAAAGGCAGAAATTTATAAATTCCTTTGTCTATAATGATCAAACCAATGACAAAATTATACTATCAAATTATGTCAGTCTAACAACCAAGCTCAAAAAGTATGACCTAATTTGCTGTTGGTTTCTTTTCCCGCTCAAAGGCCAAATCTATCCATTCAACGAAGAAATTCAGGTAGCGTTCTTGGCACTACACTGAGAGGAGTAGGACTGTATGACGGTTTGTTTTTAGGTTTAGTTTTTGTTATTATTGTTTTAATATTGTATATATTTGAATAATATGCAAATAACTGATATTTCCCATATGATATTTATCTTACTCTGGCTTAAAACATTCGATGTACTTACTTATCAACTTCAAGACCGCAGTGTGAGAGAACAATTATAATATCAACGCCTTGCTTAGTCAGCAATTCAACTTCTTTTTTAGTAGTGGTAACAGGATCCAAAAATTTAACATCTTCTGAATTAGAAGTTGTCTGTAACATTTTGAACAATTAGTATTTTTTTCATACAAAATCAGTGCGACAAACGAGCACACAGTCCTGTACAGCTCATCAGTAAGTGGCTGTGGCCCATAGACATCTATATTTATCTTCGATTAAGAATCTAAACGCAGATGCGTTGTCACCCATGAGGACTAAGATGGAACACCTCGTTTCCATAAAAAAAGGACTCCGGATCTCTACACTCACCATGTGAAACACAGCAGTATTAAGCTGCTATTTTACACTAGTATTCTGTAGGAGCGTGGTCCTTCCCCGGTGGAGCCAACCCATTTTTACTAAAACCATAATACCTAGGTGGATTGAAAAGTACTCGGCCTAACACAGATCCATTCAATTCTAAAAATCAAATGTACCCACATTATTTAGTTCAGTTCAGACTAGTTCATTGTGTTAAGTTCGAAACGTGTGCGATAATTAGTTGTGATTTTATAAATTTATTAACAAAGTAATCGGACATAATTTCCGCGAATGGAGCAAATCGAGCAGCGTGCCGTCATTAAGTACCTCCATAAGATGGGGCTATCATCAAAAGCCATCCATGATGACATGGTCAGTAAATTAGACGATTGTGCTCTGTCATATTCATCCGTCAAAAAATGGATAGCAGAATTTAAACGTGGTAGAGAGAGTGTGAAAGATGAACCCCGCTCTGGAAGGCATTCGACGTCAACTACTGACGAAAATATTAAAAAAGTACTTGATTTAATAATGGCAGACCGCACATTAAAAATTAGAGAGATAGCCGAGATTATAGGCATCTCTTATGAACGAACTCAAAACGTCATTGTCAACGAGTTGGGTTTCCACAAGGTGTCTGCGAGGTGGGTTCCGCGACTGCTTTCAGTTGAACAAAAAAAGACGCGATTGACTATTTCACGCGACTGTTTGGAGTTATATGAAGCCGATGCCGTGCAGATGATTTTTTGAATCGTTTTGTTACTATGAACGAAACATGGGTTCATTACTGTACACCGGAAACAAAACAACAATCAAAACAGTGGAGAAGACCTGGTTCACCACCCCCTAAAAAGGCTAAGTCGATTTTGTCGGCAAATAAGGTGATGGCTTCAGTATTCTGGGACTTGAAAGGTGTGATTATGATTGATTATCTTGAAAGGCGTCAGACTATAAACTCTGATTACTACTGTACCTTACTACGTCGTTTACGAGAGGAAATAAAAGAAAAACGTCGAGAAATGCTCAGAAGAAAAGTCCTGTTTCATCAAGATAACGCCCGTGTTCACACGTCAGTACAGTCAATGGCTGAAATTCACAACTGTGGCTTTGAACTGTTACCGCATCCGCCGTATTCACCTGATCTGGCACCATCAGACTTCTTTTTGTTCCTTAACCTAAAAAAGCACTTGGGAGGTCAAAGATTTTCGACAAATGACGAGGTCAAAGCAGCTGTAGACGCATATTTTGACTCTAAGGAAGAATCATTTTTTTTCAACGGTCTAAATGCTTGGAAGGGGAGGTGGCAAAAGTGTATTGAACTTGATGGTGATTATGTAGAAAAATAAAAATATAACTGATTTAGTATGTGTTTATTTTCTTGGTTAGGCCGAGTACTTTTCAATCTATAGTTGCAGCGTGGATCTACAACGCATAATATGATTAAAATATGACTATGATAAATTATGACTCTGAATTAAAAATGCCTATCTAGATACATTTCGTAATCTACCTACCTATTTTCACGATTATTGCTTACCCTCGTTTCTGGAGTAGTTAACCCTATTATACCTATTTTTCTGCCCTTTTTCTCTATTATTACATGTGATTTGTATAGACTGTCTAAACCTGGTTCAGCACTTGTATCGATATTAGCAACAACAACTGGTGCACGGAGCGCCGCAAGGTATGGAGCCAGGCCCGCTACTCCACCATCGAATTCGTGATTACCTATTGTCTGAAAGAAAAATACTTTATTTCATACAACAACATCAATACTTTTTTTAAATCACAGCTGAACGAAGAAATTTTTAATACAAAAGTTATTTTTTTTCTTACGGTTAAAATCCAGACAAAGTTATAATTCATTAAGTTGTTTAATTTTAGTAGAGTTTTTGCTATCAGTCATTCCCTGAGCTTCGTTCCTTAATCAGCAGATTTCATTTTGTGGAGACACACACTCGATGTTTTCTTTTTTTCGTGCCTTGGAAATGTTTCCAATAATTGCCACTCATGGCAGGCGGATTAGCAATCGCAGTAGCAAACGTCTCGTACTTTTGGCGTATTTTCCAATCTCGGTATTTTTGTTTGGTGTAAATAAAAAGTCATACCGCCATCAATGATAGATATGAGGTCCTTTTGACATATCCAATAATTACGGCACTCACAGAATCAAATGGTGTATTGAACTTTGTAACACGAAGTGTAAAATTTGGCATTTTTGAGTTTTGTGGTAAACGTGGTATCTATGATATTACATATCATATAACTTTTTAATTGAATATGGGTGGCAAACGAGCACACAGTCCACCGGATAGTAAGTGGATGCTGTGCCCCATACCCATCTACATTTAAACTCAATTAAGAATCAAAATGCAGATGTGTTGTCACCCCGGAGGTCTAACATGTTAATGCCTCGATTACAGTAAAACGGGTCTCCGGTTCTCTACACTCACTATGTGAAAGACAGCATTAAGCTGCTATTTTAGGCTGGTAGCTGAGGTCATTAACGCTCGCTGTAAATTTGACAGTACGCGAGCAAACCGGGTTCAATCCCCGCCGGCACCAATGAAATTGGTAATTGCAATTTTATGTGCTAATTTACCACGTGATTGACGGTGAAGGAATTCATCATGAGAAAACGTGCATGTCTAAGAAATAAGAATAAATATATCGAAGACATGTGAAGTTCGCCAACACGCAGCATCAGCAGCGGCGGACAATTCCTTGCCCTAAAACTCTCTCAGAAATGAGCGGAGGCCTGTGCCCAGTGGTGGGGCGTATATAGGCTACAACTTTAGGCTGGTATTCTGTGAGAGCGTGTTCCTTCCCAGTTCGAGCTGACCCATTCGTGCTACAATCATACTATAGCTGTAGCGTGGCTCTACTAGTTATAATTTTTTATTACTGGTCAGTTATATATTATATATTTAGTTCAATATCACTACAAAAAAGGATATTATCTTCTTGTACTTGATTCCAAAGTAGCTATCAGACATTTGTTGGGAAAAAAATTCATATATTTAAATATGTGAAATATTTTAAAGAATAATCATCAAAAATTCAAATCAAAATGACAGTGCTGAGAGAAAATAGAGATTTAAAGCAAAATAATGAAAGTTGTGTGTCGATTTAAACTTATGTACCTAATTATATAAAATTTTATTATTTTTTACTTACATGTACGTCGTTGGGTAGTAAATTTATGAATTTCTGCGTTATATTCCATTTCATCAGTGTATACCAATACGTGCCTTGAAAAGTATCACCGGCATTTAATAAAAGTGCATTGTTTTTCTCTTTCAGTAACGCATGGATTTCATAGTACAAACGAGCGAAGCCTCCCAGACAATCGTTATTATTTGAGTCACACACCGGATATAAAGCTGTAGTCTCTTCAAATCTAAAAAATACAATAATGTCAAAGAATTACAGTCATTGGGATTGACTGACAAAATTAAAACTTAAAGCTACTCGTATGAAATAACAGTGGTATTTCTTTTGGATTTTCAAATTAATTGAAATAAGTATCGAAAATTCAAATTTCATAATTTGTAAATTGAAATCAAAATATTTATGCAAATTAATTCACCTATTAGTTAATGTACGTTATTACATACTACTGTAACAACATGTTGGTGACGCGAACTGATAAAATTTGACCCATCTAAATATTGCCCATCGCGCCTGACGAAGTGTTTACTTCAACAGTTATGTCGCTAACCAATGGGTGCGTTTGGCAGAAAAAAGCGCTAGCAAGCGCTTGTAAGCAAAATGGCGATCGTAAGCGGTAAGCGCTGTCAAATCGTAAGTAGCTATTTTCCTCCAGGACACGATGTTAGTTTTAACAGGGGAACCTAACCTGATTTAAATATATGTTTGTAAAGTATTCATATTAAAAACTTACCAATCATGAATTTTTAATAACATGAATATGTTTATTCATGTCAATATATTACTTAAAACTAATATTGCACAAAACAACTTATAAACTCTACTTCAAAACAAACAAATTAAATAAGCAAATAGAAATAGAAATAGAAACTTTTTTATTCAATGTAGATTATAAAAATACTTATTGAACGTCATTTTTTTTAATGAAATGAACAAAATGAACAAAATGTCGGATTATGTCAGCGCTACCGAAGTAGCAATCGTGTCCTGGCCGAAAACTATTTCAGCGCTTGTAAGCGCTTGCTAGCGCTTTTTTCTGCCAAACGCACCCAATGTCGTTTCGCCAGTGTTGTAAGAGACGACAAAGGCAAACGAAGTAAGAGATAGGCAGCATATTTCTGTTAATATTTCAAGATAATAAAAATCGTAATTGGTATAGCAATAGCAATAGCAATGTTAGTCACACGCAATACTTTGCGTACTTTTCAAAAGAAGTAAGGCACAACAGCTGATTATAATAAACCATATCATTAAACAGCGGCATAGCATGGGTCAAGGTAGTCCAAATTTGCTGCAAATTTTAGCGTTAACTAGACCTAAATATACAATGTAATGTAAAAATCAAAATAGAGGTAAAACATTCTCACAAAAATTTTTCACTCAGATACACGTAGCCTGCTCTTTTGAAGCATCAACGTTTCGGGAAGTCTGCAGTTTGTGATCATATCCTAGGAGGCCCCCAACATTACATTAGATTTGATAGACCACAAATACTCGCGAAAGAAGTAATGTTCGCGTAAATATAAGAAATCATTATGTTAAATACCCTTGACCAAAAAAAGGACGTTTGGTCAAATTAGATACACTGAAGCTTAATGGTAAAGAAGTAACATTCTCTACCGAAATTAAATAATTGAGCGTAATGATCGATCAAAACCTAACGTGGAAATCTCACCATGGTAACGTGTGTCACAAGGTTCAAATTGCTTTCGGTACGTGTAATAAGTATGGTTAAGAAGAAATAGCGCTTGCGTCTAGTCGTCTAGTTTGATCCTATGGCTGTACTACAATATAGTAAGGCAATTTTTACCTACACCTCTACTGATTGGTGTAATAAGTTTAACCAAAAGACGACTGCGAGCAGGCGAAATAACAAAGGACTGCCTGTTTAATGGCAACTGAAACGATGCGATCATCTCCATTAGCGGCTCTTAGTGCACCTCTATGCTTAAAACCCATTAATCTGTATTTAGGCAAGAAGGCGAGGGTTTGTATTGGATTTGTCTGAGCTTACTTTCCTACAGTTTGAGATCCTTGCTCGCCTCAATAAAGGAAACACTGACGTTATGCATGATCTCAGATATCATGCATCCACTATACAATTTTAATAAAAAAATATATAGTGGAACTACTCTCGAGAGAAAACTGGCTGAATGGACAGATTACCTGTGAGGTCAGTAGCCTTATATATGGTATACCGATGGGTTAAAAATGGGCCTCGACGTAAGCTTTGGAATTTATAGGAACACCTCAAGTACAAACTTAGTATGAATTTGGGGATATTAACCTCTATCTTCCAGACAGAAATTTTCGCTATACTTCGGCGTGTGGAAATAAACCTGCGAAAACACTACGTCAACCTTATTATCTGTATAAACTCTGTTAGTGAAGCAGCACTGCTAGTGCTGAGATTAAAGTTAGTGACATCGAAGTTGGAGGCTGCGTGAACCGTTTAACCGCCCTGGGGTAACAACAGGGTCGTTTTGAGATGGGTTTTGGGTAATGCGGGTATTGTAGGCAATGAATTTGCTACCATACTCGTACGGGACGGCACAAGGAGTACACAATTTGGCCTAGCCCATTTGACCCTTGAAACTCTTTATCACAATAAATCAATTAAGATCTCACCTGATAACCATTCTTAAACTTTATGGCTTAACCAATATAATAATAAAATTAGGTTTATAATCGTAGATTCGCTTCATAAGCCCTGAGATTAAGTAAGAATAAACTGCGTATTGTGACAAGAGCTCTGACTGGACACTGTTTTCTAAAACGGCACATGCCCATCCTGATAATAAGCAACTCAAGGATGTGGCAATTTTGTTCCTTAATGGAAGAAATACCTCTGCATACCCTAACTGATTGTACACCCTAAATGCGCGAACGTAATACTTATCTGGGAAACTATGTACTTAGCCTAGAAGAAGTGAAATCGCTTATAGCTAAGCAATGTCATTTATGCGATCACAATACATCAATTAGATCGCAGTGATACTGCATTTTGATCGCAGTGGACCTGCATAGCTACTTGCACTAGAAAAGGACGGAACAGACAAGTACCACGAGGAGTCGAGGTAAGCTGGTTTTATTCTCTACCAGTTTTGAACCTAATCTGTTACCTTCGAAATTTATCCTGGAATTGTTATGTCTCCACGTGGAACATCCCTGAATAATAATTACAACATTGTAATACCGGAAATAAAGACTGTCTAAAATATCTGCTTAATATAATATGGTAATACAATACATATTAACGCCGAATGATGTAAAGAAATATAGATTAATTATGGTATATTGGACTGAAGAACTACTAATTTGCAATTCAATTATGTTTTTGCGTGTTTATTCCACGCAAGATATTACTTAATTAATCTTATTTTGAAATTGATGTTTTTTTTATTAACTGTTATAAGACAGTGCTTGACTTCTATCCCATTTGATGGTAACTGGTGATGCAGCCAAAGATAGTTAACCGACTGACAGTTAACGAAGAGTTATTGACTTGCTTATTAAAAGCTTATTCACTCTTGCCTTAAGAACTTGCAGGCAAACTATTCCATTCCCTTGCTGTACGCATTAGAAACATTGATGTAAAAAGTTTAACTATAATGCGTGGTGTGTCGACAACAAAGGAGTGGAAGAATAACAATAGTCTGGTGACCATCACGAATGATAAAATGGACAGAAAGGTATAGTCGCTACTTACTTTAACAATTTTCATAGATAAACAATTTTCCGTTGATCACATTTGTGTATTATTTTGATTATATTTTTCAGAAATTTATTGTGAATTAGATAATACAAAAGACCCGGGTTCGATCCCCGCCTATAAAAATGATTACCACGTGCTCGGGGAAAAACATCGTGAGGAAACCTGCATGTCTGAGAAATGAAATAAAAAATATTTCGAAGACAAACCAAGTTTGCCAATACGTAATGAGGAAGCGTGTCGGACATTTATTTAGCCTAAAACCCTCTAAAACAAAACCTCTAAAACCCTAAAAAAAATGGGAGGAGGCCTGTGCCCAAAAGTGGGAAGTATACGAGTATAGGCTGTAACTAATTTTAACTGAGTGTTTTTTAAATTTATATAAATCGTGAATTTTGCGTAATTAAAAACACTTTCAAAATTTAATATCTTGAAAACGGCGAAGGCCCGTTCTTTGTATTAAATCATATAAGATTCTTTTGAATACGTAAGTCATTATTAATTTTGTATGGTTTACTTCTATTCGTTTTCTAATATATAGGTACTAACAGATTACATGCCTTCATGGAATGAATTGCGTTTTTTCAAATTATTCTTTAAACGGATATTAGCAGTTAATAAAATAATATTGTCTCTTACCTATCGTGGAAATCATTATAGTGAATTATATCCAATCTATAAAGATCTTTATTCAATAGAGCACTATGAGCTAAATTTAAACTTAAAAATACCGAAAGGCAAATGTAAACTTTGAAACATAAATACATTTTACTAATACACAATTTTACACTGCTTGAATTAATTAGCGATTTTTCAAAATAATTAGTAATTTTTGTAATAAAGTAGAAACCAAACGCCAGTCAGGCCGACTGGGAGACTTAGTATTAAACGGCAAGTAAACGCGAACGACTGTTTTTATGAGAAAAAAAAAATATTTTTGTAACAAAAACAATGGTAAGATTAAATACACGTAATGAAATCAAGGTTTTAATTACTCATAATCCGTAAATAAAAAACAAAGCTTGTCTGCAAAACTTATATCTTTTAAAGTTATTAATGAATTCGTCGTTTTTAATACTTAAACAAACAAAGAAAGAAAGACAGAGTGCTGTTAATAACTAAAGTGATAATTAAAATATGCAAGTGTGTACAAGCTAGATAGTGAAAATGGTCTCAACAACCCGCGTAAAAGAATAACATATAGCTGACATGAAACACCAAAGTTTCGGGAAGTCTGCAGTTTGTGATAATATCTTAGACGATCCCCGTTATATTCGATTTGATAGAACATAAATTCTCGCGAAATAACATCGATTCTTACCAAGAATATCATCGTGAGGTTATTAAGATTAAAAACACCCTAATTTCGATAAAGAGGAAGGAACAATCCTGTAATTAATGAAATTAAAACTAAACCCAAGTATACCACTGCAAATCCTCAGGAGGCAGTAAGCTCATGCTGCGTAAATCGGAAAAATAGTAGTAGTAGTATTGCAAGAAGAAACTAATGAAAAATATCTTGGCCTTTATTTGGATACCCATTTAACATGGAAAGTTCACATTAAATATTTAATAACCAAATTAATGTCACTTCACGCCTTACTTCGGATTAATTTTCGATACATACCACAGAAACTACGTTTCACAATATATAATGCCCTAGTTAAACCACACCTGTTATATCTCATTGAGGTCTGGGGAAGCGCTGCCAGTACTAGATTAAACAAATTACAAATCTTACAAAATAAAATCATAAAAATGCTATTCAACCACAATTTCCGAACGTCAACTTCAAAAAATTTCCGAGAGACGAATCTGATGAATATCAAACAATTATACATTTATAGCACATGTATCTTTATTCGCAAATCATGACAAAGAATGAACAAGAAGGTCCGCACGGATCTGCAATTTACAAAGCGAAAAAAAGTTGGGCGCATCTGCACTCGACGCGCAAACTTCATTGTTTTGCCTAAAACTCGAACAAAGTACGGCCAGACCACAATTACATGCGAAAGTGCGCGCCTTTTTAATAAGATACCCTCGGAAATAAAAAATGTAGACTCGTTCAATGTATTCAAAAAGCGACTAGCAAATTATATAATTATAACCATATCTATCTGAATGCGTTGGACTGGTTTGTTCCTGGTATTAGTATTGTGGTGCTAAGGTGATAGTGAATACTATAATTTAACTATTCTTTTATTTGTATAGATTTTTTTCGTCGATAGCTGTTTTTGATGTTGTTTATTTTTCAACAACATAGGTACGACAAAGAATTTTGTTATTTAGATTTACTTTTATTTACTTTCTCATGTAAGTGGCGCATAAAATGTTTTTATGAGAATAAATGTCTTTAAACATAAACATAAATTAAACGCGATAAAAACCGTAAAAGTAGTTTTATTCAATATGCAGTGTTCGCGTAAATATAATTCATAGAATACTATAATGTACAATAGAATGGCTGTCAACTTTATTTTGTACGAGGATTATTGTCGTCGGGAGCACACTTACAAGCAATTACGTCGTATTATCACGGCAGACTTAATGTTTTTGACACATCAAAGTTTATTTATTTTTGTTTCTAATATTTACAAAATATATATAGTTTCGACTTACTAGTTGTAGCATATGTCTCCTTTATTCAAATTCCATTTCCCACTGTTTTTTCGACACGTAATTATTGCACAATTTGCCATTTTTTAAATAATTTGCATGTGGCGACGCTTGACACGAAAATTGAAAACGATTGATTATGTTGACATTTCAAAGTCTGATGTCTGGTCACTACTAAACAAGGTGTTCGTGTTCGTGTTTAACTATATAGGCTCTGGTAGAGCAGATGAAGTACAGAAATTTGTCGCCTTTCGTTACATGTCTCGTAGGCTGGGTGGTCTGTGATCTGTATGGACAACACTTCACAGTTTTCACGGACTGTAATTCTCTTAAGGCGTCAAACTCTAAAACAGATCTTACACCTCGAGTTCACAGATTGTCGGCCTTTCTACAGGTTTATGACTAAGACGGTCGTATGAAGAATGTCGGAATTAGCATGAATAATGCCGATTTACTCTCCAGAAATCCACCCGATGAACCTACTGCAAACTATCCCGATATCAATCTGTCCCCGGGAAATAAGGCTCTCCAATTCTTTGAATTTTATTAGAATGTGAGCGTGTAATATAGGACCTAATTAACAAGCACAACAACAAAGAACTACCTGAAGCCTTTTCCCGTACCTATGATGTTCGAAAAGGGATAAATTATAGGATAATTGAGCTTAACAAAAGTAGCTATTGGCTCACCGTTGTATCACGCTCCCTCATTTGGACTTCAATCAACCACATCTAGAAAGAAGCACCTCGTCGCTGAAAAGACGCTAGACAAACTATACGAGGAGTATTGGTTCCGAAAAATTAATGTAAAAGCTAGTGCGGAAATTAGTAGATTATTGTGAAGTGTGCAAAGCTTCAAAGGGTCCGACACCTGCTAACCGATAAGATTTCATCCAGTTCCTAAAGTTTCCACTCCTTGGCATACCATAAACCATATTATGGGTATATTATGGGTAATATTATATAGTTTACCCATAATATGGGTCTATATTATGGGTAAACTCAGTGGAAAAAGCGATCGCAAAAAATATTCATCGGTAATTACGGATTCTTTCTCCAAATATGTTCTCCTTGAATATACCCTCTTTAGATTCAGCAAGTTCTATTAAAGCTATAAACGTGCCTTTTTGGAGCACCTAATTGCGTAAATACTGAGCAAGGGAGATGCTATATAAGAGCCATGTTTCAAGAATTTTGTAGACAACGTCATTGTCATTCTCACCATAATTGAGAACGACCCAAACAAAACTTGGCGAGATGAACTCTTAGATGTGCAGATAGCTCTAAGTAGTACGTGATTTAAAATAACTGGATATTTACCTGGAAATAATGCTTGGAATATAAAAGGTCAATCGTAATGTATCAAAAAAATTATATTTGGTTCAGGGCCCGAATCCCTATAGACTATATACTATCAGACGTAACGACTCTAATAACATTGTGAAAGCAGCTTCGGTAGCAGTAGAACGGTTCAATCGAGACAAGACAGTCACGAAGCTATTCTCTTCAGTTGAATATGTTTTTATAAGAAACAACGAATGCAATCAGACAAAACTTCACAAAAAATTCAAAGGTCCATTTTTGATACTAAGGTATTAGAAAATGATAGGTATGAGCTGAAAAACATTCATGGGTCTATCATGTGAGATGACAGGTAGAAAGTCGGTTATTTGATTTATATTGACATATGTGATAAGAGCTGGTCGAAGGGACGTTGTTACTCTCTGAGCTAGGTTTGGTCATATGAAATGATGACTAGTAAAGGGCTAGATTGTCTGGTCCCAGTCATCATAGGAGATGATGGCTAGTCGAAGGACGCCTTAGCCAGTGTTACTTTGAATGCGGTCAAACGTAATCGTAATCGCCTTGCATATATGTCTATGGGTTCCTAAATGTCCTAAGATAGGGACAGTATACCTAATCATATCACAATAGGACGAACGGAATGAAAGTATTTTATTTTCCTATTATTACAGAATAACTCAACACCAAAAGATAGTCTGGCCGTGATGGCTTTAATGGCCTTTTTGGTGTTTGATTATTTGTAAATTATTAAGAGTGAATGTCAACCGAATATGCTGGTAATCGGTTGTCATTCACTGTGACGCAACACCAAGAGCTATTGTGGGCAGAAAAGTGTGGATTATAGATGCGACTTGCGATAATCACGACGTGTGATATTATTGTATACATGCGAGCCGCCCGGCTTTACATGGGAAGGATTTATTTTGGCGATTAATTTAAATCTAAGATAGTCAAAGACCATTTACTTTATCAATTTAGGTTTTTTCAATAAAATCTCCAAGTTTTTCAAATAAAATATATTAAGCTTATATTACTCCTGAAATTGCACTATATCTGTATCTTCAGTTTCATTACAAGAATGTCAGATATTCCAAATAATATCCCGGACAGACAGACAGAAAATGATTTTAAAAATGATTCACGTCTTACTGATTGTTATTTCGATATTATAGACGGACACTTCTATTTTATTTACATGTATATATGATATATGTATACATCAAGATCTACGATAAGCAACAGCTTCAAAGGTACGAAACATTTGTTACTGTTATCGCCAAACCACCTGCCAAGCGTGACGATTATGGTTATCCTTCATACGATCATAAGGAGCCGCGGTAGTTCAGTGGTTAAGCGCTCGTTGTAATATCATAGTACCTACAAGAACCAGACGCGTTCCTTACCTGTACCAATGAATTTGTTAATTGTTATATTATGTAAATTTACCATTTAATCAGCTAAGAAAGAAAACATCGTGAGAAATTCTGTATGTTTGAGTTCTTTTTGTTCACAATTCTTGCAGAAGTGAGTGACAACTTTCCTTCATACGAAGAAAAACCCACGTCTAGCAACTGCCTGGATGGGCTGAAAAAATAAGAAAGAATCAATAAATATAGTTTTTTTTTTATTTCGACACCGTTTAACATTATGAATTATTTTTATTTATTAGAGATGGTTTGAGCAAGAAATTGTAATTTTTTTAATAGTTTTTAATGTATTATTAGCTTAACTGATATAGAATCCATGAGGCTCTTTCCATTAAAATGTAGCGCAAGAAAAGCTGTAACTTTAAAAATTATACAAATACTTAACAAAAAAAATTGACCACAATCAGTTTAAATCCTCTGTAACACTTTGATTAATCTAAAACCCTGTTGCTTTACAATTGATGTTAATACGTAACAAGGAAATAAAATTGTATCGCGGAAAACCCAAGTAATTTACATAATTGTCAGAACTTAATGACTTAGAATCGTGCTTATTTTCAATGTTTAATTAGCACATTAAAAATAACTTAACTTGTGGCTCTCTTGACGACTTCTTACATTATAAAATTATTCTATGTAGCTAAATTTTATAAATTTAAATCTCTTAATGTTACATACAAAATTTAAGGGCGATTTAAAGCTTTTGAGAGTGTCACGTAGTATTGAAGCAATTTCATTTTCCACTAATGTGTATGTGTAATTTCCACTAAATTCATACTAACGTATATATCTAAATAATAACTGTATAATCTCAACTCTTTTATCAGTCGTGACATTTATAGGCACATTTTCCTTTAAGAAAATCTCTAAGAGGAGAAAAAGAATGATCCCACGTACGCAACGTATGCGATGCAACGTTCCCCCGTTGCGCTACGTATACCACGTGCGTATGTGGTGTCAAAAACTCTTGTCACTTCTTTAGTGGACGCAAGAGTACAAATTTATGTCGTGTTTTCTGATTTTGAGACTGAGTTTTACAATGATTTACTAGTATAGTCTCATTTTCATAGGCGCATATATCCACGCTACAAAAAATACGTTTAGATAGTAATTCAGTGAAAATTTATGATTTACAATGGAATACGTGACTATGTAGAATAGAATGTGTTATTTCCGCAGTGCATCATCATGTTTCTTATGTTGATATAACTTAGGAGAGAAATACCAAAAACTACACGCCTCGATCACGTTAATAACAAGAATATTGCAGTAGGTGAATAGGTACTCACTAGTTATATCATTTATCTCTTCCCATACTGTATAACGTAATGTTATACAGTATGGGTATTAGGGTTCGTGTCAATTAAAACTGCCGATTGAATTATCAAAATTGACACTTTAATTACCGACCACCAATTAAAACTTAAAACACACTAATTATTAATCAAACTTAACACTATATAACACTATACTGTATAACGTAATGTTATACAGTATGGGTCTTAGGATTCATGAAAATAAAAACTGCCGATTGAATTATCAAAATTGACACCTTAATTACCGACCACCAATTAAAACATAAATTACACTAATAATTAATCACACTTAACACTTTAGTTCACTTTATTTCGCTCCAAAGTCTTCGCTTGTGTCGCCAATTCAATACTGTCCCGGTCGAGCTCCTTACCGACTTCATATAGGGTCTTTTCCACCGAAAACATCTAGAATGTTCTAGCAAAGAATCCTCCAGAAAGCCCACGCCACTCGATACTAGATGTCGCTAGTGGGAGAGTTCCAGAAAGATCTTGACACTCCTGTTTCTGCTACTTGATACTAGATGGCGCTAATAATATCTCTTCATGTACCAGGCTCATCCCGAGCATTATCGGCCCTATAAAAACGCGAAAGTCGATCTACATAGAGGGCTAGCATCTTTTTGTATCCGGTAGGTTACGTCATTGATCCTTGTCACAATCCAGTATGGGCCATCCCATTTAGCTTGAAGCTTAGTAGATTCCCCTTTGCTGCGGACTGGATTGTGCAACTACACTAGTGAATTTTCGTCGAACCCTTTGTTGTTCGTTTTGCGGTCACACCGGAAAACGAACATCTTTTCAGACAATTACTAGCCCGATTGTCTGACGTGCTCATAAATGTCATTCATTTTGTTCCGCAAGTCATTTGCATAATCGTTTATACTGCTTGGGGCATCAGGTGGTACTTCGGTGATCAGGTCTGCAAGCAGCCGTAATTCTCTTCCAAAGTTTGCGAATGCTGATGTCACTGATGTACTTTCGTGAACAGTGCTTGACATGACAACAAAAACATAATTGATAGAATCAGGCGTTACTTTGCGGAAATCCATTATAATAAAAAATAAAAATATCAATTTCTTTGCAACTTTCCGCTAAACATATAAAATGATGTGTCTTACCTGGATTGAAGCGCACCTCCCGCCCTCCCTCAATTGCATACACTAACTCCGTCACCACTAGACCAAGCACCACTACTCTCAACACCACTATTCCAGGCAAGACACACCATCGACGATAATACGACACGTCTTTCGCCTCTACACGAGGCATCCTCAGGTAATATAGACTCTACGGCGGCTGACCGCTAAGTGAGCGGCGAGTCGAAACAGTTGCTATTTATACACGCTGACACAATCGCTCCCTACCAAAGTAGCGAGTGACCGCGTCGTGCGATAACAAACCTGTCAACAGTTATTATTATTGTTATGATTATTTTTAAATACTATTACTATTATTGTTTTGAGTGACCGCGCCGTGCGATAACAAATCTGCTACTAATTATTATTATTGTTATGATTAATATTTTAAATACTATTATTATTATTGTTTTATTGATATTATTATAATTATTTATTATTATTAATCTTATAATTATTATTAAAGATTGGCCTTAAAGATGTTTAACAAAGGTGAATTAGAAACATTTGTTTGTTCATTCAGCAGTGTATAATTACTATTATTACTTTTTAAAATCTCCAACTGCTCCAGCACATACAGTCGCAGCCCCTTATTACAGGTATGTAAGACTTCAAAGGAATGGTCGCTAGCTAGGTTGTGTCCAGTGTCCAACAGATGTTTAGCAAAATGGGATTTATCAGGATTGCAATTTCTGTACGCGGCCATATGTTCTTTATAGCGCGTCCCGAAATTGCGACCAGTCTGACCCACGTAAACGGCGTGGCATTCGTCACAAACAAGTTTATAAACACCTGATTTTTGACTAATATTTAACTTATCTTTATTGTTACAAATATTCCTAAGCGAATTGTTTGTTTTGAATGCCACGTTAATGCCGTTTTTCTTAAGACTATTAGCTATTTTTTCCGATATGGGGCCTAAGTAGGTCAAACTACCCACATACCGCCGGACACTTTGAGATCGAACCGCGTACAAAGAATTGCGAACAACATGCTTGGTGGAGCCACGTGTTTAAGGCTGCCGAAGTCTAGTTCCCCGGTCGAACCTTAAACCTATTACGCGAGATATTAACTAAAGTGGACTGTATATGCGGTTGCTTCTACGCTTACGTAAAGGCGACTACTATAGCATGCGGTATAATGCACTCGCTCTTCCCTAAAACTAAACTATTATTGTGCCAAATCGCTGAAAAGAATCCTGCCTTATTAGGAGAACAAAAATTGGAGCGGGTTAAACTATGTAAGGCAGGAGCTAAATTAAGGAATGTTGACTCACCGGGGTTTCTTCTATCCTGTTGAGCACTATAGCTGCAACTTCTGGAACTTCTTCTGGAACACTCCGGAGAGAGGCGGTGCGCGACTATATCTCACACGAGGTGAGGGAACTTCTTCTAGACAGACACTCTGGGGCCCAAGGGGTGCGTCGGGAGAGAAGCGTTGTAGTTTCAGCGACGACTGCGGTGGAAAGAGCTGTTGTTCCAATGACTGGCGCGGTAGGAAAGAGGCCGCGCAACGGTCGCGCGTGCCTTATATGTCCTCGGCCCCGATGATTACGTGACATTCTAGAATCATCTTCTTGCCCCTCCCACCCCACCACCCCGATGTGTCGATGGAGGATCGAGGAGGGTATGAATGATATCGTTTTGTCGGAAAGGAACAAGCGGCTTGGCACCTCTACCGTCAAATATAATAATCCAATGGTTTTTTCCGCGCAACCATCTCCCCCGCCCTTGAAGGATTTCCTTCAAAATTAACTAATACAACTAGAGCTAAGATCAACTAAAAAAATAACTAACTAACGCTAAGATTACTTAAATTCAACTACAATTTAATCTAGAAAGCTAATTTAAATTATGGAAGAGGCAGGGGGCACAAACGGACAACCGGACGCAAGTAAGACCCAACCGTGGTCTTAACGCGAGCTATCCTAACTACTCCGTCGGAACCGAGAAAGACCTCTTCGACAATTCCTAACGGCCAGTGGAGAGGCGGCGTATTCTCTTTGGTGAGCACAACTACAGTTCCTACAGCTAAAGGCTCAGTTGCTGTGTTCCATTTTTGCCGAGACTGCAAAGTATGCAAGTATTCCATCCTCCATCGTTTCCAAAACGATTGCACTAACCGATCTAATAATTTGTGGCGTGCGGAAATGCTAAGTCTGTTCTCATCCATACCTGCGGCTGGCAAATACTTTAAAGGCGTTAAATTCAAAAAATGTGCTGGAGTTAGAGCCAGCGGTTCCGAGGGGTCACTAGACAACGTACGACAAAGTGGGCAACTATTCATTACGCATTCAATATGAGCGAGCACCGTACTTAGCTCTTCGAAGGACAAAATTTGATCTCCTATTACTCGGTATAAATGACTCTTTAGACTCTTGATATTAGTCTCCCAATTGCCCCCAAAATGGCTCGCGGCTGGGACGTTCAGAGACCACTCAATGCGGTTCTCGGCTAGAATGTGAGCGAACTCCGAATTATAATATTTGCTAGCTAAGAGCTCATGTAGTTCCGATAGAATACGTTTTGCACCGACGTAGTTCGTACCGTTATCCGAATACAATCTACTTACAGGGCCACGGCGGGAAAGAAATCTTTTAAATGCACCCATAAAGCCTGCTGTGCTTAGATCACCAACGAGTTCTATATGCACCGCTCGAGTAGTTAGACATACGAAAATGCAGACGTAAGCCTTTGTGGATCTTATACCACGCCCGCGAGTGAGCGTGACCTTAAACGGACCAGCGAAATCAGACCCGGTGTGCGTGAAGGGCTTTACTGATTGTATTACTCTACAAGATCTAAGTTCCGCCATTTCCGGAAATGACGGCTTGGGGCGTGCCCGAAAGCAAGCTATACATCTGTGCACCCGATTGCGTATTAAACTACGTGCAGAAAGAATCCAATAATTCTGACGCAAAATCGACATCAACAAGTCGGGGCCAGCGTGCGAGTTCAATTTATGATGGTAGTCGACTAATAAGTTCATGATATGGTCTTTACGCGGTAAAACTATAGGGTGCCGTTGGTCGAAACTCAATTGCCAGTTGGACAAGCGTCCACCTACCCTTACAATCCCATCCTGTAAAAATGGCTTAAGGCGTTGAAAGGCGCGACTACAAGCTCTATTCGATTGTAATCTTCTAATTTCTTCAGAGAAGTGCGCACGTTGAAGTTCACGCAATACTAGCGACTCGGCATAGTTGTAATCGGACGTAACGATATACGAACAAACACTACTTATCGACTTTAAACTACAAAGGATACACTGTAACGACAAAATGATTTAAATATAACACAGCGTATTGCTGTGGCGCGGCTAACTATACTATTTTATTTTTAATTTTACGGAACACCAACAAGCTAAACAAACACTAAGGAAATAACAATATATAATTCTATCAACGACAAACTAATATTTAAATAATAAAACTATCCAATCACAAGTATGCAATTTCTAAGCGACTAAGCTATAATTATTAATAAGCGGTGAAACTATGCGATGAACGCTTCGGAACAACACTGCATATGGCTTGTTGCTCGCGAAGTCTCACTTCCTCCCGCCAATCAAGATTGGTCTCAGCAGGTCTATTCCGTAGCCTCCAGTGAGGCACGCTTTCTGTCGCAGCGGCTCGGTGTCTCCATGCGCCGCGACCGTGACCCCGATCCGCGCCGCGCGCGCTTCCGCTAACTAGATCGATTCGAGCACTGAATATGTCACCTGACGGGTTGCGGGGCGATCTAATCTTGCTAATATGGGCCTTGTTCGCGGTGTCGGTAAACCTAGCTCCAGGGCTATCCCTACTCGGCGTTCCCTTCGGCTGCGACGAAACTACAACAGGTTTACTAACAACAGACTCTAACGTCTTGCTTCTCGACCCTTCGCATAATTTATTACCCGAGCGCGGGATGTTCCCCTCCCCTATTTCCCGAAAATTGCGAGTCAATAATTCGGGAGGTTCGACAGCGACGGTGCAACAACAGGATGTTGCCGAAATGCTATCTATGATGGGGGCGGAGCCAAGGATATATCCCAATACGGTTTCCAGTGCGTAAGGCGCGGTATGCGAGGAGTTGCCCTTGACCTTATTGTTTAACAAAAGATGAGGAAAAAGCGATGCTCCAATGAGCATGTCTATTTTTCCAGGAACGGCGTAAGTGTCGTCCGCCAGTGTCAAATTCTTAAATTCAATCATTGTCGAGGTGTCAACCGAAACGGTTGGCAACCGTTCAGTGACCCTATCTACTACTAGTGCATTTATATCAAACTTAACATTACGATCTATCCGAGAATAAACTTTTAAATTTATATATCCATGTGTCGATTTACTAGTGCCTCCGATGCCTTTAATTACAGGACATGAAAGTGACCTATTTATTACTAAGCCTAAGCGCCGACAACATTGTCGCGTTATAAAGCTATTTTGGGCTCCGCTGTCCAGCAGTGCACGGACGCTTTGTTCGTTTCCACGCGAATCCCTAACCAAAATACGTGCCGTACCCAGTAACACGGTTGAAGGAGGTTGTGCTCCCATATTTGCCAATGAGCACAGAGCGACATCACCAGGTCGACCGCTAGAATCGTTGACCTTAGTAGGGGCGAATTCCTTATCCGCTTTACTTGACGCCGCTATGTTGCTATTTTCAAAATGTAATAGCGTGTGATGTTTCCTGGCGCACTTGCTACATACGGAACTCGAATTGCATTTTGCAACTAAATGCTTATCGCTTAAGCAGTTAAAACATAGGTTGTTTGTCTTTACTAATTTATAACGCTCGTTTGGTGAATATTTACGAAAAGTCGCACAATTATATAAATTACCGTGTCTATCTTTACATACTAAACAAGTATGCTGGAGTGATGTTGGCGTAGCGGTTACGTAAGTTAACGACCCTGTTATTTTAGGTGGTTGAGTCTGTCTACGGTCGACGCACCTTTTAATCTCCTGTTTAACGTTCGGAGAGCGCTGCATCACCTTTATTTGATCTCGCACGAACGATGCTAATGAATGAAAGGAAGGCATCTCCGAGCTACGATGCTCCATTTCAAACGCACGCACGGTGTCGGGGTCCAACTTCTTCAGTGCAATATGGAGAAACACCACGTCCATAAGATCATTAAATTTCAAATTCTTAAGTGCAGCCACCGATGCCACAAATTTATCTAGAAATTGCTCTAAGCCGTTGATGTTCGCGGATGATATAGATTTAAGATCGAATATCTGGTTCAAATATTCGGAAGCTAACATTCTCCTATCTTCATATTTAGTTTTAAGCGTTTCGAATATTAATAAGTAATTGTTTGCTGTAGGTGTAAAACCAGAGCAGATCGACTGTGCCCTGCCACTAAGTTTACTGATTAAGTAATATAATTTTTCGGCGTCCGATAACGATGGGTTATTGTGTATATTGTTTTGAAAACTACTGAAGAAGAAGGGCCACGTCTTAATATCACCATTAAATACCGGAATATCTATTGGCGGCAACCTAATCGAGTCGCTTGGACGTACCTGTTTTTCCGGCTTTGCTTCGTTTTGAGATAGTAGGGATCTCGCAATTCTTTTCACGCGACACAACATATCTTCGAATGCCAGCAGCGGTTGGTAGTTCACTATGTATTTCGGGTCGATTTGTAATTCCAAATGATTAATTTGGTCTAATATTTTTTCGTAATCTATTCGTAAAGAATTTATCGTTTCGATTTCGGTCAAAAAAGTTTCCCGCACTGCTTCTATATGGATGTTCTTTATATAATCACTTATATTCTGCATACGCGAAAAGAGTATGTCCCTCTTAGCATAAAGCGTTTTAATTTTGATTTCACTTCCACTAACTGCCATTTTAAACTATTATAATAAAGTTATATCAATCACAATTAATCTCACAACGCACAAACAATAAAGGATGGACACTCGGTATGCCGTATTACGTAATTAAATCGAACACCTGCGCAGCGAGTCGAGGTGACGCGTCATTTGCTAGACTCAATAATTTTATCAAGATTGTGGGTAAGCGTATCAAACGGTTCCTATTACACTGTTTCAATTATTTAATAGGCTTTAAATTTAATCAAATACGAGCGCTATAAAACGAATAATTCTGTTTGCGAGTACCTAATCAAAATTTAAATTTAAACGAACACTATTTAAGTCTATTCTATAAATTGGAGTGCATTATCTAATTAATTAATTCAACAATTCGACCAAAATCCTGCTCGAAGTGACCATAAAATGGTGGAACCACGTGTTTAAGGCTGCCGAAGTCTAGTTCCCCGGTCGAACCTTAAACCTATTACGCGAGATATTAACTAAAGTGGACTGTATATGCGGTTGCTTCTACGATTACGTAAAGGCGACTACTATAGCATGCGGTATAATGCACTCGCTCTTCCCTAAAACTAAACTATTATTGTGCCAAATCGCTGAAAAGGAATCCTGCCTTATTAGGAGAACAAAAATTGGAGCGGGTTAAACTATGTAAGGCAGGAGCTAAATTAAGGAATGTTGACTCACCGAGGTTTCTTCTATCCTGTTGAGCACTATAGCTGCAACTTCTGGAACTTCTTCTGGAACACTCCGGAGAGAGGCGGTGCGCGACTATATCTCACACGAGGTGAGGGAACTTCTTCTAGACAGACACTCTGGGGCCCCAGGGGTGCGTCGGGAGAGAAGCGTTGTGGTTTCAGCGACGACTGCGGTGGAAAGAGCTGTTGTTGCAATGACTGGCGCGGTAGGAAAGAGGCCGCGCAACGGTCGCGCGTGCCTTATATGTCCTCGGCCCCGATGATTACGTGACATTCTAGAATCATCTTCTTGCCCCTCCCACCCCACCACCCCGATGTGTCGATGGAGGATCGAGGAGGGTATGAATGATATCGTTTTGTCGGAAAGGAACAAGCGGCTTGGCACCTCTACCGTCAAATATAATAATCCAATGGTTTTTTCCGCGCAACCAATGCTTTTGTTTCTTTTTAATAAGATTATCAATGAGACTTTTTGAAAAACCGTTAGAGACCGCAATTTGATAGATTATATTAAGTTCTTTTAGATAATTTTCTTTATTTAATGGAACAGTGGACAGACGGTTAATGTAACAATAAAAAGCGGCTAATTTATGTTGCCATAGATGACACGATGATGCGGGGATGACCGTGTCGGTATGAGTTGGCTTTCGATAAATTTGAAAAACATTATTTATTTATTTATTTATTTATTTATATTTCCTACTTACATTTACCATTACAGGGAAAACCTAAATCGATAAATGTAGCATCTCAATTACAACACAATAATTAATTTAAATAACAATACATAATAATTAATTTCAATGACAATACATTACAATCAATTGTATACTACAATTTAAGAATAACATATTGTAAATAATGTCACTTTTGCGAATTCACTCCGTGAACACGAAAATAAGTCCAACTTCTCAGCTACCAAATTTAGTATGTGTATCGTTCGCGTGAGGGGGGTATTGCGAACCAGTTTAGTCCTGCCGCGTGGCATCGCAAGCAAGCTCGGCCGTCGTCGCCGCTGTACATACCTATCAGGCACGCATAAGCCTATCCACTGCAGCACACCCGGGTTGCTGATGTAACCACGGAACACCCTTAAAATGTAGATTACCAGCGCTAGATCTCTTCTAGTTTCCAACTTGTTGTATCCAACCATACCTAAAACAAACAAGGTTGGATACATCAAGGGGTAGGATGGATAAACCCCATAAAGCTTATGATATATAAATCGCGTGAATTTATTCTGAATGCGCTCCAGCATAAGATTGTATTTATTTTCATGTGGAGCCCATATTGCTGAGTTACACTCCAGCTGACTTCTTACTAGAGCATCATACAGCACTGAGATTGCTTTAATGTTGGTAAATTTTACTGCTCTGCGAATGATAAACCCTAGTCGTTTATAAGCTTTCTTACATGTAACGACTCTTTTCTTGTTATTGTTAAATCAAGGAAATTAAGGAAGCCATCTTGTTCCAATTCAAGTTTAAATTTAATTTTTTCGCGGACTCTATTTATTTTATTAAGGAAAACATCCAGTTGTCTCCTTGTGCCTGTCCAGCAAATAATTATGTCTACATATCGATAATAGTATAAGATATTTTGGTTAACAACTATATGTTGTTTTTCGAAATCATCCATGAAAATGTCCGCTATAAGTGGATTTAGAGAGGACCCCATAGCTAACCCTTCCTTTTGTAGATAGAAACGGTTATTAAACCGGAAATAATTTTGTTTCATACAGAGAGAGGTTAAATTAAGAAGATCATTTGTTTCCCCGGGATGCAGACGACGTTTTTTAAAGAGATTTGAGAGTATACGCAAACAGTCAGGGAATGGGACGTTTGTGAAAAGACTATCAACGTCTAAAGACAACAACATAGATTTAGGTGGAATACGAATATCTTTTATTTTGGAAATAAGTTCTAAACTATTTTTAAGGCTGTAAGTAGGGTTGAAACCAGATTCCTCCCGAAGGAGGAAGTTTAATTTTTTAGCAAGGAGATAAGCTGGTGCACCTATATATGAGACAACTGGACGAATAGGAACATGTTCTTTATGTAATTTAGGTAACCCATATAAAGTGGGTGCTTGAGGATTCATTGGATTAAGATTGCTCCGAGACAAGTTGTGATCGGAAAAAACATATGACGACTTTTGTATACATACTTTAATATCCGAAGTAAACTTTTTGGTTGGATCAGACTCTAACAGCTGAAAGTCGTCACCTTGGATAACATCGTTAACCTTCTGGCTATACCCGCTACTCTCCATAATGACAACAGTATTTCCCTTGTCGGCCTTAGTAACAATATATTATTATTTTGGGGTATCTATATAATTTTCTCACCTGGTTGGGTGCTATAAATATATAATTATAAATTAAAATGAAAAGATAAATATACATAAATATCAATAAAATAAAATAAATACAAAAACTACATAAATAAATAAGATCCAACCAGATGGGAGCCCTCGGCAGGGGAGACCAAACGGCCGAGGGTTAGGGGGAAAGGGAAAGAAACCGGCGGACGATGCGGGCGGTATCGAGAAGCACCGCCTTCTGCATTTGATCCCGGAGCGGTCCGTCACGGAGTCCCAGTCACCTCAGATGACCCGAGAGGCTGACTGGGATTAGCCCATTCGCAGAGACGACTACAGGAATAATTTCGGTCGGCACACCACCCCACATGTCGGTCACCTCGTGAGCCAGGTCCAGATATTTTGTTCGTTTATCCGTTTCGGCTTTCACGAGGTTCTCGTCATACGGAATGGTAATGTCGATCAAAAATATCCTTGACTGTGCCCGGTCCATCAGCACAATATCAGGCTTATTCGCAAGAATAGTCCTGTCTGTGATGATGGCCCGGTCCCAGTAGAGCCTGGCGCGGTCATTTTCGAGCACGGCTTCCGGCAAGTACTTGTAATACGGCAATTTTCGGTCCACGAGACCGTATTTCAGAGCGAGCTTCTGGTGTAGAATTCTGGCTACTAGGTTGTGCCTGTGCAAGTACTCAGAGTTAGAAAGCGCCGAACAACCGGAGATGACATGCCTAAGTGACTCCCCGGGATGGCGACAAGCTCGACAGACGTCGACAGTGCCATCCTTTAGGATGTATCTCCGATAGTTGTTGGTCTTAATAACCTGATCCTGTATTGCACAGACAAAACCCTCGGTTTCCCCGAAGAGGTCACCGAAACGTAGCCAGTTGAGGGAGGCGGCTGTATCTACGTGAGGCTCATGTAGAGCCCTGTAGTACCTCCCGTGGAGCTCCTTCTCCTTCCATACGGTATATATATTATTATTATTATTATTATTATTGTTACTAAGGCCGACAAGGGAAATACTGTTGTCATTATGGAGAGTAGCGGGTATAGCCAGAAGGTTAACGATGTTATCCAAGGTGACGACTTTCAGCTGTTAGAGTCTGATCCAACCAAAAAGTTTACTTCGGATATTAAAGTATGTATACAAAAGTCGTCATATGTTTTTCCCGATCACAACTTGTCTCGGAGCAATCTTGTTCCAATGAATCCTCAAGCACCCACTTTATATGGGTTACCTAAATTACATAAAAACATGTTCCTATTCGTCCAGTTGTCTCATATATAGGTGCACCAGCTTATCTCCTTGCTAAAAAATTAAACTTCCTCCTTCGGGAGAAATCTGGTTTCAACCCCACTTACAGCCTTAAAAATAGTTTAGAACTTATTTCCAAAATAAAAGATATTCGTATTCCACCTAAATCTATGTTGTTGTCTTTAGACGTTGATAGTCTTTTCACAAACGTCCCATTCCCTGACTGTCTCAAATCAATCTCTTTAAAAAACGTCGTCTGCATCCCGGGGAAACAAATGATCTTCTTAATTTAACCTCTCTCTGTATGAAACAAAATTATTTCCGGTTTAATAACCGTTTCTATCTACAAAAAGAAGGGTTAGCTATGGGGTCCCCTCTAAGTCCACTTATGGCGGACATTTTCGTGGATGATTTCGAAAAACAACATATAGTTGTTAACCAAAGTATCTTATACTATTATCGATATGTAGACATAATTATTTGCTGGACAGGCACAAGGAGACAACTGGATGTTTTCCTTAATAAAATAAATAGAGTCCACGAAAAAATTAAATTTAAACTTGAATTGGAACAAGATGGCTCCCTTAATTTCCTTGATTTAACAATAACAAGAAAAGAGTCGTTACATGTTTTTCAAATTTATCGAAAGCCAACTCATACCGACACGGTCATCCCCGCATCATCGTGTCATCCATGGCAACATAAATTAGCCGCTTTTTATTGTTACATTAACCGTCTGTCCACTGTTGCATTAAATAAAGAAAATTATTTAAAACAACTTAATATAATTTATCAAATTGCGGTCTCTAACGGTTTTTCAAAAAGTCTCATTGATAATCTTATTAAAAAGAAACAAAAGCATGTTGTTCGCAATTCTTTGTACGCGGTTCGATCTCAAAGTGTCCGGCGGTATGTGGGTAGTTTGACCTACTTAGGCCCCATATCGGAAAAAATAGCTAATAGTCTTAAGAAAAACGGCATTAACGTGGCATTCAAAACAAACAATTCGCTTAGGAATATTTGTAACAATAAAGATAAGTTAAATATTAGTCAAAAATCGGGTGTTTATAAACTTGTTTGTGACGAATGCCACGCCGTTTACGTGGGTCAGACTGGTCGCAATTTCGGGACGCGCTATAAAGAACATATGGCCGCGTACAGTAATTGCAATCCTGATAAATCCCATTTTGCTAAACATCTGTTGGACACTGGACACAACCTAGCTAGCGACCATTCCTTTGAAGTCTTACATACCTGTAATAAGGGGCTGCGACTGTATGTGCTGGAGCAGTAGGAGATTTTAAAAAGTAATAATGGTAATTATACACTGCTGAATGAACAAACAAATGTTTCTAATTCACCTTTGTTAAACATCTTTAAGGCCAATCTTTAATAATAATTTTAAGATTAATAATAATAAATAATTATAATAATATCAATAAAACAATAATAATAATAATAGTATTTAAAATATTAATCATAACAATAATAATAATTAGTAGCAGATTTGTTATCGCACGGCGCGGTCACTCAAAACAATAATAGTAATAGTATTTAAAAATAATCATAACAATAATAATAACTGTTGACAGGTTTGTTATCGCACGACGCGGTCACTCGCTACTTTGGTAGGGAGCGATTGTGTCAGCGTGTATAAATAGCAACTGTTTCGTCTCGCCGCTCATTCCGCCTGTGGCATCGCTTCCGAGCGGTCGCATCCAGGTAGTCCGCGCTTTCGTTCCTGTACGGTAGTGCTCTCCCGCTCTCGCGCCTCCGCTGGCCCGCTCGCGCTGTACAGCGCCGACGCAGTGCTCAGTCCGCCGGCGGCATCGTTCTCGGACGGTCGCCTCCTGGTGGTCCGCGCTCCCGTACAGTACGGTAGTGCTGTCTCGCTCTCACGCGCCTCCGCTGTCCTGCTCACGCGGAACAGCGTCGAGGCTGCCGGTGAGTCACTTTTGCTACAGCTCTTACCCCCCTGTCTTCGGGCAGGGAGGTCTGACTGACCTCCGCTTTCATTTTCATTTTTCATTCATTATCATTTTCATTATAATTTTTCATTATATTTTTCATTTATCTTTTTTTTTTTTGCTCTTTTATTTTTCTTGCATCTTTACTTGTACTATTACGTGCATAGTGTGTTGTAGTACGTCTCGCGTTCTAGTCCCTGTTCTACCGAGAGCAGGGACCCGACCTCATCTTTACTAGATTATCTCACTCAACCCAATATGGCCAACCCCAGTCTTACTGAGTCCCTAGCCGCCCTCATTACCCAATACGGGTTAAACGGCAATGACACGGTCCTCGCCGCCATTGCCACCATCGCCGCCCAGGCTCCCCTCCCTGCCCCTCAGGCACACCGTCCGCCGCCAGTACTAGCGGCATACCTCGAAACGAGGAACTCCTTTGCCCCGCTACAGTCAGCCCCCTCAGAAATGGAGTACGCATGCTCCGAATCCTCGGCGACTACCTCCCGGAAGAGGCCCGCCACTACCTCAGGCTCCGGTTCATCGGTGTCCTCTGACTCCGAAGGTACCGATGAATCCAACTTCACCACTGTCACCTCCAAGCGCAACGGAAAGCGCGCTGCGATCAAACGCACCCCCCCTACTTCAGCGGCCCCTGCCGATCCTTCAACCTCCGCAGCCCTTGACGCTGCCCCCGTCCCACTGATGTCTCTAGACATCCCCACACCATCCAAACCAGCCTCTCGCTGTGCACCAGTGCTGGCGAAGAAGCAAGTCCCGCCCCCTGTCTTCCTAAGAGACAAGGCTAAATTCACCCATCTGTCCAAGACCTGCTACGACGCAGGCATCAAGTATGACCATGCAGTCAACCTCGGGGAGGCGATTAAAATCATCCCTAGCTCCATCGAGGACTTCCGCTCAATTACCCGGCTATTCACAGCCGAAAGGGTATCTTACCACACGTACGCTCTCCCCGAAGAGCGTAAAGTCAGGGCCGTCATCCGAGGCGTCCCATTTGAGTTCTCCAACGAGGAGATACTTGAGGACCTTAAGTCCCAAGGTTTCCCAGTCGAAGCAGTGCACAAAATGCACAACCGTACGGGCAAAAGGTACAACCTTGCCCTAGTAATCTTGTCCAACGTGCCGGAGGCGAAAGCCATCTTCCGGCAGGTGCGCACAGTGTGCGGCCTGTCAAGGGTGAAGGTAGAGCCCCCACACAGGCCCGGTTTCCCGGCGCAGTGCCACCGCTGCCAACTTTATGGTCACGCGGCGGCCAACTGCTCCGCCCCACCCAGGTGCGTGAAGGGCCTGGCCAAAGACGCCGAATCCCCGCCCGCCTGTGTCCTGTGCAACCAGACAGGTCACCCGGCGAACTACAAGGGTTGCCCACGCGCACCTCAACCTCGCCCCAGTAGGAAAGCTCCACCGCCGGTGAATGACCGCTCATTCCCGGCCCTCCAACAACGGCCCCGCCAGGGCCCTCCTCAGCCTATCCAGGGCTTCCCTCGACCCTCTCAGGGTCCTCCCAGGCCCCCTCAGGGTCCCCCTAGGCCCCCTCAGGATCCCCCTAGGCCCCCTCAGGGCATAATTCGGCCCCCTCCGGGCTTCTCAAAGCCAATGCAGCCTCCAGTCTTTCCCTGGGGGCCCAAAAAGGCAGACCCTCCGCGGACAACCTCGTACGCACACGAGGCAGAGCCCACAATAGATGACTACAACACGCTATATTCCGCGATTAGGAATATAGATGTTAGGGAGATTACAGTAATCTCACGCAAACTGCGCGCGGCGAAGTCCCCTCAAGAGCGTCTCATCGCTCTTGCCGAACATAATGATCTTTTACTAGCTCTGTTGTAAGTTAAGTTAACTTAATTAGCTTAACTTCAATGTCTGAGAATAATATTAACCTACCAAGATCCCACGGTCGTATCAAACCTAAGGGTTTATCGCTTGTATCATTCAATATTCGCGGCTTGCGAAATAACCTCCCAGAGCTTAAGCTCTTTCTTCGAAATCGTGAAGTCGATTTCCTCCTACTACAGGAAACTAATCTTAAAGCTAAGGACACTAGAGGCCTTTCTATTAGAAACTTCTCTCTTCTTCGTAATGACAGACCCGACCGCCGAGGCGGCGGAACGGCCATCTATTACAAGAAGACACTTCATTGCTCGCCCATTTCTACTCCGCAGCTTACCAATATGGAAGCCACGGTATGCAGGCTAGCTATGACTGGACATCAGTCCATTCTCATAGCCTCCTGTTACATCCCTTCAGGAACCTATCCCCTCAAAAAAGATTTTGAAGCCATTTTATCCTTGGGCAATTCAGTCATTATGTTTGGAGATTTTAACTCCAAGCATACTGAATGGACATGCCGCACTACGTCCACTAGTGGCAAGATACTGCTCGATATCACGCAGTCTCTTGATATCACTGTCCATAGTCCTCTCGGTGCTACTCACTTTCCCGATAACACCGATCACTCTCCCGATGTGTTAGATTTTGCGTTACTCCAAGGAGTTTCTCTCAACCTCGGAGCAATCGAGACACTAGACGATCTAGGATCAGATCACCGACCGGTCTCCCTCATTCTTGGCCATCAGCCACCTCCCCCAATACACACAAAAACCTTCACTAATTGGAAGGGATTCAAGGAGTCCCTAGCTAAAGCTCTGGACTCACAGGATTCTACCATCTCCATACCGTCGGACTTAGACAGTCCCGAAAAAATCGACACCGCGGTCGACTCACTCTCCACCCTTATTAAATCCTCCCTTAAGGAGAACGAAAGGGTCGTCCCGGTTGCTAACAATAGTGGGCTTCCCCTACATATTAGCAACCTATTAAAAGCCAAAAAAGCTGCTTTCCGGAGAGCAGCAAAATATCCCACCCCCGAATATAGGCGCGCGGCCAATCATCTTCAACGAAAACTCCGCTTCCGCCTCTCTGAATTTCAAGATCTCGAAAAGAGTAAGCTCATGGAGAATATCTCTCCATCTCACACAGCGTACTATCAGATGGCTAGAGCCCTCCGCATAGACGCTATCACCCACACTCCCCCTCTCTCCCGTCCCGACGGCACGGTTGCCTTCGAGGACGAGGAGAAGGCTGAGTGCTTTGCGGATAGCATTGCCGATCAATGCTCCCCTAGTTCTCAACCTGTCGACCCCTCACACGTCCAGGCAGTAGAGGATGAGGTCCGCCGCCGGAACTCACCCCCTACCGCCTCCGAACCTATCTCTGTGTCCAATGATGAGATTTCATCTCTCATCAAAGGACTTAAGCCTAAAAAGGCTCCGGGCGCGGATGGCATCTCCAACCAAGCCCTTAAACACTTTCCCGAGCAGGTGTTAACCTTTTTATCTATTATCTTCAACGCCTGCTTCAACCTTAGTTATTTTCCCACTACGTGGAAAGAGGCAACTGTGATTGGAATTCCCAAGCCAGGCAAGCCTCTCAACCTCCCCTCCAGCCATCGCCCCATTAGCCTCCTCAAGGCAATGGGCAAGCTCTTCGAAAGAGTCATCCAAACACGGATGAGGCGCTATCTGTTTCCCACAGACGGTGACCCTCTCATCATTCCCCACCAATTCGGCTTCCGAGCCAAACACTCATGTCACCAACAAGTTCACCGCATTGTGGAATATATCCTCAGCGGTTTCTATCCTCGACGTCATAAAACCATCGCGGTCTTCTTCGATATAGCCAAAGCTTTTGATAGAGTCTGGCACACAGGCCTCATCTACAAGCTCTACAAAATAGGTCTCCCCGATCGTCTAGTTCGTCTCGTGGCCTCCTATTTGAAGCATCGTACCTTTCGTTTTAGACACGAAGGCACGCTATCTTCACAGCGAACTATCAAGGCTGGTGTCCCTCAGGGCTCAGTACTTGCTCCTTTGCTGTACATCCTGTTCACCAACGACATTCCCATCCCGTCGAAAGGTGTTCAACTCTCCCTCTTCGCAGACGACACTGCCATCTACTGCAAAGGTGTCTCACTACCCTTCATACGGAACAAGATCCAAAAGTCAGTTGATGACCTAGGAGATTGGTTCAAAAAATGGCGCATCGATGTGAACCCGGAGAAGAGCTCCGCCGTTCACTTCGATTATAAACGACGCCGTCTTAAAAACACTCCTCCAATACGTATGCTAGGGACCCCTGTCCCCTGGCATACGACAGCCAAATATTTAGGTGTCACTCTAGACACAGGGCTCACTTTTAGGCCCCACGTCAAACGAGTCACCCGTCACGCACGGTTTTACCTGAGTAGGCTCAACAGTATGTTGGGCAGACACAGTAAAATGTCCCTTCGGAACAAGCGAACCCTTTATAAGGTCTGTATACGACCCGTCATGTCCTACGCGGGCCCCGTCTTTGCCCACGCAAACCCTAACATTTTAAATGAACTCCAAATAGTTCAGAACCTCTTCTGTCGTCGAGCTGCGAACGCACCTTGGTACGTCCGTAATGCCGACCTTCATCGGGACTTAGAGCTCCCAACAATTCAACAGTTCCTTAAAAAACTCTCTGAGAACTTCTTCAAAGCCTCAGAGTCGCACCCAAACAATTTAATTCGTGAGGCGGCTTCTTATGCAGCCCCACCCCCCTCTCGCTATCGTGTCCGCAGGCCGAGAAACTCTCTCTCGGACCCGCCAAATAAACTGTCAAACGACCTGAACTGCCTCCTGGCGGCTCAGGCCAGTTCTAATTAAATTAATTATTATTATATCAACTAATATTATTTTGCCTTCGTAGGCACTCCCTCAGCGGCTCTTAGCCGCCTGCGCCCTCTTTTCCCAAAAGAGGGTCGCTCATGATAAGGCACAATAGAGCTTAATCAGCCAGCTGCCTGTCCCCAAAGGCGGTTTTTAGGGGGTATCACTTAGGGTCCCCGGTAGGACAGTGAGTCCCCCATAACCACGATAGACCGGCTATCGTGGTATGCGTAATGCATTTTCCGCCTCCCTACGTACAGGGTAGCCCTTTAATTGCTTCGGGCGCAAAAAAAAAAAAAAAAAAAACTCGCCGCTCACTTAGCGGTCAGCCGCCGTAGAGTCAATATTACCTGAGGATGCCTCGTGTAGAGGCGAAACACGTGTCGTATTATCGTCGATGGTGTGTCTTGCCTGGAATAGTGGTGTTGAGAGTAGTGGTGCTTGGTCTAGTGGTGACGGAGTTAGTGTATGCAATTGAGGGAGGGCGGGAGGTGCGCTTCAATCCAGGTAAGACACATCATTTTACGTAAGTGTACGTAAACCGTCGCACGAACGCTCCGAACCTCACGGTTGGTAGGTCTCTTATGACTACAGGTCGTGGTGCCACTTTTATCACTCTGCATTGCATGCACCTTCTATCCACTTCTCTGATGGATCATTCTTAAGTCGTTCACGACCCTCTATCTGATTGCATGGCTTGCGTCTTGATGTGCCTTCTTGATGAGCAATATCTTTTCACGGGTGTCGATCATCTAGGATAACTGGTCGCTTTATCTGCTCGTCCACGATGGTTGCGTTCATCTTCCCCCTCTCCTATATGATGCCACTCTCCATACTCCGATTGCCCACGTTCTTCCTTGACAGAGCCGTGCAATATCTTCAGTAGAACTCTAGTGATGACTTCTTTCTATCAATAACTTCTCTGTCTTCTGAGTATGTCCCACGTTCAGTTCTCAAGCTTGTTTTCGCATGATGGCGACGAATTGAATAACCTCGCGCTTATTAGATTCTAGTATGACGAGAATCTTGTGATGTATGGCATGTGTGGTGCGTCCTTGACTTCTCTGTAGTGCGCCACGATTTTTTCCTCATTTCTTCTCTTGATTTTTCCTCTGGTTGCTGGGAAATTCCTTTTATTCTTTGTATAAGAATGCAGGACTAGTAAACCATTGATCATATTCTCACTTCGCATCGTTCATCGCATTCATGCGCGTCGCTTTTTCTGTGCAGTTTTTAACCATATCCATTGCTTAGGTGAAGTCTTCTGCACTATATCGTTAAGTTTATGACCAATGCAAGAAGTGTAACGCACTATATCATTCTTTATTCAGTGTAGCGCCATGTAAGAGTTCGTATAGTGTTTTATTCTATCGGCTCTCACTCCGTGCTTGTCCTGGATAAGCTCCGCTGGTCGCGCTCCTATCAAATTCGCTTGCAACTCTACTCGCGGAATACTCCACATTTTAATCCAAGCAACCCTTGCCTTTGCAGCTGCTAACGTGACCCTGACCGTACCGTCACAATAACGTATACGCCAATATGCCACGGATGCAGACGCTCATTCACTCACATCGTTAAATACGTGAAGTTCCGGTCCACTCCCCTCATAAGAACATAAAATCGTGGAAGATGTAACTGTGATACTTCCCTCTCTTCATGTCATTCAACCTATTATACCCGCCACAAGTCTTGCAGCAGAATCTTCGCAGTGATGGTGAGGCAGATGAGCAGTCCCAGTGGGTCAAATACTGACTGCATTCAACGCCTCTGGTTGGTCGGTAGACGATGGAGCACCTTCGCAACTTGTTCATGGACGGATGCATTAAATGTTATGGATGGACATGGATTAAATGTTAATGCGTACTCCTCGACCATCCACAACAAACCTACGGTTCTTTCTGGGTCATCATGTGTCGCTCCTTTGGCTTTCGTGCCAGTTGTTAACTATCGCGTCAAGGGTTTGCGGATGCGTTTCCGCATGCGCACGCGCGTTATTACGCAGTATAATGATGAGCGCGTTGGTGGAGCGCTCATCATCTCGCCACAAAAACAGTTGTGCGGGTCGAACGCGGTGGTCAATATTCACGCGTGAGAACATTTCGAGAATGTACCACTATTTTGATTTTCTGGAAGCGAAACAGTATTCCCAGTAAGTTCTTAACGAAGCGAAACATTACTCTCGTTCTTAGCCGTGTTGAACGCGACGAGCATTGCTTCGTCTGGACTCACAGATGCCTCTGGTTTGTCCAAATCAATCTACGCCAGTTTCTGGTACTTATCAATTATACTAGTTTGTTCACCACCACAACACAAACACTTTTTATCACTATCCTCTTGGGCGGTGAATATTTTTGCGTCGCGGGGCCTAACCTCTACGCGGCGCGTAACTAAAATTCGCTTTGACGGCGGCGTTCATCTCTAACGGATACTTCTCCTTCCCTAGGTGGCGCGGCAGAAGTGTCAGCCTCACTCGTCATGAAACGAGACAATGCAATTCCACGTAAAGAAATTGTATACACAATATTAGCAATGGTATGTGTAATCCTGTGAAAAAGCTTATTTCAACGCCTGAGAATGTGATGGCTTGAAAAAACGAGCCTATAGATGACCGCACCGAAGAAGAATAAGATATAAGCTCGAAAAGTAGTAATCACTCGGGCTGTGTAATAACTGTTTCCTGAGATTATATTTAACCAAATGAAATATACTATACGAAATCATATGTAAAATATATATATGAAAAAATATATATATATATATATATATATATATATATATATATATATATATATATATATATATATATATTCATTAATGGTGTTTAAAATATATATTATAGTAGTATTTATTCATAGATCGATTTCAAAATATGTTAATGTAAAGTAAAAAAAAATATTTCAAAACATCAGTGCCGTAGGCTCTATTCCGTTCACCTGTTACATCCTTTTTGTTCCAGACGATAAAAAAATCATCCAGTATATGCAATTAATAAGAGCCGTGGTAGCTCAGTGGTTAACGCTTGCTGTAAATATAACAGAACGCGAGTAGCCCGGGTTCGATCCCTGCCGGCACCAATGAAATTGTTAATTGCAATTTTAAGTGCTTATTTACCACGTGCTCGGCGGTGAAGGAAAACATCGTGAGGAAACCTGCATGTCTGAGGAATAAGAAAAAAAAATATTTCGAAGACATGCGAAGTTCGTCAACACACATTTGGGCAGCGCGGCGGACACTTCCTTGCCCTAAACCCTCTCAGAAATGAGGGGAGGCCTGAGCCCAGCAGTGGGACGTATATAGGCTGTAACTTTACTTTTATACTTTTATGCAATTAATAATTATCAAATACTTCATGCAATAATAATGGAACATGTTCAAAGCAAATAAAGTTAATTAAAATACAGGGTTGTTTTGCAATATATTTGCAGAGAAAATTCAGAATCAATACATATAATAAAAATGTAAATTGAAGATGTCTGTACATTTTATATCTTTTTAATAGAAGTAAACATTTCTAACGTTTTAGAATTGTCTGTCTGTCTGTTTGTTTGTTACCGTATCACGTATTAAGTACTAATTTATATCAAAATAGTCGGTAAAGAAATTATAAAACGTATCTTTGTGTTAGGTACATTTAGTCTTTGTTTTTAGGAATAATCCAATGAATTTAAAAAATAATTAACCTTAGTATCTAACGTACAATAGCTAATCAATGTTATCGATAGATTGTGGTGTTGTGCAAATGTAATACGTAAAGGCAGATTATGGTTTTTTTTTCTGTAGATGTGTCTTAAAATTTTCTGCTGATTTTTATATTACTTGCTGCCCCAGGAGCGCTGCTAAAAGTTTTCAGCTTGGATCGCGCGAAACATCACACCAACCGCACCTGTGGAGCGCGCAACTGCCGCGCGCGTGCATAATGCGTTCTTGGATCGTCCATTGTGGACCCGGGTAATGCTTAAGTTAAAAATATCAAATTCGAAAATATCTTTCCAAGTTCGAGAATTTTTGTCGATTTAATTTAGCGTCATACAAGTAAAAGAAATGCTATTGTCATACTTAAGACGTAGTGATTATTTTATGTTCTTTGGTTTTCTCATAAAGAATTACTTATAAGATAATTTTCATAACTACTGCTGATAAGCAGCATAACACATGGCGAAGTAAACGTTATTATGTATTTCTTAAAATCTTTTAATCATAAAGACATTATGATGTATAGCTAGAACATAATATATGAAATCAAAGATTTAAGTTGTACAATTTTTTACCCGTGTAGTGGCGAAGTAAAAATATCCTCTATACCATAGAACCCCATGGATGTCGTAAGAGGCGACAGAGGGGAAATAAACCAGAAGACGGGCAGCAGCGAACAGCAGAACCTAATAATAGCTAAAATTAAAAACTGCGGCTGCGAACTGGCTCGCTAAGCGTGACAACAATGGCCTATGTTCATCTTCATATTTCTTTTGTTTTTCTGGAAATAGGCAGAATTCATCGCACAGTCTTACTAGGTACTTTTCGTTCAATTAGCAATCGTAATTTTTATTACGGTTGCAGTTTTTTTTTTATAAATCGCCCAGTTCCAATATAAGAAACTTCCCTTTGCACGGAAATATATGGAGGAGGACTAGGTTCAGCAGTAGACTTTTATAGGATGTAATTGAAATTTAGTTTGTTTCGCTGCTTCTACGCTTAGCTCCAAATCTTTATAAAAGTAAACTGTTCAAATTAGTTTTTCTTTAAAATAATGTGTTAAGATATTAACATCGGTTATGATGTAGGTGAGTCACATTCTTAAGTATCGATCAGTAGGCAAAAACGTTGTTGCCCATAAATCACATTCAATTTGGGATAATTTCAAATGAAAGTAGAAGCACAGAATAAATAATAGTATTAAGTACAAAAGTTTCACTCCTTTGATGTTGACTGCTTGCCGACGTTTAATAACATTTTTACTTTTCATAAAGAGTAAAAAAATACATTGCGAAATGTTAATTAAGTTACTTAGATGAAATACCTATTCTGATTATGATTGACTGATCATATTTTCGCACCTATGTAAGTTCTGCGATGCCCAACGCATGCAACTTGCAAGGCCATTCGTCGGGAATCGCGATGCTTGGCTCGGAAGAAACAACAAATAAAATTAAAATACGATTCCTGACAGAAATGTGATCGTATTCTACAATAAAAATCTTGTTAGTGAACAAAGTTTTGATTTCAGTATTTTGTGTTAATATAACGTTTTAACACAAAATACAAATATAGGTATGTAAATATATATTTGTATAGTGAAGGAAATTTCAACTAAATTTTGTTATAAAGTAGGTAGGTAGGTAAAGTAGGTAGATAAATTATTACTTAATTTTTTTGCTATAAGTACCTAAAATTAAATATCATACGTTCATAGTTTCCTGCTAAATTCCTTCGTTAACTTAGAGAATGATATTCGTATATGTATCTGAAATCTTTTGCTGGTCATTTAGCATCTATCCACGCAGCAGTTATAGTAGGAACGACTTTTTTCCTTATACATAATGTATTTACCTATATATTACATTACATTAAAACTATTTCAACGAGTATTTACAAAAAACTATTTACATAAACAGTGTGAAAAAAACTTTAACGTTCAATCGCCTACAACGCGCTAGCCTCGAATGCGTATGTTACCCTGGGTGCCTCGCGATTGTAGGTAATTATTTTACGCAGGTAGCAGGAGTGACAGAAAGTTGGTAGAAGTCTATTTTACTCGTATTTTCAAAAACTGCAATAACGGTTTATTGCAGTATTCGTATATTTCAATTTAAGTATAAAATTTGGCTACTCTTTGGAAACTAACCCTGTATATCACATTTTTACTGTCCCAAAGATTCCACGATGTAATTATAATGTTTTAATTTTAATGTGGTAGATAGATCTCCCATAGATATACGTCAACAAATTTGGTATTTATTGAATTGCACAGCATTCGCAAATATTTTTCTTTCGAAATAATCATTGTTAATATTGATATTTAGAAACTTGTGTAAGCGTGTTGTACATGGCTAAGTGAGAGCTTTCTGTTGGATTATTTATAAAGAAACTTTTATTTTATTTAAAATTTACCACTCAACCAAAAGGCATACCCAAAAATTGAAAAATATGTTAAAATAAAATATTTAGAGTAAACAAGTTTGTAAAAAATCTATCAGGGGTTCATAATAAAAAGCTGATAAATGTTATGTTTATTTGCTTTATATTATATTATCCTCTTAAATCCATTAAAATAAGTATAAATTTTGACAGCTGATGAGAACTAACTAACATTGAGTTTTTAAAATAGCCTTTTTAATCAATGTTTTTCAGAACCCAAACGATATTTTGCAAATTATTAGCGAACGCATTCAACTCCTGAGCGATTTGACCTGGGTGCGGAAGGCAGCTTAAATCGTCTAACGCTTTGTCTATAATCACTTACGGGTGGCCGAAACACTGCTCTAACGTACGCGTAATCAGCTGGATCCCTTTAAAAAGCAGCGCAGATACTGCTTTCCTAGCTTCGCCAAGCAGGCAATTCCGTACAACCTAGTATATTCCTTCATCGCGGCTTTAAACGCTAAATAATTCTGCTTTCGATCAACTGAAAATAGGTAAATCCCGCGACTGTTTCGCGGTAGCTGGCCTAAATCGTACCATACTACTGGGATTCTTTCAAGTCCCCGTTCTTTCCCTTTTGGAGTGAGCAACCTAACTCTATTCCTACCCCTATTTGGCGAAACGCGGCAATGCGACGATGCCTCGTGGTTATATGGCTACCGTGACCTATGAACGTAGTATAACGTAGATCGCCATTGACGTATCGTCACGATACGTCAATGGCGATCTACGTTCCTCGCGGTGATGTAGTCATGGAGACCTATGCTTTGGCGATACTGTGGTATTTGGCACGCATGGACGACGTTACCCTCACATTAAGATTCGACTGTGATTCAACGGCGACTTCACTATCCCACTGTGCTGTGAGTTGATTTCCGCGACGTGGCAGATCGTTATTCGCTTCCATCCTCCCATGGAAATCCTCAACGTATTCGCGTATTGCTAAAACGAAATCGGTACCCTTTTTCTCACGGGACAGGCAGGGTGGCTTCGCAATCTCCACTTTATCTAACCACCTGTCAGCGGAATAAAATAATTTTCACATAATATTAGCTCTCTTATAGTTAGGGCTTTAATTCTTTAGTACTTTATATTTTATGCCGTTTACGGTACACCACCCCACATGTCGATTAGCTCTTGAGTTAGCTTAATATAAGGCCATCTTATCCTTATCGGATTTCACGAGCTTTTGTGCACTGAGTCTAGCAATGTTGATCAAAAATCCTCTCGGCTGTGCCAAGTCCATTAACAATATGTCGTCCGCAAGAGTATCCTTGTCCGTATTTAGGTCCCAGTCCTAGTAGTCAGACAATGTCAATTTCGAATACAACTTCCACTCGTTATTCTCGCTAATATGTGTAATTTACAAGTAATTTTGTTGGCTCCGTGGCGCAGTGGCTTCACTTGAGTTGGGGCTTAGAGGGTTGTGGATTCTTATCCCGCACTTAACAAAGTGTATGGCTTACGAATAATTGTTTCAGGTGTGGATGTTTGTCCTTTAGTTAAGCACTCTAACATATGAATATTTCAACCTAGTTATATAGAGTCTTATCATTTTATAATTTGTGAAGTCTGATGCAGTTATAAAATTCAAACACTTCTCTGTTCCCACCAGAAGCAACAAAGTGAAATCTAGTTTTGCTTCTGGATATATGTCGAGTATTCTGATTGTTAACTGAGGACAGAAAATGAAACATTCTTAATAATGGAAGATATCCGAAAGAGAAATATTTAAGTTATTACGGAATATTAATTTATTAAAACCTCTTCTGTATCAGCTCGTATACAGAAACTATCTATTAAATAAAGTTTATTATCACCAGTTAGCGTTTAATTTCATGTTACGCTACTAATTTCAGTATGTCACAAGTTCGCATGACATATCCAATGCATCTTCAAGTTTCTATGTTTGGATATCTCGTTAGAGAAATACGTACATTTGGTAAATTGGATGTGTGGACGCATAAACTGTTTTAATCTTCTCGAAGTTTCCGGAATACGAACGAAACTTGCTTTGTTATCACGCTGCTAGCTAGTGTTATATACGGTAAAAACAAGCAGGCAAGTTGTAACAATGGAAAGTGTATGTAACAAGGAAGTTATGACATGTTTTACCTTTAGTAAAATTTTTGTGTTTGACCTCCGAACGTACAAAAACAAATATACTAAGATAACACGATAATAATAACAGGTAATACGGTTACTACATATTTTTAAATTATCCTCTCTTTTTTAGAGTTTATTATTCTCATTATTAATCACTCATTTTAATTTTATTCTTTTAATGTTAAAATTAATTTCGTTTTTATTAAAGCATTTTTTGTTTTAAGTTCGTATAGTTAAATAAGAATCCCGTGTATTTTTTATTCTTGATGATTTTAAACATAATAGTATAGGCATAGTATTACGAAACTACCGGTCGGGAACCAATTCTAAATCGGTGCTGAGGGTGGCCGTAGCTTACGATGTGTGTAGATATTTTTGTTTGATTATAATATAGTACAGCCAACATAGAGATTTCTTCAAATTGTTTCTTGTTTTATATTATTTGTACACTAGAAACCCACCCTTGCTTTGTTCAGTTAGGATCTATTAATATGGCGTCATTTTGTTTTAAGATAATCAAAGACAGAATAGATTATTATAGCATACATAGAATAAATTATTTTCTGTAATATAATAAATAAACTTTACATAATGATTTCTTATATTTACGCGAATACTATACATTGATTAAATAAATATTATATATATATATATATATATATATATATATATATATATATATATATATATATATATATATATATATATATATATATATGTATATATATTACTATACATTGATCAAATAAACTTTATTCAAAATCACCAACAATTTTGATGTATACAATATTTCGACATAAACGACTTTTTCTGGAAACCGTCCTAATACCTAATATTTTAGAATTTCTAGTTGTTGTGAAGCCTAGTCAAACATAACATAACATAAATATATACACAAATTTAAAAATAATTTCTCCATGACTTGCAAATATAATCCCTTCAACTCAATTTAAGGCAGATTCGATATTACAGACAGACACTTCATTTTTATTTATATAATAGATATGGTTTTATTGTTTGGGTATTGACATTTTTATTTTGGATTTTTTGATTCAACTGAGTTAATGAAAATCGAATAAATTATTAATTTTTGCTTTTCATTTTAAAATCTTTATTGCACTTAAAATGTACAATTGGCGGATTTAATGCTTTTAGGCATTCCATAACCTAAATAATATACTCTATACCTGATACATATCTGTGACCTGGTGCTAAAAGAGACTGACAGTCAGCTTGATTGTAAGTATCTAATGTAGTCCATGGACACCAACAGACATCACGGACAACCAATTCAAACATAGAAGACCATAAATGCGTCGACTCTAAGGAGTACGATGTAATCCTCAATGCCGGTAATTGTACTGACTTCATGCCCTTAAGACAGGAACACAGCAGAAGCGCTAATATTTGGCAGCAAAAATAGATAAGAGTGTGGAACCTAAACGAATTTCTTCATCGGTAAAGTAGCGGTCCTATCACCAAGTAGTACTTATACGTAAACTTGGTTTTGCTTCAGAGTAGGCCCATGTTAAGACTTTTAAAGAGTGTAATGGATAATGGATGGTCTATACACAAACAAATATTTGCAGTTTAAGTATTTTCTATTTGATTTTGGGACAGACTAAATCATATTTTACGGTATCCGTGTAGTTTATTCGTCAACGTCATCATGATAATTGTGTAAATAAGGATAGTTATGATCTATCATTATTTACACAATTATCATCAGTTTAACCTATTGCAGACTACTTTTTGTAAGGGGCTTACTTGAACATGAACTTCTCTCGTTTTATGAGGATTAATGCCCTATAATATTTTCTAATTTACTTTTTATTTGAAATTTACACAATCTCGCTGTTACATAAATTATATTCTTTATTTGTCATAAAATCACCATTTAAAAGATTTCTTATTTAATACTTCTTCCTTTATTGCTCTTTTACGAAACAATTGTATAACTCTTGTTAAGTGCGGACATCCAATAAAGAGTTTTAAAGACTGTTTGCATTATTACGTAAGATAATGTTATGGCCAAACTTTTAGCGTTACACCTTTAATTATGATTACCAACTGTTTTGAAGAGGCTCCTGATGTTACAGAAATTCACGAATAGCGTGGCAGAGGGCGCCTTTATTGCTCCGTTTACTCCAAGCAGGTTGAGTCTCGAGCGGTATTTCGCTTTCCGCCTAGAATACGCGGGGTAATCTGAGCTGACGCTGAGGAAAAGTAGCTTGGACGTGGATGCTCAGTAAGGGATTCTCCGCCACCAGGGGTGCAGCCTCCTGGAGTAGTATTCTGTTTAATTCTGCTACCATGTTACGGGAGAGAGGGGGAGGGGGGAATTAGGCCTCTGGCGACCTGCGCTCACCAGAAGAAATGTAGATGCAGAGCTTCTACTTCACGCTGGTGTTCTGTGAGGTCATGGTCATGGTACCACCTCGGTTCGAGCCGACCCATACGTGCAACAGCAAACGCTGCCGCGTGGCTTTGCCACTGTTAATACATAGCATAGTTTGATCAGTCTTAGAATTCTTAAAATTGATATTTTTGGTGACTGGTTAACACAACATTATTCGTTTTTAAATGCATGTCACACATGCAAATTTCACATTACTTATTTATCTATCAATTCATGTAACAGAAATTTAAATTGCAGATGTCTGTATATTCTATATTTTTATAACAAAAGTGATAGAAAGGGACAACAATAAGAAATTAAACACATTTCTCTCACTTTTTAAATTGTCTGTCTGTCTGTTTGTTTGTACTTACCACGTAAAAAGTAGGTACTGATTTATATCAAAAGAATCGTTAAGAAAATGTTAAAACGTTTTATTAAAATAGATTCATTCTCTCAAAAGTTATGATTTATATTCTGAATTATGTGGACGAACTATACGTAGGTAGGTACGAATTTGTTCAATGGTATCGTTGACTCGTCAAGAGCATTTCAATCTAATATCATAAATCGTTATTGAATAATGTAAAATAATATTCTATAATGATAAGTATACAGTTAACAAAAATAATAAAGAATAACGTAACAAACATTTATAAAAAATATATAAACCCTGATATCTTGGTTATAAAAGTACAATAGTAAACCAATGTCATCGGTAGATGGTGTTATACAGGTTATTTATTTAAATTTTAAATAAGTCTTTTTTATAATGGTTTTCTTTACCATCGAGTACCTACAACATGGTAAATCAAATTAAAAAAAATTCGTTCGTCCCGGCGAGGATCGAACTTTTTTTTGCGTACACTATATTATATCATAGGAGCTGGTGTGTATTAGGCATTTACTTCCCTTTTGCAGCTACAAAAGTTTTGAAATTTACATTGTCGTGAGATTGAATAATCACAGTTCCCGATTTTTAGTTGTTTTTATATTATTCCTACCAGTACTTTTCTAAATATTCAAATTTTTATTTCACTATAATACTAAATTTATGACCATAATTTCACTTAGATGGCGCTGTAAGTTTTTCAAGCGCATAATATGGTTTTATTATCAGCAAGTTATGATTTAAGCGACATTTGTAACAAACACATCTGTACATAGTGAACATAATGATTACATACTCTTTGCTTGATGCTTTCAATGCAATGTTTGTAGTGAACTCGCAAATATAATTTTCTTACTTTTATCCGATATCTGTTACAGTCTATAAAGTCTACTGTTGAATATTAGGGCTCCGCATTGACTGCCTCCTGGGGGGAATATTCGGCATAGATGCCACGCTCTATCACGCACGCTTTATCCGAATACGGGAATGCAAAGAAGTGAGTTATGTATTATATACAGCCAATATAATATGGCCCACGGCTGGGTATAGGCATTCAATTATATGCATGTTTTTTATTCTTGGAAATTATAAAAATTGAAATTTTAAAAATTGGAATTCGTGATAAAGCATGTTGTAATTTATTTATATTTTTATTTGCAAAGGAAAAACTTGAAATTGGACAAAATTCTTATTTTATATCATAATTCGTTTTTATTTAGTTTGCAAATAGCGTTTATAAAATTTCATTTATATTGCGCATGGTTTTGCCATTTACCGAGAGGTTTCACTGTTCACTGTTTATCTACTATATACTATTTACATAATGAGTGACTAACTCATGTACCTATGAACAACCCGTACTACTTGATGTAAAAATCTATAATTTAGACAGTAGCTACTTTTTATGACATAGAAATCCACCAAGAAAGAATTTTGGAATATTCGACCCCTAAAAGGTGTGACAGGATATTAGACTTTATAATAAAAAAATACAGCACTTTTTTCACAATACGCGAGCAAACTGGGTTCGATCCCCGCCGGCACCAATGAAATTGTTAATTGCAATTTTAAGTGCTGATTTACGTCGTGCTCGGCGGTGAAGGAAAACATTGCGGGGAAACCTGCATGTCTGAGAAATAATAAAAAAAATATTTCGAAGACATGTGAAGTTCACCAACACGCATTGGGGCAGCGCGGCGGGCTATTCCTTGTCCTAAAACCCTCTCAGAAATGAGAGGAGGCCTGTGCTCAGCTGTGGGACGTATATAGGCTGTAACTTTACTTTTACTTTACTTTATTGTAAATAAGTGTTAATAAAAATTGTGTTACTAGGCTTTTAAGCTTTGTTCATGTCAAAGGGAATTAAATTATACATATTGATTCTGCTGTTAAATTTATTAGATATTGGCGTATTGATTTTGCTCAAATTTTGTTAGACATTTGTTTTGCTCCTACTTTGTGTATTGTGACATTAAAAAGTTGTTTTTATATAAAATAAGGGTGACAAACGAGCACACAGTGTCGATGTGTTTTGATAACGCAATCCAATTTATAGATATGGCAGTATACATTTATAAGTTATGTAGTTCAAAAGTAGAAAATTGAAATGTTTTAAAGAAGGTTATCATAATTATATATTTTTCAGTTATTATATATATTTATCTCCGCTCCATCCCCAAACATTACATTGCACGATAGCAATGTTTTGTGAAAAGGGCCCTTTTACTCACAACACGTCTGAGTTTTTAGAACACTAAATTAGTTTAACCTTCCCGTCACTAATGCTTTCAACATGTTGACTCCATGTGAGGTGTTCACTAATAGTTAAACCGAGAAATATTTGTTACTACTAGTTCCGATGATTTTATGACATCAGCAACTATATATTATAATGTCCCATAAATAAATCTTTCAGTATGTACAAATTAAATTTTCATACTTTATATTGAAAAATATGATTTTATATTATTTGTCAGGCGGAACATTTGCGAAACGTAATACTCTAGTTGAGTCATCGGTCCAACACCGTTGAAATTAATAATTACAATGACAGATTCTACAAATTTTCTGGCACCAGAGAGGTACCAGGGGGGCAATTTGGAATAAGAAGAAATATTTGACAGATATCATGGCAGGGAAGTTAAATTGCTAAATAAATGTAGAATTAATGTTTCCTTGCTAAAAGAATAGTTATATTTTATTTTAAATAGATTAGAAACGAAACAAATCAATCTACGGATATTCTTAATAGAATACAAACCCAAACATTTTTACTTAAAACTCAACCTTTCAATGATGACATTATTAAAATTAACATTTGCTCAGTAGCTTTTTTGCTAGTATGACTAGCGACATCTAGTGAAAGGAAGATTATTTGTTCTCATTTTAACAGCTAATTTACCTGATGGTTAAACCGCTGTCCTTTCTTTAATGAAAATTATTTATTGCAAACTGTGAGCATAACACAAACTGTGTGAACACAATTTAGAGCCGATCCTCATTAGCCGCCCACAGTTCACTCTCGGTGCGATCTCGGTTGGGTAAATTATATTGGAATGGAATTCGACGTTATTATATATTTTATTAGACCGAGAACGAACTGTGTACGACATTATAATAAGAACTGGCCCTTAGTTGTAGTATTGACCGATATATATTCCGGTAATAATTTTACACCGATATCAGCCACTTCAACTGAGTTTCCTCGCATTTCAAACAGGAAACTATTTGGGATAATTACTAGTACTCCATATAAACTCCACGATTAACACGAGGTCAACAGAAAATCCCTGTTTCAACTTTATAATTTATAGGATTTAAATCAGTTATTTCAATATGACATTACATTTTTTTCCCCTAGTAACCGCGTAGTGGTGGTACAAGAATATCCACTACCTAATATTATCATTCACTGGGTTTCGAGAGAGGCGACAGAAAGTAAATGAACCAAGAGATGGGCGACAGAATCTTTCTGTATATATATATATATATATATATATATATATATATATATATATATATATATATATATATAATATAAGTGTTCTTTATACGTGTGTAACGCTAAAGATGCCGATTTTCAGTAAGAAATGTTCGATGATAGAACAAACTGATGATACTTTTAGTTCGCCAACTGTCACATACCACTCGGAGTTGGAACAAAAGTCACCCCATAGGTTGCCTCACAGCGTACATGCCATGCCATGGTTGCCTTGCTTAGCACGCGAGTTGGTAAGCGCAGTTTTTATTTTCTAGTTTTTGATGAGGAAGACGTTGCCGCCCATTACCTGGTTTGTCTCCATCTGTCGCCCCTTACAATAACCACGGAACGATATAGGTTAGTTGATATTCTTACAGCGACACTACACTTCCATCAAAAATAATACAAATAGGTATTAAATAATATAGTTTGATTTTTTTTTAATAGAAATGGAGACAAAATCTAGTTTGTGAGTATCTGGGTGATGAAGCTTTTATGTTATTAGTTCATGTTTTAAAATTTTGGAAACAGTACCTAACTGTAATTCAGTTGTAGAATATTAGGCTCTTCAAGAATGAAAAAAATAAACAAGACTCTTTCGCAAATAAATCAATGAAACATGCACAAATTTTATTATTTATGATTTAATATATTTTCTGAAATAAAACTTTATTAATGTATTAAATAAAATGAATAAAAAGGTGTACGATTTTGAAGGTACTTCCTTAATAATCTTTTGTATTTTCACTACATTTACTTACGTTTGAAATTTGATAATTTTGTTCTTTTTCCAACCAATATCAGTTGAGAACGCGACAAATTTACTGGAAGATATAGGGGACGTCCAATATGTTTGCATTTAAACGATCTAAAACTCAGTAGGATACGATAAACTAAGATTTATGAGAACATGAACTTTATCTATGTATTTTATGCACTGTAATAAACTTTATAAAATAAAATTTTCTGGTTGGACAAGAGTAGAAGCAACTTTCATCTTAGAATGTATAATAACCATATATCATATCACTAAACATGTAAAAAAGATATTTATAATATTTTTTAAGTGAAATGACTAAGTAACTTACAGTTCATGAACACGTGCATTAAACTATAAGCAGAACAGTCTACAAAAGAAGTTGTCATCTTTAAGAACTAAGATGGAATAATGAATATAATTGCGGGCCATAGTCGGGTTCTCAATACCCTTCAGACACAAACACAGCCGTGCAAGTCCTGCTATTTGGCGGCAAAAATAGGTGTGGTGCTTGTACCTGCCTAGGTGAACTCCCAGGATTAAAAGGGGTCCTATTACCTAGTAAAAAAGCATCACGTATAATATAAGTAGGATTTTGCGTAATCTCTAATATATAACAATTAATGTTTGTTTAATCTTATGCGTTAATCAGATTGCGGTAAACTTACAGTAGATGGTGTGCGTATCGTACCAACAAATTATTTGGAAGTAATACATCATTCAACTTTAATTAATGTATTATCAGTCTTAATTTAACGATATAACTGTTCCAAATTTAAAACTATATTTCAGAATTATTTCTTCTACGGCAGCAACGCGCCGGTTAACGCCTAGTTATGTATAAAAACCCACTACATGGAGCAGGCCATCTCTTATCTCTAAAGGATATCACATCAGTAAAAAACTTTAATTAAACTTCAATCTTCTTATTTAAATTTCGATACGTTATTCGACAAGTTTGTAAATAGACAAGTACTACATATAAATTTAATTCAGAATTCTATTGGTTGCCCCAGAGATTAAATTAACCTTTCCATCCCCATAAAAATCCCATGCAGCCGCAGGCGTCCGGAAAATCCCGAGCATTCGCATGCGACCGCACCCACCCACAGCACCATTTAAACCATTAAAACTTATATTTAGAGATGTACTTTTCTATGAAGAAGTTTGACATTTTAAAACCTATACAAAATTCTCTATCCTGTATTCTAAACAAAAGTCAGGTTTTACTTCATTACAAAAAGATTTTATTGTATTTTGATTTAAAAAAAACCAAGAGGATGTCGGCAGCGTGAAAATCACAATTATTTCTATATATTAGTCGAAATTATTTACGTAAAAGATAAATTATATTCACACAAAAAATTCATAACAATTTTATAATAAAACACTATACTAAACACTACACTAATAAAATACTAGAAAAATCCAAAAATCAACACAATAACAATCACATGAAAATGTTGTATGAAATAAACGTAGATTATAAATAAATATCCATAGACTGACTTTTTATTCCACTAGAGGATAGAAAATTTCACATTGATTCTATAAAGCCAAACTTCTTTATAGAAAAGTAGTCTCTAAACATAAGTATTTATGGGTTGAAGTGCTGTGGGTGTGTGCGGTCACATTTGATTTTGACGGAATATCAAAGCGGTCAAATTTGGATGCTTGCCGTTTGAGAGGTTAACCTCTAAGGAAACTCTTGTATTATGGGACTCGAACCCAGCAGCATGATTCTGGGATACTACTGCTTAAATGTTTAGGCTAAATTTACCTAAGTTGCCATAAATCGCAATTCAAGAGTGGCTTGACATAGTCGTATTGCTTATGGTTTTGTAAAATGTAAGAAAATTTTGTGCAAGCGATTATTGTGAGAGATGCTACTATCCAGTATCGTCTTGAATTTACAAATCTTACTACCAGTTTCCTGGTTCATATCATAAATTTCAGTTCAGAATAAAACACCAACATTTAGTTGACGAAAAAGACAATTTATTTTGATAAGATTTTTAACTTATGGATCCGGAAAAACCAAATGTTTGCGCGCTTCACATAGGATTTCTTAGCTTAGATAGCGATATTCTTACATCGCCACCACAGGCTTTTGCTTCAACATATTTCATGAATTCCTAATCGAAACGAAAATAATATAACAAATATATAACGATTGACTGACACGCTGTAATTATCAATTATCACTAGCGTGGCAGGAAACTCCTAATGTGGAACAAAGGCTTTCCTCTCATGGTTGCTATGCTTTGTAGGCGTAATAGCAAAACCAGTTTTATTTTTCATTAAAATTGTGTTGTTTTCAGGACAAAGCTAACTGCCCACTTCCCGTTTCAGCATCCCTCAGTCGCCTCTTACGACACCTACAGTATTTTATGATTTATTTGATTCTCTTACACACTTGAGGACAATCATCACATATCAGAAAGTTGTGGCATGGCTCACCAAATAAATCGTTGGTAATCTACATCTTCACTAGCCATCAATATTAGGCGGTACATTTTAACTATGTCGGCGACCAAACTTACAGGCTGAAGTCTCCATCTCATCTCCAAGTGACGCAGATCCGATAGAAGATTGGACCTACCATCAATTCACTGTTAAGAGATATACCGTTGTTGTCACGACACGAAGCGTCGAAGACAACTCTCAGTTTGGATGTTGTTTTGTTAAGCTTCACTACGGCGTGATGAGGTATGTACACACTATCTGATTTGTAGAATTTATCGTTTGATACCTTTTCCATGTATTCATGTTCCAGGTACCCATCAATAACGTACTAAATTTCTTGTGAATTCCGTGATATGCAGCTAGGTTTTCCTCCTTTGACGACATATCATCCTGAAGGGTCTTGTGGTTGTTTTCTTATAGAATTTTTCGCATCCTTCTTCCTCGGGTGTGTGGTGACTTTTGTTGAGAAAACATTGGTTTGATTCGATTTCCCAAAATAGTTTAAGATCAAATTATTCCTCAACAACTTGAGTGTGTAAACTGGCTATGGAGTTACTACAGCTTGATTCCGTTTTACGACCTTTCATATACTTTGCCCAACAGAATCCAGCCGAGTGTAGTGTTTTGCGCTATAGGAGTTCCTATTGGACCTTCAAGTAGTCCTTCTAATAATATCTGACAATAGACCTCTTCACCCAACAGCAAGTATATTTTGTTTGGAACGTTGAAATTTGGATCCGCCAATCTCATTTTTACCATACAGTAAAGTTGTATGAAAATGTGATAAGTTCGATAAGAACGTGCGCCTTCATTTTATTGTTAAAGGTTGGATCATGGGTCGATTGAAGTTTGATGTGTACTACATGTTTGTGATTTTAGAATTCGAAAATTCGAGTGACCTGTATCTGTGTTCTAAAAACTCTAAAAATTGCTTTAATGTGGGCAAGTCATTTTTAAGGTCCCAAATTTTTGTTTTCCACTGCTTGCTAGATTAACTATCTAATTCTGAGGACAAAAGATAAATCACCATAATTTCTCAATTTTCATTTTTTACACTAGTATTTTTCAACGCATTTAAACACTCGTTAGTTGTACCAAACATTTTTTAAGAGCACTTAAATTTTCATCAACAATATTTTTTTCGGCTAAAATGCCTTTTTAAAGTACAGTTAGTTACATATTTCTTATTGTTAAATCTTTTTTCCAAAAGATCCCAAAACACTGAATAATTGCCACTTGTTATTGGTAGATTTTGCAATAGTTTTTCTGCTTCACCGGTTAAATAGCTTTTTAGGTAATGAAGTTTTTGCACCTTTTGTAACGAATTATTAAAGTGAATGAGTGATAAGAAGAGGTCACGAAACGAGAAACTAGGAATAGAAATATTTGGAAGCTGCACATTAATTTGCTTTCCATTGTAGCGCAACGCGTCTTGTGCTTTGGTCGGTACGCGAGTACATTTTTGCAAGCTTGCTTTTGATTCTGTATTGTAATGTGCGTTTTCTCTTTTGATGTAAAAGTCCTTGAGAAGTAATCTAATTCTCCATAATCCGCATCACTGACTTTATTATTAAGTTGCTATTTGTTAAATGTTTTCCGCTGTCCATTAAAAATGTCAACTCTAGTTTCTATGTTGTTTGAAGTTAGTCTATCTTTAAAATTGACTATGGCCTTTTCCATTTGGTTGTACATATCTGACTGAGCTCTTATTTTGCTTTACATTGTTACTTTTATTTCTTTGAAATTCAACAGATTTTTTACAAGTCCCGTTGTAAGGGTATTTTTTCTTCATATGTCCAGTATGACCGCAATTTTCTAATCGTTTTTGTTGTAAACTCTGAGGCAAAATTGGACATGGATTCTCCGTCTAAACCACAATTCAACATGAAATTTTACAAGTCCTTGCACTACTAACAAATCTTCAAATTTGTCGAAGTTGTATATCTCTTTGCTTTATTTATTTATTTAAAAGCTTTATTGTTCTAACTATAAAGGTTACAAAGGGTGGACTTAATACAAGTTAGCATTTTCCGTCAGTCAACCCATGGCGTGGTGAGAAATTAGTGGCAGGTGACTTAAATAACCAAATATAATAAATTTATATAGATGTAACACAAATTAAAATAAGGCTTGTAATTTAAAGTAATACATACGAATAAAAAATATATAATAATCCATATATAATAATTATCATTAAAACCTACATACATATACATACACATACACATAAATACATATATAAATACATATATACATACATACATATTATGTTTGGATAAAGGTGTTTGACGATACATTATTTTGACGATATTTTTTGAGAGATGTTCCCGGATCAATCATTTGAAGGCTATCTTATTTGGTGCTTTCCTAATGTCATCAGGTAAGGAGTTCCAGAGTAGTGTAGCCTGAACAGTGAAAGAATTGCCGATAAAGCCAGTGAAATGGAATGGAACTGAAATCTTCAGATTAGTTGAAGAGCGAAGTACCTTATCTTGGTTAGAGGAACTTTATTGAAATTTTTCTTTGAGGCAAGAAGGGGATGGAAAGTCATTTAAAATGAAGTAGAGAACAGACAATATTCTGGAAGTGCGCCTTTCTCGAATAGGTAGCCATTTAAGGCAAATACGAAATTGAGAGTTGTGGTCATATTTTCGTAGGCCGAAAATAAACCTGATGCAGTTATTAAGAACGCGCTCAAGCCTATTGAGAAGATTTTGGTTCAAGTCTGAGTAACAAACATCTGCGTAACCAATGATAGGCAAAATAAGAGTTTGGACAAGCATATGCTTAGTTTTGTATGGAAGAAAGTTTCTCAGACGGTAGAGCAATCTTAAAGTAGCAGTGACTTTACGATTGACCTCAGTGATTTGTTTTTTCCAATTCAACGTCTTATCCATGTATAGACCCGGGTTTTTACCCAGACAGAGAATGGGAAAAAATTTTTGTTATAAAAAAAGGGTGGCATCACCGACCAGACAGACACAAACAACAGACTTAACCACTGAGACGTCTCCTCCCTTACGTGAACTGATTGCTGGCGGTTGCGAAGATAAGAGGAAAACCATTCCAAGACCGAGGATGCAAATTTAAGACGGGATAGGACACATAGGAGTATATCGTGGTCAACTGTGTTAAAATCGTTGGAAAAATCTACTAACTTTAGCTTTAAGGTTCAATTTATTTTCAATTTCGAACTTCTAGTTCTAATACTAAAATAAATGTAATTACTGTTTTACGCCCATACAAACTTGCTCACCTTAGTTATGTCTGCTGCTCAACTCCGTAAAATCACAAAACGCTAGGTGGCGCCACTCCTCACTGGTCACTGTTCATTGGTTCAATTTACTCTGCATCCGGCTTCGAATGCCGTGAATAAAACACCAACATTCAGTTGATGAAAAAGACAATTTATTTCTTTTTTTTGCGCCCAGAAGCGAAGTAAAGTGCTACCCCTCCGGGAAGCGGTGGAGGGAGGTGGTGAATGCACTAAGCATACCACGCTGCCGGCTGCGTGGTCATGTGAGGTTGGGCTCACTGAAAAAAATCACTGCCTCCCATAAGACACCTGAGACTGACTTTGACCTGGTAAGGTCTTTCAGCCGTATCGGAAGTGATAACACGAAACAATTTATTTCGATAACACTTTTAACTTATGGATCCGGAAAAACCAAATGTTTGCGCGAATCACCAAGAGATAGCGCCATCTATTGAGAGTTTTTAGAACTAGGATAATTGTACTGTATACCGTGTTAAATGTAACTGGAAACTATAAAGCTATCTATTTACATTAAATTGATGTTAGTTTAATCTACAACAATTAGGATATTTATTTAACAAATAGACAGCAAGTTAAGTGCAAGCAAGCACTGGAAATGATTCCGAGTTTGTTTATTTCATGTAATGCGCCATTGTTGGATTTTTATTGTCGGCTTAGACCCGACATCTTTAAAATTTCATCGCGAGAAATTGACCTTTGTCGGTCCTTACATTTGTTTGAGCACCACCAAACTATCCCTAACCTTTTCCGAATTACTCTTTAAAATTAGTATGGCGGCCATATTGTTTTGTGCCTTTTTTAGTCATTGCCACATTCCAGCTCCATCAAAGGATCTACTAATATTCCATTGTCATATTAGACGTCCGCCATATTGGATTTAGAATTAAGTCACTTTACTTATTCTGTTTCGCTCATCGAGTCCTTTCATTAGATATCCATACCATAGTAGACCGGGGTCGATAATTTTAGAAACAAAAAAAAAAAATTAAAGTAGAATTAAACCTATTGGAAAAGGAAGGGAATACCACTAAAATGATAGGAAAAATAAATTACGGGCGATCTGAGGTTAGGAAGGGGTAGGGGGGAGTTTTTGAGGGTAAAAATCGATAAATCTCGATTTCAGGCAAAACTACAAGTCCTATCGAAAAAAGTTCAATGGCAAAGTTTTAGATAATAAAAAGATCTACAACTTTTGTATCTATAGTTTTTCTACATAACCTCAAAATTCATGTGAAAAATCCAAAAAACCACCTTTTTGATTTTTTATTTTATCTTTTACAAAAAAATTGTTTTTTTTTCATGATATTTGGTGAAAACTTACCTCTTTATGTCACAAACACACGGGAATTTTGAAGATTTAAAATATTAATTTTTCACCCTATTTTGACTCGATATCGAAAAAGCACCCTAATTTTCAATCGAAAATTCTCACGTCAAAATATCTGATTTTTCAAAAATGTCGGTGGGCTTTTTGTTTGTTGATATGTCTTTTTTCTGATGATGTAAAAAAATATACATTACTATTGAAATTTTTTTCAGAAAATGCAAAAAAACGAAAAATACTAAAATTCGATTTTTTTTTAAATCTTTATGTACAATTTTGAGGTATTCATTGAAATTTTTAGTTTAATTACTCGAAAAACGATAGGTTCCATGTTAGATTAATAAACAAAAAAATTACAAACCAATTAAACATCAATATCGCAAAAAACATAGTTGTTGTAAATATTAAAACATAACATATACATTTAACATAAACACTCACGCCTGTCACCCAGAGGGGTAAGCAGAGACTACAGACTTCCATTTGGCACGATCCTTACCTCTCTCGCCTCCTTCACATCCATATACCTACGCATACATGCTCGTCGGCTAAGGGTACCCCTAATTTGGCCCGTTTTCGTTTTCTGTCTTTATGATGGTATTTCTTGATCTTTAGATTCGAAAGGCCTTTCTGATTCTAGTAGATCTTCGACATCTTCAAGATCATCATCGTCTTCGTCTCCAACATTATTTTCGGTCCGCATTGGTTCTTCATCCGCAATTTCATCTGAATCATTAACTTCCTCGTAGATTTTTTCTCCACATTGGCGCATTGTTCAGAACCATGACAATTTGAGCATAAATTTGTGCATTTTAAACCATGTTTTCGGCAGCCATATTTTAAACTATTACATCCAGTTTCACAGCTGCAGCAAATAGTTTTCGGCAATTTTTCCGGAAATAATTCCATTTCTGTAAATTTGGGCATAATTCCATGTTGATGTTGCTTCTAGCCACAATCTGTTGCTGTCAATTCATTACCCAGCCACGTTTGAAGCTGATAATATGCCCTGTAACAATGTTGTTCTGCTGCACCTTCTGTGGGTGGGAGATTTGCCAATATGAAAGATGATTTAATTTTTGCCAATTGATATTTTTGAAATCTTAATTGATTCAGTGTTATATTATCCTTTTAACATTTATAAATAGATTTATTAATGTCAATCCAATTTTTTATATCTTCTTTGTTTACATCTTTTTTTTTAAATATTAGCCAAATTTGACTAATTTTGATTGTCTAATAATGAATTTACGATAGAAAAGGAAAGCCTTTTCCGGCAAATCCGAAGGTCTCTTAGGTATATAGGTATAATTTTAAAATAGCAATAAATAGGCATCTACGCATATAATTTAAAGAAAATTCGACCAATTTCTCAAAATGTTGTAGATGTCATATTAAATATTAACTTTATTAACTTATTTAGTTGTTAATTATAGTAGTACATTTCGACTTGCAATTTTTTGTTTATAATAAACATGGAACCTAACGTTTTTCGAGTAATTCAAGTAAAAATTTTAATGAATACCTCAAAATTGTAAATAAATTTTTCGTTTTTATGCATTTTCTGAAAATTTTTCAATATTAATGTATATTTTTTTACACCATCAGAAAGTAGAGATATCAACGAATAAAAAGCCCACCGACTTTTTTGAAAAATCAGATATTTTGACGTGAGAATTTTCGATTGAAAATTAGGAGGCTTTTTCGATATCGAGTCAAAATAGGGTGAAAAAATTAATATTTTAAATCTTCAAAATTGTGTGTTTGGGACATAAAGAGGTAAGTTTTCACCAAATATCATGAAAAAAACAATTTTTTGTAAAAGATAAAATAAAAATTAAAAAAGGTGGTTTTTTGGATTTTTCACATGAATTTTGAGGTTATGTAGAAAAACTATAGATACAAAAGTTGTAGATCTTTTTATTATCTAAAACTTTGCCATTGAACTTTTTTCGATAGGACTTTTAGTTTTGCCTGAAATCGAGATTTATCGATTTTTACCCTTAAAAACTGCCCCCCCCCCCTACCCCTTCCCAACCTCTGATCACCCGTAATTTACTTTTCCTATCGTTTTAGTGGTATTCCCTTCCTTCTCCAATAGGTTTCATCCTACTTTAATTTTATTTCGTTTTTAATTATTTTTGACGGCTTTGACCCCGGTCTATAGGGGTTACAATAAAAATTATAAATCGGCGTTTTGAGGCGTCCGCTGTAAAATATTTAGAACTGTGTCACTTTACATATTGTATTTTGATCATCAAGTCCATTCATTTGATACCCATATCATAGGAGTTGCTGTGGAAATGAAAAGTCGCTACTTTGTAACGTTTGCCATATTGGATTAAAGATGGTGGCATTTAAGTAATCTTGCATTCTCTCGAAAAACAAATTTGTGTGCCAAATAACAGCCCGAAAACTTCATTGGAAAATGGTGAAATATTGATCGCAAAATTCCAGGACGTGCACACAAGTGAACTTAAATAAATGCTTTTAAAATGAAACGGGAGAAAAGTTATGATGATTTTGGAGATTCACTAAAGTTAGCCTTTCATTTGGAAGCCAAAGCATTTCCATCATAACAATAGCAATAAATATAGCAGAAAGTATAGTACAATGCTTAGACCGGTACATCAAGCTATGAGAGTACCAGTGAACGATATAAAATTGAAGAAAAATTATTTGTGGAAGGAACACACTCCCACAGAATACCAGCGTAAAATAGCAGCTTAACGTTGCTGTGTTTTCTATGGTAAATATAGAGAACCGGAGACCCTTTTTGCTGGAAACGAGGCATTTCATCTTAGTCTTCTCAGATACAACGCATCTGCATTTTGATTCGTATTTGAGGACATATGTAGATGTCTTTGGGCCACAGTCACTACTTACCATCAGGTGGACTGTGTGCTCGTTTGTCTCCTCTCCTATAAAAAAATGCGGCATTACGAAATACGATTATGCTTGTATACAAATTACGACAACCGTGCCCCGTGACAGAATGGTCAGCGATGTTGTCATTTCAGAATGAACGTGCCAGGCGCAGAACGTACTACAAAAGTAATGTCCCTGGTTTAGATATTTCCATAACATCAACATAGGCCTCCTCCATAGATTACCTCATATAGGAACTTGGTTACGAAATTTCTTATACGGTGATACGGAAAATTATTATTGTTAATTGTGTGTAAATTATTATTGTTAATTTATACTCTTATTATTAAGCTATTGCATAGCTTCTATCGCGGGCCTTGAGCGCGGGGACCGAATCCAGAAATTTATTCCGTAACGAAAAAACCTCAAGCTCCCCACTCCGACGGGCACGGAGGTGTGGCTTGAAGGCCGTGCATTGTCTAACGTCGTTTCTTTTCGGCAGTCTTCGACACGGTGTTTGTGTGCGTCCAACTAGACGTATTGTACGACTCTACGAAGCTCGCACGAATCGAGACGAGCTGCTCCGAAATCGGACGAATACAAAAGCAGCTGTTTATGAGAAAGTATATAGGTGTATAGGTATTTATGTACAACAGTGAATAGCTGTACTTGTAAAATTTGTGTATAAAGTGTTTTGAATATGAATGAATAAAGTGCATTTATTATTTATTTATTTAATAAAAGAAAAAAAATTGTTTTCTTATCGGTCACCACGCTCAAAAAGTGTAACTTTAATTAATATCAAAGAAAAAGAAATACTGCATAAATAAAATAAATAAGTAGTGATAATTGCATAAGTTAATACAAAATGCTATGCAATAGCTTTACCGCGGCAGTCCCCGAGTGCCACACGTCTTTTTTTAAGTTAATTAATGATAATATATATTATCAAAGTTAACCGTTCATAATGATTTGTTCATAACGATGAAGATGTATTTCCATAATTGTATGGCAATGGTCCGATTTTTGTCGCAGAAGCACGTCAATTCAAGTAATTTCTGTTGGAATATACCTGTCATGAAGCTAACGCAGTGTGAGTTGCCCCCTGGTTAAATTTCTGGATCGATCTGAGTAAGGCAGCTGGCAGCAACTAGATGCCTGAAGCCGAAGATCGCGATAAGTGGCTGGCCTTCATGTTTTTCAAAGAGAAAAAATGTAAATCCTTATTGGCTGTAACATGTATGGTAGTCTAAAATTAGAGAGAAAATTAAATAAGAGTTAAATTAATCAAGTAAAAAATGATTTATAGATAATTTGTGCTAATGTTTTAATCGCTTTAAGTACACAGTGTTTCGTTTATTACATGTCTTTCATTACGCATTCGTTAGCAAAGCACACTTAGAACAGTAAAAACACTGAAATTTAAACTGTTCGCGGTATACGACACTAATTTAAATAAACAAACCCTTGTTTATCCTCTTACCAAGCTTAAATTTCAAGAAATAGATAATTTTAAATATTGTTGTGTGAATAAGTCAACTAGCGCCATCTAGTGTCAGGAACGAGAGCGAGGGGAGCTTTGCAGAGAATGACATCACCGATCTCTCGACCGACAGCGCCGCCCGAAGAACTAAGTTTCTAGAAAATCTATACTCGATTTCTCGGTACCTTGCGCGTGTTTACTTGAACATTCCGGATGTTTTGTTGATTTGAATAAATAGGTGGCACAAGATGCGATCGAGAGAGAGTTTAACTCGGCGACACAAGCGAAGCTTCGGAGCGAAATTAAGTGAATTAGTGTTTTTCAACTTTAATTTGTATAAAGTAAATTAAAGTGTTAATTTAGGTAATTTTATCGGCAATTTTTATTGTCACGAACCTCAAGCTCGTAACAATTGGTGTCAGAAGTGGGATAAAATAATGCCGATTTTACCTAAGGAGGAAACGGAGGGTGTCCGTACCCGAAGTCAACGCCAGCAGGAGACGGACCAGAGGAGATTTGGTGGTGCAACGCCGCAGATGTCTGAGGGCCAGCCGCCGGCTACGGAAGCCGGTCCGTCAGCAACTTCTACGTCTGTGGTACCTGACTTAGGTGCTCTGATGGTGATGCTGCAGGAGCAAGCTCGCCGACAGGAGGAACAGGCTCGCCAGCATGCGGAACAGGCACGCCAGTTGAAAGAGCAGCTGCAGAGCGGACAGGAGGAACAGGCCCGTCAGCAGGCGGAACAGGCTCGTCGGTCGGAAGAACAGATGCTCCTCATTAAGGACCTTCATGCTACCTTTGGGAAAGAGATAAAGGAGGTGAAGGATAGGGTTGCTCAACATGACAACCGCCTGTCGGAAGCTGAAACCCAAATCAAGGAAGCTAAAACCCAAATCGACCAAGTGAACAATCGGGTTGATTATGTGGTGGCTGATGTGAAGAAAACACTGGACGACCTCAAACTGGGTGATGGAACAACAGCTCCCGTAGTAGTTACAACACCTTCGCTACGTGGATTCAAAGTGCCGCCGTTCGACGGTACCTCTTCCTGGTCAGCCTACAAGATCCAGTTCGAGGCTGTTATGAAGGCGAACGGCTGGAATAAAAGCCAGGCCATGACTGCTCTCACACTAGGCCTGCGCGACCAGGCCTTAACAGTTCTGGAAGCTCTCGGTGAGGAAGTGACTTATGAGCAACTCCTTGAGGCATTGGAGGCGAGATATGGCGACGCTCACCTGGAACACGTCTTTCGTGCGCAGCTTAAAGATCGTGTGCAGCGCAGCAACGAAAACCTGCAGCAGTGGGCCCTGGAGGTGGAGAAGATGGTTCGTAAAGCGTACCAGTCTGTACCTGCGCTCATTGGAGGGAACCTGGTGCAAACATTCATCGACGGCATCCGCGACCTGGAAGTCAGAGCTGCTGTAAGGCTCGGGCACCACGAGACGCTTAAGGACGCCTTGGCCCATGCACTGGAGGTAGAAGCCGTGCGGCAGGATCATCGTTCCCATCGCGTCAGGGAGGTTGCAGCAGCTACAGTTCGCGACCGCAACAAAGGATACAGCCCTAGGTGCTATGGCTGTGGGGAAAAGGGCCACCTTCGATCCAGCTGCCCTAAGCGAACCGCAGAAAGGGAAAGTGAACGATATCAGGAGGGTAGTGCAGCTAACGGCACTGCCTGGCGGCGACAGGATCATCGTTCACCTCACGCTAGGGAGGTTGCAGCAGTTACGGTTCGCGACCACAGTAAAAGATACAGCCCTAGGTGCTATGGCTGTGGGGAAAGGGGCCATCTTCGGTCCAGCTACCCTAAGCACACCCTAGGAAGGGAAGGTGAACGGTCTCAGAAAGGAAGTGCGGCTAACAGCACCGCCCAGCAGCAGCAGGAATACGACTTTGAGATCGAACATCGCAGCGAGAAATCTCATGGCAACGCAGATGCATTGTCAAGAAGACCTTGTCCTGAAGATGGCAACCATTGTAGTAGGCAAGGTAAGGAAGTGGTATCCGTGAGGATGCTCAGGACAGACCACCTCAGCAACGGGTGGAAGGACAGCCTACGACGTGCACAGCAGGAAGATCCAGACATCAAGCCGATTCTGGGATGGATGAAGGCCCGTGCTACCAAGCCTAAGTGGAGGGACGTCTCAGCGATGAGTTCAACCACGAAAAGCTATTGGGCCCAATGGGACAGCTTGCTGCTTCAGGATGGAGTCCTGTGCCGTAAATGGGACAATGGTCGAGGAGACAGCTGTCGTTTGCAAATGGTTGTCCCTAAAGCTAAAGTGCCGAATGTTCTACAGCTGTGCCATAATGGTCGTTCAAGAGTCCACCTGGGAGTTAAACGAACTCAGCTGAAGGTCCGAGAACAGTTTTACTGGGTCCATTATCGTGACGATGTCGAGGATTGGTGTCGTACATGTACAAGTTGTGCGGCTGTAAAGGGACCTCAGACTCGTAGTAGAGGTGCATTGAAGTTGTACAATGTTGGTGCACCATGGGAGAGAATAGCCATTGACGTGGTGGGGCCGTTTCCGGAGAGTGAAAGCGGTAACAAGTATTTCATGGTTGTGATGGATTACTTCACTAAGTGGCCAGAAGTTTTCGCCATTCCAAATCAAGAAGCTTCAACAGTTGCAGATAAACTAGTTCATGAAGTCTTCTGTCGTTTTGGTGTACCTTTAGAGATTCACAGCGATCAAGGAAGGAATTTTGAGTCTCAAATATTCCAGGAAACTTGCCGAGTTATGGGTACTCATAAAACAAGAACGACTTCTTATCACCCGCAATCTGATGGAATGGTGGAACGATTTAATCAGACATTGGAGAGGTACCTAGCAAAAGTTGTAGACAATCGGCAACGAGATTGGGACAAGCACATACAACCATTTTTGTTGTCATATCGAAGTTCTGTTCACGAAAGTACAGCAGTGACACCAGCTTTCGCAAACTTTGGAAGAGAATTACGGCTGCCTGCAGACCTGATCACTGGGATACCACCTGATGCCCCACGCAGTATAACCGATTATGCATATGACTTGCGGAACAAAATGAATGACATATATGAGCACGTCAGACAATCGGGCCAGCAAATGTCTGAGAAAATGAAAACCCGGTATGACCGCAAAATGAACAATAAAGGGTTCAACGAAGGTTCATTAGTGTGGTTGCACAATCCAGTCCGCAGCAAAGGGAAATCTCCTAAGCTTCAAGCTAAATGGGACGGCCCGTACCGGATTGTAACCAGGATCAACGATGTGACCTACCGGATACAGAAAGGCGCAAGAGGGACTCCTAAGATCGTCCATGTGGATCGCTTGGCGCGTTATTATGGGACCGATAATGCTCGGGACGAGCATGTCTTAGGAGGGGGCAGTGTTGTGTGAATAAGTCAACTAGCGCCATCTAGTGTCAGGAACGAGAGCGAGGGGAGCTTTGCAGAGAATGACATCACCGATCTCTCGACCGACAGCGCCGCCCGAAGAACTAAGTTTCTAGAAAATCTATACTCGATTTCTCGGTACCTTGCGCGTGTTTACTTGAACATTCCGGGTGTTTTGCTGATTTGAATAAATAGGTGGCGCAAGATGCGATCGAGAGAGAGTTTAACTCGGCGACACAAGCGAAGCTTCGGAGCGAAATTAAGTGAATTAGTGTTTTTCAACTTTAATTTGTATAAAGTAAATTAAAGTGTTAATTTAGGTAATTTTATCGGCAATTTTTATTGTCACGAACCTCAAGCTCGTAACAATATGATAATTAAATTCGTAGTGAATTATTTTGTCATAGCTTAGTACAAATTAAATATCTAAAAATATTTACAGTATGTACCTGTAAAAATAAACAATATATTTTTTTATAAATTTTTTGTCACTGTAATATGCATAAGACTAATTATATAAATTGGTTTCTTAAAACTGTTCGAGTGATTATTTAATCGAATTTTTGTATATTATAGTTAGTAATGACATATAGATATGAGACGTGGTACTTTATTGCTGGCCGTGTAACGAAGGTAAAGGTCTCTCAGCAGCTTTGAATAAGGCTATGCTCCGTGTGACAGACTTAGTAATGAGGATAAAAGCAAAGTAACGGACTAGCTCAACAGATCAGTAAGCTGAAGAGGCAATGGCCCAATAAATATAGCTCGAATATAAAACCAATGAGGAAGAAAGTTTCTCGAGGGGCAGCATCGTACCGGTTAGCGAAGTGTAGGGATGGATGTGCATTTACTTTTTGACTTTTTTTTTTAGTTTATTTTATTACATTAAGCAAACTCATCAGGGATCTACACATAAAGTAAATACGAAAACTTTATTTGTCTATTATGTGAAAATTTGAAACCTTAACAAGTCAATACTATCAAAGTGTGAACAAAGCAGCGAATTGTAAAAATGTACAAACAAAAGAAGTGAACTTTAATTAGATACTTATCTGTAAAATATTTTACCACGAAGTTTAATGAGTGCAGATGTTGAATTTTTAAAGGAACGGAAGAAGTTAAAGGGACATAATTTTACATTAAAGCCGTTAGAGATAGAAAATTTAAACACACAAAAAATACAATGGAGTGCAATTACGAGTATAACTAAGGATGAATTTAGTTTCATAAAATTAAAACAACACGGTTATATTTTTCTGTTTCTTCTTAGAATTCATTTTTGCGTACTAAAATTAACATATGGAAATATAAACTTATTCAGAAATGTATATACAAAACATCATTAGGTACTTTAACATAGTAACCACGCGGCGTTCATTCCATAGAAACGTATTCCTATGTTTTCTCCCTGGATACTGATACTAGAGCAAACCGCTCACCTAATACAAAATTGGTGTAACTAGATAACCTTAATTTTTTATATCATAAATCTGCGAATAATGTTTGTAGGGCATCTTCAGTTTTTTTAGATAATTGAATAAAAAATATCCAAGAGAAATAAAAATGATACCTAACAAATATTTATTGATTCCAGTTAAAGCGTAGCCTAAATCAGCTCGGTGGTCTAATGATTATGTTTAAAGTCATTGCTTTCTTATACCATAAGTAATACCTGTGTTTTGGGATACGTTTTCTAAATATATAAGTTGCTATTTTTAGGCAATTTTTGACGTCTACGTGGCGCAGTGGCTTAGCATCGAGTGGCTGCACTATGTGGGCCGCGGGTTCGAATTCCGCACGGAACAAGTATTTTTATGGCCTACAAATAATTGTTCCGGGTCTAAATGATGTGAGGGTTACTTTTTTTAATTAAAAAAAATTTCAAGAAATTGAGGTGATTTACAATTAGACTGTATGATTTTTGTATGCATGTTTACGTAATATATATGTATTAATTAAAAACATATTTTGATGATTCTTTTTAATTAAATGGGTTGATACTTCACAAGTAATCTCATATTGAAGTAATTGAAATAATGACACCCTTTTTTAAATAAGGGGATAAATTCTTTAATGTGGCTTTTTAGACGACATAATTAAGATTACATTATTAAGATAGTTTTTTTGGTGACATGACAGAGGGCGCGGTGACGTAAACATTGTTTGTTTAAACGCTCGTCGATTTTAAAGTTTTAAAAGTGTAATCACGACAAAAATTAGACAAACTTATGTTAAAACAGTGCAGAATAGTGGAGACCCTGACTACAAGTGTTATCAAGTGAATAATTCCAAAAATAAAGGACAAAATTGCAAAACAAAGTGAGATGAAGTGATGTGAAGACAATGACATTTTAAAGAAAAACTAGCCAATGTGCTTTAAAAATCGTGTAAACATTGGAAATTTGAACATTTTTGTGCATTAAAAATAAATAAATAGTTTTCCGTTTAAAATTACACCGAAAAATTGCAAACCTAACCTACAAAATGAATTGTTAAAGTCATCCCCACACAGTAGCACGAAAATCGATTAGAAACTCGGCGCACAACGACATCTAACGGATGACCTAAACAATAAGAAGTATCAAAGAAGAGTGACATCTGTCTCCGCTCAGGGAAACTACTTCCAAAGCATACTTACACAAAAACGTCCAGAAGTTTACATAGTATAGCACCTTACTCACAGAGGGCATCACAGAGCTTAAGTATACAATACGGCCTAAAGTTAACAGAGGGCGCCACTATGTCAGAAATAGGAAAACTTTTTAAAGAACTAAGATTAGATATTAAAAGAGACACTGAAGAATCACTGCTGAATTTAGAGACCAGTATCACGAGCAAAATAAATGATAAAATAGAACAAAATTTTAACTTCTTACAAAGGGAACTTGAACAAATTAAGGAAACTAACTCCAAATATGACAAAAGAATTAGTGCCATAGAAAAACACATTAGGCAAAGGAATGTCATATTCTTTGGGGTACAAGAAGGTGAAAAATCATATCAGGAGTTGGAAGGAACCGTGTTACAAACTATTAAAGACGAGCTTAAGCTGGAATGTGACAGAAAAGAATTAGAGACGGTCCGGAGAATGGGAAAATACTTAAAAGACAAAGTGAGACCTATCGTCGTAACATTTACAACGTACGGCAGGAAGATTACAATTTTGAAAAACAAGAAATATATACAAACGAAAACTATTTATATGAAAGAAGATTTTCCACCTCAAATCCTAGAAACGCGTAAAGAGTTACAAGAACAGTTAAAAAAAGAGAAGGAAGCCGGAAAAATAGCCTTCCTGAGATACGACAAACTTATAGTTCGAGAACCACCCATGAAAGACAGCAACGAAACAGAAGAAGAAAAGACAAACAAAACCAAAACAGAAAAAACTAGGAAAAAGAGAGAGTTAGAAATAACTCCTCCCCACCAATTAATAGATTCAAACAAGAACACCGCACAACAACAAGCAATAAAAAAGAATAAAACATATAAAATGGGAAAAAATCAGAGCTCTATGAAAAATTTCTTCACTAAACAAAATGTTATTTCAACTAAAAAACCCGAGGAAGGGGAAACTCCTTACTCTTCAAATGATTCTGATGAATAGCAATGAAGAAAACTCCAGAAAAATGAAAACACTGCACCCTCTAAAACAAAAAACAAACGTTATATTTCAAAGACAAACACAAAACCTACAAATCCTCCCCCAGAACGGCTCGTCACCGCGGGGGTTGTAGACGACCACCCTCCAAACCTAAAAAAAAATATTATAGATCTACATTCAATCTCAGATCATTAGCAAATGAAGCAAGAATAGCTGAATTGGAATACGCGATATCGCAAATTAATTGGGACATTATCGGTGTAGCCGAAGCGAGAAGACTGGGTTATAAAATAGAAGACAGGGGAAGATATCTTCTTTATTACTATGGGGAAAAAAGGGAGAGAAAGGTGTCGGATTCCTGGTAAAGAAACAAAACAATACAGAAGTACATGATTTTATAGCGATATCCGAGAGAGCTGCTGTATTACAAGTAGGTATATACGGAAAGAAATTCTCTATAATCCGAGCATATGCACCTACGAAAAGAGCCACTACAGTTGAAATAGAAAACTTTTACGCCGATCTTGACAAAGCTATGAATAAATGCACAAAAAATATAATATTTCTGGGAGACATGAACGCAAAAATAGGATAGGCTTTTGAAAAGAAAATGAAGAATTAGTAATGGGAAGGTATGGCTACGGAAAAAGGAACGATAGAGGAGAAACGTTCATACAATTCTGTCTTTAATACAACTTAAAAATCTCTAACACAACTTTCAAAAAATCTAATAAGCTTCGGTGGACCTGGAAAACACCTGATGGAAAATCGAAAAACGAAATTGACTTCATAGTTACAAATGTCACAAAAAATATACAAAACGTAAATGTAATGAGCAAATTGCACCACCCTAGTGACCACAGAATGATTAGAATTACTTTAAATGTACCCAATATATAAAAAACGAAGGAAGGGTAGACCATTTAAAAGATGGAGTGACGACATCGTAGAAATAGCCGGAAACTTATGGTCCAAACGGGCAAATGATAGAGCCACCTGGAATGGTTTGGAGGAGGCTTTCACCGCAAAAGGCGGCCCTTACACCTAACAATACTAACCTTATTTAAAAACAAAACTAACATTACTAACAAATAAATAAATAAGCATGCATAATAGTAGATAAGAAATATATACATGTAAGGGATTAAATAAAGCTAATATAATAATATTAAGATAGTTTTTAATAAAAAGTAATAGCTTTCAAGGAAATAAAAGGAATAAAACACTTTCACATTATAAATTCGTTGCGAAGACATGTTATATAGAAGAACTGGAAGCCCCGACTACATAATGTGGAATTGTTTTCTTCTTTTTAGTTGTCTGAAGTCAGTAGGTTATGGTATACCTTTACATATGGTGGGGTAAGTTATTGACATGGCTTTCACGCATCGGACACAAGGGCGTCCGTTGCCCTAGTGATATGGAGGCCGGAGAGGAAGGTGCGTCATGTGTTTTGGTACGCCTTACCTGAGAAGGAGGTGGGGGAAGAGTAGTTCTCCTCCGAGGAAGTATCGCATTGGGATGACCGGCATTGTTAGAGCTGCGCAGGACAGGATTATAGCCCACAAGTGTGAGTACAAGTGCTTGTGGGCCTTTGTAGTGTGGCCTGCAATTTAAGTGCTTCCAACTTCCTGACTCCGGGCTGTTGCATAAAAGTTCTTGTTAGCCCCGCCAATATGTGGCAAAGGTGGAACAACATGGAGTTTCAGTCGGTGCAAGTCCGACATAACCTGTTCTTGCCTCCACAAGGTGGGTATGCGTAGGCATTTCCCCATGTACAATAAAAAAATGTTATGGTATACCCCATAGTTTTCTCCTATTATAACCACGGAACGAAATGTGATGGATTCTTTTATGCCTCCACCGCATGGCTATGAACTAGAAGTCATCGTAATAACAAAACGCAAATGAATATTTGTTTACAAAATAAATCTACTAAGTTTCGCTTGAATGAAAATAATTTTACAATTTTTATCTTGTTTATGTCCTTGGGGGAGGCCTATGTTCAGCAGTGGACTTGTGAAGTGCTGTAATGATGATGATGATGATGATGATGCGCTAATATTGTTTTACTCCCTTCATGAACACCAGTGTAAAGTTTAATGCTGCTGTGTTTCGTGAATGTAGACCGGACTCTTTTCACTGGCAAAGAGGCCATTTCATTTCTTTCCATCTTAGGCCTCTGGGATAACAACGCATCTACACTTTGACTCCAGATAGTAGATTTATTTGGGCTGTTAGTACGAAGTGATTAAATGGGCATTATTCATAATGCTCTGGTAATATGAATAATGCTCAATATGAGTAAGCAAAAAAAACAATCGGAAAAAATAAATTGACCGGGATTTCTAAATAAAGCCCGTTACTTATTGGGCAGAGTAATAAAAAGATGGAAGTTCTATTCATACCATAATCGAACGATATTTTTTTATATATACGATTACATACCCTACGATTTATTTATTTTTGTTTGTCCGATTTATTTAAAATTTTAAATAAAAAATAAGATAATTAGACATTTGAATAAAATAAAGTATATATATATATATATATATATATATATATATATATATATATATATATATATATATATATATATATATATATATATAGTACGATTAATCTATTTGCGTCTAATTTACCAACCCAGCAATATCAGTGACAGTAGGTTAATTTGCGGTTGGGTGGCCCTCGAGCTACCCTAAAGCTGTGTATATTAAAATGATATAATTGTTAACCATAAATAAATAAAAATATAATATAGAAAGAAAACAACTTTTTAATTTTAAAATTAGCACGAAAACGCATGTTTTATTTACTTAACTATTCTATATATATTTATATATCTATCACTTATCATATTGATAATTATTTGTTAATTGTACGGTTATCGTGTGATTGACAAATTAATTTTTCAGTAACTTTAATATTATTAATATTATTGTCTTAAAAGTTATTAACATGGTTAGATTTGGCTAAGTAAAGTTATATCAAACTGCCTAAAAGTTACGTAGCAGTATTTATAAAGAACAGACATTGTGATAAATAATTTTAAATCAGTATTAATTACATAGCCCGATTTTACTTGCCATTATTCATACGGTCTGGATATTATAAATAGTGCCCTTATTAATGATAGTAAAATTAATAATAATATAATTAATCACTGGGTTCATATCAAAGTCACAGCAACCACTGTGTCTACTTTTAACCTTTAAAAAATATTGTTCTTTATTAAGAATGATCAATATGTTCAAAACACTGTTAGATTAAGATCTATTTAAAATTTCATTGAAACTCATGAAAGACATTAGGTAATTAAAGCTCGTATATTGTATAATTAACAAATGTGGTTGTGTTTCTCAAACAAAGTGACTTTAATTTAATAAGAACCAAAACGAAGTGCTAATATATTATTACGTGTGCAATGTTATATTTTGCTATGGTCTTGTTTACTTATTTAGATTTAAGTTTTGAGTTTATTCAACTTTACCTAAAAGTGAAATTCGATGTTTATATTTTGTTTTGATGTATATAAAATTTCCAGTAATATAAGGAATCATCCATTTGTTCGGTTTTTGAGTAGTTTTTCTTATCTTTCCCTTTCATAATAATTAGTACGTACATCACTGTGGTCATGGTAATATTAGTTATTAGTGTTATTCATGAAACCAATATGTCATCATCATCATCATCATCATCATTACAGCCCTTCACAAGTCCACCGCTGAACATAGGCCTCCCCCAAGTAATGCCCCAAAGCACGGTTCTGAGCCACCTGCATCCATCGACTTCCTGCATATCTTACCAGGTCGTCGCTCCATCTAGTGAGGGATCGCCCTACACTACGCCTACCAGTACGAGGCTGCCACTCGAGAACCTTTTGTCCCTATCGGTTATCGGTTCTTCGAGCTATACGGCCGGCCCATTTCCATTTCAGCTTACTAATCCGTTGGGCTATGTTGGTCACTCTGGTTTTACTGCAGATATCCTCATATCTGAGTCTATCACGCTGAGAAACTCCGAGCACAGCCCTCTCCATAGCTCGCTGAGCGACCTTGAGCGTCCTCATACGGCCAGCAGTGAAGGACCACGTCTCAGATCCGTAAGTCATCACTGGCAACACGCACTGGTTGTACAATCTAGTTTTTAGAGTTTGAGGTATACCTGACGAGAAGATATGTCGTAATTTCCCGAACGCTACCCAGCCGAGTCGAATCCGTCGATTGAACTCTCGGTCGAATTTGGACTTACCTAGTCGGACTATTTGTCCCAGGTAAACGTACTCGTCAACAACTTCGAGCATAGTGCTCCCAACAACTACCAGCATAGGTGTGACATGGACATTATCCATTATCTCACGTATATACATTTAAAAATCAAAATGCAGATGAGTTGTCACCCCTGGGACAAAGATGGAATGCTTTTTACACAATTATTTAAACAATTAAAAAATATATTAATATATACCACAGGTCTTGATGAAAAGTGCTAAACATTTGATAAAACAATTTTTAGGGATTTAATTGCTTTTAATATACTTATTTACTTATTTTTAACTGCTGACATTTCGGTTGCTTTACAGCACCCGTGGTCGTGTAAAGAACCCGAAAAGTCGGGAAACAAAAACAAGTACGTTAAACGCGATAAAATTCGTAAAAATAGTTTTATTCTATGTGTAGTGTTCGCGTAAATATAAGAATAAGAAAAATATAAATATGAGAAATCATTAAGCATTTCATAATTCAATAATATCAATGCTGGAATTAAACTAAAACGGTAACTTAGTTCATGTTTTATTTTAGAGAAGATAGGACAAAAGACACCGCATTATTCAGCCACCGTGATCCACGTGAATATGTAATACCAGAGGAATTTCAATACGTTTCCGGCCTTTGACAAAGGAGGTTTTCTAGAAAATAACTGTTCCTAACAGTCCGAAAATGTGCTGCTAATAGTAGATTCATAGTCGTCGTTAAAAATCATAAGAAAATACTGTCAGTTCCCGCGTGACATTTATGACGTTCATCGAAAAATCTTGTTCTCTCTATTAGATCCTATTGACATATCTTCATCGTTTGCTGTTCTAGACGTGCGCCTCTAGTCTATTATATATATATATATATATATATATATATATATATATATATATATATATATATATGTATATATATATATATATATATATATATATATATATATATATATATATATATATATATATAACATACATATATACATAAACACTCACGCCTGTCACCCAGAGGGGTAGGCAGAGACTACGGACTTCCATTTGGCACGATCCTGACACACCTCTTTCGCCTCCTTCACATCCATATATCTACGCATACATGCTCGTCGGTTAAGGGTACTTCTAACGTGGCCCATTTTCAAAATATCACCAATTTGGTCGATAAACTGGTATATATATATATATATATATATATATATATATATATATATATATATATATATATATATATATACATAAAGTTATGACATCATTACAGCAATCAAACTATGTTAAATAACTTTGTCAAGTTTACAACATTATCCAGTAACAAAAGTATGCATAATCTGTAACGATTTTTTTACTCTTTCCAACTCAACTTAATACGAGTAATAAATTTTAGTATTATAATATCTAAAATTCATTTTTTTATAAAACTTCACTCTTATAGATTCATTATCGTATGTTGTTGTGATAAGTATTGTTCATAATTATAGTCTCTCTCGGCTGTCACCGAGAAGGGTAGGCAGAGACTACAGACTTATATAACAATCCTGACACAATTCTTTCGCCTCTTCCACATCTTATTTGGTCGATAAACTTCATTGTGGAGTGTGTTAACCACCAAATAAGCGATTTGGTGGATAGGCTTATTTTAATATTAGTTAGGTAGAGGAAAATGTAAATAAGGGTCCTTTTACGGTTGTATATTGTCTCCCTTTCGATGACTATCAAGACTTATTTAATGTTTTAGCCGTGGAAAGGTAATAATTTTGTTTTAATCATCACACCAGTATTAATTCCAGAGGTGAATATTGGCCTATATAACGATATAAGAAGACCTTGCCACTTGACACTTGATTTTTGAGGTCTAGTATATTGGACTATAAGAAACTTTTTTTAATAGATAAAGGAGCAATCGAGCTTGCGGTTCCCTTTATGGCACTGGTTGTCACTTACTACCACTGCCCTTTAATAATCGCAGGTGCGTTACCGGCCTTTAAGAAAGGAATAAGTTCTTTTCTTTATTTCAGCCAAAATTTCGGACGGTTATTCAATTTCTACGGCAATTGAAAGATTGACTATGGGTAAATAAAAGTGGGGCAGCGTATGTAAGTACCTATCGCAGTTTGTTTTTTATCTTGTTTATTGGTGATCTGCAGTCAACTTCAAAAAATAATGATTTTATCCTCTTTATTAGTCCATAAAAATCCACAACTTGACCTCCTAGTCCCAGCAGCGACCTGGTATAGGACTTCGCCACCGACCACGTTTTAATTGTCCCCGTGACCCCACAATAAACACCTCAGCGTGCGACCACCCAAAAATGCAGAGGATGGCAAGTAGCGCCTTACCATACCAATACTCTTCTTCCTCCTGACTATGGAACACTTCCTCCCCCTGCTGAAGAATAGGTTGAGAAAAACTCTCACACAAAAACCCACCTGAGTGGGCTTGTCAAGCCCATAGATAATAAGGAATACCAAGACGAGGAGGCCTTTTAATTGGATTTCTGTGATTTATTCGCGTCAGTTGCATTAATAAATTCATTCTTTCAAATCGTGTAGTGGCTGTCATAAGAGGCAGCTGGAGTAAACTAAACCACAAGGTGGGCAGCGGCATTTTCCTGATAACAGCTGAATAAAAAAACTGCAGTAGCCAACGCACTTGCCAAGCAAGCCCTTCTATGAGGTAATGTGTGGGGGAGGCCGTGTTCAGGAGTGGACTTTTGATAGGCTGTATTGGAAATACATTCATTCAGTACAGCCCGCCAAAGTACATACAAAAGTATGTAATTTTGACGTAGTCCTCTCCTATATATTGCTTATAGAGATAAATATTTGTCAGTGACACCACTTGGCAGGCGAATTAACGATCGTTTCTTTAATTTATTAACTTCCCAGTGGGATTACTTGTGGGAGCCGTGGTAGCTCAGTGGTTAACGCTCGCTGCAAATGTAACAGAACGCGAGTAACCCGGGTTCGATCCCCGCCGGCACCAATGAAATTGTTAATTGCAATTTTAAGTGCTGATTTACCACGTGCTCGGCGGTGAAGGAAAACATCGTGAGGAAACCTGCATGTCTGAGGAATAAGAAAAAAATATTTCGAAGACACGTGAATTTCGTCAACACGCATTTGGGCAGCGCGGCGGACACTTCCTTGCCCTAAACCCTCTCAGAAATGAGGGGAGGCCTGAGCCCAGCAGTGGGACGTATATAGGCTGTAACTTTACTTTTTTTTTACAGCGGGATTACTTTGATGATGATAACGAATTCACGGGCTTAAAGAGAAGAAAAAGGAGGTATTAAATGTACAAACAATTTCAGTGAGTAAAGTCTACCACAGTCTACACAAAAAATATTTCTCTTGCAGTAAAAGCATTGAAAGCATTCTCTCAAAAAGCATCGCAAGTATTTATGTGAACTCCTAAAAGTAAACCCTAGATACCTGTGGTTACTTTTATAATTTGAACAAAACAAAAACATGCGAAACTCATGACTGTGGTAGACAAGTACGAGAGTTAAAATAACCTATTATGTAAAAGCATATAATCCTCGAAGGTTATACTCGAAATTCTTTATAAGACTTGAATTTTCCTGTTTGTTTAGACAGTTTTATTTGATTCATTGTCTATATTTATCGTAATTCTTCCGAATTATATTTCAACCAGTACTTCATGTAATTTCGTAACCAAACTCTATCCCCATGAAATATTCTTTTGTATACTAAGAAGTCCTCATGGATATTTGTTGCGATGGTGGTAGAAAGGCTATGTCTTAGTGCTAAAACCCCACGGTGTTCATTCATTTACCTTTCCAGTCCCTACGGCCGCAGCCCATTTAAGCTACTGTAGTAGAGGAGCTGGATTTATCTACGGCACGGGGCTCGTGGGAATACCGTACGCGCCTCCTTGAGACCTTATTGATAAGACGAAGGACAATCCTCGTAGGCCTCACTGAATTGTTTGACAGACACTGGACTATTCCGTTGCCCTATACCTATAAATAAACCACGCGGCTGTTTTCGATATAGAGCATGGATTATTATTTTTCATTTCATTGTATAGACAGTATTTTTAAATGCAATGCTATGTATAGTGAAATTATTTTAAATAAAAACAATACGAATTATAAAAACTATTTACTTTAAAACTAGTACATTTTTAATAATTATAAAGGCTATCACTATTTTGAAATGAGATTTTTGTACCATAATATACTGTTAAAACACAAGTTAGTGTTTATTAATGTAATACTAGCAATTCCGTACCTGAAATTCCGTACGTGTGAAAAACTTGCAGATCTGTAATAGTTAGTCTACCTTATCATAGTTTTGTTGTAAAAAGATGTTGAAGTAATAAAGGTTGAATTTGTATTGCGTTGCTCTCTAATCTCCTTCTTCGTGAAGTTTATAATAATAGTTTTAGCTATTCAACAAAAATTTAAAAAATTATTATATATGTCTTAATAGCTCGAATCTTTATAGAAGCCAGTTATTACTATTTACATTAAAAATCCGATAACTTTAAATTATTTAATAATGAAAAACGAAAAACAAAACATAAAAATATTTTTATAACAAAGTAGCTAGACTCGTTTGTAACGGACTATCTTGTTATTTTAAATAAAAGTACGTTTCCAGCCTCACAGTTTTTTTTTCAAATAGTTCTGTTTTTTCTTCACTCTTTCGAGACTTAAAGTTATGGATTTTAGAGTAAAATATGTAAATACATATTTGGCATAAAACTTGAACGTTATCGTTTTTCAATTTCTTAATAAAACTAAAAATAACTTCCTTACATTGTAAGTAATTTTACGAAATATTAAGAAAATAACTTTTAAAAGCTTTCTCAAATATTATCTTTCAGGATAAAAAACAATCATTTTCTTAAAGCAGTGTTCACAATTCAAAACACTTTCAACTATAAACTTTCAAATATTATGTAAATATGACTTATTCAAAGTTGAGGAAGTTTTTTTAATATCTTATCATCATTACAGCCTTTCATCTGTTCACTACGAGTAAATGGTTACCTTCAAGAAAGGCCACAAAACACAAAGCCACCTCATGTTTTTCTACATTTCGTTCCAAGTTGTCACTTCACAAGGGAGGCTGCCCTACACTAAGATTGCCACTCGACTATCTTTATTCCCAATCAATTGTCGTTTCTTGAAGCTAAGCTAGCCTGTATATTGGCGGGGGGGGGGAGGGGGTAGTCTACTCCTGTTTGAAATTATCAGTAGGACTAGATTAACACCTATTGTGCTCTCCTGTCCGGCGAGCAATTTGGCGAATTGCTCTGGGGCAGAGCGCAAGTAGTGTTGATCACCGAGACGTCTGCGGCTGAACCACAATCGCAAAAGAACCAGGGAGGTGAAAACAAAAAGTTCTCTAGACCTTATAAGCTTAGTGGGGCAGCAAGGAAGAGGTACTGAGGGCTGATAGCAGGTGAGATAGGAGCCGAAGAGGCCCACTCTCTCTGCCAGTAGCCTGGGGATGAAATTCCTCTGTCTAAACCTCCCTCAGTTCCATAGGCAAAAAAACGCGTCAGTCTGAGGAAGAGTCCCACAAAGACTAGCCCAGGAAATCTGTGAAGCTGGCAACGGGGGAGAAGAAACTCGCTCCAGTACCGTGACTGGCTTCGCGCGTGTAGGAATTCGCAATTTGAATCCTAAGAGTGTGGAGAACATGCGGCTGGTCCACCGGGCAATAACACAGGCCATCGCTAAGACGGCTTTTAGAGCACAGCTGGGAATGGGACAAAATTTTCGGGTTTCACTCACAATCCAGATTGGATTCTGGTAACGTGCTTAAACTTGAGTACACTTTACCAAAGTCTTTTAGACCTATAAGCCTAATTCCTTTCTTATTAAGACATTGAAAACGGTTATAGATAGATATATTAGGGATGTAGCTCTAGCTACGAGGCCCATACATTACAACCAGCATACTTACTGAAGAGGCCAATCAACGGAAACAGCGCTGATCAGTGTTTTTTGACAGGGTCGAAAAAGCACTGGAGGATAAAGAAATAGCTCTTTGTGCCTTTCTGCAGATTCTCCGAAAGTAGCCCCACATCACTGCTGATTGGGGGCCTGACATCTAAAAATGTTGACCCCACAAACATCAGATGGGTGAAGTTGATGCTCTCAAACAGAAAGGCAAAAATAGCGCTGTTACAAATTTCGATTGAGGTTGCAACTACAAGAGGCTGTCCACAAGGAGGTGTTTTGTCACAGCTTCTTTGGACTCTAGTGGTTGACCAACTATTGTACAAGATGGCAGATCTACGCATTGACACACTGTATTATGCTGATGACCTTGTGACCATTACGATGGGCTTTTTCTAAAGTACTTTATCGTTAATTATACAAAGAGCCTTAGACACCATGAATGACTGGTGTAGGGATAACGATTTATCAGTTAATGCTGATAAAACTGCTGTAATACCCTTTACCAAAAAAAGACGGTTGAACAAATTAGTCATAACAACACTCAATGGTAAAGAATTACCATTTTTCACTGAAGTTTGGGTGTAACAATCGACCAAAATCTAATGTGTAAATCCCACTTTAGCAACGTTTGCTGTAAGGCAAAAATGTAGTGCAGTCGTTTGATCGGGAAAAACTGCAGCAGCATAGGGAGGCCGATTGTCACCTACGCCTCCACTGTCTGGTGCAACAAAGCCAACCAAAAGACGACTGGGGAGAGACTAAATAGTCTGGAAAGGACTGCCTGCTTAATGGCAACTTGATCAACTTGATCAACCTTGATCTTAATCCAGACAAGGAGGCTAAGGCATGCTCGACCCAATCAAGGAAACACCGGTCTTATGCATGATCTCGGATATCATGTGTCCACTATACATTTTTGATAAAAGGTAATAGGTCCTCACATATGAAATTGCTACTGGACCGGAAAGGATACGTTATTAACATCAATGGCGAGTACATCACTCACTTTCGATTTGCCGATGATATAGTTCTTATGGCAGAATCGCTGGAGGACTTAAGCACTATCCTCAATGACCTCAATAGTGCCTCACGGATAGGTCTTAAGATGAACATGGACAAAACAAAGATTATGTTTAATGTCCATGTCATACCTATGCCGGTAGTTGTTGGGACCTGGGACAAATAGTCCGACTAGGTAAGTCCAACTTCGACCGAGAGGTCAATCGACGAATTAAACTCGGTCGGGCAGCGTTCGGGAAATTACGACGCATCTTCTCGTCAGGTATACCTCAAAACCTGAAAAATAAGTTGTGCAACCAGTGCGTGTTGCCAGTGATGATCTACGGAACCGAGACGTGGTCTTTCACTGCTGGCTGTATGAGGATGCTCAAAGTCGCTCAGCAAGCTATGGAGAGGGCTATGCTCGGAGTTTCTCTGCGTGATAAACTTAGAAATGAGGATATCCGCAGTAGAACCAGAGTGACCGACATAGCCCAACGGATTAGTAAGCTGAAGTGGCAATGGGCCGGCCATATAGCTCGAAGAACCGACAACCGTTGGGGAAAAATGGTCCTCGAGTGGCAGCCTCGTACCAGTAGGCGAAGTGTAGGGTGACCCTCCACTAGATGGAGTGACGACCTGGTAAGACATGCAGGAAGTCGATGGATGCAGGTGGCTCAGGACCGTGCTTTGTGGCATGCTTTGGGGGAGGCCTATGTTCGGCAGTGGACTTGTGAACGGCTGTAATGATGATGATGATGATATGAAATTGGCGTTGTGTACGGGTGGAATATAAAGTTAATTTTTTTTTGTAAAATATATTTAAATTATCAATGTATGCACCGTTGTTATCTATGCATATTTGCCATCTCATAGGCAGTTCATTGATCCCTTTACTAAAAAAAAAAACGTTGGGGGCGAGAGTCAATAAACTCTTTGATGGCGATTTTGGACTGCCGCATCAGAGTTAAATTTTTATCCATGTAAGAAGTTGTCCAAATTCCGACAAAAACGATAATCTGTTGAAAAAAGGTTCAAGGAGTACGATAGATGTTGCAGACATTCCAATTGTAGCTCATCTAGCTTAGTGATTGTTTGTTGTGCAGTGTGTAGTCTTGTGTTGTCGTGAAGCAGCAGAGGCCTAGAGCGATAGACCAAACTCGGTCGTTTAGCAGCTAGTTCTTCCTTCATGGTTTGCAGTTGCTGACAATAGATATTTGCCGTAATCGTTTGGCCAAATTTGAGAAAGCTGTAGTGGACGAAACTGGCGCTAGTCCACCAAACACTCACAAGTTACTTTTTCTGAGTCAATTTTCGTTAAGGGTAGGATTTAGCTGGGTCTTCAGGGTTTAGTCATTGCGACGAGCGCTTCCGATTATTGTACAGTATTCACTTTTCATCACAAGTAATGATTCGATTTAAAATCCCTTCATTTTTGTGTCGGTTGAGAAAATAATACAACAATCGACGCGTGTTTCCAAGTTCGATTCACTCAATTCATAGTATGGTGGTATCTGTGAGGATGCTTAGGACAGCCCACCACTGCAACGAGTAAAAGGACGGTCTACAACAAGCAAAGCAGGAAGATTCGGATATTAAGCCGATTCTGAATGGATGAATGCCAGTGCTCCTAAGTCCAAGTGGAACGACGTTTCAGCGATGAGTTCGACCACAAGAAGCTATCGGGCCTGATGGAACAGCTTGCTGATTCAATATGGAGTTCTGTGCCGTAGATGGGAAAATGTTCGAGGAGACAGCTGTCATTTTCAAATGGTTGTCCCTAAAGCCAAAATACTAGATGTTCTACAGCTGTACCATAGTGGTAGCTCAGGAGGCCATCTAGAGTTAAACGAACGATTTTACGGGGTCCACTGTCACGATGTCGTGACGAGGATTGGTGTCGCAAATGTACAAGTTGGTGGCTATGAAGGGACCTCATCCCTTCATAGCCACACAACTTGTACATATGACTCGCAGTAGAGGTGCGTTGAAATTGTACAATTTTGGTGCACCATGGGAGCAAAAATTGCAAGAGGTATTTTTAAGATCGTCCATGCGGATCGGCTGGCGCGTTATTATGGGGCCTATAATTCTCGGGGCTAGCATGTCTTAGGAGGGGCAGTGTTACGCAGCATAATTAATGTCTGGTACATGCCACTAGCGCTATCTATTATCGAGTAGCAGAACTAAACATTTTAGAAAATTCCGTGCTAAATCAATCTGCACCTAGTGGTTCGGGACCGGTATGTGCTCGAACATTCTAGATCTTTCAGTGGAAAAGGCCTATATAAGGCCGGTTTAGACCGCGACCCGAGTCTGTATTGAATTGACGATTTAAGCGATTACTTCGAAGCGATATAACTGTAAGTTGTCATTTATTATTATTGTGTTTTGAGTTAGTCAATTTTAGTAATTTAATCAGAAGTTTTTATTGTCACGAACCCCAAGCTCATAACGGTAGTATAGTTGTAGCACGAATGGGTCGGTTCGAGCGGAGAAGGACTACGCTCTCACAGAATACCAAAGTGGCAGTTTAACGCTGCTGTGTTTCGCATGGTGAGTGTAGAGAATCGGAGACACTTTTTGCTAGAAACGGGGCATCCATCTTAGTCATCACGGGTGACAATGCTCAGCTGCATTTTGAGTTGTATTTGAGGATAGATGTAGATGTCCATGGCCCACAGCAACGACATACCTTGAGGTGGACTGTGGGCCTGTTTGTCACCCTATCCTATAAAAAAAGTCGCGGTGAATTTCTTATTCCTAAAAATATATCATATATTTAAAAATTATTATTTATTAGAAACATTATAGTCATAAAATTTTATTCCTTACTAGCGATTCAAGGCTTCATTTGAGTGATTTCTAGATTTTGGCAACACTGCCACCTACCGGGACCAAATGTAAATCTAAACCATCTCGGAATTCATTCAAACAGATCAATCGAGGTGTTTTTAAGTTATAACGATGAGATGAGCAATTGATTTTAATATAGATATTCACATACTAAGTATCTTCAAAATTTTTATATAATAAATAGAAATGAGCATATTATATTTCGCTTCAATTGTATCCCTTACGTAAAAGCTAACGTGTGTGTTCAGAGATGTGTTAGTTGAAATAATACTAGTTTTTACGGATTATATTGCGTATATTTAACTTTTTAAATACCCGATGTTTCGAGCGCTTTACAGCACCCACGGTCACGGGAGGGACTAAGATGTTCAACGTCCAGATCTCGTAGTTAACCGCGGTTACCATAGATTAAAATTTAACTTTTGTTCCGATCGACACACCATGAACTTACGGTGTCTTGAAGTCTTGCAGTTGTATGCTTGGGTTGCGATTTAATTTTATTTATTATAGGATTCCAAGCAGATGGAAGCACCCAGCCATCTTCTCTATTGAAATTAGGATGTTTTTTTATTTCAATAATCTCGCGAATCATCCTTGGAAGGAATCGGTGTTATTTAGCGAGGATTTGTGGTCTATCAAATCTGATGTAGTGACGGGGGCGACCCTGTACGTGTTCATAGACTTCAGACTTCCCGAAGCGTCGATTCTTCATATCAGCTATCATCTGTTCATAGTTTGTTTAAATAGTTAAATATACGCGATATAATCCGTAAAAACTAGTATTATTTCAATGTGTAGTGTTCGCGTAAATATAAGAAATGTGTTAATTGTTCAAAGAAAGAAGATATGAAGTGAAGACTACAATCCAATGCTTACCTAAAATTGAATACCTAATTATACTAACAAAATGAATGAAATTACGTAAGTAACATGATATAGATAAATTATGTTGCGATAACATTGAGATATTTATCAAATGAGGAAGATTTATAGTACACAAGCGAGTTGGCAACCACAGTTTCTTAGGAAGACACTGCTGCCTATCCCACGGGATAATATGGGTTAGTCGATATTCTTACGTCACCACGACTCGTTTGGAAGCGTAATTCGCAGCTTAATAAAATCTATCTCAGTAAAAGTTCTCAGTTGAAAAGTCCTTACTGCTCCGTTTTTCGTTCCTATAGTTTACTACTGATTACGCCGTCACATTTGTTACCGCAACACAACGACAACAGCAAATTTAAGCCGACGAGGCCTCCTGGGGCGAAAGCGGCAGAATTTGATGGATGGCATTATTTCGAAAGACAATATTAAAGGCGATTGAGATATCTGTTTACTATAAGAAAAAAAATGTTCTTAAGTTGCAAATATATTACACAAACTTTTTTTTTTCAACATACTTACACATATAAACTATCGCCACGTTTTGTAATGAGACATTAAAAAATCTAATGAACTCAAACCGAATAGTATACTATTCATTCTTGCCTTGAAGAGTATTTCCATACATGTTGCAAACGAAATAAAATAGGAATAAAATACTATAAAACTATTTAATACATAGATACTTATTTTGTTTACTATTATTATTGGGATAGTGGTTATGAATTGCATTACGCCAATTTTTAATAGTGTGTCAGCATAATTTCCAGCATTGATATCATTATACAAATGCACTCTCATATTCGTAGTTAAACTGAATTTTGTCACCTTGTTCCATAAAATAGACGACTTGAGGCATGCTTTAATTTCATCTGCAGGTGTGCCCTTTTGAATGACAGGTAAAGTTTGGCGAAAGTCACCAGCCAGTAAAACCACCATTCCTCCCATTACATCGGTATTGCTGCGCAAATCCTGGAGCGTTCGAATTCGTGCTTCTACAGCTTTTTTATGCGACATTGTACTTTCGTCCCACACTAAAAGTTTGCATTGTCGTAGCATTATACCTCGTGCACTATTTTTGCTAAAGTTGCAGATCGGCGATTCTTCCTGGGCTAGATTTAGAGGGAGTTTTAAAACAGAATGTGCAGTGCGGCTACCGCTTAGCAGCGTGGCGGCTATACCGGAGGAAGCTACGGCCACAGCAATGTTTTTATCTTTCCGTACTTGTGCTAATAATAAATTTAACAAAAATTTCTTCCCAGTTCCCCCAGGGTAAAGAAAAGTGCACCATTTCCAGATTCAATTTGTCCTAATACTTTGTCAAAAACTCGTTTTTGTTCGGGAAGTAAGCGGGGTACAAATTCGGCTGCTGTACGGCTGGTAAAAAATGCTGCTGCAAAGCTGGTATATCGTAGTTTGTTTCACGTATAATTTCATCACTTAGTTTATTTTCGGTTGTTCGCTGAGGGCTTATTATTCCAAAGTCGCTTATTTTTTTGCCTACCATTGCCATTACTTAACTTAAATTTTTCCAAGTGCTTCATTATAAATGTGTTCATTGTATGTCATGTTCGCGTGTGTCAGTTAAATATGTACTTTCAGTTACCATTAGTCATTTTGTGAAACAGTACGAAACTGTTGTGAAAATAGAAACAAGAAAAACTGCTGTGAATAAAAGTACCAATATTTTATTTCATGCCCTATGTGTTGAGAGTAATTTACTTAATTAATTATTTCACACACGTAGTACATAGAGGGACTTAATTCCTGAGGCATAATATACACTGTCGCTTGGTGACAGCAACAACTTGGATACAGACTCGGATCAGTCGTGCGACAATCTTCATATTGTATGAGGGTAAGCAGTCTGGGTTAGTTAACTAATCTGAAACAACAAGACCGTTATTATCGTAATTTTTAAGTTTAAAAAGAAATAAATAGCAATAATATGATAAAAATTACTAACCTACACCTATTCCTACAGTAGATAAATTTAAATACTTGGGCTATATGCTTACTATTACGTATTATGTGATCCACGTATTCCCATAAAATAAGGGCAAAGTTTATAAAACCGCACTTCGTCCCGCGCTATTGTATGGTTCTGAATGTTGTACAACAAAAAGACGCATGAGTAAAAGGTCATCATGCGGTTCAAATAGCTCTAAGCTTGTAGAAAGAAAAACTGAAAATACAGTATTTTTGTAAGACGTCCACTCAGTGTCGCAACTAGATTCTAGAATTTTAATTATTTGAGATATCTAGTGAGCCCTGCGGCTGCAACTAGTTTAACAGTACGCACAGGACCGCTTGTTATTTGACAGAGGGGAATACCTGCGTATGGGTACTCGCCTGAGGTTCCCCAGTGGCCTGTGCTGCTCTATAAGTCAAGGCGGTAATCTAGAATTCAAAATGTTCTTTTTTTAATTCCATACGCCAATCTCCTTTATACCCAGAACAAGATGCAATAATAAACAGGCAGACCTAAACCTACTAGAGATGAGAAATTTTATCGTATAGGATATTGGGTCTACGCTCACCAATCCTCCAGCCTGACTAATTTTAAGCAAGAAATTCGTTTTAGATTACCAGTAAAAGTATATGAAAATATTAACCTTCATTTTAACAGGCTTTTGCATAATTATTTTGAGGTTTGGGCATATACCAACATTCATTCTAACAGATTTTATTTGATTTAAGAAAAAGTAATAAATAAAATACAAAAACAAAAACTGCAACAGAATTTTTTAATCAAAAATTTATCAAACTGTAAAACAGTTCAAAGTAAAAAAATGAATCACAATTATTAAAGAACATTTTAATTTTTTTCCTTAAGTACCACTTCGATTCCTGCCAAGGGTTGATACATAAGGCTATTGAAATTTAAAAAATCATCCTAATTTCAATTAAGAAGGAGGGTGGGTATTACCACCTGCATTGAATCCAATAATTAATAAAATTAAAACTAAAACCAAACATACCACTGGAATATTCTTCATTGATCGGACCAAAAGTAATTATTAAAAAGCTGAAGTACTCCGGTTTATCTCCGACATTAGGACGTCAATTACCTCAGTCTTTCGTGCCAGCTGATAAGCACCAGAAACGTAGAAAATTAAAATTAAGTAAACTAAACGCGATAAAATACGTAAAAATAGTTTTAATCAATGTGTATTTGCGAAAATATAAGAAATTATGTACCCCTTATAGGCAAAAAATATTTCCAAGATTTTATTTCTTTTTCCGCAAGTAGCAGTAAGCATCAATGCAACCATTATATGGATGGCGTCCCCTCACAACACACCCACATGGTCCCTATCGACAGATATAAGTTATAATTAAATGTAATCAAACTTTGAAAAAAAAATGTCTTGAATTTGTATATATAAATTATATAGAAATTTTCCCCAACTTTATGTGTTATTTCAGTTAATGGTTAACTTACAATAAAATCCACTTATTTTACCTTGCGAAAAATGTCACAGTTGACAGTTTTTCTTTGCTTAAAAATATCAGAAAATGTTTTCTGAAATTAGTAGACATACGGCATTTAGTTTTGATTTAAGTATCTTGTGTCGGAGAATACAGTTCACAGCCAAGTACTTCAATCGCTAATAAATCCCAGTCACGATGTCTGACGAACTCATAACCACAGAGAGTTGGTTGTTAATTACGCAGCATGCGATTCTAATTCGTGTTATTAGTTTCGTGTTGTGATACGAGTAATGGAACGTGCTTCGAATAATTACGCTGAATGGATTCAGAATTTATCAATACCGTCTGACAGGTGCCAATTGGTGTTTTTGTGTTTTCACTAACTTAAATTTGTACGATGTGTCAAATTATACTGAATTAAATAAAAAGGGAATAATATGATAATTTATTTTTCTTTTTAATATCTTGGAAATATTTTTTGCTTATAAGGGGTACATAATGATTTTTTTATATTTTCGCGAACACTACTCATTGATTAAAACTACTTTAACGGATTTTATCGCGTTTAATTTATTTATTTTTAATTCCTGAAGTTTTGATGCTTTTCAGCACCTACGGGTACGGAAGAATGAAGTGATTGACGTCCCAATGTCGAAGATAAACGGGAGTACCTTCAGCTTTTTAATTAGATATTATTTTTGGTCCATTCTACACAAAATGAACTTATTTTGTCTTGAATTCTTGCAGTGGTATGCTCGGGCTTAGTTTTAATTTAATTAATTACATCTATGTACCCCGAGTGTATAATAAACAATTCGATAAATTCCTCTTAGCATATAGGGTATGAAATAAAATATTAATATTTTATGCACAGCAGTTTTTCTTGTTTCCATTTCCACAACAGTATGAAGTTTACAGAAACAAACAAATTATGACTCAAAATACATACTTGAAAAGAGTTTTTACATTGATCTGGTTATGCCTAGTATTTATGATTTTGCAGACGACAGAACAGTTGTAGAGACATACCAAATAAGTGCCGAAAGAGGAACTATGGTTGAGCGTGCGAATCTCTCACTGCAGGCAGTCTCCGAATGGGGCGATGCCAATCTTGTGAAATTCAAAGTCTCCAAAACGCAATCGTGTCTCTTCACCACTAAAAGTTGCCCTCTTACTCTGGCTCCTAATAACCTAAATGTATCTTTTCGCCTTCAATTGTTCACGGTTGAGATTTCTCCGAAACTCGACTATAGACGGTGTATAGAGTTCAGGACCAAAGTAGCCTTGGAGAGAGTGCGTGTGCACAAGCGAGAGTTACATGCCTTTATTCTTCCATCCCTTTCCTCTATTGGTGGTTTCTCCTTTGTTTTCGATATTCCATGCATACAAAAAAACTATTTGTTTCGTTTTTCATAATACGTACAAGAAACTAGTTATATAATCTGCCAGGATCTTTTCGTTAGAAGACAATCTGGGCGTCTTCATTTGAAGTTGTTAGAACTTAATTCGCTTATTTCCGCGTTATGAAATAAAATTGTGTGTCCTGCCCAGTTTGAAGAGCATCTTTCACCACCAACCTCAGCACCACCACACTGGTAACGACATACCACCCTCTATAATACAACACGTGTTCTGAATTTAGTGTACCATGACACTACACACACGCACACCTTGTTTTTAGCATAAGCTGTTGTACAAATAGTGTTATTAACTATGATTCTGTTTATTTCGTACTTAACACTAAATGAAATTGAAAAAGTGCTCAAACTCAAAATAAAAGTAGCTTATAATAACAAATTACATTCAGTGTCTATAGTGTCTATAGAAAATCTTATAAAATTTTTACACTTAGTTACGAATCTGAACACGTGTAAGATCGGAGTAAAATTGAAAAATTTGAGGGTACAATATTAAGCATTTATTTTACTATAATACTCAATATCCGAAATGTATTTATTTTATTTTATGCTTATTTATGTATTTTTATTGATTAATGTATTTTTATAAGATAATTTTTGATGGCTTAATATAGAAATTAATTATTAGCTGTCACAACTGCAAAACAGTTTTTACCCCTTTCAAAAAGTCTGGCTATACAAAAAGCTCGATATTTGGGTACCACATGAGCTCACTGAAAGAAACCTAATGAATCATGAACCCATTTGCGATTCTCTATTGAAAAGTAAGGAAACCGAACGATTTTTGAAAAGATTGATCACTGGTGATAAAAAGTGAATCACCTACGACAAGATCGTGCGAAAAAGATCATGGTTAAAGGATAGTTAAGCTCACAGACTGTAGCGAAACCCGGATTAACACGCAATAAGGTGATGCTGTGTGTATAGTGGCATTGGAAGGACATCGTATACTGTGAGGTTTTACCGCCAGGAAAACTATCGATTTAGATCTCTACTGCCAACAACTAATGAGACTCAAGCAAGAAATTGAGAAAAATTGGTCGGAATTGATCAATAGAAATGAAGTAGTCTTTCATAATAATAACGCCAGACCACACACATCTTCCACTCAGCAAAAATTGAGAGAGATTGGTTGGGAAGTGTTTATGCATCCACCATACAGGCTTGACCTTTCAACTTCAGACTTTGTCTTCAGAATTCTTTGGTTAGTGTTAGGTTAACATCTAGAAAAAAAAGTAAAAGTAAATTTACAGCCTATATACGTAAGTCTCACTGCTGTTCATAGGCCTCCCCTCATTTCTGAGAGGGTTTTAGGGCAAGGAAGTGTTCGCCACGCTGCCCCAATGCGTGCTTGCAGACATGTAGATTTCTTCACTATGTTTTCCTTCACCGCCGAGCACATGGTAAGTCAGCACATAAAATTGCAATTAACAATTTCATTGGTGCCGGCGGGGATCGAAACCGGGTTACTCGCGTTCTGTTATATTTACAGCGAGCGTTAACCATCTGAGCTACCACGGCGAGACATCTAGAAAGAACTGGCATAGCTACTGGTCGTAATTTTTTATTTAAAAAACCCAAGACTTCTACAGCAACGGGATTATGTAACTATATACAAGATGGCAACAAGATATCAAACGAAATGGCAGCTATAAATTTTAATTAAATTTAATCAAACTTTGAAAAAAAAAACGTCTTGAATTTTTATATATGAAGTATATAGAAACTTTTATCCCGACCTTATATTATGTTATTTCAGTTAATGGTCAGCTTACAATAAAATCCACTTATTTCACCTTGCGAAAAATGTCACAGTTGACATTTTTCCTTTGCTTATAAATATCGTAAAATGCTTACTGAAATTTGCAGACATTTTGTTTGTAGTTTTGATTTAGGTACCGTGTGTCGTAGAATACAGTTCACAGCCAAGTAATTCAGTCACTAATAAATCCCAGTCACGATGTCTAACGAACTCTTAACCACAGAGAGTTGGTTGTTAATTACGCAGCATGCGATTCTAATTCATGTTATTAGTTTCGTGTTGTGATAAGAGTAATAGAACGTGCTTAGAGTAATTACGCTGTTTGAATGGATTCAGAATTTATCAATACGGTCTGACAGGTGCCAATTCGTGTTTTTGTATTTTTACTAACTTAAATTTGTACGATATGTCAAATTATACTGAAGTAAGAAAAAGGGAATAATATGATAATTCATTTTTCTTTTTAATATCTTGGAAATAATTTTTGCCCATAAGGTGCTGTACATAATGATTTCTTATATTTTCGCGAACACTACACATAGATTTAAACATTTATAACGGATTTTATCGCGTTTAATTTACTTAATTTTAATTCCCGAAGTTTCGGATGCTTTTCAGCACCCACGGACACGGAGGAATGAAGTGATTGACGTCCCAATGTCGAAGATAAGCGGGAGTACCTTCAGCTTTTTAATTATATATTATTTTTGGTCCGATCTACGCATAATGAATTTATTTTGTCTTGAAGTCTTGCAGTGGTATGCTCGGGCTTAGTTTTAATATTATTAATTATAATAATAATATGTATAATAAATAATTAAATAAATTCCTCTTAGCACACAGGGTATGAAATAAAATATTGATATTTTTATTCACAGCACCTTTTCTTGTTTCAATTTCCACAACAGTATGAAGTCTACACAAACTGACTAATTATGACTGAAAATACATATTTAAAAAGAGTTTTTACATTTATCTGGTTATGCCCAGTATTTATGAGTATGCAGACGACAGAACAGTTGTGGAGACATACCAACTAAGTGCCGAAAGAGGAACTATGGTTGAGCGTGCGAATCTCTCACTGCAGGCAGTCTCCGAATGAGGCAATGCCAATCTTATGAAATTCAAAGTCTCCAAAACGTAATCGTGTCTCTTCACTGCTAAAAGTTGCCCTCTTTCTCTTGCTCCTACTTTCCTAAATGTTTCTTTTCGCGTTAAATTGTTAAGAGTTGAGATTCCTCACAAACTCAACTATGGGCGGTGAATAAAGTTCAATACCAAAGCAGCGTTGGAGACTGTGCATGTGTACGAGCGAGAGTTACATGCTTTTATTCTTCCACCCCCTTTTCTTATTGACGGGTCTTTACTCCTTTGTTTTCGATATTCCATGCATACGAAAAAACCACTTGTTTCGTTTTTCATAATACGTACAATTGAAGTGAAGTGAAGTTACATCCTATATACGATCCACTGCTGGGCACAGACCTACCCTCATTTCTGAGAGGGTTTTAGGGCAAGGAAGTGTCCGCTGTGCTGCCCCAATGCGTGTTGGCGAAGTTTTAAAATATATAGAATATATATTTTAATAATAATAATAATAGGCGAAGTTTTAAAATATATAGAATATATATTTTAAAAATAATAATAGAAATATTTTTTTCTTATTAATCAGGCATGCAGGTTTCCTCAAGATGTTTTCCTTCAACGCCGAGCACATGGTAAATCAGCACTTAAAATTGCAATTAACAATTTCATTGGTGTCGGCGGGGATCGAACCCATGCTAATCGCGTTCTGTTATATTTACAGCGAGCGTTAACCATCTGAGCTACCACAGCTCTCGTACGTACAAGAAATTAGTTAAATGTCTGCCGGCATCTTTTTTTTCGTCCGCAAAAAAACTCCGCGTCTCCATTTGAAGTTGTTAGAACTTAATTCGCTTATTTCCGCGTTATGAAATAAAATTGGTGTCAGCACCACCACACTAGTAACGACACACCACCCTCTATATTACAACACGTGTTCTGAATTCAGTGTACCAATACACTATACACACCTTATTTTTAGGAAAAGCTGTCGTACGAATAGTTTTATTAACTATGAGTCTGTTTATTACGTACTTATTAACACTAAGTGAAATTGAAAACTTGCTCAAACACAAAATAAATATAGCTTATAATAACAAATTACATTCAGTATCTATAGTGTCTATAGAAAATCTTATGAATTTTTTACACTTAGGTACGAAACTAAACATGTGTAACATAGGAGTGAAATTAAAAAATTTGAGGTTAAACACTGTTACGTTTTCCACAAAAATCTGTAAGTAATACAAAGAAAATGAATATCTTTCAAAATCACTTCCAATGTGCCTTAAAGTTTAAGCGGTGCTGATACTTAAATAAATGAAACTTGCAATTGAAATCAGTATTTAATGTTCGGCAACATTCGGAAAGTTTTGTGTCGACATCAATTGCCAGAGTTCTAATCCCATATTAGTGTAAGCGTGCAGCTTGTTTGTAGCATTAAGGTTACTTACAGTAGCTTAAAGTTAAAAAAATAAAAAGAGAAAATAACAAACAAGAATTTAACTTTATTTATACTAAAATTAAAAAACAAAATAAAGTATGTTTCCTTTTGAAGCACAAAATGGTAAATAGTAATAATAATGGTAAAAATGGAATAGTTGAGAATATTAAAAACACATTTTTAACTTTGTTTACCATTGTCATTAACATTTATCCATACATAGTGACTTTTTAGTAGAAAGAGGTAGAAGGTGGGACTGATCTTGGTTATTAAGGAGATCCGTACCAGTAGAATATTTCACTGTTTCTGTTTCACTGTCACTGGTTAGCTTAGAAAATAATATTTTCGCTTGGCCAGGTTGTCAATGGTTGCAATATCAGACTTACTTTCGCAACAAAGCACAGTTCTACTTTGTTATCAGAATTATGGTACAAATATCCAGAGACTTAAAATGTACTGGCGTAAGTATATTCTAAGTCTATGTAAAATCACTGTGACTATGCACGGAAACAAGGAAGTCGGGTAATGCACTATTAGAATGACTTTTATACTGGTACTTCCAAATTTTATGGTTGAAGTAGGTTAAGTCCAGGCAGTTGAATTTAAACATAAATTTAATTTTTTTCCATAGCTTATAAGAGATTAATGTCAAAATATTTTAAAATATACACACATTCTCAATCTGAACTCGGGCGGAGTAAATTGTAAATCTAGGTACCTGAAAACAATATTTGAAAATAATAAGTCATATAAGAAATGTGTAACAAAATTTAAGATACATAATATATAATTTCTTAAAATGATTCAAAACTGATCAACATATATTAATTATTTATTAATACTTGATCGAGAAACAATCAAACAAAATATTATATCTTGCTGTTAAGTTTTTTATTTATTTATCTCAGCATTACGTTCAGATTAAAAAAAAACCTTGTAACGGGTCTTCTGCGTATTCCTATCAAATAAAAAAGACGTGCAAAACCAATAGCGAATAAATTGAAATAAATACATATATCCATAAGATTTTGACCGATTTCAATCACCTACTCTTATTACACCTACGGTACAAAAGGGGTTGATGGGTTTTTAATGCCGTAACTCCTAGTCCAAATCTATTTTAAAGAGACTTTTTTTTAAATATAAGTAATATTTCGCTTTTTAAATTTATTGGTGTTCCCTTTAAACCAAAAAAATGTTGATATTTGGTTGGTAATTAATAATGATAGGCCAAAAGATTTAGTAGTTCTAGTAAATATATTAAGTGTAGAAGTATAAAAAGAAGGTTTCCTTTTGTTATATTTAAGAATTAAAAGTTGGTGATGTACCAATTACTCGAAAATTAATATATATATATATATATATATATATATATATATAGTGATAACATGGAATAACATGTAATATAAGAAGGTACATACGTAAGTAGGTTGACTACATATTGAAGGTTTTTTTATTTTGGATCATATGTATTCAAGGCGCATGTCTACGCAAAAACAAGGATCACGCATGCGCTCACTTTTCAGCCAAAATGGCGGAAAGTGGCCGGTCTCACGTCGATTGTAATAAGTGATTTTGACTCCAAATAATTGAACTATAATGTAGTGGATATTTTAAAAAGCCTATAATATCTTTCTTTAGTGTCAAATAAAAAAATAAGGTTGAGAAACTTTTAACTACTGAAGGACTGAAGTTAACGATATGTAATATTTAGTAGCATGTTGACACATTGGTGACAATGAGTGAAAATTAGTGGCTGCAATGCTTGGACTATCTGAAAATTTTCCGAGTATAGTGAATTAATTAAAACTTGTTTTGAAAGAAAAACTATAACGCTTCATTCCGTAGTCTGAAAATGGAATTTACTAATTTATTGTAAGATAAAAATAAGAATGTCATATAACGGGTAAGTTTATGAATTTTATTAATTGTAAAATGTAAAATTAATTTTAAATTATAGCACTATGACCATAATAATACAAAAATGATAAAAAAGTACAATTATTTTAAAAAAAATAAGTTTGTATATTTAATTAAGTCTGTAACAGGTTTACCTCACCTTTCAAAGCTGTATATACACATTAGGGCCATCAAAACTCAGACATTAAATACAGTCTTATGGAAAGGAAAATATCGAGTTAAAATACTTTAATATAACAGTACCCGGATGACAGAGCTTTGCTCGTTTTTTTTTTAAATTACATACTGATGAAATTTAAATAATATTTTTTGATCTTATTGACAGAATAAAAAAAACTGAACTGGTTATTTGAATAAAAAATCATGAGTGCAATTAGTTTTATTAAAATTTTCATATTTTTAAAAAGTAATAAAAAAAGGGCTTGAAATAATAGATTTTCTCACAAAAGAAGGGAACTTGAAAAAAAAGGAAAAAAACTGGACCAGAGATAGGATGCGAACCACGGAACTCCGATATCACGCCCGACGGACATCCCACCTGAGCTATTACGATCGTTAGTGATCTGTCAAAATTTACCTCCACAAGTTTTTTATTGCCTGAAAACACGGACAAAAGGACATTTTCTAAAAATAAATCCTAGCTAGATCGATTTATTGCCCCCGAAACTCCCTGGACACAAAATTTTAGGAAAATCGTTAGAGCCGTTTCCGAAATTCCGATTATATATATATATATATATATATATATATATATATATATATATATATATATATATATATATATATATATATATATATATATATATATATATATATATATAAACATTAACACTCACGCCTGTCACCCAGAGGGTTAGGCAGAGACTACAGGCTTCCATTTAGCACGATCCTGACATACCTCTCTCGCTTCTTCCGCATCCATATACCTACGCATACATGTTCATTGGTTAAGGGTACTCTTAATTTGATTGTGTCCGAGAAGTCCTTCGTTTGGAGCTCTGAGCGCGCTGGCACGTTGTCATGGTTAAAAAGTAGCTTGTGTAGCCCCGTGTTCGGTCGCTTGTTGCTCACATCGATGAACAATTTAATAGGGATTGAAACCTAATGCTCTGTCAAAGGGAAAAATGGTTTTGAACCTAGCAAATAAAATCTTCCCTGTCCTGTAACATCTGTCGAATGGCGACCAATTCTTTTAGTCGACCATGCTGAAATTTTTTATATCGGTCGTACACGGTTGCGGAAGTCAATCAAACAGTTATTTCCGTAGGTGACATTTTAAAACGACAAAAATCATCGCGCTAAATGTTCCTGACACAGATCCATTTTTCAATAAAAAACGACTTCAATTTGGCTTGTAAAAATGTGGAAGATAATTTAAAATTGAAACATTCGTAGTTTCACTTGTAAAAAACGATATTTTCAAAATATATATATTAGCCATTATAATTATATTTTAGCCAGTGCCTCATACAACTTTCCGTGTAGTAAAACAGATACGGCAACTAATTTCTTTAATTAATATAGCTATGGCTATAGGTTTTTATATTCATATTATTAAAAGTAGTAAATGCATTGTAACACAACAATATTTTCAACTATATATATATATATATATATATATATATATATATATATATATATATATATATATATATATGTAGCATATGGTCTCCAAATAAACTATTTAGACGTCAGCAGGAGTTACGAGATAAATTATATTTTGTTGATTGAATTTGAAATTAAAGAATTTCAAATTTTGTGTCTAATTTAATTCTTCTATATTATACTTGAATAGTGACAGTAATATTTATGTAAAAAGACTTATAATACTGTAATCATTATTTAGAAAGCCGCATCAAAATTTCCATAAGAGGCCATCAGTTCCCGTTATCTTTTTTAGACTTCATTTATGCTTATGACCTTTTGTTTCCATGATAAAAGTTTATAAGAATCTTCAATTTCACGGCCACCGAACGAGCTTTATGGGCGATAATGAAATAGAAACACCACACGTAAAACAGAATAATAATAAAAAATTCATAAGCAATGGTCTGGAATATTATATTTTTACGACTTCATTTATGGCATTTCATTTTAAAAATATTTATAAGATTTTCAAATTTTTCGTACAAATTCACAGATTTTTCGTAAACATATTTATGACAGCGAATAAAATGGCCGTGGCCGATAAGTAGATTGCATCGTACTACTTTTAATAATATGAACATAAAAACCTATAGCCATAGCTATATTAATTAAAGAAAGTAATTGCCGTATCTGTTTTACTGATTTACTTATATTGCTACACCAATATCAGTAAAAAATATTTATAGTAAATTATATACGATAGACTACACGGAAAGTTGTACTCGTATGATGCACTGGCTAAAAATATATATTTTGAAAATATCGTTTTTTACAAGTGAAACTACGAATGTTCCAATTTTAAATTATCTTCCACATTTTTACAAGCCAAATTGAAGTCGTTTTTTATTAAAAAATGAACCTGTATCAGGAACATTTAGCGCGATGATTTTTGTCGTTTTAAAATGTCGCCTACGGAAATAACTGTTTGATTGACTTCCGCAACCGTGTACGACCGATATAAACAATTTCAGCATGGTCGACTAAAAGAATTGGTCGCCATTCGACAGATGTTACAGGACAGGGAAGATTTTATTTGCTAGGTTCAAAACCATTTTTCCCTTTGACAGAGCATTAGGTTTCAATCCCTATTAAATGCTTGTCAAAATTGTTCACCGATGTGAGCAACAAGCGACCGAACACGGGGCTACACAAGCTACTTCTTAACCATGACAACGTGCCAGCGCGCTCAGAGCTCCAAACGAAGGACTTCTCGGACACAATCCAGTAAAATTTTTGACCCTCCTTACAACCCTGATTGGGAACCGTGTAATTTTTATTCAATTTAAAAAGTCAGCTTAAGGTAAATAGTTTTCAATAGCACAGATCGGAAGACTTTTATTTGCCCTTTTAAAGAAAGCTATATATTTATTATTTAATATACCTTAACGCGATTAGTTCTACAAATACGTCGTTCAAATCGAACATTATAGGTAATGTTTTAGTACCCACAGATGTCGATGCAGAATGATGATGTTAGGTGTTCCGGTACATATATTTATAGTTTCCGGTATATATTCCGGTATATATACATAACTTTATAGTACATACTTATTATTAAAGCACACACCATCTTTCCGTATTTAAATATATTTATCTATCAGTATTTAAGAGTAGAAGTTACAAATTACCCGCCTATCTCAACGAAATCGAAAAGTAAATCACAATTGTTTCTGATATCAAAGTATAGTTTTCAAGATGTTGTGACCAAAACTAAGAAAGAAATGCTTTCGATTTCAAAATATTCGAAGTCAATTAAATACGCATTTTTAAGAATAACTCAAAAACGACTGGTCGGATCTTGATCAAATTTATATGGGACCACATGAAACGTACCTGATTTCAAATAAAAAATAAGAAAGAAAAAGAAAAAGAACTATATAGAATCGATTCACCTAAAAAATTTCTAAGGTAACACACAGAAAATACAGTTGAATTGAGTACCTCTTCCTTTTTGAAGTCGGTTAATAATAAGCAAGGAGATAATTTGTTACGTTATCTTTTATTTTAATTTGGCGTGGCCATCATTATAATATATTTTCGATATGTAAGAAAGATTTAGTTGAAATATTTATGCAAACAGTTATTAAATTAAATGAAATAAAAACTAAATAAAGACATTAGTCGTCAGTAAATATATATACACTTTTGTAGTTTCAAAACAACGCTTTGTGAATTCATTTCTGTTCAGTCGGCCAAGTGGACGTCATGCCTCTGCTTCTGCGAGTCATCTACGGAACAAAGTAGAGTCCCTATTGTGATTAATTAAAAAAAAGCTTACGTTGTCGTCTCTTTTTCGTGACAGATTAAAGTTTGATTAAACTATATATTTTTGTTTCGATATTACTGTTCCATAATTCATTTCTAATTTTTCTAATTCAATGTTTTACCGCGTGTTATTTTTAACGATTTAAATAGAAATCTTGACTACTAACGTGTGTTCGCATTAAGGCGCATTCTAAATTAGAATTTTTTTTAATGGTTTAATGCTTTATTTTTAATAATAAGAAAAAAGAGCCCAACATATGCAACAAATGTAATTATAATGACATATAAATGTTTCTATAAGCACTTTTTAAAACTACGAGTCCGTCAGTTGCACCAATTCAACCAATCGTTCGTCTCACACAGGCATTATACTTGTACATATAAAACAAAAGAGTTTACAATAAATCAAGCATTCGTCTCGCATAAACTTATTTTTTTTTGACAACAAGTCATCCATTTAAAGTTCACTGCTGAAGATAGGCCTCCACCATAAAATGCCTCATATGGGGGATTTTGCTTGCCACGATTGGCAGGCGAGTTGTCAATCGCAATTTTTTTTATCTTTTTGAGTTGTCATCGGGAAGATGCTGCTACCGTCTCCAGTTTTGTTTTCCCTGTGTCACCTTTGACAACACCCATATTATACGTGGTAGAGCCACGCTACAGTTATTATAATATGGTTGTAACACGAATGGGTCGGCTTAACCGGGGAAGACACACGACAGAGTACCAGTGTAAAATAGCAGCTTAATGTTGCTGTGTTTCGTATGGCGTGGGTAGAGAATTGGAAAATCTTTATACTGGAATCGAGGCATTCCATCTTAGTTCTCAAGGGCGATAAAGCATCTGCATTTTGATTTTTAATCAAGGATGGATGTAAGTATATGAGTCACAGCATCAATTTACTTTTTTAATTTATATATTTTCAACAAAAATACATTAAGAGAGTAACAAAGAATGTTATGTGCTTACATCTGTAGCAACATCATTGTTAAAGACTATAGCATTGTTCTGTCATTGTAGTATTGTTCACTATTAGTTGGACTGTGTCTGTGTACTGTGTGCTCATTTTTCGCACCTTTTGTACAAAAAATCCAAAAAGAGGTATATAGATATTAAATTAACAGCGTTATTTTGGAATAAAAATGTAGAGAAAAGTAAAATATTATAGTCTAGATTTAATACTTTTTGAATAAATATTCCAAATTACCTTCATTTTATAAAACATTTTATAATAAACAAATCGTCACAAATGCAATAAATGTCTTCGTAGATCCGAAATAAATTTCAGTTTACAGCCAATCGAAGCCTCCGAATTAACCCAATAACGCTTCATTAGACCCGTAAAATGAACCTTGATAATGCGCTCAGTTACACTATTCGCCGCGAATCGTTTACGACATCGGATATCTATGGAAATAAAATAAAATACAGTGTTTAATGGTAAAGCGATAAAAGTGGACATTCAAATTTCGTAAACGTTCGTGGCGTCGTTTCGAGTGGCCGTAAATTTACCGATCGTTAAAAGTATTCATGGCATTCGGCAGTCCTATTGTTATTCTATTCCTCATAGAAATAAAATTTGTACCAGTTTAGTGGTAGTTTGCGCCTTAGTTAGGTTGTGTTTTCATTTTATTTTTATTAGTACTGTATCTACAGTTTGATAGACCTATAATTATTATAGGTTCTTTATTTATTTCTTTATTTATTTCTGTACATAATAATAAATAAATAATAGAATAAATCGAGATTTATAGAACATATGACGCCTAATTTCGTTCTACGAAGAAAGTAAGAACTACAGTTTTCAAACTATTAGAAGCAACTTGCTCGACTATCTTACCTAATGTTAAGTGATTACGGTGTTGTCAAAGATGGAAAAGCAAAAAAACTTAAAAACTAACACATTCTTATAGAATGGGAACCAATGGGTACTGGCAAAATAACTTCCTACAACGAAGCAAACTGGATAATTCGAGCGCTTGGTATATCGAAACGGTCTATAATTAAACATTAATACGAGCTACTACTTCAAAAGTTTATAGCTCCGGTTGTTTCTACGTAAAATTGCAAAGTCTTCATTCTCGGAACGTGTAGTAAAGTGTGGGAACGTGTCCATTGGCAAGATTTTTCAGCTTATGGTTAAACGTTAAACATCATACATAATAACTTACTAATAGATACATTTTATTGTTTTAAATACTAAGCAAGTTAATAGTTTCATTCTTCTGCACTCTATAAAATATTTTTATCGTTATATAAACATAGTATATTGTATTTATTAAATTCATTTAAATTTATCATTTTTGTATTACTGGCTGAAATAAATTATACCGAGAGCTGCGGATTTTTTGACACCGTTTCTTTTGCGGTTTCAGAAAAAATGCCGATTGGCAACCACTTTTTCTCTTACGTCGAAACATGTTTTTATATTTTATTTTCGTATCATTACAATACAATTGTTTTATAAATATATAATGAAATAAATAACCAAGGTTTGGTAGCGCAATAACTAAGCGTAAGGTTACAATACCGCTGACCGCAGATACGATTCCGCTCGGGATAATTATTTGTACAATGATCTATGAAATTATTCTTCATCTGTTAGTCCACGTGCAGTTAAGCAGTAAACACGTATATCTCCTCAACAATACAGTTACAAAAGGTTAAGTAAATCACAGCTTCGAGTTATGTATATTACCATTACAACCTATTAAATTCCACTGCTGTACATACAGCCTTTCTCCCTATGTCCATGGGGGAAACTATAAGGGAGGCCTATGTTCAGAGCTATGTAAAGTAACCCAAATCATTCAAATTAACTTTGAATAACTTTGCAAGGCGCAGGTTTGGCCGCACATGGAATACTGTTCCCATCTCTGGGCCGGGGCCCCCCATTGCCAGCTCCTTCCATTTGATCGTATACACCGCAGAGTTGTTCGAATCATCGGTGACCAAGCTCTTTTCGATCGGCTTGACTCACTGGCACTCCGAAGAGATGTTGCATCTCTTTGCGTATTTTATCGCATCTACCACGGGGAGTGCTCTGAGGAATTTTTCGGACTAATTCCAGCCGCACAATTTCACCATCGCATATCGCGACAAAACTCACGATATCATTCATGCCATCTGGATGACTGGCGGTCCACCACCGTGCGTATTTATAGAAGTTTTCTTCCTCGCACAACTTCCTTGTAGAATCGACTACCACCAGAGAATTTTCCGGACCGATACGACTTAAAGACCTTCAAGAAAAGAGCCTACACCTTTTTAAAAGGCCGGCAACGTATCTGCAATTCCCCTGGTGTTGCAGTTGCTCATGGGCGGTGGTAATCACTTACCATCAGGTGAGCCATATGCTCGTTTGCCTCCTCTCCTATAAAAAATAATATTTTATGCTACTTGGTACTATTATATAATCTTAGTATTATACGAACCGAAATCAAAGGCCTGTAAATAGTGCGTCATAGAAAGTTTGTTAGCTCGATAGAAACCATATAGATGAATAGAAACGACCTCAAAGCGAAAAAAGTACCTATTCAGCTTTTAATGGCTGGAGGTTTTGTTATTAATTACAAATAACATAGGTATTTTGTAGAACAAACTGTTCTACGAAGTAGCTAATTTTCTGTATTTCTGTTGAAGTTTCAAATCTGGTTTGATGTTTGTTACTTTTATGGTTTTAACTGCCCAGAAGAAATAATGATTTTTTATATTTACGCGAACACTACACATGATTAAAACTACTTTTACGGATTTTATCGCGTTTATTTTTACTTTTTATTTTTAATTCCCGACGTTTCGGGCGCTTTCCAGCACCCATGGTCACGGGGGACTGAGATGATTGACGTCCCGATGTCATTGTTAAACCCGGAGTACCTTCAGCTTTTTTAATTATTGTTTATGCCCAGAAGAAAATTTAGTACCACAAGTTCATGTGCCAAAACAAAGTCACAGCTTTGTTATAACCCACTTGTCTCCATGTACCTGATCTATTAAGCGTATTCCGAATGAATTACTAGTAAGATCACTCGGAATTTTCTGCAAACTGTGATTGCACACAAAAATATGATGTGTTCCCACTAGTCTTATTAACATACTACCTGACTACTAAAAAAATTTGTATTAATAGATTTATTACTAATACGAAATTACTATATATTTCGGTTTGTAATTAATACATTACGGCACCATTCTAAGTAAATATTATATGTATTTTTGTCTCTTAAGTATCAGCCAATTATTATGCTTAACGTTATTATATCAAAAGTGCCGTGCTATATATAGGTCTACCCAATATATTGGGTCGAATTAAGTATTTGCCATAGATGCCACCCTTGGCAGCCGGTCGTTATTAGAAATACGGAGCTGGCCATCCCCTGGTTTTTTTTCCACTGTTTACTTTATGCTTGCCTAGTATTCTTTTTTTTAACAGTTTGTGTTAAACATTTAAAAATATTGTATTTTTTAATAATTAATTTCTTCTAATCATCCAAAAAACGTTTACGTGAAATGCATATGATAAAAATATTACCGAAACAAACTTGTATCAAACTAACACGCCTATGTACGGCTATATCTACTAGACATACCAACGAAGCATGTCAGTTTTTATACTGTGCTAATATTACAGCCGTGGTAGCTGAGACGGTTAGCGCTCGCTGTAAATTTCACACTACGCGAGCAAACCGGGTTCGATCTCCGCTGGTACCAATGAAATTTTTAATTACAATTTTAAGTTATGATTTACCACCTGTTTGTAGGCAAAGGAAAAATCGTGAGGTCCATCGGGTGTACCATATGGTACCACCTTCTCAGAATTGAGGGAAGGTCTGTGCCCAGCATTAGGATATATTGGCTGTAACTTTAATCTTTTTAACATTATAGCATCATATTATGCTTGAATCAGCCATCCAAATGATAGTGTACTCGTAGTTTTAATAAACAATGAAACGCGTTTCAGTGGCTGTACGGACCAAACTCTCCAACGTCATGCAGGCAGTACGACTCTATCCCATTCACATATCTGTATAATAAACTAATCTATAGATACTAAATCATCCATCCTACTGATAGTTTAGTCAATCTGTTGTTGCTTTTTATACTACTTCTAAGATTGCTCTACCATCTGAATAGCTTTTCCCATACAAAACTAAGCATATGCTTATCCAAAAACTCGTCTTGCCTGTCATTTATTATGCAGATGTTAGTTACCTAGACTTGAAACAAAGTCTTCTCAATGAGCTTGAGCGCCTTCTTAATCAGATTTATTTTCGGTTTTCGCAAATACGACAATATCTCTCAATTTTGTATTCGCCTTAAATAGCTAACTATCCGATAAAGGCACACTTCTAGAATGTTGATTTTTCCTCCCATTCCTGCCTTCAATACATATTTTAATACCTTTTCTCCAAACACGACGAGATACTTCACTCTTCAACTATCTGAAGATTTCAGTTCCACTCCATTTTACTTGCTTTATTGTCCATATTTTTACTGATCATGCTACACTGAAACTCCTTACCTGAAGACTTTAGGAAAGCACCAATTAGAATTAAAATATTCCCTAATTATATTTTATAAAAATAACGTCGTCTATATAACGTTCATTAGTACATATATCCAGATATATATATATATATATATATATATATATATATATATATATATATATATATATATATATATATATATATATATATATATATATATATATTTATATGTATGTATGTATGTATGTGTATTAAGGATAATTCTTATATATTTTACGTAGTAGAGCCTTGCTGCAGCTATATGAACATTATAGTTGTAGCACGAATGGGTCGGCTCTGCCGGGGAAGGACCAAGCTCTCACAGAAACCAGCGTAAAATAGCAGGTTAACGCTGCCGTGTTTTGTATGGTGAGTGTAGAGAATCGGAGGCCCATCTTACTGGAAAGCAGGCATTCCATCTTAGTCCTCTCGGGTAACAAAGCATCTACGTTTTTATTCGTAATCAAGGATGTAGATGTCCATCAGGTGTACCATGTGGTGGACTTAGTGCTTGTTTGTCCCGCCTATTCTATAAAAAATAGATTATTATGTAAAGTATGTATTCATATGTATTTGTATAATTTATGAGCCTTATTTTAATATGTGTTATATCTACTAATATTAAGTTATGTAAGTCATCTGCCATTAATTTTCCACCAAGCCATGGGTTGACTGGCAAAGAATGCTAACTGGCATTAAGTCTGCCTTTTGTGACCTTTATGATTAGAAAATTTTATTAATCTTATATTTTTTCATTACATTACATTATACTTGCAGCGTCTTATAATTTTTATGTTCGCATATAAGTAAACATATGCCTTCACAACACCACACAAACAAGTATGAATTTCTTGAAAGGATTACGAATATTAATCGCGCTGGGTAAATTAGGCGGGTTGTTGAGCGCAGAACCGAGATCGTCACACCGGTAATAACCATGTAATAACCGGTAATAACCAATAACAATAGTGTCTGGTATTTAGGTTCGGTATCTTTGGGTGGATTTAATACAATCAGTCATTAGGCATGGCGCCTCTAAGAATCTGAGATAAAAAAATCTAGATATAATTTTAAGAAGTTTATTGTAGATATACTACAGGAAACGGGCCAAATTAGGAGTACCCTTAACCGACGAGCATGTATGCGTAGGTGTATGGATGTGAAGGAGGCGAGAGAGGTGTGTCAGGATCGTGCCAAATGGAAGTCTGTAGTCTCTGCCTACCCCTCTGGGTGACAGACGTGAGTGTTTATGTTATGTATATGATTATGTACTACAGGAAAGTAGTACTACGAGGCCATGTGATACCAGAAAAAAAGACTGATATATGGTATTATATAAATTTTTGAAGGTAGAATTGTTAAGTAGTGGCTAGGTTGCGCCATGTTTTAATTATGCGTGTATTATCATTGAATCAAAATCAACGTTCGTTCATCAGTCGATTGCACTTCTTGCTTTTCGAAGTTAATGCCTGAAGAGAAAGTGGTATTTTCCCCTTACATCCTTCACGGTATATCATTATATAATATCATTAAAATGATGTGAAATCGGAAAAGGAAAAAATCTTCCAGCACATCGTTAATTTCCTTTTAAGTTATGTGAAGGTACCAAAATCCAATTTCAGGTGCCGCCGCTGATAAAGATTTTGCATAAATCAGAGATATAATCCAATATTACCGCGTTTTAGCCTCCTCCACGCCTAATGTTCCACCATTGAAATCTCTATTTCAATTTAAATGACTTATTTCATTACCCCGCGTGCGCTCCAATGGATTTTGAGCGAGATCCGTGGGCATAAAATCTGAAATTGATTATAAATTTTAGTATAATATTATGTAGATTGATATTTTATACCGGTTCTTTATTAGCCTAAAGACAACCTTCTTTATTCTTCAAAAATACCGTCTTTTAATACTAAATCTGTGCTTTTCACGCTTCTGACTGCGTAATCGCTGAATATTATAACCAATCACTATATATATATATATATATATATATATATATATATATATATATATATATATATATATATTAATACTTAAATTTAATCTTTCAATATTTAAAATTAATTTTCTTTTATTTCATCATCTCGTAAGAATCGACAGCTAGACATGGACCTCTCTCGACACAGAGAGGATGTGGTTGTCAAGCAGATCAACGATTGCAGTGCCAGACGTCTGGCACGTTTGACACTGCTCTCGTCGCCGGTATGGGGTATCCTACGTCTGGTTATAACGAGATGGTTATACTGCCATCTATCGAAAGCTTATCTTAAAATCACCTCATATGACGTACCACGAGACGAAATGGGGTTTCTCGTAAGCTGCTCCCTCTTCTCTAACTTTAATACGTCAAAAACCTATTTACAAGGATATTACTTTGCATATTGTTATGATATAATTTTTCATATAACCGGGTATATAATAAAGTTAATTCTGATGTAGATTCAATCAGATGATTTAGACGTTTTTTTTAATTTTAGCTACAAATGCATTGTTTGCAAGGCTACAGTTATTTTAATCCAGTAAATGTTAAATTAAATCACAAAAAATTACCACACTATATACCACCACTGTTCAATAGTGGTTTTCCGTTATCCTTAAAAAATACATAAATCCTAAAAAATATTTTATACAGGTAGTAATAAATTGTTCATGAATTAGTGTAAAATATATAAGTAATTTAGCAGGGTTGGAACATGGGACGTTAGATTAACTTACTTCTTATTAACACTATAGCGATCCATTAAGTTATTGGTTTTAAATTGTCTATTGGGAAATGTAACCCTTGTGCTTATCGCTTTTTATCAGTTACTTTTACACTTTATTACGGTTTCAATATCTAAAATACAATCCTAAATAGTATATAAATTTTTAAATATTATCTTCATCACGATGGTTTTTGTTGGGCTTGTGTCCGTGTCTTTGGTACATATGCAAGGCATACATTCATCCTGCCGCATAATTATTTCATTGGACATAGCTAGATAATAATATAATGTTGAGAATCATTTATGAATGTATTTATATACTCCCTGGCATGAATTCGTAACTGAAACTAATCTTATACTGAGCTCTAGATAGCTGTAAATCAGGTCAGGTCAGGAGAAAATTGTCAACAATCAGAAATGTTTCAATTCAGTTGTAAATATTATAACAAAAACTTTCAAATTATAAATCTTATTATTTAAAAAAGAACATTGTTTATAAATTTTGTGACTACGCACGTTAATACTTTTTATGATTGATATATAATGATTTCTTATATTTACGCGAACACTACACATGATTAAAACTACTTTTACGGATTTTATCGCGTTTATTTTTACTTTTTATTTTTAATTCCCGACGTTTCGGGCGTTTTCCAGCACCCATGGTCACGGGGAACTGAGATGACTGACGTCCCGATGTCATTGTTAAACCCGGAGTACCTTCAACTTTTTTAATTATTGTTTATGGTCCGATCTATGCAAAATGAACTGACTATGTCTTGAGGTCTTGCAGTGGTATGCTTGGGTTTAGTTTTAATTTTATTGATTATAGGATCCCAAGCAGGTGGTAGTACCCAGCCTCCTTCTCTATTGAAATTAGGATGTTTTTTATTTTCAATAGCCTCACGTATCATCCTTGGTAGGAATCGGTGTTCTTTCGCGAGGATTTGTGGTCTATCAAATCTGATGTAATGGTTGGGGCCGTGTAGGATATGATCACAAACTGCAGACTTCCTTGACTTAACACTGATATAATTTCGTATATTTATTGTTTCAGATGGAAAACTTAATATCTAAATAACACGTACTGTAAGATACGTGTGTCAAAAATGAAAAAATAATATCGATCATGGATAAAACGACCAAGAAAAAAAATCATACAAATGGAAAATATAAGAAACATTGCAAAACTGAAGCATATGATGAGGTCGTTTCTTGCTGCTTTTGCTTCAAGACCAAAAAGAGTGAAAAGAAAAGTTTAATAACGGGATGTATTACCAATTTGGGAATATTTGCAATTCTACTAATTTATACATTATTGGGAGCTTTCATTTTTCTTGCAATAGAAGGTACTGCTGCCAAAGTTCATCAAAAGACTTTAGCAGCCACTTCATACCAAGGAAATGAAAATCAAAAATCCATTCCTCTCTCAAAAGTTAATAAAAGTATTTCACAAGCAAGTGAAGAACTAAGATCTCAGACAGTAGAAAGTATCTGGGAAATAACTGTATCTTTAAATATACTTTATAAAGAAAATTGGACAAGGCTAGCTGCTCAAGAAATTGCACGATTTCAAGAAAAACTAGTAGCAAGAGTTGCGGCAGATGTTACGGAACAGTATGGTGGGGCTAGAACGCTCGAATCGGCTCCTGCTTTGATAACCGATGACTATGAATGGAATTTTGCTAAAGCGTTTTTGTATTCCCTGACAGTTTTGACTACCATAGGTGAATTTTACTTAATTTTATTTTATAAATATATTAATAGTTATTTTGCAACCATCCGCTGAATAAAATCAAATGATGTGTCTTACCTAGTTTGAAGAGCACCTCCCGTCCTCCCTTAATTGCGTGCACCACTAATCCCAGCACCACTACTCCCAACACCACTATTCCAGGAAAGACCCACCATCGGTGATAACACATTATTTTATTTGTATTATTATCAATATTGATTAATTGCAAAAATATTGCAAAGTAACGCCTGATTCTAACAAATTGACTGTCTCCTTCGTCTAGTGGTTGTACTAGTGCGACTGCTGGTCATGAGGTCCTGGGTTCGTATCCCGGGTCGGGCCAAAAAATTAATTATTGAGTTTTCCGTCAAGAAACTCAATAGTTGCCCGGAGTGAGGAATTTGGGCAGTGTCTCACCTCCGTGCCTCGGAAAGCACGTAAAGCCGCTGGTCCTGCGCCTTATCTCTCTCCGGTAGTGTCGGTTTACCGTCCCATCGGATTATGAGAGTGAGGGAATAGAGAGTGCACCTGCGCTTGCTTATACACTTGGACACTATAATCCTGTCCTGTGCCGAAAGCGACGCTGTGGCCGGAAATCGGTCTGGAGGACATTATTCTATCAATTATCTTAATTTTATTTAATTATAATTAACAGTTAATTTTTATTTATTTAAGAATATTTTTGTTAGTAGTGTTATCATTTTATTGAAATGACAAATTACTAACTTTTATTTTGTAATAAGTCATAAATGTGTTTCAGGTTACGGCAGCGTAGCACCGAAGACATCAATAGGTAAAGCGGTAACCATCGGATATGCTGTTATAGGTATCCCCCTGACGCTTTTATATTTGTCAGTTGTCGGAGCTCTACTTTCACGATTAGCAAGAAGTGTTTTTACCAAAGCATTATGCTGTTGCTTATGTACGAAATGTGGATATTGTTGCCTTGATGAAGAAACAATGGCTAATAAAGAGCGAAAAGAAAAAGTTAGAAGAGAAGATGACTACCGAACTCAAACACTACATTTACAGGAACCTTATTATGTGCGTTCACCTTCAGGTACAATAATATCTGCATCACAAGCCAATAGTGTAAGCACTAATTCTGTTAAAGACAAGGCCCAAGGCTTAAGTTTTCTCAGAGATTGTGATTCTATGAGTTGCACTGATACGGATTCAAAAGTTTCTCTTCGCGGAATCTCAATTCTTGCTCCAATTTGTTTGTGTCTAGCAGCTATCTTTACATATATATTTTTTGGAGCTTTGGTTTTGTACCATATGGAGGGTTGGAGTTTAATTGATGGTGTGTATTTTTGTTTTATGAGCCTAAGTACTATAGGTTTTGGTCATTTGGCTCCTGGAGTTACACAGAAAAATGGAGCTTCTAGTAGCACAGTATGGTTTTGTTCCATATATATTATGACAGGTTTAGCTCTAACAGCTATGTGCTTCAATGTTCTGCATGATGAAATTGTTCATCGTTTGCGACATCACGATAAAATATTAAAAGTCAATGGTCATAAAATTTTAACACCGGAGTTTTTGCAACGATCTTGACGCAATGAATGTATAAGTTTGACGGATGATATAACAAATAATTCTGAAATTGTAACATTGCCCGAAATGTTACAGCATGTATCTAGTTCAAAGTGTGATGTAGGGGCATTTCGTAGGTCCGTTTACGTGGTGAAAGAAGAGAAGGAACCAGAAGAAACAGTTCTCATATAACTTAGAAGTTTTTAACATTGTATTGACTATAGACGTTTGTAATATTGAATAAATTTGTGAAATATTTTTATGTAAGTCACTCTTGACTGTCGTAACTTAGGCGTAAGTAGTAATTGGTACTATGAAATATTCGTTTATAATACAAACAATTATTAAAGTAATAAGTAATAAGGAAATGACTGAGTTGTTTGATTGTATACATAATATAAATAGTGATGAAATTGTATATGGTAGATGAACTGAAAATCGCAGTTATGAATTTACTGTATGTAAAATATATTACAAAATTATTTAAGACTGTGTCGAGCAAAATAATTCGAGACAATAGTCACGGTTAAGTTGATATATTCAGTATTATTACAATATGTAATTAGCATAAAAATATGTAATAAGTACCGGTAAGAATTTGTCTGCTATTATATAAAACAAATTAATAGTAAATTAGTATAATACTTATGCAAAACTACTTACAAAAGCTACAAATATCATGGCGATGTTCAGTTGAATTTTGATACTAGACAGTTGAATTTTTTCACTAACTTCAATCCATATTATTCGCAAGTGTTTAAACTATAATTCATACTTTTTACATTTCCAAAATATTTTAGGTAATTTAAATATATTATAGTATCTTAAATCCACAAAATATTATTTCTACAGAGTACGGGCGCATGACATTGAATATCTACAGCAGGGTAGCTTTTCGTACGATAATTATTTAGTATTTGAAAGATTAATTAGAATAGTGTCTTGTTATTCCTTACCTAATTTTTATAGTTCTGTCCTTGTCAGTTTTCTGAATAACACAAATAAGACGTGCGAAAACTACGATTTGAAAAGTGTCGCTGTTTAAAGTATACTACTGTCTGTTTTAAGGTAATCTTTTATCCAAAATAAAAAATCTTTTTAAATATACCATTAATATATTCGTATATATTCATATTAATATATCCAGGACGCTAAATTTGACTGTACGTTTTTTTTAAGTATTTTAGCTCAGAACTTTTTTCTAGGTGAACCGACTTTGATCATTATTTTATTTGAGCACTGACGCTTCTCATGTGGTCCCATATAAATCAAGATCTGGACAGTTGTTTTTGAGTTATCCTTAATAATGTGTATTTAATTGACTTCGACTACATTGATTGTGTATAACGTTCTCAATTTATCTATGTTGAAGTCGTTTGTACAAATTTTTTCATTTTACCACTTGTTATATGTCTAAGTTCAATCCTGCACGCGTCTTATTTGCTCGGCGTGGTCTTATAGCTGTTTAGTAAAAGTTGAATAAGTGAATACTTAATTCGTGGAAAGATCAGTCATGTAAAGTATCTATATTTCGTATTTTATTTACGTCTTGTGGTTCCTTATTCCTTATAAAATGAACATAATTAATGTAAGTAGCGATATCATCCTAAAGGATACGAATCAACGTATGTATTAATTATCTTGAAGATATGTAAAATAAATCATGTGATAAAATTTTTTTATTTTTATTCCTCCCTTCATCAGCTTAAAGATATTTCGTTTTATTTATTTACTATCAGTATTTTTAAGTCTAGTAATAGTGATAAGAAAGCTTGTTGACATAAAACACTTTATAATTTAAGAATCAAATTGCAGACGCGTTTACCCCTCTGAGGACTAAGATGGAATGCCTCCTTTTTAAAAAAGGGTCACCGGTTCTACCGGCATACTCACCATGTGCAAAAACAGCAGCCTTAATCTGCTATTTTACGCTGGTATTCCGTAAGAGCGTGATCCTAGCCCGGTCGAGCCGACCCATTCGTGCTACAACTGTTATAGCTCCACCGTGGCTCTACCTCGTAGTAGTACTTGTATATGAGATTTTTTTAATAGTGGTAATGGGTATTATGATTGATATGTAATAAATATGTAATAAATATGTAATAAATATGGTAATAAATACGGATCCCTCAAGGAAGATTCTCTTAAATTAATTGAGATTTTTTTTATTTTGATACTAAATAAACTGACAGTTTAAAAAACGACGAGTAAAACTTCAATTCAATTTAATCTACTGATTAGTGCCTTTTTTATCTCAATATCTGTCGGTTTTTGTTAAAAAAAACTAAAAAATTCTATCCTACCGGCGGTTTACCAATATTCTTATAAGCTTGTCTTTTGAATTACAAAAGTTGATGACAAAATGAAAACTATAAATTCTTTACTGGCGTGTTCATCATTACGATGACTATGTGATATCACTAGAAACTATATACGTCAGAATATCGGGAATTCATCGGAAGGTTAACTGTTAAAAATAGTAGGTGTGAGAGCAAATATTCAACTTGCTCTCCTGTTAATGCAATTAATCCTTATCAGTATCAGTAATAAGACAGCGTATCGCACTATACATTCAGTATAGAGTTATGACAGTTCAACCATACGGTAATATGTACACACCGGTGTAACGTGAAGGACATAATTACATGATAACGCCAAAGTATGCAAACCCACAGCAATACCACCCATCTCAATGTAACACAGGGCAGCCTGTGAGCAATACTATCCTCCATGCCTGCACCACATGAACAGGACAATGGACAGAACCATGACACTACCTTAGCACTCGTAGAATGATTTCACTCTTAGCATGATATTTAGCGGAAGCCCACGGGCACGGCACCTACAGTGAACTTTATACTGCACAAACGAGTGGGGGTTTCTTGATATACCCTGAATTCTACCACGCCACCATTGATATGACATTCCGCTAGAGTGATGCAACGTCTAGACCACTCTCAATCTAACCGGTATTTTATAGACCTATTTTTATTATTTATAAAAGCAGACGATTACGACCCTCCGATGAAACAGGCATATAATTAACTGCTCCTTCACCACGAGTGAAGGAGCAGTTATGATTGCGGGACAACAATTTGATAAAAAATGGCATTGGCAATTTACATGTATCTTTGAATACTATGTCGAGTCTATATGTCTGCTATGTTTATGTTAGAATAGATTAATTGGAAAATAATAATTTTTATTAAATGTATAACTGCAAATGTAATACTTATTCAAATAACGTTATTACATTTAAGCTTTACCACTGCACTGGTTCGGGAAAACACCTCCGTATTAGGAAGAACAAGCAAGAAACCCAGCAGTACTTTAAAAAAAATTAATTTACAATATAATATTTTATATTTTAAGTAAGAATAAACATATAGAAACAATATAGTAGCGATCTACTCACTCTAATAAGTAACTATATAGTAGTGTAATATTTTGCAACTATACGCTGCACCTATATGTAGTTCTAGCACGGATGGGTCGGTCCGACCGGGGTAGGACTACGCTCTGACAGAATACCAGCGTAAAATAGCGGCGTAATGCTGCTGTGTTTCGTATGGTTGATGAGTATAGAGAACCGGAGACCCTTTTTACTGGAATCGAGGCATTCCATCTTAGACTTCAGGGGTGACAACGCATTTGCATTGTGATTCTTAATCGAGGATAGATGTAGATGTCTATGGGTCACAGCGTATACTTACCATCAGGTGGACTGTGTGCTCGTCTGTCACCCAATGCTATAAAAAACATTTTTTGCTTAAAAAGAAGATGGATATGCCATGGCCATCAATTGTTTTCAGTTTTTTCAGTAGGATTCCGGTAAGTGAATCAGTGCAATGTATCTGCTGCAGACAAATAGCTTAATTTGTCTTTCAGTTAACAGCCTAGATATTACATGGCATTGTCACCTTACTAATTTCATTCAATGAGACGGTTGCTGGTGCGTATCTAATTAGCGCTATGTGGTTTACTATATAAATATATGCGACTTTACTATCGCTGATATTACAATATATACAATATATTTATACTGTATCAGGACGCTCAAAGTCGCCCAGCGAGCTATGGAGAGGGCTATGCTCGGGGTTTCCCTGCATGATAGACTCAGAAATGAGGATATCCGCAGTAAAACCAGAGTGACCGACATAGCCCAACGTATTAGTAAGCTGAAGTGGCAATGGGCTGGCCATATAGCTCGTAGAACCGATAACCGATGGGGAAGAAAGGTTCTCGAGTGGCAGCCTCGTACCGGTAGGCGTAGTGTAGGGCGACCCCCCACTAGAAGGAGTGACAACTTGGTAAGACATGCAGGAAGTTGATGGATGCAGGTGACTCAGGACCGTGCTTTGTGGCATTACTTGGGGGAGGCCTATGTTCAGCAGTGGACTTGTGAAGGGCTCTAATGATGATGATGATGATATTACAAGATATTTACAATATCTCTATCTAATACAAATTAGATATACAAGCTGAATATCATTCAGGCTGCTAAATAAACGGCGCTGTTTACTAAAAAGGCTAGACTATTAACTGAAGGGCTTATTAAACTAGTTGGCTGTGGTATATATAGCACTTTTATTAACGTTTAATGAGAAGACAATAATCTTAACCCTTTGACCGGGTTTGGAATTTTAACGAACCAATATTTAATCGATCAAAATGAAAAATTGTATCAGAGTGAAAATCTTACAACCGTTAGAACAAAGTTAAATTAATAGAAGGAAATTTTGTTCATTTACTTGATATACCCACAGGGACACCTGGATAGAAAAGGAATTCTACCACCTATATACTCAAATCATCACACTCCGCATGTAAACTGAAAATGTAGGCCATGAATTGTAAAGTCCAATGAAAGTTAAGTTTGTTGCGCACGCATGTTTGCTGTTATACTGTCATTGCAAGCGATGAAATGAAAAAAAAATGAATGAAAGCGTTGAAAACAAATGGTTAGTGTTTATTTAATTGAATAAATGTTTTAGTAAATATCAAAGATAAGCTATTTTATTGATGGCTGATTTTTCAACCATCATGTAAAAGCTATCCATCAAATAAATTATGCCCTGACTAAATATAATATGACATATATAAATGTCAGACATCACGACAAACCAGATCTCCGACAGCTAATGGGTGTTCCCGTTTACCAATTTCGTGATTTTACCATATAACTGATACATCTAAAATCTTTCGATGCTCTTGTTGTCAACGTCAAAGTATGCAGTTCAAAAGCGCTCGCCGTAAATTTTACAGATACAGAAATACTTTTATTTAATATAGATTATAAATAATACTTATTAAAAGTAACTTTTTTTAATTTACCATTGGTTCGTAAAAAAACCTCTGTCCTGGAAATAACCAGTCAGAAACCCGGCGGAACATTAAAAAAAACAGATTTCAAAGAGATTCAGATTTCACACAAAATAATACTTACAAAATTTGAGCTGCACAAAGTTTTTTAACTCTAGTTTTTTGAGTCTAGCTGATTCAATACTGGTAAGAATTCTAATATTTTTACAGCATATGCTGCAGAACTAAGTCTGCTTGCTAGTTTTGATATATGAGGGCCCCATTGAAGCTTTGCATCTATTGTGATTTCAAGAAAATTAGTGGTATCGACAAGACTCATCTCCTCCTCATTTAAATGACATTAGTATTAAGACGTTCGACATTCGGAGTTATGAAATTTATACAATAATTATAGTGCTATTTAAATGCTAATTTAGATAAAGCATTATTTACTTCCTCATAATTTGGTAATTGTCGTTTTAATTAGAAAATTAATGAAAAAAATAAAAATAAATTTAAAATACCACCAAAAATAAGTATAAGTAATAAGTTACGTAGTAGCAGTAAATAAATAATAAAGAACTTAAAAATAGATAAGTATTTATATTGGTGAAGTTTTTTTGATTACATGGATTACATTGACACCTATATGCATTGATATCCGCCGTTTTAATTTAATTAGTCTTCAGTTTGCTGTAAACAAATAAAGCGCAAGGTCAATTCAATTTTGCAGGAATCGATTTCAGCGTTGTGTGTTTTTCACATGGACAGCTAATGTTTCCCTTTCATGAGAGACCGTCCAACTAAATGTGTTTGTATTGTTCAATGAAAAAAGGATACTGATTTTTGTTACATTTTTTACCTCATATTCATGAGAATCGATCCCACCTGGGCGAAATCGGGGTGGATCGCTAGTATTATTTATATTTTAGAATTCTTTTTCGAAGCATTGAATTAAAGGAACCGTAATAATGTTGAACTATATAAACCCTAACCGTTCTTTTATGTTATGATTTTAATTTATCACAGAGTATCGAGTACAGTAAGTAATAAAATAAATGTATTAAGAAATTTTTTATGGCTTTATTGATTTTGGTTTGACTGGTAATTAATCATCGGTGGTCAATTCATCAGTCAGGCTGTGGGTCAGTTAAGCTACTGGCGTGGCTTTAACTAGTATATGAATATACGTGGCGTATGACTTAGGTGGACAGATCGAAGAGCTGACCAATGGGACAGAAAGGGTTCCCGGGTGAGACCCTTGTACTAATAAGCGTTATGTTGAAATGAATGAAACTATTATGAAATCGATGAATCAAGATAACTTAGGGTGGTTTTTGACTATCTATTGGAGATATGTATGTGTATAAATTAATATCTTTTTTGCTTGTTGGACGAATAGATCGGCTCCACCGGAAGACTCACGTTCTCACAGAATACCAAAATAACGCTGCTGTGTTTAGTACGGTGAGTGTAAGGAACTGGAGATCTTTTTTATTGGAACCGAGGAATTCGATCTCAGTCCTCAGGGGTGACAACGCATCTGCAATCTGATTCTTAATTGACATAGGAAAGTATAAATTAAGGTGTCTGTGGGCCACAACATCCACTTACCATTAGGTGGACTTTTTATAAGAGAGGGGTGAAACGAGCATGGGTCTCACCAGATGATAAATGACTACCACCGCCCGTGAACAACTGCAAAAACAGGGTAATTACAGATGGGTTACCGGCCTTTGTGACTGTGTGCTCGTTTGTCACACTTAGTCTTTTAACAGTGGCAGAGCCACGCGGCAGCTTTTGCTGTTGTACGTATGGCCGGCTCCATCCGGGGAAATTTCACTCAACACAAAACTTGCTCGGAGCAAACTGAGCGACAAGACCAAGACGACCACTGAGACGCTATCCGTGAATTTTTGTAATATCAAGGGACTTCATTCGAACTTCATTCCAACCTTAACGCCGTCCGTTACCATCTGAAGACGACTAAGCCGGCCTTGCTCTTTTTGACCGAGACGCATGTGTCATCTTCGGCTGTGACGTAGTATCTCTCCTACCCGGGATACACATTGGAATACTCCTTTATGCTTCGGGATGGAGTTTGTGTATACATCAGAGAGGACATCTGTTCTTGATTCCTCGGCAGTCTTGAAGGTTCTAACCTGTTTATCCTTTGGCTAGGCGTACACAGCGATGACCATCCGCACGTCTACAGTTGCCTCTCTAGGTCCCAAAGCGTTAAAGCTGAAACAGATCGATCTATCCACCACGTCCAAATGACTACAGATTCCTTGCCACAGCAGATCCGATTCGCTAAGCGCGCTACGCGAAATCGTGATCCTTGACGAATTTAACGCCCACCACGCCGATTGGCTTGGTTCACGTTTAACCGATCTTGTGAGTAGATATGTCAATGACTTTTTCTTGGCATATGGTCTTACAGAGCTGGTTGATTTGCCCACGCAGGTTTCAAATGTGAAGGATCATGCACCTTCACTGTTGGACCTTTTGTGAACGACTCATCCAAACGGATAAGAGGTTTCAATTGACTGGCTCCTTGGACCATTGTCTAGTGCGGAGTGTGGTGCTACTCATGCTAACGATGCAGTTGCATTCTGCAGGCTGCCGCCGTGTTTGGCACTATATTTTGGCTGATTGGGATAGGTCATTTATTGCATTGTATCCTTAGTGGTTTGCTTCTCGCTGAAAAATTCCAGCGTTGTTTCTGATTCTATCGCTGATGTGGCACTTAAGGGTATACAACTTATTATTCCATCTTCTGTGGTGCCCACTGGAGGCAGATCTCAGCCGTGGTTTGATTGCTCCCATAAAATATTATTACGCTATAATGGGCAGTGCTACCAAGTCTGGGCTGACGCAAAAACGTCTCGGGATATGAATACCAGTGCTCTTAAAAAGAAGTAAAATTCCGCTCCAGGTCCTTCAAAATAGTCATTGCAACAACACAACAGACAACACACAGGCAAGGTCAGAGCACATCGGAAAAACTGACGAGAACTTATTTGGCCTTTCCTCGGGAACTCGCCCATTATGGTCTCTTGCTAAGGTTGTGCAAGGGAATTTCCGTCAGCCTTCTCTTCCATCCTGCCCAGAGAGGACGACTCACTGACCCATGCCATAAAGGAGAAAACTAATCTGTTAGGCTCTCTGTTTGCTTTCAAATCAACTCTAGATGACGGATGGAACACACTGTCGACCATCCCGCGGTGTAAGTGCTCCATTGCGGATGTGCGGTTTACACATCGCTCGGTTCGCAAAGCAACTCTCCTTGAAACTGAACAAGTCTAGTGGGCCTAATGAAGTCCCTTCCAGTGTGCTTAAAACACATGTTCCGGAGTTGGTACCGGTTTCAACGTGTCTTTTTCGGTACTCCTATTTCCAACGCGTAGTCTCAAATTCAAGGAAGACCGCTTTGGTCCGCACGATACCTAAAAAAGTCGATCACTCAGACCCGTCCAACTACAGGCTTATCGCCATTACCTCCTTGTTCTCCAAAATAATGGAAACAATTATAAACCGCCAGATTATGAGGTACCTGTAGGATCACCACCGAATTAGTGACCGCCAATACGGTTTTCGGTCGATCAGCTGGTGATCTTCTGATCTACCTTACTCATAGATGGGCGGAGGCATTGGATTCCAAGGTTAGGCAGCCTTGGTCAGTAGTTTAGACGTAGCAAAGCCTTCAATGTACCGTGTAGTGGTGGTTAAGAATATCCACTACCCCATATCTTCCCCTAGGTGTCGTAAAAGGCGACAGAGGGAAACAGGCAGGAGATGGGCAGGAGCATTTTCATGATATCAGCAACTGTACAACACCCCATGAAGAATTACACAAATAGACTGCCGCCAGTACCCGGCGGCCCCGCTAATCCTGGCTACGTTGGCGACCATGGTAAAGGCGAGGCAGGGGGTGCTAATAATCTCCGGTGAAGGATCGGTTGTCACCTACGACGACTCGACCTGGCAACATTTAACGCACGCACCTCGAGGACTGACGAGAAGATCCTTGAGCTGGAAGAAGAGATAGACAAGTTGCGCTGGAATATTACAGGATTATCCGAGGCCCGAAGAGAGGGGGAGGACACGGCGATTCTCGAATCTTACAACTTGTTCTATCACCGGGAGGGCGACCATCTGTCCAAAGGAGGTGTTAGATTTATCGTCCACATGTCTCTCGTTCACAATGGTCAAAGACCTCAATGGTGTTGCCCAACGGATAGGTCTTAAGATGAACATGGACAAAACAAAGATCATGTTTAATGTCCATGTCATACCTATGCCGGAGTTGTTGGGAGCACTATGTTCGAAGTTGTTGACGAGTACGTTTACCTGGGACAAAAAGTCCGTATAGGTAAGTCTAACTTCGACCGAGAGGTCAATCAACGGATTCAACTCGGCTGGGCAGCGTTCGGGAAATTACGACACATCTTCTCGTCAGGTATACCTCAAACTCTGAAAACTAGATTCTACAACCAGTGCGTGTTGCCAGTGATGACTTACGGATCTGAGACATGGTCCTTCACTGCTGGCCGTATGAGGACGCTCAAGGTCGCTCAGCGACTTATTGAGAGGGCTATGCTCGGAGTTTCTCTGCGTGATAGACTTAGAAATGAGGATATCCGCAGTAAAACCAGAGTGCCTGACATTGCCCAACGGATTAGTAAGCTAAAGTGGCAATGGGCCGGCCGTATAGCTGGAAGAACCGATAACCGATGAGGCAGAAAGTTTCTCGAGTGGTAGCCTCGTACCGGTAGGCGTAGTGTAGGGTGACTCCCCACTAGATGGTGTGACGACCTGGTAAGACATGCAGGACGTCGATGGATGCAGGTGGCTCAGGACCGTACTTTGTGGCATTACTTGGGGGAGGCCTATGTTCAGCAGTGGACTTGTGAAAGGCTGTAATGATGATCAAAGCCTTCAATCGAGTTTGGCACGAAGCGCTTCTTTTGGAACTCCCTTCCTATGGACTTTCCGAGAAATTGCGCTATTGAATCACCAGTTACATTGTTGAACGGAGCATCAAGGTTCAGCAGTGGGCTTGTGATTGGATATAATGACAATGATAGTGATGGATGAAGACGGCAAACTATTTTATTATAGCAATTATTAATAAGAATAATTATTAACATGTGATCTAATGCGACACTCCTTTAAAATATATATGTTATGTTACAAATGAGCGGACTTATGACTTGTGATATGTATTATTTTTATTTATAAGCTTATGTGGGGACCAATATAATACTGAAGACTTCAATCTTCAAGGTTTGGCTATTGGATAATATTGAATATATGAGGTAAACATAATTTTATTATTGGTATTTTTGTTATTATGTCAATAAAACTCCAATAACGATTTACTAGCGAATACATGCCAATTTTATGTTCTATAGGATTTTATTCCACTCGACAATTTCAAGTGTTGGTCGTTCAATTTAATTGGAAGCTGTACTTTACTACAATATCTGCGTATTGAATGCGTACCTCGCTCGTTAAAACAAGCTGAAAGCTGAAAATGTACCTATGTGCCTTGTGAAGGAATTTCCAAATATGCTTTGTGTAGTGACTTCCTCCTTATCTACAGTCAAAGGCCTTTGACGGAGACTGACATTATTCATAGTTAGTATTCATACTAGTATATATAACTAACTTTGTTTAGTTGATAAGGCAATAAAACGAGTTACTATTTAATTTAAAATGGCTTACTTTTCTTGCCGAATTTATTAGAAAATTTATTAAATCAAAAATATCACGTAACTCCATGGTGTGCCAGCATATCAGAATAAATCACACTATTTCATTCCCTCAGATACCTATGACATCCAAAGTATATTAATGGACAAACGAATATCTAATGTCGTCTGATATACTAATGCCTAAATGTTTAAACGCTGGTCAATTTTAAGATGCCGTTCATTATCTTGCTGTCTCTATCAGTTTAAATCAAAGAGACAGTGACACCATGAGACAACGACAACTTAAAATTGAGTAGCATTTGAGTATTTGGCCAATAGTCCAGTATATACATCAAATACATATATTTTTCATCGAAGAAAAAAAGTGCACTTAATAGGAGCATGATTTGATAGAAGTGATGTCCACCACGAAGATTTTTCGGCCGAAACTTCTAAAACTTTTACGGCGTAACGTTTTCCAATCACTTTACACTATCGTTGTCTTAAGCAATTTACCTCAAAAAATGACGACGAATGTCGTTTGGAAAATAAAAATCGGTTCATTTGTTCGTGAGATATGGGAAGAGAAAAAATTTGAAAAAAACGTTTTTTTAACATAAATTCGAGATTTCGCAATATAATTTGGTGAAATTTGGAACGCTTTGCATTTGAAATTAGCGGGAAGTTCCAGGGATGGCCAGCAGGGTCAACTAATTTTTAAATACTAACAATTATTAACATCAATAATATTAGCTTAAACCACTCCTGGTGGGCTTAAAATGCATGTGTTGGGAATGTTCTACGACAATAGTGGAATGGCGGATTCGCGACCTTTTGAGTTCGAGGTTCGCTCCCTACAATTAGAGTTTACTTGAACCTAGATCAAATATTGGCCAATAATCAATCTCCGTAGTGTAAACATTGTTGCTACAGAACTTCTACGAGTTTATTTTTGCTTACGGTTTAAAATAAGATAACATAAGTCTCTATTTAGCAAGTGTTCTGAAGATAGCAAGACTTGTAAGATAAGAGCAACGATCAAAATTTGGTTTTACATTTCCGTTATTCATTTACATCCATTACAGTCTTTAAAAGTCCGCTGCTCAACGAAGGGGGAATCAATTGCCTCATATTTGTCACAGTTCCCACGCTTATTGGGTGGGTTGACAACCGCAGTATTATATTATTTTGAATTGTTATCAGGAATCATGCTGCTATTCATTTCCTGTTTTAGTTTCCGTCTGTCGCTTCTAATAACACCCAAGGAACATTATGGGGTAGAGAATATTCGTGTACTGCCACTACATGGAGTAAATTGAACTGTTTTTGATTTATGTCATATTTTATGGAAGTACCCGGATGACCGAGCTTTGCTCGTTTTTTTTTTAATTACATTCAGATACAAATTACATGAATAATATTTTTTGATCTTATTGACATAATAGAAAAAACTGAACTGGTTATTTGAATAAAAAATCATGAGTGCAATTAGTTTAATTAAAATTTTCGTATTTTTTTAAAAATATTAAAAAAAGGGCTCGAAATAATGGATTTTCTCACAAAAGAAGGGAACTTGAAAAAAAAGGAAAAAAGTCGGAAAGAAGCGGGACACGAATCAAGGCATTTCAAGTTTTTCATTGCCTGAAAACACGGACAAAAAGAAATTTTCTAAAAATAAATCCTAGCTAGATCGATTTATTGCCCCCGAAACTCCCAAGGCAATAAATTTTATGAAAATCGTTGGAGCCGTTTCCGAGATTCCGATTATATATATATCTATATATATATCGGAATCTCGGAATACTACGGAATACGGAATAATATATATATATATATATATATATATATATATATATATATATATATATATATACATATATATATATATATATATATATATATATATATATATATAAGAATTGCTCGTTTAAAAGTATAGGATACAACAATCATTATAATTGTAGTATATTGTAGTAACACAAAAAAGGATCGTTAACAAAAGGGACTTGCTATTGATGCGATATTAATACTAGGAGAATCAAATTATCCAACTTATTCCTATTAAGTTGGGAAAAACCCAAGTCAATACAATGATTACAAAACAGCAAATTAAAAACTTTGTTACAAATGCGACAAATATACGCAAGTCAGGTTCATTTAATTCTATAAACTAAACATATATTTAGACTTAAATTAAATGATTATAGTTCAAATTAATAATGCTTATTTTAAAACTCAGTAAAATAATTTGAAATATGGTTAAAAACACAAAAATAAACTATTTTTTGTTAAGCTTTAAGAATTTGAACAATAATGTTCACTTAAATATTACATTTAACATCTACATCAATTGTAATCATTATAAGATTTACACAAAACAAAATCACACATACATTATTGTAATGGCTATCAAGCCAAGCTGCCTAGCAAGTACCTCAATTCCCTATCAAATTCCTCAATTTCCGAGTTAATGGGCAAGCTTTTGTATAATCTATTATATAAATTAGTTATTTTAACTTGTTGTATAAATATCGGTTAACGTCACAGTGACCGAGTGAAGCCGGCCACAGTCGAGCGTGTGGCTGCTGTACTACCATATATCAGAGGTGTCACAGACAAGATTGGCTATATCTTGAAGCGAGCTTCTATTAGAACATTCTACAAGCCGCCGAAGAAGATTAGTCAGGTTTCATATTCCTCTCCGTCAAGTGTCATATTCCTCTACAAGATGCGGGAGTGTACAAGCTTGATTGTGAATGTGGTCTCTCTTATATAGGACAAACCAAAAGATCAATTAGGACCCGCGTAAAAGAACATATAGCTGATGTGAAGCATCAACGTTCCGGGAAGTCTGCAGTTTGTGATCATATCCTAGACGGCCCCAACCATTACATCAGATTTGATAGACCACAAATCCTCGCGAAAGGACACCGATTCCTACCAAGGATGATACGTGAGGCTATTGAAATTAAAAACTTCCTAATTTCAATAGAGAAGGAGGCTGGGTACTACCACCTGTTAGGGATCCTATAATCAATAAAGTTAAAACTAAACCCAAGCATACCACTGCAAGACCTCAAGACATAGTCAGTTCATTTTGCATAGATCGGACCATAAACAATAATTAAAAAAGCTGAAGGTACTCCGGGTTTAACAATGACATCGGGACGTCAGTCATCTCAGTCCCCCGTGACCATGGGTGCTGGAAAGCGCCCGAAACGTCGGGAATTAAAAATAAAAATAAAAAGTAAAAATAAACGCGATAAAATCCGTAAAAGTAGTTTTAATCATGTGTAGTGTTCGCGTAAATATAAGAAATCATTATCTTTATATGCATATTACACATTCAGTTCCGTTAAAATTTCCAGTGGACCCAAAAACGATTGTCTTCTAAATTCTAATAACTATAATTTATTTTGATTTTTAAATCATTTTTTTGTAGATAACTTTAATAAAACATATTTTCATTAATGTTAAATAAATTTTATTTAAAATTAATGATAACAAAACAAATAAAAGTATCGTCTCTTGAGAAAAACTTATACAAAGGAATGTAAAAATTTAATAACGAAGTTAAAACAAGAAAACATGCAGGCTTTTGCGGCGAGGATATTGCATTTCTTTTGATATCGCCAAAAAGTAAAACACATTTTTTATATCTTCCTTTTAATATTATCATTACTTATTTTTCAGATGAAACAAATTTGATTTTATAGCTAGTTTTTCTCTTTTAGCTAGTGTAGATGCCTGCAAGTCGACGTTTTTATTGCTATTTAATTTAATTATTCTCAAACCGCATTCATGGCACTAAATTTTTAAATTATTGGTAGACTATTTGAAAACGAAAATTTTATTCTTTTTTATAGGAATAGGGTTTCATTTAGGAACAAAAACATTTTCCGTTACCGTTACAACCTATTAAAGTCCACTGTTGAAAATAGGCGTTCCCAGAGATTGCCTCTTAGGAGGGTTTCTTGCCACAGTTGCCATTCTTAGCAAGCGGTTTGGCAAACGCAATTTGTTTATTTTCAGACGTTATTAGGAAGACCCTTCTGTCTATCACCTAAAACCAAACCTAAAAAAATAAACTTATCTTTTTTATTTTAAAAAATAGAAGTCATATTTTTTTTTCATTTATTGATCCACCAACATTTGTATCATTCCTTACATGCTATTTAAATACAATGAAACGATAAGAACTAAAATGTACAAATAATTACAGGCGGATACAACATGCAAATAACTTTCTCAGCACTGTGTACCTATATTACTAGGATAAAGAAAGAATTAAAAAATTAAAAGAAATTATAACTAAATACAAATAAAAATATATAGAAGCGAAAAGGAAAGAACATATTTTATAGAATGTTACAAAAGATGGTCTATTAAGGTGCGACGGAGCTTGTTAGGTGGGTCGAAAAATATATCAATTTTATCTCTAAATTTGTTAACAAGTTTACTCATTCTAGCAATTGGGGAATTGGAGCCAAACACTGTTCTTCTATATGGTCTAGTCAATGGTGTAATCTTACGAGCGTAACGCGGGTAACGAAAGGGAACGCATATATTAAATTTACTTAAAATTTCAGGACAATCAATAACACCACTAATAATTTTAGAAGCAAAAATCAAATCAATAATATCCCTGCGGTTTTCAAGAGAAATCATTTTGAAATTGATCAAATTATTTTCATATGATACACGTATCTTAATACTTCTAAATCCGCTTGCGTATGACAAATGTCTTATAAATCTTTTTTGGATCCGCTCGATTCTCAGTGAATGTGTAGCGTAATGAGGTCTCCAGACTACAGCACAGTACTCTAATATACTTCTTACCAAACTGTTAAATAAAAGAATTTTAATTTTAGCATTTTGAAAGACTTTGATATATCTTATGACAAAACCCAACATTCTAGATGCACGTTTAGTAATGTTTTCAATGTGCGGTACGAAAGTAAATTTTTTATCAAATATGACCCCTAGGTCTCTAATTTCGTCTAACTTCTGTATTTTATTACATCCAATGTGATAGCTATAGTCGATAGTGTTACTTTTTCTCGCATATTGCACATAGAAACATTTACTAATGTTTAAGTCCATACGATTTACTTTGCACCATTTAATCAGTTGATCAAAATCGTTCTGTAGGTTTATTGAATCGTTCTCTTCCACAATCGTCTTGCAAATTTTTAAGTCATCCGCATACAAGTACACACGAGACCATTTCATCAATTCTGGAATTTCATTTACGAACACCCCAAACAGAATCGGTCCAAGGTGAGACCCTTGGGGCACACCAGAATTAATATTTTTTAAGCCTGACTGATATCCATTCACCACCACAAAAAACGCTCGGTCCTTTAAATACGATTTTAGCCATTTTAACATACTACCAGTAATGCCGTAGGCAGCTAACTTACGAACCAATATGTCATGTGGGACCCGATCAAATGCTTTGCTAAGATCAGTATATATTACGTCGACTTATTTCCCCGCATCAAGTGCTTCAATTAGTATTTCCGTAATATGTACCAAATTAGTGCTCGTAGACCTAGATTTAACGAACCCATGTTGGCTAGTGGTTAAGTAAAGATTGATATGTCTCTGAATATAAGGACAAATAATTGACTCTAATAATTTAGCAAAGACTGATAATATAGAGATCGGCCTGTAATTTCTTACATAATCCTCACTGCCCGTTTTATGAACCGGAACGATTTTAGCTATTTTCCATAGAGTAGGAAACTGCCCAGTACAAAGGGAAAAATTGAATATAATTAATAGTGGATTAACAAGGTGATCAGCACATCTGACTACAAACACTGGAGGGATTCCATCAGGACCTGCTCCTTTATTACATTTAATGCTTTTTAATTTATTTAATAGGGTATCATGATCAATTTTCAGCTAGGTAGGTGTGCTAGGTGAAGGCTATTAATTTCAATTAATTTCAAGGACTCTGAATGGTCATAAACATAATCCTGCTCTGTACATTTAGTATTTTCAGAGTACACGGATGAAAAGTGTGAAGAAAAAAGTTCGCAAGTTTCCACTCCATCAGAAGTTACCGTCGTACCGTCAGTCATTGATAGGGGATAGGCGCCTGAACCACCACGTTTCGCCTTGACAAAGGACCAAAACAGTTTTGGGTTTTTTGCTATGTCACACTCTATTAGTTTTACATATTTGTTGTAGCAATTTGTGGCCATTTGCGTACATCTTTTACTTAGCAATTGCAGTTCAAGCTCATCTCTAGGATTTTTATATTTCTTGTGACGACACCTAACTTTATACCTTTCTTTTAGAGTTCTAATTAGATGCCGATCAAACCAAGGTGGGTAGTTGTTGATCTTTGACAATTTTTTGGGGACAAATTTTTTGATGATATCCCGAATTTTCTGGTAGAAAATTTGTAGCATATTATTTACATCTGTCAACCCATCAAGTAGCTTGACCCAATCACATCTCGCTAATTCTTTACAAATACTATCATAGTCAGCTCTATAAAAATTTAATTGTACGTTTTCAGTGTTATAAGGTAATCTTATTTCATTTAATAGCTTAATACTTATGTCAAGAGGAGGATGGTGCCTGTCAACTTTACTGAGGGGGCAAAGTGCCTGTTCTACTGTGCAGTTTGGTAAATTTGCAATAACCAAATCAAGTGTTCTATTTAAACTCTGATTCTTTATACGACTGTACTGCTTCAAATCATTGACGTTTAAAAAATCTGTAAAATCCTGACTAACAGTGGAAAGCTCGCATTTCGCAGGATCCTCGTCTAACAAGCTCCAATTTATGGAAAATAGATTAAAATCACCCACTATACAATGTAGACACTTCTCTTCCAGGACGCTAGTACATGTGTCACAAAATTTATCATAAGTTACACTTTTTACAGGAGATGGTAAATAAATGGCACAGAAAGCAATTTGATAAATTGAGTGTGAAACTGGCGCTTCGACTAAAACCCATAAATCCTTCAGATCCGACTCCCAAGCTTTTAAATGCTTTGATTTTAATTTCCTAGATACTGCTATTAAAACCCCCCCTCCCTCTTTCTTAGTACTACTGGCTGAAGATCGATCTCTTCTATATACTACATATCTAGGGTCAAAAAGTTCACTACTCGAAACAGAATCATTTAGCCAGGTCTCAGTGAGTATTATTATTTCATAGTTGTTACATAGTATTTGATTATAGAAACCATGTGTTTTGGTCTTAAGACCACTACAATTTTGATAGTACAATTTTAGCGTATCGTATTTTATTAAAAACCTTACCATATAACAGACAATAAGAAAGAAAGGAACAAAAAGAATTACTTAAATAAGTTTTTTTTAGGGTATCTAAACTTTTTACCAGAATATAGTCACTCTCATCGGTCTTCCTCACAAATATTCTGCCATTACGCACCCACACATATTTATATCCGCTCTCCTTTGCTTTGAGTCTAGCTGCCGCATGAATAGCCTTATTCACTGGGGATAGACGTTCAGTTACAAAAACAGGAGTGGTGTGTCCTTTTAATCCAAGATGTGTAGCATTAAGTTTGTTTTGTGAGTTCACCTTGTTGTATTTTGAGGCCATCGCCAGCATTTCATCGCGAATTATAGGTGAAGCTAGATGCACAGATTTTTGGGTTTTTCGTGGAATGATGTTCTCATTACTGTTCGGAGTACTCCAGTACCAGCTCGACTTACTGGTGCTGCGAAGAGATATTGCATCGCTTTGCATTTTCTATCGCATTTACCAAATCCCACCAACGCAAATCCAGTTGTTATTCACGATCCCATCTGCATGCTTGACCACTTTGCGATTTACCGGAAGTTTTTTTAATTGTACGAATTCTTTGTAGGATCGCTTATCATTGGCATTATTTTTCGGACCGATATAAATTAGAAACCTTCAAGAAACTCAATTGAAGGGCATGGTAACGCATCTTCAATTTTCCTGGTGGTGCTGTTGTTCATGGGCGGAGGTCGACACTTTCCATCAAGCAAGTTCAGAGACAGCCTCGTTTGCCCGCTCTTTCTATATAAAATATCTGAATTTGAAAGATTTTACTACGGAACACGTCAATCAAGATTAACAAGATTACCATTACGAGTAAATGCTCCGCCGTATTTTTCAATTGCACGTGAGTGGGAGATTTACCACAGAAGACCCTCGCTTGGGTCGTTCCGTATTCATACACACACATTTAACACGATTTAATTTATCCTAAATTGTACTCTTCACTCATCCGATTTCCAATTTTCTTTACTAAACCGAAATGTGTTCGTTATTTCTCCTAAAGAATGATAAGCAAGAAATAGTATAGACAGAATAAAAATGAATCACCATTTAAAATTTTACACATTTATCTTCAAATCAATTAAACCAGTATAATAGGTAAATGTCAGCAACACTTTACCAAGTCCTACTGTGGTGTGCAATAGTTTAACGGCAGTAGGTTTTCGTTTTACTAATTAATAAGAGTTAAAGAAATGGCATTACCTTTCATCATTCTTGACCTGTCCTTTTCAGCAATCTGATGATTTTCTGAATCTGAAGTAAACAATTTAATTTTATGTATAGACCAAATATTATTGGTAAGCATATTAAAATAAAAAATGTAGGTATACCTCTGATAATATTTAATAAAAACAGTAATGATGATTTTATAATAATGATGATATTTATGCGAGCACCATACATTGAATAAATAAAATTATATATACGGATTTTATCGCGATTATATAGATCTATAAAAATTCGCGTGAAGGAACATATAGCTGTCGTGAAGCACGGACGCTTGGGGAAGTCTGGAGTATGTGAACATGTTTAAGATCGTCCTTGTCATTACATTAGATTTGGTAGACCACAAATCCTCGCAAAAGAACACCGACTTCAATAGACAAGATGGATGGGTGCTGCCATCTGTTTAGGATCCTATAGTTAACGAAATTAGATGCAAACCCAAGCATACCAATGCAAGACTTCAAGATAATGTAAGGTCGTTCAAAAATGTATTAATCTCAGTCCCTCCAAAGCCGAAACTGTAAAGCACCCGAAACGTCTGAAATTAAAAATAAGTTAAATAAACGCGATAAAATCCATATAAATGGTTCCATTTAAAAGCAGTAACGTGCTTCACTATATGCATTTTTTATTTCATTTAATTATTAAATTCAATTTTTTTATACTATGTACTTGGTTATTTACTTGACTATTTACCTTACTATTTACATGATCTTTTACTTGACTATTATTTAACTAGTACCCGGATGACCGAGCTTTACTCGGTTTGTTTTTGAAATTAGATTTATAAATTACATATACAAAATAGAAAAAACCGAACTGGTTATTTGAATAAAAAATCATGAGTGCAATTAGTTTTATTAAAATTTTCGTATTTTTAAAAAATACTAAGAAAAGAACTTGAAATAGTAGATTTTCTTACAAAAGAAGGGAACTTGAAAAAAAAAGGAAAAAAGCCGGACCAGAGGCAGGACGCCAACCACGGAACTCCGATATCACGCCCGACCGACGTACGACCTGAGCTATTACGATAGTTAGTGATCTGTCAAAATTTACCTTCTTATATTGTAGCAGTTTTTTTATTGCCTGAAAACACGGACAAAAGGATATTTTTAAAAATAAATCCTCGTTAGATCGATTTGCCCCCGAAACTCCCTGGACACTAAATTTTAAGAAAATCGTTGGAGCCGTTCCCGAGATTCCAATTATATATATATATATATATATATATATATATATATATATATATATATATATATATATATATATATGTATATATATACTTGCCTATTTACTTTCATATTATATAATATGTGCTGGATTATTTTTCTCGATAGTATACTCAATATTTTTTATTATATACTCGAATATGATTGTAATAATAGTATATTATAATTGAAGAATTTATTTTCTGATACTTAGTTACAAAAGAGATAAAGCACGATAGAGAAAGTAAATGAATATCGAAAGTCATAATTCATAATGTACGCTTAAATGATGACTCCACGTCGACTGGTTAACATAGGCAAGGAATACATATCTTACAAAAACTTCCTGCATATCTTTTCAGGTTGTAGCGCAATCTCGTGGCGTCCTCCCTACACTTCGCTTGCCGGTACGAGTTTGCCTCTCGGGAATCTTTATTCCTTATCGAATGTCGGTTCATTGAGGTGTATGGCCAGCTCATTGCCACTTCAGCTTATTAATCTGCCGGAGTACGTCGGTTACTCTGGTAATACAGTGGATATCTTAGGCTTACGTAGAGAAACTCCGTACATAGCCCTCTCCGTAAATCGTTGAGCGACCTTGGCCTTCTTTATACGGCCAGGAATATAGTGCCACGTATCAGCTTTATATACTATCACTGGCAACACGTACTCGTTGTACAATCTTGTTTTCAAGTTTAGAGCTATACCTGACCATAATATTTGTCGTAATCTTCCGGACGCTGCCCAGCGGAGTTGAATCCGTTGCCTAACGTTGATAATCGGACTGTTTGTCCTAGGTACAGATACACGTCTACAACTTCCAGCGTAGTGCTTCTAGCATCAAATGACCTTTGTTTTGCACATGTTCATCTTAAGTGCTATCCGTTGGAAGACACTATAGAAGTCATCGAGAATCGTACTTAGGTCCTCCAGTAATTCTTCTGTATGGATTATATCGTCGGCAAATCGAAGGTGAGATGAACTCGCTAGCTTGAAAACGATTTTCAGTGGTGCAATTTACAGCGGTGAAGATTTTCGGAGATAAAACGTCACTCTGTCTTACACCTCTATGCAGTTGGATAGGCTTTCTACTCGGTTTATTTACTCGGATAGGCATCCTACTATACAAACACTTAAGCACTTTCATGTAACGAAATATTTATGTAGTTTTGCTCGTACAATAGATATACTTACATAAAGTACGATCGATATTCTATCCATCTGTTGCCTCTTTTTTCTGTCATGTTTCGACATTGAGAGTGATAATATGTATACTGCTTTTACTAAATACAACCTAGCTGATATTGCAACTTTCAGTACGCATTTATCAGCTCGACCGGGGGAGGACCATATTCTCACCAAACACCAGTGTTAAATAGCGATATAACACATCGGTTTTCATAAAATGAAAGTGACGAAAAGACTGACAGTCTACCTGATGGTATTGAGTTAATTCATCCCATACACACCCGTTACCAACTTCGATTTAAGAAGGCTACAGTTGCGTTATAATCTCCGAAGGCTAAGATGAAATGCCTCACAGTTTGTAAATACACTCAATTATACCCTTCAGACCGGACCACAGCACTACACTCACTGCTGCTTGGTGTCAGAAATAGGTAAGAGAGTGGTATTGATTAATGTTGTAAGGTGGAAGAAAAATAATATCAGTGTTACGTGTCTTAAAATATCGACCTCGATATATTAAATCATAAAATTATTACGCATCGGTGTCGTTGTAAAGACTGTGTAGATACCGATACAACCATAGAATACTATAATAAACAATGGAATGGCTGTCAACCTTATTTTGTACGAGAATCCGCGTCGCCGGTAGCAAACATACAAGAAATTACGTCGTATTATCACTAATACAAACTCGATTCACTGTGTTGACAGACTGAGTATATTTACACATTTTAGACTTTAGATTTATGTTCAAAATCATCATTAAAAATCATTTAAATTTTTATATATGTTTATTTGTAAATAGTGCGCAATTTTATATTTTCTAAATAATTTGCATGCGAACTTTAGAAATGATTGTTACGTAAAAACACATCTCGTGTTGACATTTATACGTGTGAATTGACTACACGGGCTAGTGGCTACAAGGGCTCCGTCCACTTCCCCGGTCTATTATGTATGTATTATAGTATTCTATGTGTACAACCATTCCGTTTACAAAGATCGTGGCCATTATGCCAAATCCTCCGTACAACAGTAGAGGTTCATCAGATGACTGTCAACAGTTCAACAGTGTTGATCAGCGGATTTTCACGGACCGATGAAAAAAATCCTTAACTTAATAAGATTATAAAATCTTATTAAGTTTTCCTTAATATAACGAACTTTTTAATTTTTGAAACGCTATTATTGAAGCAAAAGGGATTGTTGTTAACAAGTTGTTTAAAACTCACTCCATTTATTACCGTTACGATAATAATTTATTTAGAACTTCTGCTTTTTACACGAACCTCGAAAAATTTATGAGCGGCAAATTTAAATATAAAACGTAAGGAGAATTCTAGCGTACTCATGATATTCGATTTACCCGTTAAAGAAAAGCTGTTTTGAATTTTTATTGTTAGTAGGCTAAGACCACGCCTTTTTGGAGTTTAGCGGTTTCTTTAAATTGAACGAAAAAAATGAAAATAGGTAAACTAGGCAACATTTGCGAAAATCATCGGGAAAACTCATTATTGCGTATTTGCGTAAATAAAATTCAAATGCAGTGAAGGTTATTTCCGGAGAATCAATGTTGTGTCTTTATATCATTTTGCAAAGCTAAAAAAACGTGATTAAATATACAAATAAATATATGTATCAACAGGATATAGGAATCTTTTTAATAACATTGGCGTGACAACAACTAAAAACAATTCTGGCCACGTTAAAATATTTTTAATATCAAATTGTTCATCATTTATACAAGGTTAATTCTAAATTTAAATAAAAGAAAAAATAAAATGTGTTTGCGACAAAAAATAAGTTGAACCACCGGGAGCGTATTTGTAATCAGATTAATTGTTTTTTTTTTTTTTGATGAAAACAGCTTTTTAAACATCTTTTCGATTTAACTTGGGTTGATTATGATAATTTGACATTTGATTGCAATATAAAGTAGACAACTGAAGAAGAGATATTAAGACCGGTGACAATGCTGCAGGCTGGTGTTTTTCAACGTGACCTCGCTGCAGCAATAGGCACCAGGCAAAATGTGATTTCGAGGTTTTGTGGTCACGCTATCGTGTCACGGAGAAGGTGGCGGACGAGTATCCAGAACTAAGCTGCATTACTACACTCTTACAAGACCTTTTTATGCAAGATGCTACGAGAAGGCTCATAGACCACTTCGGATTCCAGCTCTAAGAAGAGGAAAATTCTGACAAAAACTGCAGTGGGCTAGAGAACATGTGAACTGGGAACCTCATCAATGGTCATTTTAATGATGTTATAATTCTAATTCAAGAGTACGTGTTTATAAAGTTCTTGGTCACGTGCCGGCTTCAACACCCTCAAGAAATTCACACATACATATTTCCAATCGAATTATGATGTGAGCAGGATTTCATTTTGTTGGAAGAACGGACCTCATTTGGATACAGGACACTATGATGGCTGAAAAATATCACAATGCGGTGCCTAAACCAGTAGTCTTGCTACATAGAACACTGATGGATCAAAACTTCCTGCATATGCACGACAGTACGGTACATATACAGCAAGGGTGGTAACAGTCTGGTTGTATGCACATAATGTCACGGTCCTAGAATGGCCAGCGCAATTATCAGATTTAAATCTCATTGAGCATGCTTGGAAGATGCTCATAAAATGAGTTCTGAGGAATTTTCCTGAAAATTTGATTACAGGATATTGACAACTCATTCTGGGTATGCCCAACCGATGCATATGTTATATAAATTTCATCGGTGTTTTACTAATTATTAATTCTTGAATAGCCGACCTTAAAAGGTATTTACTATACTTTAATTTTTTATTTAATGATTAAACATTCATAATGTACAATTTTCACACTTGTGTTTTTATTATATGCATTAAAATCTGAAAGATTATATAGTAGATTATTAAATAAAGTTTTCTTGGATATGTACAAGACTTAAGAAAATATTGACATACTCTTTGAAATTTATGTGTTGAAAAATATCCCTACACTGTGTTGATGAGTCTAAAAGGCAGTATATTTGTACGTAGGTCCTAATAAGCACACGTACTTATTATTGTATGTATGTGATGTAATGGTAAAACTCCAACCCTAAGCTTCTTTAACGCTACGTTTCCCTCACTCTATTGTATATAAATATGGCCGTTTGTTATAAAATATTGATATATATGTGACCAGAAAAACAAAGTATTGACCTTTTTTAAGGATAAGTTATATGCCGTTAGTTATATTTGTGGCGTGATCCTCTTAGTTAGGACTTTCATTTACGTTGTGTTTACTTAGTAACCTAGTTCTTTTAAGTGTCTCTTTGAAGAACAAATATTCACTAGAGCAATTGAAAGCCGTGATTAGTGCCTTCAGATACAACTCGGCTGGGCAGCATTCGAGAAATTACGATACATCTTCTCGTCAGATAGACCTCAAACCCTGAAAAGAAGACTGTACAACCAGTGCGTGTTGCTAGTGATGACTTATGGATTTGAGACGTCACCCTTCACTGCTGGCCATATGAGGACGCTTTAGTTTGCTCAGCGAGCTATGGAGAGGGCTATTATCGGGGTTTCTCTGCGTGTTAAACTAAGAAATGACAATATCCGCAGTAGAACCACAGTAATCGACGTAGCACAACTAAAGGATTTGTAAGCTGAAGACGCGATGAACGGCCATATAGCTCGAAGAACCGACATCCGATGGTGAAAAGATTCTCGAGTGGCAGCCTCGTTTCGGTAGGCGTAGTGTAGGGTGACCGCCCACATTATGGAGTAACGATCTGGTAAGACATGCAGAAAGTCGATGGATGCAGGTGGCTCAAGACGGTGCTTTGTGGCGTACCACGGGGGAGGCCTATGTTCAGCAGTGGACTTGTGAAGGGCTGTAATGATGATGATAAATATACGTCACACGGTTTGAGCAACATATCGAAATAATAGGAAAAATGGCCATAAAAAAGCTGTACGTAAGCACCAACGCCTACTAGACCGTCGCTCCTTCAGACGTGATGTAAGTGTAAGGCATCACTACCAAATGCTCGATCAGCACGGTTTCTAGACGATGAGCGTATCAAGAGTCTATGGCTCACCTCAAGGGAATGGAGTCCCACGTTGAGCAGCTTTCGGCCGCAGCTTAGTTAGTCTCCTCTCTCCAGCTACCACCCGCAGGTCCCTTAGGTCGATATATATATACTCCACAAACCATAACAACGACAGATATAGCCAAAAGGGCAGTTGTAAGATAATAGTATTAATTTGCTATCAGAAAGGGTACATTATGCATTTTTGATCATTTTTGTTTCACCCACCAACAAGTTGCCTTCAATCATACAAAGGTGGGAAATTAACAGAGATACTTTATAATGCTGTTATTTAAAACATAATGGAGGTAAGAAATACCGCAGATCCATAGTGAAGGGACCTGACTTTGGGCAAAAGAAAAGAAAATAGCTTAATAGGTTGCATTTTTATTATTGTGTAATATTATTTATTACCTTCACCTTTTGTTACCATTTCCAAAGAACGATCATATTCGTGCAAAACATTAAACTTATCGATTTTAATTTTAAAACCATCGCACAACCAATTTAATTAAATTATGATTTCAATTACTACAATCACATTCACGCAGCTGGACGCAGCCATCGCAAAGTGATTAAAAAATTAATATCCTGAATACTTCAATCAGGCAAACTTTTAATGCGTGTTTTTAAAGTACCTTACCGTATTTTAGTTCTTTTGTCTATGTATTTTTTATTTAAAACATTCTTACAAAAATAAATTTGTTAAAAATGAGTAACCAAAACATTAAAATTAAATTGCATGAAAAATGCAGTACGAAGTAAATCAATAGATTTATAAGAAATAAATTATCATATTTGAACACTCAAAGAATAAAAAAATAATACTTTGTTAATTTTTCGCTTGACTCGTGACATTATCCGTAACAGTGAAAAAAGCTCTCGTAAGACCTCTCCCTAAAGTAACCAATCCTACACTTCACAGTCACTTCTGTCCTATGTCAATTTTACCTTTCAGTAATGTTTTGGAAGTCTGTGTTCATAAGCAAATCACTAATTTCATATAAAGACATAACCTGTTAAGTACTTTTTAGTCCGGGTTTCATCCAGGTTACACAACAACTGCTTTACTTAAAATAACTAAAGATATAATACACACACACACACACACACACACACACACACACACACACACACACACACACATATATATATATATATATATATATATATATATATATATATATATATATATATATATATATATATATATATATATATATATATATATATATATATATATATATATGTGAGTTTGATCGATGCAGCGAAGAATATGAGGAATCCCTCACATTAATTGCTGCATTGCAGTTGCAGTTAAGTGAGGCTAATGAGCAGATTTTGCAATTAAAACAATACTTAGATGAACTGAAAGTGTCCCAAACTCAAAGTTTGTTCAATAAGCTCATAGAATATAAATCTTCAAAAACATTGCATCCCTCCACAACAATCGATTTGACTGGTGATGATTTTGTCACATCTAGAACAGCAGAAAGGATTACATGCAGTAGAAGAAAATTAAAGAAATACATAAAAATTAATAAATATGTTAGGAAAGTACAAAAGTTAATTAAAACAAAAATTAATACAAAAAATTATATAAATATATGTAAGGAAAACATGTATTAATTAATAAACTTAAATTATCTGCATTTGAGGTGGAAAATATGAAAAACTGTTATGAGACTGAAATAGAGTGTCTTAATTCAGAAGTCTTGTCGCTTAAAAACTCCTTACAAATTATCTCAAATAAATATGTTTGTGTATCTGATCACTGTGGACAATTTGTTTCATTACCTTATGTTCACAAAAAGCAAGTAGATAAAAAAGTAGTGTTTGTTCCAGTAAATGCACATCGCTTGGAGAAGTTTAGAAGTAACATAGTAAAAAAACTTCCATTACTTTCATACCAAAATAATCCAAATTTTTTATGCAACATTATTTAAGCTCGTTTGCAATGAATTTAATAATACTTTTACTTCTAAAACATTCTCATTGAATAATCGTAAAGCATTTATTTAATGGGCGACAGTAGGAGTCCATAAGAGTAGACAAAGGTTATATGAACTTTACAATGAAAGGTCATATAATCCTAGCGTCGAATTTAGGGAATATGTAAAAAAATATTCCAAAATATTTAAAAGAGTGTGCTCCTTAGCCAAGTCATTGTATTTAAGCAACAAAATAAAGACTGCTTCTAATAAAATTAAAATGACATGGAGTATAATTAATAGTGAAACTGGTAAGGTCAACTCTCGCAATTCAAACTACCAGTTAAGTTTTAACAATAAATTAACTAAATCAGATCAGGACGTTGCAATGCTTTTTGAGAAATATTTCACTGATATTCCGATCTTAACCACTAAGTCACTGAATTCATCTCCTACCGTCGCCGAATCATTACTTGAACAAAATGTAAATGTGTGTACAAAAAATTTCTATTTCATAAAGTTTCATCAAAAGATATTGTAAAATATTTTAAGACTATTGATATTAAGAGAACCGCCGATCTGTGGGGGCTTTCTGTTAAAGTTATTGCGTCTATAATAGATACAATCGCACCTCAACTATCTATTATTTTTAATAGTAGTATCAAATCCGGTGTGTTTCCTGATTTAATGAAGCATAGTAAAGTAATACCTTTATTTAAATCTGGTAGTACATTGGACCCCGCTAATTTTAGACCTATTTCTGTACTGCCAACACTTTTTAAAATTTTTGAAAAAATTATTCTTGATCAATTGTTAATTTTTTTTAATGTAAATAAATTACTTCATAAAAATCAATTTGGTTTCACAAGGGGTCGCTCGACAACTGATGCTGGTTGGTAACGCCAGTTAACAATCTACTTTATCAACATTACATTACACATCGCATTGAGTTCGTCCTAAGTTATATCTACTTTATCAACATGACTAGTGCATATTTTTTGTTTCCTTCCTTCCTTCCCTTTCCTACGGCACGCGCTGCCGCCGAGGTGAAAAAGAGGATCTCGGCGCGCGTCATTATACTAAGTGATATTACGCCATCCGCAACGCACGGCCACCCGTCGCGTCTTATGTACATTAACCGCAAACCGCGCAGGACGAACATTGAGTTCTCCTGTTTATGTTTAATATTCACCGCATCAGACATTGTGTCTTTGTAACTCATAAAAGTGTGAGACGCCCCCGTAAGGGCAAAGGTGGAGAGTGTGGGACTTCACGAGACTGTTCCGAGAGTGCGTGTGCGCCGAACCACGTGGCGAGCTAGCTGTATAGCAGACACTCCAGGAGGAAGGCGCGGCAGCCCTCATCAGGTCAGTGCGTGCTATCTCAGCTATTTATTTTCCCCTTTGCCGTATGCACCAAAATTACAGTCCACTAAATCTTTAACGAAGATACCTTAAGTTGCTGGCGTCTCCATTTTTAATGGTCACTTCTCGCTGGATTGACCTTGACTTTGCGCCCTTATTAGATCGTTATCGTAATAAGCGTTTATATAATTAATTATTTATATTTTAATCCGACTTCGGATTAACCCCGCCCTTATTAGAACACTAGAATAGGTCCTAATAGGTGACATTCATAGTAATTTTAAAACTATATTCATAGAATGAATAAGCATATAATTATCTATATAAATTATTTGTTGTATGTTCACATCACGTCATCAACTTTTAACTACATCTATAGATTATACTGTTAAATTACATTTATTATTTGCGCATATATTTAAGCATTATATTCGTTATAAATAACTTCATGATTATTATAAAAGTTGACAATTAAAGTTCATCGTTAACAAAACTAATATTTAATAATTCAACCGCGTAGCGAGGTCGCTTACAGACTACCCGCTTATAATTATATTATTTTTGCCGCATAACTTAAGTTGTAATGCCGCCTAAAAAACAAATAGCATCGAATAATAGCGATTCCTCGGATAATGAGGGCACACCTGATGCTGAGTTGGTTTTATTGTTAGCTAAACGAGATGCTTTATTTCAAATAGTGCAAAAAATATATGATATGTCCTCGGACATCCTCACAAACACTTCCACGATGGAGCGTTTTCTTGATGGAAGTTCTAATATTAATGCTTTACGTATTGAGTTTAAACAGGTCTTAGATAATTATAATTCACATTTATTAAAAATAAACCCTATTGCTAAACCTGATTATAACAGCCTCATTGCGTTTGAGTCTCTTTGCGGTAGAATAAATAGGCTTTATTTACAATATTCGCAATCTAATTCACAAAGTACTAGTACACCATCTAAAGCCAGATTCTCACTTCCGCCTATCGAACTTATGCCATTTTCGGGTGACATTCGCTCATGGCCTTTATTTTATGCTAGCTTTAAATCAACCGTCCATGACAACACATCGCTTACCGACGCTGAAAAGTTATACTATTTGCTAGGTAAACTAACGGGCAAAGCCCTATCTGTATGCTCAGGTATAACTCCTTGCGCTGAAAATTATAAAATTTTATTGCAAGCACTCGTTGACAAATATGAAGACCGGCGTATGCTAGCATCTACATATATTAATCAGATGTTCGAATTTAAGCCATTGCAATCGGCCACCGCAAATAATTTTGATTTATTTACTGATAACTTTATAAGTGCAGTGCGCGCTTTACAAAACTTAAAGTTAGATGATCTCGCGGACTTAATTGTTCTTCATATCGCGCTTAAGAAGCTGGACCCGGATACCATTCGCTCTTTCGAATATAGTCATAACTCGATGGTACCTACCTTTGATGATTTAGTAAATTTTATTAGGACCCGCTCCAAAGTTTTGCAACGCACCGATTCTAGTACAAATTCTAATAGCGCACCAAACAATCGACGAGGTAACGGTAATAATCGTCGCTGTAATAATACTTCGTCGCCGAGTTTTGGAGCTGACTCCGTAGGGGTGCCTATTGGTGACCATAATGAAAGGTGAATTCTTTTACTAATATATATTTATTATAGCGAAACGTGCCATACAGTTGGCGGGCAACTAGTGACTGCCTGAAAAATCTTATTCACTACATAATATAGTTACAATACAACGTTGCGAAGTTTACATGTGTGTGCGCGGCACACCTACAATACTTCCCCCTTTACAACAATTGAATACAAAAAACTTAAAACTATACAATGAATATAAACTTAAAACTAACAACAAAAACTTGCTAATGCGCTTGTGCGCAGGGCTGTACGGAGACCCCCGCGAAAGGGGTGGCGGCCGCGGCGGGCGCGGGCACATGCTGCAGACTGGTGCTAGAAGCACCTATCATCTGACCCATATTCTGGCCCGATATCGGAATGCCTGCCATTAACACTTGATGACGAAGCCAGCTTTTGAACTTCTTATTAAACTTTACCCAAATAGTGTACAGGATTATCGCCCCCATAAAACTGGCTATCACATATAACCATGTTTGAAAATTATCCACTTTATTCTCTACAGTATTTTGAGCCTGAGAAACAATAACTGGTTTTTCTTGCAAATTACCCATACTAAAAATCGTAAAACTTATCGCGCTAATGCTTTCGCAAAGGAAGTATTTCGAATGAAATTATATTAAATACATTATAACTAAACTAGCTACCTGGAACCTATATGAAAGTGCAGTATACGCAAAATACTGAACACGATGCTTCTACAATTACATTCAACTTAAATAATGTAACTTGAATATCCTGAATGAAAATATTATGCACTAGACAATGCAAATAATACTTTCACATCCATAGTAACTAAACCTGATTATCATTTAGACATGTAATTGTATAATATATATTTTATATTAACACTAGCTTATAAATCGTGAAGGTAACTTAACAATCCGACCACTTCGCGTTGTTTTCACGGTTATCGGGTTGCTCGGGCCGGGTAACAACGACGTCAGCGGTGTGGACGGTGGTAACGGGAACCGTACATGCGCAGGTGCAACATCCGCTGCGTTGTCAGCGTTACTTTGGCGTGGCGTTGCTTCGTTACCATCACATTCCTTTAACACATATGCAGGCTTTGATCTGTCGATAGAAATATGTACCTGTCTATCGGGTAATTGAATTAGGTAAACCTTTGAGCCCCTTTTTATCACGCGGTACGGACCGTCGTAGGGTGGTTTCAAAGGTTTACGTATTGAATCGTCCCTAACAAAGACATATTCACAGTTACGTAAGTCCTTGTGCACAAAAAGACTATGACAGTTACGTGAATCGTCGGATGTAGGCTTATAACTACTAATAGTATCTCTAATCTTATCCACTAAACAATAATCATTGACGTTACGGTTGTTCGAAAAGCTGTCATAAAAGTCTCCCGGTAGACGCAAGTTTCGTCCGAACGTTAACTCGGCGGCGCTAACCCCTGAGTCGCTGCGGGCGGCCGCGCGAAGCCCCAGTAATACTGTGGGTAGCTCTTCCACCCAGGACCCATGTGACAGGCGAGCTGAAAGTGCTGCTTTTAAAGAACGATGCCAACGTTCAACTGCGCCATTGCTTTGCGGATGATAAGGAGTAGTTCGAATTCTATTAACCCCCAACATTTTTAACAGCTGGTTAAAAAGACTACTCTCAAACTGGCGACCTTGGTCGCTAGTTAACTTTATCGGGCAACCGTAACGACAAATCCAACCTTCATATAAATGTTTGGCAACAGTTTCTGCCGTAATGTCTCGTAACGGAAAAGCTTCAGGCCACCTGGTCCTCCTATCAATTATCGTAAGTAAGTATCTATAACCATCTGGAGAGATCTCAAGAGGGCCAACGATATCGACGTGCAAATGCTCAAAACGCTCTACTTCCGGAAACTTAGTCAGATTCGATACCGTATGTCTGTTAACTTTAGAACGTTGACATTGTATGCACGTTTTTGCCCACAAAGAAACATCACGATTCATACTAGGCCAGAAATACTTTTTGGCTAACATCTTTCGCGTAGAACGAATTCCAGGATGGCTCAAATTATGTAAACTATCAAAAGCTAGGCGTCGAAACTTTTCCGGTAGGTACGGACGAGCTGTATCAGTAGACATCTCACAAAAAATAGACTTATTTAACATAGGTATAACTAGTTCCTTTAACAAAATATTATCGGTATTTAAACCAGACATAACATTCATGATATAACTGTCGCTACGCTGCTCATTTGCAATGTCATCGAAATTCAACGCAGTTGGCATAGTCACGGCTTCGATGCGCGATAAGGTGTCAGCTACGATGTTATTCGTACCGGTTATATGTTTTATATTTGTAGTGAACTCACTTATGAAAGCTAAATGTCTCGTTCTCCGAGGCGTTTCGCTTTCATCGCGTCCTACCTTTTGAAATGCAAAAGTTAAAGGTTTATGGTCCGTATACACGGTTATTTCTTGCCCTTCAAATAATTTCCGAAAATGTTTTATAGCTAAGTATATAGCGAGCAACTCGCGATCGTATGTGCTATATCGCTGTTGGGTGGTGGTCAATTTTTTTGAGAAATAGCCCAATGGTTTCCAGCTATCTCCTTCCTTTTGTTGCAAGACTGCTCCCACGCATATATTGGATGCATCAGTCATTAAAGCGAGTTCGGAACCCACTCTAGGGTACGTCAATGTAGCGGCCTGTGTGAGACCTGCCTTACATTGCGTAAATGCTTCGTTCGCACTCTCCGTCCAGACGATGGGAGTCTTATCATTTTTCTTTGAGCTTTTAAGATATTTATTTAATTCTGTTAGATATAAAGTTGCGTTAGGAAGATGAGCTCGATAAAAATTGACCATACCGAGAAAACGTCTTAGCTCTGCAACAGTTTTCGGCTTCGGAAATTCCACAATTGCCTGAACCTTATCTTGCAACGGCCTGACGCCGTCGGTACTAACCTCGTGTCCCAAAAATTCTAGTTTAGTTTGTCCGAAACGACATTTTGCCAAATTAATCGAAATTCCATATTTATTAAGCCTTTTAAAAATAATTTCTAAATGTTGCCTGTGTTGAACTTCGTTGTCACTAGCTATAAGTAAGTCGTCTAAATAACAAAAGACAAAATCAAGACCTTGTAAAATGGAGTTCATAAAGCGCTGGAAGGTTTGTGCTGCTCCGCGCAAACCGAAGGTCATTCGAGGAAACTCGAAAAGTCCGAATGGTGTTATGATAGCGGTTTTCTCCACGTCACCTGGTGCGACAGGTATAAAATGATAACTTCTATTGATGTCTAATTTTGAAAATATCTTTTTATCCGGAAGAATAAAAGTAAAATCGTTCAAGCGAGGAATCGGGTATCTGTCGGGCTTTGTTATCGCATTCAGCTGGCGATAGTCCCCACAAGGTCTTATATCTCCATTCTTTTTAGGAACTACATGGAGCGGACTAGCCCACGCGCTCTTTGAAGGACGACAGATGCCCAGTTCCTGCATGATGCGAAATTCTTCTTTAACCTTTTTATACCTGTCCGGTGGCAACGGGCGCGCTTTCGCGTGCATGGGCGGGCCAGAGGTCTCGATATAGTGGACGACATCGTGTTTCGCAGTTTCTCGGAATGACGCTGGTTTAGTGATGTCCGGATACTATAACAATAAATCCTGATATGGATGATTTACATCAATAGTTTTAACACTAGGTTGAGATACATTGACAACAGATGCCGAAACATTCAATTCTGTAGTTTTATCTATTAATTTACGCGCGTTTAAATCAACTAATAATTTGTGGTACGCTAAAAAATCGGCGCCCAAAATTGGTTGTTTGACATCTGCTACAACGAATTCCCAACGATAAAGTCGGCGTAAGTTTAAGTTTAACACTATTGTCTTGGTACCGTAAGTTGCGATTTCATTGCCATTAGCTGCGTATAATTTATATGCACTACACTGATTTAGACGATCTTTTCTCGCGGCTGGTAAAACAGACACATTGGCACCGGTGTCAACTAAAAATCTAAGTCCGGAGTTACTGTCTGACACACACAAACGATTGAATGGAAAAACGGTACAGACCTGAAGACCCTCGGACTGTACCTCGCTGCTCAGTTTTCCGGCTGTGTTGTTTTCCACGCGCAAGGCTTCGTACACCTGTTGGCCTTTTCTCGGAACTTGTAATGGTAAAAGCATAAGTAGTTCTCCTTCCGGGGACGGCAGGAACTGCTACGGCGCCTGGACTGTGAACGACGCCGGTTGCGATCCGGGGCGCGGGACCGCGACCTCTGCTGATCGATCCGGTCCACGGTAGCCTTTATTTTAGCCACCTCAGCTCTCAACAGGGCCAAGTCATAGGCGGTAGTAGATGCTGGCGCTGGCACGGTGTAAGTAGCGGTGGCGGCATATGAAGGCCGCACAGCTTCCATGACGTTATCTGCAACGGCTGCTAGGTTGTCCAGGTCCTTGGAGTCGGACACAGTTAGCACGGCTCGGACTTGTGTCGGAAGACGACCCTGCCACAAGACGCGAAGGGTTTCATCAGGGACCTTGTCAGTAGCGAGCTCACGCATCCGCCGAAGCAGCTGAGATGGTTTTTGGTCGCCCAGCTCTAGCTCGCTCATAAGCTTCTCGATCTGCCTCGACATTGACTCCTCATAGATGTGGAGTAGCCGAGCTTTGAGTGCGTCGTACTTGTAGGTAGGAGGCGGGTTGAGTAATATGTCCGTCACTTGCGCGATAACCTCCTTACTTAGCTTAGACACGACCAGGTCAAACTTCGCCTCATCACTCAACCTCTGAGGTGCGAGGATAGCTTCCGTGCGTACGAACCATACGCGTGGCTGGTCCGTCCAAAAGTCTGCGAGGCGAGACTGTAGGGACACTGCATCTACCCCTGGCGCCATGATGGGCGGTTGCGCGGGTGGCTGGATGTCTTGAACGGGTGGCACGTTAACAGGCGGCACGTTCTGTGACGTAGGCGGAAACGGCGCACTCATGTTACTATATCTATTGTCCACTGATCACAACCACGCGAATATTGCCCACTACTGCATTAACATCACATAGACCACTTCAGTCATCTTGATCACGTCGGGGTCACCAGTTTTGGAGCTGACTCCGTAGGGGTGCCTATTGGTGACCATAATGAAAGGTGAATTCTTTTACTAATATATATTTATTATAGCGAAACGTGCCATACAGTTGGCGGGCAACTAGTGACTGCCTGAAAAATCTTATTCACTACATAATATAGTTACAATACAACGTTGCGAAGTTTACATGTGTGTGCGCGGCACACCTACAAGGCGTACGTAAGCACGACGACTACTTGCTCAAATTGTCTGTGCGATAATATTGTGCATCAACACCTATTTAAGTGTGCAGACTTTAATAAAATGACGCCGCAGGAACGATTTAAATGCGTAAAGAGTAACAATGCATGTGTGAATTGTCTCAGTTTAAGTCATCGAGTGTCTAGTTGCTCTTCAAATTATAGTTGTCGAGTTTGTAAATTTAAACATCACACATTGTTGCACTTCCACCGCAGAAGCGATAATGCTTCCCCTGCGCTGGCGCGTTCTCCACCCCTCACCGCAGGTGCGCGTTCAGCGTCGCGCTGTGTACTTCGTTCAAGAATGTTTCTCAACGTTCACCGCCTCCCGCGCGCGCAAGTCGTTCGCAGAGAACTGTTTTATTATCAACCGCTCAAGTATTTGCTTACGATGCTAAGGGAGAGAAACAAATTATTCGTATATTATTAGACTCCGCGGCTCAAAGCCATTTTATGACTAAAGAGTGCTGTCATCGTTTAGGCGTTCAACAACACGTTACCGAATGTACTGTAGTAAAGGGATTCGGTGGAGTTGAAAAAATTGTAAAATCGAAATCGATTGATATTAAAATTTTCTTACGATTCGACTCGAATATTAACTTCAATATTTCAACGCTAGTTGTTGATCAAATCACCGACCTTTTGCCCACTGCTGTGGTAGACACATCTGTCTTATCACACTTCCATGGCATAAGACTCGCTGATGAATGTTATAGCATGCCTAATAAAATTGATGTTTTGATAGGCGCATCCCTTTTCCCGCACTTAATGTGTCCAGATGTAATTTATTCGTCTAACGACTTGTCCGGGCCCTCAGCTTTGAATACGGTATTTGGTTACGTTATTATGGGCTCAGTGCCGACACTTCAGGTAAATCATTCTTTAACGTGCTGCTCCGTTCTAGAGTCTCCTATCGTTGACAAATTAGTGCAACGATTTTGGGAGCTTGAACAGCCACCCTCCGCACCGCCCATTCAGTGTCCTTCAGACATTGAATGTGAAGAGTTTTATAAATCTACGACATCCCGCGATCCTTTTACTGGTAGATATATTGTTGACCTGCCATTTAAAGATGACGTTTACTCTCTCGGAGATTCTTATGAAACCTCTCGACGACGATTCATGTGCTTGGAGAGGAAACTTCAAGCCTCGCCTACATTAAGGTTAGCATATGATGACGTCATAAAGGAATACTTAGCTAAAAATTATATATCCCCCGCACCGCCGTATGACTCTCATGAACCCGCTACAATATATGTCATACCGCATCATGGAGTCTTACGCGAAGATAAGAAGTCAACGCGTCTGCGCATCGTCCTGGATGCTAGCAGTAAGACTAGCACTGGGCGATCATTAAATGATATTCTGCATTCAGGACCAAATTTGCAAGGCGACTTGTTCAATATAATTTTAACTTTCCGCTTACATCCAATCGCTATGACAGCCGACTGTCGCCAACAATTTCTGCAAATAGTTGTTCGCGATTCTGATCGTCGTTACCAATGCTTCCTATACCGCTTCCGTCCACAAGACCCACTTGTGTTATACCACTTCAATCGCGTGTGCTTCGGTTTAACTTCGAGTCCATACCATGCATTGCGCACGGTAAGACAGCTCATTGATGACGACGGCGCAAAGTATCCGCTTGCGAGTCGTATCGCATTTACTTCGCTATATATGGACGACATCGCGTTCTCTATGCCCAGTGAATCCGAGGCCAGTGAGCAGCTGATAGACTTATTCAAGGGTGCCCAATGGGACCTGATAAAATGGCATAGCAACCGTCGATCTGTTTTAGATGACCTCCCTACTTCCCATAAAATTACAGGAGAAGTAGAGTTCGATAAATCAATGCCACATAAAATACTAGGCTTGCATTGGTCTACCGATAGTGACGCCTTTTATTTTAAGATATCTGTTGCCGCTGATGTGACGTGCACTAAGCACGCCATCTTATCTACTGTCGCTCGCCTGTGGGACATAATGGGTTTCGTTGCTCCCACAGTCGCGTACGCCAAATTGTTAATAAAGCAGCTTTGGCAACTTAATTTAGATTGGGACGACATACCACCACCGCCAATTATTAAGATGTGGAGGCAATTCTGTGCTGAATTACCAGCTCTTAATGATTTACGTATCCCGCGACATGTTGGTGTATCCAAAAACTGTACTGCGTCACTCCTGGGGTTTTCCGACGCCAGCGAGCACGCATACGGTGCCGTAGTCTACATACATGTAAAGAGCGTCAATGGTAACACCGTCCAGTTGATTTGTGCAAAGACTAAAGTCGCACCGACGAAACCACTATCTATTGCACGCCTTGAGCTTTGTGGAGCGGTTTTACTCTCAAGATTGCTTCGCAGAGTACTCGACAATTGCAATATCAGTCTATGCCTTTGTAGATTCAAAAGTAGCTCTGTACTGGATAAAGAGTTCGCCACACAAGTGGCAGACCTTTGTTGCAAACCGCGTTGTTCAGATTACCGTCAATATTCGCGCTGATAACTTTTATCATGTCGCAGGTACTGAGAATCCCGCTGACATACTTTCACGTGGCGTTACGCCAAATAAATTAGTTTCAAACCCCCTGTGGCTCCATGGGCCTCAGTGGACTTCGTTAGATCCATCTCAATGGCCTCTTCGTACTTTAGACAATGAGGTTATTGCAAATATGCCTGAGAAGAAGATTTTGTCGCACACTGTGTGCACCTCCGTCTGTAATTCTGCGATTTATGAGCTCGCACTCCGCATCTCTTCTTGGAGTAAACTTCTACGTATAATTGCGTACGTGTGTAAGTTTGCTAAATTATTGCCCCGCCGCAGCACTACTGTAGTGACTGCTGATGATCTCAGTTTCTCTGAGGTTATAATCCTCCGCGCCCGGCAAAAACAGCATTTTGCAGTGGAATATTTAAATATTGAAGGTAACAAACCTTGCTCGCCCGCTTTCAATCGTTTAAGGCCTTTTATTGAGAATGGTTTAATCCGCATTGGTGGTCGTCTTTCGAACTCCGCATTAGATTACACGCAAAAACATCCAATTATACTCCCGCGCAGTGATCATGTAGTGAACATGATCATTGACTATTATCATATTAAAAATTTACACGCTGGGCCTGAATTGTTATTGTCATTGCTCCGTCAAAAATTTTGGATACTTTCCGCACGCCGCACTGTGAGAAGCAGAGTCTACAAATGTAATATATGTTTCCGGCTTAGACCCCGTCCAACTTACCCTTTGATGGCTGATCTTCCCCATAGTCGTGTAAGACAAGCTATTAAGGCATTTACACACACGGGCTGCGATTATGCCGGTCCTATCGCATACACTCCTGTACGTCGTCGTGGTGTACGCAGCGAGAAGGCGTACTTATGTGTTTTCACATGCCTCACGACTCGAGCTGTACATATAGAAATCGCTACTGATCTTAGTAGTTCTAGTTTCCTCGCTGCGCTTAAACGTTTCCTCTCTAGACGAGGGCTCAGTTTTTATATTCGGATAATGGAACGAATTTTAAAGGTGCCGCTTCGTATCTTCGCGATCTCTATAAATTTCTAAACGTTGAATACGGGCGGTATTCAACGTTTAAAAAGCTTGAGCAAGAGTGTGCTGAGAATCGTATAACATGGAAGTTCATCTGTCCCAACTCTCCTCATTTTGGAGGCGCCTGGGAGAGTATGATCAAAGTCGTAAAAACGCATCTGTTCCGAGTTATCAGACATCAGTTACTTTCATACGAAGAGCTTAATACTGTTCTTGCGCAAATTGAGTGCTTGCTAAACTCGCGGCCCTTGACAGTATTAAGTTCTGATCCTGCAGAGCCTTCAGCTCTTACTCCGAGTCATTTTTGAATACCGCACCTTTATTGTCATTACCCGCACCCAAAGTCAAATCTGACTCTACCAGTCTGTTATACAGGCATTCTTTACTGGATAAATTAGTTCAGTCGTTTTGGGACCGGTGGAGGACGGAATACCTTCACGGATTACAAGTTCGTCAGAAGTGGAACACCCCGTCTACGGCTATCGTACCAGGCATGGTTGTAATTGTGATAAATGATAATGAACCGCCCCTTGCTTGGCCATTAGCGATTGTCGAGTCTGTTCATCCTTCGAAGGATGGCGTAGTTCGAGTAGTGACCGTGAGAACTACTAAGGGAACATATCTCCGTCCTGTTGCTCGTATTTGCCCTCTCCCAAGACAATAAATCACGATTATTTTGATTATAATTATTTATCTAAATTAGGAATTAAGTTTATATTTATATATATTAAAAAAGTATTAAACCGCAATATTATATTTATGTATACATTTTCTCGCTTACCAAGTAAGGTTAGTAGATGAGACATGCGCATTGAGCGCATCCTTTCACTTTATATACCGCTTATTTATTTGTTTTCCTTTTACTTTTATATTACGGTTGTCTTTTAAAGGTGACCCTTTAAGGGCGGGAGGAAATGGTAACGCCAGTTAACAATCTACTTTATCAACATTACATTACATATCGCATTGAGTTCGTCCTAAGTTATATCTACTTTATCAACATGACTAGTGCATATTTTTTGTTTCCTTCCTTCCTTCCCTTTCCTACCGCACGCGCTGCCGCCGAGGTGAAAAAGAGGATCTCGGCACGCGTCAGTATACTAAGTGATATTACGCCATCCGCAACGCACGGCCACCCGTCGCGTCTTATGTATATTAACCGCAAACCGCGCAGGACGAACATTGAGTTCTCCTGTTTATGTTTAATATTCACCGCATCAGACATTGTGTCTTTGTAACTCATAAAAGTGTGAGACGCCCCCGTAAGGGCAAAGGTGGAGAGTGTGGGACTTCACGAGACTGTTCCGAGAGTGCGTGTGCGCCGAACCACGTGGCGAGCTAGCTGTATAGTAGACACTCCAGGAGGAAGGCGCGGCAGCCCTCATCAGGTCAGTGCGTGCTATCCCACCTATTTATTTTCCCCTTTGCCGTATGCACCAAAATTACAGTCCACTAAATCTTTATCGAAGATACCTTAAGTTGCTGGCGTCTCCACTGGTGTTGAGCTGATTAAATATATATTTAATGCATGGGAGAATTCACAGGATGGTTTGGGTGTGTTCTGTGACCTATCCAAAGCCTTCGATTGTGTTCACCACAAAACATTAATCAGGAAACTTCAACACTACGGTGTAAGAAATGATGCTCTTAAATTAATTATTTCATATTTAAGTGACAGAACACAAAAAGTTGTTATTAATAGTATGAGTTCTTCCGGGTCGATTGTACAAATGGGCGTGCCTCAGGGCTCAATTCTCGGCCCCTTTCTGTTTCTTGTTTATATTAATGACTTACCTTACATAGTAGGGGATAACCATGATATAGTATTATTTGCTGATGATACTTCATTAATTTTCAAATTAAAACGACAGTTATTAAATTACGACGAAGTAAATAATGCTATAGCTAAGTTAGTCAATTAGTTTAATGTTAATAATTTGCATTTGAATGGAACTAAAACTAAATTTATGAAATTCGTAACTCCTAATGTTAAACATATCAATACTAATGTAATTTTAAATGGGGAGGAACTGAGTCTTGTTGATACCACCATTTTTCTTGGAATCACACTAGACGCAAAGCTTCAATGGCTCCCCATATATCAAAACTAGCTAGCAGACTTAGTTCTGCAGCATATGCTGTAAAAAGATTAGAACTCTTACCAGTGTTGAAACAGCTAGAATAGTTTACTTTAGTTTTTTCCATAGCATTATGTCGTATGGTATTTTGCTATGGGGACACGCGACTGACACTGAAATTATATTTATTTTACAGAAGAGGGCCATTAGAGCAATATATAATTTAAAACAAAAAGAGTCACTGAGACAAAAATTTAAGGAAATTAATATATTAACTCTGGTCTCTCAATACATTTATGAAAATGTAATGTACGTACACAAAAATAAAAGTAGTTTGGCGAAAATAAGTGATATTCATCCTGTAAATACTAGGAGCAGACACAAGCTGGTAGTACCAGTTACTCGACTCCACCGAGTCAGTAATTCATTCTTGGGGCGATGTAAATGTGTGTGATGTGATGAAAATTTATCATACACAAAGTTCAAAAATGTTATTAAACTAAGTTTGTATAAAAAGGGTTATTATAATATTAAGGAATTTATAGATGAAAATAACCCCTGGGAAGGGTGATCACTACCAAGCTATTTCTAATTTGTCTTGTGTTGTTGATTGTAAACATGATTGTAAGCTATTATTAAAAAAAATAGTCCCGCTGGGTTTCTTGCTTGTTCTTCCCAGGACAGAGGTTTTTTTGCGAACCAGTGGTAAATTAAAAAAGTGACTTTCAATAAGTATTTTTATAATCTACACTGAATAATAAAGTTTCTATTTATATATATATATATATATATATATATATATATATATATATATATATATATATATATATATATATATATATATATATATATATGCATATTTTATATATGTTTTGTTTATGTGTGTAGATTTTACATATATAATAATTAGATATATGAATTATATTCCTTGTTTTTTTTTCTTAATAACTTTCTTATATTTTTGTCATCTATCACATTCCAGACTTCCCGGGTTGACAAGGAGAGAATGCCAAAATGCATTACGTCTGCACTTTGCAATCCTTTTAGTTAAAGTGTACAATCAAGAACAAATTAAATAAATAAAATTTAAATATATTACTTACATAAACAGATTTAAGTTCTTTTATAACTTAAAAAATATGGGGCAAAAATGAATTTCCTCCAGACCGAATAAAGGTTACGGCGGCCAGCCTCAACGGAGACTAGCCATCGGCGCAAGGCAGGATATAGTGCCTAAGTGTATGCACAAGCGTAGGTGCACTCTCTATTCCTTTATTCTCGTGGTCTAATTCGACGGTAAACCGACATAACCAAAGAGAAATCAGGCGCAGAACCAAAGGCTTTACGTGCTTTCCGAGGCACGGGTGTGAGGCACCGCCAACTTTCGGACTCTGGGCAGCTACGAAGAATTTCTCAATGGAAATATTAAACAATAGAAATTTTTTTACCCGACTCGCGATTCGAACTCGGGACCTCATGATTAGCAGTCGCACCACACACCAAACACAACCACTAGAACAATTTGGTAGGCAGTAGGCAAAAATAGGTCAGTTTTAATAAGTTGAATGTTGGAACATAAACTTCATACATTTATAGCCAAGTGAATATGTGTAATAAGTGAAAAAAGTATCTTCATCACACTTAATACATCACAGCATGCTATTAAGTAAAAGGTTAAAAAGGAAAGTAATTAAAATAAGATAGTGTCATAAGACTACAACAAACATTTCAGATCGAAAGCAGATTAGATATTACAATAACCGGTACATGGGTATTAGTTTAAAAAATGTTTTAACTATTATTATAATATTACCTTATATTTTAAAATTCTATACAACTCACATGAACATGAAAGTGGAACTTCAAGTTGGTCCTACGGGACACTTTTCAACAGGAACAGCTACTTTCAAAACTTTTCAATAAGTGTTGCTATGTAAAAGTGCTGAAAGTTGCCTGGCCGTACATATTTCTGGTTTTATTCTTACCTGTGGTGCAGCCTTTTAACTGTACTTTTCTGTTACGTATTTGATGACAATACGTTAGTATTGTGAAAAATGTATTAGCTGTATATTTTTATTTATTATTTATATTTTTATTTTCTTATCCTTAATTTATGGCTGGATCCTTCGTCGCACAAAGGCCACGAATAACTTTACAACGAGGAAAAGTAGTTAAGTAAGTTAAGTAGTGCGACCATTTGATAACTATAGTCTTTAGTTTCTTTTATTGTGTTTAATTTTAATTTATTTGTAACTGGTCTTCCATAACTTAGGTTTTGCAAATACTCCAAATGTTGAAATGTAATAGATGTTGAAAGTAATATAGTATATTTTTTATGTTCAATGTAGAATAGTCGCATAAAAATATTATAAGAAATCAAAAAAACTTCAAAAAGAACTTACCACCAATGCTGAAGAAGGCTTATAGAAATGTGTCAAATTCCTGTAGATATTATTTTACATATAAATATTATTTTAGTTAAAGTTAGTGACCAGAGCCAGATGCTTTTTATTCATAACGAGGCATTTCGTACTAGCCTTCAGGGGCAAAGATACTGTTGTGTGAATAAGTCAACTAGCGCCATCTAGTGTCAGGAACGAGAGCGAGGGGAGCTTTGCAGAGAATGTCTTCACAGATCTCTCAACCGACAGCGCCATCCGAAGAACTAAGTTTCTGGAAAGTCTATACTCGCACACTCGTCCCTTTGCGCGCATTTACCTGAATATTCGGGATGTTTCTTTGCTAATTTAAGTAAATAGGCGCTGCAAGATGCTATCGGGGCAGAGTTGAACTCGGCGACGCAAGCGAAGCTTCGGAGCGGAATTAAGTGAATTAGCGTGTTTAATTATTAGTGTTTTTAACTTTAATTTGTGTAAAGTAAATTAAAGTGTTAATTTAGGTAATTCTATCGGCAATTTTTATTGTCACGAACCTCAAGCTCGTAACAATACCTAGGTAGCAAAGATCTATATTTTGATTCTTAATTGAGGATAGCTGTCGATTCAGGTCGGGTGGCATGGAATAAATCGTGTGCTTGTTTGTTAGCCTTCCTTAAAAAAATAGAGATTCTGATTGTTTTATCTAAAAATAACACTTGACGCACCGGTTCTGCTTTTATAAAGCCCCACAAAAGATCTTAGCTTTTAAGGCTTTATAAAAGCAGAACCGGTGCGTCAAGTGTTATTTTTAGATAAAACAATCAGAATCTCTATTTTTTAAGGAAGGCTAACAAACAAGCACACGATTTATTCCATGCCACCCGACCTGAATCGACAGCTATCCTCAATTAAGAATCTTTTATAAAGCCTTAAAAGCTAAGATCTTTTGTGGGATACCAGTATTTAAAAAAATATAAATTTTAGAAAATATTGCGCGATATAGGCCTATTTTTAGCCCTTTGTTTAGCACATACAAAACCTATTCTTTTGAATTACTTTTCCCTTTTCATGAGAGCGCTTGGGTATTGGTATATTGGCTTGGGTATTTTCGTAGTTCAGCTTATTTATGATATTTCTTCAACGTTCAAAATACGCTGGAAAACTTTAATGTAAGGAGGTACTTGACCAAACAATAGAAAATTATTTATAGTCATATTTATTTTAAGTATTATATACTTCTTGATAAGCATAGGGAAATGAGTACAGACGTCAGTTTAAAAAATAATATTTCTTATCAAGTTCATATTTTGTGACATTTATTGATCATTATAAGTAAGCCTTACAATGATTTATTACAATGTGCAATGAAGAAAACCGATATTTTAATTTATATACAAAACATTTATATACAAAACAAGCTTATAAGCATATAAGCTAAGCTTGTAAGCTTATAATATATAAGCAAACGCGCGCCACCTATTGTAAAATAAATGTAATATGCCTTCAACCTTCGCGCAAGTGCCAGCAATAAGTTAAGTAAGTTGTACCGCAATCTGATGAACAGTATGGCAGCGCATAAAATACGAATGAACAAACATTAATTTTTATATGTTAGATTCTTCGATGTTTTATAGAATAATGAATCCGATTAAAGGCTATATGACATTTCAACTATCTGTTATGCATCTAATAAGTTATAACCTAACTGAATACAAAGGTGAACTAATTAAAGTATTAAATACATAGAATTTTAATGTTTCTATTTTTTATATTGCTTATGTTGTACATCATACTATAAATAACTTTTATCAGAAATTATGATGGTTTTACAAGGTGGTAGGACTCCTACCACCTATTTAGTGTGTATCTATTTAGTGCATGCACTGCTGTGTTCTAATCTGACGGCTTAAGAGAGCTAGTAGTCTTCAGAGGTGACAATGTCAATGCATCTGTAGTCTCTTGTTATCAGTTGACTGCAGGTGCCCATGGACTTCATTTACCACTTTAGTTTAATAAGAAAAATAACCCTAAGTGTAGCGAAAATATTTACAATTCACTTTTTATGACAAATTGAAGTTTCCCCTAATAAATGTTTTACAACTAGTTAACTTATTTATTAAATACTTAACTGTTAATTGTAAATCTTGTATAATTATTTTTTCTGTTGTATTCATATGTGATGTTAATATGTTTGTGTGAGGAAAATGGTGCGAGGGCATAAACGCCACAAGAACTTTGTTTTGCCACAAATGTGGGAAGAGCCCGGAAGTGAGTCTATCATGTCATCCCGGTTTGCACGCCAGTTATATCTAATTATCTAAAATAAATTTTGTTTCAAACTTCATACTGCACATATTGACTATTTCCACTATACATAATATCGATGCATAAAAACTACCAACATTTCGCATTTATTCGTTGAAACCTGTACATTCGTGTTTTCATTTTCCCAATAAAACCCTTTTATATTCAGCGGTTTAACTTGTATAAAACCACAATTGGATTTGATACAGCAATACGATATTTAAATATTTTAATTAAACATTTTACGCAGGAACTAAAATTAGAATTGGTCAAAATATATCTATACTTTTAAAAATCTATGTAAAGTATATAGAAAGCACTAAAGTCAAATCATAGATTATTGGATTTCATCTATTTGTCTGCGCACGATTCAGACAATAACTTTTTTTTAAAAAGGTATTTAATGATTGGATTTTGTATTTCTAAAGCTGGTTAAGTATTCTTTTTAAAAGTGACTTTTTTATTGTTTTAATACCCCCACGTACCAAATGAAATGGATCAAAAGTCAAAACAAAGGTCAAAAAAGGCAGACAGAAATATCACTGATTTAGCTTGAACTTGTTTTTTTTTTTTTTTGTTAAATAGGCTAAGTAATTTACGTATTGAATTCTTAACACAATTTTTTTAAATTTATAAATATACGTTACAAGTACTTTCTAATACTATAATATTTCATACTATGTAGAGCCATGCTGTAGTTATATTAGTAGTATAGTTGTAGTACAAATGGGTCGGCTCGACCACGGGGGAGGACCACGCTGTAACAGAATACCAGCGCAAAATAGTAGCTTAATGCTGGTGTGTTTCGTACGGTGAGTGAAGAGAAGAAGAAGGATATTTAGTAAAAACAGTAATGATGATTTCTTATATTTATGCGAGCACTGTACATTGAATAAATAAAACTATATATACGGATTTTATCGCGATTGTATAGATCTATAAAAATTCGCGTGAAGGAACATATAGCTGACGTGAATCACGTACGCTTGGGGAAGTCCGGGGTATGTGAACATGTTTAAGATCGTCCTTGTCATTATATTAGATTTGATAGACCACAAATACTCGCAAAAGAACACCAATTTCAATAGAGAAGACGGATGGGTGCTGCCATCTGCTTGGGATCCTATAGGTAATTAACGAAATTAAATCCAAACCCAAGTATGCCAATGCAAGACTTCAAGATAATGTAAAATCGTTCTTAAATATATAAACCTTAGTCCCTTCAAACTCAAAACTGTAAAGCACCCGAAACGTCTGGTATTAAAAATAAGTTAAATAAACGCGATAAAATCCATATAAATAGTTTCATTTAAAAGCAGTAACGTGCTTCACTATATGCATTTTTTATTTCATTTAATTATTAAATTCATGTTTTTTATACTATGTACTTGGTTATTTACTTGACTATTTACATCATCTTTAACTTCACTATTATTTAACTATATACTTGCCTACTTACTTTCATATTATTAAATATGTGCTGGATTATTTTCTTGACTATTGACTCGACAGTAAATATTTATTATTATATAGTCGAATATGATTGTAATAATAGTATATAATTGAAGAATTTATTTTCTGACACTTATTTACAAAAAAGATAAAGCACCATAGAGTAAGTAAATGAATATAGAAAGTCATAATTCATAACGCTTAAATGATGACTTCATCATCATCATTACAGCCCTTTACAAGTCCACTGGTTAACATAGGCAAGGAATACATATCTTACAAAAACTTCCTGCATATCTTACCAGGTTGTAGTGCAATCCGGTGGCGTCCGTCCTACACTTCGCTTAACGGTACGAGTTTGCCTCTCGGGAATCTTTATTCCTTATCGAATGTCGGTTCGTTGAGGTGTATGGCCGGCTTATCGCCACTTCAGCTTATTAATCTGCTGGAGTATGTCGGTTACTCTGGTCATACAGTGGATATCTTTATTTTTAAGTTTATCACGCAGAGAAACTCCGTACATAGCCCTCTCCGTAATTCATTGAGCGACCTTGGCCTTCTTTATACGGCCAGGAATGAAGGGCCACGTATCAGATTTATATACAATGACTGGCAACACGTACTGGTTGTACAATCTTGTTTTCAAGTTTAGAGCTATAATTGACTATAATATTTGTCGTAACCTTCCGGACGCTGAGTTGAATCCGTTGCCTAACGTTGATAATCAGACTATTTGTCCTAGGTACAGATACACGTCTACAACTTCCAGCGTATTGCTTCTAACATCAAATGTTACACGTGACCTTTATTTTGCACATGTTCATCTTAAGTGCTATTCGTTGGAAGATACTATTGACGTCATCGAGCATGGTACTTAGGTCCTCCAGTGATTCTTCTATAAGAATTATATCGTCGGCAAATCGAAGGTGAGTGATGTAATCGCTAGCTTGGAAACGACTGTCAGTGGTGCAATTTATAGCGGTGAAGATTTTCGGAGATAAAACGTCACCCTGTCTTACACCTCTATGCAGTTGGATAGGTTATCTACTAGGTTTCTTTACACGGATAGCCATCGTAGTCCTACTATATAACCACTTAAGCTCTTTCATGTACCAATATATTATATTAATGAATGCGAAACACAATGTGTATGTAGTTTTGCTCGTACAATCGTTATACTTGCATAAAGTACGATCGATATTCTATCCATCTATCGCCACTTTTTTCTGTCATGTTTCGACATTGAGAGTGATAATATATATACTGCTTTTACTTAATACAACCTAGCTGAGATTGCAACTTCCAGTACGCATTTATCAGCTCGACCGGGGGAGGACCATATTCTCACCATATACCGGTGGTAAATAGCAACTTCGATTTAAGAAGGCAACAGTCGCGTTATAATCTCCGAGAACTAAGATGTAATGCCTCACAGTTTTTAAATACACTCTATTGTACCCTTCAGACCAGAACACAGCACTACACTCACTGCTGGGTGTCAGATATAAGTCAGAGAGTGGTATTGATTAATTTTGTCAGGTGGAAGAAATATAATATCAGTATTAAGTGGTTTAAAATATCAACCTCGATACATTAAATGATAAAATTATTACGCATCGGTGTCGTTGTAAAAGACTGTAGATATCGATACAACCATATAATACTATAATACACAAAATAATGGCTGTCAACCTTATTTTGTACGAGAATCGGTGTCGCCGGGAGCACACATACAAGAAATTACGTCGTATTATCACTACTGCAAACCCGATTCACTGTGTTGACAGACTGAGTAAATTTACACATTTTAGACTTTTGATTAATGCTCAAAATCATCATTAAAAAATCGTTTAAATTTTTATACATTTTTATTTGTAAATAGTGCGCAATTTGATATTTTCTAAATAATTTGCATGAGAACTTTAGAAACGATTGTTACGTCAAAACTCATCTCGTGTTGACATTTATACGTGTGAATTGACTACACGGGCTAGTGGCTACACGGGCTCTGTTCACTTACCCGTTCTATTATGTATGTATTATAGTATTCTATTGGGTACAACCTCCACCCAAAGTTCAACAGTGTTCATCAGCGGACTTTCACGGACCGATGAAAAAAAAAAGCCTTATTAAGTTTTCTATAATATAACGAACTTTTTAATTTTTGAAACGCAATTATTGAACCAAAAGGGATTATTGTTAACAAGTTGTTTAAAACTCACTCCATTTATTACCGTTACGATAATAATTTATTTAGAACTTCTGCTTTTTACACGTGCCTCGAAAAATCTATGAGCGGAAAATTTAAATATAAAACGTAAGGAGAATTCTATCGTACTCATGATATTCGATTTACCCGTTAAAGAAAAGCTGTTTTGAATTTTTATTGTTAGTAGGCTAAGACCACGCCTTTTTGGAGTTTAGCGTTTTCTTTAAATTGAACGAAAAAAATTGAAAATAGATAAACTAGGTAACATTTGCGAAAACCGTCGGGAAAACTCATTATTGCGTATTAGCGTAAACAAAATTTAAATGCAGTAAAGCTTATTTCCGGAGAATCAATGTTGTGTCTTTAAATCATTTTGCAAAGCTAAAAAACGTGATTAAATATACAAATAACTATGTATCAACACGATATAGGAATCTTTTTAATAACATTGACTGGCTGAAAAAAATTTAGCCACGTTAAAATGTTTTTAATATCAAATTGTTCATCATTTATACTAGGTTAATTCTGAAAGTTAAATAAAAGAAAACAATGTTTTGGCGGCAAAAAATATGTTGAACAACAGTTATTTTTTTGATAAAAACCGCTTTTTAAACATCTTTTTGATTTAACTTGGGTTGATTATGATAATTTTACATTTTATTGCAATTTAAAGTAGACGACTGAAGAAGAGATATTATAAGCAGTGAGAATGCTGTGGACTGGTGTTTTTCAACGTGACGTCGCTGCGGCAATAGCCACCAGGCAAAATGTGATTTCGAGGTTTTGTGGTCACGCCATCGTGTTACGGAGAAGGTAGCGGAGAGATATCCATAACTAAGCCACATTGTTACACTCAGACAAGACCTTTTTATGCAAGCTATACCTCAAAACCTAAAAAGTAGATTATACAACCAGTGCATGTTGCCAGTGATGACTTACGGATTTGAGACGTTGCCCTTCACGGTTGGTTGGTTGGTTGGTTGGTTGGTTGGTGGTATGAGGACGCTAAAGATTACTCAGAGAGCTATGGAGGGGGCTATTCTCGGGGTTTCTCTGCATGATAAACTAAGAAATGAGGATATCCGCGGTAGACCCAGAGTAATCGACGTAGGGCAACCAAAGGATTAGTAAGCTAAAAGGCGATGGGTCTGCCATATAACTCGAAGAACCGACATGCGACGGGGAAAAAGATTCTCGAGTGGCAGCCTTGTTCCAGTAGGCGTAGTGTAGGATGACTGCCCACATTATGCAGTGACGACCTGGTAAGAGATGCAGAAAGTCGATGGATGCAGGTGGCTCAGTACGGTGCTTTGTGGCGTACCTCGGGGAGGCCTATGTTCAGCAGTGGACTTGTGAAGGGCTGTAATGATGATGATGATGAATTTACGTCACACGGTTTAGGCAACATTTCGAAATAATAGACAAAATGGCCACAAAAACTGCACATAAGCACCACCGCCTACTAGACCATCGCTCCATCAGACGTGATGTAAGTGTAAGGCATCATTACTAAATGCTCGATCAGTAACGGTTTCTAGCCGATGAGCGTATCAAGAGTGTATGGCACCTCAATGGGTCCTACATTGAGCCGCTTTCGGTGGCAGCCTAGAGATTCTCCTCCCTCTAGCTACCACCCGCAGGTCCGTTAGGTCGACATATATGCTCCACCAACCATAACAACGACAGATATAGCCAAAAGGCAGTTGTAAGATAATAGTATTATTTCGCTATCAGAAAGGGTACATTTTGCATTTTTGTTCATTTTTATTTCACCCACCAACAAGTTAACCATCTGAGCTAGCTTGTATCTCAGATGGTTAGCGCTCGCTGTAAATATAACAGAACGCGAGTAACCCGGGTTCGATCCCCGCCGGCACCAATGAAATTGTTAATTGCAATTTTAAGTGCTGATTTACCACGTACTCAGCGGTGAAGGAAAACATCGTGAGGAAACCTGCATGTCTGACGAATAAGAAAAAAAAATATTTCGAAGACATGCGAAGTTCGCCAACATGCATTGGGGCAGCGTGGCGGACATTTCCTTGCCCTAAAACCCTCTCAGAAATGAGGGGAGGCCTGTTCCCAGCAGTGGGACGTATATAGGCTGTAACTTTACTTTACTTTACACCAACAAGTTGCCTTCAGTCATCCAAAGGTGGGAAATTAACAGAGATACTTTATAATGTTGTTATATAAAACATAATGGAGGTAAGAAATTCCGCAGCTCCGTAGTGAAGGGACGTGACTTAGGCAAAAGAAAAGAAAATAGCTTAATAGGTTTCATTTTTATTATTGTGTAATATTATTTATTATTTTCACCTTTTGTTCCCATTTCCAAAGAACGATCATATTCCGGCAAAACATTAAACTTATCGATTTTAATTTTAAAATCCTCGCACAACCTATTTAATTAAATTATGATTTCAATTACTACAATCACGTAAACGCAGCTGGACGCAGACATCGCAAAGTGATTAAAAAATTAATATCCTGAATACTTCAATCAGGCAAATTTTAATGCGAATTTTTAAAGTACCTTGCCGTATTTTTGTTCTTTTGTCTATGTATTTTTTATTTAAAACGTTCTTAAAAAATAATCTTTGTTAAAAATGAGTAACCAAAACAAAAAATTAAATTGCATGAAGAATGCAGTACAAAATAAATTAATAGATTTAGAAGAAATAAAAAATCATATTTGAATACTTAAAAGAATAAAAAAATAATTGTTAATTTTCCGCTTTACTCGTGTCAGTGTCCGTCACAGTGGAAAAAAGCTCTCGTAAGACCTCTCCCTAAAGTATCCAATCTTACACTTCCTAGTCACTTCCGTCCCATGTCAATTTTACCTCTCAATAATGATTTAGAAGTCTGTGTTCATAATGTGACGGCTCAATATTATTATTAATAATTAAATTCAATATAAAGGGGCGTCAAAAATAGTTTTAAAAGATATATATTAAGCAATTAAGTTAAATCAATAAATATAAAGTTAATATATTTCAGACATTATCCCAATAACATAGCAAATTAAAGGCAAAATTATTGTTTCTTGTAATAAGTAAATTTATTATAAAAACTTGTAAAAATATTTAAAATAAGATAAATAATAGAAATACAAGTTAACAAATATTATAAAATTAAGTTAAATAACATTTATAAGATAATTAGAAAATTTGTTAAAAATTGTTAAAGTCATGGGAGGTGTTCGTGTATAAAAGAAATTTTTCGAAGTTGTGGAAGGAGTTCATGTATAGATGAATTTTTCTAAGTTGTTGAAGGAGTTCATGTATTAAGGAAAATTTTCCTAAGTTATGGAAGGTGTTCACGTATAGATGTCTTGTATGGATGAGGTGCCGGAGATACATACCTGCAGTTGTACATATATATGGGGTGGTCGGGAGCCCGACTGCCTGAAGTACTGTAGCACAATGACTAGTCCTATATTAGGGACTTATGATATTAAACTCAATGATACAAAAGCAATACTATAGAAGGTCTCCATGATGAATTTGCATTACAATAGTAGGGTCGTGGGTTCGAACCCTATATATGAATGACTTATGAAAGTAAGGTCTATGATTCAAAAGCAATACTATAGAAGGTCTCTGTGATTAATATGCATTACAATAGTAGGGTCGTGGGTTCGAACCCTATATATGAATGACTTATGAAAGTAAGGTCTATGATTCAAAAGCAATACTATAGAAGGTCTCTGTGATTAATATGCATTACAATAGTAGGGTCGTGGGTTCGAATCCTATATATGAATGACTTATGAAAGTAAGGTCTATGATTCAAAAGCAATACTATAGAAGGTCTCTATGATTAATATGCATTACAATAGTAGGGTCATGGGTTCGAATCCTATATATACATGACTTATGAAAGTAAGGTCTATGATACAAAAGCAATATTATAGGAGGTCTCCTTGATGCATAAGCATTGTATGGGGTGGTCGGGTGACTGACTGCTCCTAGTACTGTAGCAAAATGACTAGTCCTTATTAGGGACTTGAAAAGGAATATTATGGTGGCGTGTGTGCTGCTTCACGAGCAATTGGTCCGAGGTAAACTTGGACTCGCTAACCGATGTGTCCTAGACATATCATCTTAGTGCCGGTGGTAAGCGGGTTTGTTGTAGCAATACGGCTTTCCTGTGGACATCGCACACCCATACCGTTTGTGGGCGGCGTAGTAGCGCATAGCGAAGCGTCGTCTATCTTTCGGATGGGGATGATGAGTGTGTTTGGTAGCACTTTTAAGTGTAACGGGCAAACTCAACTTCATGTCTTAGTGCATTAGCGCTATGATACGTGGAGTTTTGTTCATTGACGTCTTAGTAGCGTGCTACTATGATACGTTAGTGATATTTTTTATATAACAACAATACTAACTTTGTTGCCAAAGTCGATAGGAGTCATGTGGGTGTGTTGTGAGGGTGCGCCGCCCGTATGATAGTTGCATTGATGCTTACTGCTACATGCGGTATTGCGTCTTGTGATGGATCTGCGGGTGTGCTGCGCCTGATTCGACGCTCTCTTGTGGTTCTGGTCGATGGAGGTATACAATTAACATCTTAGTGTCGGTGGTAAGCGGGTTTGTTGTAGCAATACGGCTTTCCCGTGGACATCGCACACCCATATCGTTTGTGGGCGGCGTAGTAGCGCATAGCGAAGCGTCGTCTATATTTCGGATGGGGATGTTGAGTGTGTTTGGTAGCACTTTTAAGTGTAACAGGCATACTCAGCTTCATGTCTTAGTGCATTAGCGCTATGATACGTGGAGTTTTGTTCATTGGCGTCTTAGTAGCGTGCTACTATGATACGTTGGTGATATTTTTAATATAACAACAATACCAACTTTGTTACCAAAGTCGATAGGGATCATGTTGGGTGTGTTGTGAGGGGGCGCCATCCGTATGATAGTTGCATTGATGCTTACTGCTACTGGCGGTATTGCGTCTTGTGATGGATCTACGGGTGTGCTGCGCCTGATTCGACGCTCTCTTGTGGTTCTGGTCGATGGAGATATACAATTAACATCTTAGTGTCGGTGGTAAGCGGGTTTGTTGTAGCAATACGGCTTTCCCGTGGACATCGCACACCCATACCGTTTGTGGGCGGCGTAGTAGCGCATAGCGAAGCGTCGTCTATCTTTCGGATGGGGATGATGAGTGTGTTTGGTAGCACTTTTAAGTGTAACAGGCATACTCAACTTCATGTCTTAGTGCATTAGCGCTATGATACGTGGAGTTTTGTTCATTGACGTCTTAGTAGCGTGCTACTATGATACGTTGGTGATATTTTTTATATAACAACAATACTAACTTTGTTGCCAAAGTCGATAGGAGTCATGTGGGTGTGTTGTGAGGGTGCGCCGCCCGTATGATAGTTGCATTGATGCTTACTGCTACATGCGGTATTGCGTCTTGTGATGGATCTGCGGGTGTGCTGCGCCTGATTCGACGCTCTCTTGTGGTTCTGGTCGATGGAGGTATACAATTAACATCTTAGTGTCGGTGGTAAGCGGGTTTGTTGTAGCAATACGGCTTTCCCGTGGACATCGCACACCCATACCGTTTGTGGGCGGCGTAGTAGCGCATAGCGAAGCGTCGTCTATATTTCGGATGGGGATGTTGAGTGTGTTTGGTAGCACTTTTAAGTGTAACAGGCATACTCAGCTTCATGTCTTAGTGCATTAGCGCTATGATACGTGGAGTTTTGTTCATTGGCGTCTTAGTAGCGTGCTACTATGATACGTTGGTGATATTTTTAATATAACAACAATACCAACTTTGTTACCAAAGTCGATAGGGATCATGTTGGGTGTGTTGTGAGGGGGCGCCATCCGTATGATAGTTGCATTGATGCTTACTGCTACTGGCGGTATTGCGTCTTGTGATGGATCTACGGGTGTGCTGCGCCTGATTCGACGCTCTCTGTGGTTCTGGTCGATGGAGGTATACGGGTGGTGATGTCTGCTGGGATGTATGGGGGACCTTGGAATGGTGTAAGCCCGACGATAGTCGTATTGATGCTTGTTGCGTTCTGCAGCATTACTTCTCTGCGATGGTTGTTTGGTGGGACGCTATTCTCAATGGCGCTCTCTGCGTCTTGGTTTGACTCACACCTAAGTAGCTTTGCCCAAGTCGGGTCCCTTCATTGCGGGGCTGCAGACTGCCTCCCTCCACGATGTTTTATATAACAACATAATATTATCTCTCTGTAACTTTCCCACCTTTGAATGATTGAAGGCAACTTGTTGGTGGGTGAGACAAACATGATCGAAAATGCATTTACTCAACGTCAGTGACACAAACCCTTTCTGATGGCGAATTATTACTCTTATCTTATAACTGCCTTTTGGCTATATCTGACGTTGTATTGGTTGGTGGAGCAAATGTGTCGACCTCATGCGGGTGGTAGCTGGCGGGAGGATCTGAGGAGACTCTCAAGGCTGCGGCCGAAAGCTGCACAACGTGGGACCCCATTCCCTTGAGGTGAGCAGTAGTCTCATGACACGCTCTGCGGCTAGTAGCCGTGCTGATCATGCAATTGGTGGTGATGCCATACACTTACATCACGTCTGCAGGAGCGGCGGTCTGGCAGGTGGTGGCGCTCACGGAGGGTTTACAGCCAGTGTGCCTATTTGCCTAAACCGTGTGACGTGCATTCACTGTGGCTGGATTCGTTCGTATTCTGTATGGCGTTTACACGCATTGACATGCGCGACTTCGGTCGATGTTTGTGCTTACGCACTAACAAGGGGCCGAGCCTCTTTTACTGGTTCGCCAGTTATTTTGCTGTGGACTACGGTCCAGTTCCCGAATTAGCGTTCCCTTCGGGGGGAGTGCATCAAAATGGTTGGCGCTCACCGTGCACGGCGTGTGTGGGGCCGTGTACCTCCCCTACATTTTTTTAAATAAATGTAGGAGAGCGAAGCCCTTGTATCGGGTATTTTTGTATAAATATATTGTGAGCCTTTTCCAAGCGGGAAGGGATAAATAATAATAAATTAATAATGTAAACCTGATACAAGTGGAATAGGGACGTTTTATGTTCTTAACCTTTTTCGAGCCCTGTCTTCGTGAACGGGGTTCACTTAGCTTATTAGGCACTACCAACAGCTTTCAATTGCTCTAGTGAATATTCATTCTTCCAAAAGACACCTAAAAGAACTAAGTTACAAACAAACACAACGTAAATAAGGGTCCTAACTAAGACGATCACGCCAAAAGATTACAAACGGCCTATTATTAAACCTTTAGAGAGATCATTTTAGAAAGATCTAAACATAGTTTATTAATCCTGGTCACATATATATATATATATATATATATATAATGTTATTGAAAAGGGGATATTTTTAATATTATAAAATTTTATTATATAGAGGGGGGGGGGGGGAATCGTTACAATAAGCAAATCACTAAGCTCATATAAAGACATAGCCTGTTGTACTTTTTAGTCCGGGTTTCATCCTGGTTACACAACAAATGCTTTACTTAAAATAACTAAAGATATAACAAAACGCATGGAAAATAAGAAAGTTACAGTTGTGGTGCTTGATAACTTTTCTAACACCTTTAATACAGTTGACCATGATATCTTTCGTGCTATCATTTCCCATCTTAAGTTTGCATCGTCAGTCCTGGAGTGGTTCTCATCTTATTTTTGTGGACGTCAGTAGTCCGTCCACGTGGGGCAAATGACTTCACAGTGGGTTGACCTTGTTTGTGGTGTACCGTAGGAGGTATATTTTCCCCGTTTATCTTCTCTGTTTTTATTAACTCCATCACATCTACATTGATTGTTCGTACCACCTGTATGTAGACCGACAAATTTACGTAAAGTCTGACATTGGTGACATGCATAATGCGATATACAAATTAAATATCAATCTCAAGTCCATCCACGATAGGTCCATGCGCTTCTAAGTTTCTGTCAATTCTATGAAATGCCAAGCGATCGTCATAGTTAGATCAAGGATACTTGCAAGAGTTGATTTTGCGAGGCTACCTTCCATCTATTATAATTATATTAATCTCTTGATACTTTTTTCTTGCTCAATTAAAAATCTTGGTCAAAAATCCAAACTGATAGTACTCTGGTACTATCAGTATTGTTACGAGCTTGAGGTTCGTGACAATAAAAATTGCCGATAAAATTACCTAAATTAACACTTTAATTTACTTTACACAAACTAAAGTTAAAAACACTAATAATTAAAAACACTAATTCACTTAATTCCGCTCCGAAGCGTCGCTTGTGTCGCTGAGTTCAACTCTGTCTCGATCGCATCTTGGGCCACCTATTTATTTAAATTAGCAAAATATCCGGAATGTTCAAGTAAACACGCGTAAGGTACCGAGAGTTCGAGTATAGATTTTCTAGAAACTTAGTTCTTCGGGTGGCGCTGTCGGTTTAAAGATCTGTGATGTCATAAACTGCAACGCTCCCCTCGCTCTCGTTCCTGACACTAAATGGCGCTAGTTGTGTCGACTGGAGCGCGTAGCAGTATGGATCTCTGAGCTGGAGGTCCAAACTTATGTTTTTGCAGAAGTGTGCTACCTAGATTTAAACCAAAATCTTCTTAACAAGCTTCGTCTTCTCAACAATTGCATCAGAAAATATATTTTATGATTAGTGTTTAGTATTTATTGACATCAAACGTTAGTATGATCAATATTATTATTTGGTTACCCATGTTGTAAATTTATGTTATATATCTATTTATATTTAAATATGTATCTCTATATGGTATATATATATATACCATATATATATATATATATATATATATATATATATATATATATATATATATATATATATATATATATATATATATATATATATATATATGTTATATATATTTGTTTATGTGTGGAGATTTTACATATATTATAATTAGATATATGGATTATATTCCTTTTTTTTTTCTTAATAACTTTCTTATATTTTTATAATTTATCACATTATTTCAAGACTTCCCGGGAGAGACTTAACTAGGAGAGAATGACGAAAGGCATTACGTTTGCACTTTGAAATCCTTTTAGTTAAAGTGGACAATCAAGAAAAAATAAAATGAATAAAAATTAAATATATTAGTTACACAAATAACTTTAAGTTCTTTTATAATTTAAAAAATAACGGGCAAAAATTAATGTCCTCCAGACCGAATTACGGTTACGGCGGCCAGCCTCAACGGAGACTAGCCATTGGCGCAGGGCTGAATATAGTACCTAAGTGTATGCAAAAGCATATGTGCACTCTGTATCCCTTTATTCTCGTGGTCTAATGGGACAGTAAACCGACGCAACCAGAGAGATATCAGGCGCAGGATCAAAGACTTTACGTGCTTTCCGAGGCACGGGTGTGAGACACCGCCAAAATTCCTGACTCCTGACTCTGGGCAGCTATGAAGAATTTATTTATTTATTTATTTATTTAAAACTTCATATACACAAGTGGTATATAGGCGGACTTAATGCCTAAGGCATTCTCTCCCAGTCTACCTTGGGATGATGCAGAGATAGAATGAAGTAGGTGTAATAAAAAGTTAATATGCGAATACTAAAATAAAATAACAAAAAAAATATGTAATACATGGAAATAAAATACATAAGATATAAATGGTACATCGCAAAAAATAGATAAAATTATATTAATATTCATACACATATATGTATATAAAATATATAATATACATAATTACAATAAGAATATACATATATATATATATATATATATATATATATATATATATATATATATATATATACATATAAACATACATATATACATATATATATACATATACATACATACACACACATACATACATATATACACATATACATACATATACACATGTACAACTAGTGCGTGTTGCCAGTGATGTCTTATGGATCAGAGACGTGGTCCTTCACTGCTGGCCGTATGAGGCCGAATTTCTTAATAGAAAAATTAAACAATTGAAATTTTTGGCTCGACTCGGGATTCGAACTCGGGACCTCATGTTGCACCACACACCATACACAACCACCAGACAAATGTGGTCGGCAGTAGGAAAAATAGGTCAGTTTTAATAAGTTGAATGTTGGAACATAAACTTCATAATTTATAGCCAAGTGCATTAAGTATCTTCATCACACTTACACATCACAGCATAAATACATAAACACTCACGCCTGTCACCCACAGGGGTAGGCAGAGACTACAGACTTCCATTTGGCACGATCCTGACACACCTCTCTCGCCTCCTTCACATCCATACACCTACACATACATGCTCGTCGGTTAAGGGTACTCCTAATTTGGCCCGTTTTCAAAATATCGCCAATTTGGTCGATAAACTTTTTTCTAGGGCGTCCCTTCCCGACTCGGCCGTTCACATATGCCATATAAATTTGCTTTGTCACTCTTTCCTCATTCATTCTTTCACATCACAGCATATTATTTAGTAAAGGGTTAAAAAGGAAAATAATTAAAATAAGATAATGTCACAAGACTACAAAAACATTTCAGATCGAAAGCAGGTTAGATATTACAATGTTACCGGTACATGGGTATTAGTTAAAAAAATGTTTTAACTATTATTACAATATTACCTTATATTTTAAAATTCTATACAACTCACACGAACATGAAAGTGGAACTTCAAGTTGGTCCTACGGGGAACTTTTCAACAGGAACAGCTACTTTGAAAACTTTTCAATAAGTGTCGCTATGTAAAAGTGTTGAAAGTTTCCTGGCCGTATTTCTGGTTTTCTACCTGTGGTGCAGCCTTTTAACTGTACTTTTCTCTTATGTTTTTGATGACAATACGTTAGTGTTGTGAAAAATGTATTAGCTGTATATTTTTATTTATTATTTATATTTTTATTATCTCATCCTTCATTTATTGCTGGTTCCCTTGTCGCACAAAGTCCACGAATAACTTTACAACGAGGTGAAGTAGTTAAGTAAGTTAAGTAGTGCGATCATTTGATAACTATAGTCTTTATTTTCTTTTATTGTGTTTAATTTTAATTTCTTTGTACCTCGTCTTCCATAACTTAGATTTTGCAAATACTCCAAATGTTGAAATGTAATAGATGTTAAAAGTAATAAAATATATTTTTTATGTTCAATGTAGAATAATCGCATAAATTTATTATAATAAATAAAAAAAAACTTCAAAAGGAACTTACAACCAATGCTGAAGAAGGCTTAAAGAAATGTGTCAAATTCCCGTAGATATTATTTTATATATAAATATTATTATAGTTAATTACTTATATATGGTTAGTGACCAAAACTAGATGCTTTTTATTCATAACAAGGCATTTCGCTAGTCTTCAGGGGGTAACAAAGATCTACATTTTGATTCTTAATTGAGGATAGCTGTCAATTTAGGACAGGTGGAATGGAATAAATCGTGTTCTTGTTTGTTTGCCTCATGCAATAAAAAAATAGAGATTCTGATTATTTTATCTAAAATTTTTTCTTGACGCACCGCTTCTGTTTTTACACATCCTAGAAAGCTAAGATCTTTTGTTGGATACCAGTATTTTAAAAATAAATTATAAATTTTAGACAGCCGTGCGTGTTAAAGTAATATTGAAAACAAATTATTAAAATACTGCGTGATATAGGCCTATTTTTAGCCCTTTGTTCAGCACATACAAAACCTATTCTTTTGAATTACTTTTCCCTTTTCATGAGAGCGCTTAGGTATTCCGCCTTTTCGTAGTTCAGCTTATTTATGTTATTTCTTCAACGTTCAAAATACTCTGGAAAACTTTTATGTAGGGAGGTACTTGACCACACAATAGAAAATTATTTAAAGTCATATTTATTTGAAGTATTATATACTTCTTGATAAGCATAATGGAAAATGAGGACAGACTTCGGTTTACAAAATAATATTTCTTATCAATTTCATATTTTGTGACATTGATAGATCATTATATAAGCAAGCCTTACAATGATGTATTACAATGTGCGATGTAGAAAACCGATATTTTAATTTATATACAAAACATTTCCACACACAAGCGCGAAGTAGCTGACACTATCTCAGCTTAATAAATCAAATTTTGAAAGTTAAAGTTAGAATTTCCGAGTTAATAATTTTAATTTATTATTTATTGCTGTAGCATATTGTAAGTAACAGTACTTAAACGACTATATTTGCAAAAATCATTGCAATTTTTTGTCATTGTTGCACTTTGGTTGCTGTATGTGGTTTAGGCTTATAAATAGGAAACATCACGAGATCAACAGCTCTCTACGAAAACAAACAAACGAAAGTGGTTTAGACACAATTAGAAACCAAAACGAATATAAAGAAAATCTGGATAATTTCTGGTAGTCCTCAGAGGTGACAACGTCGATGCATCTGTAGTTTCTTGTTATCAGTTGACTGCAGGTGCCCATGGACTTCATTTACCACTTTAGTTTAATAAGAGAAATAACCCTAAGTGTAGCGAAAATATTTAAGATTCACTTTTTATGAAAAATTGTAGTTTTTCCTAACAAAGATTTTACAACTAGTTAACTACTTCGTTAATTAATTTAACTGTTAATTGTAAATCTTGTATAATTATTTCTTCTGTTGTATTCGTATTTAGTGTTAATATCCTTGCGTGAGGAGAATGGTATTAGGACGTAAACGCCACAAGGACTTTGTTTCGACACAAATGTGGGAAGAGCCCGGAAGTGAGTCTATCATGTCAGCCTAGTTTGCACGCTAGTTATCTTTAATTACCTAAAATAAATGTTGTTTCAAGCTTCACGTCGCACATATTAGCCATTACACACTATACATAATATCGAGGCATAAAACTACCAACATTTCGCATTTTATTCATTGAAATCTGAACATTCGTGTTTTCATTTTCCCAATAAAACCCTTTTATATTCAGCGGTTTAACTTGTATAAAACCACAATTGAATTTGGTACAGCAATACGACATTTAAATATTTTCATTAAACATTTTACGCATGAACCACAATTAGAATTAGTCAAAATATATCTATACTTTTAAAAAATCTATGTAAAATATTTAAAACACACTAAAGTAGAATCATAGATTATGGGATTTCATCTGTTTGTCCGTGCACGATTCCGACAATAACCTTCTAAAAAGTTATTTAATGACTCTTGGTTTTGTATTTCTAAAGTTGGTCAAGTTTTCTTTTTTTAAAAGTGACTTTTTATTGTTTTAATACCCCCACGTACCAAAAGACATGGATCAAAAGTCAAAACAAAGGTCAAAAAAGGCAGACAGAAATATCACTGATTTAGCTTGAACTTGTTTTTTTTTTTGTTAAAATAGGCTTAATAATTTACGTATTGAATTCTTAACACAATTTTTTGAATTTGTAAACACACGTTACAAGTACTTCCTAATACTATAATATTTCATACATGATAGGACCATGCTGCAGTTATATTAGTAGTATAGTTGTAGCACGAATGGGTCGTCTCCACCGGGGAAGGACCACGCTCTCACAGAATACCAGCGTGAAATAGAAGCTTAATGCTGCTTTATTTCGTATGGTGAGTGTAGAGAACCGGATACCCTTTTTAATGGAAACGAGGCATTTCGATATGTAATCGAGGATAGATGTAGATGTCTATGGGCCGCAGCAACCACTTACCATCAGGTAAGTGGTTGCTCACTTACCATCCTATAAAAATATTACAACCTTTACTTTCTGCTATAGTATAAAGATGTTATATCATATTTTTATTAAAGTACTGTTATTGTATAGTATTTTGAATTTTTAGTAGACTTTGTTTAGCATGCTTCAAACAGATTATTCCTAGACTGTCTCTTTAATTTAAAACAAGTAAGGAGCAATGCTACTTACAACTATCCTTTAAAAAACATGGTTCAAAGTGAAATGCAGATAAAAGTAATGCTTAGCTACGCAGACTGAATAAAAATGTGACTTTGCGAGTCTCACAAAGGACATATACAGAGAATGGTCTCGATTTAAACTATGCAGATGTTCTCTGTAGTCTGCATCCATGTGTATCTACATAATCGCAAGCTGAATAAACACAAAGTTATATGATATTGCTATTGGTGAATAAATAACTCTTTATTGTTTTGATATGCTCCAGAGGATTTAATCACAAAGGATAATAATATATAGAGTGTTAGTGTAAACACCGTTATCCTTGAAACCAGTGGTTTGGTTTCACTTATAGAACGTAATTTCAATGAATTAAAAAAACGCTATTTTCTTTCATTAAATTTAAAAGTTTCTGTCCGACACCGTCTGTAAATTCATGGATACACTATGCACCCGAGTGACGTAATCACTGTAAAGATCACTGCCCGCGCTAGCTACCTACATAACATTCCAATAAAAACACAATAGGTACACATAACCTGTGATGTAACTTTTCCTTCATACTTTCATCCTGTCTTAGGACAGGCAAAAATTGAGGAATTAATGAAAAATTGAGATTTTACTAAAAAATTGTTGTTATTTTTCATTGAATTTACGTTCTATAACTGGTTTCAAGGACAACGCTGTTTACACTAACATCCTGTATAATCCACTGAATAGAAACAACGTTTGTTCATTATGGTATACAATATGGTCTCCAGTTTTTGTTACTCGCCAAGGAAAAACAGGAGACTAACAAAGAAAGAATGATGGAGCACTACGTACGTTTTAAGTGACACAAATACTAAGTCAAAACCATGCTCCTCTTATTTTCTGAATTTGTTCTCATATATGCATCTGAAATCATTTGCAATCAACAACACGGCTTTATGGACATATGGCTATATGGCATGCATCCAACAGTGATTTTATGGTGTGATATAGAAAGAAAGAAGGAAATTGTGAGAGTAAGTTTATCAAGAAGTTGAAGTTTTCACATCAATTGGAATTAACGCAGCTCTTCGCCTATCATCTTTGTTGACCTGAATTTTACTATGGTGTTACGTTGAAATCTATCTGGAAAAGACAACGATCTTTCTACGGTCAAGCTGATCTATTCATGCTGCAGCTAAATAACACAGTACGCTCCACTACTTCTAAATATTTTTTCATCGTATTTGCATCTTCTGCAGAATGGAAAGGAATGCTTTAGAACAAAATTGAGGGAATTCACTCAACAGACGGGCACGTTGAAGGAAACAAGAGAGGTCAGGATCTATGCCAATTGGAGGTCTGTAGTCTCCTTCCTTCCTTCTTCTGCGTGAAGGGCGTGGGATTTTATGTATGTATTCCGGTCGTCTGCTTTATATAGCCGGAATAGTTTACAGCTAGACATGGCTTACTTGTTGAGGTGGTATGTCACAATTGCTGCTCTTGGCCGGCGATTTGGCGATCGCTATTCTAGGCATGGCGTTCATTTTACAACATTGACGCTATTTCCTGTTGCCACTAACCCGTGGTATTCGGTAATCAGAGGCTGAGTTTTTTCGATATTTTCAACTAAAACAAACGAATAAACTTAAAGTCCATCTACCTTCGTTCAAGTATTTTTCGTACTTCATAGTTTTAGAACGGAAATAACGAAAGTTGTCAATCTGTTTCACTTCTTTTAGATTGCGCTTAAGAGGCGCAATACACCCCTCGTGTAAAAATTGCACGCTTTCCAATTTTAAGTTACTGGATACTTTAAACTTTACCTAACTTTTAAAGTTTTATACCACACGGTTATTAAAAAAGTTGTTGATCTAAAACTGTAAAGCAATGAACCTATATACTTTTTCTTCACTTTCGCAGTTCAGTTTGGCGATCGGAGTTCCAGCTTTCTCGTACCTTTGACGTCATCTGGTTGATCTGGGTGGGTTATTAGCTTTTACTTATTTACAATCTGGACCTAAGTTGCTGTCTAGTAATTTAGCTATACATTCGAATATTTCTTGCGCTGGCAGTGACGTATTGACAAACAACACAGTCCACTCACTCATTTAATATGTCATAAACAGCTGCAAGTTGTAGTACCCGTGTGATATTCTGTTAAAGCATAATCCTTCCCTGGTCGAACCGTGTCATTTATGTTGCAGTTATAAGGTTTATTTGCACAAAAAGTTCGTCGATCTCGCTCTGCGTGGCAACTATGGCTATATACCCCCTATGAGCAACGACACAAATAAACGGCCTCCAGTTCCCGGTGGCCCTTCCTTTCCTGGCCACGGTGGTGACCATGGTAACGGCGGGGCAGGGGATGCTAAGAATCTCCGGTGAAGGTTCGGTTGCAACCTAAGACGACTCGACTTTGCAACATATAGAGTTATTGGGAACTCGAAAACTTCCTGGAAAGGCGTGATAGGGCAGCGATAGTCAAAATGCTGAAAAATACTAAATACTACGAATTCGTCTTGTGATATACGGATTTTAAAGATTTAAAAGATTTAGGTTTTAAATAATCACCCAGAATTTCATATAAAATTATAAATAAAAATAGAAACTTTTTTGTGTATGTTTTCTTTTAAATTTATTTATTTTCTCCATTATTAACTCTCTCTCTCTCTCTCTCTCTCTCTCTCTCTCTATATATATATATATATATATATATATATATATATATATATATATATATATATATATATATATATATATATATATAGGCATGGCGTTCATTTTACAACATTGACGCTATTTCCTGTTGCCACTAACCCGTGGTATTCGGTAATCAGAGGCTGAGTTTTTTCGATATTTTCAACTAAAACAAACGAATAAACTTAAAGTCCATCTACATTCGTTCAAGTATTTTTCGTACTTCATAGTTTTAGAACGGAAATAACGAAAGTTGTCAATCTGTTTCACTTCTTTTAGATTGCGCTTAAGAGGCGCAATACACCCCTCGTGTAAAAATTGCACGCTTTCCAATTTTAAGTTACTGGATACTTTAAACTTTACCTAACTTTTAAAGTTTTATACCACACGGTTATTAAAAAAGTTGTTGATCTAAAACTGTAAAGCAATGAACCTATATACTTTTTCTTCACTTTCGCAGTTCAGTTTTGCGATCGGAGTTCCAGCTTTCTCGTACCTTTGACGTCATCTGGTTGATCTGGGTGGGTTATTAACTTTTACTTATTTACAATCTGGACCTAAGTTGCTGTCTAGTAATTTTATATATATATATATATATGTGTATATATATAATGCAATGTGCAATTTTTTGTCATTAAAAACTACGAACTCACATTTTTTTAACACTCATTATGAAATTTAAAGATTTTTCTTAGTGAATTATGGTGCCTAAAACACGATTGACACTTTGGCTCGATAGAACAAGATCGCAAAGTTTCCTCAAAATTTCCAATTTTAGGTACGTTCACTAAGTGAAAAAGCAGTTTTATTCGAATGTATTGACATCAATTTCAATTGAATTCAGACTATGTGTTCACCAGTAAATACGTGAGTGAATTATGGACCTATTTTTCTATAAAAGAGTCATTTTAAAAATAAATATCAAATAAATATTGTTCTTTGCCTGAAAAGCTAAAGAAGTATACTGTTCTTCGGCATTAATAAACAACTTACAGCTGAAAATAAAAAATATAATTATTAAATACAAATTTTATCTTAGTAGGTCCAGTGGTTTCAAAGAAATACTCTATTTTTAAATGGTTAAAGAGAAACAATCTTTCATTATAAGCTGGATAAAAGTCGTTTATTTAAAGGATAAAACTTATTAAATAGTGAATATGTATATTGTACCGCAAAATTTACTTTACTGCGGGCTTCGGAAACCTAAACAATTTATTGTTGTCTACGGTTGGTGAGTTGTCGCACTAAAACTCTTTTTCCATTTTCTTTATCCGCCATTGCAGTGTGGTTTTTAGAGTCACTATTTCGTATTGCACTGCCAATCACTCTCTAGCACATTGCACAATATATAAACGAAGGAAATTAATTTCAATTCGACATCGTAAACTAGCTAAACCTTAGAAAAATACACAAGCAAAACAAATACAGCAACCGATTAAGAACGACAATAATTTATACGTCGACACCATATAAATCATGTGAGAATTAGATTATTTGCTTCTACCAGAAAAAAATAATAATTTTACACTCATTAAAAGTAAAAACAAAAATAAAATATTTATTTTTCTTTGACCATCAATGATGTGTTGATATAATAACCCGAAAAAAATAAGACAGGGATAGTAATCTTCTTACGGAAGACTCAAAATTTCAGTGTCTAATTTATTTTTAGCTAAATCTTACTAATTATTAAACAAGACATTTATCAGACAAATGGTAATAATAACATTCAGCTCCCGTAGGCATTTTGTTCTGCTTATACAAAGCAGGCGTGCTAACTAACGAGCGTCGCTCGACTTAATTTAAAATTTTCGTGCTTTCTGAAAAGTTGTCAACAACAAATCAGACGCCAAGTGACTAAATGTGTGCAAGTTCGTTCCTAAGTGCAATCATTCTCTACCGTTCTCTACCTGCGATGTGTAAAAGACGCTTTTATCATTATTTTGGGGGTATCTATATAGTTTTCTTATCTGTTTGGGTTCTATAAATATATAATTGTAAATGAGAATGATAAATATACATAAATATCAATAAATTAAAATAAATACATAAAAAATACATAAATAAATAAAAGCCTAACCGGATGGAAGCTCTCGGCAGGAGAGACCAGACGGCCGAGGGTTAGGGGGAAAGGGAAAGAAACCGGCGGACGCTTTGGGCGGTATCGAGGAGCACCACCTTCTGCATTTGAGCCCGGAGCGGTCCGTCACGGAGTCTCAGCCGCCTCAGATGACCCGAGAGGCTGACTGGGATTAGCCCGTTTGCAGAAACGACTACAGGAATAATTTCAGTCGGCAGACCACCCCACATGTCGGTCACCTCGTGAGACAGGTCCAGATATTTTGATTGCTTATCTGTTTCAGCTTTCATGAGGTTCTCGTCATATGGAATGGTAATGTCGACCAAAAATATCCTTGACTGTGCCCGGCACATCAGCACAATATCAGGCTTATTCGCAAGAACAGTCCTGTCTGTGATGATGGCCCGGTCCCAGTAGAGCCCGGGGCGATCATTTTCGAGCATGACTTCCGGCAAGTACTTGTAATACGGCAATTCCCGGTCCATGAGACCGTATTTCAGAGTGAGCTCCTGGTGAAGAATTCTGGCTACTAGGTTGTGCCTGTGCAAGTACTCAGAGTCAGAAAGCGCCGAACAACTGGAGATGACAAGTGACTCACCGGGATGGCGACAAGCTCGACAAATGTCGACGGTGCCATCCTTTAGGATGTGTCTCCGATAGTAGTTGGTCTTAATAACCTGATCCTGTATTGCACAGACAAAACCCTCAGTTTCCCCGAAGAGGTTACCAAAGCATAGCCAGTGGAGGGAAGCTACTGTGTCTACGAAAAGCTCATGTAGAGCCTTGTAGAACCTCCCGTGGAGCTCCTCCTTCCATACGGTTTCCCGGTTGGAAATGCTCTGCACTGCCGGGTCTTGCCGTTGCTCGTTGGCTAAGGATAGAGGGGTAAGTCCTTTATCACAAAAATGACATCCTTATAGAATGGATTATCCGATCTCGCTAGGAAGGATCACGAGGCTGCACACTTCGCGATTATGCATTGGTGCTTTCGCGGCAAATACAGCCTCATTACCTCATACCGAGACGATCTTGGATGATGCACCCTATGGGACGTCATAGTAGTGCGGACTTTTCTATCCAGTGCGTTAAGTTCAGTTTGAGTCCACCTGAGTATGCCAATGATACACATGAGGACAGGCATGACACAACCGTTATATGCGTGTGTCTTATTCACACCCACTGACCTCTATATATACAAGTACTCTGGACTGGCTATACCATACAAAATATCTGTGCCAATTTGAAGCACCCCTAACGGTCGTCTTGGAAACTAAAATTGATATATTAATATGTTGTCTAAGTCTGTTGTCTTATCTAAATTTTCATAATTAAAAAATATGTATTTTGAACTTTTAAACTAAAAACGAAAGTATTTTATGTTGTTTCATTGTGTATAGTATTAGTTACATAATAAGAATTATTTCTAATAATAATGAGACTGTGCGTAATCTGTAAAACTCGTTACCAAAAAGGAAGTGGTATAATATTTCACAAGTAAGTGAATTTACAGGTCATATTAAACAAATTAAAACTATTTGATAATATAAATACTTCAAAATTTGTTACTAATCTTAATATCATATACATCAACATGTTTGGCTGTATATTACTGATAAACAATAAACTTCAATAGGGTTGTCGAGTTCCTTGCCTATTATACTTATCGATGTTCTTTCCTACCCATATCTGTTAACAAACAAAGTCGCCAACAACAGATGATTATCAAATATTTATTAATTAACAGGTTTCCAACTGAACCTAGACTAAAATTATGGCTTAAAAGCATGAATATTGTGAATTGATGTCTTCTCTGACATATACGCAATTGAGTGTTTCACTTTGTACTCCGGGAAGGAGAGATCCGAACTATCAGCCGGATTGTTTTGAGCGGAACTTTGCCCCCCCCCCCCCAGGATTCACGGAGCGGCCTGAGCACCCACGCTCAGTAGTGGAGTAGTTTGGTTGTGGATGCTCAGTAAGGGATTCTCCACGGGTGCAGGTACCCTTCTGGGGTATTCTTAGATTACAGGGTTTGGGAGATTACGACACATCTTCTCGTCAAGCATACTTCAAAACCTTCTAGATTGTATAACAAGTGCGTGTTGCTAGTGATGACCTACGAATCTGAGAAGTGGTCCTGAAGAGGAAGCTCAATGTCGCTCAGCGAGCTATGGAGAGGACTATGCTCGGGCTTTCTTTGCGTGATGAATTTAGAAATGAGGATATCCGCGTAGAACAAGAGTGACCAACATAGCCCAATGGATTAGTAAGCTGAAGTCGTAATGGCCTAGCCATATAGCTCAAAGAACCGATAACCGATAGGGAAGAAAGGTTCTCGAGTGGCATCCTCGTACCGGCAGGCAAAATGTAAGCCACCCCCCCCCCCCCACTATATGGAGTGACGTACTTGTACAGATCATGCAGGAAGTCAATTGATGCAGGTGGCTCTGTAACATTCGGATCGAATACTTGACGAACGAAACCTTCCCGCTTTCGAGAGAAATCTTTCCGAGGCATTGTGAATAGCCTGACAGGAACGTGTTTTTTGACATTCCTTGGGAGAGGCCTATGTTTTGCAGTGGACTTGTGAAGAGCTGTAATGGTGATGATGGTGATGACATAAAAAAGTTAATATGATTGTAACAAGTACATACGAGTATGCAAATATTCTATTATAGCAAATATTTATTATAATAGAATATTTAAGTATGAATAAATTAATATTTTAAGCAATATAAACTAAGATTTAATAATCCCTTGTTGAAAGGGGCTAGGAAATGTTACATATTTCATTTACTTATCCCAGGGTTACTGCTGTAAATAGAGGTTAAAGTAGTAATTGAATAAATTAAACTTCGTGCTACGACCTTATTAGACTCTGTTTATACTAAAAGGTCACCCTTATACATATAAAAGGGTTTAGTTGTTTTAATCCTGTTTATTTAAACTATTTTAAAGTTTTAATTTCCGACCTAGTCCCTGGAATAAAAATCGATAAAGGTACTGAAATATTAATAGCAATTTAGACCGCTGGTTGGCGGGCTAAATTAGATACTTATAAAAAGTGCATTTATGCGCGATTTACAAGCTCTTTTTTCAAGATCTCTTATTCAATTAACTATATAACTTTGTGTAATCTTATCATCGAAAATTTAGAGTAATGTGTATAAGTTTTAAAATAATTGACCAGTATGCGTGAACAGTTGATACGAACCCACGTTTCATACATTTTGGACCTTGTGCATGTGAGTACAGTGTTTTTAATAGTAATTTTTTAGTCATTCTTGTTGATATCAAAAGCTATTCTGATGAAGGTCGAGATTAGGTTCTATGAGCACCTTATTTCGCGTCATAAGCACTCGCAAACTGTGCAGATTGTTCACAATTTTACGCAGCATAATACGCACTTTCCTGTAGTTTCAATAACACGTAGGTTCCTATTTATTTTTTAATAACATTCACAAAACATTTATGGATAATAATTCTTAATAAAATTAATTTATCATTATCATTTTACACAATATATTGCTTTAAAGATAACCACACATTGTTTGTAATATTATTATACGGCGAGTATTAACATAAATAAAGTTGATCTACTTTATTTATTTTAATACTTTTTATTTCATAAGTAGGAAGTGTTTACATTTATTACGAGCATGAATACTTAATACGCAATCAAACCATCTATACCTTCAAAATTTCATATACCTACATAATAGTCCAAAGATAATATTTCAGGAAACTTTGTTCTCGCTGTCAACAACTTGCAATTAAGTAATTGCACTATTGTAAACAAAATAAACTTGTCAGGTATGTCGACGGGGATGGTAATTCATATTTTTCAAATTATAATAATTTCGACCGTAGGATTATAAACACCATGTAATATTCTTTCAACTTTTTTCCTTTGTATTTTGCACAATCGGAATTATGAACCAAACATATCGAAATAAGCAATTCCAATACATCACGGTTAGTATAACTGTCTGACTTCCACAACTACACGACTAAGCGAGTATTATGTTAGGCGAAACCTCCCGAAGTCCCGGTGCGTTTATTACTGGTTTTTACCAGGACAAAAGTTTTTTTCTGTACCAATGATAATGTAATAAAATATCTTTCAATACGAATAACATGTAATCTACATTGAATAAAAATTATTACATTCTGAACTACTACTATAAGCAGACATACGGACTGGTGAAGAAGAAAAAAGTGTTTCTTATAAATATAATATCATATTCGTTCTTTTTAATCGAAGGAAATGATATGACATTTATTACCTCAGTGTTAGTGCACATACTCTGATGACTTTGAGTCATTTATAATGCTACTGTATTTGATGTTGTTTTCATGGATGAATAGTATTGTAGCCGTCAATGTAATTAGCCTGAAAAAACATTATCCCATTTAAAAATATATCTTTTTTTACAAATAATGTTGAAAAAGAAGTGCACAGTGTCACAGCGGTGACACTCCCTGTACGTGAGAGCTTAAGCGCCGGTGACCTTGAGTCGAAGCGTGTAACGCTAGGGTTGATATCGAAGCGAAATGGAATATTATAGACTTGTACCAAAGAAGATACATAGTAGGTATATGTTATATATTATGTAAACTTATGTATTTCGGTAGTGAAAGATGCGTTCAATTTTAAATCAACTTTTATTAAATGAGGGATATTAAAACTTCCGACAAAACCAAATATGCACGACAGTTAATAGTAATCTTAAATAATTAACCAACACTTAGTATTTCAGTACGCAATAATCAGTATTACATACTATCCTTTAAAAATAATTTACTCTTATATATTTTTGAATTTTTCGATAAATTTTTTAATTTCCATTATTATTTCTAACAATTGCAAAAATTCGTAGCATGTATATTTTTTTTTAGAAAATCCAAAGGTACGCAGGTTTCCTGGGACATGGCGGCCAGCAAATTGTTCCCTATGTGTTGAGGAGGTAAGTCATTTTTATTTCTAATGAAATAATCCATAAATACAACAATTAACAAATACAAAAACTTTTTAAAGATATCTAAAATGTCTTGACTCTCTAGTGTTATTTTTAATAGTGTATGTTTCAGTTAATGTAATATTATAAAATTATTGGCGTTAATATATTAGTTTTATTGTCATGGTATTTCCCCATAATTCCTGGCAAGATCATATCGACTTTCATTAAATTAAGTTCACATATTTTTAGGTATCATAAAACATTATTAAAAATTAAACTAACAAAACAAGGGCCCTTGTTTTGTGCAATGGAATTTATTTTAATTCTAATCACTTAAAATCACTTTCAGTAATACTTATACATATATTATCATTTATTTAATAACAACATTAATATTTATCAAAGCATATAAACCGGCTATAAAAACTAATAACGTTACTTGGTAACATAAATTTAATACCTACATGAATAGAATAGTAATATGTACATTAAGATATCTGTAATATTCATATATTAATTGAAATATTATAATATCACTTCACGAATATATTCATATTTTCTAATACTGACAAATATCGGTATTACTACTAGCCCTCGGCCAAGGCAGTCGGCGACTGCCCGTTCCACGTCCCGCACGCCTCTCAAGGCCCCCGCACACATCCAGACACCCACACATAGCCGCAAGCGATTTTACGTGCACACATGCTTAAGTGTCGTTTCTTTTCGCGTAGTGTATATATTCTTTGACAGTGTAGATGTTTAAAAGAGGATATCGTGGCACGCAGACACCTTAATCAATTCTCGATCGAGATTAAAAATTCAGACGCACAGCCCCATAGGACTAAACACTCACCATTTGTAATATGGCAGTTTTACGCTGATATTTTGTGCTAGTATTCTGTGAAAGAGTGCTCCTTCCCCGGTCTAGGCTATCTATTCGTGCTATAGCTATAATACAGTTCCAGCTTCGCTCTATCACATATAAATCTAACAAATTTCAATATTCACAATATACTGTTTCAAAATTCACTGTATATTTAGCGATGAGATGTATAAAAGTAATTATTGTAAACAGGCTAATTGCGTTCATCGTTAAAAACACATAAAATATGTATTTTATATGGATGTTTAATATAAGGTTTGTTTTCCTTTGATTTCATTTTTATTATAATGAAAATATAATTGTATAGTAACGATGCGTATTTTTAAAGAATAAATCACAAAAGCACACAGTCCACCTGACGGGGAATGGATGCTGTGGCCCACAGACATTTACATCTAAAATCGATAAAGATTCCTGTTTTGTAGATGCGTTTGCACCTCTGAGGACTAAGATGGAATGTTTCGTTACTATTAAAAAGGGTTTTCGGTTTTCTACCATTCGCGTACGAAATACAGCATTAGTAAGCTGCTTTTTTAAGCTTGTATTCGGTGAGAGCGTGAGAACGTTACCGGTCGAGTTGACCCATTCGTTTTACAAACAATATATAGATGCAGCGTGGCATCTACCAAGTATAACAATTATTTCAATTTATTACGACAATCGTAATGAAAATGGTATAAATATTACATTTAAGTAAATCCGATTAACAAGAATACTAAGTGTGAAGTTTAATCATGTAAATTTATTGCGACATTGCAGATGTGCCAATTAATAAATTGGAAAATAAATTTTCTTTTTATCCCTATTAATTATTAGTTAATTAACTACCAGAAAAGCCAATTTAAATATTAATTAATAAAATTCTCTCACTCTATTATTGCATAATGAATGCGGGTAAGCGAACGTAGCTGCTACCTTGTCGCTTCTAAATTAAATCCCGCGTGAAATCGATATTTGACAAAATCAAATGTTAATATTTTAATTCTAGAAATGTTGTATTTCGTTCTTACACAGATGTGTGTTATGTATTTTGGTTGACTGGTTAAGTGGAAACAAGTAACTGTTTTCATTTGATTTCATAGGTGTACACTAGTGGTAATAAGTGATAACTTTTGAAAATATCTGAAACATTGAGTTGAGGCGTTGAGAGCCACAGGTTTGAAGCTAGCACGGAACAAGTGTTTGTACGACCTTAAAGAAATAGTTCTGTATATAGACTTATGCAATATTTTTTACGTTATCTTTTTCTAAATGCCCAAAATGTATTTTTATTAAAACCTGCCACATACAAACAGTACAACCGTAGAGATTTTTCTTCAATTTTATACAAACAAAATACGAAAAAACTTTTTCCCTGACCTAATATGTAAAACGCCTACACGATAGAAAAGAAAAATATAGCTTTATTAAAAATATAATAAATGTATTGGTAAAATTTGTATGTAAAAATTTTTGGCCGTGGCGACTAATAACTATAATAGCGATAAATGAACACTATCAAATAGGTACGTAAGATATAAATATTATAGAACCAAAAGTTACGCTTAAACACAGAAGCACTCATTAACTTGAAGGTGATCCTATGAATAGAACAGATGTAGTTACGTAAGGATGTTTTAGTTGTTTGAAAGACGGGTTTAATTACATTGTAACCAGACTCACAAACAAACGTTTTATGCTGGCCCCGGATGGGATAGGAACACAACACTTGCGGCATAGTTAGTAGTTTCAACTTAACTTATAACCTTCATAACGAAAGAATAAAATGTTTGTGAACAATATGCAGTCTAAACGTTGCGGTTGTAACAATGCAACAAGCGCGACGTTTTAGTTGTTTTTCTTGAGGCGCGTTTGCGCGACTTATCAAAGACCGTATCATTCCGTTCTTAACTAAACATCCTATAGGCTTTCCCGAAAGATTGCCTTATATTTTTTTTAGATTTGGCCATAATTGCGATCCTTGGGAGGCGGATAGGCAACCGCAGTTTTTTTTTAATATTTCGAATTGTTATCAGGAAGATGCTACTGCCACTTTCCTGTTTCAATTTCTCTCTGTCGCCTCTTATTTTTTTTATAGAAGAGGGGGCAAACGAGCATGCGGCTCACCTGATGTTAAGTGACTACCGCCGCCCATGATCAACCGCAACACCAGGGGAATTGCAGGTGCTTTGCCGGCCCTAAAACCTTATGATACCTTATGACACCGTGGAACGATTTATGGTAGTAGATATTTTTACACCGCTATTAGACGGTACGGTAAGAACACAAAAAATTATTACTTAAATATTGTAAGATCTTACAATTTATAAGATACTAAACAGTGTGTAAATAGGCCTCCGAAAGGGAATGCTACAAAAACTTCATGACAAAACGAGTCATCTGAATCCATCGACTTCCTGTAGTTCATATCAGGTCGTCACTTATTTTGTGGTGGACCGCCCTAATTTCTCTTCCATCGGTTGTCGGTTCTTAAAACCGCAAGAGGTTTCTCATTAGCTTCATGATATGATGGTCTATGTCAGTAACTTTGGTTCTACTGCTGATGTCTTCATCGGATTCTATCGCGCAGAGAAACTCCGTGCAAACATAGCCTGCATCAAAGATTAATGACCTAACTTTAGCTTACACGTACGTTTAGCAGTAAAATGCTACATCTCAGATCCATACGTCATCAGTCTCAGTATACATTTTACATAGAGTATGTATATATATTATCTATACTAATCGGCAAAACGCAATGTTGGTGAACTCTTATTTTTTTGTTTTGGAGTACACGTAATAATTGGTATCGTAATCCTTCGAACTTTGAGTCGAGTTGGATACACTACTTGACCATTAGTCCAAGTTGGACTTACCCACTCGGACAATAAGACTGAAGTAAATATACTCGTCTACAACTTTGAGAGAAGTGTTTTCAACAACCGGCATAGGTGTGGTGCGAGACAAACACATGATTTATGTATTATTCAAGTTTCTCTTGATCTTTAGATCTATCCGTTGCGAGACACTATTAAAGTCATTGAGCATATTGCTAAGATCCTTCAGCGATTTTGCTATAATGAATATATCTGATACAGTATTAATTTCAGTCAAGTAGCTAGAAAACTACTTCGGGAAAAAAGTTTCGGGGATATGACGTTACCCTTTCTAACACATACCATGATATATATCGTCATATAATAGGGAAATTCTTGGCTAGGGCAAGACTCCACTCTGGTGATTTTTATATTTGTAAGAAAGAGAAGCGAAAAAGAGATAATTCATTTTTACGTCAATTTTGTTTCCAAAATCCTACGTTTAATGTAACTTAAATCGTTTGGTAATTTAATTGTCACTTGTAAACTCTTTCACAAATACTAATAAACACATCAAGAGACAAATTAATGGATAACTCTGGCCGCACGGTAAATCAACGCCAATTTACTGACCGTTATTTGGATGCGAGTCTCTGACTGCCGGTGAATCGGCAGTTAGCTGAATTTGATTTACTCAGGTAAATAAATCAAATTCATAACGAAGAATACAGAGATTTTTCTAATTTGAAAGCAATAAAATTTTATGTCTACTTTATTTTAAAATTTACTAGATGACAACTTTGTGTCTCATCTTTAGTATTCCTTCTATGAAATTGGTTTAATATTTTATAGGGCTGCTACATACAGTAAATATATTGTAATTATATGTATGTTGTGTGTGCGTGTGCGTGCGTGCGTGTGTGCGTGTGCGTGCGTGCGTGCGTGCGTGCGTGCGTATGTGTGTGTGTGTGTGTGTGTGTGTGTGTGTGTGTGTGTGTGTCTAGAAATCTTTTCGAGTTTTATTTTTATCTAGCCGTACGAAATGATATTTTTAGTTTTTTTTCCTTACAGACTAATCTAAATCGAGCATAAATAAAACTGAACTTGTAATTTAATCTTATAAAATCTTTGGTTAAACATATTATGACCCGTACTAAGCATTTGGTGGCGTTTCTTTCTGAAGCCAAATGCCTTGCTATGGAACTATAACTCCACCGACTGGTGTTAATTTTAATATACCTTGTTGTTACGCTATAGGCTGAAATATCCTTCTCCTGATATTCGGCATTCGTCTTATTCTCTCGAAGTTTAGTTTTTTGAAGTTTTCACTTCAACCGCGGGTAAACTGCGCAAATGTTTTTTTTTAATTTTACTTTAAATCAGTATAATAGGATAGTTAATTAGAGAACTATTTCGTTTCAATTTATAAAGAAATACATTGGGCTAGTTTTTTTTTTTTTAAATAAACAGCATGCCCAATCAAAAAGGACACAGACAAAATATACTAAAATACGAACAGCTAGCAAAGAAAAACAGCATTGTCACGTTGGGCCCACAATTCACAGCAATTCAACCGTTAAAATTGCTAGCCAGTTTACAATGGAAGCTTTTGTATTTTTAGTATTGTAAATCGATGACTGTCCACTTGAACTCTTGATAATTTAAGTTGTAAAATTATAACATTAAGAATAGTTTTTGAATAGTTTTTGTTCGAATTAAGAGCAAAATCTGGTACAAAGGGTACTAATTTGTACATACATAATTTCTAAATATAATATATTCATTTGGCATGTATGTAAGCAAGAAATAAACTACCAACATAGTATGCTGTTTAAAATATAAATTTAATAAAACAAAAGAATTTTCACAAATAATCATAAGTTCAAATATCACGTAGCTGTAACGGTAATAATGATCGCATTCGTTATTATAATTAAAAGATTTAAAAAAATATAAAGTGATCACCACCTTTTACATAATTGTCGTTTTATAATTTATAAAGCTAGTTATATTATTTTTTTTCAAACAGCATTCATTAAAGACAGCAAACAATAAGTCGTTACTGATTGTACACATTGTGTAGAGGCGGTGTTAGAATATCTACCATCTTATTTCTTTTGTGAGTATCGTAAGAGGCGACAGCGGGAACCTGATCCAGTAGATAGGCAGCAGCATCTAGCACCTAACTTAACCTAACGACTGTTGTCATTTACCACCAGGTGAGCCACATCTTCGTTTGCCCCCTCTTATATAAAAAATTATAATTATAAGTACACAGTAATTAATTTGTCTATGAGAAATGAACAATAAGTTTTATTATATTTAAGATGTTGGTTGCGCCAAAACGTACATTTAATTAACTATATTATCTGGTAATATCCTTCCTCTTCACTTCCGTCTCCCTTCCTGCACGGGCACGCCTCCAATAGGAGGCTAAACATGGTGGCGTCATTTCGCGCACCTAATGAGAGGGGCTACGCAAAAAAGTGAAAGGGGAAGCACGCTACAAGCCGACCAGAGTCATCGACGTGCACCGCACCCGATCAGTTGAAGATAGACCTTAGATATGATAGCACCTCTGTGGCAGTAGTAACCGCTTGCACAGTGCTATTCGTCGTGCACTAGTGGAAATAATTCGTCGTGGCGCCAACAGTCAACCCCAGTGCATTGCATTTGCACCACCGCGGTAGTAACGCAATGTCATCAGCCTCGAGACTTGAGACCAAAGGCAGTCAGAAGACCCACCCCGGTAAGTGCTCTCCTATAATTATCGATCTGTTTTTGTCCTTGTGTTTTTTTCCCTGGCAGCTCTTGTTTCTTCACGTACAAAAGTACCGGCTAAATATAGTAAATTAAGTCACAGCAAGTGCATTGTGCAAAGCCTGCCACACGCCATGTCAACCAATTTGTTTTCGTTATAATTAACTAGGTATACACAGTCTACCTTCGTCATTCGCACACCGAGATTTCGGGGTCATTCCCGGAATCGAACCCGGGACCCATGGCCACACCATTTTGTGGCTCTTCATTCTAGATTTAGAGTTAGCAACCATTATCATTACTAGATGTTATTAAATAAATTTATGTCTTTATTCCTAATATTGTTTAACTTTTACGCCTTTACACTCCTGATTATTCATAATATCTTTTCATTATACTTTTCTCTCCGAATATCAGCAAATATTAAAATAGAACACAAATTTTACGCACCGGCATAACGTTTCTTCGCTCTAGTATCAAAGATCCCCTTACTTTAAGTTCAATTTTATTTGATTTAGCCTTCAAAGGTCAATTACAAATTGTGCGGAGTTTTCGAGATAAATTTTGGTACATTTCAAAATCAAAAATATAATAACTTTTTGTAAACTGAGGAAGCAGAAATGATTATGGGAATAAATACAAATGTAATAAAGGTACTATATTTATAATAAAAGATTTATTATAAAGGAGTCGTGCTAACTCAGGGGCTTAGCGCTTGCTGTAAATTTCACAGTACACGTGTAACCTGGGTTTGATCTCCACCAACACCAATGTAATTGTTAATTGCAATTTTAAGTGCTGGTTAATCAGTGCAGGAATTGCTTGGCAGTGAAGAAAAAACATTGAATGGAAACCTGCATGTGTGAGAAATAGGAAAAAATGTTTGGAGACATGGTGTAGTTCGTCAACAACATTGGAGCAGCACGGTGGACAATTCCTTGCCCTAAAATCCTCTCAGAAATGAGAGGAGGCATCTTCCCAGCGGTCGGCGTATATGAACTATAAGTTTTACTTTTTTACAAAGATACTGCGCCGTTGGTTTGATTTAAATCACATAACCTTAGAGTTTATGGTTATGAGGTGGTGACGTAATAATATAATATTATCCCCTTCGTTCCATGAGTATATTAGGGCACTACTATGGGAATTGCCAGAAATATCTCATAGTTTTTGATAGATGGTGGTATAATCAGAATTTCTGCACGCGGAACAAGGATTATTAATATATGATATAAGCGTTTAAATAAGCAAAATAAGCCGTCATGAAAACCGATAGTTATTTTGTTTACTATAGACAGAATACCCAAACTGGCGAGAGGGAGCAGCGTCAAAGTTACGAGGGGTCTATTATTGCGGTTGATAATTCATCTGTAAAGTGGTGCGATTAAGGTAAATCCTTCCTACTACTGAAGAGGCCCACATGACGTGGGTTGACTTTTAGTGATTGATGTGGAAGCATTAGAATTTGAGTAAACATTTGAAAATTACTAAAAAATAATTACAAGAGATAATATCAAAGTTGTCTTTACTTAGAACATATAATTAACTGCATATTGGCGGTGTAAGAATATCCACTACCTCTCGTCCCGTGGGTGTCGAAAGAAACGAAATAGGGAAATTTAAACAGAAAATTGGCAGTACAGCATCTTCATGGTGACAGATCAAAATGATAAAAACTGCTGTTGCCAACTCACCTGCCAAAGAAAGCAAAATGGCAGCTGTTTTATAGGCTTAAATGGACAATAGAAGGAGAATATATCACGTCCCTTACATATTTTTAAACTTTTTATAATAAGTAATTAACTTAGAAGTTAACATAAGGAAAGGCTACCTAACAAATTAAGTTACGCTGTAATATTCTACGGTATGGTACGGTACGGTGTCATAATTTTAAAGCACTATATGCGTTCCATATCCAAAGTAATTTACTTTGTAGAAGAGAAAACTTAGTGTTGTTTGAAAAGGGTCTGCCTTCAAAGATGTTTAAGAAATGACCCTTCTCTGCACTATCCGCTATCCAGATATAGTTGACAGGTCATGTAGATGGTGTTGTGAGTATGCGGCAGAGAGAACGAGAGCACGCAGTGCCCCGCCTGACGCTCAATCGCCAGTCCACCCTCGTCTATAAGAAAATGTCTCAAGTCTAATCTAAAGTTCAAGTCTCGATACATATGAACTGAAGAGAGCTGTTACATACAACACAAAACGGTGGTGTAACGAAATTTTTACAAAATAAAAATTTCACCGCCGGTCTTGAGTATCATCATAACAACGCTTCACAAGTCCATTGCTGAACATAGGCCTCCCCCAAGAAATATCACAAAGTGCGGTCCCGGTTCACCAGAATCCATCGACTCCCCGCATATATTATCAGATCGTCACTTCATCTAGTAAGGGTCGCAATACACTTCGCCAACCGGTATGAGGCTGCCACTCGAGAATGATTTTCTCCATAGATTGTCAGTTCTTCGGGCTATGTGGCCGACCCATTACCACTTCAGCTTACTTATCCGTTGGGCTATGTCAGTTACTCTGGTTCTACTGCCACTATCCTCTGGTAGGGCTATAGATACCTGGTTTTAAATCTGGATAGAATGACCACTAATTATGGGTGCGCGAATGACGAAAGGTATTGCGTAAAGGTAATAAAATATGACCACCAATGTCCAGCTCCCTCATTAGGCAGACCCGTGCAGGAAGGGAAAGAAGTGAGTAAAGGTTTTTCGGGCTAACTTAACTAACGAATACAAAATGCAAGGGTGTTCGCTGGCACAACCGTCCTCATATCTAAGTTTATTACGCAGAGAAACCCCGAAAATAGTCCTGTCTATAGCTCGCTGAGCAATTTTGAGCGTCCTCATATGGTCAGCAGTGAAGGGCTACGTCTCAAATCTAAGTCTTCACTGGCAACAGGCACTGGTTGTACAATCTCGTTTTCAGGTTTTTAGATATACCGGACGAGAAGATGTGTCGTAATTTCGACAACGCTGCCTAGCCGAAATGAATCTGTCGATTCACCTCTCGGTCGAAATTAGACTTACCTAGTCGGACTATTTATCCCAGGTGAACGTACTCATCATCAACTTCGAGCTTAGTGCTTTAAACAAATACCGGCATAAGTGTGACAAGGATATTACACATGACCATTGTTTTGCCCATGTTTATCTTAAGACCTATCCGTTGGGATACACTATTAAGGTCGTTGAGCGTAGTGCTTGGGTCTTCCAGTGATGCTACCATAAGGACTATATTTTCAGAAAATTGAAGGTGAGTGATGTACTCGCTATTGATGTTAATACCGAATCCTTTCCAATTCAGTAGCTTGAAAACGTCTTCCAATGCAGCGGTGAAGAAATTCTGGAATAGAACGTCACCTTTTTTACACCTAGCCATCGTAACCCTACTGTATATACACTTTAGTACTTCAATATACCGACAGTCAACTTGGCAACGCTGAAGCTACTGTAGCACCACCTGAATTGACGGAATCATAGGTTTCGCACAGATCACATACGCACATAAAACTCTTTAATCCCTATAAAAATCTCATGCAGTTGCATACGTCCGGCAAATCCCGAGTGGTCGTATACGACCGCACGCACCTGCGGCACTTAAAACCAATAAAACTTATATTTAGAGACTACTTTTCTATAAAGAAGTTTAGCATTATAAAATCTATACAATACCGACAGTCAACTTGGCAACGCTGAAGCTACTGTAGCACCACCTGAATTGACGGAATCATAGGTTTCGCACAGATCACATACGCACATAAAACCCTTTAATCCCTATAAAAATCCCATGCAGTTGCATACGTCCGGCAAATCCCGAGTGGTCGTATACGACCGCACGCACCTGCAGCACTTAAAACCATTAAAACTTATATTTAGAGACTACTTTTCTATAAGGAAGTTTAGCATTATAAAATCTATACAAAATTCTCTATATAAAAGTCAGGTTTTACTTCATTACAAGAAGACTATTGTATTTTGATAACAGGAAAAGGACATACCAAGCGAATGTCGGCAGCGTGAAAATCACAATTATTTCAATATATATTACTCGAAATTATTTACGTAAGAAGATAAATTATATTCACACAAAAACTTTCATTACAATTTTATTATAAAACACTATAATAAAACACTAATAAACCTCCTCCATTGGTCCTCCAGTGATTCTACCATAAGGACTATATTTTCAGAAAATTGAAGGTGAGTGATGTACTCGCTATTGATGTTAATACCGCATCATTTCCAATTCAGTAGCTTGAAAACGTCTTTCAATGCAGCGGTGAAGAAATTCTGGAATAGAACGTCACCTTTTTTTACACCTAGCCATCGTAACCCTACTGTATATACACCAATGTAATGCTTGATGATGTCTCTCAATTGATTTTTCCTAGTATGGAAGAGGCTCATGTGTTTTACCGAGTTTATGAAAAGAAGAAGACAAGTGGTTCCTCTGTGATTGACCATACAATCGTAGCGTATATATCTTTTGAATTGATAGTATACAGTTTTTTTTTCATTTTCGCCGGCGAAATATAAATAAATTTCTATCCAAAAAACTGTGGTTGGTAGAGCGACCCCGTCGATACCAATGAAATTGTTAATTGCTGTATAAGTACTAGTAAGGTAATCGACGATAAAGTAAATCGTAAGGGAAACTGCATTTCTACGTAGTAAAATATTTCAAGGTCATGTGAAGTCCACTAACATAACAAATAATAAAACTTACAGTCCACCACAGTATCGATAGCCACTTACCATTAGTAAGTGGCTATTGACACCTGCAGCCAACTTCAAACAAAGAAGTCTACATATATAGATACGTTGTTGCCTCTGCAGACTAAGATGGAACGCGTCACAGCCTTCACAGTCATTAATTATTGTGTGCATATACAATAAACAATATTCTAGTAAAAGATCCTTACAATTAATATAGAGTACGAAAAACTGACTAACGACGGTTACAAAGTTAAATTTTTAGTCCGCCTATTGATCCTACAGACCGATTTCTCTTCTGAGCCGCGTCTACGTACTGTTTTCGAGAGTCATTACGAATCGTCTCGCACGCAGACTCGACGACTTCCAGCCTCCCGAACAAGCCGGTTTCCGAAAAGGCTTCAGTACCACAGACCACATACATACCCTGCGGCAGATTGTACAGAAGACTGAAGAGTACAATTTGCCACTTTGCGTGGCGTATGTGGACTATGAGAAAGCCTTCGATTCCGTCGAAATTTGGGCGGTGCTGCAGTCCCTTCAGCGGTGCCAAGTTGACTGTCGGTATATCGAAGTGCTGAAGTGTTTGTACAGTAGGGCTACGATGGCTATTCGAGTACAGAACCAGAGCTCGAAACCTATCCAACTGCAGACAGGTGTAAGACAGGGTGACGTTATATCCCCGAAATTCTTCACCGCTGCTTTGGAAGACGTTTTCAAGCTACTGGACTGGAAAGGATACGGTATTGACACCAATGGCGAGTACATCATTCACCTTCGATTTGCCGACGATATAGTCCTTATGGCAGAATCGCTGGAGGACTTAAGCACTATGCTCAATGACCTCAATAGTGCCTCCCAACGGATAGGTCTTAAGATGAACATGGACAAAACAAAGATCATGTTTAATGTCCATGTCACACCTATGCCGGTAGTTGTTGGGAGCACTATGCTCGAAGTTGTGGACGAGTACGCTTACCTGGGACAAATAGTCCGACTAGGTAAGTCCAACTTCGACCGAGAGGTCAATCGACGGATTCAACTCGGCTGGGCAGCGTTCGGGAAATTACGACATATCTTCTCGTCAGGTATACCTCAATCTCTAAAAACTAGATTGTACAACCAGTGCGTGTTGCCAGTGATGACTTACGGATCTGAGACGTGGTCCTTCACTGCTGGCCGTGTGAGGACGCTCAAGGTCGCTCAGCGAGCTATGGAGAGGGCTATGCTGGGAGTTTCTCTGCGTGATAGACTCAAAAATGAGGATATCCGCAGTAAAACCAGAGTGACCGACATAGCCCAACGGATTAGTAAGCTGAAGTGGCAATGGGCCGGCCATATATCTCGAAGAACCGATAACCGATGGGGAAGAAAGGTTCTCGAGTGGCAGCCTCGTACCGGTGTGTAGGGCGACCCCCCACTAGATGGAGTGACGACCTGGTAAGATATGCAGGAAGTCGATGGATGCAGGTGGCTCAGGACCGTGCTTTGTGGCATTACTTGGGGGAGGCCTGTGTTCAGCAGTGGACTTGTGAAGGGCTGTAATGATGATATGATGATGATTGATCCTATACTGTTGTAAGGTTCCATATGATTAATATAAATAAAAAATGCTGACATTCGATGGATGCAGCTTGCTCAGGGGCGTGAACGTGATAAATTTGTTTTTCGTATATCGCAGAATTTCATCATATCAATTTGAAAATTGACAACGATTATTTCTACAAAACCGAACTAACTAGAAAAGAAAATAGCCATTATTTTTGTTTACACATATTTATCACAATATTCCAAAATTTACGATTACTAAGCAATATTTCAAATAGCATTCGTAGCGTTTTCATAACATATTTTTCAACTTACGAAGTTTTTAGAATTTATTACGCTCAACTTTCGGGTCGTTTGTAATATTCGAATAGAAACAACGTTACACATGCACGATCGTACTTGGAATTATTTGGTTTTCTTATTTTATAGAGGCGTGGGTACTCTTCATGATGTTTGGGTAGTAGCCTTTTACGAGAAAATATGTTTTATCAATAGTTATTACGTAAGCATCGTGGACTTTTACTACTTAATACTAAAGTTTGAGTAGTTTTTATTTTGTGACAATATTCCGTTTTAGAGCCGTGATGATTCTTTTCCTTTCTTTTTTTTCTTAAAACGTTACCCCCACACTAAGATTTTCTCTTGTATCGTAGGGGCAGTTTACAAACATAAATTGCACAAGGACAAACATCCAGACCCGGAACAACTATTTGTAGGCCATACGAATAGGTACTTGTTCCGTGCGGGATTCGAACCCGCGACCCCCAGCCCAGCCACTCATTGCTAAGCCACTGCGCCACGGAGTCGTCACATTGAAAAATACTTCCAGTCGGAAAACTCAGCAGTGCAACAAATACTTTCTATGAGGCCAGTACCCAGTGGGTATTTTGTAGGCTCTAAATTTAGGTTTCAGTCCTTTTTTCAGCTTTTAACAAACTTTAACCCTTTAATCTTTTAGCGGTTAAATTCGACCGCGGCGCTATTCCGTCAAAATTCAAGCGGTTGGATTCGACCGCGCACACCCACAGCACTTTAAACCATTAAAACTTATACTTAGAGATTTTTTTCAAAAAAAAAAGTTTGGCATTATAGAATCAATATAAAATTTTCTGCCCTATAGTGCAATAAAAACACTGTTATCCTATGGATATTAATTTATAATCTACGTTCATTCCGTACGCCATTTTCGCGTGAATGTTATTGTGTTGATTCCTGGATTCTATTTTCTAGTGTTTATTAGTGTTTTATTATAGTGTTATATTATAAAATTGTAATGAAAGTTTTTGTGTGAATATAATTTATCTTCTTACGTAAATGATTTCGAGTAATATATATTTAAATAATTGTGATTTTCACGCTGCCGACATTCGCTTGGTATGTTCTTTTCTTGTTATCAAAATACAATAGTCTTCTTGTAATGAAGTAAAACCTGACTTTTATATAAAGAATTTTGTATAGTTTTTATAATGCTAAACTTATTCATAGAAAAGTGGTCTCTAAATATAAGTTTTAATGGTTTTAAGCGCTGCGGGTGCGTGCGGTCGCAAGCGACCACTCGGGATTAGACGGACGTACGCAACTGCATGGGATTTTTATAGGGATTGAAAGGTTTTACGTGAGTATATGATCTGTGTGAAACCTATGATTCCGTCGATTCAGGCGGTACTATAGTAGCTTCAGCGTTGCAAAGTTGACTGTCGGTATATCGAAGTGCTAAAGTGTATATACGGTAGGGTTACGATGGCTAGGTGTAAAAAAGGTGACGTTCTATTCCAGAATTTCTTCACCGCTGCATTGGAAGACCTTTTCAAGCTACTGAATTGGAAAGGATGTGGTATTAACATCAATAGCGAGTACATCACTCACCTTCAATTTTCTGAAAATATAGTCCTTATGGTAGCATCACTAGAGGACCCAAGCACTACGCTCAATGACCTCAATAGTGTATCTCAACGGATAGGTCTTAAGATAAACATGGGCAAAACAAGGGTCATGTGCAATTCGCACATATGTCGGTATTTGCTTAGAGCACTAAGCTCGAAGTTGATGATGAGTACGTTTACCTGGGATAAATAGTCCGACTAGGTAAGTCCAACTTCGACCGAGAGCTGAATCGACAGATTCATTTCGGCTAGGCAGCATTGTCGAAATTACGACACTTCTTCTCGTCCGGTATATCTAAAAACCTGAAAACGAGATTGTACAACCAGTGCGTGTTCCCAGTGATGACTTATGGATTTCAGACGTAGCCCTTTACTGCTGACCATATGTGGATGCTCAAGGTTGCTCAGCGAGCTATAGACAATACTATTCTCGGGGTTTCTCTGCGTAATAAACTTAGATATGAGGACGGTTGCGCCAGCGAACACCCTTGCACTTTGTATTCGTTAGTTTAGTTAGTAAGTTAGTTGGCGAAGTGTATGGCGACCCTTACTAGATGGATTGACGATCTGGTAATATATGCAGGGAGTCGATGGATTCAGATGAATCGGGACCGCACTTTGTGATATTTCTTGGGGGAGGCCTATGTTCAGCAATGGATTTGTGAAGCGTTGTTATGATGATACTCAAGACCGTCAGTGAAATTTTTATTTTGTAAAAATTTCGTTACTACGCCGTATAATGTTGTGCGTAATAGCTTTCATCAGTTCATATGTATCGAGACTTGAACTTTAGATTAGACTAGAGACATTCTCTTATATACGAGGGTGAACTGGCGATTGAGCGTCAAGCAGGGCACTGCGTGCTCTCGTTCTCTCTGCCTCATACTCACAACACACTCTGATGCCCAGTCAGTTTTTGCTGGTCAGTTATATAGACAAACAGAAAATTTTTGATGGCGGTGAATTGACTACATAACTTAGCCACAAACTTAGTAAGCAGTATCATGACCGAGGTTCTGGTATTTTCCAATACATTAACGTACTCCATCCATACTAATATCATAAGTAAATACTCCCTTTTTATTTTGATCCAAATTCTTTCTTTTGACATTCCGATAATATTGAAATACTTAATAATACATGACCTGTCAACTATATCTGGATAACGGATAGTGCAGAAAAGGGTCATTTCTTAAACATCTTTGAAGGCAGACCCTTTTCAAACAACACTAAGTTTTCTCTTCTACAAAGTAAATTACTTTGGATATGGAACGCATATAGTGCTTTAAAATTATGACACCGTACCGTACCATACCGTAGAATATTACAGCGTAACTTAATTTGTCAGGTAGCCTTTCCTTACGTAAACTTCTAACTCACTTCACTCGTGCTCAATGTAATGCTTACACACGACTAGCTAAAAATATGTATTTTTACATTGATGTCTAGCTGGAAGTAAAACCCATAGATCCATGGTGAAATACAGGTCATATATCTAACTAATAAAGCTCAATATGGCTGTCGAAGGGCTTTCCTTCACCTGTGACCTTCCATTTTTCCGTCTTTGAGGAAAAGTATTTTTTAAAATTTTACATCGAAATACTGCATTATGAACCGTACGAGAGTAATAATTTACATCCAAACCCGAGTACGCTTTAACTGTTACGATTAGTGGCTTCACTAAATTTTCGTGCCATATGTAGATGAGATTATGAATCCCTCAGAGATTTATGTGAATATAGCAACAAAAAATATATTATTTTTAAACCGTAAGAAATAAATCTATTATTAAAAGTATAAATCGATTTTAATTTATCTCTGAATTAAACTGCACTTTGGGACATATTGAGAGTACTTTTTTACCTTCCCGCTAAGAAAATTTTCAATTTTCTTAGGGGGAAGATAAAAACGTTACTGCTTTCACCCTGATTTTCGAAAATCGTGTTTTCATCAGATCTCGACATTTGGAGATTCCAGGAAGCTATTATGACTAATTTCACGTGGACGACCGTACGTATGTATGTGTGTGCGTGTGTGTGTGTGTGTGTATGTGTGCGTGCGTGTGCGTGCGTGAGAGTGTGTGTGTGTGTGTGTGTGTGTGTGTGTGTGTATGTGTGTGTGAGTGTGTGTGAGTGTGAGTGTGTAAGTAAGTAAGTAAGTTAATCATTTACAACTTTTGAACGTCTTGATCGATTGAGATGTGGTTTGCGGCATTCTAAAGATCTCAATGTGGAATAGATTTGGTGATAATATGAACTGCTTCGGACGAATAGATTTTAAAATAAAGATTTTGAAAAACTGTTTTTTGGAATTTCTTTTAAAAGTCTTTACCGGTGGATTTTAAAAACTAATCAGCTCTTAACCTCAAAAAATGACGTCCAATCCTGTTTGGAAAATAAAAATCGGTTTATTCGTTCGTGAGATAACATCACTTCGAGATTTCGCAACATAATTTGGTGTAATTTCGAGCGCTTTGCATTTGAAATTAGCGCAAAGTTCTAGGAATGGCCTGCAGGGTCGACCAATTTTTTATAGGATAGGGTGACAAACGAGCACATAGTCCACCTGATGGTAATTGGTTGCTGTGGCCCATAGACATCTACATCTATCCTCGATTATGAATCAAAATGCAGATTCGTTGTCACCCGTGAGACTAAGAATGAATGCCTCGTTTCCAGTAGAGAGGGTCTACGGTTCTCTAGACTCTCCATATGAAACGCAGCAGCATTAAGCTACTATTTTACGCTGGTATTCTGTGAGAGCATGGTCCTTCCCCGGTCGAGCCGAACTATAGTTCTAATATACTGCAGCATGGCTTTACCACGTATACAAGTATACTCTAAAAAGTAAATTAAGTACTTTGAATATGATCTACTTCGCACAGGCCATATTGCCCCTATGAACCATATCTGAAAATACTTGATAAGGTGAAAAATGAGAATAGGTGCAAAACGAGCACAAAGTCCACGTGGACACACACAAGTGGTAAGTGGTTGCTGTGGCCTGTAGACATACATCTACATCAATCCTCGATCATGAATCAAAATGTAGATGCGTTGTCACCCATGAGGACTAAGATGGAATGGCTCTTTTCACTTACAATACAAAACATAGAAGCACTTTCCCAATGCATGTTAGCGTATTCATGCATTTTCACAATTGTCTTCAAAATTTTATAACTATTCAGACCTGCAGTGTTCTGTTTCTTTTTATCACTACGCAGTTGTTAAGATTGCAATTAACAATTTTACTGGTGCAGGCCATTGATGTGAACAAAAAAGATAATATACAGTACGCCCGAATATTATTTATTCGAGAACTGGACAACGTGCAATACGCACACAGACACACCCATGTCCCACACATAAAAAGAAGTAAGACACATTCTGACCCACCTCAAAACCCCTCTTACAGTTGTGTTCTAACCCATTTCCGTAATAACATGTCCAGTCAATTTTATTCCGTAAATATTTGCTTTTCAAAATTGAGCACGTAATATGGAAGTAACTCTGAGTGACATTTTATTTTTCATGAATGATTGATACTATTTGTTAAAGGGCAGGGAGGCATTTCGATTAATACTAAATTCTAAACATTTTATTGAGTACGATGTTCATTCTAATATAGTGCCTACAGCAACTCCCTGATAGTGCGTCAGTATGTAGTGTTTTTGGATCCACCTTTTATACCATATGCTGCACTACAACTGCTGAGAAAACCTTCTATCTATAAATAATAAGTAGGTACTCAGCTAAATTGATTTACCAACCTGGTAGATATCGTGGTACGTAATAAATAATAAAAAATAATACTTTCAAGATAAAGCAACTTTCATAAGCAATTTAAGAAAATTGTTTAGTCTTGAAAATATTTTTTTTTAATTAATAAATTATGTTTTTGTGCAAAATTTATATCCTTTTATTTATTAGTTAGAAGAATGATTTTTTGCATCCAGCGCAGAGCTGTTCAAATCGTCGCCAACCGAGCTCCTTCCGATCGGCTTGACTCACTGGTACTGCAAAGAGACGTTACATCTCTTTGCGTATTTTATCGCATCTACCACGGGGAGTGCTTCGTGTACCACGGGATTGTTCGGACTAATTTCAGTCGCACAATTTCACCATCGCACATCGCGACGAAACTTGCGATACCATCCATACACTCTGGATGACTGGCGGTCCACCATCGTGCGATTTAAAAGAAGTTTTCTTCCTCGCACAACTTCCTAGTGAAATCGACTGCCACCAGAAATTTTAACAGACCGATACGACTTAGGGACCTTCAAGAAAAGAGCCTACTCTTTTTTAAGAAGCGTTACTTCTGTACTTCTTTTCATGGGCGGCGGTAATCACAATCAGGTTTGGCTTTTTTGTTTGGGTTTCCCGTCCCATATAAGAAAAATATTTAGATGATGACCTTTTATCCTTATCAAAAACAGTAAATTATACCAAGAACTGTTTAAAGTGGATTACTAATAACAATTCGGGAGCGTCTAGTTTTGAATCATTTGTTTCATCAAAAGCGGCGGTCGACAGATAAGATATATGGCAGGTACATCATGAAAAAATAATGGCATCTAACTCGTCAATTGTCAAAAATACCGCATTGGACCTACACGTTGCGGCACCGCTATCGGATCTTATCGTAGATCCTCTCAATGTCTGGAAAAGCTCTGAAAGGACTTTTCTTAGGCTAACCGAATTGGTTCTTAAGCATCTTTCTGTGATTGCCACTTCTGCTCCATCCGAGGGATTATTTTCCAAAGCGGGAAATGTGGTCAGAAATACACTAAACCGTATTTTATGGAAGAGATTATCAAAATTATTGTTTTTAAACTGCTTGCCTGAAAATTTATGGTAATAATTATTTAAATTTTTGAGCATTCTGTGATAATTAAAATTGTCGTTTAGCTTTTTAACTTATTGTTTCATTATTTATTAAAACTGAACATTTGAGCCAATAATTTTAATTTTCGTGTTTTGATTGTTTAAACTTAAAAAATAACGAAAGTTTTGTTTAATATTTTAGTTTTGAGACAGTTTAGTTTTTTTTAATTCTCGTTATAAGTATTTTATTTTAATACTAGTCAAATTTAAAATAGGTCGGGACATTTTTGGCAATAATTATTTTTAATTTTATTATTGTTTAAACTTGAACATTAACGAAATATTGTTTTTTTATTTTAGTTTTTGTGACCACAACGTAGTTGTTCAGGATTTTTAATAATCATTTTAAGTATTCTATTATAATACTAGTCAAATTTAAAATAGGACTGGACATTTGTGACAATAACTATTATTTTTTGAGACAATAATTTTGTCATTTTGTTGGAATGCTCATCATTTCATTTTTATTATAATAAATAAAACGTTTAATAGTACGATTTATTTTTTATCAATAATGCTATTTGGTTTCCTAATTCCTTACCTTGAAATTTTAAAGGAACATTGCCTTTGATTTTTAGATAAGAATTGGTTATATTTTATTCGTATAATTTTATTTAATTTTTAACCTGATGAATTTTCGATATGAATCTCTTAGGTTTGTTATTGGAATATGAAAATCAAGTACTTTTAAATAACGCAATTTTTAGCAGAAATCGATTATTTATTTTTATTATTTATTTTTGGCAAATCGATTAATTTTGAATAAAGAATAATCAAATTTAATTTAATCGATTCTTTTCTATTAATTTCACATCCCTATTTACGTCCCTGTTCAAGTATTAACCAATTATTGAGCTTCTATTCACAGACGAGTTCGATTCCGATTACAAGCCCGTTCTCTTAAAAGAAAGAGCGGGCAACTAAGGAAATTGTCCCGGTTTAAACGTCTTTCGTACGCGCTTATATGTGGACTGTATCTTCTTTACCGTACTATTAAGGTGAACACTGAAGGATCTTGAAATAAAACAGCAATTTCTTCAATAAAATTCCTCTTGAAAATGTGATACTGCACTTTTACTACTTTCTCTACTTTCACTTTTTCTTTCTTGGTTATATTTCGCAGTACTGTCACAGCGGTGACACTCCCTGTACGTGAGAGCTTAAGCGCCGGTGACCTTGAGTCGAAGCGTGTAACGCTAGGGTTGATATCGAACCGAAATGGAATATTATATACTTGTACCAAAGAAGATACATAGTAGGTATGCGTTATATATTATGTAAACTTATGTATTTGGGTAGTGAAAGATACGTTCAATTTTAAATCAACTTTTATAAAATGAGGTATATTATAACTTCCAACAAAACCAAATATGCACGACAGTTAATGGTAATCTTAAATAATTAACCAACACTTATTTCAGTACGCAATAATCAGTATTACCTACTATCCTTTAAAAATAATTTATTCTTACATATTTTTGAATTTTTCGATTAATTTTAAATTTTTATTATTATTTCTAACAATTGCAATAATTCGGAGCATGTATATTTTTTTTAGAAAATCCAAAGGTAATGCAGGTTTCATGGGACATGGCGGCCTTCAAATTGTTCCCTGTGTGTTGAGGAGATAAGACATTTCTATTTCTAATGAAATAATCCACAAATACAACAATGAACAAATACAAAAACTCTTTATAGATATCTAAAATTTCTTGACTCTAGTGGTATTTTTAATAGTGTATATTTAAGTTAATGTAATATAATAAAATTATTGGCGATATATTAGTTTTATTGTCATGGTATTTTCCCATAATTCTTGTTAAGATCATATCGACTTTCATTAAAATGAGTTCACATATTTTTAGGTATCATAAAACATCATTAAAAATAAACTAACAAAGTAAGGGCCCTTGTTTTGTGCAGTGGAATTTATTTTAAATCTAATCACTTAAAATCACTTTCAGTAATACTTATACATATACTATAATATCATTTATTTTATAACATCATTAATATTTATCAAAGCATATAAACCTAGCATACACGGCTATAAAAACTAATAAGGTTACTTGGTAACATAAACTTAATATCTACATGAATAGAATATTAATATGTACATTAAGATATCAGTAATATTCATATATTAATTGAAATATTATATCACTTGACGAATATATTCATATTAACTAATACTGACAAATATCGGTATTACTACTAGCCCTCGGCCAGGGCAGTCGGCGACTGCCCGTTACACGCCCCGCGCGCCTCTCAAGGCCCCGCACACATCCAGACACCCACACATAGCCGTAAGCGACTTTACGTGCACACATGCTTAAGTGTTGTTTCTTTTCGCGTAGTGTATATATTCTTTGGTACTGTCGCTAACCTGAACAAATTGCAATGTATGTGTCGTCTGCAAGTGTGTCTTGCACTGCGGGTCTCGGGTCTTGGGGTATTATACCCCATTGCCCAGATTCTCCACACGACCCACTACTATGTGCTGGTCTTGGGAGCCACTACGGCGTTGAACGTGTTACGGTTAGCGAGAATGATCGCTAGCCGTTGGTTTGGGGTCTAGTTACACTGTTTGGTCACTCTCTACATAGTGGGTTGTTACTCAACTCCCTAATCTATGTGGGGAGGAGTTCTCTTAGATATGGTCGCCTGTATGGGGGGCGTTTTGCGCAGCATCCTTTCAATCCGATATCCAAGATAAGTCAAGACCTTTTGGTATGCGATCTTCTGGCCTCTGAGAGTATAACAGCGTTCACCCGTATTATAGTCATTCTCTTCGTACGAAACTCGAGAGTAATGCTACTATTTTACGTTTTCTTTTAATGAAAGACAAGGTAAGCAAGCATGTGGCTACTTGACTCATGAACATGTGCAACTTAATTAGGGAAATTGCGGGTGCATTGCTAGCCATTTAGGAAGGAGTTGGCTCTTTTCTTGAAGGTCCCTAAGACGTATTGGTTCGGAAATATTGCTGGCGGCAGTAAATTTAGTCGGGTGAGGCAGAAGATTCTGCGAGAGATTCTGCGTAAATCGCTCAGCAGTGGACCACCAGCCAACGAAATGATGATTGAATTTCGAGGTCTGTCGCAGTGATGGTGGAAGTCGACGAATAGGATCACTCTCCGTTCAATACGGTCAAGTGCAAGGAGCTGATACTGTGGTGTTCTGGCCCAGAGATATTCCATATGAGGCCAAACCTGTGCTTTATAAAGCTGCAAGCGGTGGGCTGTTATGAAATACTGTCTAGATCTACTGAGCACACCAAGCTTTCTTATCTGACTGCCAAGGAAGGGTTATGTTTTTCGCGCGTATCTTGTATGTATATTTGTCGGTATAATTTCTTTATTATTCGTATCTTCAAAACGGTTGGATGGATTTCGACAGTTAAGGTCTCGTTATATTCGTCTTAAAAACTTAGTTTTTTGAAAAAATATTTTTTTTCAAACAACTAACGCGCGGATTTTGGGGCGAAATAATATTTAGTTAATTAAAATACTGAACTATCGAGTAGGGTATCAAAGTAAAGGAAATTAAAAAGGGGTTACAAAAAATATATACTAGTTGTAATTTAAACCTGACTTGGTATAATAAGACTAGTAAGACATGCAGGAAGTCGATGGATGCAGGTCGCTCAGGACCGTGCTTTGTGGCATTACTTGGGGGAGGCCTATGTTCAGCAGTGGACTTGTGAAGGGCTTGTGATGATGATGATGATGATGATGATGGTACCTAGAACAAATTGGTTTAAAAGTTTATAATAGCGTAAAAATGGTTCGTATTATGACTTGATCTCGTGCTATCATATGAAAATTAGAATAGTTATAAATATCTGGAGTCCAATCATATATAATACGAAACAAAAAAAAATGTTTTCAATAATCCTAGAAATATTTGGAGAATTGAACCGAATAAATATTATTACATGAATAAATTGTAATTTTAATTTTTCTGTTTTGTTCGGTAATGTAAGTAACAAGTCCCAACTTATGTAAGTTAATCAGTTTATGATCATAAGATTGTTCCGGGACATTAAAAAGTCTTTTATTTATGCCAGTTTAGCATTCCCCTCCAAGTGACTGCGGAACTGTACGTCTGGTACTATGTGCTAGCGTGGTCATTCTCCGGTCGAGACGACACACTCGTGCTACGGTCATAATACACTGCAGTGTGACTTCATCAGTTTAGCTCTATCTAGTTTATATAATGTAATTATTTTTATTACAGTATGCTGCGAAATTTTAAGAGTCTAAGGGCTCGGGAGATAAGTGGATAATTTCGTAGTACGTGAGCAATCCGATTTCGACTACCGTCAGCACCAATAAAGCTGTTTGTTAAACCCAATTATTTACTACTCGCTTGGCGGTGAAGAAAATTATTGTACTTAATTTTTTAGACGATGAGACAGCAGGTAATGGTTAAAAAGACGATCAGAATTTAACGATGTAATTATATCGTGAATTATCCCAGTGTATATTCTCTCTCAGATCAATTTTAAGGCCACAGCATAGAAATAATGCTGTTAATGATTTTATTATTGCAAATTTATAATCTAGGATTGGAGACAATGGTTAAATATGTCAATTATTGGCCACTGCTTTGATCGTATGGCTGTGAACTTTAGAAACAGAAACAGAAACTTTTTTATTCAATATAGATTATAAAAAATACTTATTGAAAGTCACTTCTTTCATTTAGCACGGGTTCGCAAAAAAAACTTCTGTACTGGGACGAACCAGCAAGAAACCCAGCGGGACTATTTTAAAAAAATAAATAAGAGCTTACAATCATGCGTTTCAAAATTAACAACACAAACAAATTAGAAATAGCTTGGTAGCGATCACCCTTCCCAGGGGTTATTATCATCCATAAGTATAATAACCCGATTGAGAATTATGTAGTACTATTTTTAATTATATGTATACAGATGTATAAAATATTTTTAGACCTAATTTTTAAGTATTAATTTGTAGTTTCAGAAGAAATCCACTACTATCTATAGACCCGTGGGCGTCTTAAGCGGTTAAAATCGACACAAGCCAGGAGATAAGCAGCAGTGTCTTACTAAAAGTAATAAAAAGTAAAAAACTACGGTTGTCAATCTGCTTGTAAATAAATAATAATCATGGCAACTTTGGTAAATAACCCGCCGCTTATGAAGCAATCTATGCCAAGGCCTATGTTCAGGAGTGGACTTTGATAAGCTGTGGTGAATTAATAATGAACAGTATGGACTTTAGTCGGTTATGGAATTAAAAAATAAAAGCTGTTTTTAAGACGTTACAAAACGTATCACGGGGCCAGGTTCCATAAATAAATTTCATAAGGAAAAACATCAAGACCCGGCATAATTATGTATAGACCTTACAAATACGTGTTCTGTGCGGAATTCGAACCCGCGGCTCTTAGCGTTGCAACTCATTGCTAAGCAACTGCGACACGAAGCCTACGAAATGTAAACCTGAAATAACCCTTGCACAACTTAGGTATATGATCTCAAATTACTACTATACGTAACATTTCAAAGAACACAAGAATCTCTTACCAAAGAACACTATATTGTACTCGTATGTTACCGGTGTGAGTCTACTTTTACTATAGAAGATTAGAAATTAAAATAAAAAAGATCTGAAATATTTCATTTTTATGGATATCACTTTCTTCAATAAATGTTTAATCATTCATAATTTTCAATTTGGAAATAGCTTGTCGGAGACACATTACGCTTTATTAATACACGGCGCTTGAAAAATAGAAATTACATTGGAAGCTGAGTTCCCAACTACTTTACAACGATTGCCATATCTTAAGACCTAATGTTATGTAAATGACGGCGCCTGAGCCGTTGCACGAGCAGCGCCTCTGTAACTAGCCAGAACTCTTTTAAGCAACACGTGCACTGCACATCGCTGGGATAATCTGTATGGCTTACCTTATCAGGATCCTGGGCCATATCGGAACTAAGTTTATGATCAGAAAAATATCCCTATTGCTATCTTCTATCTGTCGGCAGGTCTATCGCAATTCAGGCTCCCGATCTCTAGAAGTCGTAGGGTGGTAAATTTGAACTTGAAAAACAGTTAACCTACCCCTAATTAATAACATAAGCTATGGCTGTAATTTTTAAATGTTCTGGAATATTATACTAGGAATAATGAAATTAGGTGGTAGGAATAGCGGAATAATCAAGGAGGCAACACACGAACTTTTCTAGTGCACTTACATGAAATCCATCCCGGTACTCCGCTCCTCCAGTCCTAGTCCAATGTTTGGACCCCTTTCCGTTTCTACCACAGGTCCTTGCGGTATCCTTCAGACTACGACTGCGCCACTTACGTTTGCGGTAGCTAAGGGAAGGTTGAAGTGGAAGGAGACGTAGACTTTTTCCTGTATTACTTTTATTTTCTAACTTACAAGTTAACTTAACTACTGTGACGATGTGAGTACACAGGAATACTTGACTAGTTAATTTACAAACTAACTTAATTACTACTGGGCTCTCTTAAATTACATTTATTTAATATAAGATTGCATTGATCTCTTAAAAATAATTATACCTTGGTTTTTATAGTAATGAATATTCTTACGCCACGTATTGTGGCCGTGGTAGGAAAAAGAAGATCTCCCGCCAGGCAAGGTGATCTGCCCGGGGAGCGGCCAACGCTCCGATACATATATATATATATATATATATATATATATATATATATATATATATATATACCGTTTATGATTCGGAATTTTGATAGCGTGATTTACGCTTCGGTGTGTTTGTCGCTTGCGGCGCGACCACAGCGCCGCCACATCACCCCCTGCTCAGACCGGAGGTCGATAGTGCAGCCTCGGTGCCGACGAATGTGCAAGTGCCAGTAGATTGCCTTTTAGTCTGCGGTGAGTCGAGAAGAAGGCAAGTAATCTGCGATAGTGCCGTGAAGCAGAGGCGAGCAGTGAGGCTACGAGCCGTGCCGAACACCGTAGCGCAGAGTGTGGCTTGAAGGAACAGGAAGCATTATTATTCCAGTGCTGCGATGAACCTTGTGAAGCTAGATGGCTTGCAGGATACGAAGACTGCAGACGATATCTGCCCGGGAGCGAATAGGTGGGGTATTTTATGACGATGATGAAGCTTGAAGTTTCCGAAGGTTTTTGGTTGCGTGTTCAGATCACGTCGGGTAGTCACCACTGTAATAGTGGGGATAAGCCGTCCACTAATAACAGACTCCGAGTGGTCTAGTGGCGGAGAAATGAAACTACTATTTATATGCAAACGACTAGTGTATCGAGTATTGAATATGTAATATGGAATATGGAAATGAATTTTACGTCGACCCAGCCTATATTTATATGTCCGGCTACGTCGTTAGTAACCGTTACAGTACATACATTATGACCAATAAAGATTATTTAAAATACAACTATTAAGTACGTAGTATTACGTCGCTGGACTGGGCTATAAAAGTTGTGCAGGCTGACGCGCGCGCGTAGTCGGCGAGCAGCGGTGGCGTGGGACACAGCTCCGGAACAGCAAGAAGAAGCGAGGTACAGCGTTGAAGAAACGGCTTCAAAATGGTCGACGGATACATAACGATAGCGGCGTGTGAAAACGATGTGGCGCTGAATGATATTTGCGGCTGTTTCTTGTTTCTTTATTAGAACGTTAAATATATACGTCAAATTATCTCGCATCAATATGCAGCCCGCAGTATCTCAGTAGCCGGGGATAATTAGGAAATAAATATTTTCTTCGCCTTCTGTGTTAAGGTAGCTGCAGGGTATATATTATTTATTGCCGATTAGCCTGGCTGCTACAATATATTGTAGCTGACTTACTGCTTGCTTGCAATGTCTCGATAGGCCCATATAACTTGCACGTGTGGTTACTTGCTTTGCTTGTATAGTATAACGGACGGAGCGGCTGTCGTTAGGGAAGTATTGGCTCTGTCGTGGCACGATGCACTTGTTGTATTCCACTACTAGCTCATTATCGACTCCTCAAATAATTAATTCGTGGATACTAATTACTGTTATTCTCAACTACTAAATTGGTCTCTGTTCTATTTATAGTTGACTTGCAATGATCTTTGTATTTCATGGTTGTATAAAGTAATATATTGTAAATTAATTCTATTTGAAAGAAACTACCCGCTGGGTTTCTTCCTGGTTCTTCCCAGGACAGAGGTTTTCTCATAACGAGTGATCGTAATACTTTATTGTATAGAAAGAATTCGAGTCTATTCTAAAACCTTTTCCTGTGCCTCTTCATATTTACATATCATACATCAGAATAAATTATACGTGGTAGAGCCATGCTGCGGTTGTATTAGTAGTATAGTTGTAGCACGAATAGATCAGCTCGACCGGGGCAGAAACACGCTCTCACAGAATGCCAGCGTAAAGTAGTAGCAACCACTTGCCATCAGGTGGACTGTGTGCTCGTTTATCACCCTATCCTATAAAATACATCAGATGAGGGATTAAAGCTTTCATAATAACCCTTTTCTTAACCATCTTCTTACATACGCATAAGACCTGGCAAACACTCACCTGGGTAATTTTTGAGCTGCCCCACGTTGACTGGGCCCGGTGTGATGTATCTTCTGGACAAATTTTTCCACTATTTTCCTTTATACACAGATCAGGTATGAAAAACTGTCTTAGTATTCGAAGGAATAAAGTACAATGAGATCTTATCTACTGACGATAGTAGAACGCAACTATACCTTATTATATATTATAAAAATCAATCGCTGTTCGTCTCGCTAAATCTCGAAAAGGCCTGACTGATTTTGTTGAATTTTTTGTGTGTACTGGAGTGAGTCACTGGGTACGCCACCTACCAGATCCAATCAAGATTGGATCTGGTAGGTGGCGCTGCTGTCAAGATTCAAAAATCACCCGTGCGAAGCAAGAAAACTTAATTTTTTTATATTATACGTTATCCTATTTATAATTTATGATTATGAAAGTTTTAAAGAAAAAAAAATTCCCCTTTTACCCGGGCATAGTGAGACCAAACTTTGCTTACTGTGTTTGCCATCAACTACCTTTATACTAAAGCTTATTAAGTATTCTTCAATTTATTTTAAATTAAAAGAATTCACACAAAACTTTTTATGTGATTTTTTTACTTTAGCTTCAGCAATCTTAATATACTTAGACAAAGCATTTTTATAAAAGAAATATAAAAGTTACAGACAAATTTTTACAGATTCGTTAAATGTATATGTATAGTTTAGGGAGATTTTTCTACGTCGTTTGGTCCGGGTCCTATAACACCTATTCGGCTAGTTTTACGGTAGCTAAGTTACAACATGATTCAGTTAGTTCTACACTATTGTGTTTTCCGAACAAAAATAAGGGTGATTTTATAAATTGTCATCGGTTAAAACATTTAGGCGATTTCACGAAAAATTATAGTTTTAGTTGTTGTCTTTTTTTAATTTACTTTTATTTATTTTTGTTACACTATTTACTTTGTATTAAAATATTTACTTCATATAATATTTTAGTTTTCTCACAATTTATGTATTATATAATAATTAAAGGCATATAAGGCTCATCTTTGATATTGTTTAGTATTTATTAATAATTTATTGCGGCCTAAGAAAACTTCACCCACATTTTGTTCCGTGAGTATATAAGAGATAACTACGAAATGTCAGAAAGACATTGTTCCGATGGATAGTGGTAGGTATAGCCATCTTTTTTACTTAGGCGTAAAATATTTAGACCGGAGACGAGCAGGAGCGTCATAGGGCCAGACGTTTGGTAATGCAATCATCATTCCGCCTAGCAAGCGTGATGATTAAGGTTTATACCCCGTTCAACAAGAGCGGTACAGGTCAAGCAATTGACTTATATGATCTGACAAAGAAGAAAGAATTCAACTTGCAAGAAACGCTGTAAGGATGATTTAAAAAAATTAAATCAAAGAATGGGGGAGTGCCGGTAGTAATACGGTATCCTATTCCTCCTGTTGCTCACTAATTCATATGCTCTTATGTTCTTTAAAATCTTTTAATAAATAATTTATTAAATGTTCTTAATATTTTTCCACATTTGCCTTTGGAGAAAATCGTAGTGATATTCCTATTATTCTTTTTCCATAAGGATTTTTTCTTCTGTGAGGTTGAAAAAGGTGCAGGTTCTAATAGTAATACTGTTTGTTATAGAACGAATGTGACAAACTACCACATAGTCCACGTTAAGTGTATGATGTGGCTCATAGACATTTTCATTTATCCTCGATTAGGAATCAAAATTAAGATGTCTGTTGATACCTGAGGCTTAAGATAGAATGCCCCGTTATCAGTAAAATTGTCCAGTTCCCCACATTGAACATACGAAATACAGTATCATTAAGCTGCAATTTTATACAGAAAGTGAGAGCTTGGTCCTTCCCCGGTCGGGACGTACCATTCGTGTTGCAACCATAACATAGGTGCAGCGTGGTTTAACCACGTTATATAGTCTTTTCAACTTTGAGCGAGAGGTCAATCAACGGATACATCTTGGATAAACTCAGGACCGGGTTTTTGGGAATTCCTTTAAGTAGTTTAAGTAATACAAGTACTTTATTAATCCTAAGTTACCATTATTTACGGAAAAATATTGTATTTATTATATTATTTTATACTTTATAAAATTATTTCAATGGGTAATTGTTCTAATAATTATTTGACCGCAACATATTATTACTAAAATTTCTTTTTTCTTTTCTGGAGCCAACACGCTCTTTAATAAAGATATATTGTTATAAGTTGAACATAATCCCTCATGCCTGTCACCAAGAGGAGTAGGCAGAGACTACAGATTTCTATTTGGAACATTGAAAAAAATGATAGGTGTCATAACAAGCACACAGTTCGTCTGATAGCAAATGGTTACTGTGGCCCATAGGCATCTGTACTTATCCGAAATTCAAAACGAATATGCGTTGTGTCCCCCCCCCCCCCCCCCGAGGATTGAGATGGATTGCCTCGTTCTTAAAAAGGGTCTCCGGTTCTCTACGATCACTATACAAAACACAGTAACATAAAACTGATATTTTATGCTGGTACTCTGTGGGAGAGTGCTGCTACCCCGGTCGAGCCGACCCACTCGTACTACGTATGCAACACTCATCTTCTGACACATCTCTCTCACCTTCTTTCGTCCATATATCTACGCACATAAGATACTCGTGGGTTAAGGTTTTCTACTGATAGAAATTTTTTTGTCTATTACGATCCTCCTTTCCATGTGTGTGATTTGCTTTTAGTTACTTGTTATGTTGTTTTATTACTGTGGTAGTCGTTACAATACGATTCATAAATAAATTCATAAACATTTGTTTTATTGGTTACGAAGAAAAACGTTCGTAATATATTATACACGATTGTCGTATAGTAGCGATATAAGAGAATTCATCGACACTTTTCGTGTGTCGTGAAAGGTTAATGAGAAATGCTATCAAGATGGCAAAAACTCCAGTATAGATGGCGGTATAGTACGTCTTATATGACAGTTGTAAAATATTCATTGTTGAAATCCCATTGTTGAACAATGTCTCGGATTAGGGGCGACTAAATTTAGTTTTGTTCAATCCTCAGAAGATACAAGTTTACACGTTTACCATTAAAAATAACACTTTTGTCTGTATCTCCCCAGTTTCAGGGACTCCTCTTGTTGCCTCAACCAGTACTGGAATTCTCAGGGTCGGCATATCGAACGAAGTGCAGTTTCGTAGTCATTTGGAAAAGAAAACCTAACTATAAATGTGCTCAGCAGTCCGTTACAGTATTTTAGGCCGGCGGGTTTGACCTCACATTATATACTATTACTATTCTCATCTCTGGGTCGGGACTCCCTAGTGCCAGCTCCTTCCATTTGATCGGGTCCAGCGCAGAGTGGTTCGAATCAACGGCCGAGCACATTCTGATCGTATTGCCTCACTGGCGCTGCGAAAGGACGTTGCGTCTCCTGCATTCTGTCGTATTTACCATGACGAGTGCTAAAAGGAATTGTTTGGATTAATTCCAGTCGCTCAATTTATCGACAGAATTTGCGATACCATCCTTACCACCTGGATGATTGGCGGTTCACTACTGTGCGATTTACAAAAAGACCGATGCGACTTTCAAGATAAGAGCTTACTCTTTTTTTAAAGGCTAGCCATTTACCATATGGTGAGTCACGTGCTTGTTTGCCTCCCTCCTCGCATATAAAAACGTGACTGCAGTGTCAATAAAGATGCGAGACGTATTTTATTGCTCTCGCCAAATAGACGAATAAGTGTAGCGTTTACATCAAATGCTACCAATCTAATAAAAAGTCCCTGTTTTAGGTGAGTATAAGAAAAGAAGGAGGTTCTTAATTCAAATAAGTGTTCTTTTTTGTATAATATATTCTATGCCTTATATTCGTCAACTTTGATTTGATAAGAATTGACTTTATTGATATTGTTTAAACAACAAGAACGGACCCATATTCATACTAAGAAAAATTTCACCATGACGGGTAGGAAAATAGTGAATTAAGTTTATATTGTATGTTGTGACTAATAAGATATACCTAATGACAGTTGTTAACTTGATTTTGTGGTGTTTATTGGTCAGCTTAAAAAGGTCAAAAGTAAAGTAAAGTTTGCTTATAAATTTTAATTAAAAGTAAATATATATAAATTATACGTGTTAGAGCTATGCTGCAGTTATATTAGTAGTAGTATAGTTGTAGCACGAATGGGTCGGCTCGACCGGCGAACGACCACACTCTCACAGAATACCAGCGTAATATAATAGCTTAATGTTGCTGTGTTTCGTATGGTGAGTGTAGAGAACCGGAGACCCTTTTTGCTAGAAACGAGACATTTCATCTTAGTCCTCACGGGTGACAATGCATCTGCATTTTGATTTGTGATCGAGGATAGGTGTAGAGGTCAATGGGCCGCAGCAACCACCTACCATCAGGTGGACTGTGTGCTCATTTGTCACCCTATCCTATTAAAAAAAACTAAAAATTATAAAATTGATAAAAAATTTGACTTTTGGAGCTGTTACGTGGAAATACCAAGAGAGATAGAGGTATAGCGGAATAAATTAGACTCCTACTTTTTATAATACTCGAATTTTGTCCTATTGTGGAATTACTTGGTAGCAGAACTGGTGTAACAAGCCATTTCGGAATGGACTGTTACAAATTGACATGAAGTAGAAATAATTTCTAAGTATATGTTACAAACCAAATTAATCACTGAATAAATACGCAAAGTTTATTCAAAAAGCACAACACTGAAAACTCTAAAATAATGAAAATGTTTGAAAATCAAAACGAGGAAATATCATCTCTTTTAAAAGTTACTGAAATTGCAGAAGTTTACGTTTGTAATTACGACCCGGAATCCTACAGCGTTTGCCGTTAAAATATCTGTGTACATTTTTAAAGTAGGCTGTGAGCGTTTTGTAAGTCAAGTGGATCATTAGAATCCTTTTACTTATTAAGGATAATTGATAATTCGAAGAAATTCCTTTATTTTTAAGGAAGACTGCAAAAGTTAAAACTGTTTGAAAAACTTGAAGAGTTTTGCTGTATTTACCGAAATTATTTTTCATTAAGCATTTACAATTTAGCATTGTTATTATATAGATAGTGATACAAGATTACAGTTCCAGTTTTAAGGTTAACTAGTGTTTTATTTGTCTGGAGACAAAGGGAAAAAATTTAATACACACACTCCTAACTTGGGCAAGATAAAATGAGTTGAATAAACACCATAAATCCTGTTTATTTTCCGTATGGTAGTGACGTGAGAGAATCATAATCTTTTATTTTTAAACAACTTAGGATGGAAAGCGAGCACATCTGTAAATGAGCGAATGTTGTGGCCGGTAAATAACTACATCTATTCCGGAATCAGAATCAAAATGAGAATTTAATGTTACTTCCGAAGACTAGTTCAACATTTTTCTTGCGTTTACAAATTACGATGACTGTACACTAAAATGCTCGCCGAATAAATTAGCAATCGTCTTATGATCATAAGCATAGTACAACGTTGCACTAAAGCCCCAGCATATCAACGTTCGTGTTTACTGCAAGTTTTAATTACAAACAAAAATCAATGTATGTAATATATGTACATACAATATTTCTTTTGGGTGAACGTTAAAGTCTCCAAGTAAATATAAATGTCTCAACGCCACGATTCTTTTCCTCTTCATAAAATATTGTACTTAGCTAAGACATTCGCACGCCTCGCTTGTCTGCAGAGGTGTCCATTGCCGAAGTTCCCGACGCACCAAAATCACGTCAATTGTTCTAAGTAATGGCAATTCGTGTCGTTGAAGCCACAGTAGTGTATGCGCGCGCGCGCGCGTTTGTGTGTTGTGTGTGTGTGTGTGTGTGTGTGTGTGTGTGTGTGTGTGTGTGTGTGTGTGTGTGTGTTTAGTTAAAGATATTCAAAAAATAAAAAGCAAGAAAAAGCAATTTTCAAGTTTTTTCTAAATAACTTTCAAAATATTGGACTTACCAACTCCAGACATCAGACACCTTTTTATCATTGCAAAACTGCGTCAAATTCCGCCAAGTAAGTCAAAATCAAATGACGCGTTTAAAAATTATAATTTTCTATATTATAATTATTAATAAATCATGGCTATTTCAAAATGTCTAAATAATTTTATTTTAGATAACTTTTCAATTCTTCGATCTATAGACTTTTCTTTTTATTTCTTGATCTAGAGTCTTTTGATATCACTTGAATTGTTGAACTCAAAGAGAACAAAAATCAACCAACTGGAAGTTGCAAGCTTGAAAAAAGCGGGAGGTCTCGGGTTGACCTGCTGGTCAACCACTTTTCAGATTTTTTCAGAGTATTTGGCAGTTGATTGCCACGGGTTTGGCAACCGAATAGGGTGATGGTGTAAAGAGAATTATTCAGATTGAGTTTCCGAAGTCCATAAGCGAAACCATTCGCTTAATTGATTGGCGGCTCTTTAGAGCATCTTTGTGAGAAATGGCTTGCTGAAATGCATAGACAGCCGTGTTGACCACTGGGTCCTTCGGAATATTACTCGTATAGAGTGTTAATAGGAGCGGGGAGAGAACGTAGTCATAATACCCGAGGTGAACCCTCATGAAACAAGCTTACTCCTTTATAAAAAAGGCCGGGGAAATGAATCTGCAATGCCCCTGATATTGCAGTTGTTCATGGGCGACGGTTGACACCTACCACATGTTGAGCCGTGGTAACTTAGATAGTTAACGCTCGCTGTAAATATAACGGAACGCGAGTAACCCGGGTTCAATCTCCGCCAGCACCAATGAAATTGCAATTTTAATTGCTGATTTACCACGTGCTCGGTGGTGAAGGAAAACATCGTGAGGAAGCCTGCATTTCTGAAGAATAAGAAAAAAAAGTGTTTCGAAACATGTACAGTTCGCCCACACGCATTTTGGCAGCGCGGCAGACACTTTTTTGCCCTAAAACCCGCTCAGAAATGAGGGAAGGCCTGTGCTCAGCAGTGGGACGTATATAGGCTGTAACTTTACTTTACTTTACTTTACTATATGGTGAGCCGCATGATTGTTTGCCCGTCCGTAAAATTGCTAATAAAAACTTCTGTATGAAACTTACTTGCATCTGTTTAAGTATATGAGATAATATAGCCACTCTTGCCATTACTCTCTATGTGTCCGTGAAGTTTTATCACAACCGGTTCATACATTCCAAATTCGAACGTAGAGACAGGCAGATAGACGAAGATAGACAAATTTTTCAAAATGCTATAGCTAGGTATTTCGATCCATTTGTAAATAAATGAGTAAAATCTTAGGGTACTTAATTGTTTTTTCTATATGTTATTCCAAAAAGAAAATTGAAATTTTACTAGAGAAAGTTATAAGTTTCAACATCTATTTTTCAAACGAAATCAAGTAGAAGAATCTTCACTTTAAAAGGCACTGAAATGGAAGTGGTTCGATTTCATTTATTATCTAATGTAACCGATAGCACCACATTGAAAACGTATTTCTTGGAAGACTTTTTATTTGTGGAAATATAGTCCAAATCGTAGATGAGATGTTTAGCTGAGCATTAGCTGTGCTTTGGGACTTAGTATTTTTTGATGTTTGATATGCTTTACGATACACTGAAGACAAGATGGGGTGAATAGATTGGACTCCTTTACGCTTCGACATTGACGAAACATTGTGGCAGCGTAAGTTGTCTTCTAGTACATGATGAATTATTAAATTTTATGCCCCAATTTGGATGAAACTTATAGATCCTCTATTTATGAGGGAATTATAACAAAAAAGAATTTGCCAACTGTGTTACTTGCATAAAATATCATAAAAGGTGACAAAATTTATAATTGCGTGGGTAATGTGAGCTTGCCACCAAGTACTTCTTCAGCAACTTTCCACGCAAACCCACAATTACGCATCAACATCATGCGATGTAAGCACCAGCATCCTAAAAAATAAGTATAATTCCTCCTCCAGGTCCTTCAAAAGAGTCATTGCCAAGGCAAAGTCAGAGAACATAGGCAGAATTGGCGAGAAACTAGTTCGCCTTCCTTCCGCAACCCGTGAATTCTGGTTTCATGCCAAGGCTGTTCAAGGAAAATTCTGTCAGCGATCTCTTTCTCTGCACAGAGATGACGGCTCTTTGGCCCATGCCTCAAAAGAGAAATCTATGTGTTAGGCTCTTTCTCTGCATCCAAGTCGACTCTCGATGGTGGTGGGAGCACAACGCCACGCATCCCATGGCGCGAGTGCTCCATACAGGATGTGCAGTTCACACAGCGCTCGATTTGCAAAGCACTCCTATTCCCAGATATCCACAAGTCGAGTGGGTCTGACGGTATCCCCCCAATTGTGCTGAGGATGTGTGCTCCAGAGTTCGCACCAGTTCTAACGCATCGTTTCCTGTTCTCCTACCCCCTAGGCGTAGACCCAAAATTATGGAAAACGGCTTTTGTCAACCCGATCCCTAAAAAAGGTGACCGCTCAGATCCGAACTACAGACCTATCGCCACCACCTCCTTATTCTCCAAAACAATGGAATCCATTATAAACTGCCAGCTCATGCATTAGCTTGACTATCACCAGCTGATTAGTGGCCGCCAATACGGTTTTCTTCGGGATCGAACAGCTGGTGATCTTCTGATCTACCTGACTCATCAGTTTGGACATTGTGAAGGCCTTCGATCGGGTTAGGCACAAAGCGCTTATTTCGAAGCTTCCTTCCTATGGAATTCCCGAGAAATTGTGCAATTGGATCACCAGTTTTCTTGCAGATCGGAGCATCTAAGTCGTAAGAGTTTCAAGGTACTCGCTTGTTGCCTCAACCAGTATCGGAATCCTCGGCGTCGACGTATCGAGTGACGTGCGGCTTCGTGGTCGCTTGGAAGAAAAGGCCAAATTGAGCTCTAAAAAGCTTGGAGTGCTCAACAGAGTGGGACAGTATTTTACGCCGGAACACCGCCTGCAACATCAAGAAGCTCAAAATCGGTCAGCAAGAATATGGAAAGTGTTATGCTTAAAGTTTCTCCGAGTGATATAACTCGAAAAGTAACGGAGAAGAAAGGTTCTGAAAGGGCTAAACTGTAACGGCGAGCGTAGTGTCACTTAATAAAATACCTGGCATATTACCAACTTTATTATTATTAATTTATACACTAAATTTTTAAGGTAAATTGCCTCCTTAGATGCAACAAAGCAACCGTTTTTTTTCTGCACTCATAAGATATTAGACTTCTAGACATGATAAAAATGAACCCAGTATATATATATATATATATATATATATATATATATATATATATATATATATATATATATATATATATATATATATATATATATATATATATATATATGACTTTCTGTCTACGGCACATGAAGCCCAATCTGCGTCAATATGACCTTTAATATCACTATGACCTTTTACATACTTTGATTCATATAATGTTCAGGTTTTATTGAAGTATTTTAAGACACGTTTTAAATGTTTCCAATGTTTCTGATAAAATCAATTATTACCTATATTGACTAAGGAAACTAATAGCATAAGCTATATCTGGTCTAGTTAACATACATAAATACGTTAATGCACCTAACAATTGCTGATAAAGATATTCTGGACAAATCATTTCAGTATTTTCTTATTTTAAATTCTTTTCCATTGGAGTATCCGAACTTTTATAATTAGACATATTAGCTTTTTTCAAATTATATTAATAAACTCTGTCTGATCTAAAGTAATACATTTCTTTTTTACAATTACACTAGGATGTTATTTGACCAAAATACTTTATGTTAAATTTTGTTTTTAATTCACTTTTTAATTGTAAAATACAAAAAATAATGCAATATTAATATTGATGTTTCCACTGCACCTCATAAGTAAACACAGTTCATACTGTGACTTGTTGTAACCTAATTCCAGTGAAAATAACTCGACCCTCTGATACCAAGTTCTAGCCGATTGCTTCAATCCATATATTGCTCTCTTGAGTTTAAGGACTTTATTTTGACTGTCTGGCACATTGAAACAAAGCGGTATCTCTATAAAAATATACTCATCTAATAAGCCATTTCTAAATGCAGCTGGAAGATCTAAGTGTACAATATTCAAATTTTGATCTACACTTAAAGCAAATAGTAATCTTAAGGTAGAGTGCCTGAGTATAGGTAAGAAGGTTTCCTTAAAGTCTGAACCCTTTTGTTTTTTTTTGACTGAATCCTTTTGCCGCAAGTCTAACCCTATATTTCACTTCACCCTCACAATTGATCTTTTTAGGGTTTCGTAGTCAACTAGGAACCCTTATAGTTTCGCCATGTCTGTCTGTCCGTCTGTCCGTCCTCGCTTAATCTCTGTGATCGTTAGCACTAGAAAGCTGAAATTTGGTACCAATATGTGTATCAATCACGCCGACAAAGTAGTAAAATAAAAATTGGAAGAAATGTTTTATTAGGGTAGCCCCCCTATATGTAAAGTGGGAAGTGTTTTTTTTTAATTTCAACCCTAACGTGTGATATATTGTTGGAAAGGTATTTAAAAATGAATAGGGGTTTACTGAAATCATTTTTTGATAATGTCAATAATTTCGGAAATAATCGCTCCAAAAGTAAAAAACAATATGTCCCCCCCCCCTCTAACTTTTGAACCATAAGTTTAAAAAATATGAAAAAATCTGAAAAGTAGAACTTTATAAGGACTTTCTAGGAAAATCATTTTGAACTTGGATGCCTTGGATGCTTGGAAACAACAGTACGCGGAGCGCTGCTGGAGCGCAAACATAATGGATACTCACCTTTAAACTCATAAGTGGGAACACTTATTGTTACGGACGGGAAACTACGGAACCCTACACTGAGCGTGGCCCGACACGCTCTTGGACGCTTTTTTTAGACCCACTTGCAATTTACCACTGTTTTATTCACAGATTTGTCCACCAATTCCCATCCATCCCTTTCACGGAATGACTGCAATTCTTCACAGATTGCATTCAGCTACTGCTCTCCTTCCGGTCCATTTACAGCATCACCTAGAGATATTTGTTCTCCAGAAAATCTATCCACAACACGCAAGCTAGCATAGCATAGGTACGTTTCTCCGATATCTCAGTGCTGTGTTCCTGAGCACTGACCTCTTTGTCATCTGATGTCAATCTCAATGATATGGATTATGGAAGCTGTCAACTAAGTTAGATCAGAATCACCTTTAGATTGATCTTCCCCCACTGAATCCTGAATGCCGCTACAAAATAGCGGTTTGAAACGAACTCTCTTTGTTGAATAATGGTTGGTTGTAGACACGGTTTTATTTTTATACAACCATAAATTACAAATAACAGTTACGACCTGGTAAGAACGGCTGGCAATCGAAGGATGCAACTGACTCGTACTTTGTGGTATTCCTTGGGAGGCCTAGTTTGTGGGCTTATGAAGGACTGGTATTATGATCATGTTGATGAAATGTGTTATAAATTCATCTTATTGCTGTGTATTTGTATTGTATCTTGTTATTGTATCTTTATTTATTTTAAAAACAACATTAAAGATATATATATATATATATATCTTTAATGTTGTTTTTTATTATTGTAACTAGACTTTTCGTAAAAAAGGTTTTGATCACGTAAAAAGTACGGTTTTAAAAGTTTCAATGCAGTTTAATTAAATTTAATAAAGTCATGAAGTTTATTCAGCTTTTTAAGAACTTGGTGACAGCTCCGTGGCTCAGTAGTTTATCAAGAAGTTGCAGCGCTGTGGGCCGCGGGTTCGAACCCCTCACAGAACAAATATTTGTATGGCCTACAAACAATAGCTGTTCCGGGTCTGTATGTTTGTCCTTATAAAATTTGTATATGGAAACCCTAGGATAAAGAAGAAAATCCTAGTGTAGAGGTAACATTTTTTTAAAGAAATAAAAAATTCTAAAAAGGTTGGTTCGTCTTCTTACTATTTGCATAAGTTTTATTTTAGGATTGTGAAAATAATAATTACATTTTCTCCTTTCATTTTAAGCTCCTATCTCTCCAATGTCTCCTATTGTCGATATTTCAGAATACTTTGTACGCTGTTCTTTGTCTTATTTTTCAATATCAGGGTGACTCCATCATCGTTGTTTTTGCTCTACGAACCATCTACCCTTGTCGTTCCCTTTTATCACGCAAACTTCTTGTTCAGCTCTTTTACCTAAAAAGTAGGTATCACTACCAGTGTAGTATAAGTAAACCTTTAAACGCCTACTTTGGAATCACTAGCTAAAACTGCAGGAGAGCTGACAAACTGTCTATAATTACTTCATATTGGGTGGGTGGATATATATATTCACTACAGCCTATTATAGTTTTTTTACCACAGATTATTATTATTTTAGTTTTTCCATATCCTATTACAGTTTCGATGTGTCACTTCTTTCGACACCCAAGGGACTAATAAGTGATATAGAGAAGAATGTTTTTTATCTAGACGTCAAGATAGAAAACTTTGTCTATTTTTCAAACTTCTGTACTTTGCACCCTTTTTATATTTTCTGGTCTACCTGAAAATGAACTGGCAGAGAATGCCTAGTTGCATTGAGCCCTGCTTTTTGTACGCGTCTGTTGCAAGCAAAGCATAAATAAATTAATAAAAAATTTCATTATTGTTAACTGTATATTTAATAGTAATCCATCAATCATAATACTTTTTATTAAGGTAATTAACTTATAAATTTTTATTACACTTAAAAGAAATAAGTATTCTTAGGATTGATTGTCTACACAAAGTCGTTAGGAACTTCATTAGTTAATATAATGCGGTTCAATTTAAATGCACCTTCAGAACTAAGTTACTTTATAAGGAAATACACACAAAGAAAGCGGTAGAAGAGAAAGCTTTACAGAAATTAGCATAATCCTCTGAATAAATGGAAAGGAGAGAATAAAAGACGTATTTGCGACAAGGTATTCGACCTACGATGAAGTATTCGCAAAGTACTAAGTTGACTAAACGAATTGCTACAACGTTTGGATACTTTTGCGTTTTATCATTAATTTTTGTAGCCTCTTCTAATTATGTATATCATATAAAAGATGTGCTTTGTAATCTGAGATGTCTACTTTGAAGCTTAAATAAATTTTTCTTTGGATTAATGTAGCAGACACTTAGAACACTTGCAAGCCTCTTTTTCTTCTTTGTTTTTTGTCAGCTCGAATGAGTCCACTACTGGACGTGGGCCACTTCCGCTGTAGGGATGAGTATCTAAATCTTCACGCTTAGTAGGCGGATTGCCAATCACAGAGCTAGACATCTTTTGCTAGTCATATACGTACATATTTACCCAACATATGGCCACAAAGGTCTGACAGGTAAATTCGCCGTAGGGATTCTCTGATTATATTGATTATGTTATTATATATTGATTCTCTGCTATACATACATACATATATATATATATATGATGCGATAGATTATATGATATATAATTAGTCCATATTAAATGTAAGTATATTAGTAAAAATTTTACTTAATATCGGCAGGTCTACTCGTAATCTCCGGTTACGCGCGTTCTATGATTTAAGCACATTTGGCGAGTACAGTTGACTATAAAAACTGGTTTAAAAATTCTTCACATGAATAACATTATTTTTACGCTCTTTAAACTCTTTAGAATCTATCAACCTTTGTATTTTTTCAAGTAAGCGCTTAAAATATTTTCTAAGTCAAGTGGATCATTAAGAATTTTCTTCTCATTAATGCTAATTTAAAATGTCAAATACCTGCTTCTAATATAATTTGTTCGCCGTTATATGATCTTCTTATTTTATTACGTGGACTAAAAATAAATAAAAATATTTGATCTATTTTCATTGCTTTAGACTTATATTTTAAACTTTAGGTATATTTTAATATCTTTTATGGATTCAAGGTCTTTTTCTTTAATAAAAAATTTGTCTTTTGTTATTTTATATCTTTAGTCGCCAGGTAGTTGAGCATGTTCTATTACCACTACCTATATACATTTGATGCTTTATTGTTCTACCAATAAACATGTTATTATAGATAATCCACCACTTGCATAAATTGACTTCATGCATGTTTTACCAGGTTGTCACTCCATCCAGTGGGGGGTGGCCCTACACTACGCCTACCGGTACGAGGCTGCCACTCTAGAACTTTTTCATCGGTTGTTGATTCTTCCAGCTATATGGCCGGCCTATTGCCACTTCAGCTTAATAATCTGTTGGGCTATGTCGGTCACTGTGGACTGCGGATGTCCCGACCCCGAGCATAGCCCACTCCATAGCTCGTAGAGCGACCTTGAGCGTCCTCATACGGCCAGTAGCGAGGAACCACGTCTCAGATTGATAAGTCAACACTGGCAACACGCACAGTTTGTGCAATCTAGTTTTCAGATTTTGAGATATACCTGACAAGAAGATCTGTCATTTACTGAACGCTGCCCAGCCGAGTTGAATCCGTCAATTGACCTCTCGGTCGAAGTTGGACTTACCGAGTTGGACTATTTGTTCCAGGTAAACGCTCATCAACAACTTCGAGCTTAGTGCTCCCAACAACTACCGGTATAGGTGTGACGTGGACCTTAAACACGATTTTTGTTTTGTCCACTTTCATCTTAAGACCTATACGTTGCGAGACACTAACCTAATCTCCTTAATGAAAAGTTATTATTTTGAACGAATCTCTAACAAAGCTTCATATAAAACTAGCAGGATAAAAAAATCAATGATATGTGTTCACTAAATATTATAAAGGTTTGCTAATTAAACCGTATTGTTCTTTATTTCAATGAATTTTAATCCTTTTTTATATTTAATTGCTGTATAGTTTTTGACTGTTTCATTTTAATTTGGGTATTATTAGTTTCTTAGCCACAATAAACCTTATTTCTAATGTTGTAGTTCAACGTGGTAAGACATGCAGGAAGTCAATGGATGCAGGTGTGTCAGGACAGTGCTTTGTAGCATTCTCGAGGAGGCATATGTTCAGCAGTAGACTTGTGAGGGGATGTAATCATGATGATGATGAATGCTGTAGTTTTTTACATAACATAAGTGCTTATGAAAAGTAAAGTAAAATACAAATATGTGCGGCCTATGGTTCGGACAGGCAGGAGACAGGTTAGAAAGGATTTTTGCAACCTGATTGATCCGCCGCAGGTAACACTAGTGGGGTGGGGAGGGGTGGGGATATATATGATTTGATTTCCTTATTGAATTTCCTTGTTTGTTGAAAGTTTATGTAAGTGTGCCCGCGTGATTATATGTGCATACCCATGTGCGAAATGCACTATGTTATTCTTTTAACGATCACTGGACCAGAAGGTTTCTTGTCGGACATTTTACTCTAGGTGTAATACGTATATGATATCAGCTAACTCTTCGGGCAGTGTTCCCAACGATTGCTAATGTGGGAGTGACATAAACGTCATTCAAGATCTTCGTTGGAATCGATCTAGGTCCCATCCATTTATTAAAGCCTATAAAATTTCACGGCTGAACACAGAACTGCCTCGTAGCGTTGCCTCAATTGTATATGATTTCACCTTTGCTGCCACACTTAGCGGGTGGGTTGCAAATCGAAGTATTTTTATATTTTTTTTTTGTTTTTATCAGAAAGATGTGGATTCACCTTCTCACATCACCACTATACCGGATAACACCGCCATTGTATGGGTCCTACGTAAACTGTTTCAACCCGAAAATAGGCAAAAATCGTAATTTTTTACATAAACCCGTTAACATGACTTATTTTTTGCACCCTGTAAAATTGTTGTAGAATATCAAATGGTTTTGAAGATACCAACTTATACACTGGCGCAAGTGGCATCATTTTAAGCCAAGCAACTGCCTACACTTATGCAAATTACTTGCACAACTATTACTGCCAGTCCAATATCATAAGCATCTGCTACCACTAGTCACTTTCTAAGTGCTGCGCCAGTGTAAGTGACCATTACACCAATATGCGTGACGCAGCGATGCAATGTGAACCTCTATAAATTATTATTCTTACGATTCATTTAAGCTTAGTCAGAGACGACACCTGTTTTCGACGCCTCGGCAGCCTTGAAGGTACAGACCTGTCTATCTTATGGCTGCGCGTAGACAGCGACGACCATCCCCGCGTTTACGGGTGCCTCTATAGTTCCCATAGCTGTAATGCCGACAGAGACCAACTCATCGACCACGTCAAATAGCTGCAGATTCCGTGCCACAACAGGATCCATCCGCAGAGATCGTGATGCTTGGTGATTTCAATACTCACCTAGCTGAATGGCTTGGTTCTTGGTTAACCGATGATGCGAATAGATCTGTTTTTAACTTTGCTTTGGCATATGGTCTGACATTACTGGTTATCTTACCTACGCAGATCCCAGATGTGGAATATTATGTACTTTCCCTGCTGGACCTTCTGCTGACCTCTCATCTGGACGGATATCAGATCTCCGTCGATGCCCTGCGTGGCTCCTCGGGCTATTGTCTGATCCGGAGTACGGTGCCACTGATGCTCCCATCGCGGTTGCGTTCTGCAGGTTGCCGCCACATTTGGTATTATAGGTCAGCCTATATATGTATAGTATCTTTTTTTGAAACATACTAATAATGTAATGAAATCAAGATGCATTTATTAAACAGATCAAAGTCAATTTAACTTATTTTTTAGTGGTATAATTTGATGGCACTTGTCATTGCACATCACAATTTTTTTTCTTACGCAGCTACATCTTACAAATCCTTGGCCTGATCCAACCGAATTTTTAATGGCTGCAGTCCTCAGCGATATTTCAATATCCTGGTTGACATCGCCCACAACGCCCGTAACAAAAAATAAAAATGAATTAGAAAATCTTTTACATTTAAATTCAAACTTTATGATTACACATTTGAGTAGTCCAGCTAGATTTCTACAAAGAAAAAGTAAAATTAAAAAGATAAGAGCAGGTTTCGGAAGAAATTATAGAATATGTGACTATTCAAATAAAGAATAATAATACTAAAATGTTTTTAAGAAACAGGGAATTTCACGGCAATAGAACTCCACTGTTAATTTCAATTTTGTTACAAAACTAGAAAAACACAGGTAATTTTTGAAAATTTTACAAGAAAGTTTAGTCTGCACTAGTTGTTACCGGTAACAGACACAGGTACCATTATTTCCAAGAGCTTCAAGTATTCCAAAGTATGTTCCTAATAAACCTAAGTTCTAATTCCGTAAAAACAGCACTGAACATACTTGAAAATAGTTTGGGGTGATAAAAAAGGATCGTAGGTACCTGGAATGTCACGCATTTGAAAATAACAAATTCCTATGTACCCGAAAAAATCGAAAAACATCTAGTAAATATGCAAATATGATAACAATTCAGAGCTTTAAAATTAAAAGAAATCGATAAAAATTATCTATATTATTTGTAGCAGCTGTTATTTTCGATTTGCTGAATATAAATATTTAAATTAACCTAATGGAAAAGTTAGCACTTGTTATGAAATAAAATTATATTTTCACAACTTTACTATATGGATGATGTTATATTTAGGATGAACAGAATAGAAATACAAAAAGAACCAAATTAAAAGCCGGTTACTTTTCAACTTTATTAAATTGAAAGTTAAAAATTTTTGAAAAGTATCAGCTTTAAATTACAGTTTTAGCGTTTTTTTAAATTCTACTTACACATTGATTAAAACTTTTACGGATTTTTTCGCGTTTTATTTATTTTATTTTTAATACCCGACGTTTCGGATGCTTTCCAGCACCCATGGTCACGGGGGACTGAGGTGACTGACGTCCCGAAATCCTAACAACACCATAGGTCATACTGTGTATAGAAAAAAGACCCATTCAAACCGATACTTAAATGGTGAATCTCACCACCATCCTTCACAGTTAGCTACCGTGGGTAAATCTTTGTTACAAAGAGCACGAGGGATCTGTGACAGCAAACACCTGGCCGCCGAGCTTCAGCACGTCAAGCAGGTTCTGCACGACAACAAGCTTCGGGTCCCGCGCCTCCGTCACAGTGACCGAGTGAAGCCGGCCACAGTCGAGCGTGTGCCTGCTGTACTACCATATGTCAGAGGTGTCACAGACAAGATTGGCTACATCTTGAAGCGAGCTTCTATTAGAACATTCTACAAGCCGCCTAAGAAGATTAGTCAGTTCTTACCATCCGTCAAGTGTCATATTCCTCTACAAGATGCAGGAGTGTACAAGCTTGATTGTGGTTGTGGTCTCTCATGTATAGGGCAAACAACGAGATCAATTAGAACCCGCGTAAAAGAACACATAGCTGACGTGAAGCATCAACGTTCCGGGAAGTCTGCAGTTTGCGATCATATCCTAGATGGCCCCAACCATTCGGATTTGATAGACCACAAATCCTCGCGAAAGAACACCGATTCCTACCAAGGATGATACGTGAGGCTATTGAAATTAAAAAACATCCTAATTTCAATAGAGAAGGAGGCTTGGTATTACCACCTGCTTGGGATCCTATAATTAATAAAATTAAAACTAAACCCAAGCATACCACTGCAAGACTTCAAACCACAGTTAGTTCATTCTGCGTAGATCGGACCAAAGACAATAATTAAAAAAGCTGAAGGTACTCCGGGTTAACTTTGACATCGGGACGTCAGTCACCTCAGTCCCCCGTGACCATGAGTGCTGGAAAGCACCCGAAACGTCGGGTATTAAAAATAAAATAAATAAAACGCGAAAAAATCCGTAAAAGTAGTTTTAATCCATGTACAGTGTTCGCGTAAATATAAGAAATCATTATCTACTTACACATATTTTCTTTAAAAATGAAGACTGTAATTTTTTTAGCTGAAAAATATTTATGAATGTTGTACAGTGTAGACGTCCTTCTTTGGTTTTTAACCAATGATAAATTATTAGTATGGTAAAATTACTTGAAGAAAACCTTTATTTTGTTTTTTAAAGCACTGTAGATAACTAGTATAAGTATTCTGGCAGTACTTAGTACACTGGTGCAAGTGAAAAAGTTCGTAAAAGGTAATGATTTTTTAAATTATAAGTGCTAAATATTTATCTAGTAATAAACAAATGCAAGAGACTTTGCTTGCATATGAACCGTGATAGCTCAGATGGTTGGCGCTCGCTGTAAATTTCACAGTACGCAAGCAAACCGGGTTCGATTCCCGCCGGCACCAATGAAATTGTTAATTGCAATTTTAAGTGCCGATTTACCACGTGCTCGGCGGTGAAGGAAAACATCGTAAGGAAACCTGCATGTCAGAGAAATAAGAAAAAAAATATTTCAAAGACGTGCGAAGTTCGTTCACACGCATTGGGGCAGCGCGGCAGACAATTCCTTGCCCTAAAACCCTCCCAGAAATGAGCGGAGGCCTGTGCCCAGCGGTGGGACGTATATAGTCTGTAACTTTACTTTAAACAAATGTATATAAAATATGGTTTTGGCGTTATTTTTTCTTTAATTTGCATAAAGACTAAGTACATATTAAACCGGTACAGGTGACTACTTGTAACCGTTTACTTGTTTTACTATTTTAAAGAAAACAAGTTACCTAAAATGTATTTTCGTAATAAAAAAATATTGAAAATTAACGATGCCATCTTTTTCCTCTAAAATTCAGGTACATTTAAAATTTTCAATCACTTCCATTGAATTATTTAAAAGCTACAAGATCTTGATACCGCTCTCCTGTAAATTTTTGTAGGGCCCGACGAATTTATAAATATTGAGAATGGGGAAAGTAGGCATTGAGGATTAGTACTCGTAATTCGGCCTAAATATTATAGCTTTTTACGTCTTCAAAGAAAGTTATCGCCTATATTTCACGACATAAGATGGGAAGCGATGCAATTATAAAAATTTACCGCACCCTCGGGAAGCTTGGTTGAGAAATGGCATAGGAATTATGCTATAAATTATGCCTCATATTTTGTTATGGTAAACATATATTTTTTAAACCAGAAGATTTAAATTTAAGGTTCACGCATCGGTCATAGGCACAAGTTTTGATTAAGCAGATATTTTTCTATTTGTGTTTAGATTTTTGATAATATATGAAATCAGTAATACAGTCAATCTGACACTACCCAAGAAATTTGCTTGGCTAAAATTTCGACGGAAGTAACTAAGGCTTTTTTTTAATTTTTGACATTTTAAGATCAGAGCATAATAAACATCATACATCAATTTTCACATCTTTAGATTTTAAAATTAGTTAAAAGTGAGAAAAACATATTTCGTACCATATAGGAAAGTGTATATATCCTTTACTCCAAATTATATATATATATGAAAAAAAAATATCCGGCTAATTTGATGTTAAAATTTGGATATAAGGTTATAATAATACGATTTTATAAGGTATAGTTATAAACTGCTTGCTGATGTAATCAAAATTATAGGCTCCTTGTTGCTTACTTTTGCGACGACGTTATTATTCTTAGTTATAAACATTATTACATTGTGTTTGTATGTAGACCATTTTTAATAGGTGTCTTTTAGAAGAATGAATATTCTGTAACTGATTGTTGATTAAGGAGACGTATTCCTCTCCGAAAATACTCCAAAATGGTAAATGAATCTTGAATTGACCGTATTCCACTTGTAACAGATTCGCTTAAGTCAATTCCTTAGTAGTATACCCCAAAATAAACCCCAAAAATTGTGAGTCTAACTATTTTTATTATTATTATTCTTTTATACTACTGCTGTTAGTGCAGTACTTTCCTTTCTTTGAACTCTTATATCTTATTTTATTATTTCCATATTTTTTTCCATTTTTTTTATTTTTTTTATAATTGTTTTTTTTTAAATTACATACAATTAGGTTACTCATAAGTTATAAACTTACTAATATAAAACTATAATATAAGCTTACTGCTATTATAGTTTTATACTTTTCTACCTCTCAGTATTACATAGATAAAATTAGATTTACAGATGTTTATACCAGTAGCTCATCTAGTGAGGCTTTTAATAAGTTTTATAATGAATTTAAATTATTTTATAATCTTTGTTTTCCTGTTATTCGAGCACGAATTTCAACAAATACGAAACAAAAATGGATTACAAAAGGCATAAAATTTTGTTGTAAACGTAAGCGTCACCTTTTGTGGCAATATAGAAGAGATCCTAATCAAAACAACAAAAATATGCTTAGGACTAATTCTTAGATTAAAAAAAATAATTAAATTAACACAAAAAGCTCAAAACAATCACATTGTTAATTTATCACTTCATAAGACAAAAACAACTTGGAAAATTGTTAATAGCTACAGAAAAAGTTATAATAAAGAGTTTAGTAGAAATTTTATAACACGAATTAAAATAAATAATAAATTTATAACGAATCCAAAAGACATTGCGCAGGCATTTAATGATCATTACATTGACCAAGTATATGCAATAGATGACAAAAATAACATGACCTATTCTAATAATTTGACACATAATAAATACAATTCATTTTTCTTTAATTTTTTTACACCTAATGACATACTATTAACAATAAAATTATTAAAAAACACAAAAAGTACTAGTTTTGATGACATTTCAACAAAAGTAATAAAACACGTAGGAAACACAATTGCCCCAGTAATGAGTCATATTATAAACCTATGTGTTGAAGATGGTGTATTTCCTGAAGTTCTTAAAACGTCCATTATTAAACCATTATTTAAAAAAGATGACAGGGATGACTTATCTTGTTACAAACAAAAAGGCTTTCATAGAAAAAAATCTATTAATGTAGCAATTTATAAATTTTTATACCAAGTATTTACAAATGTTTGACAGAAAACTACCAGTGACAGCCCTATATATGGACATTTCGAAGGCTTTTGATTTTGTCAGGCATGACTTGTTAATTATAAAATTAAATAAATACGGTGTAAGAGGCAAGACACTTGATCTTATAAAATCCTACTTAACAAACAGGATTCAAATTACTCAAGTATCACGGATTTGTCCAAAGACTAAAAATGAATATATTTATTGGTCCTATCCTCGATCCCCAAATTTTGGTATTCCTCAAGGAAGCGTACTTGGTCCTTTATTGTTTTTAGTATATATTAATGATTTACCTAACAGCGTAAGCTTTCCTATGACTCTATTTGCAGATGATAGCTCTATGGTGTTTACATGTACAGGCATAAATAATTATTAAGGTTGTGAACTCAAGACTTCTCTGGGTTCGCTTCAAAATGGGACTGACGAAGTTATTCCTTTTGGCTGTTTATGTGCCGGTAGCTTCGTCGTCCAGGGCTGAGCTGGAGGAGTTTTGGGAGAATATAAGAGAAGTTCTAGATTTGGTTAAGGGAAACGAAAGAACTGTTGTATGTGGTGATTTGAATGGATGGGTAGGTATCGCTCGACCAGGATACGAGTCGGTGCTTGGAAAGTTTGGCGATAAAAGGGTTAATGATGCTGGCAAGCTTATACAGGCTGTATGCAAGGAAAAGGGTCTTCTTGTGACAAACACTATGTTTAATCACAGGAAAATCCATATGTATACTAGAGAAAGAAAGAATGAGAGAAGTATGATTGATTTGTTCCTGGTGGATGACCGACTGCGAAAACAGGTAATGGATACACGAGTGTTCGGGGGTGCTGACCTGGGAACGGATCATTATCTAGTAATTACTAGATTTAGGGGTTTGTTCGCGGGTTGGCGCTACCGGATGACAGTAACAGAACCACAGTCAGTCTGTCGCACCCGAAGCTGGAAGCTTCAGGAAGCGGATACTAGGGACAAATATCATACGAGGGTAGCCGAAAAGCTTGACACCATCGATGGCAGGAAAGAATGTGTGGAGAGAACATGGCAGAACCTTAGGGATGGAATGGTAAGTGCAGCGGAAGAAGTATGTGGAACGATAAAAAGAGGTAGTAGTAAAATAAGAGATGCATGGTGGAATGATGTAGTGAGAGAAGCTGTAAAAAAGAAGAAAAAAGCATGGTTAGACTACTTGGCCTCTAGTAACGATGAGCATATGAGAGAGAAGATGAAAGAAAGATATAAGCTGCAGAAAGTTCATGCGAAAACATTGATTGAGAAAGGTGTAGAATAGAAGCGGACGAGAGGTTGTCGCACAACTTTAGGGAAAACTCCAAACTCTTCTGGAAAGAGGTTGGAGGTCCCGGAGTGGTGTGACAGCCTTAAGAATGAACAAAGTGCTTTCGAGAACCGATGACGTCCTCTCAGAAAAATCGGACGTCATGCACCGACGGAGTGAATTTTATAGAGAAATGTACGCGTGTCATGATCTTAGTGAAGGATCCGGGGGTGACGCCGTGACTGGCACGTCAGACACGGACCTCGATGACACTGAGGTCATCAGCATGAAAGAGATTGAACGAACGAAGTTTGAAATGTGGTAAGGCTGCGGGACTAGACAGAGTTACTGCTGAAATGATCAAGTACGGTGGGCCTCGCGTCTGGGACAGCTTTCATCTGCTGTGAAATTTGTGCTGGCGGACGGGAGATGTCCCGGACGATTGGCGATCCGCGGTCATTGTGCCTTTATTTAAAGGTAAAGGTTCACATTTTGACTGCCGGTGCTATCGGGCGATCAGCTTGACCAGTTTAGCAAGTAAAGTTTACTCGAAGGTTTTGACACGTAGGATGCAAGAGAAATCGGAAAGTTTCTTATGGGAGGCACAATGCGGATTTAGACCTGGAAGAGGATGCACGGATCAAATGTTTTCTCTCCGCATGATCACGGAGAAGCTTCTGAGTGTTAACCAGAGGATATTCTGTGCTTTTGTGGATCTGGAGAAAGCATTTGATAAGGTTATAAGGAAGAAAATGTGGGAACTGTTGCCGGGATATGGTGTGGATGGTCGATTGTTAAGGGCTGTGCAGTCACTTTACTATGACTGTAAAGCCTGTGTGCGGGTAGGGCATGACCTGTTACCCATGTTTAGCGTCCAAGCGGGCGTAAAACAGGGTTGTGTCATGTCTTCCTGGCTGTTCATACTGTATCTCGACAGCTGTTTACATAAGCTGAAAGATAGCTGTTTGGGTGTGAAATTGGGTGACATAAAAGTTAATTGTCTGCTGTATGCTGATGATGCAGTGCTTATTGCACCATCAGAAGCAGAACTGCAGGCATTAGTCACGCGTATGAAAGAGGAATGTGAAATTAAAGGGCTCCGTTTGAATGCTAATAAAACTAAGGTTCTGGTATTTGAAAAGGAACGAAGAGAGAACGAAATGTGAAATATGGGTAAATCAAGAATGTCTAGAACAGGTAAATGAAATTGTATACTTGGGGAGTGCTTTCAGCCGGGATGGAAGAAGTGATTTGGATGTGGATAGGCGTGTCGCTGCCGGAAACAAAGTCAATGGTGCCCTGAATGCATTAGTAAAAAGGCAAGGCGTGGTGAAGAGTGCACGCCTTGCAATACATAACGCAGTGTTGGTACCGACTTTGTTATATGGCAGCGAAACCTGGGTATGCCAGAAAAAGCATAAAAGCAAGTTGAATGCAGTGGAGATGCGATCTCTTCGTAAAATGTGTGGCGTTACCACAGCCGACCGAAAGCGAAACGAAGAGATTCGCAATATGGCAGGATTGAAAGATGACCTTATCACAAAAATTGATAGTGGCGTACTCCAATGGTTTGGGCACGTTGAACGAATGAGTGAAGACCGAATGGTGAAGAAAATATATAGAGCGAAAGTAAATATTAAAAGGTGTCGAGGTAGACCGAGACTAACTTTCGAAGACCATGTGAGCAAATTGCTCGAAGAGGGGAGGGTCAAGAGTACTCGGATACCTAGACGTGCATGTATGAAGAAGTTAATGAACCTGAAAGAAGCAAAAGAGGTATGTAAGGATCGTGACACTTGGCGATCTGTTCTCTCTGGCTACCCCGTTAGGGATTGTGCGTGAAGATAAGTAAGTAAGTAAGTAAGTACCTAACAGCGTAAGCTTTCCTATGACTCTATTTGCAGATGATAGCTCTATGGTGTTTACATGTACAGACATAAATAATTATGAAAATGAAGTTAATAACAGCCTGAAGAGTATAATTAGCTGGCTTAAGTCAAATAATTTAATAATAAACCTAAAAAAGACTCAAATAATGAATTTTTATCAACGAAAATTGCCCCTTGATTTACTTAACATTAATTACGATGGTGAGACGGTTAGTGAAACCAAAGCATCAAAATTCTTAGGTCTTTATATTGACAACAACGTAAAGCGGGAGACTCATACAGAATATCTTTGCAAAAAGTTCAACCAATTTTCATACGCTTTACATGTATTATCCAAAGTAGTTAATGAAGATGCTTTACGGACGGTATATCACGGCTTCGTATCTTCTACTGTGCGCTACGGTATAATTTTTTGGGGCAATGCCACAAGGCGCGAAGATATATTTAAAGCACAAAAAAAGTGTGTGCGTGCTATTGCAAGCATATCGAGTACGGAAAGCTGTAAACCACAATTTAAAAAATTTAAGTTATTGACATTTCCCGCAATGTATATTTATGAAGTTGTAACATTTGTAATAACTAATCCTGAAATATTTAATGATTATCTAATAAAGAACAACCGACGTAAAAATAAAATTCATACAATTTCATCAAAGACAGCTTTACTTAGAAAAAGCGTTTTTGGTATATTGTCTAAAATATATAATAAGGTTCCATCTATGTATGATGAAATGGAAAATATTCATAAATTTAAAAAAGAATTTAGAACATTTCTAATTGAGAAATGCTACTACTCAATAGATGAATATTTAAGTGACGCATCAGTAGGCATATTATAATGACATTCGCAAAATATAATTCATTTGACTTTTTATTGGACAATATATTATTGTAAATATCCCATTTTAATTAATTATTACATCGTTGTTGAATTTTCTCATATAATTATAATATAAATAATAACATGAAATAATATATAATAATTTAATTGTAACTGTAATATTTGTATACCTAAGGGTCGAATGCAGCGAACATATTTATATAACATATACATATAAGATCTATTCTGTCTCATTACCTGTATTCACAAATAAATAAATTTGAATTTGAATTTGAATGAATTTGAATGAATCTCTTTTTAATCTTCTTATCTTCCTGTAGCTTTTTGCTAATACATTACTAATAATTTTTTTTAAATTGAAATTTCATTATTCGTTACTATATCCACTTGCTAATACATTACTTACGACTTTATCTAGATAGTATACTATAAAGATCTTACTGTCAAATTTTTATATTATTATTTAAGAAGGTTTATCTCTTATTCTATACATATATACACATACATATGCACACACACATACATACATATATATACACATATATATATATATATATATATATATATATATATATATATATATATATATATATACATACACCCCTACATATACCCTGTATACATTGATATTATACTTTACTTCCATTTTCTTTATTTATTACTAGAATTGCAGAAAGTGCAAATTGCATGAATCTAGATCGGCGACTGTTATCTTCCATCATTATTGCTATATTCCCTTTTGTGATCGACATATCTACGCTGCACTCGCATTCGTATCTAATTTTGTTAAATTTTGGGCATTGTGTGCTATGTGCTCTATTGTTTGATCACTTTCATCATCGCAAGTGCAATGTGGATTTCTCAATAGCTTAAACCGGATAGGATTTATTTCCGCCATGTCCAGTAAACAATAATTGTGTTTCGATGTTAGTAATTTTGATATCTTTTAATATTTTATAAGCTATCTGTACATTTGGGAAGAATATTTTCGTGGTCTCGCTGCCTGTAGATTCAATGTACTTCTGTTGCCAGATCGTAAGAGTAGCATTTCTAGTGAGGTGCTTGGCATAAGATAGGGGGAATTTGTCGTATATTGGACGCTGTTTATTATTAATGGCAGCATTTTTAGCTAGTTATACGTGGTAGAGCCATGCTGCAGTTATATTAGTAGTATAGTTGTAGCACGAATGGATACTCACACGCACTCACAGAATACCAGCGTGAAATAGTAGCTTAATGCTGCTGTATTTCGTATGGTGAGTGTAGAGAACCGGAGACCCTTTTTACTGGAAACGAGGCATTCCATCTTAGTCTTCACGGGTGACAACGCATCTGCATTTTGATTCGTAATAGAAGATAGATGTAGATGTCTATGGGCCACAGCAACCACTTACCATCAGGTGGACTGTGTGCTTGTTTGTCACCCTATCCTATAAATAAAAAAAAATAGTTCGTCAGCTCGTTCGTTGCCAGGGATGCCGCAGTGCGCCTTTATCCAGAATAGTTCAATGAGTCCACTATTATTTTCTAGTTCAGTGATGTTGTTTTGTATCTCCGCTACAATAGGGTGCAGTGATGATGGATTGCAGATACTTTCAATGGCTGATCTTGAGTCACTTAAAATATTAGCTTTAGGATACTTAACGGATTCAGTAATAAACTGTACAGCTTTTAATATTGCAATCAATTCTGCCTGATACACTCTGAGTCTAATTATTACGAAGATAGAAATAGAAAGAAAAATTTAAATCAAAACTATTACTTTATCTATCAATTAATAACTTTTCCAACATGCTAAAGGAAAAAAAAAACAGATTGAATAAAACTAAATTTACGGATTTTTATCGCGTTTATTTCACTACTTTTACTTATTTTTAATGCCCGACGTTTCGGGTGCTTTACAGCAACCATGGTCACGGGGGCACTGAGATGTTTGAAGTCCCAATGTCATTGTTAGCCCGGCTACCTTCAGTTTTTGAATATTTAATATTTTATAAGCTATCTGTACATTTGGGAAGAATATTTTCGTGGTCTCGCTGCCTGTAGATTCAATGTACTTCTGTTGCCAGATCGTAAGAGTAGCATTTCTAGTGAGGTGCTTGGCATAAGATAGGGGGAATTTGTCGTATATTGGACGCTGTTTATTATTAATGGCAGCATTTTTAGCTAGTTATACGTGGTAGAGCCATGCTGCAGTTATATTAGTAGTATAGTTGTAGCACGAATGGGTCGGCTCAACCGGGGAAGGACCACGCTCTCACAGAATACCAGCGTGAAATAGTAGCTTAATGCTGCTGTATTTCGTATGGTGAGTGTAGAGAACCGGAGACCCTTTTTACTGGAAACGAGGCATTCCATCTTAGTCCTCACGGGTGACAACGCATCTGCATTTTGATTCGTAATCGAGGATAGATGTAGACGTCTATGGGCCACAGCAACCACTTACCATCAGGTGGACTGTGTACTTGTTTGTCACCCTATACTATAAATAATTAAAAAATAGTTCGTCAGCTCGTTCGTTGCCAGGGATGCTGCAGTGCGCCTTTATCCAGAATAGTTCAATGAGTCCACTATTATTTTCTAGTTCAGTGATGTTGTTTTGTATCTCCGCTACAATAGGGTGCAGTGATGATGGATTGCAATAGTTTCAATGGCTGATCTTGAGTCACTTAAAATATTAGCTTTAGGATACTCAGCAGATTCAGAAATAAACTGTACAACTTTTAATATTGCAATCAATTCTCCCTGATACACACTGAGTCTAACTATTACGAAGATAACTGTTTTGTGAATAGTGATTAGTCCGAAAAACTGTCTCAAAGACGTAATACAAAAGAATGGAACAATCAAAAGGTAATTAATGTAAAAGCGACAGAAGCATAAAGGCAGGTTGCGGACCGCGAACACCAAAGTTCGTTGATTAGATTCAATGATCTTATATGTAAAAGAGGCATATAAGATCATTGGTTAGATTCAACTATTCGACTACTCTTAAGACAAGCATTTTAAGTTAATCAGGAGTAGTTAAAGTTAATTTTAGTGATGTTAATAGCATAGCTAGTATTTTTTACCAAAAAAATCATCTGCATGGCTACGAAACATGCCAATCCAAAGTTCCCCACATAGTATCCATCCCCAGTAGCCATCCCCACCCGAATACGGCGATACGGCACGTGCTCACAACACACGCATGATCCCTATCGATTTTCGTGGACAAAGTAGTTTATTACAGGTATCACCATCGTATCACAATCGCATACTTCAACAAAGCCAATAACTTATTATATATTTTTATAGTCCTGTGGCATTTAGATATGAAGCTGATTATGCTTGTTGCACTAATAGTGACCGAACTGACATTTTATATAGTTGTTTTTGTTTCGTAGACCTTATTTTTGTATATATGTAGTTTATATATATATATATATATATATATATATATATATATATATATATATATATATTATATATTATGAGACTATGGTATTTTCAACTGGCGTCCATCACTCGTAGATATCCACCACAATACGCACAAATAGCCGGTGACTACTTAAAGCTGTAAATGAAGTAGTGCTGCTGCGCGCTTACAGCACGCACGCACGGTTAGCCTGTCGTCTCGAAATTCATAGCGCTCATTTTACTTTTCGTTCGTTTTTTATTTTTAGTAGTAATTAGGAAGACCCTACTACCCATCTCCTAATTTGTTTCACTTTGTTCCCTGTTACGACACCCACGGAATGTTAAGAAGAAGTTGGTATTCTTGTAAGAATACCCATTTGCCATTACACGGTTTTTTTTCCTTCTCTGTTATATTTATTTATTTATTTACACTTTATTGTACTGAAGGTACAAACGGCGGACTTAATGCCATATGGCATTTTCTACCAGCCAACTGGAAAGTTAGTGGGAGATGTATGTACTGCAGTGGGCTAGAATGAAACCTAAAATTGATAAATTTCACATACACATACACCCTCACCCCCCTCCACACACACACAAACACACCACAGATATACATACTCATAGCTCGAACTTAATTAAATATATATAAGGATCTAATAGATTAAATGTTATAGATTATTTATATATTTTTGTGTCAGATGAACCCAAATAATGTTCCTTTACATTTGTTTTCAAAATCCATTTGTTGGGGGATTTTCTTATTGAAGAATTTTCTTCTAGGGGAAGCGCATTCCAGAGTCTTACAGCTGTAACAGCGAAAGAGTTTATATATTTATTTGTTAATACAAATTTAAAAGTCACTTCAGAGATGATAAAAATCTAACCAGTAATATACTACGATAAATAAGTAAATTGTACAAAATATATTCTGAATTAAAAAAACAATCTGAAAGCTCAAGTTGTGCCAAAGCGATGTTTCGAAAAAAATCAGCAGAGGAAATTCAGCGGGCGAGTCAATAAGTTATGATTTACTTTGCAAGCGGTGTCAACCAAATTCTGTTGGCTATTAAAATGGCAGCTTTGAAAATTGTGTACGTTAGTAAAAACTATTTTATTCTATGCTTTCATACTGTAAGACTACTGAAGGCTAGTCGCGAACAGCCTCTTTGTCTTTATGTGTATACTATAGTACTACTAAGACTGTGAGTATATCTCTCTACTAAAAAAAATTACTCTCCACGGATTTATTTTGTTTATTATAAGACAGTGCTAATCTTCAATCCACCTGGTGGTAGCGCAAGTATCGTGACAAAAGCCTATTTCTAGCCAGTCTTGCCTTGAAGACGCGTAATCTGATGAAACACAGGCGCCTATAGATTATTCCACTTTTTAGCTGCAAGCGTTACGAAAGACGAAGCAAACCTTTTGGTGGAATATCGACAAGTTATAACTAGATATAATGAAGACTTTTTATGAAAGTTCCATACTTTAGAGTTTCTAAACCGATGATAGATGTAGAAATAAATGTCCATGGGCTGTGTGCTCGTTTGTTACCCTTATTCTGTAAAATAAATGTAAAACTATTTTATGGGAATCTTTTTATTTACAAATATTTTTTGTTTATTTATGCCTAATAACAAAATAATTGAGGTTGACGAAAGTATCACTCCGCTCTTATAGCTACCACTGTCGAAGGCTACACAGAAAATACATCACTTGATTACGGTACATGGGTATCATATGAGGTAACTATAGTATATGCCAGAAAGATCTTATTGCAAATCGGCAACGGTATGTAGTTAATCAAAGGAATCCATTACATATAAATTGAGAGCTCTCTATCCAGCAGTGGACATGATTATAAATATAAGAATGAACATTTTATTAATAATATAGCACAATCTGTTGGTGTTCTTTTTTTTAAAACGTATTTGGTAAGTCTTACTAAAATTCTCGACCTTTCTAATTCTTTTAAAGTGGAGTATTTAATTCAATTTGGAACTTTTACCTGAGCGGTCTCGCGCGAATGGAATATTTTAACGCTAAGTATCTTGTAAGAATTTTATGTTTTATTAATGGTAGCCAAATTTTTTACGCCTATATAGCAATAATTTATTTGTTTTTGGTTAAATCTACATGGGGGTAAGAATGAATAAGATTTTAAATAAATTCCTAGAAATCTGTTTTTATTCGGAAAATAAAGCAGCTTGTGTTGGCGATGCTAGAGATGGAGAAGAAACATTTTTAGTCTTTTTTCTGTTTGCCTATCTGCTTGCTCGTGCATCGCGTGTAAGTAAAGAGAAAATTTCAAGACCATTATTTTCGTTTTTAGCTCATAGTCTTACTTCTAAATACATTTAGTTTCAATAGGTTATTACGAAGTTGCAGCTTAGGGTCTTCCTTTTTAGCCGCTCCATGTAAAGATACGAATGTTGTGGCACTAAGTTTACTAATTTTAGTTTTAATAATATTTTGTGGTTTACTCATTCTATTTAATTGCACTGCTGTGGTAGTGACATAGACACATCTATCACTACATGACATCCCAGTAGATATTGTAAGGTACATTGGGAATTATGCAGAAGTTCTTATAGATATGAATGGTGGTATTAGGTCATCTTATATTTGCTAATACTTAGAGTGGTGATAGAAAGTAGCATCAAAGGCGTGAGATGTTTCGGAATACCATGCTCACTATGGGAAAAGTCGAAGCTTAGCAGGAATTCATAATGGGCCGGTGAGGATTATTTAATAGAATTATTAGTAGTTATTTTTGTTTTAATAAAACTAAGAAGTTTTTGCCGAGCCATTCCTATAAAGATCTTATTATTGGAACTAGTGTGGGGGTAATATTTGTCGTTCATAGGAGCTTAAAGAACCTAAAGCAAAGAAGCGGAATCGATGAGACTGCGTATTTTGGCAAGAGTACTGAATGCACACGGCTGTGTTGGGACTAAACACAAATATGAGCAGACACCGATCCTTAACGAAAGAAGCACCTCTGTACATCGTAACTGATTGCGTACCCATAACTTCTTTGTCCGTATGTCTGTGTCTGGGCTAATTTCTGCTGTAGCTGAACCGATTATGATAAAACAAATATATACTATATTCTTAAATATATAGAGACTACTTTTCTATGAAGAAGTTTAGCATTATATTATCAATATGAAATACTCTATCCTCTAGTGCAATAAAAAAACTGTTATCCTATGAATATTTATTTATAATCTACGTTTATTTTGTACGCCATTTTCGCGTGAATGTTATTGTATTGAATTTTTGATTTTTCTAGTGTTTTAGTATAGTGCTTTATTATAAAATTGTAAGAATAGTTTTTGTGTGAATATAATTTATCTTTTTACGTAAATAATTTCGAGTTATATATATTGAAATAATTGTGATTTTCACGCTGCCGACATTCGCTTGGTATGTTTTTTTCTTGTTATCAAAATACAACAGTCTTTTTGTAATGAACTAAAACCTGACGTTCATAAAGAGAATTTGGTATATATTTTGTAATGCCAAACTTCTTCTTAGAAAAGCAGTCTGCACATATAAGTTTTAATTGTTTTAAGTGCTGCGGGTGGCTACCGTCGCATGCGACCGCTTGGGATTTGCCGGACGCATGCGACAGCATGAGAATTTTAAGGGGCCTGAGGGGTTAATATATTATATATGATATCTCAGTTACTCTAGTTTTATTGAGGATATTCTCATTTCTAAGATTATCACGCAGAGAAACTGAGCATAGCCCTCTCTATAGATCGCTGAGCAACTTTACGCTTCCTCATATGGCTAACCGTGAAGGACCACGTCTCAGACCTATAAGTCATTAATGGTAACACGCACCTGTTGTGCCTGATGAGACGATGTGTCGTATTCGTTCTCGCCTTTCTTGTAAAACGAGACCACCGTACTTCTGCGTTACGCCTCTGAAGTAGTAAAAATATAATTGTATTTCCTACAATTTAGATGACAGAGGTCAGAAAGAAATAAATTTACAGCTTATATACCTTCCATTGTTGGTTACAAGCGTCCTCTCATTTCTGAATGACGTGTATAGCTAAGAAATGTCCGCCGAATTTGATGCCGGACTTCGCATGAAATTTTTTTAATTCCTCAGATATACAGGTTTCCTCACAATGTTTTCCTTCACCACCGAGCACGTGGCACGATCTGCTGATCAGTGCTAGAAATTGCAATTAACAATATGACTGGTGCTAGCTGGGATCGAACCCGGGTTGCCCGCGTACTATAAAATTTACGGCTAGCGCTCTTTTTCTGAGCTACCATGGCTCCAAAAAAATTTAAATCAAAACTATTACTTTATTTATCAATTAATAACTTTTCCAACATGCTAAAGGAAAAAAAAACAGATTGAATAAAACTAAATTTACGGATTTTTATCAAGTTTATTTCACTACTTTTACTTATTTTTAATTCCCGACGTTTCGGGTGCTTTACAGCAACCATGGTCACGGGGGGGACTGAAATGTTTGACGTCCCAATGTCCTTGTTAGCCCGGCTACCTTCAGTTTTTGAATATTTAATATTTTATAAGCTATCTGTACATTTGGGAAGAATATTTTCGTGGTCTCGCTGCCTGTAGATTCAATGTACTTCTGTTGCCGGATCGTAAGAGTAGCATTTCTAGTGAGGTGCTTGGCATAAGATAGGGGGAATTTGTCGTATATTGGACGCTGTTTATTATTAATGGCAGCATTTTTAGCTAGTTATACGTGGTAGAGCCATGCTGCAGTTATATTAGTAGTATAGTTGTAGCACGAATGGGTCGGCTCGACCGGGGAAGGACCACGCTCTCACAGAATACCAGCGTGAAATAGTAGCTTAATGCTGCTGTATTTCGTATGGTGAGTGTAGAGAACCGGAGACCCTTTTTACTGGAAACGAGACATTCCATCTTAGTCTTCACGGGTGACAACACATCTGCATTTTGATTCGTAATCGAGGATAGATGTAGATGTCTATGGGCCACAGCAACCACTTACCATCAGGTGGACTGTGTGCTTGTTTGTCACCCTATCCTATAAATAAAAAAAAATAGTTCGTCAGCTCGTTCGTTGCCAGGGATGCCGCAGTGCGCCTTTATCCAGAATAGTTCAATGAGTCCACTATTATTTTCTAGTTCAGTGATGTTGTTTTGTATCTCCGCTACAATAGGGTGCAGTGATGATGGATTGCAGATACTTTCAATGGCTGATCTTGAGTCACATAAAATAAAGTTCAGAGTCAGTTAAAATATTAGCTTTAGGATACTTAACGGATTCAGTAATAAACTGTACAGCTTTTAATATTGCAATCAATTCTGCCTGATACATTCTGAGTCTAATTATTACGAAGATAGAAATAGAAAGAAAAATTTAAATCAAAACTATTACTTTATCTATCAATTAATAACTTTTCCAACATGCTAAAGGAAAAAAAAACAGATTGAATAAAACTAAATTTACGGATTTTTATCGCGTTTATTTCACTACTTTTACTTATTTTTAATGCCCGACGTTTCGGGTGCTTTACAGCAACCATGGTCACGGGGGCACTGAGATGTTTGAAGTCCCAATGTCATTGTTAGCCCGGCTACCTTCAGTTTTTGAATATTTAATATTTTATAAGCTATCTGTACATTTGGGAAGAATATTTTCGTGGTCTCGCTGCCTGTAGATTCAATGTACTTCTGTTGCCAGATCGTAAGAGTAGCATTTCTAGTGAGGTGCTTGGCATAAGATAGGGGGAATTTGTCGTATATTGGACGCTGTTTATTATTAATGGCAGCATTTTTAGCTAGTTATACGTGGTAGAGCCATGCTGCAGTTATATTAGTAGTATAGTTGTAGCACGAATGGGTCGGCTCAACCGGGGAAGGACCACGCTCTCACAGAATACCAGCGTGAAATAGTAGCTTAATGCTGCTGTATTTCGTATGGTGAGTGTAGAGAACCGGAGACCCTTTTTACTGGAAACGAGGCATTCCATCTTAGTCCTCACGGGTGACAACGCATCTGCATTTTGATTCGTAATCGAGGATAGATGTAGACGTCTATGGGCCACAGCAACCACTTACCATCAGGTGGACTGTGTACTTGTTTGTCACCCTATACTATAAATAATTAAAAAATAGTTCGTCAGCTCGTTCGTTGCCAGGGATGCTGCAGTGCGCCTTTATCCAGAATAGTTCAATGAGTCCACTATTATTTTCTAGTTCAGTGATGTTGTTTTGTATCTCCGCTACAATAGGGTGCAGTGATGATGGATTGCAATAGTTTCAATGGCTGATCTTGAGTCACTTAAAATATTAGCTTTAGGATACTCAGCAGATTCAGAAATAAACTGTACAACTTTTAATATTGCAATCAATTCTCCCTGATACACACTGAGTCTAACTATTACGAAGATAACTGTTTTGTGAATAGTGATTAGTCCGAAAAACTGTCTCAAAGACGTAATACAAAAGAATGGAACAATCAAAAGGTAATTAATGTAAAAGCGACAGAAGCATAAAGGCAGGTTGCGGACCGCGAACACCAAAGTTCGTTGATTAGATTCAATGATCTTATATGTAAAAGAGGCATATAAGATCATTGGTTAGATTCAACTATTCGACTACTCTTAAGACAAGCATTTTAAGTTAATCAGGAGTAGTTAAAGTTAATTTTAGTGATGTTAATAGCATAGCTAGTATTTTTTACCAAAAAAATCATCTGCATGGCTACGAAACATGCCAATCCAAAGTTCCCCACATAGTATCCATCCCCAGTAGCCATCCCCACCCGAATACGGCGATACGGCACGTGCTCACAACACACGCATGATCCCTATCGATTTTCGTGGACAAAGTAGTTTATTACAGGTATCACCATCGTATCACAATCGCATACTTCAACAAAGCCAATAACTTATTATATATTTTTATAGTCCTGTGGCATTTAGATATGAAGCTGATTATGCTTGTTGCACTAATAGTGACCGAACTGACATTTTATATAGTTGTTTTTGTTTCGTAGACCTTATTTTTGTATATATGTAGTTTATATATATATATATATATATATATATATATATATATATATATATATATATATATATATATATATATATATATATATATATTATATATTATGAGACTATGGTATTTTCAACTGGCGTCCATCACTCGTAGATATCCACCACAATACGCACAAATAGCCGGTGACTACTTAAAGCTGTAAATGAAGTAGTGCTGCTGCGCGCTTACAGCACGCACGCACGGTTAGCCTGTCGTCTCGAAATTCATAGCGCTCATTTTACTTTTCGTTCGTTTTTTATTTTTAGTAGTAATTAGGAAGACCCTACTACCCATCTCCTAATTTGTTTCACTTTGTTCCCTGTTACGACACCCACGGAATGTTAAGAAGAAGTTGGTATTCTTGTAAGAATACCCATTTGCCATTACACGGTTTTTTTTCCTTCTCTGTTATATTTATTTATTTATTTACACTTTATTGTACTGAAGGTACAAACGGCGGACTTAATGCCATATGGCATTTTCTACCAGCCAACTGGAAAGTTAGTGGGAGATGTATGTACTGCAGTGGGCTAGAATGAAACCTAAAATTGATAAATTTCACATACACATACACCCTCACCCCCCTCCACACACACACAAACACACCACAGATATACATACTCATAGCTCGAACTTAATTAAATATATATAAGGATCTAATAGATTAAATGTTATAGATTATTTATATATTTTTGTGTCAGATGAACCCAAATAATGTTCCTTTACATTTGTTTTCAAAATCCATTTGTTGGGGGATTTTCTTATTGAAGAATTTTCTTCTAGGGGAAGCGCATTCCAGAGTCTTACAGCTGTAACAGCGAAAGAGTTTATATATTTATTTGTTAATACAAATTTAAAAGTCACTTCAGAGATGATAAAAATCTAACCAGTAATATACTACGATAAATAAGTAAATTGTACAAAATATATTCTGAATTAAAAAAACAATCTGAAAGCTCAAGTTGTGCCAAAGCGATGTTTCGAAAAAAATCAGCAGAGGAAATTCAGCGGGCGAGTCAATAAGTTATGATTTACTTTGCAAGCGGTGTCAACCAAATTCTGTTGGCTATTAAAATGGCAGCTTTGAAAATTGTGTACGTTAGTAAAAACTATTTTATTCTATGCTTTCATACTGTAAGACTACTGAAGGCTAGTCGCGAACAGCCTCTTTGTCTTTATGTGTATACTATAGTACTACTAAGACTGTGAGTATATCTCTCTACTAAAAAAAATTACTCTCCACGGATTTATTTTGTTTATTATAAGACAGTGCTAATCTTCAATCCACCTGGTGGTAGCGCAAGTATCGTGACAAAAGCCTATTTCTAGCCAGTCTTGCCTTGAAGACGCGTAATCTGATGAAACACAGGCGCCTATAGATTATTCCACTTTTTAGCTGCAAGCGTTACGAAAGACGAAGCAAACCTTTTGGTGGAATATCGACAAGTTATAACTAGATATAATGAAGACTTTTTATGAAAGTTCCATACTTTAGAGTTTCTAAACCGATGATAGATGTAGAAATAAATGTCCATGGGCTGTGTGCTCGTTTGTTACCCTTATTCTGTAAAATAAATGTAAAACTATTTTATGGGAATCTTTTTATTTACAAATATTTTTTGTTTATTTATGCCTAATAACAAAATAATTGAGGTTGACGAAAGTATCACTCCGCTCTTATAGCTACCACTGTCGAAGGCTACACAGAAAATACATCACTTGATTACGGTACATGGGTATCATATGAGGTAACTATAGTATATGCCAGAAAGATCTTATTGCAAATCGGCAACGGTATGTAGTTAATCAAAGGAATCCATTACATATAAATTGAGAGCTCTCTATCCAGCAGTGGACATGATTATAAATATAAGAATGAACATTTTATTAATAATATAGCACAATCTGTTGGTGTTCTTTTTTTTAAAACGTATTTGGTAAGTCTTACTAAAATTCTCGACCTTTCTAATTCTTTTAAAGTGGAGTATTTAATTCAATTTGGAACTTTTACCTGAGCGGTCTCGCGCGAATGGAATATTTTAACGCTAAGTATCTTGTAAGAATTTTATGTTTTATTAATGGTAGCCAAATTTTTTACGCCTATATAGCAATAATTTATTTGTTTTTGGTTAAATCTACATGGGGGTAAGAATGAATAAGATTTTAAATAAATTCCTAGAAATCTGTTTTTATTCGGAAAATAAAGCAGCTTGTGTTGGCGATGCTAGAGATGGAGAAGAAACATTTTTAGTCTTTTTTCTGTTTGCCTATCTGCTTGCTCGTGCATCGCGTGTAAGTAAAGAGAAAATTTCAAGACCATTATTTTCGTTTTTAGCTCATAGTCTTACTTCTAAATACATTTAGTTTCAATAGGTTATTACGAAGTTGCAGCTTAGGGTCTTCCTTTTTAGCCGCTCCATGTAAAGATACGAATGTTGTGGCACTAAGTTTACTAATTTTAGTTTTAATAATATTTTGTGGTTTACTCATTCTATTTAATTGCACTGCTGTGGTAGTGACATAGACACATCTATCACTACATGACATCCCAGTAGATATTGTAAGGTACATTGGGAATTATGCAGAAGTTCTTATAGATATGAATGGTGGTATTAGGTCATCTTATATTTGCTAATACTTAGAGTGGTGATAGAAAGTAGCATCAAAGGCGTGAGATGTTTCGGAATACCATGCTCACTATGGGAAAAGTCGAAGCTTAGCAGGAATTCATAATGGGCCGGTGAGGATTATTTAATAGAATTATTAGTAGTTATTTTTGTTTTAATAAAACTAAGAAGTTTTTGCCGAGCCATTCCTATAAAGATCTTATTATTGGAACTAGTGTGGGGGTAATATTTGTCGTTCATAGGAGCTTAAAGAACCTAAAGCAAAGAAGCGGAATCGATGAGACTGCGTATTTTGGCAAGAGTACTGAATGCACACGGCTGTGTTGGGACTAAACACAAATATGAGCAGACACCGATCCTTAACGAAAGAAGCACCTCTGTACATCGTAACTGATTGCGTACCCATAACTTCTTTGTCCGTATGTCTGTGTCTGGGCTAATTTCTGCTGTAGCTGAACCGATTATGATAAAACAAATATATACTATATTCTTAAATATATAGAGACTACTTTTCTATGAAGAAGTTTAGCATTATATCATCAATATGAAATACTCTATCCTCTAGTGCAATAAAAAAACTGTTATCCTATGAATATTTATTTATAATCTACGTTTATTTTGTACGCCATTTTCGCGTGAATGTTATTGTATTGAATTTTTTATTTTTCTAGTGTTTTAGTATAGTGCTTTATTATAAAATTGTAAGAATAGTTTTTGTGTGAATATAATTTATCTTTTTACGTAAATAATTTCGAGTTATATATATTGAAATAATTGTGATTTTCACGCTGCCGACATTCGCTTGGTATGTTTTTTTCTTGTTATCAAAATACAACAGTCTTTTTGTAATGAACTAAAACCTGACGTTCATAAAGAGAATTTGGTATATATTTTGTAATGCCAAACTTCTTCTTAGAAAAGCAGTCTGCACATATAAGTTTTAATTGTTTTAAGTGCTGCGGGTGGCTACCGTCGCATGCGACCGCTTGGGATTTGCCGGACGCATGCGACAGCATGAGAATTTTAAGGGGCCTGAGGGGTTAATATATTATATATGATATCTCAGTTACTCTAGTTTTATTGAGGATATTCTCATTTCTAAGATTATCACGCAGAGAAACTGAGCATAGCCCTCTCTATAGATCGCTGAGCAACTTTACGCTTCCTCATATGGCTAACCGTGAAGGACCACGTCTCAGACCTATAAGTCATTAATGGTAACACGCACCTGTTGTGCCTGATGAGACGATGTGTCGTATTCGTTCTCGCCTTTCTTGTAAAACGAAACCACCGTACTTCTGCGTTACGCCTCTGAAGTAGTAAAAATATAATTGTATTTCCTACAATTTAGATGACAGAGGTCAGAAAGAAATAAATTTACAGCTTATATACCTTCCATTGTTGGTTACAAGCGTCCTCTCATTTCTGAATGACGTGTATAGCTAAGAAATGTCCGCCGAATTTGATGCCGGACTTCGCATGAAATTTTTTTAATTCCTCAGATATACAGGTTTCCTCACAATGTTTTCCTTCACCACCGAGCACGTGGCACGATCTGCTGATCAGTGCTAGAAATTGCAATTAACAATATGACTGGTGCTAGCTGGGATCGAACCCGGGTTGCCCGCGTACTATAAAATTTACGGCTAGCGCTCTTTTTCTGAGCTACCATGGCTCCAAAAAAATTTAAATCAAAACTATTACTTTATTTATCAATTAATAACTTTTCCAACATGCTAAAGGAAAAAAAAAACAGATTGAATAAAACTAAATTTACGGATTTTTATCAAGTTTATTTCACTACTTTTACTTATTTTTAATTCCCGACGTTTCGGGTGCTTTACAGCAACCATGGTCACGGGGGGGACTGAAATGTTTGACGTCCCAATGTCCTTGTTAGCCCGGCTACCTTCAGTTTTTGAATATTTAATATTTTATAAGCTATCTGTACATTTGGGAAGAATATTTTCGTGGTCTCGCTGCCTGTAGATTCAATGTACTTCTGTTGCCGGATCGTAAGAGTAGCATTTCTAGTGAGGTGCTTGGCATAAGATAGGGGGAATTTGTCGTATATTGGACGCTGTTTATTATTAATGGCAGCATTTTTAGCTAGTTATACGTGGTAGAGCCATGCTGCAGTTATATTAGTAGTATAGTTGTAGCACGAATGGGTCGGCTCGACCGGGGAAGGACCACGCTCTCACAGAATACCAGCGTGAAATAGTAGCTTAATGCTGCTGTATTTCGTATGGTGAGTGTAGAGAACCGGAGACCCTTTTTACTGGAAACGAGACATTCCATCTTAGTCTTCACGGGTGACAACACATCTGCATTTTGATTCGTAATCGAGGATAGATGTAGATGTCTATGGGCCACAGCAACCACTTACCATCAGGTGGACTGTGTGCTTGTTTGTCACCCTATCCTATAAATAAAAAAAAATAGTTCGTCAGCTCGTTCGTTGCCAGGGATGCCGCAGTGCGCCTTTATCCAGAATAGTTCAATGAGTCCACTATTATTTTCTAGTTCAGTGATGTTGTTTTGTATCTCCGCTACAATAGGGTGCAGTGATGATGGATTGCAGATACTTTCAATGGCTGATCTTGAGTCACATAAAATAAAGTTCAGAGTCAGTTAAAATATTAGCTTTAGGATACTTAACGGATTCAGTAATAAACTGTACAGCTTTTAATATTGCAATCAATTCTGCCTGATACACTCTGAGTCTAATTATTACGAAGATAGAAATAGAAAGAAAAATTTAAATCAAAACTATTACTTTATCTATCAATTAATAACTTTTCCAACATGCTAAAGGAAAAAAAAAACAGATTGAATAAAACTAAATTTACGGATTTTTATCGCGTTTATTTCACTACTTTTACTTATTTTTAATGCCCGACGTTTCGGGTGCTTTACAGCAACCATGGTCACGGGGGCACTGAGATGTTTGAAGTCCCAATGTCATTGTTAGCCCGGCTACCTTCAGTTTTTGAATATTTAATATTTTATAAGCTATCTGTACATTTGGGAAGAATATTTTCGTGGTCTCGCTGCCTGTAGATTCAATGTACTTCTGTTGCCAGATCGTAAGAGTAGCATTTCTAGTGAGGTGCTTGGCATAAGATAGGGGGAATTTGTCGTATATTGGACGCTGTTTATTATTAATGGCAGCATTTTTAGCTAGTTATACGTGGTAGAGCCATGCTGCAGTTATATTAGTAGTATAGTTGTAGCACGAATGGGTCGGCTCAACCGGGGAAGGACCACGCTCTCACAGAATACCAGCGTGAAATAGTAGCTTAATGCTGCTGTATTTCGTATGGTGAGTGTAGAGAACCGGAGACCCTTTTTACTGGAAACGAGGCATTCCATCTTAGTCCTCACGGGTGACAACGCATCTGCATTTTGATTCGTAATCGAGGATAGATGTAGACGTCTATGGGCCACAGCAACCACTTACCATCAGGTGGACTGTGTACTTGTTTGTCACCCTATACTATAAATAATTAAAAAATAGTTCGTCAGCTCGTTCGTTGCCAGGGATGCTGCAGTGCGCCTTTATCCAGAATAGTTCAATGAGTCCACTATTATTTTCTAGTTCAGTGATGTTGTTTTGTATCTCCGCTACAATAGGGTGCAGTGATGATGGATTGCAATAGTTTCAATGGCTGATCTTGAGTCACTTAAAATATTAGCTTTAGGATACTCAGCAGATTCAGAAATAAACTGTACAACTTTTAATATTGCAATCAATTCTCCCTGATACACACTGAGTCTAACTATTACGAAGATAACTGTTTTGTGAATAGTGATTAGTCCGAAAAACTGTCTCAAAGACGTAATACAAAAGAATGGAACAATCAAAAGGTAATTAATGTAAAAGCGACAGAAGCATAAAGGCAGGTTGCGGACCGCGAACACCAAAGTTCGTTGATTAGATTCAATGATCTTATATGTAAAAGAGGCATATAAGATCATTGGTTAGATTCAACTATTCGACTACTCTTAAGACAAGCATTTTAAGTTAATCAGGAGTAGTTAAAGTTAATTTTAGTGATGTTAATAGCATAGCTAGTATTTTTTACCAAAAAAATCATCTGCATGGCTACGAAACATGCCAATCCAAAGTTCCCCACATAGTATCCATCCCCAGTAGCCATGCCCACCCGAATACGGCGATACGGCACGTGCTCACAACACACGCATGATCCCTATCGATTTTCGTGGACAAAGTAGTTTATTACAGGTATCACCATCGTATCACAATCGCATACTTCAACAAAGCCAATAACTTATTATATATTTTTATAGTCCTGTGGCATTTAGATATGAAGCTGATTATGCTTGTTGCACTAATAGTGACCGAACTGACATTTTATATAGTTGTTTTTGTTTCGTAGACCTTATTTTTGTATATATGTAGTTTATATATATATATATATATATATATATATATATATATATATATATATATATATATATATATTATATATTATGAGACTATGGTATTTTCAACTGGCGTCCATCACTCGTAGATATCCACCACAATACGCACAAATAGCCGGTGACTACTTAAAGCTGTAAATGAAGTAGTGCTGCTGCGCGCTTACAGCACGCACGCACGGTTAGCCTGTCGTCTCGAAATTCATAGCGCTCATTTTACTTTTCGTTCGTTTTTTATTTTTAGTAGTAATTAGGAAGACCCTACTACCCATCTCCTAATTTGTTTCACTTTGTTCCCTGTTACGACACCCACGGAATGTTAAGAAGAAGTTGGTATTCTTGTAAGAATACCCATTTGCCATTACACGGTTTTTTTTCCTTCTCTGTTATATTTATTTATTTATTTACACTTTATTGTACTGAAGGTACAAACGGCGGACTTAATGCCATATGGCATTTTCTACCAGCCAACTGGAAAGTTAGTGGGAGATGTATGTACTGCAGTGGGCTAGAATGAAACCTAAAATTGATAAATTTCACATACACATACACCCTCACCCCCCTCCACACACACACAAACACACCACAGATATACATACTCATAGCTCGAACTTAATTAAATATATATAAGGATCTAATAGATTAAATGTTATAGATTATTTATATATTTTTGTGTCAGATGAACCCAAATAATGTTCCTTTACATTTGTTTTCAAAATCCATTTGTTGGGGGATTTTCTTATTGAAGAATTTTCTTCTAGGGGAAGCGCATTCCAGAGTCTTACAGCTGTAACAGCGAAAGAGTTTATATATTTATTTGTTAATACAAATTTAAAAGTCACTTCAGAGATGATAAAAATCTAACCAGTAATATACTACGATAAATAAGTAAATTGTACAAAATATATTCTGAATTAAAAAAACAATCTGAAAGCTCAAGTTGTGCCAAAGCGATGTTTCGAAAAAAATCAGCAGAGGAAATTCAGCGGGCGAGTCAATAAGTTATGATTTACTTTGCAAGCGGTGTCAACCAAATTCTGTTGGCTATTAAAATGGCAGCTTTGAAAATTGTGTACGTTAGTAAAAACTATTTTATTCTATGCTTTCATACTGTAAGACTACTGAAGGCTAGTCGCGAACAGCCTCTTTGTCTTTATGTGTATACTATAGTACTACTAAGACTGTGAGTATATCTCTCTACTAAAAAAAATTACTCTCCACGGATTTATTTTGTTTATTATAAGACAGTGCTAATCTTCAATCCACCTGGTGGTAGCGCAAGTATCGTGACAAAAGCCTATTTCTAGCCAGTCTTGCCTTGAAGACGCGTAATCTGATGAAACACAGGCGCCTATAGATTATTCCACTTTTTAGCTGCAAGCGTTACGAAAGACGAAGCAAACCTTTTGGTGGAATATCGACAAGTTATAACTAGATATAATGAAGACTTTTTATGAAAGTTCCATACTTTAGAGTTTCTAAACCGATGATAGATGTAGAAATAAATGTCCATGGGCTGTGTGCTCGTTTGTTACCCTTATTCTGTAAAATAAATGTAAAACTATTTTATGGGAATCTTTTTATTTACAAATATTTTTTGTTTATTTATGCCTAATAACAAAATAATTGAGGTTGACGAAAGTATCACTCCGCTCTTATAGCTACCACTGTCGAAGGCTACACAGAAAATACATCACTTGATTACGGTACATGGGTATCATATGAGGTAACTATAGTATATGCCAGAAAGATCTTATTGCAAATCGGCAACGGTATGTAGTTAATCAAAGGAATCCATTACATATAAATTGAGAGCTCTCTATCCAGCAGTGGACATGATTATAAATATAAGAATGAACATTTTATTAATAATATAGCACAATCTGTTGGTGTTCTTTTTTTTAAAACGTATTTGGTAAGTCTTACTAAAATTCTCGACCTTTCTAATTCTTTTAAAGTGGAGTATTTAATTCAATTTGGAACTTTTACCTGAGCGGTCTCGCGCGAATGGAATATTTTAACGCTAAGTATCTTGTAAGAATTTTATGTTTTATTTATGGTAGCCAAATTTTTTACGCCTATATAGCAATAATTTATTTGTTTTTGGTTAAATCTACATGGGGGTAAGAATGAATAAGATTTTAAATAAATTCCTAGAAATCTGTTTTTATTCGGAAAATAAAGCAGCTTGTGTTGGCGATGCTAGAGATGGAGAAGAAACATTTTTAGTCTTTTTTCTGTTTGCCTATCTGCTTGCTCGTGCATCGCGTGTAAGTAAAGAGAAAATTTCAAGACCATTATTTTCGTTTTTAGCTCATAGTCTTACTTCTAAATACATTTAGTTTCAATAGGTTATTACGAAGTTGCAGCTTAGGGTCTTCCTTTTTAGCCGCTCCATGTAAAGATACGAATGTTGTGGCACTAAGTTTACTAATTTTAGTTTTAATAATATTTTGTGGTTTACTCATTCTATTTAATTGCACTGCTGTGGTAGTGACATAGACACATCTATCACTACATGACATCCCAGTAGATATTGTAAGGTACATTGGGAATTATGCAGAAGTTCTTATAGATATGAATGGTGGTATTAGGTCATCTTATATTTGCTAATACTTAGAGTGGTGATAGAAAGTAGCATCAAAGGCGTGAGATGTTTCGGAATACCATGCTCACTATGGGAAAAGTCGAAGCTTAGCAGGAATTCATAATGGGCCGGTGAGGATTATTTAATAGAATTATTAGTAGTTATTTTTGTTTTAATAAAACTAAGAAGTTTTTGCCGAGCCATTCCTATAAAGATCTTATTATTGGAACTAGTGTGGGGGTAATATTTGTCGTTCATAGGAGCTTAAAGAACCTAAAGCAAAGAAGCGGAATCGATGAGACTGCGTATTTTGGCAAGAGTACTGAATGCACACGGCTGTGTTGGGACTAAACACAAATATGAGCAGACACCGATCCTTAACGAAAGAAGCACCTCTGTACATCGTAACTGATTGCGTACCCATAACTTCTTTGTCCGTATGTCTGTGTCTGGGCTAATTTCTGCTGTAGCTGAACCGATTATGATAAAACAAATATATACTATATTCTTAAATATATAGAGACTACTTTTCTATGAAGAAGTTTAGCATTATATCATCAATATGAAATACTCTATCCTCTAGTGCAATAAAAAAACTGTTATCCTATGAATATTTATTTATAATCTACGTTTATTTTGTACGCCATTTTCGCGTGAATGTTATTGTATTGAATTTTTGATTTTTCTAGTGTTTTAGTATAGTGCTTTATTATAAAATTGTAAGAATAGTTTTTGTGTGAATATAATTTATCTTTTTACGTAAATAATTTCGAGTTATATATATTGAAATAATTGTGATTTTCACGCTGCCGACATTCGCTTGGTATGTTTTTTTCTTGTTATCAAAATACAACAGTCTTTTTGTAATGAACTAAAACCTGACGTTCATAAAGAGAATTTGGTATATATTTTGTAATGCCAAACTTCTTCTTAGAAAAGCAGTCTGCACATATAAGTTTTAATTGTTTTAAGTGCTGCGGGTGGCTACCGTCGCATGCGACCGCTTGGGATTTGCCGGACGCATGCGACAGCATGAGAATTTTAAGGGGCCTGAGGGGTTAATATATTATATATGATATCTCAGTTACTCTAGTTTTATTGAGGATATTCTCATTTCTAAGATTATCACGCAGAGAAACTGAGCATAGCCCTCTCTATAGATCGCTGAGCAACTTTACGCTTCCTCATATGGCTAACCGTGAAGGACCACGTCTCAGACCTATAAGTCATTAATGGTAACACGCACCTGTTGTGCCTGATGAGACGATGTGTCGTATTCGTTCTCGCCTTTCTTGTAAAACGAGACCACCGTACTTCTGCGTTACGCCTCTGAAGTAGTAAAAATATAATTGTATTTCCTACAATTTAGATGACAGAGGTCAGAAAGAAATAAATTTACAGCTTATATACCTTCCATTGTTGGTTACAAGCGTCCTCTCATTTCTGAATGACGTGTATAGCTAAGAAATGTCCGCCGAATTTGATGCCGGACTTCGCATGAAATTTTTTTAATTCCTCAGATATACAGGTTTCCTCACAATGTTTTCCTTCACCACCGAGCACGTGGCACGATCTGCTGATCAGTGCTAGAAATTGCAATTAACAATATGACTGGTGCTAGCTGGGATCGAACCCGGGTTGCCCGCGTACTATAAAATTTACGGCTAGCGCTCTTTTTCTGAGCTACCATGGCTCCAAAAAAATTTAAATCAAAACTATTACTTTATTTATCAATTAATAACTTTTCCAACATGCTAAAGGAAAAAAAAACAGATTGAATAAAACTAAATTTACGGATTTTTATCAAGTTTATTTCACTACTTTTACTTATTTTTAATTCCCGACGTTTCGGGTGCTTTACAGCAACCATGGTCACGGGGGGGACTGAAATGTTTGACGTCCCAATGTCCTTGTTAGCCCGGCTACCTTCAGTTTTTGAATATTTAATATTTTATAAGCTATCTGTACATTTGGGAAGAATATTTTCGTGGTCTCGCTGCCTGTAGATTCAATGTACTTCTGTTGCCGGATCGTAAGAGTAGCATTTCTAGTGAGGTGCTTGGCATAAGATAGGGGGAATTTGTCGTATATTGGACGCTGTTTATTATTAATGGCAGCATTTTTAGCTAGTTATACGTGGTAGAGCCATGCTGCAGTTATATTAGTAGTATAGTTGTAGCACGAATGGGTCGGCTCGACCGGGGAAGGACCACGCTCTCACAGAATACCAGCGTGAAATAGTAGCTTAATGCTGCTGTATTTCGTATGGTGAGTGTAGAGAACCGGAGACCCTTTTTACTGGAAACGAGACATTCCATCTTAGTCTTCACGGGTGACAACACATCTGCATTTTGATTCGTAATCGAGGATAGATGTAGATGTCTATGGGCCACAGCAACCACTTACCATCAGGTGGACTGTGTGCTTGTTTGTCACCCTATCCTATAAATAAAAAAAAATAGTTCGTCAGCTCGTTCGTTGCCAGGGATGCCGCAGTGCGCCTTTATCCAGAATAGTTCAATGAGTCCACTATTATTTTCTAGTTCAGTGATGTTGTTTTGTATCTCCGCTACAATAGGGTGCAGTGATGATGGATTGCAGATACTTTCAATGGCTGATCTTGAGTCACATAAAATAAAGTTCAGAGTCAGTTAAAATATTAGCTTTAGGATACTTAACGGATTCAGTAATAAACTGTACAGCTTTTAATATTGCAATCAATTCTGCCTGATACACTCTGAGTCTAATTATTACGAAGATAGAAATAGAAAGAAAAATTTAAATCAAAACTATTACTTTATCTATCAATTAATAACTTTTCCAACATGCTAAAGGAAAAAAAAACAGATTGAATAAAACTAAATTTACGGATTTTTATCGCGTTTATTTCACTACTTTTACTTATTTTTAATGCCCGACGTTTCGGGTGCTTTACAGCAACCATGGTCACGGGGGCACTGAGATGTTTGAAGTCCCAATGTCATTGTTAGCCCGGCTACCTTCAGTTTTTGAATATTTAATATTTTATAAGCTATCTGTACATTTGGGAAGAATATTTTCGTGGTCTCGCTGCCTGTAGATTCAATGTACTTCTGTTGCCAGATCGTAAGAGTAGCATTTCTAGTGAGGTGCTTGGCATAAGATAGGGGGAATTTGTCGTATATTGGACGCTGTTTATTATTAATGGCAGCATTTTTAGCTAGTTATACGTGGTAGAGCCATGCTGCAGTTATATTAGTAGTATAGTTGTAGCACGAATGGGTCGGCTCAACCGGGGAAGGACCACGCTCTCACAGAATACCAGCGTGAAATAGTAGCTTAATGCTGCTGTATTTCGTATGGTGAGTGTAGAGAACCGGAGACCCTTTTTACTGGAAACGAGGCATTCCATCTTAGTCCTCACGGGTGACAACGCATCTGCATTTTGATTCGTAATCGAGGATAGATGTAGACGTCTATGGGCCACAGCAACCACTTACCATCAGGTGGACTGTGTACTTGTTTGTCACCCTATACTATAAATAATTAAAAAATAGTTCGTCAGCTCGTTCGTTGCCAGGGATGCTGCAGTGCGCCTTTATCCAGAATAGTTCAATGAGTCCACTATTATTTTCTAGTTCAGTGATGTTGTTTTGTATCTCCGCTACAATAGGGTGCAGTGATGATGGATTGCAATAGTTTCAATGGCTGATCTTGAGTCACTTAAAATATTAGCTTTAGGATACTCAGCAGATTCAGAAATAAACTGTACAACTTTTAATATTGCAATCAATTCTCCCTGATACACACTGAGTCTAACTATTACGAAGATAACTGTTTTGTGAATAGTGATTAGTCCGAAAAACTGTCTCAAAGACGTAATACAAAAGAATGGAACAATCAAAAGGTAATTAATGTAAAAGCGACAGAAGCATAAAGGCAGGTTGCGGACCGCGAACACCAAAGTTCGTTGATTAGATTCAATGATCTTATATGTAAAAGAGGCATATAAGATCATTGGTTAGATTCAACTATTCGACTACTCTTAAGACAAGCATTTTAAGTTAATCAGGAGTAGTTAAAGTTAATTTTAGTGATGTTAATAGCATAGCTAGTATTTTTTACCAAAAAAATCATCTGCATGGCTACGAAACATGCCAATCCAAAGTTCCCCACATAGTATCCATCCCCAGTAGCCATGCCCACCCGAATACGGCGATACGGCACGTGCTCACAACACACGCATGATCCCTATCGATTTTCGTGGACAAAGTAGTTTATTACAGGTATCACCATCGTATCACAATCGCATACTTCAACAAAGCCAATAACTTATTATATATTTTTATAGTCCTGTGGCATTTAGATATGAAGCTGATTATGCTTGTTGCACTAATAGTGACCGAACTGACATTTTATATAGTTGTTTTTGTTTCGTAGACCTTATTTTTGTATATATGTAGTTTATATATATATATATATATATATATATATATATATATATATTATATATTATGAGACTATGGTATTTTCAACTGGCGTCCATCACTCGTAGATATCCACCACAATACGCACAAATAGCCGGTGACTACTTAAAGCTGTAAATGAAGTAGTGCTGCTGCGCGCTTACAGCACGCACGCACGGTTAGCCTGTCGTCTCGAAATTCATAGCGCTCATTTTACTTTTCGTTCGTTTTTTATTTTTAGTAGTAATTAGGAAGACCCTACTACCCATCTCCTAATTTGTTTCACTTTGTTCCCTGTTACGACACCCACGGAATGTTAAGAAGAAGTTGGTATTCTTGTAAGAATACCCATTTGCCATTACACGGTTTTTTTTCCTTCTCTGTTATATTTATTTATTTATTTACACTTTATTGTACTGAAGGTACAAACGGCGGACTTAATGCCATATGGCATTTTCTACCAGCCAACTGGAAAGTTAGTGGGAGATGTATGTACTGCAGTGGGCTAGAATGAAACCTAAAATTGATAAATTTCACATACACATACACCCTCACCCCCCTCCACACACACACAAACACACCACAGATATACATACTCATAGCTCGAACTTAATTAAATATATATAAGGATCTAATAGATTAAATGTTATAGATTATTTATATATTTTTGTGTCAGATGAACCCAAATAATGTTCCTTTACATTTGTTTTCAAAATCCATTTGTTGGGGGATTTTCTTATTGAAGAATTTTCTTCTAGGGGAAGCGCATTCCAGAGTCTTACAGCTGTAACAGCGAAAGAGTTTATATATTTATTTGTTAATACAAATTTAAAAGTCACTTCAGAGATGATAAAAATCTAACCAGTAATATACTACGATAAATAAGTAAATTGTACAAAATATATTCTGAATTAAAAAAACAATCTGAAAGCTCAAGTTGTGCCAAAGCGATGTTTCGAAAAAAATCAGCAGAGGAAATTCAGCGGGCGAGTCAATAAGTTATGATTTACTTTGCAAGCGGTGTCAACCAAATTCTGTTGGCTATTAAAATGGCAGCTTTGAAAATTGTGTACGTTAGTAAAAACTATTTTATTCTATGCTTTCATACTGTAAGACTACTGAAGGCTAGTCGCGAACAGCCTCTTTGTCTTTATGTGTATACTATAGTACTACTAAGACTGTGAGTATATCTCTCTACTAAAAAAAATTACTCTCCACGGATTTATTTTGTTTATTATAAGACAGTGCTAATCTTCAATCCACCTGGTGGTAGCGCAAGTATCGTGACAAAAGCCTATTTCTAGCCAGTCTTGCCTTGAAGACGCGTAATCTGATGAAACACAGGCGCCTATAGATTATTCCACTTTTTAGCTGCAAGCGTTACGAAAGACGAAGCAAACCTTTTGGTGGAATATCGACAAGTTATAACTAGATATAATGAAGACTTTTTATGAAAGTTCCATACTTTAGAGTTTCTAAACCGATGATAGATGTAGAAATAAATGTCCATGGGCTGTGTGCTCGTTTGTTACCCTTATTCTGTAAAATAAATGTAAAACTATTTTATGGGAATCTTTTTATTTACAAATATTTTTTGTTTATTTATGCCTAATAACAAAATAATTGAGGTTGACGAAAGTATCACTCCGCTCTTATAGCTACCACTGTCGAAGGCTACACAGAAAATACATCACTTGATTACGGTACATGGGTATCATATGAGGTAACTATAGTATATGCCAGAAAGATCTTATTGCAAATCGGCAACGGTATGTAGTTAATCAAAGGAATCCATTACATATAAATTGAGAGCTCTCTATCCAGCAGTGGACATGATTATAAATATAAGAATGAACATTTTATTAATAATATAGCACAATCTGTTGGTGTTCTTTTTTTTAAAACGTATTTGGTAAGTCTTACTAAAATTCTCGACCTTTCTAATTCTTTTAAAGTGGAGTATTTAATTCAATTTGGAACTTTTACCTGAGCGGTCTCGCGCGAATGGAATATTTTAACGCTAAGTATCTTGTAAGAATTTTATGTTTTATTTATGGTAGCCAAATTTTTTACGCCTATATAGCAATAATTTATTTGTTTTTGGTTAAATCTACATGGGGGTAAGAATGAATAAGATTTTAAATAAATTCCTAGAAATCTGTTTTTATTCGGAAAATAAAGCAGCTTGTGTTGGCGATGCTAGAGATGGAGAAGAAACATTTTTAGTCTTTTTTCTGTTTGCCTATCTGCTTGCTCGTGCATCGCGTGTAAGTAAAGAGAAAATTTCAAGACCATTATTTTCGTTTTTAGCTCATAGTCTTACTTCTAAATACATTTAGTTTCAATAGGTTATTACGAAGTTGCAGCTTAGGGTCTTCCTTTTTAGCCGCTCCATGTAAAGATACGAATGTTGTGGCACTAAGTTTACTAATTTTAGTTTTAATAATATTTTGTGGTTTACTCATTCTATTTAATTGCACTGCTGTGGTAGTGACATAGACACATCTATCACTACATGACATCCCAGTAGATATTGTAAGGTACATTGGGAATTATGCAGAAGTTCTTATGAATGGTGGTATTAGGTCATCTTATATTTGCTAATACTTAGAGTGGTGATAGAAAGTAGCATCAAAGGCGTGAGATGTTTCGGAATACCATGCTCACTATGGGAAAAGTCGAAGCTTAGCAGGAATTCATAATGGGCCGGTGAGGATTATTTAATAGAATTATTAGTAGTTATTTTTGTTTTAATAAAACTAAGAAGTTTTTGCCGAGCCATTCCTATAAAGATCTTATTATTGGAACTAGTGTGGGGGTAATATTTGTCGTTCATAGGAGCTTAAAGAACCTAAAGCAAAGAAGCGGAATCGATGAGACTGCGTATTTTGGCAAGAGTACTGAATGCACACGGCTGTGTTGGGACTAAACACAAATATGAGCAGACACCGATCCTTAACGAAAGAAGCACCTCTGTACATCGTAACTGATTGCGTACCCATAACTTCTTTGTCCGTATGTCTGTGTCTGGGCTAATTTCTGCTGTAGCTGAACCGATTATGATAAAACAAATATATACTATATTCTTAAATATATAGAGACTACTTTTCTATGAAGAAGTTTAGCATTATATCATCAATATGAAATACTCTATCCTCTAGTGCAATAAAAAAACTGTTATCCTATGAATATTTATTTATAATCTACGTTTATTTTGTACGCCATTTTCGCGTGAATGTTATTGTATTGAATTTTTGATTTTTCTAGTGTTTTAGTATAGTGCTTTATTATAAAATTGTAAGAATAGTTTTTGTGTGAATATAATTTATCTTTTTACGTAAATAATTTCGAGTTATATATATTGAAATAATTGTGATTTTCACGCTGCCGACATTCGCTTGGTATGTTTTTTTCTTGTTATCAAAATACAACAGTCTTTTTGTAATGAACTAAAACCTGACGTTCATAAAGAGAATTTGGTATATATTTTGTAATGCCAAACTTCTTCTTAGAAAAGCAGTCTGCACATATAAGTTTTAATTGTTTTAAGTGCTGCGGGTGGCTACCGTCGCATGCGACCGCTTGGGATTTGCCGGACGCATGCGACAGCATGAGAATTTTAAGGGGCCTGAGGGGTTAATATATTATATATGATATCTCAGTTACTCTAGTTTTATTGAGGATATTCTCATTTCTAAGATTATCACGCAGAGAAACTGAGCATAGCCCTCTCTATAGATCGCTGAGCAACTTTACGCTTCCTCATATGGCTAACCGTGAAGGACCACGTCTCAGACCTATAAGTCATTAATGGTAACACGCACCTGTTGTGCCTGATGAGACGATGTGTCGTATTCGTTCTCGCCTTTCTTGTAAAACGAGACCACCGTACTTCTGCGTTACGCCTCTGAAGTAGTAAAAATATAATTGTATTTCCTACAATTTAGATGACAGAGGTCAGAAAGAAATAAATTTACAGCTTATATACCTTCCATTGTTGGTTACAAGCGTCCTCTCATTTCTGAATGACGTGTATAGCTAAGAAATGTCCGCCGAATTTGATGCCGGACTTCGCATGAAATTTTTTTAATTCCTCAGATATACAGGTTTCCTCACAATGTTTTCCTTCACCACCGAGCACGTGGCACGATCTGCTGATCAGTGCTAGAAATTGCAATTAACAATATGACTGGTGCTGGCTGGGATCGAACCCGGGTTGCCCGCGTACTATAAAATTTACGGCTAGCGCTCTTCTTCTGAGCTACCATGGCTCCAAAAAAATTTAAATCAAAACTATTACTTTATTTATCAATTAATAACTTTTCCAACATGCTAAAGGAAAAAAAAACAGATTGAATAAAACTAAATTTACGGATTTTTATCAAGTTTATTTCACTACTTTTACTTATTTTTAATTCCCGACGTTTCGGGTGCTTTACAGCAACCATGGTCACGGGGGGGACTGAAATGTTTGACGTCCCAATGTCCTTGTTAGCCCGGCTACCTTCAGTTTTTGAATATTTAATATTTTATAAGCTATCTGTACATTTGGGAAGAATATTTTCGTGGTCTCGCTGCCTGTAGATTCAATGTACTTCTGTTGCCGGATCGTAAGAGTAGCATTTCTAGTGAGGTGCTTGGCATAAGATAGGGGGAATTTGTCGTATATTGGACGCTGTTTATTATTAATGGCAGCATTTTTAGCTAGTTATACGTGGTAGAGCCATGCTGCAGTTATATTAGTAGTATAGTTGTAGCACGAATGGGTCGGCTCGACCGGGGAAGGACCACGCTCTCACAGAATACCAGCGTGAAATAGTAGCTTAATGCTGCTGTATTTTGTATGGTGAGTGTAGAGAACCGGAGACCCTTTTTACTGGAAACGAGACATTCCATCTTAGTCTTCACGGGTGACAACACATCTGCATTTTGATTCGTAATCGAGGATAGATGTAGATGTCTATGGGCCACAGCAACCACTTACCATCAGGTGGACTGTGTGCTTGTTTGTCACCCTATCCTATAAATAAAAAAAATAGTTCGTCAGCTCGTTCGTTGCCAGGGATGCCGCAGTGCGCCTTTATCCAGAATAGTTCAATGAGTCCACTATTATTTTCTAGTTCAGTGATGTTGTTTTGTATCTCCGCTACAATAGGGTGCAGTGATGATGGATTGCAGATACTTTCAATGGCTGATCTTGAGTCACATAAAATAAAGTTCAGAGTCAGTTAAAATATTAGCTTTAGGATACTTAACGGATTCAGTAATAAACTGTACAGCTTTTAATATTGCAATCAATTCTGCCTGATACACTCTGAGTCTAATTATTACGAAGATAGAAATAGAAAGAAAAATTTAAATCAAAACTATTACTTTATTTATCAATTAATAACTTTTCCAACATGCTAAAGGAAAAAAAACAGATTGAATAAAACTAAATTTACGGATTTTTATCGCGTTTATTTCACTACTTTTACTTATTTTTAATGCCCGACGTTTCGGGTGCTTTACAGCACCCATGGTCACGGGGGGGACTGAGATGTTTGACGTCCCAATGTCATTGTTAGCCCGGCTACCTTCAGTTTTTGAATATTAATTTTTGGTCCGATTTACGCAAAACGAACTTACAGTATCTTGAAGTCTTGCAGCGGTATGCTTGGGTTGGGGTTTAATTTTGTTAATTATAGAATCCCAATCAGATGGCAGCACCCAACCATCTTCTCTATTGAAATTAGGATGTTTTTTTAATTTCAATAGCCTCGCGTATCATCCTTGGTAGGAATCGGTGTTCTTTTGCGAGGACTTGTGGTTTTTCAAATTTGATGTAATGGTGGGGACGATCTTGAACACGTTCACAGACTGCAGACTTCCCGGAGCATCGGTGCTTCACGTCAGCTATATGTTCTTTCACGCGGGTTTTTATGGATCTTTTTGTTTGACCTATGTATGAGAGACCACATTCACAATCTAACTTGTACACTCCTGCATTTTTATTTAATTATCATGCAAAATCACAGTTGAAAAATGGACATGTATATATTGTTTATTCTATTGCAAAATCTTCAAAATCGTTAATATTTTGGGAATAACTAATAGGGGTCAGTGTTAAAGCTTGTGGTTGTGAATACCCAGAGAAAACTTGTGAGTCGGTGGAATAATTTAGTGGAGAAGGTGTGGATGGGACCAGTGAAGTATGGGAATTAACGGAGGAAATCGGAGAATAGTCTCTATATTGGTGCAGCTGTGACTGGATACCGATTAATTTCTTCTAGAAGAACCAACACTTTTATTCTAAAGGCGCTCATTTGTTCATCCGAAAGACTTTGTATGTCGGGTTGCAAGCTCAGAAGGAACATTTTTCGTGGATCATCTTCATTAGGTTCTTTGGTTTTTAGCCAGTCCACAAAAGCCTTATCAGCTTCGTTATTAACAGGTTTAATTCGTTTTTTTTTGTTTTTGGAACAACGACGACGGCTTTTCAACATGGGAAAGAGTTTTTGAATTAGTTTCTTCCGTAATATTCCTGTTAGAATCAACGTCCCGCTCTTCGGTAGACGCAGGTTCCTGATTGAGAGGCGATAAATCACTTACTTACTTACTTACTTATCTTCACGCACAATCCCTAACGGGGTAGCCAGAGAGAACAGATCGCCAAGTGTCACGATCCTTACATACCTCTTTCGCTTCTTTCAGGTTCATTAACTTCTTCATACATGCACGTCTAGGTATCCGAGTACTCTTGACCCTCCCCTCTTCGAGCAATTTGCTCACATGGTCTTCGAAAGTTCACTTACTTACTTACTTACTTATCTTCACGCACAATCCCTAACGGGGTAGCCAGAGAGAACAGATCGCCAAGTGTCACGATCCTTACATACCTCTTTCGCTTCTTTCAGGTTCATTAACTTCTTCATACATGCACGTCTAGGTATCCGAGTACTCTTGACCCTCCCCTCTTCGAGCAATTTGCTCACATGGTCTTCGAAAGTTAGTTTCGGTCTACCCCGACACCTTTTAAGATTTACTTTCGCTCTATATATTTTCTTCACCATTCGGTCTTCACTCATTCGTTCAACGTGCCCAAACCATTGGAGTACGCCCCTATCAATTTTTGTGATAAGGTCATCTTTCAATCCTGCCATATTGCGAATCTCTTCGTTTCGCTTTCGGTCGGTTATGGTAACGCCACACATTTTACGAAGAGATCGCATCTCCACTGCATTCAACTTGCTTTTATGCTTCTTCTGGCATACCCAGGTTTCGCTGCCATATAACAAAGTCGGTACCAACACTGCGTTATGTATTGCAAGGCGTGCACTCTTCACCACACCTTGCCTTTTTACTAATGCATTCAGGGCACCATTGACTTTGTTTCCGGCAGCGACACGCCTATCCACATCCAAATCACTTCTTCCATTCCGGCTGAAAGCACTCCCCAAGTATACAATTTCATTTATCTGTTCTAGACATTCTTGATTTACCCATATTTCACATTTCGTTCTCTCTTCGTTCCTTTTCAAATACCAGAACCTTAGTTTTATTAGCATTCAAACGGAGCCCTTTAATTTCACATTCCTCTTTCATACGCGTGACTAATGCCTGCAGTTCTGCTTCTGATGGTGCAATAAGCACTGCATCATCAGCATACAGCAGACAACTTTTATGTCACCCAATTTCACACCCAAACAGCTATCTTTCAGCTTCTGTAAACAGCTGTCGAGATACAGTATGAACAGCCAGGAAGACATGACACAACCCTGTTTTACGCCCGCTTGGACGCTAAACATGGGTAACAGGTCATGCCCTACCCGCACACAGGCTTTACAGTCATAGTAAAGTGACTGCACAGCCCTTAACAATCGACCATCCACACCATATCCCGGCAACAGTTCCCACATTTTCTTCCTTATAACCTTATCAAATGCTTTCTCCAGATTCACAAAAGCACAGAAAATCCTCTGGTTAACACTCAGAAGCTTCTCCGTGATCATGCGGAGAGAAAACATTTGATCCGTGCATCCTCTTCCAGGTCTAAATCCGCATTGTGCCTCCCATAAGAAACTTTCCGATTTCTCTTGCATCCTACGTGTCAAAACATTCGAGTAAACTTTACTTGCTAAACTGGTCAAGCTGATCGCCCGATAGCACCCGCAGTCAAAATGTGAACCTTTACCTTTATATAAAGGCACAATGACTGCGGATCGCCAATCATCCGGGACATCTCCCGTCCGCCAGCACAAATTTCACAGCAGATGAAAGCTGTCCCAGACGCGAGGCCCAGCGTACTTGACCATTTCAGCAGTAACTCTGTCTAGTCCCGCAGCCTTACCACATTTCAAACTTCGAATCGCACGTTCAATCTCTTTCATGCTGATGACCTCAGTGTTATCGAGGTCCGTGTCTGGCGTGCCAGTCACGGCGTCACCCCCGGATCCTTCACTAAGATTATGACACGCATACATTTCTCTATAAAATTCACTCCATCGCTGCATGACGTCCAATTTTTCTGAGAGGACGTCATTGGTTCTCGAAAGCACTTTGTTCATTCTTAAGGCTGTCGCACCACTCCGTTACCTTCCACCCTCTTTCCAGAAGAGTTTGGAGTTTTCCTTAAAGTTGCGCGACAACCTCTCGTCCGCTTCTATTCTGCACCTTTCACGTACTTCCTCAATCAATGTTTTCGCACGAACTTTCTGCAGCTTATATCTTTCTTTCATCTTCTCTCTCATATGCTCATCGTTACTAGAGGCTAAGTAGTCTAACCATGCTTTTTTCTTCTTTTTTACAGCTTCTCTCACTTCATCATTCCACCATGCATCTCTTCTTTTACTACTACCTTTTTTTGTCGTTCCACATACTTCTTCCGCTGCACTTACCATTCCATCCCTAAGGTTCTGCCATGTTCTCTCCACACATTCTTTCCTGCCGTCGATGGTGTCAAGCTTTTCGGCTACCCTCGTGTGATATTTGTCCCTAGTTATTAACAGGTTTAATTCGTTTTTTTTTGTTTTTGGAACAACGACGACGGCTTTTCAACATGGGAAAGAGTTTCTGAATTAGTTTCTTCCGTAATATTCCTGTTAGAATCAACGTCCCGCTCTTCGGTAGACGCAGGTTCCTGATTGAGAGGCGATAATTCAGAATTTGTTAAATTTCCATTTTCTTCAACGTGAATGACTGGTTTTACGTATGGTAATATAAACTACATCTTATCGTGTAAATAGTATTTTTTCTGGTTGTAGCCGATCCACTAGCCTTCAGTTTTAAACTTCGAACAAAACCGTTTCTAATATTTTTCTATTTTTCCTTCCAGTCGTTTACTGAAACAAACAGATTTTCATTACATCTAAATACTAAGGTATAAACTTGAGGATTTTCTATTCACAAATATATATTTAAAAGATTGACGTGCGGCTATTAAACTCAATCAAAAACAAAAACGATACTCAATACACCTAAGTTGACCACCTATGAAATGTTTAGATGTTACGTTTCATCATTCTAGTTGGCAACCGACAATAACTAGTAAGACGACGTTTTGACGATTCGTAGTACGTAATCTAGATGTAGTGACCATCGCTTTCATTGATAACTGACAAAATAGCTCTGCTGTATTTTGTGCACAATAAACTGATAATAAAATAAACAAAATATAATTTATTTTCAGGTATTTAGCTACAGGCTGTTCGTTTCAAGCATTAGGACTTTACTTTGCCCGAGGAGAATGTACTCTGAAATGAATGTGTCACGCGTAATATCAGAAACGACTAAAATAATATGCAATCCATTGAAAGATACGTACATGTCTATACCAACTACTGATGAATGGAAAGAAATTGCAAAAAAGTCTTATGAACTTTGGAATCTACCCAATTGCTTGGGTTCTGTTCGCGACGGCCTAACAACGCTAAGAAACGAAGTTATAAAGAATATTGTTTTTTGTATTAATAATGAAATTACCGACAAAACTGGATGAAAACGTGTATTAATATAGTTGTGTAACATATTTATAACTCTTAGTATATTTGTATAGAATGTCGTTTTGATAACAAGTAATATAAACAACTTTTATTATATACCAAAAAATCGACCAATCACAGCGCGTCTTATCGTGGAAAAGTTTTAATTAACTGCGTAATAGTTCATACTAAAATAAGGAAAATAATTTTATGTTCTAAAAGAGTTATAAATATGACATTCAATTAGCATATGGCTTATAGATTAAAGAAGTGTAGGGATAACAAGTAATATAAACAACTTTTATTATATACCAAAAAATCGACCAATCACAGCGCGTCTTATCGTGGAAAAGTTTTTAATTAACTGCGTAATAGTTCATACTAAAATAAGGAAAATAATTTTATGTTCTAAAAGAGTTATAAATATGACATTCAATTAGCATATGGCTTATAGATTAAAGAAGTGTAGGGATATTTTTGTATAATTAAACGCATTTCGTAGTTATAGAAAAAAACAAAGAATTAATATACCCAAATATTATGAAAATTTTGGAAATTTCGTTTAATAACTTTTTACAATGTTAATATTTTGAGTAACCTTTATGATACACTAATAAAGTACCAGACTACCGATTTAATGATGTATAGCATGTTAGTGTAGCAATTAGTTTTGTATAGAAAATATTGCAATTTATGCCATTTGTATAGTGAAAAGTTTATGCAATAAAGAGGCAAACGGAAAATGGCAAGCGGCTCACTGCAAAGTATTGCCAAAGTCTACCTTAGGGGCTCGGGACCCAGTACCAGTAGTAGTGTGAAGAACTACCAGTGACAGTGAAGTGAAGTGAGTGGTATCCGGTGGTAGCTGAAGTGACTAGTAGTTATAGTGAATAGTGAAAGTGTTAGCTAGCCGAAAAAGGTCGTAACTGACATTCGCAGTTACATATCGTGAAAGTGTTAGCTAGCCGAAAAAGGTCGTAACTGATATTCGCAGTTACATATTATAGTGAAAGTGGTAACTGATATCCGCAGTTACACAAATGATAAAATCAACTAGTTTAGTTGATAATAGCTGCTAGTCAGTAGTGTTAGAAAACCAGCTACTACCAATAGATATTTGATACCACCGTACAATTTAAAGAAATCTTTCGAAATATACAGTGACCAACCAATAGTGAACAACCGTAGTTTAACAACCGTGATCAATAGTTATAGTTATAAAATTTCGCGACTAATCAATCAGTTGAACCGCTGGCCACTACCTTGCTATTTGTATTTGTTAATCGTGCATTTTGATTTGAACCACAGTCCACAATACCTCAGCGGCACCCACAAAGACGGCGGTGAAAGTACCCACCGGAACCTATAGGTGTAGGACGTGAGCGACTCGCGAAGTATCTTCGACAACATTTACTCCGGAGAGTTTCGCCCGTCCGGCACATTCGTTGGTCCTTCGAGCCGGATATATCCGTTTGTATTTCGGAACCGGGTAAATAGTCACCACCGTATTAAAACCGCAGAATTTTTCAGATTCAAGATGCCGATCACCCGTTCGCAAGGAAGGGAAGCCAAGGCGTGGACCGTCGGTCTGGAAGGAGGTTTGTCGGCCAGTAACGCCGCCGTCCACCACCAGATGCCACCACGCTCACCGTCAACGGTGGAGGGCGCTGAGGCGCCATGCTGCCCCCCCGAGGGGGGGATACCCCTGCCCGCACCGGCCACTACGGCCCGGACAACGAAGCAGAGGGAACATATAGAAGACAACGATGACTTTAGCCGTGCATCATCGCCAACAGCCCGGGAAGACACCCACACCGAAGAGCCACCGAGGGGCCACACCAATTGCAGTAGGAAGTCAAAGAAGACTGTTCGGCCCAATAGAAGAATTTTGAAGGCTCGTGAAGAAGTATTGAAGATCAAACTAGAACTTGCGCAGATCTCTTTACAGATGGCTGAAGAAGAAGACGAATCATACGACTATGATGAAGATGGTCACTCCAAAAGTGAGTACGTTCGATCTTGGCTCGAAAACTCTGTAGCCAAACAAAAGTCAAATCAAAGCGCAACCACCGGAGGGAAGGCCCCATTTAATAAAACCGTCACAAAGCCAACCCCGGACGTTGTCGACCTCAGTGAGCCCCAAAAGGAGCTCACGAACCAGGATTCCTATCCAGAAGACGTACAAAGGGATCCCATGCTACAGAAGCTCAGCCAGGAACCCATCGTTAATGAAGACAGGGGGCTCCTACCGATTGTATCAGAGCTCACATACCAGGATTCCTATCCAGAAGATGTACAAAAGGATCCCAAGCCAAATAAAGCTAGCCAAGAACCTGTCATAAGTGAAGACAGGGGGCTCCGTCCATTTATATCGGAGCTCACGTCCGCTATAGCCGCGCTCGCTGACAAATCAAAGTTAGAGAGTGCGCCACTATCGTCGCATACTTTCGCACCGTCGAAAGCTGTAATGACACTGCCAAGTTTTAGCGGAGCACATACCGAGTGGCTTTCATTCCGTGCCATTTACGAAACAACCCGAGGCTACTTCAATGACATTGAAAACACTGCTAGACTAAGACGAAGTCTACAAGGAAGAGCCTTGGAAACAGTTAGTCCAGAACTTATTGGGCATGCTAAGCCAGATGAGATTATGCGAGAACTGGAGTTATAATTTGGGCGTCCAGATGCAATCGCGCAAGCAGAAACCGAGAAGTTACGAGGATTAGCACGCTGTACAGAAGCGCCCAGAGACATCTGCACATTCGCGAGCAAAGTGAGGGGAAGCGTCGTCACTCTTCGAGCCCTAAAGCGAGATCATTACCTCGTCAACGCAGAGCTGCTACGACACCTCACTGACAAACTGCCAAACTCTATACGTGCCCAGTGGTATAGAATCTACACTGAAAAATATGACTCTAGACCAGACCTCGGCTGCTTCAGCGAGTTTATTACTGAGCAAGCTCGCTTCTGCAGTGCATTTGCGCCTCCAGAAATTATAAACGAAGCACAAAGCAATCGTTCAGTACATAGAGCACACGCGGCTACTACTAAGCCGTCTCCGAAATGCAGAGTTTGCGAAAAGGAGGGTCACTATGGATCCGAATGTAAAAAATTTAAAGAAGCAGATATCAACAAAAGATGGGAACTCGCAAAGCAAAATAATTTATGTTTCCGCTGTTTACGTTATAGAAATCAGACACACAAATGCAAAACAAATAAGTGTGGAATAGAAGGATGCACCGCGACACACAATCGACTTCTCCATAACAATACAAAGGAGAAGACTGAGGTCAAACAAAAAGAACCTCAAGAAACTGTTGCTAACTCATTCGGTGTGTCAAAGCATCAAGCCTATTTAAAAATAATTCCAGTGCGAGTAATTGGACCGGCGGGAGCTGTAAACACACACGCCCTGCTGGATGATGGGTCAACAGTTTCACTAATGGATGAAGAGATCGCCAAACAAATTGGAGCTACAGGGCGGTTGGACCCGTTTAAGATGATCGCTATCGGAAACACTATCCTCGATTCACCGGAATCCCGAAGAATCAAAGTATAGCTGAAGAGTCTCCACAGCAAAAGGGTGCCATTCAGAGCACGCAAGGTCGCAAGCCTAAACTTGGGGCCACAGACTGTGCGTGCAGTAGACATAGCCAAGTGCAAACACTTGAAAGACCTAAAGGAGCAGCTAATATATGACTCCGGCAACCCAAGGATCCTAATAGGACAGGAGAATTGGAGACTTCTGATAGCCACTCAAATCCGTAGAGGTCCACCGCACCAGCCAATCGCCTCGCTCACAGAATTAGGATGGGTGCTACACGGGACACACTAAAGCCCCGTATCAGCGCGTCCACGCGGCCAATGAGCTGCACAAGAGCGAGGGAAATATAGATGACCAACTCCGCGAATATTTCGCGCTGGAATCTCTCATTATCAATCCGAGAAGACCAGACTCCGACCCAGAGAAGAAAGCTGAAGATATACTAAATAGCAGCACCCGTCAGTTACAAGACGGGCACATAGAAACAGCGCTTCTATGGAAGGAAAAGGATATCGAGATGTCTGGTAATTATGAAACAGCAATAAAACGGCTCGTTTCCATCGAAAGAAAATTAGATCGAGACGAAGATCTAAAAAGGAAGTATGATGAACAAATTAATTCCTTTGTACAAAAAGGATACGCCGAGATAGCACCAAAAACTAGCACACCGGGAAGAACATGGTACCTACCCCATTTCGACGTCCATAACCCAATGAAGCCAGAGAAGTTTCGAATAGTACACGATGCCGCAGCCAAAACAAAGGGGGTGTCGTTGAACGACTTCCTGCTCACGGGTCCAGACCTACTGCAATCACTACCAGGGGTCATGATGCGTTTTCGCCGCCATAAAATCGCTGTCTCCGCGGACATAGCCGAAATGTTCATGCAGGTCAAAGTCAGACCCGAAGACAGAGATGCCTTAAGATATCTCTGGAGAGGGGATCGACGTAATGAAGCTCCACAGGAATATAGAATGACGTCGATCATTTTCGGTGCAGCCAGTTCACCCTGCACAGCCATATTTGCGAAGAACTGGAACGCTAAAAAACACAAAGACAAGTATCCAGAAGCCGTAGAAGCTATCATTCAAAACCACTATATGGATGACTATCTCGACAGTTTCCAGTCTCTGGAAGAGGCAATGCGAATATCGAAGGAAGTACGCGACATACACAAAAACGCGCACTTCACCTTAAGAAAATGGGTTTCCAACGCACCAGAAGTTGTAAAAGAATTAGAACCAGACCATGAAGCATCTGAGTCAGTCGATCTGGGAAACAAAGAAACCGAGGAAAAGATACTCGGATTGATCTGGAAACCGGGTACCGACCAGCTGAGCTTCAATCTAAAGCTCGCTCGACTTCCAATCAATTTGCTGTATAAAACACCAACCAAGAGAGAACGTCTCATACGGTGCGTGAAGACGGCACTATACACCGTCCTTCATGAGAGACATCCGCATGAGGAAGTATTAGCCACGCTGCTCTGCGAGGTGGAGTACACAGTAAATAGCAGACCATTGACTCACATCTCTGTAGACAGCGACGATGACGAATCCATCACTCCAAATCACTTCCTTTTAGGAGGATCTGCGAGACTGCCGACACCTGGAGTATTTGATGAAAAGGATACGAATAGTAAAAGACACTGGCGACGCTCCCAGATACTCGCTGACATGTTCTGGCAGCGTTGGGTCCGAGAGTATTTACCGGAACTTCAAAACCGGCGGGAGGCCCATGGGCGAGGTCCCAATCTCCAGGTGGGCGATCCAGTCCTCATAGCTGACGGCCAGTTACCTCGTAACACCTGGCCACGAGGGAGGGCGTAAGGATGTTTACCCCGGTGCGGGTGGACAGATCCGCACTGTGGAGGTACGCACAGCAAACGGCCTAATCAAGAGGCCAACCAGGAAACTCGTGCCGCTGCCGAAGTAGAAGCAACGTCGCTCACCGAAATGGATGCAGCGCCGCTGTGAGAAAATCGTCGCGACGCTGCACGGCGGGAGAGATGTTCGCGACGGCCTAACAACGCTAAGAAACGAAGTTATAAAGAATATTGTTTTTTGTATTAATAATGAAATTACCGACAAAACTGGATGAAAACGTGTATTAATATAGTTGTGTAACATATTTATAACTCTTAGTATATTTGTATAGAATGTCGTTTTGATAACAAGTAATATAAACAACTTTTATTATATACCAAAAAATCGACCAATCACAGCGCGTCTTATCGTGGAAAAGTTTTTAATTCACTGCGTAATAGTTCATACTAAAATAAGGAAAATAATTTTATGTTCTAAAAGAGTTATAAATATGACATTCAATTAGCATATGGCTTATAGATTAAAGAAGTGTAGGGATATTTTTGTATAATTAAACGCATTTCGTAGTTATAGAAAAAACAAAGAATTAATGTACCCAAATATTATGAAAATTTTGGAAATTTCGTTTAATAACTTTTTACAATGTTAATATTTTGAGTAACCTTTATGATATACTAATAAAGTACCAGACTACCGATTTAATGATGTATAGCATGTTAGTGTAGCAATTAGTTTTGTATAGAAAATATTGCAATTTATGCCATTTGTATAGTGAAAAGTTTATGCAATAAAGAGGCAAACGGAAAATGGCAAGCGGCTCACTGCAAAGTATTGCCAAAGTCTACCTTAGGGGCTCGGGACCCAGTACCAGTAGTAGTGTGAAGAACTACCAGTGACAGTGAAGTGAAGTGAGTGGTATCCGGTGGTAGCTGAAGTGACTAGTAGCAGTATATAGTGAATAGTGAAAGTGTTAGCTAGCCGAAAAAGGTCGTAACTGACTGGTTGCGCGGAAAAAACCATTGGATTATTATATTTGACGGTAGAGGTGCCAAGCCGCTTGTTCCTTTCCGACAAAACGATATCATTCATACCCTCCTCGATCCTCCATCGACACATCGGGGTGGTGGGGTGGGAGTGGCAAGAAGATGATTCTAGAATGTCACGTAATCATCGGGGCCGAGGACATATAAGGCACGCGCGACCGTTGCGCGGCCTCTTTCCACCGCAGTCGTCGCTGAAACCACAACGCTTCTCTCCCGACGCACCCCTGGGGCCCCAGAGTGTCTGTCTAGAAGAAGTTCCCTCACCTCGTGTGAGATATAGTCGCGCACCGCCTCTCTCCGGAGTGTTCCAGAAGAAGTTCCAGAAGTTGCAGCTATAGTGCTCAACAGGATAGAAGAAACCCCGGTGAGTCAACATTCCTTAATTTAGCTCCTGCCTTACATAGTTTAACCCGCTCCAATTTTTTGTTCTCCTAATAAGGCAGGATTCCTTTTCAGCGATTTGGCACAATAATAGTTTAGTTTTAGGGAAGAGCGAGTGCATTATACCGCATGCTATAGTAGTCGCCTTTACGTAAGCGTAGAAGCAACCGCATATACAGTCCACTTTAGTTAATATCTCGCGTAATAGGTTTAAGGTTCGACCGGGGAACTAGACTTCGGCAGCCTTAAACACGTGGCTCCACCATTTTATGGTCACTTCGAGCAGGATTTTGGTCGAATTGTTGAATTAGTTTGCAACGGGCTGTTTTCCGCAACTCCACGTCTCTGCGCGTATTTTGCGTGTGGGCAGGAATAATGTGATTATTCGAGCCATGAGATCTCCCCGAAGAAGCTCAACAGTCCCTTGATGTTGCATGCAACTTCGGGGAGTGATCCCGGCGTGCCGAGATGTTTAGCCCTGTACGTAGCGACCTCCGGACATTTCAGTAGCACGTGGGCCGCCGTTTCTTCCTCCCCCATACATGCCCTGCACAGGGGACTATCTGTAACACCTATAGTAAATAGATGTTTGTTAAAGGTGCCATGTCCTGTGATAGCACTAGTTACTATCCTTATCTGCGGCTTGTTCAGTCTCATTAGAACTTTGGTTAAGCGACTGTTTATTACAGGTAGGGCCTCCCTAGCTTGTCTACAGTCTGTTAGATTTTTCCAAAGCTGAGCGTGTTGATTAGTGAAGTGTCTACGTACCATTGAACGAACGTTACCAAAGGGGATTGGTATGATTGGTTCCGGCCCTATAGTGGCCAGAGCCGATCCTCTTCTGGCCAGTTCGTCCGCTGCATCGTTGCCTCTGGATCCACTGTGTCCCTTTATCCATTGTAGAGTCACATTGTTGTTTTTACATACCTCATTTAATCGTTGATGGCATTCATATATTAGTCCCGAGTTCACCCCATTGCAACTCAGAGCTTGTAGTACCGCCCTACTGTCGGTCAGTATTCTGATGGGGAAGTCATTAACCTTCCTAGCATCTATTGCTATGGCCGCTTGAATGATACCCATACATTCCGCCTGAAAGACCGTGTTATAGGTACTCAGCGGTGTGCATATGTGAATATTGAGGTCTTCAGAGAAAGCTCCAGAACCTACACCTTCCTTTGTTTTAGAACCATCGGTGAAAATTCTAAGCTCTTTTGGGCTTAATCCTTCCGGCTGGTTGTTTTCATTTAATTGTATCTTGTATTTCTTATCGAAAACAAATTGTTTAGGAATCCTATCGTATTTGGCTTGTAGGATAGGAATTGCTGAGTAGATTCTATCAATTATGCCTGTATGAGGGACACTATTCTTACTCCAAAGATTTAGGGTCTTGAGTCTGATGGCAGCTAAAGTCGCTTCTTGTTGTATATGTAGATGAAGCGGAGTTAGCTCCAGCATCGCTTCCAAGGCTGCTGTTGGCGTAGTTCTTATGCAGCCTGTGGCAGCCATACATGCCAGTCTCTGGTAGCGCTGAAGCTTCTTAATTGTGGTGGCTTCATTGGTCTTGGTCCACCATACCAGAGCGCCGTATGTGATCATGGGCCGGATTACAGTTTTGTAAAGCCACAGTATGATTTTTGGCGTCAGTCCCCATCTTTTGCCAATCATGTTTCTGCATTGCCAGAAAGTTATACTAGCTTTGTTGATTTTGTTTTCTATGTTTTTATTCCAGTTAAGTTTGCTGTCCAAAGTAAGACCTAAATATTTTACCTCAGAGGATAGCTGGAGTTTTGTGCTGAAAAGACTTGGAAGGTGATAGTTATTCAGCATCCGTTTTTGTGTGAACATTACTAAAACCGTTTTATTTGGATTGACGGTTAAGTCGTATTCCCTGCACCATCTCTCCACTATACGGAGAGCCGCTTGGGTCAGGTCGCACACTATGCTAGCTGTCTTTCCCGAGACCAGTATAGTCAGGTCATCAGCATAACCTACTGTATAAAAGTGATTAGTATTTAATTTGCTGATGAGTTCATTAATGACCATATTCCACAGGAGAGGTGAGAGGACCCCACCCTGCGGGCAACCTTTCTTAATTAGGATTGGTTGAGATTCACCAGCAATCTTTATTATTCGTGTACTGAGCATGTAAACTATCCAGTCAATCAGTGCCGGTTCAACTTTATGTCTACTGAGTGCACCTTTTATGCTGGAGAAGTTTGTTCTGTCAAAAGCACCTTCTATATCTATGAAGGAACCTAGACATATTTCTTTGTTTTGGATGGCCCCTTCAATCTTAGTAATTACCTGATGAAGTGCCGATTCTGTTGATTTGCCTAGACTGTAGGCGTGTTGCTTGTCGTGTAGTGGTAAGTTCATTAGCGCCGACCCCCTTAATTCCCTTTCACACATCCTCTCCATCGTCTTTAGGAGAAAGGATGTGAGGCTAATGGGCCTGTAGGATTTAGGGTCAGTGTAATCGCTCTTACCTGGTTTGGGTATAAATGTGATTTTCACTTCCCTCCATCCCCTAGGAACATATTTTAGAGCCAGACAGGCTCTCATTATGGCAACAAGTCTGACTATTAGGGCTTTACCCCCCCACTGTAGAAGTGCCGGGAATATGCCGTCAGGTCCTGCCGCCTTGTAGGGGAGGAAACTGTGAATGGCCCAATGGATTTTGTCCATCGTTACCACTCTCTGTGCTAAATTCCAGTCTTCTACTGTTGGTGTCAGTATGTCGTCATGCCGGTTTGCCTCCTGGGTTAAGCAGCAACCTGGGAAGTGTGTTTTAATTAGGATGCGTTGGGCTTCATCCGGCGATGTTGAGTAGCTACCGTCGGGTTTCTTTAGAGACATGGATCCCGACGTGTTCTGTTTAGCTAGAATATTCCTTATCCTAATTGTTGAATTAATTAATTAGATAATGCACTTAAGAATTTGAAATTTAATGATCTTATGGACGTGGTGTTTCTCCATATTGCACTGAAGAAGTTGGACCCCGACACCGTGCGTGCGTTTGAAATGGAGCATCGTAGCTCGGAGATGCCTTCCTTTCATTCATTAGCATCGTTCGTGCGAGATCAAATAAAGGTGATGCAGCGCTCTCCGAACGTTAAACAGGAGATTAAAAGGTGCGTCGACCGTAGACAGACTCAACCATCTAAAATAGCAGGGTCGTTAACTTACGTAACCGCTACGCCAACATCACTCCAGCATACTTGTATAGTATGTAAAAATAAACACGGTAATTTATATAATTGTGCGACTTTTCGTAAATATTCACCAAGCGAACGTTATAAATTAGTAAAGACAAACAACCTATGTTTGAACTGCTTAAGCGATAAGCATTTAGTTGCAAAATGCAATTCGAGTTCCGTATGTAGCAAGTGCGCCAGGAAACATCACACGCTATTACATTTTGAAAATAGCAACATAGCGGCGTCAAGTAAAGCGGACAAGGAATTCGCCCCTACTAAGGTCAACGATTCTAGCGGTCGACCTGGTGATGTCGCTCTGTGCTCATTGGCAAATATGCGAGCACAACCTCCTTCAACCGTGTTACTGGGTACGACACGTATTTTGGTTAGGGATTCGCGTGGAAACGAACAAAGCGTCCGTGCACTGCTGGACAGCGGAGCCCAAAATAGCTTTATAACGCGACAATGTTGTCAGCGCTTAGGCTTAGTAATAAATAGGTCACTTTCATGTCCTGTAATTAAAGGCATCGGAGGCACTAGTAAATCGACACAGGGATATATAAATTTAAAAATTTATTCTCGGATAGATCGTATTGTTAACTTTGATATAAATGCACTAGTAGTAGATAGGGTCACTGAACGGTTGCCAACCGTTTCGGTTGACACCTCGGCAATGATTGAATTTAAGAATTTGACTCTGGCGGACGACACTTACGCCGTTCCTGGAAACATAGACATGCTCATTGGAGCATCGCTTTTCCCTTATCTTTTGTTAAACAATAAGGTCAGGGGCAACTCTTCGCATACCGCGCCTTACGCACTGGAAACCGTATTGGGCTATGTGATCCTTGGCTCCGCCCCCATCATAGATAGTATTTCGGCAACCTCTTATTGTGGTATGGCTGTCGAACCGCTCGAGTCGTTAGTCCGCAAATTTTGGGAGATGGAGGAGGTGAACGTCCCACCCATAGCTAGCTCAGATGATAGGTTATGCGAGGAAATTTACGTCCGCACGACCATTCGTGATCGCGACGGTAGATATAGTGTAGCGCTACCTTTTAAAGGAGGTGTTTTATCTCTCGGCGATTCGCGTCAAATGGCGGAAAAACGTTTCTACAGCTTGGAGCGTAGGATGCTCGCTTCACCCCAGTTAAAGGAAGCTTACGACGGCGTCATTAACGAATATATAAGAGAAGGTTACATATCACTTGTGGCTTCGAAATTAGATAACTACGAAGACACACCGTCGTATTTCATACCACACCACGGAGTCATTAGAGAGGACAAACTTACATCTAAGTTACGTGTAGTGCTCGACGCTAGGGCTAAAACTAGCACTCACCTGTCGCTTAACGATATCCTCTATAGTAGGCAAAATTTACAGGGCAGTTTATTTCATATAATAGTCAATTTTCGTTTGTTTAGTATAGCACTATCCGCCGATATTCGTCAAATGTTTCTTTGCATAGGGGTCCGTGAATGCGACCGTAGATTCCAACGCATTTTATATCGTTTCAACCCAAAGGAACCTCTAATGGTGTTTGAATTTAATCGCGTTTGTTTTGGTTTAAAGTCGAGCCCATTTCATGCGTTACGCACGGTGAGACAGCTCGCTCACGATGAAGGTCCCTCTTATCCTAAAGCTAAGAGGGCAATTGAGAGCGGATTATATATGGATGATTTTGTGTACTCGGTCGATAGCGTGGAGGAGGCAACCCTAACCACCGCCGAGGTTATAAGGCTCATGAAATCGGGTCAATTCGATCTTGTGAAGTGGACTAGTAATTCGCGTTCGGTTTTGGATACAATCCCACTATCACACCGTCTTTCGGCGATAAAGGAATTCGACGATTCTGATACACACAAGGTGCTCGGTCTATGTTGGTCACCAGAGTCCGACGTGTTTAGCCTTAAGGTAAATCCGCCCGTAGAGAAATGCACAAAGTGCACAATACTGTCATGCGTTGCTAGATTATGGGACGTCATGGGTTTCGTAGCTCCGGTGGTATTATACGCTAAGCTTTTAATTAAACAACTTTGGTTATTAGAATGCGACTGGGATGACTCGCCGCCTGACAGCATTGTTCGGTTGTGGCAGCGCTTTAGAGAGGAACTTCCTTTATTAAGAGAAATTAAAATACCGCGTCATATAAACGTAGATAGAAATAGCGCCATAACAGTCGTTGGGTTTGCAGACGCCAGCGAGAAGGCTTACGGGGGCGTTGTATATTTCCACGTCCAGAATAATGGTAGAAATTCGATTAGCCTCATTAGTTCTAAGTCGAGAGTCTCCCCCCGTAAGGTTGTCTCTCTGGCGCGCTTAGAGCTTTGCGCAATATTAGTACTCACCAAGCTTATTACCGCAGTTATCAGCGCATGTAGGGATAGAGTTCACATAGAAAGGATATTTGCCTTTTCCGACTCCACCGTCGCCTTATGCTGGGTTCATTCTTCACCCCACCGTTGGGATACGTTTGTTGCGAACCGAGTGGCCAAGATACAAGACGAGTTAGAAACGCGGAACTTTTATCACGTGTCCGGTACGGAAAACCCCGCCGATTGTCTATCCCGTGGACTCACCCCGAGGCAAATAATGGACCACCCGCTTTGGTTCCACAGACCTGCTTGGGTTCACTTGGATCCCTCGCAATGGCCAATAACCGACTTCGAACCTTCGTCAGTGTCACAACCGCCGGAAGAAAAGAGACACGCTCTAGTGGCGAACGTTTCGAGCGAGGTTTCTCCAATCATTGCTTTGGCGAACCGCTTGTCCTCTTGGTCGAAATTATTGCGTAGCGTAATTTACGTTTGTCGATTCGCGAAGCTGTTACCGCGACGTTCGTATGTCTTAGCATCCGATTACAACTATGCCGAGTCGCTAGTATTACGTGAACTTCAACGTGCGCACTTCTCTGATGAAATTAGAAGATTACAATCGAATAGAGCTTGTAGTCGCGCCTTTCAACGCCTTAAGCCATTTTTACAGGATGGGATTGTAAGGGTAGGTGGACGCTTGTCCAACTCGCAATTGAGTTTCGACCAACGGCACCCTATTGTTTTACCGCGTAAAGACCATATCATGAACTTATTAGTCGATTACCATCATAAATTGAACTCGCACGCTGGCCCCGACTTGTTGATGTCGATTTTGCGTCAGAATTATTGGATTCTTTCTGCACGTAGTTTAATACGCAATCGGGTGCACCGATGTATAGCTTGCTTTCGGGCACGCCCCAAGCCGTCATTTCCGGAAATGGCGGAACTTAGATCTTGTAGAGTAATACAATCAGTAAAGTGTGGGTCTGATTTCGCTGGTCCGTTTAAGGTCACGCTCACTCGCGGGCGTGGTATAAGATCCACAAAGGCTTACGTCTGCATTTTCGTATGTCTAACTACTCGAGCGGTGCATATAGAACTCGTTGGTGATCTAAGCACAGCAGGCTTTATGGGTGCATTTAAAAGATTTCTTTCCCGCCGTGGCCCTGTAAGTAGATTGTATTCGGATAACGGTACGAACTACGTCGGTGCAAAACGTATTTTATCGGAACTACATGAGCTCTTAGCTAGCAAATATTATAATTCGGAGTTCGCTCACATTCTAGCCAAGAACCGCATTGAGTGGTCTCTGAACGTCCCAGCCGCGAGCCATTTTGGGGGCAATTGGGAGACTAATATCAAGAGTCTAAAGAGTCATTTATACCGAGTAATAGGAGATCAAATTTTGTCCTTCGAAGAGCTAAGTACGGTGCTCGCTCAAATTGAATGCGTAATGAATAGTCGCCCACTTTGTCGTACGTTGTCTAGTGAACCCTCGGAACCGCTGGCTCTAACTCCAGCACATTTTTTGAATTTAACGCCTTTAAAGTATTTGCCAGCCGCAGGTATGGATGAGAACAGACTTAGCATTTCCGCACGCCACAAATTATTAGATCGGTTAGTGCAATCGTTTCAAATTGGAAACGATGGAGGATGGAATACTTGCATACTTTGCAGTCTCGGCAAAAATGGAACACAGCAACTGAGCCTTTAGCTGTAGGAACTGTAGTTGTGCTCACCAAAGAGAATACGCCGCCTCTCCACTGGCCGTTAGGAATTGTTGAAGAGGTCTTTCCCGTTTCCGACGGAGTAGTTAGGATAGCTCGCGTTAAGACCACGGTTGGGTCTTACTTGCGTCCGGTTGTCCGTTTGTGCCCCCTGCCTCTTCCATAATTTAAATTAGCTTTCTAGATTAAATTGTAGTTGAATTTAAGTAATCTTAGCGTTAGTTAGTTATTTTGTTAGTTGATCTTAGCTCTAGTTGTATTAGTTAATTTTGAAAGAAATCCTTCAAGGGCGGGGGAGATGGTTGCGCGGAAAAAACCATTGGATTATTATATTTGACGGTAGAGGTGCCAAGCCGCTTGTTCCTTTCCGACAAAACGATATCATTCATACCCTCCTCGATCCTCCATCGACACATCGGGGTGGTGGGGTGGGAGGGGCAAGAAGATGATTCTAGAATGTCACGTAATCATCGGGGCCGAGGACATATAAGGCACGCGCGACCGTTGCGCGGCCTCTTTCCACCGCAGTCGTCGCTGAAACCACAACGCTTCTCTCCCGACGCACCCCTGGGGCCCCAGAGTGTCTGTCTAGAAGAAGTTCCCTCACCTCGTGTGAGATATAGTCGCGCACCGCCTCTCTCCGGAGTGTTCCAGAAGAAGTTCCAGAAGTTGCAGCTATAGTGCTCAACAGGATAGAAGAAACCCCGGTGAGTCAACATTCCTTAATTTAGCTCCTGCCTTACATAGTTTAACCCGCTCCAATTTTTTGTTCTCCTAATAAGGCAGGATTCCTTTTCAGCGATTTGGCACAATAATAGTTTAGTTTTAGGGAAGAGCGAGTGCATTATACCGCATGCTATAGTAGTCGCCTTTACGTAAGCGTAGAAGCAACCGCATATACAGTCCACTTTAGTTAATATCTCGCGTAATAGGTTTAAGGTTCGACCGGGGAACTAGACTTCGGCAGCCTTAAACACGTGGCTCCACCACTGACATTCGCAGTTACATATCGTGAAAGTGTTAGCTAGCCGAAAAAGATCGTAACTGATATTCGCAGTTACATATTATAGTGAAAGTGGTAACTGATATCCGCAGTTACACAAGTGATAAAATCAACTAGTTTAGTTGATAATAGCTGCTAGTCAGTAGTGTTAGAAAACCAGCTACTACCAATAGATATTTGATACCACCGTACAATTTAAAGAAATCTTTCGAAATATACAGTGACCAACCAATAGTGAACAACCGTAGTTTAACAACCGTGATCAATAGTTATAGTTATAAAATTTCGCGACTAATCAATCAGTCGAACCGCTGGCCACTACCATGCTATTTGTATTTGTTAATCGTGCATTTTGATTTGAACCACAGTCCACAATACCTCAGCGGCACCCACAAAGACGGCGGTGAAAGTACCCACCGGAATCAATAGGTGTAGGACGTGAGCGACTCGCGAAGTATCTTCGACAACATTTACTCCGGAGAGTTTCGCCCGTCCGGCACAGGTTCTATTGACGGTAAGCACATCAGGATACAGAAATTCCATAATACAGGTTCAGCCAACTACAATTATAAGGGGTATCATTCTATTATTTTGCTTGGATGCTGTAATGCAGATGCATATTTTACGAGCATTGAATGTGGATTTGCGGGACGGAACAGTGACGAGGGTGTGTTCCAAATATCACCGCTTGGGCACTGGTTGGAAAGGGAAGGTTTAAGCATCCCAACTGAATTAACACGATTGCCAAATGATGCTACTGGCAATCGTTTTCCTTACTATTTTGTGAGAGATATTGCGTTATCTTTGAGGAAAAAATTATTGAGACCATATTCAGTTAGAAATCTTGATAATGTGAAAAGAATTTACAATTATAGGTTAAGTCGCGGACGCAAAAGTATTGAATGTGTTTTTGGAATGTTGACACAAAAATTTCAAGGACTACTGAAAGCTATATCGTGCCGTTAATACTCAACAATAATTTCAATAGTACAGTGCGCATGTATTTTGCATAATTACATACGGATATATGATGGTGTTCAATACACAAGGACTGCAAACAATTCAAATAGTTCCAATATTCATCGTGCACCAATTTTGATGAACATGACATTTGTAAATACACCAAACGGTTTACGTAACTATTTAGCAAATTACTTTTTACAGCCTAATGTTGCTCTTCCTCTCTCTGAATAAATGTTAAGTATTTAAGTACAAAATAAATAAAGTCCATACTCACTGTTCCATTGTATTTCATTTGCCACCTCACTCCAAGCTTTTTCAGTTAAATCTTTTCTAGAATATTCAGGTAAATTATTGTTGCATAAACATGGATACTTTCCTACTATCTGAACAAATTTCGCGGCCGCTGCCGCCATTTTTACGAAAATAAACACGTGCGCTCACTCGATGTACGCTCGGGCGTATGACATGCGGTACGGCAGGCGCCATGAAGCCTGCATGCAGCGACGCGAGCGCGATGTTGCCGCTCCGTCGACAGAGTTACATAGTTTTGTTTGTAAGCTGCAAGCAGGCGTACACCAAGCGTATAATGACGAATACGCGTCTACGAAGCTACGCCGCCATGGACAGTAGGCCTTAACTGATTCACCTAAATTTATATACTGACAAGTACCTATAGTTTTCTGTATCTCGACAACTATGCTTATTCCATTTATCCACTCTAAGAAATCCACCCTAGGGTAAATACTGTGAAAAATACAAATACTTCAAGTTTGATTAATAATTAACGATCATAAATCACAGCGGAGAATTTTCGTTTAGGACATTATTTAGGTGTTGAACAAGGACCCAACAAGATCTTTGAGCGCTTATGCTACGGTCTCCTATTAAATGCTATACGCGACGTCCGACATCAGCGTAAAAGTTCCGATCGGCGTTTGAACACCAGGCACAGCGTCGGCGGTCAACATATCTTAACAACGGACGACGTCTCACGTGTGGTTGTGTGTGATATTTGTACATAAAATGGATATAAATTCAATACTTTTGACAAGACGACCGTATACGAAGAAAAATAAAGGCAACAATGCACTGATTATTTATGAAGAGAAATGAAGAAGGATGTTTCCAGCTATTGATAATGAAACACTTAAAAGACAGCAATTCTAAATTTACTGAATATTTTTGTATTAATCAAGAGCAATTGAAACATAATAATAAATCAATAACTCGTCTTTTTCTTTATTAAATTTTGTCATTTTGTACTGACGCTGGACACGACCTTCACGCTGCAATGGTTCGAAATAACTAGAGACGCAGCGCAAGACGTCTTAACGCCGCCTACGATATCCATACGCCGACATCAGCTTGTGTAAGAGACCACAACAGTACATTTCTATACTAAGCATCGTAACGCGGCGTACAGCGTGACGCTGTAAGCGGCCGATGGAGTTTATAGGAGGCGTTTATGATGGCTGGGTGCTATCATCTGCTTGGGATCCTATAATAAATAAAATTAAATCCCAACCCAAGCGTACAACTGCAAGACTTCATGGTACCATAAGTTCATACTGTGTAGATCGGAACAAAAGTTAAATTTGACAGTTAACTATGACATCTGGACGTTGAACATCTCAGTCCTTCCCGTGACCATGGGCGCTGTAAAGCTCTCGAAACGTCGGGTATTAAAAAGTTAAATATTCGCGATAAATTCCGTAAAAACTAGTATTATTTCAAGAAAAAGACGAATTATTGATTTATTATTATGTTTAAATTGTTCTTGATTAATACAAAAATATTCAGTAAATTTAGAATTGCTGTCTTTTAAGTGTTTCATTATCAATAGCTGGAAATATCCTTCTTCATTTCTCTTCATAAATAATCGGTGCCTTGTTGCCTTTATTTGTCTTCATATACGGTGGTCTTGTCAAAAGTATTGAATTTATATCCATTTTATGTACAAATATCACACACAACCACACGTGAGCACTGTCGGCTACTTAACTGTTGTTTGATCGAAAGTCTAAACGTCGTGCGTTGCTAAGATATGTTGACCGCTGACGCTGTGCCTGGCGTTCAGACGCCGATCGGAACTTTTACGCTGAAGTCGGACGTCGCGTATACCATTTAATAGGAGACCGTAGCCTTAGTCAAGCCTTTTTACTTTGATAATTTGACGCAAATGGATCAATGTTAGTTTGATGCTAACGTCGTAAGCTTCGTCGCCTTTATCGCCTTTAATTCGTCATTGTTGACTAAAGTTTGTGGACGACCTAGGGGTAAATTTTTCAGGTCGAAATTTGCAGAACGGATTCTATCAAATCAATTATTGCTTTCGTTTGTAACATTCATTCCGTAAACGTCGTAGATGTTGCATCCGCTTGTGCTGCGTTTCTATCACGACCGAACTCATATTACATAACTACTCGAATTTTAAACATATCCATGATGGAGAAAATGGTTTAAATGGGTTGAAAACATAGCGCTTATCAATAAACAAATACCTAATTTTGAAAAAAGAATTCTATGTTTTTAAATTGAATTAGTTTGAAATTAGAATTCTTAGCCAATCAAAAATTATTTTTATTTGAATGGAGATAACTGCAGAACGCCAGTTTCCTGTTGCAGAAAATAAGTTACAATTTATTAAAATCCTATTGAAGTTTTTAACATGGCTTAGTAAAAGAAGAAACATTGAAATAGTTTTTTTGTTATTGCACCAAGATGGAAGTCTATCAGGGTTAGTTACCGTCTCACCTATTTCTGCATTCAAGCGGCAGTGCATCCCCTTTAGAATTTCAGTTAGACGGATAACACGGTCAGTATAACAGGCTGTAAATTTATTCAAGTGAGAAAACTCATCGTTTGACGTTATTTGTTTGAAGTTGGTTGCCGCGGTGCTCACTGGCTACAGTAGTCTTTTTTGAAACTATTAACTTAATAATAAACATCGTTAAAAGTGATGCGAATACACATTACTGGTTAAGCAAATAAAAAATACTCAACATTACTGACTGGCTTCGAAATATAAGATATCATATGTCCGAACTAATTCGTGATACTATTTTCTCTCATAGTAATAGTATGTAATTACTCCACAGATATCCACTTTTTATCATTTATATTTTCGTTCTTACCTATCGTTTCTTTAAGATTAAGATTAATTAATAAGATTTAAGAAGACCTTTTTAATTCATCTCTCAATACCGTAAAACAGAAAATAAAAAATAATTTAAGTAAGGTTTGCTAGTGAATTGCATTTTTTTGATTTGATATTCTAATTTTAATTATGTTTATGTACTGTAGTTTTTTTTGTTATGTTAATAGTCACTATGTAGTGTCACCATGTAACTTTCCTTCAAATTGTGTTTAAGTTTTCGGCACTGTAGGTCAACTTATAATAGATAAGTTTTTGTATTTTATTTCCTTTGTATAAGACTGTTTGTTGCCAAAATAAATAAATAAAAAAAGATTTTATTCGACTAAATCGGTTAACTAGCCAGATGTCGAAATTACTTATTTTTGTGTTTTTGAACTAATTTATAAATACTCGTTTGACAAACAATTAGTCGTGTTTTACATGAAGACAAAACTTTCTTTTTTTTTTATTTATTTAATATTAAAATTATTAATTAAAAGTATTATTAAAATATTTAATTAAAAGTAAATAATCCTTAATTTCTATTTTATAATTTCTGTCTCATGCGAGGGGGTATCGGTGACCCGTAAAGAAAGCATTGATGGAAATCAAACGGTAATCGTAGTTAATTAAGACGCCTTACAGTTTTCCTGTAGTGGTTTCTAGTCACTTAGACTCTTTTATTTGACTTAATTCTGTTTTCATATATTACGTAACGTATAATATATTATTTTCACATGATATAACAATGCCAATATGAAAGTTGACTATTTAAAACTTAAATATGCAATGAAAAACGAGTTAAATACCAAAGTTTCAATTTAATAAAGTTGTATATCATTGAAAGTTTTGTAATCTACATTCCACTTGTTTAACAGAAGAAACTCTTTTCTAGAAAATCTTGAAATTGCTTAGAAATCTTACACAAAAAAAATAGTGTTTCTTGTAACATAACGTTAAAACTATTTACGCACAGTGTGTTTGTTCGCCGTATCCTTCGCAAACTCAGCATTAAAATTGCGAGATGTCTCTGCTGCTCGAAAACAATGTCGGGAATCGTATTCAAAATTTAGTCAAATTATTGCGGTCTCCATGTTTAACTCAAATACTGAATGCAAAAAGGCTTGAAAAACAAACACTATGATTTCATTTTTAAATTAAAATGTTATAGTTTTTTTTTTGTAAAATGTTTTAATCTTACATCTTGGACCATGGCGGTTTAATTTTAAATCAAATTGACCACTCAATTGAAACGGCGAATTTATACTTCAACTGTTATTAATTAGTAAAGTAAAATAAAAGCAGTTAGGCGATTGTTTTATTTGATGTTAACTAAAAAATCACAACACTAGGATTTTGTTTCGGAATGTGGATAAACATCGAAACACGGAACTAATATTTGTAGACAATTCAAACACTTGTTTCATGCGACAGACGGAACCCCGGTTCTGCAGCGTTGCAAAAAACAAACGCTTATAGCCGTATGCTAGATGTGAATTGTACATAATACATAGAGTTAAAAGGCTTTATTTTGCAGTGTTGAATCGCATATTGTCTTTATAAGAAATTGGCTTCTAGTATATTTCTTTTCTTTTTTTACCTTTTTAAACTGAACACGTCGGTCCATATATCAAGAGTGTTACATCCGGGCGGTTCAATTACGTAAATTTACTGCACCCTCGTGTGGTCTATCTGATAGTTGATGTCAGAATAAAATAATATATTGTCTTCTTTTACTGAAAGATATTCGTTATGAAACGTCATGTCGGAAAGAAAATGTGTGTCAAGATCGTTATTTTACTTAAAAATTTCTTTGAACTTTATTAATATATTTTAAGATGAATGAATAAAACGCTTTTTATAGATGAGAGAACAAACAAGCTTGTGCCTCGTTCGGTGGAATGTGAAAACTTTTGACGCTGAAATTGAACTGAAGAAATTGCAGATACAGTGTTTCACATATTGTGGCAAAACTAGGTTCTTTTCTTTGAGGTTCTAAGGTATTGTGCCGTGTTATTTTATAATTTTATTTTTTTAGTTATTGTATAAATCTGGTAGAAATCGTTAGCAAGCAGGAAACCGGTGGTCATCAGCAACTGCGTTATACGTGTCCATTATTATACCAGATATTTTGTAACCTGAAATAGAATATTAATATTTTAAAAATAACAGCAATAAAACATTTTTAAAAACAAGCGTTTATTGAAATGCTCCTAAAAGAAGAAAATAAAATTTAAATCAAATTAAACCCATCAATTTATTACATTACATTACACAATTTATACGATATAGCTTGTCTCGAGAATTACGTATTTTTTTAAACATTACTTTTTCTCAGAATTACTTTCTAATGTCAATATCAAGCTATATTTTATACACATTTTTTTACGTGATAGAGCCACGCTTCAGCTATATTATTGTTGTAGCATGAATGGGTCGGCTCGACTGGGGAATGACCACGCTCTCACAGAATACCAGCGTAAAATAGCAGCTTAATGCTGCTATACTTCATATGGTGAGTGTAAAAAACCAGAGAATCATTTTAATGAAATTGAGGCATTCCATCTTAGTTTTCAAGGGTGACAACAAATATGCATTCTGTTTCTTGATTCAGATTAAATGTAGATGCTATGGGCCACAACATCCACTTACCATCAGGTGGACTGTGTGCTCGTTTGTCACCCTTATCTAATAAAAAAAAACATAAACTATAAATATAAAAAAAACCTTTTTACATTCTTGTTTATTTGCAGTGGTAATTCTCGCAATAAGCTTTTATATAAGTTGTGTCATGTAATAAATTGACGAGTTTGATCTAATTGAAAGTTTATTTTTAACTTTTTAAAGCATTCAAGTTAAAGCTTATTTAAAAAAATTAGCTTTAATTTATTTTTTAGTTATCGCTCGACATGTTTCTAGGTTTGTACATTTCATATAACGCTACATTGTTGGTTTGTGATCACTATCTTAGATCCGCCATCTTGATTTTTTAATAGCTAGCAGTTGAACCTCGTCGGTCCCTTTTAACATTTGTTCGAGCACAACTATACTACTTCTAACCTTTGCTGAATTATTACTGTTCAAATTGGTGTGGTAGCCATCTTTAATCTAGCCACTTTAAATTTTTTTATCACTGATAGAATTTTCCCAGGGTGTAGGTCGATATAGGCTAAAAAGATTTAGCGGGGTCGTGACCCGCTAAGTCTTACCGTTTAGTTCGGCAGTAGTACACCATCTCCTCGAATAGCTGAACGCGGATGTCATTATAATCGTATTTTTTTCAGCGAAACCTTTCACTATATATCCATATTATTGGGTTAAATAAAAAAACAAAGTGCATCATCTTTGGCAGTCCACTATATTTAGAGTGACTTCATTTTATTTTTGTATTCTTCTCAGCAAATTTTTTCGATATCTATGTCATTCGGGGTGCATAAGGAATGACACTAGATGTCAGGGTTGTCATTGCGGTTATGTTGATAATAATAATCGCAGGTAGTAGTTTATTAAACTAATAAGTAACAATAAAGTTTTTCCATCTACCTGCGATTGCCTCTCCATTACTGAAGGACGGCAGTCATCCTTCTAAATTCTTCTTTGTTCATGGCTAGCCTGAACAGATCTTCAACTTTCTTTATCCCAGTCCATTTCCGGATGTTACATAGCCACGACATTTTCCTTCTACCAACACCTTTTTTACCCGCTACTTTACCCATCACAATAGTCTGCAGCAGTTGGTAACGTTCATGCCTTAGCACGTATCCTAGGTACGCAACTTTTCTCTGTTTGATGGTTTTGACAAGTAGGGGTTCATTCCTTTTCATCTGTTTGAGGACCTCAATGCTGGTAACTTTGTCTGTCCAACCTATTCGGAGCATACGACGATATATCATCCACATTTCAAATGCTTCTAGTTTCCTAGAAGGTGGTAGAGCCACACTAGAGCTATATTGTGGTTGTAGCACAAATGGGTCGTCTCGATTAGACCACGCTCTACAGCATAAAGTAGTAGCTTACTGCTGCGTTTCGTATGGTGATTGGAGAGAATCGGAGACTCCTTTTACTGGAAAAAAGTTATTCCATCTTAGTTCCCAGCGATGACAACGCATCTGGATTTTAGGTCTTAACCGAGGAAGATGTAGATGTCTATAGGCCACAGTACTGTTTGTTCGCTGTCACTTGCTATATTAAAAAAAATATATTTATATTATTTGTACCAACTATAATTTTATGTAGTACGCTAAATATAACATACCGCAATATAAAAAAGTTCAGTAACAAGAACTAATGTAATACTCTCTACAATTGAGTTTACTGTATTAGAACCAGGGAGAAATCTCAGGAAAGCTTTTATCTTTTTATTCAATTGATTTATATCTGACAAAGGGACTGGTGACCGTGCCTTAGTAAATCACGTCGCCACTTTCATCAAAGACAAGTACGTGCTTTAGATTTCTTAGATTTCTTTCGAAGGATGTATTTAGTAACTTAACTTTTTTATTTAAATTGCTTTACCTTTCTAATTGATAAAAACATTTTTCATTTTGCATTATCTCTCTTTATCTTTATCACTTTGTCGATAGTTCATTGTTGTGGCACCCATGAGTTTAGTTCATTTGTTTGTATTTATTTCCATTACATTATATTTGACTTTTTTGATAGCTATCGTCATTTTCCTCATGCAAACAATTGCATTAACCCCTGATGTACTACCTACCTTTCAGGCTCCCGTTTTCCATCCAAATCGACTCTCGATGATAGTGGCAACATACCGCCACCTGCTAGAGCTCAATAAATAAAACATCCCTCCCTGGATAACCACAAGTTGAGCTTAAATAATCTCAGCCGTTGCATTAAGGGTATGGGCTCTAGAGTTGACAACTGTTCTTACACTGCTTTTTCCGTACGCCTACTCTTCAGGCGTTGTTCAGAAAAATTTTAAGATAGCACACGATCCCTAAAAAATGTAACTGCTCTTACTCTACTTCGTAGTCTCCAGTAATAAAATCCGTTAGGGTACCACGAGGAGCACCACCTAATCAGTTACTACCAGTAATGGATAGTAGTGATCTTCTTGTTAACTTGACACATCGATGGGCGGTGGCAGTCAAATAGAAGTACTTTGTGATTTATTTGGAGATAGAAATGGAACTAGATTAGCTTCGGCACAACGTGCTTTTAAATTATTCAATGGGATTACCAGTTTTCTCGCAGATCGAAGCATAAAGTTTTCATCGCGGTTTCACACAAACTGCATGTTATTGCGCAACCTGTTCCTTCTGCACATCAATGATATTATATTGCATATTAGTGACATTTATTGTTATGCAGATGACTGCACATTTTTCATAGAATTAGGATAATAAACGAGCACACAGTCCATCTGATGGTAGGTGCTGTGGCCCATAGACATCTATCTACATTTAACCTCAAAATGCAGATGCGATGTCACCCCCGAAAACTAAGATGGAATGTCTTCATTCCAGTAAAATGAGGTTCCCTACACTGACCATACGAAACACAGCAGCACTAAGCTGGTATTTTCCGCTGGTATTTTGTGAGAGCGTGGTCCTTCCCCGGTTGAGCCGAACCATTCGTGTTACAACCATAATATAGCTCCAGCATGGCTCTACCACTAATAAAAGCACTCAAGTATTATTAAAAAAAACTTTAAAAACGGCCGTATTTCGACTAAATCTAGTCTAGTTTTTACCACAGATTTGCGCGTTTACCGTAAAAAACCCTCTACCACATTCCCTTAACTTCAGGTCACTCACCTTATTGCCTAAGCTAGCATCGGAGTCCTCCGCATCGGTATATCGAGTGAGGTTCCGGTTCACGTTAATTCGGCATGATCAGTTAAACGCGACAGTATGTTTTTTGCCCTCACATCGTTTGTAATTTAACAAAGTGCTAGTTCAGCCTCACATGGAACACTTTTTTAATTTCCCCTCCTTTTAATTTCAATTTGACCGTATCCAGACAGGAGCGACCTGAATCGTCGATTGATTTCTTTGTGATCGGGTATACTCAGTACTCACAGGCGTTGTGAAAAGAAATTGCATCCTTTTTCCGCGCTTCTATATTCTACCGCATTTACCAAAGGAAGTCCTCAGATAAATTTTTCAGACTGATTCCAGACGCTAAATTTCACCATCTCACATGGCGAATAAATTCGGAATACGATTAATACTATGTGTATTGTTGGCGGTTTGTTAATACGCGATTTACTAAAAAAATTATTTCTGTCATGGTTTACTAATGGAATGGGCTACCACAAGCAACTTTTCCGGACTAATATGTCTTAGGTACCTCCAAGATAAGAGCTTTTTCTTTTTGAAGAGTCCGGCAATGTACTAATTCCTCTGGTGTTGTATTTATTGATTTGTCAGGTTTTAGTCACGTACCATCAGGTGATCAAAATCCTTGGTACCCCCCTCTTCTATGATAAAAGACTTCTGTTTTCATTGTTTTGCAAACATTATAAAAGCTTATTCAAGGTCCACTTTTAGACATAGGCCTCCTTTAAGATTGCTGTTCTTGCGTGTGCAGTGTTTTTATTAATTTGCGTTGTTATCACGATGATGTAACAGCCCAAATCGTACTTCATTTCCCGTTGTAGCCTCTTATAATACTACTGAAAATATATTAAGGTATATTTATATTATAAGCCGTGTAGTGGCGGTTAAGAATATCCACTACCCCATGTCTTCCCGTGGGTGTCGTAAAAGGCGACACAGGGAAACAGGCAGGAGATGGGCAGCAGCATCTTCCTGATAAGAGAAACTGTACGACAAAAAAAAACTGCGGTTGCCAACCCGCTCGCCAAGCGTGGCAACTATGGCAATAGACCCCCCATGAACAATTACACAAAAAGACGGCCCCCAGTCCCCGGCGGACCCGCTATTCCTGGCTACGGTGGCGAACATGGTAACATGGCATGGCATGGCAGGGGTGCTAAGAATCTCCGATGGAGGTTCGGTTGCCACCTACGACGACTCGACCTGGCAACAATTAACGCACGCACCCTGAGGACTTACGAAAAGATCCTGGAGCTGGAAGAAGAGATAGACAAGTTGCGCTGGAATATTATAGGACTATCCGAGGTCCGAAGAGAGGGGGAGGATACAGTGATTCTGTGGAATAAATAAAGTAAAAGTGTGAATGAATGTGGAATAATAAGTAAAATAAATCAAGGATACAGTGATGGGAGGGCGACCACCTGTCCCAAGGAGGATCGTGTGTCGGATTTATCGTCCACAAGTCTCTCGTCAACAACGTTGTAAAGATTGGGAGTGTGTCGACGAGGGTCGCGTACCTGATACTCAGAATCACCAAACGGTATTCGCTGAAGGTCATACAGGTTTACGCACCAACCTCGGCACATCCCGATGAGGAGGTGGAGGAAATGTATGAGGATATTTCCAAAGCCATGCATTCCTCGAAAACCCACTACACGGTGTTGATGGAAGACTTCAACGCAAAACTTGGCAAAAACAAGAGAAAACGGTGAGCTGAAGTTAGGGAAATTTGGAGTAGGGAAACGGAATCGAAGGGGCCAGCAGCTGGCCGACTTTATGGGGAAAGAGGGACTCTTTATGATGAACTCTTTCTTCCAAAAGTGGCCCCATAGGAAGTGGACCTGGTCGAGCCCCGACGGTTCGACAAAAAATGAGATTGACTTCATTATGACGACCAGGCGCCAACTGTTCAGTGATGTCTCAGTGATCGCAAGGGTGAAAACTGGCAGCGATCCCCGAATGGTTAGAGGCACACTGAACCTAAACGTGAAGTTGGTGAGGTCTCGTCTAATGAAGTCAACGCTCCGTCTCCCTCGTGCTCTAATCCAGAATCCCGAAAACTTTCAGCTCGAGTTACGTAAACGCTTTCAGTGCCTACAAGATTGCAATGCAGTGGACGATATGAATGACGAGCTCGTGGAAACTGTCCATGCGGTCGGAGCTAAGTTCTGCAAGACCCGCCGCAGAAGAACACAAAAACTATCCGATCACACTCTTAATCTCATGGCTGTTGGACGGGAGACGAGGCTGCAATCGTCAACAGATTTGACAGCATACAGGCTACTGAACATACAGATCTCCAAATGCATGGGGGGAGACTATATATTAAAGAAGCAATCGAGCGGAACCAGAGCTCCAAAGTCTTTGCCAGAGATCTGTCTGCCAGTAAGAGCCAACTGTCAAAGCTGAAGACTGAGTGTGGCAGTATCGTTTCCGGGACACCTGAGATTTTGAGTGAGATTGAGAGGTTCTATGGGCAGCTGTACACATCATCGTTGGAGCCACACGCAAGTGTGAGTAACGATCCAAGAGCAAGTCTTATCCGACACTATTCCGATGATATCCCGGACGTCAGTCTAAGCGAGATTACAATGGCTCTCCGGCACCTCAAAAACGGCAGGGCCCCAGGCGAGGATGGAATTACAGCGGAGCTTCTGAAAACGGGTGGAACGCCGGTACTTGAAGTCCTTCAGAAGCTCTTCAATTTCGTCCTCCATGGTGGCACTACTCCAGAGGCGTGGAGCGGAAGTGCGGTGGTCGTGTTCTTTAAGAAAGACAACGCTCTCTTGAAGAACTACAAACCGATTTCCTTTCTGAGCCGCGTCTACGTGCTGTTTTCGAGAGTCATTACGAATCGTCTCGCACGCAGACTCGACGACTTCCAGCCTCCCGAACAAGCCGGTTTCCAAAAAGTCTTCAGTACCATAGACCACATACATACCCTGCGGCAGATTGTACAGAAGACTGAAGAGTACAATCTGCCTTTTTGCCTAGCGTATGTGGACTATGAGAAAGCCTTTGATTCCATCGAAATTTGGGCGGTGCTACAGTCCCTTCAGCGGTGCCAAGTTGACTGTCGGTATATCGAAGTGCTGAAGTGTTTGTACAGTAGGGCTACGATGGCTATCCGAGTACAGAACCAGAGCTCGAAACCTATCCAACTGCAGAGAGGTGTAAGACAGGGTGACGTTATATCCCTGAAACTCTTCACCGCTGCATTGGAAGACGTTTTCAACGCTACTGGACTAGAAAGGATACGGTATTACCATCAACCACCTTCGATTTGCCGAGGATATAGTCTTTATGGCAGAATCGCTGGAGGACTTAAGCACTATGCTCAATGACCTCAATAGTGCCTCCCAACGGATAGGTCTTAAGATGAACATGGACAAAACAAAGATCATGTTTAATGTCCATGTCACACCTATGCCGGTAGTTATTGGGAGCACTATGCTCGAAGTTGTTGATGAGTGCGTTTACCTGGGACAAATAGTCCAACTAGGTAAGTCCAACTTCGACCGCGAGGTCAATCGACGGATTCAACTCGGCTGGGCAGCGTTCGGGAAATTACGACATATATTCTCGTCAGGTATACCTCAATCTCTAAAAACTAGATTATACAACCAATGCGTGTTGCCAGTGATGAGTTACGGATCTGAGACGTGGTCCTTCACTGCTGGCCGTATGAGGACGCTCAAGGTCGCTCAGCGAGTTATGGAGAAGGCTATGCTCGGAGTTTCTCTGCGTGATAGACTCAGAAATGAGGATATCCGCAGTAAAACCAGAGTGACCGACTTAGCCCAACGGATTAGTAAGCTGAAGTGGCAATGGGCCAGCCATATAGCTCGAAGAACCGATAACCGAATGGGAGGAAAGGTTCTCGAGTGGCAGCCTCGTACCGGTAGGCGTACTGTAGGGCGATCCCCCACTAGATGGAGTGACGACCTGATAAGATATGTAGGAAGTCGATGGATGCAGGTGGCTCATGACCGTGCTTTGTGGCATTACTTGGGGGAGGCCTATGTTCAGCAGTGGATTTGGAAGGGCTGTAATTATGATGATGATGATGATGATGATATTTATAATTCAAAAATAAATATTGGTTACAAAATCGGTGAATAGTGCAGCAGTGACACTAACGTAGTTTCAGTATAAAATACTGCCCACAATTCATCCTTTGTACGCACAACAGTGTTACAATGCAGTACGGCATGACTTGTTTATTTTTATCCGGTGCCAGGTATGTAAAATACGGTGTAAGTATCGTAGCAGTAGGAACGATAAACGTTGGCCAACAATCTAAAAAATGTTAGGTTTTATAAATTTTCAAACTTGAGCTATCCTATTTTTAACTGAGTTAAAAAAACAAGAAAGTTCTGTATTCGGCGCATATGTTTTCAATGTATGTGAACACTGATTTCTCGGGAACGGTGAACTGAATATATATATATATATCCTATACTATTAAACGAGCAATTCTTGTATATATGTATATATATATATAATCGGGATCTCGGAAACGGCTCCAACGATTTTCATAAAATTTAGTGTCCAGGGAGTTTCGGGGATAATAAATCGATCTAGCTAAGATTTATTTTTAGAAAATGTCTTTTTGTCCGTGTTTTTAGGCAATTAAAAACTGCTACAATATAGTTAGAATAAGAAGGTAAATTTTGACAGTTTGGTAATGATTATAAATAGCTTATTGGTATAATGGGCGGTCACAAAATCGTAAAACCCCGGTTCGAGCCCAGACCGACCGACCGACTTTTTTATTTATTTTTTTCAAGTTTCTTTCTTTTTTGAGAAAATATATTTTTTTCGAGCCCTTTTTTAGTATTTTTTAAAAACACGAAAATTTAAATAAAAATAATTGCACTCATGATTTTTTATTCAAATAACCAGTTCCGTTTTTTCTGTTATGTCGCTAAGATCAAAAAATATTATTTATAATTCATCAGTATGTAATTTGTATCTAAATATAATTTCCAAAACACACGAATTAAAAAAATCGAGCGAAAAATACCGAGCAAAGCTCGGTCAACCGGGTACTATATATATATATATATATATATATATATATATATATATATATATATATATATATATATATATATATATATGTATATATATATATATATATATATATATATATATATATATATATATATATATATATATATATATATATATATATATATATATATATATATATATATATATATATATATATAAAATATAAAAATAATATCAAGCATTCAATCAACTGATTTCAGAAACTGGTTGAATAAAAGAATTTAATAATTCCCACCTAATAAGGGCTGTAATTATTTCAGTAAGGTCTTTTTAATTTGAGAAGTACTTTTATACTTTTTATATAAAGTTAAATTTCAAATTTTAATAATCTTTTAATTCTAATGTGGATTTAATTATACATTAAAAATGTTGACTGCCTCGTTGGTCTCGTGGTTGTAGTAGTGCGACTGCTGATCGTGAGGTCCTGGGTTTGATCCCGGGTCGAGCCAAATAATTAATAATTGAGTTTTTCCGTCAAGAAATTCTCAGTAGTTGCTCGGAGTCAGGAAGTTGGTGGTGTCTCACTCGCGTGCCCCGGAAAGTACGTAAAGCCGTTGGTCCTGCGCCTGATCTCTCTCCGGTCGTGTCGGTTTACCGTCCCATCGGATTATGAGAGTGAGGAATAGAGAGTGCACCTGTGCTTGCGCATACTCTTGAGCACTATAATCCTGTCCTGCGTCGATGGCTAGGGACATTATTAAAAACGTCAAAATATAGAAATGTTGTTTATTATGGACATCTTTGATTTTTCTCTTTAAGAACTGAGTTGTCCTATTTCTTGCAAAACACAATCACCTGAAGACAAACAGGTTGCCATAGGTATATAAATTATATATATATAAATTATATATATATATATATATATATATATATATATATATATATATATATATATATATATATATATATATATATATATATCCATACAAACTTATTATAATATAATACAATAAATTGATATTTAGTATCTGTGACTTACAAATTTATATCCTAATGTACAGAAAAATTCATTTCAGTGTGCCTTTGAGCTTCATAAGCTATACATTCTACTATCGGAGCACCAAACGTAGGTACTACAGGTTACGATCCACACTTGCATGAAATCCGAATATTTGCAATAAACGCTATAAGACATCTTTTATAATGCACATAGCCAAGGTTTGGACATGCCCTGTCAGCGCCTGTTTTTCTGAGTGGGTATAACGTGAATCTCATCGAGGTGCGTCGGGCCAAATAGAGGCCAAGAGTTAGTCCATTTAAAAAAAAGTAACATAAATTATATATATGGTTTAAAAAAAGGATTTTTTCGAACAAGAATATACGATAAACAAGAATTTATTAAATATTAATTATTTTTGTAAAATAAAGATGCTAACAATGCTTTTAGTTTAGTAATATTTCGTTTATCACTTTAAGGACATCTGGAATGCTATATAGTAGGGTAATATATATATATATATATATATATATATATATATATATATATATATATATATATATATATATATATATATATATATAAAACCTTAACCTTTGCCGCCCTATAAAACCAAAACTAGAAGAAGGACAGACACAAAAATAAAGACAAAATTATAGAGTCGTATATTATTACCAATAATAAAGAAAAAAATTGCAAAAAACTTCGGCAATAATTAGGAACATTTTGAAAAATCTACTTAAAAAAACTAACTACACTACCCTATACTAAAATCGACTGAAATATTTACTTAATGATTTTTGTATTTACGAAAACACTACACATTGATGAAAACTACTTTTTCGGATTTTATCGCGTTTAATTTTGGTTGGTTTTTAATTCCCGACGTTTCGGGTGCTTTCCAGCACACATGGTCGCGGGGGACTGAGGTGACTGTCGTCCCCATGTCAATGTTATTTAATTAATTATTGCTTATGTCGTTAGGTTAAGGGTCATTAGAGCAAGAAAAAGTGAAAAAGATCAATCGTCCGTAATTAGAACTGACGATGACATTAAGGCCTTGGTACAAATGGAAGTCCATGTACAGTCGCAATAAATTATTCTATATAGGTACCTAATTTCATAAATATATAACAAAAATATATTAAAATGGACATACAGTTAGACGATATTAGTGAATATGAGTAATTGCACTAACATAAATTCATTTTTCAATCATAGTCCTGTAAACAAATGTTGTCAAATTTACCTTTTATGCATTCCCATAAATATACGGTCCTTGATTAAAAACTTTGATGCTTTAGAACAATGTGTGTACTCATCTATCGCATGTATAATTATTATATTGGTAACGGAATCTAATAAATCTGACTCCCTAAGCGATATGTATAAACTGCCGGAATATCGAATGCATACAGTGCTGCGTACAATCCTAGCAAAATTTTACCTCATCAAGAGTAAAGTACCTTACCAGAATCTACTAATTTAAAAAACTGGACGAATCAATAGTTTAGTATATGTTAAGCAGCTATGGACGCACATATAAAGCCCACCTTGAAAAAATATACGAGCTGCAATTGCGCATCCTTAAATGTATTACCCTGTCAAAGATAAAAATATAAAAAAATCCTTATGGTCTTATTCATCATTGCAAAATAATACACGACAAAGTGAAATACCAACTAATAAAATAAAATGAAAATAAAATAGCCTTTTATCCCTCATTATTTACACTTATAAATTTGTTAGAAATTCATTTAAATAGCTTTGAGTATATGCATTATTATAATAAATTAGAGTTACATTAAATTGAAAATTTCATTACACTGAATAAATTTGTTACAAAATCAATTTAATAACTTTAAGTACATACATGCATTATTATAATATTAGAATTACATTCAATTGGAAATTTTAATTATAATGAATAAATTTGATACAAAATCAATTTAATAACTTTAAGTACACGCATTATTATAATATTAGAATTACATTCAATTGGAAATTTCATTTTGCATTTAATTTGATTTTATTTAGATAATTTAATTTCTATATAAAACAATTTTGACATCTTAAAGATCTGAGAATTTTCCACACTTCGGCGGGAGAAGAGTTATTAATACAACTACGGAAATATCGGCGTTTAGCTGCCCGTACCATTTGATTGCACCTATTTCTAGCTGCTTTAAAAGGCAACCAATTTTCTTCAATCCGTTCTCTCTTGAAACGAAGAAAAGCTCGATTTCGTCTAGACATTCCACCTCCACCTTTTCCAACACGATCATTCCTAATAAGTACAAAACCGGGTTAAAGTCGACGGTAAAGAAGGCTTCAGCCAACTTTCCGACACTAATATGGCATGAATATGCTCGGGCGAAAATGAAGCTTCGAGTTCAGTATAGCGGCTCGGTATACTTTGAGCGTGTATATGACATATTTTCAAAAAGTTGTTAAAGGACGCAAAAACTCCTCTGAGTAGTTGGTGTAAATCAAGCACGCTGTCGTTGAAAGAATCATCACAAGAGTAAAATGACAAGGAATAAGAGTCATTTGAGAGCTAAACGACACAACATCAGCCATAATTCATAGACTAAGATAATACATAAATTAAATACATATAAAAAAGCAATAAAAAAGGAATATAACGACACCCAATATGAACAACATTGTAACTGTAGTTACACGTTGGTACTTATTTATGTCATATGAATTCAGCAAGAACAGACTTTTATTTCGGTTTTTGAACTGTATCTGTATGACAATAAGAAGTGCTTTTGTGAAATGGAATAACTTCATTGTAATTGAAAATGTACTGTGTTTCCGTTGAAGTATAATTGTAGATGAAGTTGCAATACACAAAAGTTTGAGTAACAATTGTTTCTTTGTGTTAAATTCATTGCAAATGGACGTACAATATTATTCATTTAAATTATTAGACTGTTTTTACTTTCACCACGTTGTAATTTTAAATTACAATGTTTTTCTTCTCAAATGTTTGATAACGTTATAATTGTAAATAAAGTTGCGGTGTTGACATCGAGACTAAGTTTCGAGTTTGTCATTTGAATATAATAGTATCATTATATGCCATGTTATTGTTAGCGAGCAATATTTTTATTCATAAACGTAACCGCCATTACTGTCAGGTTTCTGCTCATTGGACGTTTTGTTCCAGTGATAGTAACTGTTTGTGGATTAAATTTATAGTGATAATGAAGTCTCGTGGGAAGCTTATGGTGAGTCTCCTTCGCAAAAAAGATGTCTCAGTTGTGGAATCAATGGGTAAGTAATAAACATAGATATTACACGCTATCTTATTTATAACTTAAAATTTTCAATTGTTTTGATTTGATTTGTGTTTACTTTTGTTACTTCGCTAGTTAGACTTGAGTTGAACACCGAAACCTAATGAATAGTGAACATACAATAAAAATAGTTTATGATTATCTGATTCACAGAAAGTACGGATACTCCAACTGACGATACTTCAAATCAAATGGATATCTATAAGAAACGCAACAGATGTCAATTTGAATTACGCAATGGTTGGTATTCTTGTTGTTAAAAAGTTATTCTTACCTTTATTTGTTATGTCTCTATCCAGTAATAACTCATATCTACCTACTTAATCTTTTAATTTTTTATAGGTGCCGAATTAATAAACTTTAAAAGAAAATTAAGACGGCGGCGTAATTGTCCCATTCATTACGCCTGTTCAGAAGACGATAATGATGGTGATTTTTCAGCTGATGATTTATCAGACGAATATCTACCCCCTCAGCCACAAAGCTCAAGAGTACAGAATACTGGTACGTGTAACTTTAAACTGCCTACAAATAATATTTATTACTTAGGCACATGGAATATTCCTTACCTAAACTTTTTAATTCATTGACACATATTTTATAGAAAATTTTTTATTACTTAAATTAATTTGATGGTTTGATCAAAATATATATATATATATATATATATATATATATATATATATATATATATATATATATATATATATATATATATATTTGCAGATAGTGATTGCACTGAAATACTTAGTAATTGTCAAGAGGCAGAGGAACATAACGTGGAAATTAATTCACTAATTACTCCTAGTGATTTGGGTGTAGAGCTAGCTTCAAGTTCAAGACCTGTACACCAAAATTACAACTCGGTTTTAGGTACTTTCATCACCTTTGTACCTAGCATGCACTTTTTACCACTTGTTGAATCTACATTCTACTTCATTTATAATAATGATAACATTGAGATTCGTGCCAACCCTTACCTAATGTTTAAGCTAAGAAAAGAACTTCAAGCTTATTTAATATAAAAAAACTGCCTGTCACAATTGGCACCAGTATTAACTTCTTACGTACAGCTTTTTTGTCTACTTAGCTTAAAAACATTTATTTTTTCAGACTCTGATTGTGCTGCGGTTCAAGTACTTGAAAATATTGATATTGTTGGGTCGAAATTATCAATAAGATCAATCAATAAAAGCCCAGCCATGACTGAAACGTTTCACTAAGACCCGGCTCTACCTGACTTCCTCACCTATGAGATCCTGTCGTGCAGCCTAGAAAAGCGGGAACAAGAGATACTATTAAATCCATGTTCAATCGGCTCCTCGCATCAACATGTGTATCTGCCTATGCCTAGTAGTTACAGTATCTTAGAAACTCCAGTTATGACTGAAACTTTGCACCAGCAGCCTGCTTTATGTGGTATAATCACCAATGACGATCCGTCGTGCAGCCCGGAAAGGCGTGAACCAGAGATGCCACTAGAACCGTGTTTGATCGCCTCCTCGCATCAAAATGTGTGTTTACCTAGTAGTTCTAGTCTTTTAAAAGCTCCAGTTATGACAAAAACTTTGCACCAGGATCAAGATTTAGTTGGTATACTTATCAATGACTATCCGTCGTGCAGCGCGGATAGGCATGAACCGGAGATACCAGCAGAGCCATGTTTTATCGGCTCCTCACATCAAAATACGTATGCGCATAGTAGTTCTAGTCTCTTAGAAGCTCCAGTTATCATTGAAACTTTGCACCAGGAGCCGGCTTTACCTGGTATACTCACCAATGACAATCCGTCGTGCAGTGCGGATAGGCACGAACCGGAGATACCATTAGATCCACGTTTGATTGGCTCCTCGCCTCAAAATGTGTTTCTACCTGGTACAGCTAGCAGTCATGAAAATGATATTAATGTGGGGGGGGGGGCAGGCAGGGGCAGGCATGACAAAGAAGAGAGTATATCCAAAAAAAAAACTTCGGGTAGGAAAATGCAAAGAAATCCACAAAACTGGAAAATGAATGAATTAAAAACACTTCGGAATTCAGGTTTAGAATATACTTACTAACAAAAAAGGTAAATTAGTTAAAGAGAGAGCGTTGGGACCCGGATGTAAAATAGATAAAGATTGCAAAAGGAAATGTCACACAAATATATCTAATGATCACCGAAAACAATTATTCACACAATTTTGGGCAATGGGTAATCATGACAAACAGGTTCAGTATTTAGCTAGATTTATAACCGGAGTCCAGCGTAAAACAGTACAACTAAACAACATTAATTGTATTTAGGACAATTGTATGTAGGACAGGGCAACCAGCTCTTTTGTTAGTTAAATTCCTTTATGTCAGTTTATTCATAATGTTTCACTTTGTTTATTGCAAAAATGAGCGCGCTGCAAACAAACTACCAAAAGATAGAAAGAAACAAAAACAATATGTTACATAAATGTTTTAAACCAAGAGAAAATATGTTCTCATGACAGAAACTTTCATTTGAAAAGATGAAATACAGTGCCTTCATTTATTTTCCACTACATTCTGGCAAACATTTTTCTTTGTTTTAAGCATAAAAGTAAAATGGAAAGCATATCTCACCTATTAAACTTTGCTCGACAAGACAGTTTCAGTTAGAGAAATCTCTTCGAAATCGAAACCAATAAAAATACTTATTTATCCATACAATTACACCCTAATAAACGATATTATAGGGAAATAAATTAATGCAAGAATTAAACGCTAAAAACTGAAAACACTAAAATCTTTTCACATTTATTTTGGTATATCACACTTTTAATTTAATCTAAATATTTACTTTAAAAGCTTCCACTAATTTTTTCTCCTAACTTTAGAAATACTCCCATATAAGGGAGTATTTCTAAAGTATCTAACTAAATCTAAAAAAAAAAATCATCGAAATCAGTTAACAATTGACGAAGTTACCGCGTAACAAGAGTTACAGACTATATACGTTTCATTGCTGGGCACAGACCTCCACTCGTTTCTGAGACGGTTTTAGGTTCTTAGTAATTTTCGTTATTTTTCAGACGTGCAGTTTTTCTCGCGATGTTTCCCTTCATAGCCGAGCATATAACACACATACAAGAAAACATACATTATACAATTATTGTAAACCTATTTTTTGAAGTTGACTAAACTATTCACATACAAAGTGTCTTTGTTTTATCAAATTCTCTTCTTCATCATAAACAGCCCTAAAAGTCCACTGCTGGACAAACTCTTAGGGACGATTTGCCTTCATCGTCACGCTTTGCAGGCGGAACAACGATCGCAGTATCAGACGCCTCGCACCCTCATTGATGCTGTCCGTCGCCTCTCTGTGTATTTTACACCGGATATGAGGAGCTAATCACATCATCATCCAAATATTGGAAGTCACAAGTAGTTTTTGGCATTCCGATAGTCACCTCTTTTGACACATTTGGTGGGTATATGACACTATGAATTTATTTGTCACACGATATTTTTTCTAAAAAAACGGAATAGTACCTACTACCAGAGGTTATATTTCTAGCCTTTTTTCACACGGAACACAAATATGAAGCATTGAAGCATGGATTTACTTACGTCAACAAAATATTGGTCCAATAAGTGAATCTCATACTTAACTGTTGATATGCGAGTATGGAGAAATGTGTAAGAAAATAGTTTATAAGGTAATATCTATTATTTTTAATATTCTAGTAGCCAACGATCTATTTCTCAGTTAGCTCTCTTAACCTTTAAAGCGAAATTTACTAGTGCGTTACAAAGAAAGGGGGAAGGGAGATAGAGAGAGAGGACAGGTAAAAAATTCGATTGATTTTTTAAAATGAATTGGAATTTTTAGCGAGAGCAGTGATCATAAAATATTAATTTTAAAATATTGTTGAAATACTTCGCAAGAATTTATAAACTTCGTATTAATCTAAAATTTCTGAAAGAAAAAACTAAGAAATTAACTCAATTTGCAAAACATCGTGTTTAGTACGGTGTAAAGACAAGTTTTTAAATAATGTATGTACCTACATAACATTGGCTAGCTTTTGTCACGCTTGTGCCAAGACTATGTTTCATTGAGCTCCACAATTGGCTCCACCACCCCTTCAAAATAAATATTACAATCTTATATACTATCACAAATTAGTATAAAATAGTTCAAACACATACTTTATCTTAAAGAAATTTGGTAGTATAGCATCCAACTTACCACTAGCTGATGTCTATATTGAAAATACGTTATGTGTTTAAACGTACGGCGACAGTTAATTCGCCGGCTAACGCAAATCCTTCTTACAACAGGAAAGGCCCATGAACAGCAATAGACTTTAACGAACTAATGGTAACGAATAAGAATTGCTCATTGTCACGTTCATCCAACTTACCACTAGCTGATGTCTATATTGAAAATACGTTATGTGTTTAAACGTACGGCGACAGTTAATTCGCCGGCTAAGGCAAATCCTTCTTACAACAGGAAAGGCCCATGAACAGCAATAGACTTTAACGGACTAATGGTAACGAATAAGAATGGCTCATTGTCACGTTCATCCAACTTACCACTAGCTGATGTCTATATTGAAATTACGTTATGTGTTTAAACGTACGGCGACAGTTAATTCGCCGGCTAAGGCAAATCCTTCTTACAACAGGAAAGGCCCATGAACAGCAATAGACTTTAACGAACTAATGGTAACGAATAAGAATTGCTCATTGTCACGTTCATCCAACTTACCACTAGCTGATGTCTATATTGAAAATACGTTATGTGTTTAAACGTACGGCGACAGTTAATTCGCCGGCTAAGGCAAATCCTTCTTACAACAGGAAAGGCCCATGAACAGCAATAGACTTTAACGAACTAATGGTAACGAATAAGAATTGCTCATTGTCACGTTCATCCAACTTACCACTAGCTGATGTCTATATTGAAAATACGTTATGTGTTTAAACGTACGGCGACAGTTAATTCGCCGGCTAAGGCAAATCCTTCTTACAACAGGAAAGGCCCATGAACAGCAATAGACTTTAACGGACTAATGGTAACGAATAAGAATGGCTCATTGTCACGTTCTTGAAAACGCCTTTATCAAGCAATGTACTCGAAGTTAATTAAATACACATTATTAAAGATAACTTTAAATCTACTGGTCAGATCTTAAAATTTGTATGAGACTACTAGAGAAGTACCAGCTTTCAAATAAAAAAGAATCATCAAAATCGGTTCACCTAGACACATAAGGAATACGGTCGAATTGAGAACCTCCTCCAATTTTGAAGTCAGTTGAAAATAAACAGTAACAGCATGTGTGTAATAAAACCTGTGACATATACGTATATAAAAAACGTTACGTTCTTACATATAGGTGTTTTGGTTGGACTTTGAGTAATGACGGCACATTCGAGACGACGGACGCATATTGCGTTTAAGGAACTATCGCGGTTATTGAGTGGCTTTTTTTATACATATTTACAATTATTTTAGCTCAGTCAGGGGGTTTTCATGCTGGTCTACCTTTCCGGTGATCCTGTTATGGAATACGGGTACGCGACCCCGGCTCCCCGAGCTACTGTTATTCTCATACCTTTCATGCCGAGATAACAGTATCCTTACACCTACGCTCCTACCCCCAACCTTTTTTTTCCTTTTTCCAAAATGGTAGCTTCCTCTACCAACAATAGCATACCCAAAGAGGGTTGGTGTCAGGCAGGCGGCCGACTGTAAAACTTTTGCCAAATCCCATGCAGTAAACTTATGAATATTACGAGTTGTGGGATATATGTCATGTATGGAAGTGAATGCTGGGCCGTCAAGAAGAAGGATGAAAATAGACTGCATGCGAATGAAATGAGAATGTTACGATGGATGTGTGGTGTGACAAGGATGGATAAGATAAGGAATGAGTATATAAGAGGAAGCCTGAAAGTAGCGCCAGTGGTAGAAAAGGTGAGAGGAAGCAGATTGGCATGGTTTGGGCATGTGATGCGGAGGAATGAAAGTCATGTCACAATACGAGTGTTGAATATGAATGTGGAAGGACACACGGGCAGAGGAAGGCCGAATAAAAGATGGATCGATTGTGTGAAGAGTGATATGAGAATGAAAGGAGTAAGTATGGAAATGACGGCTGATAGAGAGGAATGGAACAAGAAGGTTTACTGCGCCGACCCCAGATAATGGGAAATGGTTTAGAGAATGATGATTTACAATTATTTTAGCATTCTCAATGTTTTAAAGTGTTTTCGAAATAGTAAGATATCATTATTCGTAAGGGCAATATGCCAACGTTTTTGGTATAAATATTTTTTTTTACACACTAGTGATAAGAATTTCCTGAGAAATGTATGTACTAGAATTCAAGCAAATCTAATATTTGTTGCTGATCTAGTATTGCTTACGTAAGTTGTCACTTCCTCACTTCTTAGAGATCATCGCTGCTGGATTCAGTTCGATCTTCAATTACAAAAACCGGCCAAGAGCGTGTCGGGCCACGCTCAGTGTAGGGTTCCGTAGTTTCCCGTCCGTCACAATAAGTGTTCCCACTTATGAGTTTAAAGGTGGGTATCCATTATGTTCGCGCTCCAGCAGCGCTCCGCGCTCCTGCAACTGCTCCCGGTAGTGAGTACTGTTGTTTCCATCCAAGTTCAAAATGCTTTTCCTAGAAAGTCCTTATAAAGTTCTACTTTTCAGATTTTTTTCATATTTTCTAAACTTATGGTTCAAAAGTTAGAGGGGGTGGGGGGCACATTGTTTTTACTTTTGGAGCGATTATTTCAGAAATTATTGACATTATCAAAAAATGAATTTAGCAAAATGTGTCGAAAAAGGCACGTATGGCAATTCACAATGCTGTGTTGGTCCCTACTTTAACGTATGATAGTGAAAGTTGGGTGTGGCAGAAGAAGCACGAGAGTAGAATGAACGCACTAGAAATGTGGTCGTTAAAGAGTATGTTAGGGCTGAATCTGAATGACAGGGTAAGAAATTGTGTAATAAGAGAAGAGTGTGGCTTGCAAGATGATGTTATGACCAGGATTAAGAAAGGAATGCTTCGGTGGTTTGGTCATGTGGAAAGAATGGATGAGGAAAGACTAACAAAGAAAATTTATGTTGCAGAAGTGAATGGCAGAGTCGGAAAGGGACGTCCTAGGCGAAAATTTATCGACCAAATTGGCGATTTATTAAAAACGGGCCAAATTAGGAGTACCCTTAACCGATGAGCATGTATGCGTAGGTGTATGGATGTGTAGGAGGCGAGAGAGGTGTGTCAGGATCGTGCCAAATGGAAGTCTGTAGTCTCTGCCTACCCCTCGGGGTGACAGGCGTGAGTGTTTATGTTATGTTATGTTATGTAAACCCCTATTCATTTTTAAATACCTTTCCAACAATATATCACACGTTAGGGTTGAAATTAAAAAAAAATCACTTCCCACTTTACATATAGGGGGGCTACCCTAATAAAACATTTTTTTCCAATTTTTATTTTACCACTTTGTCGGCGTGATTGATACACATATTGGTACCAAATTTCAGCTTTCTAGTGCTAACGGTCACAGAGATTAAGCGAGGACGGACAGACGGACAGACAGACATGGCGAAACTATAAGGGTTCCTAGTTGACTACGGAACCCTAAAAATGAAAAAAAAAAACAAAAGTACGCACCTTTGACGCTACTCCCGTTACCAGTTTGCCTACTGTACATTATCTCATACACAAAAAATTTTATGGCCTTTTTCATGTTCGCCTCTTATGATATCCGTAGAATGAAAATGTAGCAATGAATTTTTCTACTCTGCTACCACACGGACATGTCATGACAATGGTTATTTCCCTTTCTATTTTAGAGTACTGAAGAATGAAATTGGAGTGATGGATTCCTTAACCGTTACCGTTGCAAGTCATTAAAGTACCTAGGTTGGTAGTAGTAGAGCTTCTAGGATATTTGCCACAGTTTTCACGCTTGGCAAAGGGGTTGGCAACAACCCATCTCCTGATTCGTTTTCCTCTGTCATCTATTACGAGACCCACGGGATGCTATGAGGTAGAGGTTATTCTTACACCACCACTAAGTCGTAACACAGCTAGGTTATTATTTAGAGCGAAGAAGACTTCGTACAACTTTACGTGGTAGAGCCATGCTGTTGCAGCAAGAATGGGTTAGCTCGACCGGGGTAGGACAACACTCTCACAGAATACCAGCGTAAAATAGTAGCTTAATGCTGCTATGTTTCGTATGGTAAGTGTAGAGAACCGGAGACCCTTTTAACTAGAAACGAGGCATTTCATCTTAGTCCTTACGGGTGACAACGCATCTGCATTTTGATTCGTAATCGAGTTTAGTTGTAGATGTCTATAGGCCACAGCAACCGGTTACCATCAGGTAGACTGTGTGCTCGTGTGTCACTCTATCTTATAAAAAAACATTTAAGTTATGTGCCCAAATTATATTCTATTTTATCTTTACTTTACTCTTAACCTCAAAAATATTGTACAGAGCTTTGTTTTATTTTATTAGATTTAGGTACTATCATAGATTAAACTTCATATTTACAGATAACTTACACGGATTAATTGTTTATCTGAAATACAAATTATTATTATTATTTGTTTTCATCTAATAATTTATTTACACTGGTACCGGTATTCGCCTAATAGCTTCCGGTAAACAGATGTACACGCACTATTATACCTACTTTATATTTTATTTCTACTTCTTCCTTAGCATATATTACACATTTTGCTTGTTATCTTTTAGCCTTTCTCATTTTATTCCATTCTATTCCATTCATTCTATTCCATTCTACACTTTTACTTGTTCTGTTTAAGAACGGGCATGCGATCAATCTGATGTCCTACTATTGAGCTGGAGATATGCCTACACTTCTTGCCAGACACACTTTCCTGAGATGTCCTTACACACTAAATGCAATTTTTGTTTATATTTATTTAAAATTCAAAGAAACAAAACTTATGAACGTTCAACAACTACATATATATAATACTTGCATTATAATTAGGAAAATACTAGATAAAACCATCCATACTAACTTATCTTTTGTAAAAAAATCCCAAATTTGTAAACGCAGTCTTCGACGACCTAGGTTACTTGTACTACCAAAGGTACGAACAAACTACGCAAAAAAAGCATTAGCTTTGAAGGAGCACAGATCTATAACAAATTGCCTTGTAATATAATAAATCTAAGCTCATTTAGTAGTTTTAAGTCCCAGTTATCACAATACGTAATGGAACATTTTCACCATTAAATTGAGGCTATGAAGTTACTGACTGAGTGTTCGGCGACCTTTAGAATAAGAATACTAAAATGTAATTATTATTTTCATGTAAGTGGCATTGTTTGTCTTTTTTGAAAATAAATTTCTTTAAACTCTAAAATAAACGTCACCATACATACGTTAATAGAGAAGTTGCATTAATGTTATTGCCACAAATAATTCATTTAAAGTATGTTTAAATAATTTTTCTTATTTACTAGTCCATTTTTTTAGTAAATATAAATAATAAATACTTAAATATTTGAATGAAAAAAAGAAATTATTGAGATTGGTTGTGTCACCTATGCGTTGAGGCTGTGAGCCAATCGCAATCATGCTATACATTTGTGTTTTCTATATTCGAACCACCATGTGTCGTAACATAACATATATAACCTGTATTATGCAATGACATTTTTTATAATTTTGACAACGTAAACCTGAGTATTTTATCATTTTACCACGCGGTGGCGTTACTAAAACTACACTATGACGTCACTGGTGTTTGTATCTATATTTTAGAAAAACCATTTTTAGTTGTAAAATTAGTTGTTAAAAACCAGTTAATAAAAAAATCTAAACAATTTTTTTGTAACTCTTAGTTGAATGTGTTTGCGATAAAATATAAATATATAGTATCAATAACGTTCAATCAGAATTTTGTAAAGAATTTTGTAAAATAAAATATACTCGTATATTCACTACTCCCTAGTTCTCACTGAGCCACAATAAGCGTGCCTCAGCAAAATTGTTCAGTAACGCAAGTTTCTTTGTTTTGTTCAGTCATTCTATTCATCTTAGTCATCTATTAATGTGTTTAAAGATATATGTAACCGTATTTTATACACTTATATTTTATATGTCATTATGTTATATTAAAAACAAATAAAGTTTTGAAAGTTAGATTTCTCCATTCTTTCTCCATATAAACTTTAACTAAGCTAAATCTCACAATCTTCCAAACACGAAATTATGCTTAAAAAGGGTTACAAAAATTTTCTCTTTACGTATTATTATGTAGACATAACATATTATAGGCTAAAATACGCTTTTATCATAAAATTATCCTGTAATGTGTAGGCAGTTTTACTGTCTCTTGTCTTACACTTTTCCCACCAACGTAATACAAGAAGAGAAAAAAATGTTCCAAAAACTAAATTTATGAAAGCATTTACAGAAAAACATGTTATACTAAGTCGTGAAAGTATTTTTCGTCTTACATCTAATATTTTTCTACGTGACATTATCCTCTGATTCCGACAGCAGCTTATTGATAGGCCGAGGAATTAGGTTGTTGTTTTTTTGGTCGCCGGAAGCTGCTAGCGCGTGGTTTGGACAAAAAGTATAAACAGATTGTTTATTCAGATTTTTTAAGAGATTTATTTTATTATAGTGTATTAGAAACAGAAACAGAAACTTTTTTTATTCAATGTAGATTACAACAATACTTATTGAAAGTCACTTTTTTCATTTACCACTGGTTCGCAAAAAAAACCTCTGTCCTGGGAAGAACCAGCAAGAAACTCAGCGAGACTATTTTTTTTTTCCAATAATAGCTTACAATAATGTTTACAACAAACAACACAAGACAAATTAGAAATAGTTTGGTAGCGATCACCCTTCCCAGGGGTTATTATCATCCATAAATTCCTTAATATTATAATAACCCTTTTTATACAAACTTGGGGAAAAAAGGTTCTCGAGTGGCAGCCTCGTACGGTAGACGAAGTGTAGAGCGATCCCCCCACTAGATGGAGTGACGACCTGGTAAGACGTGCAGGAAGTCGATGGATGCAGGTGACTCAGACCGTGCTTTGTGGCATACCTTGGGAGAGGCCTATGTGCGGCAGTGGACTTGTAAAGGGCTGTAATGATAATAATGATGATACAAACTTAGTTTAATAACATTTTTGAACTTCGTGTATGACAAATTTTGTATATTTTCTGGGATTTTGTTGTAAAAGCGTATATAGCGCCCCAAGAATGAATTACTGACTAGGTGGAGTCGAGTAACTGGTACTACTAGCTTGTGTCTGTTCCTAGTATTTACAGAATGAATATCACTTATTTTCGCAAAACTACTTTTATTTTTGTGTACGTACACTACATTTTTATAAATGTATTGAGAGGCCAGAGTTAATATATTAATTTCCTTAAATTTTTGTCTTAGTGACTCTTTTGGTTTTAAATTATATATTACTCTAATGTATGTATGCTCTATTATATTGTATGGTTGCATACTTACTTATATACATATTTTCATATTATCTATAAGTAAAGTTTTATAATATTTGAAAAGATACCTGACGTCATCCTTTAATTTACCGTTGTATTGACAAGGTCAAGATTTTTATACCGCACTAATACGTTAAGAAAAGCAAATTAATATCACGAGGAAACATTGATGAATAAAACTGTTGCACTAGTTAAACTTTGTCATACTTACTACTATACAATATCTTATACCTTTAAACGAGCATTTCTTGTATATATATATATAATCGGGATCTCGGAAATGGCTCCAACGATTTTCATAATCGTTGATCGGGTCAAAAAATCGATCTAGCAAGGATTTATTTTTGAAAAATGTCTTTTTGTCCGTGTTTTTAGGCAATGAAAAACTGCTACAATATCGTTAGAATAAGAAGGTAAATTTTGACAGCTTCTTAATCCTATACTATTAAACGAGCAATTCTTATATATATATATATATATATAATCGGGATCTCGGAAACGGCTCCAACGATTTTCATAAAATTTAGTGTCCAGGGAGTTTCGGGGATAATAAATCGATCTAGCTAGGATTTATTTTTAGAAAATGTCTTTTTGTCCGTGTTTTTAGGCAATGAAAAACTGCTAAAATATCGTTAGAATAAGAAGGTAAATTTTGATGGATTGTTTGTGATTATAAATAGCTTAATTGGTATTATGGTCGGTCACAGAATCTTAAAACCCCGGTTCGAGCAAAAACCGACCGACCGACTTTTTAATTTTTTTTTTCATGTTCCATTCTTTTATAAGAAAATCTTTTTTTAAGCCCTTTTTTTAGTATTTTTTAAAAACACGAAAATTTTAATTAAAATAATTGCACTTATGATTTTTATTCAAATAACTAGTTCCGTTTTTTCTGTTATGTCGCTAAGATCAAAAAACATTATTTATATTTCATCAGTATGTAATTTGTATCTAAATATAATTTCCAACACACAAATTAAAAAAAAGTCGAGCGAAAAATACCGAGCATAGCTCGGTCAACAATGTACTGATTATAAATAGCTTAATTGGTATATTGGGCGGTCACAGAATCGTAATACACTGGTTCGAGCCCCGACCGACCGACTTTTTTTATTTATTTTTTTTCAAGTTATTTTCTTTCTTGAGAAAATCTATTTTTTCTAGCCCTTTTTTAGTATTTTTAAAAAAAAAAACGAAAATTTAAATTAAAATAATTGCTCTCATGATTTTTTATTCAAATAACCAGTTCAGTTTTTTCTATTATGTCGCTAAAATCAAAAAATATTATTTGTATTTCATCAGTATGTAATTTGTACCTAAATATAATTTCCAAAACACACGAATTAAAAAAAAACCGAGCGAAAAATACCGAGAAAAGCTCGGTCAACCAGGTACTAACTATAATTAAAAGTATAATTAAACATCTTTTCTATCTCTGTCCATTTTTCTGTGTTAAAAATATATGTTAAAAATGTATGTTTCTAAAATATCTTGAGATTGACTAGACGAACAGATTTTTTTGCACTGTGTTCACAATTATTCAGTGTTGATTCCATTCTCATATTAACATTTGTACTCCTCGTTTCTTTATATTATTTACAATAAAATACCGAAAACGGTAAAATAAAAAAAAAACAGCAATCATATATATTTGTTTTAACAATACTGGACGAAACATGATTTGTAAGTTTGTTCGTAGCCACTGAGGCCGTATTGAACGTCCGTTGGTGTATTAATTTGGTAGCATATATCGATATTGATGTTTACCATAACCAATCCTAGTTTAGTAAAAGCACCTTCAGTATAGTATCTCTAATTTTAAATTTACTCTCAATATATAGTCTAAGATATGTCAACAATATCAATACCTTGGCAACACGCAGCAATACTGTATGTAGGCAGTAAATAATGTGCGTAATTAGTTTGATTAGCAAAGATTTGACATACAGAGGCTTAATATTAATGACAACCCAGTATCAGGACACTATCTCGGTAGGACATCAAAATCATACTTGAAAATATCACAAATTTTTTATGGATTTTTATTGCCAATTACAAGGCACGTGCTATCCGCAAACTGACAGCACGTGAATTTGACAATGGCGTAGGACAAAATTGGCAGGAATTCTAGGTACCGAACTTTGTGGAGTGCCCTTCGTCACCAACATGAGCTTGCTGTACGAATTTTCAACCTTCATGGAGAATGTACGGTTCTTCAGGAAATATTTGGCTACGACTAAGTGTATATATCTTATGAATACAACCAGCCCAGTGCATGTCAGGCCACACACACTTTTAGGTTCCGTAGTTGCCCATCACAATAAGTAAACTTAGAGAAGGCCTTCTTGATACAATGTGAATATTAAATTAGTTCGCGGTTTGATCGCTTTAAAGAAAAATGAGTCCAAATAGTTCGATGGTAACTGTAGGACTATTTTTCCTAAACAGACTTATAGGGAGTATATTCAAAAAAGGTGTAAAAAATAATTTTGATTTTGAAGATAATATCTGCATCAAATCTACATCAAATCATTCTTCACGTGTCGTGTCCGTATAAAAATGGCCACAGTTCCCTATTAATCTATTAGGTCTCTTCAGAGAACTTGAAGCTAACCGTGATCGTAACAAGCCTTTCCCTGTATCATCTCTGTCCTAAACAATGCCGAGGGTCGCCCGCGTAAACCAAGAAAACCAAGAATGTAATTGTAGGTCTACAACAATTACTAACTATAAAATAAGTGAAAGGCGTATGTCAAGATCTGTCTCTTGGCGATCGATTCTCCCGCAAAAGAAAATTCAAATCTATGTCGTTAAATGTGTAATAATCTTTATTTTTTACAGTTTAAAATGACATTACAAAGCTTATAATACAGCTAGTTTTAGGTCGTTTAACATATGGAATTGTAACGATGTTTTTACTAATTCAAGTGTATTTTATAAATTGGTTGACAATTACTCGTCAATTTGTAAAAGCCGATCCTCATTTGCCGTTCGCAGTTCATTCTCGGTCCGATCTCGGTCTGATTTATTATATTGTTGGAATCGGATTCGAACGAAACTTGACTGTTACGGATGGTATGAATGCACACACATATTTTTTACTTGATAATATTTTATCAAACCGAGATCGGACCGAGAATGAACTGTGAACGGCATTATAATGAGGATCGGCCCTAAAGCCCACTTACTGTGATAGTTTTTCTTTTAACTTAATTATATATTCTACTATCTTGCATACCTTTCAAATTTTACATATTTCACATTTTTAAAAACAGTTGTTTAGTTGGTGATCCATATATTACATGTCTCTAATAAAAAATTACCAATTTAAATCCAAATATTTCGCAAATGAACCCCTGAATAGAAAAATTTCGTTTCACGCCCCTAATATTTAAAAAAAAATTACCTGTCCAAAAATACTCTACACGATGAAATTGACAGGTGAAAATAATCACATGTATGAAGGTAACCAAAATAAAAATGTTTTTCAAGATTTTCACAACTCTGTGGGCGTTATTGATATCTGTACCTATACTTACAGCTTTGTAGCGTCTATATTTGTGTAAAAATGCGGACGGACGATCGGACAGACATGGCGAAACTATAAAGGTTCCTTATTATTTAACTGCAGAACCCTAAAACTTAGTGAAGCGGCCATAGTATCCAATCTAACAAAAAATTAATCAGTAGAAGTTTTCTTTTCGCAAGTAGGGACCACAAGTCGGAATGATGAATTCGTGAGCGTTTCCCTAGCCCTTTCCGATATGTGGCAGAAAACCGTTATGGCTTTCATCAGTAAAAGTCCTAAAACAGGTTCCTTTTTCCACGAAGCGGGTCCTCAAAACACCATCCACTAAACGTATTAAAGTTACAGCTTATATACGTCCCGCTGCTGGGCACAGGCCTCCTCTCATTTGAGGGTTTTGGGGCAAGGAAGTGTCCACCGCGCTACCCCAATGCGTGAGGGCGAACTTCAGATGTCTTAAAAAAGAAAAAAAAAAGCGACTGTAGCCTAATGTTAGGGCGCGGACCGCGAACTCAAAAAGGTCGTGGGTTCGAATCCGCCATTCGACTACTGGCGTGAACCACTCGTAACACAAGCAATTTAAGCTTACCACGATTGGTTAAGGGGTATATAGTAATGTTTATAGCATTGTTAATATTCTTTTTTAATATTTTTTTTATTTCTCAGACTTGCAGGTTTCCTCATGATGTTTTTCTTCACCGACAAGCACGTGGTAAATCAGCACTTAAAATTTACTAAACGCATTACCTTTAACGAATTTAATGGAAATCGAAGTGCCAAATTTATTTCAGGTTTCTGAAGCATCAAAATATGTCCAGAGGATATACGAATCAACTTCTTACTTAGATGTGCAGTCGATAAAGTACAATATCTATCCACCCATCCATCCACTCTCTATAGATTTTCTAATAGGAGGGACTTTCCCATATTGCCATGCCTATGCCGCCGCCATGTTTTGTTATTTCAAGTTGTTGTCGGGAAAATGTTAATGCCATGGCCGCAGTGTTTTGTTATTTCACGTTGTTATCGGGAAAATGTTACTGCCCATCTCTTGTTTCAGTTCCCCTCTGATGCCTCTCACGACACCCACGATATGATATGGGGTAATTGTAATCTTATTACACCGCCATTACACGATGAAAAAAGTACGATTGAAGTAATGTAATACACGTGAATCCTCCTTAACTATTTATATTGCCTAAACACAGTGCATGCACTGCTTTAGCTGTGGCGCATTTCATTTTAGTACCCAGAGGCAAGAACGTTTAGCTTCTTAAGTTTGAAGTTATTTGCAGATGTCATGGACTGCAGTAGTTACTTACTTTAAGCGAACTGTTAGTTATGTATGTACACTACGGCGGTTAATCGATATTTATAAAAAATGTGTTAATGACAGGAAAATAGGACCGGTATCCAATTCAATAGACCATGAACCCATGCTTATACGTCAATGAGTACGCGTATTAAGCCATCCGTAAATCCAGGCATCCATTAGCGATAACGTAATTTATTGCCTTTCGTCAGGCTCCATTTATACCTTCTTTGCAATAGCAGACAAATGGGAGAAATGTACGCGTGATTTAACACTAAATGCGTGAAAAACGAAGTAAAGGGTTTCTAAGAGAACTTTTAGCAATACAGTAAAAACTTTACAATTGAGTATTTGACAATTTTGTCAATTGAATTCTTTGAGTAAAAACATATTATATATAATGTGTGTTCGTACTCACTCTGAGACTACAATGAGAAATAGCTTTTAAGAGTTGTTAAAATAAATATTTCTATAGAAATTTTGTGAGAATATTAAATTTTTATAACGTAAAAGATTAGTCAATTTTTACCATCCATCAAATATAACATTCCTCTACAAAATGCAGAAGTGTACAAGCTAGATTGTGAATGTGGTCGCTCTTACATAGGTCAACAAAAAGATTCATAAAAACCCGCGTGAAGGAGCATATAGCTGACGTGAAGCACCGACGCTCCGGGATGTCTGCAGTTTGCGAACATGTTCAAGATCGTCCAACCATTGCATTAGATCACAAATCCTCGCAAAGAACACCGATTCCTGCCACGGTTGATACGCGAGGCTATTGAAATTAAAAAACATCCAAATTTCAATAGAGAAGATGGATGGGCCTGCCATCTGCTTGGGATCCTATAATTAACAAAATTAAACTCAAACCAACGCATACCACTGCAAGACTTCATGATACTACAAGCTCGTTTTGCGTAAAACGGACCAAAAATTAATATTCAAAAACTGAAGGTAGCCGGACTAAATATGACATTGGGACGTCAACATCTCAGCCCCCCCCCCCCCCCCGTGACCATGGGTGCTGTAAAGCACCCGAAACGTCGAATCCGTAAATAATAGTTTTATTTAATTTTTATAACGTCATCGTTTTCAAATTTAAAATGAAAAAATAAGTGTTATGACATTACGAACTAAATAATAAATTGCTACTATTGGAGTCAGTTCTACCCAATTAATTTTATCAGTACTGAATCTAACCTCTAATAACATAGTAACATAGCGTTACCGTTGCAGCCTATCAAAGCCCACTGCCAAACATAGATCTCCCTCATAGATTTATTTACGTGGTAGAGCCACGTTACAGCTATATTATAATTGGAGGATGAGTGGGTCAGCTTGGCCGGGGAAGGACCTCACTCTCACAACATACAACCGTAAAATAGCATCTTGATGATGTTATAAGCTGAGTGTAGAGAACAGGAACCCTTTTTACTGCTAACGAGGCATTCTATTGTAGTTCTCAGAGGTAACAACGCATTAGAATTGTATGTCTGTATATCAGAATTGTGTGTATATATAGGAATTGCATATAATAATTTTTGTAATATATAAGTTTTTATTTTGTAGGTACCATAGTTCATATCTACGCAAGATCCAATCGTTAGCACTGTAGTGAAGTTGTTTTAAAATTCTGAATTCGTGAACCAAACTGAATCCATATTCACGATATTTTTATGTTGATTTTGTGCCAAAAGAACTCAAAATTTGAATCCGATAGGTGGCAGTTTTGCTCGAGTTATAAATAAGTTTTATATTTCCACTATAAATAGTCAGGAGAAAAAAAGAAGTGAAATTCATCGCGCCAACGGATAAAGCAAATCAACATCTGCTGAGCCAGTTAGTATAATATAATCAATATAATAATGTACAAAATATACTGTTGTAAAGTTTTACTTTTATTTATTTCATATGAATATGTGCCAACGGTACAACGGTCAGTGAAAATAAATTACTTATTGAAGCATTGGAGAGCATGGTTTAGCCCTTACTGATATTTAAGATAATAATGATAATATTAAGCTTTTTTCTTTCCTTAACAAATCCATATTAACGTTAAAAAATAGATATTTTTTATGTTATTTTTATGTTGTTTAGGCTCCTTTTCGGATATAGGCCGCCAAGTCCAGTTTATGCAAGATTTTTCGGTTTTTGGCTTTGCTTGGCCAATATTGCCCCACATTTTTTTTTGTATTTCATCAGATCAGCGTTGGACTGGGCGACTCCTTGGCCTCCTTGGATTCTACCTTGGCATAACTCTTTGAGTATACCTCGCTGGGTGTGTTCCAGGGCATCCACAACATTTGTTTTCTTACGAATGTTTTCATTTCTTTGCCTATATTTCAGCTGGATGCTTAAGATGCTTCTCCCCATTGCTCTTTGACTCGTTTTTATTTTATTTATTGTCTTTTAGTTGAATATCCAGATTTGAGAACCATAGGATAGGCGGGATAGTAAACAAGATTCCATTACTTTTTCTTTAGTTTCAGAGGAAGCTGGGATTTTAATGAAAAGTTTATGGAGTCAAATAGAAGACTCCAAAAACTTTTCCATGTAATGTTTATTATCTTTTCAACCTCTTCAGTGTATCTGAATGTCCATAAGGAGATTTGTTTGTTTAAGTAAAAGTAAGTTTCTTCATATTGTACCGGGGTTTCATTTATTATAACAGGGTTCGGAGTGCCGCTATTCATCACTTTTGTTTTTGAGATGTTTAGTTTTAAATCTATACTTTAACTGACCATGCATAACTCTTTTGACATTTCTCCTAGTTGGTATTTTATAATACAAACACTGTTTTAAGAAAAAGATTAGGTGCATATTTAAATGGCCTATAGATTTATACATAATATGTACCTATTGTTGATTTTATCTGTTTGTGTATGTATAAATATACAAATAGGATATACGTGTAATGCATTATGTATTTATAAATATTACAATATTTATAAATATTCCGTCAAAATTTAAGCGGTCGAATAAACCATCTTCATAGAAAAGTAGTCTCTAAATATAACTCTCAATGGTTTTAAGTACTGCGGGTAGGTGCGGTTGCATGCGACCGCTCGGGATTCGCCGGGCGCATACGACTGCATTGGATTTTTATGGGGATCGAAGGGTTAACTGCCTTACAATGAGATGGGCAGTTTATTTACATGCCATAAAAACACCATTTTTAAAATGTTGTCTACTTGTTTCGCTTTTCATATGTCCGGGCTAATCTTTAGAATAGCCGAACTGACTATAATGAAACTTCTAATCTGTCTTCTAATATTTTATTCTGCTACTTGGCATCCGAATACTTAGAGAATTGGAAAAAAAAATTAACATTATTGGAGCCTATTCAAGCGAAGCCACGTAACGCTTGTAGTAAATATAAGTTAAAACGTGAAAATAAAAAAAATCCCTACTCTAAAGTTAATGATAAATATAGTCGTCAATCTAGCGTGCCTCAAATAAAAGTAAATGTAATTATATATTCACTGTCCATGTATTGGCAGTGTGTGAAGTGAATTAAGCCCGTGGGAAATCTATGTAACTAAGAGAATAGAGCTGAATAATGGACCTGAATACAGAAATCAATCTGATTTTACTACGTATTTTATGAGAAATTATTGTGTTGAAAAAACATAACAATACTAAAAACTCCTATATACCAAACATAACAAGTGGTAAAATTAAAAGTTTTGTATAACCGACTTTAATATAAAAGAAATGAGATCATCCTAAACGTAGTCATTCAAACCGTTGTTGAGGATAACTCAATAACTAATGGTACCAGATTTTGATAAAATTTATATGGAACTGCCTAAAAAGTACCAGATTTTACATAAAAAAAGAATTATTAAAATCGGTTCGCTTAGAAAAAAGTTCTGAAGTAACACACATTAAAAACATTCAGTCGAATTGAGAACCTCCTCCTTTTTAAAGTCGGTTAAAAATGGTATATGGGTTTCATCTTTCGTTTTATAAAGTACAAAAGCTAACGCTATAACTATACATTGCTATTCTGTTGAAGTGTGGTCTTTTTCACTAAATTCTCAGCCACAAAATACTCGTAGTGACTACCACGTTAAAAGTTTTTGTATAATTCCTTAATAATATCCTCCAGACCTAATTTTGGTCACGACTAATATCATCGGAGGCAATACAAGAATATCTACCATCAGGATCGGATTATAGTGTAAGATACGTGCGCAAGCACAGGTACACTCTCCCTCACTCTCATAGTCTACTGAAATGGCAATTCGGCGCAACTGAAAACAGATATGGCGCAGGTTTAATCGCGTGTTAAAATACCGCAAACTTCTTCACTCCGAGGTGATAGTAAGAAAATCTTGACCGAAAAACCTAATAACATATTTTGGCCTCACACGGGACTTAAACTCGAGATCATCTGTGCATACGGGCGTGTACTTTCTTCGGTCAAGTGGAACCATTCTCGCTGCATCCAAAATGGCAGCACGGCTCTGCCACCTATCCATATTCTATACAGAAATTTATATTTAAATCCGATTAAATAAAATTCTACTTACGGATTCTATTGCGTTTATTTAACTCTGAAAAGTCCGCAGTCTGTGAATATGTTCAAGGTCGTCCCCACCATTACATTAGATTTGATAAACTACTAATACTCGCATAAGAACACTGATTCCTACCAAGGATGATACGCGGGCCTATCGAAATTGAAAAATATCCTAATTTCAATAGAGAAGATGGATGGGTTTTGCCATCTGCTTGAGATGCTATAGTTAAATAAAATTAACCCAAACATCCGTGGATAGAGTTTTATTCAATATGTAGCGTTCTCGCAAATTTAAGAAACCATTATTAAAATCAGATTTTACGTGAAATATCGTTTAAATCAGTCTAGCAGTTCAATAAGTGTAATTAAAGAAAAAACATTAGAGCAAGTTGTTTATAGAATGAGGGTGATAAACGACCATACAGTGCACCTGATGATAACTGGATGCCGCAGTATATATTCAATTAATGCATCCCCGAATAAGGATCAAAATGCAGATGCGTTGTCATCCTTGAGAATGCCTTGTTTCCAGTAAAAGTGTCTCCAGTTCTATACACTCACCCACTGGTAATCTGTGAGAGGGTGGTCTTTCCCCAGTCGTGCTGACCAATTCTTGCTACAACCATAACATAGCTACTGCGTGGATCTACCACGTATACTTTTATTTTGATACATAATTTTATTATTTAGCTTACTGACTAATAAAGGCGTTACTTAATAATAATAATTTTATTGCACTCTCAGTTTTACAAAATTACACTTATATAGTACATATGTAATTATAAATCTTAGTTATTATTTAAAATAAAAATTAACGGCCACACAAGTATGAACTGTGTTTCCTCCAAGTTGTACAAAACAACAGCATATAATTTCGCAATACGATTACATACATACTTGGTTACTTAACCAAAGTAAATTTATATTAGAATAAGGTGGTGAAACAACTTAGTTAATTCTAATCTGGATATGGTAATATTACTCTCATATTATTATAATTTTGGTGAAATGTGAACTTTATGAAAAGCAATGTTGTAGTTTGAACTTTATGAAAGGCAATATTATCAGGCATTTTAACCTACGAAATTAATAATGTACATATTTTCGTGTTATGACGGATTATGAATACAACTTTACTTGTGATTAAGTTTGTCTAGTTTCTGTTCTTCCAACAAAAGGTCTAAGCATTATTTGCTGTACTAATGCACTTAAAGCATTATTGTTAGCTTAAATTATTTCAAAATCAAATATTTTTCCACTGTAGGAGAAAAATTCAAACTATATGGCTGGTAAAATGAAGTTTTCAATGTTACCATTTAGACGACATTCTAGTTATAGCTTAAATTATTTCAAAATCAAATATTTTTCCACTGTAGGAGAAAAATTCAAAGTATATGGCTGGTAAAATGAAGTTTTTAATGTTACCATTTAGACGACATTCTAGTTATAGCTTAAATTATTTCAAAATCAAATATTTTTCCACTGTAGGAGAAAAATTCAAACTATATGGCTGGTAAAATGAAGTTTTCAATATTACCATTTAGACGACATTCTAGTTATTATCTTAAGCTCGTAGTATTCCTTGGTACCCTTAAAAAGGTCAATATTAAAGTTTTCAAAGGCTTTACATGTTTTCAGAGGCACGGGGATGAAAACCTCATGATTAGCAGTCGCGTATACAACCCCTAGTCCAACGGAACAGTCAAAACGAGCGAGTAGAAATACTATTTTGACAGCATCGGCTCTGTACCAAGCCACAATCCCAGCTGTGCTACTACGCTTTTAAAAGTGTATAAAATGTTTATTGCTGAGCATTGGTACAAGGTTGGTGAGTGACAGTAAACTTAACAAAACTTAAAGAGAAAAAAATAAAAAGTAAAAGAGTAGGAGAAAGAAGAAAAATACTGACCATTTATTGTAAATATATCGTAAAAAACCTATAATCTTCTTCATTAAAATTCTCTTCTTCGCTTAAATAAATTCTATTAAATATAAGCTAAGTGTATCAAATATTTTGTTAGTAGCAATATAAAACTCTCTGCAAATCAAAGCGTCCATTAGGGCACTGTAATTTATTACGTTTCGTCAAGGTCCATTGCTACATCCTTTACAATAGCAGATAAATCGGCAAGTCGAAAACGGGATTTAGCTTTAAGAAAAAGTCAAGTAAAATGGTTGGCAATTTTCCCCAAAACTATAATGCAAGGTTCAATATAATATCTTGGTTGTTAACTAAGAGGCTGTATTTCAGGAGACCTTCTGCAAGAAGGTCATCAACCTGAAAAACAGGGTTGTCACCTTGTTTAGGTATCAGTCTCCCCATAAACTATAGTCTACTTTATACAATTTTAAATTTAATGTAGGTAGGTACCCGTATAATTAAGAAAAATTACATCGGCTGAGACATCCATACATTGTCGAGAAGATTTTCAGACCATTAAGGTATCCGCTTCACTGCCCCAATTCGTGGTAACGGACTTCACAAGTCTTCAATTTCTTTATTTCTTTATTTCTTATTCGTACAATTTCGTTTACCGCTAAGCACCTGGTAAATTAGCACTTAAATTTCAACGATCAATTTAATTGGGGATCAATGACAAGCGCTTAGCCACTATCAGCTACAACGGATCATAAGGAATTAAATGTGGTGAGAAATATTTATTATTATTAGACAAGGAGACTATATTCAAGTAAAAGTTGTAATGTTCGAGGCTTTTAGTAGTGGTAACTTCCTTCGAGTTACCACTGAAAGCCAGTAAACTCTACGCTACCTCGAATTTGGAAACCGTATTTAACATTTATTAATCATTCATCATACGGTCGGTGGTGTAAAAAACATAATTGGCAGACGTGCATATCTGAGAAAAAATTAACATATTTGTCAAACATGTGCGATGTGCTAAATCACACAAAACAGTGGGTTTAAATTTTCTTTTGTCTTCTTAGATATTAATAAGTAGCTATGCCTTTGAAGCCATTTGCAAGTTACAATATAGCCAATGCAAGCAAGCGGACTACCGATTTATATGTACCTGTTTTGTAATTTTTGTAATAGGTAACAACCATCGACCGAATTCTTTCCGGTTCACATTGATTCACTGACGCTGCGAAGTTATGTTGCAACCATTTGGTTATTCTCTCGCCTTTACAACGGCATGTGCTTAGAGGGATTGTTTGGAATTAATTCGAGTCGTCTAATTCCACAATCTCACATCGGGATGAAATTAAAATATCATTAAAAAGTATGGAGATCCATTTACTATGCTTTTTACCTGCATTTTTGTTACTCTTGTAATGTTTTTGTGGAAATGCCAGGCACCAGCGATTTTTTCGGACTAATAAGCCTTGCAATAATGCTTTATCACAATCAGGCAATGCACCTTTAATTTACCTGATGTTGCAGTTGTTCATGGGCTAAAAATTAGGTGAGCCGTATACTCGTTTACTACCTTCACATGAAGAAAACAAATAATATTTTTGTGTTAATGTGGTTTAAACAATAATTATTACACATACAGTTAATTCCATCCTTAAACCATAACAGGTTCTTCCATTGAAAGGGAGAATTTATCGTAATCGTCACGCTCAGTGGGCTGATAAGCGATCGCGGCAACAGACGTTGTGCAACTTAGACGCTTGTTGTTAACCAGTTTGGTCTAAAAGAATAGCTATGCCGTAATCAAAGGCTGTAAGTCTTTTTTAAATAAATTTTATTATTTTACATACTGCTAATCTCTTCGGATTGTTTTAAATTTGGTATGTGAAAATCAAATAAACATAACGAAGTGCGACGCCTCAGCTAATGAATACAAATTAAAGCGAATCGTGTATCAAAGAGAGCTCGACATGTTTAATTTCCCTATTCTGCGTAAACGATAATAATCTGAGGAAATTTATTACTTGATAAAATATAAAATCCGTAGTAATAAAATATTAAAGTCGCTTATAACTGTTTCTTGAAATTTTATAAAAATTTCTTAATGTAACCATATCATCATCAACCCTTCACAAGCCCACTGCTGGACATAGGCCTTCCCCAAGGAATGCCACAGAGCACGGCCCTAAGCCACCTGCATCCATCGACTTCCTGAACGTCTCACCAGGTCGTCACTCCATCTACGGGGGGTCACCCTACACTTCCACACAGGTAAGAGGCTGCCACTCGAGAAGCTTTTTTTCCTATCGGTTGTCGGTTCTTTGAGCTATATGGCCGACCCATTGCCATTTTTTTGATTCTTTTCTTCTTTGATCGCAGATTCCTTCCAAGGATGATTCGCGAGGCTATTGAAATCAAAAAACATCCTAATTTCAATAGAGAAGATGGCTGGGTGCTACCATCTGCTTGGGATCCTATAATAAATAAAATTAAATCCTAACCCAAGCATACAACTGCAAGACTTCATGATACCATAAGTTCATACTGTGTAGATCGGAACAAAAGTTAAATTTTAATCTATGGTAACCGCGGTTAACTATGACATCTGGACGTTGAACATCTCAGTCCTTCCCGTGACCATGGGTGCTGTAAAGCTCTCGAAACGTCGGGTATTTAAAAAGTTAAATATACACGATAAATTCCGTAAAAACTAGTATTATTTCAATGAGTAGTGTTCGCGTAAATATAAGAAATCATTAAATAATAATTTACGTTAAGGTATAAACAGGTATACATAGCACCCCCCCCCCCCCCCGAATTGGTTTTATATACATACTCGCATATTGATTTATGGCTGCTTAGTACCTGACGGTGACTCAATACCTATATAAGATCCTACAGTCACGCCGATACCAAGTGGAAAGAATCATTGTAGAAAATATCGTTATAATTTATTGTAAAACTTTTGTGATAAAATTAAAACAAAATTAAAAACTTATACAAAATACCGAATACACTATAGAAAAAAATTACAAATAATTAACCAGTGAGTTTGCGAAAGTTATTAAAAAAGTTACAAGATACAACAAAGAAAAACGAATATAGTGCTCTGTGAAAAATGATGTAAACAAGAGGATTAAGAACAGACAAAATTTTTCGTTTTAAAAAGAAATATAAAGTTATCTTGACTACGTTTCACTATTCATCATTGACAAAAATGAGAACATCCATTTTACAATTGTGTTAACAAGAAACACTGTCACGTGAATACAGTAGGAAAATAATCATCTTGTTCATTATTTTTATTTTAAATACCTATAAATGTATATTTTAGTAAATCATTCCAAAAATATAGTGTATTAAATGCCTGACTATCACTATAACATTTTATCTAGGTACGAAGATGTTTTACGTGTTCGTGCTCTTCACATGATATTTTTCTCAGCATTATGCATATTGCATATGTATACGATACAAAAGCAAAATAAAATATACGTGGTAGAGCCATGATGCAGCTATATTAGAAGTATAGTTGGAGCACGAATGGGTCGGCTCGACCGGTGAAAGACCACGCTCTCACAGAATACCAGCGTAAAATAGTAGCTTAATATTGCTGCTACGTATGGTGAGTGTTGAACCGGAGACCCTTTTTACTGGAAACGAGTAATTCCATCTTAGTCCTCACGGGTGACAACGCATCTGCATTTTGATTCGTTATTCGGGATAGATGTAGATGTTTATGGGCCACAGAAGTCACTTACCATCAGGTGAATTGTGTGCTCGTTTGTCACCCTATTCTATAAAAAAATAAGGAACAGCCTATATACGTTCCATTGCTGGGCATAGGCCTTCTCTTATTTCTAAGAGCGTTTTTGTGCAAGGAAATGTCCGCCGCGCTGCGGGGCATCTTCTTGAACTTCACATGTCTTCGATTTTTTTCTTTTTTCTCAGACATGCAAGTTTCCTCGCGATGTTTTCCTTCGCGGCCGAGTGCTTGGTAAATCAGCACTCAAAATTGTTGCCGGCGGGGAACGAACCTGAGTTGCTCGCGTATTGTGAGATTAACAACGAGCGCTTAGCCCCAGAGCTACCATGGCCCTAATACGACAGAAATAATTACGATTTAACAAATATAGTAAAAACACTTACAGTACTTAAAACATAAATACTTGATAGCTCGTGATGCCTACCGGATGAAGCTTCAGCCGCCACTGTGCAGTGGAATTGAGACGCTTAACAGCGCGCACGCGACACGACTCTCAGTGATACGCAAGCATATTAGTCAGTATATCACCCATATAATTGTTAGTTCTGCATTCTATAAATCTTTGCACTTGTATAAGTATTACAGAGCCTAACCGCTAGATAGAGTTGACGTCCGTTAAAATCTCTGCTGTCACCGTTTCGTCAAGCCAACTTCTACTACTTAGAGCCTACTGCTACTTAAAGCTTAAAACTCACTTTGTACTTCACCAAATGCTCTGACCAAAGATATGTCATTCTGCACACGTGAGCGTATCGGCTTAGGGGCATGTTTTCTATGCACATAGACACTGGCCACTGCCCCAGACTCCGCAATAAAAAAATTGGAGACCCTTTTAACTGGTCTTAGTCCCGAGTGACAACTTTGTTAATCTAAGATATAAAGGTAGATATCTATTGGCCACAGCATCCATTTATCTGTGCTCATTTATCACACTCATTATATTAAATAAAAAACGCTATGATGCATGTTCTGTCGAACTAGAAATAAATAGTCTAATTAGCCTTAATATTCATTTTATACACGGTTCTAGCACGGTGCAGCATATTACAGCAGCAACATAAATACGTCGGCTCGTCCCTGAGGGATTACGCTCACATAGAATTGTAAACAAATTTACATTTCAATTCAAATTAAAATTTCAATTCATAACTTCATAACAACTTATAAGTCTACATTATAAGAGTACTCCCCCTACTACTCCTCCCACTACTCCCGGCACCACTACTCCCAACACCAATATTCCAGGAAAGACACAACCATCGACGATAATACGACACGTGTTTCGCCTTTACACGAGGCATCCTCAAGTGATATAGACTCTACGGCGGGTGACCGCTAAGAAAAAGAAAGAAAAAAAATAATATTTTTATTATAATAATGGATTTCCGCAAAGTAACGCCTGATTCTATCATTTATCACTTATATGAGAACCTGATAAAATAGGAAAAAGCACGAATTAATATTCTATTCCTTTTTCTAAGGTCTTCCCTTATGGAAGGGGTTCATTGATTGATCTATCAATGACTTTTGATTACTCAAGCACATATGAATTTTTACAAGGGATATATAAAATAACTAAGTTACTTAATAAACACTACATAAAAAAGATCCTTAAAACTTTCACGCTAGAAAATACATTATAACAAACTTTAACAGTCATCCTTTAGAAATATTAATACTCAATAACGTAGTTACGTTAAGTTTTTAATTTTATAATACAACAGTAATCTGAAAATTGTTGCAGGAACTTCAAGGTATCTATGAAGAGTCTAAAAAAATCTTTTCCATTTGTCAACCTTCTAGGTAGATTGACGAACGAGGCTCTGATGACGTACCGAAAACGGAAAATTTATCGAAAAGGGTCAAATCTAAATCCCACCCTCTAGTGATGGACATGTTGGTCTGCGTTTTTTAATATGCATAGCGTTCGAGTGCATTTATTCCAGAGAATTTGGAATACTGATAAAATAGTGGTAACGCCACTAATGCCAAATAAACGTAGTTTTCTTTCTACGGGTAACGTTATGATGTGATTTAACGCTAATATGTTAACGTATTAAATATATAAGGCACTTTATACGTCATTTTATCGATCAATTTAACGTTAGTCGTTCTCATTATGAAATCCTTGCGATTTGTCATTTTTGCATGCGGAACGACCTACTAAACGTTATTTTATTGGAATTTAGAAATGTTACTAAGATTTAGTTTCAATTTTTAAAGCAATAAATTCTTGTAAACTGACTTAATATTCTAAAAAAAAACTTTTCAATATAGAATTAATAACGAATATTGGAATAGTCACTAAATTGGTAACTTTCTATGCTATTTATAGCGCTATATATATTCGTATTATATGATACAAGAGAAAACCTTTGTCTTTATGTTTCTTGCAAACAAAACCGAAATTAATTGATTTCAAATTTAATATTGTATATATATATATATATATATATATATATATATATATATATATATATATATATATATATATATATATATAGTTTTATTCAAGACGCCAAAATTTAAGATCGCCTGCCAAGCGTAGCGATATTGTAGTAAATCCTGCAATTGGAAAGTGTCTCGCAATGGACTGTTAAATGCTTTTAAAGGGGAGAAAGAAAAAGTAAGTTGTATTTGGTTTATGTTTTATCATAATACTTGCGATCCTATCATATACGTATAAGCCTTTATTTTGAAAAATTCTGTTTATTGATGAAAGACGCATCAGAAAGTCGCATCAAAATTCCTTGCGTGGTTTAAAGGACCTAAGGCGGAAGGCGGGAAACGACTTTGTTTTATACTATGTAAAGATGTTTGGTTCACTATGTATTATAGAATTATATTGGTGGCAATAGTATAGCGGTTAGCATCCTTTAAATAGGTACGCAAAAGACACTCTATTAAGTTATTTAAAGCTTATTTTTTTTAATTGTTGTGTTAAATCATTGCCATATAATAACTATTTTGGCATGCTTAGCTCACTTACACCGCCGTAAAACTCAAATTTTTAAGAAAATTTTTTACCTTCCTTTCAGAATTAAATGCTTTCGAACTTAAACCACAAAATCTCGTGAAAACGTAATTAATAACATAATTGTGTAAGTATTTGTGCATATAGGTATATACTGCTTATAATATTGCAAGAATACACAAGTAACTTTCAACCTACCAAAGTGCGTAAAAGAACTAATTAAAATAAAGCAGGTCTAATAAACTATAACAATCAATTAGTCCAGTTTATTAATATCATATTATAAGCGACTTTCAAATATACAGTGGTACAAAATTCTACATATCAGATTTAATATAACAGACAATTGCAAATAAACTTCTAAAGATCAAAGGATTTCTGCTTATACTAGTTTAAATATTGGTTAAACATTTAACCAGATTAAGATAAGCCAAGTGAAACCTAACGTCTGCGAACGAAATTGGGTTTTCAAGTGTCTGCCTGAAGTTGAAGTGTGATGGATATTGCGACCCAAATTTAAGGACTGAAGTATTTGGCAAAGGCAAAATAAACATTTACATACGAATAATGGGTATGTCTGACATAGTTTTTGTTTCAGTACACTTTAATTTTTTTAGGATAAATTGCATTAGTTCACTTTTATTTGGGATATCATTTATTATTTAATAACAATAATATTTTCATTAAACTGCTCCATAAGCCTTCCCTTTGGATTGCCGCACAGGGGAGAAATGTGCCATAGCTGCAACGTTTCGCAGTCCAGTAGGCAACCGCCGTATTTGTATAATACTCAAAAAAGGAGAAAGTTTACAATTCGACAGTATGTTTTTATTTTGTTTTATGCACGCAATATCTTCATTAATTGTAAATTAATTTTGATGATTCTTTATTTACCAAATACGTTATACGTACTTGAGAGATATAAAAATTCCACCTCAAGGGTGACAAAATAGGAGATAAAGATTTCAATGTAACTAGACAACATTGAGGTTGTCACATTCCTTAATAACAAAAAATAAAATAATTCCTAATAAAAATAAAAGCCGAGAACAGCAATAATAAAAAAATAAAAAATCGGTTCCCATTCAGAATTCTGGTTTTTAATTCCTCTGTATTTTACGTCTTGACACGTACTTCATAATGGTAAATATTTTTTCTTTTTATTACTTAACACTTTGAAGAATATCATCCTCCTGCCCACTATTACTTAATCGAAGTTATTTCACCGTCAATTTCGCGTAAGCACCGAAAGGTTTCATCTTCAAGGATTCACCTTAACTATGGTAAACTCGACGAATCCATCTGCAGTTATCAGAATTTACTTTGAGCAAGTCCCACGATGTTTTGCTAAAATCGTATACCAATATGAATGAGTACCATAGCAGTACCAACTATGTGAGGCAGATTGAAAGTTTTGCATAGCTTATTAATAAGAAAAACTATATGTAAATTAATATATTTACCGCTTTGCTAATTATTCTTAATTAAATTTAAAACACTTACATTCTTTCAAACACTGGGCATACAAATGGTTGTGTACTACTCAGCATTAACTGCATTAAGTAAGATTATGCAGGTAGGACCCGTCTCTTAGAAAAACAATATTTTTTTGCCCACGCTCTTGCCTGCCTTAATTTTGTTAGGTCTCTGTCACCTTCGTTTTAAAGAAGACTTTCCAGAATGTAACAATACATCCCTGTTTCATCTCCTATCACAATGTCATAGATAACATTTTAACGTCCGTGATAATGTTTTAACAACATTTTTTTCAAGTTGAGGAATCTGTAGGAAACAAGGTTTTCTAACTTTAAATGTTGGTGATGAATTTGACTTATACTAACACCTAAAAGATCATGTCCTCAAAGAACCTCATAGGTGATGCGCCAGTTCTTTTTCAATTAGTCGCCTGACAATTTTCCTCAGTGATCGCAGTTGAGACTTCGCCTTCACAAATATTGCTATGAACAGAAACACGGGCTCGAACAAATTTTGTTCATATCGAATGGGGGATTTTTGCCACAGTTGCCACGTTTAACGGGCGTGTCAGTAGCCACAGCTTTTTATATATACCACATTTTTATTAGAGCCGTGGTGGCCGTGGTCGCTGTAAATTTCACATCACGCGAGCAACCCGGGTTCGATCACCGCAGGTACCAACGAGATTATTAATTGGAATTTTAAGTGCTGATTTACCACGTGTTCGGCGGTGATATAAAACATCGTGAGGAAACCTGCATGTCTGAGAAATAAAAAAAAGAATATTTGTGAAGTGAGAAAACTCGCATTGGGGCAGCGCGTTAGACGATTCTTTGCCCTAAAAACTAGGTATAAGATAAGGTAAGGTATAATAGCGACTTTGGCCCAAAAACGGTGATTCCCTTTCAGCATTTTCAAGACGAACAGCGCAATCTTGCGGGACAGTGAACATTATAAATGATAAAACGTTATCACCCTAAAATCCTTTCGCGTTAATTTTATTTTACCATGGATGTTGAACTTCAACTCGTGATAAAAAAACATTACCATGGGACTATTTGATATGCCAAAATTATTTCAATCAATGTATGTGATTCTGTTTCACAAGATACTAGTCCCTTAGCCCTTAACAAGTCCACCCTTCACAAAAAAAATGGTGAACACAATCTCACATCCTATTTCATCTTATCGTATCGTATCTTATCTTATCTTACCTTGTCCTATCTGTGTTGTCCTATCTTATTCTACCTTATCATATCTTTAAGATAAGGTAAGATAAGACTAGGGGCTGTCCTGACCGAAATACGGTCTGGACACACTTAATTTTTATAAATAAAAAATACTTTAAAAATATTAACAGATACAAAAATGAATATTATATATTATGAAATAGATACTTACAAATAATAGCAAAAGGACGAAAAATTTATTACTGACAATACTTCTAGTAAATTCACTAATAAAGTTTATAATTATTTATACATACTTCTTTGAGCTATTTCTACATTTTTCATTGCTGGAAAACGAAAACGATGAAACGAAAAAAATTCAATGAATGCTACGGAAAGTATAAGTTAAAAATATATTGGAGAGGTTTCCTGTATGATTATAGTGGCAGGCGAAAACAAAATCTTTATATTGCTCTTCTTTATTTACTTAAGATTACTTTTTTAAGTTAATATCATATATCGATTAACATGAGTGTAACAATTGTCTGGCAGTTCCCTCAAATTGAAAACAGCAACCTATGGATTACAGTCACGAAATACCATCTCACAACTTTAACTCAAAAATTTTCTTTATTGCCTAGTAATGATCTATCATCTCATCTAATAATGTATATGATCTAATAATGAGCACCAATTAGGAAATTTCAGAAAAGTGGTACGTGGTGGAAAGATAAGTTGTACGCTATACACGAAGAAGAGAGGTTGCTTGGTTCTAAAATGAGGAAAAAAATGGATTTAAAAACATTGTATCGAATATGTTGTATTGATCTGTTGAAAAATCGCTTGTTGGTCATCGTTTTACCAACAGACTGTCGATCAAGTTATGAGAATTTGTACTTTTTATATAACATTACATATTACAAACAAGTCTTATATGAACCTCATAGTGAAATTAATACACAAAGTAAAACTTCAGATGTTTTGTGAAGATATACAGGCTCTTATCAGAGTGAATTCATTTTATTACAAAGAAAGTGACATACTGTGTTATTAATTGCTTTAATCCTCTCTTTGTACGTGGAAAATACCTTCAGGTTTCATTATAATCATTAGTCTTAAAATGTGCTTACTTAATACAACGTACTACGTTATATTAAATTTAGAGAAAATTCAAGATTATCTTTGTACCACCTGCTGTGAGTAGCGTTGATACTTGGATTAAATCCTATACCTTTAAACGAGCAATTCTTGTATATATATGTATATATACATATATATATATATATATATATATATATATATATATATATATATGTATATATACATATATATATATATATATATATATATATATATATATATAATCGGAATCTCGGAAACGGATCCAACGATTTTCATAAAATTTTGTGTGTAGGGAGTTTCGGGGGCAATAAATCGATCTAGCTAGGATCTATTTTTAGAAAATGTCTTTTTGTCCGTGTTTTTAGGCAATGAGAAACTGCTATAATATCGTAAGAATAAGAAGGTAAATTTTGACAGTTTATTAATGATTACAAATAGCTTAATTGGTATATAGGGCGGTCACAAAATCGTAATACCATGGTTCGAGCCCAGACGGACCGAACGACTTTTTTAATTTTTTTTTCAAGTTCCTTTCTTTTTTGAGAAAATCTAATTTTTGTGCTTTTTTTCAGTATTTTTTAAAAACACGAAAATTTAATTTAAACCAATTGCACTCATGATTTTTTATTCAAATAACCATTTCAGTTTTTTCTATTATGTCGCCACGATCAAAAAATATTATTCGTATTTCATCAATATGTAATTTTTATCTAGTAATAAAAACACACGAATTAAATAAACCGAGCGAAAAATACCGAGCAAAGCTCGGTCAACCGGGTACCATATATACTATATACAAAATTTGTGTTATCATATCAATTCTCTTTAAGGTTCCGTACCTCAAAGGAAGAAAATCGGAACTCTTAAAGGATCACTTTGTTGTCTGAATGTCCGTGCGTCAAGACCCTTTTCTCAGATATCAAAACTACAACTTACTATAATCGTATAATTCCTGTTGATTTTGAATCATGAAAATTAGTAAAGAGCACAAGCAAAGGAAAAAGTCCAAAGTCGAAAAATCGTAAATTTATATTTGTATCAAATAAAAAAATTATTTATTCAAGCTCATTAATTAAAACTAATAGGGTACATCCCGTTTATCGAAAATCAAAAATTGAACACAAGCAAGGAATTTGTCATCGTCGCAACTGATGTCTGCATATAAATTTATTTTCAATAATATTGCCTGTCTCACACCAAACAATTTTATATTCTTTATTTTCTCGACAACTTTTCTTCAGCTTCCTTGGCAACTTCTGCACGTGCAGTTTATAGTAGTGTCAGCATTTTTCAATGTTGAAGAGTAGTGCGGTATAGTTACGCGCTGCGTAATCATTTATTTGTACACAAACAAGCTTGATAGCGTCGTGTTGGCAGAGGTAGGGCGGCAATCAATACTTAACATCCTATCCGTGCTCTAAGGCCATTTAATATATTATGCAACGAATCTTGCACGACTTAGTCGTTTTTACTAAGTTCTCTCAATCTCTAAATCTCAATTTAGTTTGCATCCACATCGTTTCTTTCCGGCCAAGAAATAATTTCTTGCTTTTTATTTGTTTGAGATGGTGTTGTGTCAAATATGTCTAAATTATATGGAGAATAATTGTCCATTATAACTTTTGACGGGTTGTAAGGCTGACAAGCAACTTTACAAACCATCCTGTGAAAACCCCAAAATTCATTTCTTCATAGCAATCACTTGTAAAAACTTACCTGACCTTGTAATGGTGGTGTAAGAATATCCACTACCCCATAGTATCATATTGTGGGTGTCGTAAGAGGCAACTGTGGGCAAAAAAACAGAAGATAAACTCCAGAGTCTTCCTAATAATAACTGAAAGTAAAAAATAACTGCAGTTGGCAAGCGGTGCCAGGCGTTGCAACTTTGGCAAATATCTCCCTATGAAGTCGTCTATGAGATAGGCCTATGTTTAGCAGTGGATTTTAATAGGTAACGGTAACGGTAATGTAACGGTAACTGTAACGAGGTTTCGCAAAAGGCAACAGAGGAAATGAAACGGTATAAAGGCGGTAGTATCTTCCTGCTTCCTGCAAACCAAAATAATAAAAAATGGTAAGTGCTTTTCATAAAGCGGATGTCAATCACTTCGTTAGATAGGGAACTATGGGAAATTTTGTATATATCCGCTCATATCTGCCTGTCAATTATGGAAGGAGGAGTTCTACGAGCAAGTAGATGGTGGGGCGATGGGCTCACCTGTGTCTACCATAGTCGCCGACATATTCATGGAAGACTTTGAGATGAAAGCCCTTCTTACTGCTCCTGTTAATCCAAGGTTCTACAAGTTGTGCGTAGATGACACTTTCACAATTTTACCATCTTACAAGGTAACCGCATTTTTAGACCATCTGTCTCCATAAACTCTAAAATACAATTCACAATAGAGTTAGAGGCAAATAATTATTAGATGTTTTAGTCATCCGAAATCCTGATAACACTATTGGTCACACTGTGTATAGGAAAAAGACCCATATCAACCGATATCTAAATGGTGAATCTCACCACCATCCTTCACAGAAAACTACCGTGGGTAAATCTTTGTTTTAGAGAGCACGAGGAATCTGTGACAGAAAACATCCGGCCGCCGAGCCGTTTAAAATTAAAAAAAACAACCAAATTTCAATAGAGGAGATGGATGGGTGCTGCCATCTGCTTGGGATCCTATAATTAACAAAATTAAACCCAAACCCAAGCGTACCACTGCAAGACTTCATGATACTATTAGCTCGTTTTGCGTAAATCGGACCGAAAATTAATATTCAAAAAACTGAAGGAAGCCAGACTACCTAACTATGACATGGGACGTCAAACATCTCAGCCCTCGCCCCCCCCGTAACCATGGGTGCTGTAAAGCACCCGAAACGTTGGGATAATAAAAGTAAGTTAAAGTGGTAATTAAACGCAATGTGTAGTGTTCGCGTAAATTTAAGAAATCATTCACTTAAGAACATATTAAAAACGTAACACTATAGACGATGATGATGATGATGACGATGCTAGTATAGTATTTTTTAATTTTAGAGCCATGCTACAGCATTTAATAGCTACAGCTACTTCATTTCGTACTCATGTGTATTACATTTTAGCATATTTTTTAATTTTTGTCAAATATATGTTTATATTTATCGTCCAGTTAATAGCAACTTACCTTCACACTTTAACCAAACAGTTAAGGCTTAGGGAGACAAAAGTTGAAACCAACGTGCGATTAAACCTTAAATGCCCTGACGTGGTCTTGTATTGTATATGTGATATGTAATCAATAGCAAGAAAGTCAATGCACACTGAGTTCTAGTGAAGCCTACATACATTTATTTTCCTTTCCATATGTATCTTTAGTTGACATCGTATTATTAGAATAGCTCTTACTAACTAGAAAAACTGGTCATGTATGTTAATTCCTACAGATCTATTGAGAGACGTATTCGTCAATGTATATATTTATAATCTACTATCCACTAGTTTTTACGCAAAACTTCACTGACGTGGTTATGGGAGGAGTAGATAGGCCCCAACTATGAACAAAGAATAAAGCAATATTTCGGAACGCTACACTGGGCGATGGTGCACGTCTTGCCCACGTAAATATGTATTATATTATAGTTTGTAACTGCTATGAAATATGCTCAGTTATAATATGTTATTTTTTCAATAAAAACAAACGAACATTTTGTTCACAAAACGTAGAAAGAAACTTAACGTTTCTATTTTCGAATGTATCTCTTTTACCTGTAACATTTTCCTTTGTATTTAGGATAAGCGAAAAACTGAATTTCCATAGGAATCTATTGAAATTAAGTTTTTCGCTTATCCTAAACTAAGTTTTTCGCACAATTTTAATTTATTTTTACAAAATTTACAATACTCGTATTTTCAAATAGAGCGGTGTTCTATGGGATTCTTAAAAATAAGCAAAATTATAACATTTGTTGAGTTTTTCTTGCTCCTGTTAGAATTATTATAGCTCGTTTGGTGATGGCTCGATAGCGCAGTGGTTAAATGTTCGGCTACGGCGCTGGTCTGACAGTTTTGAACAACTCAGGGAACAAATTATATTAAGTCATAATTAATACTTCACAGTTGATCATTGCGTCCTGTAAAACCTGGCAAAGCACCATCCTACGGCTTGTGTATAAATCGATTTCCTAAACATTTTATCGAGTCATCAGGTCTCATTGAAGTTTCCTTATATGGTTAGTTCCAAATTTGTTTCATTTCAAGTTTTTTTTATGGTTTTCTAACATGTTGATATACTTAACTGGTATCGCAATTCGTCTATAATATAATATATACTCTGTAAATAATTCAATCCTATTAAATATTTAAAAGAAACACTGTTTTGTTCTTAAATTCCTAATAATACAAAGCAGAAATCCAATTTTATAAGAAAGCAAGAGAGTTTTTATCAGTATAAACTATGTTATATTTCAAAACAGAACGTTATTTGTGTATATTTTTTAAGTTTAATATCAAATAAGTACTTGTCATTTAACATTTTACTTATCATTTTTTTGTTTTTTATATAATTTTTTTCTACGTCATGTCTTCAAGATTTTATATTACATTGAGATTTGAGAGAACATTCAAGAAAAAAATATTTTGACATTTTTTTGCTTCTAAATATAAAGAAAAGTGACAATTGATATTTCTAAAATTGTTGATTATAGAGGAAAACAGGATAGTCGTATTTGCAGACTAAATCTGTTATGTCTGTAAAAAATTACTGTTTCTTTGTAAAGGGAAATTTCTATATATTTTATCTTATTGCTAATCTAGTCGTAGTATTGTACCCAATTTTCTGGTTTAGATCGAGCCATGGTCTGCGCAAGACGGCTAACAGAAAATAGATGCATGAAGCTGAAGATCGTTGATTTTAATTCCTCCCTTATGGTGTATATTGACCAAAATTTTAAGAAAGGTTTCATTCACATTCTCTGAAAGAATCTTAGAGTTGATTAGAAATACTGATGATGAAGGAAAATAAAAAATGTGTCATATAAGTATTAAACGAGCGAGCATTCCATCTGATGGCAAGTAGATGCGGTAACCCAAAGATATCTATATCTATCTTCGAATAAGAGTAAAAATGCAGATATATTATCATCTATAAATACTTATGTGGATACCTCGTTACCCGTAGAAAAGTTATCCGGTTCTCATCAACCTCTCGATTAATCTGTGCGAGTTTGATGCTTACCCGTTTGGGCCGATCAGTTCGTGAAATGGCTATAATAATTGTTCTGCTTAATAATCTCTGTTAACTCTTATTTCTTACATAATCGTACCATGATATCTCTATAATAACGTTAATTATAGAAGCAAAAGCAAACTCGTATAAAAATACTCAGTAGTAACACACTAACAAAATTAGACAGTGGTTGTTTTTTTTTTTTGCATTCGACAGTGAAATAAAAAGAAAATGAAAGAATATATTAAGAGGAAATAACTACTTACTAGTGCCAACAAAGACGCCAAAAGAAACGAAGCATGCTATTTTGTGGTGAAAACGTATTTATATTAATGGCATAAACATTTTGGTTCTGTTCAATTAATAGAACACCCAAGTGTGAATTACTAGTAACGTTACCTACAGTAGGCATTGGCTGAGAGTTCGCATACCACTATCATTTTATAAAATGTAATATGATATTAGTACAGGAAGAAATTTTCAGAAGCTTAACTACAACTCTGCAGTGATTTTAACAATAAATATTACTTTACCAACATTAGTTATATTTTTGATCTACAGTATTCATAAAGACTACCTCTAATGTTTGATAACGAACCTTGTAAAGCATGAGAAGTCCACCGTGCCCGCATGTGACTTACTGTTACGTAAAATTGAAGTTACAATAATTCAATAGTATCCGTAGCACCTTACTGATGTATTTTAAAATTTAAAGTGATAACCCCGTCCCTAGCAGCTCTCTGTGTATGTTATAACCAAGATTAGTTTTAATAATATGGAGTGGAGTTCAGAAATGAGTCCAGATGCTATCTTAATGGTTTTCCCCAATAACAGGTAAATAATTTTTAAATATTTATATCCTATTTCAAACTTGAATTGCGATCCATTCCACTTCAATTACAACCCTAAGAACCCAATTTCAATCCTATTCGTTTTCGATGGCATATTTCAAAGACCCTCTTTCCTAATTGAAAAACCTTATAAAATATTTATTAAAACGAAGTTTTCCATATGATATTTTTACAGAACTATTGACGACAATGCTATTGTATTGGCCATATAGCACATGTTTAAAAAGGTTCTCGAGTGGCAGTACCACCTAGCACCGGTAAGCGAAGTTTAGGGCGAGCCCTCACTGGATGAAGTTACAACCTGGTAAAATATAAAGAAAAAAAATGCAGGTGACAGAAATAAAGAAATGACAAGGAAAATTATTACTACATTGTCACATCTGAGAACTAAGAATGATAAGGACTAGCCAAGGAATATCTCATAGAATAAATTTAAATATTTATTGACTCGTACTCCGTGCTTCCATGAGGCATTTCATATTTGAGTTATTTAAAGTTAGTTGAGTTATTTAAAATAATATGTTAACATAAAGTTAGTCTAAAATAATAAATTTGCAGTTGAAGCCCCCCGAAACAGGGTATCGCTGGCCAGTGCCACGTATACAAACTTTATGGTTATTTGGCCAAAAACTGCTACGCCAGGCTTAGGTGCGTTAAGTGAACATGGTACCGCTGAATGCATACGCATGGCCGGGATGCTTGAGCCTCCGAGTTGCGTCAATTGTGGCGAGAAGGGGCACCCAGCGCGCGTGATCTAAAGTTCCACGAAATGAAGTGGGGAGACAAAAGCCGTCCCCGACTTGCGGGACATACCATCGCGTTTCACTCTCGGCAGCCTGCCCCCAAACTAATACAATCCTCTGTACCCACATCCTCGTCTCAGACCGTCATCAAGCTCGATGCCGTCACCGAGGTGCCCGTGTAATGTGCTAGCTTTTCCATGTCTCCCGCGCCGAAACACAATGCTTTGGTAAAGCTTCCGGCACTTGCCGGCTCACAGTCAAATCCACCTCCCAGGCCCCTAAATTTAAACTAGGGAAACCGTGCAACTTAGGGCCATTTCTATAGCTGGAGGCTATGTAGCGGCTCAGCTAAGACTTATAATAGTCTCACCAGCACTCTGGGGAAAGTTTACGAGCGAATCATATTTAATCGCCTTTGTAAAAACGTGTTCGCAAACAGGCTTCTCCCAGACGAGCAATTCGACCTCAGACCCGTAAAATCAGTTACATCAGCTTACAGAGTATATTCTGAAAGGCTTCCACCTCTCAAGAAATCGTAGAACCACTAACACCCGTGCCTTATTATTCGATATCATGAAAATGTTTGACAAAGTCTTGTACGGTGGCTTGCTTTACAAGCCGTAAAAACTTAACGAGTCTGATAGGCTCACTGATATCATCTGAGAATCAGGGAACTCAGTCTTCGAAGCACCTCCTTAAGGTTAGAGAACCTCAGAGCTCCGTCCTCTACAATCTAATATGAGTAATATATCCCGAGGGAATCTATCGGGACGTTATTACTGCTCTCTTTACCGATGAAACAGCACTTTTCTTCGCCCATCATAACAAAACAAATCTTACCAAGATGCACCGAATAGCCGTCAACCACCAAGGCGATTGTTTTCGCTTATGAATAATTGAAGTGAATCCTGAGATAAGTGTAGAAATATACTTTCATAGGGACCCCTCACTCAATCATCAAAACCTAAATCCCAAAAAAACTTTAGGTACAATCACTCTATTATATTAAATGGGTGATTGCAAATGTGTTCTTCCAACATATTGCGAATGTCCGCAACCATGCCAAATTCGATACTAGTCTCCTCCAATCGCTAGATAACAGCTCCATCTTTACAAAGTGTGCGTAAGTCCACATCATGTCCTACGCAAACGTAGTTTTCGCGCATACGGCTCATCGTAATTTGTACAACCTTCAAATGGTAAAAATAGATTCATTTGCTTAGCCACCGGAGCTCAGGGGTACCAGCGAAACTTCGACCTACACAAGGATTGCCAATTTCTGACGATCTCTAGGTATTTAACAGAAACGTTTCGGCGGCGAAACACATCCACGTAGTAAATGTTGCCCACATTTACTGCGTTCACTTATAATTCGACTGCAAAATTGAGCTTCAGTTCCGCTAGATTCCGATGACCTGAAAGTCGCCGGCCCATCACACACCAACATTACACGCTTACTTAGTGTCATAAAGACCGTTAGGACAACGGATGGGACGCAACGCGTCCGCAGAGTGGCGTGCCGCGCACCCCTCTATATATCGTGTACACACCGTACAACCGTGTCACCTGGGCAGTTTTTACACACCACAACGAACCGAGTTGGCCGTCAGAGCTGGGGCCCGTCACCCTTGTTCCGAACGCAGTTAGATAACTCAACTGTCACGATACGTTCACAAGTACACAATCTGTACCCACATTTTCAGCTCACGGCTTTCAGGGCGTGAGGCTTGAGTCCGATGAAGTTGTAAAAGCTAAGAGGCTGACAATACTTACATCATCAGTATCAAGAGATTTTTTTAGGATAAGGAGACAAACGAGCACACAGTCCACCTGATGGTAAGTGGTTGTTGTGGCCCATAGACATCTATATCTATCCTCGATTATGAATCAAAATGTAGATGCGTTGTCACCCGTGAAGACTGAGATGGAATGCCTCATTTCCAGTAAAAAGGGTCTCCGGTTTTCTACACTCACCATATAAAACACATCAGCATTAAGCCACTATTTTACGCTGGTATTCTGTGAGAGCGTGATCATTCCCCGGTCGAGGCGACCCATTCGTGCAACAACTATACTTCTAATGTAACTGCAGCATGGCTCTACCATGTATAATATTGGCTTAAGATATTTATTTCTCAAAAGTATAAATAATGTTTTCCTAAAACAACTGGCAGAAATAAATGAAAAGGTCAAAAACGATGTACAGAATTTGCAATATCAGTATTTGAAAGTCATTTAACGTATTGTTATTACATAGTTTGCACGACATGCTGACCTTTTTTGTATTAGCATACCAAGCGATATTGGTAAGCCTTTAACTTGTGGCCCAGCATATTCTATTTTTTATGGTTTAAGAAGTTTAAAACCGACTCCGATGCCTTTTAGCCGACTACAAAAAAAGAGGAGGGTTTTAATTCTTTTTGTATATATGTTACGCGCTATTTTTTGTCAACTGTGAACTGATTTTATTAATTCCTTTTTTAATATTTTATACTTATATGTTATAGAGTCACATGTAGCTATATTTTGATTGTAGCACAAATGGGTCGGCTAGATAGGAGTAGGACCATGCTCTCATAGAACATCAGCGTAAAATAGCGGCTTAACACTGCTGTGTTTCGTATGGTGAATGTAGAGAACTAGAAATCGTTTTAACTGGGTACGAAGAAGTCTTAATCCAGAATAAAGGAGTCAAAATCTTAATCCTCATGTGTGACAACGCATCTGCATTAAGATTCTCAAACGAGGATAAATTTAGATGTCTATGGGCCACAGCTTCACTTACCAACAGGTAAACTATGTGCTCGTTTGTTATCCATATTTCTTAAACCAATCTTCAAGGGTGGTCAGTAAATTTTATTTGAAAATATGGTACAATATGTTTGAGAAAATATCTCAACCCTAAGGGTAGTAAAGTAGGCAATATAGATTTTAATAAACTTAATATTATATATATTTTTATAAAAAAAATATTAACAATGCTATAAACATTACTAGTATTCCCCATAACCACTCACATATTTAAACTTAAATCATATTTGTTAAATCAACAATACTTATTGTAGTAGGTACCCTTGGAAAAATGTGATTTAATATTAATACATCTTTGTTTATATAAGACGACTCTCTAGCGTAGATAAACCCGTAGAGGTTTATATGCTAGTATTGTACTGGATAATGTAACAAAATTATGGATAATAAATTTAAAAAAAAATTAGAATCTTTAGAAATTTTGGTTGTTACATTCAGCTTGTATGTGAGATTCCTTAATCCACTCAAATAAATCAAAAATATTTTTTTAATAAGCAGTAAAAGCCGACTTCAAATAACAAAAAACAGCTTCAAGCTTTAACTATTCCTTACACTATGTCTTAGCATTAATTAGCGGTAGACTCATCGTTGCGTTCTGGTTTACAGAGATACAAGTGTAACTTTAATTATAGTTGTAGTATTCTGATGACATAAAGAAACAGAAACAGAAACAAAAACTTTTCTATTTAATATAGATAGTAAACAATACTTATTGAAAGTCACTTTTTTCATTTACCACCGGTTCGCAAAAAAACACCTATGTCTTGGAGAGAACCAGCAAGAAACCCAGCGGGACTATTCTCACACTTGCGGGTGGCTCCAACAATGACGTGTATAGCTGCTCAGTGAACTCTCGGAAACGATGCCACCACATTCAGTCACTAGCTTTGGCAGTTGGTTCTTTATGGCAGATAGATCACTGGCAAAGACTTTGAAGCCCTGGTTCCGCTCGATTACTTCCTCAATGCGAACAGTATTAAAGTTGCGTAAGTCCCGCCGCATTCATTTGAAGATCTGTTTGTTCATTTGCCTGTATGCTGTCGAATCTATTGAAGACCGTAGCTTCATTAGTCGTCTAACAGCCATAAGATAAGAGTTTGATCTATTTTTGTGAGTTTGAAAGTTTTTGTGTTCTACTGTGGTGCGTCTCGCAAAGTTGAGTTCCGACTGCATGGATAGTTTTCGCGAGCTTATCATTCATGTCGTCCATTGCACTGCAGGCACTGAAAACGGTTTTGTAACTCGACTGTAGGTTTCGGGACTCTTGATTAGAGCACACAGAGGACGGAGTGTTTACTTCATTATAAGAGGCCTATTCAACTTACCGTTTAGGTTCGATATGCCACTAAACATTTAGTAGTCGCTGACAGTTTGCACTCATGCGATCATTGAGACATCACTGTGCAGTTGAAGTCAATCTCATTTTATGTCAAACCGTCGGGTCTCGACCACGTCTAGTTTCTATGGGGATGCTTCTGGAAAAAATATTTCATCTTAAAGATTCCCTTTTTCTCCATGAAGTCGGCCTGCTGTTGGCCTCTTGGGTTTCGTTGTCCTATACCAAATTTCCCCACTTTTAGGTCACCATTCATGTGCGATTTGCGTTGAAGTCTCCCATTAACACCGTATAGTGGGGTTTTGAGGAATTCATGTCTCTAGGAATATCCTCATACATTTATTCCACCTCCTCATCGGGATATGCCGAGGTTGGTGCGTAAACTTGTATGGCCTTCAGAAAATATCGTTTGGTGATTCTGAGTATAAGGTACTAACCCTTGTCTACACACTCCCAATATTTACAACGTTGTTAAGGAAAGACTTGTGGACGATAAATCCGTGATTCGTGGTGATAGAACAAGTTGCTGGATTATATAGAAACACCGTTCGGACCTCGGATATGTCTATAATATTCCAGCGCAGCTTGTCCTTCTCTTCTTCCAGCTCCAAGATCTTCTCGTCAGTCCTCTTGCGTGTATATTGCCAGGTCGAATCATCTTAAGTGGCAACCGAAACTTTACCAGAGATCCTTAGCACCACCTAAGATGACCGTTTGTTTGTGTCGTTGGTCATGGGAAGAGCGGGTTGGCAACCGCAGTTACAATTTTTGTTATCAGAATGATGCTGCTGCCCATCCTGTCTGTTACCTTCTGCCGCCTTTTACGACACCCACTGGAAGATATGGGGTAGTGGATATTCTTAAGCGCCACTACACGGCAATGTGTAAAAATATTTAATGTCCAGCTGCTCATTTATGTTATATTTATGTACGTGCAACTAAATGTGTATATATGAAGGAAAATATAAATACTTTGAAACTATGTTATCTTACAGAATAAAACCAAGTCAATGATTTTTAAGATCATACGACAAAACTGTTCTAATTTGCAATCAAACTAACGGTGTTCAAAGCCGAATGTTTGGGTGCCAACTGTTTTAATTAAGCATCAAAAGAAGTTTTTTTTTTGGTGTTGATAAAATTAGCTTTTGAGATTTGTTACATGATGAATCGTTAACTTAAATCTAGTTATTGTCAAATCGTTTACGTTGATATGTTGTATACTTAAGAGATTTTTGATTTAATAAATGATTCTCCATCAGGCAGTAAAAATTAAATTTCTAAGACTTCGTTTCTTCATTTAAGAGACAAATAAGTATTCAAATAATCGCCCTTATTGCATAATTTAGACAATATTCTTTACCAAATGTCATGTTCAATATTCAAAAGACGAAAACTGTTTCGGTGTTTTTAGCCATCTCGATGATTTAAAAACTAATAGTGACAAAACTTGTGTTTTTCTCTTCTACTGTCAGCTTTTCACACGCTCAGTATCTTAACAATGTGCTTTTTTAACTTTATGCATTTCATTGTGTGTTTTAACTTAGTAGAGCTTATTTCCCGTTTTTTTAACTGCACCGTTACTGTTACCATTACAATCTATTAAAGTTGCTGGACATAGGGCTCCCCCTTATATTGTCTCATATTTACATTGGGGTATTTGCAATAGTTGTTACGATTAGCAAGCGGTTTAGATACCACGATTTTGAATTAAAAATAATAAAAAAAATTAAATCATACATTAGTCATGCACTTCTGGATTTTCCAAACTTTTTTAAGCTATTGCATAGCTTCTATCGCGGGCCTTGAGCGCGGGGACCGAATCCAGAAATTTATTCCGTAACGAAAAAACCTCACGCTCCCCACTCCGACGGGCACGGAGGTGTGGCTTGAAGGCCGTGCATTATCTAACGTCGTTTCTTTTCGGCAGTCTTCGACACGGTGTTTGTGTGCGTGCAACTAGACGTATTGTACGACTCTACGAAGCTCGCACGAATGGAGACGAGCTGCTCCGAAATCGGACGAATACATAAGCAGCTGTTTATGAGAAAGTATATAGGTGTATAGGTATTTATGTACAATAGTGAATAGCTGTACTTGTAATGCCGGCTGTACACACTCGTCGAGACACCACGAGACATGCCTAGAGGTGAGCATTATTTAACATAATCGGTTTCAAAAACTGCTTACGAGCTTGATAATCGTATACCCAGTTTCTTGGACAAAATGTAATGATTATTTTACGTACGTAGTTGACACACACCACGACCGGCGCTCGCGTAAGCATTTCGTTTTGAACAGATTATTATTAAGATGAATATAGGTAGGTACGTAACACGATATACGACTCGCACAACGAGAGTAAAGAGTCCCTTCGGGATAGTTAATGGCTTACACGCAAGATGTGGATCATAAAAATTATGTGATGTGATGGACAATAATACTTAGGCACTTACATATTTTGTGACTATAAAATTGTACAAAAGTACTAATATTGATGATGTCACGCGCATATTACTATTATAACACCTATAAAATATTATATATTCGTAATCATAATCATAACATAACACAATTAAACTAATGTTATAATACCTATAACCTGTTAATATATTCGTAATCATAACCTAACACAAACACAAAACTAACCTACGCTATACTGTATTGTATACAGATGTATGTAGCGTTGCCAGGCGTCCGGATAAAGCCGGACACAGTCAGGCTTTTTGTTTGCGTGTCCGGCCAAACCAGGTGTCCGGGCCTGTCCGGCATTTGTCAGGCTTTTTATATTTGACCATATTTTTACATTTTTCATGTACTTAAATACATACAATTGCAATTATTGAAACTAATATTGTAATGAATATTGAATCATTAATAATAAAGAACACTGATTCTTTTAATTTGAGATTTTATGGTAAATGATATAAGGTTAGCATTGTTTTACTTTAAAAAATATATAATCGTGTTATACTAAGACTGAATAATTAAGGGTGTCCGGCCTTTTTACCGAAATGTCCGGCTAAGCTGGATGGTCTGTTCAGCTTCTCGGTTTAAAGACCTGGCAACCCTAGATGTATGTAGCTCATGGCGGCTGAACACGCTCGTCTCGTCGCCTCGTGTGCCTCTCATCACGTAAAGGCTCGACACGAGAACGCACCATGTACACACTCGTATCATTTGAAGTTTGAACTCCATATGCCCCCTAGATAAAACTGTTGCTGCGTTTTGCCTTTGAACTATTATATTTTTTACACATTTACTAAAAATAAAATTAATAACACATTGCTAAGAAGGAGATGGTGGATAGTTTCTATTAATTTACCGTAACAGTACCATGTACGGTGAATAGAATAGTGTATAGCTTGCGGCTTGCGCCGCGAAAGATGAACAGTGCGGTGCGGTATGACATACGGGGAAGCGAAACCATAGCAACGGGCGACGCGCTAGTCCCAAGTATTGTCTCCCTGTGTCCAGTCACCCGCGCACATACTTGTGTCGTCTTGCGTACTATCGATATCGAAAGTGTTAGCGACTACCTGTTATACAATATTTAAAAAATATATATATATAAATAAAGTAAATAATTATTCAATAAACCTGGCACTTAAGACTTAAATATTGATATCGGTATTAAGAGTATGAAATATTTTATGAGATTTGTAAAACTTTGCAGGATCTATTGAAATATGACTGTAATTATGTAAAGAAAAAGAGAGGTTCAACTAGTCCCAGAAAAAACACATGTTTCTTCATAAATTTAAGTACATATTTTAAATGAAATTAAAAAAATCAATAATATCATTAAACACTGTATTTAATAAACTTTCTAACAGTGTATTACCCTTCTTTATACATTATCACCAAAAAATCTTATTAACAATAAAATCAAGTATGCCGTCTTGAGACAAAACAGAAATTACAAATACAAAATATTTTACCTCTTTAACTAAGTGTACACAAAATACAGAATATAATTTAGCAGCAAATAAAACCTAACGATTATATAAGTACGTTTTCGTAGAGACTTTGATGTGTAGTTATAATGTCGACCTTTGACGTTTTACATATTAAAATGTCATAATACAGTTTGCATTTTTCTGCGTGATTATACATGTTATACACGTTAAGTACTAGTAATATCATCTACTAGTATCATCATTCGGTCTCGGTTTTCATCGCGATACCTACGAGACCCTTTGACTCGAGCGCAAAAAACCGACACGCTTCCGAGAGCGCACGAGGGCCACGAGATACGACGCGACGCGACGAGAGCACACTGTACACACTCGTACTCGCCCTGTCTAGACATGGGTCGTAACGTCTTTTGGACGTAATCGGTTGTACGTAGTTTCGTGGATATGAGTAACTAGTTTCAAAACTGCTTATTTTTGTAATTAGTTACATATGTATACAGTATAGCGTAGGTTAGTTTTGCGTTTGTGTTATGTTATAATTACGAAAATATTAACATATTATAGGTAGGTATTATAATATTAGTTTAACTGTGTTATGTTATGATTACGAATATATAACAGGTTATAGGTATTATAACATGTGCGCGACATTGTCAATATTAGTACCTTTGTACAATTTTATACAGTCACAAAATATGTAAGTATTTAAGTATTATTGTCCATCACATCACATAATTTTTATGATCCACATAATACACAAAAATTAACTTAATACAAAAAATATTTATTATTTATTTATACCAATTATATGTCTGTTTATGTACACTAAATATTTATTGTAATGTAATATAAATTTTATACACTTTAAATGTTTATTCACAAAGAAAACTATACATGTTATAATATTTATAAAAAAAAAATTAAGAACAATGTTAAATAACGCTCGCCTCTAGGCCTGTCTCGTGGTGTCTCGACGAGCGTGTACAGCCGGCATAAAATTTGTGTATAAAGTGTTTTGAATATGAATTAACAAAGTGCATTTATTATTTATTTATTTAATAAAAGAAAAAAAATTGTTTTCTTATCGGTCACCACGCTCAAAAAGTGTAACTTGAATTAATATCAAAGAAAAATAAATACTGCATAAATAAAATAAATAAATAATTATAATTGCATAAGTTGATACAAAATGCTATGCAATAGCTTTACCCCGGCAGTCCCCGAGTGCCACACGTCTTTTTTTATTGAAGTTTGACATAAAAGTATCGGAAAATCAGAAAATTATAAGAACCTAGTAGTAACAAGGTAGTAATTTGGTAAGGTAGTTGTGAACACTTGTGTGTTTTTAAAATACTTTAAAAAATAAACGTATAACATGAGCGCTTGAGGCATGCACATTTGAATTTACCAAAAGTTTTATTTTTATTTTTGGAAGTTATAAGACGCTGCTGCCAATCTCCGGATTCGTTTCTTTCTGTCGTATTTTACGATACCCTCGGAATGTTACGGGGTAGCGGCTTTCCCAGTACAGTAGACTCCTGTATCAATAATATAGCTACAGCGCCAAATGTCCATAAAAGCGCCAAGAAATCGCGGCGTAACTTAATATGCCCATGAGTGTCGCAACAGATGAGCAGATTTCATCACGTGCAAATGAAGGTGGCATGATTAACAATCTTCTTATAGTTTTAATACATATGTTATTGTTATATAATAGTTAGTAAGTAAATATTAATTTCAATACCATTCCATATTAAAATTTATTTAAAAAGAATCTATGATCTTTCCTGCACAAAAATTTCAAAATTACGAAAGTAAAATTGTCAGAAACATTTTATAAAATTTAAAACCACATAAACATTTATTTCCTACAATTATTTTTTTATATTTAGGAGAAAACTCTACATTACAAATTCAATTGCAGTATCCATGGTCGTGAATTAATCCGCAAAAATAGTTTATTTCAAACTGGTTTTAGTTTTACGTTGTTGATAGTGAGTTTTGCTACATGTAAGTAAACGAACCAACGAAGTCATAGATTCAACCACACACAGTGTGATATAAGTACATACGTGCATAGATGCTGTTGCTCACTTAATTTGCACTCTGTGTGTGCCCTATATCGCGATACTTGAGTAAGCAAATATAATTAGGTCTGAATGAAAGATGTATTAGAGTAAGTATGCCATTATAAGGGTACACGAGCTTTTGTATGTAGTTGTTGGGAGCACTAAACTCGAAGTTGTTGACGGGTATGTTTAACTAGGAAAAATTGAACTAAGTCGAACTAGGTAAGTCGGTTAATCTACGGATTCAACTCGGCTGGGCAGTGTTCAGGAGATTACGATATATTCTCTTCAGGTATACCTTAAAACTTGAAAACGAGATTGAACAACCAGTGCGTGTTGCCAGTGATGACTTATGGATTTGAGACGTAGTACTTAACTGCTGGCCGTATGAGGAAGCTCAAGGTCGCTCAGCGAGCTATGGTGATGTTTGGAGTTTCTGCGCATGATAAACTTAGAAATGAGGCTATCCGCAATAGAACCAGAGTAACCAACATGGTCCAACGGATTAATAAACTGAAGTGGCAATGGGCTCTCCACGTAACTTGAAGAATCGACAAAAAATGCGGAAGTGAAGTTCTCGAGTGTTAGTCTCTTACCCGTAGGCGAAGTGTGGAGCGGGTTCCCACTAGATGGAATGACGTTCTGGTAAGACATGGAGGAAGTCAACGGATGCAGGTGACTCAATACCATGTTTTGTGGCATTCCTTGGGGGAGGCCTATGCTCAGTGGACTTTTAAAGGGCTGTAATGATGATGAATGATGATTTAATTTTTACTATTATTAATTACTATTATTAGAACTATTATTAATTACTTTTTTTAGAATTAAGGCGACGAACGAGGACACTGTCTATCTGGATAATTGGATTTTGTGTACCAAAGCTACTTACATCTTTCCTCAATTAAAAATAAAATGTAGGTAAGTATAGTGGAATTTAAGAATAGCATTATTCAAAAACAAATATGTTTTCCTAAGCAAAAATTCATATTCATTTTCTTTTCATGGGTCGAGCTCGTCGTTCAACAATACGCGTTGATTGAAATTGCACGCCTTTTGTTGAAGACACTTTAAATTCCTTCTCCGTGTGAATATTGTATTATTATTTTAAATCCACAATTTAAATTCTTTGAGTTTACACGCGGTAGAGTCACTCTGCAGCTATATTATAGTTGTTGCATGAATGGGGTGGCTCAACCGGGGAAGGACTCACAGAATACCAATGTAAAACAGCAGCTTAATGTTGTTGAGTTTTATATGGTGAAAGAGAGAAGCGAAAACCGTTTAAATGGAAACGAGGCAATCCATCTTCTTCTTCAGGGACGACAACTCATCTGCATTTTGATTCTTAATCGAGGATTAATGTAAATGCCTATGGGCTACAGCATCCACTTAGCATCAGGTGGATTGTTTGCTTTTTTGTCACCCTTATTCTATAAAAAAATACAAAATAGAATTGGCTTCCACAACTAAGCGTTGTCCTCTCTTTTTAAAGTAGAGTAGACGTATTTATCGTAACAACAAAAAATAATAGATTTTTAGAACATAACAGATTGGAACTGTCGTCTATAACGCTAAATAACTGTTTGTATTTCACAAGCAGCCAATTTCACAAAAAGCCAAAAAGCTCTAAAATATGTGTAAAGCGACTTTGAACAAGTTTTTCTATGTTCTTGCTAGGGGATGTTACATAAAATGAACGGAGTTGAAGTCTGAAACAATACATTTTCTCATAATAGTTTCTTATATTTACGCGAACACTACACATTGATTAAAACTAATTATACTTATTTTATGGCGTTTAATTTATTTTAATTTTAATACCCGTCATTTCGAATGCTCTCCAGCGCCCATGGTCACGGGGGACTGAGTGTTGTCAGCGTTAACCCGGAGTACCTTTAGCTTTTTGTTTATGGTCCACTCTACCCAGAATGAACTTACGGTGTCTTGAAGTCTTGCAGTATTGTGCTTGAGTTTAGTCTTAATTTAATTAATTATAGGGTCCCAAGGAGGTGGTAGTACCCAGCCTCCTTCTTTGTTGAAATTGATATGTTTTTTAGTTTCAATAGCCTCACGTATCAACCTTGGTAGGAATCGATGTTTTTTCGCGAAGACTTGCGGTCTATCAAATCTGATATAATGGTTGGGGCCGTCGCGGATATGATCACAAACTGCAGGCTTCCCGAAACGTTGCTACGTCACGTCATCTATGTGTTCTTTTACGGGGGTTTCAATTGTTTTTTTTTTGTCCTATATAGGAGATTAATATTGGTTGGATTCGTTTTGCAGTACTGGCCCTTTCAAATCAAAATAATTTTTGTTTGGCCAGGAATTCCAGTTTGAAATTAATTTAATTAAAAAAAATAGAGTTCTTTTTTAAAACTAAGCATTTTTTTATCGATTAGCGTTATATTTTCATCGCAATTGAATCTTTTTCATCATCACGGATACGTTAAAAATTGAGTTATTATGGAATATAAGGACCGTCGTGGCAGCAACGCGGCACAAGCGTTACGCAATATCATCCACCTGAAAAATTAACCTCGTGGTAGTCCGAAAACCTTGGTCGACAATGATGAATTAAAGGCGATCGTGAAAGCTGATGATACTCAATCTACGGCTACATTAGCATCAGCTTTCAAATGTATTATCAAAACAGTATTGGTACATTTGCTTCAAATTGGTACGGTAAAAAAAGCTTGACAAATTCGTGTCCCACGAACTCAATGATCGCTATCGCGAAGTACGCGCCGAGACGTGCCTTGCACTGCTCAACAAGCACACAAACGTAGAAATTTTGAACCTTATTGTTACCTGCGCCGTAAAATGGATTCTGTTTGACAATCGAAAGTGCTCAGTAAGTTGGTTGGATACTGGTTCAGCACCTAAGTGAAAACTTACCCCTAGAAATGAGATAGTCACTGTTTGGTGGCCTACTTCCAGTGTGATTCCTCACAGCTTCTTGCAAACGGACTGAGCTTTACTGCAGATGTGTACTATGAAGAACTAAATAAAATGATGGAGAATCTCGCACGTCACCATAAAGATTTGTTAATTTTCCCGTCCCCGCTGCTCCTACACGACAACGCGCGACCTCATACTGCACGACAAATGATCTCAAAGTTACAAGACCTAGGATTGGAAGCTCTCCATTATACGCTGTACTTACCAGTCCTTATGCCTACACGCTTCTACTTTTTCCAGATTTTGAATAACTCTTTTGCCGGGGAAAAAACCAGTAAAATTGGGTATTGAGCCAGTACAAAATACCTATGAAGAATTTGTTACCTCCTGTCTAGCTGATTTCTTCAAGAAACTGCTATTGCGTTGGCAAAGATGTATCGATAGCATAGGTAATATTAATAGAATAGAAAAAATTACGTTAAGCTATTTTGTGAAAACCGGCAATTTCATAGGTAAAGACCTAACATTGTAGTGTCCGAACGTTCTTACTCTTACCGTTAAATTGTAAGACAAATAAATCTATTACCTATCACAATTCTTAATTTGCAGTTTGATTGGGTCGTAAACTTGAAGTGAGGCATGAGTGAGAGTTCTACAGCACAGGACCAGTAATATGAACAGGACAGGTGTTCAAAGTTCCTGTGTTCTGTGTTTCCTGTGTATTTGTCCATGCTTGAAGACTTCTTTTGATGAAAGCGAATGGAAACACCCCAAACACCCCAAACACACCTGGAATTCTCATGTCAAAGGAACATAAACAGTTGGAACAGATTTCTTACTCTACCTAGTTCATAATATTCCTAAGTTAAAATGCGTTTCTAGTTGCTGTACCGGATTATTTACAAACTATTATTAGAGGCTTCGTTCCGAGCTAAATTATTTTAAATACATCTGGCATCAAAGTCTTTATTCTTTATTGTACACACAATAAGTTGGTAACAATTATGAAATATTTAAATAAATGTACAAAGTCATGATAATCACATCAAGATTGGAAGCTGAATAACCATAAAATATTTTGCTATTAACTTTTCTGAAAGCTATCACTCGTCACTAGAGAAAATTGCCTAAATAATTGAGAGTGATCTTGTAAAGAAAATCACCTAAGTCATTGAGCGTGTTCGTGTAGAGAAAGTTGCCTAAGTCATTGAGCGTATTGGTGTAAAGAACATTGCCTAAGTCATTAAGCGTGTTCGTAAAAAGAAAATTTAGTATATAAAGTCTACAGGATGGTAAATGAATGCCGACATCTATCCGTGATTGAGAATCAAAATACGAATTTGATGTCACACTAATAACAATGATGAAATACCTTCATATCATTTAACAAAGATCTCCGGTTCCCTTTACTAACCTTTAGAAAAATAGCAGCACTATCTTAGTATTTTAAACTGGTATTCTTATAGCCACAGTGGTTTATTCCTGATCGTGTCAACCTATGTATTAGAACTGTGATTATAATATGCTGCAGGGTAGCTGTACGTGGTAACACTTAAATAAACGATACGGTGAAACATTTGCATTCATTCTCTCAGTATTTCTCATCAATATCTCGTTAGATTTATTATAAGGTATTACACATAAATACTACTGCAGATACCTTACGTACAAAGCACTCTTTAGAGATCTTGTCTAGCAGCAGAACATTTCGTAGGTTATCATCAAAGACACTCCTCGGCACTGTAAGCGTTTCAAAGTACAAGTGTCTCGACCCAAACGAATGGAATTCGGTGGGTCGTCCTCTTAGTAGAATCTACTTGGTTGACACTACTTAGAGATATTCTTCTGGGTAATTCATTATTCTAGTAAATATTCAAATAACTTCGTAAAAATAATACACTCAAGCCAAAATAAAATTGGCATTTAAAAATTATAATACCTTACAATTTTAATAGTATTGAAGTTGAAATCTTAAACAAATCTACCAATAAACGATTATAACGTATGATTAATAATGCTCCATTAGACAAGGTTAAAGTTCTCAAGGGCTTCATTAATTCAGTCATTAGACTGAAACCATATCTTACAAAAGCAATATATCTTGAGCGTAGTATAAATCACGTTAGGATTTTATGCAAGGCTTCTCGCCTGCCACAGACGTGTTTTATGTTTATTATTTACCCTCATAACTTTAAGTAAAAGGAATATTAATATTTTTCAACATGTAATTTAAGTCAAAAAATAGTTTACTAAAATTGTATATAATAAGACTTTTTGTCTGACCAATATAATAAATCGCCTACTATTTCCTAAAAGACTCTAGGTAGACAAACAACAACACAGTCCACCTAATGTTAAGTAGACGATAAGGCCCATACACATCTATGGCTATTCTCAATTAAGGTTCAAAATGTCCTGAGGAATAGGGTGGAATGCCAATTTACTAATAATAAGAGTTTGCGGTTCTCCACAGTCACCATACGAAGCACAGAAGCACAGCACAACAGCTGAATAACAGCTGTTTCATGCTGATATTCTATGAGAGCGTACTCCTTTCCCAGTAGAGCCGACCCGTTCGTACTGCAGTTGTGTATAACAAGCAAAGCTGCAGCGTGGCTTTGTCTCTCACGTTTTCTTATTACTAATCCCGTGGGTGTCGTTAGAGACGGAAATTCAAAACAGGGGATAGGCAGCGGTTTCCGATTCTGACAAAATTTTTAATGAGGCAATCTGTGGAGGAGTACTATGTTCAGCAGTGGACATTTATTGGCTTTAACGGATTGATGGAATCTAATAAATTGTAAAGCCTTGATTTATAATTATGCATTTTCATAATTTTATGAAAGTTATGATAATATAGTGTTGTTGCCTGTAGCTTGTTCTATTGTTGGAAAAAATTGCTATCATCATCACTATGGTAGGTGGATCGGTCATCGCAGTACCAAACGTCTCACTCCATTGCTTTGCTTCCATCGTTGGCCTGGTGGTTTTATATAATACAAGATGGTTATAGAAGCCGTTCTGGCCTTTTCCATACTCAATTTATGTAACCATTGAGTAGAATAAAGTAATGAAATCTCTTAAGTCGCCGCTACACGCCAGACTTTCAAAATAGATGTCTATTAAAATTAGTTTACTTCATGTAATAACATGTCAATACAATTTTTTCGTAAGTTTCTGTCTTGTGGTGTCTTGACCTAATTTATAAAAAAATCCTACAACACTGGATAAGCATGTAGTTTGCTGCATTACAATGGTACAATGAAACAAAGCAGGATGAAACAACAGACGCAGCAGGGACTAGTTCCGGAGCTAAAAGCAAGTATCTACGCTTGAAATGTGACTACGCTGTGCATTTCCGTACGTGACATAAATTACATCCATTTCCACAGTGATTCCGTATTGTGATGCTGTAAAATGAATAATTTTAGAATCAATCAAAGAGATTCTCAAATTATTATTATACAACAGTAAACACCCTAGAATTTCCGTATAGTGTAAAAAATGTAATCAACAAGTCATAATAATTAATAGAGAATAATGAAATGGTATAATAGAAGTTATAGAAGAGGTAATATAGCAAGGTATATAACATACGTGGAAATGCGTATGTGTGTGAGTGCGTACATACATGTGTGAGTGCCTAAGCGTGAGTGCCGTATGTGCATGAGTGCAGGAGTGCGTGCGTGCGTGTCTGCGTGCGTGTGCGCCCTTGTGTGTATATTTACAAACTATTTCGTTTGATGTTTAATTGCCCAATGATTACCAGATTGCAATTGATAGTGCAAACAGATCGAATCGTATTTGCATCAATTACATTTAGCAATTATTTCCAAAATAAAAAGCAATATGTTTCATCGTAACAAAAAAAAACTACTAAATCATTCAACGGGTCTAAATTTATAAAAAAACATCTAGGTACAATAGTTCTACATTTCTAAAAATATAAGCATGTCTATCGGCCATGTAGAAAGAATGAATGAAGAAAGAGTGAGAAAGCAAATTTATGTTGCAGAAATGAAAGGCAGAGTCGGGAAATAACACCCTAAGCGAAAGTTTATAGTCCAAATTGGCGATATATTGAAAATATATGATGATATGTACGATATAATGAAATTAAGTATAATATACGATAAAATGAAATAATAATTAATTACCTTTAACTGACGAGCACGTATGCGTAGGTACGAGTATATGGATGTGAAAGAGGTGAGAGAAGTGTGTCAGGATCCTGACAAATGGAACATTATAGTCTCCACCTACCCCTCTGGTTGACAGGCGTGAATGTTTATGTATATATATATATATATATATATATATGTACCAGATATGTATCATTCAATGGAAATGTATAAAAATGCCCAAATTGGCGGTTGAAATCTTGACGGCGTTTGAAGACTTGAAACACCATAAACCGACAGAAAACAACAAGGTTAAAAGGGTGAGATACCCGATTTAGAGGTAACATCCATGATGATCGTGAAAAGACTCCAATACTTTGAAAAGATCCATGCTTAGTAGTGGTCTTTCTAGTGACTGATAATTAAACTGAATAATAGGAGTACGATGGGATACTTCGATTCCAGTAAAAAGGGTCTCCGGTTCTCTACACTCACCATGCGAAACACAGCAGCATTACGCTGGTATTCTGTGAGAGCGTGGCTCGACCCCAGTCGAGCCGACTCATTCATGCTACAACTATAATATAGCTGCTAGTAAATGCAGGTATTAGTCCCAAGTACCTCGTTAAACGATAATATACCAAGGGTAATTAATAATTAAAAATAATAGCATAAGTAAATTTAATTTTAATTTTAATTAATTTCGTTTTTCTTTCCAGAAAACTCCTTTCCTGTGCCAAATGTTTCTGAAGATTATAATATCAGTTAGGTCTAAGAAAAATATTTGATTATTTTTAAGTATTTCAAAGATGCTTCTGACCGGATTGTTCCAACATTGTTGCTGTTTTTGTCTCTGATGTGGAACTTGAGGGAAAGAAACTTTTTATTCTATTAACTGTAGTTTCTATCGGAGGTAGATCCCAGCTATGGTTTGATTGTCCCTGTTAAAAGTGCATTATGTCATAAACAGGAGTGCTACCGGGCTCACGCTGAAGAGTTAATGTCCTGGGATGCAAACCCACAAAAGAAAGAGAAAAACATAATATAATAGAATATAATAAGTATAATTCCGCTTCCAGTTTCTTCACAAGAGCCATTGGCAACGCAAAGCAGTGCACATCTGCAGAATTGGTGAGATATTAATACGCTTTCTTGAATCCGTGTACTCCAGTCACTTGCCGAGGCCGTGCCGTGAGCGCAAGGAGAACGACTCACTGGTCCATGCCGTGAAGGCGAAAGCCGATCTGTTAGGCACTCTTTTGCGTCCCACTCGACTCTCTATGATAGAGGAACACCCTGTCGACCATTCGGCGGTGTGAGTGCTCAGTGCGCAAAACAATCCTCTTCATGAATGCAAAATGCACAACAACAAAAACAAGACAAATAAGCCTGATGGAGTTACGTAAGTGAAGTTGTGCAGAAGCCATGCTCTAGAGTGGGCATCGGTTCTAACGCGTTTTTTCTGATATTCTACTAGGCGTAGGCGTAGTCTCGAACTCATGATCCAGCTTTAGTGCACTGGATACCTAAAAATGGCGAAAGTTCAGACCTGTTCAACTACAGATCTATAATCCTTTGTTAATCAATACTATGGAATCCATATAAACTGCCAGCTCATAAGATACCTTGAGAATCACCAGCTGGTTAGTGACCACCTACGCGGTTTCTTTTACGGTCGATTATCTAGTGATCTTCAGATCTACCTGCCTCATAGATAGAGTCCAAAGGGAGGCCTTATCCGTTAGCTTAGACATGGCAAAGGCCTTAGATTGGGTTTGGCACAAAGCACTTCTTTCAAAGCTTCGTCGTAGTAGGTGGTGCATGCTCCAACTATAAGCCTATTTATGTTAGAGTTTCACAAAACTGCATGCTGTTTATTCTGCATAATTAGTTTAGTAATTATATGTTGCATGCCAATAATATTCATTGGTATATGGCTGACAGGACAGGTGATGTATTTTACACCGGCCGTACCAATATTTTTCGGGAACAGATCAGATCGTCGAGTACCAGAACAAACTTGTGCCTGTGGAGACTTTGTTAACTAAGGTCTCACATTCGTCTCTGAGAGACAGGTTTGAGTATTCACCACAAAAAAACCTTTTTTGTAGCACATCAATTTCAGGACTTCTTAATTCTTGGCGTCGACCAATCGAATGACGTACATTTCCGAGGTCGCTTGGAAGGGAAGGCTAAATTGGCTTCTTAAAAAGATTAGCGTGATCAGTAGAACGGTACAGTATTTCATGCTAGCACACTGCTTGTAATTTCGCAAGGCGCAAACATTACAAGACAACATCTTGGATCTATACATACGATCGCGATTTTAAACAACAATCTACAACCTGGGTCTTCCAAGACGAGTCCAAGCCGACTAAAGTTGTTCGCTCTCGAAGCACTTCAAGGAAAGTGGTGGCCACGTTCATTGCAAAAACCGGCCATGTTGTGACGATTGTACTTGAAGATTGTATGACGGCTAATACAGAATGGTAAATCACAGTTTGCTTACCACAAGATCGCCAAACTTAGGAAACCTAACACAAAGCGACGCATCATCCTACATCATGACAACGCAAGCTCACAGAACACTGGTCAAACGATTGAGTATTTGAAGCAGGAAAACGTGGAAAATTAATTGTTAAGCATAATGGGAATTTACTTAACGTAATAAAGAGTCCAAACAGCTTTTTAATCATGTAAGAATCATTCCAAAAGAGTAAACAGTATAATTTATATGGTTTTTTTAATATTTTAAACTTATTTATTTAGTTGGTTAAAACATGCAAATTAATAAAACCTAATTTAATAAAGAATGCTTGGCACAAATTTAAATAAAATTACCCATGTTCATTTCTATATCTCATTCAACAAAAATATCCCAGTCAACAAAATAAGAACCCTTACTGAAATAAATTTATACGAGTTTACCCTTTTCGATTAGCCCTTGTTCGATTCTGAATTTACATGCATTAATATGCGCCGCGTGATTTCTGCCAGCTTGTGAATTTCATTGTTAGTATTACTTGTGTTAAATATCACGACCTTTTGAAATTACATTTATATTATTTTAACTCTTACAAGTTAGGGCTTCCCAGATGCAATGAAAATGTAAAAACGCACAGACATTGACATAAGTCAAGAAAAGCCTGTTCACTTCTTGCCTTCAATACACCTTCGTTGTTATCGGATGGAAAGACAGATGCTGGCCAACCATAACACTCCTTTGCTGTACACATAACAAATGATTAAGCAAACCATCCGTAGTCTTGCGTCTGGTAGTCCGATGGTAGAGCGGAGAGGGAGAAATGAAGTCATGAAATTGCTGTGCTACTGTATCTACTCACGTAGGTAACAGGGAGGCTACTTTTTCGCCTGCACTTGAGGGCTAAGAATGATTGGCCCTGACCAGTCCAGTTTAAAGCTGTTATTTTGCTATTGCACTACGAGTGCTTCATGATCGAAAGAACTTGCCTCATATAAAGTAATGTAAGGTTACAGTTTATATACTTCCCACTGCTGATCACAGGCTTCTTCTCACTTCCTTGCCCTAAAACCCTCTCATATAGAGTAAAGATGTGAAAATGTAAAATATAATAATTGGGAGATATATCGCTGCTAAGCTCATCTGCACGCCGTGTACTATACTAACAAACGAGTCTTTGGCTACCGACAAATGGCGGTGTATTTTTTTAAATATGCTTACCTCTCTGACTAATGATAAACAGTAATATTTCAAATTGCATTTGCTATAATTTATTTTTTACATTTGTATCGCCATCTTGACGACTTTGACCTCCCGAACAAGCCGGTTTTCGAAAAGGGTTTAGTAACTTATCACATCACCGGTTTACACACACACACACACACACACACACACACACACACACACACACACACACACACACACACACACACACACACACATACCCTCCGGAAAATTATACAAAAGACCAAAGCATACAATCTACTAGTTTTTCTTGCGTATTTAGACTATGAGACGCCTTTGATTGATGAAGCCGTCGAAATTTGGGCGATGCTACCTACCTGGTCTGACTGGTCCTTTCAGCGCTACCAAGATAACTGTCGGTATGTCCAAGTACAGTACCAGAGTACGATACCTACCCAACTACTCAGAGGTTTAAAACGGAGTGGCGTTATATGCAGGGAACTCTACACTAGAAGACGTTTTCAAACTAATGGCCAGTAAATGACTCGCTTTCGATTTGATGACATTAATAAATTATATTATAATATAATTATAAAAATTATTAAAACACAAACGCTGGAGGACGTCGTAACTATACAGAATTACCACAATAGTTTTTCCCAAAAAACCTTAAAATGAAGGTGGAAATCATACGTGACGTTAATAACAAACTTATGCTGTAGTTTCAAGTGTGGAAAGGACAAAATTTTCGAATAGGTAAGTCCAACATCAACAGATAGTGCAATCTGCGGATTCGATTCTGCTAAACAGAGTTCGGGATCGCCTCTCGTTTATCTCAAAACTAGAAAACAGTGTTGCCAGTGATGACGAAATATGGATGTGAGACTTAGTACATCACTGCTGGCCATGTGAGGAAGCTCAATGACACTAATGTAGATGTGGATAGGGCCATGCTCGGATTTCCTATTGAAGATATCCGCAGTAGAACGAAAGTAACCGACGTAGCCCAACAGATTAGTAAGCTGTAGTGGCCAACGGGACGGCTATATAACTGCATAAAAAATCGACAACCAATGATGCAAAAAATTTCACAACTTGTATTCGATAAGCGAAGTGTAAAGAGGCCCTCCTCTGGATGGAGTGCCTACATGGTAACCGATCGTTTAAATTTGTACATGAATGTTATTGAAATTATTTTCAGGCCTAACTTAGATCTTTTTTCGAAAAAAAAACATTCGTTTATACGTGGTGGAGCCACGCTGCAGCTATATTGTGGTTTCAGCATGATGCAGCATAGCAGCTAAATGCTGTTGTTCTTCGTATGGTGAGTGTAGAGAACCGGAGCCCCGTTGTAATGGAATCGAGGCATTCAATCTTAGTCCTCATGGTTGACCACGCATCTGCATTTTGATTCTTAATCGAGGTTAAATGTAGATGTCTAAGGCCACAGCATCCAATTACCATCAGGTGGACTGTGTGCTTGTTATCTTTTAAAAAAATTTTTTTTAAAAGATAACAAGCACACAGTCCACCTTTATCTTATAAATAATCGTTAAGATCAAGTTGTTTTACAAAGTTTTCTCCTTTAAAATGGTATCAACTGACTATAGTATTTCGTCAATAATTGTGATGTGTTTATTTACGATGATAACGACGGGATGAAACAGATGTCGATCACAGAGTACTTTATAAATACAGCTGAAATCTCTTTTATAGCTGTATGGACTGCGATGGCACCCCTACGGTGTCGGTTGATAGTAGTTGATAGTAAACGATAGTCAATACTGGGAAGTTGATAATTGATATTTTATTGATAGAACCAACTAAATCTAATTTAATGATAGATGGGAAATGATACTGCGAGCACGCGTGACCGGTATTGCTGGGCTCAATTAGCGTACTGACTCAAAATGCATTAATGTACATGCTGCAGCCCGTACATGCTCCCGGGTTGAAAGATAGAGAGTCATGAAGATGAGATGAATTTAAAACTAATTACAAGGTGATAAACATTTGGGCTTAAAACTAGTTACAAATGATTGATGCAAAATAAATAATAACATTGTATTTAGACACCCGTGTCCGTGATAGTAAACACCGATTGAGGCACTGGTGAGGTGCCACGGTTTTGTTTTTGTTTACGCGAGTTCTTAAATTTTCATTTAATTCGCTGGTAATGTCACCACTGTTACACTGCACTGCACTTGTTTGCAACTCTACATCTACAAATTGAACTCCACTATTACAATGCACTTCACTACACTTATTTTGTACGCGATCGCGACCTGCCCGCCTCTGCGCGCGCCGCACGCGCCGCCACACGTAGAATCCTCCGAACACTCCAGCCGTTATAATCACCAGGTAGAGGACAGTGTAATGGTGAATGTCGTGATAGGATACACCTGATGCTAACGGCTCAGTCTGTTTCATGACATCCAATTGTTCTCGTATAGCAAGCAGTTGTTGTTGGCTGATAGTCTTAAAGTTCGTGCTGGCGTTCATCTCCGGTATCGAGATATTTATTAAATGATTAATCGAAGCGATCTTCGGTATACCAATGTCGGGCCTTAAATTAGTTTGAGATGCATCTGGTTTGTATGCATAAAAATGGAAATCAGCTGATTTGATAAGGCAGTCCTGTCCCAGCGTGATAAGTCCGGCGTCACGCAATTGAATAGCCGTAACTTGATCTTCGCATAACAACATGAAGTAGCATTTATTACAACAGAAATAAAAGTAGTTGTTGAGTTTACTTGTTGCAATGAAAATATTTTTGCAGGTGTTAATGATCGTTCTACAGCTTCCAAGTCCTTCATCCTTCTCACACAAACTCTTATCATTGATCATATGATAAATAGGCTTCTTGAATCGACACAACACAGTCTTTAAATCGCGATCAATGCAGTCACGTAAATCAGCATATGATAGCGATATAAACGAATCCTTTTTTAAGTTTAAAGCGAGATATTCGCCAATAGGGACAATGCTAATCATGTTGCTACCCGATTATTTAGGTATGGCAATTGCTTTAAGGACTTCGTAAGCGTCTCGTGCTAATAATGGTATTCGGATTTCGAAAATAAGAAAGGACTTCGATAAGCGTGCTTTTACGTTAAGTAATTTGTATATGTTTGAATAATTTGCGTGATCGGTAGGAAGTGACAGGTCTTTAGGTATCTGTGTAGAGATGGCACTTAATTAGTGTTGGAGTTGCTTGGGGGTTAGGAGATGAATATTATACTTCCTAAGTAAGATAAGTTTGTATTTCTTTTAACTTGTTCAAAATGTTGTTTGTAACTATAGCGGCCAAGGTAAATTCGTTGAAGTATGAGTTATTTGAGACTTGTGACTTTAGTGCGTGCATCGATTGTTCAAGTTCGATCATCTTTTTGTTGACTGTTTTATGATGCTGTTCCATGATCGACTCTACCCTCTTGATGACATTGAACTCCGCTTCTACGACTGAAGTTTGATTCTTCCACAGCTGGGCTAGGTGTCCCTGTTTTTTTCTGATTAAGTCGATATCTTTCTCATACTTTTCAGCAAAGTTGCTGTCAAGCACCTCAAACAACGCGTTTGTGATATTACCTACACCATTGATGAGTCCCCTGCGGTTACGTGTGAGTAGGTCGCGCTTATCTTGCAACATGATATTGTAGCGCCGTAGTTCCGACCGCTCGTGATTCAATTGATACATGACACCCTCGCAGTGTGAATGCCCTATTATCTTCGAACAGATGGTTTCTAGGTATTCCATGTACTTCGAGCACGCGGCGGTGCCTTCCCAATATGGGTAGAGATCATAATAGACAACGAGTTTCCAATCGTCAGCTATCAAATGCATGTTTACAATCTTGTCGAAAAATAGGCTAGTATTATTTTGCAGTTTATTTATAGTATATAGTCCGCTAGCATTAGTTATAAGGGTCATAAAAATAATAAGATAAAAGTTGCAAATGTAATGAAACTGTATCTTCTATTCCTTTGTTTTATCTTACTCTTCGTTGGTTTTTCTTGCTTTAATTCTTGATCTTGTGTTTCTTCGAAGATGATACTCCCAATACTCCTTATTGATAGTTTGATAACAGGTCATTTCATATAACCACTTTTTGGTTTTAACGTCACAACACGCACGTAGCCGTCGTTACCAGGGTGCAATTCGACCACCCTACCGAGGGCCCATCTGCCTGGAGGAAGGTTACCATCATTGATGTCATTTAATTCGATATTTTCTTGAGGTTGGCGCCACTTGCTCCGGGCTGATAGATTTTTTAAATATTCTTGTTGCCACCTTCCCCAAATGTCTTGGAATATTTTTTGTGTTAAATGCCACCTAGTCCTAAGATCTCGTTCCGTCTCATAAATTGATAGAATCGGACTGCTTGATAGAAAACGTTAAATAAAAAATGAAAGGGTTAAATAATTTAAATCATCAGCGTCCTCCGTCAATGGACATAGTGGTATCGAATTTAAGCAAGCTTCTAATTGTGCTAGCAGCGTGCTGTACTCCTCGTAGGTGAGTTTTTGATCACTAACCACCCTCCTTAGATGATACTTGAGGCTTTTCACGGCTCCTTCACAAAAACCATTGGCTGACGGCCACGAAGGTGCATTTAAGTGCCAATTTATACCCATCTCGGACACTTCTGAGAGGAACTCATCACCAAATGTTTTAAGGAGCTCTTCGTATTCCTGCTGTAAGACCTTGTTGGCTCCTATGAAGTTCGTGCCATTATCGCTATAAATATGGTTAGGTTTGCCACGGCGAGCTGTCATTCCCCGTAACGCTGCTGAAAACGCAGTACTCGTTAGGTCAGACACCAACTCCAAATGTACAGCTTTTGTGGCCATACACGTAAACACAGCGATGTAACCTTTCGTAGTTCTGATCCCACGGTCAGAGTTAGCTTTGATGAACACGTGGCCCGTGTGGTCTACAGCGACATGATGGAAGGGGCATGAAGGGTTTGCTCTAACTGCTGGAAGGTCACCCATAATTTGATAGTGTTTGGTTGGTTCGTGCCTTCTACATTTGATACAATTACGTAATCTCTTCTTCGTAGCTCTGTTGCCACCGACGATCCAATATTTTGTCTCAGGTTGGCTGACGTTAGCCGAGCCATGGTATGTCATTTCATGCGCCTGGTTTATAAGAAGCTCCACAAGGCGACTGTTGCCGGGTATAAAGATAGAATTTTTCATGTCTGGGTCCAGATTGGCATTTCGCAACCTCCCACCGACTCTCAATACTTCATCTTGATCAATATACGGATTTAGTTCACAAATGTTGCTTTTTCGATTTATTTTATTTTCTTGTTTTATATCTGATAACTCTCTTGCAAATCCCGTTTGTTGTATATTTTTGATAATTAATAACTTAGCTTCTTTCAACTCTCGTACTGTTAAATATTTTATATTTTTTCCTTTTTTGATAGTTAAAAATCTCCGAATCCATGCAACTATTCTTACCGCTTTGTTAATTGTGCTATATTTTGATAGCATTTCTTGGATAATAAAATCAGGTTGATGCTGTGCTACTAAAATTGTTTTTGATAATTTTATTTCTTCGTTTTTTATATAAGCGATCTTATGCCCTTGATCATTATATTTTGATAGCCAAGTCGGGCCCAGCCACCACAAGGTCTGGGCTTTGAGTTGTGATGCAGTTAGACCATGACTGGCACAGTTGGCTGGATTTTCTTCCGACTTAACGTACCTCCAGCAGTCAGGTGGCATATTTTCGGTTATTGTACGAACTCTATTTGCCACAAACGTTTTCCCTCTGGGTGGTTCTCCGTTGAGCCACCCCAGTACTACCATGGAGTCAGTCCAACCATATATTTTGATATTGTAGCCACTAAAGTACTCTTGGTCTTTACCCATTAGCTTTGAGAGGAGTAGTGCTCCGCTCGGTTCCAACCGCGGTAACGAGACTGTCTTGCTAGTTGGTACAAGCCTGGCTCTGCCAGCCACCAACACTACCATGTAGCTCGATACTGTCGCACTCATGGATCTGCAGCCATCGGGGTAACTGAAGGTGTTGAATATTGTGCATGTCCTCTCTGACCTTCTTCCACACGACATATACTTCATTCGGTATAGGATCATCCCAGTTAATATTATCTGCAGTCCACACTTGTTGAAAAATAATTTTTAACTTAGTTGATAGTGGTGATAGCCAACCGAGCGGGTCAAAAAGTTTTGATATGTCTGATAAAAGGGTTCTCTTTGTAACCTTCGTGAGACTTTCGTCGGTTCTAAATTTGATTGGAACACAAAAACATCTTCTTGTGGATTCCATCTTAACTCAAGGGTTTTTTTTTTCGCCGGAATCATGTAGCCGAGGGCGCGGTATTCGTTTATAAAGGATTGATGTTGATTTTTAATGCTTTCTTGTTTGTTGAATGTGTTTTCGAACGATCTAAATTGAACGATAGCTTTTGATTTTGATTCTCCCAGCTTACCCGAGAAGCCTGGGGTGAGGGGCAAACGTACTTCGTATCGACCGTCTTTGCGCCTGATACTAGTAGACTTGTAATAGTCGACGCATAGATGATTATCTAACGATAGCATAGATTCTTCATTGATATCCTATATCTCCCAGAATTTTTGGATCTCCTTTAAGTCGTTAATGATCACGTTACATTGTTAAGTTTTGACGTTACCGATTAAAATCCAGCCTAAACGAGTATTCTGAGCTATCGGTATGTTATCATTCAACCTACAAATTCCCTCCAATAAAATCAAAGAATAAACATCTGCTCCTAACAGAAGGTCGACCGGGCGACTGATATTAAATTCAGGATCTGCTAACGTAATGTTTTTTAAATATGTCCAGGACGGTTTTGAAAAGCTAAAGTTAGGTAAATTTTTGATAAGGCTTTTCATTAAGTATACCACCGGTTCAAATTCATAATTGTTATTTATAGCTTTGCATTTGATAGTCATGACGCCCTTACAATTGCTCTCCTTAGTGCCTACTCCAAATATCACTCCCCTACATCGAAGTCGAGGTTGGCCGAGCAAGTGGGCCGCATGTTCACTGATGAGAGAAGCTTGGGACCCCTGATCTATTAAAGCACGCATGTTGACAAAACTCCCATCATATTTTTGTACCATAAGTATAGCTGTAGCTAAAAGAATTTCAGGCAGGTTACATTGCATCGACACGTGTAAGTTGCTTCGTACTTGACCCGAAGTTTCAGGTTTCTGGTTGCTTACGCGGGTTGCTGCCTTCGGCGAATTATTATAATTATGTTGAAATGATTTATGCAAAATAGAATTATGCCCTTCATTGCACTCTGTACATCTTTGTCGGAAATACATGGCTTACCATTATGTGAATAAAGGCAATTTTCGCATACATTCAGTCTTGATACAGTTTTAAGCTTTAGGTGAGGTGTCATGCTTAAAAACTGTCGACAGTAATAAAGACAATGTTCATTGGTTTTGTAAAGTCCACTTATAAAATTTCCAAGAAGTATTGTTATTGGCGTTTGATTGTTGTAAAGTGAATTTACCGTGCAACGGAAAGGCTTGTTATGTTTGTTGAGGCGAACAGTTAAGCAGATGTCAGCCAGCAGAATTCGGTGCTGGGATACTAAGTCTTCACCTGAAAGCACTTTGCAGTTTTTTACACTCTTGATTTGGTTCCGTCTTATCAGAAGATAGTCGATCTGTGTCGCGTGGTGGCCACTTTTATAAGTAACAAGATGCTGATCTCGTTTTTGGAACCACGTGTTTACTACAGCCAGGTCGAAAGCACATGCTGCTTGCAGAAGAACTTCCCCCTCACGGTTCCGCACTCCGTACCCCCATCCACCGTGTACTCTTTCATACCCGTCATTCACTCTCCCTACATGTCCATTAAAATCTCCTCCCATATAAACATCCTCACTCTCAGGTATTCGCATCATAATACAATCAAATTCCTCCCAAAACTTCTCTTTCACACTCTCTTCACAGCCTGTTTGCGGAGCATACACACTTACAACATTCACTACTTTGTTTTCAATCATTAATTTAACAACTATCATTCTGTCATTTACTCTTTTCACATCTGTCACTCGTTCTTTCATTCCACTATCTAACACAACTCCTACTCCATTTCGCTTCCCGTCACTTCCACAATAATAAAACTTATATCCTTCCCCAATCTCTCTTGCCTTATTGCCCTTCCATTTTGTTTCCTGCAAATAGGCAACATTCACTCTTCATCGTTTCAAAACATCTGCTAACTCTCTTCCTCTTCCAGTCATCGTACCTATATTCCAGCTTGCAAACCTCACTCTGACATTCTTCTCTCTCCGGGCTCGCCTCTTACGTCGCACCCGCTCCGTAAGGTGCGACAACCCTTGCCCACTTCCCACAGGAGCCGGGTGCTGCCCCTGCGCGTCGCCTGCGGGGTACGCCCTAGCCCTGTCATATATCCCACAACTCGTACTATTCATAGGTTTACTGCATGGGATTTGGCAAAAGTTTTACAGTCGGCCGCCTGCCTGACACCAACCCTCTTTGGGTATGCTATTGTTGGTAGAGGAAGCTACCATTTTGGGAAAAGGAAAAAGAAGGTTGGGGGTAGGAGCGTAGGTGTAAGGATACTGTTATCTCGGCAGGAAAGGTATGAGAATAACAGTAGCTCGGGGAGCCGGGGTCGCGTACCCGTATTCCATAACAGGATCACCGGAAAGGTAGACCAGCATGAAAACCCCCTGACTATGGCTTCTTTCTAGAAGATTCCAAACTTGTAAACTTGCCTTCTAAAAATGAGAGAAATTCATGCAAATTAGGTAACTCGCGGGGCTCCTTGACTGATGTCATGTATTCATTATGCGTGTCAGCATCGAGCTTTTGCGAAAGGAGATGCACAATCAATGAATCCCATGAATCAACGTTAACGCCTAAATTTTTGATAGCGTTTAATGTTTCTAGGGTTGTGTCGTGAATACGCTTTATATGATTTAATGACGTATGTTGCATTAAGAGGATATTTAGTAAGATATCGATATGCGAGCGGAAAATTAAGCGTTTATTATTATGTCTGTTTTTAAATATCTCCCAACAGATCGGATAATTATCAGATGATATTGGTAGATGTGGAATAAGTCTCTCCGCTTCACCTCTAACTTTAGTTTTAAGGAATTGCATCTTTTGTGCGTTAGATAATGACATGACGGGTTGCCGTGAATAGTTTCCGTGAATAGGTCTTTGAAGGAACTCCACTGATGGTAGCTACCACTAAATGTAGGTATCTCTACGTGAGGGGTTGATTGCTCTCGATATTATACAGACCACAATTTACGATTGATGGATTTGATAATCTCGTTGTATTTTCTTTCGTATGTGAAAAATGATAACTCATAATCTGGGTTCCTACCCCCAAGCTCACTGTCTAACTCCCAATGCATATTATCAGTTATAGACCAACGCGATTGTATAGCATGTAATAAATGATCCAATTCCCAATTTTCTGATATCGAATCTAGGTTGATATTGGATACTGTGTGTTCGAATGCCTTAAAATTACTAGTTTGCTTGCGTAACATTTCGTCGGTCTTGCTATTAGTCCCCTGGACTGGACTGGGACAGGGTAACCTGCGGCGACGGCTGCCAAGATGGTCCAGGCATCGCTAGTGGTGTAGCGGGTTTCAACACTGAAGTTGCAGGCCTGTCATCCCTAACCTGATAGGTAGCGATTGCTGTTCTAATTTTCTCGTATTTATTTCTAAACGACTCAAATTGGTTACTCGTAAAATAGGAATGAGACTTCGCATACTCTATTCCACTTAATATACCATGATTAGATTGAAATTCTGCCCAGTATTTGTCTAGATTATCTAACCTCCGTTTGATATAATCTGCTGTCTTTCGATCGGCACTATCCTTTTTAAAATTGGTAAAAGTCTGCTCTATGGTCCCGAACAATTGCTCAGCTGTTTGCAGCTTACCGACTCCCGATGTTGACAATCCGATGATAGCTCACGTCTCCTGCTGGTTGCTCTCACTTGTGATGCACACTTTTTGTACACACACGCGATTTTGTCGAAGGACCAAAAATATGTATGGACTGCGATGGGACCCCTACGTGGTCGGTTGATAGTAGTAGATAGTAAACGATAGTCAATACTGGGAAGTTGATAATTGATAGTTTATTGATAGAACCAACTAAATCTAATTTAATGATAGAAGGGAAATGATACTGCGAGCACGCGTGACCGGTATTGCTGGGCTCAATTAGCGTACTGATTCAAAATGCATTATTGTAGCGTTATAGCGTAAACTGCCGATGCCACAAAAATGTACGTGCTGCAGCCCGTACAATGGCGTTCAATAGCTTGGTAAACGAATAATAAGTCAAATATATTTTATTTATCAAAAAAAAATTACAGAGTGTATAATCATTGAGCAATATTACAAGTTACATACCAGGGTTGTCTGAATGGCTTCCAACCTCATCGTGAAGATGGCAGCACTCGTAAAAATAAAAAATAAAAGCTAGTGAATGTAGTTGTGCATCTTGTGACAGCAAAGTAAAGTTACAACCCATATACGTCCCCCTGCTGGGCACAGGCCTACACTCATTTCTGAGAGGGTATTAGGGCAAGGAAGTGTCCGCCGCGCTGACCCAATGCGTGTTGGTGAACTTCACATATCTTCGAAATATTTTTTTCTTATTCCTCAGACAATCAGGTTTCCTCACGATGTTTTCCCTCACCACCGAGCACGTGGTAAATCAGCACTTAAAATTGCAATTAACAATGTCATTGGTGCCGGCGGGGATCGAACCCGGGTTACTCAAGTTCTGTTATATTTACAGCTAGCGTTAACCATCTGAGCTACCACGGCTCGCGGTTTTTGGCAGTAACGATCCAAAATTTCAGCTATTTTTGGTGCATAGTCGTTATTTGACAGTAATTTGAGTGAGTTAATGTTAATGCTTTTGTAAAAAAAAATAGAAAAAATTGAGTATGGAGCTGTCATAAATTTATTGTTTTTGAAAGGCAGTACTCCAACGCAAATCAAAGTGTATTGGGACTCTGTTTATGGAGTCTCCGCACCATCATTTACTGTAGCAAATTTTTATGCAGGTGAATTTAAACGTGGCCGTGAGAGCTCGGGAGACGATGAATGTTCGAGACGTCCAAAAAACTCGCGCAACTACTGACGAAAACATCGCTAAAGTTTACGAAATGATGCTGGACGACCACCGAATTAAAATAACACAGTGAGCGGAGGCTGTGAAAAAATGTCAGGACCGTATTTGTCATAATATATTAAATCAAGATTTTGGCACCCAACGCGCTGACAGCATGAGAAAGCCTTCAGGGCGTAGGGTGCCGTGCCGGCGTTTGCTCACACGCATATTAGCCGTGTTAGAAGACCAGTGCTTCACATATTTAGCACAATTTTAATGTTACTGTATTGTACGTATAAATGTTAATATGTGTGTGAAATGACAAAAAGGATACCTTTACGTTTATTAACAAGACGTACAAAATGTTATGACAGTTAAATATTTTAATTCTATACTGTAATAACTACAATTTACATTACAAAACTCAGACATATTTTAACAATAGGCGGGATTTTTATGACGCCATTACGAGAAGCAAGTGTGAGTGTCGTTTTTACAAACCTTTATACATTACATTTTTTTTTGTTTTTTTAAACGTTACCCCTACACTAGGATTTTCTCCTGTATCGCGGGGGTAGTATACAAACATAAATTTCACAGCGACAAACATCCAGACCCGTAACAACTATTTGTAGGCCATACAAATACTTGTTCCGTGCGGGATTCGAACCCGCGACCCCCAGCGCAGCCCCTCATTGCTAAGCCACTGCGCCACGGAGTCGTCAATCATTAAAATGAGAATTACACTAAAATGAGAAATGTAAAAGCTGACTGACTGGTACTTTCTATAATTTAATTTATGTAACTAAAAATAAAAAGGTAGGCATGAGATATATAATATTAAGTAGCCTGAAGTCACAAACTCGTTAATTAAATTTTACATAAAATATAAAGTTTAATAATATCTAAGAATCAAGAGCTTAGATAATTACTAAGGCACTGAAAATTTCGGGAATCAGAAAGTGACACAACATTACTATTTAAAAATGTATTTATTGCTTTTCGAGGTATTCTCCGCGAAATTTGACACATTTTTCCATACGATGGAACCAATCATTGAAGCAACTAAGCTGTTTTTGTATTAAACCACTTCAAAAGTCATAATAAATCATCGCTCTTGAATTTTCTCGAGTCAATTCCATTTTCTCAACGACTAAACAAGTTTGACAAAACCTTGTGACAAGACCGAGAATCTTTTTTTAAATAAATAAATGGTATTCGATTTTTAAAACCAAGGAGTTTTCAATTAAAAAGATTTTAATATGACAGGAACAGTGGAAATATTCCATTCCCGATACTTTAATACAGCCTAGGTACAATCCGGTGTACTAAAATCTGTTCTCGATCATACTGATATTTTGGTAATTTTAATAATATGAAGTAAGCGGACCGCTTTGCAGGCGTATTTTTAATCGCAGTTACAGAAATGTCTTGCATATTTAACACTACAGACATCTGAAATAATATAAATTTGCTTTCTAAATCCGTGTATGTCAGTGTTACTTCTCGCCTGCCTAAAATAATAATAGGCTATTTATTATTATGTTGTCTCATGTGAGGCCGCGGGGTCCTAAGAGGTTATTATTGTTACGAGCTTAATGTTCGTGACAATAAAAACTGCCGATTGAATTACTAAAATTAACACTTTTATAACTGAACACCAATTAAAACTTAAAACACACTAATAATTAATCGCACTGATCACTTTAGTTCACTTTATTTCGCTCCGAAGCCTTGCTTTGATCTTCAATTTAATACTGTCCTGATCGCGGCTTGCAGCGGCTTTAAATACACCTTTTCCATCGAAACATCCAGAATATTCCAGTAAATACGGGCGCCGTCCGACCAGGCGCAGAAAGTTCGAGTGTGGGGCTGCTAGAAAGCTTAATTCGTCTGTTCGATACTAGATGGCGCTGTTGGTGGAAAGTTCAGGATTGACATTTTCTAGGAAGCCCTCCTCGCTCTGGTCCCCGACACTAGATGGCGCTAGTGCCAGGTACCAGACGTCAACTTAGGCGCGCAACAATATATTGCGATTGGTGTATTTAATCATGTCAAATTTTCATTGGCGCCCTTTTTACGCTATACGCGTCACTTTCGATGCGTATTAAAATTTTACCACCAACGCAGCTTAGTAGTATCATTTTAAAATACGCGCTTGGATATATGCGAATTACATAAAATATATAATACTTCATATATTTTGTTACATTGAGGCATACTTCGAACAAAATAATTATTCAAAAAAAATAAGGCTGTGTTTGTTTGTCTGTCTTCTCTACGTACTTATACCATTCATTCGATTACAAAAGAACTTTGATGAGTTTTATTGCGGGCGCCTACAACGGTTCCTAACAAAAAAGAAGCACTGCAGTGTATGCCGGTAACACAATTAGGTTTATATAAAAATATTTCTTTTATACTGCTAAAGTTCCAACATTGTGTTAATAATCTGGGTTCCTACCCCCAAGCTCACTGTCTAACTCCCAATGCATATTATCAGTTATAGACCAACGCGATTGTATAGCATGTAATAAATGATCCAATTCCCAATTTTCTGATATCGAATCTAGGTTGATATTGGATACTGTGTGTTCGAATGCCTTAAAATTACTAGTTTGCTTGCGTAACATTTCGTCGGTCTTGCTATTAGTCCCCTGGACTGGACTGGGACAGGGTAACCTGCGGCGACGGCTGCCAAGATGGTCCAGGCATCGCTAGTGGTGTAGCGGGTTTCAACACTGAAGTTGCAGGCCTGTCATCCCTAACCTGATAGGTAGCGATTGCTGTTCTAATTTTCTCGTATTTATTTCTAAACGACTCAAATTGGTTACTCGTAAAATAGGAATGAGACTTCGCATACTCTATTCCACTTAATATACCATGATTAGATTGAAATTCTGCCCAGTATTTGTCTAGATTATCTAACCTCCGTTTGATATAATCTGCTGTCTTTCGATCGGCACTATCCTTTTTAAAATTGGTAAAAGTCTGCTCTATGGTCCCGAACAATTGCTCAGCTGTTTGCAGCTTACCGACTCCCGATGTTGACAATCCGATGATAGCTCACGTCTCCTGCTGGTTGCTCTCACTTGTGATGCACACTTTTTGTACACACACGCGATTTTGTCGAAGGACCAAAAATATGTATGGACTGTGATGGGACCCCTACGTGGTCGGTTGATAGTAGTAGATAGTAAACGATAGTCAATACTGGGAAGTTGATAATTGATAGTTTATTGATAGAACCAACTAAATCTAATTTAATGATAGAAGGGAAATGATACTGCGAGCACGCGTGACCGGTATTGCTGGGCTCAATTAGCGTACTGATTCAAAATGCATTATTGTAGCGTTATAGCGTAAACTGCCGATGCCACAAAAATGTACGTGCTGCAGCCCGTACAATGGCGTTCAATAGCTTGGTAAACGAATAATAAGTCAAATATATTTTATTTATCAAAAAAACATTACAGAGTGTATAATCATTGAGCAATATTACAAGTTACATACCAGGGTTGTCTGAATGGCTTCCAACCTCATCGTGAAGATGGCAGCACTCGTTAAAATAAAAAATAAAAGCTAGTGAATGTAGTTGTGCATCTTGTGACAGCAAAGTAAAGTTACAACCTATATACGTCCCCCTGCTGGGCACAGGCCTACACTCATTTCTGAGAGGGTATTAGGGCAAGGAAGTGTCCGCCGCGCTGACCCAATGCGTGTTGGTGAACTTCACATATCTTCGAAATATTTTTTTCTTATTCCTCAGACAATCAGGTTTCCTCACGATGTTTTCCCTCACCACCGAGCACGTGGTAAATCAGCACTTAAAATTGCAATTAACAATGTCATTGGTGCCGGCGGGGATCGAACCCGGGTTACTCAAGTTCTGTTATATTTACAGCTAGCGTTAACCATCTGAGCTACCACGGCTCGCGGTTTTTGGCAGTAACGATCCAAAATTTCAGCTATTTTTGGTGCATAGTCGTTATTTGACAGTAATTTGAGTGAGTTAATGTTAATGCTTTTGTAAAAAAAATAGAAAAAATTGAGTATGGAGCTGTCATAAATTTATTGTTTTTGAAAGGCAGTACTCCAACGCAAATCAAAGTGTATTGGGACTCTGTTTATGGAGTCTCCGCACCATCATTTACTGTAGCAAATTTTTATGCAGGTGAATTTAAACGTGGCCGTGAGAGCTCGGGAGACGATGAATGTTCGAGACGTCCAAAAAACTCGCGCAACTACTGACGAAAACATCGCTAAAGTTTACGAAATGATGCTGGACGACCACCGAATTAAAATAACACAGTGAGCGGAGGCTGTGAAAAAATGTCAGGACCGTATTTGTCATAATATATTAAATCAAGATTTTGGCACCCAACGCGCTGACAGCATGAGAAAGCCTTCAGGGCGTAGGGTGCCGTGCCGGCGTTTGCTCACACGCATATTAGCCGTGTTAGAAGACCAGTGCTTCACATATTTAGCACAATTTTAATGTTACTGTATTGTACGTATAAATGTTAATATGTGTGTGAAATGACAAAAAGGAAACCTTTACGTTTATTAACAAGACGTACAAAATGTTATGACAGTTAAATATTTTAATTCTATACTGTAATAACTACAATTTACATTACAAAACTCAGACATATTTTAACAATAGGCGGGATTTTTATGACGCCATTACGAGAAGCAAGTGTGAGTGTCGTTTTTACAAACCTTTATACATTACATTTTTTTTTGTTTTTTTAAACGTTACCCCTACACTAGGATTTTCTCCTGTATCGCGGGGGTAGTATACAAACATAAATTTCACAGCGACAAACATCCAGACCCGTAACAACTATTTGTAGGCCATACAAATACTTGTTCCGTGCGGGATTCGAACCCGCGACCCCCAGCGCAGCCCCTCATTGCTAAGCCACTGCGCCACGGAGTCGTCAATCATTAAAATGAGAATTACACTAAAATGAGAAATGTAAAAGCTGACTGACTGGTACTTTCTATAATTTAATTTATGTAACTAAAAATAAAAAGGTAGGCATGAGATATATAATATTAAGTAGCCTGAAGTCACAAACTCGTTAATTAAATTTTACATAAAATATAAAGTTTAATAATATCTAAGAATCAAGAGCTTAGATAATTACTAAGGCACTGAAAATTTCGGGAATCAGAAAGTGACACAACATTACTATTTAAAAATGTATTTATTGCTTTTCGAGGTATTCTCCGCGAAATTTGACACATTTTTCCATACGATGGAACCAATCATTGAAGCAACTAAGCTGTTTTTGTATTAAACCACTTCAAAAGTCATAATAAATCATCGCTCTTGAATTTTCTCGAGTCAATTCCATTTTCTCAACGACTAAACAAGTTTGACAAAACCTTGTGACAAGACCGAGAATCTTTTTTTAAATAAATAAATGGTATTCGATTTTTAAAACCAAGGAGTTTTCAATTAAAAAGATTTTAATATGACAGGAACAGTGGAAATATTCCATTCCCGATACTTTAATACAGCCTAGGTACAATCCGGTGTACTAAAATCTGTTCTCGATCATACTGATATTTTGGTAATTTTAATAATATGAAGTAAGCGGACCGCTTTGCAGGCGTATTTTTAATCGCAGTTACAGAAATGTCTTGCATATTTAACACTACAGACATCTGAAATAATATAAATTTGCTTTCTAAATCCGTGTATGTCAGTGTTACTTCTCGCCTGCCTAAAATAATAATGGGCTATTTATTATTATGTTGTCTCATGTGAGGCCGCGGGGTCCTAAGAGGTTATTATTGTTACGAGCTTAATGTTCGTGACAATAAAAACTGCCGATTGAATTACTAAAATTAACACTTTTATAACTGAACACCAATTAAAACTTAAAACACACTAATAATTAATCGCACTGATCACTTTAGTTCACTTTATTTCGCTCCGAAGCCTTGCTTTGATCTTCAATTTAATACTGTCCTGATCGCGGCTTGCAGCGGCTTTAAATACACCTTTTCCATCGAAACATCCAGAATATTCCAGTAAATACGGGCGCCGTCCGACCAGGCGCAGAAAGTTCGAGTGTGGGGCTGCTAGAAAGCTTAATTCGTCTGTTCGATACTAGATGGCGCTGTTGGTGGAAAGTTCAGGATTGACATTTTCTAGGAAGCCCTCCTCGCTCTGGTCCCCGACACTAGATGGCGCTAGTGCCAGGTACCAGACGTCAACTTAGGCGCGCAACAATATATTGCGATTGGTGTATTTAATCATGTCAAATTTTCATTGGCGCCCTTTTTACGCTATACGCGTCACTTTCGATGCGTATTAAAATTTTACCACCAACGCAGCTTAGTAGTATCATTTTAAAATACGCGCTTGGATATATGCGAATTACATAAAATATATAATACTTCATATATTTTGTTACATTGAGGCATACTTCGAACAAAATAATTATTCAAAAAAAATAAGGCTGTGTTTGTTTGTCTGTCTTCTCTACGTACTTATACCATTCATTCGATTACAAAAGAACTTTGATGAGTTTTATTGCGGGCGCCTACAACGGTTCCTAACAAAAAAGAAGCACTGCAGTGTATGCCGGTAACACAATTAGGTTTATATAAAAATATTTCTTTTATACTGCTAAAGTTCCAACATTGTGTTAAAGTGCCATTAATTTAATAAACTTAATGAAAAGTGCCTTTCAACACGGTAGTATATTTTATTACACACTTCATCCTAAGCTAGAGGTGGAATAATAGCTTACAGTGAATTTAAGTTTACAATGAAGGTAAGACGTACGTTTTTTTTATATGGCTAAACTTTCCAAATTTAATTTATAACTTGTTTTATTTCACTTAATTACTTTTTAACTTTCAGTAACGTGTACCTGCAGGGTATAACCAATTACAAAAATTGTACATTTTAACATTTACCCATATTACCTTTATCAGGTGGCGAATATCGATAATATAATGTTGACGTGTTCTTTTTCGAGCAAGGTAAAAACTCCCGAATGCTTCCGAAAGCTTTTCACTGTACGGAACATATTCCTCCGTCTCATAAACGCCCAATAATCTTCTGCTGGATATAGACGTCTACATAGGCTGTGGTTATTTATATGTCATCATTTTTAAATTTAAAAATATCTTTTATAAAGAAATATTACAGAAATTGACTGAACATATTGTGATATTAATATGACCGTTTGTATTATATTTGTTAAAATTATGTCAACTGCATCTGAATTAAATTAAGTTTGTGTAAGCTATAGACGTCAGGTATTTGATTTTAATACCTAATATTTTAGTTTATGAGGCTTGCTAGGATTAAGCTCGAACCTATTACACTATTTTTAGATGTCAGAAATGCGTTTCGAATTAATTACCATATAAATATATTTCGCTTAAAACAGCTTATAACAAAAATCTAATATGTCAATTTGGTCTAGTATTATATTTGTTGACTCGTCCTCTGTGTTTGTATACTATGTAGTCATGAATTATCGGACCGAATCACCGGTATTTTTGTGGGGGAAAAATAAAATTTTTACTGGTATCTCCACCTATATGAGCTCCCATTGGCAACACTGTACACCCCATATAATTTTTGTGACGAATAAGCAAGTCGTATTTTCAAATTATATAAATATAATATAATAAATTTTTTTTAAAGTGTAAGTTCTGGATTTTATTTTTAAGCAAAAGGTGAAAAGTTGTTGAAACACTCATAAACGTTTTGGACGATTGCAATGTATGTAATTCTTGCATTTAAATAACTTGTAGGGATGATTAATTATAACACGAAATTTGAAATCTATATATGAGACAGAACGAGCGTCTGTAAGTACATAATTTTTCAACAAGCTTAATATGTATATTTCATTTATATATTGAATACGTATATTGTATATATATTTATATAAGCTGTAGGGTAGATTTATAAAACGCAAAATGTGAAATCTATGTACGAAACAGAACGAGCGTCTGTACATATTTTTCAGTTAGTTTAATGTGTATTTATTTTTTATTTTAAATTGATTTGTTTATCAAAAATCCTAACAATGATATCAATTATATAAAAACAAATAGGAAATTTTATAATTGTTTACAGCGTAACAAAATCGCATTACAAAATCTATGTATAGGACAGACCGAGCCTATATATTGCATATCTGCCTTGCTGTGCCACAAAGGGATACACGAGGTATTAAATTTAATTTAATATGAATATATATACGTTCATATTTACTACCATAATGAATATAAAATAATTGCTCACAGTATAATAAAAACGCAATATAAAATCTATTTTTCAAACAGAACGAGAGTCTATACATTAAATATATGCCTTGCGTTACCCCTCGTACATGAGGTATTGGGTTCTATTTCACATGAATATTCATATGTTCTTTTTACTAAAAATATAATGCAAGCTTTAATAGACTCGCGGTACTACTGGCAGGTACACGTGCATACTTTCACAATTGATCTTACTTACATTCAGAACAAAAGAGGAGACAAATTATTTACTCAAGTGATGAACAAGATAAAGATTCTGTTTTACACAGCAATCTCAACCCCAAAACTTATCAGTTAATCTTGTATTAAAGGAGAAATGGCTAAGCTTTCCATTGACGTCCGTCGAGTTGGGGGTTGATATTTTTTTTACAGAAAGGTTACATTAATATAAGCACACACGTAAAGTTTCAACATGCGGAAAAGCGTACTTTTTGAGAAAAAAATATGGAAAATAAATTATTTTTGCAATATTTATGTCAATCCATATCTCAGATTATATGATATTTTTTTACAGAAAGGTTACACTATTGTAAACATACGCAAAATTTCAACATTCGGAAACGCGTACTTTTTGAGAAAAAAAAATTATTGAAAATCAATTATTTTTATAATATTTACGTCAATCCTTACCACAGATTATATCGAATTCTCGCCATTGAATGTTCGTTTTCCGTACAGTTAAGTTTTCATACGTTCGGTATCATTTTATTGTATTTTTTTTACGTAAATAATTATATTTTGTCTTCATTTAAATAGTTTTCATGCATACACATACATTTAATCGTTTATATTTAAATTACAAAATTATTATCATTATGAGCTATTAAAATTAAAATGTGTAATGTTTACCGTTTTTTGCCGGCTTGTGGGACGCAACATAAAACTGATGATTTCTAAGAATTAATTAAAGCAATATGTGTATAAAATTGTATAAAACATGTGTATAAAACAGTGCCCACCTATTAGGACAGATAATAAATAAAATAGGTTAGGTTCAAGTTATGTCAAGGAACTGAATTAATAGACCCCGACTCCACGTGGTACGAGTCTGTCCTACCCCTAGAGTGGTTTTATAGAGCCGGAGACGCGTAGGGAGAGCAGCCTCCGCCTGCTGTAACAAATCGTAGGCATCGTACGAGCCGGAGCGGCTGAGGCTGGTCGCCGAAGGCGAACAACAAGCCGAAGCTGCGGAGGCGAGGCTGGATGCCTGCGATTTGTTACGCAAAGGCGTAGAGGCTGCTCTTCCCGCAGCGCCGGAGATGTTGCAGTCTCAAAATAGATACAGAAATCCCTCTGAATGAGTCCCTCTATTTATTTTTGGTGAAGGGGTTCCCCCTTCCCCCCCCCCAGAGATCCCCATGGTTTTTTACACTTAATATTTATCCATAAAAAATAAAATTTCCTCAGAATTAAAATTCAAAAAACTCAAAAAGGGGGGGCGGCTCCGCAACTTTTCCTTGTAAGGGGGAGTAGTACACCTCCCCCCGCCCTCCCACCACCCCCCTCCAACCTCCAATTCGACGGACGTCAATGGAAAGTCGTACCGGAAAAATTGCTATTCAAATCTTCTAAATGTAAACCATTACTTTTTTAACTAGTGCCAAATCGGAGATAGAAGTGTTACGAGCTTGAGGTTCGTGACAATAAAAATTGCCGATAGAATTACCTAAATTAACACTTTAATTTACTTTACACAAATTAAAGTTAAAAACACTAATAATTAAACACACTAATTCACTTAATTCCGCTCCGAAGCTTCGCTTGTGTCGCCGAGTTCAACTCTGCCTCGATCGCATCTTGCAGCGCCTATTTATTTAAATTAGCAAAGAAGCGTCCCGAATATTCAAGTAAATGCGCGCAAAGGGACGAGTTTGCGAGTATAGATTTTCTAGAAACTTAGTTCTTCGGATGGCGCTGTCGGTTGAGAGATCTGTGATGTCATTTTCTGCAACGCTCTACTCGCTCTCGTTCCTGACACTAGATGGCGCTAGTATATCGTCGACTGGAGCGCCTAACACTGCCCCCTCCTAAGACGTGCTCGTTCCGAGCATTATCGGTCTCATGATAACGCGCCAAGCGATCCATATGGACGATCTTAGGAGTCCCTCTTACGCCTTTCTGTAACGGCTCCGCAATGTCAAGGGCTGTCCTATCCCGTGGTGCACCAACATTGTACAATTTCGGTGCTCCTCTACTACGTGTCTGAAGTCCCCGCACGGCCGCACAACTTGTACATGTACGACACCAATCCTCGACATCGTCACGATAATGGACCCAGTAAAACTGTTCTCGGACCTTCAGTAGAGTTCGTTTAAATCCCAGATGGACTCTTGAACGACCATTATGGCACAGCTGTAGAACATTCGGCACTTTAGCTTTAGGGACAACCATTTGCAAACGACAGCTGTCTCTTCGACCATTGTCCCATTTACGGCACAGGACTCCATCCTGAAGCAGCAAGCTGTCCCATTGGGCCCAATAGCTTTTCGTGGTTGAACTCATCGCTGAGACGTCCCTCCACTTAGGCTTGGTAGCACGGGCCTTCATCCATCCCAGAATCGGCTTTATGTCTGGATCTTCCTGCTGTGCATGACGTAGGCTGTCCTTCCACCCGTTGCTGAGGTGGTCTGTCCTGAGCATCCTCACGGATACCACTTCCTTACTCTCTTGCCTACTACAATGGTTGCAATCTTCAGGACAAGGTCTTCTTGACAATGCATCTGCGTTGCCGTGAGATTTCCCGCTGCAGTGTCTGATAGTAAAGTCGTATTCCTGTTGCTGCTGGGCGGTGCTGTTAGCCGCACTTCTTCTCTGAGACCGTTCAGCTTCCCTTCCTAGGGTGTGCTTAGGGCGAACCGTAACTGCTGTAACCTCCCTAGCGTGAGGTGAACGATGATCCTGTCGCCGCCAGGCGGTGCCGTTAGCTGCACTACCCTCTCGAAGTCGATCGACTCTCCTTTCCACGGTTCGCTTAGGGCAGCTGGATCGAAGATGGCCCTTTTCCCCACAGCCATAGCACCTTGGGCTGTATCCTTTGTTGCGGTCGCGAAATGTAGCTGCTGCAACCTCCCTGACGCGATGGGAACGATGATCCTGCCGCACGGCTTCTACCTCCAGTGCATGGGCCAAGGCGTCCTTAAGCGTCTCGTGGTGCCCGAGCCTCACAGCAGCTCTGACTTCCAGGTCACGGAGGCCGTCGATGAATGTCTGCACCAGGTTCCCTTCAATGAGCGCAGGTACAGACCGGTATGCTTTTCGCACCAGCTTCTCCACCTCTAGAGCCCACTGCTGCAGGTTTTCGTTGATGCGCTGCACGCGATCTTTAAGCTGCGCACGAAAGACGTGTTCCAGGTGAGCGTCGCCATATCTCGCCTCCAATGCCTCAAGGAGTTGCTCATAAGTCACTTCCTCACCGAGAGCTTCCAGAACTGTTAAGGCCTGGTCGCGCAGGCGTAGTGTGAGAGCAGTCATGGCCTGACTTTTATTCCAGCCGTTCGCCTTCATAACAGCCTCAAACTGGATCTTGTAGGCTGACCAGGAAGAGGTACCGTCAAACGGCGGCACTTTGAATCCACGTAGCGAAGGTGTTGTAGCTACTACGGGAGCTGTTGTTCCATCCCCAAGTTTGAGGTCGTCCAGCGTTTTCGTTGTCAACCCGATTGTTTACTTGGTCGATTCGGGTTTCGGCCTCCGACAGGCGGTTGTCATGTTGAGCAACCTTATCCTTCACCTCCCGTATCTCTTTTCCGAAGATAGCGTGAAGGACCTTCATGAGGGGCATCTGCTCTTCCTTATCGCGTTGTAGTTGCTTTTCTAAACGCTCTTGTCCGCTCTGCAGCTGCTCTTTCAACTGACGGGCCTGCTCCTCCTGTCGGCGAGCCTGCTCCTGTAGCATCGCCATCAGAGCACCTAAGTCAGGTGCCACAGACGTAGAAGCTGCTGACGGACCGGCTTCCGTGGCCGGCGGCTGGCCCTCAGACATCTGCGGCGTTGCACCACCAAATCTCCTCTGGTTCGTCTCCTGCTGGCGTTGACTTCGGGTACGGACACCCTTCGTTTCCTCCTTAGGTAAAATCGGCATTATTTTATCCCACTTCTGACACCAATTGTTACGAGCTTGAGGTTCGTGACAGTAAAACTTGCCGATATAATTACCTAAATTAACACTTTAATTTACTTTACACAAATTAAAGTTAAAAACACTAATAATTAAACACACTAATTCACTTAATTCCGCTCCGAAGCTTCGCTTGTGTCGCCGAGTTCAACTCTGCCTTGATCGCATCTTGCAGCGCCTATTTATTTAAATTAGCAAAGAAGCGTCCCGAATATTCAAGTAAATGCGCGCAAAGGGACGAGTTTGCGAGTATAGATTTTCTAGAAACTTAGTTCTTCTGATGGCGCTGTAGGTTGAGAGATCTGTGATGTCATTTTCTGCAACGCTCTACTCGCTCTCGTTCCTGACACTAGATGGCGCTAGTATATCGTCGACTGGAGCGCGTAACAGAAGGTTATGTAAAAATGAGCCCTATATTTTCAAATTTCAACATAGTATGTATAGATCTTATTAAGAACACCTATAAATAAAATAATGATGCTGTACATAACTGCATTAGACTGATATGTGGCTTATACAATTTAGAGGCTCCTTTATGAACAGCATTACTGCTATCAGAGCTATACAATGATTATAAAGAAAGCTCTTAAGGAAACCCAAGTGACTTCTTATTTGTTTCATAAATATAAAACAAACTCACAGAAACCTTTAAAATATTAGGACCAGTCTCTATCGGTAACAACTCACTGGGTATATAATAGCCTTCAGCAGTTGCTCTACAACAGTAGAAGAGATATTATCAGGTAATATGTGGCAGGCGCCAAGCGTAACCATCGAGGAAAAAAGAATAGTGGTAACAGCTAAAGAGGTAAGTAAATTCACTTGACCTAATTTTATTCCAAATGGTCTAAATATTTTATATAATAGCCTTAACTTTGTTTTCTGATATATAAATAAACAATATGATACAGAAAATAATAAGGGCAAAATTCTAGAATTGCTGTTAACTGGATTATGTGTTAATTCGAAATAAACAAGTCAATACCTTAAAAATAAATTTAAATAACTTGTTCTTTAATTTTAAAATTATGGCATTTTCATACCTGAAATGAAACACAAATATTTCAGATAAATTAAAAGTCAATTATTTAACTACACTACAATAATATAGGACATTTGCTAATTTAATAGGCAAATTAATATTTGTTTGTCTAGCAGTCTCTTATGGGTAAATATCTATGGGTAAACATTTTGAATTTATTATGTACTTTCTCCTGAATAAAGATTTTCCTTTTATAATTTAATAATAATTTTGAATCTTAATTAACACTGAAAAATCATATTGAGATTTCAATAATATAGGACATTTGCTAATTTAATAGGAAAATTAATATATGTTTGTCCAGCAGTCTCTTATGAGTAAATATGTATGGGTAAACATTTTGAATTTATTATGTACTTTCTCCTGAATAAAGATTTACCTTTTATAATTTAATAATAATATTGAATCTTAATTAACACTGAAAAATCATATTGAGATTTCAATAATATAGGACATTTGCTAATTTAATAGGCAAATTAATATATGTTTGTCTAGCAGTCTCTTATGGGTAAATATGTATGGGTAAACATTTTGAATTTATTATGTACTTTCTCCTGAATAAAGATTTACCTTTTATAATTTAATAATAATATTGAATCTTAATTAACACTGAAAAATCATATTGAGATTTCAATAATATAGGACATTTGCTAATTTAATAGGCAAATTAATAAATGTTTGTCTAGCAGTCTCATATGGGTAAATGTTTATTGGTAAACATTTTGAATTTATTATGTACTTTCTCCTGAATAAAGATTTACCTTTTATAATTTAATAATAATTTTGGATCTTAATTAACACTGAAAAATCATATTGAGATTTCAATAATGTAGGACATTCGCTAATTTAATAGGCAAATTAATATCTGTTTTTCCAGCTATCTTTTATGGGTAAATGGGTATGGGTAAAAATTTTGAATTTATTATGTCCTGAATAAAAATTTACCTTTTATAATTTAATAATAATTTTGAATCTCAGTTAACAATGAAAAATCATATTGAGATTTAAAGTAATCAAATTACAGGAGATGCTAGTAAAATGAAAATCCTTTCAGTTCATAGTGGATGTGATATTGTTACTTGGTCAAGAACTTCATGGGTCTTTAGAAAGACAAAACATATTGATCATATTTTCATATAACTAACAGTATAAACTTTTTTTAAATAATAGGCGAGTAGTACTTTTTACTTCAGATCATAAAGTTTTGTTATAATTCCCGTAGCTAAATTTTTTTATAACACTACAGCTATATCAAACATTAACCATATGGGTGGCATGTAATAACCATATCAAGTGACAATGCTTGTAAAATTGATCTTGTGAAATATATCTACTTATTTCTTTGATGCCGTTTAAATAACATCTCAAAGTATTTTTCCCGTATGCAAAGAATCCAGAAAATTTAATGATGAAATAAAATGGGAAACAAATTCCTAAACCTATAGGAAAATTGTCCCTAAGTTTTTAACCAAATTTAATAGATAAACTAAAGTTGAATGCACTTGCTATTAGAAAAAATATAAATGCATAAAGTTCATGGGTCAACTTTTATTTTATCGTGATCTGATTAGAGGTATTTAGTTGTTCCTAATAATATGTATTCGATTGACTTCGAATACATTAATAATGTTCTCATTTTAATGTAATTATATAAAGTCGGTTGTGTAAAGTTTTTAATTTTGCCGTTTGTATCGGATACAACATAATACGGTACCTCATAATATCACATTTATGTAACTAAAACTGTTTAAAAATTAATAAATTACTTGTAATTTATTTTCCGGCCAATGAGATCTCATAAATGTTGGGATACCAGTAAAAATCTTATTCGAAAGGTTAAAACTTGTGTTATTCGGTCCGTCAATGCATGACTACATAGTATACAAACACAGAGGAGGCGTCAACTTCGTATAATTTTGATCGAAGGCAACTACAGGTAAATTTCTTTGTCAAATAATTATGAAGTAGACGTTCGGTACTTGATTTTTTTTTTAAATTTTGTTCTCAATTTAGAAGGTTTTTTGGATTTTGGAAATGCCTTTTAAACTAATTATGATAAAAATAAATTTCACTAAAAATTGCATATAACGAAACGCAAATAGGTACGTCAATTTGTTTTTTTAACTCATAAAATAGTTAATCTCTGAACCCAGACAATCCTTTTGTGGCTGAAGACGGGACTCATATACAACAAATTGAATCGCAGTGGAGAGCAATCAAGATGTTTTTCAGAAAACAAAATTATTACAATCACATTATACTGTTTCATTTACCGCTATCATAGCAGAGTTTAGGGCAACCTGACTTTGAAGATTCGATTGGTCAAAACTGTTCTAAAACCGAATCAGCACGCCCCGCTTCCACGTAGTCTTGTCTGCCATACCCCAAGAGTGTTTTTGGAAAGCCGTAGGCGCGGAGGGTGAGCAGCCCCCGCCCTCCGTAGCAAATTACGGGCCATGCGAGCCGTAGCGGTTGAGGCTGGTCGCCAAAGGTGACCGATAAGCAAAAGCAGCGGAGGCGATTTGCTACGCAAGGGCGAAGGAGCTGCACTTCCCGCAGCGCTTAGGCTGTTACAGATAAGTAACTTTGTGTCAATATTCCTGGGTAAAAATTGCGGTTATGATTATACAAAAAAAGTCATTACTCATAAATTATACATTTCCGCAAGTGAGGGCTTATTCTGCACCCAACCCCACTCCCTACGACCCCCGTACGCCAGTACCGGATGTCTTTAGTTTTACCTTAAATTGTTCTATTCTGGAGACTACAATACCAAAGTTATTAGTTTCTTCAATTACGTGAGCCACTTAGAAAGTTTTACAAAGTTCATAAAAGTTTTAAGGTAAAGATTAATATCATCAAATATTTTCAAAAACCTCTTTCAGTATTTATATATAATTGTAAGCATTGCATCTGCAAGCATAGCATCGAACTGGTTTTGAAACTCTTCTTCAGTCCAGCTTAACAGTTATTTTTTGACCTGCTGGAACGCTGCTGGTACACAGCTATACCCTACTCAGCTAATTTTTTTTTATTTTATGTAGTAAAAGGAGCTACACGGTGTCAAAAAAGTTTAATCCCTTAAATCCCAAGCAACAGTAGCTCCATAGAGTGCGGACCGCGTATTCAAAGGTCGTGGTTTCGAATCCGCCATTCGATTAATGTCGAAAACCCCTCTTAATCATCATGATAACGGGGCGACCGGGATTTGCATTCCGGGTTTTAGTGGTGGTGTTCATGGTAAGGTTTGCCTTTAATCTCAATGCTGGGCAAGCAGCTTGGCAGACGCTACTGCCCATCACAGGCCTAGGTATTTTTGGTCTGACGAAGACGATATGTCAACCGCCGGAATTCCTCCATTTTATGCTTTACTGGAGAGATAAATGAAAATATGAGAACATTACTTGTAATTTTATTTATAAAAGAAGTTATCATTTTGTAACCGTAGACCTAAGACACAAGTTTGCAGTTGCTTGGTACTCACTGAATTGTACATTTTTGACAAACATTTGGTATACAATTGTTAATTTATGTTATTACGATTTTTAAAGGAATTGGTACAAGTTCATCAAAATGTTCCCTGCGCTTCTCGATTGCTTTACATTAGCGCGCGTGGAGTTATTTTGAAATAGGTAAACCCTAAGGCTAGAGCTACGTTCCCGAACCGTTTTGATAAATCTATGACTTATTACATGCGTTAATGTTTTAAACACGCCGAGACGAACTAGCTTCAAATTTAGTAACCTTGTCACGGTATCATTCCACGCGGGTCTGCTTTTGAGCATCGATGAAGTTGTACGGCGCTCAACACGAAACTATCCTCATGTAAAGGTATTCATCTATAACCGCCACAGCTTCGCGACCCTATGTGTAATACGTGTAATTTATGAGAATGGTTAAATTTTTTACTGCTAGTACATTTCCTTCCATTCCATTTTTTTATTCTAACATCAGTATACTTACTTTTAAATTATCTCCGATCACACTCTTAATCTCATGGCTATTAGACAAGAGATGAAGCTGCAGTCATTAGCAGATTTGACAGCATACAGGCAACTGAACAGACAGATCTCTAAATGCATGCGGTGGGTCTACGCAACTTTAATACTGCTCGTATTGAAGAAGCGATCAAGCGGAAACAGAACTCCAAAGTCTTTGGCAGAGATCTGTCTGTCAGAAAGATCCAACTGTCAAAGCTGAAGACTGAGTGTGGCAGCATCGTTTCCAGGATACTTGAGATTTTGTGTGATGGAGAGGTTCTAAGGGCAGCTGTACACATCATTGTTGGAGCCACACGCAAGTGTGGGTAACGATCGAAGAGAAAGTCTTATCCGACACTAATCCGATGATATCCCGGACGTTAGTCTGAGCGAGATTAGAATGGCTCTCTAGCCCCTTAAAACGGCAAGGGCCCAGGCGAGGATGAAATTACAGCGGAGCTTCTGAAAACGACTGAAACACTGGTACTTAAAGTCCTTCACCGGTACTCGGAGTCATTATGAATCGTCTCTCATGCAGACTTGACGGCTTCCAGCCTCCCGAACAAGCCGGTTTCTGAAAAAGCTTCAGTACCATAAACCACATACATACCTTGCGCCAGATTGTACAGAAGACCGAAGAGTACAATCTGCCATTTTGGCTGACGTATGTGGACTATGAGAAATCTTTTGATTCCGTCGAAATTTGGGCAGTGCTACGGTCCCTTCGGTGATACCAAGTTGACTGTCGGTAAATCGAAGTGCTGAAGTATTTGTACATTAGGGCTTCGGTGACTATCTGAGTACAGAACCAGAGTTCAAAATCTATCCAAATGCAGATGGGTGTAAGACAGGGTGACGTTATATCCCCGAAACTCTTCACCGCTGCATTGGAAGACGTTTCAAGCTACTGGACTGGAAAGGATACGGTATTAACATCAATGGCGAGCTCATCACTCACCTTCGATTTGCCGATGATATAGTCCATATGGCGGAATCGCTGGAAGAGCTATACAACGGAAAGGTCTTAAGATGAACATAGACATAACAAAGATCATGTTTAATATCCATGTCGCACCTATGGCGATAGTTGTTGGGAGCACTAAGCTCGAGGTTGTTGAGGAGTACGTTTACCGGGGACAAATAGTCCGACTAGGTAAGTTTAGCTTCGACCGAGAGGTCAATCGCCGGATTCAACTCGGCTGGGCAGCATTCGGAAAATTACAATACATCTTCTTGTCAGATGTACCTCAAACCTGAAAACTAGATTATACAACCAATGCGTGTTGCCAGTGATGACTTACGGATCTGGGATATAGTCCTTCACTACTGGCCGTATGAGGATGCTCTAGGTCACTCGTGTCGCTTGCGTGATAAACTTTTAAATAAGGATATCCGCAGTGGAACCAGAGTGACTGACATAGCCCAACGGATTAGTAGGCTTAAGTGGCAATGGGTCGGTTTTAGCTCGAAGACCCGACAACCGTTGGAGAAAAAAGGTGCTCAAGTGGCAGCCTCGTACCGGTAGGCGTTGTGTAGGGCGACCCCCCACTAGAAATAACGCCTCACTAGGAATGACGACCTGGTAAGACATGAAGGGAGTCGATGGATGCAGGTTGTTCAGGACCGTGCTTTTTGGTATTCCTTGGGGGAGTTGTGAAGGGCTGTAATGATGATGATGAGTGTCTCACACAATTTAAGAAACTCGTTTCGCAATACCTGCCGTCGGGTTTTCATATATCACCTCCGCACAGAGATATTTACTGTGACTTTTCATAATATTAGAGGCGTTAATGATATTTAAACAAAAACGTATGCGAAATTTTATTTGAACAAAGTCTTGAAGAACTACTAGTAATTAATACGTTATTTATAAAGATTATTTCAAGTAAATGAAATTTAAAATTTTCTGTAACGTTCGGCTTTGCTTTGTTAGGATCTGTTAATGTTTTGTTATGAAGATTTTAAGTTAGACCTCACTGACCATTTATTTTATTAATTTTCAAATTTCTCAAAAAAGTTTTTCGAATAAATTACAGCCTAGATGACTTCTAGCCTAGCTTTGTATTGTTAGTTGTCGTGAAGTTTTATCACAACTAGTTCAGATATTCACAGACAACAAGAGATGAGATCAATAAAAGGCAGTTATTTCAATATTAGAGATAGATACTCCAATTTTATATTTATATGTATTGATTTATAATACGCAAATTATTTAATGTAAATAGTGTGGTCAAATTGACACGAATACTGCTTATTTTATAAATTTATTTTATTCTTTATTGCACCAAAGATTTTGTACAAAATGCGAGCTTAACGCTATTTGGCATTCTCTACCAGCTAACGTTTGGTAGAACAGAGAGTGAGTTATGGGCAGTAAAGTTGTCATGATCACATTTAATTCAAATATGTACATGCTACACATACATAATATATATATATATATATATATATATATATATATATATATATATATATATATATATATATATATATATATATATATATATATATATATATATATATAATGTATTGTATACACATACACATATAAATAATATGACTAGTACACATATATAAACAAATACACATATTTATACATATATATCTCAATAAATGTATTTACAAATAACTGTAAACATATGAAGTAAGTGGACTCAAGTTTGTTGGTTACGGATATGTTCGTATAGTTTTCTTTTAAAAACGTTTCTGGCATGTATTATTCGCAGGTCAACAGTAAAATTTTAATAAAGTTATATGCAACAGAAAAACTGCAAAAAGTATTTCTGATAAAAATATAAAGCATTTAAACTTAAAAGTATTTAATAAAAAAATCTGTAAAATGTAAACCGTATAAAAATTGTTTCTAAACGTTTTTCAATCTTTATTAGAAGAGCCACAAAACGTACTAACACAAGTCAACATTTTAAGGTTTTAATATGTACTTGAAAGTAAAGCATATTTTATTTTAGAAAATAGCTTTACGCATTAAGCTTTTGCCTGAAGGTGTCGACCTAGATGTTGAAATAAAACTACTGAAAAACTTGCAACTTGGGAAAAGCCCTGTTACGTTTCAACAGTTCGCAGTTAGTATGGATAGGTCGCTTGGGGAGAAAAGTTTTACGTTTCAAGTTTGTCACTTAAGCTGCTTGACAATAAATGTATCAAATCAAATATATTTTGACATAGGGGTACAAAATTACATCATCAGTACTATAAAAGAAGCAACTTTTTCAATGTACAGAAGAATGTAAGAAAATTGAACTCCGGTTATAATTAAAAAGATTTATAATTTTGAACAAGATATGTTTGAAGTTCCATAGCTCACGGCATTCTCCTAAAGTAGACTTATACTCTCGTTGACATACTCAGATAATTGTGAAAAAAAATTCGTGCTTCACCTTTTTCCGTTGGCGCCTTTTTTCTTGTTATAATGATAATGATTAATCTTATTTTAAAAGCGGGTTTAAAATAAAGTAGCTAATTTATCTTAAACCTATTTCTCTTACAGTAAACCCTACAAAATGCTACAAGGAAATGTGAAACGAAGCAACACCTATGCATCGGGTAGCTCAGGCACTCACGTTTTATGAGACGGTAAATTAAGAGATATAGCTTGACTGCTCCATTTTATTAAGTCATAGTAATAGTTATCGCGTACCTGATACTCAGAATCACCAAACGGTATTCGCTGAAGGTCATACAGGTTTACGCACCAACCTCGGCACATCCCGATGAGGAGGTGGAGGAAATGTATGAGGATATTTCCAAAGCCATGCATTCCTCCAAAACTCAATACACGGTGTTGATGGGAGACTTCAACGCAAAACTAGGCACAAGAGAAAACGGTGAGCTGAAGTTAGGGAAATTTGGAGTAGAGCAACGGAACCGAAGGGGCCAGCAGCTGGCCGACTTTATGGAGAAAGAGGGACTCTTTATGATGAACTCTTTCTTCCAGAAGCGGCCCCACAGGAAGTGGACCTGGCCGAGCCCCGACGGTTCGACAAAAAATGAGATTGACTTCATTATGACGACCAGACGCCAACTGTTCAGTGATGTCTCAGTGATCGCAAGGGTGAAAACTGGCAGCGATCACCGAATGGTTAGAGGCACACTGAACCTAAACGTGAAGTTGGAGAGGTCTCGTCTAATGAAGTCAACGCTCCGTCCCCCTCGTGCTCGAATCCAGAATCCCGAAAACTTTCAGCTCGAGTTACTTAACCGCTTTCAGTGCCTAGAAGATTGCAATTCAGTGGACGATATGAATGACAAGCTAGTGGAAACTGTCCATGCGGTCGGAGCTAAGTTCTGCAAGACCCGCCGCAGAAGAACACAAAAACTCTCCGATCACACTCTTAATCTCATGGCTGTTAGACGGGAGATGAGGCTGCAATCGTCAACAGATTTGACAGCATACAGGCAACTGAACAGACAGATCTCCAAATGCATGCGGCGAGACTTACGCAACTTTAATACTGCTCGTATTAAAGAAGCGATCGAGCGGAACCGGGGCTCCAAAGTCTTTGCCAGAGATCTGTCTGCCAGTAAGAGCCAACTGTCGAAGCTGAAGACTGAGTGTGGCAGCATCGTTTCTGGGACACCTGAGATTTTGAGTGAGATTGAGAGGTTCTATCGGCAGCTGTACACATCATCGTTGGAGCCACACGCAAGTGTGAGTAACGATCCAAGAGCAAGTCTTATCCGACACTATTCCGATGATATCCCGGACGTAAGTCTGAGCGAGATTAGAATGGCTCTCCAGCACCTTAAAAACGGCAGAGCCCCAGGCGAGGATGGAATTACAGCGGAGCTTCCGAAAGCGGGTGGAACACCGGTACTTGAAGTCCTTCAGAAGCTCTTCAATTTCGTCCTCCATGGTGGCACTACTCCAGAGGCGTGGAGCAGAAGTGCGGTGGTCTTGTTCTTTAAGAAAGGCGACAACGCTCTCTTAAAGAACTACAGACCGGTTTCCCTTCTGAGCCGCGTCTACGTACTGTTTTTGAGAGTCATTACGAATCGTCTCGCACGCAGACACGACGACTTCCAGCGTCCCGAACAAGCCGGTTTCCGAAAAGGCTTCAGTACCATCATAGACCACATACATACCCTACGGCAGATTGTACAGAAGACTGAAGAGTACAATCTACCACTTTGTCTGGCGTATGTGGACTATGAGAAAGCCTTTGATTCCGTCGAAATTTGGGCGGTGCTACAGTCCCTTCAGCGGTGCCAAGTTGACTGTCGGTATATCGAAGTGCTGAAGTGTTTGTACAGTAAGGCTACGATGGCTATCCGAGTACAGAACCAGAGCTCGAAACCTATCCAACTGCAGAGAGGTGTAAGACAGGGTGACGTTATATCCCCGAAACTTTTCACCGCTGCATTGGAAGATGTTTTCAACGCTACTGGACTAGAAAGGATACGGTATTACCATCAACCACCTTCGATTTGCCGAGGATATAGTCTTTATGGCAGAATCGCTGGAGGACATAAGCACTATGCTCAATGACCTCAATAGTGCCTCCCAACGGATAGGTCTTAAGACGAACATGGACAAAACGAAGATCATGTTCAATGTCCATGTCACACCTATGCCGGTAGTTGTTGGGAGCACTATGCTCGAAGTTGTTGGCGAGTACGTTTACCTGGGACAAATAGTCCGACTAGGTAAGTCCAACTTCGACCGAGAGGTCAATCGACGGATTCAACTCGGCTGGGCAGCGTTCGGGAAATTACGACATATATTCTCGTCAGGTATACCTCAATCTCTAAAAACTCGAACCTAATAAACTCAATCTCTAATAGCTCGAAGAACCGATAACCGATGGGGAAGAAAGGTTCTTGAGTGGCAGCCTCGTACCGGTAGGCGTAGTGTAGGGCGACCCCCCACTAGATGGAGTGACGACCTGGTAAGATATGCAGGAAGTCGATGGATGCAGGTGGCTCAGGACCGTGCTTTGTGGCATTACTTGGGGGAGGCCTATGTTCAGCAGTGGACTTGTGAAGGGCTGTAATGATGAATAGTTATATATATTTATATATATATATATATATATATATATATATATATATATATATATATATATATATATATATATATATATATATATATATATATATATATATATAACACAGAAGGCTACAGAGTGTAGTGGGAAGCCTCACAGCCCAGTTTTATACTAGCTTATTGAATTAAATGGCATCATTTATTTTTATTCCGAATCAGCTTCATTTCGTCTACCACGTGGAGAAAGTCGCAAGCGCAGGTATTTGGTAAATCTACACGCGGAATACCTGTTGTCATTCCTTTTCCATTTAGTATGCCGTAAAACTAGTTACAGCACCAGAGTAGTGCAGACCGCGGACCACCAACGTCGGCTTCGAGACGGCTGATGCCATCCACAGATTGGTAGGCATAGCCATCGAAGTCGGCACACAAGTCCTGGCCGATATAAGGGTCGGGACAGATCCTATCACCGCCGTTATGAAGGCGTTGGCAACACTACTGGCAAGGCACTACGGAGGACAGTAACCTGCGTTTGCTCTACTGGAACCCGGCCACGATTCCACAAAGGATTCACGAACTCCGCACGGTCACCCAGCAACAGGACATCCAGGTGATCTTGCTGGATGAAACCAAATTACGACCAACAACGCATCTTAAGCTGCCTAACTATACCATCTACAGGAGGGACGAGGTCGATACTCAAGGGATCGCTTATAGAGCTGGTGAGAAGAGACATCGTTCACCGGGAGCTGGACCTGCCAGACTTCCAGACGATGTGTTCAATCGGCATAAAAATGGAGGCGGTGGGCGAGGAACTAAGGATCTTTGCAGCATACCGACCGCCAGGGACTCCATTTCACTCCTCAGACATCCGGACGGTAATGGAAGGTACGGCACACACCATCATCGCCGGGGTCCTGAACGCCAAACACCCGGCGTGGTGGTCCAGCGTGATCACCCCGCCGGGTCGTGAACTATACGACGACGCAGAAAGCCACAATTATGACGTTCTAGGCCCCGAGGAACCGACGCACATCCCTACTGACCCTAGGAAGAGTCCGGATGTATTAGACATCGTGCTTACTAGGAACGTCAACTATCCAGTAGTGGTAGAAGTGCTGTACGACCTGAATATACAACACCTCCCGATTCTGATAACCCTTGGCACTAAGGCAGTGACTTCGCCGCCCAGAGCTGTCAAGACCAAGATCGACTGGAGGCTCTACTACCAACACCTGCAGTAGAGACCTCCATTCCATACACCGATCAACTCAGCGGATGACGTAGAGGCCGCTGCAACTAGAATAACCACGAGCATCCAGGAGGCCCTCAACGCGGCCTCTACGATCGTCCCTCTCTCGGGGAGAAAAGAGGAGCTGCCGCTGAGAATACGCGTGCAGCTAAACCACAAAAGAGCGCTGAGAAAGCTCTGGGCGCGCACTCGCTGCCCTAGAGTAAAAAGAAAACTGAACACCTTGTCAGACGAACTGTCGGTTGCAATACAGGCCCACAGAGGAGGGGCCTGGGAGCGGCGCATATGGAAGGCTGATGAACATCATGCGTCGCTCTACAAATTGAACCGGCAGTTAACGAAAACTCGACCACCCGTTTGCCCGCTGACCAACAACGCGGAAGAAACGCGAAAGGATCGCGAGAGGGCGCGGCGCTGTCAACATCGTCTCTGTGCTATACTAATTTAAAAAATTCAAAATTTATGTACATAGACTTAAAGTCGTGATAAAAGTGTTACATTAGATACAAATATTGTGTACAAGTGTTTGTGCCGAAATCTAATAGTATTAAGTAACAATATTTGACATTTAAAACAAATAGCATATATCTTTTTAAATAATAATATTTGCTTAAAATATATTTACTATAAACATCGTATATGAAGTGGTTACTAAAGTATTTATTGGAAAAATAGTAAACTTAAAGTGAATCTGTGCTTTATTTTAAATTCTTATCTTTAACGGATCATAACATTGATTGTTGATTAATTTCACCCACCTACATAACAGACTTTGCTTATATCAGATATACTCATATAGTGACATCTGTTTAATACGTATTGAATGGCTTAGTGTTTGTCTATCTCTGCGTATGCGACTTGTTTCTCTAATAAAATTATCTGAACTAGTTCAGAAAAAGTTTTTGCATTACCCGCTAGCGGTCACTGTTTACATTGTTACAAGAAATCCCTTCTAGATGGCGCAAGCTTCATCAAAAGATAATATTTCCAACAGCAATAAGCTACTAGTAAAATGCCATATATGCAAAAAATATGTAGATTCCAGAGACACTGCGCTGTGTTCCATATGCAAGCAATCGTTCGAATTTGACTGCGAGGGCTATCCCGAAAAAGACTATCGGATGATGAAACCAACAATACGAAGTAAATGGAAGTGTAAACAGTGTAGAAGTCACACAAATTTTTATGAACCTAACAGCGAAATCTCACATAAAGAAAGTAGTCATATTTATAACATATCAAACTCTACGGTACTCTCCGAAAATATAGAACACGTTACCGCAAGGAAAAAATATTACGTTAATGTCACCACCGAAAACTCTTTTGCTTCTCTACAGGATGATGATGAGGAAACATCGCTATCAGCCACTTTGTTTTGTGGCAAACCGTAGCTGCCCTATCTTAAATACAAATGTGTACCAGGAATTAGAAGAGTATAAATTAAAATTGACCGAAAAACAAGAACAGCTCCAAGTTACTGAAAATGAACTTGAGGAGTTACTGTCGGAAAACGTGAAGCTAAAGGAAGAACTACAAACAAACAGGAGGAAAAACACTAGTCTTATCTTAAGTTTGGAAATTCTCCTATACCAAGTCATAAATACAAAAAAATTAATCAAGTGTTAAATAGTACCCCTAACGCAAGTCCCGCTAAGGATCAGCTAATAACAACTTTAAAGGATAAAATTTCTTGTCTGGAGATTGAGTTGGAAAAAACCGTTATAGAATTGAATTCTCTGCGCCAATATATTAAATTAATTGATGTAAAAGAGTTACCACTGCTACCAAAAAATGTGCCATTTAGTTCAATAAAATCTTCTAAACCCAATGTAGAGCAGAGGAGGGAAGAGATGGTTACTATGGTCCCATTATCTTACACACCTAGTCCGAAAAACAAAATATGTATTTTTAGTTGTGACAACAAAAATAACATATTATCACATTTAGAAATAAAATTTCATAATTATATTTTTTATCATTACTGTAAGCCTGGTTTTGGGATAGAGGAGTTGTTATTAAACATAGATTTAAAATTAAAAAAAATTACAATGAAAGATTACTGCGTGATACTTTTAGGAGGCAATGATTTTGAAAGATCAATTCATTTTCGTTATTTAGTAAATTATATAAGAAAAACATTGTATAAAATCACACACACTAATGTAATTATTTGTTTGCCAACATATAGGTATAAAAAATATTCAAACCTATTTAACTGGAGGATTGAATCTTTCAATAAATTGCTTCACGATGACAATGTAAAATACGAATACGCCTATGTTGTAGACTCAAACTTGAATCTTAAATACGACTTTAAAATGTTTGATATGTACACGGGCAATGTGAATAACTATGGTAAAAAATAATATTTAACGATATCTTTGAAACCGTAGGGGCAATAAGACGCTGGGATGAAATATGTATTATGGAGAATATAATAAGCGTAAGCGAATCATGTAACGAGCCAGTCCAGCCCACCGCAAACGGTACATCAAAACGAAAAGGAACTATACCTTTTTACTTTGCGCTTAAAAATACGCGTGATTTTTTCCTGTCTCAGTCTAATAGATGCCCAAGTAAGTGTACTTAAATATCCTACGTCAAAACATAGCAAGTGCAACAGCTAAAAATGAAATTTTGGAGATGACTATATTAGAATTCGCGAAGAACAATAACGAACCGCATATTATTTGTTTATCAGAGACATTCATAGAAAACGGGGCAGAAAATTTCTTTAAATTAAGTAACTACACATTAGGGGCAATTTTATGTAGATTTGAAAAAAGAGGTGGAAGTTGTATCCTAGTAAAAGAAATTTACTTTTTAATAAAATATTATTTTTAGATGACTATGGTATAGAAAAACATTTTGAGTGTTGCGGCATTGAAATCTCAGGAAATAACCTTATTATTATAAATCTATACAGAACCCCCAGAAGTGATGTTAATTTTTTTTTAAATAAATTGAATTGTCTGCTTAGTACCCTATACAAAAAGTATGGATATAAAAAGAAAATTGTGTTGACAGGGGACTTCAATATTAATATTTTAAAGTCTAACAAATTTACAACTATGTTAAATGATTTAGCAATAAATTATAACCTAACGATACATATCAAAGAAACTACCCGAAAATCGTCTTGTATTGATCATATATTAAGTAATATTAAATCAGCAGTACCAGTTATCTTACAGCTTTATTTATCTGATCACAACACTGCCCAAATGCTGAAAATACCGGTTAAATCTGTGAAACAAAAACCTAGATCCTATTATGTTTACAAAAGAGATTACTGCTCTGAAAATATAGAAAAATTTAATGGCAACCTTGGCAGTCTTACATTTAATGATATTTTAGAAGAAACTGATACAAATATAGCATTTAAAAAATTTCATGACTTATTTCTTCTACTTTACAATCTATGTTTCCCGCAAATGAAAATAAAGATAAACAACACATACAAAAAAGCCAAATGGATAACTAAGGGACTAAGGATTGGCTGCAAACGGAAAAGATTACTTAGATATAAATATTATACGAACAAAGACATCTTTAGTAAACATATCTATACAAATTATTCAAAAATCTTAAAAAAAATGTATTTACTTATCAAAAAAAAAATAGAAATATATATTTGATCAACACGAGCATTAATAAGTGCAAAACTTCGTGGACAATTGTAAATAACGAAATAGGTAATAATTCAAAAAATATTAACATTATTAATATAAAAGATAACAATACTATTTTAACTGACCCAACTGATATAGCAAATAACCTCAACAACTTTTTTATTAATATGACCCACAACAATAACATCAATAATAATATAACTAATAATAATAAACTTAAAACTAATTCTACAGAGCTCGAGTCAATGTTTCTAAGAGAAATGTCAGAAAAAGAAGTTAGAAATGCAGTCATATCTCTTAATAACTCAAAAACAACTGGCTATGACGAAATAAGTACCAATATTGTTAAAATTTCCAACGATAATTTTATAAAAATACTTACACATCTTATAAATTTATCCTTTTCAACAGGTACTTTCCCAGAAAAACTTAAAGTATCAATAATTAAACCGTTGTTTAAGAAAGGTGAAAAAGATGATGTTAATAATTACAGACCTATTGCATTAATATCAATTTTCTCAAAAATATTCGAAAAGTGCATGTTTTTGCGCTTTTCTGAATATTGTAATAAGATTAGTGTCATCAGTCCACAACAATTTGGTTTTCAGAAAAATAAATCTACTTCTTTGGCCACGTATACATTAATTAAATCCATCTTAGAAAGTGTAAATAATTCATATCTAACCACTGTATTGTTTTTTGATCTAAGTGAGGCCTTCGATTTCGTAGACCATAAAAATCTTCTTAAAAAACTGGAAAATATGGGCATTCGAGGAATTCCTTTGCAGTGGCTCGAATCCTATTTGTCAAGCAGAAAACAAAAAGTTGAAATAAAAAATCTCAATAACCAAAATGAACTGACTTCTTACTATTCGGATTTTAGGAACAACAACTTTGGCGTCCCGCAAGGAAGCATTCTTGGGCCCTTGCTTTTTATTTTATATATAAGTGATATTCCAAATATGACTACATTTAAATGTACTATGTTTGCAGACGATATTTCAATAACAATTGTTACTAACCCAAGGAAACATTCATTTAAAAAACATGAATCTGACATAAATGACACAATCAAATCAGTAATAGAATGGTTAAATCTAAATAATTTAAAAGTTAATCTTACCAAAACTTATTATATTAAACTTGATAATTTGAAAACGAATAAGCTTGATATACATTACAACGAAACCAAAATTGAAGAAATGACGCAAACTAAATTTCTTGGCTTAGTAATTGATAGAAACCTTAATTGGGAGGCTCATATTAAGTCAGTGTGCGATAGACTAAATAAATTTGTATATGCTTTAAGGTATATTAGAAAAGTCACTAACATAAATATAGTCCTCTCGGTTTATCTTATTATTTATGCTTATGTAGTTTCAATTCTGCGTTACAAGTTAATTATGTGGGGAAATGGTTCTCCATTAAATAAAGCCTTTATCACTCAAAAAAATGTCTGCGAGCATTGACTCTTAAAGCGCCATTTGATTAATGTAAACCTTTATTCAAAAACCTTAAGTTATTGACATTGCCCTCGCCCTACATATATGAAATTTGTATGTTCGTTAAACAACACAACCATCTGTTTACTAAAGCAAAAGGTATATCTTTTCGAAGCCATAGATACCCTGAAAAACTTGTAATCGACACAATTCCTAGATTATCTAAGTATAATAAAAGCTGTCCATATATGTGTGTCAAAATATATAACGAAATTCCTCAGCATATTAAAGCACATTCTTTACCAAGATTTAAAAAAAGCCTCAATGATTTTCTTGCAGAAAGTACCTTTTATAACGTCAAAGAGTTTCTAGATTGTAAATTTAACGAATGAACTGCTATAATTTCACTGAGCATTGATATTTTATTCTATTTAAAAATAATTAATAATTATCCAACATCTTTCTTCTATTACGCCATTAGCTCTTGATAAAAAAAAATTGAAGCCGAAACTTAATATATTTCATAATAAGTAAATTGCAATTCATTTAAGTTTTTGCTAATATTTTGATACAGTTTATGACAATATAGTAACATGTTGTACTGTATATGTATTCATCCGAAAATAAAAATCATCTCCTATTTTAATAATGGTGAAATAAAAAAACTGATCTTTTTGACATTAACATTTATTAATTTTTTAACAATTTTTTTGATTTTTTGATACATTTATATAAACATTTACCTACATTTTATTAAAAAAATTGACATGTAATATTTATTGTAATCTATAAACTTGACGATAAAATATTTTTGGAAGGGTACATACCTAATTCATTTTCTTCAGTAAGTTACTTAACTAAATTGTATTAATATTTTTTTGTTTACTGTAAAAGATTGCACGCCATTATCATGGTAGAATGTAAGGTCTCGTTAATAACTAATAACATCATAGTATTATGTACTACATTCTAGCAATAAATAAATTTGAATTTGAATTTGAATTTGAAAAATTTGAATTTGAACGCGGGCAATCAACGTTACGATGCCAAGGGCAGAGCGGATATCCTAGCTGAGCACTTCGAAGAGCAGTTTATGCCGAATCCAGCAAGTGCGGAGTTCCTGGAAATCCATACCCGGAAGGAGAGCCGCGTGCAGGAGAGTGATTCATCTCCCCCGCTGAACTGCGGAGGACAGTAACCCGCCTGCGACCGAGGAAGGCGCCGGGACACGACGGTATTACCAACGCTGCACTACGACAGCTGCCCAATAGAGTCCTTGTAGAGATAGGTCGACTCTACAACGGCATATTGCGGACATCCCACTTCCCGGAGGACTGGAAGAAAGGCAAAGTTATCGTCTTGCCGAAACCCGGGAAGGACAGGCGTAGAGCCACCAACTACAGGCCGATCACGCTGCTACCGCATATAGCTAAATTGTGCGAAAGATTATTGCTAAGACGTCTCCGCCCGTGCATCCAAATTCAGGCGGAGCAGCATGGATTCAGGAGGGATCACTCTACAGCAACACATCTGACCAGAGTGCTGCACCTGCTTGCATCCGAGCACAACCGCGGCCGCACATCGTTGGGCGTCTTTCTCGATATCCAGAAGGCGTTCGACCGGGTGTGGCACACAGGATTACTCTTTAAGTTAGACGATCACACAAGTATCCCTCCTGCTATATTGCGGCTAGTGGCGTCATTCCTAGAAGGCAGGAAGTTCTACGTCTGTGTAGAGGATGCCAAGTCCGCAATAAAACCCATTACAGCTGGTGTGCCACAGGGCAGCTGTCTGTCTCCAGCCCTGTATGCGGCGTACACTAATGACATACCTACCCTGGCAGGAAACTTGCACGAATGGGAGGACGACGTCGAACTAGCGCTTTTTGCGGATGACAGCGCATACTTCACGTCGTCCAGAAGAGCCCACGTTGCAGCTGCTGTAGGTCCAGCAGACGCGTGCAGCGTCTGCTGGACCTACTGCCACCATGGTTGGATGAGTGGAGGATGGCCGTCAATGTTAGCAAGACGACCGAGCTGCTCACTCGCCGCTATAGAAATCTACCACCACAGCTAACCCTCGGAGGCCAGGAGATCGCATATGAGAAGGCCGTGACCTACCTTGGATGCCGGATCGACAGGATGTTGCGTATGACTGCGCACGTCGACTTTGCTATACGCAAAGCTTGATGTGCGCGGGCAATGCTCCGCCCTGTCCTGACATCCAAGTTACCGACAAGGTCAAAGTTAACCATCTACATAATATACATAAGACCCCTGCTAACATACGCTGCTCCGGCCTGGTATGCACTCCTGAGCGATCATCAGAAGCGGTGACTTCAGGCCCAGCAGAGTTTGTCATTACGAACTGTAGTCGGTGCGGGTCGCTAATCAAAGTTAATATACAGTCCACATATTCTGTTCTCTAGACCGGGACCAACCGTAGGACCCGTAATATCAGGCATCAACCACCTTTCTTTTAAGACAGGGGGTGTTTCTGAATATTACGTTATCAATTTGTTGATTGATTTGAACCCATCGTAGTGTGGCTTAGGCAAGGGGTTGGGTTGACGAGTTAGGAACTGGAAGACTCGACGGATTCAGAACAAGCACCGTTCTTGTTCAATGGTCCTCGGCAGCCGAATGAAGAATCACCGATTCAGAACACGCACCGTTCCTGTTTAGAGACTATGTAGAAAAATAAACAAAAATTTTAAGAAAAATGTCTTTTATCTTTGTTAGGTTGGAAGCTGTTCAGAGCACCCACGTAATTTGGGATATATTACGTGGGTGGTTTGAAAAGTTTACGTAATTCATAGCATACGCCTGTCTTTGTTTTAGTTACTATAAGCCAATATTAGCTACAATTCCACCTAATGGTACGTGAGGATAAGTCCTTGGATAGTATATTGCACTATTTTGGCGTAATAAAAGCCTTTTCACTTTTGTCTTGAATATGTCCAGGTTGTAATCGTACAGAAAGACGATAGAGGCGAATTATTCTATTCCTATGCTGTACGAAAGACGAGGCAATTCATTTGGTTACAACAACAAAAGGGAGAACCGCTGACGATCTTGTTGTCTGATGTTGGGAAAGGCGATCGAGGCTAATAAGATTTGTTTTAACCGAATCAAAGTTACCATTAATGGAGTCTAACGCTGGTAGGTGCCATTTTGCAGCAAGTTGTTGAAATATACTGAATACATACCTAATATTGCGCTAAATAGATAAAATGGTCTTTTGTCGCCTTTTTATAAAAAAATTAATAATAATTCAGATTCATCAAAATCTTAAATAAATATGTACACCTATTGAATGTTACTGTAAAAATATAAACTAATCATGCACAGCAATAATCAAAGCATAATAGGTAATAAATAGCCAGGGAGGTCACTCATCATCCGTGACAGCCTATAAAAGTCTACTGTTAAACACAGCCCCCCCCCCCCCCGCCCAAATAGATAGTCTCATCGAGCTTTATAATATTACGTACTGTTATCAGGCAGATGCTGCGGCCCATCTCCCGTTTCAGGAACAATGTGGGGTAGTGAATTTTCTCACACCGTCATTACAAAAAAAGAGAAATTTGTCGCAATATTCAGTATTTTTTTTACCATTTTCTTTCTTTTCATCTTACTGTCATCTCTATATTTCTATAAACTCCACATTTTTTTACTTTTCATAATGAAACATCTAAATTAAAATATAGTAGATAAACGAAAGTCAAAGAAAAGTTGTATTGGAGTTCATCACTTTGTTTTCTTGCTTGGTTTTGATGTAATTTAAAAATATTTGTGGTAATAGGTAACTATTACTGAAAATATATTCTTCCCTATACTAGCATACAAAAACTATGTAATTACACGGAAAATATTCTTATATACCATAGGACAGACTATAAAATATTCTTCGTTGATTATTTTTGATATAAATACGAAGATATTTACAATTTCTTTTTAATTTTCGTAATGAAACATCTAATTTAAAATATAGTAGATAAACGAAAACAATAATACGTTGATTATTTTTATACAAATACATAGATTTCACGTGAGAATTGATTTCTTTAAAAATAAATTGAAATAAAAATGAAGTTGGATTAAGAGAGAGAACATCAGAAACCAGTCACATTGTAGACTGGTTTCTGATGATGTTTATCTGCTAGCCTTTTGGCTTTTACAGCTTCATAGGTCTCAGGTCCCGCATCCTAGAAGGCCGCGGGCTGTAAAAAGTGAATTTAAATAATTCCGCTACGTTATTTGTGTTATGATGACTCCTATCACTATGTACAGTGCACGTGGATGAATTATCTAACGCCTTTCGGAACAGGGGGTGGCGGGCCCGGCTCTGACGGCTAACTCGTGTTGTTCGATGTTCTGGGTGGTGAGAACTGCCCAGGAATGCAGGTGTATGGTGTGTACGCGGTATGGAGGAGTGTGCGACACGCCCGTCTGCAGACTCGCTATGCCCTACCCGTTATCCTATCAGTATTTGTGGCACTAGGTGAATGTGTAGTGTCTGTTTGTGACGGGTCGGTGACATTTGTGTCATCGGAATTTAGCGCAACTGGGGGTTCAATTAAAACGTTATGGGGCCTCCGGGGGGCGCGGGAGTGCTAGCACCTTGCGTGGAGACTCCAACGAAGAGCTTTGTGTCAGTTTTGGAGTGTAGGAGAGGGCCCTGAAGATCGCGCGGATTTGGGGGCAGGCACCCGATAACACACTGGGCTTATCCGCATGTCTGGCCCGGCTTTTACCTCCGCGCTGTTTGCGTCTCGGCGCTTTAGAACACCCGCAATAGTTCACTGGGTGTCTTCGTGGCAATTAACACAGCTTGGAGGCAGTAAGTAGTGCCGTGGTCACCTGGGCACTTGACGCACTTAGGCCTGGCGTAACAATTTCTGGCCGAGTGGTCGTAGGGGTGGCACTGGCCAACGATGCCCCTATTTCAAGAGCGAGGGCTTCTAAAGCAATCCCAGTTAGGTTGCAGAGACGTTGGACATTAAATATCTTCATGCCATCCGGAGACGGGTCCAGAATGATAAGGCATAGGTCAAGGAAACGATATTTGTCGGTCTGGTGGTGTATTCAGTGCACTTCCCAGACTGGGAGATTTCGGGCCTTGAAATCATCAAAAATATGAACGGTCTCGAGTTCCTTCGCGAGTCCTCGAACGAACACGCGAAGGTTACGCTCCTCTTTTAGGGCGGTAGTATAGAAGGAGGTTTTCTGGGTGCACAGAAGCGACTAGTCACGCTGCGGAATTCCTAGGTCGACTCGGACTCGGTCGACAGCGGGTTTATTTCAATCTACTTACGGTTAGCCGAAAACCTGGAAGCCTGGAGGAGGGTTACGCAAAAAACACACGCGCCCAATAAACTTTACTGCGACACTGCTGTCACCCGTGACAGCGTGCTTTGCGCACCACTCTACGAGTATCAATACAATCACTAAACACAGAGTACCAAGCAGTAAGCCAGGTAGGTATAAAGTCTACTAAGATAAGTCGCGCACATGATTTAGTAAAGTGGAGTGACGGGAGTGACCTCAATCGACACGTCCGGAGTCTACAGACCTCAAAGCAGGAATGTCATCTATTCTAAACAGTGTTTTGAGGTTGGCATATATACGGTGAGGACCGGGTGACCTGTGCCTATCCTAATATTCTCTGAGGGCAGCATTCGAGAGATTAAAACAAATCGCCAAAAGTTTATCTCAAAACATGAAAACAGGAGTACGGTTGTGCGTGTTGCTAGTAATGATAAAATATCGAAGTGAGACGTCGTACTTTACTGCTGGCCGTATAGGAAGGCAAAATTATGCGCATTAAGCTGTGAAGAGGGCTTAGCTCGGATTTCGTAATGAGGATATCCGCAGTAGAACTGGAGTAACTGACATAGCCCAAAATATCAGTAAACTGAAGTGGCAATGGGCCATCCATATAGTAGGAGCTAGAACCGACAACCGGTAAGCGAAGTGTGGAGTGGCTCCCTACTAGAGTTCTGCTCAGCTCCCTACTATACTGAGTACTGACCTGGTAACTAATGCATGAAACACGTACGTAATTCAGGACCATGCTTTATGGCGTTCCTTGCTGGCTGTAATGATGATGATGATTAAGATCGTTTAAATTTGTACATAAAAACACGTTTTCTAAAATATCTTTAGGCATAACATTTTGAATTTATTTTATTCCGATGTCAGAAAATCATCATTACATCCACAGTTGAACATAGGCCTCCCCAAGGTATGCCACAAAGCACGGTCCTGAGCCACCTGCATCCATCGACTTCCTGCATGTCTTATGTTATGTCAGAAAATACCACAAAATAATTACGGGCAAACGAAAACTGTGCGACAAAGAAAGTAGTATACACAATTTCCGTAAGATAATAAGAATAAGATACTTGGAGGTACCAAGGAAGGGGTTTACAGAGGGGTCATCTATAAATAGACGTAATCAGACGGAAATGCCGTGGTAGACAGAGAAAGTAGTAAACACTATTTTCATAAGATAATAAGAAATGACACTATTGCATTAGTGCGCGTGCGTCAGCGTCTTGCAAAGCACACATTCAAAAATAATGCAACAGTTTTTCAAGGTCCACACTTTACAAAAAAGGGAGTCATGTTACTTCCTTTTGACAGGAAACACCACAGCCTTGTTAGAAAACCAGTGCTGTACAGTGTACACATTTAACATAATTTTAACATTACTGTATTGTATGTATACAATTTAATACGTATAATATAATTGACAATAACGATAACTTTGCATTTATTTACAAGACGTTTATAAAGTTATGACAGTTACGACAATTTAAGAAAACATTTTAATGTTATACTGTGTAAAATTATTTTAATGTTATACAGAGCCTTATTTTTTGAATAATGATTTTGTTTAAACCTACTTAAAACAGAATTATTATTCAAAAAAAAAATTTGTTTGTCCGTCTTCTGTACGCTTCTATCCGATTGAGATGAAACTTTGATGAGTTTTATTGCGGATGCCCGCAACGGTTCCTAACAAACAAAGAAGCATTACTTAGTATGCTGGGTACAGTCAGGTTTTTAATAAAACACTTCTTATTTACTGCTAAAGTACCAACATTGTGTTAAAGTGCCATGAATTTAAGAAACTTAATGAGAATTGTCTTTCATCACGGCTGTATATTTTATTACACACTTCGTCTTAAACTAGGGACTGGATAATAGCTTACAGTGAATACAAGTTTAAAGTTATGGTAAGATGTACGTGTGTAATATGGCTAATCTATTCTAATGTTAATTAAAAGTTGTTTTATATAACTTAGTTACTTATTAACTTTTAGTAGCTTGTTGTAATAATAATAATAATATTCCACAACTATCACACAACGCCATCTAGTCCCAAGCTAAGCAGAGCTTGTGTTATGGGTACTAGACAACTGATAAACATACTTATATATTTCTAAATACATAAATATTATAGATAAATTACACCCAGACACAGAACGAATGATCGTGCTCATCACACAAACATTTGTCCTGGGTGGGAATCGAACCCACGACCTCCGGCATAGCAGTCAGGGTCACTAACCACTAGACCAACAGGCCTGTCAAAATATCGCTAGGTACCCATTACGAAAATTGTACATTTTAAGATCTGCCCATACTTATACCCCTTAACAGGTGGCGAATGCCGATAATATATTGCTTACGTGATCTTCTTCTTCCAAGGTGAACACTCCCGAACCTTTCGTAAGCCTTTAATTGTACTTAACCTATTCCTCCTTTTCAGAAACGATATCAGATAAGTAGTTGCTGTGGCCCACAGACATCTACATCTATCCTCGATTACGAATCATAACGCAGATGCGTTTCCACTCGTGAGGGCTAAGATGGAATGCCTCGTTTCTAGTAAAAGGGTCTCCAGTTCTCTATACTCACCATACGAAACACAGCAGCATTAAGCTGCTATTTAATGCTGGTATTCTGTTAGAGCGTGGTCCCTCCCCGGTCGAGCCGATCCATTCGTGCTACAACTATACTACTAATATAACTGCAGCATGGTTTATCATAACCTTAAGTAATAAGTTGTACGTCAAATATTAGTAGTAATTCAACACTGTTTGTTGACCATGTCATAATAAAATTGTCCGAATCAATGAAAAGAGACCGTTTGACGATATTAAACTCAAATAACTAAACAACATTGCTATTTCATGATATTATGGTCATATAGTCAAGTAGTTTTTCACCGCTAGCGGCACTGCTAGCGTATTTTTAACACAAACAGAGCTTTTAGCAGAATCAACGCTACTTTAGGCCTTATTTATATAATAAATCACATCCCAACCTTCTATCGCTGATATAACTAGAAAGCATAGATTTGTCTTTCATTATTTCATCTAATAATACCGCCAACTGCTAACTAAACTCATGGTTTATTTATTTATATACTATAAGTCACTGATAAAATTAAATAATGGAGGCTACTGAATACTTATTCGTTTAGAATCAAAACTTTAAATACCCTGATGCAATTACCACGTTGGCAAAATGACTAACGATATGGATGTAGTTAAGCAGAAATGATCAATCCACACAGTGGTCAAAATTGAGTCAAGTATGCCATCGTACTCCTGAGGGTCGAAACTATCATGTAGTACAAACCCTATTTTAATATTGTGCACAGAAAACTGTGATTATGTGGAAGCTCTTTAGTTGAATATATTGGCTGTCTATCGGCATAGAATTTTATTTAAACAAATACGAGAGCAGTGTAGCAGGCCGTGAGTTTTAATCATGGTACGGGAGCAAATCGTGAACGATTCCCTCAAGGAAAAATAAATCTGTTATGGGAAATTTTACGTGCAGTCTTATCACGTCTCCGATGAAGTGGTGAACAATAACTTCGTTGGGAAACCTAGACGTCTGAGTACTTAAAAAGTATTTAAATTGCAATTCGAAGTTTGTTGCATTTGAATTTATCACGTTCGTGAGGTTTTCCAGTGAAGAATTGAAGTCATCCCGTGTTGGGGTCAGTGCAGCGAAAACTTTTTTTGATCAAAAATTTTCTGCAGTATGTGCCCAGTAATCACGATGACGAGATGTAGGCTGCTACTTTTCTACTTTTAATTGGGCAATTATCTATGCGTAGAACTCATCAGCATCATCACTACAGCCTACCAAATGTCCACATAGGTCTTCCCTATAAATTGTTAAATAGGCTGGATATTTGCTATGACGATATGAGGTGGTGGATTCTCTTTCGCCACTTTTGCCACTACTGCAAGACTTATACTTGACTTATACTTGCAGTAGTAAGTTTGGGTTTCAATTTAATTTAATAATTATGGGACGCCAAGCAGATGGTAGCACCCAGACATGGTGATTTTTTTTTTAATTTCAACAGCCTTGTAAATCATCCTTGGTAGAAATCGTGGTTCTTTGGGGAGGTATTACGTTCTTTTAGATCTGATAATGGACGATGCCGAACAGATGTCCCGGAGCGTCGGTGCTTCACATCTGCGATTTCTTGTTTTATGGATCTTTCGTCCAAAGATGCGTAAAGGACTCACGTAAAAAAAGTTAAAAAAGCGATAAAATTCGTAAATTTAATTTTAGTTCATGTTTAGCTTTCGCCTAAATACAGGAAATCATTATAGATCTCCATTTAAAAAAATTCATTCCACTCAAACGTAAAAATAATATCAGCATTTATTTTATGATGCCAATCAGTATTAAATGGGACCAATGATGTGAATCAAATATCGCAAATAAACATCAGATATCAGTATAACACTTAACAAGTTAAAAACTCTTGAACGCTTACCTCACGTGGTGCAGTCTGATGAGCAATCACATTCCTTATGAGTTATTACTATCAAAGGTATTTTAAAATTCAAAATGACATAATTATGACTGTTTAGTTTTGAATTCTCTATTATTTACATAGTAGGTAATCTATGTTGTGAATTGTGATTACATTCGCATGACCGATTTCCTAGCTGTCAGGTATTTGATGTTGCCACTTAACTGATATACAATCGATGTAATGATATCGATTTTTATTCGATTATTAATTTCATAAAAAAAGAATAATCTTTGAGGCGCTTTAAGTTCAGCACGATTTTTAAAATATATTTTCCTTTATTTATTTCAATTCTATTTAAAAATATTTTTAAGGACAGTTAAAATTGTGCTGTATCGTTTTTATGCTTTAAAGAATTCATGGTAAATCAGCTAGTGATTCGCTTGTTTAATTATCATAAGGTCATAAAATCATAATAATTATCATCGAAAAATTATATTAAGATTGTAGTAGACGCCATAAGTAATCGATGAAAAAAGGGAATCGATTTTTTTAATGAGATTTGTGATTTGCAACACTTTTTATTTTATCCACAAACTAATGAATTACGGATTTACCTAGTTTTTAGTTTTATCTTTACAGTACCTTTTTTGTGCAAGAATGTTTCCATCTTTTTTGGATAAATGAATACCGCGATTAATAACCATAAATAAACATGTTTTAACAAATGCAAATTGTTGAGCGTTCCATGGCCGAAAATGAGCATTCCCCTTTGGAACGGAACCACATTTATTATTGTTGCCAAGCCTACGCGAGCAAAGCTGCGGGTAAAACGCTAGTAGGCTATAAATAGCCAAGGAGTTCATCCATTATTCGTTACCTATAAAAGTCTACTGCTGAAAATAGTCCTACCCAATGGATTGCCTCACAGAAAGGATTATTGCAATAGCTGCCACACCTGGTAAGCGGGTGAGCAACCACAGTTCTTTTATTATTTTGAACTGTTATCAGGAGGATTCCGCTATCCGTCTCCTGTTTCAGTTTCCCCAAGGGACCATATGGGGAAGTGGATGTTGTTACACCACTACTACACGGTACATACAGGCAACCAGAGAAGGTAATACAAATCAAATACAACTTTTTTAGATCCTTCGTAAAATTTGTCACAATATTCAGTATTTTTGTGGACTCTTGACTCGCAGACTCTTTTTATCTTACTATCAAATTTCTATTATTTTCTCCTTTTTAATGAAACATCTATATTAAAATATAGTAGCGTATAGACAAAATTCTAATAAAAGTTGTATTAAAATTCATGATTTGATTTTCTTGGTTGCTTTCGAAGTAATTTTAAAATATTTGCGGTTTAACATTTATTGGAAAACCATAATATTCTGCTCTTTATTAGAATAGTTTTCGCTAATATAGTACAAAACTTAGGAATTAATCTTATATAATATAAGATGGATTAAAATATTTTAGGTTGATTATTTTTTACACAAATACGTAGACGTGACGTTAAATAAATTTCTTTGAAATAACGTAAAATAAAATAATAACGAAATATAAGTCAGGATATGTCAGGAAAAAGTTACTTGTTGTAAGTGTACTTGTTACCTGGCAGCGTTGGACTCAGTGGAGAGACGTGCTAAGAGGCTCATAGGTGACCTTTGTTTGGTTGAAACAAATCTTGTTAGCCTTAAGCATAGGCGCAGAGTAGCCAGTCTCTCCATATTATACAGGTTGCATTTCAGTGAGTGTGCCCAGGAATTACATGCTGTAATTTCTCCTTCTCCTTTCCATCATCAATTTACCGTCAAGGGCCATATCACCACTTACCACCAGGTGGGATTGTGGTCAAGTACTGGTTTATAATAAGTAAAAAATATCGGTTGACCCTGCTGGTCATTCCTGGAACTTCCCGATTATTTCGAAATTAAAATCGCACTAAATGCATTTATTATAACGTTTTTGAGCTCTTCGAGAAGAAAAATGTCACAATTTTAGATAAACACGTTTTAATTTAAAAAAAAAGTCATTTATTCTTCTTTCCAGGATCGACCATGAAATAAGACAAGGTGTCATCTGCGTAACAATTTGTTTCACACTGAGGTATTTCCAGAAGGTCATTTATATACAGAACAAAAAGAGTTGGCCCAAGGATACTGCCCTGTGGCACCCCGAAGGTCACCTGGAGCTAGGTACTTGTGTGATCAGGCCTTATTCGCACACTTTGGTATCGATTAGTGAGATAACTTTGAAACCAATTCCTTGCAATACCATGAATTCCAAAACCTTTGAGCTTCTTCAACAATTTAAATAATACTAGTTTTTAGGTATTTTATTGCGCATAATAACTTTTTTATATACCCGACGTTTCGATCACTTTATAGCACCCATGGGGGACTGAGATGTTCAACGTCCATATGTCATAGTTAACCGCGGTTACCATAGATTAAAATTGTTAATTTTTGTTCCGATCTATGCAGTATGTATTTATATACCTCACAGTATTTTGAAGACTTGCAGTTGTATGCTTGGTTTGGGATTTCATTTTAGGATCACAGGCATGCATGCAGGCACGGTAACACCAAGCCATCTTCTCTATTGAAATTAGGATGTTTTTTGATTTTAATAACCTCACGATTCATCCTTGGAAGGGATCGGTGTTCTTTAGCGAAGATTTGTGGTCTATCAAATCTGATGTAGTGACGGAGGCAATCCTGTACGTGTTCACAGACTTCCCGGAGATGTTCTTTAACGCGGGTTTTAGCTGATGGTTTAGTTTGTCCTATGTAGGAGAGACCACATTCATAATCAAATTTGTACACTCCTGCATCTTGCAGAAGGACGTTACACTTGACTGATGGTAAAAACTGACCAATCTTCTTCGGCAGCTTGAAGTATGTTTTAATGGAAGACAAAATATTTATTACAGAAATGTAATGAAGACTTGATGTCGACGTCACTTTTCAAAAGTTCCTCAGAATCTTTACACTTTTGGGGGACCTAGCAAATGTTTTTTTATTATCTGCCAAATCTTTTTTAGGATTCGGCTTGTGATATTTTAGCTCTCCATTCTCGTGCTCAGCCTTGAGTCGACTCTGCAGGTCATTTATTACATAGCGTTTGTAGGTTAGGTTAAGCATGATATCATTGGGATTCGCACGGACCCGACTTTGCATATTGTCTCTGTGTCGCATAAATTTCATCAGCCCGGGAGTAAGAAACACAGGGTTTGATATTGTATTTAGTGCGGCTCAATTTAACTTTACTAGTATGTTTGCTTACAACTGTACAATCTGTTCAAAATTAAAAGTGGCCTTTTTGACGTCTTCACAGCCAGTTACCGTTGACCAGTTCATACCGCAAGGGTTCAAATCTATTGCGCCGATATCAATATAATTTCTGTATCTTTTTTATATAGGATAGGGTGACAAACAAGCACACAGTCCACCTGATGGTAAGTGGTTGCTGTGACCCATAGACATCTACATTTATCTTCGATTACAAAGAGATTTCAAAATGCAGATGCGTTGTCACCCGTGAGGACTAAGATGGAATAACTCGTTTCCCGTAAAAAGGATCTTCGGTTCTCTACACTCACCATACGAAACACAGTAGCGTTAAGTTACTATTTGACGCTGATATTCTGTGAGAGCGTGGTCCTTCCCCGGTTGAGTCAACCTATTCGTGCTACAACTATACTAATAATATAACTGCAGCATGGTTCTACGACGTAAAAAAAACTGTTTTTCGATTTAGGTTTATTTTCAGCAGAGTTCACACCTACCATAGTGATCAGTCAAGGAGCTTTTGCACACAACAGCGGAAATAACATCTTTGGATTTGATGAAAATGTGGTCTAAGTATGTATCTCCCCTAGTAAATCTAGTCTCTGAAAAATCCCGACATCAACCCGTGGGAAGCCATTAGGCATAATTAATCAGGTACCTGCAAATCAGTGTCACTAGCTAACAGATTGATATTTAAGTCGCCCGCCACCGTTACACAAGACCTATCCTGTAAGCGGTGAAGTGTACTCTCCAAAGATTGCAGAAAGTTTAAGCTGTAAAATGAGGGAGAGCGATATATGCATAGTATAGACAATGAGTTATCCAAGTCAACCCTAAGACAGTTTGCCTCATCAAAGGGATCCTGCACAGAGGGCATCCACTTGTCTAACCTAATGAAAACAAATACTCCCCCACTCACTCACCCACGCACGCAAGCACGCACGCACGAACGTTCCCAAATTTTTGAAAATCATTGATTTTCATAGCAGGAAGTTACAAAAACTAAACGTTATCCTTAGAATAAAATTCTTATAAATTCAATAAAAATAAAATGAAAAAATAGTATTTAAAAATATTAATCATAACAATTATGATAATTAGTAGCAGGTTTGTTATCGCATGGCGCGTTCACTCGCTACTTTGGTGGGGAGCGATTGTGTCGGCATGTATAAATAGCTGCTGTTTCGGCTCGCCGCTTGCGCCCTCCTTTCTGCCCAGGAGGGTCGCGTTCGTATACGGCTTAGAGATCTCTAGTCAGATCGTTAAGCCAATTCCTAAAAGGCGGTGTTAAGTGGATAAAAGTCTCCACATAACCACGCAGCCGGCTGCGTGGTATGCTATGAGCATTCACCGCCTCCCTCCCCCGCTTTTCGGAGGGTTGCCCATATTTGCTTCGGGCGCAAAAAAAAAAGCCCGCCGCTCTGCGCCCTCCTTTCTGCCAAGAAGGGTCGCGTCCGTATACGGCTTAGAGATCTCTAGTTAGACCGTTAAGCAAGTCCCTAAAAGGTGGTGTTTAGTGGGTAAAAGTCTCCACATAACCACGCAGCCGGCTGCGTGGTATGCTATGAGCATTCCTCATCTCCCTCCCCCACTTTTCGGAGGGTTGCCCATATTTGCTTCGGGCGCAAAAAAAAAAACTCGCCGCTCACTTAGTGGTCAGCCGCCGTAGAGTCTACATTACCTGAAGATGCCTCGTGTAGAGGCGAAACACGTCTCGTATTATCGTCAATGGTGTGTCTTACCTGGAATAGTGGTATTGGGAGTAGTGGTTCTGGGACTAGTGGTGACGGAGTTAGTGCATGCAATTGAGGGAGGTCGGGAGATGCTCTTCAATCCAGGTACGACACATCATTGTATTTATTTAGCGGAAGGTTGCGAGGAGATTTGTATTGTCGTTTTTTATTATAATGGACTTCCGCAAAGTAACGCCTGATTCTATCAATTATCTTACAAATTCCGTAAAAAAAAAACTTTTTCGGTTTGGAAACTATAATAATTGTATGTATCCGAATGTTCAAACAGGAATATAAGGCGAACCGATGTTACAGTTTCTGTCTCATCATCTTAGCTAACCCTAATCAAGAACATTATAGTGTGTAAAAGGTTTCAGTCATGTTTTTAAACATTGCTCAACAGATGTAATTTGTAATTTTTTAAACCTGTTATTTTTGCTGTTGTGATAAATGCCCTACTCCTATTAGCAATGCAGCAGTTTTATAGATAATATCCAGAAAAAAAGGGAGAGTAGATTGTAGTCTAACAAGTCTGTGGCTTAATACCCAAGAAAAACCGAATACATTAAGCAAAGCAAATTAAATCAAACAAGAATAAATTAGGATGTGAAAATTCTCACAATTTGAACATTATTATTTGAATTGTGAGAGAGAAGAGTCCGTCCAGGTAGGTACTATCCTTTTACGTATTTTTGCCGTCAAATAGCTGTTCTTGTCTGAGAGTATAGAGCCAGTACAAGAACAGGCTGTGAGGCTATCCAACTGGATCCTCAGATGTGAAAACGCATCTGTAGTCTCATTTGCTTGAACCTATCTTCAGGTGCCCATGGGCTCCAGTAACCACTGACTGCTACTTAAGGTTTACAAAAAAAATAGTACGTTTAATTGTGTACACCCGTACCAATTCAAAAATCTTGACATATCATTCCTCTTTCATTTTATATTTTACATAAGGAGGTTAATTAATAGTAGACTCGTGAAGCCTAGACGGTGAAACGTTACAAGAAAACGTGACGTTTTTGATTTTTGATACCGTACTAAATTTATCGACTACGTCGATAAAATAAGTTTCGCTACAAAATCATTATTTGCGTTTCATGTATTATCATAATAATATTTTGTACCCACAGTATGATGTAAATCGTATTATAGAAAATAAGGTTAAAAGCTATTCAAACACTACCAAAATAAACTTAATGAAAATCGTTTCCCCACCGTGCTGTATATTTTATTACCCACTCCGTCTTCAGCCAGATGCGGAATTATAGCTTACAGTGAATTTCAATTTAAAGCGAATGCTAGATGCTCTAGGTGGTTCCTAACCAGAGTTAGATATTACAACGTAAAATTGTTAAATTTTCATAAAAATTTATAAACTTTTAATAGAAGTTGACTGCATTACAAAAAAATATTAAAATCAAAAATCAGGTGCATGAATGCATTTTAATAAGTAGTCTGGGCGATTATTGTGGTGTTTCAAACACCATCATCATGTCATGTTGATTACAACTATATGTTGCTTATTTTTATGAAAAAGGTCTTTGTAAATATTTTACGGAAGATATAGAATTTCGTTATAAATCTAATTGATATCTCTTTTCTTACAACTTCTGTCACAATGGGTGCGTTTGGCAGAAAAAAGCGCTAGCAAGCGCTTGTAAGCAAAATGGCGATCGTAAGCGGTAAGCACTGTCAAATCGTAAGTAGCTATTTTCCTCCAGGACACGATGTTAGTTTTAATAGGGGAACCTAATCTAATTTAAATATAATATGTTTGTAAAGTATTCATATTTAAAACTTACCAATCATGAATTTTTAATAACATGTATAATGTTTATTCATGTCATTATATTACTTAAAACTAATATTGCACAAAACAACTTATAAATTCTACTTCAAAACAAACAAATTAAATAAGCAAAATGGCGGATTGTGTCAGCGCTACTGAAGTGAGCAGACGTGCCCAGGCCGAAAACTATTTCAGCGCTTATAAGCGCTTGCTAGCGCTTTTTTCTGCCAAACGCACCCATAATCTTTCGTTTTGTACAGTATCAGTTTAGTTTTTTTTTTAATTAAATAAGGATGATAAACCAGCACACATTCCACCTGATAGTAATTGGATACTGTGGCTCGTAAATACCTATATCTATCATCCATTAAGGATTAAAATGCAGATGCGATGTCAACTCCATGGCATAGACCCTTTTCAATAGAACGAAGTCATCGTTACCTGTATAAAAAGTTTCTATCAATGCTATTTTACGCTGGTATTTTATCAAATGATGGTAATTCTACGGCCCAGCAGATTTCGCTTATATTTATAATAATCTTCATTAAATATTTCCACATCTAAGTTCCAGTATTTTACCCACTAACAACAATCACAAGTCCACTGCTGAACATGGGTCTCGCCCATAGATGGCCACAAAAAAGTACGCTCCCGAGCAATTTGTATTCATTGACTGCCCGCGTGTTGTATCATTTTCCCAACACTGCAGTTGCTAGTACAAGGCCACTCGAGAACTTTTCTTCCCCAATGGTTGTTGGATCGTCGAACTTGATAGCCGGTGTTTTGGCACTTTAGCTTACTGATCTGCTGGGCTATGCTTCTTACTTTTGTTCGTCAGCGAATATTCTTCGTTAAATTTCCAGTCCGAAAATTTATTTTAAAATGGTACTTTAATTAACCCTATTGCATAAGGTACGGGTTTTCTAGTTAGCTATGAAGATTGTGTAAATTCAAGTAGCCATCTCTTTTGGATTTTGAATTATCATTTCATACAATTTTATAGAAAAAATAAATCTTCTTCAAACTTCCCTAGCATTTGTCGGCAGAAATGCAATAGTGAATTAAGTATAATCCCTTGGTTCACTTCTGGTTCTTAGTAAAAGTTCGTTTTAATCATAAACATTCTCCTTTCTTAGTTGTAATAATTTTCTTCGTTTTATTGCTACATAATATTTATGTAGTGGAGTAAGAATACCTGAGGCCCGATTCGGCTCCACATACCACCAACATAGTAGCAGAATTAATTTGGATACCAACCCAGGAGGGCATGAGCAGTCCTGGTAATGGAGAATCCCACGCTGAACGCCCACGACCAAGTTACTACACGCCACTACGCGTGGGTACTCGTGTGCTAGGGGGGGGGGGGTTCCAACCAAGACAAAAACTAGTTGGAGCAAGCTGAGCAACAACACCAAGGCAACCCCTGCCACGCTATCTGTGAATTTCTGCAATATCAAGGGACTACTCAAACCTAATAGCCGTCCACTACTATATGGAAACAGCTAAGCCGGCCTTGCTCTTTCTGACCGAGACGCACGTGTCCTATCCGGCTGATACTTGGTACCTTTCCTACCCGGGGTACAAATTGGAACCCTCTTTTGTGCCTCAGGCTGGAGTTTGCGTATACGTCAGAGAGAAGATAAATTGTGTATTGTGAACCATAGAATTCCGGAATTCTTAAAGTTCACGAAACATTGTCATAATAAACAGTCATTGTGTGACATGATGCTCACAAACCATTGCACATATAGCATAAAGGAAGTTGCACGCAGAGGCGTAGGCCAGGCTGTGCACTAGTAGCAGACAGCAACGCACCCATGGCGGCCGCTGCGCAGCGCTTCCACACGTAGAACGTCAAGCGCAAAACGTGACACACTGACACAAAGTAGCTGCCATAAGGTAAGTGCACTTGGCTATTAAAACAAACAAAGCACACGTCATAGGTAGCTGCCATGAGGCAAGCGCACGCGGTTATTGAAACAACAAAGCCACCCCTTTGGTAGCTGCCATAAGGCAAGTGCACGTGGCTATTTGAAACAAATTAACACACATGAAGGACACGTATCTGGCGTCCATTCTTCCCGTCACAGAAACGTGCTTTTGGCGGCCGCACGAGTCGTCCCAAGGCAAGATCTGCCGTGAAGCAGCAGGTTGCAGCAATGTAGCCTCAATCTTACCAGGACTGGGCCGTACCTGACCATGTCAAAATTACCGTCGACTATTTGAGGTAAACTGAAACATACATTAGAATACAAACAGCTACTTATTTTCTTTCAATTCATTGCACGTTAAAGCTAAACATTTATTTTGGCACATCGCTTAAACATTCCGAATTTTAAGTATTAGCACGTGTAAGTCATATTTCGCATGATATATCAAACCATAACATAAATCAAGCAGTTATTTACACTGAATGCAAAACTATAACTGATCTAGAATGCTTCAAACATTTTTTGACATTTGTTAACATATTTGATTAAATTAAGAAACGTAAACGTAAACGTACTTGCGGGTATTTAGATATAAATTGCACAACAGGATTTAATTTTTGGCTAAACACATTTCACTTTAAACTTTCGTTCGTCAGTGTCGGAAATAGGACAACAAACTTCACTACGATATTTAACATAAAAAAAACACGAGGAGTCTTTCACCAACGTAATAACCCTCACATTATTAGAAAATTATAATGCGTGGACGATAACAGAGACTATATCCCAAGCGAGCGATCACAAATAATCTATCCCATAATATGAGCGATAACAGATAATCTATCCCATAATATGAGCCATAACGGATATATTGTCCCACTTCGGATTTTAGAAATTAATCTCAAAATTATTTAAAATAAAAGAACATTCCTCGTATTAGAAATTATTCTGGTAGTTAGTAATTAAAAATAATAAATGTGTGAGAGCGGATGTTCAACATGCTCTACTTACGCCATTAATCTTTGCAAGGAATAAGGCAGCATACAGCTGTACACATTCAGTATTATAGAGCAAATACAGTTCGACCAGCCGCAATATGTCCCCGCCACAATCACACACTGATGTAACGTGAAGGATATATGTAAGGGATGAGAGCAAAGTGGACTGTATTTATGTAATTTAAGGGAAAAAAAACTGAATAAACTATTACTGTGACATCTGTCTGATCAAATATTTAATAGAAATTAATTGCTATTTTATTCCACTAGGGGCTAAGTTATAATTAAAGAGAGTGCAAAATACTATCATCAATTTTTTACAGTATTTACAATATTGCGGCAGTTATATATTCTAAAACTGTTGTATAACTAATGGGAACCTAATAGGGGGCTTGAGGAGTCTTCTTTCTTGCTGGTTCTTATCGTTGTATCTTTTCTTGATAGTTGAATGAAAAAATCCCGACGGGAGCGCTTCTGTTGTTCCTGCCGTTGGTGTACCGTAGGCACAGAGTTGGTGTCAGCGCTCGTCTTTGCAGAGCCTTGCTCTGATGCGGGGTGCGGGAGACGTGTCAAGCGGGTGATGTGTGCGGGATGGTGGGCGGTCGCTCCTTCGCCGTCCGTAACAATATACATATATGATAAAACAAATGCAAACAAACAGCAACACTACTAATGTAACACAGGGTAGCCTCTCTGAAACACGATATTCCTTGCCAACACTAGTAGAATAGCCCAACGGGCATAATAACTACAGTGAAACTCTTAGAATTACCGACTCCTCCCTCTTAGTCGCATGCGCGATACGTTATACCGCTAGAACATGTGGGAGATTACAGTCCTTCATTTTCTTCGTATTTCCTTTTATTTTTTAACCTCATTTCCAACACATTGATTAAAACTACTTTTACGGATTTTATCGCGTTTAATTTTATTTTTAATTATTTTTACTTTTAATTCCTGACGTTTCGGGTGCTTTCCAGCACTCATGGTCACGGGGGACTGAGGTGACTAACGTCCCGATGCCATTGTTAAACCCGGAGTACCTTCAACTTTTTTAATTATTGTTTATGGTCCGATCTATCCAAAATGAACTACTATGACTATGTCTTGAGGTCTTGCAGTGGTATGCTTGGGTTTAGTTTTAATTTTATTGATTATAGGGTCCCAAGTAGGTGGTAGTATCCAGCCTCCTCCTCTATTGAAATTAGGATGTTTTTTAATTTCAATAGCCTCACGTATCATCCTTGGTAGGAATCGTTGTTTTCTCGCGAGGATTTGTGGTCCATGTTCTGTTAAGTCACTCTAAATATGCTCAAAATGTAGTTATTAGACGTACACTTAACTGCTATAACAAAAAATTTCAACATTTCGACATTTTACATCTCTTAACATCCTTCCTTACACTACCTAAACTTCACTACCTACACTTTACTACCTACACTTCAGTACCTACACTTCACTCACAATAACGTACACCCTCAGCCACATATTTACAAAAAAAAAACACTAAATATATACATACGCAATATGCTGTGTAGAATGCGTACCTTAAAATACATTCAGTTTTACTTACTACACTTTAAACATAGCTCTAGCGATATGTTATATTTAAACCTATTATCTTATTATATTATAACCTATTATATATCTTATTATATAACCTATTATATTATATCCTATGAAAACATCCTTCAGAAGTCGTTCTTCGAATAAAAATTCAGACACTTTGATTCAATTCTTTGTTATATACTTCTTAATTAGAACGACGACCTGTCCACAGCTGGTTATAGGTTTTTATAACTCAAGGAAATGTAGATTCATACCCGTCGTACCCCAAGCTTGGTAATAGAATATCAGTTCAAGATATCTCATACTTATAACATTTTGCCGAAAATCGGGTTATTGTACATCCAAAAGACCTGTAGAGACGGTATAGTTTCGGGGTAAGAATATGCACTACCTCGTAATATCGTCCCATAGGTGTCGAAAGAGGTGACAGAGTAACGAACCAGAATATGGGCACCAGCATCTTCCTCATAATGACCAGAAAATAAAAACTGCGGTTGCTAACCAATCTGCTAAGCGTGTCAAATATGACAAATATCTTCCATACGAGTATGAGGCAATTTATGGAGAGATGCTTTGTTCGGCAGTTTACTTTGAAAGGTTGTTATAAATAAATGAATACACAACTATGGTAAAATCATCCCCATAAGGCAATCTAGGCTGTAATGGATGAGACCGCCTTGTATCAGAAACGATAATATTTATCTCCTTAGTTTTGCCTATAGTCGACATTTACGAAACCGACGTGACGAAATATTTATTTATTTATTTTGCATAATATTACTGTACAGTTGCCATAGAAAAATTTTGGTGTAGAAAATTATTGATTTTAAAAAGTGTTTATTATTACTAAGTAGGTACATTATAAAGTAAAATTATAAGAAAAATAAAAGATATTGCATAATAATCAACCTTATCATTAATATTTATAATTTTATATCACATTATGATAGGTATATATTTCTAAAGTAATTGACACATACGTATATATTTATTATGTTAACAACCTAACATGTACTCGTATTTACGCACGAAGTATGATTTTGTGGTAATTGTTACAAAAATCTATATGAGTCTAGGTTTAATCTGTGAAGTTCGGGTCAATCTTCCGTCAAAAAGTTTGTGATTGCTTATTTTCTTTAAAAAAATCACTGAATGATTTTCTTCCTTTACGGTAGGATTTTCTTCATCTATAGTGGAGGAATTATATAAAGGTACATAAATTCTCTTGAACAAACACCGTCACATCTATCACCTACCTAATTGAGAAAAATGAATATACGAAAAATAAAAAATAAAGACGGATTTAAAAAATGAAATGTAGATGGCGTTATTTGTTAACATTACCATCTAAATTTGGAAAAGCTGAGGCTGAGGGACATTAATAAAAAAGAAACTTCATAGCAAACAACAAACTTCACTATTCACATGTGACAGGCGCACTATCAATACAATAATATTATTATCCCCCAGACAAAGTTTCAAGGCTAGTCTAAATTGAGACTAAGCTATCTTCATAGGCTAGGATTATGGAGCAAGTGTGTATGCGCAAGCACTCTTTATTCCCTCTCTCTCATGGTCCTATAGGACGACAACCTGACGTAACCGGAGTGAGATCAGGCGCAAGAGAAGGTCCACAGATTACGGTAACCTGACTTCAGGATACTACAGAATTACTTGACAAAAAAGACACAAACTTTGGCCCAACCCGAGATTCGAACTCGGCACCACAAGGTTCCATCATTTGTTTAGCAGTCGCGCCTGCGACCACAAGCCCAAATAGGCATTTATTATTTTTGCAAATTTAATTTAACTAAGCGAATTATTATATATTATACTAAGCGAAGTTTACCTGGGACAAATAGTCCGACTAGGTAAGTCCAACTTCGACCGAGAGGTCAATCGACGGATTCAATTCGCTGGCCAGGTATACCTCAATCTCTGAAAACTGAAGTGTACAACCAGTGCGTGTTGCCAGTGATGACTTACGGATCTGAGACGTGGTCCTTCACTGCTGGCCGTATGAGGACGCTCAAGGTCGCTCAGCGAGCTATGGAGAGGGCTATGCTCGGAGTTTCTCAGACTCAGAAATGAGGATATCCGCAGTAAAACCAGAGTGACCGACATAGCCCAACGGATTAGTAAGCTGAAGTGGCAATGGGCCGGCCATATAGCTCGAAGAACCGATAACCGATGGGGAAGAAAGGTTCTCGAGTGGCAGACTCATACCTGTAGGCATAGTGTAGGGCGACCCCCCACTAGATGGAGTGACAACCTGGTAAGACATGCAGGAAGTCGATGAATGCAGGTGGCTCAGGACCGTGCTTTGTGGCATTACTTGGGGGAGGCCTATATTCAGCAGTGGACTTGTGAAGGGCTGTAATGATGATGATGAAGCGAATTATTATAGCAATACTATCACATATTTGAGACCGCGCCACATTGCCGGCTTTGGCTTTTTTAACAAAGCACAAAAACTCGTCTCTTATAATCCTGCTAACAAGAAGTGTTCCGTATTTGAATGTAAACGACATGCGCCAAAACGAGGATCGCAATTATGCTTTCATTTTGGTCTGCGGTGCGGTGTTCTCAAAATATGCGGTCTTCCGCAATTTGCTAGGGTATTCAAAATTAATTTGATCAAAAGCTCAGGCTGGCGTTCGGAAAGTTTTAGCTTTTTTTTTAGTTAATGATCGAAGAATGTAATCTTGGCTAAACCCACTGAAATTGTCAGAAATATTTCTTATAAAGTTTCATAATATAGCCCACAACTTACCGGTAAAAATACTATTTACCATACTTGTTGAAGTTCTATGAACTGTAGGGGTAGGAGGGGTGATCCTCTCTCTACACTTAACTTACTTACACGTAACTTATAATTATTTTTATATGCTATTTTTTTTAAAAATTGTAAAATCCGTTTTCGAAATTACTATTCAAAAATGAATGTCGTCGCATTGATAGGTTGTTGAGGAAGTTACCTCATATATTTTTATACGTGGTAAAGTCACGCTAGAGCGTTGTAGAGCAGCTATATTATGGTTGTAGCATAAATAGATCGGCTCGATTGGGGAAAGACCACGCGGTCACTGAATACTAGCGTGAAATAGCAGGTTGATGATGTTGTATTCCGTTTAGTGAGTGTAAAGAACAGAATACCTTTTTAATGGAAATGAGAAATTCCATCTTAGCCCTGAAGGATGTCATCTCATTCTGCAATTTCGATTCTTATCGAGGATGAATGTCGATGTCCATGGGCTACAATATTCATTTACCATCAGGTGGACTATGAGCTCGTCTGTCTCCCTTGTTCTATAAAAAATCATCCCACCAAATCCTCGAACCTAGTACTACTAGTAATAGCACAATAAAACATGCTTAAAATTCTCCTTCTGTAATTTTGCCGGTTGTTCAAGCCTGCTTATTTATAAAAACTATAAAAATATAATGAAATCTGAGAGTGCTGCTATTTGTGCTGCGGTGCTCGTTTATAGGCTGTTAGTTCCTTGCTTATCTTTCATAGAATGGTCGTTGAGAAGTGGTGAGAGTGAAGAAATCATAATAATATCCTCCAGACTGAATTTCGGCCACGGTGGCCTGCCTCAATGGAGGATAGCCAACGGCGCAGGGCAGGATTATAGTGCCCAAGTGTATGCACTTGGGCACTATAATCCTGCCCTGCGCCGATTTCTTCACCCTCACCACTTCTCAACGACCATCTGTGAAATTATGAAAATAAATTGTAATTACTGTCACGCTTGCTATAAATCCGCAATCGCAATACTAGACACCTCGCAACTTAGTTCCTCCAAATCTCCATACGATTTTCTTGAGGGTTTAATAAAACAACAATTATCCGAATATCAACACATTTATTTGAAACCTTGTGTTTATTTTCTTTAGTTAAAATTCAATGACAATGAAATTTAAAATACCTTAGCAAAATGTATCTCTTCATATACCCTAGAACTGCGTATTGTTCTTTTCTAAGATCTAAAGGGTAGAACTAAGAAAAATGTAAATATTTAAACATCCAACTCATTACTACGAGTAATGTCACAAATGCAAAACATATAAGCAACACCTGCAATATGTCCAAAGTTTGATAAACGTGTGGGTCCATGTTTTGTCACAGCTTACCCACCATCAACTATTTGACACACAAGATACCATAGAATTAGCAGAATAAACACCGTCCCGAGTACCATTAACACCTGGTTCAGGTTTATACCGTTACCATGCGAACTGGTGGCGTTTTTCTTTAGAGTTCGCACTCGCCAAAAATCGCTCATGATGACTAAGTTTTATTCATTTTAGTAGTCACCTAGTTGGCATTATTTTTAATGATTTTAATATACTTTAAATTTCGTAAGCCTGATGACAGTTAGTGATTGACATTTGTAAGCTGATCATAGATTATATTATTGTTTCTATAGTATATTTTTTTAAAAAAAATCAATACACGGACACGGTCATACTACTTTTTCACATAGACTAGAAATATAAAATATAATATAGTAAGTTTATGGTTTTTTCATGTAACAACGGCTACCACACAAAACGTATGACATTTACAATTTAAGTCTATAAAACGCTTCCACAACACGACGTAGGAAAAATTCATGGAGTGGAGGAAACTTTTTTAATATTATATAGTCAAATTTCGGGAACGTCGAAAGGAGTTTTTAAAAACTAAACTACAACTAAATTAATACGTCTCACCGATTTGGAGGTGGCTTTCATAATGATCGAATCTTCAAGAGTCTGTTCGTACGCAGACGTTCGACTCATCAACTAAGTACTAGAAATCTTATATAAAATGCTGATGTGTTAGTTTTGTTGCTTAGCCTAAATAATACAATATAATATATATAATATACTAGTCTAAAACAGAGGGACGGGGTGCATCCATAACTCCTCCCTCCCTAAGAGCAAAATTATCGGAAATATCATTTTTAATGTTTTTACGATAATTTTGGAAGTGAGGCATACATTTTTTTCTTAATAAGTATATTAAAAACAATAGGAGACTTAAGGCTAGAAAATTTAAAATTACATATGTTAGAACACTGAAGTTAGAGTCCTTTTCTCCTTTGAAGACACTTGAATCTGTGTAATAGATTTCACTGTGTTTTAAAGCATTTGACATATACTTCACTTCGTCCAAGTTGACACCATTCATGTTAATTACGCGTGTACTTGTTACATTGGTAGTTGAGCGTAATTGAGGTAAGTTGATGACTGGAACTGGTAGTGCTGCCTCGTATTCTGTGTAAACACGGTGGTGATGAATGTAAGTACCATGTATCTCCAGGTCACAGGGCTCATCACTGGTTAGTATATAAGTTCCAAAAATGGGTTGCTTGCTGATCTCGTTATCGCAGTGTTTGGTAAGTGTCGTTCTTAGCTTTGTAAAAACAATCCAATTTTCTGCCTTAATTTGCTGTACTTTGACGTCTTCAATTATAATAGCGTGTTGTGTGCAACAAGTAAGGTTATTCTCAAATTTCATCAACTGTTCTATGCAGGTAAGTCCAGGGTAGAGGGCTCTATTTTCTTCGGTACACAGGAAATCATCACCAGCGGCAAGCTGGCGACAGGGTTTCGTAACTGGTAAGTATTTCGTCCCTTTCACCAGGAGGTAAGGATATTTTGGGAATATGGTAATTGTTTCGTTAACGGATTCGCGGAAAATAGGTACGGAATAAACCTTAAAGTAATTGTAGGTATTATTATCAGTTAACGGAATCTCCATTATAAATGCTATCTGGTTTTTCTTAAGGTAAGATTTTACTCTTATGGTTTGTTCTAATTTTACCAAATTAGTTTCGGTTGGTGGGTACACTAAATTTTCGGTAGTGGATATTAGTTTTAAATGATCTAAGAGTTCTGTAGAATTTATAATAGATTGATGAAGTATAGATACTCTACTAAAAGCTAGGGCAGTCTCTATTTCATTTAATTTATCAAATATGGTTCGAAAATTGCTTATGAATAAATTAAATAATCCAAAAATATATGTAGAGAAAACCCAGTTATTTTCTCTAGTCGTTAGATGATTTGGCATTGTCTCTTTACTCTTACACTCGTACACTTTTTAGGCGTGCATCTAGCATAACGGAATTATTATTTAAGGTTTCAGTGGCATTAATAAAGCTGTCCAACATTTTAGAGACTAAGGTGAGTTTCCTAGACACGATAATTTGGTTGTGACTTAGCTCCGAGGTAAGTTTATCATACTTTAGAGCATCTTCATGATCGAGGTTTCCCGTAATAATTTTTAAAACTGACCCTAATGGATTTAGGATCCCTCTCTTAAAACGTTGCGGCATAAGTTGTTGAAATTTTTGAACGGTTAAATCGCGTATGTGATCTGCATGGGTTTTAACGCTTATAAATTCGCGAGGGTATGGTTCCTTTACTTCAATTAGTTTACTGAGTTTACGATATTGAGCAATAATTAGATTTAGGTCGTCATAAATATTTTCTAAATTTAAAATCTTTATTATAGTCCAGTGATCTGTTTGTGCATATGCTTGTCCTTGTTTTACCGGAAGTATCCCTGGGTTCTCCTCAAGTGACTGCAGATGATGGGCCAGGATCGGCATCGCAATCATTAGTATGCACCACCTGTGGAGGGCGTTTGATATTTTTAATCGGGGCTTTAGTCTTTCTTTCACCTACTTTTATTGGCACTATATTTCTTTCGGCTTTGCCTACTACTTTAGCCTTAACATATCGCGGTCTATCTTTGCTTTTTCTTTTGTTGGTATCTTTAGCAAATACAGTCTTACCACACGGAAATACTATCTCATTTTCACCGCTTCGTTTTTCCTTAATTTTTTCTTTAATCGCTACCATATTTTCTGCTAAATGTTTGTATAAGAATTTTGTTCGCTTTGCATGGTCTCTTACTAAGTGTTGGAAATACTGCTTACCAATTTCTGTATTAAATGGGCTACCCGTGTCCGTGTGTCCGAAAACTACCTCGAAAGGTGTAAGCTCTGTTACCGAATGAATGGTATTATTATAAGCTAGTATGGAATACGTCATAACTGATGCCGCATCAGTAGGTTTTCTTTCGTATTTTGCCAATCTATAAATTTCTATAATCGTCGAGTGAAAGCGTTCTATAAGCCCCATCGAGTTTGGGCTATTTGGGGTTCCGATGTGTTGTTCAATTTTATATAAGCTTAAGAATTCCTTAATTAATTCATTGTTAAATTCAGAGCCTGGGTCTGAACTTATCTTTTTGGGTATTCCGTAAAAAGAAAAGTACTTCATCAAAGCTCGGACTACTTCGGGAGTAGACCTATTTGAAATTTCTATCGCTTGGCCTAATTTGCTAAACGCATCTATAAGGGTGAGATAATGCTTTCCTTCGATGTTAAACAGGTCTATAAATATTTCTTGAAACGGAGCATCTTGTGTTTGGGTTAATTGAAGTACAGGTTTGATTGGCTTCCTGTCGTATTTCATTTTTTTACACGCAGTACAACTATTTATTATTGCCGAAACGGTTTCTTGTAAATTATCCCAGTAGTAATTTCTGCGGATTCTGACTAGCGTCTCTTTAATGCCCCGGTGGCATGTCTTTCCTTCGTGATATTTAACTACAATCGCTCTTTGTTCTTTTTCATCTTCAACAAAAACTACTCGTTCCGTACATTCGAAAAATTGAACCATGTCCCTTTTGAACAGGTGTATAATGATATTACTAAATTGTTTTCGATGTTCTTCCCGTTCAAAATATATAAAATATTTAATTTTAGGCCTAATATATTTCTTTAAAAATTCTTTTATTAACTCGGAATTATCTAATGGTAAAAATACTTCTAGTACTTTTTGTTTCTTTCTAGAAATATCTTTAACCTGACATTCATTTTTGAACCACGAAAATACTAATATTTGATTTGGCTTTGCATCGATAGCCTCATGTAATATTGGTATAACGTTCGACTCTAATTCTACGGCTGAACGCACAGTTTGGGATTTACTAGATTCTGTAGGCGATCGGATTGGGTATTCGGAAACCTTTTCTGAACTACTAATCGATATTATGTCGGAAAGAGACATAGGGCTCGCGGGAACAGTACTTGAGTCTGATATTATTACAGTGGACGTAGAGTCGTTATGTCTTTTATTTTCAGCATTTAGTTTTTCAATTTCCTTAACAACGTCTTTTAAATGGTCCCTAAGCTTACACTCTTTGCTGTCGAAGTTAACGTCCATAGAATGACCTTCGTCGTCTGAATTTAGTGCATTAATTTTAATTCTGGATAGGGCGTCGGCATTTGTATTCTGTTTTCCATTTTTATAAATAATCTCAAAGTCGTACTCCTGTAATCGTAGTCGCCATCTGGTGAGTTTACTGTTTGGTTCCTTTAATGAGTAAAGCCAAACTAAGGGTCGATGGTCAGTGTAGATTACAAATTTCCCTCCGTAAAGGTATGGCCGGAAATGTTTTACAGCCCAAATAATAGCTAAAAGTTCGCGTTCGATGGTGCTGTATCTACTTTCCGTGTCACTAAGCGTCCTACTCGCGTATGCAACAGGTCTATCACTACCAATAGGGCCCTGTGATAAAACTGCTCCTAAAGCTATATTTGAGGCGTCAGTTGTGAGAATGAACGTCTTTTCGAAATCCGGGTACTGTAGTAATGGTTCACTCGTAAGTATTTCTTTACATTTTTCAAACGCACTTATATATTTTTCGTCGATGATTATTTTATTTCGCTTTTTGAGACATGCAGTTAGGGGTTGTGTGATCTTAGCAAAGTCCTTTATGAAGCGTCGATAATACCCTACCAGCCCTAAGAAACTTTTGATTTCAGTTGTTGTCTTAGGTATAGGAAAATTTAGCACAGCTTTAATTTTGTCAGTGTTCGGTCGTAGCCCTTCTTTCGTAATGGTATGTCCTAAATATAAAACCTCCTTCCTTAAAAATTCAGACTTGTCTAATTGAATCTTTAGATTAGTCGTCCTAAGTCTGTCAAATATTGTCCGTAACTTTTGTATATGTTCTTCCAGACTGGTTGAAAATACAATTATATCGTCCAAATATACCATGCAGTGTATCCCCTGTAATCCCCTTAGCATACTATCCATGCTGGAAAGTTGCAGGAGCTGTCTTCAAGCCAAATGGCATTCTGAGGAATTCATAATGGCCGTTTTGAGTGCTAAAGGCTGTCTTTTGCCTGTCTTGTTCTTCTATTTCAATTTGATGGTAACCACTTGCCAAGTCAATTTTACTGAAATAGGAACTCTTCCCTAACTTGTCAAACAAATCGGTTATGTTTGGTAGTGGGTATTTGTCGTCGATGGTTATGTCATTCAAACGTCGATAGTCTATAACCATGCGAAATTTAGTTTCACCAGATGCATCTAACTTTTTGGGTACTAGGTGTACAGGAGCATTCCATGGCGAATGTGACTCCTGAATAACATTGTCCTTTAATAGCTTGTCTACTTGCCTATTTATCTCTTCTGCTTGCATTGGTGCTTGTCGGTAAGGTCTGACGTAAATTGGGTCTTCATTTTTTGTACGTATTTTATGTTTAATTTTATTAGCGAAGGTCAGTGGTAGTTTGTCGCAGTAAAATATGTCTTTAAATTCTTGGCATAGTTTAAAGATTTTGTCGTGTTCCTCATCGTTAGTGTGATCAAGTCTTAGCTTAAGTAGATTTTCTTCGAGTATCTTATCGATCCCTATGTCGTCATAGGTACTCGTAAAATTTATGTCACATTGAGTAGTCTCGTACTTAGTAACGGTAAAAGGTCGCGTTACTGTTAATATCATCTCATTGTCAAGAACATTCTGTATGACTGTTGTGGCATAACCGTTAACGCAGTTTACCAATGCACTGGGCATTCGTACACCGCTGACAAACTCCTTGTAATCAATGATTGCCTCTCCAGAACACTGGTCCGTTGGTAACTTTACGCGCTGTTCTGATCGTGGTGGTAGTGTTATAACGTAATTTAAATTATTATTAACTATTGGTATGCAAGTTGTTTTGGTTTTAAGTACAAGGTCCTTAAGGTCTATTATTGTATCTAATTGTTTCAATAGGTCATTACCTATGAGGCCGTCGTAACGAGAGTCGACATCATATAGGTAAAATTTGTGGCAATCTGAACTTTTAAAGGTGGGTGGTAGAGGGATTTGTATCACTTCATCGTGTCTACTAGAGGCGTGGGTGCTGACTACTTCGAATGGTTCATGTGTTATATATTGATAAAAGTGTTGGTATGCCTTACGGGGGCTGATAAAGGATCTAGTACTACCTGTATCTACCATTAATTTTGCATCTATTTCAGGAATATAAATATAAGGTAATTTGAGATTCGGATCACAATTTAATTCTATAACTTCTTATCGAGGTTTTCATGTGAAAATTTTCGATAGTTTGAGTTTGAGTTTCGTCTGTAAGTTCGTTATAAGTCATTTCGTCAATGGTTTCCTCAGCGGATGGTGTCAGTTCATTGTCATACTGTTCTACATACTCTTCTGTGTCATAGTACTCGTCATAATACTGTCCGTCGTTTTCTCTTAAATTTAACTCGTTTAATCTAAAGCCGGGCTGTGGCCTTGGAGGGGCTGTCCTCATCGAAACGTCAGTCTCCTGAAAATTGGGTTTCTGAACTTGTGGCTTATTGCCGAATTGCGTAGTTGGCATATGGCCAAATTGCTGTTGAGGTCTTTGACCAAACTGTTGTGGTTGAAAGCCCAATTGTGGGCGGTAACCGAACTGTTGTGGCTGAGAGCCGAATTGTGGACGATAGCCGAAATGTTGTGGCTGAGATCCGAATTGTGGGCGATAGCCGAACTGTTGTGGTTGTTGGCCAAGTTGTGGCCGATAACCGAATTGAGGTGGACGGTAACTCATCTGCTGCATTAGTTGAGGCCGAAAGCCAGATTGAGGCATCCTGAATTGGCTTTGATTTTGAATGCCGAAATTAAATTTTGGTGTACTATTGCTTGGTAACATTGGTTTGTATCCGTAAGGTTGCATTACTGTGTGAGGCATACCACCGAATTTAAATCCTTGCGTTGGGACTGATGTTTGAGGCTGCCTTAACCCTAAACCGCTACTACCGTGGACACGATTTCGCATATTGTATTGATCGTGGAAGTTAACTTCCTCTAGTACAATGCTCAGCGCGTCCTCTAAAGTCTCTGGCTTCTTTAACCTCACTATTCGAACCATATTCTCGGGAAGATTGTATAAGAACACGTTTAGGGCCGTATTATTGTAAATTGCCAATTTAGCGCTTTTAAGATTACTATCATCGGATATGTTTACTTTTGAAATTAATAATGATCGAATACTTTGAATGCGGTTACAAAAATCTTGAAAGCTTTCACCGGATTTAATTTTTAAGGATTCTAATTCAATACTAATACACTCTTCGCTACGCGGGTCTCCGAAGTGCTGTGTTAACAAATCTTTTAACTGGGACCATGTCACGACATCCTCACGTTCCGATAAGAGCGACGCCGCGTTATCTGTAAGCCTACTAGTTATGGAGTGATATACATATAAATTTTGTTCTTCGTCACCCCTATACCTACGAATGACATATTCAGATTTCCTCAAAAATAAATTTAGCTGTCTTTTATCGCCATTAAAAAGTGGAATAAGCCGTAGTATTTCTGTTGGTATGGGATTAATTACAACGGTTTGTCGTTCTGCTGCCTGTGGTTGTTCCATCGTTATAGAGTAATGCACGAGTCAGAGGAGTCAGTTAATATAGTGCACTATTTTATGCAATGACAAAACATATAAAGTAGAACACGCTAAAGCATATAACAATATAATTTATAAAATAAAAGTTAATCTAACCATAAATTTTGTAAAATTTGTAAATGTAATAAAAAGAAAATAAATGAAATAAAACTGTATTATATCTCTAGCATTAATAAAACATACATTAATTAATTATCTTTTATAGTAAACTTTTAATTAGATTTTAGTTTATTACTTTTATAAAAGTCTTATTTTTTTAAAGCGTTCAATAATCTCTGTGCGAAAGGCACTCTGCGTCCCTTAAGCTTATCAGCGTTATGTTATGTCTACAGTAACGGAGTGTCTATTACTAAATGGAATTAATTAAAAACCAGATACGTTATAATGAGAGAAGTCCGATCTCAATAATAACAAATTAAATTAAAAGTGAAGGATAATAGTGGTATTAAGGATGGTGAAGAGTTTTACTCACCAACCATCTGCTATTCCCATGCCTTCCGCTTCCACTTCCCTTGATGACAAATTTATTTGGTTCTTGAATTTGCCCAACAGCTAATCGCACCGCTATCACGAATCCAGGCGAATTTGGACACCTGAATATATCGAGAGACGGCACAGCTTTCACGAACAAATCCTACCGGCTGCGCCAGTCAAATTTCGGGAACGTCGAAAGGAGTTTTTAAAAACTAAACTACCACTAAATTAATACGTCTCACCGATTTGGAGGTGGCTTTCATAATGATCGAATCTTCAAGAGTCTGTTCGTACGCAGACGTTCGACTCATCAACTAAGTACTAGGAATCTTATATAAAATGCTGATGTGTTAGTTTTGTTGCTTAGCCTAAATAATACAATATAATATATATAATATACTAGTCTAAAACAGAGGGACGGCGTGCATCCATAACTATATACCTACATAAAAATATTTTTGAATATAGGTCCAAAAGCGGTCTAGGCGTGACTCTATACTACTAACTTTCCAGTAAAAAGAATAAAAAAATATAAAAAGATAGAAGATAGAGGGGGTCGAAAATGGTCAGAATTGCTTCGAGAATAGTATGGTACGGCCGTGCTGCTTTTTTGCTCGACTTGGCGGGCCGTGCCGGGCCGGCCGGGCTTGACACTGCCGTGCCCCCAGATACGAACATACGTACACACGTACACACGCACACACGGACATCCTCTTAAAAACCATACTAGTCCACTCTAAAGACCTTGAAACGTCGAAATCCGACTACAATAACTTCCCACTGGGAAGTTAAAAATTGATAATATTCGTGAATATTCGTCCTACGATCCTCTTCCAGCTCGTTCTTTGTTCTATGATACGAAACTTGTACATAGAAATACAAGCTTTAAATCGTAGTATAAAGATCCATATAGTCATATACCCATTGAACAGATTCCGCAAATAAATCTATGATACTGCAGTGCGGGGCGCGTGAAAGGAGGCACCATTGACTTATACATCACTAGGGAGGCACAGAGTACCTTTTTATAGCACAAAGTAAGTTTGAGCCCATAAGCCTCGACGTCTCTCCTTGTACGTAGTATGTATAACTTCATTGTCATATACCATGCCCATAATGAAAACTTTATGTATTTTTTTTAAATTTAAAAGTATCTGTAATATTCCCTGCTTCCTGACTGTTGTAGAAGCTACTCCTGATCAGCCGGACTGAAAATTCGTTTGTCACTTCATTATTTTAAATTAAAAAAAAAATTATTTTACGTCTTTCAATAAAAGAAGTAAAAAATAGAATAAAAACAGCAATTTATTTTTATATATAACAACATTATTGTAAATAACAAGTCTTCATGTATTTTAAAGCTTCGTTTTGTTTTTTTGTTTAAATAACTGGATACCTTTCATCGTTTCAAGCCTCTAGCTTTCCTTTCCTGCAAGACAAAATACTACTATAAATGAAAATTATCCATAATACACCCAAAACGTGTAAAGATTGGGAGTGTGTCGACGAGTGTCGCATACCTGATACTCAGAATCACCAAACGGTATTCGCTGAAGGTTATACAGGTTTACGCACCAACCTCGACACATCCCGATGAGGAGGTGGAGGAAATGTACGAAAATATTTCCAGAGCCATGCATTCCTCCAAAACCCATTACACGGTGTTTGCAAAATAAACCAAAATATTAAATATGTATATAATATATTTATATATTTACATACTTACATCATCATCATAATAACGTCATCACCTTTATAGAGTTCCTTAGGAGAATCAAGGAATGCTATAAAACACGGTCCTGAGCCACCTTTTGATTTTTAAGCGATGATAGAAGACGTGGGCATCTACGGGCCACTTTCCATCAGGGGGACTATGATATAAGAACTAATATAGAATTTGCCCATACAACGTATTTTTCGAACTGTTGCACACCTATGGATGAACTGTTGCTTCATCATCATTAGCATTTATAGGCGACTTTAGCCTAACGGAAATTTCCTAAACTGCGGGAACTCAAAAATTTATGGGTTCGATTCGGCATTTGACCCCAGGCATAAGAAATTTAGCTTATTTGGACTGGTATACGTGAATTTATGTACCTTTAAAAGCACTGCTATTATTCTTCGTAAACATCATGTCAACCCGTAAAAGTCAACAACAATATACATTAGTTTATACGTGATAGAGCCATGCTGCAGTTATATTAGTAGTACAGTTGTAGCACGAATGGGTCGGCTCGACGGGGAAAGGACCACACTCTCACAGAATACCAGCCAAACCAGACATACCAAATAGTAGCTTAATGCTGCTGTGTTTCGTATGGTGAGTGTAGAGAACCGGAGATGCTTTTTACTGGAAACGAGGCATTCCATCTTAGTCCTTACGGATGTCAGCCGTCTGCATTTTGATTTGAAATCGAGGATAGATGTAGATGTCTACGGGCCGCAGCAACCATTTACCATCAGGTGGACTGTGTTCTCGTGTGTCACCCTATCCTATAAAAAATACATAATATTTATTGAAAGCCCCAACCATCTGCTATTTTAGGGATGATTTACCTAATCACCATGTATTACAGGCGGATTTGTGATGGTAGTACCAGGTGTGTAGCATTTTTGAAGCTGCACCCCATTAACTGTGCGTTTTTATCGTCTGTCGAAAATCGTGAGATTTTTCTAGTAGTTTAAGAACACAGTCGCCTATTATACACTCACGGGACGTAGTGAAGTGATGAATTTGCTTACGCTGCCTACGGCACTGTTCATCTGTTCAGAAAAGTCTACTAATATACGGTTTGTAGGCTTTAAATTTACCACAAGAGCATTTGGCGATATTATCTCTCCTAATTAGCCTTATAATAAGCAAAGTTCTTAATTATTAACTTCGTCTGACAATTACGGCTTAAATAAGTTTTAAATTAGTATTATTTTAAGAAAATATTGTTTTAGTTATTTGTTAGTACCTACTGCATTTACATCTAAATACAAAGAAACTATACAATTTAGTAGCCTATAAAAGTTCTATGCATCTCAGAGAAATAATTACAAAATCCTTGCTCCATTATATATGTAAAAACACCATATCCGATCCGAAAATCAGTACCGTTTTCACTACCAACAGTAATTATTATTTGAAATGGCAAATATATTACCACCTCTCTTTCTAGTCCTGTACTATATAAGTTTTAAATCCCTAACTTATTCATTTAATTTAAAATCGATTGCTAAATTTGTACCGAACAAACAAACAAACAAACAGAGAGACAAAAGAGTTTGTATTTCATTGTCATCGAGCTCTGAAGTTATATTTAAATTTTAAAGTCTAGTCTTTTAAAAGCAAGTTATTTTTAAGATCAAGTGCAATCTTTGCAATTAACAGACAAAAAAGTGAGTTAACAAAAACGTGATAATAATAAAAACATTAAGTTATTAATGTAAAAGTTATATGAAATATACATGTTTTACTACAATTTGCTTAAAATTTAGCAAATTTATAAAATTTTGAAAGCCATTGTTGGTAACTGTACCTATCTTTGAACATGAGTGACGGGTATTGTTACCCAACGGCTGCCCACTCCGCATGTATCGCTTATTTTTTACGCGAAATTTTTCTTCTCTGAAAAAAATTACGTAAAAATAATTTTATCAAGATATCCAAAAGTTGCCACGCTTGAAAGTTGCACAACAGTGGCACCCTCACGGATGCTAAAGGTTTTTTTTAACATATTGTATATTTATAAATTAGGAGGATTGTAGATTGGCTAGGGATACAGTGTTATAAGTAGGGCCCGGATTAATATGTAAATCCATATTTTTAATTGAAATGGTTTTTGTTCTTGAATATGTTTTCTACATATATTATGATATTTTGATCAAGAAAATGCAATTTCTATTTTCCATATTTTTCCATATTTCAAGTATAAATCCATATTCCACAAGAAATTAAATAAATTTATCCATATCTTCATTATTTTATGTTAGGTTGATGAGAAGGTATGTGAAATGACTAAAAATTAGTTTTAGATGACGAAAATGCCAGCAAATCCTTTTTATTGGCGTGTGAAGAACTTCTTTAATGCAACCACCAAACGTCAGTAAAGCTTTTTAATGATGAAATGAGAGTTTTGTGGCCTTATGGAGTTAAACATGACCAAGTTGTCTTGCTACTTAGTGATGCTGCTCCTTGTATGGTAAAAGCTGTAGATTCCCTACAAGTTTTGTATCCAAAAATTATTCATATGAAGTGCTTGGCTCATGGTATGAATAGATTTGCTGAATGAATAAGGTCTCAGTTTAAAAAGGCTGACAGTTTAGTATGAAACGTAAAGAAAAAGTTTTTGAAAGCAGCAAGCAGAATCTTAAAATTTAAAGAGTTGGTATCCCGACATTTCTTTACCGCTAGAGCCAGTGCTGAACCGCTGGGGAACTTAGCTGAGAGCAAATGAATACTATGCCCAGTATTACACTGAAATCAAAATGATTATCTTTGAATTGGAGAATAAAGCTGCTGATATTTCAATCTCAAAAGAACTTCTCCAAGATTACCCTACGTAACTATTTGCTTTATGTACATAAACACTAATTATTGCTTTTTATCATACCATATAAAGGCACTCGAAAATTCTTCCACTTCTCTAAATGATAATTTGATGACTATCGAAAATATTTTTAGAATCAGAAGGTCCCGTTGCTGAAGTAGCGAGGCAAAAATTACTCTATGTACTGAAAAAAAAACAAAGGATTTCCACACAGCATGCTGTTGATTTTCTTTAGGAAAGGATCCTAAAGAAAATCAACAGCATGCTGTGTGGAACATTAGAAGGCACCATAGATGTGCCCTACTCACTTGCAGAATTATGCAAATTTAAATAAGCTCCAATCACATCCTATGATGAAAAATCATTCAGCTAGAATAAAGCATTATTTCGTCCAAACAGAAAATTTAAGGAAACACGTAATTATATACTGTAATTTAAATAATAATGAACCTAAGCTAAGTAAAATCGTATTTTTTTTGTTTTTTCTTAATAGGAAATCGTTTTAATGTACAATGTCGTTATCTTTTATTACACATATTTTTTCCATATTTTAGGATTTTAAGTCCATATTAAATGTACATATTTTGATATTATATATACATATTAATCCGGGCCCTAGTTATAAGATATATACTACATATAAATCACAAATTTTTGCTTATTGTTTTCTGCCGACTTCGGTAAGTGATAATGTTCATACGAGGTCTACATACATCACACCTTAGATATCGATCACTTGATTTAACTTGGTATAATAAGGCCTCCTATCTCTTCTCTTTAATTAGAGCTCCTTTGTTTTCTCTCTTATTAGCACCCTTATCCATTCCCCTCGACATAATTATTTCGTTGATGTATTTATGATAAAAGATATTTCACACATATATAGAAAATTATTTTTATTTATTTTGACTTTATTTATTTTGACAGGCCTCTTGGCCTAGTGGTTAGTGACCCTGACTGCTATGCCGGAGGTCGTGGGTTCGATTCCCACCCAGGACAAATGTTTGTGTGATGAGTACGATCATTTGTTCTGTGTCTGGGTGTAATTTATCTATAATATTTATGTATTTAGAAATATATAAGTATGTTTATCAGTTGTCTAGTACCCATAACACAAGCTCTGCTTAGCTTGGGACTAGATGGCGTTGTGTGATAGTTAAAAAAAAATTACTCCTACGTTTTGTAGTAGCGGTATAAGAATATCTGTTATTTCATATAATCCTCTGTGTATTATAAGAGGCGACACAGGGAGAGTGAAACAAGAAATAGGCAACAATACTTTCCCGATTTCAACAGAAAATCATCATCATCATCATCATCATTACAGCCCTTCACAAGTCCACTGCTGAACATAGGCCTCCCCCAAGTAATGCCACAAAGCACGGTCCTGAGCCACCTGCATCCATCGACTTCCTGCTTATCTTACCAGGTCGTCACTCCATCTAGTGGGGGGTCGCCCTACACTACGCCTACCGGTACGAGGCTGCCACTCGAGAACCTTTCTTCCCCATCGGTTATCGGTTCTTCGAGCTATATGGCCGGCCCATTGCCACTTCAGCTTACTAATCCGTTGGGCTATGTCGGTCACTCTGGTTTTACTGCGGATATCCTCATTTCTGAGTCTATCACGCAGAGAAACTCCGAGCATAGCCCTCTCCATAGCTCGCTGAGCGACCTTGAGCGTCCTCATACGGCCAGCAGTGAAGGACCACGTCTCAGATCCGTAAGTCATCACTGGCAACACGCACTGGTTGTACAATCTAGTTTTTAGAGTTTGAGGTATACCTGACGAGAAGATATGTCGTAATTTCCCGAACGCTGCCCAGCCGAGTTGAATCCGTCGATTGACCTCTCGGTCGAAGTTGGACTTACCTAGTCGGACTATTTGTCCCAGGTAAACGTACTCGTCAACAACTTCGAGCATAGTACTCCCAACAACTACCGGCATAGGTGTGACATGGACATTGAACATGATCTTTGTTTTGTCCATGTTCATCTTAAGTCCTCCAGCGATTCTGCCATAAGGACTATATCGTCGGCAAATCGAAGGTGAGTGATGTACTCGCCATTGATGTTAATACCGTATCCTTTCCAGTCCAGTAGCTTGAAAACGTCTTCCAAAGCAGCGGTGAAGAGTTTCGGGGATATAACGTCACCCTGTCTTACACCTCTCTGCAGTTGGATAGGTTAAAAAAAATTTACAACAGAAAATAATAAAAAAAAACTAAGGTTGTCATCCCGCCTTAACAGCCTTAGTAACTATTAGTTTACTTAGTTCTCAGGTGTGACAACGCATTTGCAACTTGTGTTTTAATCGGCGATACATGTACTCGTAGATGTCTATAGGATACAGCATCCACTTACTATCAAGTGAACTATGTGTTCGTTTGTCATGTATTTGTTATCTATATAAGAATACAACTTAAGTATAGCACTGGACTTTTGATAGGCTGTAATGAATGAGTGATTAAGGGTCAAATCACAAGGATATCGCATTTTAAAAAGGTTATTAAATCTTTACGTATTAAGGATTTCTATTAATAAAATTGTGTAAAATTATGATAATATCAAACAAGAGCCACAAGGAGAGTACGGACTATGAATATGGTAAACTTTAATTCATATTAAATTTTCTTCGTTTCAAAAAGATCAATGAAATTAAATATTCATCACCAGTTTTTGAGCACTAGCTAGTAAGATGTAATGCTTATTTAAATGTGAATAAAATGCTTTAATTTCAATAAATTAAAACTCGTTAGTCTCGAATCGAGATGGAGGAGTGCAAATGGCAAAAATTATTAAAATTCTTTTACCTAGTGGACGGTTAAGTTTATAAATTTTCATGGCGATTGAGTTAACAGTGCGCCTGCCTGGTGATAAGTGGACACTGCAACCCATTTAGCATATGCAACCAACATCAAACAATGAAAGCCGAAGATTCATTGTCTGTCCTGAGAATTAAGATGAAATATCTCCAGCCTGTATTAACACTGACTTTCTTGCCCTTTAAGCCTGAACAGTGGATGGCAGAAATATTTAAGAGTGTGGTTCTAACCAAGATAGAAACAAACCTACTGCGTGGTAGAATTAGTTAATTCTTGCGCCAACCACCTGTAGTATATATTATTTACATTATATAGGTTAGGAAGTGAAGAGGGTACGATAATAAGTAAGAAGGATATTTATACAGTCAAGCCCACAAATATGGTGAATTAAACTAAATATAAAATTGGTAACCATTTAATTATTTTACCGCTGATTATTTACAATTCCCAGTCAGCTACAATAGGTACCATCAACACAAAATCTGACACTAGAAATAATGGCAGTCATCGAAATACTTCGATGAAAACAAGCACTTAATATGTTTAGAAAATTATTCGTAAATTTTTGTGTTAACCTTACCGTTATATGTGGAAACATTTATAGAAATGTAAGTAATATTTTCTATTATCATATGGTACGTACAGAAAAATAATAGCCAAGATTTCGTTGATTTTTTTTTCTTATTTTATGACAGCCTATCGTGCTATAATAATCTACAGTAAAACAATACAAAAAAATTTAAAGTTCGTAGCCTAGTGCAAAAGAAATAGGCTTATTTATCTATATACTACGAAATTATGAGTGAATATTTCACATAAATGGTAAGGTAGATAAAATGATAACAATCACCAAATATATTATATTAGATAATATAGAACACGAGTCAATTTCATGAGTTTACATGGAACAAAGTAATAAAAACTTAAATGAAGAATGTGAGTGATTTATGTTTTATTTTTATTTGCGGTTGAAAATTCTAGTGTGATCGTTAACATACCATATTATATTACGGTACTGTCATTTAAAATGTAATAAGCATTCATGAATAGTCAAATGACTATTGTAAGCAAATAAAACTAATGCCAGTGTTTGTCAATTATTAATGAATTAATAATTTAATATTAATAAGCATTGAAATAATTCAAGTATTTACAGCCGTAGCCTCTATATTAACAAATACCTAAATGAAATAACATATTTTAGGATATAAAATATTTGACTCATGTGTTCAATAAGTTTATAAGTTTTATGTTAAAAGAATAGAAGTATTTATTAGAAAATTCTCTTCCAAAATAATTAGTTTTGTGAGACAGTAAGAATTGTGAGTTTTATTATAAAATACATTCGTTATTAACAAAAAAAAAATTATATACACTTTTCAAATAAGTCTTTGGTTTTCGATCTAAAATTTGCATGCAATCGTAAAAGTTGGATAGGTTTGCAGAAATTTTATATTTAGTGAAGAAGAAACTTATCTATCATATATTTAAATCCTTTAAATTCATAATTTCTAGATAATACCAACTATAGTTACGAGGCATGACGCATAATATTAAAGGAAACATTATTTTCATTAAGTACCATCGTAATACGTATGTACCGTACATAACAAAACGATTTTTTTTATTTTTTGTAATTAATTAAAAGAGAAACATGCAAATAAAGGCCGTGAAAAAGGTTACCCAAAATGGGATCAATATTAATTTTAAATTCAAAGGATTTAAATATACATAACCGGAACAATTATTATGCTCAGAATAAATAACTTTTTTTAAGGAGGGTTTACAAGGTTTAAGTAATTACGAAAATAAGCAGAACGGTTCCGGTCATGATAAAGTGGTTGTAAAAATTTATTGTTTTTTATACTTCTTCAACGCCTTCCTGCGGCTGTTTTCCATTGAACGAGTAACGAGCCAGACCCCGAAGGTTCCATTAATCGCGTGGATTGTATTAACCGCGTTCACGAACAGTGCATGAGGCAAATATCCAGTAGTTCTTGACGTCGTTCCCACTAAGCTGATAGCGGATTTCACAAATGCTTTAGCGGTTGGAGCAAAAAATGAGCTTCGGCGTATACCGGACATGTTGGAGCAAACAAAACCGGGCATAACACATTGTACTATTATGCCTTTTTTGTAATACTCCATTTCGAGTCCCTCAGTGAACTTATCAACGTAAGCCTGCAAAGAAATTATGGGCGTTATTACACTCGTATTCAAACCACAAAATAACAGAACAATTTAGGGATAAACAGCTTTCGTTTAAATAAAGGTAGACATTCTTGTGAGCAGCTCAGATGGGTAGCGCTCGCTGTAAATTTCATAGTACGGGTTCAATCCCCACCGGCACCAATAAAATTGTTAATTGTAGTTTTAAGTGCTGATTTGCCTCGTGCTTGGCGGTGGAGGGAAAACATCGTGAAGAAACCTACATGTCTGAGAAATAAGAAAAGAAAGAAAATATTTCGAAGACATGTGAAGTTCGCCAACACGCATTGGGGCAGCGCCACGGACACTTCCTTGCCGTAAAACTCTCTCAGAAATGAGAGAAGACCTGCGCCCAGCAGTGGGACGTATATAGGCTATAACTTCAACTTAAACTTTTTATATAACCTAAATAACAGAACGGAACCCTAAATGCCTTACCTCTGAACTTTGTTGTAGAATGCGTACATGATCTTTATTTGAATTATAATATACAATCATCATCGTCTACATTACAGCCCTTCACAAGGCCACTGCTGATCATAGGTCTCCCTAAGAAATTCTAAAAGACACGGTCCTGAGCCACCTGTATCCATCGACTTCCTGCATCTCTTACCAGGTCGTCACCTCATCTAGTGGCAACCACGGCAATATACACCTAGTATGTATGTTAATAATAGTATGTTGTTTTATGAAGTCTTGAGTAAAAATTAAATTAGTTGTATATTTTTAAAGGGTGTTAGTTTAACTAATTCAAATCTATTGTGATTAGTCTCGTGTTTTTTCATGTGTATTGAACTCCATTTAATCTTGTTATTCTAATTATAGGGGAAATGTTAGTGCACAAGAAAGCTTAATAGAACATTATGTTCATTAATGAACATAACCAATGTTATGAAGAATATTTTGATATGATACGATACTTCTGTATCATTCTCGATCATGGTTGAAAACAACTTAAAATTACCTTTACTTCAAAGCAGTGAAATAAAATTACCATAGTTTATAGAAACTTAATATTCTTGAATTACCTTCGTGGCAGCATATACGGTCAGCAGCGGACTAGGTATCATAGAGGAACCAGAACCCAAGTTGATGATTACTCCCTTTTCGCGTTGGAGCATACCAGGCAGGACTAAACCGGTCATGCGAGTCACGGAAACACAGTTCGTTTTCAGCATGTTCTCTAACGACTGTTTCCTAGTAAATCAAAGTTAACAAACCATTTAATTATTTATCATTCTCATTTTACTAAACTAAAACTTCAGTGCTCCATAGTAACGAGAAATCATCACATCATTGATGTGTTCCATAGCACCGAGAAGCACGGATTGGGTACCTCCACCACATTGAGTATTTTACCACGGAAAATAAGAGATACGTTACACTAGTTGCACGGCCATTTATATCAGACCATAGGATATTGCTGGAAATCATCATAATGTACATTACACGTTCCAAATTATCATAAAATATTTGGGAATAATAACATATTCCATTATTTTAATATATTGGCTACTGAAGGGGCAATTACTCAATTACTGCATTATATATATATATATATATATATATATATATATATATATATATATATATATATATATATATATATATATATATATATATATATATATATATACATATCCAATAAACCTGTAGCGTCCCTTAACAAGCACAGTATCAAACCTGTTGTGATATATTGGTCATAGACGCATCTAACCAGATGAGCCTAGTCTAGCTTCCTAGATAAGCCTATCTGGAAGTAATAATTCTAGTTTAGCAAACATTATTCCACAAATAAGTGGATGGATCCTTGATTGATAAGTTAAGGGGGTATGCGCTTACCCTTAAATTTACCTTAAAATTATTAAAATTTCATAGAACACGAGGAAACCCAGGCACAGATGAATATAATAACACGGTTCTAGTTTACTCATCATGCCATTACTGAAATTGTTAATTATTACAATTTCAAGACATTTACCATGCGCGATGTAGCTGAAATATTATTAAGTGTATCGAAGCTGTTACTTCACTTTTATTTAAGTGAAATTTCAATGAATTTTTGAAACAAGACACACACACACACACACACACACACACACACACACACACACACACACACACCCACACACACACACACACACACACACACACACACACACACACAGACACACACACGCGCGTGCGCGCACGCACACGCACACGCACACGCACACGCACACGCACACGCACACGCACACGCACACGCACACGCACACGCACACGCACACGCACACGCACACGCACACGCACACGCACACGCACACGCACACGCACACGCACACGCACACGCACACGCACACGCACACGCACACGCACACGCACACGCACACGCACACGCACACGCACACGCACACGCACACGCACACCCACACACACACACACACACACACACACACACACACACACACGGGCGCGCGCGCGCGCGCGCGCACTAACATTGCCCCTACTATCTATAAAATAAATTACATGGAAGTTAGGGTCGGTAATTGGATGAGATCATTAGGCGGGCATCATTACAAATGTTGAGAATAGTAATTAAATTAATTTAAGGGATGGTGAGATGGTAAACAACCTAATGAAGATAAGATTAATAATTGACTGTAATAGAAATAGGATACAAAGTTAGGAATTACCGAGGTAGCCGTAGGCTCTTACTTGTACAAATTTATGTTATTCTTTCGTTCAAATTTATATACAACATATTTAAGTTCAACACAAACACACACACTTTTACATATTAGAACATAGCACATAGCTAATTATTTTACTTCTTCCCACTTTTGTTCATTTCTTGATTGCGGTAAAATTGTTTTATGTTTTTGTTTTTCTATTTGGTATATATATAATGGGAGGCTTAGCGCAGGCTTAGCGCAGCTGTAACACTGGTAACACAGCATGGTTGCTAAAGATAATATAGTATTGAGTTAGATTACTTGTCTTGTCAATGTAATTTTATAATTTTTTTGTTTCTATGTGAAGTATGTTTGGATCCAATAAATATTATTATTATTATTCAACAGGTACAGTTTAGTGGCGGTGTTAGAATATCTACTACCTCATATCGTCCAGTAACTGTCGTAACAGGTGACACAGGAAAACAAACCAGAACATGGCCAGCAGCGTCTTACTTATATTAAAATAAAAACTGCAGTTGCAAATCCGCCTGCCAAAAAAGCATAATGTCAAATTTCTCCCCAATATGGCAATCAGGAAGAGGCCTATGTCCAGCTGTGGACATTTGATCGGCCGTAACGATAACGGTAATCAACATTAGCGAATAAAAAATGTCCAAGTGCTTTTTTCTAAGGTTATTGTTAGTGTTCGCTAAAATATACATTAATTAGCGACATTTTTTTGGATGTATTTCTCCAGGATCTCATTAAAGTTTCAGTCCCACTTCTACATACATGCTACCTCTCATTTCTGAGAAGATTTTAGGGCAAGGATGTTTACCGCTCCCAGTGCGAGTTGGCGGATTTCACACGTCTTAGAATTATAATTGTTTTAATTCTCAGACGTGCAGGTTTCCTCACGATGTAGTAAGGGTAGAATTACATAATTATTTTGAAATATATGAGTTTTTATTCCCACCGTACTTGATAGCAAAAGCCTAAAAAATGATCGTACTATGGGTTTTCATAGAGGTTAGACGAAACATATCGACACCGCTAACCACAAACTGTAACGATGCCTTTAACCTTCGTTAAAGGCATCGTTATCTACTTTGTTAGTTTAGTAATTATCTGGCGACATAATATATTTATTTAAGCTACCGAGTTTATTTTTACAAGCGACCAAACTCACACATAAAAAACAATCGGTTTCTCTATTACGAGAGTTGTAAAAAATACATTTAAAGAAAGAACGAAAACATGAGGGTTCTTTCCATGCAGCGGAATCCTATAAAATGGTTTTCTTTTTTAACTGTCACGTTTAAGGCTGGCAGTAGAGACGAACATAAATTTACAATATCTAAGAATCAAAATGCGTTGTCACTGCTGAGGAATATGACGAGTATGGGTTTTCTTTGAAATGGAAAAAAATAAACGATTAAATATTTAAAATCCGACAGGTAAAACCAATAACTTAACAAGCTGTAGTAATGTCGAAAGGGAAGCTCCACAAATAACTCGCTCGATAAGGCGATAGCGATAGCGCCAATAATATTTCAATTCAGCAACACTTTTAAGGTAGAAATACTCTCCCGACAGAACACCTTTGAAAATACTTTTCGAAAAATTCCACGTTGCTTTCAATTGCAAGAGATTCTCCCGTCGAGAACTAACTAACGGTCTCACTGGCATTCGAGGGTTATTTCTCAAATACTTATCGTTTCCGGAATACCAATAAATACTAACTTGTATATTGAAAAATTACGTCTGAACAAAATTTATAACGAAAACCGGAATACGGTTCGTAAATAAAATTTTCGTTTAAGTTTTAAATAGGTACTCTTTTAAACTTAATAAACCATTCGATTGATTTATTTTGGTAGTGACATACCTTGGTGTATGGTGATTACCTTTATGGACAATGCCATCAAGATACAGCTTTCGACAGATAAACCAGTTACGTTACATCAGAACCAGAAAGGATTTGGTTTAGAGAGCACTGCGGTCGCCAAATTGTGTCAAACAGCGATTATGTGTATTAAAACATAAATCTTTCCCGTTTCAAGGCATACTTGCCGTAAATGCCATGCTGGGCAGGCGCTTTGATGATCGCAGTATATAATAACAGGCGTTTCGCCTCCTTGAGGTTGCTTTCTGTCACTGTGTGTGGATTTGGTTTCAACAAATGTTGATTGTTTGTATACATCTCATTTAGAATTAAGTATAATAATTTCAGCAATACAGTTTTAAAACTTAAAAAACTCAAATAATTAAATAAATGTATTTATAAAAGTTTCAAACATTAAAAAAATTCTACCATTTGGGATGGAATTTTTCTTCAAATTTAAGTGGGAACGCCCTTGAAATGCAGCCTATTTTGTAAAAAAGAAACAATAAAATTGGTTCACAGTTGGCGTAGAAATCGTCTAACATATATTCATAACGAATAGGTCGGTTCAACAAGAGACCACGCTCGTTAAATAGCAGCTTCATGCTATGTTTCTTATGATAAGTACAAAGAACCGGAGACACATTTTAGCACTAATGAAGCACTTCATCTTAGTTCTCAGAAGTGACAACGTATCTGTATTTTGATTCTTAATCGAGGGTAGATGTAGGTGTCTATGAGCCGGATAATTTATTAATCATCAGATATAAAAGTCCTATCACTTATAACAAAAACACGAAGTATTTTTTAATAAAACTAGCAACGCTATTACCGCTATGTATAGTCCAGTTGACTATTCTAACTAAGCTTAAATACATATGCTAAGAGTGAATAATATAGAAGTTTATACCATTAACCCAGTATCGATTATGTACTAACACATTTAGCTATATTTTAGAGATTTTTTTAATAATGCTGTTAGAATTAATTGCTTGTTATGATTTGTTTCTATTTAAGATTTATCGGTAACAGTAAATAAAAGTATAATATAATTCTAATTGCAAATGTTTCTTTCTTTAAGATAAAGAAAACCTTATAATAAAGATATTATAAACACAAAACAAACAAGCTCTACAAATTATCCCTCTTTAATAAACAAAACGAGACGGTTGCTGTTTTATTGCAGACGTAAAAATCAAAGCAAAGACACTCACCAATCAGGGATATCGAGAAAATACTCCGGGTAAATGTACGACACGCCTACATTGTTAACTAGAGTGCCAATCTCGAGGTCCGCAATTTCTCTTCCTATTTTGTCATAGATATCTTCACCGTCGCTGAAGTTCGCCTGAATTATCTTCGTGCTCACTTTGAAGTCCTTTTCTAAAACAAAAACAAAAATGTACATAAAAACAAATTGAATTTTATATTAGTTTTAGCTTAATAGGACAAAGTGAATCAAAGGGATCCTATAATAAATAAAATTAAATCCGAACCCAAGCATACAACTGCAAGACTTCAAGATACCATAAGTTCATACTGTGTAGATCGGAACAAAAGTTAAATTTTAATCTATGGTAACCGCGGTTAACTATAACATCTGGACGTTGAACATCTCAGTCCCCCCCCGTGACCATGGGTGCTGTAAAGCGCTCGAAACGTCGGGTATTTAAAAAGTTAAATATACGCGATAAATTCCTTAAAAACTAGTATTATTTCAACATGAAATAGACCTCTCCTCTGCTCGTCTTGTAGAACCGTTCTCGTACAGTACTTTGGTATAATATGAGGGAATGGAACTTGGACATTCCTCAAATATGTCAATCAATTTGTAAGCCAATATATTGCTGTCATATGTGGGCTCGTGCTGCAAAATGCCTCCTAGCGACTTTCGACTCAATTATAATGTGGGTTTCTTCGGCGTCGGCGTTTGTATTCTGTTGGCCTTTCTTGTACTTAATTTCGAAGTCACATTCCTCAAGTCTAAACCTCCAGCGGGCTAACTTACTGTTTGGCTCCTTGAGCGAGAATAACCATGTCATCGGCCTATGGTCCGTAAAAATGGTGAACCTTCGAAGACAAGAACAACAAGAGTCATGCTGTAAGTCATGAGTCATGATGTTTGGCATCTTCTCGTCAGGTATACCTCAAAACCTGAAAACTAAGTTGTACAACCAGTGCGTGTTGCCAGTGATGACCTACGGAACCGAGACGTGGTCCTTCACTGCTGGCCGTATGAGGACACTCAAAGTCGCTCAGCGAGCTATGGGCTACGGGCTATGCTCGGAGTTTATCTGCGTGATAAACTTAGAAATGAGTATATCCGCAGTAGAACCAGAGTGACCGACATAGCCCAATGGATTAGTAAGCCGAAGTGGCAATGGGCCGGCCATATAGCTCGAAGAACCGACAACCGTTGGGGAAAAAAGGTTCTCGAGTGGCAGCCTCGTACCGGTAGGCGAAGTGTAGGACGACCCCCCACTAGATGGAGTGACGTACTGGTAAGTGGATGGATGCAGGTGGCACAGGACCGTGTTTTGTGGCATACCTTGGGAGAGGCCTATGTTCAGCAGTGGACTTGTGAAGGGCTGTAGCTGTGATGATGATTTATATATATATATACATATATATATATATATATATATATATATATATATATATATATATATATATATATATATATATATATATATATATATATATATATATATATATATATGAGCAAAGTTCAGAGGTAAAAAAAGTTTATTCCTAAGCAACACATATATAAAATGTAAAAAAGAGTAAAAAAACACTTTTCCGTTATTTTTCAATTGTTTTTCTGTCTACCAAAATGAGTTCAACACACACATTCTGAAGTTTTATTACAAAAAAAGGGAAAAATTCGACTGAAGCTGCGGACCTAATGCAGTGTCATTATGTGTAGCACAAAGTTGGTTCAAGCGTTTTTGTTCCGGGAATTATGATGTCAGAGATGCAGCTTGCTCTGGTCATCCTCATACGGATAAAGTGGATTCTACTTTTGTAAAAGTGGATCAAGATCGTTATATTAGTATGTATATATATATATATATATATATATATATATATATATATATATATATATATATATATATATATATATATATATATATATATATATATATATATTAGTAGGGAATAGAGCCATGCTGCAGCTATATTATGGCTGTGGTAGGAATGCGTTGGGTCAACCGGAGAAGTACCACGCTTTCAGAGAATACCAGCATAAAATAGCAGCTTAATACTGCTGTGTGCATTCCGTTTTAGTCCTCAGGGGTGGCAATGCATCTGCGTTTTGGTTATTAATCGAGTATGAATGTAGAGGTCTGGATTTGTGCTCTGATTCAAAGTTCCGAAACCTTTCATCTCGAGTTACAAAACCATTTTCAGTACCTAAAGCTGCAATGCTGTGGACGTTGTGAATAAAAAACTCGTAACTATGCATACGGTCGGAGCTAAGTTCTGCAGGACCCGCCGCTGAAGAACACAAATACTCTCCGATCACAATCTTAAACTCATGGCTGCAAGACGGAAATGAAACTGCAGTCTTCAACAGATTTGACATTTGACGGCATACAGGCAACTGTACAGACTGATCTCCAAATGCTTGTATTGAAGAAGCGGTCGAGCGAAACCATGTCTCCAAAATCTTTGCCAGACATTTGTCTGCCAGAAAATCGACTGTGGCAATATCGTTTCCGGGACCCCTGAGATTTTGAGTGAGTGATTTAGATTTTGATGTAGTTGTCTATGGACCGCAACATCCACTTAACCTTAGGTGGTCAACGGCGTGACAAAGGAGCACACAGTGGAGGTAGACTGTATGATCGTTTGTTACCCTTATTCTATAAAATGAATTACCAGACATTAGTACTCTCTTTTGACTTATTTATGTACTCTAAGCACTTAAATGTACACATTAACTTGATTCTACATACCTATTTCTTCCGCTGTAGTCTTCAGTTTGTCCATTGATCGACTGACTAGAATAATATCACAGCCACGGGCGGCCAGCTGTAACAAATAAAATTGTTATTTCTACTTGTCAGGAGCGTATATTATTTCATGGCCTCCAATTTTGTACTATTAGTCATGTGAGATGCTTTACTATGGGATATGCTTGCTACTTTATGGACTGATAAGAAGTAGGAGAAAAAGATGCTAGTAGGTGGACCCATAAATTATACTATTATAAGAGATTTCCACCTATGTACTGACTCATCACGGTATCTACTACGAGACTACTTAAAATTTGGTAAGAATTTTCTTTTCACTTAGTAGAGGTCAGCTAAGAACTGATTTTACGACATTCCTCCTGCAAGGGGAGTTGAAAGGGCGTTAATTTAAAAAAAATATCACATTTTCAAACTATATCTCTTATAGTTATAAAATTTGGCCAGAATATTCTGTTTGGTATGTTAAAAATAGCAAGAACTGATTTTATGAATATCCATAAGGGCAGTGTGGGTGCGTTAAAAATAAAATTTAATCTTATAATACTATAGCTCCTACAGGTTTGAAATTTAGCGAAATTTTTATTTTTGTCATCTTGTTCTTGTTCGACTAAGAACTAATTTTACGAAATTCTACTCACGAAGGGGATTGTGGTGGCGTTATAATGAAATTATTGGGCCCGGTAGATGGCGCTGTTGTCGAGATCCATAAATATTAAGAAACTTATCCTAATAGCAGGATTTTCTCTTATTTCATTTTACTTACATGAATGCATGTGGACTGACACCCAGTCCCTAAACAATTATTGCAGGCCATACAAAAATATTTCTTCTGTGTGTTCGATTTGAACTCGCGGCCTTGTTGCGTCACAACCAAGCGTTTAGCCACTGCGCTACCAAGCAGTCGAAATTATCTCAAAGATTCAAAACTAAAACTTAAAACTTTCAATTTATTATTGCCGTGTGCTGGCGGCTTGAGAGAACCCATCACCCCATTTCGTCCCGTGGGTGTCATAAGAAGTGACTATGAGAGATATTAGAAATATCTCATGGCTCATGGTATAACTATCTGATTTACGCCGGGCATAAAATACCTAAATTGGTGACGGTGAACAGTGTCAAAGGTGCGTGTCTGGTACTGCGATTCACCTCCCAAGGGTGACTATTAAGGCATCCTACAATATGCCTGTACTCGGAAGTGGACTTTCGCTGGCTGATGGTGAAAAAAATATGATGATTAAGCATTTCTTTTTTATTTCAAAATAATTGTCAAATAACAAACACGACAAAATGTAGATAGGTATTTAAAGAGCCAAATCACGGACCCGGCGAATGTTCAATTAAATCAATATGTATTTTAATTTAGATTGTATTCAAATTCGCCGGGTAAGCAGAATTACGTTCTTATTTACCGGGTCGCTTTAACAACCTTTGTAAAAGCATATATATTATAACGATGGAGACAAAATATCGTTGATTTCATTATGTTACGCAGCGTTTTCCTGTTTATATTTTCCTAAACAATTAATACACAGAAGAATGGTTTTAACAGATTTTTCATCATCATCATCGTTACGGTTAAAAAAATTGGCAACCTAGTTCGGCGTGAAGGACAAATGCACGCTATTCTATTTCAGTGTCCTGAGTGGCAGAGCCTAAAACTGTAAAAAAAGCCCCGTTACGCCACACGCTTATTGAATTAGCGTCATCTGAGAACATGTTTTTGGAGGATAATGACCGTCATTTGCATTATACCAGTGACTGTGACTTGTGGGTGCTACTGGTTGAGGACAGTCTGCCGCGCCGACCGGCGGCCGCTAGCAGTCAGCGCTCAGCGCGTGGACGCCGCGCAGACCGCTTGCTTGCAACGCGTGGTCAACGAGGCGTCGACTACCGAGCTGTCCTGACAGCGGTGAGCTCGCTGTCAGCGAGCTGTCTATGTTGCCAATGTAAACTATATCTAAAGAGCAATACTTAAAGCTCATATTTGAATTATATTATTTTTGCCGGGCGGGAGGGGAGCCGTGTAAGTGGGCTAAGAAGCTCCATACCAAAGGCTCCGAAGTCATTCGGTCCGGTAAAATCGCTAATAATTACAGATTCTACAAATTGTTTATACAAAACAGAAAATTTCTATAAATACGCATAGTGGTGGACCGGCAAGCGTCCAGAGAAAAATAAATACTATAAAAAAAACCTGTATAAAAGTATATATAAGTGTCTATATAGCGTCCACCAATTAGTTTAAGAGTAGCTTGTGCAGCGAAGTACAAGTTGTCGGAACTTACCTTCCACGGCCTAATACGTATTCATAGATTTATTTTGTTTAAACATACCTCTCTAGCGTATTCTTTCCCGATGCCATCTGTACTCCCAGTGACCACTGAAACAATGAAAATGTCTAAATAAGTAATTGCTAAGTATTACGATGAAATTTAAATAGAAATAGGAGTTTCTTATACATACGTACAAATAATCAAATATAAAATTAAGTATTCCGTATTTTGCATAGTTAGGAATAAATTTCTCTTCCATAATCATATAGCTGCTTCTCTCTATAAAAGTTCGTACAAAGTAAGTCAGTGTTTCAAAAAGCTAACATGGCTGGAATTAACCATCATACAACTTTGGAAGCTTATATGCCGATTGCTCAACCAAGTATTGTATGTGCAGCTATTTTGTTACTTTATACTAGCTTTACCCCTGTATCTGTGGGCACGGCAGTGCCCCCGGTAAGTCGAGCAAAAAAGCGGCACGGCTGTACCATACTTTTCTCTTAGCAATTCGGGTCATTTTCGACCCCCTATAACTTCGTAGTGAATAAAACTAGAAGCCTGAATTTTCAGTAACCTAGTTAACATTGCATAAACATGGTATATTTCAAATTTCATTCAATTTGAACCAGCAGTTAAAGAATTATAACGTAGTCAACGCACTAAGCAATCTAATTTAGTATAATATGTATTACTTGTAAGATACACTGTGTTTTCATACGATGACCAAGTCAATCTATTTATTTAAAACATAAAAGATTTTTAACATTGATATGGTCACTATAAAATGTTGTTAGGATGTTAGGTTAGCTAATTACGTAATAACTTAAAACAGAAGGACCCATAAGGAGGGACTCACAACTTTTTACGGTAGAAGAACTGAGTTGCGAGCCTTGGTTTTTTTACAAGTTATGTTTTTGATGGCATAAACTATACGTTTAAAATAACTTTAACCTGTTGAAAGTGTAAAAAATCGCAATGTTTATTATTTTATGAATCGTTACAATTGTTTATTAAATAAAGATTACCTACATTTTTACTAAGTACAAGAAAATATTATTTTAAAAGTCGCTTCCAATATAAAGAAAATACCTATGTATAACATTTCAATTGTTTCGTCAAGGTAATAAATATAAATAATAAAATAACCTTCATTACCTTAGTTTTTACGATCATGGATCAAGATAGTGTGTATTACGATAAATAAACAAAAAAATATTTTTATTTAGAATGTTATGGTCACACACGGTCAGTTAAAATGATCAGTTGAATTGACGTCATCCAAAAACCGACTGTGAGTGTGAAATCTTAAGTTGAAGTTTTCAATTGACGATTACCCACGGATTTTTTGGGCGTACTGTCACTTGAAACTGCTCAGTCGAATTGACGTAAATCTAAAATCTGATCGTGAGTGTGAAATCTTAAGTTGACATTTTTAACTGATGGCAATCCACAAAGTTTTCCAGGTGCACCGTAATCCGCTGGCCTCAATTTGTTATAATTACTGATAAGTACCTACTTTTTTAGTAGCCACTCACATTATTTCTATGATATTTAAATTTTTTATTATGTTATATATTTTGAAGATATCGTTCGACGGAGGATGAAGACTAAGGTGACTGTGATGATGTCACCTTCCTTATGATTGACTCAGAAGATGGATAAAGGATCTCAGTGATGCTACGTAGAACCACAACATTTTTTTTTCAATTTTACTGTGTGTTTTGGCGGGAACTTGACCGTCGACAGATTTTTGATTCTGTTTTATAGTTTAATTAAGGGTTTGAAGTGGATTTTGATACGTAAAAGTGATGCGATTTTTTGTATTAAGTGTCTGCGCATGTGAACTAATAGAGAAAACGACGAAACAAGTGCTTCGATGTTAATATAAACCTCAAGTTATTTTGATCGGTTAGGCGTCTTATGAACTTGAGTTACTGTTGTCATCGACTGTCCGCTGTGTAGACAGTTTACTCCCGTTCTATCAGAAATAGCTGTTAAATATTTGAATTTTTCAGCTACATCTGTAGCACCTATGCTTCTAAAGATATGAAACATCTGAATATACAAAAAAAACGAGTATTTTTGAAAACTCTCACTGAAAAATATTGGTACACATAGTCGTGTTATTTAAATTAAACAATAATTAATAGGAACTATAATATAACATTTTAATACATTTTTTATTTACCTTCCTTAATAAATATAATAAATGAACTAAAGTAAATGACTTACGATTGTTTTTTTTAAATAAAGTCGATAAATCGATATTTTTTCGATATATAAAACTCCGATATTGACTTACTGTATATTAACTTACGATATATAAAACTCCAATATCGATATATTTATAATTATCGATATATCAAAAATACGATATTTTAAAAAAATATCACAGTCCTAGTTTGAACTGATCAGTTGGAATGATTAGTTGAACTGACCGTGTATGTGGAAATTTCTTTGGCTTAAATCCTTTCGAACTGATATCAGTTTAACTGACCGTGTGCGGGGTCCATTATAGTTTTTATCTCTATTTAAAATTAATTTGCAAATTCAATGAACAATCTACGTTGAAGAAATACATTGTTTAGAAACCTTAAATATGCTCCACCTCCATAAGTTCAATCTTTCCCTATGTTACTCGATTTTTCGCCCATGCTTAAATCGTTTGTAAATGTAGGAGTCGAATAAAATCAACTCAATTAATTGGTTGTACAAAGATATTATTTCATAGGGTATAATGTTACGGAGAGGGATGATTTACCTTTACAGCGGCAGAAAGAAAGATTTTTCAAAGGTAATTAAGTACTTTATTTATTAAAGTGATGTTTAAAAGTCTTCTTAATGTACGCCCAAATGTAAATCTCAATTTTATTATTTAATATTTTTGGTTACTTCACAAAACTAAAATAACTAATTTTAACCTCACGTTTAAATGTTATATGGCAGATTTTAATCATTTTTATAAAACATTCTCAGAAAACCCCTGTGAGAGACAAACAGGTAGTCATGCACAGGCACGGAACGCTAAAAAGAAGTAAATTTTACCTTAAGTAAATTCCAACCCGGGAATTATTACAGCACTTTATAAAAACCACGTTGTTGAAAATACAACATAATTCAAAATAAAGTTAAGCTCTCAAGTTAATGAAATTTCTCACATGCCTGAGATACCTTACAGCATTTACTTAAGATCAAAGCTTGTAATTTACTGGAGTTTTAATGGGACTCAGGGGCACGTGAAAATGTGAGGCATAAAATTCTCCAAGGACGTTATACACTAAGCCAACAGAAGTAGCAACGATGTGGTGCAATGACTCTAATGAACGAATCATTGGATAAACTGACATAAAAGCCATTTGTTACACAAAAATTTTACACACAGATGAAGTGAGGCTACTAAATTATCTTTTAAAATATTTTTCTACAATTTACAAGAATTTAAATAAACGATTGTACCACGTTTAACTTGTTAAGGGTTGAGATTTCTACAAACATCAACTATTGGCGGTTCATTGAGTGCATGGTCGAAGCAGCCACAAAGAAATTGGGTGTCCTGTGCCAGAGGTACTTTATGCCGGGGTAGCTTCTAACCTTAATATAAAGCGCTAATTCGGTTTTACTGCTGTCATATATGGGCTGATGCCGCTAAATGCCCCTAGCGGCGTTGGACTCAGTAGAGAGAGGTGCGAAGGGGCTTATTAGTAAACTTTGTTTGGTTGAAACTATCTTGTTAGCCTCGAGTACAAGTATAGAGTAGCCAGCCTCTCAGAATTTTATACATCCAGAGAGTGTGCGCAGGAATTACGTTCTTTAATTCCTTCCTCTCTTTTCCACCATCGAACAACCAGTAATGGTGGTTAACATAGCGCATAGCGTCATATTATACCGCGCTATCTCTTCATAACGCATAGCGCGTGTTATGTAAGTAGTCGACATGGCGCTATGACGCTATGACGCTTTGGCGCTATTCATATTAAGCGCCAATTAGTTCTAGCAGCAGCTCTGTTGGGAGTTCATCGCACGTGAACTAATTTAGTGTTAAACGTTATTTAGTTAGTGTACACTGTATATTTATAAGTGATCGAAAGACACAGTTTTCTGCTACAAAAGAAGCCTAACTAATGTTTTAAATGTAAATAAAATATAGATACAAAATTGTATATAATAGTGTAATATGTTATAAATAGTATAAATGTTATAAATAGTTGATTTTGTATATACAATCAATAACTTTTAAATACACCTTTAATTGATTTATAATTTATATTAAGATTAAAATAACGTTTACATCAATTATAATAAAAATTATTAATTATATTTTGTTTTAAAAAGTATACGCCTTAAAAATATTTTTAGGGTTATAGAAAGTCGTAAGCCTGAAAAGTATGAAAGAGCGTTCATTGTTTTTTCTTTACCACTTAATTTTATTTTAATCAAAAATGCGACTTATTACGAAACAATATTTTTATAAAGTACGCGGTCTATCCAATGAACGACATGTAATGTAGCGTGCTCCGAGATATAGCGTGCTGCTAAACTTAACGCGCTTGCCGGCCTCCTACACACTTTTTTATAAATAGCGCGCTATAACGTAGCGTATTTAATAGCGCGCTAGAAATTTCTAGTTTATAGTCTGTAGCGTGCTATTGATTTATAGTCGTTTTGAACAACTTTAACAACCAGATGATCAGGGGGACCTCTCGCTTTATCAACACATACGACCAGGTTGGATTGTGGTCAAGCACTGAATTATCAATACAAAAAATCAAAAAAAAATTAAGTGTCTGTTTGTAATGACAAATTAAAAGCTTTTTACTAAATACATGTGAAAGTATATATTACACGGTAATTATAACAGAAAACAATTTATATATAAATTTTTTGTCTGTTTGTCTGTCTGCTGAGCTGGACCGATTTCGACGAGACGTTCGGGAGTAACATGCGCTACCATATTATTTTAGAAAAAAGATTAGGATACAAAAATATTAAATCATGAAATTCTATCTTGAGGAATTCCACGCGGCTGAAATCGCGGGGAAAAGTTAGTAATAAGTAATAAATACTTCTTGGCTAACTATAACAGCTATAGGCTAGTCTATCAATATATCAAAATATCAATTTCTATACTGCCGTCCATAAGCAATAATGCCGTTATCTCGCATCTGGTCGATTTTCGTTTTTTGATGTCACCATAATCAGCAAAAAAATCTCTATCTTTCTGTCTAAGGAGTATTTTTCTACTATTTATGGATCCCGAGATAGAAAAAAGAAAAAGACCGTTAAGTCGCCTTCTTTGATATGTTTACTACGCTAAAACGCGGGTAAGCAACATTATTAAACTAAAAAGAGACTAAGGGCTGATAATTTACCTTTTTCCCACAGTGTTTTCTATCAGTTGCATAACTAAATTGCCGTTAATAGAATTTCCTACTCTATTATGAGGTTAAAGTACTTTAACGGTTTTATAGTTCTACTTTGTTTCAAATTACAGTGTTCTAAATCAAACGCTAAAAAGCCGTTAAATGAAAATACTAGACAAAAATGTCGCTAATATCACTTAGCGGCATTTATGCGTAGTAATAATATGTGCTTTTATTAAGAGATTTTGTAGTAAATACGCCAATAACGGCATTATCAATATGAAATATAAATATTTTACTTATCACGTCAATCACATAAATGCAGGTATCCCTCATTCTAAACTAAAACGCGGTTATGTACAGTGAATCGCTCGCTCTCGATCCGCGGTCTCCCGAGCTCTCTCTCTCTCTCGATTGATGAAGCAGTTCACTTAAGTTTAACGGGAAGGACGTGTCACGCACTGCATTCCCGCCAATTGTTACGATGGCTGACAACTACTCAAGGTGAAACGTTATGAAATTACGATTACTATTTTTGCCGGTTTAGTAAACAATACAGATTGGATAAATATTAATTGTATGTCGGTCCAAAAAGTTTCAGTCTCGTCACGCAAACAACTTTTTTTTCTGCATCATTTTGAATCTGTGATGTATTAAAAGTATTAATTTAAATGATGTGCCGGACGGGCGAAACTCTCCGTAGTAAATGTTGTCGAAGATACTTCGCGAGTCGCTCACGTCCTACACCTATAGGTTCCGGTGGGTACTTTCACCGCCGTCTTTGTGGGTGCCGCTGAGGTATTGTGGACTGTGGTTCAAATCAAAATGCACGATTAACAAATACAAATAGCAAGGTAGTGGCCAGCGGTTCAACTGATTGATTAGTCGCGAAATTTTATAACTATAACTATTGATCACGGTTGTTAAACTACGGTTGTTCACTATAGATTGGTCACTGTATATTTCAAAAGATTTCTTTAAATTGTACGGTGGTATCAAAGATCTATTGGTGGTAGCTGGTTTTCTAACACTACTGACTAGCAGCTATTATCAACTAAACTAGCTGATTTTATCACTTGTGTAACTGCGGATATCAGTTACCACTTTCACTATAATATGTAACTGCGGATATCAGTTACGACCTTTTTAGGCTAGCTAACACTATCACTATATGTAACTGCGAATATCAGTTACGACCTTTTTAGGCTAGCTAACACTATCACTATATGTAACTGCGAATATCAGTTACGACCTTTTTCGGCTAGCTAACACTTTCACTATGTGTAACTGCGAATGTCAGTTACGACCTTTTTCGGCTAGCTAACACTTTCACTATTCACTATATACTGCTACTAGTCACTTCAGCTACCACCGGATACCACTCACTTCACTTCACTGTCACTGGTAGTTCTTCACACTACTACTGGTACTGGGTCCCGAGCCCCTAAGGTAGACTTGGGCAATACTTTGCAGTGAGCCGCTTGCCATTTTCCGTTTGCCTCTTTATTGCATAAACTTTTCACTATACAAATGGCATAATTTGCAATATTTTCTATACAAAACTAATTGCTACACTAACATGCTATACATCAATAAATCGGTAGTCTGGTACTTTATTAGTAGATCATAAAGGTTACTCAAAATATTAACAATATAAAAAGTTATTAAACGAAATGTCCAAAATTTTCATAATATTTGGGTACATTGATTCCTTGATTTTTCTATAACTACGAAATGCGTTTAATTATACAAAAATATCCCTATACTTCTTTAATCTATAAGCCATATGCTAATTGAATGTCATATTTATAACTCTTTTAGAACATAAAATTATTTTCCTTATTTTAGTATGAACTATTACGCAGTTAATTAAAAACTTTCCACGATAAGACGCGCTGTGATTGGTCGATTTTTGGTATATAATAAAAGTAGTTTATATTACTTGTTATCAAAACGACACTCTATACAAATATACTAAGAGTTATAAACATGCTAAATAACTATATTAATACACGTTTTCACCTAGTTTTCTCGGTAATTTCACTATTAATACAAAAAACAATATTCTTTATCACTTTGTTTCTTAATGTTGTTAGGCCGTCGCGAACATCTCTCCCGCCGTGCAGCGTCGCGACGATTTTCTCACAGCGGCGCTGCATCCATTTCGGTGAGCGACGTTGCTTCTACTTCGGCAGCGGCACGAGTTTCCTGGTTGGTCTCTTGATTAGGCCGTTTGCTGTGCGTACCTCCACAGTGCGAATCTGTCCGTCCGCACCGGGGTAAACAGCTTCTACCCTCCCTCGTGGCCAGGTGTTACGAGGTAACTGGCCGTCAGCTATGAGGACTGGATCGCCCACCTGGAGATTGGGACCTCGCCCATGGGCCTCCCGCCGGTTTTGAAGTTCCGGTAAATACTCTCGGACCCAACGCTGCCAGAACATGTCAGCGAGTATCTGGGAGCGTCGCCAGTGTCTTTTGCTATTCCTATCTTTTTCATCAAATACTCCAGGTGTCGGCAATGTCGCAGATCCTCCTAAAAGGAAGTGATTTGGAGTGATGGATTCGTCATCGTCGCTGTCTACAGAGATGTGAGTCAATGGTCTGCTATTTATTGTGTACTCCACCTCGCAGAGCAGCGTGGCTAATACTTCCTCATGCGGATGTCTCTCATGAAGGACGGTGTATAGTGCCGTCTTCACGCACCGTATGAGACGTTCCCTCTTGGCTGGTGCTTTATGCAGCAAATTGATTGGAAGTCGAGTGAGCTTTAGGTTGAAGCTCAGCTGATCGGTACTCGGTTTCCAGATTAATCCGAGTATCTTTTCCTCGGTTCCTTTGTTTCCCAGATCGACTGACTCAGATGCTTCATGGTCAGGTTCTAATTCTTTTACAACTTCTGGTGCGTTGGAAACCCATTTTCTTAAGGTGAAGTGCGCGTTTTTGTGTATGTCGCGTACTTCCTTCGATATTCGCTTTGCCTCTTCCAGAGACTGGAAACTATCGAGATAGTCATCCATATAGTGGTTTTGGATGATAGCTTCTACGGCTTCTGGATACTTGTCTATGTGTTTTTTAGCGTTCCAGTTTTTCGCGAATATGGCTGTGCAAGGTGAACTGGCTGCACCGAAAATGATCGACGTCATTCTATATTCCTGTGGAGCTTCATTACGTCGATCCCCTCTCCAGAGATATCTTAAGGCATCTCTGTCTTCGGGTCTGACTTTGACCTGCATGAACATTTCGGCTATGTCCGCGGAGACAGCGATTTTATGGCGGCAAAAACGCATCATGACCCCTGGTAGTGATTGCAGTAGGTCTGGACCCGTGAGCAGGAAGTCGTTCAACGACACCCCCTTTGTTTTGGCTGCGGCATCGTGTACTATTCGAAACTTCTCTGGCTTCATTGGGTTATGGACGTCGAAATGGGGTAGGTACCATGTTCTTCCCGGTGTGCTAGTTTTCGGTGCTATCTCGGCATATCCTTTTTGTACAAGGGAATTCATTTGTTCATCATACTTCCTTTTTAGATCTTCGTCTCGATCTAATTTTCTTTCAATGGAAACGAGCCGTTTTATTGCTGTTTCATAATTACCAGGCATCTCGATATCCTTTTCCTTCCAGAGAAGCGCTGTTTCTATGTGCCCGTCTTGTAACTGACGGGTGCTGCTATTTAGTATATCTTCAGCTTTCTTCTCTGGGTCGGAGTCTGGTCTTCTCGGATTGATAATGAGAGATTCCAGCGCGAAATATTCGCGGAGTTGGTCATCTATAGTTCCCTCGCTCTTGTGCAGCTCATTGGCCGCGTGGACGCGCTGATACGGGGCTTTAGTGTGTGCCCCGTGTAGCACCCATCCTAATTCTGTGAGCGAGGCGATTGGCTGGTGCGGTGGACCTCTACGGATTTGAGTGGCTATCAGAAGTCTCCAATTGTCCTGTCCTATTAGGATCCTTGGGTTGCCGGAGTCATATATTAGCTGCTCCTTTAGGTCTTTCAAGTGTTTGCACTTGGCTATGTCTACCGCACGCACAGTCTGTGGCCCCAAGTTTAGGCTTGCGACCGTGCGTGCTCTGAATGGCACCCTTTTGCTGTGGAGACTCTTCAGCGATACTTTGATTCTTCGAGATTCCGGTGAATCGAGGGTAGTGTTTCCGATAGCGGTGATCTTAAACGGGTCGAACCGCCCTTTAGCTCCAATTTGTTTGGCGATCTCTTCATCCATTAGTGAAACTGTTGACCCATCATCCAGCAGGGCGTGTGTGTTTACAGCTCCCGCCGGTCCAATTACTCGCACTGGAATTATTTTTAAATAGGCTTGATGCTTTGACACACCGAATGAGTTAGCAACAGTTTCTTGAGGTTCTTTTTGTTTGACCTCGGTCTTCTCCTTTGTATTGTTATGGAGAAGTCGATTGTGTGTCGCAGTGCATCCTTCTATTCCACACTTATTGGTTTTGCATTTGTGTGTCTGATTTCTATAACGCAAACAGCGGAAACATAAGTTATTTTTCTTTGCGAGTTGCCATCTTTTGTTGATATCTGCTTCCTTGAATGTTTTACATTCAGATCCGTAGTGACCCTCTTTTTCGCACACTCTGCATTTCGGAGATGGCTTAGTAGTAGCCGCGTGTGCTCTATGTACTGTACGATTGCTTTGTGCTTCGTTAATAATTTCTGGAGGCGCAAATGCACTGCAGAAGCGAGCTTGCTCGGTAATAAAATCGCTGAAGCAGCCGAGGTCTGGTCTAGAGTCATATTTTTCAGTGTAGATTCTATACCACTGGGCACGTATAGAGTTTGGCAGTTTGTCGGTGAGGTGTCGTAGCAGCTCTGCGTTGACGAGGTAATGATCTCGCTTTAGGGCTCGAAGAGTGACGACGCTTCCCCTCACTTTACTCGCGAATGTGCAAATGTCTCTGGGCGCTTCTGTACAGCGTGCTAATCCTCGTAACTTCTCGGTTTCTGCTTGCGCAATTGAATCTGGACGCCCAAATTGTAGCTCCAGTTCTCGCATAATCTCATCTGGCTTAGCATGCCCGATGAGTTCTGAACTGACTGTTTCCAAGGCTCTTCCTTGTAGACTTCGTCTTAGTCTAGCTGTATTTTCAATGTCATTGAAGTAGCCTCGGGTTGTTTCGTAAATGGCACGGAATGAAAGCCACTCGGTATGTGCTCCGCTAAAGCTTGGCAGTGTCATTATAGCTTTCGACGCTGCGAAAGTATGCGACGATAGTGGCGCACTCTCTAATTTTGATTTGTCAGCGAGTGCGGCTATAGCGGATGTGAGCTCCGATATAAATGGACGGAGCCCCCTGTCTTCACTTATGACAGGTTCCTGGCTAGCTTTATTTGGCTTGGGATCCTTTTGTACATCTTCTGGATAGGAATCCTGGTATGTGAGCTCTGATACAATCGGTAGGAGCCCCCTGTCTTCATTAACGGTGGGTTCCTGGCTGAGCTTCTGTGGCATGGGATCCATTTGTACGTCTTCTGGATAGGAATCCTGGTTCGTGAGCTCCTTTTGGGGCTCACTGAGGTCGACAACGGCCGGGGTTGGCTTTGTGACAGCTTTATTAAATGGGGCCTTCCCTCCGGTGGTTGCGCCTTGATTTGACTTTTGTTTGGCTACAGAGTTTTCGAGCCAAGATCGAACGTACTCACTTTTGGAGTGACCATCTTCATCATAGTCGTCTGATTCGTCTGCTTCTTCAGCCATCTGTAAAGAGATCTGCGCAAGTTCTAGTTTGATCTTCAATACTTCTTCACGAGCCTTCAAAATTCTTCTATTGGGCCGAACAGTCTTCTTTGACTTCGTACTGCAATCGGTGTGGCCCCTCGGTGGCTCTTCGTTGTGGGTGTCTTCCCGGGCTGTTGGCGATGATGCACGGCTAAAGTCATCGTTGCCTTCTAAATGTTCCCTCTGCTTCATTGTGCGGGCCGTAGTGGTCGGCGCGGGCAGGGGTATCCCCCTCTCGGGGGGGCAGCATGGCGCCTCAGCGCCCTCTACCGTTGACGGTGAGCGTGGTGGCATCTGGTGGTGGACGGCGGCGTTACTGGCCGACGAACCTCCTTCCAGACCGACGGTCCACGCCTTGGCTTCCCTTCCTTGCGAACGGGTGATCGGCATCTTGAATCTGAAAATTCTGCGGTTTTAATACGGTGGTGACTATTTACCCGGTTCCGAAATACAAACGGATATATCCTGCTCGAAGGACCAACGAATGTTGTCGAAGATACTTCGCGAGTCGCTCACGTCCTACACCTATAGGTTCCGGTGGGTACTTTCACCGCCGTCTTTGTGGGTGCCGCTGAGGTATTGTGGACTGTGGTTCAAATCAAAATGCACGATTAACAAATACAAATAGCAAGGTAGTGGCCAGCGGTTCAACTGATTGATTAGTCGCGAAATTTTATAACTATAACTATTGATCACGGTTGTTAAACTACGGTTGTTCACTATAGATTGGTCACTGTATATTTCAAAAGATTTCTTTAAATTGTACGGTGGTATCAAAGATCTATTGGTGGTAGCTGGTTTTCTAACACTACTGACTAGCAGCTATTATCAACTAAACTAGCTGATTTTATCACTTGTGTAACTGCGGATATCAGTTACCACTTTCACTATATGTAACTGCGGATATCAGTTACGACCTTTTTAGGCTAGCTAACACTATCACTATATGTAACTGCGAATATCAGTTACGACCTTTTTAGGCTAGCTAACACTATCACTATATGTAACTGCGAATATCAGTTACGACCTTTTTCGGCTAGCTAACACTTTCACTATGTGTAACTGCGAATGTCAGTTACGACCTTTTTCGGCTAGCTAACACTTTCACTATTCACTATATACTGCTACTAGTCACTTCAGCTACCACCGGATACCACTCACTTCACTTCACTGTCACTGGTAGTTCTTCACACTACTACTGGTATTGGGTCCCGAGCCCCTAAGGTAGACTTGGGCAATACTTTGCAGTGAGCCGCTTGCCATTTTCCGTTTGCCTCTTTATTGCATAAACTTTTCACTATACAAATGGCATAATTTGCAATATTTTCTATACAAAACTAATTGCTACACTAACATGCTATACATCAATAAATCGGTAGTCTGGTACTTTATTAGTAGATCATAAAGGTTACTCAAAATATTAACAATATAAAAAGTTATTAAACGAAATGTCCAAAATTTTCATAATATTTGGGTACATTGATTCCTTGATTTTTCTATAACTACGAAATGCGTTTAATTATACAAAAATATCCCTATACTTCTTTAATCTATAAGCCATATGCTAATTGAATGTCATATTTATAACTCTTTTAGAACATAAAATTATTTTCCTTATTTTAGTATGAACTATTACGCAGTTAATTAAAAACTTTCCACGATAAGACGCGCTGTGATTGGTCGATTTTTGGTATATAATAAAAGTAGTTTATATTACTTGTTATCAAAACGACACTCTATACAAATATACTAAGAGTTATAAACATGCTAAATAACTATATTAATACACGTTTTCACCTAGTTTTCTCGGTAATTTCACTATTAATACAAAAAACAATATTCTTTATCACTTTGTTTCTTAATGTTGTTAGGCCGTCGCGAACAAATGATATAAAATAAATTACACTATTAATCTACATAAATGATTTTGGTAACTAGCACATTTTACTGGATAAGTGTTAATATTATTTGTTCTATATAACTAATTGTTCAAAATAGCTTCGCAAATAACCAAATATTTTCTATTAAAATAAAAAGATAAAATGGTTACATTACGTCGACCTTATTAACCAATTATTTTGATTTATAAATACTATTTATTGAAGATACTGTAGAGACCAGTGTAGAAGATAACGTAAACCTACATTTTAATTGTTACAGGCGCACTGCTATTTCAAAAGATCCAAAAACATTTTGGACATGATTAAGAAGTTAGATAGTACAGACACCACCTTGAGAACTTTAGCAGAAGGAATAAAAGTTTTTATCGCAAGCTACTGCATTTTGATACATTATACTATAATAGCCGAATTCGATTCGATGACGTTCAATGTTTTTGAAAAGTTTTGTGATACGCAAATTACTATAATTCACATGTGCTTTCATCGATCCTGAATAATTTGAATAAAGATTTTAAAACTTGTCCTGCTCAGAGCCATGATGCTTTATCATATTCTGATCAGCTGCAAATCGACCTGCAACGAAGTGATACCGTTAGAAGAACTCTCATTTATTGTAACTGAACAAAATGATATTAGTTCATCAACGTACGCGTTGCAATGTTGTTTTGATTCCGACAACTCTGTGCGTGATAAAGACTATCTCCCGTCTGATTCAAGTAGTGATTCAAGTGACGATTTTGAATCAGTTAAACCAAGAAGCCAAAAGTCCCAAATGTTACAAACAAACAAAAGTTCTAAAAAAAGGGTTCACAATCCATATTTAAATTTTACACCAGCTGTGATCTAGTGTGTAGTCACGAAGAGCTTAACTTCAAACGTTCTTGACACTGTTCCTTTTATTCATGAAAGACAAAAGTTGCTGAATAAACACAGAAGTTCAATAAATTTTCCTTGTGCTGATAAATATATTGCGGCGTCGCTACTTCCACGCAATCGTAGGAACACTATTGATGTTGGTGCATTTCAAACATTGTGTCAAGTCAATGAATCAAACTTTGGAACCTGAAACATCACAACCAAAACAAAAACGTAAACAATATGACACTCTCTTATTTTAGCAAAAATAGATGCCAAAAAAACGTTAGAACATAATGTAAAAACGGGATGTAACGAAACCTGCCTAAAAAAATGTACTTCTATATTTAGCTAAGACCGGCGAGAAGCAATCAATAAAATGTATTGGGACTTGTGCTGGCGAAAAAAGCATTTATTCTTGAATGCACACACTACAGCAGCAGTTCCAAAGAGAAAAACGACCAGCGACCCGAAGAGGAAACCAAGAAGGGTATTTACATTTAAACAACTAGACGACATCAGAGTTAAGGTATGCAAAACCTTTTTTTGACTACCTTAGGTTATGTTAAAACAAACGACGGGATCTTCCATAGCTCTCATATAGATCCCTAATTTACTGATAAAAGAGGTAAGCACCAGAAAACACTTGCTTATGATCATAATTGGTTGACTCAGCACGTTGAATCGTTTCACCCATCAGAACCCCACTACAGGCGTGAACATGCTCACTGCGTAGATATTTTTCAAGTGGTATTAGTATAACTAACATGCATAGACATTTCTGTAAGAAATATCCAGATAAGATCGTTTTGTATTTACTATATAGACAACACGTAAGAAAAATTAGGATTTCTTTTACTCGTTTGGGTAGTGAAGAGTGCGACACGTGTGAAACCTATACTTTGCATAAAAAAGAAACATCACACGATGCCGGTAACCAGATTGACTTAGACTGTACTGTATGTGTGGAGTGGGAATAGCATCATCAAAAATATAAAAAAGCAGGAGCTTTCAATGAACACAAAAACTTATCCCAAAATGATTTCCAAATATATTACAGCGCAGACCTAGAAAGTGTAATTATGTTGCCCAGATTCAAAGCTGCAATTTTTTGCAAACGCCTTACGGCATTCAATCAGACATTTACACTACTAGGCAAAATCAGTTCCTCTTCAAAGCCATATGGCATGATGGTATTGCAGGGAGAAAACAAGAGGACATCATGACGGCCTTCTACCATTTTCTTTTATGTAACTGAGACGATACTAATATGAATATATGGCTCGATAACTGCAGTGTTCAAAATAAAATTGGTCATCATACTCGTTACTTGTCCATTTAATCAAGTGTGAAATAATTTCAAAATTTGCTTTAAAAAGGTATTTTTGAAATATTTTTAGTTGTTTCATAAGATAACATTATATTTAAGGTGAAGATTTTTTTTATGTTTTTTTAGTTATTTGTTAAGATCTCATTTTGAATTATTGTAACTAAGTCCTCGCAAAGTAATTTTGTTAAAATTAAAGAAGACTATGTCATTAAATGATTGATTTATTATTTTATTATAAGCTCTTTTATTTCTGTAGGTTGCTACTACTTAATTTGATTTCCTCAACTATCGTGTGGTAGTTTCAAAACTAAAACGCCGTTACGTTTTAATGTTTTGTGTTTAGCGGCATTTAAGCCATGTAATCAACCTAAAAAATTAGTGCAGAAAAAATATCCCTATAAGTCACTAGTCTTAAGTGCGGCTACGTGGTTTTAGCTGCATTATGGTTTTGTATAGTGTTTGTTCTCGGAGTCATAATGCTAAGCTATAACAACGTTAAAGTATTTAGTGGCATTATAGCTTAGTAATGAAGAGATGTTTTTAAGATTTTTTTAATGTCAATAAAATTAGATGAAAATCAAACACTAAAGTGCCGTTATAGTAGGCTTAGCGGCATTATAGTCACAGTTTCATAAGCTGTAAATTGTAAAAATACTAAACTAAAACGCAAAAAGCTATTTTTGTTAGGGTTAAATCATTATTAAACAAGTAAAAGTATAGCTTTTTGAAAGCGCAAAACTAGATCTAATTTTTGATATTGATAACTCTAGCATATAAGTTATAGTTGTGAAATGGCATCCACTTTTCATTTTTCCGCGCTTTTTTGTCCTTAACTTTGAAATATGGTTTTGTTGGATAGCGGCATTATAGCTTGCGGACGGCAGTATACTAGTTAATGATTTTTTTACGCGAACACTACACATTGATCAAAACTACTTTTACGGATTATATCGCGTTTTTATTTATTTATTTTTAACTTTTAATACTCGACATTTCGGGTGCTATACAGCACCCATGGTCACGGGGGACTGAGGTGACTGACGTCCCGATGTCAAAGTTAACCCGGAGTACCTTCAGCTTTTTAATTATTGTCTTTGGTCCAATCTACGCAGAATGAACTAACTGTATTTTGAAGTCTTGCAGTGGTATGCTTGGGTTTAGTTTTAATTTAATTAATTATAGTGTCCCAAGCAGGTGGTAGTACCCAGCCTCCTTCTCTGTTGAAATTAGGATATTTTTTTTTAATTTCAATAGCCTTACGTATCATCCTTGGTAGGAATCGATGTTCTTTCGCGAGGATTTGTGGTCTATCTAATCTGATGTAATGGTTGGGACCATCTAGGATATGATCGCAAATTGCAGACTTCCCGGAACGTTGATGCTGGAACATTCCGGTTCGTTTATTTTCTGCATACGAACGCAGAAGCCTGTACCATCAAAATAGAGGAGAAGCATATTAAATTCTTTACTGCTTGCTAATCGTGAATATTACAGTGTATTAGTAGTAATAGTAATTAAAATTCGAGTAATTATGTAGTATTTATTTGTATCCCAAATATTATAGAATAAGGTGCATGTTTGTTGAGCGACTTGATAAAACATCCAGGTTGTGTTTAGATTTAGACTGAAGTTACAACTAATATTTGTAGACCAAAAGAGGTTAGGTTAGGTTAATTTAACCTAAATAATATTCAGTAAATTTTCTTCATGACTCACTCACAGAAAGTGCATTTAAAAATTAATTATGTGATAAAATGGGGTCTAAGAATGGTAGCTATAAAATATTTCACACACGCTACTTAAATGTGTATATCGAAAACTTTCTAAGTATCAATAAATTAGAAGTTAGTCGAGGCCAAACCTTAAGGAAAAGTTGAGTAGGAAATTGTAACACTTCTTCTTTTCTAACTATTAACGAGCAGCGAAGCCAAACGATGATTACGGAGCATGCGAAAATGTTACCGCCTTTGGGGAAAAACTGTTTCTCGAATATTGTATACACCCACCCACTGATAAACTGAATGACATCATAAGTTAAAGAAAAAACACCAACTAATTACTCCAGCGTCTTTAATTATATATAATATGCTAATATATTTTCTTCATTGTGTTAACAGTTTAATTTTTGTTATTTAAAGATTTAGGGTAACAAGCAAGTACACCGACCCTATTGTAAGTACATAAATAAGATAAAATACTGATGCGTTGTTACCGCTGATGGGTAAGATGGTATGACTTACTACCTATTAAAAGGGTCTTCTGCTCTGTACACTTACGTACGAAACACGACATCATTATGGTTCATCTAACGCTAATATTTTTTGAGAATGTGATAAGTTAGTTCTATGTCATACGCAAAGTCCAAAAATTTTATTAAACTAAGTTTGTATAAAAAGGGTTATTATGATATTAAGGAATTTATGGATGATAATAACCCCTGGGAAGGGTGATCGCTACCAAGCTATTTCTAATTTGTCTTGTGTTGTTAATTGTTAACATGATCGTAAGCTATTATTTGAAAAAAAGTTGTACCGCTGGGTTTCTTGCTGGTTCTTCCCAGGACAGAGGGTTTTTTTTGCGAACCAGTGGTAAATGAAAAAAGTGACTTTCAATAAATATTGTTTAAATCTACATTGAATAAAAAAGTTTCTGTTTCTGTCAAATTTATCTATTTGAGCTGCAGCTATAATACAGTAGCAAGGCGACTCTTTCACGAATAAAATTTAAAATATTAACACATGCTGGTGTACAGAGACAATCTTGAACTTCCGTGTACAAGATTGTCTCAGAATACCGGCCTAAAAGCTTAGCTGGAATCAATTTATGCAAAAACCCGAACTATGGACTGGATGTCTAAGCTAAGTCCAAACCGAAAGTTGCGATCTCAGAGATTGAATGACGCATTGTATACAGGTCAGTTGTAACCAGGAAACACTTTTACTACTACTACTTTTTTGATGACGAGCTAATGGTACAATATTGACTATTATAGGCACTAGACAGGCGGATTTAGGGTCAGCATTTTTGAATGGATTTTCTAACAAAATCGCTCGTTAATCAGATGTAGGTAAGCTTTACATTTATTTTATTACAGTTTACATAACATTCTATCTAACGCTGCGTAACGATGTTTTAAATATTATGAAGTCCTGTTCGTATTTTTTTAAGGATTATCTTTATTTTGTAAGGGTTCTCATTTGAAAAGGGGCAAATGTATTCAAGGGTTGGTGAAATTTTCCGGAACAACGAATAACGTCCACTGAAAAGAAAATAATGTATAGAATGTAGAGTGAAAATCGTTAAGTAATAACATTTATACGTCCTATTACTGATCGCTTTTATCATCATAAAATATTACGTATGACACTCCAAAGACGAAGTCTTATTCAAAATCCATCACACATTTTAGGATACAGAAGGTCACAATGGAATAGACATACATACCGAGATTCATACATACATGCATACTTTCCGCACACTCAAACGCACGAAAAAGATTTCCCTCGAATTGCCAATAAATTTTATGTCTCAATTTAAACGCTTTGATTTTTTTATTTGAATAAAATGTCTGAATTTTCTTGACAATAAATTTCAGTACTCCTTTATTCGTTTACATACCCTAGTATAGCGTGTCAAATGATTTGATCACAAATCTCAAATAAATGCACCTAGCTGTATGCCCTTAAAAATGTTTTATTGCAACTTTTGCTAGTGGTCGTACATGACACTATATATTACTTATTTTAAAATAAATAAGTGGGTTTTAATGTAATTATATCTTCCTGCAATATTTCCAAAACTAATTAATCGGTTCGGCTTTGGTTTATTTCCGGTTGATGTCTCATGGTGGTAATTCCATTTTTGTAAATGTCATTTAAAGGCGAAAACGATAAAATAAAAATTAAATATTAAACATTTGAAGCTTCGCTATCATACTGGTTAAGTTTTTGTTTCCAGAGATGGTCGTGGGTTCGAACCGTCACGAAACAAGTATTTATTTGGCTAATAAATAATTGTTTCAGGTTTGGGGTGGTTTGTCTATGTGCAATTTATGTGTGTATATTGTCAAAAGATACAGTAACTATTCTTTGTACGAGGGAAAGTTTATAATTAAAAAAAGCTATAAACCCCTTAAATTTATAATAAACTTATTAAAACAATATATTTTATAGTTTATACGTAGTAGAGACATGCTGCAGTTATATTAGCATTAAAGTTGTAGCACGAATGGATCGGCTCGACCGGGGAAGGACCGTGCTCTCACACGTAAAATAGTAGTGTAAGCTGCTGTATTTGGTATAGTGAGTGTAGAGAACCGGAGACACTTTTTACTGGAAACGAGGCATTTCATCTTAGTCATCACGGGTGAAAACGCATTTGCATTTTGATTCGTAGTCGAGGATAGATGTGAATGTCTATAGGCCACAGCAAACACTTACCATCGGGTGGACTGTGTGCTAGTTTGTCACACTATTACATGAAAAAAAAAACAAAGATAATATCGAAAAAATAAATATTTTTCCCTTATTTTAGAAATGCACCAAAAGTTTCCGTTCGTAGTATACTTAAAATATCTGATTAGATTAAAAAAGTTTGCCCCTTTTGAAGGTTGTAATAAACAACTCATATAGTTGAGTCCCTTGATATAGTTGCAGACTATTAAAGTCAACTGTTTAACATAGACCTTCCCCATAGATAGCCTCACAGGAGGGACATTTGCAATAGTTGCCACGCTTTGCAAGTGGGTTAGTGTGCGCAGTTTATTTTTAGCCGTTATTAGGAAGGTGCTGCTGCCCATCTCCCGATTGGTTTCTCTATATCACCCCCTATAACACTCACGGAATGATATCGGATATTGGATATTGTTACAACACTAATTCACGCCTTCAGTTCTTTGACAAGTGGTTGGTTGGACACATAATGTGTGATAGAGCCAGGTAATGAATACACTAAATGATACCATTTACTATCTTGACCACGACTTACGTCTGCTAGTGTCAATATCAATCGATTGTCGAATGACGTGTTATGCGTTTTTTTTTGTATTTGTAGTTGATTTCACAATAAATATTAAATCTTGAATTGAATTTCTTCCGGCGATTTCAACAGACGCAATAACGTTATAACGCTGTAAGAGGTGTCAACCGTACAAGGTAAGACGTATCAACTGTATAATAGAACTTCGGGTCGCGATTCAAATCCTGGTCGAGATAAACTATAAAGTGTGGTCGTGCAAAGCACATGTATTTAAGTCCCAATTAACTCTAGATAATACAAGTTTTTACGGATGTTATCGCGTATATTGTCTTTTTTATTTTCCCGACGTTTCGAGCCATGGTCACTGAGATGTTCAATGTCCAGATGTCATAGTTAACGGTTAGCGGTTGCCACAAATTAAAATTATTAATTTTTGTTCCGGTCTAAACAGCATGAATTGATAGTATCTGTCTAATACTATCTGTCGGACGAGTACAGACTGGAATGCGGTGTGAGACAAAGGGGGTTAACCTCATGTACGCTTTTTAATTTATGTATAAATGAACTGATTCATAGACTCGGGAGTGCACGTGACGGGTGCTCTATTGACAGACTCTGCATGAACAACATCAGTTACGCAGACGACATGGTGCTTCTGAGCCCGTCAATCAGTGCACTCAGACGGCTTTTATTCATATGTAAGGTTTATGCAGAAGCCCACGGTCTAACATATAATGTTGCGAAGAGTGAGCTCATGGTGTTTAAGGTGGGCGCGAAGAAACCAAATTTCGTACCACCTGTAACTTTAGGGGGTGTTGCACTTAAACGAGTAACTGAAATGAAGTACATAGGCCATGTTGTAACCGAAGATTTAAAAGATGATAAAGACATCGAAAGAAAGGAGAGCGCTGGCTGTCCGCTGCAATATGCTGGCCCGTCAGTTCTCACGCTGTACAGCCGAGGTAAAAGTTAATTTATTTAAGGCCTATTGCCAATCCCTCTATACTTGTCCCTTATGGGTCAGATATACGCGGCGGGCATACAACACCCAACGTACACAATATAATAACGCTTTTAGATTGTTGCTGGGGCTCCCACGTTACTGTAGTGCGTCAGGTATGTTTGTTGACGACCACGTAGACAATTTTTCAACACTTATTCGCAAAAAAAACTGCGTCACTGATGTACATGGTTCGTGGGAGCGCCAACAGCGTTCTTAACGTAATTAGTGAGAAACCCGAGTGTGCTTTTTTGAGGCACTGGGTTCATGTCCATGTATTCATTGCCTCGGATAGGCACCCCAGGTATATGAACCAATGTTATTTAATTTATGACCTAATTTTACTTACATATATTTAAGACTTTTTCTTTGTATTTTTAAAAAATATTATTATATTATATCATTATGTTAAGTTTTGTTGGTGGTTTTGTTAATATATAATTAAATCGAATATGGTGTGTGTAACGGTGAAATCGATTTATGTTACTTCATTATTATTATTAAATTTTATTTTCGATATTATTATAAATACCCACGCATTTGATATAATTAATATTAGCAATGATCTTTATAATTTTATTATTAGAATAGATTTGAATGAATGTAATTTTACGCTATGATCCTTGCTGATAGAAATAATAAATAAAAAAATATATCTGTTTTACAGAAGAGGGCCATACGAGCAATCTATGACTTAAACCCTAAAGAGCCGCTCAGATAAAAAATTATAAAAACATGAACTTTTGCTAACATGAACTTTTTTTTTCAAAAAGTCCCGCTAGGTTTCTTGCTAGTTCTTCCCAGGACAGATATTTTATTTTAAAACTAGTGGTAATTAAAAAAAAGAGTGGTTTTCAATAAATCTTAATATATATAAATTACGTGTCACGTTGTTTGTCCGCGATGGACTCCTAAACTACATAACCGATTTTAATCAAATTTGCACACCGTGTGCAGTTTAGCCCAATTTAAAAGATACGATAGTTTTTTAGCCCATGAGCGACCTATAATTTCTTTTGCGAATTTAAGGATCTTTTATAGGACAAAGGGGCGTCGAAAAGGGCAGAAAACGTCTGCCTGGCAAGCTGAAGTGATTCTGCCAATTTATTTACAATATGTTCTCGAAATCAAATCAAAAAAAAATAAAAAATCTTTATTTCACAACACAAGCTATATTATTTATAATCTATATTGAATAAAAAAGTTTTTGATTCTGTTTCTCATTTCGTTTTCTCAACGAACTTGACTTGCCCGCGGAGAACGATTAGCAATTTTGCCACAAAGATTATCTTCTCAATAGTCACAACGCCAGTATGCGCAAGTTCAATTGCTGTAGTGTGGTTTGCGGAGTTACTTTATATTTTATTGCGCTATGCGTAATTTTTAACCGTGAGGTCAAAGTTTTGGTCAAAAATGTTTAAAACCGGTATTTTTATTTATATTATTAAATAATATGTTATTTTTATTAGAGCCGTGGTATCTCAGATGGTTAACGCTCACTGTAAATGTAACAGAACGCGAGTAACCCGGGTTCGATCCCCACCGGCACCAATTAAATTGTTAATTGCAATTTTAAGTGCCAGATTTACCACGTGCCCGGTGGTGAAAGAAAACATCGCGAGGAAACCTGCATGTCTGAGATATAAGAAAAAAAATTTTTCGAAGACAAGTTCGCCAACACGCATTGGGGCAGCGCGTCGGACACTTCCTTGCACTAACTTTAACTAACCCTCGCAGAAATGAGGGGAGGCCTGCGCCCAGCAGTGGGACGTATTTAGGCTGTCACTTTACTTTTACCGGTATTTTTTACACAAAATCATTTTTATAATATACTAGCGATCCTCCCCGGCTTCACAAGTGCAATATCCAGATTCTACAACAGCGCCACCTACCGGGCCCAACTATAACCTTCGCGGAAGTGCAATGTGATGACAAATTTTTACTGCAATCTGTTGAACGGTATGGCAAAGCATAAAATACGAACAAACAAATATTAGTACTAGATATCCTGAGAGTCCGTTGCATTGCTTCGGTGCAATTTGGCGCTATTATCGCTGAAATATTAAGACATTTAATAAACTTTCTGGCAATATACGTAATAGTTTTAGTTACGACGATGGTGAATGCTCTTAACCATTACGTATTTAAATATAAAAAACGATGTTTAACCGATTTTTAGAAAAAAGAAACGTTCACTTGTCTAGCAAGTTACTATGTTTTGTACAATGCGTCATACATCGATCCATTTACTAGAACGTACCAATTCTTTGATATTTACCCGGAAAAAAATTCAAGGCTCAACTCTTTGACTTTATCAATTCAATAATAAGTTTCCATTTGCGTCAATTATGAACCTTTTACAATATGTGCGTCAAGAAGGATTTGTTACTAATTTAAAATTCCAATTCTCATCCATGGGGAGAACATGTCAATCTATGGAGAGCTTTAAGATACACAAAGGTGGAAGGGGCCTCTGTTCAGCAGTGGAACTTATAACACTGTAACGAATGAATGAATTTAAAAATAGTTATAAAATTACACACTTAAAAATATAACATCTTTGCGGTTTAGTTTCGGCGGAAGAAGACCCGTAAACCCATTTCGTCGAGTGAGTGACGCATGAGATGACTATGGGAAATTCCTAAAGGGCTTATGGTTATTGACAAATGGCGGAATAACCAATTCCGTGAGATACTTATGACGAAGGTAGGTATTGCAACCACTAATTCAACAGACAAGCGCGACCACTGCTTAAAAAACATGCGTGAGCCGTTCTCATTTGTCCCTTTCCCTATAACAACTCACGCTCATACGATAAAATTACAAGATTACAATCAGGCAGGACTTGTAGTCGCGCTTTTCAATGCCTCAAGCCATTCTTGCAGAATGGAATTGTTAGAGCAGGTGGGCGCTTGTCCAACTCACATTTGAGTTTCGATCAACGACACTCTATAGTTTTACCGCATAAAGATCATATTTTGAATAGTACCAGGATGACCGAGCTTTGCTCGGTATTTTTTAAGTTACGTTTATATACAAATTACATGAATGATAGTTTTTGATCTTATTGACATAATAGAAAAAACTGAACTGGTTATTTGAATAAAAAAATCATGAGTGCAATTAGATTAATTAAAATTTTCGTATTTTCAAAAAATACTAAAAAAGGTAAAATCGTTGGAGCCGTCTCCGAGATTCCGATTATATATACAAGAATTGCTCGTTTAAAGATAGGTATAGGATATTAGTTGATTACCACCATATATTGAATTGTCACGCTGGCCCCGAATTGTTGATGTTTATTTTGCGTCATTAGCCAGTATTAGTAGAGTGAAATTAATTGATGAGCACGTAAAAAGGAAAAGATCACCAAACTTAAATATTTAAAGTTAATAAAAAGTGAAATAGTTATAACAGTATGGTGGAAAATCCTTCCTTGATTAGTTAGTGTTTAGTAGGATGGTTGTTGACGTACTGCCGATTGTTAGATTAAAAATAATTAAGTAAAATTAAATACACGTGACGCGTGGCTAAAAGTAGGTTGCAGCGTTTACTAAATAAAAATGTGTGGTGGAACCATACATATTGGCCACGAAAGCTTGGAAAAGCTTTTTACAGCAGTTGAGTTTTATGGGTCGATGAACTTCCATATGATAATGTTTGTAGATACTGGCTAATGGCTGACTGACTGACTATATTGCGATATACCCATAATCATTATCATTATCGTTACAGCCGAATTAATTCCACTGCTGAACATAGTCCTCCCCTTAGATTTTTTCTTAGGGGGGATATTTTACATAGTTGTCACGCTTGGCAAAAGCAGTTGTTTTTAATTTTAGTGTTTATAAGAAAGAGAGTGCGGTCATCTCCCGACTTTTATCCCACTGTCATCTCTTATGACACCCACGAGGTGATATAGGGTAGTGGATATTATTACACGGTCACTTCACCGTGTTACAGCAATATAGTGAGAAAAGAACTCCTACCCTGGGGGTCCCTATGTTTGTAAATAGCATCCATCCCGGATATCGGTATGGGTATAGCAGATCCAGTTGGAGATTAGGACTACATCTCATGACGTCGTTCAAGCTATTCCCTGATGATGTTTTACACGAAGCGTTAAATACCACTCTAAATTTGGAATTAATGATAGTGTCGTCAGCACGCACACAATGATGAGTTAATACACAATGCTGACGTCCCTGCGACGGTTTACCGGTAGCTGGAATCATGTGTCCGAGGGCGCGGTATTCCTTTATAAATGATTGATATTGATTTTTAATGTTTTCATATTTCAATCAAATTTAGAACCGACGGAAGTCTCCAACAAGGTCACAAAGAGAAACCTTTTATCAGACATATCAAAACTTTTTGACCCGCTCGGTTGGCTATCACCACTATCCACTAAGTTAAAAATTATTTTTCAACAAGTGTGGACTGCTGATAACATTAACTGGGATGATCCTATACCGAACGAAGTATATGTCGAGTGGAAGAAGGTCAGAGAGGATATGCACAATATTCAAGACCTTCAGGTACCCCGATGGCTGCAGATCCATGAGTGCGACAGTATCGAGCTACATGGGTTCAGTGACTCGTCTGTCAGAGCTTATGCATGTGTGATCTATTGTCATATCAACCAAGGCAATAAATCGTCTGTAGTGTTGGTGGCCGGCAGAGCCAGGCTTGTGCCAACCAGCAAGACAGTCTCGCTACCGCGGTTGGAACTGAGCGGAGCACTACTCCTATCAAAGCTAATGGGTAAAGTCGCAGAGTGCCTTAGTGGGTACAATATCAAAATATATGGCTGGACTGACTCCATGGTAGTACTGGGGTGGCTCAACGGAGAACCATCCAGATGAAAAACGTTTGTGGCAAATAGAGTTCGCACAATAACCAAAAATATGCCACCTGACTGCTGGAGGTACGTTAAGTCGGAAGAAAACCCAGCCGACTGTGCCAGTTGTGGTCTAACTGCATCACAACTCAAAGACCAGACCTTGTGGTGGCTGGGCCCGACTTGGCTATCAACATATAATGATCAAGGGCATAAGATCGCTTATACCACAAACGAAGAATTAAAATTATCAAAAACAATTTTAGTAGCACAACATCAACCTGATTTTATCATTCAAGAAATCCTATTAAAATATAGTACAATTAACAAAGCGGTAAGAATAGTTGCGTGGATTCGGAGATTTCTAACTATCAAAAAAGGACAAAATATAAAATATTTAACAGTACGAGAGTTGAAAGAAGCTAAGTTATTATTTATCAAAAATATACAACAAACGGGATTTGCAAGAGAGTTATCAGATTTAAAACAACGAAATAAAATAAATCGAAAAAGCAACGTTTGTGAACTGAATCCGTATATTGATCAAGATGAAGTATTGAGAGTCGGTGGGAGGTTGCGAAATGCCAATCTGGACCCAGACATGAAAAATCCTATCATTATACCCGGCAACAGTCGTCTTGCGGAGCTTCTTATAGACCAGGCGCATGAAATGACATATCATGGTGGTGCTCGGCTAACGTCAGCCAACCTGAGACAAAAGTACTGGATCGTCGGTGGCAACAGAGCTACAAAGAAGAGATTACGTCATTGTATCAAATGTAGAAGGCACGAACCAACCAAACACTATCAAATTATGGGTGACCTTCCAGCAGCTAGAGCAAACCCTTCACGCCCCTTCCATCATGTCGCTGTAGACTACACGGACCACGTGTTCATCAAAGCTAACTCAGGCCGTGGGATCAAAACTACGAAAGGTTATATTGCTGTGTTCACGTGTATGGCAACAAAAGCTGTACATTTGGAGTTGGTGTCTGACCTGACGAGTACTGCATTCTTAGCAGCGTTACAGAGAATGACAGCTCGCCGTGGCAAACCTAATCACATTTATAGCGATAATGGCACGAACTTCATAGGAGCCAACAAGGTCTTACAGCAGGAATACGAAGAGCTCCTCAAAACATTTAGTGATGAGTTCCTCTCAGAAGTGTCCGAGATGGGTATAAATTGGCACTTGAATGCACCTTCGTGGCCGTCAGCCAATGGTCTTTGTGAAGGAGCCGTGAAAAGCCTCAAGTATCATCTAAGGAGGGTGGTTGGTGATCAAAAACTCACCTACGAAGAGTACAGCACGCTGCTAGCACAATTAGAAGCTTGCTTAAATTCGAGACCACTATGTCCATTGACGGAGGACGCTGATAATTTAAATTATTTAACCCCTTCACATTTTTTATCAAGCGGTCCGATTCTATCAATTTATGAGACGGAACGAGATCTTAGGACTAGGTGGCATTTAACACAAAAAATATTCCAAGACATTTGGAAAAGGTGGCAACAAGTATATTTAACAAATCTATCAACCCGGAGCAAGTGGCGCCAACCTCAAGAAAATATAAAATTAAATGACATCGTACTCATCAATGATAGCAACCTTCCTCCAGGCAGATGGGCCCTCGGTAGGGTGGTCGAATTGCACCCTGGTAATGACGGCTACGTGCGTGTTGTGACGTTAAAAACAAAAAACGGTTATATGAAAAGACCTGTTATCAAACTATCAATACTCCCTATCATCTCCGAAGAAACACAAGATCAGGAATTAAAGCAAGAGAAACCAATAAAGCGTAAGATTAAACAAAGGAATAGAGGATACAGTTTCATTACGGTTGCAACTTCTATCTTATTATTTTTTATGACCCTTATAACTAATACTAGAGGACTATATACCTACTATAAATAAACTGCAAAATAATACTAGCCTATTTTTCGACAAGATTGTAAACATGCATTTGATAGCTGACGACTGGAAACTCGTTGTCTATTATGATCTCTACCCATATTGGGAAGGCACCGCCGCGTCCTCGAAGTACATGGAATACCTAGAAAACATCTGTTCGAAGATAAGAGGGCATTCACACTGCGAGAGTGTCATGTATCAATTGAATCATGAGCGGTCGGAACTACGGCGCTACAATATCATGTTGCAAGATAAGGACGACCTACTCACACGTAAGCGCAGGGGACTCATCAATGGTGTAGGTAATATCGCAAACGCGTTGTTTGGGGTGCTTGACAGCAACTTCGCTGAAAAATATGAAAAAGATATCGACTTAATCAGAAAAAACCAAGGACACCCAGCCCAGCTGTGGAAGAATCAAACTTCAGTCGTAGAAGCAGAGTTCAATGTCATCAAGAGGGTAGAGTCGATCATGGAACAGCATCATAAAACAGTCAACAAAAAGATGATCGAACTTGAACAATCAATGAACGCACTAAAGTCACAAGTCTCAAATAACTCATATATAAACGAATTTACCTTGGCTGCTATAGTTACAAACAACATTTTGAACAAGTTAAAAGAAATACAAACTTATCTTATTGAAACTATCACAGACGTATTTCACGGGAAGTATGATATTCATCTCCTAACCCCCAAGCAACTCCAACACGAATTAAATGCCATCTCTACTCAGATACCTAAAGACCTATCACTACCTACCGATCACGCGAATTATTCAAACATATACAAATTACTTAACGTAAAAGCACGCTTATCGAAGTCCTTTCTTATTTTCGAAATCCGAATACCATTATTAGCACGAGACGCTTACGAAGTCCTTAAAGCAATTCCCATACCTGAACAATCGGGTAGCAACATGATCAGCATTATCCCTATTAGCGAATATCTTGCTCAAAACTTAAAAAGGGATTCGTTTATATTGCTATCATATGCTGATTTACGTGACTGCATTGATCGCGATTTAAATACTGTGTAGTGTCGATTCAAGAAGCCTATTTATCATATGATCAATGATAAGAGTTTGTGTGAGAAGGAAGAAGGACTTGGAAGCTGTAGAACGATCAATAAAAGTAAAACGATACACCTGCAAAAATATTTTCATTGCAACAAGTAAACTCAATAACTTTTATTTCTGTTGTAATAAATGCTACTTCAAGTTGTTATGCGAAGATCAAGTTACGGCTATTCAATTGCGTGACGCCGGACTTATTACGCTGGGACAGGACTGCCTTATCAAATCAGCTGATTTCCATTTTTATGCATACAAACCAGATACATCTCAAATCAATTTAAAGCTCGACATTGGTATACCAAAGATCGCTTCGATTAATCATTTAATAAATATCTTGATACCGGAAATGAACGCCAGCACGAGCTTTGAGACTATCAGCCAACAACAACTGCTTGCCATACGAGAACAATTGGATGTCTTGAAACAGACTGAGCCGTTAGCAGCAGGTGTATCCTATCACGACATTCACCATTACACCGTCCTCTACCTGGTGATTATAACGGCTGGAGTGTTCGGAGGATTCTACGTGTGGCGGCGCGTGCGACGCGCGCGGAGGCGTGCAGGTCGCGATCGCGTACAAAATAAGTGTAGTGAAGTACAGTGTAATAGTGAAGTGCAGGGTAATAGTGGAGTGCAATTTGTAGATGTAGAGTTGCAAGCAAGTGCAGTGCAGTGTAACAGTGATGACATTACTAGCGAATTAAATGAAAAATTTAAGAACTCGCGTGAACAAAAACAAAACCGTGGCAACTCACCAGTGCCTCAATCGGTGTTTACTAACACGGACACGGGTGTCTAAATACACTGTTATTATTTATTTGTATCAATTATTTGTAACTAGTTTTAAGCCAAAATGTTTATCACCTTGTAATTAGTTTTAAATTCATCTCATCTTCATGACTCTCTATCTTTCAGCCCGGGAGCATGTACGGGCTGCAGCACGTACATTTTTGTGGCGTCGGCAGTTTACGCTATAACGCTACAATAATGCATTTTGCGCCAGTGCGCTAATTGAGCCCAGTAATACCGGTCACGCGTGCTCTCAGTATCATTTCCCATCTATCATTGAATTAGATTTAGTTGGGTCTATCAATAAAATATCGATTATCAACTTCCCGGTATTGACTATCATTTATTATCACATACTATCAACCGACCACGTGCGGGTCCCATCAAAGCCCAGACATATTTTCGTAAGTCACATTGAGGGATAAACTTATCAGGTAGTGAAACAAAGTCTCCTATATATCGTTATACAACAGAAGAGAAGAGAATGTAAAACGAAGAAAAGGAAAACGAGAAGAGAAGCTTTTTTAAGCTAAGTCACATTTGGTTGCATCACCACTTACCATCAGGTGAGAGAGTAGTCAAGCACTGACCTATAATAGTAAAAATATAACAGGCTCGATGCTTCAATACAAATGTAAATTTTAAAAAGGGAAAAATAAAATTTACACTATATAAATCAATAATTTTCGAATTTGTCCTGTAATTGTGATGCGAGTATTCACTTCTTTCCAAATTAATATAATTCTAGAATCTAGATCAACGAAACGTTACTTATTGGTGTAACGAGTCTCCATCCATCCATTACAGTCTTTAACAGTCCACTGCTGAACATAGTCCTCCCTCATAGACTGCTTCATAATGGAGAGATTTCGCCATAGTTGCCACGCATGGCAAGGGGGTTGGCAACCGCAGCTTTTTTACTTTGCGTTGTTATCAGGAAGATGCTGCTGGCAATATACTGTTTCATTTTTCCCCTGTCACGTCTTATGATATCGTCGGGAGTAGTGGATATTTTTAAACCCCACTATACGGGCGGGTATCAAAATATGTAACATATAAATGATTGTGCTTTAAAAAGTAAAGTGAAGTTACAGCCTTTATAGTTCCCCCTGGCGGGCACAGGCCTCCCCTCATTTCTGAGAGGGTTTTAGGGCAAGGAAGTGTCCGCCGCGCTGCCCCAATGCGTGTTGGCGAACTTCACATGTCTTCGAAATATTTTTTTTATTCCTCATTCGTCAGACATGTAGGTTTCCTCACGATGTTTTCATTCATCGGCGAGCACGTGGTAAATCAGCACTTAAAATTGTAACTAACAATTTCATTGGTGCCGGCGGGGATCGAACCCGGGTTACTCGCATTCTGTTATATTTACAGCGAGTGTTAACCATCTGAGCTACCACGGCTCAAATGATTGTGATTTATGGTGTGATGAATTTTTAATTAGTATTTGATATTAATTTGATACTCTACTAGCACATGAGAAAAATTATGACAAAGACGGGCCAGTTAATAGCAAAGTTATTACATCATTTTCAAGTACGGAACTCTAAAAAATCCACCAAATTGGTTAACCTACCTCGGATATAGCATTACATAACATAAATTTAAATGAATTCACTGACTGTAGAAGAAGCAAAGCGACAAGCAAGAAGAAGTAGCAAGGAAGATTTCAAGCAGTCAAGAAGATATGGCAGACTACACAGGTCGGGATTCTCCCTTTTTGAAATCGGTTACATATTAATCCTTGATATTCTAAAAATTTCACACGTCGAAAAACTACAATAATATATCAAAGATGTTTTATGAAAAAAATTAAAAAAATGTTTGTTGCGAAATGTAATATATGCACCTATGTAAAACCATACTTCGTACGTAGGTATACTCTTTAGTATCCATAGCAAAAACGGCCTTGCACTTGCGTACTACGAAGTAGTTCTCCATGATCTTGTCGGAGGTGAAAGTACGGTCTTGGTTCGCGGCTCATTCAAGTTCCGCAATATTTATCCATTACGTTTCCTCAAAGTAAAGTCGATTCTAGAACCTTAAAAATAAGGTTATGTTTAAAATACTTATATATTTTAATATAAGTTTTTAGTTTCTACTTTCGAAAGTGCAACTTTGCTCTTTCAATGTTTATAACGTTTTTATGACTAATATCAGTTAAGCATTCCAATATATTAATTATCTTGTTTGTATTAAAATCTATCGGTCAAGTTCGTATATATAAATGATAGAATATGTATTACATTATATTTTTATTTTTTATTTAAATTTATCAAGTCATTGACCTGTGTCTTAGAGTAACGTCAAAGGTTTATACGTTAAAACCTTCTCTTACTGCGATAGCCAATTCACCGATTTACAATGTGGCAACTATAGCAAAATCTTACCACAGTTTGTAGAGTCTGTGGTAGCTTAAGCCATCTAATACTTTATTCAAATTCAAACTTAAAAATTTAGATTCGATTAAGTCTTTTTTTGTTTAAATGCTCTTATGAAGTACATAATCTACAATATTTCGTTAAACAAGACCATCACGGTGAAGAACCGGCATGAAACTGTGGACAATTACAATTTATGATAAAACTAATACCTTCAATATTAATTCAAAAAATCAAAAATGTTAAATACGTATTAGCATATATATAAAGTCAATTTCAACAATGTACCTGGAGTCGAGAGAGTACCAACTGCAGAGTAAAAATAATTTCCACACATCATTAACATTTATTATATGACACTGACAAAATAATTAATGGCACAAGAACATAATCAAAAGGATTCTTTTTTGTTTTAAAAGGGATCCAGCCAACCAAGACATTAAGTATCGATGCATTTATTTTTCTTCGCGGTCAAATTCTTAACCAGAAAAAGGAAACGTGTTATGTGTATTTTTATAACAGTATTTGGTTAAATATCCAATTTATATTATAATGACTAGCAATTCTCGCGACTCCGTTCGCATAGAAACTTTGTTATTAATTTAATTGTTTTGAATGTTTATTACTTACGGGTTTGATTCGTACACATACAAATTATAATTAGGAGTACGTCTGTAAAATAGAAGTAACCATTTTATTATGGAGCTGAGTTGGTTACACAGAACACTTAATATTTCCGCTATTAGGTGTTCTGTGGTTGGTTATTTGCATGTGTCAAAGAAATAATTAATGGCGTTAGTTGATAATATTTTACTGTACTACTGTACTAACTCAAACATTGATAGTTTATATATGTTTTTACTTACATATACTTTTACTTTTTAAGTGCACTGCTGAGCATAGACCTTTTCAAGAATACTCTATCTAGCATGCATTCGTCAATAATCAGTATTATTTTATTTGCTTCCCACATTATAATAAAGGTGGGAAGCATTGGTGATAATGGGCCCCAATGGGTACAGTACTATATTAATGGCCTAATAACTACGAGCACTAGGGTTAAGTGCTCGTAGCCTAATAAGTACAGTCACAATCTACATACCTCCAATAATTGTTCTGTGAACACTCTTTAATTTTGAATAAAATTACATATACGGATTCTATATCGTTTAATTTACCTATTTTGACTTATTTTTTATATTAAACTTAGTTATACGTGGTAGAGTCACGCTGCAGCTATATTATGGTTGTAACATCAATGGGTCGGCTCGACCGGGGAAGGACCACGCTCTCACAGAGTACCATCGTAAATTAGCAGTTTAATGTTGCTGTGTTTCGTATAGTGAGTTTAGAGAACCGGATACCCGTTTTACTGGAATCAAGGCATTCTATCCAAGTCCTCAAGGGTGACAACGCATCTGTATTTTGATTCTTAATCGAGGTCAAATGTCGATGTCTATGGGCCACAGCATCCACTTACCAGGTGGACTGTGTGCTCGTTTGTCACCCTAATCCTATAAACAAAAAAATTAAAAAAATATATCTAGCGTGGATCAGACCGAAAATTAATATTAAAAAACTGAAGTTAGCCGGGCTAACTATGATATTGGGACGTCAAACATCTCAGTCCCCCCTAGAGCTGTAAAGCACCCAAAACGTCGGGAATTAAAAATAAGTTAAAATAAGTGAATTAAACGCGATAGAATCTGTATATATAGTTTTATTCAAGTGTTCGCGTAAATTAAAGAAATCATTCTTTAATTTTTTTATTCCTTACAAACAATCAAATTCAAATGCTGAACTTTGGTCTTTAACTTGCACTTTAGTCCGCCACGCTGCTCCAGTGCGTGTCGGCTGATTTCTCATGTCTTTAAAATATTTTATTTCTCAGCTAATTAACTTTACTAAATGCGCGACGTAGGCATCGACATAGTCTACTTTCATCTTTACCGTCAGATTACCACAGTCCACTAGTACATAGTAAAGAGTATTTACCAAAATCGCCACAATTAACAGGTTAGTTGGTGATCTCCAGTCCAGTACAAGATGTGTCGCTTTGACGTTGTTTCCCGTCGCCAGTCTGGGTATTTCACGACTGGCATACATGAGATCCAAGACATACACAGAAACACGCAGACAATCACGAACAGACATGGAGAGACTCGGACAGACACACCTTAAGGTAAATAGCTAGTATAATTATGTAAATTGTAACGATTTCGATAAAAATCTTAAGATCTATTTGTCCGTTAATGATAATAATATAATGGAATAGATACTTTTCTATAGCACTCTTGTGAGTGTTTTGAGAAACTTTTAATGTCCTCTACGCGCAAATAAAATATAACTTATGCCGACGCCCGTGGGAAAATTACGTATAGTACCCGATATTATGTTTCTCAAATTAAAGCTGAAGATTCCTGAGTGCACTACTAAACACTCCATCCATTGTATGCTTTAACTTCTGGACGCATATTTTGTATGTATTCAAACTGCTTAAGCGATATATATTAATTTTTTTGTACTTCAGGGTTCCATATAAATGAAGAAAAATATTCTTTGATACAATGAGTCTCGACTTCAGAAGATTTCGATAGATTATATTTATTATTTAAAGTATATTATTATATTAACATCATTAAATACTAAAATCAACAGTTTGAAATAAATTACAACGTATTAATATTATATACATCTGATGGCGGCAAATTATAGAATTTCATCTCATGGCTGTCGTAAAAAGCGATTTATGGAAAGACGACTTAGGTTGCTTTTGTGGCTTTTATTAGATAGCGGTATAGCCATATCTTATTACATTATACCACATTGGTTGTGGTTTTATCTTATTAGAAAGAATGGTATAGTAACCTGTTAAAAGGAATAAACAAACAGATATTCCGATCATCAAACAGATTTCATTATGTGTCAAGAACCTATGCGAGCGCGCATAAAATAACTTTTGTTTTAATACAGAACTCTGATAAGACGTTTAACTCTGAAACACATGACCACTCTCTCAAAAGAAAGTAGTTGATGACTGAGATTACGGGTCCAGTGGATGGTCCCGGTCTAGACGTCGGATATGAACTTAGTGGATTGTATATCTTCCTCAATTCCCTACTTATAGGGTCGACACAGGTAAAATAAAACAGTTATTACTCATAACTGCTCTTAGGAAATTTGATAACTACTTTCACTTTAATTTTCCCTAATCCTTTTTCTTTCTTGATTATGATTAGTAACTGTAGCTTTTCCCGAACAAATTGCAACTCAATTGATTTTCTTAAATACTACCGAGCTAAACCTTAAAGTGAGTCAGGCGCATAAAGCCTCCCATCTCACGCATAATTTTTGTTATCACATTTCCAAACTTTGCATCATAACTTTATTTTCCATAAAAACACATAACAATTATATTTCTCAAAAAGAACAAATTTAAACACATCATACAATAAAACATTCACATTGTGTAAGGCATTAAATAAAATATAAGATATAATATCACTTTTCACGAACATTTTGTATCGTCATAGACTTTAAAAACTCTAAATACAACTTTTATTACATCTTATAACACTAAATAGTTTTCATAATACAGTCCCTATCAATAATATCACCTATCTTAAACAATTCAACAGTTTTATGCGAGAATTAAAACTTAAAACTGATCTTTTAACAAAACTTTAAGCAAAATTGCACCTGTAATGTGACAGTTGATATTTCCATTATCTCGTATCTTCTACGATTTTGTTTTAATACAGAATCTAGCAAAACCAATTACAATTTGCTATTATATTCACTTTGGAAAACTTTAAAAAATGGACAAAGATATAATTAATATCTTAATATTTTTGATACTATTTCTATAAAACGTTTCGTGCCTGTCCGTTTCTCTGCTGAGAACCTTTGCGAGGTATCACATTTATCCCTGCACGACCCTCGGGACTATATAAGAGGCTCTTGCCATCCCTTTCTAACATTTGTACCCGTCCCTGTCTAAACATATATGTACACCTTTTCAGTCTAGCATTCAATTTCAATCATAACTTAAATAATTAGTGCTTAAAAGCCACAAAATATTTTTAATTCTCTATTCTTAATTTTACGATTACGTAGATTACAATTACGTAGCTGATTACTACGTAATGCACGACTCTAAGTTAATACAATAACATTCCTTTATCCTTTTTTGCTCAGAAATTAGCATTTAATAAAATTAATTATTTTTGACATTTAATCTATAAGAAACATTGAAAGATTTAATGATATGATTTATCTCGCATCGCCAACATTATGTCCAGGAAAAGGTTACAAAAGAGCACAAAGTAATGTAAATGAACACCTTGGCCCATAGACACTAATATTTATTATCAATTACGGCACATAATCTTCATCATTATTACTGCCTACAGCAACGGAGTAAAATAAGTTTGGCAACTTGCCACTTCTTACGATTTCAATGTTGGTGTCTTCAAGAAAAGAGTAAGTAGGTATATTTTTAACTTAAGTCCGTACATATGATTTATACATGCGATTGTTTTATCTTCTAAAGTGAAACTTCAGCTTCATTTTTGTGAAATTGGATACACACGTGTAATTCGGTACGCAATTATTGCGAAACAAGTACAAGTCTGTGAAATTAAGTGGAGTGATGTTTAGTTATTTGAATCACTATTTAAAATTAGGAGGAATAATATTCACGCATCTAATCAAGCAAGATAATAATTGTAAAACGCTTTGTTTCCTGTTCTCGTTACTTACTATATGAAATATAGCTACGTTGTGCTTCTTTACGAGCAGACCTATTCGTACTTTATTTTACGTGGCAAAACGATGCTGCAGCTATATTATAATTATAGCACGAATGCGTCGACTCAGGAGATAGAACGCACCTGCACTTTAATTCTTATTCGAGGTTATATGTAGATGTCTAAGGATTATGGAGTTCATTTTCCATTAGATGGTCCTACGAGCTCGTTTGTCATCCTTATTATATAAAAATAACGCTGCAGCATGGTGTCACCAAGTAAAACATAGTAAACAACCTTTCCTAATAAGGAGTTGTTCTAAGCATATAACACCCTCTTATCGAATCCCGCCGTACAACTGTGCGCGTAGTTCAATAATAGTGAGCTAGTGTAACTACATGCTAAGATGCGTTCGATCTTAGACCCGTTAAGGTGAAAACGCACCTTTAGCGATCTTTGTTTGGAGAAAGCTTGAAGTGTCCATAGACTGCAGAGATTGTTCACCCTACGTAGAATATAAGAGTCTTTTAATGCAGTGTTTTAAAAACAAAAACAAAATGGTTATGTTATAAAACCATTATTGCTAACATTTTCAAAACGTAAATACTTTAATAACATATAATTTCAAGATTAAGCAAAATGTAAAACAAATACTTACGTAACAGATTTAAAGTGCATCGACAACATTCTTATTTTTTTAATATAATTACAATATCTTGCAATATACTGCACAATGAAAAATCGCTAATTGTTTCTATTGCACAAGAAGCAGAATATCAAATAGCTTTCTTTGCATTTAAACGTTCGCCAGCTATTCATTGTTCCAATAAATTTTAATGTTGCAATTTGTTTTTGTGACTATGATATGATCTGGTATCAGACTACTTGGCTATTACGCCGCAAAATGTAGGTTCAAATCTCAGCCAGCGCCAACATTTGCGCAAAACCACAATTTGTTGGTTTTCATGTCTATTTCACGACGTACTGCGAACTAATAATATAATCGCTAAATAAAGGACACTCGCTTAACTTAATAAACGTGCAAAGTGTAACGCTTATGCGATAAGATAAGAGGTGGTTAGATTGCAGTCTCAAAGACACGGTGTAATTTATAATACCACAATACCATCAAATCCGAAAAGTACCAATTTATGTTGTTATAAAAATCGCTTATTGGATTCCTTCACTCTCATAGTCCGACATAGTTATAGAGGGACACGACCAGAGAGAGTACAGGCGCAGGACCAACGGCTTTACTCAAAAAATGTTTTTTTTTTGGCTCGACCGGGATTCGAACCCGACACCTCACGATCGGTAGTCGCACTAATACAACCATTGCACCAACGAGGTAGTCAAATATATTGAACATTATTATTTAATCATATATTTACACCGCCCAATATTTTTCTGTCTACTCAGAATTGACTGGCAGAGAATGCCATGGAGCAAGTTAGTACCTTTTTTAGGGTTCTGTAGTCAACTAGGAACCCTTATAGTTTCGCCATGTCTGTCTGTCCGTCTGTCCGTCCTCGCTTAATCTCTGTGACCGTTAGCACTAGAAAGCTGAAATTTGGTACCAATATGTGTATCAATCACGCCGACAAAGTAGTAAAATAAAAATTGGAAAAAAATGTTTTATTAGGGTAGCCCCCCTATATGTAAAGTGGGAAGTGATTTTTTTTAATTTCAACCCTAACGTGTGATATATTGTTGGAAAGGTATTTAAAAATGAATAGGGGTTTACTAAAATCATTTTTGATAATATCAATAATTTCGGAAATAATCGCTCCAAAAGTAAAAAACAATGTGTCCCCCCCCCCCTCTAACTTTTGAACCATAAGTTTAGAAAATATGAAAAAAATCTGAAAAGTAGGACTTTATAAGGACTTTCTAGGAAAATCATTTTGAACTTGGATGGAAACAACAGTACCCACTACTGGGAGCAGTCGCAGGAGCGCGGAGCGCTGCTGGAGCGCGAACATAATGGATACCCACCTTTAAGGTTGCCCTAGTCGATGGCACGAACTAAGTGGTGGGCGGGGTAAAAATGCATGCTATCTCAACCGACATTACGTGCGAAAGGGATAGACGCTGTGATGAGCAGTAAGAAGCTAGTGCGCACACACACGCACTCCTGAGTGACGCAAAGCCACGGCGTCATCGCGTATAATTATAATTATACCTACCTATGCGGTTCATGTTTGAATGATAACATAAACTCAAAAGGCAATTCCGAGCTCCGTGACGCAGTAGCTTAGCAATGAGTGGCTGCGCTTGGGGCTGCGGGTTCGAATCCCGCATGGAACAAATATTTGTATGGTCTACAAATAGTTGTTCCGGGTCTGGATGTTTGTCCTTGTGTAATTTATGTTTGTAAACTGCCTCAACGATACAGGAAAAAATCCTATTGTGGGGGTAACGTATTTTAAAAAGGGAAAAGAGAGAAGAAACAAATTGGTGTCATTAGAACTTACGATCTGCTGTGTGAAACGTAATTATTATGAACCCAATTTGGTTGTTATTATGAAAGTTCTTATGTGAACTTAGGTGGGTGTTATTATATACTAATAATTTCATTGATTTGTTTTTACCTAATTTTTAACCGACTTCGAAAAAAGGAGGCGGTTCTCAATTCGTTGGTTTTATGTATGTTCTAAAAATATACTTTCCAGATGATCCCACGGTAATCGATAATGGTCAGGTCAGGATCTGATGAAGCGATCTTGGAGAAATCGACGGAACTCTTCAATAAATGACAGCAAATCAACCGCGATTGCTGCTATAGCGTATCTATGCATTCTTTACGCAACCACACAGTATAATATCACGCCTGTACCTACTAAAGGGACATAACTCTCAACTAAAAATGGTAACATAAAAAACTTTTTTTTTTTGAAAAAAAAATGTAACCGACTTCTAACACAAACATAATTATTTTACACTTTTTTCTGTTTTCTTTATGTTTTCGTATTTTATTGTAGGTTATGTAAATATTACTGTAGGTACTATTTATTTTAAATAGGTATTTATTACCATAGCTAGTTAGCTATAATAGCACACAGGCAACTCCCCGAAGTATATGCAAGCCAGTGTCAGGACAACTGCTTTTTCAACTGCGCGATTTTGATGTGAGTGGGGCTTTTATGTAGGTTAATTAAATAAATAAAAAATGTTAGTTTGTAAATTGTTTATTGATTGTTTGTGTTCAATAGCGGTTTGCAATATTCTCCTAGTACTTAGAAAGTTATCAACAATAGGCATTGTGTCACTGCAGGGACAATTACATAAGTCTATCAAAATGGTAACGTATCTAAACGGAATACTAACAGCACAGACTTCCTTACAGAAGTCCAAAGAACACGTCTAGACAAGGTAAGTAATTAGAAGAAAACTACAACTTGAGATTGATTGTAAATCAAATTCACAGTACAGACACAATTAGCGAAATATAAATAAAAATTTGATTTATTTTATGATAGATAACGCTAGTTGAAAACTAAACACTGTATGGGAATGACATCACTGAACGAGTCGGGTGGTCAGTCCAAACAAATAAAAGGCGCGATTGTAGAAAGAGATTCGTTACGTAACGTTTGTAGGCTAGGGGGCTCGGCCTGTTTATGCTATTGATAACGAAGGCTATAAAATATGTACAACTTAGAAACTAAATCCTATTCTCCTATATGTACTTAATCTGTATTCATAACCCAATATCTGAGGTAGGTTTATGCGCTCCTTAGTTTTTATATAGTTCGTATTATTCTGTAATAAATTAAATCCATTGATATTATAAGAAATTAATTATAATATCATTGATTAAATCTAATTCAAAATATACTATAATACCATAGCAAAGCTACTATTTTATTTAGTAGTAGGTTATATAGTAGTACTTATAGTAAATTATATGTAAAAATATGAGTATGTCTGAGGTAAGGTTAAATATTATAAACAAATATTTGCCAAGTGCGAATCGGACTTCCGAGCTACTACATATTATTACTATCTATCAAAAAAAGCCAAAAATACACGTTTCTTTTTCTAGTAGGAAACCCTTTAATTTCAAATTTATTTTTACTATTTGTTGTTATAGCGGCAACAGAAATACACGTTCTGTGAAAATTACAACCATCTACCAGGTGGTTATATTCTGTATGCCAGTTACGGATCATGAGATGCAGCCCGCAGGCAGACAGCGGAGGTTACCCTTGGGGTACGGAATCTCTTTATGGTTCTTTCTTCAAAGGACCATATTAGCCACCTGCCTGGTTCTCGTTTGACATGACCAATGTACTGGACTGACCTCTCAGAGTTTGTTTCGGCAGATCGGGTGTTTCTTCTCAGTTTCATGTTTTTGTTGTGTTAAAGTGTTTTAAAATTATTATTGTTCTTAGATTACTTACATAAATTACATTAGGTATATTAGGATATGAGGCTCTTATATGTAAGCACGATTATCGAAAATCTAAAAATTACCTATTCTAATTAAATTTATAGATAATTTTAAGATTTTCGACAATCGATAATTGAGATGTTTTCGTTAGTTGGCAAATTAAAGTAGTTAAGTACCTAATGTACTATCGAAAGTTCATTATTATGTACCTACCTGTTTTCAATTTTAACTATCATACATGTGCTTTAACAAACTTATGGGTACATTTTACCAGCTATATTCATCCCGGTTTTAACCTTCAGCAAGTGGACACGAACAAAAGGAAGCAATTATTCTAAATAAAGACGTAGATATGTATAAATAGATAGCAGCCGCTAACCTAGTGAGCATGTGTGAGTGCGCGCTGCGCCTCCCCTCCGTCCGCCCCACTGATCGGGGAAACAATTTGTAGCGAAAGGCAAGATGTTTTATAACAAAAGCGGGCGCGCGAAATTTTATAAACAGACCTTTGGTAGTCTGGATGTCATGAAAAATCTATTGAATGTATCTGTTTAAAATAAAATTATTTGCATTTTTGAATAACTAATCTATCCCTGTATGGTAACTGTTTTGCAATTTTCGTTCTTCTTATCGTATTTATTTCCGCCCAAAGATGTGTTAAAAATAGTGTGGAAATTCGGAATTTTCGACGCTTATTACTTTTAAACATAATCTTTTTCTACTTTTTTGTTTCCATACAGGGCTAGATAATGATAAGACAAATTGAAATCATTTTTTATTTTGTACCTACACCATCAAACAGTGGAGTTATCGCCAGACTACGTTTGTATGGAAGAACGAGCGACTAGTGTACCCTTAAACTCATAAGTGGGAACACTTATTGTGACGGACGGGAAACTTCGGAACCCTACACTGAGCGTTGCCCGATACGCTCTTGGCCGGTTTTTTTAAATAACATACATACATAAACACTCACGCCTGTCACCCAGAGAGATAGGCAGAGATTAAAGACTTCCATTTGGCACCCATTTTGGCCTCTCTCGCCTCCTCTACATTCATAAACTTACGCATACATGCTCGTCGGTTAATATACTACTACTAATTTGGCCCAATATCGACAATTTGTTCGATAAACTTTCGCCTAGGACGTCCCTTTTCGGCATTGCTGTTCACCTCTGCGACATAAATTTGCTTTGTCACCCTTTCCTCATTCATTCTTTCTACATGATCAAACCATCGAAGCATTCCTTTCTTAATCCTGGTCACAACATCATCTTGCAACTTGTTTTAATGAAGTAAATACTCAAATAGTCAGTAAGTAAGTAGTGTCATACAAAAAAGTCAACCTGTTCAGCACTTCTATAAGTTACTAGACTTTCACAAGTCTTTCATGTCGTGTATTGTCATAAGCACGAGTTTTATTATGAAGTTATGGGAATTTAAAAAATATATAAATAACGAGAAGTAATGTACTGATTACCGTGAAACTACTTTAATCGATATTGTAGAAGTTATTTAAGGAAATTAAGGTAATATAGTCTACGAATATATAATATTCGTAACGGAAATCATTAGCCTTTACGTCATAGGTCGTGACATTCTACTTTTATGTAAGTAAAATAAAAGCGGTTTAAGTCCATGTTATAGTATTTTGATAAGCAAAATTAGTCGAATGATTTTGGAATTAGGATACATACAGTCTATGAAACAAGTGATGAGTTCGAACCCGTTAATTGAAAAATTGTAATAGTATTATAAACGTAATGGTTAACAAATAAATAAAAAGATAAAGGTTGCTAATTTATCGGGAAATACATAATGCGTCGAATATGAAAACAACGATAAAACAATTTAAGAATGTTCATCTCTTTTTAAAATTTGTTGATCATATAAACCATACCAGTTTAAGTACCTAACAATAGAAGCAGAATTATTTAAAGACATTAAATTCAATAGATTTCATAAGCTTCGGAACTATACATATATTTTGTAGCTGTTAAATAGATCCCAATTTATATGTAATTGTTGAGCAAGGGTGAAAAACAAGCGTACAGTCCACCTGTTAGTGCATGTTTAAATGCATTTTGTGCCAGTAAACAACAACTATCTTCGACTAAAAATTTAAATTGGATGAGTTACGTCAATATGGAATTCCTCATTTCCAGAAAGAGAGGCTGTGGTTCCTCTACACTCACTATGCAAAACAGTTGGTCACTTTAACCTGATTGTTTCACGACCATAATAAAGCTGCAATGTAACTTTAACAATTAGGCGCCGTACAAGGTTTTTTTACGTTTCCATAATAGAAATCTTTGTATTAAAATATATCTTTACTTCATCAGAAAGTAATTTAAATCAATTAAGCAATTCTATAGACACAAATGAACTGATTTGTATAACTTCCTAATCTAAACTGGTTATTTTTTTAAATCAATAGCCGGTTCATGATAAAATTATACAGGCCGTACCTAAACTTAAGTTGCCTCCTTGGTCTAGTCTCCTATCGTTTGACTTTTTCGTTAATCTAGTGACCGGGAGCGCGACTGCTAATCATGAAGTCTTGAGTTCGAATCACGGATCGGGACAAAATCATTTATTGAGTTTTTCTGTCGATAAAAAGTCGGAGTCGGAAAATTGTCGGTGATCCACTCCCGTGCTCCGGAAAGCTCGTAAACCATTGATCCTCTACGCCTGATCTTTCTCCAGTCGTGTCGAATTACCTTCCCGTTGGACTATGAGAGTTAGTATAAATTTTATTATATATCAAATCTGGCAAAAATTAAAATAAAAACTTTGTCATTTAGTTATATATGTGATGCCAGCATATTTTTGAAAATAGTAGAAGTCAACGCCCGATATCTTTTCGAAAAATATGAAGTGTCAAAATCACCTGACAGTTTTAAAGCAATGACTTTATCAAATTTTATTGTTATCTATACTTACTTCTTGACTTACTTTTTTACTATTATGAGACTTTGCTCGACCTCTGCCACACCTGATGGTAAGTGGAAGAAAAAATATCTATATTCTAAAAGAATGGAAGAATGAATAATGGAAAGATAGTTGTTATTGTCAGATTTGCGACTCGATTAACACCAAGCTTAAAAATAATCTTTGTGATCACAGTACCTAATATAACACAATGAAGTTACATTGCTTTTTTTCTTATTTTTGCCAGAACTGTTAAAATTTGGTACCCGCTTCACGTTGATTTTGGAACACTCCGTATAATGTCTATGACTGTCTTGTTCGTAGTTCACGGCTATTACTTGAACACTTATTAAATATATAAAACATCATACTTGATCTATTTGCTTACAGAGCTAAAAACCAATTCAACAATAAAAATAGACGAATATTTTCATAAATTAAATAAACACTTAATCTAAGTAACTTAGTGCTGTGGTCATGCGTTGGATAGGTGATAACCGATAAATTTTAATTATAGCTTGGGTGCTGACACGTTTACATAAGACAGGAAAACCATCGTACAAAACTTATATGTCCTATCAATTTGCACTAACGCAGCATCAAGAACTCTTTCCTGTTTGATTTAGTGCATATAACAATGTTTGACCAGTACCTGAATTTAAGTATCAAAATATATATGATATTTAAAGTTTCCACGGCATTGGCGATAATTTCATTGATTTACTGTGATGAGGAACCAAATATATTATATTATGTATAATGGCTGACAACAATCGCCGGAGAGGCAAATTACAATAATAAGCCTCTCATTCTTCTACAGATATCCATTTACCAGGAGGGGGGGGGGGGGATACGATAGTCAAACACTGGCACATAGTAGTCAAAAAAGTAGTCATGACAATATTCTCCAAGCTGATAGGCCAGATATCAACTGCGCAGAAGATGTTATAGTGGAATAAGTGTAACAAAAACACCGAAAATGTCCCTCGTCTTTACCTACCCATGGCTGATGTAAACTTTTTTTAATAAAGCTGCAGTGATAAATAATAATACCATAACACCATACATAAAATACCGGCGTAAAATAGCAGCTTGATGCTGCTGTGTTTCGCATAGTGAGTGTAGAGAACCGGAGAAACGTGTTTTACTGGAATCGAGGCATTCCATCTCAGTCTTCAGGGGTGACAACTCATCTGTATTTTGATTCTTAATAGAGGTTAAATTTAGATGTCTATGGGCCACGGCATCAACTTACCATCAGGTGGATTGTGCGCCCGTTTGACACACTAATTCTATAAAAAAAGCATTAAACGAAGTTAATGTTAAGCTGATGGTTGGCAACTTGTAACAATGGTGCGTTGTCCCCTTTGAAGACTAAAATGAAATGCCTCATAACCTATAATTATACTGACGGTCTATGCTCTTCAAACTATAACACTAATTTGACGGCAAAAATAGATAAGAAATGGTTCCTACTCAGAAGTATTCCTAGCCAAAAACACCTAGTAAATTGTTATAATTTTACTATAAGATCGGATGCTGCCTGTAAGCTGTGTAAAAATGCGGAGTCATTTACAATAGTATTTGCAAAAATGTTGGCTCCAACTGAGATTCGAATCCAAAACCTTCAGTATAGTAGCAAGGTCTATGTCCATTAAGACCACCAGTCATCACTTACAGTATGGTTTACCAACCATACTGTAAATGAAACCATACTATAAGTGATGTTTGGTTGGCTGTAGACAGCTATACCTTATACCTATCGTTATAAAAATAAGGCCAAACCAACCAACCTTGCAAGTAATAATACAAATGTTTTTACCACATTGCCAGATTGTGAATTGTAACTAAGCTAGCGTAGTTATTCTAGTATTTTAATTTAAAAAATAAACAATTTATTCAACCATGTATAATTGTGCAGACTTGCTGCGGTGTTGACAATTCGGTTTCGGTCAATTCGGTGTTGACAAGTTGGTATGTCAAAAATTGCAATGACAATATATTATGTGTTCATAATTCTATAAAGCAAATACAATCTAAACATGTAATAAAAATGTTAATTGCAGGTGTCTAAAAATCACCTCTAGGGTTGGATAAATAGGGGATGACATTTTTAATGTAACACGCAAATGTGGTTATATTGAGGTTGCGATATTGCTTAGTCCACTCATAATTTACAAAAATCATTTAAAAAGTAAAAATCGATTCCAGAGAATGAAAATGAGTTAAATAATTTATAAAACAATTCAAATTGATTATCAAGTCGGTGCTAAGGCATAGAGTATCAAATAATTGAAGCACCGACTTCAAAAAATAATGCGGCAAATAGGATGTAAGTGATACTAGTTTTTAATGTTAATAATAACCTTACATAACATTTATATAATATATGAGGAAGAAACTGTGGAACTTAACAAACTCAAGGCAAGAATAATTAGATTTTAATGCATAATTAATGATTTTTTGTTACTTTAATTCCATGACGATGTGATTGTTTTTATTAAGTACAAAAATATTTTATAATACAGAAGTTTAATCGTATCCAACTGCTATGAATATACAACATTTTTAAAGTGTTTATAATGTAAAGTAAAAAAAAAAACTTGTACATTTTATTCAAGCTACGGACTCTGTTACAGTGTAATCACAGCTTTTATTATACTTCCTACAAGCAAATTTTACCTGATTTATTTTTCTACAGAAGAGCCTTAGCATATATTAACTTAATAAAATAGTACTGCCGGCGCTAAAAAGACCAAACAGGTTCAAACGCTTCCGTTAAAACGGTACTGTTATGGTGATATTTTATACTCATAGTACAAGAGCCAGTCTCTACTCCCCTGTGAACTTTCACTTAGATTCGTTGTAACGTAATTATAAGCTGTAAATTCTCAATGGTTCTACAGGAAATATGCTAAATTTTTGGGTCACAGGTTTGCAGTAGGTTACTTAAAGACTGGAAAATATTATAATATAAAGGGTTGTTCGTGTAGAATGTACAGACAAACGATTCAATAGAGTTTTCATCTGACTGCGGCGGAGCCCAAAAGATGACAATGCGTTTGTGTGATCTGAATGTATGTAAGTCCGTTTCTGTGCCCGCTTGTATTCCATTTATTCTTCGGATTTCGATATAAGTTTACTTAAAATAAAATAAATTATATATATATATATATATATATATATATATATATATATATATATATATATATATATATATATATATATATATATGCCTAAGAGTTAATACTTATAGTGGAATTCTTTATGAAAAATTTACGAGGACAAAAATAAGGAAGAACTTATATTGTGGTCCTCTCTTTTTATCGCTAGATACAATACATAGATATTAGGGTCCCAACTACATTTTAACAACCTTTAAAAACAAAAGTTGCGTTACTAAAATAAAACACTCATTTTCTTTAACTAAGTAATAGATGAAATTCGTATAAGATACTAAAATTATCACTTTCTTAATGTATTTTCTTTTTTTTTTTTGCTCATCTATACTAACAAACCTAAACTACTCAAATTAATTTACACTAAAGGACACTATTGCTGTCAGCTTTGTTACCTTTATAGCTCCATTTATTTTGGGACCTTAGAGTAATTAAATAGTTTGCGCGTTTACCGTTAAAAAGAACCCCTTTGTCGTATCTCCTTAGCTACAAGGCATTCCCTTTGTTGCCTCAGCCAGTGTAGGAATCCTCGACGTCGACATATTGAGTGACGTGCAGATTAGTAGTCACTTGGAAGAGAAAGCCAAATTGGCCTCTAAAAAGCTTGGTGTGCTCAGCAGAGCGGTACAGTATTTCATGCCGGCACACCGCCTGCAACTTTACAAGACGCAGGTTCGGCTGCACATGGAATAATGTTCCTATCTCTGGGCTGGGGCTTCCCAGTCCTTCCATTTGATCGCATCCAACGCAAAGCCGTTCGAATCGTCGGCAACCGAAATGTTTCTGACCGGCTTGACTCACTGGCACTGTGAAGAGATGTTGCATATCTTTACGTATTTTATCGCATTTACCACGGTGAGTGCTCTGAGGAATTGTTCGAACTAATTCCAGCCTTACACTTTCACCATCGCACATCAGGACAAAACTCACGATACCATCCATACCATCTGCATGAATGGCGGTCCATCACTGTGCGAAATAAGGAAGTTTAAAGGAAGTTTTCTTCCTCGCACAACTTCCTCGTGAAATCGATTATCACCAGAGATTTGTCCGGACCGATACGACTTAGGGACCTTCAATAAAAGAGCCTACTCCTATGTTAAAGGTCGGCAACGCATCTGCAATTACCCTGGTGTTACAATTGTTCATGACCGGCGGAACCCATTTATCAAGTGAGCCGTATGCTCGTTTGCCCCCTCTCCTATAAAAAAACTGATTTATGCATAAAGAGGCCTAAAATTCTACATAAATTGAGTCTCTATACCTATTTAAATTTTCTATCAAAATTTTTAAATAAGGCAAAAGAGTAATGATTTCTTAAATTTACGCGAACACTACACATTGAATAAAACTATTATTTACGGATTTTATCGCGTTTAATTACATTAATTTATTGTTATTATTATCCCGACGTTTCGGGTGCTTTACAGCGCCCATGGTCACGGGGGGGACTGAGATGTTTAACGTCCCAATGTCATAGTTAGTCCGGCTACCTTCAGTTTTTTAATATTAATTTTTGATCCGATTTACGCAAAACGAGCTTACAGTATCATGAAGTCTTGCAGTGGTATGCTTGGGTTTGGGTTTAATTTTGTTAATTATAGGATCCCAAGCAGATGGTAGCACCCAACCATCTTCTCTATTGAAATTTGGATGTTTTTTAATTTCAATAGCCTCGCGTATCATCCTTGGTAGGAATCGGTGTTCTTTTGCGAGAATTTGTGGTTTATCAAATCTAATGTAATGGTGGGGACGATCTTGAACATGTTCGCAGACTGCAGACTTCCCGGAACGTCGGTGCTTCACATCAGCTATATGTTCCTTCACGCGGGTTTTTATAGATCTCTTTGTTTGACCTATGTAAGAGAGACCACATTCACAATCTAGCTTGTACACACCTGCATCTTGTAGAGGAATATTACATTTGATGGATGGTAAAAATGCTACGGTGGTAATGGACGCGTCGGAAGATAATTTTAAAATACAACAACTTTTATCGGACGAAAGTACATATAAAAAGGTCAAAACAGACCCTACAACTAACACGCTTAAAACAACTAGCGATTTAATAAAGAAATACTCCGAAAAATTAAATCTCGACGTGAATTCGCTAATACCATCATGTGCCAAACCACCGAGGTTGTATGGGTTACCGAAGATACACAAACCAAACGCTCCACTACATCCCATAGTGAGCCAGATCGATTCACCAACTTATAAGCTGGCACAATACTTAGCAAAAATACTATCACCACTGAGAGGACATACCAGAGCACACACAAAGGATTCATACCATTTTGTGAGTGAGATAAAAGACCTACATCTCGCTAACAATGAAACTATGGTCAGTTTTGATGTTCAGTCACTATTTACATGCCTACCTATTGTGGACTGCATCTCAATTGTAACTAGGAAGCTAGAAGAAAATAACATGCCTCAAGAATATGCAATACTACTTGAACATTGCCTCACATCTGGCTATCTATTGTGGAAGGAGGAGTTCTACAAGCAAGTAGATGGTGTGGCGATGGGCTCACCTGTGTCTCCCATAGTCGCCGACATATTCATGGAGGACTTTGAGGAGAAAGCCCTACTTACTGCTCCTGTAAATCCAAGGTTCTACAAGCGGTACGTAGACGACACTTTCACAATTTTACCATCTGACAAAGTAACTGCATTTTTAGACCACCTTAACTCCATAAACTCTAAAATACAATTCACAATGGAGTTAGAGGCAAATAATTCTTTAGCTTTCCTAGATGTTTTAGTCATCCGAAATCCTGATAACACTATTGGTCACACTGTGTATAGGAAAAAGACCCATACCAACCGATATCTAAATGGTGAATCTCACCATCATCCTTCACAGTTAGCTACCGTGGGTAAATCTTTGTTTCAGAGAGCACGAGGGATCTGTGACAGAAAACATCTGGCTGCGGAGCTTCAGCATGTCAAGCAAGTATTGCAAGACAACAAGCTTCGGGTCCCGCGCCTACGTAACAGTGAACGAGTGAAGCCGGCCACAGTCGAGCGCGCGCCTGCTCTACTACCATATGTTAGAGGAGTCACGGACAAGATTGGCTACATCTTGAAGCGAGCGTCCATTAAGACATACTACAAGCTGCTGAAGAAGATTAGTCAATTTTTACCATCCATCAAATGTAATATTCCTCTACAAGATGCAGGTGTGTACAAGCTAGATTGTGAACGTGGTCTCTCTTACATAGGTCAAACAAAGAGATCTATAAAAACCCGCGTGAAGGAACATATAGCTGATGTGAAGCACCGACGCTCCGGGAAGTCTGCAGTCTGCGAACATGTTCAAGATCGTCCCCACCATTACATTAGATTTGATAAACCACAAATTCTCGCAAAAGAACACCGATTCCTACCAAGGATGATACGCGAGGCTATTGAAATTAAAAAACATCCAAATTTCAATAGAGAAGATGGTTGGGTGCTACCATCTGCTTGGGATCCTATAATTAACAAAATTAAACCCAAACCCAAGCATACCACTGCAAGACTTCATGATACTGTAAGCTCGTTTTGCGTAAATCAGATCAAAAATTAATATTAAAAAACTGAACGTCGAGTCGAACGACGTCCAACATCGCAGTCCCCCCCGTGACCATGGGCGCTGTAAAGCACCCGAAACGTCGGGATAATAATAACAATAAATTAATGTAATTAAACGCGATAAAATCCGTAAATAATAGTTTTATTCAAGGCAAAAGAGATTAATATATTTAAAATATTGCGTGTTAATCATGCGTAGAAAAAGAAATGTCAAGTGATCTTTGGACTCTTTTTACTATACCAAAAAAAATACGTATGTATGTAATTACAGAAAAAAAAATACTTAAACGGTATTATTCGTCCACGATCGTACTTGCTGATTTATTTGACAAATTTCATTCTAATTAAGTCATATTATGTATTGTGTTGTTTTGACGCGTAATATTCGACAGTTTTTTTTAAATGTAATTATTGTTAAATGAAATCTTTAAACGAAATATTAACGATGGCACGTTTTATAATATGATGCAAATCTCATTCTCCTCCTATAGAACCTGGCTCAGAATTCGTAAGCTTCCACCGGTGTGTTCGGTTTTATTATCTTAGAATTAAATTACATTATAACTGCAAGTAAACTGTGCTTAACATTATTTTAAAAATAACAAGTATTTTTTGTAAAAATGATACTGTTTTGTTTACATAATCGCGAAAACACATTTAAATATAATATCCATTTAAACTATGTGGTGACAATCTAATATCTACATTCTTCTTCATATTTTCGTTGAGTTTGTATACTTAAAAACGATAAAAAGAATTAGATGAAAGTATATCCACGGGCATAAAATAATTGAACTATCCGTATTTGCACAAATCACTTCCACAAACACTGCTTTGTTAATGAAAGAAAATGGCGAAGGCGTAAGAACAAAATTACTATGTTTAAGTTTATTTTCAATCACGTTTTACATATCAATATAATTGTGTCAATAATTCTGACTGCCTCTTTGGTCTAGTGCTTGCAGTAGTGTGACTGCTGATCATGAGGTCCTGGGTTCGAATCCCGGGGTGGGCCAAAAAATAAATTATTGAGTTTTTCTGTCAAGAAATTCTTTCAAAATTGTTCTCAGTAGCTGTCCGGAGTCAGGTACTTGGCGGTGTCTCACCCGCGTACAACTATATACATAATATATCAATATAATTATGTCAATAATTGTCATTGCCTCGTTGGTCTAGTGCTTGCAGTAGTGTGACTGCTGATGCCCCCCACAACAACAAATTGGTTAGAAACACATTTGGTGATAAAAACCGGATAATGGATATTCATAGTTTAAATATCGATTGGCATTATGCAGTATTACGTTTTTTTTTTTATAGAATAGGGTGACAAACGAGCACACAGTCCACCTGATGGTAAGTGGTTGCTGCGGCCCATAGACATCTACATCTATCTTCCACTGCAAATCAAAATGCAGATGCGTTGTCACCCATGAGGACTGAGATGGAATGCCTCATTTCCAGTAAAAAGGGTCTCCGGTTCTCTACACTCACCATACGAAATACAGCAGCATTAAGCTACTATTTCACGCTGGTATTCTGTGAGAGCGTGGTCCTTCCCCGGTCGAGCCCACCCATTCGTGCTACAACTATACTACTAATATAACTGCAGCATTGCTCTACCACGTAAAAAAGTTATTTCTTATTTACGAGCCAAATGAAGACTTTCATTTGGCCATTAATATAGAAAACAACAGTTGTACAGCCGCCTGTCGGAAGCTGAAACCCAAATCGACCAAGTGAACAACGTGATGACTGACATAAAGAAAACGCTGGACGACCTTAAACTTAGGGATGGAATCACAGCTTTCGTAGTATCTACAACACCTTCGCGACGTGGATTCAAAGTGCCGCCGTTCGACGGGACTTCTTCATGGTCGGCCTACAAAATCCAGTTCGAGGCTGCCATGAAGGCGAACGGAATGGAATAGAAGTCAGGCCATGACTGCTCTCACACTAGGCCCTTGCTACCAGGCCTTACCTGTTCTGGAAGCTCTCGGTAAGGAAGTAACTTACGAGCAGCTCCTTGAGGCATTGGAGGCGAGATATGGCGACGCTCACCTGGAACACGTCTTTCGTGCGCAGCTTAGAGATCGCGTGCAACGCTACAACGAAAACCTGCAGCAGTGGACCCTTAAGTTGAAAAAGCTGATTCGAAAAGCATACCGATCTGAACCTGCGCTCATTGAAGACAACCTGGTGCAGACATTCATCGACGGCATCCGCGACCTTGAAGTCAGAGCTGCTGTGAGGCTCAGGCACCACGATATGCTTAAGGACGCCTTGGCACATGCACTGGAGATGGAAGCCGTGCGGCAGGAATATCGTCCCATCGTGTCAGTAAGGATGCAGCAGCTGCAGTTCGCGACCGTAATAAGTGATACAGCCCTAGGTGCTATGGCTGTAGGGTAAAAGGGCCATCTTCGATCCAGCTGTCCTAAGCGAACTGTATATATCTATATATATTTATAAGTATATAAGTATATATACGAAAAGATTGGCCTTTTATTGTAGAAGCAATCAAAAAAATTAATGTTTGAATTTATTTTAGGACATGTAAAGTATATCTAGGATTAAAAAACTGAATATAAAACGTTTATATATATATATATATATATATATATATATATATATATATATATATATATATATATATATATATATTATATACTGTGAGCAAATACTACGCTTCTTCGGTACGTTAATATTTACTGCAGAGAGTAAAACCGAAGAATCTAGGAAGTCATTGACTATATTTAACAACACCATCATATCTAAGACGTACGTCTATTTTTAAGGACATTTTTCGATATTTGGATTGGAACGGACTTTATGATGTTTGCAGCCGGTAACAGAATCACGCTAACTCTTCAATATAACAGTAATAACAGTTCTTTATTCAAATATCTTATATACATTGCCTCAATTCTTTTAAGTTATTATTTATGCGTAAATAAATAACAGGGAGACGAAATACTACTTTCGTATTTCGCTGGTAGTTAGTCTTTTTTTTTTTTTTTACTATGACCATAAATTAACTATTAACGGATTATTTCCTTTACTTGTCCTAATCTTTGCTTGTTGATAAATGTCATGTTTTAGGTCAACGGGAAAAATACCTTACAATAGGTTTTGTGTGATGTGCAAGTATTAAAATAATATGTGACATAAAAATGTATCTTGAGATAGCGTTTAATTTAAAAATATGGTTTTTAGGCGTTAAAGGGACCGTAGACAAGTATTTTTTTATTTCAATTTTTCAACTTCTCCTTGAGAGAATAGGTCTTGACAGACGGACGTAAGGACAATAAAATTATCCACCATGGTTACCAAACAACCCAAAAATGACATTTTAACACAATGAAAATAACTTAATTAAGTACTTAATTCGTATTCTAGTGAGTCATAAACTACAATCTCAAGTGATCTTTGATTATATCCGACACTGTTCTGTCAGTGAAATCAGTTCTTTCAAAAGTATCTGTGTTAAGAAGACATCAACAAGCTTAACGATATATGTAACTGCTCTTTATCGACCTAAACATACCGGTGTGAGAACACATAATGCTACGAGAAATTGCTGACATTATTTATATTTAAAAAAGTGAGTATCTATGTTATACTGTATCCATCGGGTAATTACTTGAAAGTAGATTTTACTGAGTACGATCAGAAGGTCATTACGCCTCTTCTTTATTAATTAATTATACTTTGCCAATGGAATAAAATTTCCTATTTTATTCTTAAGTTAACAATGATCATTAGCGGTGTCATTGGTATTCTAAGATCAGTATACCAACAATTTATCATGTACTGTCTGTACCAAAACACAGAAGTTTGTTTCTATAGTGAAACTGTAACATTTAGTTTTGCTAACCGTTCATGAAACTACTGTCAATAATCAATATGTCACAGCCAATCTACATAATCCGGTATTGTATAGAATACCGAAGTAATTTCTAGGGAATACCTAAAACATTCAGGCATTGTATAAAATATAATTTATTTCATACTTTACCAGGGAATTCTATAACAACCAGAATAATTTAACCAGCAATGTATTGAATAGGAGATAACGGAAAATCGAGAGCGCAGTTCACAGTTTGTCTTAAGATACTAATTTATGAAAATGACGTCCCTAGTCAAGGCGTCATGCCTTGTCAAACCTAACCTAACCTACGAATTTTTTTAAAGTCTAGAAATACTTGAACATCCAGAAATCTTTTCAGTTGAGTTAGGTTTGAAGTAGATGTGCTGCGCTTCGTTCCCGCCACAGCCTCCGTGGTTATTTTTTTCTACCCCCCAGAAATACATGAGCACCCAGAAATCCTTATAGTTGTGTACACCCACACTCCCCCATCCCGCTTAATCCTCCTGCCGTAGTTTAAGAGTGGTAGAGCCACGCGGCTGCATTTGCTGTTGCACGTATGAAATGGCTCGAGCCGGGGAGTTCCCATGACCTTACAGAATATCAGCGTGAAGTGAATGCTCTGCTTCTATGTTTCGTCTGGTGAGTGCAGGTGGCCGGAGGCTGAATTCCCCCCCCCCCCCATCAAAATAGTAGCGGAATTGAATGTAAGACTACCCCAGGAGGCGACCAGCACCCCTGGAGAACCCCACGCGGAGCATCCACGATCAAGCTACTCCCCTCCTGAGCGTGGGTGCTCAGACTGCCCCGCGTATTCTGGAGGGAGGGGCGGCAAAATTCCACTTAAGACAATAACTGCTCGGGGCAAATTGAGCAACAAGACTAAGGCTCTGCCACGCTATCCGTGAATTTCTGCAATATCAGGGGACTTCACTCGAACCTAAACACCGTCCTCTACCATGTCGAGACGGCGATACGTCAGAGAGGACATCTGTTCTCGATACCTCGGCAGTCTTAAAGGTTCGGACCTGTCCATCCTATGGCAACGCGTAGACGGTGACGACCACCCGCTCGTCTACGGGTGTCTCTATAGGTCCCATAGCATTAACGCCGAAACAGACCGACTTTTCGACCACGTCCAAATGACTACATTTTTTTCGTTGCCACAGCAAATCGCCTCCGCAGAGATCGTGATCCTTGACCATTTTAACATCCATCACGCCGAATGGCTTGGTTCACGTTTAACCGATCATACGGGGAGATCTGTTCATGATTTTGCTTTGGCATATGATACGACACAACTGGTAACTTCGCATATGCGGATTCCAGATGTGGAGCCCACTCTCACTCCGCTTTCTTGCCAAACTATTCTAAATTTTTACCTGATTGACATTTAACTAAACTATTTGTTTGTAATTCCTTTATGTTACCTTTATAAATATTTTTGAGTCATATTTGACTGTAATTCTTAGTGAAGTTGATTTCCAGTAAAGAAAATATATTTTATTTGTCAACATTAATGTATACCTACTTTATCTGTGGTGTTACATACAACACTTACGAAAAGCATGTAATGGTAAACAATAGAGAACATATTTTATACCTGAACCCGCATTATATGGAATGACTAAGTCACAGCGGTGACACTCCCTGTACGTGAGAGCTTAAGCGCCGGTGACCTTGAGTCGAAGCGTGTAACGCTAGGGTTGATATTGAACCGAAATGGAATATTACAGACTTGTATCAAAGAAGACACATAGTAGGTATGTGTTATATATTATGTAAACTTATGTATTTGGGTAGTGAAAGATACGTACAATTATAAATCAACTTTTATTAAATGAGGAATATTAAAACTTCCGACAAAACCAAATATGCACGACAGTTAATGGTAATCTTAAATAATTAACCAACACTTATTTCAGTACGCAATAATCAATATTACCTACTATCCTTTAAAAATAATTTTATCTTATATATTTTTGAATTTTTCGATTAATTTTTTAATTCTCATTATTATTTCTAACAATTGTAAAAATTCGTAGCATGTATATTTTTTTTAGAAAATCCAAAGGTATGCAGGTTTCCTGGGACATGGCGGCCAACAAATTGTCCCCTATGTGTTGAGGAGATAAGTCGTTTCTATTTCTAATGAAATAATCCATAAATACAACAATGAACAAATACAAAAGCTCTTTATAGATATCTAAAATTTGACTCTCTAGTGGTATTTTTAATAGTGTATATGTAATGTAGTGTAATGTAATACAATAAAATTATTGGTGATATATTAGTTATTTTCATGGTATTTCCCCATAATTCTTGTTAAGATCATATCGACTTTCATTAAAATGAGTTCACATATTTTTAGGTATCATAAAATGTTATTAAAAACTAAACTAACAAAAAAAGGGCCCTTATTTTGTACAGTGGAATTTATTTTAATTCTAATCACTTAAAATCACTTTCAGTAATACTTATACATATACTATAATATCATTTATTTAATACATACACTATAATCCTATCCTATACTATTAAACGAGCAATTCTTGTATATAAATATATATATATATATATATATATATATATATATATATATATATATATATATATATATATATATATATATATATATATATATATATAATCAGGATCTCGGAAACGGCTCCAACGATTTTCATAAAATTTAGTGTCCAGGGAGTTTCGGGGATAATAAATCGATCTAGCTAGGATTTATTTTTAGAAAATGTCTTTTTGTCCGTGTTTTTAGGCAATGAAAAACTGCTACAATATCGTTAGAATAAGAAGGTAAATTTTGACAGATTATTAGTGATTATAAATAGCTTAATTGGTATAATGGTCGGTCACAGAATCTTAAAACCCCGGTTCGAGCCCAGACCGAGCGACCGACTTTTTTTAATTTTTTTTCATATTCTTTTCTTTTTTGAGAAAATCTATTTTTTCGAGCCCCTTTTTTAGTATTTTTTAAAAACACGAAAATTTAAATTAAAATAATTGCACTCATGATTTTTTATTCAAATAACCAGTTCCGTTTTTTCTGTTATGTCGCTAAGATCAAAAAATATTATTTATACATATTTCATCAGTATGTAATTTGTATCTAAATATAATTTCCAAAACACATGAATTAAAAAAATCGAGCGAAAAATACCGAGCAAAGCTCGGTCAACCAGGTACTATCATTTATTTAATAACAACATTAATATTTATCAAAGCATATAAACCTTGCATACACGGCTATAAAAACTAATAACGTAAAAAAATAAACTAAATACCTATATGAATAGAATAGTAACATGTACATTAAGATATCAGTAATAATCATATATTAATTGAAATATTATATCACTTGACGAATATATTCATACATATTAACTAATACTGACAAATATCGGTATTACTACTAGCCCTCGACCAGGGCAGTCGGCGACTGCCCGTTCCACGCCCCGCGCGCCTCTCAAGGCCCCCGCACACATCCAGACACCCACACATAGCCGCAAGCGATTTTACGTGCACACATGCTTAAGTGTCGTTTCTTTTCGCGTAATGTATATATTCTTTGACTAAGTTCTATTAATGATCAAATTGCCGCATTGCCGGTGACGTATACATATCATTTGAAGTGTCTGTCTGTAATATGCCTTATATTGAGCTGAGGGTGTTATTTGCAAGCCATTAAGATAATTTAAAAAATGTCTGCCTGTCTGTCTGTCTGTCCGTCCTTATCTTCGAAATGGCTTGAAACGATTGCATTGAAACCTCACGATCAGATAGAGCGCAATACCAGAAGTAATCTAAGGCTACGAGTATATTTTATCCGAAATACTTGGAGAATTAAAAGAAGAAACGAAAAGTTACTAGTATAACATAATGTGACAGGAATAAATATACGTGAAAAATGCCTTTTTAAAATATCAGGTGAAGTATTAACGTTCAATCATGTAGCTGACCTAGGTCGCAGTATAGATACTATCTAGGTTATCATTTAATTAAACAATCTATTCCGTACACAGCGAATGAAACGGACATTGTCGATACACTGCATTATATTATGTAGGTATAAGTAATATATCAGTTGATTTATGATTTATTAAGAAATTTGAATTCAGGACTTGTCTTTAATTCGACAAATTTTACTTTGTAGGTATTATGATTACAACAGCCATCTTTTTTATCAGAATAAGTGTTAATGTTTTCCACGTACGTATGTTCGAGAAACAATATCGCCTGCTTAGTGACATTATTATTGAAGTTTATTATTTCAGTCCCTTTTTTTATAGGATAGGGTGACAAACGAGCACACAATCCACCTGATGGTAAGTAGTTGCTGCGGTCCATAGTCATCTACATCTATCCTCGATTACAAATCAAAATGCAGATGCGTTGTCACCCGTGAGGACTAAGATGGAATGCCTCGTTTCCAATAAAAAGGGTCTCCGGTCTCTACACTCATCATACGAAACACAGCAGCGTTAAACTACTATTTCACGCTGGTATTCTGTGAGAGCGTGGTCCCACCCCGGTCGAGCCGACCCATTCGTGCTACAACTATACTACTAATATAATTGCAGCATGGCTCTACCACGTATAAAAAGATTACAAAAAGATCCTCTAAGCAGATTGATTAAGTAAGCATAATAATATGTTAGATACATATTATAATATTTATACCATGCATCCAACATGTTAAAATGAAGGTTGGATTATTTTTTTAATATTATTAAAACACGGCTAATAATTTTACTAGCATTTCCAATTACTACCTACCTCGTTGCCTGTTACGTCGCGGGTTCAAATCCGAAGCCAATAATGGGAAAAATATGAATTTTCATTTGGTCCTAATTGTGATTACTCCTTATGACACGCCTTACTAAAGTAAAAGTGAAAGATTGTCGGCTATCTACCTTGATTATTATTACATATTACGTAATGTATAAAATAATAATAAATTTAGTACCATAATGTAAAAAAATACCCCATAAAATAATAGTAAAATAAGCCGCAAAATAATATATGTTGCTTTATTTAAGCTGATCTAGGATGGTATTAATAAATGTTGTTTTACAACATATAAATGTTTAGCTTCAAGTTACAGTATAAGCATTTATCACGACGAAAAAAAATTGCTGTTTTGGTGACTTCTATATATACACTTGTATATACAGAGGTCAGTGGTAATAATTGCATGGGATGAAGAATGAAACTTTCTCTACAATCACACAACACATCCGACGAGTTTCACTCGATTTTTACGATACCAAGCTCTTTCTATTCCGAGTTGTGTGTATTATGTTTATTGAAACTGGTATAAAAACAAAACGATGTAAAAAAATAAAGCAATTAATAGAAATAACGATAAGAAACTAATTTACAGCAGAACGTAGATTTCAATATTAATGTTCACTATTATTGTACTATTACTAATTACTAATTTGGTAAAATATAATAATTGCATATTTCTGCTGCATTAAAGAAAAATAAATTCGATAATATTGCATGCTTATATTAAAATTTAATACTTACATGCCCACTTTCCCTTAGATTTGAAATCCACTTTGTTCATTGCTGGACCAACAACATAGGTATACACTAATTGTAGCACATAATTCAAAATGTAGAGTATTATGGCTACGAGGAACGCAATCCCGAATTTTTCTAATGAACTGAATTGAGCCATTTTAAACTAAAATATCTATTTGTGACTATAAACTTAATTTAAAAATTTAGGCTTAAGAGGTTATGTTGAAAACAGTGAACTTCACAAACACCCGTCTGACATAGTTCGCACATGCGCACTACGGAACGAAAGAAAGTAATCACATCAAGTGGAATGAACGCCGCCGAACAAGAATGTAAGACGCGACACCGCACCGTCCGAAACCGACTATACTGCTCCCGTTTCGATAGAGACGCTTATAAAATAATTTCCTATCTCACTCTCTCGGAATTGATAAGGAGCGCGCAGCACATTTAAAAAATACTTGTATGTCATATATATTCAAATGTGGGCGAAGTTTAAAAAGTTTCACACCAATTAAATTATCCAGTGACGTAACGTAGACGTGCAAACTTCTTATTACCACTTGTTTTCATTTCCTTATTAAATATTAAATAAATAGATTACACCATTCTAAATAAAATTTATGCTTATAAAATATGTAAGTGTGCATTAATGAATCAATGGATTGAACTTTGTTATATACGAGTTTAGATCCGGATCCGGAAAAGATGTCGAGTGTTGACGTTGACGGTGACGTATACTATAGAGTGGAGGGAAAAGAAAAGGTAAGGAAGGCTAACAACATATTACTTATATGGCACGAAGAGGAAATATAATACAGTAGTTTCTTAACGTTCAATTAAATTAAACTTTAACCTTTAAACAGTAAACTGCTGGACAAGGGGCCCTTGTAATGAGGGAAGACTTCAACGTCGTCACTACGCAGGCTTAAGCGCCTGGCACCTTTGACACTGCTTCCTGGACTATTACATCACGTTTACATGGGATGATAATATAGCTGTCTGGCAAAAGCATGTGTCTACTGTGCGCTTACGTATCTATTTACATATGCGAAATTTTACTCTTTGCACCTAGAAAAATATTCAGTGGCGTAAAACTAAAGCACCTAGGTAGATAATACGTTAAATCATCAACAATATCCATGACACTTGTTTGCACATGCCAATTAGTTAATGTTATCTACAGCAAATAAAAAAATATGAGTGAAAAGGCGCTACAACAATATATAGCATTAAGTCATTTTTAACCTAATACAGGTCATTTCATGATAATTAGATGCTGTAAATTAGAATATTCACCTCATTGCATGATGAAGATATAGATTTTTGAAAGATTATATAAGTATTATGAACTAATTATAAGATATTATTAAGTAATGCGAAGGTCCAATATGAGACCACATTACTCATATAAAACCTTAGAGAACGTAAGTCTCGTTGTGAACATAATCGCGTGTTTTATTTTTACAAGTTATATTTCTCATCTTTCTACTTAATAAAAAAATTCGATGATTGGATGGTGACTCGTATCACACTCATACTCGGTAGGAGAGAAATCATCTTATTGAACACTCTTCTATTCATTTATGCTACTTTATTTAATAACCGTTTTTCCGATATTAGGAAGGATTTACCTAACACCCCATAATGGGTAAGCGAATTGGCAATCCCAGTATATACCAAACATATTGCTGATGAAGCTGCTTCTTGTCATAGTTTTTTGTGTTTTATTATATCTCTGAACACACGAAATATTGCAAAAATGGACGAAATGTTGTTATGAATTTCCTTACCATATGGCAAAATCATATTTTTTATTTCATTTTTAACCGCGAAATTTGACTTTCATTTGACATTAAGGCAATAGCGTATTATTAGGGTAGAACTTGGGTTGCCATTTAAGATAAAATCGCGATACAATATTTCGTTATGGCTCTGTCTCCAACAAACTAAAGAGTTTCACAAAAGGCTAAGCTATTCTAAATATGCAAACTTTAATCCTTTGACTTAGATATGGGATGCTGATGCCGTTATAGGGTAACATTAGCTGGTTAATGCTCCTATTTTCTTTTGTATAAGCTTGAATAATTTGCTTTGTTAAATAAAGCAACTAAAAAAATTGCTGGCTTCGCTGTGTTATTTAGGATTTTCTCTAACATATAGTTGCCAAGTTGTTAAGATGAATACAGCAAATTTGGGGAAATGAACTGTAGGAATGTCTGCATTTAACTTATGGTTCTTTGAATAAAACTATTATTTACGGATTTATCGCGTTTAATTACTACTTTAATTTATTTTTATTTTTATTATCCCGACATGTCGGGTAATAAAAATAAATTAAGGTAGTAATTAAACGCGATAAGATTCGTAAATAAAGTTTTATTCGATGTGTAGTGTTCGCGTAAATTTAAGAAATCATTACGGTTCTTTGCTAGTAATCCTTTTTGAATTATTTTTAAGCCAAACCCCGATCATATTTGTACTTGAGTTTAGCTATAGAAATAAGGAACTAATGATGTTTCCACTTAGTAAGTACCAGAAAGTTTTTTAAATTATTGTAAAATCCAATATTTAGCACCAAAAAAGTGAAAGTAAAGCCTAGATATACACGTCTTATAGCTGGGCAGAAGTCAAGAGTTATGGATCAATTAATCCACCGGGGTGCTCCAGTGCACTTTGGAGGACTTCATATGCTCTAGGTTTCCTCGCGATGTTTTCCTTTAATGCCGATCTCATGATGAGCACTTAAAATTACAAGTAGCAGTTTCATCGGTGCTGGCGAGAATCGATGCCTGATTTCTCGCGTACTGTGAAATTTACTACAATTAGTCCCTTAGCTACCGCGGCATTTGTAACTAAGTGATTATATTTTTTGGCCATAATGTGTGGTTGTTAAATCAGAGGCACGCAGGTAACTATGATGATGAAACATTGAACACTCAGTACCCCCGTGACCATGGGTGTTGCCAAGCAATCGAAACATAGGAATATTAAAAAATATAAGGATAATGTATTTAAAACCATAAAATCAATAAAAATGAAATTCACTCCATTCGTAGCGTCTGTGTACTGTGTAACATAAGAAACATTTTATTTTCTAAAAGCTTGGCAAGTCAACAGCACGTTGACGTAGCGAATAGCCATGTTTGTCCTAGAGCAACAGCTTATTAGTATAAAAATTATAATTATAATGTATATTTATTTATTTTTATTTCACAAAATAAGGGAGTCAAACGAGTACAAAGTCCACCTGACGGTAAGAGGAATGTGGCCCACAGGCATTTACATCTATCTTCAGTTAAGAATAAATATGCATATGCGTTGTCAACTTTAAGAAATTAAATGAAATACCACACTTTCATTAATAAGGGTCGTGGGTTCTCTACACCCACCATAAAAAACACAGAGCGTGGTATTTCTCCGACCAACCGAATCATTCGTGTTACAATATAATAGCTAGAGCGTGGTCCGAAGACTTATAATAAATATATAAAAATTATGTAAAAAATAACTCGGAAATAGTTGTTAATTTTAATTTAATTAACTAAAATTATACTTTAGTGAAGAGAAAATATATTTGAATTGAAGCCAGCCATTAAAGGTAGACTAATTGGATTTTAACAGTAAATATATTTTACATTTCAAATATCGAATAAGTGCTAATCACCTAAAATTATATACTAATTATTACAATTGAAATTTAGTCTTCTATTTTATTAGGTGGTAGGACATCTTTTCTAAGTTTTAGGACTGTTTTGCATCAGAAATAGAGGATTATTTCCTAAACTAACATTACATTTATGGCATTGTTTGACATATGACATAGGTTACATTAATGAACAGATCATTAAAAGAAAGGGGTATGAAAGTGAACGCAAGTAAGACGAAAATTATGGTTTTTGAAAGAGATGAAAGTAAAACGATATGTGAAATAAGAATAGATGGGGAGTTGATCGAACAAGTAGATGAGTTTGTATATTTGGGTTGCGTATTTAGCAGGGATAGGAGATATGATAAGAATATAGAACGACGAGTGAACGCAGGAAACAAAGTAAATGGGGCCCTACACTCTATTGTGAAGTGTCAAAACGTGTCAAAAAAGGCACGTATGGCAATTCACAATGCTGTGTTGGTCCCCACTTTAACGTATGGTAGTGAAAGTTGGGTGTGGCAGAAGAAGCACGAGAGTAGAATAAATGCAGTAGAAATGCGGTCGTTAAGGAGTATGTTAGGGCTGAATCTGAATGACAGGGTGAAAAATTGTGTGATAAGTGAAGAGTGTGGTTTGCAAGATGATGTTGTGACCAGGATTAAGAAAGGAATGCTTCGGTGGTTTGGTCATGTGGAAAGAATGGATGAGGAAAGAGTGACAAAGAAAATTTACGATGCAGAAGTGAATGGCAGAGTCGGAAAGGGACGTCCTAGGCGAAAATTTATCGACCAAATTGGCGATTTATTGAAAACGGGCCAAATTAGGAATACCCTTAACCGACGAGCATGCATGCGTAGGTGTATGGATGCGAAGGAGGCGAGAGAGGTGTGTCAGGATCGTGCCAAATGGAAGTCTGTAGTCTCTGCCTACCCCTCTGGGTGACAGGCGTGAGTGTTAATGTATGTATATGTATATTTCCTAAACCGAGCTTACACTTTTTTAAAGGTCGGTCGTTCAATTCCCTGGTGTTGCAGTAGTTCATAGGCGGCGGCTGACACTCACCATTGGTTAAGGCGTACACTCGTTTTCCCCGTCTTTTATGAAGAAAACATACTTACATAAGCTCACAGACTCGTCACCCAGAGAGGTAGGCAGAGACTACGGACTTCTACTTGGCACGATCTTGACACATGCGTATCGGTTAAGGGTACTCTTAATTTGGCCTGTCTTCAATATATTGGTAGCCATACAGTTTACAAATAATAAAAGTTCTGGGTCTTGAGGTTTTTACATGATAGTAGTTAATGTTTGTATATCGTATGATCCAAGAAAAAATCTGATATAGGTGTGGAATAAAACAAAATATATCATATATGGTGTTTTGAAAAGTGGCGGCGGCGTGTCCTTCGAAGTCGGTCAGGAAAGTACTACACTCTAAGTTATTCTGCGTAATCGAATGATAATATCCGCTGTAAAATAGCAGAGGAAGCTAAACATATAAATAATTTGAAGTGGCAATGTGCCGGCCATAGTGCTAGAAGTTCCAACAATTAGTGAGAAATAAGTTCTCGACTGGCACCCTCATACCAGTAAGCTGAATGTAAAGCTGCAATTCCCTAAATATAATGACGATTCGATAAAACATGCATGAGTTTGATGGATAAATAGAATAAATTTCTGGGCTGGGGCTCCCCAGTACCACTCCTTCCACTTGACCGCATACAGCGCAGAGCGGCCCGAATCGTCGACGACCGAGTGCTTTCCGATCGGCTAGATTCACTGGCGCTGCGAAGAGATGTTGCATCTCTTTGCGTTTTCTTTTGCATATACCATGGGGAGTGCTCTGAGGAATTGTTCGGATCCCAGCCGCCAAATTTCCCCGTCCCGATACCATCCACACCATCTGGATGCTTGGCGGTCCACCACCGTACGTTTCAAAAGGAACTTTCTTCCGCGTACGACCTCTCTGTGGAATAGTTTACGACCGGCGATTTTTCCGGACCGATACGACCTGGGGACCTTCATGAAAAGAGCTTACTCCTTTCTAAAGGACCGGCAACGCACTTGCAATTCCCCTGGTGTTGCGGTTGATCATGGGCGGCGGTAGTCACTTAACATCAGGTGAGCCGCATGCTCGTTTGCCCCCTCTTCTATAAAAAAAATGCAAGTTGTCAGCACCATTTTGTGGCATACCTTGAGCGAGGCCAATTTTCAGCAGTTGACTGTAATAATGGTAATAATAAAGCTTTTGCACCACACCCCCATCTATTAGTTTGTAAGGTTTCTTTTCTGCCTAGACCGGCACGGTCAGTGTAGAAACCTACATTTTACATATCCACTTCTACTACATTGCAATAAGATATGAAAAAATCGTTTTAGGTATTTGTATGATGTTATGCATTTAAATTAGACTCCATTTTTTGTTGCTCATAATTGTGCTATGACCTTTAAACGACGAAAGATAATGTTAGTGTATTTCTATTAGTGAGAACCTGTTATTGACTTCTTGTAAATTTAACATGTTGTTTATTTAAGATTTGTAAGCTGTTGGTTTTCCATTACATAAAAATAAAATAAAAATAAATAAAATAGGTTATCGATCTATCTATCTGTCCGTCTGAGTATCCGGGCTGATTTTCGGAATGTCTGAAATAGTTGTGTAAGACATTCACGAATAGATTGAGAACAATAAGACGACGCGCGCGTGAAAGGTAACCTAATCGTTTTTTTTTTGATAAAGACGTGTTGCACATTCATTTCGTTGATGCTGTGGCTGTATTTTACTAACGTTACATAATAACAAATTTTATAGAAACTTGCAAACGAACAGTAAAGATTATTTCTAGCATAATATTGCTAAAATAACCTTCACTTTAGTTATTGAACTAGGTGGTGTGACTCATTTTATGTCTGATAAATAGTTTTTATGGTCGTTATCATCTTATCTTTTTCGTACCCCTCGTAAAAGAGCATTAACTGAAGTGCTTCATTATGAAAGGCATGAAGAACCAACGCCTTTAAAAGCTGTGTAACCGTCACAATTCTTAAAGAACTACAGTTTTATTTGCTATAAGTTGGAAGAAGCTGTCGATGGTGCAAGCTATCCTCGCCAAACGTGTTCGTTACCATCAACTGCCATTATTGCCACCGAGTAGCAGTACATGCACTGTCTTGCTCCGTTTGGAAGGGTATAGAGAGCCAGTATAATTACACAGTTATGAAAACGCATCTGTTGCCTTGTGGTTGTTGTAGGTGTCCAAGGACTGCAGTTGCCACTTTCCATATGATGGACTGTTAGCTGGCTTATAACTTCAAATGTTTTAAAAAGCCTTTACCTAAATTATTAATAAGTACCAATACAATTCATAAATAAATCCTGCTAATAAGACGACTACTTACGCTTCGCTCGATAGAAGTTTCTTTTAGTTATAGCAGGGGGGGGGGGTGGCAAACGAGCATACGGTTCACCTGATAGTAAGTGATTACTGCCGCCCATGAACAGCTGCAACACCAGGGGTTTACAGATGCGTTGCCGGCCTATTAAAAAGGAATAGGTTCTTTACTTGAAACTCCGCTACCATGTAAAGGGGGGGGGGGGGGGGTAATTGGGCCTCCGGCCACCTGCACTAAACAGACGAAACACAGAAGCAAAGCTTCTACTTCACGCCGGACTTCTGTGAGGTCGTGGTACCACCCCGGTTTGAGCCGGCTCATACGTACAACACAAAGGCTGCTGTGTGGCTCTATCACTGTTAAAAGTTTGTCAAAGGTTGCTTAAATTTTCCATTCTTATTATTTTTAAAGTATTTTTATACAAGTAAGGCTGACAAAAGAGTATACAGTCGACCCGAACTTTCGAGATAAAAGCCTCATGAAATTCTGTGAGAGCCTCGGGATCTCTTTTATACGTGGTAGATTCACGCTGCAGCAATATTATGTTTACGGCACGAACGGGTTGGCTCGACCGTAGTTGGACCACCCTCTCACAGCTACTGTGTTTCGTGTGGTAAGTGTCAGAGGACCGGAGACGCTTTTTACTAGATACAAGGCATTCCATCTTAATCCTTATGGGGTGACAATTCATCTGCAATTCTTACCCGAGGATAAATGTAGATTCCTACAGGTCACAGCATCCGCTAATCGTCAGGTGTACTGAGTACTTGATTATCATCCATATTCTATATAAAAATCTCACAGAAAACCAGCGTAAAATAGTAACAAGATGATGCAATATTTTGTATCGGAATTTTTGATGATTTTGGAATCTGTTTATTGATAATGATGTACTCCATCTTAGTACTCGTATTCAGGACACAATAGAGGGTAGATAGCGATGTCTGTGAGTCACAACATCTATACATCGATCGGGAGATTGTTAACAAAACAATCAAAAAATATGATTGCTTTGTAAACTTTCTCCTAATCAATAAATTTTTTGCGAAATGTTTTAAATATTTTGTTATATTTACAACGTTATAAAAAACTCTTTATTTCTATTTATATCCAGGAAATATCACACTACGGAATATGTGCCTCCCGTAGTAGCCGGGAGAGTAAGCCAAAGTTCTTGCCACATTTTTTGTTTAAACAAATAAAATGACAATTTTACCAAAAATTCTATGAATTCATTGCACTATATATGATCATATAATTTCACAATTCTTAATAATAGAATTAACTAAATAATAGAACTGAAATAAACATTCATTTTTACTTCTGAATACCAACTCCTTTATTCGAAAATTCTAAACTTTAATCTAAAACTCCGATTGAGTAAGCGCATATAATAACCATGCGAAACTTTAATCACCTTCAAAACTTCAAATAGTACATTTAAAATAAAACCTCTGTGACAGATAGACACACACCTAGACGATTCCATAATGTTTAGAGGGAATATAATAATTTACAAACCAAATTTTGATTTCTCATGCCGGCTTTGGAAGGACCACGCTCTCACAATAACAACATAAAAATAGCAGCTTACCGGTGCTGTGTTTCGTGTGCTGAGTGTAGAGAACTCATTTAGTGGAAAGGAGGCATTCTATTTTAGCCCTCACGGGTGACAATGAATTTACATTTTGATTCGAAATCGAGGATAGATATAGATGTCTATGGGCCACAGCAACCACTTACCATCAGGTGGACTGTTTGCTCGTTTGTCACCCTTCTTCTATATAATAAAAAGTTAATAAAATATTTTTACTATGGTATTTCTAAGGTTAAAATAAAGTTATTTATTAAAATAATATTATTATTCAAGGGCTGGATTGAGCTAGAATACTGACATAATACTATTTTAGGACACTGTATTAACGAAAATGTCAATGTTTAATTACGATATAATGTTCGAAAATTTAATTTTGCATTCACATCCACATAGTTTAACCAAACTTATATATTTAATAGCAATTTTCGCGTTATTTCTATGCATTAACGGCAGAAATTTTGCGTTAGCATCACATTACTGAAGCTTTTTACTAATATATTTTATTTCAAACGTAAATTTATATCACTCATTGAACTGCATTTTTTATATTTAATTTATAATTCGTAATTAATTCGTTGTTAATAATATATATACGTATAATTTATAAAGATGATAAATTATGATTTTATTGAATTTGTTAGTAAGGTTCGTGGAAAGTAGCAATCATTGGAATGCGACTATATGACTTTATACAAAAGCCTAATGAGCTTTAAACCGACAAGACGATTCGTCACGACGATTCGTAGCGACTGGTTTGTAGTTTTAGGAAAGATTAATATTGTAATGTTTTACTTTTTGTGAATGATTTCATTTAGATATTCATTACTTATTTTTTGAAGAAATAGGGTGATAAATGAGCATTCAGTCCTAGCGATTACAGATGAAATTTGTGCCCCATAGACATCCTGTGATATTGTCGCAGGGTGGTCTATTCGTGTTACAAATATATACCTGTAGGCCTGCAGCATGGCTCTACAACACAATAAAAGTAAAAAATAAAAATAAAAAAGACACGAAACCGGTGTGTGACAATTTTCTGCTAGACAATTTCGAACATGGTAACGACTACTACAAATCTTAAAAGTTATAGAATTTTCAGGACCGTAAGTCATGTGGGCACTCATTCTATCGCTTAAAAAACCGGCCAAGAGCGGGTCGGGCCACGCTCAGTGTAGGGTTCCGTAGTTTCCCGTCAGTCACAATAAGTGTTCCCACTTATGAGTTTAAACCTTTAAACTCATAAGTGGGAACACTTATATCCGTGGGTATCCATTATGTTCGCGCTCTAGCAGCGCTCCGCGCACCTGCAACTGCTGCCGGTAGTGGGTACTGTTGTTTCCATCCAAGTTCAAAATGATTTTCCTAGAAAGTCCTTATAAAGTTCTACATTTCAGATTTTTTTCATATTTTCTAAACTTATGGTTCAAAAGTTAGAGGGGGGGGGGGGGGGTACACATTGTTTTTTATTTTTGGAGCGATTATTTCCGAAATTATTGACATTATCAAAAAATGATTTTACTAAACCCCTATTCATTTTTTAATACCTTTCCAACAACATATCACACGTTAGGGTTGAAATTAAAAAAAAATCACTTCCCACTTTACATATAGGGGGCTACCCTAACAAAACATTTTTTTCCAATTTTATTTTACCACTTTGTCGGCGTGATTGATACACATATTGGTACCAAATTTCAGCTTTCTAGTGCTAACGGTCACAGAGATTAAGCGAGGACGGACAGACGGGCAGACAGACATGGCGAAACTATATGGGTTCCTAGTTGACTACGGAACCCTAAAAAGTATAACGCTTCCGCAAACGAAGGTATACTGCAATAAATTAACACGGAGACAATCTCAATTCAATTATTAGAAAAACTAACAATTGAAGTTTTCTTGAAAAAATCTGAAATTCTCTTAACTGCCACCTTCTTAACCCTTAAAAATAGTAAATAAATGTTTTAGCTTAGTCTTAACCAAAGATACTGTAATGCACTATATGTTATAAATATACTAAAAGTTATAAATTTTATTGGAAGCGTTTTTTAATATTCTGGTCACCTTTAATATTCCAAGCGTAATCAATGATACAGAAACCCATTCGAGAAAATTAAGAAGTGTTCCATTTAATCTCATGAACATCGTGGCAAAATAATATTATCTTTGCTACCTAAATAGGTAATATACTCAGTGATTATATGATAGTTAGATACCTTTTTTAATTTTATTTTGATTATTATGTAATCAAAGGAAATAAATAGGTGCATTAATTGGTCATACTCACTTGGTATGTGTCTTTGTATATAGGCAGCAACATCTTTCTGACAACTTCATTATTAGCGTATTTTAATATTCTGGTCACTTTTAATATTCCAAGCGTAATCAATGATACAGAAACCCTTTCGAGAAAATTAAGAAGTGTTCCTTTTAATCTCATGAACTGCACCCTGTGTACACCGTGGCAAAATAATATTATCTTTGCTATATGAATAGGTAATATACTAAGTGATAATATGATATTTGATACCTTTTTTAGTTTTATTTTGATAATTATGTAATCAAAGAAAAAAAATATTTACATTGATAGATCATACTCTCTATGCATATGTCATAGTATATATATATATATATATATATATATATATATATATATATATATATATATATATATATATATATATATATATATATATATATATATAGGCAGCAACAACTTTCTGATAACTTCGTTATTATAAAAATGCAGTTGTCAAACTGTCTGCCAAGCGTGGCAGCTATGGCAAATATCTCCCCTTTGATAACAGTCTATGTGGTAGGTTTATGTTCTGAGTATAATTTATAGTAGTCGGAAGACGCCTGATAAAACTTTAATGCAATTAGATACCTAATTGCTCTTTTGAGGGATTTTTTGTATTTGTAGAATAAGGGTGACAAACGAGCAAACGCTCCACCTGAAGGTAAGTAGATGCTATGGCCCATAGACATCTTCATTTATCTTCGATGAAGAATCAAAACGCGGATGGGTTATCATCCCTGAGTACTAAGATGGAATGCCTAGATTCCATTAAAATGGGTCTCCGGTTCTCTACACTCACCATACGAAACACAGCAGCATCAAACTGCTATTTTACGCTGGTATTCTGTGAGGGCACTGATAAGATACACCAGTATGTTAGATAAGGGCAGTTTAATGCTAGAATGAAATGGTGTTTATGTAAGATAAGGATAAGTATAAATATTAAAAAGGGATGGCAAGAGCCTCCTATAGGATCCAGAGGGTCTTGTAAATTTGAGTGTGCCAACTTGTGTAGACAGTAAACAGAAAATAAAAAGGGGTGATGCATATAGTATAATATTGTAATATAAAATTATAATTAACTTGTATGTTATTATTATAATATTTTTAACGATCTTTCAGGGCCTGATAAACAAAAAACCGTGAACCAAATAACAGAATCGTGCGCATAAAAAATGTAATCAATGTAAACATTATTACGTGAACTGTTTTAACCTGATTGGAAATGTTTCCCGTGTGTGTAGAACATAATTATACAATCATGCAGCCTATGCAGCCTAGGGGTCGCAATTTCGTTTTCGGGCACGCACCTTGTAGTGTTATGTTACTTACATACCATTTTAACTATTTTAAATTTATTTTTCCATTCTGTTTTCTATTTTCTGCATTCATCTCAAAACTAGATATTTTGCATCACCTTTATTTCCATAGGAACCTGTAACATTTTTAAACCATAAGAACACAATAACAAATCATTTTCACGTCGTATTTTCCCGTTATCAGCACTTTTTAAATTGATGTCAATGGAGTCTACCTTTTTCGGTCTTTTATTTAGTTCTCCGTAACTCTGCAATTTCGGGCTTCGTGCGCGCTGTTGCGCTACCTTTTTTCCTATATCAATAATATCTCATTTTTCACTTAAATCTTGCCGTTTCTCTATTACGAGCCTAAAACCAAAATTTGACATGTTTTGACATCGTTGTTTATCAGGTTGTCATGGCAATTTTTATTCAAATATCGTTACCGGCCTGATGTTTTTACTTCAAAATACTCCTTTCTTCTTGGCCATTTACAAGAATTTGCTTTTAATTTAAATAATTTCAAATTTAATGAGAATAATTTTCCGTTCTTATGCCAGATCCGTCAAAAAGGGAAAAGAAGCCGAACAATCGGCGAATGGGGGAGTCTGACTTGAGCTTTGATACTTGAAGCATCTCCTAAAGGCCTTATCCGCACTGCCTCGGAATCCTGCAAGCCTCTGCCCGCTCCTTAAGTCGTCGTCTAGCCACGCCTACGCCTCCGCCTACTAGTGCGCTGTGTTTGCCTACTTCAAGCGCCGCGTGTACCTACTTCAAACGCTGCGTGCCTACTCCAGACGTTGCGTGGACCTACTCCAGACGCTGCGTGTCTATTCCGGACGCTGTGTGTGTCTACTCCGGAAGTTGTGTTTGCCTACTTCAAGCGCCGCGTGTACCTACTTCAAACGCTGCGTGCCTACTCCAGACGTTGCGTGTACCTACTCCGAGTGCTGCGTGTACTTACTCCGGGCGTTGCGTGTGCCTACTCCAAGCGCTGCGTGTACCTTCTCCAGACGCTGCGTGTGCTTTCTCCAGATTCTGCGTGTACCTAGAGCAGGAGCTGTGCACCTATCATAGGCATAGCCTGTGGATACTTCGTTGCAGTATCTTTATCTTTGTTATTTTTTTTTAATAATATTGTAAATCACTATCTTCATTACAACCCATCATCACCTTCATACCTTTTTTTTTATAAAAGAAACTGTAAAACTTTTCAAATTTTTAAATAATTTATTTTATTTTGGTTGTTTTCGTTGTAGTTAAGTTAGGTTCTTTAGTTTTTTTATTGTCGCTTCACGACAACCTCTGACTTTTCGGAGTTATAATTATGTGCGTTTAAGCAATTAATATCGCATGCTTCAACGGTGAAGAAAAACATCGTGAGGAAACCTAAACGCCTGAGAGCTCTCCACAATTTTCTCAGAATTGTGTGAAGTCTCCCAATTTGCGTTGGGCCAGTATGGTAGACAATGGTCTATAACCTTAATATGAGAAGAGACCTGCACTCAATGTTATGCCGATGATAGTTTTCTGCTGCTGCTGTTGATGATGAAGATGTTGATGATGATGATGTTGATGACAATGACGATGATGATGTTGTAGTAGTAGTAGGTAGGTAGGTATGCTTGTATCTATATATTATACATAAATTTAAAATTGACGGACTTTCAATAAAGATTATCAACCCCTATTTTACCCCTTCGGGGGTAGTATATAAAAAAAGTGAAATACATACTTCTTTATTTTTAATAAAGAGACAAAATACCAATTTTCATAAACAGGACTTGAAAAATAAGGGACTATCATACAAATATTCAACCCCTATTTATCCACTTTGGGGGTATAGTTTTCAAAAACTGTGAAATACGTACTTCTTTGTTTTTAATTTAAATGACGAACTTTCATACAAACTTTAATCTCTCATTTAATTTTTTATTTGGGGGTCGAATTAAAAAGAAAACCTTTTTTAGTGTACGCCTACGTCACCTCACGTAAAGAAACCTACTGTCAAAATTCTATTATTATAATTATAATTATATTTTATTATTATATTATAATTATATTTCATAATTATATTTTATTATTATATTATATATAATTTCTAACTTCGATGGTTATAAGCGTTGATAGATCAGTCTGTCAGTCAGTTAATTGGTCAGGACTTGTCTTTTTAAAAGTATACGAAATTATTCGGAATTATTTTCGAAGTATAATATAGTGTAGTATAATATAGTATATTGTATAGTCGAAATTATAGCGTAGCTTAAAGCTTTAACCGCTACGTCGTTATATCACTGCAGCTGATTAGGACTATGCGGAATTATTAATATTTCGTGAACTTCAACAACGAAACATTAAAAATTAAACCTCAGTCTTGAAAACTTCCGGATAAATGCTTTAATTATTGTTGCAAATATCAACAATTAAAGCATTTATCCACGGTATATTTAGTTTCTTCTTCTGTCATGCTTCTGGTTCATCCACTGTTCATCGACTAATTTAATCATGATTACGTGGCATTGGCGTGCCTTTGAGCTCTGCATTAACAATATTATAGTCAATTTTATGTAAATCGCGTCTAAATAATCCCCGCGCTGTAGGGCTTGAGATGAGGTATTGAATTTAGAATTCAATTACATAGTAGTCACGTTTACCAATTGGAGCGGAGTAGGTAATATGTGATATACTTAATAATAATAATTTTATACCTGGGTATGTCACAGAACATAGGTATCGTTGAAGCGGGTATTATGAAACAATCGGTTTGCGATGTGTTTTATGCACGTTTGACCAAAGTGCTCAACAGTTTTTTATCGGGCGTAAATAAGACACCCGCATATAATGGTTGGGCTATACCTGTCCTCATGTATACCTTTGGTACACTCAGATGGACACAGACTTAAACTTAACACCGCAGATGAAAAAGTCCGCACAACTATGACGTCTCATAGAATGCATAATCCGAGATCGTCGATAATTAGGCAGTAATTGCCACGAAGGCATGTTGAGCGTAGGTTTTTAAGCGCGCTCACCATGCATAACCGTGAAGTGAGCAGCCTCCGTGATTACTTCCTGACGAGATTGGATGATCCATTCTATAAGAACGTCATTTCTTGTGATAAAGGGCTTACCCTTCTATCCTTAGCCAAAGAACCGTATGGAAGGAGAAAGAACTTCACGGGAGGTTCTACACGGCTCTTCATGAGCCTTTTGTATATTCGGGCGTCTTCGTCAACTAGCTACGTTTCGGTGAACTCTTTCTTTGGTGAAACCACGATTTACATTGCAATATAGGATTAGATTATTAAGACCACCAACTATCGGAGATACATCCTAAAGGATGGTGCCGTTGACAACTGTCGAGCTAATCGCCATCCCGATGAATTACTTAGGCATGTCATCTCTGTTGTTCGGAGTTTTCTAATTCTGAGTACTTGCACAGACACAACCAAGTGTCCAGAATTTTATACTAAGAGCTCACTCTGAAATAAGATCTCGTGTATCGGAAATTGCGTTATTATATGTACAGGGATCGTCATTACCTAATCCAATAGGGAGGGAATATTTCCGGATTGATAGCAGGTTGGCTCGGTGACAAGTTCACATAGAACTGAGTCAAAGTAGAATTTTGAAAGAGCTATGCTGAATCATGCAAGGTTTGATTACAAGAAAGAGACCAAACAATATCCCTGTAGTTAAAATCCTCAACTATGACCATGATGTTGTGGGCAGATGCAGTACTTAAGTGGTCATATAGTTTTTTGTCCTGAATATTTCATTCCTCTTTCTCGTCCGCTCTGTATATAAATATTTTAACGGGAAGTGATGTGATTTTAGTTGAATATCAAGAGTAAGTGCTTCTGTCAATTCACTCCTGCTGGTACATTATTAATAAATTTCCGTACATAAATTGCTACAACACAACATCTCAATTCCCCAGAAGCTATTTTTCTGTCCAGTCTGTATAATGTGTAACCTGAAAACGAAATGCTGGCTCTCTTGCCTATGCTTTTGAGCCAAGTCTCTGTAAGTAAACAAATATAGGGTTTTTGGTTTGTACTTCAAGAAGTAGTAACTCAATCTTAGTATTCAGAGACCAGATGTTAGTATATAAAAACGTGAGTAAAAAGTGTACGGGTTGTTAGTGATTGGTTGTTTATTTTACAATTATGTGTTCTCCCTTAACATATTTAATGGTGATGTCCACTTTACCTTTCTATCGCCTAGCCCGCAGTTCGGTGAGCAGAGCCTGTAGAGCTACCCCTTGTTTTGCTGTTTGGTTACAGTAGATCCGCAGCGTTTCCTTCAATTTTTATTAATTTATTTTGAAGCGCCTTGAAAGCTACCCAACCAGACTTAAACACTACTTTGAGCAAATGAGTCTTGACTGTTTCTGTTTTTCCGAGCCTTATAACATCACTTCATTTGGGATTATTTCGTTGTTTATGTTACTAATAATACTATTCACCACACTTTCATCATGTTTCTGGCTTATTCACACATCTTCCGAATTGGACTCCTGTTCAGATTTCGATGCCAATTCCGATCGCAATTGTTGTACTTCATCCCGCAATGCATCAACAGCATTTATCAAAATCGGAACTAGGAACAGCTCTTCGCGACATGGTATGCATAGGAACAGCATTGTAAGTTCGGTTTTCAGGCCCATTGATTTAACTAACTGCTAGCAAATCTAAAATAAACAAGTAAAACAACAAGTAAAACATAAAAATATCAAAATATCAAGCAAAACATAAGTGTTGTTTACACCCATTACATTGCACTGCATCGTCCTTATTTACACTTTTTACACACTGATAACACCGTGATTATTGATTTTTTTTATCGAAATTTAGACTCAGAGGAGTACACCAACACAAATTTTCACTTTAAACGTAGACGGAAAAGAACCACCCATAGACGTCTACATTTATTCCCGATTAAGAATCAATATACAGGTGCGTTATTATCTTTGAATTCTAAGATAGAAAGTCCCATTTCCAGTAAAGGGGTCTCCGGTTCTCAACACTTAACATACGAAACACAGCAGCATTAAGCTTCTATTTTACGCTGGTATTCTGTGAGAGCGCAGTCCTTTCCATTTGAATTGTACCTATTCGTGCGAATAATACCGTTGTATCTATACGAAAAAAAATATAGCGGCAGCACGGCTGCAGCTAATATTCCGAGCGTAATAAATGATACCGAAACCCTTCCGATAATATTAAGAATAGTTCCTTTTCATACTATGAATTGCGCCTTGGGTACATCGCATCGTGGAAAAAATAATGATATTTGTATCACATAAAGAGGTTATATATATTCTGTGAAAATAAATTATGTGTAGATAGTTTTTTTAACTTTTATCCTGATCATTGTGTAATTAATGAAAATAAGTAGTGCATTGACTGATCATACTCTGTTTGGACATAGGTCATATAGGCAACCTTTTACCATCAGGGGGACAGTGTGTACTCTTATCGCCCCTATACTATAATAAAACCGGCCAAGAGCGTGTCGGGCCACGCTCAGTGTAGGGTTCCGTAGTTTCCCGTCCGTCACAATAATTGTTCCCACTTGAGTTTAAAGGTGGGTATCCATTATGTTCGCGCTCTAGCAGCGCTCCGCGCTCCTGCAACTGCTCCCGGTAGTGGGTACTGTTGTTTCCATCCAAGTTCAAAATGATTTTCCTAGAAAGTCCTTATAAAGTTCTACTTATCAGATTTTTTTCATATTTTCTAAACTTATGGTTCAAAAGTTAGAGGGGGGGGGGGGACACATTGTTTTTTACTTTTGGAGCGATTATTTCCGAAATTATTGACATTATCAAAAAATGATTTTAGTTAACATCTATTCATTTTTAAATACCTTTCCAACAATATATCACACGTAAGGGTTGAAAATTAAAAAAAAAATCACTTCCCACTTTACATATACGGGGGCTACTCTAATAAAACATTTTTTTTTCAATTATTATTTTACCACTTTGTCGGCGTGATTGATACACATATTGGTACCAAATTTCAGCTTTCTAGTGCTAACGGTCACAGAGATTAAGCGAGGACGGACAGACGGACAGACAGACATGGCGAAACTATAAGGGTTCCTAGTTGACTACGGAACCCTAAAAAAGCAGCAACAACTTCCTGATAACAACTTCATTGTAATAAAAATACAGTTGCTAACCCACCTGCCAAGCGTGTGAGCTATGGCAAAGATATGACGTCAATATATGAGTCTATGTTCAAAAGTTAACTATTTATAGGGTACGGTAATGATGTGAATGTAATTCACATTATTACAAAGACGCCTGATAAAACTTTAATGCAATTAGATACTTGAATGCTTTTTTGAGAGTATATTGCTACAGCATGAATGAGTCGGCCCAGACCGCGCTCTCACATTATTCCAACGTAAATAGCTACAAAATGCTACTCCGTTTTTGTATCATGAGTGATGAGCACCAACTTTTAATAGATAACAAGGCATTTCAGCTTATACAGTTTTCAGTGAAAAGCACAAAGTTAACCGAATTATTCTAAAAACAAACAATTTAAGCTGTTATAAATAAGCAAATCGCAAATGGAATAATGGAACCGGACAAAAAAAGGGAAATACTAAAAGATATAAAAAGAGAAATATTAAAGTACCGTTGCCACTTATTATACTTTATTTTTATAACTCCTTTATTTCATCTATTAGGGTTTCCAACGTACATATAAAATTCATTATTATTTTTATACGTGGTAGAGCCATGCTGCAGTTATATTAGTGGTATAAATGTAGCACGAATGGGTCGGCTCGACCGGGGAAGGACCACGAAATCTCACAGAATACCGGCGTGTTTAGTATGGTTAGTGTAGTGAACCGGAGACCCTTTTTACTGGAAACGAGGCATTCCATCTTGGTCCTCACGGGTGAATTGTGATTCGTAATCGAGGATAGATGTAGATGTCTATGGAGCGCAGCAACCGCTTTCCATTACGTGGACTGTGTGCTCGTTTGTCACCCTATCCTATATACAAACAATTAAATTTTCAAGTTTCCATCTAAAAATTATTTTGATTTATAAATGCGAATCATGAACACAAAAATATTTATTATTTTTATTAATTATTTGTTTGGTTATGAATTTTTATTAAGTTACAGCGATTAACAAATATAGGTATATTGAAATTATATTTATGTCAGTTTTTAACGCACAAAATTTTATTGTTAGTTTTATATATGCGCCTATTATTTATGAAATAATATATTAAATAAAATGTTAAAGTTCACAATTAATATGAAAAGTCAAACTTGAAGCATAAAAATTAAGTGAAATATACAATATAAAAGCAATAAATAAGATGATATAATTGACATTTTAAGGAACTTTTTGCGATAAAGCCCTCTTCAGATTAAATAAAATAATAATAATAAATCTTTATTGATAAACATATTACATGCACAAAATTTATAGTGGTCAATTAGCCCCGAAACTAGGATATAATACCTGTATTTCAGGGGCTAGTTTCCTTCCCTACTTAGTTCCATTACCATAATTTGTTTATCTATGTATTATATTTATAATACTTAATTTAATTAAATAAAATAGACCTATATATTCCTATTGTATAAAATCTAGCAAGCTAAAATATATAATGTAAAGAAAACTTTATCTTCTTTAATCTTAAACAAAAAGGAATGCATTTTTTCCAAAACAGTCACGGTCGCAGCCTTTGCCATCTTTATAACTTGGATCGCATTTCAGTAGCAGAGCTCTTTATTATTCCGGTCACACCTTTTAACATTCAAAGTAAGTTTATCGTGCTAAAAGTATTCAGAGAAATTAAATTATATTCTTTCTTATTTTGCTAGTATAATGTGATGGTCAGCCAACAATACAAGATCACGTTTAAATGAATTGTAGATGTTTCAAATCAGAGTCAATAAACATTGGCAATCTATTACAATAAATTTCATAATGCCTTCGTTTTACGTTAGTACTAAATCTAATGCATTGTAAAATGGTAACACGGAAACGGTGTTCAAACACTTCTGAGATTATGATAGTGAAGCAAAATCGTAAATGTATACTAATGTTCAAGGCAAATTTGCCATATTTTATTCTTAATTCCAAGCTCATCTCCATTACCAGTTCAATAATATAAAAACCGTGTCCAACAACCACCACTGTTTTTGCACAAAACTTCCAAGTGACTGGATAATATTTTTAATAATGTAACGTTTATTTTTTATATATAGGATAGAATGACAAATGAGCACATAGTCCACCTGATGGTAAGTGGTTGCTATGGCCCATAGACATCTACATCTATCTTCGATAACGATTTAAAATGCAGATGCATTTTGAATAAAACTATTATTTACGGATTTTATCGCGTTTAATTACTTTTAATTTATTTTTATTATTATCCCGACGTTTCGGGTGCTTTACAGCGCCCATGGTCACGGGGGGGACTGAGATGTTTGACGTCCCAATGTCATAGTTAGTCCGGCTACCTTCAGTTTTTTAATATTAATTTTTGGTCCGATTTACGCAAAACGAGCTTATAGTATCATGAAGTCTTGCAGTGGTATGCTTGGGTTTGGGTTTAATTTTGTTAATTATAGGATCCCAAGCAGATGGTAGCACCCAACCATCTTCTCTATTGAAATTTGGATGTTTTTTAATTTCAATAGCCTCGCGTATCATCCTTGGTAGGAATCGGTGTTCTTTTGCGAGAATTTGTGGTTTATCAAATCTAATGTAATGGTGGGGACGATCTTGAACATGTTCGCAGACTGCAGACTTCCCAGAGCGTCGGTGCTTCACATCAGCTATATGTTCCTTCACGCGGGTTTTTATAGATCTCTTTGTTTGACCTATGTAAGAGAGACCACATTCACAATCTAGCTTATACACACCTGCATCTTGTAGAGGAATATTACATTTGATGGATGGTAAAAATTGACTAATCTTCTTCAGCGGCTTGTAGTATGTCTTAATGGACGCTCGCTTCAAGATGTAGCCAATCTTGTCCGTGACTCCTCTAACATATGGTAGTAGAGCAGGCGCGCGCTCGACTGTGGCCGGCTTCACTCGTTCACTGTGACGTAGGCGCGGGACCCGAAGCTTGTTGTCTTGCAATACTTGCTCAACGTGCTGAAGCTCCGCGGCCAGATGTTTTCTGTCACAGATCCCTCGTGCTCTCTGAAACAAAGATTTACCCACGGTAGCTAACTGTGAAGGATGATGGTGAGATTCACCATTTAGATATCGGTTGGTATGGGTCTTTTTCCTATACACAGTGTGACCAATAGTGTTATCAGGATTTCGGATGACTAAAACATCTAGGAAAGCTAAAGAATTATTTGCCTCTAACTCCATTGTGAATTGTATTTGAGAGTAGATTTTGGAGTTAAGGTGGTCTAAAAATGCAGTTACTTTGTCAGATGGTAAAATTGTGAAGGTGTCGTCTACGTACCGCTTGTAGAACCTTGGATTTACAGGAGCAGTAAGAAGGGCTTTCTCCTCAAAGTCCTCCATGAATATGTCGGCGACTATGGGAGACACAGGTGAGCCCATCGCCACACCATCTACTTGCTTGTAGAACTCCTCCTTCCACAATAGATAGCCTGATGTGAGGCAATGTTCAAGTAGTATTGCATATTCTTGAGGCATGTTATTTTCTTCTAGCTTCCTAGTTACAATTGAGATGCAGTCCACAATAGGTAGGCATGTAAATAGTGACTGAACATCAAAACTGACCATAGTTTCATTGTTAGCGAGATGTAGGTATTTTACCTCACTCACAAAATGGTATGAATCCTTTGTGTGTGCTCTGGTATGTCCTCTTAGTGGTGATAGTATTTTTGCTAAGTATTGTGCCAGCTTATAAGTTGGTGAATCGATCTGGCTCACTATGGGACGTAGTGGAGCGTTTGGTTTGTGTATCTTCGGTAACCCATACAACCTCGGTGGTTTGACACATGATGGTATTAGCGAATTCACGTCGAGATTTAATTTTTCGGAGTATTTCTTTATTAAATCGCTAGTTGTTTTAAGCTTGTTGGTTGTAGGGTCTGTTTTGACCTTTTTATATGTACTTTCGTCCGATAAAAGTTGTTGTATTTTAAAATTATATTCCGACGCGTCCATTACTACCGTAGCATTTCCTTTATCCGCGCGGAGAATCGTGAGTTCTGGTCTGTTGCGTAAGTTATTTAGCGCTGTAAATTCGTCTTTAGGAAGGTTTGGTTTCGGCACTGAACTACGACGTAACAAGGACGAAATATCTTGACGTATGGCCTCCAAATCTTCCTTACCGATATTATTCTTAAACAGACAATCCTCAACACTGCAGATATTTTCTTCGTACGGGATTTTTCGCGGAGTTAATGCGAAGTTCATTCCCTTCGCTAATACTTTCATTGTCGGTTCGTCCAGTGTATGTTTTGACAAGTTATAGACAGTGCGTTGTTTATAGTTTGTGTCTATGGTCAACGGTTGTTTATTGTTCTGGCGTTGACTTGGATGTTTGGCATTTGATTTGATCGTTAATTTTTGATATTTTTCTATTTGTTTATTTTTGCATTCATTGTATTTTGATGTTTCTCGTTTGTTTAAAGTTTCGATGCAATTATTAAAATCAAATGTCGTTAAAATTGTCTTTAGTTCACTGGACAAATTGTCTATGGTGTTGTTTACGAAATGTAAATCGAACCGTTTCTGCTGAATCACCGTCCGTAACAACTTTTTACTTGCCTGATTTAAGATCTTAGCGCTTCCTCGAATGTCCTTCTTTGTTGATATTTTGACACACGTAGGAATGAGATTATGGTCTCTGCATCTCTTCAAGAAATTTAAAGATGTTATATATCTTGCGCGCTTGGTTTTAAGATCTTCTAATCGGCGAATTTTATTTGCTATTACCAGTCCGTACTGGTTCACATAATGATTTCTTAAATTTACGCGAACACTACACATTGAATAAAACTATTATTTACGGATTTTATCGCGTTTAATTACTTTTAATTTATTTTTATTATTATCCCGACGTTTCGGGTGCTTTACAGCGCCCATGGTCACGGGGGGGACTGAGATGTTTGACGTCCCAATGTCATAGTTAGTCCGGCTACCTTCAGTTTTTTAATATTAATTTTTGGTCCGATTTACGCAAAACGAGCTTATAGTATCATGAAGTCTTGCAGTGGTATGCTTGGGTTTGGGTTTAATTTTGTTAATTATAGGATCCCAAGCAGATGGTAGCACCCAACCATCTTCTCTATTGAAATTTGGATGTTTTTTAATTTCAATAGCCTCGCGTATCATCCTTGGTAGGAATCGGTGTTCTTTTGCGAGAATTTGTGGTTTATCAAATCTAATGTAATGGTGGGGACGATCTTGAACATGTTCGCAGACTGCAGACTTCCCAGAGCGTCGGTGCTTCACATCAGCTATATGTTCCTTCACGCGGGTTTTTATAGATCTCTTTGTTTGACCTATGTAAGAGAGACCACATTCACAATCTAGCTTATACACACCTGCATCTTGTAGAGGAATATTACATTTGATGGATGGTAAAAATTGACTAATCTTCTTCAGCGGCTTGTAGTATGTCTTAATGGACGCTCGCTTCAAGATGTAGCCAATCTTGTCCGTGACTCCTCTAACATATGGTAGTAAATTTAAGAATGAGAAGAAGTAAATTTAAGAAATCATTATGCAGATGCATTGTCATCCGTGAGGACTTAGGTGGAATGCCTCGTTTCCAGTAAAAAGGGTCTCCGGTTCTCCACACTCACCATGCGAAACACAGTAGAATTAAGCTACTATTTGACGCTGTTATTCTGTGAGAGCGTGGTCCTTCCCCGGTCGAGCCGACCCATTCTTGCTACAACTATACTACTAATATAACTGCAGCGTGGCTCTACCACGCAAAGCAAAATACTATAGTGTTTTTTTATAAATAAGAGAATTGATTAATTTTATTTGATGGATATGACTGACGATTAAATTAGCCCGTAATTATCTATAATATTTAGTAAGTACCAAATAGTGGTGGTGGCGAATGATAATTCTCTTCCCAATATCATTCTGTGGGCGTGATACACAGAGGGAATGAAAGCTGAACGCACATTTATCAGCACCGTACGCGCCGTACGCGTCGCATTTTATAATTTGTTGATGAAATCATATGAAAACTCGCATATTAGAGCCGCACCGTACGCGCCGCATTTTATTACATGCGGTAGGTATCTGAATATTTAAGGACGCACGCTGATGACGTCATATTACGCGGCGCGTTCAGCGCGTGCTCAGTGTTGTCTAATGTTGTCAACTTAGTGGATTTTCCACTACACTGGTGGTTTCGACTTTCGTTTCGAAATACAGTTTTCATTTAATTTTAAGAGCATTTTCCTTTACCGTGTAGGCAACAATGAGTCGTCACAACAGATTTTTTATAACTTTTAATTAATACGTAAGTACCTAATCGCTTGAAAAAAAAATTGCATCGATTATCAATAATATATTCATATTGATAATCGATGCAAATTTTTTTTCACTTAGCGACGGAATAATTTGAACACAATAAAAATGATAATTAATTTTAATTCAAAATCCCAATTATACCAGATTACTTAAGTATCAATAAAAATAATTATATAATTAGACCCTTAAACCTAAAGAACACCCACTTACACCCCCTCACTTATTATTTAGAATTTAGTTACAAAAATCACAGACTGGCAATAATAAAAAGTATACCACACAATATTAAAAACATATATAACACCAATACTACTAACTTTATAGGTAAAGTAGATTGCTTCGATAATACAGATTTTTAAAGATATATATTATATGTGTACGTAATACAAAATTTATTTTTAATATAAGCCTTCTCTTTGGGCGAGATTTTATTTAATTTGACTGTATTTTGTACTTCACTAAATGAACCGATCACCAATACTCTTCTCTGTGATGTACGTGGTTTGTGCTTGGCCATAATTACGTTACACGTATAAAAATAGGAATATGTAAACATCCACAATACAGAAAATTTTAGACACTGATTACTTGTTATCTAATTTATTTGTGTCAAATGGCGAATATTATTATTTCCCAAGGAGAATTGAAGGGCGGAAAATCAACAAAAAATGGATTTCAATATTATGAATTCATAGGAGTACCTTATGCAAAACCTTCCGTAGGCGATTTGCAATACAAGGTAAACTATAATTGCTAGACACTTTTTTCAAAAAAAAAAAAACCGGTTGATTGTGTGGAAGTGGTTGAGAAACAACAGTTTGTATTATTATAAATACGACAGTGTCTGATTTTTTAAAAGAATTGAGTGAAAATTAGCTGAATTCTACTGGCTGGTATGAGACTAACTTAGTACATAAATACTTACAAACCAGCTTCAAACAATGAAGGCGTTTTCATCACATAAGATTAAGATGAGATACCTGTAATTAAATTGATCCTCCTACTTCTCAAACCGGAAAACAAAATTTTTGTGATATTTATCCTTTTGGAAAGTATGAGATATTTTCAGTGATACTGCGATGATGACTAAGTTGTCAGCAAATCGAATGTGAGTGATGTACGCATCGTTGACGTTGATTCAGTATCCATTACAGTCCAGTAATAATGTGTAATGGAATGACCAAAATTAATAAAAAATACCAACCACTTCAAAAAATTGAAAGGAACAAAATATTGGAATCATTTCCGCGTGATAGTTTTTGAAGTCGAATATAGAATTAAAACCCTACTTCAGAAGCTACTAGCTTTTATTTTTTTACTAAAAAAGTTATTATTTGGCATTATAAGTGGACTGTGGCATATTGCAATCTTATGATAACAGTGATGCATAAGTAGTTAAATTAAAAACTTAATCAACTTTTATTATATTATTATACAATTATTTCTCCATATTCATATGGAATCATCTCCGGAGTAAATCCATTTAACAAAATAATAATGACTAAAATTGACTTAAAATCGGAAACTTATATGAAACCTTGTATTGAAAAAAACAAGCTGAGGGACTATCATAATAAAATTGAATAATATGGAATAGCCATGGGTAAAGTGTTACTAAAACTATTAAATTATCAAATCAGATCATGGATTTCTATTACATGCATTATTTTATAACTAATCTTATAATATTAATACTTCTAATCATACTGTAAGCGGTTGTAACATAGCTATATTAAAAACTTATAATCAAATATAATACGTCATATATAACGTTTCGTCACTATAATAAATACTATAACGTGTAACCATCGCTAATAAATGCATTTAAGACTGACTACTCCTAATACAGGTGTGGCGCGTCTGCAGTATGTGCGTCTGCCTTGCGGAAATTGTTTTTATATATAAAACTGTGTAAGAACTAACATAATTATAAGATGATACAACATGCTATACGTGCATTTGCTGCTAAACTGGTGGTAAACTGTGACCCCGAACAGCACGCACCGTATTTAATAGAGGCGCATTTATGTGAGCGTTACAGGATCAACTATAAAAAACAAACTGACGTGGTACTTTTTTATGAGACATAACTGCGAAAAATGAACACCGGCGCTGCTTCAAGCGCTAGTACTTCAATTCGCTACGCTGATATGCGTTCAGTGACCGATGGAGTGGCAGAAATATCCGAAGTACTGCATATGTAGAACCTAAAACTGCTTATTGGACCACCTACATCTACGATTAGTTATAAAAGAATATAGGTCATTCGGGACAGCAGATATATTTATTATTTTACTTAACAATTAGAAAAATAGTACTTTGTGGTGCCAATTTTGGTATTCTTTAACTGGTATGTATGTTTACGAGATGATAATATCGTAACCAATCGTAGACTACTAGATTTTATTTTTTCCTCATTTCCGGCTATTTTAAATATAGTCACACAGGTTCCTGCAGGGTTTTTTTAATTTCCTTTAAGAAGAAATAAAAAAAAAATAGAAAGAAAATAGACGAGTGCAAGAAATAAGTTAAAAAAGTTTTACCTCAATCTGTTTAACGGTATGGCAGCGGATAAAATAAACTAAGGTGATCAGTGTGATTAATTATTAGTATCTTTTAAGTTTTAATTGGTGTTCGGGAAATAAAGTGTCAATTTTGGTAATTCAATCGGCAGTTTTTATTGTCACGAACCCTAAGCTCATAACAATACGAACAAACTTAATTTTATAATATATGAGATAGGTATGTATGTAACAGTATAAATGTGTAATGGTTTAGATATTTGTATGCATTTTACTTAACATAGTATAATAATGAATATTGTTAAGTTTATTTTTTAATATTCATTGTCACCCACGGAAGATCAAATCTCTAATTTTAACCATATTCAATGTAATATAGCGTTGTAAGAAAATTGCTTTAATGTATTACGAAAGAAACTTATTTTCTTTCTAATGTCTTACATTAGAACCATACTAATGTCTTACATTAGAATCGTACCAACAAATTTATTTGAAAGTTATATAGTACGTGAGGGCGATATGGTCATCCGGTTAATATGGTTAATTGGTAATGGACTTTCTTATAACTCAAAAACTACAGCCTTGTTTGCGTAGATGACCCTGTGACACGATAGCTCTTCATCGGTCAATCAAATGATAAAGGATCGCAGGGGTGGTGATTCGTCGATGCAATTTTGACAGTTGACATTATAGTAAATATTTTAGTCAATTTTAGTATTGTGTAGCGTAGTTAGTTTTTTTTTTGGTTGTTTTTTCTAAATTTTCTTCATTATTGCCAAGGCCTGTTTGCAATGTTTTCCCAATATATTAGTTATATTATCGAATTTCGGTTTTTGTCTCTATCCTGCTCTTAGTTTTGGTAAAAAAAGGGCGGCAAAGCTTGTGACCATTCGTAACCAGCTGGTACCCGGTACCCGCGTTGCTGTCGCAGAAGTAATAATTGTGAAAATATCGTTTTAAACTTGGAAGATTTATTTCGTTTCATTCGGAATGATCATAAATTCATTGAAGTTGAATGGTATAATAATAATAATCTCCTCCAGACTGACTTTTGGTCACGGCGGCCAACCTCAACGGAGACTAGCCATCGTTGCAGGACAGGATTATAGTGCCCAAGTGTATGCGCAAGCACAGAAGCACTCTTTATTCCCTTACTTTCATAATCCGATGGAACGGTAAACCGACACGACTGGAGAGAGATCAGGCGCAGGACCAACGGCTTTACGTGCTTTCCGAGGCACGGAGGTGAGACACCGCCAACTTTCCTGACTCCGGGCAGCTACTGAGAATGTCTTGACAGAAAAACTCAATAATTGATTTTTTGGCCCGACCCGGGATTCGAGCCAACGACCTCATGATCAGCAGTCGCAATACTACAGCCACTAGACCAACGGTGCAGTATATATATGATATATAACTATCACATCAATTTGTCGGTACGACACGCGCGCCACCTACAGTTTGTTAATAGCACTACAAATACAAAACAATAACTTGACAGTTTTATCGCAATAGGATGAACAGTATGGCAGCGCATAAAATACGAACAAGCAAGCATTAATTTTTAAATCTTCAATTTTTAGAACGATATTTCCATAATTCTTTTTCATTCATCTTCATTTTTCTGCGACAGCAACTCTCGGGGTACTAGTTAATATTATATAAATAAAATAGAAATATAAATAATTTGTATAAAATTAAAAACAAACAAATAAACGGAACACAAAAAAGTATTTAGGCCACAGTGCACATTTTTCATTATATTGACTTTTAAAATGTTTAGTAAGTATTTTGTTTGTATAATATTAAAACGAACCAACTGAAGTGCGTAAATCCTCCATCCTTAGTAGTCACGGGTGGCAACGCATCTGCATTTTGATTCGTAATCAAGGATATATGTCTACAGGCCACACCAACCACTCAACATCAGGTGAACTGTGTACTCGTTTGTCACCCTATCCTATAAAAGAAATATAATAACTGTTACCAAAATTTGTAGGCAGACCACTATATACTCCTTGATACAATATTTTATAAAATTTAAAGATTTTTATAACTGAGTATAAATTTTAAAGGCATTACTACAAAATTATACAGTGCTTACGACATTAATTATTGCTGTTTGCTATGTAAATTTCATTGTGACTTTCTCTTAAATTACGCTTTGTAGTAGACCACAGCTAAAATGCGGGTAAATATTCTATGTGCTTTTTGGGCCTTTCTCAGAGGTCAAGAACATCAATTCCGGGTCATGAAATTTAATGTCTATTGCGTCATAACCATATTAAATGGTAGATTTATAAGATTTCAGAGGAAATATAGCAAAGATAAAATACTTAACTCAATATCGAATCGATATGAGAACAAAAGAGACAATGTACACACAATTTGTTTTCGTACATCATGGCAGTAAAGTGAACGTGATATATTATTTGATTTAACCTGCTGTTAATTGTCAACACACGTTGGAGCACAGCAACTACTTACCAACATGTAGCAGTAATACAAAACAATTGAAAAAATCCAAAACTTCTTTTCCCTAGGAAGATTAAAATAATAATGCTTTTCTCCAATCTGTTGATTTGATTTTCGCGTTTAAAAATGCTATTTTTAAATGCCTCTGCCCTACTCCTCATCACTGGTCTCCAAATAAACATGATGGTCCCTTGAGTACCTATTCAACCAACTCGGTTTCATACACAAAGTCATCAACTTGGTTTAATACTCAAAATTATGGTAATAAAATCATCTTTTGGACGCCGTATTATATTTCTTACATTTCCTATATTCGCATCCAGCAACAATAATAGGATGATACAGGATAACAGAATTTTTACGCCGCAACCACATATCATTAGTATGTCGTTCTTCAAGCTGGAATCTTTCCTAGCGATATCCTAAATTTTATAATGTCAAGATTTAGCGAGGAACTGGTGACAATTAGTGACCTCAGGACGTTTTTTGGAGGATTTTAGTATGAATTGAAGCTAACATCCTTCCCTCAAAAAACAACATATTGTCTGCGTCTCAGATGTGATTTCTATTTTAAGACTTTGTGACTAATTGGTGATTCACATATATTGAGATAGAAGCATAAGCATATTGCTCCAACGAAACCGGATATATTCATATTATGCCTAAGGGAGGATTCTGGCTTTAAGACAGAGTAATTCCGGAACACCCAAGTATCAAATAATTAAAAAATACGTTACTACGTCAAGGATTTTTTAAAATGCCATGGGTTTTAGAAACGATCACTTAATGTGAGTTTATTTTATTCGTAATAAATAAGCTGTACCAACATTTAAAGTTCACGTTCAGTTCAAGGCTGAATAATGTGAAGTCCTATATCAGGGCTTGTTCAGACTACCTGGGATAGTATTCCCTCCGTATGGAGGACGATAACGTGCCGGGATCAAGGAATTGTAATAATGTCATTTAGCGAGTAACATGAACCTTCAGGGATGAACTAAATTACATTCAGTAAAATTGTGTTGACCCATCGTTGACGCTGAGTATGTTCACTTTGGTTTTATTTGAAAAAGAAGTTAAATATGATTTGCCTGTCTTTCCTAGAGGTATCCATTGGTAACCAAAATTAAAAATAATTAAATAGGTTTTCACAGTGGTGTACATCTGCAAAGAGAACCTCATTTAATATACATATATTATGGTGTCTGATTATTACTTTTCTTCTTCCAGTGGCTAAATTTCTCAAATGATTCTGGTTATAATATGTGGGCTGGTATTATGCTTTATTTTTAAAATATATTGCTTAAAATGTGTGTATTATGTATTATTCAATAATGCGTATTCTATTTATCAGGTAACTTCATCCGAGTTATCAAGTATTGATATATTATGTAGGTTATTCGCAGTAATATATATTTCAAGTTCTATTTATTTTTATGTTTTTTTTATTTATATTTGTTAATAAAATCATGATCTCATTTTATGACTTCTTACCGAATTTCCCCGCTTAACTCGTGGAGGGGATTTCATTAGGTCTTAAGTCCGCCAATTGGTCACTTAATGTGTAATAAAAAATTTAAATAAATAAATATGCTAATAATAATGTTTCAAAATGTGTTTACTTGTAATATATATATATATATATATATATATATGATAGAACCTGTGAACTTTCTTTAGTAATATACTTTCTTTCCTTATAAGTTATTAAGTCTATAAGCCTGTAATACGACGTGGTTTTACAAAATATCGCACTGTGAAAAATGTCTTTTAAAGAGAGTCTAAATTTCATACTAGTTATCTTTATCGCAACCCTGGCACAGTTATGAATGTAAGCTTTGTATGAAAGCTTTTGTTACTGAAGTGAAAGAACAATCTTATAAAACTCAGCGGCATAACAGATTCATCACCCGGTTTCATCAGGAGAGTGAGAGGCATGGCTTCCTTTAGATTGTGCTATAAACATACCGCTTATGCCAGAAGTAAAATAACAAGCCCGATGACTTTGTATAAACACTGACATTTATGCTATCGTAACAAAGTCACATGGCGCTATAGCTCCAGCGCCAATGATAATGTTAACGTCACACCGACCGCCATAATATAATCAAAATACCTTTACGTGAAGCTAAATTAAATATCACTGCATTTTTGTGATATGATGACCACCTTTATTATTTTGGCGTCTTTCAGAACAATAAATATTCACTACTACTATTGGTACTAATATTACAACAAAGGGTACGTTGCCTGAAAGTACGTCCTTGAGCCACCTGCATCCATCTACAGCATGCGTGTTTAATAAGGTCGTAACTCCGTTAGACATCTAGATGTAGATGTCTATGGGCCACAGGAATCCCCAATTACGAATCAAAATGCAGAACCGTTATCACCCGTGAAGACCAAGATGGAATGCCTTGTTCCCGTGAAAAGTGTCTTTGGTTCTCTACACTCACCATACAAAACACAGCAGCATTAAGCTGCTATTTTACGCTGGTATTTTGTGAGAGAGTGGTCCTTCCCCGATCGAGCCGACTCAATCTTGCTGCAACAATAATGTAACTGCGGCAAGGATCTATCACATGTACGACTTTAATAGATTTTTCATAATATTGCCTCAATTACTTAAAGAATTTACGTCCGGACACTTTGTTACAACTTTGAATATATAAATTTATTACATGCTATTTTTGTTTTGATTTTTTGCAAGAAATTCATTGCCCTGCCCTTTTGTCAATCGCTATCTTGAGCATTTTTTTTTTGCTTTCTTTAAGTAGCTTAGCTTTACGTACTTTGACGTCGTTCAATTAAATTGGTAGTCTTCTATTCTCTCATCTGTCCCACAGGCTGCAACATAAACTAATATTATCACGAATGAATTATGATTCTCACGAACATGAAACGTGATATATAAAATCTAAAACAATATTTGATCCATGCGCTTCTATTCCTTGTGGTCTCGAACGTTGTCACATACTATTAAATGAACAAAAGGAACCAAAACTGCAATGTAACTACCATCTAGCAAATTATTTTATTGCAGTTTAGGTCGCTCTTATGTAATCTGAATAGAGCTCAAACTTGCTAGTTTTGAGAGGATATGAAACAATGTTTTCATTGAGTGCCCTGTGCTTTGCAATCAGTGTCCAGTTACCGTATCAATGTTCAAACGGACAACGTACGCTTCTAATCACTTTTCTAACAATCGGATGAAACGAGGAGAATTGTAAAGAAATGCCGAGATCCTATCTACCGAGAGGAAAAGAACACTTATTATTGTAACAAAAGAGAATTATCTGCAAGGAAATACTGTAAAATAAGTATAATCTTGTAACTGTTTTCTCGTTGGTAAAGTTTTAACTTTAACTCCCAACATAAGAGGACACGTTACCACAAAAAACTCTTTTATCTTATCATTGCCTGCGTAAAATTCTAAAGTATTTAACTGTGACTTATATGCATCCGACCCGACAAATAATATTGATATTGAATTAAAAGTTACTGGACTGAAATTTTAAAGATTAAAATTGTGAAATAATATGACAACATACATGAGAATAACATTTTTGTTTATATTTAAGCGAAACAAAGTAAGAGGTGGATAACGTACCTAGTTGATAGTAAAATTATCCATTCTGTTTTTAATTTATTATAATTATAATATAACTCTTTATTTTTTCTTTTGGTTAACATAAAAATGTTGAACATAAATAAGAACAACTCCATATCTAGTTATATTGATTGATTATAAACAAAGATGCACACATGAGATGCGAAATACCTCTGACTGACTGACTCATCACGAGATATCTAACTTTTTTCACAAAGTAGATGCTCACTACGAACGGATTTTACGATAGTCTCATGAAAAAAAAATCTTGATATTTTACGTCTGGGTTCAGCAATAAAATATTATCGTGTGTCCAGCGAAGCCAGCAGGTATCAGGTAGTATTTTATATGATGACTGATTTGGATAAAACTTAAGGGATATTTTTCTGTATATTGTGTCTGAATTATAAAGAAAGAATACTAATTTACTTATATATATATATATATATATATATATATATATATATATATATATATATATATATATATATTTAAATATATATATATATATATATATATATATATATATATATATATATATATATATATATATATATATATATATATATATATATATATATATATATATATATATTACGGTAGTGTCTTGCCTCTAGATTTCGACCATAACAGTTGAAATAATTTTTTATATTACACTTAGGGCCGATTCGGATAATTGGCGATTCGGTTAATCGGCGTTCGTATAATCGGCGTTCTACTGTAAGTATAAAAAAAATTATAGGCTCTTTTTACCTAGGATCCGTCTGGGATATTTCTGCCCTTTTACTTATTTCAATCGTCAAGCAATACTTGCTGTGTTCCGATTACACTGGTAAAAAAACAAAGTTAAGCTATGGAGCATTTTGTCCGCCGCACTCCTCACACGGCTTCAAAATATTTTATTTCTCAGATTCGCAGGTTTGAAAGACAAGCATGTGGTAAATCAGCGCTTAAAATTGCAATTAACAATTTCATTGGTGCCAGCGGGATCGTTCCCGCTTAGCTAACGTGCTGTGAAATTTACGAGAAGGCTGCTTAAATTGGAGGTCATGAGGTATTATATCAGTATTCACTATTCAGGGGTGACTACGCACTTATAGTCTTTTTTGAGTCAGGTGGGCTACTAACATACTTGTAACACTAATACGAGTACTATAAGAAGAATACGTCATATAAATTTTAATATCAAAGAGGACTATAAATTTTAAAGTCGATTTCCTCCAAACAAAATTCTTGTAGATATTAAAGTTTGTAAATAATTCGATATAACTATGTAAGTTATGCTATTTGTATATTAATTGAGTAAGGAGGTTTATTCAAACTCAGGTGATGGCTATCTCACAAACTAAAATGGTTTACTCATACTAAGTACTCATAAAAGGGTCTTATACCTATGAAGAAAACGGCTTTTACTTTGGAACTTTAGTCAAGTTGGAATAATAAATTCGTGCTATGTTTGCAACACTAATTATTCACCATACTACTTTGAAACATTAATTTGGTCGAGTCGGTCTTTGAATTAAATTACGCTTTGTAGTTGGCCGCAGCCAAAATGCGGGTCAACATCCAACAGTCCGTATGTATCATGCTCTAGTGTTACGAGCATCAATTATGGGTCATGTAATTCAAAGAGTTGCGCATCGCTGTGTAATATAAAACGTTTTCAGTCAATTATTACGCTTAAATTTCATTTACAGTGTAGTGATGACTTTAGATATAAAGCTTCATACAACCACGTGAATCGCTTGCACTACTACAAGCATGCGGGACATGTGTCCGCGAACACTGGCTGCTTGTCACGTACGCGCGGCGAGACTGAAAAAACCGTTTACGCTGTCACAGCCAGTGGAAAATCCCAGGGTCAGTGCGATGTAATTGTTTTGTTAGTTGCAAGTTTGAATATTTTAATATAAAAACGTGGTATTATTATTAATGTTTGTTTATTATACTGTGTATATGAATAATTCTAGAAATAATAAAAATATATCATACGTGGTAGAGCCATGCTGCAGTTATATTAGAAGTATAGTTGTAGCTCGAATGGGTCGGCTCGACCGGGGACCACGCTCTCACAGAATACCAGCGTGAAATAGTAGCTTAATGCTACTGTATTTCGTATGGTGAGTGTAGAGAACCGGAGACCCTTTTTACTGGAAACGAGGCATTCCACCTAAGTCCTCACGGGTGACAACGCATCTGCATTTTAATTTGTAATTGAGGATTGATGTAGATGACCCTGGGCCACAGAAACCACTTACCATCAGGTGGACTGTGTGCTCGTTTGTCACCCTATCCTATAAAAAAAATAAAAAAAACTTCAACTATCCCAAGGAGTGTATTAGGTAAGTAAATATTTGATAATTACTTTTTCAAGTACCTATATTTTATTGTATGATCTTTTTTAATAAGAAGTGGGTACTTTATTGTGTTTTTACCTTTTTATTGCTATTAGAAGCTTTTACTAAACATTTGTAGGTTAGTATGTAGTAGGTATTTGTGTAAAGTTCACATATTGTAACTTAGATTTGAACTACTTCCCGATGTCTGATTGAGCAAAAATTTTGCACACCATAACTTCAGTGGCAATGCAATAATATTATAGATATAACCTGGTGCAGTGTGCAGGTGGATTGTCTCCTCACTAAGGAACTCTTCAATGGGTAGTAGCAAGTTCATGAAATTTTGATGTTTAATTTTGATAGTTTAACACGATTTTTATCATGAACTCCTGCTGTAACCAGCATTGTCTCCTTACGGGGGAACTCTTTAACGGTTAGTAGCATAGACTCGAAACTTTCTATATAAATTTAATTTTGTCCGCTTAAAATAATCTTCACCGTAAATTGCTGCTGCAGACAGGATAGTCTCCTCACGAGGGAACTCCTCAATAGCTACAGTAAGCTTTATGTTAGATTCAGAATTTACCACACCATTAAAATAAACAATAAATTATTAACAAACAAAAAATTTAAAAAGAAAATTATTAGAGTAAGTAATTTGTAAAGTATGCTATCATATTGAATAATAAAATATATATAATTAATATTTTGTTTAATTTGTCTTCACCTACTGTGACAGCCCTACCAAAATAGGCAACAATTTTGCACGTTCTTAAGAAGCTGTGTCCCTGTTCTATTTATCTACTCATGTGGTGACAGTAAGCAATAAGTTGTCAATGTATATGTTGTTAACGAAACTAGATCGCCCATTGTCATTCAGCGACTAGTCGATCAACCAGTTAAAGGAGAATTTATAAAAAATTATTTAACATACAGGTAGAGATAACAAAATGCTCACTGAAATGTGGAAATATAGTTTATTGATATTGAAGGAAGTCTTATCTCATATCTCTTATGGTGTTACCAGTTTCTCGACTCCACAAAGTCAGTAATTCATTCTTGGGCCAATGTATACGCTGTTACAATAAAGTTCCAGAAAATATACAAGGTCTCTCTATTACCAAGTTTAAATACTTAATTAAACAAAAATTTTGTAAAAAGGGTTATTATGATATAAATGAATACATGGTTGATAATAAAACCTGGGAATGAGGTGGTCGTTTCCAAGCTGTTTCTAATAAAAAAAATTGTATATATTCTGTGACTCTTGACATTGTAAAATTTATTTAAAAAAGTCCCGCTGGGTTTATTGCAGGACATAAGTTTTTTTTTCGAAGCAGTGGTAACGTAAGATATTGACCTTCAATAACAATTACTTGTAATCTATATTGAATAAAAAATATTTTATTTTTTGTTATTTTATTAAAAATATCCTTTTTAATTCTAACAATATCTTAAATTGGACTTGTTTTTTTGGCTATATACTATTTAAATGTAAATGTAAATTAATACATATATAAATTAAACGGTATTAGAAATGGAGCAAGGATCAAAAAAGGCAGATCGAGAATTTAACTAAAAATTTAGGCCTCTACTGGAGAGAATTGAGGCCTTCAGCGGCATGTAGTTTGAGCGAAGCGAAAGCAAGTGATGCAGAAACCCCAATTCTCACCTACTAGTGTGTTCCTAGAACTTACGCTTAACATGTCATAAACAAATAGACCTTTGCACCGTGCAAGCGTTTTGTTGTCAAAGTAAGTGAACAGCTTATTGATTTAGTAAGGCGATACGAATTTATTTGTAATAGAATATCGCGATGCTAAATTACGTTGTGCTCTATAAGTTGCCGGCACGAAACGTGAGCACAGGTGAATTATGGTGGGGTTGAGCCAGCGTAGGTACACTGTCGGCCAAAATTATTAGGTACTTTTGTTATTTCAATTCATAATTGAATATTTTCGCTGACTTTTTTTCAAAATTCTGAGTCGTTATATCCTTTGACGATACGCCTATCTATCTATCGTCTATCATGCTTTTCACAATACAAAATTATTTCATGTAACAAAACACTGAATAGACCATTTGTCGGAATTGTCTATTTAACACCAAATTCTTTCTTTTCTGCACATTTAGACCAAAATCCGAATGCTCAAATTATAACAAAAAAAATAACAACAAGAAATATTGAAAATAGCTAAAAACAAGAAATACACAAATAACAATTAACTACGAGGTAACACTACAATTAACAAAAGTAAACTAGTTAAGAAGTTGTCACTAAAATTGCTCTCAAGTGTACGGTATTCGAATTATACGTGCAAACCCAATAGACTACGACAATCTGCTGACGAACCAATTACCTTGAGCGTCGACGTGATAAACGTCATATCGACCAATAAAAAGTGTGCTCAAGACTCATGCCGGCAATTATACAGGAAGATAAATGATATAACTAGTGACCTAATCGACCTACTGCTATCATTTTTGTTATTTTAGTTAAAGGGAGTGACCGTGACACGAAATTAAAAAAGTAGTTTATTTTGTATTCTACATATTATTCATGTATTTGTTTGCATTATAAATCATAAGTTTTAACAAATTTACTACTGTACTAAGAAAATGCTTCTCAAACTCACTCTCAGAATCAGAAAACATGGTATAAATTTGTACTCAAGCGTCCGCTAAGAAATGCCAGGAGTGTCTGACCATTTTATTATTTATTCTGTGGTCTGACGCCGAACGTACGTTGCATACGTAGGCCAAGTGTGTACAGTGTACACTAATGTGGGAGTGTTGCATCGCATACATTTTCTACGTCGGATCAGTATATTTCTTCTCTTATCTAACTTAATTTCGCGGTACTTTTTTTGAACAAAAAGCTGTTATATTTTAAATTAAAGAATTGAAGAAAAATAAGTGTGTTTAAATAAGTAATATATAAATAGTAATTCATCTAGAAGGATAATGGCTTGCAATTGTTTTAAAGAGTTGATATAAAGTTTTACACTCGCTTTAACATTATTTATTTTTAAAAGCTATCGAGAAACTGTATTACGCCATAGACTACGACTTCACAAAGAAAATGCTTTATTAAAATTCATGAGCTATTTTAGCGTTTCACGCCACTTCAATGATATTAGACTCTTACTGAAGCTCCTGTGAAATGATGTGTACGCTTTTCATTACATGTTTATTTTTTGAAAACGATTTTGTTGTTCTAATTTATTGTTTTATAAAAGTTCCTTAATATGGGTCCTTAGACATTCATTAGATGTTTTGTAAAGCGACGTTTTGTAATACGTGCTATAAATAAAATGTAAGTATAAACAAAATTTATGAATATGAATAATTTACAAAAATGCAAATAAAAAACATTCTTTTGTGAAAAAAAAATTCAAGAATGGCACTTGCCATTGATAGTGCAACTGCAACTGACTGTCCATGGCAAATGCTGTTATTAAAATAATGAATTTTGATGTATTAAATATCATACATCAAAATTCCTTGTTTTATAATGAATTTTGATGTATTAAATATCATACATCAAAATTCCTTGTTTTTGATTATGTACTAATTCTTCTAATTTTCTTAAGTAACTCAAATGCCGGTCAATTTTAAAATGCCGTTAAGTCTCGTGATGTCTCTATCACGTTAAGTCAAATTGACTGTAAATTTCTGGGTGAACTCGCAGGTGAAATAACGCTGAGTTTATTCACAATAACCGTTTATTTGTACGAAATTCACTAAAATAATTCAAAAAAAAAAAAACAAAGAATCTTTAGAAATTGGCAAAACTCCCACTTTTATTTTGAATTTATATAGCGGTCGCGCGTCCGTTACGCATACATTGCGTAAAGTAACATCTCTGATCGACGAAAAGTTATGGTACCTAGAATAATTTAAAATCATTGCAAAATAAATGAATGAAATAATGACCGATCTATTCTAAGCTAATATTCATATACAAATTACGCAATAAATATGATAACACTTTTAAATGTTTTTCCTCGACTTTGTAAGTATTCTTTAAGCGCGCCTACGCACCAGCGGTTAACCGCGGGGGCGGCTAACCACGCGGTTAGCCGCTTTTCCAGTTTAATATGCAACCCATGGAGTATAGAGGTAAGGAGGACAATCTTCAATAGAAGAATAGTTGAAAATGTGTCCAAAGCAGTAAATAACAGTTCAAAAACATTCCACAACAGCGCTCGAGTAGCCTGTAGGTATGAGAAATCCTAAGGAAAAATCTCCGTAAAATACGTTGAGAGTGGTTTTGAAAAAAAAATGAAAGCAGTAAATTAATTATTGTAAAAAGAATTATGGTGGAAAGTCTATGCAATAAAAAATTATAGAAAGTTCTTTAGAATTTAGACTGTAGCTATAGTGGCGCCACCCTTATTTAGCGCTTTCCTACGGACACTTTTTTATACAGAGTCTGTACCCCTTACCTCCCCATAATGCAACTGCTTGTGATCGTACGCACTTAACCGCCACAAAATTATTACAACCGTGGCGGTTGAATGAGAGCCGCGGCCCGCTTCGCGGCTGGCTGCCATGTGGTTTATACGCACTGGCTGTTTAGTTTGTAGCGAACCGCCGATGTGTTTTGAGTATGACTTGAGCAGCCATGAACTTGGACACAGAGAAATTAATTGTTTAAATTCAACAACGAGAAGCTATTTGGACTTTTGAAGAAGCATAATATAAGAATAGAGATTGAAACCCGAAACAGTATCTTTTTTTCTTTTATCTTTCATTGTGAGTTCGGGAGTATAAGAGATAACAGAAGCTACCTCATCGGCGTCCATTTAGTTTATGGCCCAACAAGCTTATTGAGGGATATAACCGCTTATCGCGGTTTCGTCACGGTTTCATCGCGGTTGGCTGCCATAGCGGTCAGCCTTTCAAACAAACCGCCTAGGTGGCCAACCTCTAGCGCATAAGGGACATAAATCTATTCAGCAATAAGAAACCTGTTCGTGATCTATTGTAGTACTATAGTACTCTTTCTGAATTGTAGTTCACCTGAGTTAATAGACTCCCTGTGGGGAGACAGCTAAACACTGGTGCATTCAACATTGCGTTTGGAGAGTGAGAGAGCTAATACAATATAGAGTTTGTGCCATTTCAACTTATTTCTCAGAAGTTAAGACGTATCTGTGTTTTTATAATATATTTGAGGTTGGTTGCAAAATCCTTGACCTATAGTAGCCACCAGCGTTTATTTTCATGATATTAAATGACAAATTAACGTATAGCCCACCTAAAAGTAAGCTACTGCCACCCATGAACCTGCAACCAACTTTATACAAAGAAGGCTGCGGATAATTGTTATTCTCCCAGGTGTAATCGGTATACAATATTATAATATAACGCCTTGAAGCCCGTAATTATACTGACTCTACCTGCCTGGTTTCTGAAGATGTTAATGCTGTTAGCGTTTTGGATTTTATAGGCTCGTAGATCTTAGGGCCCGCGGCCTAAAAGGCTGTAAAAAGTGAAATTAAATCATTCCGCATCGTAACTTGCGTGACAATGACTCCTATAACGATTGATTTATATATTACACTAGATCAGTAATAACCACGCCAAAGCGTTGCCACTGCACATATGGCCACAGCCATATGCCTAGCTAACGTCAGTTCAGTGTTCAATGTGACGCCGACAGAGTTGAGCCGCGACAAAAAATGCGTAGTGAAAGAATGCTATTCAAGGTCAAAAAACGTAATAAATCAAGCGGAATCACTTCAACAAATAATTTTTAGTTCTTGCTTTCATATAAACGTAAACAACTTCAAATAATTAAATAAAATTATCGAATATTGCCAATTTAGGTTCAATGTTGCCACATTTGTGATTATCCTACATTAATGGGAGACTATATAATTAATCAAGTCAGTTAATTTGTTACCTCTGATTTTAAATATTTTTCAAATCACAATAAAAACTACGTTTTAACTTTCATACACAATAATTAATTATTCTTATTTTATTTAACTCATGGATTATCTATTAAATATATATTATTACATATTTTATATTAATAATTTTGTATTAATTATAATTTCATATCAATTTTATACCAACTATATTTTATTACCTATTTTATATTGTTTGATTTCAATTCTCTAGAGCAGAGGTACAAATTTTTAGTCTTTTAAAAATTTAATTCTCTATCTGACTTTTTTGATATTTGCTCCATGTCTAATAACGTTTCATTCGGAATCGCAAATACAACTAGTTCAATAATATTACAACAAATTATGAAGGCTAATCTACTTCAATATATACAGGAAAAACCCAGTTATTTTAATAATACTAATCGTTGCTGGTCTGAAACTATTTTCTTTTCTACTTTTCGAATATAAAGGTAGTTTAAATTAAAAGATGCAGTGTTCATTCATACCTTTTATTGAAAATTAAACAATGAAACATTTTAACGCACAGATTTTTTTATGAGTAAAACAGTACAGTACCTATCTTTACAATAAAGTTCACAAAGAGTATTTAAATTGGGAGCTCCTAGGCAACTTATATCTGTGATAGTATTATTTTCGTCGTTTAGATTGATGAAAAAATGAAAGGGCTATGCTCGGGGTTTCTCTGCCTGACAAACTTAGAAATGAGAATATTCGCAGTAGAACCAGAGTGACCGACATAGCCCAACGGATTTGTAAGCTGAAGTGACAATGGGACGGCCACATAGCTTGAAGAACCGAGAAACGATGAAGAAAAAGGTTCTCGAGTGGCAGCCTCGTACCGGGTAGGCGTAGTGTAGGGCGACCCCCTAATAGATGGAGCGTCAACATGGTAAGACATGCAGGAAGTCGATGGATGCAGGTGGCTCAGGACCGAGCTTTGTGTCATTCCTTTAAGGAGGCCTATGTTCAGCAGTGTACTTGTGAAGGGCTGTAATGATGATGATGATTATTATTTTCATCACAAAGATCTTGTACCCATTTAATTTTTTCACATCCTTTTAAAAAATACATTTTATCTTTCAAAGAATTTCTAAACATAATATGTTGAAA